>OY735247.1:0-2821507 GCA_963457695.1 Neria commutata
TAATGTTTTCCGCTTACCACTTGCCTGACACACTTGCTGCGCACATTTCCGTAGTAGCGTAGCCGCTGTACTTAATTTGATGGTAAAAGTGTGCATTGAGAAAGATTAATAAACTAAAGATGGTTCCCTTTCATTATAGAGGTTTGTTACCGATAATCAGAGAAATTCAGAATCGCGCTAGTACCATCGATAATTTTGCAGTTCTAGTATTATATCGTTTTTGGTAAAAGTTGCAAGTGTACGGAGGAACGATTGAAAGGAATTGTTTAAAATGAGGTATTGCTACATTTTGGCGCAGTCGCTGCGAAATCTCCATAATTCAGCTATCCTTCTTAGTTTTGATTTTGAAGAAAGTCCACTGTCAGATAACAAAATGGATATATCTGACTCAGTTTCGGCCGAGGAAGAATCTGGAGCGAATGTGGAGAATGCAGAGAATTATGTTGAGAGCAATGTGACGCTAATGGGACTTGAATATGAAATTCAGAAAGCATTACCTCTTCTGGACAATAGAATTGGACGCCCTGAAGTACTTTTAGAACCGGTGTTGAAAACAAACAGCGCTGCGCGCACGCTGGCCAATAGCCATCCTTTAATGTCCCCTTCTGCCACAGATTCGGACTCAGAAGAGCAGAACTACATAGCTGGCATTGACATTAAATGCCACAACTTCCCGGATGTAGTCCCTTGTAGTGAGCGGTTGCAGACGGCAAATGCAAACACGGTACTAACGCGTAATACGTTGAATAGAGTTCGTGGGAATGTCAATACGACCCCGTCGCACAATAAGTTATCAATACTCCGCGCTCATAGCCCGGACCTTCTAAGCAGCGAATCAGAGGCAGATGTATCACAGTATCACGCAGCCGTAGAAGCAAATTGCCAGACTGTAGCGTTAAAATCAAATGGGCAGCATAAAACAGATTACAGTGGAGTACACCGTATAAACAAATTAGGAAATACACTTATCGGGTGTGAGGATATTTCTTCTTTGGATTCTATTTCAAACCAGAGCTTCGAGGATGACGACATCGAACATAATTTGGCATCATTAAGTCCCTCTAGTTCCCTGATGGACGGCTTGGGCGATGACAATAACGACAATGATTGTGAGGAACTAGAACCAAATTTTCTAGAAGTAAATACACCGACGCCGAACAAAGCTTTAGAGCCCCTGTCTAGCATTCATGCACAGTCACTACCACAGTATTCGGCTGTAGAAGAGCACCGCAACTCTCGCAACTGGCAAAAAATTACATTGCCAGACGGCCGTGCACGCGAAATAGACATGCGAGTCATAGAACCATACAAACGTGTTCTCTCTCATGGTGGCTACCTCAAAGCTGGATGCCACAATGCCATAGTAATGTTTTCCGCTTACCACTTGCCTGACACACTTGCTGCGCACATTTCCGTAGTAGCGTAGCCGCTGTACTTAATTTGATGGTAAAAGTGTGCATTGAGAAAGATTAATAAACTAAAGATGGTTCCCTTTCATTATAGAGGTTTGTTACCGATAATCAGAGAAATTCAGAATCGCGCTAGTACCATCGATAATTTTGCAGTTCTAGTATTATATCGTTTTTGGTAAAAGTTGCAAGTGTACGGAGGAACGATTGAAAGGAATTGTTTAAAATGAGGTATTGCTACATTTTGGCGCAGTCGCTGCGAAATCTCCATAATTCAGCTATCCTTCTTAGTTTTGATTTTGAAGAAAGTCCACTGTCAGATAACAAAATGGATATATCTGACTCAGTTTCGGCCGAGGAAGAATCTGGAGCGAATGTGGAGAATGCAGAGAATTATGTTGAGAGCAATGTGACGCTAATGGGACTTGAATATGAAATTCAGAAAGCATTACCTCTTCTGGACAATAGAATTGGACGCCCTGAAGTACTTTTAGAACCGGTGTTGAAAACAAACAGCGCTGCGCGCACGCTGGCCAATAGCCATCCTTTAATGTCCCCTTCTGCCACAGATTCGGACTCAGAAGAGCAGAACTACATAGCTGGCATTGACATTAAATGCCACAACTTCCCGGATGTAGTCCCTTGTAGTGAGCGGTTGCAGACGGCAAATGCAAACACGGTACTAACGCGTAATACGTTGAATAGAGTTCGTGGGAATGTCAATACGACCCCGTCGCACAATAAGTTATCAATACTCCGCGCTCATAGCCCGGACCTTCTAAGCAGCGAATCAGAGGCAGATGTATCACAGTATCACGCAGCCGTAGAAGCAAATTGCCAGACTGTAGCGTTAAAATCAAATGGGCAGCATAAAACAGATTACAGTGGAGTACACCGTATAAACAAATTAGGAAATACACTTATCGGGTGTGAGGATATTTCTTCTTTGGATTCTATTTCAAACCAGAGCTTCGAGGATGACGACATCGAACATAATTTGGCATCATTAAGTCCCTCTAGTTCCCTGATGGACGGCTTGGGCGATGACAATAACGACAATGATTGTGAGGAACTAGAACCAAATTTTCTAGAAGTAAATACACCGACGCCGAACAAAGCTTTAGAGCCCCTGTCTAGCATTCATGCACAGTCACTACCACAGTATTCGGCTGTAGAAGAGCACCGCAACTCTCGCAACTGGCAAAAAATTACATTGCCAGACGGCCGTGCACGCGAAATAGACATGCGAGTCATAGAACCATACAAACGTGTTCTCTCTCATGGTGGCTACCTCAAAGCTGGATGCCACAATGCCATAGTAATGTTTTCCGCTTACCACTTGCCTGACACACTTGCTGCGCACATTTCCGTAGTAGCGTAGCCGCTGTACTTAATTTGATGGTAAAAGTGTGCATTGAGAAAGATTAATAAACTAAAGATGGTTCCCTTTCATTATAGAGGTTTGTTACCGATAATCAGAGAAATTCAGAATCGCGCTAGTACCATCGATAATTTTGCAGTTCTAGTATTATATCGTTTTTGGTAAAAGTTGCAAGTGTACGGAGGAACGATTGAAAGGAATTGTTTAAAATGAGGTATTGCTACATTTTGGCGCAGTCGCTGCGAAATCTCCATAATTCAGCTATCCTTCTTAGTTTTGATTTTGAAGAAAGTCCACTGTCAGATAACAAAATGGATATATCTGACTCAGTTTCGGCCGAGGAAGAATCTGGAGCGAATGTGGAGAATGCAGAGAATTATGTTGAGAGCAATGTGACGCTAATGGGACTTGAATATGAAATTCAGAAAGCATTACCTCTTCTGGACAATAGAATTGGACGCCCTGAAGTACTTTTAGAACCGGTGTTGAAAACAAACAGCGCTGCGCGCACGCTGGCCAATAGCCATCCTTTAATGTCCCCTTCTGCCACAGATTCGGACTCAGAAGAGCAGAACTACATAGCTGGCATTGACATTAAATGCCACAACTTCCCGGATGTAGTCCCTTGTAGTGAGCGGTTGCAGACGGCAAATGCAAACACGGTACTAACGCGTAATACGTTGAATAGAGTTCGTGGGAATGTCAATACGACCCCGTCGCACAATAAGTTATCAATACTCCGCGCTCATAGCCCGGACCTTCTAAGCAGCGAATCAGAGGCAGATGTATCACAGTATCACGCAGCCGTAGAAGCAAATTGCCAGACTGTAGCGTTAAAATCAAATGGGCAGCATAAAACAGATTACAGTGGAGTACACCGTATAAACAAATTAGGAAATACACTTATCGGGTGTGAGGATATTTCTTCTTTGGATTCTATTTCAAACCAGAGCTTCGAGGATGACGACATCGAACATAATTTGGCATCATTAAGTCCCTCTAGTTCCCTGATGGACGGCTTGGGCGATGACAATAACGACAATGATTGTGAGGAACTAGAACCAAATTTTCTAGAAGTAAATACACCGACGCCGAACAAAGCTTTAGAGCCCCTGTCTAGCATTCATGCACAGTCACTACCACAGTATTCGGCTGTAGAAGAGCACCGCAACTCTCGCAACTGGCAAAAAATTACATTGCCAGACGGCCGTGCACGCGAAATAGACATGCGAGTCATAGAACCATACAAACGTGTTCTCTCTCATGGTGGCTACCTCAAAGCTGGATGCCACAATGCCATAGTAATGTTTTCCGCTTACCACTTGCCTGACACACTTGCTGCGCACATTTCCGTAGTAGCGTAGCCGCTGTACTTAATTTGATGGTAAAAGTGTGCATTGAGAAAGATTAATAAACTAAAGATGGTTCCCTTTCATTATAGAGGTTTGTTACCGATAATCAGAGAAATTCAGAATCGCGCTAGTACCATCGATAATTTTGCAGTTCTAGTATTATATCGTTTTTGGTAAAAGTTGCAAGTGTACGGAGGAACGATTGAAAGGAATTGTTTAAAATGAGGTATTGCTACATTTTGGCGCAGTCGCTGCGAAATCTCCATAATTCAGCTATCCTTCTTAGTTTTGATTTTGAAGAAAGTCCACTGTCAGATAACAAAATGGATATATCTGACTCAGTTTCGGCCGAGGAAGAATCTGGAGCGAATGTGGAGAATGCAGAGAATTATGTTGAGAGCAATGTGACGCTAATGGGACTTGAATATGAAATTCAGAAAGCATTACCTCTTCTGGACAATAGAATTGGACGCCCTGAAGTACTTTTAGAACCGGTGTTGAAAACAAACAGCGCTGCGCGCACGCTGGCCAATAGCCATCCTTTAATGTCCCCTTCTGCCACAGATTCGGACTCAGAAGAGCAGAACTACATAGCTGGCATTGACATTAAATGCCACAACTTCCCGGATGTAGTCCCTTGTAGTGAGCGGTTGCAGACGGCAAATGCAAACACGGTACTAACGCGTAATACGTTGAATAGAGTTCGTGGGAATGTCAATACGACCCCGTCGCACAATAAGTTATCAATACTCCGCGCTCATAGCCCGGACCTTCTAAGCAGCGAATCAGAGGCAGATGTATCACAGTATCACGCAGCCGTAGAAGCAAATTGCCAGACTGTAGCGTTAAAATCAAATGGGCAGCATAAAACAGATTACAGTGGAGTACACCGTATAAACAAATTAGGAAATACACTTATCGGGTGTGAGGATATTTCTTCTTTGGATTCTATTTCAAACCAGAGCTTCGAGGATGACGACATCGAACATAATTTGGCATCATTAAGTCCCTCTAGTTCCCTGATGGACGGCTTGGGCGATGACAATAACGACAATGATTGTGAGGAACTAGAACCAAATTTTCTAGAAGTAAATACACCGACGCCGAACAAAGCTTTAGAGCCCCTGTCTAGCATTCATGCACAGTCACTACCACAGTATTCGGCTGTAGAAGAGCACCGCAACTCTCGCAACTGGCAAAAAATTACATTGCCAGACGGCCGTGCACGCGAAATAGACATGCGAGTCATAGAACCATACAAACGTGTTCTCTCTCATGGTGGCTACCTCAAAGCTGGATGCCACAATGCCATAGTAATGTTTTCCGCTTACCACTTGCCTGACACACTTGCTGCGCACATTTCCGTAGTAGCGTAGCCGCTGTACTTAATTTGATGGTAAAAGTGTGCATTGAGAAAGATTAATAAACTAAAGATGGTTCCCTTTCATTATAGAGGTTTGTTACCGATAATCAGAGAAATTCAGAATCGCGCTAGTACCATCGATAATTTTGCAGTTCTAGTATTATATCGTTTTTGGTAAAAGTTGCAAGTGTACGGAGGAACGATTGAAAGGAATTGTTTAAAATGAGGTATTGCTACATTTTGGCGCAGTCGCTGCGAAATCTCCATAATTCAGCTATCCTTCTTAGTTTTGATTTTGAAGAAAGTCCACTGTCAGATAACAAAATGGATATATCTGACTCAGTTTCGGCCGAGGAAGAATCTGGAGCGAATGTGGAGAATGCAGAGAATTATGTTGAGAGCAATGTGACGCTAATGGGACTTGAATATGAAACTCAGAAAGCATTACCTCTTCTGGACAATAGAATTGGACGCCCTGAAGTACTTTTAGAACCGGTGTTGAAAACAAACAGCGCTGCGCGCACGCTGGCCAATAGCCATCCTTTAATGTCCCCTTCTGCCACAGATTCGGACTCAGAAGAGCAGAACTACATAGCTGGCATTGACATTAAATGCCACAACTTCCCGGATGTAGTCCCTTGTAGTGAGCGGTTGCAGACGGCAAATGCAAACACGGTACTAACGCGTAATACGTTGAATAGAGTTCGTGGGAATGTCAATACGACCCCGTCGCACAATAAGTTATCAATACTCCGCGCTCATAGCCCGGACCTTCTAAGCAGCGAATCAGAGGCAGATGTATCACAGTATCACGCAGCCGTAGAAGCAAATTGCCAGACTGTAGCGTTAAAATCAAATGGGCAGCATAAAACAGATTACAGTGGAGTACACCGTATAAACAAATTAGGAAATACACTTATCGGGTGTGAGGATATTTCTTCTTTGGATTCTATTTCAAACCAGAGCTTCGAGGATGACGACATCGAACATAATTTGGCATCATTAAGTCCCTCTAGTTCCCTGATGGACGGCTTGGGCGATGACAATAACGACAATGATTGTGAGGAACTAGAACCAAATTTTCTAGAAGTAAATACACCGACGCCGAACAAAGCTTTAGAGCCCCTGTCTAGCATTCATGCACAGTCACTACCACAGTATTCGGCTGTAGAAGAGCACCGCAACTCTCGCAACTGGCAAAAAATTACATTGCCAGACGGCCGTGCACGCGAAATAGACATGCGAGTCATAGAACCATACAAACGTGTTCTCTCTCATGGTGGCTACCTCAAAGCTGGATGCCACAATGCCATAGTAATGTTTTCCGCTTACCACTTGCCTGACACACTTGCTGCGCACATTTCCGTAGTAGCGTAGCCGCTGTACTTAATTTGATGGTAAAAGTGTGCATTGAGAAAGATTAATAAACTAAAGATGGTTCCCTTTCATTATAGAGGTTTGTTACCGATAATCAGAGAAATTCAGAATCGCGCTAGTACCATCGATAATTTTGCAGTTCTAGTATTATATCGTTTTTGGTAAAAGTTGCAAGTGTACGGAGGAACGATTGAAAGGAATTGTTTAAAATGAGGTATTGCTACATTTTGGCGCAGTCGCTGCGAAATCTCCATAATTCAGCTATCCTTCTTAGTTTTGATTTTGAAGAAAGTCCACTGTCAGATAACAAAATGGATATATCTGACTCAGTTTCGGCCGAGGAAGAATCTGGAGCGAATGTGGAGAATGCAGAGAATTATGTTGAGAGCAATGTGACGCTAATGGGACTTGAATATGAAATTCAGAAAGCATTACCTCTTCTGGACAATAGAATTGGACGCCCTGAAGTACTTTTAGAACCGGTGTTGAAAACAAACAGCGCTGCGCGCACGCTGGCCAATAGCCATCCTTTAATGTCCCCTTCTGCCACAGATTCGGACTCAGAAGAGCAGAACTACATAGCTGGCATTGACATTAAATGCCACAACTTCCCGGATGTAGTCCCTTGTAGTGAGCGGTTGCAGACGGCAAATGCAAACACGGTACTAACGCGTAATACGTTGAATAGAGTTCGTGGGAATGTCAATACGACCCCGTCGCACAATAAGTTATCAATACTCCGCGCTCATAGCCCGGACCTTCTAAGCAGCGAATCAGAGGCAGATGTATCACAGTATCACGCAGCCGTAGAAGCAAATTGCCAGACTGTAGCGTTAAAATCAAATGGGCAGCATAAAACAGATTACAGTGGAGTACACCGTATAAACAAATTAGGAAATACACTTATCGGGTGTGAGGATATTTCTTCTTTGGATTCTATTTCAAACCAGAGCTTCGAGGATGACGACATCGAACATAATTTGGCATCATTAAGTCCCTCTAGTTCCCTGATGGACGGCTTGGGCGATGACAATAACGACAATGATTGTGAGGAACTAGAACCAAATTTTCTAGAAGTAAATACACCGACGCCGAACAAAGCTTTAGAGCCCCTGTCTAGCATTCATGCACAGTCACTACCACAGTATTCGGCTGTAGAAGAGCACCGCAACTCTCGCAACTGGCAAAAAATTACATTGCCAGACGGCCGTGCACGCGAAATAGACATGCGAGTCATAGAACCATACAAACGTGTTCTCTCTCATGGTGGCTACCTCAAAGCTGGATGCCACAATGCCATAGTAATGTTTTCCGCTTACCACTTGCCTGACACACTTGCTGCGCACATTTCCGTAGTAGCGTAGCCGCTGTACTTAATTTGATGGTAAAAGTGTGCATTGAGAAAGATTAATAAACTAAAGATGGTTCCCTTTCATTATAGAGGTTTGTTACCGATAATCAGAGAAATTCAGAATCGCGCTAGTACCATCGATAATTTTGCAGTTCTAGTATTATATCGTTTTTGGTAAAAGTTGCAAGTGTACGGAGGAACGATTGAAAGGAATTGTTTAAAATGAGGTATTGCTACATTTTGGCGCAGTCGCTGCGAAATCTCCATAATTCAGCTATCCTTCTTAGTTTTGATTTTGAAGAAAGTCCACTGTCAGATAACAAAATGGATATATCTGACTCAGTTTCGGCCGAGGAAGAATCTGGAGCGAATGTGGAGAATGCAGAGAATTATGTTGAGAGCAATGTGACGCTAATGGGACTTGAATATGAAACTCAGAAAGCATTACCTCTTCTGGACAATAGAATTGGACGCCCTGAAGTACTTTTAGAACCGGTGTTGAAAACAAACAGCGCTGCGCGCACGCTGGCCAATAGCCATCCTTTAATGTCCCCTTCTGCCACAGATTCGGACTCAGAAGAGCAGAACTACATAGCTGGCATTGACATTAAATGCCACAACTTCCCGGATGTAGTCCCTTGTAGTGAGCGGTTGCAGACGGCAAATGCAAACACGGTACTAACGCGTAATACGTTGAATAGAGTTCGTGGGAATGTCAATACGACCCCGTCGCACAATAAGTTATCAATACTCCGCGCTCATAGCCCGGACCTTCTAAGCAGCGAATCAGAGGCAGATGTATCACAGTATCACGCAGCCGTAGAAGCAAATTGCCAGACTGTAGCGTTAAAATCAAATGGGCAGCATAAAACAGATTACAGTGGAGTACACCGTATAAACAAATTAGGAAATACACTTATCGGGTGTGAGGGTATTATTTTTGTTTAAATGAGTAAATGTCTCTTTCGCTTGCTGCTCCATTGTCGGCTATTGAGACTGTTCGTTCAAGGGAGGGGCGGCGGCAACAGCAGTAAATGCAAATTTAAGTTGAAAGTATTTGCGAAATTATTTAACGCTTTTGTCTGACGACTGGAGCAAATATTTGCGTGCAGTAAATGGAATTGTCATTTCCCACACATTGTGTAATCCTGAATCCTGCCGGAGACGCTTAAGACGTCACTGCGGGAGTTGAATTGCGGCTTGGAAAGAGCGAAGCTGCTTGAATGGGGGCTATGGTTAAGCGTTTTATTGCTCGCACCATTCTAGTCAGAATTTGAACGCGCAGAATTATACCAGCTAGTGTCTAAAGCGTTTGAGCATATTTTAATTTCGTCATCTAGCAGACATTCGCTGGAATTCTTCTTTATGGTCAACTGTTGGCCTCCCCAAAGTACCATGGCCGATCGCATGTGAGGAGCAAGTATCCCGCAGGTGAATACCTCGGGGGAAAAGCGACTGCCCACAATATATGTATCTGTTGGGCGCCAAGTTTTAAGTTATGGAAAGTTTGAACTAGTTTTTTTCTTGTTATTTCAGATGTAATGTATATTAGATTCGGATATTGCAGAGCATCTAATATACACTACGTCGCCGTGGCAAAATGAATGACGCAGGATGACGGTTTGCAAATTTCCAGATTTACTGCGGCACACAAACACAAGTGGATGCAAAAGTGGAAAGCAAATGCTAAAAAATTTAAGTGAAATGCGAAGGAATTAAATGAAAATCCCAGCGAGCAGCGTCCTGAGTTGAAGCAGGAGAAAAACAATAACAAAACTTTTCGTTTTTTAAACCATATTTTCTCTAACAAATTTCTTTTGCCCTCTACTTGTAGTTTTCGGGGCCGTACTTATTGTGCATTCTTTTACAATGAAGGAAGCATGGAAAATACACGATCAATTTTGGCAGTCAGGTTTTATAGACTCTTCTTAAAACTCCCATACTTACACAAACGATTATCATAGGTTTCTGGCCCCCGTCCGTAGGAAACCCAAGAAAATCACAGAAATCAAATTAAAAGTAATTCTGATTTGTTTCTGAAGTTTCATACTTTAATATATGCCGGTTAAGAATAACTGGCTTATCATAGGACCCTGGCCCCCGTCCGTAGGAAACCCAAGAAAATTACGAAAATCAAATTAGAAGTAATTATATTTTATGTTTCTGAAGTTTCATATATTAATATATGCCGGTAAAGAAAAAACTGGTTTATATGCGGGGTATAGTACATATATGTAGGTATATCTGCAAATAAATCTCATTATATATTAAAAACAAACATATCTGATAAAAATAAATGTGTTGTGAATAAACAAGCATTCTATGCATTGTTCACCCTCGGATTCAAGAGTCGCATTAGTTGTGTTTTGTTGTTTAATTGCATGGAAGCATAGAGTCGTCAGCTTTTAATTTAACCTTTGCTACTGCAGTTTCTTTTCGCTCAACATCTTGAGACAATTGTTTCATTGATTTTTGTATATTTGAAGCTTTCTCATCATTACTGCAAGATCTTGCATTTTTGTCTTCTAAATAATTTTTTCCTAGTTTGTTACTTTCATCGGCAACAATATTTTGATTACACATATTGTCTTCACTTTTATCTATCTTCTCATTATTTTTCAATTGATTGATTACATTTTGATCATCCGATTTTTGCTTATTAAATTCTGTGTCCATTTCCTCCTCATGTACAATGTAGCAAGTATTGTCTGCTTTTAAAACTTGTTCAGCATTACCATCATTATTTTTTAATTCTTCCATCATATTTTTCTTTTCGATTATACCCACTTTTGTGTTTGTAATGTTTGCCGTTTCACTTTGCACTTCATCCCCAGCAAGATTCTTTTGATTTTCATCAGCAGCTATTTCATCGTTAGGTATTTTATTTATATCTGAGACTTTGTTGGGCCCATCATTGCAGTGTTCAACCTTCGTTTCCTCTTCTTCTGTGAGCTTATCTTTTAGCGTACCTCTATCTATAGGTTCATCTACAACTTCTTCTGATGGTACATTTCCGTCAATCTGGTTGTCGTCTTTTCTCAATTGGTTACCTAAAATTTCAACTTCAGTGGGAAATTTGTGTTCCGTGACTACACCTTTTTCAATAAGCATGAGTTTTGCAAACGGGTTTTTGTTGGGCACATCAGTCACTTGTTTAACCTTCGTTTCTTTTTTTTCTTCTTCTGTGGGCTTATCTCTTTCAATAGATTCATCTACAACTTCTTCTAACTGTAAATTTCCTTTAATCTGGTTACCATCTTTTTTAAATTGGGTAGAAGCTAAATCCTCAACTTCAGTGAGAGATTTATTTTCTACCACTGTACTTCTTCCATTCAGCATGTCTCCTGCAAATGGAACTTTATTGGGCCAATCATTCACTTTATTAACCTTCGTTTCCTCTTTTTCTGTGAGCTTATCTTTTAGCCTATCTTCTTCAATAGGATCATCGATAACTTCTTCTAATTGTACGTTACCTTCAATCTGGTTGCCATCTCCTTTTAATTGATCAGCTAATTCTTTAATTTTAGTGAGGGATTTATGTTGCTTTACTGCACTTTTTTCATTTAGCATGTGTTTTGCAAATGGATACTCTTCTTCAGCCTTTTTTAGCTCTATAGCACATTTCATTTTAAGCTTCAAATCACTTCGTTTTAGCTCTTCTAATCGGTCACGCTTAAGGATTTCTTTTTGTTTCAACAAAGTTGGGTTCGGTTTATGTGTAGTTTTTTTTCGTGGCTGCTTTTTGTGGATTATGTCATTACTCTCACCTGGAGAGCCTTGAGTTGATGTTTGATCACTTTCGGATAGGTCCACTTCGAGCATACTTGCCAGAAAAGTTTGAGCAACAGAAAAGAAATTCAAATCATTTTTAGTACTAATTGCGTTTTCCGTAGATTTACTTGATTCAGTACACGATACTTTGGACGTCTCTGGTATGATTGATTCCATTTCCGATCTCCATGGTTTCGCCTTAATTGGAACTTCATTTTCATTATCAGAATCAAGGGTTATTGTATCTGTTTCTGGTTCAACTATTTGAATTTCGTTTTCGTCATCATCGCTAGCTTGTTTGTCTGCAATGACAATTAAATAAAATTCATTTAAAATCTTATTGAAACTTCTTTCACAAGCTTAAATATAAATCGAATTTTTTAGGTCAAACTGCGTTATTCTAGGATCAAAAGAGAAATATATTTTAAACAAGTCTTGACATGGGTAATATAAAGGCATTTTTGAGTACTCAAACAAATAGTTTAAGTTAAACGTAGGAAAACACTAACCAACATTTTTGTTACTTGACCGAAGAAGGAAAAAAACCATATTAAAAATGAAACAATACAAATATAAAATCAAATTTTATCTCTGTTAATCGCTTATTTTCGACCATGACACTTGATTTTTTAAATTGTGTGCATTTTAGGTTCCTTTGTAAAAAAATTATTCAATTTGAACACGAGGCGAACGAATAGTTCGTTCATACGTGGATAATGCGTTTTTTATATGCAGCGCAAGCTAATTTCATCCGTGTTTCAGACGATTTCGATATACAGATGGAGGCCGTAAATAAGGCTTGGTTCAACTTCGTTAAAAAAATATGAGCTTAACTAAGGAACCAGTATCTAAGTTCAAGTTTATTGTTAAAGATGTTTTTTTAAATGGCAAATAAAATGAATAAAAAACTACACAATTTTTAAATGATGGGATTGATTTTGTTAGAGCTGACGGAAAATAAATCCTTTTAGAAATACGTATAGTCGCAAAAAGATCGATGGTCTGAAGAATATATTAGTGTCATCATGTCTCATTAATCAGCTATGTGGCATGCGGACTATGCTAATTTTTTCACCCGACAGGTAAATATGATACCTAAACTTAAATATAACAATTCAATGCTTTGGAAACATGATAAAACATCGACATTTTTAACTGCTAAAAGGTTATCTGATTGGTGTACGAAGTCATAAGTTAATGGATCTTCTTATAAAGATTAAGATTAAACTCTAGAGTTAACTTACCAAAAAACTCGGTGACTAAAAAAAAACAAATCTTGTCTAAAAGGAAATGCTTGAATCAGATAAAATTTGCTTTAGTTTTATACTTTTCCTATATAAAAACAACGAATTAAATTAATTAGTCGCTAATACGTACAGCCGGTAGTACAATCCCAGCAAACTCATAACATTTAATAAAAAACAAGAAACTACTTATTTTTGCACATGGCGCAGTCTCTTGCGAGCTAGGTAGTAACTCGCCGAGTCATGCCATGAAAATAAAGCTCCTTAACCCCGTTCGGATACGGCTATGTAATAATTTGTTTGTCCTGCTAATTTATGCTGAAATAGAACGAGCACATACAAATTAGTGCGAAAAAGCCAAGCATAAGCCTCGCTCGCAGTCTGGTGCGTCAATTTCTTATTGTTTATAATGCTTAAAAAGAATTTACACATGTTTGCTTGTGTATAGTGAAATGAATTAATTCATGTAATGTCAAACTAAAAAAAACACTTTTGAGTACCCGGAAAAAATGGAGAGCCCCTAATTTGAAGACTGATCTTTGTGATTTTTACTAAAGTAATACTTTTTTTTACCTTAACTGTTATGAATACGTTCGTCAAATAATACGTATAGCATGCACTAAAACTACCCAAAACTCATAACTTAGAGCTGCGGATAAAAAGATTTAAAAGTTTATTATTTTTTGTTTAAATTTAAATAGGGAAAACAATATTCGAATTTAGAGGTATTGATTTACAGTACTCGCGATTGCGTTCTTGTTCGCGGACAATAATATTTAAATATTCGTAATATCCCTTCTATGTTATTATGATCTGTCGATTGAGCTCGAGCAAAAAATTTCAGTGTTTATTTCCAGATTAAAAGTGTACGCTTGTGGTCTCTTTATAAACAGTTATCAAAAATACTAAAGAGTATTTTATGAAAGGATTAAAATCGAGTGACAAGAACGTTTACAGAATTTTTTGTTTTAACAAATTTATACATGATATGAGATGTTAAAGAAAAATAAAATGGAGTTTCGAAACAGACGACACGAGCATCATCCCTACATACGAATACATCCCTGCGATTTTAGGCTGCTAAATGCTCCTTGTTGAAATTATGTTGGATATTCGCTTACGCAACAACAAATTTTTTGAAATATCATTCACGTTCACATCCTAATTTTTCATGATGTTTTCTAGTTTTTCTTTTAGATAACTAAAAATTCAATAATTACAGCTTAAATTGTATGCATATTATATAAGATTTATCGGAATTTAATCTGAATAGCAAAAAATCTTTGAACATATATTTGAGATACATTTTACAGAAATCATTACCGGTTCCGGGAATTACTTTAATGTAAAATTAATATTAATAAAATAAGCGACATGGTTCAGAATATTTAATATTTTTCAAAACATTTTAAATTTTAGGTCAGACTTGAATGTGCCATTTATGAGTAGGTGTATACATGATGTTTGTTTGATAAGTATAGCTCAAAAAGAATGCAGGCAAATCATACATTCAAAAAACACATTTCTTCAACAGGCAAATTTTGGAAATATTTCCCATTTCTCTCATTAGTTTGGAAATTCCGTTCTTCACGATGAAAGCAAAAGTAGCTAAATTCGGCCAACTGCCACCGCAGTTTTATAGTTTTAACATCACCTAAAATAAATTCAATTAAAATATGTTGCACATGTTTCCATAATTTTTCAATATACGTTTGAAATGTTTGAGTTTCGCTTCAATGTCATTCCATGCTTGTTGCTGTAAAAAAACATCTTTGGAATCCGCATGAAGTTTATCCCACAATAAGGGATACTGTTGAATTATACGCACAAGCTGCAACAAAAACTCTTTATCATCGGGCATATCATTTAATTTAATTTGAGTGTGCGGTTGTTCATCGATGTCGCCCACGCTGATAATTTCATTTCTCAAAGCTTCTTCATCGATTTTATACAGAAAGTAGAGTTTCGCTAGATATTTGGAATATTTTAATTCCAAATTGGCCAGAATATTTCGGTTTTTAATTGTTTTTAGTCGAAACGTTTTATACATTTCGTACAAATGCTTCCAACGGCCGATAATATCGTCACAATTTAAATCTGCAAATTATTGAGATGGACTGAAACTATGTATTACTGAAGTCTCTAATAATATGTATTGTTAACAACACTTAAAGTTACACTTACTTGGCATTGATTTCCACATACACTTCCATAAAGACGTACGCATCTGTTCGTCCACCTTAGCACACGCTGGGTCGTTTGAATTGCGCCATAATATAGGATTACTTTTGACGAAGTTTATAATCTTTAAATCCAGCGGTAGTATCTCTGTCGGTTTATTTGATTTTATTACACCAAACTTTATATATTTTTGTTCCTCTAACTGATACCGCACATGCTCTGTTTTATAACTTTTGCTATTCTCACAACTGCCAACGCCTTCATCACCGCAATCTACATTTACCCAATTCTCCAAGGGTAAATCTCGATTAGCCAAAAAATTTGTTGCTTTGTCAAAGTATCCGCTGAAGCGTTTACCTTCGCGTATGCGTCGTTCAATACGCACGTATCTCTTTCTGATATTCTTCCAACGAAGTTTTATATTCTCACTACGTTTGAAATGGGATAGAATAAAGCGCCAGTGCTTGCGAGTAACATCAAAATTGCCATAGTCGGGGTGACGGGTACACCAAATTGATGGGTACCGTTCTATCAAACGTGTTAGCTTGCGATCATACGCATGTGATATTTCCTCACGTTTGTTGCTAGGCCAAACATTACTATTAGTAACAATACCTGCATTGTATTTCGAATGCTTTCCGCGTTCATCATCGCCTAAGAGTGAATCCTCCTGTTCCTCTTTTTCATTCACGTCCAAAGCTTCGTCCTCCATTGGCTCTATAAGGGATTCCTCCTCCCCTTGCCAACTGTCTAAATTTTCGGAATCAGTTGCATTATCTACTATAGATCCAATAGGACACAATGATGGCAAAGTATCGCTTACGCAGGCCTTGACATCTTTAAGTGTTGTATGTAAACTTTTACGATATTCGTAGACTTGATTGTGGAAACTATTAGATCCCGTGTTAAAGAGCTCTACGTCGTCTATCTGGCTATAACGGACATAGTCCACACCTGCAATGATTAATAATTTAGACATTAAACGAAATTTTTTTCGCAATTTCGTTTCAATTTCATTGCCTTCAGACATTTTACAAACACATGGACCAAATATAAATGACCAAACCCATCAAGAGAAATTGGTCATTGTATTAAACGTTAATTTGTTTTTACCTCTTCAACACTTTAAAATTAAGTACATATTTATTTTTAAATATTGTATATGCATTTAGTCCAGGTTTCTAAAAATTATAATTTCTCTACAATTCAAGTGCCGAAAGTCAATGAAATGGAACCCAAAATTGTAAATGATTTGGGTACTTACTTTGCAAAAGACACTTCGATGATATTGTCAAAGTCACTACATAAAGAATTTACTGCAAAAACTTTAAACATTTCATTTGCGTCCATGTGAGTGAAAACGGCTATAGACAACGAATAGTAGTTTTCAAAGGAAGGGCTGATCAATATTGGAAGAACCCACTAAACATTAGCTCACATAAGCCCGTTTCCGGGACAGTTGCGCCAATTATATTTATGAATATATACATGTATAATTTATTTCTTGAGATAAAATATAAAAAACACGTGGAATTGGATGAAAAGTGGATATAACCATAATGTTGCGTAACCACATTCGATATTATTCAATCTTTAGGAAATTTTAGGTTTTAATCTGAAAAGTTTAAGTCCAAAATCAAATGCTTGTGTTTTACGAGACGTGTTCACCGGGAGGGAAAGTTCTGAATATTTTAGTTGCGACGAATCTTTTATTTTCATGGAAATATCTTTATTACTTACTGATTTATTTAATAATGAAACACAAAAAGATCATAGATAAATTGAATATACTACATATACAGAAGCTACCGCTTAATCGTCTTCCCTGGTTAACAGATTTAAAACAAATATCCAAAAAATGTCGCGTTTAATGTATACTGGTTTCCGCTTTTAATGATATCTGCCTAAACGGAGGCCCCGCTTGATTACAAGATATGAAACATTTAATCTAATGTTTTTCTTTTTAATGGAATATGCACACGTGTAGTCCATGCGATTATATATTGGGATTGGGGAAATACAACCATATAGTCTGCAGCGATGAAAACTGAATTGATTTACCCGTGTGTGTCTGTCTGTTTATCCATTAGTCTAGTTACCTATTCGGCCATCTGTTAGTTCTACTAAAACGTTAAGCAACTAATAAAACTTTTTATGGCCTACATTCAAAAGTAAAAAATAAATTTATGTAACTAGTACGTTGATTTGCATTAAAAATATTTTTTTAATTATATATAGTAGACTAAAATATTTTTCCTCTATCAATTGATTATAAATAAAAGTGCCAGTTTAAAATAATTATGATACCGCATTGGTTTTTTGTTCATTAGGTACTTACCCGCAGCTAGTTGGCCATTTTCCAAACTGTCAGCATCGTTGACAAATCCCAACCGCCGCATGTCACCCAGACACTTGTCTTGTAAGCCTTTAAACCGTCCGATAGCGTACGTAAGCAAATAGGAGAGATGGATATAAAGCTCCTTGACTTCCAGATAATTTCTTGCCTGTTTGTATGCATTTGAATTGGTAAGTGTCTGTATTTTTCCGATTAGATGCTGGCAAATATCCATAGCATTGAAGACCTGATCTTGTAATTGAGAACGTGCCTGCCCTATAGCTGTGTCAGGAAAAGCGTGTCGAATCATAGATCTTGCAGTAGATGAATTATGATGAACTTGAGTATGAACGGGTGCCGCGGGTGTTCCGTTAATAACGTGTATCTGTGTACTACTATTGTTAGCAAGTGGTGTTACTGTTGTATTACCCACAATACTATTTTGGTAGCGTATCAGTTGGGGATGTTGTTGAGTTAAGTGGTTTCCAGATCCAGAAGGCTGTTGAATATTTATAGATTGTAAATTGGTGTTTGTCCTCGTCTGTGGTATCTGAACTGATCCAGTAATATGTTGCTGTTGTCCCGGAATGGTGGTGGATCGTTGTGGCCAGTTATTAGTTGCTGTACCAGAATTTTGGTTGCTCCCTTGGCGTTTCACCTGTATAAGCTTTCCATTAGGCAGACGGAATGTTTCTTGTTGAGCAGCAGAGTTTAAATCAATACGATATCCATTAATTGTATGATATACTGGTGTAACGCCCCCACCAGGAGAGGGAGTACGAGGACCCACCACTGTTCGGCGCACAATTGGTCCAGAGACTACGGGGCGCATTTGGACGCTGGTGTTGCGTAATACTAGTGGAGGAGGGGCGGAACTTCTCGATATTGATAGTTGCGATCGACAGGTTCCTTGAATAGACATAATTTTAGGAGTAGAAGTGGCTTTATTCGGCTGTGTAAGTTGTTGTTTCGGCGACAATGTTATCTGGCAGTCAGGTTCTAACATACTGATAAGATCAGGAGTACAGACAACTTCATCGTTGGAAGTTTTTAAGCGTTTTGCTGCAGGCGACGATCCTGAAGGCATGGGAACTTTCGGCGTTTTTTTAAGGGAGTTCATATTACCATAGCTCCTCCGAGATGCTTCGGAATCTAGGCTTTCAAGAGAATCGGACATGTTGCCACATTTGGCTTTTGCTAAGCGACAACAAGTGCTGCGATCCAGTGCCATATGTTGCCTTTTTTCAATTTCGGGAACATTCGTTTCTACAATATCTCTAAAAGAAAAAATATAATAAAATATATTTGCGAGAAAAGAACAAGAGTGCATACTTTTTCTGCTTTTCTATAAAATTCATTAGAGCCCAATGCTGTGCCCGCAGTGGCCATAAGATCTTTGGAGCGCAGCTAAAACAGCTCCAGTTCTCGTTTTGTTCAATATCGGCAACTACTCCTCGGGATAGGTTTTTAACGATGCACGACTTACAAAAAACATACGGACAATTGGAACAGCAGTAAACTTCACCACCCTGACCACACCAACGGCAGTATAGTTCAGATCCGTCTTCCCCCTTACTGAATTCACCGCTGTTATAGAAATCGTGACATCTAGTACAATGTGTTACGCGCAGAATAGGATGCATCTTTATAACTGGCTCCTGATTAGGAGCAGTGCCAATGTGTACCTTGCATACGGTACAATGCACTTTTCGCTCCCGGACCAAATCGACGCTGGGATACGCTTTTAAATAAAAGCGCCGCTCATCTTCTGTAAGACTTGCATCGAATTCCATGGTATTCTCTAAAAACAAATAAGAAACAAATTATTTTATTCATATTTGAAATTCCATTCCCCTTAAGGGAAAAACTGAACTCTTATAAAGGTTACTTTTGTTTCCGTATGTGTTTATATAAACATACCATTCTCGACGTACTAAACTGAAATTTGTCAAGATGTGTGTTAGATCTTCGTGACATAAACATATTTCAACAATAGAATGTTATGAAATATTAGTTTTCGATTCCAAATGGGGTTGAGGTAATCCCCTTTGAAAAAAGTATTTTTCTTGCATCATGTGTGGTCTCGTTTTAAAGGGCTACTTCCATTTCTAGTCATCATAAACTACTTTCTTTTGATTTCGATTTCGGGTAACCATAATAAAACTCTTCGTAAATATGATTACGAGCAATCGTAACGCTTTCACACAAAATTTGTATGAAAAAGATTTTTGTAAGTACATATCGCTGGCAAAATGTACAAAGGCCCTAACAAACATTTTGTACGAAACACGTTTATATACAGTTTCTGGTAGCGTATATTCCACACACAAAATTTACGTTCCCGTTTGCAGCTGGGTCTACGCCCCGGAACGACTCGAGACTCCGTCTCGACCAAAGGCTGCACACCCTCAACACATACCGACGTCCAAAAGAAACCGTATGTACAAACTTCCAACCCAATATATTTTTTCGACTACGGAGCAGTGCACACCGGCCTGCCTGCTCCGCTCTCTACTCATACGAGCCGGCATTGAGCAAAACCCTGGCCCGCAGGTCTGGCTCTGTTCAGTATGCGGAAAGCCAATTCACCGCAACTGCACTTCAGTGCAATGCAACAAGTGCAAAAACTGGTGCCACCTGCGGCCATGCTCCAGACTACGGACACACCGTGACTGGAATGCGCAGTACAACGCGGTCTGCTGTGACCCGCCAGCACAGGTGCAAACCCGTAAAACACCACCGCACCCGCCTGCCTCAACGCCACACCAACCCTTGGTGTCACAGCGGGCGTCACCCCGGCGAATACAGCCACAGCATCGTGGTCTCTGTGCATTCAAAATACTACAGTTTAACTGCAACGGACTAGGAGGCAAAATCTGCGAAATCACGTCGTACATGGAGCGCAACAACATCGTCATAGCAGCTCTTCAGGAAACGAAGCTCTCCCAAAATCTACTCTTATAACATCAGCAAATTACAACGTGCTGAGAGCAGACCGACAGAAGAACAAAGGCGGAGGCATAGCGTTTATAGTACACAACAGCGTTGGGTATCGATCCCTCACCCTTCCCGACAGAACGCCCACAGATGCCCACATCGAACAAATGGGCATCTCTGTGGTCTCGGAGGGAGTGGAAATCGACATCATAAATGTGTACATTCCGCCAAGCAGCAGCTGTAACACTGGTTACTTGGCATCGATTGCCCACTTGCTGAGCGGAAGCTACCGCATCATCGCGGGTGACTTTAACGCACACCATACAGCATGGCACTCTCGGCTCGGCGACGACCAGAGAGGTAAACATCTAGCCGAGCAAATCGACAACTCAAATTTCGGGTGCATAAACATCCCCTCGCACACGAGATTAGCCAGTGACTGCGCTAGCTCACCAGACATTACCATAGTGAGCACCCCCCTCATGGTTAATAGCTCCTGGAGTACAGAAGTAGCCCTGAACTCGGATCACCTACCCATCACCATAAAGGTTGATAAGCCCAATGACTTCATGGAAACTGAAGCAAGAACCTTCCTGAATTACAACAAGGCAAACTGGGCAGAGTTCCGGGCCTTCACTCACGACTTGTTCAGCGCGCAACTCCACCATCCACCAACAAATACCAGCGCTGGTGCGAAAATCTTCCGCGACGGCGTCACGAAAGCCGCGTCACGCTACATACCTGCGGGCCGCATACCCAAAATCAGGCCTATCTTTCCAAGTGAAGCCGCGAGCCTTGCAGATGAAAGGGATGCCATCAGATCAACCAACCCGGCAGACCCGAGAATAGCCCAATTAAACGCGGATATCAGAAAAATAGTTGACGAGCACCGCAGGAAGAAATGGTCGGAGCACCTGGAAAGCTGTGGTAATGGCACGAAAAAGCTCTGGGCAACCATCAAATCCCTATCTAACAACACCAGAGAAAAGGACCTGACTGCCATAACATTTAACGGCGTGTCAGTTGATGACCCCAAGCTATGTGCACGATACTTCTGCAGACAGTTCATCGAACACCCAGCCAGAGGTGACAAGCATAGTAGAGCCATAAAAAAGAAAACCCACAAGCTGAAGGTTGGGAATGAGCGCGAGGCAATCCGGTACACACCGAGCGAAGTGGCAGATGCAATAAAAAGATGACCCCAAGCTATGTGCACGATACTTCTGCAGACAGTTCATCGAACACCCAGCCAGAGGTGACAAGCATAGTAGAGCCATAAAAAGGAAAACCCACAAGCTGAAGGTTGGGAATGAGCGCGAGGCAATCCGGTACACACCGAGCGAAGTGGCAGATGCAATAAAAAGCGCCAAACCATCGAAGGCCCTCGGCCCTGATGGCATTTCTATGGTGATGCTCAAAAACTTGGAGGAGAAGGGAATTGAGTACCTCACCCAACTCCTAAACCTTTCCATACACACATGCACCATCCCGGACGTGTGGAAAGTGGGGCGTGTCATCCCGATCCTACAACCCGGGAAGCAATCGGATCAAGGAAAGTCGTACCGCCCTATCACCCTCCTATCACCTGTGGCAAAAACGCTTGAGTCACTGCTGCTCCCAACGCTATCCGAACACCTTGCGCTAGCACAGCATCAACATGGTTTCAGGAAATGCCATAGCACCACCACGGCCCTGAATGCCTTACAAGCGCAGATATGCGACGGAATAAACCAGAGCAAGCCATGCCAGAGAACGGTTCTCGTTGCCCTTGACTTGTCGAAAGCGTTCGACACAGTCAGCCACTCGACCCTGCTAGGAGACATAACCGAGTCAACACTCCCAAACATAGTCAAAAGATGGCTGGCAAATTACATGTGCGGGAGGCAATCATACGTGGAGTATAGAAATGCCAAATCAAAATATAGGCGAGTGAAACAAGGGGTCCCACAAGGAGGTGTCCTCTCCACCCTATTGTTCAACCACTATATCTCCAAACTGCCACAGCCACCCAACAACGTGACGGTAATCACGTATGCAGATGACTGTACTATACTCGCCACAGGAAACTCCATAGCAGATTTGTGCAACGACGTAAACGCTTACCTAACAGCCGTAATACCTTTCCTCGAAGGTCGAAACCTCCAGCTCTCGCCGGAAAAGTCTTCTGCGACCCTTTTCACCCCCTGGACTAGAGAGGTAGGGATGACGATCAACATCAAGGTTGATGGCCAACAAATTCCAACCACCAAATACCCCAAATTGCTTGGGGTCACATTCGACCCTCTCCTTACTTTCTCCACGCATACAAAAAACATATGCAGTCGTCTGAGGGGAAGGAATAACGTCCTCAAAGCGCTTGCGGGCAGTACCTGGGGCAAGGACAAGGAGACTATCCTGACGACGTACAAAGCCATCGGGCGCTCAGTCGTCAACTACGCCGCCCCAGTATGGACCCCGTACATCAGTGACACCCAATGGAGCAAGCTGCAAACATGCCAAAACACCGCACTTCGAACCGTGACGGGCTGCCACCGAATGACGCATGAAGACCACCTGCACGAGGAGACGAAAATGCTGAAGGTCAAAGAACACAACACGCTCCTGACCAAACAATTCCTCCTCGCGTGTCACAAAAGCGATCATCCGAACCGCCCACTCACGGAGGCTGCAACACCGCCGCGTAATATCAGGAATAATATCCTACGATATGAACCGGAAATACGCCTGCTCATCGGCTCTCACCCACTGGATTCTCTGTCCTATACCTCCGCGAACAACAAACTGCACGCAGAGATGGTCTCAGCTTCCATCCAGAGGTACAAGCCGAACATCGTGCTAAATGGCAGGCCGCCACCAGTCGCGGAAGAAGAAACCAGCCTACCAAGAGCCACAAGGTGTACCCTCTCACAACTGAGATCAGGCTGGAGCCGACACCTAAACTCCTACATGGCGAGAATCGGGGAAGAAATTGCAGACGAGTGCCCAGACTGCGGACGCAGCCCCCACGACACCAGACACCTCTTCACATGTCCGGCCAGGACAACAGACCTCACCACCACCTCCCTATGGACACAACCGACACAACCCATAGAAGCAGCACGCTTCCTGGGACTAGGACTGACTGACGACAGCGACAACCCAGACGACCTTTCAAAAACACATTGATACGGAAGGAAAATACATACATGCAATCTTTTGGACGTCGAGTACTGTTGCTACAACAACAACAACAACAACAAAATTTGTCTTAAAGCCAAAAATGACGATTTTTTAGCTTATACAAAAAACCCTTTCTATGTACATGCAATGAAATGTTGATGTTTTTTGTTTCTGTGAAATTTCTGAAATGTTATTTAGGGCCTTTGTACATTTTGCCAGCGATGTGTATATCTCAAGAGTAGGAGGCTTAGTATAACTTAAACGATTTTTGGTTGTTTACATGGTTGATGATTACTTCTAGTGTGTAAACACTAGTACACTCTTTTAAAATCGTTTGGTTAGATTGACACAAATACGGAACAGTAATCTCGAAAATCTTTGAATTTTAAAAACAGTAGGTAGAGGGTCGTGCTTATTAATATGTAGACAGCAAAAGACAGAACCGGAATATGAGGGGAAAGGGACGGTTTTCGTTTATGCCGTCCGTACAAGACAACGTAATCTAATGGAAAAATTAATTGTACAAAATATTACTTTATTGATGCTATTTTCTTCTCGCCTAACTATGCAACCAACTTACCCTTGCTTTCATTGATGGAATCTGATCTCGCCAATGTTGGAGCGCTATTCATTATACCATTAATTTCTTTTCTGATTTAAATTTTCAGGCTTAGTCCACAATATTTTATCATGCAAAAAAGGAAGGATTTCCCGATTCTTCTTTTACCAAATTCCGATGATGCCTTGATATATATCGCTATTTAGATCTATTTTAGTTACAGTATTACTAAAACTCAAACCTGGAACAAATTTTTTTTCAACAAATCACAACAATATTATTTTATTGTAGGGAAACAATAAAATTCAATATGGTCGTCGCCGTCGTCGCCTACTTCACGCCTTCCCGCTGTACAGCCAGTGTTGCCAATTTAAATATTTTGTTTTTGTAAAGTTGTAGATCTAGTCCAGGAACAGAGTAGCATAAATTACGCACAGCAATATTTCTAGTAAAATTTTTATCTCGTTTTGCTCTTACCGTACACAGTTACATACAGGAATATTTCTTTGACAAATTCTGTCTCTTTGTCATTGATGTTGTAGAAAATATAAAAAATGTATGAGATCGAAAAGGACCAACAAAATTCTCCAGTCGTGAAATCTCTTCTGTTTCCTATTAGCGGGGTTTAGACGATCCTACTTGTCGTCCAACATGGCTTGACGGCAGGAATAACTGTACACGTGCCGCTGCGTATACACGGTCCCACATGTCGTACAACATCACTTTCTTCAAGTTGGCAAGCGAGACGCACGCATACAGCCAAAGCCTTTTTACCGACGGCAAATGAGGCTTTTGAAAAAGAATGGGCGTTCTCAGCTTTCGTCGATAGCATTCGACTCAATAAGTTTTTTTAAAAGCGCTACGTACACTTTATTTTATGCGTTTCTATTTTTATGAACTCCGCCATTAATTTTCCAATTTTCAGGAAAATTATTTAATTTATCTCTTTTATGCATCTTTTGTGCATAGCATTCATTTTCATAGTGATGCAAAATGAAATGCTATAGCATTAAAATTTTAAAGCCATTTTTATTCATTTTATTTTATACATCCTTATGTTTTTATAATTAACGTATATTTCAAAGTAAGACCAACTGCAGGCTGCAGCTCAATGAAATTCTTACTGTCCGTGATCATGTTAACAGCACGGACAATTTCTCAAAGTGCCAAAATACACTAGGCTTGACCAACATGTGTTTACACAGGTTGGATGGTTTGACAAGCGAGCAGAAATATCAAAAAATTTTGAAAACCATCCCACATGTGTGACAAGCGGTTGTTTCTTGCGTATACACGATCCAACAACGCGGCTTGTCCTACATGTTGGACGACATGTAGGACCGTCTAAACCCCGCTATTCAGACAACATACTTGACTTTCAAGAAGGAAAACTTTCCGCGTGTAAGCTGCGACATACATATATTTGAGAAAGCGCTGTACCATCATATCTTCCTAATTGATTGAATTACATTATATTTTACAAATGTTCGCCTTATGAGTATGACTCAATGCGAATTGTACTGTCTACTGGCTAATCATAATATTCGCATGCAACACTTTCGTCAAGTTTCGTTCAATTTATGTTTTTAGCCCCGGCCGACACGCTTAAGGTGCTTATTTTGTAAATCCCAACGCCTCACTTCACCCTGCGTTCACTAATTTGGTATTTTGTAAAACGCATCACCTCACTCGGTGACTGCTCGCGTTGTCTTACGTAGTTTCATATGAAAATCGGTACCGCGTAAAACGCAACGCGGCGCATTCACTCACTTGAACTGTCAAATCGTTCACTTGGGTTTGTGCTCGCGTTCAGTTTTTTAAACGCAAAATTTTTGGTAATTTCGAGTGAAAATTGATTTGTGGTAATCTGCAGAAGCAAATAATAAGTATTGCAGTACTTCTTAAAGACAAATACTAAAGAAAAAAGTACAAAAAAAAGAAAATACTAGCACTGCAGTTGAGGATCGAAATCACAAAAAAAAAGAAATGCATCGCGGTTGAGGGTTGAACTCGCAACTTCTCGCGTGCTAGTCGAACGCTCTAACCACTAGGCTATGGGAGGTATGCAATGGATGCAGCAAATTTTGTGTGTTTTGTATTTGGCTGATAAATTAAGAAAAATACAACTCTTTTTCGTAAGAACTTGACAGCTCAAGTGATGCCGTAAGACAACGAACGCAATTACGCCGTGATTTACAAAATGCCGTTTTTTGATCCCGGCGTTGGCTTCGTGTTCGCGTTGCGTTCGATCACGGTGATTTATACGGTAAGGCCGTAATTTTTCGTTTCATGACACTTCTTTTATGAAGAATTGAAGCTTGAATTGAAATTTTTGGTTAAAAGTGGAGCCGCGGTGTTAAGGGTGAGCTTTTATTGTGTCTTGTGATAGTTCCTTCCAGGTTTGTACAATCCGATTTTTATTTTGGTATAAGAATATCCTTAAAGTGGTGCTAAACTGGTATAGGAGTACATAAATATTCAGATTTAGGAAAAAAATTGGTTTTTGTAGTGTATAAATTTTGACATGTAAACCGGACTGCTGTGCCAGCTGTGCCAGTTCTAAAACGCTCCCGCTGGCAACCCTGTATCATGTATAAGTTGTAGAGAATACTGTGACAGCACTTGTGTTAAATATTTTGGCCGCGCGGGTGTTAAAAGTGCTCACTCTTGACAACATTTTTTAAAAGAAATAAAGATACTAAATTTTAAAAGAAAAATTTTCGATACTGGCAAGTAGCAGCAAATAAGGTTTTTATTTAAAACATGGGGAAAAATCCCAGAGTAAAACTTTTTTCTGGACTTCAAAAGAGTTTCGGTGATACTGCGGCTCTGCAAGTCGAAATAGTACTGAATTTAGTATTAAAGTACTGAATTTTGCATCTCTAAATGACTCATCCGTATTCGTATTATTATCAAAAAATACCCTAAAATTTTACGGAAATTGTTGAGCTTTTTTTACTAACACACACTCGAACCTGAAAGCAACTAAAACGGCAAGTCGCCTTGTAAAATTTTTACTTGAGCAAGTAAAATCATCATCGTGAGTCTTTCCACTGACTCGGTTAACTGATTTTTAGTTGCCTGGCGTCTTCATATTATTACAATGGCTACCAACGATTTTTTTTTTGGTTGGGATTTAATCTACAAAACAATTGAAAATAGTATCAATAACAAATCGGATATACTAATTGCTTTGGTGCATTTCTTATTAATAAAACGATCGAAGTTCCGTTGCATTGGAATTGGAGAAGACGTAAATAAATATCCAAAAACTAAGTGTCACTGAGCTTTATTGTTTTTTTTTGTACAGAAAACTTTTACAGAAAATGATACAAGATCCGAATTGTTGCCTGATGGGTGGAACGAGGATACCAATAAATATGCATTGCGCTACACGTATGACAAGCAACTATACTTGCTACTAGCTCATAGATCGGAAGATAGTATCATAATAAATTTTATGGATATCGAGACGAAGAATGTTTCGAATATTGCGTTAGACCCGGAAACAGTGGTCAAGGGCATTAAAGGTTCTATTAATGAACTAATACCAGCAGCCTCGAAACTTGTGGAGCGCCTTCACGAGGAATTAGTGAGACCTGTAAGTTCTTGGTATGTGTGTATTTCTTCCTTTTAAATGGTAATTATAACTTTTAGATATTTTCGGGAACTACAAAAGAAGTCGCAACGCAAACAGTCGCCACGACAACTCCCGGAGAGGAGCATAGAGAACAATTACTCATAATTGATCCAATAGGTGGAAGGTAAAAAGATAAAAGAATTGTTAAAATGTCAACAATTTTATATGATTTGATGTTTTCAGGCAATCTACACGTGATACACGTCCTTTCGGGTTCCATGATGTTGGTCGGGGTGATTTAGATCCATTGGGCCGTCTCGGATCTGGTAATTTATTACGTTTTCCACCTCATCCAAATTTTCATGGACAGCCGCGCTTTGATCCATTCGGTCCACCGGGTGGTAATGTTCGTTCTAATCCGAATCCAGATCACCTACAACCACCAACCTTTGGTGGTTTTAATTACTACTGAACACCAGTAGTGTAAAAATGTTTGAATATTTCTAATTTTTAATTTTATTGTATTAAAGGGTAGTTTTTATATAATACTATTTTTTAACATCGGTGGTAATTGGCGTCGGTATCTCACTATTTACAAGAAAAATAAAAAAAAAGCACTTAACATTATCGATGCTTACAGAACAACTGCATAAATAATTTGCTGTCTTATACTTCTTGATATATTATTATTAGATGAAATACGAAATATTGGATTTTTATCAAATATGAATGCGCCGGCATGCAACAGATTTTGTTCAAGCACTCTCATATATTACAGACCATTAGCATAAGCAAGTAATAAGCGATCTTTCTGAAATTACCTATTATACTTGTACAATGGAAACCATCATCCCTAAGCAACGCTGCTGTCAACAAGATCTGAGGCTGTGACCATGTGACCAATGAGCAGCATCAGCAAAGATCTGCAACAATTACAGCCCGCATTGTTGGAGCAATCAACAGCAACAAAAAGAGCACAAAGTCATCAATAGCAGGAATCATGACCACGGCACCTAAAAAAACTACTCGTACTAAGACGATTAATGAAGCGAAGTCAACCAACAGTGGAAACCAGCTAGCAAAAGTGATCAATATCGGGAAGCAGGCGGAGGCACACTCAGTCTCAGAGTCACAGCTGTGATCAGCGCAAACCGTGCGCTCGGGCAAACTTGTATCTGGGAGATCGTAACAGCGAAAACTTGAAAACTCGAAATTGCTGAAACGGAAAGCAAGCAACAACGCCAAACTTACTGTCGACGGCAGCGTAGCACAAATAAAATAAAAAATATGAATGCAAAGAAAGCAACCACAAAAGATTCTTTGCCTGCCGCCGAAAGACGACGAAAATGCGAGGGATTAAAAGTATCTGCAGCGGCACACAATTTCTGGAGGAGATTACAATGATTATTGGGTCAAATTGATTCGTTTTAAATTAGAAATTTTTTCTCCACATGTTTAAATTGTTGTTTCGCGTTAAAACTGTGCATCTGCGGAGTCTTCCCGCAAAGGAAAATTGGATAAGGCGTTGCTGGACATATTTACATATTTATTTGAGTTCGCTCTGTCTTTTGGAAGGACCAAGAAACGAAGGTACATCAAGATGTTATAATTATGTATATTTTATTATATATTTTAATGCATTGAATAACTGAATAACTGCTTATAATCTTGCAGATTTATGAATTTTTATACAATTTCTACAGTTGTGCAATTCAAACATTCCACAATTGTTGCGCTTATCGAGCGTGTGGGCGTGTGGGCGTTTTGTGCCTAGGCCTCGATGCATTTCGAATGCTTACGAAAATCACTCAGTGCATTCGCTGCAAAATACAAAGTGCAAAATATATCAATCTTATACATTTCACACTTGTGCGAAAATTCCCAATCTAAAAGAAATCTCATAAATAATATGCCTATTGTGCTTGTTAATAGCTTTGTCTTTTTTAAATCGAGTTAAAGCGCCAGCTTAAGATTTGATCATTTCTATGTCATACGATCTTTACCATGCAGATACATACTTTCAATTGGATCATAGCATAATGCCATTCGCCATTATGAACACTCAATTACAAGAAATGCCAGGCCGCCAGCACAAGTTGTTAAGTAGCGTCTCAATTGTGTGCGTCTTTTGCAGTGTTCAGATACTGAAAGATACTTTCTACAATACAAAGCGAATGAATCGCTCGATAGTTCGTGTGCAGACGATTGCTTTACACTAAGTCGAACCTGTTTTTCGGATTGTGGACGATTTCGACATTAAACTGAGTTGATATTTTCCGAAAACATTAGATCGTTTTCTGCTTTTAGTTATATTTAAACCGTTGCGTATATATAAATAATGTGTATTACTGTTAATGAATAATTTTATTATCTGCTCGGCCATAGGCTTTTGATAACATACAAGTTGTAATTTATTCCTCCCATTTCTTATTTGTTTAAATATCGTATGCAAGTAATTTCGGGCTAAGTTGTAAGGACACTGCACCATCGAAAACGCAGGCCAAATGTGCTGTCGGTAAGACCTATTTAAGTAGTACATCAAATCAGAAAAATATCCCCAAAATATCGTCCTGGGAAATTGCCGCCCTTGGCAAGTGGCGCCCTGAACAATTGCCCCATCGCCCCCATCGCGATTATTTGAAACAACATATTAAAAATTGGTACTTTATTTGAGACTGCAACCAATTTCCGTATATTCAACCGGAGTAGAAGAATTTTTGCATACAAATTTTTTTTAATCATTTGCACTTAGATGATTTTGGATATCTTCCTTGTTTTATATATACATATGTATATGTATATCATTTTAATGTTTCTAGTTTACCCTAGGATTATTAAACAAGCAGTTTTTACATGGGTGTTTTTAATAAATGAATCTTACTTTGACGCCCTCTACATGCATATACATATAAAAAGCACAGCTGTTTCAACGTATTGATAATTCTGCACAAAAATAATTTTAAAAAACTCCAGTCTAATAATTGTTATATTTTTTTATCTAATAGTTATGTATGCATAGTATTTGGCTGGTAATAGCGGTAATAGCAACCAGCTTGAAACATATTTCTTCCTTCGAAATGAAATTAACACTATTTTTATACAAATCTTTCGTAAATATTTAATCCCATTCACCGATGTACATGCTGCGTGGTGTGGGTATATAGCCACGTGTTGGGAGCGGTGCGCGGCCGTAAATACGGTTGTAAGGCGATTCTACCTTGTCGGAATCTGTAAAGACAAATTTTTAATTATAATCTTAAAAACTTCAGCGTGAGATCGCATTCATATGTAGGTAGATATATGTATGTATCATAGTTTGGAAAGACATAACCAAATGCAGTGTAATTTCGTCTGAATGTATGTATAGTTTATTCATTTATTTAAAATTTCGTCTACAAATTTAGGTTGTTTAAGCTCATCTCATAAGCTAAGATCAGAACCCTGTGTGGAACTATATCGCACAATTTAGACATATGGTTGCTGTGTCCGAACAGCTAGCAATCGGTTTAAGAGAAATCCTATCTACTTATCTCGACGGATACCTCCTTTAGGATATTATAGTTTTCGTAGAATCGAACTTTACATGACATGAACGTATACTGAGCCACTGCGTCGAACCAAATCTAATAGCTTCTTTTAGCAATTGAAATAAGTCTTCATTTTATAAAAAAAGAGGTAAAGAAGCATCAGTCGGGTTAGCCCGACAGTATAATACCCTACCCCAAGTAACCGATAAACCATAGAAAGAATTAAATTTTGGGTATACTAAATCTACCGCTTATAAAGTTTATAATATTGAAAACAAATCCTAATTGGATTATACATAAATACATATATATATGCTAAATATTGATGCCTCGCCATTTGTACAATTATGGGTATTTTCGATTTACCAATTATTCATGTTATGAGGCATTTCCGTTTACCGCCAATATAGTGGGCGACGTCCATTTGTTCATACGATATGTACGGCTATCTGAACTTGAGAACCAAATTTTATTCTTTTAAATGCACAATAAGTAAAATTATATACTAAATTTTGGATACAAAATTACCGCCATACAGTGGGTGTACTACGCCAAATTTTCCTTATGATTTGAATAACGAATTGCATTTCCTTACATGAGTTGTTAAACAAATAAGAACTATTTTACCGAATAAATTCGGAGGTAGGTTTACCTACCAGGTCCATTTTGGGCGTGGGCTTCAACCGATTTGGATAATCTTGGAACTTGAGCTAAGTTAAGGTACAGTGTAACTGTGTATCAAATTACGCTTGAATCCGATAGCTGGTTATTTCTCCCCTAACAACACGGATAGACAGACAGACGGACGACCGGAAATCAAGGCAGAAAGCGATTCTGATCATTTTTAAACACTTAGGTCTATACGTAGGAAGGCTCCTCCAAGGCGTTACAATTTTTGCACAAAGATAGTAAACCCCATTATAGGTGTAGGATATACAAATAAAAACACACGTGAGATATATAGCGAGGATATTGACTACGCCCAAAATAAAGGTTGTGTAAATATTTGATTGTTAATATTTTTGCGGAATTCAAACTAAATGAGGTGTATTTTTGTACATATTGGTAATTCAAACATGAGGAAATAATATGTATTTCCCGAATACTATTTTTGATTAAAAAAATTACAACGACAATGATATAGTTATTTATGTACATACATGTCGTAAGTAGGCATACACGTACATATGTATGTATGTAAAACGTTTTACTGACACTTTTAATATTTTTTTTTACATATTTACGAGGAGGATAGCCTGTGTATTCTTGCAACCAAAACAGGATGTGTGATAATAATTAAGGAATTCAGAATATGAATTTTCTTGATATTTAAGCTGCGTGGTTCGCGTGGTTTCAAATAGTCAATATGATCTATGATATTTTGGTCAGAGCAGGCACTTGAGTGCTCACTTCGATTGGGAGTTGAAGCTGATTGAGTTGTTGTTGTAGAATTGTTCATTTTGTCGTCTATATTTCTCTTATGAGTGAACAGTCTTTGATTTTTATAAGCTTTATATTAACTTCACATCCGGTATGTTTGTATGTATGTCGTCAAATCTAGTAATCAATTTTTCACCCACTTCCCGACTACTTAGAGATCTGAAACTTTGCATACATGCCTAAACACGAGCCCAATACATGAATCAATAAATTTTATGGGCGTAGGATAAGGGGCGTGGCACTTTTTTATAAACTCCAGATTTGCGTATAACTTTAGAACTACACATCACACATCAATGAAACTCGGTAGGAACTTACTACATATCCATATCCTTCTACTGAAAAAATAAGGCGGGCACTGGATAAGGGGGCGTGGCACCCCACATACAAACAAAATTTTTGATCTCGATTAGCTTTGGAACTAAAGGTCGTGCAGCATTGAAATTTCGTATGCAGTCGCCTCTTGGATGTGTCGTCCCACTGGTAAAATTTTATGGGCGTAGGATAAGGGGGCGTGGCACCCCCTATACAAACAAAATTTTTGATCTCGATTAGCTTTGGAACTAAAGGTCGTGCAGCATTGAAATTTCGTATGCAGTCGCCTCTTGGATGTGTCGTCCCACCGGTAAAATTTTATGGGCGTAGGATAAGGGGCGTGGCACTTTTTTATCAACTCCAGATTTGTGTATAACTTTAGAACTACACATCACACATCAATGAAACTCGGTAGGAACTTACTACATATCCATATCCTTCTACTGAGAAAATAAGGCGGGCACTGGATAAGGGGGCGTGGCACCCCCATACAACCAAATTTTTGATCTCGATTAGCTTTGGAACTAAAGGTCGTGCAGCATTGAAATTTCGTATGCAGTCGCCTCTTGGATGTGTCGTCCCACTGGTAAAATTTTATGGGCGTAGGATAAGGGGGCGTGGCACCCCCCATACAAACAAAATTTTTGATCTCGATTAGCTTTGGAACTAAAGGTCGTGCAGCATTGAAATTTCGTATGCAGTCGCCTCTTGGATGTGTCGTCCCACTGGTAAAATTTTATGGGCGTAGGATAAGGGGGCGTGGCACCCCCTATACAAACAAAATTTTTGATCTCGATTAGCTTTGGAACTAAAGGTCGTGCAGCATTGAAATTTCGTATGCAGTCGCCTCTTGGATGTGTCGTCCCACTGGTAAAATTTTATGGGCGTAGGATAAGGGGGCGTGGCACCCCCTATACAAACAAAATTTTTGATCTCGATTAGCTTTGGAACTAAAGGTCGTGCAGCATTGAAATTTCTTATGCAGTCGCCTCTTGGATGTGTCGTCCCACTGGTAAAATTTTATGGGCGTAGGATAAGGGGGCGTGGCACCCCCTATACAAACAAAATTTTTGATCTCGATTAGCTTTGGAACTAAAGGTCGTGCAGCATTGAAATTTCGTATGCAGTCGCCTCTTGGATGTGTCGTCCCACTGGTAAAATTTTATGGGCGTAGGACAAGGGGCGTGGCACTTTTCAAGCAACTACACACTTGGGCTTCAGTTTATAATTATAGGTACACCACACATGAATGAAAAACGATAGGAACTTACTTGCCGCGCCCTGCTGGCAAAATAGCAACAACTCACCGCGTCACAAATATGCCACGTATTATTTGTTAAATTGAGGATATGACATATGACGATAGGAAACACTGTGAATACCCTAAATATTGTGTACTGCTCTGCAAGTTTAAAATTCTTTTTGCGAAAAATTTCAGAGCTCTAAAATTGAATTTATGGAAGACTAAAAAGTAGAAAATAAAATTATATAAAAAAAAACTTTTTAAAAATAAGCTTTAATGTACTAAAAAGTAGAAAATAAGTTGTTTCCAAGTCACCTGTATCTTACTATTAATAAAAGCTTGTGCGCTCAATATCCATATTCAAAATATCTTTCATTACTAGAATCTATTTGCAAAAAATTATTTAAATAAAATATTGTGGTAACTGTTTGACAAATATTGAACACATGAGCGCCCCAAGCTTTTATGGATAGTAAGATACAGGTGACTTGGAAACAACTTATTTTCTACTTTTTAGTACATTAAAGCTTATTTTTAAAAAGTTTTTTTTTATATAATTTTATTAATGTTTGCGTTCTGGGTAATGTCTGTGCTGTTTTTCAAGTAGCTTAAATTCCATCCCTTCGTGAAGCTGTGTGATTTCGATATTGTAGTTGAAGAGGTTGAATCATTAATATCACCATTAAGTAGCATCTTGGTAGCATTAGATCCGCCCATATATTCAGTACTACAAAATTATTGTTTATGCTTCTTGTAAATTCATATTTACATTTGAGTCATAGTTCTTTTTTACATTAGTCTTCCTTTTATTTTTATAAGCTTTATATTAACTTCACATCCGGTATGTTTGTATGTATGTCGTCAAATCTAGTAATCAATTTTTCACCCACTTCCCGACTACTTAGAGATCTGAAACTTTGCATACATGCCTAAACACGAGCCCAATACATGAATCAATAAATTTTATGGGCGTAGGATAAGGGGCGTGGCACTTTTTTATAAACTCCAGATTTGCGTATAACTTTAGAACTACACATCACACATCAATGAAACTCGGTAGGAACTTACTACAATCCATATCCTTCTACTGAAAAAATAAGGCGGGCACTGGATAAGGGGGCGTGGCACCCCCTATACAAACAAAATTTTTGATCTCGATTAGCTTTGGAACTAAAGGTCGTGCAGCATTGAAATTTCGTATGCAGTCGCCTCTTGGATGTGTCGTCCCACTGGTAAAATTTTATGGGCGTAGGATAAGGGGGCGTGGCACCCCCTATACAAACAAAATTTTTGATCTCGATTAGCTTTGGAACTAAAGGTCGTGCAGCATTGAAATTTCTTATGCAGTCGCCTCTTGGATGTGTCGTCCCACTGGTAAAATTTTATGGGCGTAGGATAAGGGGCGTGGCACCCCCATACAACCAAATTTTTGATCTCGATTAGCTTTGGAACTAAAGGTCGTGCAGCATTGAAATTTCGTATGCAGTCGCCTCTTGGATGTGTCGTCCCACTGGTAAAATTTTATGGGCGTAGGATAAGGGGGCGTGGCACCCCCCATACAAACAAAATTTTTGATCTCGATTAGCTTTGGAACTAAAGGTCGTGCAGCATTGAAATTTCGTATGCAGTCGCCTCTTGGATGTGTCGTCCCACTGGTAAAATTTTATGGGCGTAGGATAAGGGGGCGTGGCACCCCCTATACAAACAAAATTTTTGATCTCGATTAGCTTTGGAACTAAAGGTCGTGCAGCATTGAAATTTCGTATGCAGTCGCCTCTTGGATGTGTCGTCCCACTGGTAAAATTTTATGGGCGTAGGATAAGGGGGCGTGGCACCCCCTATACAAACAAAATTTTTGATCTCGATTAGCTTTGGAACTAAAGGTCGTGCAGCATTGAAATTTCTTATGCAGTCGCCTCTTGGATGTGTCGTCCCACTGGTAAAATTTTATGGGCGTAGGATAAGGGGGCGTGGCACCCCCTATACAAACAAAATTTTTGATCTCGATTAGCTTTGGAACTAAAGGTCGTGCAGCATTGAAATTTCGTATGCAGTCGCCTCTTGGATGTGTCGTCCCACTGGTAAAATTTTATGGGCGTAGGACAAGGGGCGTGGCACTTTTCAAGCAACTACACACTTGGGCTTCAGTTTATAATTATAGGTACACCACACATGAATGAAAAACGATAGGAACTTACTTGCCGCGCCCTGCTGGCAAAATAGCAACAACTCACCGCGTCACAAATATGCCACGTATTATTTGTTAAATTGAGGATATGACATATGACGATAGGAAACACTGTGAATACCCTAAATATTGTGTACTGCTCTGCAAGTTTAAAATTCTTTTTGCGAAAAATTTCAGAGCTCTAAAATTGAATTTATGGAAGACTAAAAAGTAGAAAATAAAATTATATAAAAAAAAACTTTTTAAAAATAAGCTTTAATGTACTAAAAAGTAGAAAATAAGTTGTTTCCAAGTCACCTGTATCTTACTATTAATAAAAGCTTGTGCGCTCAATATCCATATTCAAAATATCTTTCATTACTAGAATCTATTTGCAAAAAATTATTTAAATAAAATATTGTGGTAACTGTTTGACAAATATTGAACACATGAGCGCCCCAAGCTTTTATGGATAGTAAGATACAGGTGACTTGGAAACAACTTATTTTCTACTTTTTAGTACATTAAAGCTTATTTTTAAAAAGTTTTTTTTATATAATTTTATTTCTATGGAAACCAGGATAATTTTCTACTAAAATGTTCTCGTTGTTGTACTCACGTTCCAGTTCTGATACATATATCACTTTCACTACACCACTTGGTCATTCCAATACTATTTTCGTTTGCTAAACTGCCGCTTAGAAAATGATGCTGTTGTAGCTGTTGCTGGCTAATACTACGAAATGGAGTTGTGGGTGGTTCCACACCGAAAAGCGATGCAAGCGCATAACATATTACACAGTTACAATTATTGTTAACTTGGGGTTTGTGATTGCGTATAATACTTGTATTGTCAGAAGACATATGCTGCACTTTAACGCTGCTACGTCTATTTCGTGAGCGTAAACAATGATATCCGCTATCAGGAAAAAGTTCCACGCTCAAGTTGTCTTTATAGTGTTTGTTTAAAGGTGTTTTCACTTCTATCAACTTCTGTTGGCATGGAAAGGATCGAAAGGATCTATAACAGCAGTTGAGTATCTGGTTTCTATGTCGATGCCGAAGGAAATGTTGTGGTTGCCAAGGTGGATAATGTGAAACATATGAATTGGGTTTGGTTTGTTCATGTCTAAGTCTAGAACTGTCTGTGATAAGGGTCACATCATCTATCGTCGTCGGTAAGGACTGCTGTTGGTTTTTCTGTGCACGGTCCACGAATAGATTTGTCGCCGAAGTAGATGACATTTTACAATAAATACCTATCCCTGACTCAAAACTCCGTGCTTGCCACATTTGATGGTGATGGTGCTGTGCCGCTGTCACACCTGCCATCTGATGCTGTTGTTGTTGTTTGTTATGATGTGAATGCATGTGGGGGTATGATGCGGATGTGTGCATTGGTATCGCGGAGAGTGGCATTTGCACTAGTGATGTCTTTTTCTGTATAATTGTATTTTGATTGTTGTTGGTAACAATGGTACTAGGTAATGATGGATGCTCCTTTTGTTCCTTTAAGGAGTTTGAAGATTTGACAAAGTTTGGAACACGTGCGCGTAAACCACAATAATAAGGATCATCTGTAAATAAGGTTAAGTGTTATAAGAAATTGTGAAAGAGTAACAAAATATAATTATCAAGAAATTATAACAACACAAAAGGATAACCATCGACAAAGGACGCAAAGAAGATTTACTAGTATTTTCTACTTATAGACAATCTCGTTTAATAGTAGGCTTAGTCGATTGAAAGCGATTTTTAGTCTTTCTATGGTATATTCGAACATAAAAAAATGTATTAAGTACATTACGGCATTTGCAGGTTCAAAACTCAGCAGACTCACACAATATTAAGAAAAAGATAAAAAAAAATTTTTGTTCTTTGCGAGGCGCCATCCCACACGAAGATAAGGCAACTTTCCGAGAGTATTCTTCTTTTCAATAAAGCTTTTCAATCCCGTTCGGATAAGGGTATAGAATAAAACTCTAGGTCTCGTTTTCTTGGGCTGAAATATAACGAGCACACACAAGTTTTTGCAAGATATTTGGGCGTAAGCCCTTCATGTAAATATTCTGAAACACCCACACAAAGTAACGGGACCGACAAATATACATTTCATAGCCAAATCAAAATGGGATTAATTAATACAAATTCTTTGTGAGAGATTGCGCCGTGCAATGGAGTTATTTGAAAATATATTTTCTTTCTTTTTAGATGCTATGTGTCTGCTGCGGATAGAGATAGAACCAGCGACCTCTCGCATCACAGACCGAGCACACATCTAGATACCTTTCGGATGGAGTGCGACAGTTGACTGCAGTCAAATGCATCTTAATCATCGAAGAATCCGTAATTTTTTCTCAAATTAATTTTAATATTTCCACTCTTTAATTCTACCTTATAATATTGCCAATCCAGGAATTTCGGGATTGAAAGCTCGCACTCCCTGGGTGTTCCTAAATTATTTGTTTTCAATTATTTAGAAATAGTACATACTTTCAACGAAAGTGCTGTAAATTTATTCAAAAGATAATAAGCAAAGCAATACCAGAGACAGTTTATTAGTTTAGTTATTGTCTTATAAACTGTCTCAGGCAATACTAATCGATCCATTTCAATTTTTTAAGTGTTTTTCTTTTCAGAACACAAATAATATGGCTCATGTTTGCAATTTTTTTAACTGTGTGATATGATTTTAGCATTTGAAATTCTCTGATTCCGCTACTATAAATGTTTTGATATTCCATATACATATTGAGGATGGTTTTTTTGTGGTGGTATATTTAAGCTTTCTACCGAAACTTACCATATTGCTTGCTACTTTTGCCTTTTTCAGATTTGCCACGAGAAAATTTTATTCTAGATCTGACATCAATATCGTCATAATCCGGCTGGAAATGTTAATGTTATAAAATATTTACATTCAAATATTACAATAATGGCGTGGTAGCAGCTGCTCAACATATAATATGATATTAAGCAATAGAGTACCCCTAAATCCCTAACTTCCGGCCTCTCTTGGGCTCATCCCCTTTCAGCATGGTGAACACAAATTTTCAGAACATTAGCTTAACTTCTCTTCGTACCGTAAAATGCATTTGTTCTTTACAATGCATTACAATGCAATTTATTGTAGGTTGAGACTGCTTGACTCTTCTTTTACTGTCTTTTTTTAACTTGCCACGAGCGAATTTTATTCTAGCTCTGACTTAAAAATCCCTATAAACCGGCTGGAGATTTTAGTTTTGAGAGTATTATATATCGACACCTTACCGGCAAATAATGTTATTTCTGAACTGCAATGTGGTTTAAAAACTTCACTGATTATTTCCATTAATGGAAAACAAAATCGAATGCTGATAAGACACAAAATTCTGCGGACATCCATGAGCAGCGGTTACACTTGGAAGGATCCTGGAGAATATCTCTGCATCAAGCCAAACTCCGGTAACGGGTAGTCATGACCAATTAAGTAATTTATTGTAATAACAATGAATGTTCTTATTTACCTTTGGAACAGAGTCGTGTGTATAGTTATTATCCCGCGGTGGTAGTTTTGGTGGTTTTTCACTGCGTTTATGTATTAATTGCTGTGTTTGTAAAAGCAGTTGCTCTCTCGTTGCTGCTACATGACCAGTTATCCCAATGTTATTGTTCAAATGTCTACCATTCGAGATAGTTGCATTACCCGTACTACTACTTCCAGCAATACTGTACGGATCTTCATCAGGTATTGGTATTCTCGGGCGATTTTTAATATCTATTACCGGACGTTGCACTGTAAAATGTCAACATAAATATTTTTCAATGTTAAATTAATGAAGCTTTAAGCTAACAATAACAATTTTATTTATGAATATAAACATAAGTATGTAGGTGGCTTTCATTTTATCTGGACTTTTTTGGGGTACGCGGTACAGTACGAGTTCTACGTCGATATACATATGTATGTATGTTAACATTACGAGTTGTATCGCTATATATTGACATAGTTAAAAACATTATTGTGCTTAACATATTTACATATGTACTTACTCGTATATCAAGTTTTCGGATTTGTAAAAATTAATAATGACTCACCTGGTGGCAATTTACTTTTAAGCATATCCATAGCTACCACATTTATAATGAGAGCCCATATAGGACACTCTAAATTGTCGTTTTCGGCCCTTACGAATGCTACCGCCGATAGGCATTGAGTTTCTAAACGACGTCGGTCTGGATACGCCCGACGCAGCTCACGATTAACGTTCGATTGGAATTTTTTCATGTCAAATAACTGTAACACATTTCAATATAGGTATGAAAGATTTTATAAATCAATATAAGTCGAATGATATAATAATAATATAACGAATAATTCATATGTATATATGAAATAAACTTCTTTTCCCATATATTTCCTGAAATTCTATCTTTTTATACATAGGGCCACCAAAATATAAATAGCGCAGTACAAAGAAGTGCACATTTTTTAAATTCAATGGAATATACCAAAATAGTTTTCAAACTTTATCATGTCAACTTATGTAAATCGCTCATGGCTATATATATGTATGTACGTAGTTGGCGCTGCAGCAAGTGTATTAGGCCTATCTTTCTCGCAATAACTTGTGTGCTCACGTTCTGTTTTAGCATAAACTAGCTGTCCCGGCAAACGTTGTTCTGCCCAAAATAATTATTTTATTCCAAGATTTGTTTTGAAATGTGTTTCAATGTATTTCAGGAAGAATATGCTTTCCTGAATATTTCTACCCCGACAACAGCTATCGGGCTCAAATTTTGTCGACCACTTTCTGTCAACCTTAGCATTATATGGTATGAATCTGAGCCAAATCGGTCCATAAATAAGAATTTTCTAAAAAACGCCACCGTGGCAACACTTAGGAAGGTCTAACATGAAAACAAACCATTCAGAGCACCACACAAACATATGTTGTGAGTATAAGGTCGATCGCTTCTGTGGTTCAGCCGTGATGCTGCGACATACATACGCACAAACGTTTTTATATATTAAGATTAAGATATGAAAATGAAAATTATGTACGGGAAGAATACGTTTTCGTGAATATTTCCACCTCGACAACAGCTATCAGGTTCAAATTTTGTCAACGACTTTCTGTCAACTTTAGTATTATATGGTGTGAATCTGAGCAAAATCGGTCCATAAATAAGAATTTTCGAAAAAACGCCACCGTGGCAACACTTAGGATGTTCTAACATGAAAACAAACCATTCAGAGCACCTCACGAACATATGTTGTGAGTATAAGGTTGATCGCTCCTGTGGTTCAGCCGTGATGCTGCGACATACATACGCACAAACGTTTTTATATATTAAGATATGAAAATGAAAATTATGTACAGGAAGAATACGTTTTCGTGAATATTTCCACTTCGACAACAGCTATCGGGTTCAAATTTTGTCGACCACTTTCTGTCAACTTTAGTATTATATGGTGTGAATCTGAGCCAAATCGGTCCATAAATAAGAATTTTCGAAAAAACGCCACCGTGGCAACACTTAGGATGTTCTAACATGAAAACAAACCATTCAGAGCACCTCACGAACATATTTTGTGAGTATAAGGTTGATCGCTCCTGTAGTTCTTGAGTTACGGTGCAAAAACACAAAAATACTAAATATTGCGCCATCTGTCGGACGAACTTCAAACTACACAGAAACACTCCTCACGCCCCATAGAGCATGTATATAAAGTTTGGTCAAAATTGGTCCAGTAGTTTTAGAGTCTATAGAGCACAAACATACTATTGTATTTTATATATATAGATTGACAGGAGCTAAAAATTTAATCTATAGGTATAGGGATTGAGAAGCTATTTTCATGCCAAAGATTTCTCTCGGATAGTTGCCAATTCATAGCGAGAAGTGACGCCGCGCAAAGAAACAATTTAAAGAAACCAATTCTCTCCTTATAGATGCTATGTGTCTGCTGCAGCGACCTCTCGCATTAGAGACCGAGCACTTATCAACTGAGCCACTGCGGCGCCCATGACTTTACATAAGAAAATATTGCGTTATATTTGGTATCGATAAGACAAGGGGAGAACATGGTGCTGTCGAGTCAGATCTATATACACAATTTTTTGGACGAACTCTCAATGACGTTGTTGATCCCAACGACGATTATAAATTGAAATGTTTACAGACGTACATATTATAATAGAATGAGTAGACTACAACATATCAACAAAATAGAAAACTCCGAAGAAATTCTTTTGATATATGCAAGGATAAAGCAGAAAATTTTTTTACAAATTTTAAAATTTTTACAACAAAAATATTAGAATTATAAAATGGTACCACACTGAAATACAATATTGTACATACTTGTATCATATATGCATAAAAGAAGGATAATGTTCTTAAAACTATATTTCGCACCCATTTTAAACCCCTTATAACTTAGTGGTTGTTCATTTGAGATTTTTCGTTTTGTGTTATTTAGACTTCGAAACTTCGGAAATTAGAAGATCAATTTATAATAGTAGAACATTAGAAAAAGATACAAAATAAAAACAGTTTCAACCTTTATTATTGAGCATCTTAGGTGTTTTTCGAATTTTCCTATAATGTTGATATGGTGTAGTCTGCCATATTTCTGACGTCGTGTAAAAACTTTAATTTAAAGTAATGGTTGCATCTTCCTCTGGAATTGTTTTGATATGTCTACCAAAAATATTATTCATAGAAAACTTTGTCAAGCCTATTTGAGCCATTTTCTTTGAAAGTGGTGTAAGTCAATTTTTTACAAAAATGTAGATAATGGCAGTTATAGATAAAACTATTTATGATCTTTTTATGGGTAAACAATTTATAGTAAAAAAATTGAGATTCGAGTATTTGGGAGATGGAAGTTTTAGCTCTTAACAGTACTGACACTGAGAATGAAATGTAAACATTTATATATCTCGCAATAACAGAAAATGGACTTACACCACTTTCAAAGAAAACGGCTCATTTATTTGACGTTGACCCCGATTTGCCGCATTTCCGATCCGTCCAAAATATTGCATAATTTTCTTACATGTTACAAAACTTGAGGACGAACTACCAAAGTCTTAAATTGAGATCCACCCTAATTTATATTCAAGTAAAATTCGTAAAAATAATTAGAGAGCCTTTTGGTGAAATATATAGTAGTAGGCAAGAACAAAATTATATAATCCCTGTGGCCGACCCAAAAGATCGACGCATGTGTGCTTTACTTATATTGTATATATAGGATGGGCGCATGGCGTGATTGCATTTTTAAGAAAACAATCATAGATATATATGTAGAAACAATTGTTATAAACCTTGGCTATTTTTTCACTTTCCAATGCATGGTTTGGCAATTTCAGAATATCGGCACCAATTGATGTCTCTTCACTGGTACTGTTCGTGCTTTTTATATACACGTTACTTTTAGAATAGCGACGGATTAGTATGTTTCCGGCATCGTCCATTTTAATTTTGACACCCTGTAAAACAAATAGATATAAAATATACATATTACTAAGTCACAATTTTTAAGAATCCATATGAGAAGTTATCCATTAGTCGTGACTAATTTTTATAAGTTAATATTAATGCGGATGTACTAGTTTGTTATGTCCAACCCGAACTATCCATCGAAGATTCTTGCTATAGTCGCGTTTGATAGCCTCTAGCTAAGCGCCTATGAGAAGCACTGATGAATTTCTTTTCTTCCTTGTACTGTATTGATTCCATCCGATGTAATCCCCCCCTTTACCATTTGCTTTTCCCCTTCAATTTATTCACGATACCCTTCCAGTTTGTAATTTTTTGGTCCTGGGCCGCAATAGCAAACTTCTAAAAAATGAACGTGACGGTCTAGCTCTGAATTTCAGTCTAATTTAAATTTTTTCAACCCTAAACGTTGTCGAATAAATCGGCAAATCAAATAAAACCCTCTTTTCACTTTCATGAATTTACGTCAAACAGCATCTTTGCCATGTAGTATCCTTGAATGAAGATATCTCCCGTCTTTTTTCAAGCATTTTTATATTGTGGCGGTGGACAGTTGCCTTTAATCTACGAATATTGTAATAACGTGGGAAAAATGCAGGAACAGGAAGATTATTCCGCAATCGGAATTCTTCGTTGAGGAAATGCTCTATAGTGTAACGGCTGCATCACAAGATCTTCTAATAATCCTGTGATACACATGTGCCAGCACAAATTTCCGTATGCCGGTTATCTGATCATACTACTTCGTGTTAGCCATATAAATACATTTCATATTAATTTTTGCCTTCAAATTGACGTGTTATTGTGAATCGTTCGCTCGAGGCTTAGTAAATAAAAATAAAAATTTTATATTTTAAAAATATTTGGTTTTTACCTGTCCAATAAGTCGCTTTGACTCTTCAGTTTTCTGGTCTCGCATGGGGTTTTCAAAACCACACAAACCGATCCTTGAAATTTAAATGAAAAAAATTATTAACAAGATGGTATTTTCTAATAACTCAGAGTATAACTAACGATCAATCTTAAATTAGTTCGAACTCTCAATAAGTAAAAAAACTCAGTAATCGGACGTTTGGTATCAGTTATACAAATATAGATGAGTGTACGTTTCGTTTCTCTCTGATCAAGAAAGATGCATAAATTCTTTTAAATATTTCTTGGCTTAACAATATATTCATATTCAAATTAACTATTTAGTAGTTAAACGAAGATGTAGCCAAAATGGGACAAGGGTTGTTGCATATTTCGTGTATTGTGTGGCTACAAGGAAGACAATTATACATTTCTTTAGGTACCTCTTAATGCGTAAGAACAGAGTCCGCTTGAATATATCTAAACTATGATACACAATGTGGACTGAAAACCTATGTTACTGTAGAGATAAGTTATGCTGGGATTCTTTACTATTACTACTTTAAATGCAGGATTTCAGGATCCCGAGATTCGATTCTCTAGTACATACATACATATGTATATAAAGGAGAAAAGTATTATATCTTACCTCATACCATCGAAACCATCATCTGCGCCATTAATAGTTAAAACAGGTGCGCGAGCATACGCTTTCGCTACACGACGATTACGCTCAAAGACAATAACTTTAGCCCAAATTTCATCATCAATTTGTGTCCATTTGTCAAGAACTTCTTGAATGTGTTCCTTAGAGGAAAAAGTGTACAAACAGATATAACTTTTTTATAGAACCAGTAAGAACTCCCGATTATCGGATGCGTCCTATGATATAGCAACAAATACATTTAAATTAGAAAAATTTACTAAATATTGATGCCAAAAAGGATAAAACCATATTGAAACGCCACACAATATGAAACAAACTGCAGAAGCTAAGACGAAATTAACTTAAACCTCAGTTCAGTTCTAAAACCTTCTTGATGTAAGAGAAATTCGTCGTATTCCAGCTCAACATAAAGGAAATAAAAGAGAATATACTAATGGTACATAAAATCTGTGTAAAGTCTATATAAAAATGAGGTAACGCTCTTTTTAACTACGTGAAAATATTCTAAGGTTGAGACTTGCGGATGGATCACCGTCTTCGGTCGTAAAAACAGCTGCAATTTCGGAGCAGTTTTGTAAATTATAACGCCTATTGTTAATGTCACTAAAAAATACCATGCTCACTTGATGAGGTGGGCGATTTTCCTCCCAGGAGCAAGAATAGAGACGACGCGTCGCGACGCTCCAAATCGAGAAGCGATTCTATTGGGCGCAGTTTTCCAACAACGATAAATGGCTGTGCCAACATTAAAATTTTAAGTATTCTTTCTTCTTTAGATGCATTTATAGCTCCTCATATGATACACCCGATAGTCTCTTCGCTTTATAATGGGTCTTCCATTTATCATTTTATAGTACATATGTACATATATACAAATTGTTTGTTTATATTCAAATTGCTTGCAATATTTATCTGATCAGTTTTTATGTTTTCAGTTTATATATCCTAGTCTGAATAAAAATAGCTTTAATTCGAACGAAAGATAAAGTTCATATAAAGTTATTTTCCAAACACTAACTCCGGTAAAATTGTCCACGGACTCATGAAATTTGAATGTGAGCACATTTACCTTGTATAATTTTTCTGCTTGATACCAAACATCCTCCTCTTCTTGTGGATTAAAAGTTTGATCCAAGTTTAAATCATCTCTAGAACGGGAAAGAATTTTTCTTCGAGAAACCATTACTCTGAAAAGAAACCATTGATTTCTCGAGAATTAAATACATATATTCCATTTAAAAAATATCGATTGCTATTTTATAGCCGTTCATCCTATTGTGTAGCCCATATTTAATAAGCCTAGCTGAAAACCAATATATTTTCAAGAAAACGTTTTTATGGCATTTTTAATATAAAGGCATACAACATATTATATAAGACTCAGAAAAATATAAAATATTTCTTTTCGATTTTTCGTACAAATTCAACAACAACAAAATGCATACAAACATTCGTTTGGCGCGATGTACATATTTTGTCGTAACTATAACGGACTTAAAGAATAAAATGTTAACGATTTCCGCAGGTAGTATTATATAATATTCATACATTGGAAAATGCAATGGAAAAATAGAAATTATTTTCCTTTGAATTTGCCGAATACAATTAAAATTTCGAAGTCAAGTACAATACTTTCCACTTAAACCAAATTCCAAGGAACCGTCAAACGTGGTTCGGTTAAAGTGGAATATTTTCCAACACGTTTTGATTAGGGCACTCTCGCGATAAATTATCAACTTTTCGAGAGTATTCTTTGCCATTAAAATAAAGCTTTCCAATTCCGTTCGGATACGGTTATAGAATAAATTTGTAGTTAATGCGAGAAAGCTACACGGGCTGCTTTGCTGACTTTTTATTTTCTAAATTTATTTAGACCTATAATTATAGGCTTATTTAACAGATAAAATAAATTTTGGCTAAAACGATAAACATTTATATTGAAAAGAAATACATTGTAGAAACAATTGCATACATGTAGTATACTCGTATGCATACATATGCATTTGTTTTATTTGGGGCATAGTAGTTTGTTCTACGATTGACTTTTTAAACATTTTTTTTATTATTTCTTTAGTTTTAAAGTTTTGACTATACAAGGCGGATCGTTTCAACCGAAAGGTTTCTGTGACATAAAATTTTACGGGGTTGTTTGGGAGAGGTTTCGTTAGAAGCGAAAAGCACTGTCTAATATAAATGGAAGTAAACTGATCTTGTTTACTTTCGGTTATGTAAAAATCATAAAACCCAAAGATACAGTAAAATACGCACTTCTTCAAACACATTTTATATAAGGTTGGGTATAACGTAACATGATTCCAACTTAAAATCTGTCGCTTAGCCCCGCCAAATTTGTAATCTATTGATGTTGTCAATTTAGCCAAGCCCACATTTTTGTGTGTATGCACTTTTTTCGAAAGAGTCAGGTGGAATATTTCAACTTACTTTCGTGTATTTTGAAATGCATTGCGGCTCAAACTCCTGTTTGCGTCTCCGATTATGTAGACGTAACTCAAAGTCGTTGAGGCAAAGGCAATTCAATTGCAGCTTGGTGTAGCTTTTAAATTAAATAAATAATTAATTTCGATTTTACCATTTCTATATTTTGGAAAATATCATATTTCTACAGTTATTGAAGTATTTCTTAACTTTCTTTGTCGTGCTTTATGTGTATCGTTAAACCTGCTCATATTAAGTTAAATAGTTGTTTTTTATACATACATTTAGTTTCACTTTTTCTTTTAAGTGGTTGAATTTAAGTCGCTTTGCTGCGATTGAAACTGGTTTGATATATAGAGTTGTCGTAGTGGTAGTGCTTTTTGAAAAGCAAGAAATATGATTTTGGCTTATGGATTGCAAAATCTGTATTTTTCAGCAAATATGATTTGATGATTTCATGTATTATTTGTTGGACTTTAATATGATACAGAATATTGCCAGTTCATACAAAATTTTAGTTATGTTACAAATTACATGGTGCTTTTTATGGAGTTTCCAAATTCATTATCATATTCATTGGTCAATTATGTATGTTATGTAAAATATTTGATTGACCCAGTGTTTTTTATCGATTTAATTCACCAAATCCGTTTAAATTGTAGTATAATATCTACATATACATATGTATATTTCAAAAATATGTATAAATATTTACATATATGTATATATGTACAAATGCACATATATACGAAAATACGTATGCAGGTATTACTATTATTGGTATTGCCTTGCTTTCCATTCACAGCAGTAAGATATATAACAAACACACCCGACCACTTCCGCGACTCAACTGTTGGTGCTTAGCTTCAGTAAGTGCTCGTTCGCCATTCCGCCACCGATCTTTTACTCCGTTTCTGTTTTATTCTTCTTTGTGTTCACTTCTTGGCTATTACCGTTGGTTGGGGTCTTTCCACGATTTACCTGGCATAATTTTGATTTCAGGTTTCTTGTGCTTTCTTGTTAATCCACCTCTTCTTTCGGACACCAAAGCTTTTGCAAGTATTTCTACTTGGAGAAAAATATGTCAAAAAGCTTCTGCTGGCTTGAGCCATGATGGAAATGCACGATGACCTGAGCGCCTGAGCCAATTATTTAAGTTGAATGTCTGCGCCGAATGTAAATATTTGATTGAGTTTCTCTGCTTTTATCCAACTTTGTTTTCAAACATATCAAACACATTTGTTTAGGTATAAATATTAAATAATGTATTAAAATTTCTTCATAACATGTTAAACAGTATATCAAACATGTAGTGATGTAGTGTTAAAACTAACATGACTTTTCTCAATTTTCCTAGGATTGTTAAAAAATGGATGAGCGGAAATGAGAGGTTCTAGTTGAAATTCAGAAAATTGGTAAATTATGTGATTTGTGCGTTATTCCTACAAACAGAATATTCCATGGTTCGGACTGATTTAAATAAACCAAACAAAATGGCACTTAAAAGGTTTTGAAGTTTATTTTATATGTAAAATTTATATAGAAAACACGCATCCAGCAGCGATGATTTTAAAGAGCATAATCGATCCCAACTAGCATGTATTTCTTATTGTGATGTGGTTCCATTGCTTCTGTTGTTTTCTGTTAACGCAATTCGTTACTTCTTATTTAATAAGAAACAAAATTAGTTGAATGTAATTGTTCAACAATCTTCTCCCATACTCCACATTTTATTGGACTGGCTCCATAATTACAAGAAAAATTATATATTCGTGACGTTCAGCTTGAATTTCTGCAAGTTCAATTCGAGTTCGGCTTTTATATACATAATGCACAACCTCCTATCTATCAAATCCTCATATCCTATCTCAGTTGCTATAGAGCCCGACCGAACCCGAAATTTTGGCCGAGACTGAACGTTCAGTTTAAATCAGCTGATTTTTAGCAACATGTTAATACAGATTTTCATTTCTAGCAACATGTTCATACGGATTTTCATTTCTAGCAACATGTTCATACGGATTTCATTTCTAGTGGCATGTATACCTGATTTCATTTCTAGCAACATGTTAATACAAATTTTCATTTCTAGCAACATGTTCATACGGATTTCATTTCTAGTGGCATGTATACCTGATTTCATTTCTAGCAACATGTATACATGTTTTTTTAATATTCGGCCGAAACCGAGACCAAGACCGAACCTTTCGAATATACTTATATGCACAAAAAAAGAAGAAGAATTTGAATGAAAAAAATTTATACATTTTTAGGAAATAATACATTTTATTATAAAAAACAATTCATTTGAGGTATAAATACCTACATTAAGCATCTGATTTATGAAAAATCAATAAGAAGTATTATTAAAAAATTTAAATTTTGTTTAAAACTATAAAATTTTTTCCTCAACTGTTCGGCTAAATACTCGGCCTTTTGTAGCCAAGACCGAACCGAGACCGAACCCGAACATTTTGGCCGAACTGTTCGGTAACCGAAACCGAGACCGAGCGTTCGGTCGGGCTCTAAGTTGCTAGCATTGAAATCATTTTGGAGCACACGAACACAACTAACACGAGTTGTAAAAAAAAATGTACAACTTACACCCTGTTCAATACAGTTGTGGAACAACTGCCGTCATGCAATCACAGCTGGTTTTGACATAACTTTCTCCCTCCCATGGAATACCAATGCTTTCTACGTGGGCCATTCGTATTTCGTTCTTAGATAAATAATTTGGGTTACCTGGCTTACCACCTTTGCACAGACCAACAAGAATATTTTTGTAAATTAGTCTATAGCAGTTAAGGATCCGGTGAGTAATACAATATATTCCCTCAATACCTAAATGTTTAAGTTGATAATGTAGGCCAATATTAAAAAAGAATTTGCTTTTGATTAAAAAGCACTTGAATCTTTTATTAATGTTTTAACTCGTTTCGGACTAGGTTCAGCATAAATGCTTATAAATTACGCAGGAAAATCGTTAAAAAGGATTAAATTCATTTAAAACTGGTTTATGAATGCATAAACGCTAATGATTTAATAACTTGTCCTTTTCCACCTTTTCACTGAAGCCTTTACAAATTAAAATTCACCTTCCAAGGTTGGAAATGTTCAAAAATAAATAGTTCTGCATAATAGATATAAATATTCAAAGAAGGGTATACAATACAAATTGAATACAATCTAAAATCTAAATTTTCTACAATGCGTTTGCAGTTGGATGTGCGGATCTACAAGTCAACAATGAGAAAATGACAATTTGTATTTTATTTATTTATATGATAAAGAATCAAAGCGGCGAATAATATAATTTCTCTGATTTTGCTAAAACACATTGGAATTCTTATAATCACCCTGGTTTTAAAAAGCACTTTCACTCGGCACTGAAATCGACCAAAATCGAAAATTTTCATTTTGGTGTTGAAATTAGGGTGGGGAGACTGTTTGGTTTCAGCAATTATAAACAAAACGCCCTATTTCATCACTTTCCTTGGGATTTCTGGCAATGTGTTATATTTTGCCGTAACTTCTCTATATTATTTGTTTTACGCTATGTTTACCGAGGAAAAATTTATTTACTTTTCACTTATCAATCAGGTACTTTCCTTTACTCATATACAAATTTGTACATTTTTTACATTTTGTGTTATCATGCTTTCTTACAAGACAGGTTTTGCTGGTAATAAATCATATGAAATAAGACAGCGTTGTAGAAATTGTAAATCTTCTTTTTAAAAATTCAAAATTTGCTTACAAATCTATTGAATACTTATCTACGGAGCTCTTAATTTAAAATACATTATCTGCTGCTTAGGAGGAACGAGCTTTTTTGTTCTACTTTTATTTTAATAAAACTATTAGGTACTTGAAAGCTCGAAAGTTTCAAAACCGAGGCGGTTGCTAGATTTTCGGGCATGTTGAACTGATTGAAAACTGTATTTTGTGTTTAAAAGTGTTTTTCCTAGTTTATAAATTCATTTAACTTAATGGTTTCTTAGGGCAAAGTCTTCTCTTTTTGGGTTTTGGTTTTTGTTTGATAAAACTTCTAGTTGCAAGTAAAAGTAAGTGCGTATGTAAAATTCTTCATCTTCCCAAATTCTGTTTAAATGATTATGTGATAAATTATAAGGTATACATACTTTTATCGTCCCTAACCAAGTTAACATTTTCTGTTGTTTGACTTACTAATTATTCGTCGCTGTCTTATGTCTTGTTTATGTTACTAGTTTTTGCTTCGCATCCATATTTTATTCCCATGTAAGCTTTTAACTTGCGTTGTGTCTTCCTTTTGGTTTTTGCTGTTTCTTTGCTTTCGGTAGCACACTTTGAAAAAATGTACAGATAACTGATGCATTGCCCTCGAATTCAATTAACATTTAATACAATGGAAATTTGTAAAAGTGTACACCAGCTTCGGTCTAGCTCAGTTTCGTCTGAACCCAGTTTCACATACCATATCAGTCTTCTCATCGTTTAAGTTGTGTTTTGAATATTTCTGTCTTTCGTTTGTGTTTAAGGCAACTTTTTTTAACGCGTGTAAACAAGTGAAAGTTGTACGTATTTCAATTGGTATTTTTAAATTTGTAACAAATATATGGTTTTTAACTTTGAAAGAATGTTATATATTTTGGAGATTAAACGTTTATATATTTATACAAGATATTTTTTAATATACTACAAACTGAACTTGAAACTAATCTTTATATGATCAGCTGTATATTTTCAGAATTTACTTATTTGTCAAGATTCTTATTCGTCAACACCAATATATCTTTTGAAATTAATAATAATCACCGCAATGTGGCCTAAAGATGTTGGTATCCGCGCTATTGAGGTTCTCTTCCCCTCACAGTATATAGACCAATCGGAGTTAGAACAATTTGATGGAGTATCTGCTGGAAAATACACAATCGGCCTTGGCCAAGCAAAAATGGGCTTCTGCTCGGACCGGGAAGACGTCAATTCTCTTTGCTTGACAGTTGTTAGTCGTTTACTGGAGCGTCATCAGATTAAGCCAACAGAAATCGGCCGGCTGGAAGTAGGCACTGAAACAATAGTGGATAAATCAAAATCGGTCAAATCAGTCCTTATGCAATTATTTACTGAATGTGGAAACACTGACATTGAGGGTATTGACACTACAAACGCTTGCTATGGTGGAACTGCAGCTCTCTTTAATTCAATTAATTGGATAGAATCTTCAAGTTGGGATGGTCGTTTCGCGTTAGCAGTATGTGCAGATATTGCTGTCTACGCAAAAGGGGCTGCACGACCTACTGGAGGTGCCGGAGCCGTCGCCATGCTTATTGGACCAAATGCACCTCTTGTATTCGAGCGTGGTTTACGCGCAACACATATGGAGCATGCTTACGATTTTTACAAACCCGATTTAAGCTCAGAGTACCCCACAGTTGATGGAAAACTATCAATACAATGTTATCTTTCTGCTCTAGATACGTGCTATCAGTTGTACCGAAAAAAATTTGAAAAGAAATATCCCAATGCATCTGAGGTTGGTCTGAAGAACTTCGATGCCTTGATTTTCCACACGCCTTTTTGCAAATTAGTTCAAAAATCCGTTGCGCGTGTTTGTTTCAATGATTTCCTACTTATGGACGAGAAATCGAGAGCCTTGAAATATCCTGAACTCGAGCGTTTTAGCAATGCAACGTTTGAGAGTACCTATTTCGATCGCAATGTTGAAAAAGCGTTTATGACTCAATTTGCTAATGTCTACGAATCAAAAACACAAAAATCATTATTACTCGCGAACCAAGTAGGTAATATGTATACCCCTTCAGTATACTCGGGACTCGTCTCGTTGCTAGTTAACGTTGAACAAAATCAAGTTATTGGTAAACGAATTGGTGTATTTTCGTATGGTTCAGGACTTGCTGCATCAATGTACTCTATCCTTGTGACCCCGGATGAAAAGCTATTTAAGCAGTTCGTATCTAAATTAGATTACGTGTTGCCGATGTTAAATTCTCGAAAAAAAGTTTCTCCTGAAATGTTCTCCGAGTTAATGGAAATTCGCGAAAAGAATAATCATGCTGCGCCGTATAAGCCTACCGGAAATACTTGTGTTCTTTTCCCTGGTACATTCTACCTCAAAGATGTTGATACATTGCATCGACGCTCTTATGAACGTATGCCCACTGTAAGTAATGGATTGCATTGACCCTACCCTGATAAATGTTGTGGACCAGATGGAGTGTTTAGCAATGTTTTTGTAACGAAATACGTACAATGAAAACTACACTTGGCAGTAAAAAAATTATTTTAGAAAATAAAGGACATTTTTTCGTGGGAAATTTATTAACGTACCGTATTTTACCAATAACTATATGCATGTGCTTAAAAACAAGATTGTTCGAAACAAATAAATGCATACATATGATCTTTATGAGAAAGCGGTAAATAGTGACGATGAAAACCTGTGTTACAATATTTGTAATTTTATTATATATTTTGAATTGTTATAATCAGGGCTGGGGCAAATCTATTTATAAACTTCTATTAATTGTGATTGACAATAAAATTCAAATGAATAATAGTTTGTAAACAATCATATTTGAAATATTTATATTCATATTGTATTTCGAATACAATTTAGTTGTTATAAATTTAGTCGAATAATACTTCAGTTGAGGTTTATTCAAATTGTAATTTAGAACTCAATCAAGTTATTATTGAGAAGTCTGCGACAATGTTAAAAAGATTCATATATTATTTAAATGCTTTAAGTCGTTCATTTAGTTGATAGAAATGTTAAATTCATTTTTGATTTGACTGTAACAAAAATTTTTCTTCATGTGTAGGTAAATGTGAGACAGAAAACTCGATAAGTTTAAGTTTAAAATCAATTACCTTATTTATGTGTAAATAAATGTGGGACAGAAAACTCGATAAGTTTAAAATCAATTTTCTAATACAACCGGTTTAATTGAATTATTCACGTTACTTTCATAGCAAACATTTTGTCTCACCCAACAAACACCGGTTAAACAAAAAACTGTGTAAGGCTTACAAGAAACATATTTTACCTCTTCTAGTTCAAGATCTGAGATTATCCAAATCGGAAAACAGGCACGTTCATTATCCGCCTATTAGCATATATACCTCATTTACATTAAAATATATTTATTGTTTGAGTTTACGGAAGAACGTCGAACGTCGAGAAGTGGTGCCGCGCCAAGAAACAATTTGAAAAATAAATTCTTTTTATAAGCGTTTTATTAACTCCACTTCAGGTTTGAATGTACATATGTATGTAGTCTAATCTAGTAATCAATTTTTCACCTACTTCCCGACTACTTAGAGATCTGAAACTTTGCATACATGCGTAAACACGCTGACAATACATGAATCAATCATCAAAATTGTACTTTAAACAAAGTTATTAGCGAAACTGCAATAGCCAATCAGAGCCCAGACAGAAAAAGAAGCACGTAGGGACAGACGGGACAGGAGCTGTTTAATCGCATTTTATACAATTTTGCCGTATTTATAGAATACGAAATCTGTAATAGCCTAGATTTATGCCTGATTTAGGCCCGTACAAATATGTAATATTATATAGATATTTCATTAAAACACATCAAATACATGAACAAATGTTCCGGGACAGACGGGCAAGGATAAGCGCTGCTACAACCAACCGAAAACCCAGAAAGGGGCAGATGGCAAAGAAAAGTACTCTTATTAAATAAAATAGAAATAAATTCAGCAACAGCCAATAAGAGCACAGACAGTGAAGAAGAGGCACTGCTGGTACTATATAAGCAGCACAAAAGCACGCTTTGATCTATTGCTTTCAGTTATTCGTTGCGAAAGCACGTGCATTGGAGCTCTTTTGAGAATTTTGATTTGATTTTGATTTAAAATTTCAGAGCTCTAAAATTGAATTTATGGGAGACTAAAAAGGAGAAAATAATATTATATAAAAAATATTTTTTTTTAAATAAGCTTTTATTCAATAAATGTACTAAAAAGTAGAAAAAAAATTGTTCCCAAGTCACCTGTATCTTACTTGATATGAGACAGGAGGTATTGAGCCTAGGCCTCACGCCTCAGCGACCAAGCACTTGTCCACTAAGCCACCGCGGCGCCAACAATGTTAGAATACCGATAGAATTGATAAATTGTACGTGTATAACTAGAAAAAACAGTTTGTATACTCCTCAATAAACAATATTCTTTTAATATCATGACAATTAAATTAAATACCTTTTGAAATAATACGACTATGGAATTCACTTCAAACAAGTCTAGAGTAATTTCAAACGCCTTATTTTTACCTACTTCTCCTAACTCTATTCTTTGATTTCTATTTTCTCTTATCTCTTACCCTCTCTTAGAATTTAAGCATAATTGGTTGATTATTTATTGTATTTTTATTGTACATATTAAAAAAAAAAATAAATTACCCGTACTGTTATTGTTTACAATTCAGAATGAGTCAAATATCATTTTTATATGAAAATGAACAATTTTTGTGGAATTTGAAAAGCATTTGCATTTAGATGAATAAAACTAATAAAAGTGCATAAAGTGTTGCAGATGTGTCAACTTCTGCCCTTACTTTTCCATCCAATTAAAACCAAAAGGAATTTCAAAGTTAAATCTTTATTGATAAAAATATTAAATACACATATCTTTAGTTATGCATTTGTAGTGACATTATAAATAGGCAAAAAGGTGTGCATGACATTACTTTAATAACAAATTATATGCGCTTGAAATAATTGCGCCAAAAAGAGCACAACTTTGCGTTAATATTTACTGCATATTGCAGAATTTTCACATAAAATAAAAGGCACACACATAAAATATAGATATATAACTTCAATTCCCCGGAATTTCATCGCATGACACTTTCGGATTGTTTAATTAATTGAAAACGTACCATTTCGTACCAGATAGAAAAATTGCGCGCGGACGAGATATTTCTTCGAATACAAGATCTGCATGAAACACTAGTTGTTTCTGTTTAGCATATGAATACTCATGCCTCCAAATATCTTATCTCTTTTCCTCTCACGTGACATGGTACGCATTGACATTTTTGATAAAATCCAGCTCTGGAAGGGCTGTAATTAAAGGTACTGCCAGCAAAGAAGAATGTGGAAAAGTGGATGATTGAAAGTGCAGGATTGTATTGAGGGGGAAAAAAACTGTGCTAGTAAATATTATTTTGTGGCAATGGTTTTAAATGTTGTTATTTTGTTCTTGTTGCGTGTAGCCTATAACGAGTGAGGGACCTATTTGCATCCCTCTAAGAAGGTTGTATTCTCAGGGAAGACCTCTTTTTTTTTGCTCATCCAACCGGACTAGAAGACGAACTCATCCCTATCCTAAAAAATTGGTATTCTCAAGGTACGAAATTTATGGAAAAGGTACGTTTTTTTAAAAATGGGGTACGTTTTTATTTTGGCCCAGCCCAACCCTGATTCGGTCGTCGATTGATTCGAGAGGATAGACCATTTTTGGATACAGCTTCGACGTTAATTTTTGTCAATCTTCTTAAAAATTATACAATTTTACTTCGGTCGTTCTGTGGGTAAGGAAATTACTGCTACATAAATCAGGCAAAACTAAGGTATTTGTATCGGAAGTGCATAAACTAATAAACTTGGTATCGAATTTGTTAGAGGCGACTAGGCGACTGCTGAATCCTCAGAATCCTGTTTCAATAAATTAGTGCATCCAAGGGACAGAAATAGGAAAAAACCATCACGTTTTGAGATATACAAGTTTCTTTATAATGAATTCTAACAATTCTGAAGCATTTCTTGTATTAAATGAATATTTTTTGAATATTTGTGATCTCGTGAGTAAAAAATTATCGACCCAAAGCTGTCATGTGACTTACTTGACTGTCACTGAACAGCTGACTGAAAAACTCACCACATAGTAATCTGAAGAAAGGTTAAATGCGTTATGGAGTAGGATTTCAATGGGAATGGTAATGGTAGAATTACTCGAGTACTAAAGTGAGAAATCGTGTCAGCTGACACAATCTATCTTACCCGAACACAATGTGCGTTATTACTCTAAACGGATTGCGTATTTGTTGTATTTTGGCTTATTCTCGATTTGTGCGAAAAAGAGGCACATAAATTTATTTAATGGAAGACGCTGTCCCACATCCCTCCGAATTTTTTTAATATGCATCCGTATTTTATTAAAATGCCTCCGCATTTTATTTATATAATAAATTAAATTTAATAAATAATTGGCATAACAGCCCGCGGCTTACCTTTTCGGCCTACCTCTTAAATTTCCTTCTTAAGTAGTTTTATTCAACCCCCCGGACAAGTTCAGAATACCGATCGCTTGTGAAAAAGAAAATAAAATGGTCTCATAGAGCATTTTTTCTAAAGCGAATACCAGAAATTTTTTTTCGGAAACTCCTACATAGGGCGTGGTTCAAAGTCAATGTTTGGAGATTTTTAGAAAAGAGCTCGGAAAATGGATATATCGCAAGATTTTAAATATAAAACGCCTGTTGTGACTATATATTCCAAGACCCCGACGCTTCTGGAAATTTTAAGTCTGGGACAGTGAATAACTTGATTTTTTAATGTTAAAGGCACCTAGTACAAGTTTATACATTCAGCAGTATTTTTTTGTGTCGAAAGGCTTCTCGTACCATTTTGGGTCTTTACAATCCCATTTGATTGTTTATTTTGTATTTAATGCATTTCAAATTTACAACAACTTATAAATTGTCATTTGATGGCTTTTAATTCTGGACTTATTTGATGTTCTTTATTTGCTCTATAGTAAGTGATATTGACTATTTGCTTTTATTTATCGAATTTTTGTTGTTTCTATTTATAAACATTGAATGAGTACATTTTCTATCTGTAGAGGACAATTAAGAAAGAATTTTCGATTTGATTAGTACCTTACGGCTTTTATCGGAAAACATTATTTGGTCAGATAGCACATTTTAAAAGTCACCTGTGGCAAATTGTATTTAAATCAACTCATACCGTAGTCAGGCATTGGAGCTTTAACTTTCAAACATAAACCTTTCGTGTATTCCTAGATAGATATTTTAGCAATATTTCATTAATAAAAAATAACATTTATATTTTAGAAATCAACAATATGTCCGAATATTGGCTTATATCAGCTCCAGGAGATAAAACCTGCCAGCAAACATTCGATACGATGAATAATCTTACCAGCAATCAGAATAATTTGTGTAACAATTATAAATTTCATATACCCGACTTGAAGGTAATTTTGTAATTTTTGTCATTTGGTTACACTAGCCATATACATACATATGTATTGAATATTAACTTTTTATATTTTTATGTAGGTTGGTACCCTTGATCAATTGGTGGGCCTTTCTGATGATTTGGGCAAACTTGACACATACGTAGAGCAAATTACTCGTAAAGTTGCAGCTTATTTGGGGGAAGTACTTGAGGACCAAAGAGATAAACTACACGAAAACTTGCTCGCAAACAACAGTAAGTGCCTATTGTTATTGTGTATTATGTATATTCATAAATATAGTTTTGCTTTTGTGTATAAATTACACAATTTTCAAATAAATTAACCCGGAATGTTAAATATAACTCAATAATTAATTCGTTGTATAACTAAACTGTTATGGTAGTAGTATAGTTATTGAATTATTCCTACAAATAGTGTTTGTGATTTTAAAAATTTTATGAGATTTTATTGTTATTAGATATTGACGAAATTTTATAATGTTTGTGCTTTTCTTCTACTCGAAAATTGCAAAATTGCTCTCTATGTTTGAAATTTTATATTCTAGATCTTGTAGAGGAATCATACATATGTACTAGAGGTCTGCATGAATGCATTTGAAAGAGCGATCAAGGCATTCATTCGGGTTTGAATCATTCACTCGCATGTGCACTTATTTCCAAACACGTGATGAATAGGCACATATGCCTTAAGAGTGAATGAGAGAGCAAAACAATTGGGTAAATTGTAAGCGCAAGCACATTACTCACAAGCAGACTACCCACTATTCAAATGTTGTGAGTGTTTCACCCATTCAAATGGTTCACTCGTGCGCCGAGTGCAATGAAATGAGTAACCGTAGTGCACAGGCAAACCAAATGCATTCATGCAGACCTCTATTAGTATGTACTATGTGTAGGGATCTCCCCGCTCACTAAGTCTAACGTCAGCTGACAACATTGTTTTGATTACAGTTTTCAATTAAAGCCTGGAAGCCATTTATGCTTATAAAAAAACGTTTCCAGGGGCAATTTGTATTATTATACTAGTGGACCCGGCGGACTTCGTTCCGCGCAAAATTGATATTTTTTTTGAAATAATTTAAAATATTTATTGAATGCGACATTTTTCGAATGCAGTTGAATTCAATATCCTATTCTATGCAAGACGAATCGGAAATTTAATTCATTTAAACTCGAATGAAATATCCTTTGAGATCTTCGGAACTCTCGGAATGAGAACTTCATCACCTTAGACTTTCCTTTGAGTAGCGTCATGTTAATCGCATTTCCCATGAATTTTCTCAGGACCAACCGCGTTCCGTAGTTCATAGTTTTGGTTGGCTTAGATTTCGAAACATGATGACTACCGAGACAACCTTCAGCTGTAAATTGTGCGGTGGCAAGCCAGGCAGATCCAATGAGTTTAAAAATTCAGTTGAATAGTTTGTTGCTTTGTCCTCATTTCTTACACAGTCTATGGATTTAAAGAGATACGGTGGACCAACGATTTGACATTGAATGGTGAAGCTTAATTGATCCACATCCTTGTCTTTGCCGCAAAAATTGCTCGTTCCCTGAACCAATTGTGATTTTTGTGGTTAGCAATGATGTTCAGGAACACTTTGTAGATGAACTCCTCCTTCGTTGAGACAAAATTGCAAAAATACAGCGGAAACGAAATCAATCTGTTCGATTCGTCGACAGGAACATGGCCATTACCGATAGTCAGCGATTGCTTAGAGAAATCTTCAGCAAAGGATCGTTTAGCAGTGCAACTCGCATATTTGTCGTCAGCTGAAGTTTCTTCACATAGCGCCACAGAATCGATCATTCATCGAGGCAGGCTTTTATTTCATCGGCTGCAGTCTATCTTTGAATGACTTTGATTGGAATGTCTTCCCAAATATAAGCCACCATTTCCATCATGCCTCCATTAACGTATCGTACATTTCCTTCTGTTGGGGATACATTCGTTGAAACTGATTGGTTGAATGCATCTCGATCGAATTCACGTTTCAATTCTGGTGCACATGAGGTAACACGTATCTTCGATCAAAAACCAAACCTGATTATGTATCTCCTCATTCACCTCGAAATCGAAACCTGAACTGACCTGTATTCGATTTGTCATCCTTGTACAACAGTTCACATGGATTCGATGGGAAGAATGTCGAAATAAGGATAGCAAATAGTGTGCATATCTGACTTGGAGATGCAGAAACTTTTGATTCAGCGATTGTCATGTCGCAATGAGTATCAGATGTTTGAAAAGTGCCACGCCCCTTATCCTATGCCCATAAAATTTTACCAGTGGGACGACGTATCCAAGAAGCGACTGCATACGGAATTTCAATGCTGTACGACTTTTAGTTCCAAAGCTTTTCGATATAAACAATTGGTTTGTATAGGCGGTGCCACGCCCCCTTGTCCAATGCCCGCCCCATTTTCCCAGTAGAAGGATATTGATATGTAGTAAGTTCCTATCGAGTTTCATTGATGTGTGATGTGTAGTTCTAAAGTTATACACAAATCTGGAGTTGATAAGAAAGTGCCACGCCCCTTATCCTACGCCCATAAAATTTTACCAGTGGGACGACGCATCCAAGAGGCGACTGCATACGGAATTTCAATGCTGCACGACTTTTAGTTCCAAAGCTGTTCGATATAAACAATTTGGTTTGTATGGGCGGTGCCACGCCCCTTTGTCCAATGCCCGTCCCATTTTTCCAGTAGAAGGATATGGATGTGTAGTAACTTCCTATCGAGTTTCATTGATGTGTTCTAAAGTTATACACAAATGTGGAGTTGCTTGAAAAGTGCCACGCCCCGTATCCTATGCCCCTAAAATTTTACCAGTGGGACGACGTATCCAAGAGGAGACTGCATACGGAATTTCAATGCTGTACGACTTTTAGTTCCAAAGCTTTTCGATATAAACAATTGGTTTGTATGGGCGGTGCCACGCCTCCTTGTCCAATGCCCGTCCCATTTTCCCAGTAGAAGGATATTGATATGTAGTAAGTTCCTATCGAGTTTCATTGATGTGTGATGTGTAGTTCTAAAGTTATACACAAATCTGGAGTTGATAAGAAAGTGCCACGCCCCTTATCCTACGCCCATAAAATTTTACCAGTGGGACGACGCATCCAAGAGGCGACTGCATACGGAATTTCAATGCTGCACGACTTTTAGTTCCAAAGCTGTTCGATATAAACAATTTGGTTTGTATGGGCGGTGCCACGCCCCTTTGTCCAATGCCCGTCCCATTTTTCCAGTAGAAGGATATGGATGTGTAGTAACTTCCTATCGAGTTTCATTGATGTGTTCTAAAGTTATACACAAATGTGGAGTTGCTTGAAAAGTGCCACGCCCCGTATCCTATGCCCCTAAAATTTTACCAGTGGGACGACGTATCCAAGAGGCGACTGCATACGGAATTTCAATGCTGTACGACTTTTAGTTCCAAAGCTTTTCGATATAAACAATTGGTTTGTATGGGCGGTGCCACGCCTCCTTGTCCAATGCCCGTCCCATTTTCCCAGTAGAAGGATATTGATATGTAGTAAGTTCCTATCGAGTTTCATTGATGTGTGATGTGTAGTTCTAAAGTTATACACAAATCTGGAGTTGATAAGAAAGTGCCACGCCCCTTATCCTACGCCCATAAAATTTTACCAGTGGGACGACGTATCCAAGAGGCGACTGCATACGGAATTTCAATGCTGCACGACTTTTAGTTCCAAACCTATTCGAGATCAAAAATATGGGTTGTATGGGCGGTCCACGCCCTCTTGTCCAATTCGATGTTTTAATAGCTATTCTGCTATTCGGGGTGGAGACGAATCCAACAAATCAAATATCATAAAAATCGGTCCAGCCGTTCTTGACTTATAAGCGCTCGAACATAAGCATAAACTTTCTTTTATATATATAGAAGATTTACGGCTGGTTTTTTTAATCAAATTAATGTCATATAAACCAAAAAAAATTGTGCTATTTGATACTTACCAGGATATTGACAACCCGTCTCAAGTTGATAAGATGAATCAATTAATTATAACAGTACTTACAAATCAGGATCAAAACCAAACATTATTGATTTTTCAAATATTTGTTGATTTTATTATAATAAGATATTTACCAATAACTAGTGTGTATGTGCTTTTTTATTATTTCTTCGATTTTTAAACTGCTTTCGATGTATGTATTAATTTTTATAACCTTTGAGAAAAATCGATAAGATCGCTCTCAGAAAAATGTGGCCATATTAGGTACCTAGTTTTCATTATTGATATATTTGAGGGCATCAATATATCTTGGTACATATTTTTTTTATATTCACTGTATAAAAGCTGTAACCGTACTGAGTTGGTTATCAAATTTACGTAGGAATTTTAATAATTTTAAAATTGTACTGTAAATCTCCAAATCAAAAAAGACCGGACAATATATGATGGACATGGCTTCGTATCTTAGTTTCAAAATATAATTTCTCAAGCTAAAATTTCACGGGTGCCATCTAGTGCATACTAGATTATACGGTTTTTGCTTCAAAAACAGACGGGCAAGGAGAAGCGCTTCTGTTCACAGAAAACAACCAAAACGAAACGAAGCAAAGGACAGACGGGCAAGGAGAAATTAAATTCGAACGCTAGAGAGTTGTTCTGGTACGAACCTGTTTGCGCGAGCCCGACCCGCACTTGATTGCTTTTAAGATGGTTTGAGGCGGCTAGGATTGAATCCAGCGCCTCCACGCATCGGGGACCGATCACTTATCAACTGAGTCACGACGGCGCCGTTCTTCAGATCGTAGAGTTACTTTTTGTACGGCTGCTAAGAACATATGTTTTAAATAGGTGGGGTCTGCGCATTGCCCGCCCCTCTTTATGAGAAAATGCAACATATCTTTGAAAAAAAAAAAAAAAATCTTTGAATATACTTGCTCAAGGTATACCGATGAAAATTTGTACGGGGGTAAATGGTGGTCCACCGAAAAGCGGGGCGGGGTTGGACAGCTGCTACGTTAATAAAAATAGTATAAACAACATTTCAGAACTTTATATTTTTTTGAAATTCGCGTGTACATACATATGTGCACGATAAATAGTTGCCGCATATGGTACGGGATTTCAAATTGTTCACTAGGACTTCAATTGCTCCCCACCTGTCGTCATATGCAATTGATTGTATGTATTACCTGTGTAACAAAGTCTGATTTTTGCTAGCCAATCACCGTGACACAGAATGTGTTCTGCTGTTTCTTTGTCTTCGTTACAGTTTCTACACATATTATGTCCTTAAATAATGTGTACTGTATAAATGCATGTGCCTCATTGCCCTACAGTATCTGGTCAAGAATCCTAAACCGGAATTTCCGCTTTTCCGCTTAGCCCATGTTCCAAGTTATGCCTAATGGAGCTCCATGTCAGCCCGCAGAATAGTTTTTGTCGGATAAAGCCTTCGGATGTCCTTGCCTAGTAAGTTCATTTTCCATTTCATTCCCAGTAAAGCCACAATGTACTGGAACCCAGATAAGGTGAGCTCGGTTATTTTTGGTCAGATCCATAAGTAGCTGTAAGCTACTACTAATTTTGCCGCCTATATAGTGGGCGTACCACGCCCACTTTTGTAAACTACAAGATATTCCTATTAGGATTTTCCTAATGGGACATATGCCAAATATTGGTACTCTGGAAGGTGCACAACAGAAAAATTTTATATAATTTGGGTTTTATATATATAGATTTAGGGGCGTGGGACAAGGTGGCGTGGCACCCCTCATACACATCAAATGTATGTATGTACCGTAAAAAATTGGGGGTCCATGAGGAGTGAATGGGCCTTTCATTAATGAAGTAATCTACATACTCAGATAGTTCTGTAAGGACCTACATACATATATGCCTTCCCCTACAAATGTATATGCGTCACAGGCATAAGCAAGGAGAAGTGCTGCTGATCAACAGAAAACAACCAAAACCAAGAAAAAGACAGACGGGCAAGGAAAAGCACTGCTATTAAATTAAATACAATTAAATACAGCAACATCCAATCAGAGCATCATTCAAATTACGTGTCTTTATAAAATCGTGTAATATAAAAATTTTTAGTTTAAGCTTGGCGTGGTTTTTCTTGCCTTTATGTGTATGTTCCGTTAGCTTGTGCTTAAAATAGAAGGTGCATACGCAAGTTTATGCGAGAATGCTAGGCCAAAGCCTCGTTCTACGGGCTGTCGCAACAATTATCTAAATAAATAACCCTTTTTTCGTTTCCATCGCGTTACGGATTAAAATCAAAATCCAAAGGCGGATACGAGCGCATAAAATTCGAGTGTCGAGATCAGAACTTCTTAGAATATGGAAAGTACAGTTCCTCCTCGAATATCAACAATTATAAAAATTCCAATTCCCAAAATCGCTTGTGACAGATTCAGTTATTTTAACAGCGATTTTAATTACTATCCTTAAACCTAAAGATAATATGTATACTGACTAAATACGCAGCGACATATCTGCATCTGTAGGGGAGAGGGAGGTACCTTCGTCTCTTTTTTTTTGAAGGCCTATATTTCAGAAGGTAATCAATATATTTAAAAACCGATTAGACTCTTACAATACCTCATTATTTAACAATAAAATGTTATACTAAAATTTTTTTAAAAAGTTCCGTTTGTATTATTTTTTTCATGATTAGTAAAAAAAAGTCATTTCGCTGAATGTGCCCCCATGCCAGGGTAGGTTCGGCATTTGGCGGGGCACTTTCGGCATTCACACTTTAAAGCACCATAAGGTGATACAAAATCTTGTTTAGACTAAATAAGACATGTTTTTGGTTACACAACACGTATTTATTATATTTTGCATTAACAAATTAAAAAAAAATCATGTTTGAGCTTTAAAAAAATGTACTTATTGTCAAAATTTTTATAAATTATTTGTTATATATAATGTTTAAAGTGCTGAGATCGACCCTAATATTAATTTTGTGTGGTTACGGGAGGTTTAAGCCAGGTTCGAGGGTCTTGGAAGCTTCAACTCGATTTCGATTTTTAGTACCTGTGAAGTTATATTGACGAATGTGCCCCATGAAAAAAAGACGAGTCCACCCTGGTGTCACTTTTTTTTTATTTTTTTTTTACTTCTAATTTCAGTGCTTTATTTTCACTTAATACACTTTTATTTACAAAATAATTAGAATTAAAGTAATACTAATACAATTTTGTTCGAAATAATGGTATAAATACAGCACAAACTTCTTACGTTACCGACCTGAATATTCGGGAACGAAGCGCGAAAACACAAAATCAAATGTAACTTTATCAGCTGTTCAGATAGAGATGGCAAACTTTGTGAGGGATATTTATGCTAGTTGTGGGTTAGTTTTTACTAATAAACAGTTATGTCCGATGACTCCTTCATACCGAAATCGCCTTTGACGAATGTGCCCCAAGGACGAAGGTACCCCCTCTCCCCTATGGCTTTTTTATTTAATAATCCTTTTATAAAAATAACATTTTTTTATATCAGTAAAGTGGATTTATATACAAATGAATATGGTAGATATATGGAAATAGTATGCACATTTATCAAAAATTCCTAACATATCGATAAAAGTCATACTTGATTTACCTCTGAGTATACTGTATACTCTGTCGCCATGGGTGTATAGTGAGTTTGCTTCAAATTGAACGGTATGAACAAAAATTCCAAGGTTCGTATCAGCTATGAGAAATAATATAAAACTCCAGTAATAATTGTGTTATAGTTATAAAATACATACGTATAAACAACTTGAAACATAATGATTATTTTTGAGTTTTATGTTTTTGTTCATTACAACAATTGTTAACATTTTTATTTGTTTAAGTTTTGTTATTCTGATAAAGTTCAAAAATAACATACTACGATGTGCAGAACCTTTATAAAAATTATATCCTTTTGAAACTTTGATGTGCTACAAAAAAATGTGAAGAGATCGAAAAGAACTGAGTTCGCAGCTATACTCTTTTTGTCCTCTACATTCATGTCTACATTGATTTTTCATGTGTGAAACTGAAAGTTGATTTTTGTCGCACGATGTTATAGTAAAAGTAAATATGTCATATTTTTCAAAAGTTACTACTTTATAGTACGTTATACAATTGGAAAGCCTCAAAATAAATACTGACCTCTTACCGTTAACTCTAACGAATCGTTTAATACAGTTCGCTTTTTGAAGGCCCAACTTATGTTACTTTTCAACTTGAGCCGCGCGTTTCTCAAATCCAAGAGCAGAACGAGGAAAACGTTTTAACGACTGTGCAATTTTTTCTATGAAACCAAAGCTAGCAATTAGTAAAAATAAATAATAAATAAAGAAATCCACAATCATATCCAACATTCACTCATTCATGCAACACAAATTTAAAAAGGTCCCGGCCCACACGATGAGAGCACAAAGTTTGGTTCAGGAATGTCCAGTAACTTGTCGAATAAATCAAATCATCGTAAAAAATCCACTACCAATCTTACTGCATGTTATTCTGGAAGCAGTATCTCCAATTCCGGAACTGATGAATCCTACCGTAAACTTGATTTGTTATCACCGCTTTGCAACTGTGCTGATTGCACTACAGTTGCTGACATTTGTGGCAGAAACTCTACAGCAACACTTGTAACCAATACATGGTATTCTAATATTGCCTGCTCTCTAAGTGTTACCAATACTGCTACATATGCCATTTCTGTGAATACCCCATCGACCACTAACAATTCATATTGGTTGACATCCACGCCTACGGATGTTCATAGGCTTATTGAGGTCACACGTTCTTCTGACCACAACCAAATAAACAATAACATTTGTAGCATAAATGATAACAAGTTGGAATTCAGCAATAGTGATCTTTTGGGTACACATCCTACAAATCATAGCAATGCATCCGAAATGAATGGACAGTTACAAACTAGCAACAACACATCCTATGTTAACGATGCTTTGGATTGGCGGTTCAATAAACATACAAGAAACTCGCGAAGAAGCAGGTATAATTCATTTATGAAATATATAATCTTAATTTATCTTAGTAACAGTTGCGGTTAACATTAATCGTATTTGCTGATAATTCGCGTACTATTAACCATAATTCAGGCGATACTTATTTATGTCGGCAGATTTTTGTGTACTTAATTTTTTTGCATGTGGCAAAAGCACCCACTTACTAAATTTACAAATTCCTTTCTAATTCTTCTGTGAGTTTTTCTCAGATGCACATGCATTAATTTTTCTTTGTGAATTTCGACCCAACTGAAGAGTTCGTTTTGCAGCGGACGAAACTAATCTAGCGTAATTTTACTAGTAATTTAGCTATTTTTGATAATTATATATTTAAGAATAGAGTTGGCCAGAGGTGATGGAAAGTACTTTAGTGTTTTTCGCCAAATTTTTTATACCCTACATCTATGGTAATAGGGAACTTTGTGCGAAAATTGTAACGCATTAAAGGAGCGGTCCTAGGTATAGACATAAGTATATAGAAATGATCAGAATCAGTTTCTGTGTTGATTTCCGGTTGTCTGTCTGTCTGGCTGTCCGTTTTCACAGGAGAGAAAGAAGGAGCTGTCTGATTTTGACCAAATTTGGTACACACTCGCAGTGAACCATAACTTAGATTATGTTCCGAGATTAGACACATCGGTTGAAGAACACGCCCACAATGGACCTGTAAGTCCCACTACCTCGGGTTTTTTTCGATTAAATTGCTCTAATTTACTCATTAATAGTATTTGGTATTCAAGTTAAGGAATCGGTCCTCTATGGCATACGAAAAAATGGGCGTGATCCGCCCACTATATAGGCGGAGAAAATTGTCCGGTAAAATGGCTCTCAATTGACTATTTTTTAATTTAAACGAATCAAATTTGGTTTCCAAGTTGAAATATTGGTCTTCCGTGCCATACAAGAAAATGGGCGTGGTCTGCCCACTATATAGGCGATAAACGAAAAATCGTCCTAACTTCCACAATATATACACCAGAGCGTCCATATTTGGTTACTTCATTGCTGGTAAGAGCACCTTTCAATTCTCCAAAAATGGGCATGGTCCGCCCACCATGGGGGCGGTATATTTAACACACCCACAATTTAATTTCATTCAGTGGATTATCACCCCACTCGGTTCCTTGGTGTAGGGTATTACTCTGTCGGTGAAACCCGACTGATGCTTCCTTACTTGTTTAAATTTAACATTGCTCAACAGAACCAAGCTCAAGGAGCAACGTGAAATAAGCAAAAAAAAGTAACTTGCATTTCTTCTTTTTTTTCTTTTATTACTTTATAATAATATGTTTTTGAATTATGTAATTGTTATATTGGTATTGGTATGTTGGTATTGGTAGTTGCGTAGCCAGGAAATGAGTTGTCGGAAGAGTGGATTCAAGCGTGAAAACACTCCAAAGTCAGTAAAATATTTAGAGAGAGTTCCGGATAGATTTAATAATGCTATATTTTGGCCCAACAACCTGAGAACAGGCATAGGCAAACGGTTTTCGCATTAAATTCTGTGTGCTCGTTAACGGGGCTTACAATATTTATTCTATGGCGAGGGTTGAGAAGTTATTGTTTTTTGATCTCTTGTCGATTGTACTAACGAAACCCTAATCCACCCCGATTGACCTTTGCCAGGGGTACGCCCCTGAGTGAAAGCCAACGTAATCAAAGACATTTCTATGGAAATATTTCCAGACGGAAACAGGCGTTACGAGCGAAAATGAATATGGAATGGGCACCTCTGGCTCAGATAAAATATAATGGATATAAGTAGAGTAGATTTGTTCTTTCACACGCCTTTTCCAAGAAACTTGAAAAAACTCGGTAAAGGAAAATTCGATATAAACAAAAACTTTCAACTTCTTAGGAAATCTAAAAATAGTCGGTTTTTGTGGGAAAAGTTTTATTTTCGAAAATTGTATTTAACAGAAACTCAAAATAGAGGAAGTTTCAGTCTATATACATATGTACTGTCATGTTCCACTTTTCATTTTTGATCAAAATTGATTGCAGTACGTACTCAATTTGCATTGCGATCGATTTAGATTTCAAACGAACATTAAATGTGGAACATGGCTGATACTAGTATGTATCGAAGGCTCCGTTCAAGAATATACTAAAGCTTTAAACACAATCAAATCGCGAGGCGAATTCTACGCGGCGAACGCGCGCTGTCAAAATTAAAACACACAGCAGTGCATGTGATTGCCCACAATGACGACGCTAGCGTAGTTCGCCTCTCGACGATTCGCCTCGCGATAGAACAAATTCTAATTTTGTCGCTGCCGCCTCAGCTGTCAGTGGTGAAAAATAAATAAATTGAAGTAAGGAAATTGTAAATTTTTGTGCGGAAACTATTTTTATAGTTTTACAACTCGGAAAATTCGTGAATTCATGGTTTCCGTGGTTTTTTTTAAATTCTGTGCTTGTTGTGGGGATGATTTTTTTTCCGAATCAACTGATGCGAATTTCGCTCTGATTCTGTTTCACTGGGCGAAATTCCACGACGACTGCCGTCAAGCCGCCATTGTTCGCCGCGTAAAATCTGCCTCGCGTTTTGATTGTGTTTAAAGCTTTAATTGATGTAAGCGTTTTTTTAACTTTTACGTGATCGATTTCGATACGTATTTTTAAACAAACTTAGTGGAAATCCGTCCAGCCAATCCAAAGACATAAAGACGAATTAACTTCGCTCGCAGACAATATTATATTGAAAGAAACAACTTTAACCTATAATCAAAAAATTTTATTTTGAAACGTCTCTTTGTCTACTCTTAAGCGGAGCTTCGATACATATACATATATCATAAGTCATACGTGCATCCTTCTCTTTATCGTCTTTCTTTTCCTACAACCCAATGCCGCAGTAATCACTCATCCAATACAAAAACACTAAACTTAAACAACGGATCTAATTTCCCGTCAACTCATAGATCATCTCCCATGAGTAATTGTTGTGGCGGTATTAGTCAAGGTCGTTCCAGTCCGGATACTGATCCCAACGAAATACCAATGTTTCCATTGAGTCCAGGTTAGCTTGTTTGGTTTCAATTTTTGTGTGTATTTTGTGCCTCTACCGTTTTTATCTCAATTCAATAAATGCAAATTTGTTAATATATGTATTTGTAATCTTGTAATTCTTCCTGTTCAATAAATAGCTGTGAGTCTTATCAGTCTTATCTACACACATGAAAAAAAATATGAGTACAGAAAAGCATATACTAAATCTATATATTTTGTTTATATAATCTTTTCTGCATTATTTGTAGCAATGCAAACGTAGAACATCTTTTCAATATATGTACTACAGTTCTTTTACTGGTTTGTGAAGTACATTTCCTTTCACATACAAATCACAATTTTACTTCAAAAAGTTTACCAACATTTGTAAATACTTCCACCAAGTGTTGTTTATGAAAGCCATGTGCGTGTGTCTATCTATATATGTTCCTATGTAGGATTTCTTAATTTTTTCCATGTCTCCATATAATGGTTAACTACGTTTAAACAAGTGGTGCAGCAACTTAACATCCATGTACATATCTTGTGAGTTTCTGTTTCCGAACTGAATTTTCTTTGGGAGAACATAAAATTCATTTAGTATAGATGGATACTAATTACATTTAATATTATAAGGAGTGCGCAAAAGTCCCTTCAACCCGAATTCAAAAAATCAAGTTATAGATTTAAAGATAGGAAATAATAGTTTATTCTAGTTGACCAGTCGTCATATGACTTTTTATGTTTTTTATAAGCCAAAATTTTAACTTTTCTGGAGATTAAATATACTCTTTGAGCCCATGAAGTAAATAACCTTCTCTTACGTTCTGAGTGTGAATTTCAAGAATTGAGGCAGCTGTGAAATCTTGCTATAATATTTCTGTGGTCATATGCAATAACGACTTAAGTCGAAAACAACTGTTTCGAGAAAATGCAATTCGAAATTTGAAATGCACATAAGTGCATGTACATAAGTGCATGTGTTTTTTTTAAATAACTTTTTTTCTGAGATGGGTACAGATACCGGGGTTTGAACAAAATATGCGCATCAACGTCAGGAATACAGTGGTAACGTCAACTCAATTTCGTCTTAAGTCGACTTAAGTCGTTATTGCTTTTGACCACAGATTTATGTTTATTGTGTAATGTAATAATGTTTAGCTACAGTTGAATGGAAACAATAATAAGTTCGTAATTTTTTAATAATTTAAGATGGTATTTTTAGATCTTTAGTAGTTATTAGGTACTAATCCCGATCTCATTTTTCGACCCCGAGATTTCCGGATAAAAATTTACGGGATTGAGGAAATGCCCGGAATCCTGGGATTTTTCGGGCTTGGAAAAATTGTTAAAACAAACTAGAACTAATAACCTTATGCAAATTTAAAGTTCTTTTAAAGATGTGTATCCTACAGACCACTAAAAAATAATATTAAAAGATTCTGAAATTAGAATCCAAAATGTTCTTAAAATTTCATGTAGGTACATCTTTTACTCTGGAAATCAAAGCCCGTCGAATCTGTTTTCCTTTAATTCACTGAGTGCGCAGGTCGACCTCAATTTTACCGCATTTAATTGAAGTAGTACATAAGTTGAAACTAATATTTTATTTTGATTCCTTAAGTGTAAAAAATCAAATTAAGCTGATTTATATTTTTTATTCTGCTTTTCTGTAAGTATTGTTCGTCGAATCAACCAAAATTTGCCATTATGTGCATTGCATCAAACATTTTTAAATACACCAAACTATTGAGAAATTAGAGTCGGTTTGACCTATGTACTATTTTCAATGCTCTATACCCGTGATCGCAATGGAATTTTAGTTTTCGAGCCACGCCTCTTTTTTTTCATATTATTGAGGCAAATCGTTAGCAGCTTTGGATTCATATAAGGCGAGTTTTGTAGAATAAATGACAATAAAACACATTTAAATTGATGAAAATTGTCTGGGCGGCCGTCGTTTCACATTGAAGCTGGAAGATGTTAACCGCTATCTTTCAATTGTAGGTGTTAAGTTCTGTTGTGCTCACTTCCCTCATTTGTGGCGGTTTTAACATTCTTTCGGGGTATCGTCCACACCTAATTCCATATGTAGCATTCTTCAATCGAGCGCAGTTGATATTCCTCTAAGCTCCTCCACTTTCCCATCTAAACTATCGGAAATCTACCTAGTTGGGTTTAATTTTCCTCTAGTTTCTGCTCTACACATCAAACATTATCCTTCATCTTCTGCTCTATTCTTGGTGAATTTTTCAGGAGGTTGCGTTTCATGCTCTGCTACAACTCTGAAGTTGCTGGACTTTCAATTGCTCGCATTTCACGTTTCTGGATTAAAACGATCACACTTCTCATAGCGGTGCTTCTCCTTTTCCTTCCGCTTTCGTGTCGATATTTTAAGCTCTCTTATTGTTCGATCTGATTGCTCCCAGCTCCAGCCAGTGGTCTCCTTTACATTTAAACAAAATTTACATTTGATATTATTGTAAGCATATTATTAAATAGAATATGTGTCCATCTTTCTGGCAATAAGTGGAGGTAGATGCAAAAAAATAGCTTCCCGCAAACTCCGTTTTATTTATATAAGCTCGAACTATTAAAAGCTTAAAAAATATGTTATTTACACTTCGATGAAATAACACATACATACATACATATGAGCCGTTTATTTTGAAAGTCGTGTAAGTCCATTTTTTACAAAAATGTAGACAATGGCATTTTTAGATAAAACTTATTATGATCTTTCTATGGGTTAACAATTTATAGTAAACAAAAATTGAGATTCTTGTATTTGGGAGATGGAAGTTTTAGGTCTTCATAGAAGTGACACTGAGAGGGAAATGTAAACATTTAAATATCTCGCAATAATAGAAGTGGACTTACCCCACTTTCAAAATAAACGGCTCATATATGCATGACAGTTCAAACCCACCGGGGATATTTTTTATGTTATGTTTTATGAAGTATGCGCCGTCTAAACTAGTAACGAAATCTCATAAAAATCGAATTCAAAGTCAAATATCTACAGTGTATTGTCATTATTTTAATTATTTATCTCAGCCGTTATCTTCTGCTTAACTAGTACGAGCACACACAAGTAAATGCGAGAAAGCTAGGTCTAAGCTTCGTTAGCAACCTGTTGCACCAATTACATATTTTGGTTTACTACCATTATTTCAGATAATTATACAGTATATTAAGGCAGCGAACGAAGTTCTATATTAGCGCAAATGTTGTTTATGTTCGTGTACAATATAAAAATGTTAATGTCTATAAAAATATACTGTCAATTGTGCTTTACAAACTTAGAACACAGTGTAGATATACATGTTTTTCATTACAATTTATATATGTACTTAAATATATGTATGGATGAAAACAAGGCGCGTATTTGTAATGCATGTATTTATATGTATTCATTTATATGAATACTTTTATTTGCGTTTCCCTTGTTATATTTCAATATATTTTGTTTAATACTATAAACTTTCCTTAGTTCTAAAACACATGTATGTATTTAAATATATAAATTATGATTTTGTTATTGACATATCATTATAAATTTCAACGTATTCCACAGCCGATCTTTCCATATATATTACTCGCTTTCAATGGGATATGGCTAAATACCCCATCAAACAATCACTGCGTAATATTGCCGATATCATATCTAAGCAAATTGGTCAAATCGACGCAGACTTAAAAACGAAATCGAATGCTTATAACAATCTGAAGGGAAGTTTGCAAAATTTGGAAAAAAAGCAAACGTGAGTTTCTTTGCATGTATATTTAGGAAGCAAAATACTTAATATTTTAAACATTTCTCTTTTCTGTAGTGGCAGTTTATTAACACGCAACTTGGCTGAATTAGTTAAGAAGGAGCATTTCATCCTTGATTCAGAGTATCTGACAACCCTTCTCGTGATTGTCCCGAAGTAAGTTTAAATTATACCTAATCATGATCTTTGAAGAAATTTCAATGTTTATGTTTTTTTTGCTTAGGATGATTGCCAATGATTGGGTGGCTAATTATGAAAAAATCACTGATATGATTGTGCCTCGTTCCTCAACGATGATAACACAAGATCACGACTTCTGTCTCTTCAATGTAACACTTTTTAAAAAGGTAGTTGAAGAATTTAAGCTTCATGCTCGCGAAAAGAAGTTCATTGTGCGAGATTTTGTTTATAACGAGGAAGAATTAGCTGCTGGTAAAAACGAAATCACGAAATTGATTACCGACAAAAAGAAGCAGTTTGTAAGAATACTCTTGTTTCAAGAAATGTATACCTTTTACATGCTAAACTTTCATTTTAAAATTAGGGCCCTCTCGTTAGATGGCTGAAGGTTAATTTCAGCGAGGCTTTTTGTGCTTTGGTGCATGTCAAGGCACTACGCGTTTTCGTTGAATCGGTGTTGAGGTAAAATATAATTGGACCACATAGAAGTCTATATTCATAATAAATTTCTTTCAGGTATGGATTGCCTGTAAATTTTCAAGCCATTATTATAGAGCCTAGCAAGAAAAGTGTCAAACGATTGCGTGAGTGTCTAAATCAATTATACGGTCACTTGGATGGTGCTTCTGCTGCTGGTCAAGCAGGTGGTGTAGATGTAAGCATAGCAGATTTATTTATTTTATATGCATATGCTTGTATTAGGAAGTTAAATCCCTGTAGGTTTTTGCAATCCCGGAATTAACGGGACTTATCATCGATATAAATCGATTAAGAGAAATGCATTTTAACCAAAACATGAGTTTTGGAAGTGCAGGGTAAAGTTTTTGACCGCTTTCCGATTGGAGTTAGCCGAAGCGATCCTTGTTTCTTCCATTACCAAATTGATACAAGACTTCGTCGTCACCGTCGTGGAGTGGGATAATGTGTGCAGCGACGACTTCCATCGACTAGAATCTTGGGATGTGCGAAGGGTTTGGGACGACCCTCGCAAACGCACTAAGGATCACGATTTACGGGTATGCACCTAAATTATCCGGTCCCTCTATAGGGAAGGTGCATCTATCCAGCTTCAACTAGAGGAAGCCTTGTAAAATATAAGGCTGGAATTACCGCCATCCAGGAAATGAGATAGAGGGCAGGGGTGCTTAAAAGAACTAAGCTGCGACACATGTACTACAGCTGTCGAGGAGAGGCACAAATTAGGATGTGGATTCCTGGTCAGTCTGAGGCTTTGCTACCCTTGCCGCGGAACCGATGGTACGTCGAGGAGTGCGTCACGCCATCGCAGGAAGATACTGGCTACAAAAGAACACTGTGGTCGGTTGCATTGTACGAGAGCGTTTCCGGGCGATAAGAGGCGCTTTTTTAGACGCAAAAAGTGGAACAATTAAAAGCGCGAGAGTGAGGAAATCGAGATGTGCAGCGACAGGAATGCTCAAGGCTCTACCAAAAGATTATGCGTCTAACCGAAGGATTAAAGGCTGGGGCAGAAAATATTATTGCCGAGGCGAAAGCGGAAACCTGATTACAGATTCGCAGAGTATACTTTGGTTATGAGGGGTGCATTTCTCCCATTTGGAAACAGTAAACTATACTATACTATAGATACGAAAGATTTTTCTCTCGAACACCCTAAGATCTGCTTAATCGGCTTGCGTCAGTGTCCATGCTTTGGCGCCATAGAGAGATAGATGAGCACAGGGAGGATGAGCGTCTTGTAAAGTGTAAGCAGAGACAATATAATAAGATTGTCTCTGGTGTAAGTTTTGTCGGTCGCGAAAAGGGATCTACTTCCCAATTGCCTACTGAGCCCAAAGTAGCACCTATTGGCAACGGCTATTCTTCGCTTGATCTAAAGGCTCACGTGGTTGGTGTTGTTGGTATACCAAATCCTTGACAAGGTCGAAGGTATAATTGCCAGCAGTAACGTGGTATCCAAGACGCCTGGACTACTTGTTTGATGACAGCATATACTTCGTTTTTCCCTCGTCCATCCAGACCCATTTTCCTACTCCTTTTCGATCGCCGAGAAGGCTGCAGAAACATCACGCATTCTGTGCCCGACAATGAAAAATAGTTACGTATATATATTAATGATCATGCTAAAATTGCAGAAACATTAAGAAATATAAACATTTTGTGATTTATTGAAACTGATAAAATCAGCTGGAAGCTTCTAGCTTCTCAGGAACATATGAAAGTTTTCGCAAAAAATATTTTCCTGCCCATAACAAGAAATAACAACATAACTACATAGAGTTCTCATATTGATATAATGTTTAAAAAGGATGTGACGAGAAGAAGGTCTTAAGGATTTCTTTGGAAGATTCGTCGTTTAAGTCGGCATAAAAATTAGCTTATAAAATTTTTAGGCAAAGTCCCTGTACTTCAAATTACAGAAGTTGATTTTCAATAATAATATAAATAGAAATATCTTATTTCAATTTTTGGTACCTTTTCAGAACGTCGATATTCCCGGCTTGGGGTTTGGCCAATCAGAGTACTATCCGTATGTATTTTACAAAGTGAATATCGATATGGTGGAAACAGCAAAAATATAATTTCAACGCCCGCGGCAACAGATGTAAAAAATTATAATAAATGCCATCGTCTGTATTAAAAATTATACGAAGAAAATAGCAAAGTACTACGAGTGAACGATATGGAATTTTTCTTTGGTTAACTTCTGCGCTTTATTATTTGATTTTTAATTACTGTTATTTGTTTAGAAGTCCATATTTGTATTCTCTTTTTCTTATTATATATTATCTTTTCTTGTTCCCTTTGTATTTGATTTCGGTTTCATTAAGTGTCAAGTTGATAACAGTATTTTCTGCGATTATATTGACGAATAATTATTCTGAGGATTAAGATAACAAGTTTTTAAGGAATGTATAAATTTTCGAAATGTATGTATTAATCTTGTTATTGCTGCATTACAAATCATCAAATATATATATAATAAATAAAGTTACCATAGAATTTGTTTTCAATATATTTAAATTTGATTCCAATACATACATATATGTACATGCACTTAAGTTAGATTGGGAGACATAACGCTGGTTAAAATTGTAATTTGAAATTAAAAAAATCATTAAAAATAAGATCTACAATATTAATAAAAATTTCCAGATTTTAAGCAAAACCATATGTAAATTCGCGTTTACGAATGATTTTAACCATGCACAAATTATGATCACAAAATAAACCCGAGTTAATTAAACTTCAATATTCTAATACAGATTGTAAAGTAATTTAAAACCAATATAAAGAATTCCTACAATTCAATGATAGAAGACATAAATCACATTTATTGTACTTACATATGTATATACAATGTATAATGTAAATGGACGTAAATATTTGTGTACGTGCCAAGCGTTATTGTTGTAAATAATAATGAAAAATTGACATTCCAATACTGTTTTTTAATCATTGTCATAAAACAAATATTTATCCGGCAAACATATGTATATTCTTGAAATGAGGGGCTCAGCAATCGGTCCAACAACATTCTGTGAGCTACCATGGAACACTATAATTACAACTGCTATATATGTATTACGGATATATCCCCAAAAAGAAATATCGCATATCTCTTAAATATACGTGTCCATGCGATCTGATGAGTATAATGACTAGGAAAATAGATTCCAACTTCAAACTCGGTCTAGTCTAATGGGCTTAGCAGATAAATGTAGTAGTACTATTTCTATATGGCGTCGCTGTTTCGTTCTTATTCGGCTACCGATACTATGTTTTACAAAACAAGCTTAATCAGCTTGTGCGTGAATGTACAATTTCTTGAATTTTATAAGCTTCAAAGCTCCAATACGAAACACTATCATATCGTTGTACGCCATTGACATAACGCACGGCACTATTCAATGACACTTGCAGCTTGCGCATCGATTGTGAGTTAAGTTTACTAAATACTATTTCCGGAAGGATATAGGGAATATTAGATGCAACACTAGCTTTCGTCTCATTGGAGCAGGAGTGACATCCGCGGATTTCCTAAGTAGACATAAAGTGAACAAAACTTTGCTGACAACATTATAGTTACGGTCAGCACAAGACGGAAGAATTAATACAAAAGCCTAAGTTGGAAGCTTTGCGAACAAATTTTATGTTCAGCTGCTCATCGTTAAGTGGGGTATGTCTGCATGATACATTTTTCCTTATCTATTAGCAGAGCTATTGATATGCTGGGATTTAAACACAAGCTATTGGCACTTAATAATAATAATTGATTGGCGCAACAGCCGGTGTGGGCTTAGGCCTAGCTTTCTCGCGTTAATTTCTGTGTGCTTGTTATATTTTTCACACCCTACATTACCTACATTAACCGAAATCCGAATCGGAACGGGTTGAGAAGCTTTTCATGGGAAAGAATATTCTCGGAGAATTGCCAATTCTTCGCGAGAAGAGGCACCGCGCAAAGAAACAATTTGAAAAACCACTTTTCTTTTTTATAAGCTTTATATTAGGTTCACTTTGCGCGGTATGTCGTCAAATCTAGTAATAAATTTTTCACCCACTTCCCGACTACTTAGAGATCTGAAACTTTGCATACATGCGTAAACACCAAGACAATGCATGAATCAATAAATTTCATGGGCGTAGGATAAGGGGCGTGGGGTCTTTTTGATCAACTCCAGATTTGTGTATAACTTTAGAACTACACATCACACATCAATGAAACTCGGTAGGAACTTACTACATATCCATATCCTTCTACTGAGAAAATAAGACGGGCACTGGATAAGGGGGCGTGGTACCCCCATACAAACAAATTTTTTTATCTCGATTAGCTTTGGAAATAAAGGTCGTGCAGCATTGAAATTTCGTATGCAGTCGCCTCTTGGATGTGTCGTCCCACTGGTAAAATTTTATGGGCGTAGGATAAGGGGCGTGGCACTTTTTTATCAACTCCAGATTTGTGTATAACTTTAGAACTACACATCACACATTTAGTGTCGATCTAAGCCGTATTATTTGTTAAATTGAGGATATGACATATAACGATAGGAAACACTGTGAATACCCTAAATATTGTGTACTGCTCTGCAAGTTTTAAATTCTTTTTGCGAAAAATTTCAGAGCTTTAAAATTGAATTTATGGAAGACTAAAAAGTAGAAAATAAAATTATATAAAAAAAACTTTTTAAAAATAAGCTTTAATTTATTTAATGTACTAAAAAGTACAAAATATATTGTTTCCAAGTCACCTGTATCTTACTATCAATAAAAGCTTGTGCGCTCAATATCCATATTCAAAATATCTTTCATTACTAGAATCTATTTGCAAAAAATTATTTAAATAAAATATTGTGGTAACTGGTTGACAATTATTGAACACATGAGCGCCCCAATTCTTTCTGCTTTTTAGTACATTAAATAAATTAAAGCTTATTTTTAAAAAGTTTTTTTTTATATAATTTTATTTATTAGATGGTGTTGAGGCCGGTTTTGAAACCAGGCCCTCCTGTATCAGCAACCAAGCACTTGTCCACTGAGCCGCCGCGGCTATTGGCACTTGCCACATCATTAATCGCAACCAGATCTTTGGACGAGTGCTTGGTCGCTGATACGGGAGACCCGGGCTAAAATCTCAGCCGGACCTCAACATCGAAAAAGAGAATTTGTTTTTCAAATTGTTCCTTTGCGCTGCGCTACTTCTCGTGATGAATTGGCAATTCCCCAAGAGTTTTATCTTTGTGCAATAATGGGCTGTTGCGCCCATTATTTTTTTATGTAGATCTCCGATCCTACAAGACCAAAGGGGCGAAACAGACAAAGATTGACATCATCCCCATAAACATGATACTAACATGACAGAATTGATACTACCAACTCGCACTCTGCAGTCTTACTGAAGTAATTTTTCATTAATTTGAATGCGGCATTCATTGCTGGCATTGTGTTTCAAAAAATTTATTAATACATGTATTTTTTTTGCCAATAAAAATATATTTGGTGTTTCTATTAAATAAAAGAATGTTTTTTTCACTTTCCATTAACATATTAATGTTATATTATGTATGCACTATTAAATATATTTACAAAAAATAAGATAAAAATTATTACTCAACATACATATGTATGTATGTGTATGTACATTGAAATTGCGTACATTGAAATATAATTTGTATAGTACTAGCTCTCACAGTTCTCTTATATTGTTCAAATTTCTTAATCAAACGTAGTCCAGTTATTTATGCCAGTAGTGGTAAACGTAGTTCCGTTACGCGTGCTTGTACTCGGCGTTGTAAGGGAAAATTGATCTAATCCGTACTTACGCAGTAACTCAATATCTTCATTTTGAGAAAGCATTGGCGGGGGTATGCTAGTTGGCAATGGCGGTGGCTTCGTTAAGCAAACATTACCCTCGGGTTTTATATTGAAATTCGATTGAAGTAAACTACTAATATTGCACGAACTTATTAGCGAAGACGGTGTTGCTATTGGTAACGTTGTAGATTTCTTACGATTGGTGAAGTTTGCGGGTATTAGCCTTGCATTCTGGTTGAGTGGGTCAAAATCTTCAACTTCGAAATTCGCGTTACTGGTATCATCTAGTGATATTAAATCGGTTGTAGAGTTATCTTTAGTTGGCGTTGGGACGACTAGCAATACAGATGAAGCACGAGTTGCTGACGATGCTTCAAAATTATTTTTCTGTAGGGAAGGTAATGACTAATTCAATTAAAAAAATTTAAATAGATATATATATCTGTGGTCATATGCAATAACGACTTAAGTCGAAAACAACTGTTTCGAGAAAATGCAATTCGAAATTTGAAATGCACATAAGTGCTGGTACATAAGTGCATGTGTTTTTTTTAAATAACTTTTTTTCTGAGATGGGTACAGATACCGGGGTTTGAACAAAATATGCGCATCAACGTCAGGAATACAGTGGTAACGTCAACTCAATTTCGTCTTAAGTCGACTTAAGTCGTTATTGCTTTTGACCACAGATATATATATATATTTATTAGCTGTATTAACTAAAATACGTGGGGAAAGTAAGTTATAATAGAGATATACATAATATAGAAGTAAGGAAGCATCAGTCGGGTTAGCCCGAAAAAAATACCCTGGGGACGTGGGACCACTGAAAGAAATGAAATTGTGGATGCATTAAATTTCCGTCTACATAGTGGGCGGACCACGCCCATTTTTTGAAAAACTTAAAGATATCCCTAATTGGACTATATATGCCAAATACTGACACTCTGTTGGATTTACGATAGAAATTATCGGTATATTTCATTTACCGCCTTCATGGTGGGCGTACCACACCAATCTTTCAAATTGAAAGGTATTCTTACCAGCAATGAAGTGACCAGTGAATATGGACGCACTGGTGTAAATATTATGGAAGTTATGATGATTTTCCGTTTACCACCTATATAGTGGGCGAACCACGCCCATTTTTCTATATGGCCTCTAAGGCCGATATATAAACTTGGGAATAAATGTCATTCGCTTAAATTCATAAATATGTAGTAAATTTCGAGCCTTTTAACCGGAAAAATTTTACCGCCATGTAGGGGGCGTACCACGCCCATTTTTTCGTATGAGAAAAAAAACCGACCTTAAACTAAGTTAAGGTTCACTCTCACTATGTATCATATCTGGCTCAAATCGGAAAACTTATTCTTTCTATCCTGTGGTCACGGACAGACGGACAACCGCAAATCAAGACAGAAAGTGATTCTGATCATATCTATATACTTATGGATATACCTAGGATGGCTCCTTTTATGTGTTACAATTTTCGCATAAAGTTATTATACCTTATTACCATATGTGTAGGGTATAAACAAATTGCTCTTAACTTTATGAATATCTAAGAGATCTATGGAAATGTAGTGTGCGTAATCGACGTGCGTAAAATGGAAAAAAATACAGCCTGTGCGAATTTTAAACTAATAAAAAAAAATAATATGGTTTTATGTATGTATGTACAATTCAGGTCCAATTTTACAAAGAAAGCTGAAGGTAGGTTTGCTGTTTGCTTAATTTTTAATCTATCCTAAGCATCCTTGGCAAATATGGCCCTTTATAAATACATATAAGTATGGGCTATTTGAAAGCATATAGTAATGAATTGATCTTAAATAGAAAAATAAATTAAAAGCATAGCATAGCATATCGATTTATGTAGTTATGTATGTATGTATGTATGTATGTTAGTCAGATAATTAGCATATATGCTCTACTGGCGTGTATACCTCTTTGCCTTTTTTTAAGCGTGGTGCTGGTGTGGGTGTTTCGGTCCTTAGAGGTTGCTGAGAAAAACTTAATGCAGTGACAAAAGACGCATTCGAATCTGATGAAGCTGAAGAATTCGAGGCATCCGAAAATGTGGAACATCGCAAAGCATTCTTACCCGACCTACTGCTCTCTACATAGTTTTGCCAGTTATTTTTTGGAAGTCCATACATGCCCTCGACATGAGCTTCTGTATTGACTGTAACAGCGCCGTTGTTGTAACAATGTCTTGGGGGTATAGGCGGAGATTCCATTTCTGGTGGATTATCAAATGTTGAATTTGTTGTGAGTAATTGATTAGGTTCCGCTGAGATTGTAGATTTATTTTTTTGCTGAAATATTGTTTGTAGTGGCATTAATGACCTCGACAACAGTGGTTGCTTCATTTCGATATATGAGGGTATAGGCATTTGTAGTTGTTCAAATGTTGACGCTTCATTAGAGCTGGAAGGTAACATTGTTGGTGCGAAGAATCGTGCTGGTATTTGTCCACAACTGAGTGTCGCTGGAAAGCCACTGTAGATTTCGAAGTTGATGTTTGGCTTAAGCTGAAGTTGATATGTATTGTAGATGTGACGTGTTATGTTTTTATGGAAGCGACATAAACATATGCAACAAAAACACAAAATAACATTTAAAAAATGAGTACATTGATCATCGCTCCGTCCGCAAAATGGCTAACCCCTTTTAAAGAACTTTTCAATATTCACAAATGTGTGGTACTACTAAGATAATTTAATTTCAAAACTTTACAATGTTCGTGCGGCATTTTTCAAAAGTTTTGCTAAAGTTTACTAGGTATCTTTTTTTCTGTTTCCCAATTATCCTTTCAACAAAGCATTTATCTAACGCCTCAGCATAATAAGAGGAACACAGAATTTCTTCAAAAATAGAGTTAGCCGAATCTTGGAATTCAGTGACAAAATGTTTAACGGAAAATTATTGTTATAGTTACTATTCAATTAATACTACGTATTCATAATATACTACGATCGCAGAATCGCTAGAGACAGTGGATTCCCCGACTAAGGGCTATATTTAGACATTTTGTATTGGTGATTCTTATTTATGACTGAAGCTTGAGATTACTCGGGATTCGTTAGTCCGTCAGTCCGGTCTACCCGGGTGTAACAAAAAATTAAAGTGGTCGAAAACACCAGTGAACGGCAATCATATTATAACATTTTCTTCACGTTTGAAAGACACATAACTCATCCCTTAACAGCATGAATTTATTCACCCCGATCACACAATCCATCGTAGATTCAATTTTCGTTAAAGTCACGAGAATGCTATCATACAACTCGAATTGGCTACGACGTAACTTTTTACGGCAGTTTTCCCCTGTCGTAGAAAAAGTTTAAAATTTAGAATTTTTAAATATATTCATCTCCCTTTCATGTTGAAATGGAGTCGGCCCCAGAATATCTCCAAATGGAACTGGTCGATTTATATTGCAATATATAATATAGGGATATATAATTTAATATGTGGCCCGCTGAGTTATGATGCATTTCCTAAGTGGCCCGAAAGGTGATTTGGGTTGACCACGCCTGCTATACATGTTCCAAGGATGGTCATTGGGTATATGAAGGCGTGATTCAATTAGTGGGCGTGGCACCTCCCATACGACTTAAATCTTTAATTTGGCTTATCTTTAAAACTATTAAGTCTTACAACATTAAAATTCTGTATTCTGTTAGTATTTAGTCGTGCCTTCTTGCAAAAAAAATATTAGGGGCATGGGACAAGGAGGCGTGGCACCCCTCATACATCTCAAATGTATGTACAGTAAAAAATTGGGGGCCCATGAGGAGTGAATGGGGTCGTGACTTCAATTTTGGCCTTCCACCAATAGAGTAATCTGCATACACAGATAGTTCTGTAAGGAACTGCGTTTATGCCTTCCCCTACAAAAATATAGGCATTACAAGCATTAGCATGAAGAAGCGCTGCTGTTCAACTGAAAATAACAAAAACCAAGAAAAAGACAGACGGGGGGCAAGGAAAAGTACTGCTAATTAATCAAGTACAATTAAATACAGCAACAGCCAATCAGAGTATCATTCACAAACGTGGGGTGGAACCCGCGAGTAACAGCAAGTTACTAATAAAAATGAATTTTTTAATTTCAAGTAGTTTTTTCTTGGCGTGAATGACATATTTAGTAACACTGTTCAAAAGGAACAAGAAAAATTTCGAAGGAAGCATACATATTTAATATTGGAAAACATGTAGCAGAAGTTTCGTTTTCAGCAGTTCAATAAAAATAAACAGTTGAATTATCCCAGGTTTTCTAAGTGCAAGAAATTCATTGCAATGCCGGTAATAGCAGGTGGAGACCGCGCTCTTTTCACTCTTGTGAAATTTATTTTTATAAAATAGAAGACATTTTATGAGAAGCATATACTGAGTATATCCCTCAAAGAAAAGCTGCACGTGAAGCCTTGGGGTCAAGAAAAAATTGTATTTTATTGCAATATTGTTATCTACAAATGTAAGTAGCACTGCGGATAAAATGTAAAATAAACGGATGTAGATACTCGTTTTTTCAGATGTCGCATATTGTAGATATGATCGATATGATCGACTATAAAATTGTGGCGTGCTTGAAATTTCGTACCCACCCCTCAAGCTTTGGATTAGGTCAAATGCTAATTTCGTTTTTAAACGCCTATTTTCATTGTTGAGAAGCCAAGTACGTGTCAGCATTTAAAACTGAAATTTCAAGGTTTCTCTATCACTATCGAATACAAGCATTTACAAGTACTTTATTACAACTGATATCATGTTTCCTTCCATACACAGGAAACCAGTTATATGGACATTTATATGGTTCCGTTCCCCCAAAGAGTAAAAAACTTATCTCTTATAAGGTCCCTTGTGTTTTCGTAGGTGTGTATATAAATATACCTTTTTTTTCAACGCAAAAATCTTAAATTTGCAACGATCTTAGTTATTTATTACGTCAATATATTTCCACTATCAAGGATTATGAAATATTTTTTTTAATTTTATAGAACCCATCCCATTAAAAATTTAAAAAATATTTCATAACCTCTGACAGTGGAAATTTGTAAACGCCATAAAGACCTAACAACATGCTAAATATCAGGTTTCTATGTCAAAAAGGGTATGCTTATATATACTCACCGACGGAAACAAAAATGAGAGTTCCATTTTCCCCCTTTAAGTTTATAGCACAATAAATTGGATTTTAATTAACTCTGTGAAAACTACGTTTGTTATATACTTACACTTCGATCCACAATTGGCAACTTGAAAAGTGGGTGATTCTCTAGCTCTTGAGATAAATTCATTTCGGATGAGCAGAGTGAATTTGGCGAATTTGGCGGACTAATAGTTGGAGACGCAGCCAAATGAGAATTAGAGGTAGCAGTGCCAAGTGGCGTATTCGCATAGCGGCTAGTATGAAGGTGCGCATTCGAGTTCGACACATGCAATAGATTTCGTCGACGAATACAATGAGCGGCGCCATTTATAGCTTCAGGACTGGCGTATTGAAAACTACTTTTTGCAAGGCTACCTTTGCCGAAAACGGGTGAGCTAGGCGCTGAGCAATGGCTACTACCAGATTTTCCAAAATTGCAGCTACCTATACGATCGTTTGGAGAACTTGATGTTAAATGGGAACGAAAATTTGTGTTATTGGGAGGCGTTATGTCACGTAGCTTGGATTTAAGGTCCTTATATGCTGTTTTCACTCCGCGAGAACCTTCTTTAACCTGTTCAACAAAAAATATAATTTTAAATCAAGTTAGAGATATATATTTTAGTTGCCATGACTAGAAAAAAACAACCACTCACCGATTTAACAGCAGACTTGACGGCGGGATTAGTCTGTAAATTAATTTGAAAAAAGTTAAATATTAACATGAGGTAGGTAAACGCATCAAAACACATTGCACCAAAAAGTTCACGATCAATCATAGCAGCGGTTAAAAACGAAAAATGAATTAAACAAAACCGGTTAAATGATTCCGCCAGATATATCATATGTGTATAAAACTAATAAGTACATTCGTGTACCAATACTGCATAGTGGGAACGCCAATTTGGAGGAATTCAACTAGAATCACCCCAAATTTTAAGAAAAAAAGTAACCATGCCTTTTTAAATTGTTTTTTACAACCGAGTGACTCCAAATTTTTTCAAATTAGTTTAAGTTTAAATACAAACAAATATTAATCTTAAGTATAGACATCTTTAACTTCAATAATGTTTATTTTATACAAATTCTGAAGTTAAGTATTAATATAAACTAATAACTTCAATCCAAATATTATAACAAGAGAAACTATATTCGGAATGCTTAAGAATTTGTATTAATTACGGTGGATGAATCTGGCTAATAAAACATTTGACTTTAAGTTTATAACCCAATAAAGCTTCACTTTTTTCGCTCACCTTATCTCTTACATTTTTTAAAAATCCATAGTTACGACCCCTCTTCATTTTCTCCATATTACGAGCGATTTCCAATTCAAACTCATCCGATAAGCCCAGACCCGCATTAAACATTTCCAAACGCTCATCAATAAATTGCTGAAATATTTGCAGGTCCATCATTTTAGTAAGAAATGGGCGCAAATGTGATGGACGGGATTCTATAAATTTATCACTGTTGAAAGATTTTTCTCTTTTATGAAATTCCACAGCATCGCGATATCCTCCTATCAGCTGAACTAATACTCCGAGAAATATTTTTGAAACGCGGTCGCCGATATGTTCCTGCGAATGGCTAAGTTGCTTTTTCATGTGAGAGACAATTTCCGGAGGCATTTCGCGGACATCATCGAAAGGATTTTCACATAGTTTTGTATCACAGTTTAAAATCACAACTTCACCAAGTTCGTCAGATGACATCTGTTAAGGTAGATGTATATACATATGTATGTATATATGTAAGTATGTACGCAAATATACAAAATGAGAAAGTGTATCTTCAACTTTTAAAAGTAACGCAAACGACTTACAGTTTCAAGGACAACTTGAGGTACGCCAATTAAATACGGCATTGGTGCACTCAGATAATCCTTAAGCTTCATTGGAAGTACAGGGATGAATATATGTTGCCACACCATTGGAAATAGAAATGCATTCGCAGCTTGTATACAGGAAGATAGTCTGTCTAATCGTCGTGACGTGAAAATAATTCTTCTCTCGGCTAGCATGGCAGCAAAAACGGCTATCATATTTTTTGGATCCACGAAATTGTAGTACAAATTTAAATTGTGCTGCAAAAATGTAAGAAAATGGAAAATTATTTACATCTTATAACACTTGTATGTCAAAATACTTACATTTTCCGGTATGCTTGGCAATTGAAATTGCAGTGGTCTTTCAAAAACAAAATTCTGAAATGTATTTGAAAGAAAAAAAACATATTCTTGTGTTACATATGATGCGCCCAGAGCAAAAACGACTTTTATACCTGCACAGCGCATGTGCGCAATGAGGCGAAAATTGACACTCGAAGCGTTTTTGCTCTGTGCTCGTCATATGTATGTACGTATTTGTATAGCCCCGACCAGCACTAGAAAATATGTATGTTTCCACATGAGTTTTATGAAAATGGCTTAAACTTGCCAGTTCTCTTGTACCCCATTAGAAAATATCAATCATATCAGAGATAATTCTTTCTAGACTCCTACGAAATATTAAGTTTTTCAGCACGGCTTTACGTTTTTTCAAGGTTATTTTATTAAAGAAACTTTTGTCACTTTTAAACATATTAAACTACATATATTGATGTGAAGATTTGATTTGTTTTCGTCCTGAATAAAATCATATTTTTTTCCCTATAGAAAGGTTTTTTTTTTTATTTTTAAAACTCAAAACAAAACATTTATAAAAATGTATGATTTTTGTGCATCCTTCCTCAATGTTATTAGAAAAAAAAAAAATTTAAATTTTACAAAATTGGTAGACAACTTGTTTATAGGTTTTTTGAATTACCATTCTTTTGCGCACAGGTGTATGTACATATATGTATGTATATCAACGGCATGATTTTGTTGATTTGAATTTGATCATTATAAATTTGATTCTCATGTGCTTTAAAAAATATCGAAAATATCGGTTTCACTCGAAAATAAAATTTACCAAAATTTAAAATTTGTGATTCTGATCACCGTCCCTATTGCCAATTCGATTAAATTAATAAAGAAATAATTTGCGCTACAGCTCTGTGGGCTTAGGCCTATTTTAGTATATTTTAGCACAAACTAACGGGATCTACAAATACCGTTTCCGAACGTATTCATGAATTATTTGATTTAAAGATCTTAGTGCTGACTGGGATGATATGATGTACATACATATGTATGTGTTCGGTTGCAATATAGAAAACGGATTTTTATTTATCTACGAGTTAATAAAAATATGCATAAATGTGTACTCACGCTTTGCCCGCCATTATAGAAAAGCTTCAAGTTTCCGCCGGGGTCTGGGATACCACTGTTATAAGCAGTTGTTAAAAACGTTCCCAAGCTACCGTTATTGCAGCGTCGGAGCTCAGAGAGTACCATAAGTAATTTCAAAAAGGTGTCGTGCCAGGGCAAATAAGTAATTATAACCATTGCAGAACGCTTTTTTGGATCTTGACGACAGAAACCATAACGCCACTTCGAGTCGTCAGTGGTAAGCACAAATGAATATGCTTGCACTGAATCACTGAAAATAGTAACGAGATACTTATTCACTTATTCATATCTAACAACATATTTTAGGTTCCATTGATTTCTGCTCCGGCTACCATATTATAACCGCTAACAAGCAATCACCTTTCAAATTCACACGGAAAAGCAAAAGCTGGTACATCTGCTATAGTTTTTTTATCGTGAAAACTTTCTGGGAACTGCTCAATAATAGTGCCTATTTGATTGGAGCCATTAGGAAGATGAACCTCACACCAGAACTCAAATAGTTTTTTCACATCAGATCTGAAACGATAAAATATTTTTGAGTTTACGCCACAAAAGCATAACATTAATTGGGTTTATAGAAGGAAACTGTTTGGAAAATATGAAACGCCCAGAGCTAGGCTCTCGGTATTGTGGAAAACTTACTTGTTACGAGAACTCATTTCATTAGTGATGCAATGTATTTCTAAAACCTTTCTAGCAAAATCACAAAGAAATCTGACGAATCAGTTATGGGTATGACGAAAAACTGAAAAACCACAATTGAATGCATCAGCTGTGGAATATTTCTTCATATTCTTTTTAGAAATTCACTACTAGTGATGTATCAGTAGCGAGGCCATTGATAACCGATAACCCGGCACTTGGTTGTTAAGAGAATGTATGAAGTGTGTGTGTCCTTTTTACATACATACAGCAAGCAGCAAGAATTCATTATTTTTGTATTGCTTATCTAAAAAAAGGTATTCGAACTCAAGATTAGATTTTGGAATATAATTGAACCATATCTGGAAGAAATATAAAATAACTTATACTTATAGATAGATTTTTGCAGCGGAGTTGCGAGGGAGGCATGAATTTAATATATTAATTATATCATCGAATTAGTGTGCGCTGTACAAACACCTTGTATCTCGCAGGGATTGTTGGCTAGATTTGCATTGCTTAAAAATTACGTGTTACGCTCGATCAACGTAACGACAAAAAATATATAATAGCAAATAATAAGAAATTTATGAATAGAAGTTCAAAAATCAAAGTAAAAGGATCATAGTGTAGGCATATTTGCTGAAATCAAAGAACATCGTGCCCGTGTGACACAGATGTCTTATCTGATATCACAACCAGCAACATGTTTCGAAGCCCTGCAGCAGAATGTGCCGGGCTGGCCAACATTAATATTATATCTCGTATTATTTTAGGTGAATATTCGAATATTCTAGGACTCTTAAAATTATTATCGAATGTTCACATAGTAACCGTTTGTTTACGAATGATAGCCGGTACCACGATATCCGCTAGACGCTTCACTTCGACTTATCGAATAACCGTTCAATTTCGGTTAAAATCATTTATGATTCGTTATCTTTTGATGCAATAGGAGTCGCATATGTTTTGGCAATGAAAATTCCCCAATCCATTAATTTGCGAGAGGATTTCCGGCACAACTCTTCGGTCTCACTTTTTCTACCTTGTTATCTCGCTTGCGATGCCTGCGTCTACAAAACACAGCTCGTCTAAGTCAGCTGATCATTCTCAAATAAAAGATACTAGGTTTTTATAGAATAAAATAATATTGTGGCTTTTGACTCCTTACATTTCAAAAATTGCGAAGCAAAATAAATCGGTTTCTTATAGTGGGCCAAATAAATCTTCAAACCTCGGACAAACTGTCTGACGGAATAACTTAAAACAAACAAAAAATTATCTTTCAGCGGCTGTTCGTTGTCTGCAAGTCTGCAAGATGGATCAACAATGCACATCGTCGTGCAACGTTGGTCTTGAAGAGGGTGAAGTAAGTAATTGAAGTTGTACATACATATGTATGTATAATTTTTCCAGATATGTATATACATATGAACAATAACATTTCAGCTTTCTGAAAGTTCGGACGAAAATGTTTATATTCCACTACAACGCCCAATTTCATCGAACAAAAGTGTCGACAGTCACGAAAACGATGTTTCACTTATTCCTACAAACAAAACGCACAGCATCTTGCAGGATGATTTTTCGCGACCCGATCTTACCAGTAGCTCTGGTTCTAGTTCATCAAGTGAATCCTCTTCAGATACTTGTCTTAAAAACTTATCTACTGAGAGCACAGACAAACAAAGTCAGAAGAAACGACGAAAAGGTCTACGGCGCTCAGTTATGGTCCGAGTTCAATCAGATGAATCGCAAGAAAAGAGATCTCGTTTCAAGAAATACAACATATGGATGTCAGCTCTTCATGAAGAATTGACAGAAAATATGCGTAGCTGTGATGTAACGCACGGCAATTATAATGACCGTAACGTTGAGAATTATGATTTCACTTTACGGAGTCGTCTTAATGGAGAAACTAGTCTAAAACGGCGTTTCTCTAATTCCACTGATGACTTGTCTGATAGTGATATGTATTCGGCCTCTAAACGGGAATGTCGTTCGACATCTATCCACGGTTCGATTGATGGTCGTCGCCCTGGGAAAAGTCGCTTAGCTCACAGGGGACATACACGTAACGTCTCAACATCTTCTGGCTCGGTGAGTGCATTTGACACTCGACTAATTCTTGATTTAAATGATACTACTGGACGGGACACGGATGATGTGGCGAGAGAGATAGCGAACAAATTGTACGAGGATAAGGATCAGCTCTTGGGTAAAGTTTAATATTTTATGTTTCGAGAATTACTTTTTTTGAAAAAAATAAATAATTGGCGCAGCAGCCACGGGACCTACAAATAGCCGTTTCCGACAGATGGAGAAGCTTTTAAAAGGCCAAGAATACTCTCGGCGAATCCATCTAATAAAAATTAAGAGAATTTGTTTTTCAAATTATGATGGTATGAGACTGATATTAAACACAGGCCTCTCGTATCAGCGATCACGCACTTGCCTGCTGAGCCGAGAATTAGTGCTGGTCTTTATAAAAGAACCTTCGGAATCGGCTATAAAATAAATTTAGAGGTTCTATGAACATGTGCTATAGCGTATACACAACAAGTTAATGTGAGAAAGCCTGTTTATGAGGATAAGGCAAAAGTTTAATATTTTATATCACGAGAATTCATGATAATTCTTTACATATTTTACTTTACTTTGGTTGTACTTTGGCAACCCGTTACCCATACCCACTTTGCACTTTGGCTGATTCTCGCTTGGTGCGACCGACGATATCAATATCATCGGCGTACGCCAGGAGCTGGACACTTGTAAAAAATAGTGCCATCGCGATGCACACCGGTTTTCCGTAGTACGCTCTCCATCAGGAAGTTGAAGATAATAATTCTGGCTCCTTTGATAATTCTTTGCCTTCATAAAGCTTCTCAAAAAACTGTTCGGACTCGACTGTAAAATAAATTTTTAGGTCCATGTGTTGAAATGTAACGTACACACACAAGTTAATGTGAGCAGTCCTGTTTATTGACTATTGTGCCAGTTATATTCTATAAATATATTTAAATATGATATACATTTTGTGCCCTTGTTTTAGTAAGAGTTGTGGACATTTTGGGAACTGAACTACCTATCGAAATATATAAAGAAACCCAACGCATCGAAGCTACTGGAGGAATGATGATAAAGGTAAATTTTGCTAGTTAAAATAATTTAGAGCATAAAAAGTGTGTTTTTATAGAACGGAACTCGACGTCGCACTCCTGGAGGAGTATTTTTATACTTACTCAAGAATAGTGAATGTTTAACAGCAGAAGAACATAAATCAATATTCAACGAAGAACAGCAAATTACAAATAAAAGGCGTAAATATGTTAAAGCTATTTCCCGAGATCGTAAAGTGGAAGAACTAAAGAAACGCCTTAGTGAACAAGAGACCGTACTCCCAGTTATAAGTGCACGAAAAGACATTTTTTTATTGGGATCAAATTTAAATCTCGAAAATCAGAAATCCAGTTGTAAGTTTAGACAATTCTTTCTCAACATTTTGTATAATGTTCTTTTCTTAACTTTAGTATCAAATCCGCCACCATCACCTGTCGGACAGGAGCAAAGTCAAGAGTATAAACCTCAGGCCATTAACCATGTAGCGCTTGATATAACTTCGGATAAACCTTCAACTTCATTTGCTGCGTTAGCAACACTGGAATCACCATCTAAAAACTTACTCAATTATAACAACGATGATTTTTTGGATGTTAACTGTGGCGACATGGATTTCTTGTAAACTCGAGTGGTTAATTTTATTGGAATAAAGAAAGCAGCTTTCATTAAATTCAATTTAAACTGTTGTATGTAATTTGACAAATTTCGAAATTTGTTCACATTGGTTTCCATTTTTTTCTTCTATACTAACTTTTACGTTTAACCAATTACATTTAGTAATAACTTTAATTTAGAGTTTAAGGTTTAAATATGTTGTCGCGTATTTAGTATGTTTCTCTGCTGATGTTATTCACCACTCACACTTATAATTCTGTTTTCACAAAATGTAGCCTATTAAAAGAAGTATTTAAGCATCATAGTCTTATATGTATTTTATGCCCGCAAATACACAAACCCATATACATAAACGTTTTGAAATTATCACTGGCTGCTTATAAGCGCGCAGTGCGTTCTCACGACAATGGGGGCAGTGGCAGATAGACAGCGTATGTTGTTGTACATAATACAATTTTAAAAAGTTTTTTTATCAGCTAAGCAAGTTTAAGTTTCTTGTATTACTGCAGTTTATTAACAGTAATTAATCAAATGTAGTTTGTAATTCACAATAGCTTAAAGTTATACTATTTTTTATTTGTAGGCTTTAAATAGCAGAGAAATGCGTTTCATATCAATCGAACAATCAAGCCAGTTCTTAAGCATTCAATCAATAAATCATCAATTGAACGAAAAATACGAAATATCCCTTTACGTTTTGTTTTGCATTATGCTATTTTTGAATCTAGATCTTACCAAAAAGAATTACTTCCGTAATGCCTCCGCAAATTAAGTTTCTGGCTACATCCCTGCTGTGAATGTAAAATAATTTCAGGAAACAAAAATTAATTTTCAATTCTACAGTTCAAGATCAAGTATATAGAAATGATCAGAATCACTTTCTGTCTTGATGTCCGTCTGTGCAGGAGAGAAAGAGGGAGTTGTCCGATTTGGATAAAATTTGGTACACAGTCGAAGTGAACTTTACCATAGTTCAAGTTCCGAGGTAAGCCAAATGGGTTGAAGGACACCCCCACTATAGGCCTGTAAGTCCCACTACCTCGGATTTTTTTCGGTAAAATGGAAACGGAAAAGAATTATACTTGGTATTCAAGTTAAGGGATCCTATGTCCACGAAAAAATGAGCGCAATGAGCGCGGTGCGCCAACTATAAAGGCGGCAAAATTTGTTCGGTAAAATTGCTCTCAATTGACTATCTATGAATTTAAACGAATGAAATTTGGTATAGGCTATAAACGGAAAATCCTTATAAATTCCATAATATATACACCAAAGCGTCCACATTTCTGTGGTCATATGCAATAACGACTTAAGTCGAAAACAACTGTTTCGAGAAAATGCAATTCGAAATTTGAAATGCACATAAGTGCATGTACATAAGTGCATGTGTTTTTTTTAAATAACTTTTTTTCTGAGATGGGTACAGATACCGGGGTTTGAACAAAATATGCGCATCAGCGTCAGGAATACAGTGGTAACGTCAACTCAATTTCGTCTTAAGTCGACTTAAGTCGTTATTGCTTTTGACCACAGATTTGGTTACTTCATTGCTGGTAAGGATACCTTTAAATTTTCCTAAAAGGGGAAACAATTATTTTGTTCCCGGGACAACGTGCGAAACAATTATTTTGTCCCCGGGACAACGTGCGAAACAATTATTTTGTCCCCGGGACAGCGTGCGAAACAATTATTTTGTATCCGGGACAACATGCGAAACAATTATTTTGTCCCCGGGACAACGTGCGAAACACTTATTTTGTCCCCGGGACAACATGCGAAACAATTATTTTGTCCCCGGGACAACATGCGAAACAATTATTTAGTGTGATTCACAATATGTATATCAAGAACGTTCATTTTTGAGAGATGCTCTCTCTGGTTTCAAAGCAAATACTTAGCTTTATCCGATTGGTCCAACATATCAAACTGTGGGAAAATTAAAACAAACAAAAACTCTGAAATACATACATATACATATGTATATATGTATGTATATATAATAATATAATTTGAATTATAGTAACAACAATTATTTTATTGACATGAATCGGAGCACGACCTGTAGAAGACCCCGAAGACCCCTATGTACTAATTGGAAAAAATTTTAACTGTAGTTAATTTTATATATTATTTAATTAATGCATTACATATTTTTTAAATGATGAGATAATTTATTAAATTAGTTGATGTGCTAACATATACATATGTATATATCGCTGGCAAAATGTACAAAGGCCCTAACTAATATTTTGGAAATTTTACAGGAGAAGCAAAAAACAACATAACATTTCATAGCAAGTACATACTACATAGAAAGGGCTATTTTGTATTAGCATTAAAATCGTCATTTTTGGCTCCTCCAATTTTTTGCGAGGAGGTGTAATATACGCTACCAGAAACTGTAAAAAACATGTTTCGTACAAAATGTTAGTTAGAGCCTTTGTACATTTTGCCAGCGATATATATATTTACAGTACTTTTCGCTTATAACGAGTGCGTTTAGAGCAAACTTTCGCCTAAAACGAACCAATTTCAAAAGTACGCGTTGGAAAACTATCCACGAAACGAATTCATTTAAAACGAACCATTTTGCCCAGTCCCTTGAAGTTCATTATAAACGGCAAGTACTGTATATTACACTAAATGTGGAAAATGGCTGAATGAGTTGAAGAGAAATAAGGTCCTTCCACTAAATCCGACTAAAAGCGACATTTGCAAATAAAAGCTTAGCAACGTAATGTGTTAATTTTACTCGATTTTGTGAATAATCTGAGCATGTGATCTAAACATCTTAATGTTTCAGAACACAAGACGACAATCAATGCTGAATAGTGCGCTTACAACAAACATCAAAAACTGTCTGTGGGTACGGCCTTTTTGTAACTTGAAAAGCGCAAAATCCTGTTACTTCTAGTTGGAAATTTGTTTATAGGATAAAGGACATGCTTATTGGCAATCAAAACAAAAATCGAATTCTTTGGCAAACTGAAACTTGATGCAATGATTAATGACGGTCCAGGCTCGTTTGTGTGTCAAACCCATATTTCTTGAAAAACGCTCTCTTACTAAGAATGGGCACAAGCGAATTAAATTTCACAAATCTTGCTTTATTTCTTAGAGCATACTCCGAACATATTAATAATCTATATAAAATCATTGAATATTTTAATTATGTAAACTCACAAGTTATATATCTTATTAATTTCTTAAATTTACTCGACTAAACTATAACCAATGCTTCCACTGTAATTCTCGAATGCTGTAGTGAATGTTTTAAATAAATTTTCACAAATAATTCGAAAGTGAATATGTATGTATTACTTTTTCAAGTGAAAATTTATGTTTTTAAATTTTTAATGATAATATAAAATAATAAAGAAATATTATTTAAAAATAAATAACCAACAGCACCTTTGGAAATGGAAAGGACTTAATATATTAAATTAATAAGCAATCTGAGCATTTTCAAACAATTGGTACACCATGGAAAAATTTCATGTTTGGGTATTGGCAACGCTGAGCCTCAGCTGTTCAGTGCGTTTTGGCATCTTGTCCGATCAATTCTCGATTTCGGGCTGTACGATTAAATTAAATGTAACAAGCTATAAGAATTATAAAATACTTTGCAATCAGCGTATCCCATTACTTTAATCAAATGCGAAAAACGCGTTCCCAAACACAAGCGGAGAATGCCGCTAACTTGGCCCCTATTGTTGGCCCGTCTGCAGAAGCAAGTGAAAACCGTCGACAAACATCAGGAGGAAACCTATCAAACCGCCGGATTGCCCTTGCGTCTACCTCAAATAACGTAGATCCAAACAAATTAAAGGTGGGTTTACCAAAATATGTCGTGTTTATATTTTCGCTACAAACTAGAAAGAGATTACGAGTAATTGCGATGCTGCCACATTTTCTACTTCGAAGTCATAGTGTCGAAACGATTTTGTGAATTGATTGAAGCTATGTATTTCTTAAATGACATAAATTTGTATTTGCCAATTTTGAATATGATAAGTTAAGAAAGGACTTAACATTTTAAGATACAGTAAAAACCCTCGCAAAAATAACAAATCCTTCACTACATCAATGCAGCCAACCTGCAAAATAGGTCGCCGCTATATTATGTGGAAATGTGGAAAGAATGATTATTTGCCTGGCAACGCCACAGGCGTTTACTAACACACTCACAAATTAGCAATTCAAGTTGCCCAAACACCCGAATGCACGATCAAGTTTTTGGTAATGGCGGCGCCAATTATACGCTTTTTTTACTAACACACTCACACTTTCCAACCTGAAAGCCACAAAATCGGCAAGTTGCCTTTTAAAATTTTTACTTGAGCAAGTAAAATCATCATCCAGACCCTTTCAAGTGACTTGGGCAAGTGATTTTTACTCGCCTGACTTCTTCTTCTTATTATTTGTTACAAATACACCGAATATACCGAAAACGCAGGGGCACGCATTGAAAAAAAAGTAGTAGCACGCCTGTATGAAAGAAAAACAATTCAAAACATACTGCGAGGCTCTAAGAAAGTAAAATTGTTTCTAATTTTGTGAAAGTTAAATCTTTAAAGTTGCTGTAGTATTAAATCAAAATATGTTCCAGTGAGTAAGATGAAACGAAACTCTAATGGAGAAATTGTCACCGTCGTCAGTCCCTATTTTTTCTTGAGGTAAAAATATTGTTATAGTTTTACTATTATATATATAAAATGAATACAGAAAATGCAAGAAAAGCTTTAATTTTTATCATTGTCCGAGCATGTCGTGTTTATTTGCTGAAGTGAAGTGAAGTTTTAAAGATTGACGTTGAAAGAAGGCGTCTTATACACAAGTTTGTTATATTAGAGAATAACATTGGCCTGCATATAAAAATTTTTATATTCAGTGATTATTTTAAGTGGTGAATTTGTCAATTCTTAGGCTGTCTGGACCCCTGTCCGGGGCCCCTCGAAAAATAGCTTATACCTCAGCCGACTTCTTGGCGCCGCGGTGGCTCAGTGGACAACTGCTGGGAGGCCTGGTTAAAATTTCAGCATAGCGTCTACATGTCTACATACTAACAATAAGTGAATTTGATTTTCAAATTGTTCCTTTGCGTGGCGCACTTCGCAATTCAGCGAGAGTATTCTTTACTATGAAAAGCTTCGCAACCCGGTCGGATACGGTCATTTGTATGTCCCGTTAATTTGTGCAAGATATAACAAGCACACACAAGTTAATGCGTGTAAGCTAGGCCTAATCCCACACGGGCTGATGCGCCAATCATAACAATGAAACCTCCCAGTTCTCATGCTCGTAGCTACATAGTTGAAATCGCATAATTGGCACAAACACAATCGGTACATCAGCATAAAAACCACTCCGCTAAAGCCCATAAATGACCAAAATTTGCCTAGTTATGCATTTGCATTTTGGTTGAAATATCAGCATTATGTATAAGTCATGTAAGGAATTAATTCAATTACATATGTATGTGCATCAAGGAACGCAGCCAAAGAAATATTTGTCGGACTGGGTACGGGTTCATTTTAGGTTGGTTTTTAAAAGAGATGAGGTACGTTCGTATATGCCACTGCGCGGATGCAAATGCAGAACAAGTGCTGCGCTGGTTGCAGAAAATTTCCACCAGCAAAGCCAAACTGTTGCAATTATGAAAGCTTAACGCAAAGCAGTGATGTACCATGTTGATTTAACGGATTTAACGAACGTTATGCTTTTGTTAATGTTGCAGTGCAACCCAAGTGCTGCATTTACTAACTTACCTATTTTATTAAAGCTATATAACAAGCAATATCTTGCTTGTAGCAAGAAGGCAAATCATTTTTGTTACTTGTTCTTATCTAAGCGTAACAATGGTCCGATTTTCATAAATCATATTTCTTGAAACAGGAGTAAAAAGTTTTATCAAAAAATTAAAAGTTTTATATAAAAAAAGTTCCATTGAAATTAAAACTTGTTTTTGCTATATGATAAACCAGTTAAGGCTTTAAATTGGAATTGAATTGGGTATATGTACATATAACAAACTCTGTTTACTGTTTTTAGGAATATGAGGAGATGTTAAATTTGCTTCGTGTAGTTGAACTGCATGAAATCTTGTCTTCGTTAAACATTTCGTTTTCGTTTGCTGGACGCAAAGCCGATCTTCGACGGCGTATCCTTTACCTGCTACGATCGAATTTCGATATACTGTCGCATAAAATTCGACAAGTTTACACGCAATCAATGTGAGTATTGTTCAATAAATGCAGCAATTATTAAACTTATATTTTAAATCCTTACCACAGTGCTGAACAGCAGGCTAGTCAGTACGGTCCTACGGATCCCAAGAGAATGTACTCGCACATGCAAATGCCTTCCGTGCAGTCCAATGCTGGAACTCTTGTCACAGGTGGAACTGCACCGGTAGGCGCACCACCAATTGCGGCCAACGCTTCTGCCGCCGCTGGTAATGTTGTTCCTTTTTTACACAACATTCCCACTCACATGCCGATACATCCGGATGTGCGGCTGAAGAGACTTGCATTCTACGATGTGCTAGGCACGCTTATCAAACCGTCTTCGTTAGTGCCGCGAAATACCCAACGCATACAGGAGGTACCTTTTTATTTCACGCTCACACCACAACAAGCAACAGAAATAGCATCAAATCGTGACATACGTAACAGCTCAAAAATAGAGCATGCCATACAAGTTCAGTTACGTTTCTGTCTGTTAGAGACTTCATGTGAACAAGAGGATTGCTTTCCACCTAGCGTCAGTGTAAAGGTTAACAACAAATTGTGTCAACTGCCGGTGAGTTTTCTTTGAAGATTAATTAATGTCTATACAGTGTTACCGATATGTATTGTGAAAAAAAGTGTTTATAAGGAAATGGGTATGAGTGAATCATAACCTGGAACTCTTGGGAATTTTAACACTTACAACTTCAACATATTCATAGAATTTTTACTTCTTTTTCCACTAAGGACTCTTAGTTCGCACATGCGACACAAGTTTAGGGATTGCTATCCTTAGAATTGTTCCAAATCATTGGAACAGCAAACGGCATATAACCATTATTTTCTCCACTGCAGAATACGATTGTATCACTTCACATAAAAATACTTACAGGCATCTTGCATAATTGCACAAGATAACCAGATAACCTGTTCCATCACTTGGAATCAACTTTAAATGCAACAATATGGAAGAGCATAGCTTGTCGATGTGCAGGTCACTTCTCCAATTGCAAAATCGAAATCGCCGACCGCAGAATTTCTTATAGTTTTCTCGTGAAAATCAAAAAGCAATAAAATTGGTTTAGAGCGTGTGCATGTGGTGGGGGCGTGTCATAGAGCAACACTCGACAATAACAACTTATTATGTTAATACCCAATCTCAGGAACATAGAACGTCCACGACTCGATTAGGTGGTAATGTTTTCATGCAGGGCAGTGGCTCAAAATAATTTGTTCGTCTTAAATGACCTCTGGTGAAATTTACTGGAGAACATTGTACCCTTTCAAACAATAGTGAACATTTTGTGATTATTAAAAAATGGACTAAAATTACCCATGATATAGGGAGATCATAGATAACACGTTCTATGAATAAAATGGTTTTTAAACTTTCCTATTAACAAACAAATTCAAAATTTGGCACAGAAGTATAATAACGTGCGAACATTGTAACGCATTAAAGGAGCCATCCTAGGTATTGACATAAGTATGTAGAAATGATCAAAATTACTTTCTGTCTTGATTTCCAGTTGTCCGTCTCTCCATGACTGCGGGACAGAAAGGAGTTGTCCGATTTGATCCAAATTTGGCACCCAGTGACAGTGAACCTTAACTTAGTTTAAGTTCCGAGATTAGCCAAATCGGTCGAAAGACACGCTCACTATGAGCCTGTAAGTCCCATTACCTCGGATTTTTTCGATAATATTGCTACATATGTACTTGGCATTCAAGTTATGGGGTCCTTCTTCTATGTCGTACGAGAAAATGGGCGTAGTCCGCTTACTATATAGGCGGTAAACGGAAAATTTTCATAACTTCCATAATATATACACCAGAGCGTCCATATTTGGTTACTTCATTGCTGGTAAGAATATCTTTTAATTTGAAAAATGGGCGTGGTCCGTCCACTATGTAAGCGGTAAATTTAATACACCCACAATTTCATTTCTTTTCCCACGCCTTACTAGGTTTAGGGTACTATTCTGTCGGGTTAACCCGACTGATGCTTCCTTAATCGTTTCGATTTATTTTTTTAGGGTTTTTTTTACTTGCCTAATACATTTATTTGCCGTATCAAATCCAGTTCAAAAGAATATTTATTACACATCTTAACACGTTGAGTGCCATGTGAGAATAAGTTGGTCTCACTGCCCGAAGTTTGAGATTTGGCTTTGTGGTGCTGTGTTGGCTTCATAGTGGCGATATAAAATAGTGTTCATGAAATTATCGATCTATTAAATCTTCCATACTAGGCCTGTAGGTGTGAGACCAGTGTGTCACCATACGGCCTGTTCAAAAATAAGGAAATTTAACGGTTATTTGAATTCTATATTTTATTTATTTTTTGTAGCATATTACACAGCGACGGTGGTTGGGTCGATCAGAATCTTCCAATCTATGATTCCTCGGTTCTGCCACGACGGATTCATCATCCTTATTTTCAAGTTTTAATAAATTTTCCACTGTTTTTTCTTTGAATTCTGTGATTGCTATTTTTCAATAAGTTATCTATATATATAAAAATCAAAAAATGTATGTATGTATGTATGTATGTATGTTCGGAGTTGCGTTCCAAACCGCTTGATCGATCATAACCAAATTTGGCACATAGACTATAGATGTTCCAAGGATGGTTATAGGCTATAAAAAATTTTGATACATCAAGAGGGCGTGGCACCGCCCATACAAACCAAATTGTTTACATCGAATAGCTTTGGAACTAAAAGTCGTGTAGCATTGAAATTCCGTATGCAGTCGCCTCTTGGATGTGTCGTCCCACTGGTAAAATTTTATGGGCGTAGGATAAGGGGCGTGGCACTTTTTTATCAACTCCAGATTTGTGTATAACTTTAGAACTACACATCACACATCAATGAAACTCGGTAGGAACTTACTACATATCCATATCCTTCTAATGAAAAAATAAGGGGGCACTGGATAAGGGGGCGTGGCACCCCCCATACAAACAATATTTTTGATCTCGATTAGCCTTGGAACTAAAGGTCGTGCAGCATTGAAATTTCGTATGCAGTCGCCTCTTGGATGTGTCGTCCCACTGGTAAAATTTTATGGGCGTAGGATAAGGGGCGTGGCCCTTTCTTTATCAACTCCAGATTTGTGTATAACCTTAGAACTACACATCACACATCAATGAAACTCGGTAAGAACTTACTACATATCCATATCCTTCTACTGAGAAAATAAGACGGGCACTGGATAAGGGGGCGTGGCACCCCCCATACAAAGAAAATTTTTGATCTCGATTACCTTTGGAACTAAAGGTCGTGCAGCATTGAAATTTCGTATGCAGTCGCCTCTTGGATGTGTCGTCCCACTGGTAAAATTTTATGGGCGTAGGACAGGGGCGTGGCACTTTTCAATCAACTTCACATTTGGGTATTACTTTAGAACTATACATCATACATAAACGAAACTCGGTAGGAACTTACTACATATCCATATCCTTCTAATGAAAAAATAAGGGGCACTGGATAAGGGGGCGTGGCACCCCCCATACAAACAAAATTTTTGATCTCGATTAGCCTTGGAACTAAAGGTCGTGCAGCATTGAAATTTCGTATGCAGTCGCCTCTTGGATGTGTCGTCCCACTGGTAAAATTTTATGGGCGTAGGATAAGGGGCGTGGCACTATTTTATCAACTACACATTTGGGTATTACTTTAGAACTATACATCATACATAAACGAAACTCGGCAAGAACTGACACCATATCCGTATCCTTGAACTGGGAAAATGGGACGGGCATTGGATAAGAGGCGTGGAACCACCCGTACAAACCAAATCATTGATATCGAATAGCTTTGGAACTAAAAGTCGCGCAGTATTGAAGTTCCGTATGCAAGCACCTCTTCACATTACGTACTTTTATAAGAGCGCGGGGTGAAACCCGCGGGTAACAGCTAGTAATAAATATAAAAGTCCTCGTCACTGACTCACTGCCTCACTAACGCAAACGGCTTCTTATAAGAGTTTAGAACATAAGCAAGCAAGAGTAGTGATAGCGCAGTGAGTAAGGCGCTGGCGCAGAAACCGAAAGTGCGTGAGTTCGATCCCTGCTGTGGGCGGGCTCTTCGACTTTGTTCGGTATTAATTATGGACTGGAAAGACCACAGTAGTTTTCAGTTTCTGAGTTGACCACAACGCACAGTATTTTTTAGTTTCAAAAAATAAAAATTGTCAAAAATATTCAGAATTTCATGAAATATAAAGAAAATCAGTCTACAGCAAAAATGAGCAAGCAACTCGGAAAATGATCCGGGCATTGGAGTGATCCCAAGTCTATGATTGAGACCAAACATGACCCCAATATCCCAAAAAATAAAAATTGTCCAAAATTGAGTCAGTGGGCGGGTGCCTTTCAAAAACTATTTTCTTTATAAGCGACGGAAGCATTCACTGTTTACAAATGGTCTGAAGAAATCAAGCGGCTTTTTGTCGTACATATCGTATATATTACGTTGAAAACCAGAAGACTCCTTTGCGAAAGAAGTTTTCAGTTCTTCTCCATCTGCAGGATACCATTCATAGTTATTTCTTTCGTTTGAAATTTCATTTATTTATTTAGCCTATGAATAAACAATATTCTTACAGACTAATAAGTAAAGTAAAGAGAAATCTTAAATCTACCGCTTAAATAAATAAGCTAATTTAGATTAGCTTTAAGCAAATTCAAAAAATTATATTTGGAGGTAGAAAAATCAATTTCCATACGATTCGAAATATTATTAAATTCTATTAAAGCTCCTATAGTAGGTGCATTTAGAGCATAGTTAGATTTAATGAAACCAACATAAAAAATATCAAACTGTCGAAGAAATCTCACAGGAGCATTGAAGTAAATCCTCTCGAGCAGTGATGGACAATCAACGTTGCAATTAATGATATCAAAGACGAAGGATAAAGATAAGATAGATCTTCTAATTTGCAGATATTTAAGGTTTATGAGCAACCAACGAGAAGTATAGGAAGGTATGGGGTCTTGAAACTGCAACTTTGTGAAATTGATTTGTTCGTTATATGTTCAACATTATTTGCTCCTTCTGTTTCTTCTTCGGAATTGGCAAACAGTCCAACGGAGTCAATCTCCTGGCCACGTGAGGGCAACGTATCACTATAAACAAAAAATAACGGTATTTCTCGTCTTTTGCAATAATTTTAATAAAAAGTATACATTTTGAATACTTGGGTGTGTGATTTTCGCCGAATTTTGTATGGTGGCCTGTATGACCGATTTTTTTCTTATATGGTGGCACTCAACGTGTTAAGGTATACTTTGCTTTGACCATCGATTAGTTCCATGAGTAGTCACTTGAGCGATGAATATTTCTGCTACACAATGAGTGCATGTGGTGAGTGAGGCCGATTACATGGGGCGCGACGCGATTTTGGTTTTCACGCGAAAACGAAAAACGTTAAGCTATTCGGAAATCTTAATATCAGTAGCATAAAAATAAAGTAATGAATTTTCCTTCAGTAAAGCATGAACGGAGTTTCTTATTTCATTTTTTTGTCGAAATTTGGGTCGCGATGTGAAAAGTATTTGTTGCTCTGTCGCAACTATAATTTGTTTTGAAAAGTTTTTTCGTTTTCCGATAATCGCGAATGCGTCGCATTGTTTGTCCTGTGTGAAATCGCCCTAAAGGTCTAGATCGCAAGAAATGTCTTACGTCTACGTATTTGATTATCAACCATCTCTTGCTGGATTTTTATAAGGATTTTAATCATATTAAGAAATGCAGATTTAATTCAAGTCAGAGAGCGCAAATTGTTACATGACGTACATATATCTTGAATAACCTTGCTTATAATATACGATATCATTTTAGAATGTCATTCCAACAAATCGTCCAAATGTAGAGCCCAAACGACCACCTCGTCCTGTTAATGTCACATCAAACGTTAAATTATCGCCAACGGTCACGAATAATATTACCGTGCAGTGGTGTCCCGACTACACTCGTGGGTATTGTATCGCTGTTTATTTAGTTAAGAAGCTAACGTCGGCCCAACTTCTACATCGCATGAAAACCAAAGGAATTAAACCAGCTGATTACACCCGAGCTTTGAGTAAGTAAATACATGATTACGTAACATCATCGGAATGGTGCGAATAATCGCATTCGCAAATCGTACTTTTGAATATTCTCGGAAGTCGAAATCGATTTAATTTTTTTTTTTAGAAGAACTGGAAAAATATGTGTTTCGCATTTTACAAAAAAAAAAAACAAACTGTCATTTATTTTCTTACGAATAAGATACTTTTAATTTTTTATTTGAAAGGATAGGTAATAAATAAAGGAGTGCCTTCACCCATACGTTCGATTTGTACTAGCTAGCGAAGACGCTGAATGTCGATGCGGCTGACTATGTTAAAGTCGGTGTATAGCTCATCCTGTTTGTGGTTCTTTCGAATATGTTAGTTGTCGCCAACGCGGGTCAGCCTGAAAATTTTGCTAAGCAGCGTTCTCTCTCATTCTCAATACGGGGAGGATGAGTGTCTTGTCGAGCGTTAGCTTCGTCGGCCAATTGTCTACCAAGTCCGTAGTAGCACTTACAGTTGTGTTCAATAAAATAGTAGTGCGGTACCTCAAAACATTCAAAACTGTTTTTTGACATCTTTAGCCTTACAAATTGATCACTTGCCCACATATTTTGTAGAATACAATGTTCAGAATAGAAAATTGATAAAATCCCGTTACTCTCGTGTCTTTTTTGTTTGTTTTTGATGACTTTTGATAACAACTATAAAAATCGGCTGTTCATTAAAATAGTAGTGCTGGTTGGAAGTGCTTGAAAAAATTAAGTTAATAATAAAAGTCGCCATCTGTAAATGCAGTTTAATAGTTGAATTCATTAGTGATAGATATCTATTGCGATTTCTACACTTTTTACTTGTTAGTGGGTAGAGGAAAGCCTTGCTCGGTCGAGAAGAGGGACCTAATAGTTAGCTTGAAAAATATAGGCAATACTCATAAAATGATGAAACATATTGTTGAATGTAGTGCCACTATGGTATTTAACGCTATAAATTTAAGGAAGAAACCCGAAAAATGTGGTAGTAAGCGTAAAACTACGTTCTTGGAGGGTAGACGAATTGTGCAATATATAGTATGTGGAAACCAAACATTAATTTGCCAAATCCCATATGGACTGACCCGCCGAAACGTGGCGACACATATTGTGGACGGATGAGAGGCAAAATAATTTTATTTGGTGGAGCAGGCTCCAGATAATATGTTCATCGTCTAACCAATACAGAATATAGCCCAACATACACCACGAAGACATTTAAGCATGGTGGGTTGAGCATCATGGTATGGGCTTGTTTTTCGTATAGTGGCGTTGGTGCAATCCACATGATTAATCTTATGATGGACAAAACTGTATACGTGGAAATGTAAAAAAATATAATATTTCTATATGCCAATTGGAATTGGATCTGGAATGGACGTTTTAACAGGGTAATGGAACCCAAATATTCAAGCAATCTCGCTCAAGACTGGTTTGCGTCTGAAAAGATTGACGCGATAGCATGCCCTACTCCATCTCCAGATCTTAACCCAATAGAAAATTAATCGGGAGATATCAAACGAATAGTAACAACAGCAAAACCTTCAAGCAGAGCTCATCTTTGGCAAGTGGTTAAGAGGCACGGACTCAAATTCCTTTGAAGCGCTCTCGGGGCCTTATTGATTCTATGCCACCTGGTGCAAGGCCCAAATAAATAATAAAGGATTTTCAACTAAATATTAGACCTAACCTAGCATGAAAAATATGTAAAAAGAAGTTAAACTTAGTTAAACTTGTTTTTTTAAGCCTTTGTAATTTCCACTACTATTTTAATGAACAGCAATTTTTTGTGGCCTTAATTTGATTAAACCTAAATAAAGAAAAAGACAAGAGTTTATAACTCAAAGTAACTGTATATATTCTTAAAAATATATGAAAATTGTTATTTTACTAACTTTATATGCGAAAATTGTGTTGATCATTTAATTTTTCAGCTTAATACCAAAAACTCATCTGCACTACTATTTTAATGAACACAGCTGTATATACAGGAGTAATTTTCCGCTTAACCTTCACGCTGGTATTATTTAACCTGCTAAATTTATCATTTCAATATTTGCTTACTTTTATGTAGCAGTTTACATGAATTAACTTTTAAATTATTCGTACAATATTTCTCACTTTCATAAATGATAGTTGTTTGAAATTAGTATGTCGATCAATATAATATGCCGGGAATAAAGTAGAGTTGAGATTACCCAAATTTTGGGTAGCCCGGTCTTTCCGGGTAGTTAAACAATTTAAATTGGTAAATAACACCAATACTGCAAGAAATTTTAGTTTTTGTTCATATTTGTTTCATATCCGTTATATAAGAATAATCGGAACGAAAAACTATAATGATAATAATAATTTATCGGCGCAACAGCCCCTGTGGGTTTAGGCCTAGTTTTCTCGCGTTAACTTTTGTGTGCTTGTTATATTTTTCACAAATTAACGGGACCTACATTAACCGAATCCGAACGGGTTGAGAAGCTTTTCATGGCAAAGAATATTCTCGGACAATTGCCAATTTATCGCGAGAATTGGCGCCGCGCAAAGAAATAATTTGAAAATCAAATTATTCTTTTTTATTAGATGGTTTGAGGTCGGTCTTGAACCAAAACCCACCCGCATCAGCGACCAAGCACTTGTCCACTGAGCTACCGCAGCGCCACGACACTACTATTAGAGAAATACCAAGAGTTCTAAGTGGTCATATGATTTGGTGGTAAACATAAACCTAGTTTATGCAGGTTATTAGTCATTTTGAAGCCTTAAGTAATATGCTTAGAATAATTGACTTAACTTTTTTTTTTTAATAACATGGTAACATAATTAAAATTATTAGCTACGTAAGTAAACAGCTATAGCAGCAATGGCCTTCAGCTGAGTTGACTTAACTTATTTAGTAAATTTTTTACGATAAATTTTCCTACATTTCTATAAAAATAATATGGAAATACCTGATAATACATATACAGACATACATATAACTAAATATATGCTTATTTTATAGTAAAAGAGAAACTAACTGAGGATGCCGATTGCGAAATCGCTACCACTATGCTAAAAGTTTCCTTGAATTGCCCCTTGGGAAAAATGAAAATGTCAATTCCTTGTCGCGCATCGACTTGTTCACATCTTCAATGTTTTGATGCCAATTTATATCTACAAATGAATGAACGTAAGCCTACTTGGAACTGTCCGGTGTGTGATAAGCCTGCTGTTTATGATAACTTGGTTATAGACGGGTACGCGAACTTCTATCGCATTTGAAACATTTGCAGTAATAATATGTGGATTTTTTCTCAACAGATACTTTCAAGAAGTTCTAGCTTCTTCATTACTCAGTCACGATGACACTGAAATTCAACTGCATAAAGACGGTTCGTGGAGCACTCAAAGTTTACGTAATGAGACTCAAGTAATTGATACACCTACCAAGCCGATTGAGAAAGTGGAAGTTATTTCGGATGATATAGGTTAGTATATCGAGATAAAAAACGGGTAGACTAAGATCTTATTGTTTATTTAAATAGAATTGATTACAACTGAGGATGTAAAGCCAGCAAAAATCAATGTGGTGGCACCAATAGCTAATGATCAACCAACATCCACTACCAATAGTGAAACTGTAAGCAATAGAGATTTGTGCTTAAATTTTAGAATATACAAAGAGTTTTTCACTTTATTAAATGAAGGTTGACTTAACACTCAGCGACTCTGATGACGATTTGCCTTTAGCTAAACGGCGGCCTGTGGTTAAACCAAATACCGGAACGACATTAGCTGCTGCTTCAAGCCTAAATGGTGGTGTTCAAAGGGGGGGCGGCATTCATATGCAGCAAAAAAGTGGTACGTTAGATGATTTTTCGTACTAAAAATAAGTAATGAACAAGACAATAACAAATGGATATTTTTAACAGGGCATTTAACATAATATTTAAGAGAGCTGATAACTTTTATTTTTTAAGTAGATTTTGTTTCCATACGCTCTGTTGTGGTGTGATTGCAAAACAGATAATATCTACTTTGTTCGAGTGGTTACTTTTGCAATTGCATTGTATTTTTATATTTTCATTTCCCATCATACTATCAAATACTTTTCATTCGTATATATTTTTAAAAATATCTAAAATAATCTAAATTGAATTGTTATAAATTTTTTACAATTTCTTTTTCGGTAACATAAATTTAAGTCTTTTACTTTGTCTATCGAAACATACCGAGTCCTTAAATTATCTTTCCATTAACATGGAAGTTCAAATTAGGTTGGGCTTCGAATATAAGAAGCTCTTGGAATCGGCTATAATCATCTCATTTGGGCTGATCATGCATTTGAATCGCATAAGTATCATTGAATTGAAGTATTCCAAGCTTCCATTGCTGACCCCAAATTCTGCTTCCTCAGTGTTTGTGTTTTCGGTGCTCTGCGTGTTATCAAAAATGCGTCCACTTTGGCCAAGCTCACTCCGCAAGCCGCAAAGACTTCTAATTTTTTGTGTGGAATTGGCAGTGATTTTGTACGCTACTGACTTCCTTTTACGTCAGGTGTGGTTGCCAACTTTGAAATTGCTGAATTTCGTCTGCCACTTTTTGGGGCAGTATGTGATTGTTGCCAATGAAGCTTTTCTTACAAACAATGCACCCCGCTTATCATCTTGGATACGCAATGATGCCTATTATTTGGCGCGTTTTCTTTTGGCGGTCGCTGCTTTCTTTGTTATGGTGGACACATGTGGCATCTTGGATTATATTCAACATAAGCTAACATCACAAAAAACAGTTGGATATTTACTAAACGACTTCGATGAAGAGATGCTGGATGATATTTCGTTCTTGGATGATGAGCCCTCCATGTCATCACAAAAGAATTTCGATGTTAATGACTTACCCTTCGTACCACAGGAGGATTTGCTTAATTTGGGTCATAGAGTGGGAGCTCGACGCCGTCGAAATCTTACGCGTAAAACAAAGCGTGGAAAGATGTTGCTAAACGATCCTGACAATGAATGCTCATGCTGAGATTAAAATTCCATCAACATTTCCAAGTTCATCTTTTCAAATTGCATTGCCTTGGAGGTGTATATATATATTTTACTTTGTTTCGATGTATACTGTCAAAATAATAACCGATATGTCTCAATAACAATGCAACACCTATTCGAAATTCAATTCGCCCTTTGAAGCCTTTTCATAACGATGCTAATAAGAACTAACTCGCAGCTGAGGAATATGAAATATATGGTAAGCACAAAGTTGCTTTTGCGAAAAATTCGCAGCTGACAGTTGGATTTTATCGTCTGTTGATATGTAAAAGCCACTAACTGGAGTCTAAAGGAACAATTGCATTATATAATGAATAATACAAATAAATAAATGTTTATTGGTTCAACCAAACTGAGGGCAAGCGAATCAGGTAAATGTTATTTTAGGACGGTGGTCCAACTTGCCACGGGGCTCATCCCCTTAAATCGATAACTCTATACTATTGGAGTGTGGAAAGGAAAATTCTACTTTCACGTTTTTTGTTGTTTGCAGAAAGCACCAGGAGGCTGAGCGATCCGAGGTCCCTCGGCGCGCGCCAGCATAAACGAGGCCTTAGTGCCTTCTTCTCCCCTTCCTCAAATAAACACAAAAATCAATTAGTGTGAATGTGTGGTCTCGTAATTGTGCTAGAGCTGTTAATTTCGGAAGTTTTATGCACCATCCCAGCTCGATTTTTACTGAAATTTGTATAAAATGGATGACCAAACAAGTAGTGACCTAACTTATGAAGTACATATACTCAAAGACTGGGAGGGAAAAGAGACCAGATAAAATTACGTTTCGTATTTATAATAGTCTAAAAAGTTGTATTCGCCAGTAGGATTTTCGCAAACCAATTCCCTCATCTTTGCAAAGGGTGTAAAACAAGCGAATATCTGTAGAACTGTAATAGGCTGACAATGGTTTTAATAAGTGTTAGGATTTTCATCGTTTTTCTTAATTATGGATAGGATTACTCCATTTTTTTAAATTAGAGCTTATAATTTACAGATATATCTTTATTTGTGTATTTTAATTCACTCTATCAAAATATAAACTGCCTCATATGTCTCAATCTCATTTAAACAAAGTTCCGTATGGACAAGTTTTTTACAAATTATTGCTTTTGTTTACGATGGCAATTTATCATAATCCGAATCCAAATTTTCATTCAAAATATTTATGTAATCAAAATTTTTACAATCTAATTATCTGAAAAACAATTTAGTTATGATTAAAGATCGACCTAATGTTCGCTTACCATCCAAAATAGGCTGCAGGTGGCTTATGAATAACTCTGTACGGTGTTGCATACAGACCCTTAAATACGATTCAGCGCTTTGCAAGCTATACAAAAGGGAATTGTCCTTTCGATTGGGGGATTCGGTTTCGGCCTTATAATAAAGTTTTCCTCTTTTACTTCGGGCGAAAATCGATACTCGGTCGCTTTTTAGTTATGAAAGTCTCTTTTATTAATATCGTTACCAGTAATTTTAATATGTAGGTTTATAATTGATTAGTAAATAATTACTTGTCATACTGATTTAAGTTTAACTTTGTTTCAATCTCCGATCCCACCTATTTTCCCTACAACTTAAGTGTTTTAATAAACATTCTCTGACAATTTTTTTCAATATATTAAATATGTATAATTTAATAACAAAAGTAATTTGTTAAATCAAGAGTAAAATGTATTTATTTATAAAAACTCAAATTTTCCATATAATGTTTTATTATATTTCTGTTAAATTCACACCAGACCAAAAGTAAATTTTAGAAGTACATATTTAAAACGCTAATGAGATTCGACAATGAAAACTCCTTTCATTCATGTTCGGACAGGCTTAGTCCATAGTTGTTGAATTCATTAGTATAGCAATATGCAATCATAGTATATTGCTCTCATATGTCAATGATGAAACCTTTTTTGAAAATGTATAGATTGTGTTGATTCCTCAACCGTATTTTGATAATTTTTGACACTATATAGTAGCCCTGACATTATAGTACCGCACTAATTTCGAACATAAGAATATAGAATGCTACTGTTAAGTTAAAGGAATGAATGTACATTATAGTACTATATATGTATAATAATATAAGCTTCATATAACATTGTGTAAATATTTGACATAGCTGTCCAGATGCTTGGACTTGTATATGAGTCTTGTCGTTTATGGTTTTATTGTCAATATTTAGAAATCTTTCGTTTGGAGGCAATGAGTACGTTCTATCCATAAATATTATAAATAGATATAAGATTTAATATCTTCTTACATACGTATGCGTACTATCACGGATACCTTTCAAAAATTTATCTTCATGTCCATAAGTAACATGGTCTTAAATAACATTGACATAGAAGCAAACAAGTTTATTCTTTTGGCAAAATACGATGTTCTGTAGAATCCACATATTAAAAAGAAATAATTTTATTGCCCTTGTAGAATATTATAATATAAATTAGACAAATAATTATTTCCCATATAAACTTATTTTATTGCAATGATCCTTTTTTATGCTTGAAATGTATGAGCAGTACACGCGAATCTATTGAATAACTTTGAATTAATCAACAAGTTCAGAACAAAAATAAATGCTAGTACACATTGAAGACATTGAAGAGCTGTTGTTTTATTTGATCTCGGATTCCTGTCAAATTGTTTTTAAGGTAATAAAGCTGTTTTTACAATGATTTCATTTAATTGCAAACAAGCTATAGTGTATTAACAATTTTTCTATCACTGTAATTTACTTTTGATTCGATATTAAAAAATAGCAATGGTATTAATTGGCTGGGCTAACTCAGCCGAAATCTGTTGGACTACATATGATCTTATATTTGAAAGGAAATTTATAACCGCTATAAACAGGTTTATCATTTGAAACCTGATCAAACAAATGCAGTAATGTGATAACGAAAATAAATACTTTGTCTTTCTAATCAAATGATTTTTTTGCTTAACCGTATTTTATAATTTAAACATAAATCAATGTTTCAGAGCAAATAATTTTATTTTATAAAACATTAAGCTTACCTTTTCTATAGTCCTAGTAATTTAAATTCTAAGGTTTTAACATCTAAGTATAGAAATGGCGTTTGGCTTTTATATATCATGAAAATTTTGAATATAAACTGTTTATCTCTTTTAGGCTCGGATTGGACTATAATTTCATTGGACTCTCCTTCACCGCCCTCAAGCCCCGTTCATTCAGAAACTGGTAAGCGTTAATAACAAATATATAAATATATCGCTTAATTAATAAAATTTTGAGGGTGCTTTTAGGTGTATCTTCTACGACCTCAACAAACAAACCGGAAAGTAGTGGGTTTATATCCAATTCTTTTGATTTTAAGAAGTAATTTTAAAAAAAGTATATGTGAAATGTATACAATAATAATTATTAAAAGTTTACCAACCGAAAAACTATTCTTTTTTATTTGACTGTGCTATCAGAATATTACAGAAAGCTATTGAAAGTGTTCCAAAATTTCTTTAGAAACGTTGAACTCAGCTCTTGGTTCATTCGGTCGCCAAAATTTTTTCTGAGAAAATTTGAACCGAAATTGGTACACAGTGGCAGTGAAGCTTAGTTTGAGTTCCGAGATTATCGAAATAAGCCGAAGGACTCTCCCACAATTGACCTGTAAGTCCCAATACCTCGAAATATTTTCAGTAAAATGGCTTTGATTTGTTTTGTTACTCATTTAAAGGAATGATAATTGGTACTTAAGGTAAGGTGTGGGCCCTTTACGTCATACGAAAAAATGAGCGTGGTCCGCCCACTATATATGCGGCAAAAATTTTCCGGTAAAATAGCTCTGAATTGACTTTATGCATTTAAACGAATGAAATCTGAAATATCGCCCTTACATGCCACATAATAAACGGAAAATCTTCATAACTTCCATAATATATATACTAGAGCCTTCATATTTGGTCACTTTATTGCTAGTAAAAATTCCTTTAATTTCTCAAAAAATGGGCGTGATCCGAAAATTAAATATACCAATAATTTCCTTTCTTTCAATGGATTTTTACCCCACTCGGTTACTTTGTGTAGGGTATTACTTTGTCGGTGAAACCCGACTTATGTTTCCTTACTTTTTTTAATCTCCATTTTAATAATAAAACTCAATTTAAAATTTTCTCATTGATCCATCAACTCCACGCATCAGGTATCGAGCACTTATCCACTGCCCCGGCGGAGCCAAAAGTACAAAAGTAGTTTACATACATAATAATATCTATTATGTAGTTTGCATCATAGTACATATTAAGAGGAAAATGAGAGTTGTGCCGAATGCGCTTTTGAGGGACGGGTGTGATAAATTTGGGTTCTAGTGGAACACCACCTTAAGAAAAAGATTATCTTATTTCGTCTATTTAAATAGGATTATTTCGTTTATTTAAATAGTTTTTCACACGAAACCATTCATTCAGTGGACTTTACATAATAAATTGGAAAAATTAAAACAAATACAATTTGAGAATGTGGATGTGCAGACTATAGATAAAAAGTCCTCTAAAAATATAATTAAAGAAAATATTTGTTAAAAGATACTAGACTTTGTGTGTGACAAAAATAGGGTGACTGATCGGTAATGCATTCAAATAATTTTTCACGATCTAGTTTTATTATTTTTAATATTTTACTGTAACTTTTTCCATTCACTACCATCATTAGGCAATTCACTCGTTATAAACGGACTTAGCCATATGAAATGCATACGTTTTCCGAATACACTTCGTAAGTTCTCCTTCCAGCCAGCATCAAACACACGTCCTTTTTTTTCGTAACAAACCATCCCACGCAGTAGCAGTGGAACATGATATAACAAAATTATCACTGAGTAAACCATTCCAAGAAAATTCATATTGTAGAGGACAAGATGAATATTATCCCACAGTGAATCGGTAAAAAAAAGTAATATTGGACATAAAGTTTTATAAAGAGAGAACCAATTGCAATACACAGACGCTTTCAGTACCCAAATGTAGTAAGAATTATAAACAAAAGCGTAAATTGAACCCACTAATAAAAACATAAGAAACATGATGAAATATCGTTGGTTTCGATGACCAATACAACAGGCTGTGAATAAGCAATGGTGATTTCTCTTCAATATACACATTCGACATACTCTACAGTGCCAAGAGCGCGGAGGCGCTCGTTTGTTGCAGTCCTTACAATAACGCCAATCGTATGAAAGAGAAGTCACGAATTCATCTGGAATTGAATCATAGTTATGTTTGCATTTTAACTGTAAATAAGCTTACTATCTACACTTGTGTCCACCAATATGCAAGCCATCCAGTTGCCAATTATATTAAAAAGAATAAACACGGCTAAGGAGAGTGTGAGGGTGTAGATCAATCCGCCAGGAGCGTGAATTGCCGGTACAACAGTAAATATTTCAAAACAAAATATGCTTGGAACAGAAATTAAAACTAGTAGAAAACAGAAACAATCGTTCCAACGACGCGGCAATATGCTTCTACGTATTTTCATTTCCTTGTTTTGCCTCTGTAACACCTTCAAGCGCAAATGTTAATACGTTCGGCTATGTATGTCTATGCCCATTGAAAAATACCAGGCTTCAACATTTTCTAAAATACCTTATGACCTAAAATACCCTCTGGCATAAATGTTACCAAAATGATTTACATTTTAATGCTTATAAGTTTCGTAGTCAGATGTAAGGATTAAAAAATACGGACAGTTTCCTTCTTTCAATTTTATATACATATGTACATACATATATCGATTTGAGAAATTTTTTAAATTATTAGAGCTTTATTATTTCACATAATTTAGAATAATCCCCATAATATTAGGTATTGGCATATTTATATGCACCTATTAATTATGTATAAATTAATTTACGAAACCTATTGCAATAAAATTTCTACTGGGTACTTGAAGATGTGTATGTGTGTGTATATTTTCAAGTGCGTTATCATGTGATATTGAGAAGGCTATATTTGCTAGGGCTATTAAAAAATACTTCAGAAACGGTCGATGATGCCTCGCACTTTCTGGGGACTAAAAAAGTTACGCCCACTATGTTTGAATATGAATTTTTGTATAATCTCCAGTGAACGGCCACTCCCAAATTTGTCTCATTGTAATTATTGTATTGTATTGTTATAAAGCCTTTGTTGCGCACCGCGACCGCAAAATGGATCTATTGTGCTGGCCTGTATTTAACCGAGCAATGTAGCACTTTACTGGGTTTAGTGTTCCATATTTTCTGTCACCGAGTAGCTTCCTAGATGGATGTTTCTGAGCCTACTGATTGCTCATTGTAATTAAAAGCCGTTGAAATTTGTTCTGATAAAAAAGTTTAAGAGAAACCAATTATTAGACCCGATAAAGTGCTGCCATTTTACGACTTTTGTTAAAGATTTACGACTTTGAATATTCCAGTCTTGGGATTCAGACCAACGAAATACTACATTCTTTAAATTGTTTGTGCTTTACCGTCGCGATAATTTTCACAGAATTTTTACTTATAATGACCGACCGAATATCGTTTTTTGGCCAAAGCCGAATGGTTTCTTTTAAGACCGAACACAAGTGACATTTTTTAACTTTAGTTGGCTGATAGGCCAAATAGTTAGTTCAGCGAGCTGAAATTTGTGGCGCATCGCACCTAACAAATCTGACCACCTTAATTTCTTTACACAGCCTGCCTCCTTTAATTAGTTTTACTTATTTCGCCTGAAATTTGGGCCTAAGCCGAATAGCTTTTGTGCTGTAAATTTGAACTGCATTGCACCTGACAAATCACACCACGTTGAGAGTAGATACTTCAAGCGGTCTGCCTCTTCTTCTCTGTTTAAATCAAAAGTCATTTATTCAGAATTTTTATACACGATTCATGTATAAATTTTATTGTAATTTAATATTTTTGCTTGTTGAGAGTCGTAAGGCGGGTGCGAGTTTACTTCAAATGCAATTCAGAACGCTTCAGTTGCATGGTTGTTTAAAGCATTGTTAACTCCATGATTGCATTTACTATATCGTTGTTATTATTTTTGAGCGCACGTATTGCCTTAGCTCGTGTCGTATTGGCCTGGGTCACTACTAGCTCAATGTCTTTCTCGTCAACACCGGTCTCATCCACTTCTTCTTCGTCTTCTTCGGCGATTGGTGCCACTGAAGTAGTGGCTCCAATACTATCGGTAGTGCCAATAGTCTCAGGGGTCTTAAACTTCTCAGCAGCTGCCACTTGGGCTTGTTGGGATAGATCTTCGATCTTTGCTTCTCCAAACACTATATAAGTATCGCTGTGTGGATTTTTATACACATCAGGATTGTTGATGACAAATAGAATGTTTTTCGACTTCCGAATAGTGACACGATTGACACCCTGGATCTGTTTCAAGCCAAGTTTTAACATTATCTTACGTGCTTTTTTCTCACCACGCGATTGCTTAGCTTTGGAAACGAGATCAATTGGCAAACCAGTTGCACCGCCACCTAATTGAGTAGTGCCGGCAGCCGCATCCTCCAACTCGGGGATGGTATCTTCAGAGTCACTATCACTGGCATCGTCTTCTAAACGCACATCATCTGTCGGTTTTATTTCTCCAACTGCGGAAGAAGTTCCTGCGTTGGTAGTTTCGGCCTTGATTTCAGTAAGTTCTGGCATCTTTTCAGTTAGTTTTCTAGAAAAAAAGTTTTTTAAGGCACATTAAGAAAGGTGAACCCAATTATTTGCAGACTTGTGCTACTGCGCGATTTATGTAAAGCAACTTCTCTGCTTCGAATCGAGAAAATTCATTCACTCTTAACTAAAACTTTCACGTCATTCGAAAGCGCAAATCTCAATTTTTTTTATTTTTTAGGACGCATGTAGCCTCAACGCAGGATGCTTTATAAATTTTGAAGTTATTTACCTAATACAATTTTCACTTTCCCGAGGTATTCAGAAGCTTCTGGCGAAAGACTATTTTTATACCCGCATTCGAGTAAGCACTGGTAAGCACTGGTAAACATATGGTAAGCACTGGCAGCAGATTGGGTGCACTGCACAGCGTTGCCAACTGTGCCAAAAGTACTATTTGCCTTTCAACGCTTCCGGCATTTAAAAGCTTATTTTAAAGGTTTTTATTAGGTCGCTTTCTTGTCTGATTTTTACTCCATGGATTTGATTAACTTTGACGATGAAGCGGATGCGCATAGAGCAGTTGTAAGTATAAATTTGATAGTTGGTGGGCATTTAATAACGTTTTTTTTCATTTTCTAGCCGTGGTGGGAGGAATTGCGGAAGGCGTTGTGCGATGACACCGCCGGCGGCGCGGAGGCGGAAGCGGTGCTTCCGCAATTGGTAAGGTCAACGGACGGGCGGTTTTGTTTAATTTCTAATTTCAATTATATTTTGCAGATTCAAAGTCCTCCATCGGAACTGCTGGTGGATTTGGGCGAGCCAGTGGCCGCCAAATTGGTAAGTTTTATCAGGTTATGTTTGATTTTTTATTTTAATTTTACATTTTCAGGCATCCGCGGTAGATGGCGGGAAGGTGGTAGCTGCTCGGAGCACGGTCGCGCGCTCGACCGTGCAGCAGAGGCTGGACCGCTGCCAGCCGATTGAGGTTGCCATTGCTGATCCGTTAACATCGGGTACTCTTCCTGTAGTAGCAACATCTCGCCGCTTGATTCAATACTTGTCGTATGTAAATTTTTACACATTTTGAGATAAGGATGACATGGGGGTTCCAAATCCAGCTAAATTGATTGGCGTTCTCAGATTTTTTATTTCTCCTACCGTTTTCGAGATATTCAAAATTAAATTTTTCAACTACTTGGCGTTATTCTATGGAATTGAGTTTGGGTGTATATTGGGATGGATTAATACATAGTGTATTGAAAGAAATTTTTTTAATTAATAAAAAATAGCGCTTCAACTTTGTACTATAACAAGATCTGCCTCCGAATTGGACAAACTAATTAAATAGATACTAAAGCTCTATTTGGCATTGTATATCATATTTGCAGTTTTTTAATTTTAAAAGAAATTTTGGAAAAAGATTTTATTTTATGGCTAACAATGTTTGTAAATAATCAGTACCGGATTTATAAAAAAAATTAAGTAAAACTATCAGAAGAAGCATCTCGAAAATGGAATCTATTCGACTGAAAATTATTTGGTGGGAAACTCGATTGATTGCACTCGCTGGTTGTTTCGTGAGCGAGCGAGCGGAGATATGTAGCGAGCCCGATAGCGCAAATGACCGAAACAGTCAAAATTCACATTGCCTGCTCGTTGCTTTGCGCTCTTTCTATTGGCTTTCTATTTAAATTTCAGTTTCTTTTCTTTTGGTATTTCATTTAAGTTTTACATTTCATACTCATTTTGCAACTAAAAATGAAAGCAAGAAATTAAAAGGGACTGAGGACTGAATCAACTGTACACTATATGTACTGATATTCGCGGATTCATGAGCTTCTTTTTGTAAAATTTCAAATTTTTCCTATATATATTCCCATTTTCACCACATATTCACCACTTTCGTAACACAAAATTTTCGTTTTCCCCGTCCGCAAAAAATTTTACTTCAAAAATACAAACACAATTTCTACGCAGCCGTCTCCGCCCGCCGGTCCTCTTTCAAAACCCATGTATTGCCATCGAAAATCGCAATACGAAATAAACTAGCCAGCGCCGACTTACATGTTCAGAAAAGCCGAAGTATGTAATACATTGTACATACATACATACATATGTCGTAGAATAAAGCACGCCGCGGTGGCTCAGTGGACTAAGTATGTATAGTTAAATCTAAATGAAGAAATGAAATGAAAAAATTAAAAAATTAATCAGCAGAATCAGAAGCATTAGAGCAGTGATGCGCAGGCCCTATACTCTCGGTGCTCATTTGTTTTTGTAAAAACTCTTGGGTATAGGTCGAGATTTCTTCACACAGACACAGCTCTTCGCACTAAAAACACAAACAACTTTGTTTTTTCGTTTCGGCTGCCACTGCCCGAGCGCAAAGCAACAACACTTTCTTCAGCTTTGTTGGTACACTTTTGCGAAAGTTATCTTCAACGCAGACTTTGTTGTTGTCTTGCGCATGATTTCGAGCAAAAAAGTGTGCAGCTGTGGAATGGGAAGCACTTGAAAAACTTTTTGCTCATATTAAGTTTGAAATTTAAATTATGCCAACTTTGCAAAATGAAGAACATATCTTCAGAAGGGAAGTGGGAAATTGATTTTTTTTACGTTGACATAAATTAGGATAATTATTTAGAAGGATTATCGGAGATTTAAATGAATTTTAAGTTATAAAGTTTGTTTAATTTCATTACATATAACTAGGCAGAATATGCAATTAATTTTATTTACAGTGTACATATTGAACAAAATTTGTTTTCCTTTTTTATCATAACAAAGTTTGTATGTATTGGTGTTTACTCTTCCATAAGGAACTTTTGAACATCACTGCATTAGAGAGAGTAATTCTACTTTCGACTCGTCGAAAAAGGAAACGAGAATTACAAATCCAAACAAAGTGCGCGAACAGAAATAGCTCGGTCGATTCATAGTGCTTCAGAGAACTTTCGTCCTATGCGTGTGCTTCTGTCGCTATGAAAGCTGGTCCCTGTTAAAAGTAGAGCTTTATAGGTAATATACGGCCTTACCGTATAAATACCGTATATATATCATATACATAAAAGGCAAGCGTCACCCTCCGTGTCCCATATCTACTGTAATTGCTCGAAATATTTTTATTTCAAACTTTTCAAACTTTCAAAAATAAAGTGACAAATTCAAATATCAAGAAAACGAAAAAAAGTATTTTGGAAAAATGGCTCCAAAAAGAAAGAGATGCGAGGAAGCTGTAGCCCTTCAGGAAGCAGAGAAAAAGCATTGGCAGAGAGGTAGAGAGGGGCTACGCAGAGAAAATAGAAATATTATAATTAGAGTAGAAAATATATTATATAAAAAAAAATTTTTATGGTTTGTCACCATCTTCTTGCTGGTGACTGTCATCGCTAAACTGCACTATTTGAGCGCCCCTGGATGAATTGTCGCCAAAAACTATGCTATAAATAGTACTACGCTATCCTTTAACGCAAAACGTAAGCCGGAAAACGGAAAAATCGCAATTTTTGCCGCAAATCCTGAAAATTTCTGCATTTTTCTGCTCTACGCGACGGCCAAAGGGTTAATGCAGCGAAACGCATTCCGGGCAATTTGCATGCCATTTCAGGCATTTTGGACGCAAAAACTGCTTTTCACGCATGCGATATATTTATCCCATGCGATTCCGTCCATGGCGAAATCCGCAAATTCCGAAATCGCATGCGATTTTTGCCAATTTTGTATGCAAAATTTTTTCCGTTATAATTTGGTGATTTTTCGCGTTTTTCGTTACGTCATTTCATCTGCATTACGTAGTAACAGACCAGACGGGCAAGGAAAATAGAATTAATAGGCCAAATAGAAAATAATTAGTGTGGAAAATTGTAAATATTTCATTTTTTGGAAAGAATAGTTTTTATTCGGACTGACTTGCCAAAGAGAAATGACAATACTTAGTTGTCTATTTCTGTTCTGAAACAAAGCAATTTTAAGTGTACAACAACAAAGAATTAGAATTATTGCTCACATGGGCAGGTCATATAGCATATTTCATATTTCATTTTTTATATCTTTTAATTAATTAATACGCGGGACTTTAATGAAATGCCCTAATGAATTGTGGCAGAAAATAGAATTGAATCAGCCACGATACGATAACTAGATTACCACGTATTTCACGGTTGCGAAGCCACTTGGAACAGCGAGATGATGTTCAGACTTTGGACTGCACACTTCTTCAACCGAACAAATTACGTTTGCAACTTTATATAGTACTCAGTACGAAAGGAAAAGAAGTGAAGCAATGAAGGCGTCTTTAAATGAACAACAAAGGTAGCGTACGATAAGATAATTTCTGCAATGATCGAGCAAGTATGTAGTACTCCTTAGTACTATACGAGCACAGAGGAACGTGGCACTAGCCACAGCATCGACCGGAATTCTGCGAACCTTTTACACGGAGGCAGAACGATTATTAGCGATTGGCTACTAAACTTAGGAAACGGAGATCTTACGAATGACCACGGCTTGCCTAAAGATATTATAGAAATTCCTGATCACTCTGTTTGTAAAGGTTCGCTTATAAAAGAAATTTCAATACTCCGAAAATGGCTATACTGAGCCCAAAAAATTCTGATGTCAATGAAGTTAATAAGCAAATTCTCAAAATGTTATTTGGTGACACAATGACATACCTTAGCACGGATTCTATCGAAGACAGTGATGATAACGTGATGAGTGTGTTGTCTGTTGTGTCGTTCAGACGTCTGCGCGGTTGGCTCGCATTTGCCTCGTCTGTTACAATATTTCAATGTTGTTTTTATTGTGCGGAAACCTGTTTCTCGTCGCAAGCCACCGCACGTCTCCCCAGCATATGTCGTCGTCCAGCTACCTGCTGCTCCACCAAGCAAGGGTCTTTCGATGAGCTCTGCTAGTGGAGCGGTTTGCTAGTAGCAGACCTGTAAAAGATTCAAATCAAAATCGATTTACAAATCAACTGATTTAAATTTCTGATTTTCAAATCAGGCACCACCAATCATATTGATTTGAATCAAAAAACTCAAATCAGTGATTTGCCCTTGTCTGATTCAAATCACAAATCAATAAAGTTGATTTTGATTTGAAATCAAAAAGCACCAATCGATTGGCCGCTGGGCTGATTCAAATCAATTTTGGCCAAATCACCACATTAAGTAAGCTACACAGAGCTGCATTTTTCTGTATTAGAAGGAAAGTTGTGGATTTGAGTAGCAGGTATAAGATGCTACAAAATAGTATGAACAAGAAAAAAACAACAATTTATGTTTTTTTATTTCAAAATATATGAATGTATACGAGGAGTGTCTGTATATAAATACATTACTTTGTTCTTTTGCTGAAACCATCAAATTTTAACTAATGCATATGTATATATTTTACATATTATATGTATATTATACTTAACATGTTATGCTTCCTGGAACAGCAGGTAGAAAATCATTACACTTTTGTGGCGGCAGTGGTTTGCACAAAAGTATACCTCTTTTGTGCGGGTGCTAAGAACGGATGCGAGACAGTGATGCCTATTTTTGTTCAAAACCTCTAAAATTAATGCGATTCACTCAGCTTAATTTTACGGAACGCAAAATGCTTCGAAAATGTTACGGACTAATAATAGTGTCTTCACAATAAACAAACAATGGCACTGAAATAGATATCAGACGATAAAAGCATTTTCATAAACGTATCAGCTTTAAAAATGCACAAAATCTGGTACGAATTTCACAACGTTGACATCACTGATGGAAGTGTCATATGAAACAGGGTTGCTTTTTTCCTCCCAAATAAATACTTTTCTTGCAATTTTCGGTGAAGAAATATGAACGAATAAATACAATAAATAAATGTATTACTTTAAGTTGTTTGTATTTACATATGATTTAAATCAAGTGATTGGTAAATCAGATTTTCACTTTTGATTTGTGAGGGCTGATTTATAAATCAAAGGCCACAAATCGATTGGGATTTGAATCAGAAAAAGATGAATCGATTGGCTATGCTTGATTGGAAAATCAGTTTTTAAATCAAATAGGGTAAAATCACTGATTCAAATCAAATCTGATTGAACTCTTCACAACTCTGGCTAGTAGTGTTTTGTTGTTCTGTTTCGCCTCAATTCCTAACGGTGCTTTAGAGTAGGAGAAGTTGAGAGTGCGGATACACTGAGTTAAAGGCATAACACTTATCTCAGTGTGTTTTGCTTTTACTCTTAGCTACCAGCTCTCTTGCACCAATTAATTCTTTGTAGTTTAAAATAATTGTCCACCACCACTACTCCACTTCTACTACTATTCTATCCCTTACCTCTTCTCCTTTTCAAACCAATAAGTGCTTTGCACGTAAAGGGATATCCCCTGACCGTTGGTTTCTTATTAAAAAAAAAAAAAAAAAATGCTTCTTCGAAATTTAAATACCAAAAGAGGTCTCTGCAATGGGACACGTCGAGCTGTGAGAAGCCTAAAGGCTAATTTAATAATTGCACAAGTTTTAACATGCACTGCCGAAAAAGAGATAGTTTTCATTCCAAGAATTGATTTAGCCCCTACAAACACAGAACTGCCTTTCACTCTCCGGCGCCGACAATTTCCCATTAAATTGGCGTTTCAATGACCATAAATAAATCTCAAGGTCAAACATTGGGAAAGGTATTTAGTCATGGGCAACTTTATGTAGCCATGTCTAGGTCCAGCGATCTGATGACGTAAAACTATGTATTATAGAGGGAAATGGTCAAGGGGAGTTGATTGAAAATTCTTAAGAGCTTTTTACTTGAAACGTTGTATATAAGGAAGTTTTAGTAAAATAATTCCGCCGTATATGCATGTGTTATTAATTATTATTTCGATAAAAAATGTTGTGTATATTGATAAATTTTTTGTCGTATATTTATTCTCCATGATATAAACCCGTCTTAGAACGGGCTTTTTTACCCTAGTATATACATATATATAATTGGCGAAATATCCTGCCCATTTAACCGAGGCTTAGGCCACTACATGCATTTGCATGCAAGCAAATCAATTGCAGCAAACGCTTGCACGCAAGCACTTTTCGGGTGTTCACACAAGGATGCAAGTTCTCAAGTTCTACTTGCTGCGAGTAAATGCTGCTTGGTCGCTGATTCGGAGGACCTGGGCTCAACTCCCGGTCCGGTAACATCTTATACAAAGGAAATTTGTTTTCAAATTGTTTCTTTGCGCGGCGCTACATGTCGCGATAAATTGGCAATTGTCCGAAAATATTCTTTGCCATGAAAAGCTTCTCAACCCGTTCGGATTCGGTATTGTAGGTCCCCGTTAATTTGTGGAAAATATGACAAGCACACTCAAGTTAATGCGAGAAAGCTAGGCCTAAGCCCAAACGGGCTGTTCCGCCAATCAATTATTAATTATGTATTATTGTGCACGTACATAAGTTCCACATATTATAGGAAATTGAATCTGCTTATTTATTGCTCTCGCCAACTGAAAATAATCAAAACTAATTAAATGATGCGCTCAAAGGACTCTAGCGGTGCTAAGTGCAAGTACAACGGCCATATTATACTCCTACACACGCAAATCAAAAGTGGAAAGTTTTTATGACTTGGTAATTGTTTCCATAACTTTGTTTATTATGATTGCAGAGTGAGTACATTCAACATAATAAACAATCTTGCAAGCAATAATGAATTTTCTGATATGACTAATTATACTGATTGCTACTCGTAATCAACGTTCCCAGAATGACGTGTACTACGTATTTTTAAGTTTTTTAATCATATGTATATGATGTTTTTTCTATTTTCGAGCGTAGTCAAATGGGTATGAAGTTAAAAAATTCAGTAAAGAAGAGTGGCAGAGGAACGAAATATGTAGTTATGAGTTAGAAGATAATTCTCATTTTCTTTAACCATATGTACACTGTTAGAATTATTTTATTTTGTATTTAATTTTGAATCAAAGAGGTTAAGCGTAAAACAACAATTAATTGAATTATTGCTCACATGGGCAAGGCCATACTGTCGTGTAGCTCTTTTAAAACAGAAGCAAAGTAAGTCCGATTGAAAATCATTCCAACAATTTTATATGATCTGCCGTTAAATATAATGCAACCGTATATAATAATAACAATAATTGATTGGCACAACAGCCGGTATGGGCTTAGGCTAGCTTTCTCGCATTAACTTGAGTGTGCTTGTTATATTTTTCACAAATTTAAGGAGCCTACATTGAACCGAATCCGAACGTGTGAGAAGCTTTGAATGGCAAAGAATATTCTCGGAGAATTGCCAATTCATCGCGAGAGTTGGCGCCGCGCAAAGAAACAATTTCAAAAACCAATTTCCTTTTTATTAGATGGTCTGAGGCCTCCTCGCATCAACGTATCAGCGACCAATCACAACTGAGCTACCGCGGCGCCTTATATACAATATAATAATTTTGTATATATTTTTAAATATTATGAAATAAAAGCCGTCGGTTAAGTCTTATATTTACTCGTCTTGTTAATATTTTCAAAGCTGAGAAATATCTTGTTTAAGCTCCGTGAGGTTGTTTTTGGGCCAGTTTCAAAGTTTTGCATAAGCTTTAAGCTCCGCTCAATTAACAAATGTAAAGCCAATTTTTTTCTCATAAAGCGTAATTTTGGATGGATTGCAATTGGCAATTAATTAAGGGATTGAAATTGTACACTGAAAAAAGATTTTTCTTACATCTGTGGTCGCAAGTCATAACCGCCTAAGTCTGTTTTTCAATTTTTTCAGGAGAGCAGTTTAAAGATTTGATTTCTCACTGCAGTATATGTAAAAGCTATTTTTGTACTGCATATATATAAAGGCATTAGGCACACACCTACGCTTAAGTGTTTCCTATTTAGCGCTTTCACACAAAACGGTTTGATGGGAAGAAAACATTTTACTGAATCTTTTCCTTCGTCCTTGGTAAAATATGTTTTGAAATGCCCAGAAATTCGTATATGCTTTGCAAGCCAGTTTCAATAAAAAGATTTTTTAATAGTAGTATTGTTACCTATTTTTGAAAGCTTAAATGTTGTTTTCCTGCATTACAATTTCCTTTTTTCGAATTGAATGGGTCATTTAGTCAGGGGAATAACAAATAGTCGGGTTGAATAACAAATAATCGGGTGGTCATATGCAATAACGACTTAAGTCGAAAACAACTGTTTCGAGAAAATGCAATTCGAAATTTGAAATGCACATAAGTGCATGTACATAAGTGCATGTGTTTTTTTTAAATAACTTTTTTTCTGAGATGGGTACAGATACCGGGGTTTGAACAAAATATGCGCATCAACGTCAGGAATTCAGTGGTAACGTCAACTCAATTTCGTCTTAAGTCGACTTAAGTCGTTATTGCTTTTGACCACAGAAATAGTCGGGTTGAATAACAAATAATCGGGTTGAATAACAAAAAATCGGTACAATGCGTAGCATGCGTCGTTCCTAGATACGAAATACCAAATTTTAAAAGAATCCAGATATTAAAATCTAGAATTTAACTACGAAAACAACTGAAAAGCTAACTAAACCTAAGAAATCAGAACAACTCGATTTAGCCAACTTTTGAACGGAATTATTGACTTATGTATGTATAACTTACTGTGTAAAAAATTTGTATATTGTACGCCAAATTAGTTTCCAATGCTGACTATTAATGGCCACTTGAACAAAATTTACTGGGTGATTTATCACTTTTAACACATTGACATTTGATTGCTGGCCAACTCGTTTTCGGCATCGTATTTTTATGATAAGATAAGTTGATACGGAATTATGTTATAAAGGGTACAAGTGCCGTAATTGACACCACTTAAGAAAAAACCCTATCAAAAAACTAAACAGAAAAATCAATAATACAGTGAAACAAAAATTTTATTCAAAACACCAAATTTTTTTCAACAAAACAGTAAGAAGGCATAATTGCGAGATACAAAGAGAAAACACGCCATATCTTACAGTTTTTCTACGATAAAGGTTAGGCGGTTGGAAATGTGAATAGTGTTTATAGTCCTGGTACTGTAATAGGCAATCACGCACAATTTTGGTTCCGTCGAAATTCGGATGTCAAAGATGCACCACGCTCTGGAAGCCCAACTGTCGAAAATGTCGATAAAGTCATGGAAATCGTCGAGTCCAACAGTCATGAATGTTTCGACTGCCCAAGGAAAATTAATGGATTTCTTTTTGCTACATATATCTCAATATGTGATTCCTATAACAATTTAACCAATTTTACGGTTCCTTTTACGGGACAGAAATAGTCCTGGCTTCTATTGATCCTAGTTCGTACTTTGAATTGGTCCATTGAAACCAAAAGTTCGTTTTTAGCGGATTTGTTTTCATATCATGTACTGTACATTACAAATGAAAATGAAAAGGATATAAATATTATATATTAAACGAAGCTAATTCTTACCGAAATATAAAACCAAACATTTTAGATCAACATGTTGCCTGCGTTTTTGCTTGTTATTGATGTGTAGCGCACCCTCGCCTCCTTAGCTCGTACACATAGTATGTATGTACATTGTACATATCCATCGATGTTGTTTGCCATAAAATGTCCAATGAACAAACGCCGTTGTGGACCGTGATGTATAAAAGTAAAGCAGGCAAAGGATGTTTTCTCATTCAGTTCAGTTCAGTTCTAGAGTACAGACGTGTCTTGCTATACAGGTGATTGCTCGACAAAATAGCAACAATATAGCAACCGGTACGAGGATAGAGAAATAGCGGAAGTGCATTGGCAGTGAATTCAACTAGTTTTTACTGTTTCTCACAAAGTATGCGAGCGAGTGATTTGAATACAAATGGAAAATGTATAAAGTGATGCCAATTGTTTTAATGAAATTTTCATGGTGATGATTAAGTCTCAAAATGAGACGTATTTCAGCAGAATTTTTTTTAAGGCGTGCAAAAATTATACATCTTTTGTAATTTTCAAATTCAAAGTATTTTCGAAGAAGAAGCGTGGTTAAAGTGAATAGGGGAATTGATAATATAAGAAACTCGTTAAAAAACAAGATATCAACTGAGCATTGTATCGGTATGGTAAAAGACTGAGTGGCGCCGCCGTCACTCAGTGGATAAGTGTTCGGTCCCGAGCTAGTTGGCAACCTTATGAGAGTATTCTTTACCATGAAAATAAAGCTATTCGATCCCGTTCGGATAAGACTGGAGAATAAATATGTAGGTCCCATTGTCTTGTGCGAAAATAGTACGGGCACACACAAGTTAATGCGAACAGTTAGTCCTTAGTTTCGGTCACACGGGCTGTTGCACCTATTATTTATTATTTTTGTATGGTTAAGACCAAATAGTGATGAAACAAAAAAATGGTAGATGGCTCCTGTGGCCCCTTTACTGGCAATCATGCCTACACTCTTCAAATGCATGTATGTATACTCCTATATGATTTTTCAGTCTGAAACTAAACTGCGCGCTTGTCATATCATCATATACTAATTATAAGAGATATATAGAAGAAAGAAATAGTATTTTATATCATTCGGAACTAACAAAGAAAACTAACTAGCCAAAATTCCATTCAATAGTCGAAAACAAAGGAGAGAAGATTTAAGTTCTGGGGATTTGTGAGTATGCAAGGTTTGTTCCTCGCCTTGCTATTTTGTGACTGCTAAAACCTATATATCTCACAGGTGGAGTCATTAAAACTCATTCCCCTTAAAATTTAAGCAAAGTTTTATATATACATATATTTCAGCTCTCAGTGCATCTGTTTTAAGTGTATATAGTCTTAAACTCGTCCGCCATAAATATCGCCTGCGGTAGTAAAGCAGTCAACTCGACTCATGAGCGTGCTGCAATTGAAAATACTTTAGATTTTGCTTTCGTGCAATTTATTTACTTCACTACGAAAATAATTCAATGTCGAAAGCTTTAACATCTGAAATATGCATTTACTTAAATTCGAAAAATTCCGAAAACTTTTAAACTATAAATACATTAATCGCTTCTCAGGATCAGGTACTGTCGTAGATTAAGTTTAATACTTTGACGTTAATGGCAGTAAGCTTTTATGTGCATAAAATTTATTTAGCATGACGGGTTTGCTGACTTATAACATAACTTCATTCCAAAAAATATCTAATTGGCGCAACAGCCCGAATTAAGTTGTATGTGCTCGTACAATTTTAGCACAATATAGCGGGACCTAATCATTAATCCTACAGCCGTGTTCGAACGGGAACTGAGAAGCTTTTATTCACATGGCAAAGTATACTCTAAGAAAATTGCCAACTAACTCGCAAGAGACGGCGCCGCGTGCAAAGAATAAAATTTGGGATTTGATTCACCAAATCCACGATCAGCAACCGAGCACACTTGAGCTAAAATTGAAGAAGCACACTCAACTATTGTAAGAAAGCTAAGCCTAAAGTCGGTTACACGGGTTGTTGCGCCTATTATTTTTTTTAAGAATCTATGTACATACATATATATTTATGTATTGTATGTAAAGCCACAACCAAGCGAAGGTTTGATGGGAGAGTTTCAGCTAATCGTATCTGTCATCCGCTGATGTATTTTACCAAAATATTTCCCCTCTCATAAACAAGTCGCAGTCAGTTATTTAGATAAGTGCGTTGGTTTTATCGTTTAAGAGTCAATTAAACTGTCTAACTTTTTGACAATATTAACATAAAGCAATTAACTTCTGCCAACAACTTTGTAAAGAATGCTACAAGGAATGGTAACTTAAAGGCCGTATATGTACATTCTAATTAGAAATGTGGTTCATTTGGTACTTATGTATTCCTTTCTGCAAGATGACAATAAATATCAACTTTACCTGTGACCCTTTTTCAACTGCCTCCTTTTTATTTCTTCCAAGGAGTTCGTAAAATGCAGTAAAAGGATACGGCAAAAACAAAGATGGGTATAATAAAAAAATGCAAGCTCAAACAAGTAGGAGGGCAAACGATATTTATGCATACTAATTCAACAGATAAGATGTTAGCAATATTTCCCAATTTAAAACATATGCATTCAAGTATCAGTACATATAAGACGGGCACACACCTTTTCAACCACCACACTATGTTACACCTTTATATTTGCTATACTCCCCTCTTTGGTAATCCAATATTATCGACGGTTGGTTAGTTGCACAGTTTAAACTTTGATATGAGAAAAAGTTTAATAATTTGTTTTAGCAATGCTTTAGCATTCATCTTTATTATTCCATATTATTTTCTATATTTTCGTATAAAGTTAACCTGTTACGTACTCCATATTTAGCATTCAATAAGCGGTTTATTTATTTCAAATTGAAAACTCTATACAGCACATTGTAAATTAGTTTAATTACTCCAAATTGTGCGAGTACAAATTAAATACGTATGAGCCGCACGAGCTATTCATGCCCGTGCATGTAATACATGTAATACACAAAGGACTTAGCTGGCAACCTAACGCTTTGGGCTCTCATGTTTTCATCAGCTTATATTTTATAATTTCGTAGTACCAATATCCCGTCTACATACAAGTGCTTGCATGCTTAAAGAACGCGAATGTATGCAAACATCGCCTCCTATATGTCTCTTTTAGGAGTGTCCAACTGCGTACTACTGCTGATGCTTTTAGTGCTATGCGTTGTGGCGCACGAAGTAGTGTCACACTTGGGAGTTTTTCTATTTATCTGGCGGCAAGGTTAATTGGTAGGCATTGTTTCGCATAGGTGTCAAATTTAGTACATACTCTTTAGTGGGTATTGCTTTCGGCTTTATACTGACATTCAGATTATTTGGTACACTTGCAAATGCAGCCATCCGATGTTTACAAGGTTGTCAACATACCCGCACATGAACAATGCATGAATGTATGTACGAGTCTTACAAAACTCTAATCCTGGCTTAAGATTTAGTGAACACAATTTTAAAAATATGTATCTGATACCAAAACGAAAACGTCATTAGAACATTCTTAATTGCATTCTATATCACACATAGCGTCTATTATTTCTTATTTAGAAGAGTCCGTACACAAACGCGAAGGAAGAAGCGGTAAGCAGGTAAGGAGCCGCCCATGCACACTCCCAGTAGAACTTCAAATTGACTGTATATGGATACAAATTTCACTCATCGTCTCAAAAGCATTTCTTCAAATTGATTTATATATTCGGGCATGAATAGCATATGTAAAATTACCTGTGTTAAGCTAAAGTCCGAAGGAGTGCTTGAAAATTTAATTATGTTGAGTACCAATGGAACCATGTGACCTGAAAATCTCGTGAAACCCACGTGAATGAGTAGTTTGACACTGAAACACAGTTTGATCGATAAAAATTTCCATCATAACATATTAGTTATTTAGTTCGTTTTGGGTAACTAATTAGTTATCATAATAATGATAATATCATTTCTTAAATTTACTAATTTAATAGCACATCAAATTTTTTCGTTAGCATTACTGACGTATTCCGGAAAATTTTCACTTAAAAGAGGATTGATCATATCTTTATAAAAATTGTGATATCTCAAAAGGAACAGAAGTTAGTTGACATTGTTATGCACCGTTTAAAAATATCTTGCCTTTGCAGTGGTATCTCAACATATTAAATTGGCTGGAAAGTCAAGAAATTATATGATTATATGCTTCTTAATTGAAAAATCTTAGCATTGACACGTCTACATTCTCCGCATTAGACAGTTGAAACTATATAATTTGAGTGTGAATTGAAAGGCCCGTCTAACGGTACTACATACATATATATTTTTTCTAGCCTCTGCAAAGCTGGTTTTGAAAAATAATGGTTTTGAGCTCAGCGGTGTGTTTCAACAAAGATGTATGTACATATGTAATTGTAACTGCTGTATGTCAAAATTATGCAGGAAAATTAACTTTTGTTGGGGAAACTAATAAACCCACTTTTTCGGACAGTTTTTTAATCTTCCTTTAATCTTTCAATGAGATTTTTCAAAAATTTATTTTTTTAGATAAACGATATTATAACATTGATACTACAAATGGAATTATACTTCTTTGATTCGTACAATTTGTACAATATTAATTAAATCAGACCTGTGTGCAATGCATCAATGTTCCCACTTCGAACAGATTTTGTTTACAATTAATTAGAAGCACATAATCGTAAAACAGCGTTCGCAATTAACCAATAAAATCAATTTTAATACACGCCAGTCGACACTAAATTTTAATTAACAGAAAACCACGAAAGAAACGTGGGAGTAATTCGATCTGTTGACTTTCCATATACAAGGACGTATATCTATGTGTATATACCACGCAGCTATGTGAATGGTTGTGAATGGATTGACAGTTAAGATGCAAGTATTCGCTCCATCTGCAGATATCCTATGTAGACATAATAGCTCCCAACCCCGAATCATCGAAGTTAAAAAAGAAGCTTTTATTTTCGTATGATATCCAAAAAAATTCTAAGTCGTTTGTATTTTGTTTTTTTTTCGGGTTTCATTCTGATCTGTATAAATGTGAAGCTTTTTGATCGAAAATATGTCTATTTATACCGTACACCTATGGTAATAGGGTGTAATAACTCTGTGTAAAAGAATTTTAACGCATTAAAGGAGCCGTCGTAGGTGTAGACATAAGTACATATGTATATGGAAATGATCAGAAATATTTTCTGCCTTGATTATTCGGATGTCCGTCTGTCTGACTACCCGTGGTCGCAGGAGAGAAAGAACGAGTTTTCCGATTTGAACGAAATTCGGTACACAGTCACATTGCATCTCAACTGACATAGTTTAAGTTACGAGATAATTCAAACTGGTTGAAGTCTGAATTTTCCCGAAAAATGGCTTAAATTTGTTTAATTACTCACTTAAAGAAATCATAGACGGTAAATGGAAAATCCTCATAACTTCCACAATATACACACCAAAACTTCCATATTCAATCACTTCAATGCTTTTAGAAATACCTTAAATTTTTTTTTAAATGGGCGTGGTCCGCCCACCATAAAGGCGGTAAATTAAATATAACGATCATTTCTGTTGTACACTCTCCAGGGGTAGGGTACTATTCTGTCGGGCTATCCCGACTGATGATTTCTTACTTGTTTCTTTTATCAAAACAATTTGTTTTAGCAATTCAGAAAAAATCCTAAAAGTTTCTCCGGAATTGACATTCCTAGTATGCACGTACAGTCCGAAATCCAAATGATGAACAAGATAAATATGCATTGTAATGCGTGTATTTTTCTTCACATTATTCATCTTATTCACATTATGGAAAAGTGATTTAATTACTACAATTAATTTACGCTGAAAACAGAACATGCCATTTTTAATTTCAAAGCTGAACTTTATAGGTTTGCCGCAAAAATTAAGTACACTAAAATGTATGCTCAGCAAGGTACTGTGAAATAAAGGGAGGTGGTTCATAATTACTGCTAATGGACGATAAAATATGTAAAAGTTCGCTGCCGGCCCTATCGACTATCATAATTGTAGTACATTACAATCATGACAGTAGTTGTAACAGATTTCTGAACTATATACATATATGTATGTACACCTATTGCGGAGCTCCGGAATCTTTTCGAAGTCTTCGTATTTGTGGGATAGAAAACTGGGGGACACCATTTTATACCCTACGCCTATTGTAATAGCGTACACATATTTACTTCATGTGAAAATTGTAACGCATCAAAGGAGTCGTCCATAGGAGCATAAGGAGTAATTTCCATAAATACAAAAGCACTATACTGAATGCCTTTCGCAATTACTCAGTCAAAGGATGCCGCGTTACATAAATGTGATTTGTTCAGACACTGAAAGCCAATTAAACGATGCTGACATTCAAAATGCAGATGTTTATAAAAGCATCACGTATGCATTAATTGCAGCTTTCTTCGTTGCAGTGGCGGATCTATTGTAGAAAATAAATTTTGGGCCGAGTTTTATATCCCAAAAGATTCCTTATTTTCTAATTTTAAGATACACTAGTCATAACTCCCGATTATCGGCTGTGTCCTATGACATAGCTATGAAGACAAAAAAAAAAATCTACTAAATATTGTTGCCAAAGTTTTCCAAATCTATGCAGCAGGCTATATCTCGAATGGAACAAAATCAATAAAAAATTTTCGAAACTAAAAACTCTAATATTTTCGCACATGAGCATGACCAATCTTCAATCTACTTAAGCCTGAAAATTATCGGTGAAACTTTAAAAAGAGTGTATCTTAGAATAATAGCATAGATTTGTAGCATTCTTTACAGTTTAAGTAAATTGCAGTGCAAACACAACTGTGGCTCTTCACAGTTTGAGAGTTCTTGGGATTTTTTCTTGGCGATTTTTACCGCTTTAAAGAGAATTAGTGGGAAAGGAGAGAGTGTGTGACTTTTCTATTCTCTTGTCTCCATCTTCCCGCTAGCACGCAGATTTTCATGTTCAATGTAATAATGCGTTGCTTAATAGGAAATATCTGTGGTCAAAAGCAATAACGACTTAAGTCGACTTAAGACGAAATTGAGTTGACGTTACCACTGTATTCCTGACGTTGATGCGCATATTTTGTTCAAACCCCGGTATCTGTACCCATCTCAGAAAAAAAGTTATTTAAAAAAAACACATGCACTTATGTGCATTTCAAATTTCGAATTGCATTTTCTCGAAACAGTTGTTTTCGACTTAAGTCGTTATTGCATATGACCACAGATATATTTGCAATCTTTAAGCGAAATTATTTCGGGAATGACTTGACCAATCTTCGATCTGATATATTTGTGCAAATGTGCTCCTCAAGATCTTTAAAATTATATATAATTTATTATGCAGGTCTCTCTAGATCGTCTGAACTAAGCGCCGGTCTTCAAATAAATAATAGAATATTGTACCGAATGCAAGAATAATAATTTGTGTCCAACCAACGCCCATTTTTGGCAAAAGTCAGTACTAAACTTACTGCTTATTAATGCTCGGCCGAAAAAAGTATTTTTTTTCTAGTAATATGTATATGTATGTTGTAACATAAATTTAATTTAAAAAAAAAACGTCTCAATGTTTTTTGTGAAAAATATCCACTTTTCATTGTAATTTTTTTAAGGATAAAGCAAAACTAACATTGTCTGAACAAAATTTAAATGACGGTCATTTCTATTTATATTTTCCTTAGTCATGTTCTTTTCTCAAAATATATATTTTGTTTCTCCCCCTATTTTAAATCCTGTGTACGCCCATGTGTCTGTCTTTATACATTTTAACAATATCCTTTAATTATTACCTGCTTTTTCGTTCATCGCGTAATATTTGATACACATTTTATGTCAATGTATTTTCAACAGGTGAATACAATCGTAAGAAGAAATGATGCCCATAAAGATATATTACATGGGAATTTTATTGCTGGCAACACATTCGGTATTGGCGCACTGTGCAGTGGAACCTATGTCTATTGAATCATTTTCAAACGGTCCAGAGAATACAAATGATGGTGAGATGCTTTGATACTTTAAGCCAATAAAGTGAAATTTGAATATAATAGATTTAAATGCATTTTCCTCATTTTTTCAGCACATGCACTGACAATGCACAAACGGCCGTCGTTCTTTGTCGGAAGTCGATATGGCAGATCAGGTGTGGCACAATCAATTTTTGCCTCATCGAAAGCGCGTCGCCTGAATGTAGTGCCACGTAATGATAGATTCTTTCTAGGCTCGCGATATGGTAAGCGCGCTGATGAGTACATGTCACCTTATGAACAAGATACCGATAGTGATGCGGAGCCCTCACTCGCACTTTCATCATCATTAGGAACAAAAACAACTACAGAATCGCGCTTTGATAACAAATCCCTCATAATGTCCTGTATTTATACAGGTCGAAGAAACTACTACCGCTGTAATGCAATGTAAGTGACGTTGGTGCAATGAAACTGTGCTGTATAATTATTGAAGCTTACGGTTACAGGGATGATATGAACACCATCAAAGGATTGACAAGTGCACAAAACGATGGCGGTAACATAAAGTGAATTGCTCTGACTTAAATGACAATTCATATTTAGTGTTCGGGCTTTGGATTTCATGTTTTGTTTGAATTTTGTAACATAAAATTATGTCATGATGTTTATTTCTTAGAATTAAAGTTTTAATCGGGCTGGATAGATTTTAATTCTTAGAGTTCATTCTTAACATACAAATTATTTATTTATATTCTTCATTATTGATAAATAGTATTTAATATGTTGGTTAGTTGGTTGATACATATCGACGGCTTTATTATAAAGGATGCTTAGTCGACTTGGGCGATTTAAAGTTGTTTATGGAAATTCCATTTATGGCTAAACAATTTTCAATCGTGCGCTTTCTGTTAACATTTCGAGTTTAATTAAATCTTTGTGTGAATATTGGGAATTGGCACGCAGTAGGTACATAGCATTGAAAAATTAGATTTTAAGCTTTGCCTACTTCTGGATGGATCCGTCGATATGTAAAAACTTACTTTTCTAAATAATAAGGTGCTGTTTAAACGTCACTCAATTATTTGAGCATATACAAACAAATTCCTTGTTCACCTTAAGTTGGTTCTCTGACTAATATCAAGTTTGTGAGTAAATCTTAAATAAATAAATAATAGATACATACTTTCATATGTAAATACATTAAAATTATTCTAAATAAAAATCAATTGCAAGAACATTTATTTGGTTTTGTTTTTTAATGTATACTGCAGTAATTTACTTGGTTTTACATGTGAAAGTTTTCAGAAATCCCTTTTTAGTGTGGGTAAAATATAAATCAAAGTATCGATATTAAATGCGACTATTGGAAAATTGCATTATTAATCCTCAGATATACGCAATGGTTCCCAACTGTGGGACTGGCTCTTCGTGGCACCAAGTCGGGGGAGGGAGCCGAAATTCTGCCCCATTAACCTCAGGTGAGTGAGTTTTCGAAGTGAAAATAATTAAGTATTAAATATATACAAACATATATACATAATTTTGTTTTCTGGCATAGGTTTTTCCCTTGGATCAAGGTGTAGTTATTATTATTAACAAGTTTTCTAAATTTTGTCCACATCCAATTTTTGCCATTTGCATACATTTTCATCTATTTAAAAATTAGTCACTATTAAGGATCCCTCTTTTGTTCTCTAAAACGAGGTAAATTGCGTGATATGGTTTGGTTCAAAATCCAGCCGACTCAGAATAACATCTAGTAAAAGAGAAACCTCGTCGCATGCAAACGCCGTCTCTTGCCAGCTAATTAGCAACTCTCCGAGAGTATTATTTGCTATGAAAATAAAGATTCTCAATCCCATTCGGATACGGCTATAGAATAAATGTGTAGATCCCGTTAACTTATGCTAAAAGGAACACACACGTTAGTGCGATTTTTGAAAATGAGCTTCAAAATAAAAATTAGCGAATATTTATATATTATATGTCATATAAATTACTGACTACCTTAGTATAAATAAATTGCTATCGCCGTTGCAGTCTGGGTTTAGGACTGGACACAGTTGTTCGACGGCAGCAGTTAAAATTTTTGACGACATTAGAATTTCGTATGATCAGAACTTTTTGACCCTACTTTGTCTCGTCGATTTTTCTAAAGCATTTGATTCTGTTAATCACACCCTTCTCTGCTCTAAGCTAGGAAACTACTTTAAGTTTAGTCATAGTGCTGTAAACTTAATATCGAACTACTTGGAAGGAAGAACGCAACGGGTTAAAATAGGGAATGATTTTTCATCACTTAGAGCAGTTGAGACTGGGGTTCCCCAAGGGTCTATCCTGGGTCCGCTCCTATTCTCTATGTTTATCAGTGATGTTTTTTCAATCTGTAAATACGCTACTGTTCATGCGTACGCTGATGACATTCAACTCTATCTCTCTCGACCTACTGGACTCTTAGAAGACTTAGCTTATAGACTTAACTACGATCTGACTTCATTAAATAATTGGGCTGTTAATAACTTGCTTCTCAGACTCGTCGTAGACTCAAACTTTACCATTTATTGACGCTTAATAATTAGTGAAAAAACTCTGATAAATGAAAAACATTTTTTTAACTTCTGCTTTTTACTTAAATAGGAATGACAGTATGCATATGTTATTCTCAATTACGCCTAATTTAATTGTACATTCGTGGCTTTTCTTTGAAAACACATTAAATTCTTCCAAAACTGTTGCGATGTCATAGCTAATTGCATTAAATACGCGTGAAGAGAGTTTACACATAGCACAAGTAGGCACGCTTAAAGTAAAGCAGCAGCATTTATATCCATTAGTCACAAAGTAAGCAGTGTTAAGGTGTTTTCGGAAATACGCAGGCGAAAATGTGTATCATTCTCTAAACAAAACTCAACCAGCACCTCATAACTTTTCAGCAATTAAGACATAGCAGCGAGGAGATATTTTTTCATTTAGGAGTTTCTGAAATCTTACATTTACTTTAAAGCCATTTTTTAAAGCATATTCTCGCATGTAACACAGACGGTCATACAGAACAATGTTCTCGCACAGGCCCTGAAATGAAATATAAAACATATTTATTACGGATTAGGCATAAAAAAAAGTTCGGCATGAATTTAAATATGTATATGTATGTGTACACACTCGAATCTCGAAAAACATACCCCCGATCCAAGTTTAACAAAAATATAGAAAATTCTTTGATTGAATTCTACCGTGGAATTGTTTGCAGGGACTCCCAAAACATAAATACATACAATCAATAAAATCCTTCTCAATCGCGTTCGGTGACGGCTATAGATTAATTTGTAGAACTCGATAGCTTGTGCTAAAATAACCTAAAATAGCAAGCATATACAAGTTATTGCGAGAAAGCTCAGTCTAATTACATATATATATAGCACGATTTCTCTGTTTCATTTTCGTAAGAACAATGAAATAAACGCTGTTTCGTAAAGAACGTCGGTATTTAATTATTTAAAATTGGCTTCTTCGCCTTCTTCAAATTAACTTATAAAGTATTGTAAATAAATAAATAGAGAGGTCGATAAATATTTGGGTAATTTTATGTTTTATTTTTGATAAATATTCGGAAGTTAATACGGGTTTCTTTTTGTTAACGATATTGTGGTTAACTCAGTATAAAGAATATATGTATTTACCTTGAAATACTTCCGTGGGTGCGCCTTTGCCCTTGGACCCTGGACAGATAGCCAGGTAAAAGAGGACTGATATATCTACAACGTGAATACCCCTCCCACTCCCTCATCATCTTAGGTGTAGGATATACAAAAAGAAGTAAGGAAGCATCAGTCGGGTTAGCCCGACAGAATAGTACCCTACACCTAGCAAGGTGCGACGACACAGTGAGTCCACTGAAAGAACTGAAATTGTGAGTGCATTAAATTTAACGCCTACATATTGGGTGGACCACGCCCATTTTTGACAAACTACAAGATATTCCTAACAGTAATATATATACCAAATATTGACACTCTGTGGGGTTTTATACGGAAATGATCAGTATATGTAGTTTATCGCCCCCATGGTGCACGGACCACGCCCATTTTTTTAGAATTAAACAAGTTTATGTTTTTCAGCAGATTAGATGTTAGAAATAGTAGTTTTTATTCGGACTGACTTGTCATTTCTCTCTCGCAAGTCAGTCCGAATAAAAAATTCAAAGAATTTTCAACAGCATTGAAGTGACCGAATATGGACGCTCTGGTGTATATATCTGTGGTCATATGCAATAACGACTTAAGTCGAAAACAACTGTTTCGAGAAAATGCAATTCGAAATTTGAAATCACATAAGCACATCAACATACATAAGTGCATGTTTTTTTTTTAAATAACTTTTTTTCTGAGATGGGTACAGATACCGGGGTTTGAACAAAATATGCGCATCAACGTCAGGAATACAGTGGTAACGTCAACTCAATTTCGTCTTAAGTCGACTTAAGTCGTTATTGCTTTTGAACACAGATATTATGGAAGTGTTGAGGTTAGGTCAACTTATAGGTCCATTGCGGGCGTGTCCTTCGACCGATTTGGATAATTTCGGAACTTAAACTAAGTTAAGGTTCACTATCACTGTGCACCAAATTGATCCAAATCGGACAACTGCTTCTTTCTCTCCTGCGACCACGGACAGTCAGACAGACAACCGAAAGACAAAACAGAAAGTGATTCTGATCATTTCTATATACTTATGTCTATACCTAGGACAGCTCCTTAAATGCGTTAAAATTTTCGCACAAAGTTATTTTACCCTATTACCATTGGTGTAGGGTATAAAAATCATACCTGCATTGCCGTTTGTAGACACACCAGGCCTTCTGCCAGTTTAGCTCCTCCATCATATCGCTTCAGGATTTCATTGAATTTTGCCTCATGCTTGTCTTCCCATATTAAATATTTATTTATGTTCTTTGATTTTAAAACATATTCTTGACATATAGTAGCGAAAGTAAAAGGATTGTTTCCAAATTGGCGCCGCTTTTTGTAACGTTTTGTAGCTACTTCCGTTTCATCTATTATAGCCTCGACAATTCCGCGTTGAAACATTTCTTTACCGTGTGCTTCGTGCTCCTCAGCGGAGAGAGTACTCCAACTTGCCGCAGTTTGTTGAGAAGCCAAGCGTAAAAAGGGTCGATTGAAATATTGGCTAAATTCAGCATCATCTTTCACCGCATTTGTAAGATTTTCGCTCAGTGGGAAACCGACGAAAGATGTCGAAGCCATTTGGAGTTTGTGATAACAGCAGGGCATAATGATTAGCTTTATGACATTGCTCATACGGAAAAAGAGTTTCATTGCTGTAATTGAAAGATCGGCGCACGCGTGTAGACCAACTATGACCATTTCAGGATGTGGTATATGGCATTCGGCAAATTCGTGAGCCGTTGCAACAATAAATTCCTCAGAAGCTTCAGTGATCATTTCTTGCTTATATTTTATAGTTTTTCCTGCTCGAGGCGTGCTTTTTTGCAGGCGCTTTTGAGCTGCTTCGACATTCTGTTTTTTAGCTTCAAAGCCCAGCAAATATATATTCGGATTGCTTTTATATAATACCTCACTAAGATAGCCTAAGCCCGCACCAAAGTCGATAAATATAGTTCGACTTCTTTCGCACAATCCATCTATTAAGTGAGCCAGTTTCAAGGTTTCATATAGCTTTTTAGAGTTCATTTTACGAAACTTCTTAGATTCAGCCGTAAATGCATAGTTTTCCTCCTCACAATAGGCAGCTTTTGGAGTAAGAACTTTAAGTTTTGACCGAAACTCTGCTAAATTAACATATTCTAAACGTAGATCAATTGTGTGAATTAACGGGAACGTATTCATATCCTCATTAGTTGCTTTAAGGAAGAACTCCACAAACTCAGATGGTAATTTTTCTAAAACACCTGCTTGTATAAATCGAGTATTCGCATGTTGATATATCCAAGAATAATTCTTCAAAAACTCAACCGATTTAGTAAAGTATTCCTGAGGCGTAGTAAATGTCGGTGGAAGTGCCATCTCTAAAAAGAAATGGAAAATCGAACTTCCTTTGCAATAATTTTATATGTTAACTTTCCAACAATGACAGAACTAATCAGTATTAGATGTTCATGTAGCTTCACTTTTTTCGAGTCAACCTCTCTATAATTAATAAATATTTAAACGAGATCAAGTAACTTCTTAAGGTTGAACGTTTTTATTTAATAAATGTATAATTTATCAATTACTTATGCGCATATTACAAACATTGCTCATCTAGTTATCAACTCAACTTTTAAAATAATAATATGGGCGAAAGTCAATGTTTGAATGGTTCTTTTAGAAGGATATCTAATCGATTTAATGCAAGCTTAAGTAGTATGTAGAATAAGACATTTGTGTTAGAACCATGCACATTTACTGCAATATGTTTAGATATATCTGGATTCTGTACATGTAATTAAAATTATGGCAATTCTCCGTAATCAAAACTATATCAATCACAGATTTAACAAGTGATCCATTAACGAAATCCCAAGAAACACAGTAAAACAAAATATACCATAAAAACAAGTCTTTCAACACGTGTTTGTCAAAAGTTAACGAATTATTTTCCACTGAAGTTCTTTTTGTTGCTCTAAATCCTTATTTTCGGGACCCAGTACACATTTTCCGTAAGAAGCGGGCTCAACTTTGAAGTATTTCTTTACAACAGAGTCCAGTTCGGTTAAAGTCACCGACAGCATGCGTGTGCGATATTTGAGGAACATCTCTTGTGATACACCATAGAGGAAGAAGTCAATACCCAAGTTTCCTGGGGCCACAGGAGCATCCAACTGTTGTAATACACCCAATTTGGCTTCGAAAAGAGTCTGTTCAGTAAGTTCAGCGTTGTGTTGTTCAAGCCACTCATATGTGTTGTCAAAAACTTGTAGCGTTTTTACTGAATTTGGATCGCGATAGCTAAAAAAACTGAAAATACCGTCTGAACCTATTTTAGCTCCCGCACCATATGCGCCATTTTGCTCCCGCACAGTAGGAAGTAGATATTTAGCCGAAATTAATTTGGCTAATACACGCAGTGTCGGATGATCTCGGTGTGCATATGGAACAGCAAAAAATGCCTTTGCGCAGTAATTTACTGGGATGTTCATGACAAAATGTTGACAGCTGGGTTCGAACAAATGTATAGACTTTTCTTTTCCTTCAACTTCTGTCTTTGGGACATTATCTAAAAATTCTCCATAGTTTTCCATAAAGGTAGGATAAAACTTATCAGATGTGTTGATAGCAACACGAATGGTATTTTTGTTAAATAGTTTGTGTCCCAACACTTTAAGATTTTTCATAATATCCACAGTTTGATGACTTTTTACATAATTTTTCATGAAATCTATATGTTCCACACCTGCTAATTGTGATTTCAACTTAGCTGCATTCGAAACTAAGCCTGCACAGCTTTGCATAGCATAAAGATGCCCGGAACTGGTAATGCCTACAGATATGTTAGACAAATAATTATCAATAAGCATATGCAAACGTTCAGAGTCCTCCAGTTTGAATTTTGTAATCAATTCTAGGCATATTTCAAACATATCCTTAACATTTTTGTCGAGAGCATGTATATTCATAAGAACTCCCAAGTTATATGTTTTGCTGCTATAAATATTCTCAGCAAAATGTAATTTAAAGTCAATACCTGCAGTCTTTGACAGTACGATCTTATCGAACTCCCGATAATCGTTTTCCATTGTCCCCATATCGCTAATGACGTTGCAGAAAAGTGGAATTAACATAATTTCTTCGCGACTCAAGGATGAGCCGTCAAAATAGCATTTGAAATAGGAAATATCATTCGTTGGTACAATACAAACTTGAGTTGGTACTTCTTTTATTTTCATTACGTTAATCGGCTGATATTCAGGAGCCTTTTTGACGTCATTTAAATCTAAACATGGCAGTATATCCACATTAGGAATGGCTTTTTGAGCCTCTTCAAGTTTTAATCCATCCTCGAATATTATTTTGCGTTTTTCTTGGTCAAGGCCTATTATTTTTTGCTTTAGCAACTCTAGCTCGGCCGTTTTGAAGTTGTCCTCGTAGTGATCATCTGGTGACATAGTCAATGTCAATTTGTGTGTGTTGTTGACAAAGTAATGCTCAACTTTCTTTCGAAGAAAGTTCGAATCGCTTTGTAAATTTTTCCGAAAATTTGTGATCATACTTGAAACTCGAAGATTTTTCACAACATCGCCTTCATGATTCCACAATGGTGTAGAATTGAACAATAAACCAAGACCGAATTGTGGACTTTGGTGTTTCAATGAAAGCTCAATGTTATGTAACACACTCTCCACGTGTCTAGATTCAAAACCGTCCTCGACGACTTTTTTGATGGTTACATCAAACAGTTCCTGCACCCTGGCGAATTCTTCGACACGTACGTCTTGTAATCCGACGCAAAAAAATGTGTCTTTGATTTGCGGATCATATCCTGTGGTTTGGTTATAACCACCAGAGAAGTTAGGTTCTATCAAACTTTTGTAGAAAGCTGAATTGGGGCCGCGTACTAGCAATTCTGATAACACATACAACACAAATGTTTCTTCAATGTCGGTAACATCAGACATAAGCAGAGAAATTGCGATTTGATTTTGTTTTTCAAAAGGCGCGCCCATATTATCCAACCGACTGGAAATGTGCACATTACGTGGTTTGATCCATCGCTGTTGTTTTGGTATCAGACTATAAGAATTGTCTATTTGACCATATTTACTTAAATATTCTATATTCACGTACTCCAACGTTTTGTTCAAATCAAACGAGCCATATGTATAAACTCGTGCATTGCTAGGATGGTAGTATTTACGATGAAAGTCGACAAGATTAGCATGTGTTAACTTTGGTATTTCAAGGGGGTTACCACCAGAAACGTATCCATACGTATGGCATGGTAATAAATTGTTAAGTAGATTTTGTCCAAATATTGAGGAATTTTCCGAAAATGCACCCTTCATTTCATTATACACTACGCCTTTAATTACATACTCGGACTCTTTATCGTGTAAATTAGCGTGTTCTAGCCGCCAGCCCTCCTGTAAAAAGTCAAGATATTCCAGATTGGGTCTGCAAGACAGAGGAGACTCTCACATTTACAGAAAAACGTATTAAAATAACTTTCATTAAGCTCACCTGAAGACAGCATCCAGATAGATTCCTTGTAAATTCCGAAAATCGATTTCATTCATCGATGAAAAGGGATACATTGTGTAATCAGGTCCAGTCATTGCATTCATAAACGTTGCTATAGATCGATTAAGCATTTTGAAGAATGGGTCTCTCACTGGATACTTCTGCGAACCGCACAACACGCTGTGTTCCAAAATATGTGGCAAGCCCGTTGAGTCAAACGGCGTTGTGCGAAAGTTTATTGAAAAAACATTGTTTGCATCATTACGGTCCAAATACCAGAGCTCCGTGTTAGTGCCCAGATGCCTAAATGTGTACGAAGTGATACTAAACTCCGGAACTCGTTCCGTTCGGACGCATTCGAATCCTTGATACACCTTCCCTTCAATAAATTTATAGTTATGTTGCTGTTGACTTAGGCCACTGCTGACCTTTCCGTTTTTTTCCAAAGGACGAATATTATGTTTGGAACGCACATTTTTCAAAAAATTATATTTGAAAGCAGCATATGCAGGAAACGGTGACCGCATAGACCGCATAGTACCGCCACTCAAATGTAGAAAGCTAGAAAGCATTTTTCTAATGAACAAGTTCCGATTCCGAAATGTTGCAACTTCAACTCTACAGAATGTGGAAATATAAATTGCCCCTTTAGTTTTCTTCCACAAAGCGCTTTTTATCACAAGTAACAATCTCAACGTAAATTCAGATAATTTTTAATCATATAACGTTTTAATGCCCTCAATGTTGGTCCATTATTGAGTAAATACTAAATTTCCTTCACTTACCGGCGTATTCAACTATTTTAATTGTCAAAAAAACTTCGCTTGATGGTTTGGTTTCCTCCAGGGTTGGGCTGGGCCAAAATAAAAACTAACCCAATTTTTTTAAAAAACGTACCTTTTCCATACATTTTGTACCTTGAGAAACAAAAGGAAGGGGATTAGTTCGTCTTCGAGTTTGGTTGGATGACCAAAAAATAAACCCTCACAGGGATGAGTGCTTCCCTCCTTCGATGAGCAAAAAAAGGTCTCTTACCCGTTAAAAGATTTACATTCAATATGCTTTTCAAATTGCACAATAATCGTTAATTTTCATATAAAAATGATATTTGACTCATTTTGAGATGTAAACAGTAACAGTACGGGTACCAAAATAAAATTTTGGTACTCTTGTATCATATTTTCTATGGAGTTTTGTATGGTAAATCGGGTACGAAGGTACCAACAAATGTTCGTACCTGCCACTTCGTATTCTCCACTAGCTGCTTATGTCTCGTCGTTCGCGTGCTCATTTTACAAGATTCGTTTCCTCCTCGCATTCGCCCCACAGTGTTGATATCTCAACGTACTCTGAGGAATGAAAAGCGTACCTAAATGATAAAACGTACTCTGGGAAATAAAGCGCGTACCCAAAAATCACAATAAACGCTAAAACTAATGCGGATAATGCGAGAAAGCTTGTTGCGGCGTTTATTTCTTTAAAATGTATTTTCAAATCAAAATGTATCAGAAAACTTCAAATGGAAACTGACCTCAGATTTTCAGTGCTATGTATAGGCGAACCGCTGAATTACTTATATTTTGAAAAATTACATGGAACTTATTGTCTAACAGATGTAAAAGAAAATACGTAAAAATCGGTGAAACAAACGTTAATTTGGGCCCTGGCTCCAAAAGAAAAGTGAACCATTTGCTAATTTGGAATAGGAAACAAATTACACCAACACTCGCATGCTGGAAATACCAACGGCAGCTCTGCGTCGGACTTTGAGCTCTGAGCCCAATTGCACGTCCGCGGATGTTATCGACCGAATCCGAAATTATGGTCGCGACAGAACTTCGGCTTATTTTTTAATCTTCGGCCGAAACCGAACCTTTCGAATATAAAAACAAAATTAAAAAATTTATAAACAAGAATTCATACATTTTTAGAAAAATACTTTTTAGTATAAAAAACAATTCATTTGAGGTATAAATACCTACATTAAACTTTTGATTTATAAAAAATTTATCAAAGTATTATTAAAAAAATTTAATTTTGTTTAAAGCTATACGAATTTTTCTCAAAAGTGGTCTCCACTGGCAAAAATTTAATGTCAATGACTTTTATGAAGGAAATGTTGCATGATGACCGGAAGTAGTTTTACATGTATCATTTCATGAGATGAAATACCTCCATCATGAAATGAAATGAAATTCAAGAGAATAATAAAAAACTAGCATCCATTGTAAAAAATTGAATATGCTGTCAAATTGTAAGCCAAAATTGATTGCCTGTATTACAGGCCGCATGCGTTCAATTTATGCATTCAAGTTGGAATTTTAGAAATTGACCACCGACCACCATTCAAGTTTGCAAACGGTTGAGATGTATTTCTCTGAAAAAGAAAACGGGATTGGGTAATCTGGCATCACAATGTTCCAGAATTTATCACAGAAAATTTTAAACCATAATAGAATAACAAATTTGTCCTGCTTGCTTTACCTAAAGAAGTTTCGGACTGAAAGTGAATAATCGCCTATGTGGAATATGGAAGCTGAATCATTTGAAAGCAGCTTGCGGATGTCTCTTCGTGAGCGTCCGCGCAAAGAAAGAATGTTACGTCCTAATACCAAAGATGAACTTAAATTTCTCGACGATTTCAACCCCGAAAAATCTAATAGAGAGAAACGGAAATTAAAAAGAAAAGTACAAGGAACTGGCTCAAAAAGTCTTTATGATGAATATGGAAACATAAGACACAATGGACTAGATGTATGTGACTGCATGAATGATGGATGCTCCGGTTGCTGGAATTCGTGCGAAAATTGTAAATCATTCAAATGTGGTGTACAATGCCGTGTTAATAGAAAATTCTACTATGAAAGCATAACCTTTGATGGCAAGGATGCTGTAATAAAGAATAAGCATTTCCCCCCCAAATAAAAATTTCATAAATTATTCATTTGTTAAACTATTTGCTTTAAATTTTTTTGATGACGATTGTAATAATAAAGAAGCACTAAATAAAAATAGCAATAAAAATGTTAAAAGCTTTCTTTGCCTAATTTATACCTTTGGTCTGCTCTGTTCTGCGTAACTAGGCACCAACCTTGAATAAAAGGTACACGCGTTCATAAATGCAGAACTGCCTGCAATGATGTACGGAATTACTGCATTTACGAACGTACCTATACTTCGTTTCTTTTATCACCTCGAGCACTCCATCTCCGATCAGCATACGCGATTTTACTACAACCTTCGCCATCTATGTTCCAGTGTTGGCCATAAGTATCGAATCCGAACGACCGAGCTGCCTATAATTGTGCGTGAAGTATAAAAAATATTATAGATATTGTGATAGAAAGCTGACCGCAAATTAAACGAGCAAAACTGATTCGCATCCAAGTGCAAAATTTTTAATTTAAGGTATTTTGCAGTTAACCAGCTTGAAAAAGTTATAACCTATCAAAAGAGAACAAAATTCACTTCAAAAATTTTACATAATCTTCATCCAAAGTCGTACTCTCAGTAATTACGTTCCAATATTCGCCGTTTGGCCTATAATCAATAATAGATTTTAATCGCTAATTGAGTTGTGCAACGTTATTTTCACCTGGTCCTCTTCAGTTTTTAAATTACTTTTCTTCACATGTAATTGCCATGCGTCACTCATTTGAAAAATATTCACAAATTTCTTAAGACACTTTTTTTTTACAACAATATTGCTCAGGTCTATTATTAGTGATAGTGAAAGAATTTTGTTGTTGCTGGTGATGATCCATGGTGGCAAAAGATTTTAAGATTTTTATTTTTGGATAAAAATCTTAAGTTTTGCAATCGAAAAAGTCTCTGCATGAAAAATTTTGACATACAAAACCCTTCCAATACCAAATTGAAATTTTATTTCGACAGTTGCCTTCAAAAAAATTACAATTAATATGTGAAGCACAGCTTTTATTGTTATCAAAGTATACTGAGTAAGAATTGCATAAACTTTCACGCAACTGTTTAATTTAGCTGTACAATAACGTTGATGCCGATATATTATAGTCCAAATTAATTTTAAAATGTATGATTTAAATACACAGTATTTTCGTGCATTATTCAGTTGCCCCATTATGAAATTCATCCATACACAATTTACAACTCCATGAACCTTCTGGTGGTGTAATTAATGGCGGCGAAAGACAATACATGTGGTAGCCACGATCGCAGTCATCGCAAAAGAGTAGCTGATCATCGTTGTCTGAGGTTCCGCAGATCGAGCAATATTTGCATTCAATACATTGCCAGCGATAGCGTTTCACAGAAATTATCATATTCTGAGTGAACTGTAAGCATGATGGATGTCCTGATCTTCCGCAATCGGAGCAGGAAACAAGTTCCTCGGGTAGATTAGTCTTTTTATTTTCACGTTGATCGCCCAAACAAAAATCACAGTACGGTGATGGCTGCGCTATTTCGCGATCTAATGTACGTCCTTTATTTTTACCTTCTTTCTTCAAGCTAGCTGCGGCAGGACAAGGGGAAACAGTGTTTGTAATAAGTGCCACAGTATCCGTGGAAACAGCAACATCAACGGGAGTCTTATCAAACGATAAGGAAGTCACCACATTTGGTGGGGGCTGTGATGTATCATCATTTGCAGCAACTGGCGAAACAGAATTGGAGTGACTAGCTTCTAAATTCGAAGCTAATACTGCGGTAGTATTGCCACCTCGACGGCGCCGATCCCCTCCTTCATTTTCTACGCCGATAGTTCGCCGACGACTGCCTGTAAATTATTTGTTTGTAAGCTCGTGCATTTTAAACCCATTTTAATTGAAAAACGAATGTTAACAAACTACTTACCACCACCCTTACGGCCGCGTTTAGGCGTACCCTCTAATGTTGTGTTGCCTTTCCGAACAGAGCGAGAGCCACGCTTACGCTTGCCACGGCTGCTGTAAGACTCATCAAAATCATTGTCTGATTCGAAGTCTTCCTCATAGTCATCCGCGTGATGATAGTGCGACACATGTAAGTCTTCATGAAACCATTCTTTTTCAATATTTGGATGGGAATCTTTGCTGTCATTGTCGCCAGAAGCGCTCATTGAGTTACCATCAGTCGCTACAATTACTAAAATACGTCAATTAAGTCAACTTAGTTTTGTGCGCGTTTATCTTAACTTTTCAAACTTTAAAATTTAGAAAAAATGTCTGTGGGCTAAAGAAAGCTATACGGACAAAAATAAACTCCTTTTTTCCATTACCAACAGTTAAAGATTTAAATTGTAACTAAAAGTATATACATATGTATGTATGTATGTATACACATATAGTTACACCCCGCTTTATTGCATTTTCTAAATATTTCAACAAAAAAGTGAATCAAAAGCAACATCTTAAAAAAATTTTTCTGCATTGTTAAATGGGTCTCGTTTAGTTGTTTTTCAAATTTATTTGACATTATTGGCTGCAATCAAACATCTCACAAATTACTTCCTTTTATTATCGTTAATATTTTCCATTTTTAAAATAATTTTTGTATTGTTCGATCGATTAAAATTGTTTTAAGAATTTATTCAGACTTACTACCAGAGAAATAACGAAAGTTATTTCTGTATAAAAAAAAGTTCGTACAAACAACATCAAATAACTAAGTTTCTGACTGCTTTCTGATTGGGGTAAGCAGAATAGATTCTTGTTACTAAGGATACTAAGGATAACGATTTACGGATATACCCTTAAATGTCCAGTCACTCTATGGGGAAGGTGCCTCTATCCAACTGGCGGAAGCCCTCGTAAAATATAACGGACATCACCGCCATATAGAAAATGCGCTTAAAAGACGCAACCTGTGACATCTACTACAGAAGCCATGCCGCTATCTAGCGACCTCCTACTTCTTAATGGAGAGCGTAATGCGGAAAGCCGAGGTGTTTTCTAAAAGCAGCGAGACCTGGCGCCGTGACTTCTATTTGGGAACTGCAAACAATACATTCGAAGCTGCCAAAGAGTTTACATATCATGGCACCGTGGTAATGGCGGTCAGAAATGAGGTTAGCTTAGAAATAAAGCGGAGAACAACTCTTGTTAAAGGGTTACTACGGTTTTTGTTAGCAATTGAGGCCGTAGTTTGTGGACAGACGACGCGGAAGGCCGCCCCGCTGATTAATAGTTTTTTTTAAGATCTTATGCAAGTTTACAGTAGTTTATACATTACTGCCTCACATGCATTAAAAATGTAATGAAATTAAAAAGTTTATTGTTCTGCATCCTCTTGAAACCCTTAGACTCTGATACACATAATTTTTGTGTTGTTTATTTTATTAGTTTTTAGTAAGAGCTGTGCATTTTCGGAAATTCAATTAAGCGGTGAATACTGCAAATAAAAAGATAAAATTACAAAGAAAAAATTTATAAAACCTGCGTTTTCCGCTTGAAAGTGATCCCGGGATGAACCTGATGTAGATGGCTGGTGTGGCTGCTCACGATATTGATATGCGCGATAACTATGGTGATGGTTGAGTAGGTATTGGCGTTTTGGTTTCCGCCATCTAGAGGAAGGATAAGTGTAAATCTGGCCTTCTCTGAATCCAGGCATACGCTGCTGTTTTTGTTTCATAAAAAGGAAATAAATTTATAATATTGTACAGGGCGCCAAGCAAATCATATATAATATTAAAAAAAGAAGCTCGCCCGTAACAACTGGAATAGCGACATTCCCGCTCTGGTGGTGGGCACTTTGCCGCAGGAGCGAATCACAAAGTTGGCTCCAAGAGAACAGAGCCAAGAGGATTTGGCCAAACTTTTCGAAAATTCCATGAAAATCTACTAATCTACTAAATATTGATCAATACATACTTACCTTTTGTTTCATAAAAAGTGCGCAATGAGTTTGCGCCACACCCGTTTGTGTTTCAAGAAACGGCATTCGCAAACGTCGCTCAATACAGAGCCGTGTATTGAAATTTTCACTATTTTCCAATATTTCCTTATACGCAGAATCATTAAGAAAATTTTCAATTTTTTCAAAATTCCTTAAATCCACAATTTCTATGTTCGATGCCATGTTTCTTTTCTACGCGTTTAGAGCCACTTTTAACAAAACTTTTTTCTGTTAGACACCTTTATTTAATCGCAAACTTTACTTATTAATACTTTTCACTGAAATGAAATACTTTTGATCAATTTTGCCTCCAGCAGTGAAAACTCATTTCAAGATGCCACTGTTCACTGTTTCAATGCGCTGAGATTTCATTACCTGTTCAGGTATCGTTTCCGCTTTGGGATGAAATCAAATAGCTTATCAATTCAACTATTGAAATTTTAATTTAGCAAACAAAATTATATATTATTCAATATATAATACGTAGATATGAAGTTATAATTGAATAAAAGCCAAATGACTGCAAAATTCCCATGTATAACATATCAATTTGAGGGTGGCAAGCCTTGTTCGGTTTATATTTTCTTTTGTTCAGCTTGCACATATGTTTGGCTCTTCTTACAAATGCAACTTCTCATTTAACAGCTATCATGCTGTTTTCTTTTAGAGCAAATGTAATAGATTCTAAGCTGGTTTCACGGACCATGTTGCCAGACAACTCAAATAAAAATTTAGTTGAGTGTTTTTTCTTCCCATCAATAACTTAACCATTTAACTTTGCATAAAAAAGTGTTCAAGATTGTTGGAATTTCGAAATATACTACATATGTATTTGAAAGAGCAGATTTCAGTTTTAAAATATATTTAACTCCACTTGTATTCAGTGGTTTGGCTTTAACATAGGTAGATTTTATTCAATTTCATTAAACGTAACATAAATTTTATATACAAGTATATATACATACACATATGTATATATTAGCTTAGTCCGAAAATCGATATCGCTTCCCTTAGTCCGCTTTTACACGATGCGACTCGGCCCCGGAGACACGGAAGAATGTAGGAAAGAGGGGTGAAACGACAGGGGAACGCGCAAAATCGCTCGGGCAGCGATTGTGCTGCGATTTTCTGATTTTCTGACGTTCCTCTTTATTCGTTTTCGCGCTTCGCGCTGTCGACTGTAAATTAAAACTTGAAATCGAGTGAATACGTATTGCAAATAAACTGAAAAATTTACAGAACTTTACGCATAAAAGTAAATATAAAGAAGAAAATGAGCAAAGAGTGGAATAAGTGCTTTAAATGTTTACAAATTACACAAATAAAACCAGCTGCAAACTCTAGTGTCAAAATGCTCGACACCAGCGAGTCGCATCGTGTAAAAGCTATGCGCGATTTCAAAGCGGAATGCGAAAAAATCGCCGGGGCCGAGTCGCATCGTGTAAAAGCGGACTTAGCTGTCAAAGAGCTTCAAGTACTGAAAGGCGTTTCAGATGCACAGTATACACAGCTCAACGGTAGGTTAAATAATCTCTATAAAGTCTCTCTCTAAGTCTGGTTCATTGGTTCATTAGTATCACAAAATTTGTTACGATATTGCAACAAAACAAAAATCAATGCCTACGTTTTGTTTTGTTTGTGACATATAAAATGTGAATATAAAAATAAGGTAGTATTCGAAAAACCCAACAAAGTTCATCAGTAGTGGAAATGTCCTTTCATATTTCTCTTACTACAAAAATGCTATGAAAATATTACTTGTCGCTACAATGAGGCTGACTTACTTGTGTACGAAACGTACTCGAAAAGGCAAGTGGGAGCATACAGAAAAAATAATTAATTCTGGTTAAATTAAAGTAGACTATTTTAAAATGAGATAAGGCGATAGAAAAGAGAGCATATGAGGGGTTAAGGAACGTAGAACTCTACCTAAAACTGTTTCATAATATTCGTATTTGTTGGCGATTGATTTCGAAGAGCGTTTGATCCTCATCATCGCTGTTGCCGTCCTCGATGGAAATTGGCAGCGGCTCCTGAGTCGTACGATCACCCTGAACGCCATATTTTCGTTCGGCGCGCGTGAGACGCATTCTGCAATATTAACGATATATATAATTGATTGTTTTGCGCAAAGCACAGGGCGTTGAGAAGCTTGCCTGTATATTTTTAACATTAAGATTGCTATGCCTGCGATGCTCAAGGCCAAGAGCAAATAAAATACCGTCTCGTATGATTCGGAGATGTCTGTGTCATCAGTGCGACCATCATTGGCATTCGATGGTTGCTTCACATTTGCTGCTGTCTCTGCCTTTTGTTGTTGCATCTCTTGTAGCGTTCTTTCGCTAATTACAACAACAGGCTCCTCAGCAGCTCCATCCTCCGATTTTGGCACTTTTCCTGCGGCCTCTGGCAACTCGGTAACTGCATTCATTTTCAGCTCCTTCTTGGTAGAATGGCTGACGTTGTCAGCTGCTCCATTTATACAGCTGGCACTCATACTAGGCGTAATTAGTTTATATAATAAGCTCATTGCAACTTCCACACCACCCTAGAGGTATGCAATTTGGCGCGTTACCCGATTTTTTTTTGGTGTTCGGTTCCCCGGTAGGCATATCGCACCATATAAAATAAAAATTATAAAACTTTGTATAATTCAATACAATTCTACAAAACTAAAAATAATTAATGTACCATTCCAAAAAATAATTAAAATTGTAAATTATGGTTAAGATAAAAGAAAAAGAAACCAATACGCCCAAGCAATACAATCTAAAATAACACATTAATAAATACAACATATCTACTAATTAAAGCAATAATAATATTATTTATATGTTTTGTTATTCTGTGGTTGACAGCTTCTACGTGACAGTTGTACTACTCGTAGCTGCCACCAGGTCGAAAATTAGTCAGAATCTTCAGAACTTCAGCTAGACTGTGCGTCTCTTTTACGGGTCGTTCACATACAGCTTTTGCTTCGAAGTCCTTTCTACCGGACCGGAAACTGTTCCGAAGTCCTTTCTACCGGACCGGAAACTGTTCCGAAGTCCTTTCTACCGGACCGGAAACTGTTCCGAAGCTCTCCGCATCAGCATAAATATAATTTTTTAGAGGGCCGAGGTGTTAGATCGTCTCCAGGTCCTCCAAAACTTTCCATATTCGTTTTCCGCTATTTGCAGTTTCTGTTCTTAATATCCTGCTTTTACAGCTTAGGCTGTGATTCACCAGGTCTTTAGTTATGGCTTCCTGGTGTTCCGCGCAAGGGCCACTAAACCATTCGGCTGCATCTCTGCTCTTAATTTTAAGAACATCCATTATTAGGCTGCCTAACTTGGTTCGGCCATAAGTTCTCTCGAAAAGTTGCCTGAACCAAGTGAGGTGCAGCTGGCACATTTTAAATAAATAATCGCTGGGATTTTCCACCGGAAGTCTGCCATCTATAATTTTGTGCACGACGGCGACTTCGGTTGGGTCGGTAAAATCGCCACCTTTCTTTAAAAAGGCGTCACTGCATTTATTGCAATTCTTTAGAACGTTTTGGTTTTTCCCCAAAACGTAGGCTACTGCCAGCCGCTCTAGATTGTTGTAGAGCGTTGTGTTGCTGGAGTAGTCATTTAGTTCTGCGGCCAGGTCCTCCGCTACTTGGCAATCTACACGGTCAGGTGTTGAAATCGGTGAATTGCCACCGTTCTCTTCGCAGAACTCATTTTCTAATTGAAAGAGGCTGTCCGATACTGCCTCAGCCAAATAAACTTTAATTTTGTTATGCGTTGAATGAAGGAGATAGCTGTTGTGCGATGGATCTATTTTTAGAGTCGAAAACAGTCTCTCTAAACTGTCTTGGTTGAGGTTTTTTAATGGAATTTTGTTTAATTCCGGGTATTCATCAAACATTTCTGCGCTCAACATCAAAATTCCTTTTAAGGTTTGAATCAAACCTTTGAAAGATAAATCCTTACTTCCCGATGATCGCTCTAGGTAGTGTTTGTACTTCTCTAGGATAGTTCTTGCTTCATCATCTCCGCGATTGAGGTCCCCGTTTATTATTTCAAACATGTTTCTTGTTGTGCGAACAAAATGCTTTGTTGCTTTCGCATTCTTTTCAATCGGGTTTTCGAAGCATTTTACCTGTTCGCACACGCCTATGGCATCGGCTACCGAACGGCCGAAGACCTCGACGCATAGCCTAGTCGGTGTGTTATTTGGTCTCATCGTAAGGTGGTGATCTCTCAGATTCACCTTTGGACACAAACGCAGAAACTCGTTTTCTTCGTCGAGAAATGCCACCTTACGGATGACATTTGCCGAAACGATGCCATAATCCGTCTCGATATCGTTACTCATGATTTTGCTCCTCACAAGTCTCATCGAATGGCAATAATCGTGAAATAGGTGGACATTTATCCCCTCGTGCTCCAAAAAGTGCTTGCCATTTTGCGCCAGTAATCCATATGTCCCAATGTTTACTTGTTCCTGGTCGCATATTATGCCTCTGACCTCCAATCCTACTTTAGTCGCCGCCTCCAAATTTTCTTTCACTATAAGGAGGAGGTCGGCGCTAGTCATATGCACTGGAGTGGCGTAATAACTAAATACGCACTCCCAATCGCTTGCTGCTGCCTTTAACATAAAGACTAAGCAGTTAGTGGATACCTCCTCTCTGCGGCCGCCGCCTCCGAGATCGACGACGCCATCGATGCGATCTGCGTCGGCATCGTACCTGCCGGTCGGCGAACTAACATCGCAAGAAAACTCTTCAAATCATGCATGCGGATTTTGAAAGAACGACAAGTTTCAGCATCGGAATGTGTTTATCGACTCTGCCACCTGCCACTTCAAGACTTGAACTTGAATGAAGTTCAAGACTTGCGCGCGGTTGTCGCTTATAAAGATCTCCTGGTTGTGGCTGACGACTCGCACTCGCTGAAATGTAACTTGAAGCGGCCCTTCTTGTCGAAGATCTGCATGTGATGATTGTTTGTGTCCGCCACGATGATGTCGTTCTCTGTGTTCACCGCGACGCCACTCGGCTCCGTGAAATGGCCAAACTTGCAGTTATAGGTCATGCCGCTTTTTCTGTGACAGAGAGCAGATCGGAGCAGAGAGCAGCTTCGACGTCAGGTCCCTGATAGAATCGGTTGCGTTAACACTGTTAACCCCATTCACGTTCAGTACATTCAGTGCGTTGTTGTTGCCTCCGGCGCCCGACGGATTGTCGCCCGATTGCAAGGCGTTCTGCATTTTAATCTTTTGCGGTCGTTAATTCGCTTTTGTGTCTGCCGCTCGAATAATTATTAAATTTAAACTCAAAATTTTGTATTGATATGTCACAAAAAAGTTTCCGACACTCGCCGACATAAAAAATCGGCAGCAACGCTACCGTATGTAGCTTCCGACCTGCCGACAGCTACCTACCCGACAAAGTGCAGCATCCGACAGTGTGTTTTGTCGGCAATGCTATCACACTGCTGCCGACACTTTGTTTCCGACAAGTGTTGCCGACACTGCTGACAAGTCGGTTGCCGACAGTCGGTAGCACTATCATACTCATGTCGACGACAGTCGGCGAGAGTCGGAAGCGTGTCGCCGACAAAAATCGGAAGCAGTGTGATACAGGCATAAGGATTTTTTACTTTAACTTTAGATATTTTTACTTAACAGTTTCGTAGGAGGGAATACTATGCATTTTTCCACCAAAGAAATATATTACTCAGGCTGTATTGCATAGATTTACTCTAGGAATTAAAACGTGTACCCAAAAATAAAAACGTTCCCAAATTAGTACGAAAGTACGGGGATTTCCTACCTTGGTTTCAATGGTTCGCTTCGAATTTTACGCTGCACACCAACTGCAACAACCAACTTAGCTTTTAGCACATGTATCAACCTAAATGTAAAAATTGGTACTAATAATGCAAATGGTTTAACAATTAATAAGGAAAATAGTATGTACTAATATGCGGAACAGTATGTACTAATATGGGAAACAGTAGTTTTTTTAGAAAAACTGCAACCGTTCACCGCCGATTTTGACATAGCGGTTTTGCGTTGGCATTGGCAGCATTGTTTTGCGCCATGCAATTATCATAAATCTAAACAACAATATTGTCGGTAATGCTGTGTGGAAGAAAACACATTGCCGACATTGAATGTTTAGCAATGTTATCAACCAACTGTTAAGGAGATGGTAGTTACATTGCCACATTGCCGACATACACCTTGCGCTATTGAGAGGTAGGGGGCGCGTTTTTCAGTTTTTCATTTACTGTTATTCGGAAATTTTGCAAATGGCCTAAGGATTGCCGAAAATTTTCATCTTTCCATCGGTCACAGAGTTATAAAAGTTTAAGGTGCTTATTTTGTAAATCCCAACGCCTCACTTCACCCTGCGTTCACTAATTTGGTATTTTGTAAAACGCATCACCTCACTCGGTGACTGCTCGCGTTGTCTTACGTAGTTTCATATGAAAATCGGTACCGCGTAAAACGCAACGCGGCGCATTCACTCACTTGAACTGTCAAATCGTTCACTTGGGTTTGTGCTCGCGTTCAGTTTTTTAAACGCAAAATTTTTGGTAATTTCGAGTGAAAATTGATTTGTGGTAATCTGCAGAAGCAAATAATAAGTATTGCAGTACTTCTTAAAGACAAATACTAAAGAAAAAAGTACAAAAAAAAGAAAATACTAGCACTGCAGTTGAGGATCGAAATCACAAAAAAAAAAAGAAATGCATCGCGGTTGAGGGTTGAACTCGCAACTTCTCGCGTGCTAGTCGAACGCTCTAACCACTAGGCTATGGGAGGTATGCAATGGATGCAGCAAATTTTGTGTGTTTTGTATTTGGCTGATAAATTAAGAAAAATACAACTCTTTTTCGTAAGAACTTGACAGCTCAAGTGATGCCGTAAGACAACGAACGCAATTACGCCGTGATTTACAAAATGCCGTTTTTTGATCCCGGCGTTGGCTTCGTGTTCGCGTTGCGTTCGATCACGGTGATTTATACGGTAAGGCCGTAAGAGTTTAAGTGAGTGAACAAGTGAACAATAAAGCAATAAACAATAATATGAGCAATATGGACAACAATTTTTGGCGGGAGTGTTGTGTCCCGAAATGCGCGGGCGCCGGAAGAAGGAAACTTAAACAGTTTAAGTTTCCTGTCGAAGAAGACAGGCGCGCCGAATGGTTAAAGCGGCTTGCTTTACCAGCAAACTTCAATTGCTTCGAAGGGAACTATTGCTATGGCGCAGTAGTTTGCGAGCTCCATTTTAACACTTACGATGTGTTCAAGAAGCATCTTTTCTGTGTAGCAGCGCCAATTGGTAAGTGAATTATTTTTATTGTAAGAACTTCGTTGTCAATTGGCAAAAAATTATGCTCTCAACGGTTATTGCTGCTGGTAATAATTAGTAATAGATTGCAAAGTTCGCTTTAGATTAACAATATTCGATTTATTTTTGGCATACTTATTTTATAATTGAATGTTAGTTGGTATTGGAAAACACAAAATCACATCTCAGGAAGTATTTGAGTACTCGATACCTTATTGCATTGATTTACTCGATACTTTTCAAAGCATTTGTAATATCGAGTACTTTTTACACAAAATTTGTTTGAATTCTTGGAATTTAAAGCTTTCTAGCTAATAGTCTGTGTCCGGCGCTGCAGGTTTACGGAATGGGAGTAAATTCGCAGGTAAGACGCTCACAAAACAAAGCAGCATCTAAGAAAATTTTTATACAAAATTTAAACAAACGGTCGGACAGCTCAAATAATGCATAGTGTAATAATATTACACTATGAAATAATGCACCCGTCAGGTGTGCTGCTTAAAGACAGAAAGGCAGCGGCAATTAAGAAACAGAAATTTATATTGCAAAATGGCATTAATTAATATGAATATTTAAAGGTTAGCAAACATATTTCTTGCAAAATTGTCAATTTACCGGCGAAATCAAGAAATGCTGCTCGTTGATGGATACTTTCACAGACACACACCAAAGCAATTTCCCAAAACCGGTTTTTCCACGTAGTAGTCATATACATGTGAACATCCCGGCGGAACTTACTTTATTTTTAAATTCGGGAATATGCCTCCACATCTACAATCCATGCACTTCCGAATTCTTCAATTTAGAGTTGGTTCCAATTCGAGGAAGATGCGTATGCAGCCAATTTTCAAAAGTGCCTTGGAATAAAAATTTGTTGCAATTCAAAAAATGTTGTGTTTTTTTCGGATTTTATATTGGCCTCCACTTGGAGGAACTTACTTTATTTTTAAATTCCGGAATATGCCTCCACATCTACAATCCATGCACTTCCGAATTCTTCTTAGAATTCTTATTAGTAGTATATGTTCTGCTTGATACAGATTACTACTAATCTGTGCTGCTTGACATCAGCAGCTATACTGGAGATAAACAAACAGCTAATGTGAAATACTTCAAACTGGTTAGTATTTAAGCCATCAACACTAAAAATGTAATCAACATAAGAGGCTGCAAGAGTTACGAAATCTTAAGGAAGTTCTGCGGTCCAAACTGGGATCTATCTCAAATGAAAGGTACGCTCGTAAATGCGGGAAATTCGTGCAGCGGCATCACTTCAAAAAGAAAATTTTTGAGTTTGCCTTAAAGCTCCCTTTAAATTAAGTAGCCCTAACAGTTAGCCAAAAACTCACTTGTAAGGCCTTTTCAACCAAATCTTCATAAAGCCCCGGATTCATTTCTTTCTCATGCATGGCAACAATATTAACCAAATCTCCTTCGCGCAACTTGTCCATCGGTTGCACACGAAGCATGGAATTCCGGCGATTCATCTACAAAACACATAACAATGGCCATTATTATACATATAACAGAAGGCGTTGGTAAAAACCTTATCTTTGTTGTCTCGCACATTGTTACGCGCGACAAAATAATTGAAATAATTGTCTCGCACATTGTTACGCGCGACAAAATTATTGTCTCGCACATTGTTACGTGCAGCCAACTTTAGTTGCCGCTGCCCGATCAGCTGATTCAACTGCTCTTCTTCTGGTTGGCTGTAGAAACTTATTTTGCATTAACGAACGCGGTTCAAGATGGAAATTTTGGTGAATGCATTTATTGATAGTTGCGAAACTCGAAGTGAGAGTCTTTTAATGAATTTTAATAAAGAAAGAATAAAACGAGTGAAGAAGAGATATGTCGTGGTAAAAACCTTGTTGAAAGAGAGAAATAAAAAGAGATCGATCCAAAAAGTAAATATTTATGTACTTTGAAACAATAAAAACGTATCCAGATGATGTATTCCATCTTTATACAAGATAACAAACCAATTTTGATCCATATATAATAAATTTTCTACATTTCCATTTCATGTTCTGTTACCGGCTGCCATGGTGCAGAAATTTCCCGCTGCTGTGCCAAGCTGTTGCATTAACGAACACGATGCACGCGGCAGTGTTGCGCCATTTTGCTTTAACGAACGCGATGCTCTGCAGAGCAGCCGCTGGGTTGCACTTGAAAATTAAACTGCAATGTGAAAATTTAACCGTTAAATGACGAGACATTTCACGCGGAATAAGAGTTGCCGATAAGGGAATCTTTTTCGAGCATGGTGAAAATTTCTGGCGAAACTCAACATAAGGGAAAATTTAAATATGGTTCACGTGAAACTCAGAATAAGGCTGAACTAGTAATAACTCCCGATTATCGGGTATGCCCTTTGACATAGCTAAATTAAATTTTTTTTTAAATGTACTTAATATTGCTGCCAAAGTTTTCCAAATCTATTCAGCAGGCTTTATCTCGAAAGGAAATATCCCAATACAAAGCTTTCGAAATTAAAAACTCTAATATTTTAGAACATTTTCAAACAATCTTCGAGAACTTCCGCCTGAAAATTCATGGTGAAACTTTTAAAATGGTGTATCATTCAATATTGTGCAATTCTTAAACCGTCTAGAAAAGCCCATTCTTAGAATAATAGCATGTCTGTCAAATAATAGACCTCGAAATCTTTAAAATGATATATAATTTATCATGCAACTCTCTCTAGATCAGCGATGCCCAAAACTTCCTTATGGAAGGGTAAACACCAATACAAACAAACTTGTTATGATGAAAAAGGAAAAAAATTTTTTTCAATATGTACACTGTAAAAAACATGAATTCTGCTTAGCTATATGTAATGAAATTAAACAATCTGAATAACTTAAATTTACTTTAAATCTCCCATAATCCTAATTTATGTCAACGTCAAAAAAATCAATTTCCCACTTCTCTTTTGATGAGATATGTGCTTCATTTCCCGAAGTTGGAAGAATTTAAATTTCAAACTTTATATGAGCAAACATTTTTTCAAGTACTTCTCATTCCACAGCTGCACACTTTTTTGCTAATCATGCGCAAGGCAACAACAAAACCTGCGTTGAAGATAACTGTCGCCAAAGTGTACCAACAAAGCTTATGAAAGTGTTGTTGCTTTGCGCTCCGGGCAGTGGCAGGCGAAACGAAAATAAGAACGTGTTTGTGTTTTTCGTATTGCTTAGCGCGAAGAGCTGTGTTTGTGTGAAGAAATCGCAGCCTATACCTAAGGGTATTTACAAAAACAAATGAGTACCGAGAGTATAGGCTCTGGGCATCTCTGCTCTGTCTGAACTAAGCGCCGGTCTTCAAATAAATAATAGATAAGAAATATGTATATCGAGGACTTTATTTAATATTTAGTGCTTTGCATGTATAGGGGGCATCCCCTGGCTGTTGGTTTAAGCAAAAAAAAAATATCCACTGTACGATTTGCACGAAAATTGGTTTTCGATAGCAAACCCCTTGCTGAGATAAAGTTTAATGGAAATATCCGCATCCATTGGTAGTTTTTATAGATATTGTCCAATGAATTATACTTTTATAAACAGCTGCTGGTTTTTTCGGTCTGGTGAACATTTTTTTTAAGGATAGGTTGTATTTTATATAAGATATAAAGTTTTAACGGTTTCGGTTAGCTTTAAAGCAGGTACGCTCAGCTCAGTGGCTCTGTTTGTTCTTAACATTTTGTGTTAATTAATGTTTGAGAATTGTAGCTTTTTTGATATTGTTATCGAATTATGTGGCGGGTGGGAAAAATTCAAAACTACAACAAATCACAACACACGAAGAAGCAAGAATAACTAATTTTCAATTAGACGAGATCCCTTGGTTTAACGTTGGTTCAATCGGTTCAATCAATCCTGTATGCCGCCATATGACAAACAGTTCGCGTTCATTGGTTTCCAATTGGGCACGTAAATATGATAACAATTCTGTCTCACGTCCAATACATTCGGGGGCTTCCAATTTTGAATCCAGATTATAGTATTTATCGCCGATACGCCTAACCGCAATCCAGTGTCGCCTTTGCATAAAAGGTAATGTAATGATACTGAATTTAAAGTCTGAAGGAACATTTAGAATGAAACCAACAATGGAGTCTAGGTCAATACATGATGGGTCTCTGAAATAAACAATTAATGAGCATTAAATAATAGTGATTTTCATCCTCTTCCTTACTTTCGTTTATCGAACCAGTTTGCTTCATATTTGCGCAATTGAAGAGCAGTCATTATCACGTTTACATCATAATTCCCAATTCCTAAAAGCGAGCGATGTGGATTAACCCAGGCACTTGGAGTAAGATCATTACAAATTTTATCTAGCTGCTCTTTAGTGTACATATTCTCGGCTGCAAATGTATAGAAGCAGACAAATTTACAGAACTTATAATTATTATTTTTATTATATTATTATTATACAATTATAAATGACTATATTACAATGATTTAACCCTTCGATTCTAAGGCATCAGCTACAAAGACTTTCGGCCGAGCAGAAATTATAATAATTATAAGAATAAAAAATGCAATGCAGGAATTGTTAGTATTCAAGGCTGATATATAGAACTAAGCACAGACATACCAAATTTGTAGGCCATGCGGCTTCCTCTCTACAATATCCTATTCAGTTTCGGCTAATTCAAAATAAACTATAACTACCGAATAAGTAATAAATGATATTCGAGGATTCGGCTTTAGCCTAAAAAAATATTTCGATTTCCCCCTAAAATTGGATATTCGGTTTCAGCTTTATAAGAAAACTTTCTCTATCGGCTTCGAATAAAATCGATATCCGACTCCTCTTCACTATTTATTATAACTTTGCAATGTATAGTTCTGCTCTCTACTAATGAAGCTCACACTCTTAAGGAGTCGCAGAAGACAAGCGTTTGTAAATCTTTAGCTGGAAGAAATATCAATGAAGTAAAATCAAAGAAAATGCGGCTGATCCTTGTAAAAAGTTGGAATAAACAGTTTGAATTCATTCAATCGAGTCTAATTACAAACAGCATACTTAAAACCGAGTTCATCAAACTAAAATTTCGTTGTATGGGATCGAATCACTGTGTAGCGAGGGAATGCCTTTGCTTAAGATGCTCTAAAAAACTAAAAAAAACACACATTAAAACATTTCAGCCTCATTCCCAAAAACATATTGCTACATCACTTTGTGAAGTGCATAACTTGTTCATTTACAGGCATCTTCCATAATTGAAAAAGTTAACATGTTCCTCCGATTGGAGTCTAATTTAAAAACAAAACTATATTGAAGTGCAGTACATTTTCTTTTGCAGGCATCTTCCATAATTGGATAAGGAGTTATGTTCCTCCGATTGGAGTCAATTTTAAAAGCAACAATATTGAAGTACATTCACTATACAACTTTTTATTTTCGTATACAAGTTTACAACTTATTCAAATATTACAAAGAAAAATGCTTTAATAATAATTTTATTGGAAACAAACGAAAGGACAGCAAAGAGATTAAACAGCAAAGAAAGCCTACTATTAGAGATATAGATATCTCTCTCAAATTTCAAGTGTTATATTTTGGATGGACGCGTTTTTATATATCAATGTCCATATACGAAAAGTGGCAGCTACATCGAACGTTTCTAAATAATGTTAGTAATTTACTTCCCCTTTATTCCTTCATTGATCCCTCGACTTACCTTGAAATAAATTGTTAAGGCAATGGAGAGCACACAGTTGTCGCTTCTGGCGCTCATGGTATATATTTGTCGACATGGAATTGGTTACCTCGTACCTCGTCACCTTCCTACGTTGTTTTTCTGACAGCGAAATTTAATTACGTTCAGCTGATTTTGATACTCATCCCTAATCTATCAGCTGATTTGAATGTCTATACCAGGGCTGCATAAACACAAATGTAAGAAACTTTTGTGCAAGTGGGAAAAATTGCTCCCCGAACTTTTTCGCAACTTTTTTAGTTGCCAGGAAATGCAAGAAACTTTTTTAAATTGTAATTCTTTTGATAAATAAATAAGCATCCAACTGCAAACGCATTGCAGAAAATTTAGATTTAAGATTGTATTCAATTTGTATTGTATACTTTTCTTTGAATATTTATATTTTTATTCTGAACTATATATTAATTTTTGAACATTTCCAACCTTGGAAGGTGAATTTAAATTTGTAAAAAGAGATAAATTAAATAATGTTCCTGAAAAATGCTCTGGAAAATTAAGGGCGGAGTTCATAAGAATAGAAACGCACAAAATAAAGTGCACGTAGTGCTTTTAAAGAAACTAAAAGAAATTGAGTCGAATGCTTTCGACGAGAGCTGAAAACGCTCATTCTTTTATACAGATGTACTTTCTTTTTGTTTGATTCAACTTTTCTTCCTCTTCTTTTTTTAAAACTCATTTGCCGTCGGTAAAAATGCGTTGGATTTATGCGTGCGTCTCGCATGCCAACTTGATGAAAGTGATGTACAACATGTGCCATATATACGTAGCGTCGCGTTTTACAGTTATAATTGCTGTCCCACCATGTTGGACGACATGTCAACCCGGCTATTAGAAAATTTCTAATATATTTTACCGATGGCTTCGTTCTGAGTGAGGCTAAATCCAGATTGGATTTTTTCCAATATCTATAATACACATTTATTGAAATCAATCATTGTTTGCAGCAAAAAAACGGGATGCAACATACTAATAAAGTAAATGGTTCCTGTTGTAACTTAACGTTAAGCACATGCAGCAACCAAAATGTAAAAATTCGCATTAAAAAATAGTAAATAGTATTTCCTCTTGTACTATTTTTGCGGTTGTTTAGCGGATTAGGTAAGAGGATTTCCAACCCTGCGTAAATGCAACACTTTACCAGTATGCAACTCTGCCATGAAGAATATCTGTCACATGATTTTCACCTGACTAAAAGTTTTTCTTGGATATATTCGTCGACACTTGGAAGGACATATTTCTCAAAAGAATTTTTCAAAACCTACGCTTTAAATTTTCTAAAGAAACATAAAAATGAAAATCTGTGGCCCAAAGTGTTCGCTCTGCGGATTGATTATTTCTGTGTGGGGAATTATTCAGCTGGTAAGAAGCACTTGAAAGTTACTGACGAAAACAATGTTAGTTCGTTGATTAATCATATATGAATACTTTTTGTTATATATTTGACAAATCGAATTTTTATTGGCCATTATTTTAGGTGCTGATGGGATTATTTTTCTACATACATAGCGTCGCTTTGATTGAGGATCTACCACTGGCGGAAAGCTATAGTAGTTTGGAGGAATTTTACACTGCCGCTAATGCTGCTTATAATCAGGTATTAAACCCAATTTTTCTTAATGTCTGTCTTGCTGGGACTTGCATAGCTGGTCCTACTTCCAATGATCTGGAAGTGTCTAAGCTACGGCTGAGACCCGATTGTTTGGTGTCCTATTTTTAGCAAAATTTTATAAATGTACATATCGTTTTTTTTTTAATTTTCAGAACGCTTACAATTGCTGGATTGCTGCTTGCATTTATGTACTGACATTACTACTTTCGGCGCAACAGTTCTATGTCAATAGCAGAGTTACTGCTAATTAATTTGAAAAAGGCAACTGCGTCTGGTTAGCAACAGCGTGGCAATGGAGAGCAATGGTGTACCACGTTTTAAGCTCCGTTATTATAAACTACAACTCTTAATATTGTTATTGATTTACAGCCCTATTCTATCTGGCGCTGCAGTCACAATTGAGTCCGACTTTCTTTGTTAGTTTTGTACAGGAAAAAGATCAATTGACACAAAATAAATTGTGGCCTTTGTGACTCGCCAGAATATGCTTTTGTGTTTTGAAACTGTATTAAAATTCAAATTCATCATATAATATGTAGCGAAACAAAATCTTTTTTTTCTGATACACCATAAATAATGTTTATAGCCAAAGTATTGCAATCATTCCATATCCTATGGTCGTATGGTATAATTTTGTTCCTTATTATAACCAACTGGAAAATCATGAGTTTTTTTTTGTTTTAAGTATAAAATTGTCTAACCAAAATTATATCAAAAGTTCAAAATTGATTCTTATTTGTAAAAAGCCGTGCGAGCTTTTGCACTTTGAATAAAACTAACAGTTATTTAGAATTGTTTTTCGCTTGAATATGATGTGTTGTTGATGACGGTGTCAAGCTTACTATGAAAAAATTCCGAAAATGGACAATGCGCTATGACTATAAACATATAAAGAAAGGATCGTTGCCATTCCTGAGCCGATTTCTAGCTGTCTAGTGCCACAGAAGAGAAACATGGAGTAGAAAAATCTTAACCAAATTTGGTAATATGTATGTCAAAATTAATATAATTTAAATCAGAAAGCAGACATACCCAAATATGTATATATAAACGGGCCTAGTATTCTTGTTCTGTGTAAACTGCTGGGAAATACAATGTGCTCATAACTCAATAATAAGCACATAAAATTATAGATATGTATTTGGTTAATGTATACCTATTAAGCTTCTCTTTCAATTCCTCAAAAATGAACACCGCCCTACGGCCCTCTTTTGAATTACTTGGCATAAAAAACTTAATTCAGTTAAAGCCGGCTGAAGTTTCCTCAACTGATTCAAATTTAAACAAGAAACAATTTTCAAAATTCACAACTTCTAGCTATAACATTGAATAATACAAACCAATATGCGTGAGAACAGGATGTAAAAGTAAAGTTTAACATTTAATTAAACAAGCAATGTAAAGTGTTTTAGTGTACTGGCCTTATCCATTCCTTTTATTCCACTCATATTTAAAAGTATCAATTAAATGTTAATCAATAGTAGAAAACTTAGAAACGTTGAACAAATAGCTACACAATAATCATCAATTTCACATCTTTTTTTTACATTTAAGTTACAAAAAATAAATATTTTACCAAGTATATGGAATTATAAATATTGTACAATATCATTTCTTAAAAAATGACGCTATACTCTTGGTGCCTTTAGCGCTTTTAGCCAATGCTTTCTGCTTTGTGGACAAAATGCGCTCATTCGGCGGCAAAGGCCTTGTTGATTCTTCAACATTGTCCAAAGAATCTAAGACATGATCCAGTTTGATTTTCTTGATTTCGTAAGAGTTCACTGAGTTTTGTGATTTTCTTTTGACATTTGATGTATTCTCAAATGGTATATCCAAAAATTGTGCTAATTCCTTATATAACTCAATATCTATATAGCAGCCGACTAATTCACACGCCAATCGCAGGTAGTTAACTTCTTGTGCTTTTTCTTCCGCCAGTTCACTATGCATATAGTTTCGCGAGGAAGCGGTGGGACCACAGTGCATTCCAGCGTCTTTCAAAGTCTCTGCTAACCGTCGTGTCTTCACCACCAGCCAAGCCATTGTTTTTTCAGCATTGTATTTATAATAGCCAGTGCCATATACAATTTTTACGTCGGCCACACAACGTAGATTTTGTTCACAGCCGAGCGCTGATAAAATTGAAGTATCGTTTTCTTCTTCATTTATGCTATCTAGTGCTTGCGCCTTTTCTGTGCAGTATTTCTTTAAATAACGTAACATAAGAAATGTTCCATCTATGGGTGTAGAAATATAAATCTGGCCAGCTGAAGTAATATTGCTATTTATAAGCCAACTGCGATGCGGCGGCTCAACAAATTCTAAAACTTCCATGATGTATTTTCCACGGGTTAGAAACAGTGCATCCTTTCCTTTACCAGGATGAAACATAAATTTTAAACTTAACTCATTGCTTGCATTTTCTTTCCCATTTGCTAACAATTTTTCGGATACATAAAATACTTTATGAAATACACTTCCAACTCGTTCATCTTTAGGTATAAAGCCAGCCATTTTACTCATTTTTGATTACCTTTAAATTCGGCGGACAAAAATACAAATAGCGACACAAAAAGTATATATATTTTGAGTTATCGATAGTTTTACGGTTTTACATCCGATAACGATAGAGCAAGCTGCTTTTCTCTATTTATGCCGGAAAATAAGTGCTGGAAACCAAATTTTTCTTAAAAATTGTTTAAGCTCTGGTCTGTTCGATCTTTCACTTTGTTCTCCGTCAAATCATTTCGGAAAAAACAAAATTTTATGGGGAAAAAAAGCTAAATTAGTAGCATTGCAGACTTGAATTAAATCCATCTTTCCATGACTTACAGCTTAACTACAATTTCCACAATTTCCGCTCCCATCATCTGAGCGTCTATGTCTTTTGTTTATCAAGAAGACAAGTTAGTATTGACTTGCACTTATTAATCCTTTGTACTTTAAAATAATTGGCCACCATCACTACTCTACTTAATCATATCCCTTACCTCTCTCCTTTTCAAAACAGTAAGTGCTTTGCACATTAGGAGAATATCTGACGGTTGGTTTCTTAAAACAAAATATCGCTGGCAAAATGTACAAAGGCCCTTATCAAAATTTAATACGAAACACGTTTTTTAGTTTTTAATACAAAAATCCCCGTCTATGTGCATGCTATGAAATTTTAAAATATTTTTGCATCTCCTGTAAAATTTCAGGAATAATGATTTTTCCAGCGATATAGAAGAAGACAAGTTCGAAAATTTATAAAAATTCACAACATTAGATTTAGGGTTTTTTCGAAGCATGTAATTATTAATTTTTTAACAAGAAAGGTCAATGTCACATAGATAGTTTATTATTCTTTTCCAAAGCATGTATGTTCGTTAATGCTCCGTAGTTCCCATTCAGGGAATAGTTGAAATTTACGGCTTAAATCTGTAGGAGACGCATGTCTCCATCTCATTTTATGCCGTATCAACTAGGCTTGTGTCGTTCGCGAACTAAAGATCTAAAAGATCTGGTTTTCATATCTGAACTAGCTCTATCGGTCGTTCAGTTGGATGACCTAGATGAACTAAAGCTAAATTTACTTGAATTGTGTTATTTTAAAGAAAGCATTTAAATGTATGTTCAAAGCTTGAAGCTTGGTTTGAGTTGGTTTTTGTATTTCAGAAGATAACAAAATTGAATTTAATTTAACAACAAAAGTACAAATTAAGGTTAACTGTTCATAAAAAAAAATATTTTCCCTTATTTTATTGAAATAAATGTTCTATTACTAAAATATTTTTCGATAATGTTTTTTTTCTTAATTTTACGTAAACGTAAAACTTTGGCCGTTGACTTGAATACGTAAAACATATTGCAGCTGTCAGTCCTATGCATATTTCACTTTTTGCTACTGCTACCGTATAGTTTCGTGAACAAAAAGAGCACGCTGATCATTTTGCTAGCATTACTATTCAGCTGTTTTTGTTGAACTAAAGTTGAAGAGCAAGCACTTTTCTGCAACAAAGCTATAGCTGACAAGTTTTTCAAGCTCCGTTACGCTTACGTACAAATTCGTTTTAAGTAATCGCATGCATAGAGCTCGGGTATTATAAGTTGTGTCAGCTGAAAACGGAAAAACATGTTACGGCTACACTAACTGAGCCTTAAATTGTGACTAGTAGACCCCGCTTAACTGACCAGACAAAATCGAACGATCTTGGTAGTGCATTTAAAATTTTTTCTAGTACAAATGGAATAATTTTAACGAACTAGTGAACTAGAAAATAACTAGTTCTAAAAGGCAACCTAATCCCAACTGAACTAATCGCTCAAGTGAACTAAACGGCAGAACTCTAGTATCAACTCATTTTAGTCTGCCAATGCTTCCATTATTTTATTATTCTGCATCAATTTTAGATACTTTGCAAAAGTTTGGGTAAAAGTCTGCGATAATAGGGGGGCCAGATTTTATTTACTGAGAATGCGAGAGTATACCAATTTCTGTTCTTATAATTTTCCCATCAATCGTGGAAATTTTTCAAATTATTCAACTACTCATTTATTTTCAATTGCATTGTTCAATGTCCATATTCTTTAAAAATATTGTGAAAATATATGTATGTCTTCCCAACGCGGTCCTAACTTTCCGGGCTAAATAAAGAAGCGGAAGACAACGGATTATCTTCAATTACCGCAGGAATATTAAATAAAGAAACACAGCCAACTTGATTTCGTTGACTATGCTTGGCAGCACTGTCAGAAAGACAACGAAACAGTTTGAAAAGAAATATATCGTCGCCCGCCAGCAGTCAACAATTTTTTGCATTGTATTATTACACTTGTGCAGTGCAGTTTTTTGCGCATCAATTCCAGAGTATTTGTCAATTGATAATCATATGCAGATTTTATAGTAAAAGTTTTCATGCATTCCTGGTTTTTTGACGCCTTGACGCCTCAAACAAACTTTATCAGCGGGCTGAATCTGTGCAGAACAGCGAACAGCGAATCTTAAAAAAGGGGATAATCCCGAATATAGCGAGCATTTTTTGCATTTTTTCCGGTGAGACCTATTACGAATACAATTAATAAGCTTATTGAAGGTTAACAAATGTGTACCTCCATCGGCACACCGCTTTGCAATTTGCAACCGCTCGGTGTGTTGACGCAGAAACGCAAACCTACCGGGCAACGAATTAATACAATTTATATAAGTACATATGTATGTATGTATAAATATATACATACTCTCGGAAAATTGTCACTTCATCGCGAGAAGTGTCGCCGCGCAAAGAAACAATTAGATAAACAAATTCTCTCAGCCCAGGCCTACCGCGGCGTCAGCGACCTTGTCCACTGAGCACTGCGCATGCTTGCCACTTGTCCTGTCCATACTTGCTTTTGCATTTTTCAAGCGGAATTTTTAAATAAATGATTAATATAAGATTAATATTGATTTTTGAAACAAATAAAAATTGGATGTCTATCAGACCTTTTTTAGTTCCAATTTCTTGAAGGTTTCAATATTCTATTGCTTTGTTAATAACATTTCAATAACTTGCCTGATTAAATTGTTTTTCCACTTAAAACAAATTTCAAATTTACCCAAAATAGGGCATGGTTAACCTAGTGTTAGTAAAAAAAATTATAGAATTTACGGTTTTATGATTCGTTGATCTGCACTTTTGCCGAAGATTGCGCGCGCACAAATTAACACAGAAGGCTTCTTTCTGAACCTTTGTATGAAACTTTTTATATAAAATGAGCTTACTAGACCGTAAGAAACAAATTCATAGTAACTACAATTATCGAATATATAGAGTTTTCCGATCGCTATCGATATATTGATATATATATGTATATGTATATATAGTACCTAATATAACTTTCAAGATAACATTTTGACTTTTCAGACGATTTCCAGAAAATTCTTTGAAAAACTGTTTTTCCATATAACTTTACAAGGTTGATAAAATGTCTTCTAAAGAGAATCAACAACCCAAAACTCGTTCATTTCTGTGTGCTCGTGAGCCGAGTATTGACTTCCGATTCCGACCTCGTCCTGAGCGTCAAATTAAACTATTCGAACAAGGTATTCCAGAAGAAAATGTTGATCTTGGTGAAAATTGCAGCTCAAACCAGGACGAGGATCCTAACTGCTTGAGTGAAACTGAGAATGGTGACAGTGTTTTGGTATATTTGCGTCTGCGGCCAATTGAAACGTCGTCGACAGCATATATTATCTCTGAATCAACGCTTATTACACGTCGCCCAGGTTCCTATGATAGCAACATTACTATGAACAATAAAAACACTATGGAGAAACATTACACTTTTTCGGCGATATTTGATAGTGAAGTGGGACAACGCGAAATGTATGAGAGGTGTATTGGACGAAAAATAGAAAGTGATGAAAGTTTCACTATGCTCACATATGGCACTTCCGGTTCGGGTAAAACATTCACTTTACTAGGTAAGTAAAAAGGGTTTTTATACATAGTAACAAAGCGAAAATATAAAACTTGCAATTATTTCCATTAGGGGATGACAACAACCCTGGCATTGTTCCACGATCAATGGAAAATATATTCACGTTATATGCAAAAAATATTTACCCAAATCCATCAATGAAGTTGGTAAAGGCAAGTGTCACAATCTTGGACGACGATGCCTTGGCCAGAGAAATACAATTGCGCCGTCAGCTAATTTATACTTGCGATGAGACTCAAAATCACCATTTGCATTTGCAAGAAATTATTCGCTCGGATCATGCTTTCGTAACTACCCAACTGAACCAGGTTTCAGTACTTATTTGGATTTCTTTTGTGGAAATATACAATGAACTGGTATATGATTTACTAACGCCATTGCCTTCAGTCGTGTCGGGTGCATCATCCAAGAGCCTCAAAATTGTCGGGAACGATGGAAAAGTCTTCATTAAAGGGTTAACCACCGTATATGTTAAGAGCAGCTTGGAAGCGCTAAAACTTCTTCGCTATGGGTTGCAACGTGTCAACTACGCGACAACATCTATAAATGCGAACTCGAGCCGCTCTCATTGTATATTCATTGTTGATGTGATTAAATACTTTAGCACAGGTCAAATTACAGAGGTGGAATATACATATATTGACATATATATCAACTAATCAGTTATGTTAAAATTATGAATTCGTTTCAGACTTCTTACAAGTTCTGCGATTTAGCTGGTTCTGAGCGCCTGCATAAAACTGGAAATGTAGGCTCTCGACTTAAAGAGGCACAATGTATCAATACATCACTTATGGTTCTCGGTCGTTGCTTGGACGCGGCAAATGCTAATCGAAAGAAAACAAATGAGGTGATTCCATATAGGGAGTCAAAATTAACTATGTTATTACAAGCTGCATTGCTCGGGAAAGAGAAACTGACCATGATTGTAAATGTCACACCCATAGATACATTTATAGAAGAAAACCTGAATGTACTGAGTTTTGCTTCGATTGCGAAAAATATCATATTTAAACAACCAGTTATAAAACGCAAAAACTCCAGCTACTCTTTATTTATTGAATGCTCTAAACCTAGTGTTGGTCCTAGCAATTCAAACAACGAATATGTTAAACAGTTGCTCGAGGAGAATAAGAAGTATAAGAATTATTTAAAACTAACATCATATTTACAAATTATGACGTTTCAAAAAACTTCTTTCAGTTTACGTGAAGACTTAGATCGTTTAAATATCGAGATGAGCGCACTTAAATCACAACACAAGGCTGAGTTGTTGCAACATCTCGAGGAGAATAAGAAGTACTATAAGAATTATTTAAAACTAGAATAATATTTACAACTTACGACGTTTAAAAAAAATCTATTTCAGTTTACATGAAGACTTGGATCGTTTAAGTATCGAAATGAGCGCACTTAAATCCCAGCACATGGCTGAGCTGTTGCAACAAGAACAGGAATTGCGGATCCAACTTGTAGATTCGTTCAAAATTACATTACAAGAAAGAAAACAACAGTTCGAGGCTCGTTTACAGCAAGAACTACTATTTCAAGAGCGCTTATTTGAATCTAGAGTAAGTCATTTGACATATTTTAATGGAACTGCATAATTAATCTGCATTTTTTATTACTTTCAGATGTCATCTCTGAAAAGAAAGTACGAATATGAAATTGAAGATTTGCGTGAGGAATATGAAGAACAAAGTGAAGATTTCAATCCCGAGTCAACTAAAAAACGTAACACACTTAATTAGCCTATTTATTTAGTAATATATTTTGTCTGAAGTATGTTTTATATAATTGTTAAGTAAACCTTAAGGATTTTTACTATATATTCGATTTCATTTTTATAAACAATTCAATTAATACATTTAGTGTAATTTCTGATTGTATGTAACTATTGATCCGTGTGGCTAACGGCTGCAATCTAATGGTGAAAGTGAAGGTTGTTTGGTTTAGCATTTAGTTCGGTTTATAAACCACAGGGTTAAATTTTTTGTTACCTTTTTTTCAAATCCTGCTAGCGCGAACAGGCCCACGGAGCTGCCTGACAATTGGAATCTCAGTGCTCTCTGTCCTAGATGTTACTGCAGCCTTCGGGGCAATCGAAACGGAGTCAGCGAAAATTGGTCTGGCAGAACGAGGGCAAAATGAAGTATATGCTGTCATCAAACAAAGAGTCCCGGCATCTTGGACACCACCTGGCAACTATATCTTCGACGTAGTCAAGGATTTCGTCTACCTTGGCATCGCCATCAACAACAACCAGGTCTGAGACCAAGTAAGGAACAACCCTTGCCAATAGGTGCTAGGGCTCAATAGGCAATTGAAAAGTTGAGCAACTGCTTCGACCGACAAAACTTACACTTTAGAAAACGCTCATCCCGCCCGCGATTCTTTATGACAGGCTTTTACGCTTCAAAAATATGTACGTTCTCTCGTTCCTGAAACAGTTGAAACAGTGAGTGAGACTTGATGTTTAATTTAACTGGCTTTTTATTTTTCCTACCTTGTTATATCCTACACCCCCTACACCTATGGTACTTTGTGCGAAAATTGTAAAATTGTAACGCATTAAGGAACCGTTCTAGGTAAAGACATACATAAGTATATAGAAATGATCAGAATCACTCTCTGTCTTGAATTCCATCTGTCTCTGTTGTCCGTCAGTCTGCTTGTGCAGGAGAGAAGGAAGGAGTCCCACTACCTCGGCACTTTTTTCGGCAAAATGGCTATAATTTGTAAAATTTTTTTCCTCTTGGTATTCAGTTAAGGAGTCGGTCTTCGTTGTCCTACAAAAAATGGGCGTGGTCCGCCCACTATGTAGGCCAAAAATTTAATACACCCAAAATTTCTTTTTTTTTACTTTTTTTTACCGAATAAGTTTAAACCGAATGAGTTAACTTCTCCTTCTTTGAAGGATATACGTTCTCAGATGAAAACTTTTGAATTTGAAACGCGAACAAATTTTGGCGACAAAAATGAAAACGGCATCCGAAACGATTTTACATGAAAAATATCAAATAAACACTTCTTTTTCCAGCCATTAGAGGAAAATAAAATAATACAAGTTCTTAGGGAGGTTGATGAGGACTTTGGCCAAATTAGTTGCGCAGGTTAGAGATGTTTCCCTGAATCTACCAAGAATCAACATTATCCATTGTCAGAATGGCTAAAACTTTGCAAAAGCATCTTTTATTTCGTTTTATTTTTTACCATTTGTTGTTTATATATGTATGTAGGTATGGAATTATACATGTAGGGTTAGTTGCTTATTCGAAGTATATATAAATACGTTAAATAACGTACGCGCACATACATATATAAGTGCAGGAAGCAATCGCCTGTTTATAGTGAATTCATTCTTAATTTTTTTCCTTGAAAAGATCTTTTCATTCTGCCGTTGGCGAGTTCCAAGTTCTGACGATTCTGCCAAAGGTTAACATATTTCTCAAAACGCTTCAAGGGAGAATTATTGTGCAATATTTGAGATTCGAAAGGTTCCATGCTTACATCCGCTGCACATCAAAAATAAGAAAGTTAATTGCGCGCTTTGGTAAATCAACGTGAATGCCTAAACTAAAGTATTATCTTGCATTTTTGCAGTAATAATACAATACAATTTTAATAAGATCTTTTTGTACATTTGAGAGTTTAATAAATGTTGTGGTTTTAAGCCAAATATAGAAACAGGAACAAGCAAAACCAAATGAAGGATATAAATAGCATTTGCTTCTTAGACCTGGCGTGCATCTTATAAAATAATAAAAATGGTTCGATATAGCTTATATTTAGGGGTAGAACCCACACTTTACTAAAAATATCGTCTATTATTTAATATTCAGTATATGAAATTACCTTTTCTTTTTGAATGTTTTCTTTATTTGCTCATTTTGGTTATCTTTAGGGTGAATTTGGGAATACATATGTATGTGTCTTTTATGTATAGTTAATTAGATCAATTAACTTTCCGTGTCTGCTTATTCTTTTGAGCTCCCATGTTTTAACTAATTTTGCTTTGCTTTACAGGTTATTCAGTTTAGATTACAGCAGTTATTGAATACTTTCTTGCGCCTTATAAATATTTAAATGTTTTACTTTATACTTTTTCAATATATTTAATTTTTTGCAATTTAATTGTATAGTCATATACATAAGTTGTAAATGCCTTTAATATTATACCCTAGAATTTTTAAATTTGAATTTCAAATATGAAAACTCTTAACCATGTAATCTCAGCTATCATGTTTCATATCGAATTACAATACCATATCAATATTTGTCGTTATTTCTTTTAATGAAGCATTTGCGTCAGTTGTAATTTTTTAAGTGCATAGGGTGGATTCAAAAAGACGTTTGCCATTTAAAAAATTAGGATAGACGGCCAGGTTTGTTAGTAGAGATACCTCACAATTTCTTGACATATTGTTAGAAATAGTGGGAGAAAGAATATACATACATTGATGTAAAATTCATTCGGCTGCACAAAATAATGTTTAGAATCCTTAAATTTAAGAAAAATACCCTTTTAGGGCTTATTTATGGCTCCTTTTGCAAATTTTCATTTCAATATTTTACTGCTACTTTATTTTAAATTTTCAACGAGCATCTAAGTAAAAATTGTGTTATAGTGTCAAATTTTAGATTTCTACAAATACGTGTTCAATATCCATAATATTGAATATGTATGCTGGTGCTAATACAAATACAAAAAGTTGTTCCTTTCCATCCATTGTTTTGCAATTTGATGCCGTTGGGCCATTGGGCATAAACTTCTTAAACTTGCGACAATTATGTAATCCAATATTTCCTTGCATTTTCTTGACATTTAGTAGTAGAAAACTTGACCTGGTTTTTGCCGTTTCCGTTCTTCGAATTTCCTATTGATTTCCTGTTGGCGTTCAATCTTATTGAGCGCACGAGCGACATATAAAAATTTATTGTCACCCAATTGCTTGCCATTGAGTCCAATAACAGCGGCCAATGCTGATTGTGGGCTTTCATAAGCAACAAACCCGAACCGACGGGAGCGCCCCTCTTCATCAAGCATAACCTGAAATAGATTGTGAAAAAGTAAAGATAAATTTAAGATGTCTCTGTGCAGGTATTTTTGAAAGCTTTAATGCATTGCTGGCGTTCTACAATAAGTTAACTCGATGACGAGGTCGAGTTTTATATCTATACATTCTTATATATATTATATCTAAATTTTGTGTAGATACGTGCACCCAATCAAGCAATAAATAAAACTGCCCATATTGAACAAGTGCAAAAACCTATAACATGTTTTCTGAAAAATACAATTTTAAGAATAACGTTACTTTATTAAGGCTAATAAACATAAATAAAAGCCTCGGTTAAGAGCCCCTCATTTTTTTGACCGCACCCGGTAGTAAAGAATAAAATAGTAAACAATTAATATTAATATGTTCCGGCATATGAAACAGTTGCAACAAATTTATCATTGGACTTATTAAACTATGTATATACATATATCTGAAGAAATATAATTTGCTGTATAAATTCGTATCTATGGAGCAGATTTTATGAGGAGCTCTAATGAATAGTTTGCAATTGGAATGTGCGTATTCAATCGTCAGCTGTATATAAAAGCAAATACAGATTAGGGCATGCGCAGCAAATCAAAGAGCAGAAAATAAGAGCGCAAGTAAGAACTAATATGGTATATCACAAAATAATTAAAAACGTTGAGAAAAGCCGAAATTTGCACATTCTCGTAGCGGATACACCTCAATTGCACCTCGTTTCACCGATTGTATTCTCACACTATTTAATTCTCTGTTAACTACTGCAAACCACTTACCTTATGACTGGTTATGCGTCCGTATGGCTCAAACATTTCACGTAAATGTTGATCAGTGAAATCATCACTAAGATTCTTAACATAGAGATTTCGGAACTGGGTGGCCTTTTCCTGTTCACGGTCGCGTCGCGGTATAAATTTGACAACGTGAACCTTCTGATTGTTGCATAGCATTCCATTAACTTTTTCAATGGCAATTCGAGCTGCTTCCTCCGAATCGAAATGCACGAACCCATAGCCACGTGAATTACCATCTTCGTCCTTGGCAACATTACAGTTAAGTATATTACCAAAAGCAGAAAAGGTATCGTAGACAGCTTTATTATCAATAGAACGCTCCAGATTTTTAATGTATATTTTGCCACTATCAGGGGAACTGGAGCTAGTTGCACTTCCACTACTTGACATATGAGATGATATTGAAGTTATGTTGCTATTACCCATCATAGGAGCATGCACGTGGCGATTCATTGCTGATGCAGCTGCATGGTGATGATTATTATTGATACCTGAATGTGCACCTGGGTGGGCGCCGTGAGTGGCTGGTGGATGATGACCCATTGCAGCGTTTTGTCCGCTTGTAGCAGCGTGATGATGAATTTGGGCCTGTTGGGCTGCTAACGGATGGGCAGCAGCTGCCAGTGAAGCTGCATGATGGTTCAGCGGTGGCTGCTGCTGATGGTAATGATGGTTGGGAGCGGGATTGCCGCGGAATGTCATCGAATTGACGAACATTATTGGATGAGGTGGTGGCGGTACTGTCGGTTGTTTATGTATCGTAGTAGTTGTGTTACTGTAGCTGCGAATTTTGACGGTGTTATAGCGCAATGGAGAAAGTAGCCTATCTTTTACGTTGAACACCAAGATGTAATGGAAAATTCCTTCTCTGTTGATGTACTTACAAATATTTGTAGTCTATTCTATTTTCTTAATAATATTTTTTCCTTTAAGGAGTCTTAGACGGAAAATCCCTTTCTTGTATCTTTTCCTGTCAACTAACTCAATTTCCACATCGTCTGCGTCAGCGTTGTGCAAAAATCGTTTTCTTCCCTTGGTTGGGTTGTCTAGACTTTTATCACCCCTTATTTTCCAACACTCTCTCAATAATACTTCCCGAATTTGTTTCCTCCAAATATAGAGCTAGCTGATTCAAGCTTCTTTAATATTTATTATCCGCCTTATTTTTATACTTCTAGTCGATTTTCAAGCGAATGCGAATAAAACTACAATATTTAACAAATCCCGAAAATCTTTACAAACGAGTTTCAGGTTCCCTTCGATTTTTTCGTTGTTGCCATGTAATTGAGTTAAAAATAATCGTACCAATACCGTACGTTATTAAACAGATTAAATGCAATGCTGCGACTCCAATTTCTGTTCTGGTACTGCGAGGGTTTTAAAATTAGTAGAAGGTACGGGTATTCATCTAAACGCGTAAAAATCTCGCAAACTGGACAAACTGTGCGTTTTTGCACGCTCGTCGTAATTTTTAAAAATTCAGGTAAATATACCGGACCAAATCGCGGCGCAAACTTACGCTGTTATCTGCGAAACTTATAAATCAGCTGTTTTAGGTATTCTTCTTGACAAATAGCACAGTTATGTCTTAAAATAATTTTACTTGTTTTGATTTTTCACTTTAGCATTTCGGTTTATACATACTGTCATATTTCTAAATGCCCATCAACTGTTAAAACTTGCACTAAATTTGGGAAGTGGGGTAGTGGCAGTTGACACCACAGAAGAGATCAGAAGTGTATCTAACCAATACTGTCACAAATTCTAGCCCTAACCCAATTAACTTTTAACATCAAACAGCTGGACCTTTGCCCCCACGGACAGTGTACGTGTGAGGCAAAAAAAGTGCAATATTTTCGATCAGCTTACTCTGATACACTTCTGTTGGGTATTCTGTGGTTGACACTTTTAACAGCATATTATGAAAAATCCCTTAAATAAAAAAGTAAAGTGAAATACGTCGATTGAAGTGAAAACGGCTGCACTTTCTAGAGGCCGAACACTCACATCCACTGAAGCATTGCAGCGCCTAAGAAATCGTATGTTTACAAAAAGAATAATTCGTTATCAAAAAACAATTTTCCTTTTTCAAAATTCAAAACGTTTTAAAAATAATATACAACTTATACAGTATCGTCAAATAAATAAATAATCACTTTCTGTCTAGAATTCCAGTTGTCCGTATGTTTCTCTATCAGTCTGTGGCCGTAGAAAAGATGGAACCAGTGGTCCGATTTATACCACCTTTTTTACGCAGTGACACCGAATCAGCTTGATAAAATCCTTGAAATTTTAATCTTACGATATTGTAATATGTTTGAATGATGTGGGAATTTCTCTGTAGAAATTTCCATCTGGCAGCACTTTTAACGAGATTGTCTTTTGCGCTTTTATATTTTAACTGACACAGTGAAAAGATGTGGATGTTGGATGAAAGTATTAACCCCAGCCCGCGAAAAAACAAGTCAATACATAAATTAAGACTTCTTCGGAAATACAGACGTAAAATGGAAGATCTCTATTGGGATGATGGTATTAATCAAGAATTTGTAAGCAAACAAGCGCCGAGGATAACATCTGATCTTTCTATTCATCGTTTTAAAGAGCAGCGTTTACTAAGTAATGCCGATCGGTGCAAATACGAGAATCCAAAACACAGTTTTAGAAAGAACACACGGCTTGTCCGAAATTTTCAAAATTGCGCGGAGATAGAGCCTTGCGAACCCTCGACAACATATGGAACGTGCGAATCGAATGCGTCAAATTCAATGCTTAATGATGATTATGACGACGAACTGCTGCTTGCTTGCTTAAGAGCAGAAAAAGAATCAAATTCAACAAAAAATAAGAATTTAAATCGTGATTGTTTGGCGGCACCCAGAACAACAGGTAATACCGTTCCAGAGATTTATTGTGGTAGTGTGCGAAATTTAAAAAATGGCGCGGACATAGAGCCTTGCAAATCCTCGATAAGATATGAAGAATGCGAATCGAATGCGTCAAATTCAATGCTTAATGATAATGATGACGACGAACTGTTGCTGGCTTGCTTAAAAGCAGAACAAGAATCAAAATCAACCAAAAATAACAATTTCAATCGTGATTGTTCGGCGGCACCCAGGACAACAGGTAATACCGTTCCAGAGAATGATTGTGGTAGTGTGCTAAATTTAAAAAATGCCGCGGACATAGAGCCTTGCAAATCCTCGACAAGATATGAAGAATGCGAATCGAATGCGTCAAATTCAATGCTTAATGATAATGATGACGACGAACTATTGCTTGCTTGCTTAAAAGCGGAAAAAGAATCAAAATCAACAAAAAATAAGAATTTCAATCATGATTGTGGTGATGGTGATTTTTCTTTCAAAACATTTTGTTATAAAAAGCCAAATCAACTCGAAAATGTTATAGACATGCATTCAAAGCCGATCGACAAATATTCCCTTCGTAATACTTCTAAAACGAACGCAATTTCTTCAGAGTCGGCGCTACAAGCAAACCTTTTTCCTTCGAAGGTAAACAAACAAAACATTGAACTTTCTGTTATATTTATCTGTGATCCATGTATAGGTTTCCCCAGATTCAATATGTCAACAAGTCCCAGTTTGTCGGAGGAAAATTACTTATGGTTCAAATGCGGGTATTAATGGTTAATACAAATTAAATTTATAACGTAAAGAGCGCCGAATATGTATTTTACTTTCTTACATATTTAGGTTACGTCTCAAAAGATGGAGTAGGAGTTATTAGACCAATTCAACTTTCTCAAAATATAAAAATTGCTGAAGGTGAGGGTAATCAATTTATTGTTTAAAGGATATAGAAATGAAAATATAATAAAATTTGTGTTTTGTTCCAGAAAAAATTGTGAGCCAACCTGGCATGAAAACTCCTTTAATGGAAAATGATACTTGCTGGAATGATGATTGGAATTTTTTCGTAAATTTTCAAACTGAAGATGCTTTTAAACTGCCACCAACACAGTCTAAAAAAAGCTTTAATGAAAATTTTTCAGAAGTTCCAAAGACTGTCCTAAAGCCAAACTATTGCGGCAAATTTCAAATGGCATCGCGAAAAGAAATAAAGATTTCTGAGGAGGCATTAACAAAGGCCGAAGCATTCATCCAGAAATACGGAACAGCACAGGAAAATATAGATAGTACTGAAGTGCAGAAACCTTGTGCGTTTTTCGTCGAACCAAATGTGCCCACAAATTGTTTTCCAGCTTCAATGAGTTCTAACGCAGAATCGTTAGGAACTAAATTAAACCCCACCAGCAAAAATTTTAGTTTTCAAATCGATGAATGTGTCGGAAATATTGAAGTCTGTGCGCAAATTGAATTCGACCAAGGACAGAATTCGTTATTAAGAAAAGAAAGAAAATTAATGATAAGAAAGGAAGCAACAAATGTAATTGAAGGCACAGCTTTGAAAAAAGTAAAATTGGCTCATCATTCTAAACAATTTCTTGATAGAAATACATTTGTCCAAGAGGAAGAATTCAGAGGATTTTGTACGGCATCGAAAAAATGTATAAGTGTATCAAATGACGCTAAATTAAGAGCTGCTACAATTATCAAGGAATCTGAAAGTTCGGATTATGATATTTTGAAACCACAGCCTACGTCGAAATCTGTCTATCCATTAGAGCACAACAGCAATGAACGTGATTTAGAAGTATGTAAGAGATACATTAAAGAAAAGAGATCATCACCTAAATTAGATTTGACTAAATTGAAGGGAAATTGCGAAACCGACACTGCAAAAACTTCAGACAATGCTTCAACAAAGTGTTACACGTTTCACAATCGCAATTCATCAAATGATCTGGTTTATAATGCAACGGATTGTTTATTGCAGCGTAACTTTGTTCGTAATATAAGTACGAAAATATGTTCATCGTCTTTATTGTCAAGCAACGCCTGTCGGCCTTCCGGCTTAAGGTGTCGTACCATTAACAGTAAGAAATGATCGCAATTTATTGAATAAATGTCATCTTCATATTATAATATGTATATGTAAATTTAATTAATTTATCGAAATAATTTTAAACATTTTAATTGTCCTCATTGTGTAGTTGCATGATAATGTTGCGTACTTTTTTTATGACCACCTTCATGTGCTCGAATTTACCCGTGGAATCAGGTAAATTTTCAAAGTTAATAACATCACTCACTCCAACTTTGAAATTAACACCATCGGGTAATTTTTCGTATGGTGAAAATTTTAATACAGGCGTACCGGGTAGAGATGCTGTAATCATTTCCATTTTGTTATTTACCAAAGGTACCGGGGTGGATGGCGCCATACATTTAGTTTCAGTTTGCAAGTGATTTTCTTTTTGTCTACAGCTTTGATCCGAATCATAGTGAGTAGTTTCTAATCCAGTTACTTCATCTAGTTCAATGGAATTGGTTGATATATCATCTTTAAGCTCTAATAATAGCTTTTGCTGTTGCTCTTCTAAATCGGCAAGAGTAGGGGACAGTGCTCGGTGTTCTAACGGGAAAGACTTTGATCTTACTTCCCTTTCAGGCGCATCTTTTTCTGTCTCCGATGGTGATAGTGGTGTTGTGCGCGACGGCAATAAATCCTCATTAGAATGCGTCTGTTTTGCTGGGACAGGTGATACATTCGATTTTGTAACGATTTCGGAGCTTTCGTCTTCTAATTCCATATCAGTTACTTCCACGGTGCTAGTATTTTCAATGACATTTGTGCTCTTTAATTTCCTTCTTTTGTAGCCATGAACAACTCTACCTCCTAGAGTTCTAATAAATTCATGTTTCATGTCCTGAGGACTTAATGGAGGCACATTATGATGCTTATAGTCCTACAAAAATGTTTACTAAGTTTTTTTTATAAAGCGGAATTTTTTAAGACTTACATCATAAAAGTTCATTCCTGGATTTTGATTAAAACCAGGAAATTCAATAATTTTTGAAATGTCAAATTTGTCGTTTATTCTATCTCCATCATTATCATCATCATCCGACGGGAGCACTTTGGCACCCTACAAAGAAGATTAATTTTTAATCAAAGTTCTGATTCATTGTACTTAAATAAAAACTTACATCTGAGTTAAAGAGAGACATGCCCGAATGAGAGACTCTAGCTTCTTCTAACCATCCTGGTGGATAACCTAACAGGCGCATACGATAAAAAAAGAACGGCAATTCGCCCTTTTGCAGGCCTAGTGCTAATTGCAGCTTCGAGCTAATAATACCAGGACGCAAGTGCGCGAAGCTCTGTTCGATATCGACATGATAGCGTTCTTGTTTTAAGGAGAAAACCTTTTTAGCACGGTTGATACGAATATTGTTACGTGGCTTGGGGCAGTTGCGAAGCTCGTGATTCATAAAACCACAGTTAAAGCATTCCGAGGTGGGCCGTGGCCTTTGACATTTGTCAACATCGGATTTTTGCTTTTTATATTCTGTTGTTACGTCTAATATGTCCTTAATAGAACGTTTGTACGAAGGCACTTGCCCTTTGTCTAAACTTACTGCAGGAGCTGTGTCCACCATAAAAAGGGGACCCTGATTACCCAAGATTGACAAATCTTCATTCTGGTCGTCGGTCGGTTGCGATTGTGATAGGAATGCTCGTACACTGTTCTCTGTCTCTAATGCAGAAAATACATATTTCTCTGAAGTTGTATTTAGCTCCAAAGTAAGTGTGTTGACTACCTTTTGAGATAATTTTTTATAATCGATTTTATTCTGAAATTTTATTTCAAACACTAATTGGTCTTCTTCCATATCAACTTCGCCTTCTTCCGAAATTCTTCTGTTAGAACTGTTTGTAGCCTCTGGAAATAAAGGGACACTATTGGAATTCTCTTGTTCCATTGTTAAAACTGTTTTCTAGACTCCGTAGAGTATATATTTTCCTTATATCGAACTAAAGTATCTTTTATTTATGCCAATGAAGTTTTATGCTTAATATAAGATAGGGATGGGTAACGCAGCGCTGCGTTGAGTTATTGCGCTAGCGCACTGAAATGCGCCATTGCGCTGATACACCATTTGGCAACACTGTGGCGCAATAACTGCGCTGATACACCTTTTGGCAACACTGTGGCGCAGTAGCGCAATAACTCAGCGCAGTGTTGCTAGCGCCTAGCGATGGGTAGCGCAGCGCTTCGTTGTGTTGACTCCCTTTGTTGTCGAAAACCAACCACAAACACGCCGGCCTGAATTCAGCGCAGTGTTGGCAGAGACTAAATATAGACTCTGGTGTTGCATTGACGAATTTGTAACTCAAAGCGCAAATGAACCAATTTTATTTTGCAATAAATTTTATTTTATTCTACAAACATATTTAGATCTTTATTACATTCCCAAACAAAATAATATGACAAACCGGGCCATAATTTGTATACATGTATGTATAAATAATCTTTTTATTAAATAATTCAATTGTAAAAACACTTATGCACAACACTACAAACACGTACTGATACACTTGCGCTGGCTTCAGTGTATCTGCACTCAAAAATTTGCGCTATTACCCACGCCTAATATAAGAACGCTTTTCTTTTTATGCAAACAGTGTTCTCTATTTTCAATGTTTTTCTTGTTTTGGAGGCCATTTGCAAAATTACCGAATAACACGCCGGGGGCAAGTGCAAGTGAGATGCACGGTCAACTGTCTCCCTTTTTTTACTAACACACTGAGTTGGTCAACTGATTTTTAGTTGCCTGGCGTCTTCTTCTTATTATCGCACAAAGTGTTTCACTTACAAAGAGAAATGCATAATTCACATATTCACATAAAATAACGTTGCATATTCAAAATTGTGTGATTCTGATTAGTAAAGTCTTTCGATGCTGGTAAATTCCAGTAAACCTCTCAATAACTTGGTTGATAAGATTGTCGGTAATGTTGTGTAGAAGAAACACCAACTGCAACAACCAAATATCAAAAATAAACCTGTTGTAACTTGGCTTTTAGCACATGTATCAACCTAAATGTAAAAATTGGTACTAATAATGCAAATTTTACAAGGTAAATAGTATATACTAATATGGGGAACAGTATGTACTAATATGGGGAACAGTAGTTTTTTTACTGCGAAAAACTGCAACCGTTCACCGCTGAATTTGATACATTTTGACTATAGCTTTTCAGCGGTTTTCAGTTTTTTGCCCCAAAACAGCTGTCAAACTCACAAAGAGAGCGCTGCCCGAGCATTTTCTTTGACAGATCTTTCTTAACACCTAACAGAAGAGGTCTCCACTGGAAAGTTCTTTCCGAACAGCAAATGTTAGATATAAATCTCTCTAGTGGCACAGTGGAATTTACCGTAAGTAAGAAGTTCTTGCTAGGGGCGTCTCTCCATTGGACATTGATGTGAAGGAAAAAGTTGGTTGACAAAATATTATATTTTCCCATTAAGGGTTGGAATATGTAAAAGTTGTGCGAATAGGCGTGATTTTAAGCGGATTGCGTTAAAACCAATTTTAGAATATCTTCAAAGGATAGCAAAGTGAAATATGGGGCATTTGTCCAAAATACGCGTTCCAAAATGACAAAATGACAGTCGATGTTAAGCGGGCGCTGCCCGAGCATTTCTTTTGCCACTTATGTTTTGATTTTACTCTTTGCTGCTTAAGGGCCGCATAACATACAAAATACTGACATCTGCAATACGTTTACGTCTTCAAGAAACATAGCAATTTTTAGGTTCACGTAAAGATGCGTTATGCCAGATGTAACTGAACCTTTACAATAGAGAACGTTATCTGGCTACACATAAAATTGTCCACAAAAAATGAAAACTTTTTATTGTTTTAAAGAAAACCACTAAGACATACTTATTATTTATTATATATATTTATTATTATATAAAATGATGATGATTGATTCGTGCAGTAGCGCACTACCTTGCGTGTGCTTGTTATATTTTTGCAATACATATGTATATGAGCCGTTATCTTTGAAGGTGGTGTAGGTGTATTTTATTTCATATGGAGATATTTAAGGTTTTGCAATTGAATGATTTGTAAAATATGGATGTATGTTGTTACACTAGCTTTGTATTTTTTAAATATTAAATTGATTTAAATTAAAAAAAAAATTTTATACTTTTAATGGTTTCCAAAGGACTTATACTCCTTTCAAAGTCAGCAGAAAGAAAAAATCTTACATTTACAAAATATTAACTAAGGGATCTCAATGGAAACGAACCATTTTCTTTTTTTGTAATTTTAATTAAATACTTCAACAATAAAGAAAATAAAAATAGCAAATTAAAAAGGCTGTATTTCTACATTTACTATTTAGCAAAAATTATTTATACTCTTACTGTTAATATATTTTAACTTTTTTCAATATGATCAAGTTTTTGAAAATATTCATGATGTATTGGAGGGATATATTGTAATAAAGAAATCATATCTGTAAATTTTTCAAATGTGATGGGAATTATCTGGAATGATGATATAAACGTGTTAGTACTATATTTCCAGAGATCTGTGGTCTTCCTCGTGAGGGCAATAAATTTAGTGAATTATAATCCTCATTTTCACTAAATGAAGTTTTACAGAACATTGTGTATAATTTGCTTTTTAAAACCCTCCAGCATATCTTCAACCAATTTACTTCTTCACCATTGATATTTTTTCGCCTTCTTAGAGCTATATCTTCTATATTCCTACTATAAACGGAGAAAACCCGAAATTCTGGGAAACTATAAAAATGTTTATGTCATTTACAATGATGCTACATATAAAAAACGGAGCCTTACCTATGGAGCAGCACAACAAGGCACCAGAAACGGGCGAACTCTCTGATCAGATCAAAAACCAACGTAGATGTTGTAGATCTAAAATCATGGTACGCGAAGAATGCAGTTTACTTTTTTAATTATAAAATCTTTATTTATTTTACGACTAGATGCAAAGAAGTTTTTAATAAACGAAGGGATATATATAATATATACGTACAAGCGGTTAAACGAAACATTTTCTTGTAGATACTTTACTGTGTGCGGTTTGAGTCAATACCAAATAGTACTGAGGCTTTTTAAGCTACTCAATATTGTATGATATATTGACTATAATGTTTTAAATTACAAATAATTGATTTGTATTTTTAAGAATTCGTATATATTCTATGTACATATATTTCAGATTTTTCAAATAGTTGCACATTCGACGGGAATCAAAGGAAATATATATAAACAGCTATTCCTCTTAAAAATGCATACATTGGATAATATAACTAGACTTCATTATATAATTTAAAACACTCATTTTGCTATGGAGTTTTTTTTAGATTATTTCAAGACGCATAAATGTGGTGGAATACAGTAGATGTTAACAGATTTTAAATATATTTCCAAAAATATTCAATATAATGTTCTCATTTACATATACATATGTATGTACTTGTAATACAGTATGCGCTTGTAACGATAGCCAAGTGGATTAATAAAGTTTGCTGCTCACAAGCTGCCATTTGTCATATAAGCTTTAATTCAGTAATTTATTTCTTTTTACCAAGAGTTTCGCGCCATTCGTTATATTTGTCCATCTCCTCATGCAATTGAAGGGCTTCAATACAGGCATTGAAGAATGGTGAGCCAAAGCAGTCTTGTCTAGATGGAAATAAAAATAAAATACTTAATTAGTAAATCCCATTCGAAGATATTTCCTTATCTTTATTTCATATATACACACATATATGCAAAAAGTGAAGTAACAAAAACTCGAATGCTACCTCTCAAAAATGGCAAACATTCTCAAAATAACTTTTCCTAGTTGAAGAAAGGTTGTTTCCCGTTTGAAAGTTTTAGGAAAAATTAATGCAAAATAGGAAATAGAACAAAAAAACATACCATTCAACTTAAATCTTCTGTTGTGTTTAATTGAATTTGACAGAGGAGTCAATGGAATAATTACTGCAGCATGGGGCCTTTCCTGAAGTTGCTCTAATTCCAAGATGTAAATTACGAAATATAAAAATATCGAAATTTAAACTTTTTCTTTTCATGCGACGACTTCTGCTGTTTGTTTACTATCACAATTTTTCACTTTATTCAATGTATGCATTTTCAGCTAGTTCATGTGATTTTTGAAACCTTCACTATTTCTTTCATAAACGTTTTCAATATATTAAAATTTTTTTAAATTTTTTTTGTGTTTTTCACAAATTGCCATAAACATGTTTGCTTAGGCTGAAGCCATATTGAATAAGCCATAGTCCCAATTTAGGCGCGGCAACACAAACGGAACATTTTTATAGCATCTCGATTGTCACGGTTACAAACGGCAATTCTTTCAGCAAGTTTCTAAAATGATTGGGGGCAGATGGAGACTTATTACTATTGAAGAGAAAATTCAATGAAATTTTCACCGATTGTTTGAAAAAAAACGATGTTGTGAGATTTTCACATTTTAGGTATAAAGCAGAATCTTAAGTTCATCAGTTGATCAACACCGCCGCTGATTCTAAATATTCCGCAGCTGAATTCAAAAGTGCATTCCATCTCTCCCTAGTCCCCAATATATGAAAAAGCACTGATGAAATCATTTATGCTCCCAAGCTTGTCTTTCCCTTCAGAAAAATATTTACTGAGATCAAGTAAGAAAAATGGAAAACCTCAAAAGTACAGTAATACCTCACTTTGCGACGTTAAAATTCGTCGCAAGCGAAACGTCGAAATTCGAATGGTATGGAGGTGTGCTAAAATATTGAAGATGCATATGTCGCAATGCAAAATCCAAAGGTTATTTGATCAAAAACAAAGCAATTTCCAGTTTCTAATCAATTTATTTATTAATACAGAAAATTAAAACTTAAGAATTTTACGATGCGATGTGAAATGATGAAAATTTACGCGCAAATTTTTTTCGACGCAATGCGAAATGTCGCTAACTGAAACGTCGGAAAGTGAGGTATTACTGTAGTAGTATTTTCCTTTGGGAGTTTTGAGTACAGTGGCCAACAACAGTGGACAACAATTTCACTTTTAGTAGAGGTAAGGGAGAAGTTTGGCCTGGATTTAAAGTATGTGTTGCCCAAAGCGGATAAAATGCGATGGCATTTTTATTTAACCAAATAACAATTGAGGACCTTAGCAAGACCAGTAGTATCGATTAGTTAGCAATACTCCTCTTTATAGAAATTCTCCGAGTTATCAGTCTATGTTTGAAGAAAAAATTCTTAATTTTACAATTGCTTGCCGTGCTAAAAACGAGACATTTTCAATCATTCGTTTTCTGGGAAGCAATATGGACTCGAATGTTTGATTTTTTCCAATGTGGTTTCAGCCTAATAAAATATCATGAAACATATATAGACACATATTGAAAATCTATAACTTCAAAATGGTCATTACAAATTACGTATTTTATTCTGCATACCTGCTAACTATGAGTTCTTATAGCTAAAAAATCAAATACAAACTTAATACTTTTCGTTCGATTCCACAGAGTGCAGTAAATGAGTAAAATAATTTAAAATTAATGTAAAGAAATATTTCACATTTGTCCAGGATATACAGGATTCATATCAAACAAGTCTGATATAGTTGTTGATATGGATTTTCCCACTTAAACCACGTTTGAGTTTCACATTGATAATGAGGTGTAAAATATATGCTAAATCCTCAAAATGAAGTATAACGGCGTTCGAATTTCCATAACATGCCAATATAACCTTATCGATACATAAAAGTGTATCTTTGCACACAAATGAATGTAATGTACATACTCATTCCCATTGGTATATTGCGTTTCTTAGTTCATTTTTATAAAGGCGACTTAATAGATAGTGCGTTAAAATTGTACAAAATTTTAATTATAATAAACAATAAATAATACTAATAATTTTCCATTAAATGTAGTTCTGGTAAAAAATTAAATTAAAATTAGTTAAAATAAATAACTTAGGGGTAAGCATTACATTTCTGTCCTTCTTTAAAATAAACTAGATTTACAATATTAAAAATGGCAATATACATAGTTGTAATAAATAAGTACGAAGTAATGTAAAATAAATAACATAAGTAAAAATTAAAGTTATGTTGGGACCGGCGGCATATTGAATGATATTGGAGAGCCATTTATAACCTTAATGAAGTGTTGTAATTTGGAAACTTCGTCCGATGGTATAAAAAGCACTTTTAAACATTCTCCAAACCATTTCGAATCAAAGCAGTCTTTCCTAAAAGTATAAAAATCAAATCGACAAAATAAAATAAATAAACAAGAACCAAAAAATATACAGTATAAACACACCGAAATAAAGTAGAGTTTACATACATAATATGTACGTATGCACACACCTATGCATTGATTGTTTAAATGATTTTAATTACTGTATGCAACACATATATTTTAGGGAGAATTTTAAATTTAGAAAGGTTAAGCATCAAAAATTAAAATTTTGTAAAATATAAGTATTTTTTTTTTTTTTAAATCAAAACTAATTAAAGATCATATTAAAGAATTTACCTTACGTTATTTAGTGATAAGCTTCGTGTAAGTTTATTTATGAAGAATTTCGAATAAAGTATTTGAATGGCCTTAAATTTTTCAAAATAAAATTTCAGTTTGGCCTTATCATTATATGAGCAATGATATTTAGATATATTTCGACTGGCGGTAGGAGCGATGGATCGATCACTGCGTGACCACATGATTTTTTTGAGTTTCCATATTTTGGGAATACTAACCGTTTTCAACTGATAACATTTAATACTCTTAAGTTGCCTAACTTGTTCGTATTGCACGCATTAGTTGAAATTTGTGAAACAAATAATGCACAAGGGTCACTATAATATCAAACATTACTGGGTATACAGGGATATCAATCCCGAAGGTTTTTCCCAGTGTACGGATTTCGAGACTAAAAATTATAATCCTGGGATCTCGGAATTTTGCGAGAAATAGAACGTAAACAGACGAAGAAAAGTGTTAATGGAATTGGTAAGCCATTTATAACTTTAATGAAATATTGAAGTTGTATGACTTCTTCTGCAGTTAAAAACAATTTAACACACTCTCAAAACGTTTCTTGAATAAAAAATTATGCCTGTCGAAAATAGAGTTACGTTCCTTGGAAGACAAGACATACAACACAACACAATACAAAACACATATGTATAATAAAATAGTTTGGAAAAAGATGAATAGACAAACGATTGAATTTCGCACAGTAAGGTGTTAAGCAGTTTCAATGTAATAATTAGAGCCCGACCAAACCCGAAATTTTGGCCGAGACCGAACTTCGGCCTTTTTTTAATGTTCAGCCTAGACCGAGACCGAACCTTTCGAACATATGTATATGCAAAAAATAAAAAGGAATTTTAATTTTAAAAAATTCATAAATTTTTTGAAAAAAAAATACTTTTTTTAAAAAAACAATTCATTTGAAATCAATAAAAAGTAAATATTAAAATTTATTTAAAACTATACGATTTTTTGCTCAACTGTTCGGCTAAATACTCTGCCTTTTAGGAGTCGAGACCGAACCGAGACCGAACCCGAACCTTTTGGCCGAACTGTTCAGTAACCGAAACCGAGACCGAGCGTTTGGTCGGGCTCTAGTAATAACTAAGAAGATTAAATTTGACATAAAAATATATGTTTGTTACACATAGGAACTGAAGAAATTACGTTTTGTGCAACTTTTACTCGTGAAGTGTGTAAAACACAGATGTAATAACATAATAACGTAATACATGGCATTTAGGTACAATGGGCCAGTTTTTCTTCAGGAAATTCATAAGTACAAATTTATTCTTAATTCTGCTTCATTTTCCTTTTATAATAACATAATGTGGTTTGGCATTTGAAATTTCAAAATATTCTTGCGAATTTTCTTACTATTTCTTATGCACTCGTTCCCAGAGCTGATTGATGACAGTTGGCGGTTCGCCAATAATTGTCAAGTTACTTTTTCCTTTTAATTTTTAAGTATGACTAGCAGCCCTCTATCGCTTCTAGATCCGGGTTCTGTGCAAGTTATTATAACACGTTCAATGTTTCAACTGAAACTCATGCTGTAATTATTTTCACGCATATTTAATTCATCATCAATATCAAAGTTCATTTTTTGATTGCTCTTTCAAATGCTAAGATACATGAACAGACCCTCTTTGATTAATGGGACTAATAAAGACCGGGGCCGTTGCGATAACCAAGGCTGTCGCAACAACCATAGTTGTTTTTTCTTGCCTGAAAATGAAAAAAAAAACCAAACTGCAAATAGATGTCGGATGCACCTTATTTGTTAAAAAAAACCTTAGTAATTTTATTTAAGGAAGCAAAAAAACAAATAAATAAGAACTTAGCTATATTAAATTTAATTTGAAGTAAGAAAAAAGAACAAAAGTATATATAAATCGACTTTATAGATATTAAATTGCTTTAATGTAAGGTGTCAAAGATTTGCGCTTATCGAGGTGGTGCTGTATGTATCTACATTAGATATCAGAGCAATTTTTGCTTTGTATTCTTTTGTATGGCTCTGCTCCCGAGTTACAGCAGATTGAATAATACTCAAAAATGAATATGGCATACGGATGACAAACCAGCCCCGGTGGAACCGCCACCACATAAAAGTCTGCCCATACTATACGAAACTATATAATATATGAATTCATCTATGCATATGCATACATACATACATACATAGATGGATATTTGGCTTAAACGGAACTATTACTGGGTTTCTTACTTGCATAGTCGATGGATACTTGTTTCACGAAAGAGCTGATAGCAATCTTCACAAATCCGGTCCAATCGGAAGAACATTGTTTTATTAAAAATGCCTTTGCACTCTAAATCGAAAAAATTACTTCTTTTGGACAAATTGTGATTGTGAGGCAAGCCCGTGATAAGTGGAATCAGTACGAAAAACAGCACGACCGAGATCTTTATGTTGCGGGAACTCATCTGTAATTATGCATAGAAACCGAAATTGGATTAGTATTCTTTATCATCTAACTCTGTTTTATATCAATTAAATAGAATCAACATTATCTAAAACATAAAAAGATTTTAACTCTTTTTTTTGCTTTTATTTATAATCCTCAGTAATGATGAGAAATACTACAGTTATTGTTATTCCGCCGTAAATACCTACTAACTTATTTACTTATATATGCACATATATGGCCACTACAACCTCTGGTAGGGCTCGGTCTCGCGCACCAAAGGTGCCCTTGTTTTGCGTACGTCTCCTCCAGTCCCTGGCTTTGATAGGGCTTCTTTTATTTGGTCGCCCTAATCTGCGCCAGCACTCGACCTTTGCATCGAAAACCTTCTTTGCCGAAGCATTTTCGTTCTTTCGCTTAACATGCGCCATTCACCGAAGCCGCTGACTGTGGGCCCACTTGGTCACGTTCATATCGGCTTTCAGCTCATGCAGCTTGTTGCTAGGTTAGACAAGAGATTCATCGCCAACGCGACTTGGGCTATAGCTTTTGCGAAAGGGTTTTCTCTCGAACCCCTCAAGACCAGCTTTATCGGTTTGTGTCAGAATTCATGCTTCGGCATGGAAGAGAAGCACGGACATCCTGAGCGTCTTGTAGAGTGTGAGTTTCGCCGCTCGAGAGAGAAGAGGGATTAGAGCATTTGCGATTTCCTACTGAGCCCAAAGTAGCACCTATTGGCAATTATTCGCTTGATCTCAAAGCTGACGTTGATAGCGTCAAGGTAGATCAAATGCTATAACTATTTTTTCCTGCTGACGCATGACTTCCTCATGGATTTTTATAAGAAACTTGTGTATCCAGAAACTATTTAATACTCGATAGATATTTTCTTGCGAAATTCGTGACGTAAGCAAAAAAATATGTAATCACAAGCTTAAATGTAATATCGGCAATGCCTTTTAAATTGGTGTGAGCTTAGATTGCAGTCTTTATCTATGATACGTACATATGCATATTCTTACTTCATATTCATTGAGATAGAATAACAAAATGGGGAAATGTTTGTTGTTCCGAGAATGGAAATTCGCTTTCGCAATATTGGAAATAATTGAAAAGTTTTCAAATGGCTTTATACTTACTAGAACGCACAACAGATGGTAATATTAATGTAAGAATCCAATACATATTTGTCTTAAACATTTTTAAAGTTATGAAAAAAATGTAGGTGTCGATTCACAATTCAGAAAGAACACTACTATTCACACCCACTATTTTTGTTGTATTTTCTCGTGCGCATTTAAATTGCTTTATTATTGATATGTTGATGTTTTCAATTAAGAAGGAACGTCTATATTAACTTGTAGGAGCTTGCTCTCGTGCCAACATCGAATTTCCTATTGAGCTTACTGTCTCGAAACTGCCTCTATCTTTGCCAGATAACTTGTCAGGGGGGTTGAACTTACATTTTAATGGAAACATTTTGTTATCGCGTTTTCATAATGCATTGGCCCCACTGATGTTGGCCAATAATGCTTTTCTTGTGAAGAAGCTAAATTGAAAGCCGCGTATCGCAGATATCCCAACCATGCAAATATTAATAAAATGTAAATTGGTTCGAATAAAATTGGTTTTAAATGAAAATGGTGGAACCTTCGTTTAGTTGTCAACGCTGTCAACCAGCAACAACCTGTTAGAAATTAAAAACGCGTGTGTTTGACCACTTTCTAAAATTTGTTAAAAATCGAATTCTCAAAACTTGTAGTTCTCTTTGCAATCGAATGGCACCTGGTTCTCACTGTGGAAATTAAAAATCTATATTATAAATTTGCGTGTTAAGAATGTAGAAAAACAGATCCGCTGAAGCAGGAAATATACATACAATTCACATTGTAGAACCAATTACAATAAACCCTTGCTATGAGAATAAAGCGAGCTGAGTGAAACCCAAACGCCTCCGAGCTGGAGCCGCTAAAGTTTAAGCCGCTTCAGTTGCATAAAAGGTTTATTTGAGCATAGGTGGTTTCCTTTAATTCTGATTTAAAAAATCGAATTTGTTCCTTAAAGGTTTGTAATTCATTATGGTGTTAAGAATAGGGACCAACGGATTTTGCGGTACTCGAAGTAATTCAAAAGATATTGCCACTGTTATGAATCTGCGTAAAATCCAAATATTTGGTAACAATATTGATATTGAGATTTGCAATTTTTAAATTGTTTGATATGGACTTATTCGTCAATTTAATTCCGGAATAAAACTTATTCTTGTTATTTATGAACAGTTTAACATAGTTTGTTTATAAATTGGACGAAAGAAAATATTATCGAGTCTCTCTTCTAATTCCCCAAGCAATCAGTGGTATTATTTTCGTTGCCGGCTGGCAAAACCGAAAGAAATACATATACTGATTGTAATAAATTTTGGAATTCGATACCAATTAAATGGCTTTTCCATGCGGTCACTACATCATGCCATTACCATACAAACTCGTATGCATATGCAATTATATTGGGAATTTCGTAGATGGAAAAGGAAATGTCAAAAATAAACAAAATTTATTTTAAATCAATAAAAATCCTTGAGGAAGTCTGGCCAATTCGCTTTCACCATTAATTTACATACCGCATTATAGAAGCATTCGTTTAAATACATGCATATTTTGTATATGTACTAATTTTAGTATCAATTTTCGACCCGAAGGAAAGGAAATATTAGGAAATCTAGGAAATCGTACTGAATACTGGTTGAGTATTCAAGCTTGGATTAGGAGAAGATAAACCTACACATCAGTTATTTGATTTGGTAACTATGTATGCACCTACATAATTGCACAATGTCCGCAAACCAGGGAACACATATTATATATTAACAATAATCTAGTAATATATTTTTGACAATATACCCATATGTTGGAGATTAATGTTAACTTTGCCAACTGGCTGAACAAACAGACATAAACCGATTTCGCAATGGATCAGAAAATAGTAAACAGTGATGAGTTTACAATTAAAAACATATTTGAGTGAAATAACGCACATACATTGTAGAAGAATTTCCCTAATCAAGGTCCCTATCGACTGGAATAATTGTCACTGAAATAAAATAAAATTTTTGACCGAAAAGTACTGCACATACATAATTTAAATAAATAGCCAGTTTTAGGTCGAAGCCAACTTATTGACCACTCTTTAATAAATAATAGTTCCACACGAAGGTCAAATCCGATACTTAGAGGACGGAACGTGGACGAATTTAGTACATAGTATGCATGATATGTATGTACATACATATATAGTCTTTTAGCGCATGCTGCAAAGTATGTGTGGTGAGAATATATTTTTTATTAATGTGTGGATAACTGCATACGTTTTTATATCGATATAAGACAATTGTGCATACTACACATTACATTGTGATGTTGGGAGCGTGAATCTTCCACATGTACTTGCGAATAATTGAATTCAACACTTGCGAATGCATAGGCGCATATTACTTTCCAATGTGAATTCAAAACAAAATAAGAACAATGCATTTTTTTATATATGTTTCGGTGTTCCTTTTTTGCAAGTGCTGTATTTACATTGAGTTGAGAGAAGAAAAGAAAGTTCTTAGTTTGAAAAAACTAAAATAGATCATAAATAATACAAAAAAATATGAAAATATGCATGTATCTGTGGTCAGAGGTTATAACCGCCTTAGTCTGTTTTTAAATTTTTCCAGAAGAGCATTTTCAAGATTCAAATTCACATTGCAGTATTTTAAAAAGCTATTAGGTTTTTAATGGACAATTGCCGTCTTAAAAAAGATACAATCATTAAAATTTGATAGCATATAGATTGGGCACTCGAGTTAAGCTGTTATGGTTTGTAGCCACTGATATGTATGTATAAAACATGCGTATACGAATACTTAATCTTAATGTTTGTAAATGCGAATACGAGTGCAAGTAGTTAGATTTGTTTGCAACATACTTTTTACGTACTCATACACGTATAAGCTTACGTTGTTGTCCTCTTGCTCAGTACGTCGCTAGAAAGTGCATTGAATCCATTGAATCGCACACATGAATATTTAGACGATTCCACGATTTTTTTCGTCCCGGCAATACAGCCGGGCTTAAATAATTTTGATTTCAGGAAAATATTTATTTAAATACTTTAAAGACTTTTCCGTGCGGCTACTGTGAGATGCGGACAGACATTCCGCTTTGTGTTCGGTGCCGATGTTGGCCAAGACATGTTGGGAAGTCTGTCGCTTACTCTAAATCGTTTTAATCGATGTACGAATATTAAATGAACTTATTTTACGTTTTCATTTTTTACTTAGCTACTGCCGTTGCTGCCAATCAACATCGATCAAAGCGACATAGCCCTCATCATCGCTACCGCTACCGCCATCGCCACCATCACACAACAGCACGTACAAGGTGAGCTTGAAAGACGAGTTGTGTGTTGTTGCACCGCATTTAATGAATGTTAGCGCTGCAAGCGTGACGCTCTAACTTGTAGAATGGTCATGTTGGAGTAGCCAGTTTGGCGACTGTGCAACAAAGATTGTTAGATTGGCTGGAGGGGTGCAGGTTTATGGCGTTCGCTGGTGTTCGCTGGTGCACGCTTCTGTGTTGATTGGTGTTTATTCGTTCAATCGAAAGCATAATAATTTGTTTTATTTTTCATTCAAAACTGGATTAAACTAGTTCGAAAAACGTACGGACGAGTGTCTAGCTATGTACGCTCGCAAATTCATTGAGATCGATTTGAAAATAGGATATTGTATCGGAGTTGGCGAATTATGGACGTCTGTGGAACAAAATTCGCCTAAATACTTTTAGGTTAGTGATGTGTGAATGTTATTTAAGTAAAAGGCTTGACAGGCCGGCATTGACATGTACTACAATTTTACGAAAAAGTATTTATTTGTAGTTTTTAAAAAAGTGTATGCATTGAATGAAGTTAAATCAATTACACCGATGGCATGCCTTACTTCGAAGTATAAGCTAAAAAGTTGACTTGGGATAGTAACAAAGCGTTCCCAGATTTGACGCTTCTACGACCAATTGCCGGCATTTGTAAGAGACTGGGCCGCTTCTTTTGGCGTGAAAAATTCGTTTTATTAAAAAATATCCATAAATTCAAATAAAATATTGTTTGCTAATTTATAGCAGAGGAATTCACGAATAATGTAGGTTTTATATAAATATAATAAAAAATTATAATTTATTGGCGGAACAGCCCGTGTGAGCTGAGGCCCTTTCTCGCATTAACTTGTGGGTTCTAGTCATATTTTGCATAAATTAACGGGACCTACAAATAATCAGCTATCAAACACTTGTCCACTGACCCACCGCAGTGCCCTTCGGCTTTTTTACCCTTCTGCAAGACCAGTTGCTCTACTTCGTAAATATCGGTAACATATTAAAATATTTATTTGCTTTCTAATGGCGCTTCTTTATACGGAATCATAATATTTTTCCATTGCCGAATTTAGATAAACAGTAAGCGAGTCTTTGTCATGACAAACGACTATATCAGAGAAATGCCAGTTCAGCAAAAAGGAGCGCCTCAAAAACTAAGACAATCGTTCAATTGATCAAATGAATTGCGCAGGCCGGGGAGCCAGCCACGGGTCTGTGACGTCAGAGACCGAGCAAACCATTCAACGCCACTTTAGCCATACTCTTTTTTAAAAATAAAGAAATCTTTTCATATCGAAATAATTAACCAACTTTTAGTTCCGGTGACATATGTATGTATGTATGTATGTATGTATAAACGATTTCAAGGAGCAGAAATTGTCACGTTGCAAGTTTAATGAACTTTGGGCACATTGCGCTGCAATAATCAAACATTCAAAGAAACTCTTCAGAGTGCTTTTTCGCATCAGTTCAAGTATGTAATTGCTGGGGGATCGAAGGATCTTGATTGATTGCAGATTATGGCTTTAATAATGCACAATTGCTTTTCAATTAATTTCGTACATGGTTTTTAAACAGGCCTTCAAAATGGAAAAGAAATGGCGAGAAGTCCATTATGCACGCCACTCCAAAATAACATTTAAATTTCAATTATAATTTCTTTCAAGGTCAAAACGGAGTACGGAATAAGAAACGACGGCTTTTATATACGGCCATATGGAATTCAAACCTTTATGTATGAATATGCACTTATACAACATTGTATGTATTGTACATTTGCACAAATGTATTTAGTTCCTTTCTCCGTGTATTATTGTATATTACTTTTTCTTTTTTAAACACATGTCTAGAAGAGTGTTTTCCTTTAGTGGTCGTCATATTTTTTATATACATATGAGTATGTGCATGCAAAATGTACATGTATTTGGTAGTTTGTTGACATATATCTGATTGAAACGGGTCTCCTACGGACTTTTAGGATAGTTGGAATCATTTTTCTATTGAAGAAAAAACAAAAGAATCCCTTATGTACATATACACATAAGCAACTAACATATGTATATCTGATTGGAATTTCAACTTAATTCAGTAGCTCTATAAATATATACATACATGTATACACATAGTAAATGTAGTAGTATAATTACACTTCATCTTGAACAAGTACCTACTTTTAGAAGCATTCAAATACAAATATTGAAATCTTCATGTAGCATAACCATTGTATGTATGCTTCGAATTACGGAAGAAATATTTATGCCTTATCAATAGGGCAATAAAACATCTCGAAAGTTGGTTTTACTTTTTTTGTGGATATAATTCAACAAAAACTCACTCAACAGCCTTTAACGAGAACTTTTATGAACAAATTGTAAAAAAAAACTTTTAGATTAAGACTTTCTAAATGCTTAAAAAGTTTGTTTTTATTAAGACACCAAAATGGCAAATGAGAGATCTAAGCGCAATTTACAGAATGCTTGCAATGCACGTTGTGGCAAACATAAAAGTATCCGAATAAAAGCGGTATAATCTAATTTTGACGGAATTTTGAGGATGTAAGTTTCGAAAATTCCGACAAACGACTACGACACATAAAAACAAACACAGTGGGATACGGAGCCGGTAATAGAATGGTTTTGAAGGTCCAGTTAGCTTTCACTAAATATAGAACGTGCACTCCCAAGTAAGCGCGAGAAAGTCTAGCCCGAGCTTGCTCTTGGGCTGATGCTTCAATCATATATACATACATATACATATGGACATACATATGTATATAAAGGCGAAATTTCAATTAATACATCCATATATGTATGTATGTATGTGTTAATGGTTACGGGCGATTTCTCACTGATCGTTCGCAAGTACTACTCCGAGCCGCATTTCAACGCCCAACTGTGAAATTCAAATATCTGAATAAATTTCCAAATACAATTTAAATTATCCCTAATCGGCCTCTAGTATGAATGGCGTGTTTTGAACCATTCGTTTTGGTTTTCTTGCGAAAGATATATTCGTATAGTTACACTATGTATCGTGAAAGCAGAAATGAGAACTACAATACGAAAGAAAGTACCAGCAAGTTGCGGTAGGTTTCAGCTTAATGTCAATATAATACATATATACATATATTAATGCCAGCAAAAGTGGCAGCGTGTATCGTGAAAATATTATCAACAAATCGACAGCGGCACAGGTACATATGTATGTTCCGTTGGCAGGAAGGCATCACATAGAAATGTAAACTACAGTATTTTGTAATCTACGGTAGTGTACTGGCACTTTTAAAAACATTCGTCGAGATTCTCAACCCATCGAAATTAGATCACAGAAAAACGAGCTTAAGGCGAAATCAACCTTTGTGCTTTATCTGCTATTCTGCCCAATGGTTACTTAATTTTTGGTTAATGCCAATGCCGACAGATTTCTTTTTCGCTTTTGTTTAACACTCGTTTGTTGGATTGGATTATGTGATCGCCGCACGCATTTTTTAAACCTGATTAAACATTGAGCATACAGTACAATCGACGCGACATACATGAGTACATACATACATTGAGACATTGTACGTACACACACACATATATATGTACATACACTGTAGTATTAAAAACTTTTCATTCCAATTGCGAAGAACTGAATCATCCGCAAATGTGCACGTTCTTCTGATTTTTGTTTATTTCAATTACAATAATTGATCTTGTTACTTTTCTATCTACATACGATAGATAGATACATATATACACACATATTTAAAACTTACGTCGCCACGCGCGTAATTTTTTCGATCGCGCTCTCCTCGGTTTGGGTTGATTTGAGTTTGAAATTATGCACTATCTCAAAATTTTCTGAGGCTCTTTAACTTTGAATTGTTGCGAAATTGCGTTGCATTGACACTGAGTTGGATTGATCAAATTGAGTTTCGTTGGTTTGATTTGAAATTAGTTAAAGTTGAGCTGCAACTGAGCTGTGAACTGATCCGAGTTGAGTAGCGTGCAAAGGGAAATGCTCGTTTCGTTCTTTGGTTAATTTATGCTTTATTCAATATGCACGATATGCATTTGAAATATGCAGGCATTAAATTCGTGTTATGCTTCCCTGTGTACGTTTCAGCGAGAAAACAAATAACTTGTTAACTTATTTCGTTCTCCTATATTTCGCTTCATCCAATAACTACTGAATTCTTCGCTGCGCTTCTCTATCTTTCTATCTACTACATAGATGTTTACTTGTTGCTTCTTGTTTAAGGACTAAATGGTGCTCGGCGGTATTCCAATGGTTTTAAGTGTGGCAGCAGCTCGCCACTCTCCGGTACAAGTACGTACAAAAACGTTCGCTCACTTCTTATAATTATGTATACATATGTGTATGCGTATGGATACGTGTGATGCGTTTAGATACAATTTGAATTGTGCTGTGCTCGCTCACTCGCTTTGTACTTGACATATGTACATTCATTCATGTGTTTTGTATGTATGTATGTACATATGGCATGTATGGCTTGTATGTTGTAAGTATGTATGAATGTTCATACCTTGCTCCATCTCTGAGATTCTCAGTAATGGAGAGAATGAAACGTTGTTGCTTAATGCGATGCTGTTGTTGTTTTTTTGGAACGAAAGAGTGATTTTCCACAGGCTGACATTAACGCCCCCCAAACTCGATCGTGCGGCTTACAACCAGCAACGGTGTTGCCAGATGGGCGCTGGCATCGTCATCATTTGGACCAATTCTCTATTGGATGCCTTTTTGGTAGAGAAATAGGGTTTTCATATAATATTTAAAAGGTACTTCCTATTGATTTCGGATAAAGAATGCAGAATGGAATGGACCGGCATACTTATTCTACAGGTATAATATAATCGGTGAAATATGTACGGGATTCATTTTTCAAAGTAGATTAAACGCGTATCCTCTTGCCGCCATTTCTCTGAAGTTTGAGTTTTTTCATATCGCGGCTAAGTTCTCTCGATACTTTCAATTTCGGTAAATGTAAAATAGTTTTGAGGATTCTGCTTGTTGTCAAACATATTTGACTCCTCTGAATATTCCAAATTTGCATATTCTAAGTGGGATTGGAAAGAACGCGTTCCGAACATTTCGGACTGATTGAAGGGCATTAAAGGTAAAAAGACATGCAAAATTTATTAAATATTAAGAAGCCTCCTTTGATTTGATTTTAAAAAAACTGAAGAAATACTACATACTCTCATATATAAGATAAGGATATTTAGTCTACAAATTTAAAAGAGCAGATCACCGTCTTCTATAGTCTGTTGATTGTTTTAAAAGTGATGCACAGTTTCGAAGAATAATCATCTGGCAACACGGGTAATTGAGATAACTTGAGGATTTTGTGGGGCAAATATATGTCCAATATGTCCAGTGCGATCCACTGTTCACTGTTCCTCCCTATGCTTTAAAAGAGCATACATTAAAATTTGATTTGGCTCTCATTCTCGTATCCTCCCCTCTTTTGGTTATTTCTCTCTAGACACTTGTTGCTCCTTTCTTTTCGGTTCTTCCATTCTCAAATATATTACATTATACATATATGAATTTGCCGGCTGCATTTGCGATACATTCATTCTGCATTCTGTTTTCTTTGCCTGCTGATGTTGCTTGATTTTTCTCGTCTGGTGCATTTTTTATGTATATTAATTTATTTCGATTCATTTGTCACTTCATCTTCATACTCGTAGCATGCATCGTAAAATGGTTTAGTAATCATCAGTCATTTCTGCTGAAATATTTTTGAGATCTAAAGATTACGCTCGCTAGTGTGTTTTGCGCTTTTATTATGAGGAAAATCTCTAATATTACAAATATTCCACAATACTAGTTACAAGAATGATTAGAAGGAATTTCAGAATCAACAATTTCTTAGGTAATTGTTAGGGAAGCCTTATTTATTTGTGCACATGTATTATTGGCGTAAAAGTCCGTAAACGAGGCTTAGCTTTCTCGTATTGACTTGTGTGTGCATATTTTATTTTTTATCAAATTTATCCTATAGCTGAATAAATTGAGTCTGATCGAGAATCTTTATCAGATCAAAGAATACTCTCGGAGCTCGGAGAGTTGCGAATTCGTCGTGAGAACAAATACACTGAGCTGCTGCGATTGCGAATATATTTTCTCATTGGAACATTTGCACTTGCGAATACATCCCTAATAGGAGACATTTGGAAGAGATTAAAAGCTCAGCCTGTAGATTGTATAAACTTTTACTAAATTGTTCAATAATTTCTGAATTTCTGCATACATTCCCTTTTCTTGGTAGAAATATCAGAGCCATCTGTGATGAAATTTGAAACGCAACACTCCCTGTTTAAACTCTTCTTTTTTATAGACAATTGATGGGGTGTGGATGCAAGTTTTGAAGTAAAAGCATTTCTTTTAGAAAATGTACGTTAAAATACACAATTTCACAATAAAATTCAAGTTTTTCAATCTAAGTTTTATATTTAATTTAATTTTGGAACCATTTAGGTTTATCGATAATGCAGCAAAGTAAAATAAAATTCCCGATTTAAACCAAACTTACCATTTTTTGGCAGTTCCCTTTTACGAAAAGGGTTTACAATTTCGAATTATTACTAGATTAGTATTATATTTTGAATTGTGATATCACAAGGGCACATCCAGGCCAACAATCGGAGAGAAATGTTTGCCAAAGTGATGAACAAACAGCTTTTATACTTGGTAATACTATTTTGCGCTCGTGGAAGCATACGAAGCATACTACCCGGTTTACACTTACGTTCCATTCTAAAACCTGGGTAGTTTGACTGAGTGGAATGGTGGAGTATAAGCTCGCGGTATACTGATTGTAAAACAAACCGATCTAGGGACTTGAAGGGGCAGGCATAATCCAATGCAGTGCATTATTGCCCAAAGTAGTAATTTCCTTCAGCTGATTATCATATTGTGTGTCACTTTCATTTCTGTCAATATGAACACAATGATAAAATTACTGACATTTATAGAAATAATAATTGCATTGCGTTGTATTTTGTTATGACTTGTCAATCAACTGCCATATGCGGCAAATAGCGCGTGAATTTCCTTGTATATGTACATACGTGTCCCTTGCAAGGCACTGTGGCCTACCTACCACTCCTTCCTGCACCAACAACAAGTGCGCTGCTCACTTGTTTGTGACGTTTATGGTTTTGCGGGGACCACGTCAATTGGCAATTTGCCTTTCATCGGTGCGGTAACGAGTTTGCAGAATGGGATGCTGCTAAGTAGGTGGTAAATTACATGCTGACTTTCATTAGTACAAGAAGTACTTTGATCGCTATTTCGGCATACAATGAGCGCTCAAATGTGCACATACATACATATGCATGTATGTATATAAATATATATCTTGGGGGTGTTGCAAATTTTATCAGGAGAACGGCGTCCTACCAATTCACGAAAGATTTTATAAAATATTTTATTTTATTATTTAAGAGCTTTTTTCAGAGTGGGACCAATTCATGATTTCTGTCGAAATATGTACACGTCACGAAGACCTACAATTGCCAAATTTCAATTTCCTACGGCGCCGCAGTCGTTTGGTATGCTGTGAGAGGTCGCTGCATCATTCCTAGCTGACTCATACCATCTAATAAACATGTAAGGAAGCATAAGTCGACAGAGTAATACCCTACACCAAGTATCCGAGTAGTGATAATACACTGAAAGAAATTAAATTTACTGCCCATAAAGTGGGCGGACCAAGCCCATTTTTGGAGAGTTAAAAAGTATTGCTACCATCGGTGAAGTGACCAAATATAGACGCACAAGTGTATGGATGATATGATTATTTTCCGTTTCCCGCCTAAGTATAATTCTTTTCAATGGGTAAGTAGGCAAATTATAGTAATTTTTCCGAAAAAAAATCCGAGGGAGTAGGACTTACAGGCGTGTTCTTCGAGCGATTTGGCTTATCTCGGAACTTGAGTAGGGTAATAGGGTAATGTTCACTGAAACTGTGTACCTAATTTGGTTCAAATCGGACAACTCCTTCTTTCTCTCCTGCGTTCACAGACAGATAAATAGACGGACAACCGGAAATCAAGATTTTCGCACAAAGTACTAATTATACCCTATTACCCGTTATCGTGTGCTGAAATTGCATGAGTACACACAAGTTTATGCGAGAAAGCTGAACCTAAGCCTCGTTCGCGGGCTGTTTCGCCAATTATTTATTTATTTACTATACCAGAAAAGTAGAATACATTGTACAACATTACGGGGCAATTATTTTAAAAGCATTTCGGAGTTGGTTTACATGTTAGAAAATGTCTAAAAAATATCTTGAAAGAACTCGTTTAAAATTTAACTTATTAAGCTGAATGCTGCAAAGATATTTTCTGTTTAATCAGTTCCCAAATTTCACAATGTTGTCACCAAAACAAAACAAATAGGTATACCACACTACAGGAAGCTCTATCGTTTATTTTATGGAGCTACCAGGTGGAAATTTATTCCTTTTATTTAAAAAAACTACACATATGTTTTTAGCGTCGCGTGCCACTTTTATTTCCAGCGCTTTTTTTACTTCCTTGAATAGCCGTGCAAGACCTACATACAAACATATCTGCAATTATTGTTTAAGTGCTTTAAGTCTAATTTTACTTTTAATTAATTAAGCTCAAAAAGTAAGTGGTTAATGATGGCCCTTTTTCTTATTGTTTCCCCCTCTTACTGGAACAGGTTTGGTAACAACTGGTTGAATGACAATTACAATAGATTTTGGTGGCTGCTTAGATTCAGATTTTGGATTTTGAGAATGTTGTGGTGGCGGATGACGCGCCGGAGGCGGTGGATGTTGTGGCGGCGGTGGTAGATGTTGCGGTGGATATTGCGGATGTTGTGGATATTGGGGCGGCAGACTTTTGACATATTTCGTCGCCGTTGCCCCGAACTCAGTAGCCATCATAATGCACATGCACATGAAGGCGATTGAACATAAACTGATTCGACTAGTATCCATTCTGTGGTCCCTCAATTTGAATGTGTTGCTGCCAACTATTTGCTGCAACTAGCAATAACTGTTTTTATAACCCGGAATTGTGACGATTAAAAGTATTCAATTTCTATTAATATCTATTCAGACAAACATACCTTACATTCATGACTTAACATAAAATCGTAATATTCGTTAAGATAACTCAAGCTCTTTATTTAATTATTGCTTGGTTAGGATCTACATAGGTAGTAGAAAATCATTCCACACGAGATAAATGAAAAAAATTACGTCAATTACGTCATTATAGATCATTTATTTATTCAGCTGACTTTTAAATAATTCTACCTACTATCCAACAGTAGTCATGCTGGAATTAACCAGGGCTTAAAAATCCCCTTAACGCGGTTTATATTATAATGGAAAAATATTCTTTGAGCAAGTGATTATAATGGTTGGGGCACAGATAATTATTGGTGAAAGGGGATTTTATTTTCCTAACAAATGCGTATATGTTAATAAATTGTAAGACAATACATACTCTATAAGTTTGGCTTCTTAATTGGTTTCAACTTGGTAAAACAATGTCTTCTGATGCACACAAAGTACAACTAAGACGTGATCGGAGTCCATGTGCAAAGCTTCATATGTTCGATATTATATATACATAGGTTGTGTTTGACCATAGTCATCACAGCCCCGTTATTCATAGTTTGTAGAGAACATAATTGTTTCCATTTCTCTATTAAGTATTAGGGGTTAATCAATATAAGAAACCTATTGCTCGTTTGCTGGTAAAATGCTGATAAAACTTCGACCTCAGAAAATATAAAAAAAAGAGTTTTAATTAACCGTAATTAATCAAATTGATGCAAATTTTTGATACACATTGATATTTTAAGAACAAATATGAATAATTATGTTTAAATTTTTGGTTACCTTCTAAATAAAAGTTACATACATTGTTTTTATATATTCTTTAAAAGGAAACAAAAACCGTAAATAAAATAATATTTCTTCTCGAACTTTTAAATGAACTTTTACAGCAGTATAAAAACATATACATAAGTACGCATCAAACTTTTACGAGTTAAAAACAACAACGCTACAGTTTACTTAGAATATATGGCTCCTTAATGGTCCAGAGCTTTTGCGTTTCCTGGTTGGCAACAAGACGGCTCAGAGTGTCGGGGTCTAAAAATTCAAACAATAAAATTCTCGAACATATTAACAGCTTCTTTCTGTAAATTCAAACTGACGAGCGATCCGTCCATGTCGGGACGATGCTTGCATTAACTCAACAGAAAGAGGCCGTAAGTGTACTTTTGCTTGTATTACCGTTTTTTTTTGCGTAATCTTCTAGCACTTCGCGAATCTCACAAAGAGGAACTGCCATATTCACATTTGGGTACACCACATCGTCCATTTTCACATTCGACACACAAATACCTAGGATGCGTCCGTGTCGATCGAACATTGGCCCGCCACTTTGGCCAGCTTGAACACAACCATCAGACATAATAGCGCCGGGATCACATTTAATAATTCGTCCTTCGTATATGGATGGGTTAAAATCATATTTTAAATTTAAATTAACAAAATGTGGGAACCCAGCGTTATAAACCACCTGGCCAAGATGTGGTTTAATTGTAGAGAATTGTGCACAATACCGATCTGGAATACTGTCGGAAACTGCCAGCAGTGCTATATCGAATGGTTGATTGTACTGCGGATTGTACCACAACACCTTCGATTGAAATTCACCATCAATACTGCGACAGAGTACCTTAGAATCGGCCTGAGTGAAGTCAAAACGAAAGAGCTCGTCAATTATACGAGTATAGCACGCGTTAGCTCAAAGAACGTCATACAGTCAACGCCTCTGCTGCAAAAATAATATAACTACAAAAATATGGTAATTTTGTTTAAACTCTACGGCCCCATTAAAGGAAAGGAGATGACTACAGAATTTATTTTCATTCAATTCGACATGTGACATTGTTCATTATAACCCTGAATTGGGTTTACGGATCAACACACAACTTCAACTTGAACTTCAAATATAAAGATTTTCACATTGCGAACTCAACTGCGTATTAAAAATCCTTATAAATCTTAAAAATTGGAACAATCAACATGTCGATATTCAGTCTTTTTATTTGATTATCAAGGCTTATAAATAATTTCTCAAAGATCATAGCTTTAAGCTATGTAATATTGGAGACATGAGAGGATCTTGAGTTATGGCGTTCTTCTAGCAAACATACGATATGTTATAAATTTTATCTTACCTGAAATAATAAATGTGAACAAGTAATTATGTATCTTTTTTTCTGTACTTTGACAAACGTGCCCGTGCCTTGATTTCCCGCAGCTTCAATGACAACCATTGCCGCTTCCCCTGGAATGTGTTAAAAGTGTGTAAAGTACAAACAACTTTTACATTAAAATCGAAGGGTGAATTATACAGTCCCTATTTAAAATGTAAGTGACGCTAAGCTCAGATATTTCATTTTCATAGTTCTATTTAAACATTCAATGTTAAAGGCTTGTGCTTTACATTTAATTGTACTTAAGTTAAGCGAGCACTGTGAAATCGGGTCTAAAATATACATAATTAGAATTTCTAGATATACTTACAGGCAAATTTTGATGATCTTGGCACTGTAAATGATACCATCTGGACGCCTAGTTTCTTCATAAAATCACGTAGAAGAAGGGAAAAATTTGCTGCCAAAGTCAAGTTAACATTTCCGCACTGGAACATAAAAGAAGTGGATATGATAATGCCGATGAGACGCCTACAATTGGATAAAATAATTTTGGTTAAAAAGCCCAAAAATATTATAAATATTACTATCTACATTTTATTGTTGAAAACAGCAGATCCTTCACATCCCACCGGCAACGAATTGGATATCACAAAAAGACTACATTCATGTCCAATCACTTTTGACACCTTTCCAATGCTGGTTGTTTTATAAAAGTTTTCCAAACCGAAAGGAGTGCTGATCGATAAGACATCGTCCAAAATTTGTACGGGGTACAAATATCGTAAATACTGACCAATGTGCAGAAGGAACCTTTCGAAACTTTCCTGCTCCTTATTTGCACTCATGCTTAAAACTATAAAACTAGAGAGTAGGATCCCATTATCGTCGAGCTTCCTCATTGAAGATGTTGAATTAATAAAGCTTATAAAATAGCGTGCAATTTCAACAGAGCTGAACAGGTACAATATTTTCGCACGATTTCGACTCAACATGTATGCACTTTCCCGGACTTTCTTGCGACGACTATCGAACATAACATGGCATGTGAGAGCGTCCAGATATCGTCCCTCGTCGGTAGACGCATCTTGTACGTTTATCAACTGGCATTGCTGTAGTTTTCTTATGATTTTGGTGCTAACACAATCTTCCTTAATTTCGGCTTCATGCTGTCTTGCAATGGGGCGCACATACGGACCAAGTATACAACCGGAAGTGATGGCGATTTCATTATTGATAATAATAGCGGACTTTGTCATAAATGGTTGGTTGGAGATTTCGAGAATGGCATGTCGAATTTTCAGAACCATTTAAATAAATCTATTTAAAATGAAAGAAAACTTTAAAACTGTGAAATATTTGATATTTAATCACATTTCCACAACCCAGTTGAAAAACAAGGAAGGCATGACGATGGAAGGGATGTGGCAGGTTATAATTTTGTTGTCAATTTCATTCTGGTTAATTTTAAGCAACCAAAGCCTACGCGTCACGTTGGATCAGTGAATGAGCTCATACGGGAGGCCCGGGTTCAATTCTCAGTCAAGGCACATAAAATGTAATAGAGGTACATATGTATGTATATAAAATCTAATAAAAAGATATTTGTTTTCAAATTATGTATTTCTTTGCGCGGCGCCACTTCTTGCGATGAATTAGAATAGAAAAAAGAATTCCGAAACTAGAATAGAAAAAAGAATTTCTTTATTTTTTAATTATTTTTTTCATACCTGACCTGCCGCATCACTTCCATGAGATGCATGCAGCATTGCTGGTACGGCAGATCATTTGGCAGGCATGCCATCCTAGGACATGCCTATAGAAAAAAGATACAAGAGGCTATGGAAGCGAGCATGCCTGCTGACCTTCCAAGGCATACAGGAGAGCTTTTTTTTCAACTGGGAACTTAGACTTACTATTAAAACAACACTCACACGTACAACACGAATATACTTTGAACTTCCAAATATTGCGCTGATAAAATCACAGTGCTTGTTTACCAATTGGTCATTGGTTATCATTTGTCAACAGTGTTGCGCCTAGCTTAGAGATGCAAACGATACATCGATATTTATCGCTCAATTTCGATTCTATGGCCAAATTACAATAGCGCAAAGATATTTTTTAATATTTCTCACGTTCACGCGGCTTCGGCCTCAAAATACATTTTTCGGCTTCTCATAAAATCCTGTAATAAAAGAAGGAGAGAGAAAAACCAAAGAAATTGAATAATTGTTATTCAATTTCTTTGGAAAAACTCTTTCAACTGTTGCATTAGTTCCAGGGCAGCACAAAATAAACTCAGGTTAAACATTTCCACCCATATTTTTTAAACATGTTGATTTTTCCATTGTTCTAATTGATCCGAATTTAAATACACATTCAGTTTTTTAATTTCTTCTAACAGAATAATTGTCATCGATTTTAATATCAGGCATTTCTTTTGATAAAAGTTAAACATAATTTTCAATATCTCAATTTACATTTCTTTGCTGTTAGACGAGCTCTCAATTGACTTTTTAAGAACTTAAACGAATGTAATCTGGTTCTCAAGTTCAAATATCGGTCTTACATGCCAAACAAATAGTAATAAAATATGTATACAAAAAATTTCCCTATCAAAGCTTTAAGCCAAGAACTGGAGAGGCACCAGCAAAGAAAAGAAGGAGCACCTGGAGAAATATTGCGCATGAGATCGAATTCTGCAAAAAGCCTATATTATGTGGCCGCGTAAGTCAAGTATAAGTAAAAATGTTGTATGTATGTATATATAAATATTTAATTATATTGAGTTCAAAACAATTTGCAGCTTTTTTATGGCATGTAACACATTTTTTAATCCTTTAAACAAATATTGACATGCTGCTGCAATATGCTCAGGGAGTTGCTTTCTTTATAACAGATCGGGCAAAAGAATCCCTTCGATGATGAAGCCACATTGGATGAAGATGGCAGAGCCTGCAAACAAAAAATGCAATTAAAAATTTTCAACAATTTATCAAGATTACCCGAATTGGTCTCTGTTGACTATTTGCCTTAAAAGCGGTGTTTGGTTGTAAGGAATATACAGAGGACTGGCTGGCACCACAAGGGTCAGGTGCATTGTTTCCTCGTTTCTTTTCGATTGTGTCTAAATGTTTTTGTGCATCTTCAATCAAATCCTGGTTCTTTCGTTGTAGTGCCCTTAAATCCTGTAGCAGTTGATCCTTTTCACCGGCAAGACTTTCACGTGCTGTACGTTCCATTCGAAAATCGTTTGCTGTTGAAAAATTGTGTATGCAATTGAATTAAACAATTCAAGATGCTGAGAATAAAGTTACACACCGTAAACATCGAGCTGCTGTTGCAGAAGTGCAAGTTCCTCCTTTGTCTTGCATCGATCAGTTTCATATGTAGCAAAGATATTGCATTTTTCAATATCTTTTGCTTTTAGGAGTTCGATATCGGCACGTGATTGTTTAATTAGTTCTTCGGCAGCTGTCAGATTAACTTTCAAATAGTTGATCTCATCAATGTATTGAGCTTGCTGTGAAGATTTACATAAGTTTGCATAAGGTGGCATTTGATGAAATAAACAAGCCTTTTATTAATTAAAATCAACAAACCACATCTTTAAGGTCCAAATTCTGTGCGAGCAACTCAGACACTTTACTTTCCAAACCCATAACGATACGATCGTGCTCAGAACGACTTATATAGTCTGGTTTTTCTTTACTGTCGCTTTCGTTTTTGGGAATATATTCAAAGGAGGCCTAGAAGTTTGCAGTACATAAAACAAAAATTTAGTATATTTGTGTAAATATTTGTATCTCTTCTCACCAATTGCATCTGTTCTAATTTCTGAATTTCTGCACACATGTTGTTAATCTGGGCTGTTTTTTCAGACATGATGTGTTTCATATCATCATAATCGGCTTGTCTTATATTATCTTGTATTTTCACTTGATTAATATTTGTATCAAGATGTTGCTTAAGATCGCGGTTTTCGTTGCGTAACTATTAGAAAAAATATATGTTTTCGGGTTTCTTACGATTATACGATTATGGCCTACTTACAATAGCGATTTCTGTTCTACACCCTTCTACATCGAATTTCCATCGTTCTGCTCTTTCGAAAAACTGTTTCATTGTCAAATTCACTTTGGCCAAAGTATCTATACAAAATCAAAGTCAAGCAGTCCAAGTATATTTCAAGTGGATAAAATATGGTATGCACTTACTTTTTAGCTCAATGTATTCAACCATTATATTCTGTAGCTTTTTAATGTCATCTGGACGCGCTTCTAAGGAACATAGACTTGGGAATTGCGAATAAACACTATTCTTGAGCACATTCGCATCAATTTCTCCTAAAATGAAGCTGGCAGCTAAAGACGTATCATCAAAATAATCGGAACGAATAGAGTCTTCTTCAATGTTGTTTTTGTCCGGCTCTGCGCAGAGGTTTTCTAAATTTAAATTGCCCGAAATTTCTTTGCTTTGCTCTTTTAATGCTGATGCCTTGTCAATCGATTCTTGAACAGATTGCGTCAGCTCTGCACTCCGCGGGCTTTGCTGGACTTCAAGTGAGGGTAGAGGAGAGGTGCCCAATATAACAAACGACTCGTCTGCATCCGACATTTCCGCCATTCTTGTAGTTATATTATATTGTATATATATATTATTTCCAAATGACTACTATTCCTTTGTAGTTCTAAATTCACTGTAAAGCAATAAACAAAGCGCCTTTTACTTATGCTGGGAGTTTCCGAATTCATTGGTAGAGATAACTTACCATAAACATTTAACATATGTATAATAAAAATGCCTGATCGTTTAAACAAAATATTTTATGAGTAATATTCGTAACTTTTCGGTAACGTCAAGTAGTTGTTAGCACACAGGGAGACTCCGATGCAGTACTGTTGATTTAACTTGCCTTGACTCAGGGTTGCACGGGTTAAAGTTGTAAAATTTCTATTAAAAAACTGATTTCGTCAACTTTGATTTCACAAAAAATATAGTTATATATACGCCCCGCCTGAACAGAGCCGTAAGCATGGGGTAGCTGGGTAGCTATTACCAAACTTCCATTAACTGGAATTTGTCAAATATATAAGTGGCTACCATGTCCACGTGAGAGGAAAAGAGATTAGTGTAATGTCATGCACAGTTATTTGCTTATTTATAATGTCAATTGTGGTCACTACAAATGCATAATTAAAGTAATGTATATTTAATATTTATACCAATAAAAATTTTACTTGGAAATCGCTCTTGGCTTTAATTGGATTGAAATATAAGAGCAGAAGTCGACATCTGCAATACTTTATGCAGTTTTATTCATCTAAATGCAAATGCCTTTCAAATTGCACAAAAATCGTTTATTTTCATATAAAAATTATATTTGATTCATTCTGAAATGTAAACAATAACCAAAATGCGAACCCAAAAAATAAAACTACCCAGGATTTTCTACCCTGGCTGCAATAATAACGTTGGCAGCCTTATTGTGGCTGCTCTGTTGTGAATGTCAGCGCAAAACGCAAACACCGCTTACATTCTCCGTGATTTTGTAGTTGTGTGGGATGTGGGACTAAAATGGAATGAAATTGAAATTCTAAATCTTCGATTAACGTGATAATAAGCAATTGTTTTTATTTGTGCGTTTCAAAAAGAGCAACTTAACTCAAGTTCAAAGTGAAAATCTGAAAATATTCCCATCAGCCAGTGATTTCTGAAGTGCCGTTGTTGCTTCGCATTTTCCATCAACTAAACGCATAGCGACGGGTGGCTGCAATCGCAATTGGAAGCGGAAGTTGTGCAACAGTAAGTGGAAATTAGAAAACGCATAATTTTGTTAGTCAGTCAATTATCATAATTTAGCATGACCTTCTGTTTGAGTAGTCTACGTTGCCACGGTCCACGATTTTCTTATATCGCTAATCTTTTGACTAGCTAGGAATGAACACGAATCATACCTATATCCGAATCCACCATAGAAAAACTACGAAGAGTTTGGTGGTTCTGAATCTATGGGCAATTTTAATTTTATGTATATGTACTTGTATATACATATGTATGTATGTATAATTGGCACAACAGCCCGTGTAATCGAGACTTGAGCTTTGAAGTTTTTTTTAGAGAAGCTTTTTACCCAGCAGTCTCGGAGAGTTGCCAACACGTCGTGAGATATGGCGCCGTGCGCAAAGAAGGAAACTTTTTTTTATCGATAGGGGACCTAGCACTTATCCACTTAGCCACAGAGGTGCCACATTTAGAATGCATCGAGAATATTAATATGTTCGATTAAGCTAAAATTTTAGCTCCTAGTTCGACTGAGATAAGTTTTTCTCCATACAAATTTGATTTACTAGAGTAAGTTGTAAATCATTAAGAAAATGCTACTGTTCTTATTATTGGTGGTGTAATTGGTCTTTCCATACCTGTTTTATACACCGGCCATGTAGGCTGTTGTAGAGCTAAAAAGCCACAGTGACAAACTCCATAGAGACAGCATGCAAATGTTGTAGTTGTGGTTGCAATGCAGTATAGATGTAGTAAATGTTAGTTATTTGTGATTGAGTTTGTGATTAGCAGGTCTGGACAATTTTGTGATGTATGTATGTCATAGTGTGGTTAACGGTTTATTGAACTGTTGCCGTTATGTACAACGACATCCAGGAAACAGCGAACTTGCTATACATATGTACATATGCATGTACCTATATAATTTATGATTGAAGTTTGCGAATTTGTTTTTACGAAATATCTACATCTGCGAGAGGCAAACTGCATTCGTGTTTTTCAGTAAATCCTCATTTTAAGAATTCATTGCGGTTGGTATCGTTTCTCGATGGATCTGGGACTTAATGAGGGTGATAGGTGTTGCTCTGATTTCAAATGGATAAACAACATACCATGCGTTTGGGTTTTCAAACTAAGATTAAGTCTCTGTTAAAATTATATACAAGATTTTACTGAATTCCAAATTCCTTGCACTTTCGAGTTGCCTTGCCACACACACACACACACACACACGCACACACATTCATTGAGAAACACATAGGTATCAGTTATAAGATTGACATAACAAGCGCCGAGAATTCTCTTCAGTTTTTATGCAACTTGTTTTTCATTTTCGGTTGGTTGTTGTTATTTTGCTTTTATATTGCAATTTTGCTGCTGTTTCAAAAATCAGCAGCAGCCAAACTTGTCTAGTCGCCACTTGCTACAAAATGCAACCGTCGTACTGCCCCCAGTCACCACTCTCCAAACCCCACACCCGCGAGCGGCAGTGGCGTGTGGTTGCCACTTTCGGGAGCAGTATATACACCGGGCAAAAAAGTATTCGACATGTAATGAATTTTGCAAATATTCTATAAAATATCCAAAACTACATACAAGAACAAAACAATGTTTGATGATTTGCGATAAAGAATAGTTCAGAATAGTTTTTGGAATTACAAAAACAAAGTAGATAAAGTTAGGAGAATTTACGCGTATATAGGAAAATTAGGTTGCAAAAAAGTATGTATGTATATTAAACGATTGGCCGTATAACTTCTGTGCCTGTCCCTCTCTTTCTTTCTTTCTGTTTCCCCCAATTCAGTTTCCGGACTACGGTCATGTGCATCACGTGCTTATGATGGCGTTGCTAGTTGGTTTTTTTCACTGAAATTCTGAATAATTGCCAATTCATTTATCGGTTTGTCTCTGTGTTTGTGCAGGGGTATGTTTGTCCGTCTGCCTGTTTGGCAGCCTGTTTGTTGGTCTTTCAGTTTTCCGTTGTATCTGTCCGTCTGTGCTTTTCTCTATGTCTTTCCTTTTCAAACGCTCATACCTACAAGCGTGGATACTTACATTAATAATCTCATCGCGCTGAATACACTTAACTTAACTATACTGCGTTTCAGCTCACCTTACCCCACATCACCTTCACTCCAAAATTCCATTCACCGCTTTAGTGGTGCATTAGGTCAACGCACTGCGATTATCTTAGAAAAACGCCAAGGCAATTCGGTTGCGCATTCGAGAAGCTTCGTTGCTAGTGGTGCGGTGGAAGAAAACTTTAAAATTTTTCATAGCCGTTTATATGAAAAAAAAGTAATATACCAAGTGCAGCCTGCGCCTCATTCCTTTCGGATACGGCTATTAGAAAGACTTTTAGGTAGTGTTGTTCCGATACTAATGATTATGAGTAAGTACTCGAGTACTCCTCTCGATACTTGAGTACTTTTTGTACTCGATGCTTTTATTCAAGTACGAGTACGGGTATCGAGTACTTTAGGGAGGTATCGGATCGGAGTATGCGTTGACAAAACTTTTTTGCAAAAGCGTTACAATGTTGCCTTGCCTAAAAATTTTTTTTACTTACCTTAAGTTTTGCCTCCCATTTATTACTAAAAAATTGAGTTTGGCAACTCTTATCTATTAAAGAAAAATTGTGCAATATTGCCAATCATGTACATATTTTTGATTGCTAAGTACATATTTTGATTATGTTTAGCATGCACGACGCCGCCGTGGCTCAGTTGGTTCAACCCCAGCGAGTGTGCGACAAAAAAGCTTATTCTAGACGTAAGAACGCGTTGGAATTCTACTTTTTATATGTTGAAACTTGCTCGAAGCTACTTTTGCGTCGTGGCATCGTCTGTGCTCTGCGAGCGGTTGTTTTCTAAAGCGGGATCTATAGTTTCCCAAAAGAAAAATCGTCTTTCACCGGCTCATATCGACAAACTTCTCTTCTTGAGTGGTATTTCAGAATCTGAATTTTTCAATTAAAGGCTCTGCTTTTTGTATGCTACATACACATACCTATGTATTTACACATACAAATAAAAAATAAACAAATTGTTTTGTTTAATAAAATTCCATATGTTTTAATGAGTACGATACGAGTAAGTATCGAGTACTTGAGCTCGATATTTTCTTGGCATCGATACTTTTTAACGATACTTTTTTTGAGTACTGGAATCGAGTACTAGGCGGAATCGGAACAACACTACTTGTAGGTCATTCTGACTTGTGCTAGTTAAGGCACGTTGCAGACATGTTACATGCAACCACTTGTCAAGGGCATCTTTTCGTTCCAGAGACAGGTTGCATGTAAACAATTTCTGCAGAAATTTGTCTCGTCCATTTCCGTTGTCCAGCACTCTAAGTGCCATATCTAAATTTTACGAATTCGCGGCATCGGGTTGCCCGCCGCAATATTCAAATTCCCGCCTGCTAAACGTGCCAAACCGTGAGAGAGTAAGTTCTGCTGATTTGCCAAATTCTGGTCAGGCGAACGGGCTTGTGGGCTTCTTGCTTAGAATCAAACAGTCAGTCGAAAAGAGAGACCCAGCCTGCATAGCAGGAATAATTCCGTAGTTTGTAAAAACCGAAACTAATAAAACATTGCATAGTGTTAAACCGCCAACAGCTTGTAAAATGTTTTATAAATGTTAATAACTGAAACTAATAAAACATTGCATAGTGTTAAACCGCCAACAGCTTGTAAAATGTTTTATAAATGTTAATAACTAAGAAGTATAATAAAAGACATCATTAAAATCAATGACAAAAGAAACAATCTATAATTTATACGAGTACGAGTATGCGTCAGAGAACACGTGGAACTGTTATTGGAATTGTCACCAATCCTTCATTGAACTTAAATTGAAAAGGTAATTTATAATTTGCTTAAATAGAATGCGAGAAAGCTTAACTCAAGTATCGGTTACACGGGCTGTTGCGCCAACTCATGGATTCAGAAATATCAAACTTTTGGTATTGGTAGTTTTTCTATGATGGATTTGGTGATAGAGGCGAGTCATGTTCTAGTAGGGATGCCAATCAAAAGATAAGTTGTATAAAAATTCCAAAATCCTAGGGTTGTCATCTGCAACGATTATATGAATATATGTACATATTTCAAAAACAAATAAACATATTTAACCTCTATTCTGGCGTCGCTGCCACTGAAATTGTTTGTCACTGCGATTGTAATCTTAATGTTCGAAAAAATATCACGGTATGAATATTGGAACTGTAATCTTATGGACTCGCGGCAGAACAAAAACATATGTTTCGGATCGGAGCTTTCGAAGCGTTATCGATTCCATTTGCTGTTCAGGAATAACAGTTATTTCGGGATTAAAACTTTATCGTCCCTAATCAACAGTGAGTAAAGGAGAGAAATTCGGGAACGCTTTTAAGGAAAAAAGCTGCTCGTTTCTATATAAGTTTTCCGAATAATATGTTTTTTGCTTTTGAATGAAATCTTTTGTTTAAATTATTATTTGCCGAAAAGTGTTAAAGTTATGTCATTTTACCTCTGCTTTGAAATATGCAGCTTTCAACTCAAGATAATTTTATTTTTAAGGGATTTGTGGAGCCACACTGCTAGCGCGTTCTTCAATCCTTGCGCTTTCATTTTCGTGCGGTTCTCATTATTGCATTTGTATGCGTCCATGTTGCTTTTACAGCAGGCAATGCACTTTAATCATGCCAATGAGGTTGTTTTTGCATGCCATGCTGCAGCGGCTAATTTTATACAAAATACAATTTTTGCACTGGGCTTATATTTAACTTATAAATCAAAAGAGTAAATTGCTTCTTGAATTATTTGAATGCAATTTTGGTGTGTGATATGGTTTCGTGAAATAATTGTTTTACAAACTTAGAAAAAGATATTTTAAACAAGTTTGCAAATTTTCGAAATAACATAGTAGCCCAACTCACAATATTGTGCAAATGGTCTGCTATTTTTGCAAATGCAAATTTTGTAGCATATTTTTGCTCTATACTAACAAAATATACAGAGATGCAATTGCAAAAAACAACACTAAACCCGTAGTTTATATTTGCTATGCGATTGCAACTCTGAATTGTAATCTGAAAGCACATACAGAAAATTAAAAAATAAACGCAAAATCAGCAAAAATGGATACAAAAGCAATAAAGCGGCGCACAAAAAGAGAAAAGCCAAACAAAAAGTGGACTGAGCCTGACGTTAAAAAATTTCAGCACAAAATAATTTTAGTTTTTGCGAATCAGCTGTTTTTGTGACAATCAGCTGGGAGTTTCGTGTTTTGCAAAAAGTGATGCAAGTTAAACGAAAAAAAAAACACTGCTCACAATTGACGGCAAATGTTTGCTATTGCACAAATTTGCAATCTCAAATGCACAATATTGTGAATTGAGCTAGTAAAATAAATCTGTTTTGCAAATCCTTTAACTTAACCATGTTTATGAAATGTTTTAAATATCAAAGAATTCTCTCGGAGAGTTTCAAATTCTTTGCGAGAGATCCACTGAGCCACATTGCGGGAAATTAATAATAATTAATTCGATTTCGAGTTCCTTAAAATTTGCTTAAAACAAAATTTGCGATCCCATACGCATAATTTGTGGGCCTATGCATTAAGCTGCCGCCATGTCCACTGTCTCGTATACTTCGGTATAAGCGTATAAAATGTGTCTTTCACCACGGATGAGTATAGAAAATTTTCGTGTGATAAACACGAAGTAGGAATGTAATTTACTCTATTCTATCCTATCATTATAAACACACACACTTGCATGCATATACAATTCTACACACACCTACCAAAATAATCGATAAAATGGCGCAGACGCTGTAAGAGCTGGCCATTTCGCGCCATTCATACAAAGGTGTTTCCGCAAGCAGGTTTCGCGAGCCTAAAATAAAGGAGAGAGCTTATAATTTCTCAGGTTGACTCTCATTTTAACTCTCAATATGTTTCTCTTTGCTTTTGGTTTTGACATTTTGCTCGGCTGCACATCAAGCTAATGCCTTGCATAACAGCGATTCTGTGACATGCTCTGCTGATGTTGCCAGGGGCGCCTAGTATTATTTTCCGATTGCATTTAAAATCGATCTTTAATAAAATTCTGAGCAACAAAAAGTAAAGTTGCAATTGCTGTAGCAATTTTCCCTCGGTTTTAAATTAATCTCGTAATAAGTTTTTCCCGATTTTCTTTTTAATGAGCGGGCTATTCCAAAGGTTTGCATATGTATAAATATATGTAAGTGCATATATGTATGTAAATAGCACACCAGCCCGTGCAAACAGGCTTGATCCTAGATTGTTCGCATTCGCACTTGTGAGTGCACGTTCTATTTTTAGCGCATGTTATCGGGCCCTAAAAAGTTATTCTATAGTCCTGTCCGAATGCGATCGAGAAGTCTTTTTCTAGGCAAAAATACACTCGGAGAGTCGCCAATTCTTCACAAGAGATGGCGCCGCTGAAAAAGCAAATTGAAACGACTTCTCTTCTTTAGGTTGTATTGAAAGTTGATCCGATTTGTCTTTTTACCTTTTTGTATTTTTTCACACTATCATAAGCTGATTTAAAATATCAGGTTTGTATGGAATTCCAGTTTAAAAAAATTGTGTATGTTTTCCATTTCAAAATGACTATATTTTCAATTCGCCACAAAAATCATATATTTTCCGATTTTCCAAAAGCTTTTAAATTGTCCGCAAACCAGGGAACTCGACATCCCTGGGTACTTCACTCTTGACAGTGGAGGATTGCGGGAGGAATGTATTGAAGCATGTGGCGTTCTGGCGGTGTTAGCGCAGCGGAAACGCTATTGTTTTTTCCACTGTCTTATTGGTACTATTCTTAAAACGGAATATTTTTTGTGAATCCTCCTTGCATGAGGCATGAGAAAAAATGGAAGTTCGTTTTACTATATATCTTAATGTTCTTGTCCCCTTCGCTCTTTTCGCTTCTGCCTACACCAGCGCATTGCAAGTAAATATAACAAGAGTTTTGCTATTTAATTTCAATAACGTTATAGCGCGTCCTTGCCAAAGGCAGACAGACAGACTGACAGACAAATAGATATACATACGCACACACACAGGCGAATAATAATTTTCAGATTGAAGACAAAAATTAACAAACACATTCACCTATATTTATTACATGCTGTTCCCACACTTGCTCCCGTACACATACGCACACATACAAACACTGCAAATAAATGTATAGCGGTGGAAATTTAGTTTCCGCCTCGCCCACGTCGCCATTTCCTTCTGTCTGATTTTGAGCGTATTACGCTTTTTTTCAAGGCAAATGTTTCTGCGTCGTTGCTTTCCGTGCTTCCCTCTACTGCACTCCCTGTTACCAAATCCTCTAGGGATGCTACTCCTTTTTGTTTTGGCTTGTCTTCTTTGTTTGGGTTAGTTTTGCAACGCGATTTGACGCGGAATAACAGAAGAGGGCAATTGAATTAGGGGCGGGTCATTTGTGGCATTGCCGTGAAGTGTCTACAACTACTTTTGCTAATTGAAAATTATTTAAATTAAATTTGTCACTTTTGCTGTTAAGAACAGCAAAAGATTCGTCTGTTCATGTAATGCGAATGAGTATTCGCCGTCGACTAAACAAGTTGTCGACACAAACTCTTGCTCGCCTCGTAAATATATGCGCGTGTGTGTTTGTGTGTATATGCATTTTTTAGTTTTTTGTGTGTGTGGAGGTGCAGTGCAATTGCTCCTTGTCAGCTGTGCACCAGTGCCATGCAAATAAAACTCTAATTTCATCACTTTCACTGCCGATTCCCTCTTCAAACTGTGCGCTATTGTGCGGGAGCTAGGCGCGTAACATAACCACAAACTAGGAAAAGGTTTGGATGGACGATTTAATTTTATTTTCACCCGAAGTGAAAGAAACATCATTCGATACTTGAAACTGCGATAGATTTTCGACCGATACATAAATATCAAACGGTATCGATAAAAATGGTTAAATTCTTTGGCGGTCTAAATAACATTTCTATTTGGAGATTTCTTTGGAATGTGAAAAAGAGAAATTGGTCTATATTTCGAAATGTTTACTAAATATATTCTTTTCGAAAAATCCATAAATTGAATGCATTATGTATGAGAAGTAACAGTATCTAACTATGCTTAGGACTTTAAACCTTAGAAATTAGAAACATTTTCGATGGTTGGCTTGCCGATATTTCGCTTTGATATTTTAAAAGCGCGCAGTTTTTCACATTGGTAACCAGAAGCGAATAACTTTGTTATGCTAATATCGATAATTTGTGAGTCCAATCTTAGGAACAGTTCCTCAAAAAGGAGTATAAATAATAAAACAAGTCAAAATGTTTTGTTAAAATCCATAAGTTGTAATTAAAACCTAAATTTCATCACAGTTAAAGATTATTATAAATTATAAATTATTAATTTTAATTGCGGTTTAAAACAAAATTTGCCATTTTCGAGTTTAATATATGCAATATATTGTACAATTGGCGCAACAGTCTTTAGAAAAGCTTATTGCAGCGAGGCATATGGAAATTAGCGTTCATTTTGTCAAATGACAAAGTGGAGAACCTGAAAAAGGGTAAAACCAAAATTATGTCATGAAATTGGCAAAATATACACATGAATATTTCATATATTGCAACAATAGTAACAGTTATTTGGGGATACTAATTTTTCGGCGTTGGAATATGACTTTTTGTTTTTTTGAAATGGTCGTCTTTTTTCCTTCAATCTTTTTGGTTTTTTTGTTATTTTATAAAAGTAATACCACCAAAATTGTTCGTTCAGTTTTGGTTTGAAAAAATGTTGGCTCCTGCAATAAGTCGTAAGGACTCTACAATGAGGGAATACTGCTCTGGGAGTCAACAGACCGAAAATGTGAGTCTCTAAGTCTTTTTGAAAGCAATGGTTTCTTTTATTTTCTATTACTTTTTCCTTTGTTAACGCGCCTAATAAAGATATTCTCATTAACAATAACAAAAGCGAAACCAACAACAATTAAATAAAAAAAGTAATCAGGCTTAAAACCTTTTGAAGATAAATGCGCATGTGTGAGAGCATGTTCAATTAAAAGAAATTGAGCGGCAATTTCATTCGTAAAATTCTTTTGTTTAAAATACGAATATTTATTCTGTAATGCATTCAATAGCTCACAAAGTTGTTGTGGTTCTGCTGTTGTAATTGAATATCGTGCCAGTGCGCAGTCAGGCAGAACTGTAGGAGTAAAGCTGGATCAGGGGGCTAGTCTTATATTTTTATAAGCTTTATATTAACTTCACTTCAGGTATGTAGTGGAATCTAGTAATCAATTTTTCACCCACTTCCCGACTACTTACAGATCTGAAACTTTGCATACATGCGTAAACACGATGACAATACATGAATCAATCATAAAAATATAAAAAATTTTACTTTAAACAAAGTTATTAGCGAAACTGCAATAGCCAATCAGAGCACAGATAGAAGAAGAAGCACGTAGGGACAGACGTAGTTGTTTGGTTGATGGTGGTTTGTAATTCTCGTTTGCTTTATACAGTTCTGTAGTCAGTCTTCATTTACTTTCATTGCAGATGGTGGTTTGTAATTCTCGTTTGCTTTGTAGTTGGACGGTGATTACACCCTACTTTGTTGTGTTCAAGTTAAGACTATACTTCACAGGATCATTTCTGTAGTCAGTCTTCATTTACTTTCATTGCAAAATGAAGTATGTATTTCTGCACCCGCGATGAGGAGGTTTATTGTTTTACTTGTAGCATTGCTTTACAAGAACATTGCTCTTCAACAAAGGCATTCATATTAATCAAACAGTAAAATATGTACTGACAAAATTTTAGAAATAGTCAAAAATATACATGCACATATGTTTGCAAAGGGCGAATTGACACATATGTATATTGTGTATGCAAATACACATGCATATATAATAGAATTTCGTTTTTATAAGCTTTATATTAACTTCACTTTCTGTCGGTATGTCAGCGGTATGTCAGCGGTATGTCAGTAAGTCGTCAAATCTAGTAATCAATTTTTCACCCACTTCCCGACTACTTAGAGATCTGAAACTTTGCATACATGCCTAACCTAGAGCCCAATACATTACAATTTTATGGGCGTAGGATAAGGGGCGTGGCACTTTTTTATAAACTCCAGATTTGTGTATAACTTTAGAACTACACATCACACATCAATGAAACTCAGTAGGAACTTACTACATATCCATATCCTTCTACTGAGAAAATAAGGGGGGCTCTGGATAAGGGGCGTGGCACCCCCATACAAACAAAATTTTTGATCTCGATTAGCTTTGGAGCTAAAGGTCGTGCAGCATTGAAATTTCGTATGCAGTCGCCTCTTGCTTGTGTCGTCCCACTGGTAAAATTTTATGGGCGTAGGATAAGGGGGCGTGGTACCCCCCATACAAACAAAATTTTTGATCTCGATTAGCTTTGGAACTAAAGGTCGTGCAGCATTGAAATTTCTTATGCAGTCGCCTCTTGGATGTGTCGTCCCACTGGTAAAAGTTTATGGGCGTAGGATAAGGGGGCGTGGCACCCCCATACAAACAAAATTTTTGATCTCGATTAGCTTTGGAACTAAAGGTCGTGCCGCATTGAAATTTCGTATGCAGTCGCCTCTTGGATGTGTCGTCCCACTGGTAAAATTGTATGGGCGTAGGATAAGGGGCGTGGCACTTTTTTATCAACTCCAGATTCGTGTATAACTTTAGAACTACACATCACACATCAATGAAACTCGGTAGGAACTTACTACATATCCATATCCTTCTACTGAGAAAATAAGGCGGGCACTGGATAAGGGGGCGTGGTACCCCCCATACAAACAAAATTTTTGATCTCGATTAGCTTTGGAACTAAAGGTCGTGCAGCATTGAAATTTCGTATGCAGTCGCCTCTTGGATGTGTCGTCCCACTGGTAAAATTGTATGGGCGTAGGATAAGGGGCGTGTCACTTTTTTATCAACTCCAGATTCGTGTATAACTTTAGAACTACACATCACACATCAATGAAACTCGGTAGGAACTTACTACATATCCATATCCTTCTACTGAGAAAATAAGGCGTGCACTGGATAAGGGGGCGTGGCACCGCCCATACAAACCAAATTTTTGATCTCGATTAGCTTTGGAACTAAAGGTCGTGCAGCATTGAAATTTCGTATGCAGTCGCCTCTTGGATGTGTCGTCCCACTGGTAAAATTTTATGGGCGTAGGATAAGGGGCGTGGCACTTTTTATCAACTCCAGATTCGTGTATAACTTTAGAACTACACATCACACATCAATGAAACTCGGTAGGAACTTACTACATATCCATATCCTTCTACTGAGAAAATAAGGCGGGCACTGGATAAGGGGGCGTGGCACCCCCATACAAACAAAATTTTTGATCTCGATTAGCTTTGGAACTAAAGGTCGTGCAGCATTGAAATTTCGTATGCAGTCGCCTCTTGGATGTGTCGTCTCACTGGTAAATTTTTTTGGGCGTAGGATAAGGGGCGTGGCACTTTTTTATAAACTCCAGATTTGTGTATAACTTTAGAAACTCGGTAGGAACTTACTACATATCCATATCCTTCTACTGAGAAAATAAGGCGGGCACTGGATAAGGGGGCGTGGCACCGCCCATACAAACAAAATCGTTTATATAGAATAGCTTTGGAACTAAAGGTCGTGCAGCATTGAAGTTCCGTATACAGGCCCCTCTTGGATGCTTCGTCCCACTGGTAAAATTTTATGGGCGTAGGACAAGGGGCGTGGCACTTTTCAAGCAACTACACACTTGGGCTTCAGTTTATAATTATAGGTACACCACACATGAATGAAAAACGATAGGAACTTACTTGCCGCGCCCTGCTGGCAAAATAGCAACAACTCACCGCGTCACAAATATGCCACGAATATTAGGGTCGATCACTGCCGTATTATTTGTTAAATTGAGGATATGACATATGACGATAGGAAACACTGTGAAAACCCTAAATATTGTGTACTGCTCTGCAAGTTTAAAATTCTTTTTGCGAAAAATTTCATAGCTCTAAAATTTAATTTATGGAAGACTAAAAAGTAGAAAATAAAATTATATAAAAAAAACTTTTTAAAAATAAGCTTTAATTTATTTAATGTACTAAAAAGTAGAAAATAAATTGTTTCCAAATCACCTGTAGCTTACTATTAATAAAAGCTTGTGCGCTCAATATCCATATTCAAAATATCTTTCATTACTAGAATCTATTTGCAAAAAATTATTTAAATAAAATATTGTGGTAACTGTTTGACAAATATTGAACACATGAGCGCCCCAAGCTTTTAGGGTTAGTAAGATACAGGTGACTTGGAAACAATTTATTTTCTACTTTTTAGTACATTAAATAAATTAAAGCTTATTTTTAAAAAGTTTCTTTTATATAATTTTATTTAAACTGGCGTCTGCTTTTTCACAGCTGGATACCAAATTCTAACCCAAAAAAGCAACCATATTCAGCTCTGAAATACGAAACTATGTGGAAACGTAAATTAAACGAATTTTCCACATGTAAAAAAATTTTGTGGTGTTCGATTTCTTGCCAAATAAAAGAAATAAAAGAAATAAAACAAAACTTGAAATTTAGAAACGCCCCCCTTATCCAGTGCCCGTCTTATTTTCTCAGTAGAAGGATATGGATATGTAGTAAGTTCCTACCGAGTTTCATTGATGTGTGATGTGTAGTTCTAAAGTTAAACGCAAATCTGGAGTTGATAAAAAAGTGCCACGCCCCTTATCCTAAGCCCATAAAATTTATTGATTCATGCATTGTCTTGGTGTTTACGCATGTATGCAAAGTTTCAGATCTCTAAGTAGTCGGGAAGTGGGTGAAAAATTGATTACTAGATTTGACGACCCACATACCGCTGACATACCTACCGCGGAAAGTGAAGTTAATATAAAGCTTATAAAAACAAAGAAAAATTCAGCAAGATGACGTCATCTCGGCTACTATGATGCTATCACACACTTTAATGCACATATTTGTTTTTGCTACGCGTTAGCAGCCGTGGTGAAGTTGTGTGAGTTGTCTCGCAATTTTAGGCGCGCTCTTGGGCCATCTGCTTTTCCTCAGCGGCTATCGTGCCATTGCGGACTCTTCAATTTTGAGAATTTCAATTGACCCCATATACTATTTAAATATCCTAGATTAAAATAATTAGCTTGTTTTCAAATGCAATTTTAATTACAAGCTTAATTATCTCGAAAAGAAGTTTAGAGAAGTTTAAACGTTAATATTGGAATAATGTTTTCTTTGGTGTATAAGTTTGATGTTCACATTTCACTTTCGCCTCTTATCTGATCTGGATTGAATTCGTAACAATTTTCTAAGGTCCTAATTATGGCTTGGTTACTGAAACTTTGTGATTAATAACTTCTCAGGTATTTATGTAATTACAGGAATGAATTTAAGTAATTACAGGAATGTATTCTTTTTAACGAAATCAAATTTGTTATTATTGACTTTAAGTAACATCTGAATATTTTTGAGCAATTTAAGTAATTGAAAAAATTAATTATTTCCAACTAATAGGGAAAACTATCTTGATACTTTTACTTAGTACTTTTAAACCATTGAAGTAGCGATTAAAGAATCTTGTTTTAATTTATTGGAAGCCAGAAATTGTGATAAAAATTTAGGCATTTCCTTCCTATCCTTCGGAACTAGTTCAGTAAAATAGCCACACCTCAAGACTTCAGCTTTGCAATATTCACGTCGTATGAGTGATTTCAAATACGAGTTTGAATTACTTGTCGCTCATGCGTCGGGGCGAGCATTGAGTGTATTTTTTACCGGTGTTTTGCCAGGTTTTTTACTTTTCATATTTTTCTTACATTTAGTAAACTTTTTGCGTTCTTGGCAGTGATTGGAGCAATTTACCTTGCTTAGTCTGGCAACTGTGTGCTTCATTACATTTTCCATTGCCCTGAGCTAACCGGTTATTCATTCATTCGTCTCAGCTCATTGTGGACTGCCTCAACCTCCTTTCTCGCACGCTCTTTCTCTTCTTTGATGCCGGAAATGTGCAACCAGTGCTCCTGTTTGTCTTCTGCTCATTTCGTTCGCTTTTGACTGTATTCGTACAGGCAGTGAGCAGCGAAACTAACATGTACACTTCCCCTCACTTATCCAATAAAACTTCATGACGTCCGTGCGAGTCTTTCAGTTTGTCATAAGGATTCCGAGAGTAAACAACATTCGCTTCCGTTGGTGTTTTGTTGGAGGTCTGAAAGTTTTCTATCACCAAAAAAAAACGATGTGAAAGCACCAGTGAAATTCATTCAACGAAAGCATTTAGTACGCACACACGTAAGCACTTCAGTTACAACATTCATTTTTTGTTGTTGGTGTAAATTACATGAGCATTTTTGTACTTCCTAGCATAATTCGTCTGCCTTGCGCTCGCGACGAAACGCAGCCCAAGTGATTCTCAGTTGATGTTGGTCGTTGGCACGACGCGGTTCGTTGCTACTAAACACCATCGTGTGCGTTTCTGTGCTTCCGATTTGGTGCGTAAGTGTATGACAGCGATATGTGGGAAATTGTGAAATGAAAAATTATGAAAATTTGGGAAGTTGTGCAAAATGCAGGAATTATTTAGACAGTTTTTATTTCTTTCTAACAACAAAAGCTTGCAATTTTTTGTACTCTCTTTTTCTCTCTCTCTCTTTCTTTCTTTGAGAAATGATATCGCTCAGCTCTCTTGCCTACGTTTTTGAGTCATGGTGCTTGTAGATTTTAGGCTGAGAGCCTGCATCCTGCAGGAGCTATGGCGCATTTTCTAGAGTGTTCCACTTGCTTGTAGTGACACGGGCTCTTGGATCTATCAGATGCTTTAATTACTGAAAATGTATATTTTGTTATGTATACCGCATACCTATTTATATAATACATTTTTATATGCAACAAAGAAAACAAACACATAAAATACATACGTACATATGTATACAACTATATATAGGTATAGATAAACAAAGTTAATTGAAATTTCAATCCATTGGCCATAAGGATATTGTTGATATTGAATATTTATTTTGGTTTAAATACTGACGGTCAATAGCAGCGCTACCATTTCCAATAAGAAAACTTCTAAAATACTGCTATGTTTGCTGTCGAAAAAGTTTATATAAGAGAATATACCACATTTGGTTTGAATGCAATAATTCCTTCTTTTTCTGCCGTGACCTCGAGCAGACGAACAAAAATGCATGCACAAACATAGCCTGTGCATCCGCTTTTCTTTCCCAAGCAGTTTTCCACTAATGGCCTTTGAAATTTGCATTCAGTCAGCTGCGACAATAATCCCGAAGTCATGCAACTGCAACAATAGGTGACTTACGAGGCAACTTACGGTATCATGCCAGTTGCTTTTGTAGAAGAGGCGGAGAGTGCTTTCGACTGCAATTTAATTTTATTACGAACACAATCTTTTTATGTATGCAATATTGCTTTCGCTTTGCAATTCACGCAATTTCACAGCTTAATGTCAACTGAATGGTACTCTGGCGTTTCAGGCAAGATATCAGGCTGGCAAGCATTTCCTGTCTGCGCTATGCTGGTTGTCAGCTAGGACATCCGACACTTTGTGTACGTGCGTCGTACTGGTATGACTATTTGACTACATATTGTTGCTATCATGAGGAATTTCATGTCAAAGAGTTCGCTTTACGCTTTTTGCTTTGACACGCAGCTCTTACGTAGGTAGGAATTACTTGTGGGTAAGTGAGGGTATCTATTTCTACATGTGTGTGTGTGATTTTTTTATACGACGCTAGGCGCTAGAATGCTTACATAAAGACTATTTTTGCTATTTTTATATGCTTGTAAATGATTTGTAGAAGGCGCAAATATCAGAATCTATTTACAAGTGTCTACATAGTGGTGGTGATAAAGCTGCAAAATAGGCGCAAAGCCGGCAAGAAAACAACATTTCGTGTAACAACACAATTATAAATTATGTATATGCAAGTAAAATGAAAGTTAAAAACTAAAAAAACAGAGAATAAAGATTCAAAAAACGGATACAAAACAGGAAAACTCGACAGTAGAATAAATTGAAAACAAAATGATTAAAGCACGTGCCATAAAATCTTAAACATTTTAAATTTTCTGTTATTTGTTGTCGAACATTTCTTGCATGTACATTTTATGACAATTTCTGAGGTACTTACGAACGCACAAAGGCACACACAGGCATACATATGTATACATACATTCATCCACATTCACGGGCCTGTTAACTCAGTGCCTGTCAGTTGATGGTAACGTCATTTTCGATTTAATGACAAGTCATTTTACTGTCAAATGACACATGCAGCACACATGCACATACATATACACACGCAAGAATGTGCTTGACTTCATGCAATTCAAGGTCATTTTCAAGAATTCTTTTCAAACACATTAACAGGAACATCCCATATACGTATACACGTTCACATACACACTGATAAATTTTTACTCAAGTTAAAAATAAAATTGCATAAATTCTTGCAAAGATCAGACAAGCGAGGAAAAAAGCGAATTCATTTGTCACAAAAAATTTTTTTGGACTTATTTTCTGAAATTGATGCGAGCGCCATTCGCCCGATTCGTGCTGTCATTTAAAAATGTTAATTACTTTTTTGCTGGGGTTATTAATTTTAAGTTACCGAGTTCCCAAAAAGCGGTATAAAATAACATTTTGAAAATCAGGCATACTGACAATAATCCTTGCTGTTTCACTGAATCGTTATTATTAACACTCGATGACATTTTTGTATATCTGCTTGTCGTGTTTTCACTTTTGCTATGTTCTTTGAATTCAGCATGATTCAGTTAAGTTGTTGTGTTTTGTACATGTTATCGATGAAAACTTAATATTTTTGGGTTTATAAATTCTCTTTTACTGCGTAGCCAGTTACAGCCGTTTCGAGTAGAGTGCCTTTTGTGATGTGATGATAGTGATGTGTCTGTGTGATGGGAGGGTGAATTTTAAAGCCAGCCCGAAAATATTACTACGTTATTTATGGCTAACGTGCAGAAAATCGAGAGGAGCTCAAGAAAAGAGCAAGATATCACGTTGCTTCGACAATAGAATGTGTTACAATTTTGACAACTGTTTTTATCACTTGGAGAAAAATGCTAGAAAACCGTCGGACTGGGTATTGACTAGGGAAGTGAATTAGGTAAAAAACTGCAAGTTTTGTAAAAAAACGTTTTTTATTTTCCAGCTGAATCATTTTCCGAGATCGGAAGATGTGCTAAAAAAATATAATTTCTGCAATTGAAAATTGCCTCTGAAATGTTCTACTCATCTTTAATCAAACACAGATGCCTTCAGTTTCAGCGCAGCCTTTCACTGTTCACACATTTCCCTATAATTTCATATCATCATGATTCATGATGTATATGTATGTATATTACATCATTTGGAGTGCGTAGCAGCCGCCCCCTATATACGGGTTACACTGTCAAAGCTGTAAATATTCCGTTGTTTTTGATACTAAAATACATTTTCATAAATTCAAGCAACAACATTTCAACGTAAATGTAATTTAAAGCCACGCAAATTTAGTATGTCTTGTGCTGCGGCATGTTTCCGCAGCAGGGGGTGTCAGTGGGGGTTAAATATAAATTGCATAATGCACCGCATGGGAAATAGAGTCCGCTAGACAGGCAACAGTTGGCCGTTTTTGGTGTACGGAATTTTTACTACGCTACGTTGCTATCTTTCCGCTGAAGTCCGGTCCGTCGTTCGCTCTTAGTTAGCAGAACATTTATTGCGCTTTCTGAAACCCCTTTCCTTACCCGAACTGAACCTATCTCACTTTACCTAACTCATTCGCCACACAGGCTGCTATTTGAGCGCTGTGACAACGTTGCAAATTGATATCAATTGACTTTAATTACGGTACACTGCACAATAGTCGGCGTGGCGGTCATGAGTAGCCTCCGCTTTGGTCCCAGTCCAAGTCCGTAGGTCGCTCGACTACAATCACCGCCACTCAATTGTGCAATCACACCCTTCCCTCTTATTGACTTGATTCCATTTGTTTGGTGTGCTCTTGTGTTGCGCTCTGCGCTCGACTTTTTTGTTCGGTAGCTTTGATTTTTTGCTGCTGGTGTCAAAGTTCAGATTTGATCGTAGAGACTTGAAGCGGCTGGTTGCATGTACATAAATAGTGGTGGGTTTCTTAAGCTTGTAGAATGTTCCAATGTCGGATTTTGTAGTTGTAAGCCTAAAATGTAAATGATTATGCTGTTCTCTGAACAAACAGTTTATGGAAGAGCTATCTAATTAGTGGCTTGGGTGTGTTCAAACTTGTTTTATTTATATATAATTTTCAAAGTTTTAAAATTAATACTGTTTGGCTCTAAAGGCGCCACTCTCTCGATTAAGTCATTTGAGTTTTCTAGCTTTACACGTCAATAGCTTTTAAAAGCATTTGCGGTTTGTCATTTATTAATAAGTTATTCTACAGATAGAACATCCGAATTAAAGAATAATTGTTTCGACTATGTTTATTTTGGAACCTTTTCTTTGGATAGAAATTCAGTGAAATTCATATCGTTCTAGGCATGTTTAAAGACGGAAATAATCTCAGTGCCTCAATGCTGTGCTTTGACACCATAAAATGCATCCAAATTGCTTCTGATCGAAAACCGGGAAGAGATTTTGTTAAAGCTATGCCCCTCACAAAACCTAGCGAACCGCTACGGCAATTCCATTTTGAACGCAAATAAAATCAAATTCTTCATGTTCAGTGTATTTTACTCGTACTTCTCACTTAAAGTTGTTATACTACATGTATACATAATTATATGTATTTAAGCAGCTCTTGCGAAACTTATTTTCAAAACTCGTTTTAGAGTGGGGAATTAATTTGACATATTTGTTATTAAGAGCTATTAGTTAAGCGCTCTTCGAGCAAAACGAAATATGTTATTACATAAATACATAAACAATTTCAGAGGCCAAGGAGCGTTAATTATGATTTTAAACCTTTCTTGGGCTATCGGAGTGTCAAAGTCCCCCTGGGAATGAACCTGACTATGCGCCTGAGTGCGAATTCTGAAATTTGATGACTCTGAAATATTTGTCTATGTACATACACTGAGCAAATGGCAACATTTCAACTGAACTAAATAATCAGAATTCATGCCTGCACGTGTAAACAAACAGCGCTATGTGTACATATTTATTTAACGATAACTAAAATACACTTTTTTTTTACAGATATATGCAGCAGCGTAGAATGCTACCCACAGTGACTATTGCCATAAAACAGCATCATCAAAAAAGTTCAAAAAAAAGTTCGAATGAAAATTGTTGCGATTTATTTAAGTACATTCTACGATTTTAAACGTACAAAGAGAGAGACTATATGCGAGTGCTGACATTTTGACAGCAGAATCCAAGAGCGTGAGCAAGAGCGCAAGAGCACGCTCGCTTACTGCGAAGAAAGCTTTAGCATTAGCTGCTTTAAAGTTCGATGCATGCTGGGAGATAGGAGTAACGCCTTGAAGTAAAAGCGGCTCTTTTTCCGAGCTAAAAATAAAGCAAATTTTGCGAATATAGAGCAGCGAAGCCGCGCACCCACAATTCTGACCAATCAGCGTGCGGGCGCAGAGTTGTTTTTGTGAATGGTGGCATAACTAAAAAAATGCAAATTGTACTACAAAAAGAAAGCGTGTTTACTTGTCACTTTGACATTATATTTACACATACTCAAGGATAATTGTAAGCAAATTGAAACTCGACGTGGAAAAGAGCCGGCTTCAAGTATCTTTGCAGGTTACACATGCCCAAGAACTTTTGCTGAGCATATGAATGTGCGCTCCCAGCACAGCTCAGTAGCAAGTAGCACTAGCAACAACAATAAGCACCCACAAGAATTACAACAACAACATAGTTCTAGCAGCTTTATGTTAAATACAAATACAAGCTCGAAAGCTGTCATACCTGAGCGGAGAGATTGCAGAACGTGAGAGAAACGTGAGCAAACTACAAAAGGCTGAGGAAGTTGTACGAATGCAGCAACAACAACAACACCAATAAGGCCACAGCGGCCAGTTGTACAAAAACTGAATTGAATGGTTTGGAAGTAGCAGCAAAAACGCGGAGGCAACAAAAAAGGCCAGACCAGACCAGAGCAGCGTCGCGAGAGAGATGAATTTTTCGTTTGTGAGATATTGAAACACGAAATACACACCAGCCCCACTGGCAGTCAGTCCACCGGAGCGGCGCACTCTTCTTGCTGCCTGGTATTACTACATGTTGTATGTTTGTGTTGCGTTGTTAGCATTTTCAGATAGAAATTGCGTCTTTCGAACGACACAACGTGCTGCTAACCGTAGCGGACGTACGACTCGACTCTGTGTTTAGGAGTGTGCTTTATGCTTTGTGAGAGGGCGAGCAAGTAAAGTGGAGAAAGGAAAAAGCAGAAAAACCAAAATTTGTGCTTTAAATCAAAACGAGAAAAAACTAAAACAAAAAAACGAAAATCACACGCACACGCACACACGCAAATAAGAAAGCAAATTAAAGGAATTCATGTTTCGCGCATATACTTTTTATGAAAGTGTGATTTGTGTGTAAGCTGCTGAAACCCCTTCAAATAAAAACTCAAAAAAGAGCTGCAATTTATTACCAAAAAAAGAAACAATTTGGATATTTTGTAAAAGTTTTACTTTATTGCGTTAGTGCGTTTGTACGTCGTCATACTTGCGCATACATAAGTATTATCGATTTTCGCAGCGAGGGAGTGTGCGACGGTACGCTAGCACAGCCAGCTTCAACAACAAGAGAAGCCTCAAAGCGGCGAAATCGCAGGCTGCGACCAACAACAACCACAACAAAATTAAACAAGAAAAGGCTGCTTTGTGTATACACACATTTACACTAAAACACACACACACACGCACGTGCAGTCCTCTGCCGCCTGGCGCCTTACCCTAACCCGATATTTTTTACAGCTGCTTTATTGTCACAGTAGAATCGACTGACTTCGCTGCGCTTTTAAGTGTGAGCGAGAAAGAGTTAAATAGTGTGCGCGCTTGTTTTAGTTAAAAGGGTAAATTCGATCAATTTTTCTCAAAATACCAAAATAAAAGAAGAGGTGCAAAACTATTAATTAAACGACAGTCAGCGCATTCGACAAGTCGGGCAAGACGACAACGACGAAAGCGATACAGAAAAAACAGAAAGTAAATTGAGAAACTAATTACTTTTAGTAGACTGCAATTACGGCTAGCTAAAAGTGCAAACGTGTATTTGTTTATTGTGAGCGCAGCCACAACTTTGACGACGACTACGACGCTGTAAGCGCACACCTTACACACACACCCCCGACATAACCACATGCTAAGATATCGGCTAGTTTCGACACACTTCTTGAAACAGCCATAGACAGCGAACGCGCACGTACGAGTCATCACAGCGAGCGGCGGCAACGAGTGCAGACGACGGGTGCAAGCGAGCGAGAGCGACGGCGACTACGACTGTGAGAGAACGACTGCGAGCGATAGAGTAACTGCAGCGGTAACGTAGCGAGCGCCTGAGAGTGTGGGAGAGTAGTCAAGAGTGCAGTAGACGTTTTAAGAGCCTAAAAATATACAACATTTCGGAATTTTCTAATTCCACACTCTCTAACCAAACTTACTGTCATACGAACGTAGATTGATTCGGTCGAGCCTAGCGACTAGCTACGGAGCGGCGGTCGTTGTACGTTGCAACGAGTAAGCGCCGAAAGCTTTGAGCAACGACACATAATACGCGGCGCCGAAGAGGAAGACAGGGTACACAAACATACCGCCACACTGTGTACATCATCATCAACGTCTACATTATCAGCGACATCTTTGACTACGCGATAATTACATAGGCATTGGCCGCCATTAAGTCATTTTGATCGGCAGCCTCGCAGCCTTAGACACGAACGTGCGCCACTAAACCGTATATTAGCTACGCCAGCAATTGTCCTGCGCTTGATCGAGAGAGAGAGAGAGTGAGAGAGAGAGGGGAATTGGAGAGAGTAACAGAGCGAATAAGAGCTAAATACATACACGCAACGATCCTTTCATATCGTTTTACATTCTTTTGCAACTGCTGTGAGCATAATTCACTGCAACGCCATCTAACGGTAAAATCAGCTGTGGTTCACTTGGAGTACACCGATCCTGCCATTGCCATAGCCGCGGCCAACGAAAATATCTTCCTCTGAACTGGATCACTAATTCTGTCACAACGTATTCGCTAAAAGTTTTTCGACTGTTCGATTCGAAATACAATCATTTAAACAGCGAAAATGTGCAGAGATCGCGATATGATTTTGCCATAGATCAACGCAATCGACAATATAAAGTTAAGAAAAAAATTAAATTGAAGTAAATTTTCGGGTAACCCTCCCAGACAAGTTATAACGCTGAGAGACAAAGTGCTAGAGCCGCGCGTGGGTAACGATAACGGCAGATTGAACGCCGTATCAGGAAAACCGACGAGTAAACACTACTTGCTACTTCATTAAGTGTTCTGTAATCGTTTATTGCAAGCATATGAATTGAAATTCCCATTGTTTTTACCGACAAAAAAATTGTGAATCATCGAAAATTTGCCGAAAAAAGTAAATCAATCGCAACCATATCCTTCGGTAACTGTTAGTGCCCTGCAAGGACGTAGTAGATAATGCTTTATGGTTTTTGGTTTGCTTTGCTGATTACTCTGAATTCTTGATTATGCAATGTGACTTTCAAACTCTAACTGTACAGAACATTGAACTGAAACGTCAATCGATATATTTAAATCGATTTATCGCATTGCTTGCCAATACATAATTTTTCGAGTGCTCTAGTGGACGCTCAGTGACGACGTGTGGCAACGTTTCCTTGGTTTTGTGTGAGAAATTAAAAAAGCAACAACGCGTCTAATTGCGTTTGTTCTAGATTATTTAGTGTAATCGATAAATAGCGCACTATTAGCAAAAGTTTTGTTTGGTCGTAATTTTTTGTTGAGCCATTTTTTTGACGTTAACGTTAAAAGTGTGCAGTTGGGCAGCGTGTGAGAAAAATCCAGCAAGATTGAAGACTTTGCAAGAAACTTTTGGAAGTCTGTTAAGGCTTGCATTGTAAGTATTCATAAAAATAATTGTATATTAATATTATTTATAAAAATTATCTATAATTTGAAATCGATAGTTTTTAATATGAAACCATGATAATTGATAACATACATAGGTCTATCTATATCTAACGCATTTGTTTGAGTGGTCTAGCCTTTAAACAATAAAATTTTTATCAATTTTGAATCACATAATATGAATTGGATTTTAATAATATGGCATAAGGATAAGACTCTTAATTTTAAAGATCTCTTATTTTCAGCATTTATATCGTAAATATACACACATTTACGATCATGTACAAAAGCTGTTCTATATACCTGCCCTAAAAGCTGGAACCTAGATTTTACACTTTCGCCGTATTTACATAAAATATTTTTAGCGCTTCATGTTCGTGCACTATAAATGGCATATTATTAAAAACTCACTATGATCCAGCAAATCTAATATCTGCTTATATGCCCAGCGTCCTCATTCCACCCTTAGCCAGTTGCAATGAGTTCTGTTCCAAAAAATTGTCAGCGATAAAAATTAAACCGGCCGATTCGTTCTATTCGCTCATTGTTGAACCGACAAACAGTTCAATTCAAATTTACGTTTTCGCATACTAAGAGGTTTAGTTTCTGCTAAATGCGCACTTCCAATTAATATCAATAAAATCACGTAAGCAATAAATTTATATTTCCTCTTAAATTTGGAATTCCTCATGTCAAAAGTAGTTAATAGGCACTGATTACTTTCGTTGCCTCAATTTATTGCATTTACTTATAAACGCAGTACGAGTCAGTATAAATCTTTAAATGTAATCAAATACCTCTTGCACATGTACACATGCATACACATACATAGTCATAAGATTCGAATATGATGGTGTTATTCACTCGTACCGTACATAATCTTATCAATAAATGTGCAAATAATTACTCATCAAATTTGCGTTTGTTATGATCGATGGCTCCTATCACGATTAGCTAGGGGCAAGTTTCTAAATGAAAAATAAAATTTACAATTTACAAAATGTTTAACGTAACTAAAAGAGAGCATAAACATAATGTTATTATAGTATTATTCCCAGAAAGTCTAACGAGTTCAAGTATTTCAGCAATCCGCTTATCGGCATTATACAAATATTCAAAATTAGACACGTTCATAAATTGCTTGGTTTATCTGGAATCAATCTCAAGCTTGTGGCAGCTCGATTTTTTAGAACGTTTTTATACTATAAGCTATGTAATGTATATAAGCGGATATAATAAAGGTCGTATAAAAGTTGAATCGGAGATTAAACCAGCCATTTAAGATAAGTCAAGGCCGCTGATAACGGTAACTGAATGTTGATTTCAGTGCTTGATGACCCCTACTAGATTTTCACGGGAACATTTCTTCGAAGAGAGCATAATGCTTAACCGAGGGATTTTATATCTAATGAAATATTGCATTAGTGTTATATGAAGTATTTTTCCGCAATATTTGTCGTCCGAAGTGCTACTTCCTTGATGACGTTTGTGTGCTTCAATCTGAATGTGAAGATCTCATGAAGTCGCCGCTATTATCTAGGTGTATTAATTAATTAATTCCTTCGCTCTTAACATTTCACTGCGGAAATTTTGTATTTATCACACTCAATGCCCTAATCTGGTTACTCATATTTGATAAAACGCAGTCTATTAATAGCTGAGACTATGAGTGATCTTAATTGGAAAATGTCAAGAGGTAAAAGACAAATTATCTACAAACGAAGAGTGGCTTTCAGAAGTGCTGGCAGCTATTTTTGGCTGCACGAACCTAAATTGAAAATAATTGATTGTGACATTTTGTGTACACGTTTGTCCAACTTCAAAGCAGGAAATAGCTGATTAAGATATTGGTTTTCAAGAATTATGCCTAATTGTGTGCTCTTGGTGCAGACGGTCAATTGTCTGGCTGTAATCTCTCCTTGGCGCTCATGTCGGTTATTGTCTGTATCCAAGCACTTATTATCTTTTAGGCAGGCATAAGTCATCGATATTGTCGAGGGGATTTCCACTCGTCTCCAGTAACGCTCAATCCGAGTACCGCTGCTATATGATTATGATCTCTCACCAGTAGCTTTTATCGGTGTCTCGTTCATTATTTCATAATTTCGTAAGAAAAAGCTTAGAATAAGATCAATATTTATGGTTAGTCACGCAATTCTATTTCGCTATCGCAGACTTCTTATGCTGATGAAATGCGAACAATTTCAATTGCAATTTCTACATTTCAGCTCGGCTGGAAACTTCAATTCCAGCAGCAACAACGAAGTAGTTAGAGCGAAGGGGTCGTATCATATTGAGCATGAAAATTGCGTAATCTAAACCAAAGCGAAGTTTTCTTGGGTGTATAACATCAAATGATTGTGTAATCTGAGGTAATTTTTTCTCGGCGGAATGCGTTTTTATAAGGAATCGCTTCAGTTTGCGACTCGTTGCACTCTCGAAGTTTTGCTTACTTCCTCTGGAATTTTCACATTTCATTGTTATTTCTCTGTTTACTTAATTTGTTTGCTTTTTGTGTTTGTTGTAGGTAATTGCATATTACACATTTTTCTTTTGAATTTTTTATTACTTGCCACACAAAAATAATGAATTGCTGAATGAATTTATAGCTAAGTGGGAATAACAAGTATCTGTCGGGACCTATGTATATGCATATGCCGGTTAATTTTCAGTTAGTTGCCATTAGTTGTAATAGCAGTTAAGCGCTTACACGTGATCGGAGTAACTGATTCTTTCCGGAGAGGATGCAACAATAGAAAGTTATGCAATTTATCGTAGCTTCCTACGTGCCCGTGCAAGGGCTGTAAAATTAGCAGCTAATTAGCAATTTATTTTTTAAAAAAGTTATGGTCAATTGCATTTTTCATTTAGATGTGGCAATAAAAATTCGTGTCGTTTATTACTATAAAGTCAAAGTGGATTCTGAATTTCACTTTTATATATATTACCATGGTCTTTTGTTGATCTCAATAATCTTTCTTGTAATTAATCAATAAGAGCCATAATGTTATCACTACTATCTTTAAGTTCGTGATTCTTTAAGTTTTGTCATTCTCAGCCCAAAAGTAGAAGTTCTAAAGATCAATTTTTTTTGAAAGCTCTATTAGTGAGTTGTAATCCTACTCGTTGACATGATTATAATTACTAACTAATTTAAAATTTTAAGTTACTAATCTAATTGCTTTACTGACCGAAAAATGCGCAAAATTGTAAAGGAGCCGTCCCTATGTATGTATGTACATATATTGAAATGAGCGCTTTCTGTCTTGATTTCTGGGGTGTCCGGTCCGGTCCGTCCGTCTGTCCGTCTGTCTGTCTGTGAGTAACCCTTAACTTAGTTTAAGTTCCGAGATTATCCAAATCAGTCGAAGGACACGCCCACTATGTAGGCGGTAAATTTTATACACCTACCATTTCATTTCTTTCAGTGTATTATAACCACTCGGTTACTTGGTGTAGGGTACTATTCTGTTGGGCTAGCCTGATTTGTGCTTCCTTATTTGGTTTATTTTCGCTTTCAGTTTTTAGTACAACTTAATAAATCGGATCTATTCTATGTTCACTTTCCAGCCAACCGCTTCATTGCACACGCAATCCACAAATAATTATGTTAATTTAAAAACTCGTGAAAAGAGCAAGCTGCAAACTGTTCTTTTGCATGACTGTCTATTTTCGTCTGAAAGTATACAGTATATAGATTTATTAAGTACGCGGAATGGGCAGAGATATTTCTCTTACTCCCATCGCGAACCGCGTGGTTGAACTTCTGTATCCAACTGACTTTATTTTCGCTGCGCTATGTTAAATAAGCTATGTTAAATAAGTAATGTTAAATAAGTAATGTTAAATAAGGAGTAGTTAAATGAGTAGTAGTTAAATAAGCTATGTAAAATAAGTAATGTTAAATGAGTAGTGGTAGGCCATAATATATTATACGACTATATACACGTCTGCCATGCTAAAGGGCACATTATTTATTGACACGACTATGCTTATTTTCTGCTCGATCGACGCATTTTTACGGTTATTAGGTCGCGCATGGCTGTAATAGTAGGTATCTGTCTTCCTTGCCTGCCTCAGCTACAGTTTCTTCTGAATTGTTGCGTGCTTTTAGGTGCGTGCGCTATGTTTATTTGAGCGAGAGCGAAATGGATAGAGTGAGAGATAGATTTGTCATTAAAAAAGTTATGATGAAGGTATTAGAACCAATACAATTTTCTAAATGGATTCTTTACACACATCCACACACAGACGTACACGTGTCAACGAAAGTTGTGGGAACGAACTTTGGTGCACATGATTAATAACATTTATATGTTGATTCATATTCTTATAATGCTCGACTGCCTTGGTTAAAGGGCTTCATCGTCCAATGACATGCACAACGGGCAATTATTTTCCTTTTTACCTTTTGAAAAGCATTGACCTATCGCCGCAATTAAATATTTTGGCCTCTTTTCAAAACGACCACACTTCAGAGGGAAGTACATCTACTTCTCAATTGCTTGCTGTGTCCGTAGAAGCACATATTAATAATTAATAATAATTAAACCACTTTGGCTGATTCTCCTTCGATAGCCGAGAAATCAGTGGCAACACCTCGCTTGGTGCGACCGGCGATATCAATATCATCGGCGTACGCCAAAAGCTGGATACTTTTGTAGAAAATAGTGTCATCGCGAGGTCGCAAGATAGGGAATCGCCTTGTCTGAAGCCTCTCACGGTATTGAAAGGATCGGAAAGTTTCTTCGTCTTGACGGAGCTTTGTGTGTTATTCAACGTCATCTTGCAGAGCCTCACCAGCTGAGCAGGGATACCGAGCTCAGACATTGCGGCGTTCAGACAATCCCGTATCGGTATCAAAGGCAGCCTTATAATCGACGAAGAGATGTTTGGTGTCGATTTGAGAATAGAGCTATCGTCGCTTCCGGGTCTTAGAGACAGAGAACCCCTATTCGATGCTGTACATAGCATCCAATCGCAATAAGTGATTCATATGGGTTAATATTTCCCATTAACTTAATTAATCACTAATCGTAATTCACATTATCTATTCATTGTGCCAGTTTCATTTTCAATTTGCCAGCGAAAAACAATAAATTTTCTAATCGCTGCACAGAACATTTGATGGATTATTTCCGGTTAAAAGAACAGCTCAGCAGAATTAAAATTTTCTTAAGTACCAATTTCGAATTTTGTTAATTTACTCTGTAGGCAAATATAAAAACTAATACATATTGTGTATTTATGATATATTGTATACTTAATATGCGCAAAACTCGTATACAAAATTAAATATGCAAATTAAGCACATTTTTGCTCTTTTATTTTGCACTGTGTGTGTGCACCCTACTCTTGAAGAGTAAAGCGTGTGAAGTTTGTCGGTCTGTTTGTATACAACTTTTCTAATGCATGCTTAAGTTTCCTTTGTGAAAATAATTGGCATTATTATAGCCATCTGGAGTTCACTTTTAGTTAAGATCTTTATAGTCGGGACGCCCGTTTATTGTTAATGCGCCGTTGCCGAACGAAAATCAAAGCAGCAGAAAGGTGGGTGTGCTTTAGTCTATTTTGAATCGTTGTCTGCCGGCTGCAGTGCTCCTCGCCTTGTAGTTGTTTTTGTGGACTACGTGATCTTTTCGAACACTCCCATCTAAACACTTGTTCGGCTGCTGTTTTCGTTATTTCTCTCATTTTATTCTGCTGTTTTGGCGGCACTGCAATTAACAGAACGATAATTTTTGTTTTTGTTTTTGTGTGTGTGTGTGTGTACTCGTACGAAAAGCGTAAAAACACGCAAAGCAAAGCAAACGGCGATCACAAAAGTTTGCATGCATTGATATTGTTTTACAAAATAACGACAGTAGTATCCCCTTAACTGAATACCGCAGTAGTATGTGAAAAATATAAAAATGAACGTCTTACCGAAGATTGGCCGAAGATAACCGAAAATTCAAATTTTAAAATTTATTAATTTACATAAATATTTTGATTCCATTCCTGAATAATTTATAACCTGCACTCAACCATAAAAAAATTGTGTTCATAAGTAAGTATGTATCAATGCCGTAAATAAATTAAATTAATAAATAAATAATTAAATTCATCTGAAAATAAACAAAGATTCAAGCTACGAAGGAGATCAACCGTGCAGTGCATCAAAAATGGAATATTTTTTTTAGGGTCATGCGACTTCCAAAAGAATTACAGCATTTTCAATGTAAAATTTTTCATTGATTCAACCATATCAGATTACTCAGCTACTATTGAAACCGAAAGACTATTTTTGTAGTATTACTTTGATGCGAGGGAGCGTTGTCTATTAGAAGAAGGGCTTTAATGGCAAAATCTTCTTTCTGAAATCGAAATTTCGAAATTCTTCACGTTATCGGGGTTTTAACCCTGTTGCTTGTTCACGTTTTACGTTTTAGAGTAGTCAATGCAAAACAAAAAGTGCTCACGTTAAGCGGTAGTTCACGTTAGCGTTATATAGTACATACAGTATACAAATATATATTTTGGCAATTTGTATTGTGCCTGTGTTGAGTTGCGAGTTGTGAAAGAAATTTAACATTTCTTATTGGCCTTATTTTATTTGTGAATAAATTTGTCGCAATTTAAAACTGGTTTAAGCGCAGCGCAAAAGTCGCGAGTGTAGTCTTCTTGTTTCTTTTTTTGGGGGGTATATCAAAGCGTGATAAATTATTGTTAATTCTGTTGTGTCTGGCGGTGCGTGGTAGCGCCTTTTCTAGCTATTTATTTCATGTCATGTGCATATGTAAGCTTTTATAGCTTTTTTTCCAATGGTGTTTGAGATATGATGAAATAAGAGTGGCGATAAAAAAAGTTTAATTTAAATTTATATCTAACTTGGGCGATCATGTGCTTGCTCCCGGAAGCGTGTGCTATTGGGGAGACCAATAATATTCCAAGCTTTTAGTTAGCCAGATTTAATCGATGATCCGGTTTGTGGAGACTCGTGTTAACCAACAATTTGGCCAGCATCATTATAAGTTTTAAGTAGTTAATGCGGAGCAACTCAATGATGCAGTACCTTTAAACCAAACAGTATACTTCTTGATATGGCAAGGGGTACAAATATTCCATTCACTCTTTGATGTCCGAAAATAGACCGCTTAATTGCAGGTATCTCCCTGTGATTTAAATGTCTGCGCAAATTAATACAATACAAATTGGCACCTCGTAACATAAAAACGAAATTGCGAGTTTTTAATAAAGAAGATGTTTGCCATCAAAGCTGCTACATATGTGCGATTTCAATATGCACCTTCCGAGTTAAATTGCAAGCTTTTATTAATCACTCCTGCCAACACATTGCTCTGAAAATTGTGCCCGGTTTACATATTCTATAAAAGTAAATTTCTCTTAATGCTGCCATTTGGCAAATTTTTTATATCTACAGTAGCATTTCATAAAAAAAACATAAATATATGCCATTATAAATCGAAATAGCCGGGCCAAGAAATATTTTATTCGTTGGTATAGTTGTGAATGTGGGGTTCTGAAATTCCATTGAAACTTTTAAAGTATGGTACAAAATTTAAACAATATTTCTCAAAAGTCTAGAATTGAGTTTTGGAATTCTGTTTGGTCTTGCTTCGATACCATTTGCAGAATATTGAGGAGGTTTTCGAACAACACGGATTGGTTTTGGGCAGTAAAGTAAGTTTCGGTACATTTAAGAAATTGAGATAAACTTATTTCTTTTATTTTTACAAATATTATTTTTGATTTGTTTCAAGTTTTATCAATTTCCTTCAGATTTGGTTTCGGAACATTTTTCCATATTTGTACACGTGACAAGGTATGTTCAAGTGTTTTTTCAACGTTAGCAATACTCATACAATTGGAAAGTTTATTTTAAATTTGATTTTTGTCACGTGGTAGTTTCGCAGCCATCGACTATTTCAAACACTTTACTAGTAGACATTTACGCATTTGTTTGTTCGTCTGTGCCGCCACGATGTGTACTTTGTATTTTCCCCAATGCTTTGTGCGTTACAGCAACAAATTCAACTCTTTAAAGTTACTATGTCTATCAATGTCTTCATTTGGCATTTCGTTTGTTTACATATCCAGTTTATAAGCAGACCCCCTTATCACGCCAAGAGTGCTTTTAGTGGTGACTTTGCTGTTTGCGTTTTCTGTGTTTTTCTGTCTATTTTGTGCTTACATTCGCTGTTCGCATTCACACACTGCCTCACATAAATTCACACATAAACACAGCATTTGCAAATGCTCAAATTTTAGGAAATTTCCACTTACAATTACAACACCCCAAATTGCAGCTGTTGTGTGGGTGTGTGCGTTGACTTTTTGCGGGGGATTGTGTGGCTGGCGGCATTGGGCTGAAGTGTTTTTTGTTGGCTTCTAGTACGGTTTTTCTCATTCAATTTGCGCCTGGTTTAAGAAATTACATTAATTTGGCAATACGCCCACGCTTTGCGTTTGATTCAATGTGCTTTTCTTTAGTTTGATTTTTTATAGACTTTTTCAGGGCTATTTTATGCCCCTCGCCCCTCATCTATATACTTGGCATTTATTTATATCTTACGAAATTGTTGAATTGTTTTTTGTCATGCGAAACTCTAACTGAAATTTTGCAGGTGGGTGTGACTTGCTCAGTTGAATCCTGCTTGAATTGTATGCATTTCGGTGATATCTCCTGACACGGATCTAGGGAGGTAGGTTTTTATTTGCTTTCAAGCGTCTACCGCAATTGTTTTATCAATATGACCTTTCACGATTTGAAGTGCTCATAAATCGGCATAAGTATAAGTAGCGACAACTTCAATTTGGGAGTGCTTCAGGCAAATTTCCACTTCAAGATGTGGTGTCGAAACTTTAGAATTTTGCGCGTTCAAAGCTCTCGGTTTTCGTCTGGTGCTGTTGACGTCGTGCACGCACCTTAACCCCATCAGACTGACAAACAAAAGGCTTAATTCTTTACCGGAAATACTTACCTAAAAATCTGACGCGGCTTTTTCTATCGTCATGTTTTTTGCTTGTTTGTTTGGCTTTGTTTAAGAATACGATAAACGTAAAAAAGCAAACAGTTCGAAACCGCGCAATATAGTTACTTAATTTGTTTGTTCATTCAAGGTTGTTATGTGAAACAGTTGCTGTTTTTCCCTTAGCCTCAAATGCAGGCACTCCATTCATTGGCATCGTAGCTGTCATTGTTAATTTGGCTTCAAGCAATAAAGCTGTTCTGTTGCTGCTATTTGCGACTACTTTTGACGACTTGTGAAGGTCATAGTCAAACTCACACAAAGATCGCTCACTCATGACCTAAAAACTGCATTACGCGACTTCGCGGTTCTGGGAAGAGTGCGCGCTGGCGAGGCGTCGCGTTAATTTGTTGCGATTAAACTAAAGACGCGCTTAGTCGACTTATCTATTTGCTTGTATTTGCCAAACGGGAATTTTGCGTTTTGTTTTATTAACATTTTTGCAAAATTTGTATGAAGGTTGCTCTTGTGGTTATTATACCCGCTGTGCTTATTGGTGTTTTTGGTGTTGTTGTGATATACCGTAACAAGTTTGGACCCTGGCAATGCCGCTATTTTTGACGAGTGTGGGCGGTTGTAGTATATGTATGTACATATGTTGAATGGCTACACACTCGCAACACTCCAGCTAAACACAGCCGATTGCTCTTGCACTGTTGCTGCTGCTGCTGTTGTTGTTGTTGTAGTGTTAGTTAAGCAGCGGCCGCTGCAAGTGTGCGCGCGATAGTATAAATTTGTCGCTGAAGCGTGTTGTGCATGAACTAGCAATATTTCTTTTTGTTTTTTTTGATTTTTATTGTTGTAAAATCTATAATTTCAAATTATTGAAAACGTGTTTTGCCAAATTTTGTTTTGCTCCTCGTTCATATAATTGCTACATTTTGCTGTGGCCTTGTGCAATGTTTTGGAAATGTTGTGCTGTTTGTTGACTTACTTGCAGGAAGTGCGATTATTTAATTTTTATAAAATTTTTATAAAAGGACTGAGCCTTTTGGCACATGTAGATATGTATGTATATCTCACCATATCTTTTTTTATAAGCTTTATATTAGGTTCACATCCGGTATGTATGTAGTGGAATCTAGTAATCAATTTTTCACCCACTTCCCGACTACTTAGAGATTTGAAACTTTGCATACATGCGTAACCACCATGACAATGCATGAATCAATAAATTTTATGGGCGTAGGATAAAGGGCGTGGCACTTTTTTATCAACTCTAGATTTGTGTATAACTTTAGAACTACACATCACACATCAATGAAACTCGGTAGGAACTTACTACATATTCATATCCTTCTACTGAGAAAATAAGACGGGCACTGGATAAGGGGGCATGGCACCCCCCATACAAACAAAATTTTTGATCTCGATTAGCTTTGGAACCAAAGGTCGTGCAGCATTGAAATTTCGTATGCAGTCGCCTCTTGGATGTGTCGTCCCACTGGTAAAATTTTATGGGCGTAGGATAAGGGGCGTGACACTTTTTTATCAACTCTAGATTTGTGTATAACTTTAGAGCTACACATCACACATCAATGAAACTCGGTAGGAACTTGCTACATATCCATATCCTTCTACTGAGAAAATAAGACGGGCACTGGATAAGGGGGCGTGGCACCCCCCATACAAACAAAATTTTTGATCTCGATTAGCTTTGGAACTAAAGGTCGTGCAGCATTGAAATTTCGTATGCAGTCGCCTCTGGGATGTGTCGTACATTAAATAAATTAAAGCTTATTTTTAAAAAGTTTTTTTTCATATAATTTTATTTCTAATTCATTCGTAAACTTCACTTAAGCTAAATTTTTCATCTTTTATTTGCAACAATAACTCGATTACAACTAGCACAATTCCACTTATCTTGTTGTTCATATTTGACAACAACAAGATAATTGCGACTATTTAATCCACAGCACTCGAAAAACTTTGCGGTTGCTCGAAGCCAGTTTGTCTAGCAACAGCAGCAGTTGCTAACCGTGAACCGAAATGTGCGAGTACCTGTGTACTGTGCATATGTTCCAACACCTGTACAACTATATATCTTACTACTCATTGTCAGCTGCACCGCTCACATCTCTCTGCTAGAACAATGCAATCAGCCCTTCGCCGCCGCCATACTACGTCAAACTTTTTAACCTGTTTTGTCGCCACTTTCTGAGCCACTTTGCACCAGTTAGCGTCGATGTCTTCCAGTCTCTCTCGAATCCAGCCGATCACTATTTTCAGCGCGATTGTCGTGTCAGCAATATTAGATACCCGCCATATGTGACTGCGAATGCAACTACAACATTTATTTAAACCTTTTCAGCTGTCGATCTTCTTCTAGATCAGGAGTGGCCAACCCGCGGCCCGTCTTGAACATTTTTTCAGTCCAATCTTCCCGTCATTTCCTCTAATTTTCCATATGTGCGGCCCGCGAGATCATTTGGGTTGGCCGACCCTGTTCTAGATCCTCATATAATTTTAGATATTTAGAGTTTAGTTATATACTAGTCGCTCACTTGGGAACAAAGCTTGTTTATTTATACCGTTGTTATAAATACATTCATACTTTTGTTTACTTGTTTGGAAAAACTATATAGAGCACTCTTTAGCTGTTAGCATTTCCATGCGAATTGGCTAAATAGTCATCTGCTTGTAATTGACACAAAGGCGCGTGCCTTTGCTGACAACCGAGCGAGCATGTGACAAATAAATAAAGCTTATAAAGTGGAAAAGAAACTGGAGTGCTCTTATTCACGAGTGAATATGGGTGGTGTAGATAGGAGTTGATATTTTAATTCAGTCAATTCTAAGTACTACTACTACCAGCAAGCACTTCTGAGCTGAAGAATCAACTGGTCTCTCAATTTTCAGTCGTTGCCTTGACAAGGTGTTCACCGACTCCTCGACGAGCTTCTATTATATCATATATTATCTCTACTAGTTTATTTTCACTTATGTATGTATGCGTAACAGAAAAGTGCTGCTTAATGTTTTAGAATCAATAATTTATCTACTTACGCATCGTTACCCGTATTACGCTCTCAATCGGTACTATCAGTCGGCGGAGCACTTACTCCGGCCCCATCCCGCTCACGATACGTGCGTTTGTGTTTGCTTGCGCGCAGAGTATCCACTTGAGTGTTATCGCTGATGGACGTATCTCGCATCGCTGATAAGGCCGCAATTGTAAATTAAGAGTCAAATCCGTGCTTATATATTTTTTTAAAAATAAATCTCTACTTAAAATACTACTTTTTTGGGCATTTTGTATACAAAGTTTAGTTGCTTTTAGTTTTATTTATAATTTGTGTATTTGTATGATTTATTTTTATTTTGGCACATGCCGCTCTTATCATTTCTCTGTGTATAAACACTCAAACATGCATACACACATACTCTAGCAAGCCCGTTATTTTCATTACGCAGTCGCCGAGTCAAATTAATTCCATTCCACTTCTCTCGGCCGCGGCTTGCCTCTGCAGGCGCACGGCACTTGCGATAACGTATTCATTTTGCGTTTTTTGCTGTTTATTTCTTTACTGCCCCTGCTACTTTTTGCGTTTAGTCACATCTCAAAGAATTCAAATTAACATACATGAAAATGTTGAAAATCTATTTTATTTGCTTTGTTTTGGTTAGCATAAATAAAACGTATCCAAAAGCGTTGGCTCTCAACATTTCAGCGGCTGGTCTGTGAACTGTGTGGCACATTTGCAAATTGAATGCAGCGTTGCCACAGTGTTGTAGTGGATGAGAGCACAGCTATTGCCATATTTGTAATCCGAAGAAGTATTTGACAACCTTTTTAGCCACATTTACAGCATCCGCTTTTCAATTGCGCGATTCCTATACCGTGGAATTTTTTAAATTCTTTACAGTGGCCCGAACATTTTAAACTGGCAGCACTGTAATTAATTTGCACTCATGCAGCGTTGTTGTGGGTGTCGATGTGTGTGTGTGTGTGTCGAACGTGTATCTCATGCATATGCTCATATGCATAAGCGTAGTGCGTACGTGACGCATGTCAGGCTGTTACATTTTGTTGCTGTTGTTTTTTTGCGTTTACTTTCATTTACTTTGTTTACAATTTTAAAATCAGCTACAACTACAGTTGTACAAATCCGTAACCAGATCACTTTCGCCTCGACTAGAAGCTGCCCGGCCTTAGATCCTTCGGTTAAACGCTAACCTCTTGGTAAAATGCATTGCGCTGCATAACCCCCTTTTCGAACTCCAAAGTCCAAAGTAAATGTTAATATCTATTTTTATATGTAGCTTAAAACTTTGCGTCCACTTTAAAACGCTTTGCCCCTATTTAGAATTGCGCAATCACTCTGTTGCCTTGCATGTGTCACCACATTTGATTGATTGAAGGCATCAATTATATACATGTGTGTATTATACGTCGCGCCCGTTAAATGCCATTCTGATAGGCGGCCTCATCAATTAAGCCCTGGTAGTGCAACGCTTAATCCACGCCGTCCAAAGTTTCAGCGAGCTTTAAATATTATATTGCAAAATTTTTAAGCTCTTTTGCCACAAGTGTCCAAAATGGCTTGGCGCAGGCTGTCACATGCAATTGCTGCTTGGCGCTTATGTAGGGTTACGTGTTCATTTAAATTACATTGCTCCAAGCCGTTAAAGAAATTCTTTTGGTATTTACACTGTGATGACTTTTGAGGCAGTTAAACTTTTTGAACCGAAAAATCGTGGGTTGCAAACACTTCAAAAAATCTAAGCCTATATTCAAAGTAAATGTCATATAATTGTTTATACCCCATAAACTCATACTGCATTTGTACGGGTTAAACCTCAGTTAAGAAGGATCATTACCTTTCTTTAAAATTTTTTAACTTGGTCTTAAACAAGTTGCAGTAAGAGAGAGATAACAGAAATATGAAAGTAGCTTGGCGTATAATGCGCATTTCAATTGATATAATGGAATTTCCAGCTGGAAGTCTTTCCTTTGCTTCCATTTAAATATGTACATGTACATATTCAATTGAGAATGATGTGCTTTGCAAATTGAGTATTTCAGTTTCGAGTTGTTGAAAAAGAATGCGTGGACCGATGTTACTCGCCTTCAAATTGTTTGAGTGTGTGCGTGTTTCTATTTTTAGCAAATGAAACCTACTCTTTCCCTCTGCCGAATCAGTGTAGTTAGAGCATAACAGAATAACTTGATAATTTTTTGCACTGGACTCGATTGAATTAACAAGATCACGGGTTGAACCTGGCATATTTGTATTCGGCAACTCATTCCTTCAACTGTGTATATATGTACATATGTACATATGTATATGTATAAATATACATAATTTATGCAAGCGTTGCGCTACCACAAACAGTCGGGAAAAAAGCGACTGTAAATATGCATAAACAAATGCCGAATTCTGAAACATTGCCATAAAGTAAGCAATTGTAAAGGTAAATACTGAAAGTAGAAATAACAACTGCTATTTATAATTTGCGTTCATTGTTTTTGTGTGACTGCTGCCAGAAAATTGCGGCAATAAGCCATTAACGAGTGTCCGAGTGTGGGTGTGTCGTTAGTCCAACGTGGTGTGGCAAAGGCAATTGCGATTCCTGCGGTTCTGTGAGCCATGTCATCATTTTTTTTTAACGGACATGCTATATTTACATTACTGGTAGTGCGTGAGGAATAGTCTAACTGGAATGATGATGCACCAGGTCTTAAAATTTTGCGTGAATATCTGCTGTAGCAATTACCGCTTCGATCGATCTCCTGTAGAAAAGACTGAATACTGCAATCGTCCTAGTTCAGAGGCACTTCTGAAAACGTCCAAAACATTTGACATACACTCCTCTACCGCTCAGAGGCGCTACAGCCATTGTTTTTTATGTACACGTGAGTGTGTTTGAATGTGTTTCGCATAGTAATTAATGTGACCCAATGAGTTCTCTAAAATATGCAAGTGTATATACTTTTTGATTGCCTTTTAGTCTGCGCTCGTTATTGAATGAGTGGCACACGTTTCAATGGTATGGTGGTCCTTCATCAGAGGCACGAGTTTTCTGCTATGCGAATTTCAATCTCTGCTAAATTAATTCACATGATTGTTGATTGTGGTTGTGTGTGTCACATGACAATGGCGAGATTTCTTGCTCTTGTGTGGAAAACAGTTTCCGAACCCTACAACAAACCTAAAAAGTTTCACGTTGAGGTATGCAGAGCTATTTTAATCTGAGCTGACTGTTTTTGCTGTTTTCCCGATCGTCACTATATGGCATCCAAATAGTTGAAGCTATATTTCAAAGTGTGATGTCAGCACTCCAAAAGCCCTATTCTGGCGAGTCACAAAAGTCGTGGAGCCGTTAAACTCACAGACAAAATTCTTTTGGTTTACATTTCGAATCTTTGAAAAGATGAGGGAATTTCATTTGAATTTGGACTTTTCAGTTGCACTCAAAAAAAGTATACCTGATAAAGTTTTGGTGTTTTCGATTGCCCGTGCTGATTATTCATGGGGGATATTTCTTCCAAGGAACTTCGGCTTTTTGTCTCTTGAAGACGAGCAGGTTTGTCGAACCTGATCGAAATCTGAGTGAGAAAGTCAGTTTTCGTCACTGTGTAATGCGCACTTTAGAGGGCTATAACTATTTACATTTTTCAATGCCTTGAAGCTCTGAATGTACGCTATGTAGTTGTCGTATGCATAAGGCGTTGCATGCCTGTTGAAGTTTTCTAGCATCTTGTTCATATTATTTTGGAGAAGCCAATGCTTACCCCTTGCCTTCATATGCTCCCATTCCCATTCAATTTCTTTAGTATTTCACGGTGCCTCCGAAAGATGCTTTCGTGAGCCGCACACATTTCTTCAATTACGGGAACTGATTCACACGCAGACACTCTTTATAGCCTCCTTTTTATACGTACGTGTGTACATATATTTTTATCTGCTATAAAACTGTTGCTTCATCCATCTGTGCTTTCAGCACACACTCAGAAGTTGAATTAGCATTGTTGTAGTTTTTGTATGCTTGCAAGAACCTGCGTAAATATGGCAAATAATTTAATTTAATTTTAGCTGCTTTACAAATTGACGTTAGTACAAACTTCTGCGAAGCGAAAGCTTCTGCAAACATGCGCGCATTGTTTTTGGGGTTGTTGTTGCTGTGTGTGCCTGGGTGCGTTCGCCGGCCATTAAGTCCACTGCCGTAAAAATGAAAATCGCACATAAACCCTAACGGCAAAAGCGTCAGAATTGTTGCTTTTTTGTTTGATTTTGTTCCTTCATTTATGCACTCGATTATTTTTATGGTATATGCATTTAAATTCTTTACTTTTTGTTACGCAAAAATGTTTCTTCAAATATTTTCGTTAAATTTTTTAAGTACCTGCCACCTAATTGCGACACCGCCCTCCCTCAGCCTGCCAGCTTGGATTTGTTTACTTGTCTTGTGCTTATTTCATTATATTTTATTATCAATAACTTTTTATTTTTAGTATAAAGAACTTATTTATGAGCACTTACGTCGGGCACGCGTCTGCCTCCATTGTCCCTTCGACATTTTATTTCCAATTTGAATTTTCCCTCGCATTCTGGCACAAAATGGCTTAATATTGTTTCACGTTGCAAGTTTGTAGAAGTCGCAAATTAAATTAGGATTTGACACGAGCCTTTGAAAGCGCTATAAATACCCGTAAATTGATCACGCGTCGCCGCAAGTCATCACATTCAATTGACGTCAATTTCAATGGGTTGCTGTTTAGTTGTTTTTGTTGTTGGTTTTTGAGAAGCAATCAAAGTTAGCCACTGTCACTGCCATTTGCTGAAACTCTCAATTATTTTAGGAACGTGAATTTGCTCAAAAATAACCACAACTGATACCGAGCGATTTTTCATAATAAAGAAATCAGAATGTAAGGCACTTTGTGTCTCTTTATGGAATAAAATAACGAACAAATTCAGTTCTCTAATATCGTAACTGCAGGGAAACGGTATCATCATTAACCTTCTTTGGAGTACGAATGTAGAAGGAGCTTATTTGAAATAACAATGAATATGAGAGGTGCGAAAAAGTAATTAATAAATAAAAAATAAATACAAAATAATCGTCCCAGTCGCAAAGACATTACTTTAAATGCAAAACGCGTGCACATTAATTACAATGAGCTTTAAAATAAAAAAAAAAATTTTTAAAACACGTGCTTGCCTTTTTTCAATAAAAATATGATGAAATGAACTTTTCAAGAAAAACCAATAAATTTTAAAATGAACAAGGGTACTAATTAACAGCTGGAGTGGATAAACATTTCAAAACGTTTTTGAAACAATTTGTGTCGGCCGCAACTCGGTCTATAATGACTCATTATGGGGCAAAAATGTATATGCTCGTTTTTATAAATGTGCAACGAGTGGAAATGTGGAAAATTTACATTTTACGCTAACAAAGAATTAAACAAAAAAGTTAATTCTCTTTTTAAGCAGAACAATTGTCAAAATCTCAACAGTTTTCTCTCTTTGTTTGCACTCCTGCCATGAGCAGAACGAGAGGGGAACGCAAAATCTTGTGGCGCATTGCTGATCGTAGTACTTGTGGGAGTTGGCGGCAGCGGCGACGGCATTCGCTGAACTTGGCACAATTCAGTTAGAGCCAGTTCGCTTTGCAAATACTGATCGATTGTTTGTTTACGCTGGTGACATCAATTAATCACTCAATAAAACACACACACACACACACACACACACACACACACACACACACACACACACACACACACACACACACATGCTTTATGCTTATTTAATAGTTGGCATGGGGTCTTCTTTATTGAATTTTCGTTGAAACCTACTATATTCTTCTGTCACTATAAGTATGACTTTAAACTCTTATTTGAAGAATTAAATCCTCCGACTTCGGTATTATATTCTTGAATCGAGCCGTCGCATGCCAAGTTTGAACATTGTTCAAATTGTTCCTGTAGCGTACGTCAGCTGATCGTGTCGTGTTCATAAGCGCAACGATCGCTTTAATTTTGTTTACGACTTATTCCACTCGGCGTGATCTCTGCTTTTCTCAAGATCGTGACTTGAAGAACTTTGCGTTTTGCTTGGGTTAGGTGCCGTGCGATGCCGTGCTGGCGAATTCGTAAATAGAATTTTTAGTTTTCTTTTCATTGTTGTGTTGTTGCGGGTTGATAGATTTTGGCAATAAATGGCTGTTTACATCTACAGCTGGGCTGTTGTTCTGCCAATGTTTTCGATTCCACGCCTATGAGTCAGTTGTTGCTTGTACGACCTAACGGTCCGCTGCTAGACACATTTCTGCTTGTATTGAGCTGCATGTCTACAGATGTGTAAATTTTGTTTTTGCTTTAGAAAAACAGACATTGATCTTGAGACTTTTGTTCGTCATGGCCAAATGGCCATGAAGTCTTAACAAAAAAACATACAAAAGGAAAAATAAAACATGAGGAAGTGATTTCTCTCTAATTAGACTGTTACTTTGAGGTGGGAGATATTTCGACTCAACTATTGTCTAAAATTAATAGTTTCAGCAGTAAAAATGTGATCGCATTTTAGACAAGTGCCTCTCCAGCTGTTTTACTAAAGTATAATAGACATTCCACATCACTCATACGCCGCCTTGCGCCGCTTTACTCAACAGTGAGGCGTATCAGCACAAGTAGTTAACACATTTCCGCAAAATGTGGCTGTCAGCAATTGAAAAACAAAAACCTAATTAATTAACAAGTTTTATTTTGGAAAAATATTATTGCAAAACGTCTTTGCTGTTGTCAACTATTGAAGAGTTGTCGTTGGAAACGCATTCCTCAATTCACACCTACAGACGTCAGCAACCTGAGTGAAGTTTGAAGTAACATCAACTAACGCTCGATCCTCAAAGTAGGGCCCGTAATAAAAGTGGTTTCCAGTGAGCTGACCGTTGATGGAACTTAACGAAGTTGCTAATACCCGTTTGCTGGATTTATGGTAACAAAGATTTGGTGTGGACAGGTACTGAGCTGGTATCTTTTTACTTCGGTATACACATTCTGTAGCCCCGAACAAATACTGCTACTTCTCGTGACATGATCTGAACTTTAGCTAGCGCTAGTGACATTGTTTTTACGGACTCTCTCTTTCACGCTGTTACGCATTTGGCGTTCGCTCCCTCTCTGATGTGTAAGTAGACACAAATCCCATTCCATTGTTTACTCACAAAGGCTCTTCTTATTTTTGGCAAATTCAAAAAAGAGTCAAAAGCGTACTCTCGTTAAGGTGATTGCAGCGTTGCCAGATTAAGAAATTTGTTCCCAATTTATGGATTTTGAAGTTGATTATAGGGCGAATCTTTTATTAACCATATTTTAAATTGAAAAGATGATGGTGTAAATTGAAGGGCATAACTATCATGTTACCATTTTTTTTAAATTCACTCTGGAACCTTTATATTTCGATTAATTCAGTATTATATGTACATCACACATTCAAACAATATTTTTGGCTTCAAATGTATATACTAAATTCCTCGACTATATAACCGACCACCGATCTTGACCTAAAGCCAACTTCAAGAGAAGTTTGTTATAGGCGAAAGTCTGTATTTAAATATAGAACTTCAGCATTTTTTAAATTTAAATATAAAGTTCGAAAAACTGGCAGCTTTTTGTTGTGCGCGTGTTTTGCTCTCTTCTCAATCTTGCTCTTTTATTCTCACCCATGATTACCCTCCTGTGCCAAATGCTTGCCTGAGCGGCTTTTGCAAAAGTGGTAGCTAAAGTATCTGTGTCTTTTGAGGCTCGCGCGGCGCGATACGCGTAGAACGATCCACGACCGCGATTCTGTGTGTGCTTTTGTTTTCATTGTTAACGCGCTGTCTACTTGCTGTTTCGTCATTTATGCTTGTGCCTCTTGTCGGTTTGTTGTCTTCTACTTCTCTTTGGCCGGCAGAATACTATGCTCGCCGGCTTGTCGGCCTGTCGCACTCATTCATTCATTCACACACACACACACACACGCGCACACACACACACACAAACACACACTGCCATTTGCGATCGTGTGAGGTGTATACCTATACTTATGTGCTCTGCTATCGCAAGAGCGAAACCAGCGCCAGATAACTGAGTGAGCGAGAGTGCAGACGGTTTGTCACCTCTGAGCAGGCACAGAAAATCGCATATAATTTGCGGCGCCTTTCGAGAAATTCGCTCAATAGTGATTCTGAATTCGCAAAGGAAGCAAGCACCAGCAAATTCGCATCAACAAGAAAATTCGCTAGTGGTGCCTCAGCACAGAGTGATAAAGTTATTTCAAATTAAAATTTTTTGCATTTATTTGCAAGAGACTATATTTGTACAAAAAAAAGCACTTGAGACTTTTGTAAGCCCGACAAAATGTTGCAGCTTTTACGCATTACCGATGCACACACAAACACAGTGGTAGCACAGGTATGCTCTCGTTAGGACTATAGATACTTGTTTCTTTTTAGAATGAAACGTTTAGGCAACCACTTGCGCAAAGTCGAATAATTGATGCGCAGAGCCGAGCCGAGCAGAGCAGCGCAGATTCGCTTAGACCTGTCGCGCTTTAAAGTATCAAGTTGAATTTGATTCAAATTAGTAATTTTGAGAAAAGTGAGAAATTCGCATTGACATTGCGACCGATTGCAAGAGAAAATTTTGTACCAAAACTACCAAGGCGCTTTGATTGATTCACAACTGAGCGGCTTAACAGCAAAGTCCTTTTTTCGAAAATATTTTAAAGCTAAAATTAGACTTCCAAGTATTAATTTTAAACTGATTTATAAAATTAATGTGTAAAAACTTGTGTAGTCAGGAATCCAAGGAGTTTTCTCGGCGACTTTTTTTTGGAAATTTCGGTCCAGCTTTAAATATTCACTTTTCGAGCTCTTATGGGTCTCATATATGTACAGCTATTTTGGAACTTTATATTTTGCGCCTCAGATAACAGTTATTTTGAATTTTTATAAAGTATTTTTTACTTCTACATTATTTCTTGATCTAGGAATACTTACTCTTCTTTCAACATAATCAAAACATTTTCAACTTTAATATTCTTTAAATTAGCTCACGTGTTATCAGCAAATATTTTTCTGGCTACGTTTTTTTGAATGTATACTAGAATTTTAATATGCGAGCAATAAACTATACCAATTACGGCATATGTGAATACCAGCGGCGCACGAAACAGAGGATAACATAACGGGTTTGCTTTTAAGATGGTCATAAAACAGTGAAAGCGCAGGAATATTGTGAACTGATTCATGTAAAAAATAGAAAAATTTCGTCAAAGAGTTACTAAACGAAAATGTGAGCTTTTGGTAGGTAGTTTTTTTTGCCACGTTTGCACCCCTTCCGGTCCATTTTGGTGTATGAAGCAAAAACCATGCCGTTCTCTAATTTTTGCTTGCTGCGCCACTGATGTACACCGTAGTACATTCTCCATTTACGCAATGAATCTCCCTCCCTCCCTGTCCCAATTTCAGCCTTTCTAAGAAGCACAGTAAAAATTTAATTTATTAATTGCTTCCTAAATAATATTTCACAGTTTGTGACCAGAGACACTACCGTTCAAATGCCATTTGATACTTTTCTCAGGCAAGCGCACAATGACTTGCATCTACTACATGAATTTCAATAGTCAATATTTGCTTTTAATCTGCCTGCTCGGCTGCTTGGTTGCCGCCTTCCACCGAAGTTCGTACGCAAAACGATAGCGTTTTTACTTACAAAACTGAACGCTGTCCATTACTCATACGCCGTGTCGCACGAGTTGCAGTAGCAAAGTTCATTCTCGTGCGAATTGCAAATAAATGCCAATTTAGCTGAGAAAATTTTCTGTTTTTTTTTAGAATTTGATGCCAATAATTTTGCGATACTAGCAAACATTTTTTATTAGAAATGCATGTGAGCAACTGTCAGAAAAACAACCACGAGAATAAGCACACTAAATTGAAATAAGGGCAAAGCAAATGACGGCTTCTAATAATTGCCTTAGCCATCAAGATTACTATAACAATAGATTACTTGTTAACATTTTACACTTTTTAACAGCGGCAACAAAAAATAAAACGGCAGTTAATAAAAATGAGCAATGAAAGGAAATTGATCAATTAGTTTTGCGCAAACGCCGTCGCTCATGGTTTATTTGTTAGGACAAGTCCCGCTGAAGTCGTAAGGAATAGTTGCTGGCGTGTTGGGCTATACACGGAAGGAAACGCCCACAATGGGCCTGTAAGTCTTACTACCTCGATTTTTTTCGGTAAACTGGCTCTAATTTGTCTAATTACTAATTAGTATTCAAGTTAAGGGGTCATATATGTGGCGCGGTCCGCCTACTATATAGGCGGTAGATTAAATATATTTAATATAGGCATATTTGGATTATATAGTCCTATTATGATTCATCAGTATTGGGCTAGTAAAGTAGTTGTTGCTTTTTTTATTCTAGTAAATATTTATACAATTACTGGATATTAATTTTCCAAGGAATCTTTTGCTCTTTGATTACAGTGCGGCATGCGCCATCCTACCACTGGACTAAGCGAAGACGACTTGAGTCGTCTGACTGGGTCATCCTCATCGACAGCATCCGCAGACAGTCACCAAAGTTCATCATCATCCTCTTCATCCTCGACGGCAAATACGCCCGCTCATAGACAAGAGGACGTCGTCGCGGCGGACTCGAACTCCTTGCACCAGCAGAACCCCGAGAAATCAATGCAGAGCACACTCAAGCAACACAATCAAAACAACAGCAACAGCAACAAGAACAAAAACTCACACAACACAAACCCAACACGTTTCAGTTCCACGTATCTACCCGAAATCATTAATCCATTGGAATGGCAGAAATCGCGAAAGCGCAAGGAACGCTTGGACAGCACATCCTCAGCGACACAGGATCGCAAGCTACAACGTTCAAGCAGTGAGGAGCTGCTGCCGCAGGAGGCGGCCAGCGACGTTGCCCCACCAGCAACAGCGGACGCAGTTGCCGTGGACGGCGGCGACACCGGTCATGCTCTGAAAGCGACCAAAGCCGTCGATGTCATACGACGCGTTTCCTCCGAGGATTTTAAGAAGACGTCGTATGCTTTGTACGAGCAAGAGTTGAAGGACGTCGAGAGCGGCGGCGGCAGCAACAACAAGCCCGAAGAGCAGAAGCAACAGGCAGCTGCGGTCGATGAGAATGACGCCTCATTGGCCAATCGCCAGAAGCCCTCAATTGAGCCGCAACCGCCCATCTATGGCGACACGTGGGTTAGCGGCCCGATGAAAGACATGACGCGCCACTCGCGCTACGAGACGAGTCCGGCGCGCTCGCAGCTCCACTCGCCGATACGCAGCAACGGTAAATACAGCGACGACAGCGAGTGCGAGAACGAGCGCCGCCGCAGCAGCGAGCGGTTCTGCAAGACGCGTGGGCCACCCGGCCGCAAGGCAGCCGGCGTGACAAAGAAGAGCGGAGGCGGCGGCGGCGGCGGCAGCAGCAGCGGCGCTAGCAAGTATCTGCCCACCAAGCGCGGCGACGAGTGCTCCTACAAGTACGATCTGTCGACGCTGAAGTACGAGCGCCGCGGCTTCATCAGCAAGAAGGTCGTGGAGAAAGCAGCCGACGCCGCACCGGAGAAGAGCGCCGCCAACGGCAGTGACCACAATGACAATAACCTAATCGATTTCCATCAGCAGCAACAGCCGAGTAACACTGGCACGCCTGCCGTGGTGTCGCCCACTCCCTCATCGGGCGGCAGCGATGAGCCGCTCAGCTGCATAGCCGCGCCCAACAACAAAACAAGCCACATACCTCTTACATTCTCGCAAGAAGCACTGCCATGGGACCACTCCATGCCCGAAGATCAGACGCCGATGCTGAGTCGCCGCTACGCGGCCGTGCGCCATCCCGCCGACAACATAGATACCGCCGCCAAACTCGCCAAGGTGATGCCCTATCCGCAGCACTTCCACAAGCCGACAGCGGCACAGCTGCTCGCCGACGACATGGACTGCCTGGAGCCATTAGACACGTTCCGCGCATTCACCTCGTTGGAGAACTTTCGCACGCGCGAAGTTATGCAGCAGATCATACCGGCCATGATGTCTTTCCAGTCGCCCGAGGAGCGCCTCAAGCAGGTGAACAAACGCCTTACGGCCATGAAGAAGAAGCTGGCCCAGCTGGAGGAGAGCTTCGAGAAGCGCATGGGCTACAGGCCTTCGCAGGCAGAGCGCCTCAACGACAAGTACATGAAGAACATTCTGGCCGAGCTGAGCAAATTGCGCAAGGAGCGGCACGAACTGAAGGCCGATCCGATGGGAGCGGTCGGCTTGAGGATAAGCGGCGGCATGGACGCGGACAAGAAGCTGGAGCAAATTCAGACGACATTGTCGGAAATTGAACAGGTGAGTAAGTGGCAGTTAACTTAAAGAACAATGAAATTTACAAAAATCTGTTCCTTTGATTGTCTTGAACGTCGTGGAGAACTGGCAATCAGAGCATCATCCATCTAACTGCTGCTTTGTAGACAGGCCTTTAATAAGCGTTTTTCGCGTGATATCAACTGCCAATTTTTGCTCTCTGCCGTTTACATTGTTGAGCTTTCAATTTTGATACAAACATTATTTTTCTTCTCTCACTATTTACTTGTCGGTGCGCATGCCTTCAGATTTGTATCACGTGTGCCGCCGTATTCAAGAGAGAACTATATTTTTTTGTTTTGTTTTTCGCCCGATCGCTTCCTACTTTTAGAATCATACACAACAGTAAAACGATGCCAAATTGCGTCAGCGGAGGCATTTTTGGCTTCTGAAAATGAAAATTCTCAAAATTATGACAAATTCTTGTGTTGTTGTCTTTTTGTTATTACTAAATAAAATATTAACGAAACGGGTACTTTTTGTATTTTGAAACAGCGCCAAAAGTCTTTTGGAAATATAATTCATTTGCTCGTAAGCGTCAGTTTATTTACTCTTTGTTGTTTTCGGTTCGAGCACACTTTGCTCTCACTTTTGACACCTTGTTGTGTGCACACCCCTCTTTCCCAACTGGTGTGTTCGTCGTTCTTTGCAATACTTTAAATTTCCATATTGTCATGTCATAATGGTGTCTGCGCACATATTTTTTAAAACTGCCTAGCCGTAGAAACTGGCAGAGCTAGAGAGTTATTAGAGCAAATTTTTACCAAAAAAATCTTTTTTCCAAACTTTTATCCAAGGAATTTATGATTGGCGAAGAAGCCTGAAATTTACGACTGTATTTTTATTATTATTATTATTATTATTTATTTAAAAAGGTAATATAATTACAATTTTAAAAACTAGTTTTGTAGCACTGGCTGCTAAAGCCTTCGGCTAGGACTGTATTTTTACAATAGTATTGTATATTACGATTTTAAATCTCTCATGAAAAATAGTCATGCTTCCATAGTACCCAAAAATTCACAATTTCCTTATTGAAAAATATCAGGCTTCACAAATTTATATGCAGATTTTTTTACGTATTACGTAAATATCAGAGATACCTATTTCGATTATGATTTCTGCGTTACGATACGTCAAGAGCGAAGGCATGTATAGAGCTCGGGTAAAGTAGGCTTTGTCTGCAATACGAAAAAATGCGATACGTCAATACTAACTGAGCCCTTAAACTCCCATTGCACACACACAAGCTTCACGCTTGTGACTTTAATTAGTGAGTGTTCGCTGATGTGCCTGCAAGTGTGCGCTTTTTGTGTGCGTGTGTGCGTGCGTAATTGAGTGCTGATGAATTGCTCTGTTTACATTTTGTCAAATCTTTAATGCCGCGCCTAATTTGTATAATTAATTTTTATTTTGTAATTATTTTTCGCCTTGAATTGTGAATTCTGTTCTCGCGCTTTTTCCTTTTGCCCACAAGCGGAAGTGTATCGCGTTTAGAGTGGCCTCTTATGCAATATTATTGGGAAATATTCCAACATTTGCCGCGCTGCACTTGTTCACGGGTTCTTGTAATTAAGTCTGCTGCTCCTGCTCTCTTGTTTCCGCGTCTGGGTCACCCGGAATAAGCCGCTTATAAAAGTCCTCCTTTCGACTTGTCAGTTGAGCGTGTCTGGGAGGGTGCTTCAAAGGGCTGTGTGGTTTCACTTTTGCTTGAGAAGCATTAAATGGAAACTTTTCTAATTTTCTATGTTTTTTACTTAAAAAATGCCCTCTTTTCTTCATTCCTTGCCCAAATATTTCTGATGTCGTGCCTCATTCATTGCGGACAAATATTTGCGACGCAAATGAATGCTCTTTACCGCCCTCTGCCTGCCTGCCTGCCTTCGAAGTGGTTTTGGTTTTCAAAAATTCACGTTGCTATTTATTTTGGCTCTGTACGTTTGCGCTTCGACGTTTCCCAACGAGGCGAGGCGTGCACTCAAAAAACTTCCTACTGATCTGTATTTTCAATTAATTGCCGCCTTGTCAGATGTCGTCTTTTGGCTTGTAATTTTATTAGAAAATCAAAATCATTGCTAATTGAGGCGCTCATATTCCACATATAAACTGTAGAATTTATTTATTTTCAAATAAATGCAAATTTGTTTAATCATCACTGTTGACTGCTAACGCGCAACTATTAGATTTACAATTACATTAAGTGATGTATGTAACTCGCAACAATGATATAATTGCATTGCAAAACCAATTTAAATGTAGTACTTCTCACGCTCTGACTTGCTTCTCATTTCTTCAGTGCTTCGGTGCCGAATAACTTGAGAACTTGTCAAACGAGTTTGTTACTCGTCCCAAGATCGTGACTTACAACTGCTGCTCACGGGTAACGAAGCAGATAAGCTTTTCGAAATAACTGCTGTGCATATACATTTTTTTAAAAAGTTTTTCCTCTACTTTTTACTTTCAAAAATCGGTCAACTTGAACTGATATTCTTCAACCTATCCAAGATAGATCACTTCTGTAAAAACTTTTTCTACAAATATTTCGCCTGCCGAAATCTAAATTTCAATCAATTCATAAAAGTGGTAGCGCGATCGTGGTACGCTTTGTGCCTACCGCTGCCAGTGACGTTATCACTTTTTAAGCCTTCCAAAGCTCGAAGCAAACAGCACCCTGCGCCTTACTAAATAAATGAAAAGTCACAAAGCTCTTTCTTTGCTCTTTCGCCCCGACAGTTTCGTTGCGGTCTCTTTGCATGAGGGAAAACGACAATGCTTAAAAATGTGTCTATTTGCGCTGTCTGTATTATTTTTTGAAAAAGTAATTAGCGCCCTAATTGGTCACGTCGAAACGGGCATAATATTTTTTCATATGCGCTAAGAAAGTATGGCTGGAAAACTATTCGCTCGTAAATATTGAATTTGTTTGGAGAAGAGATAAAGACAAATATTTTGGTTTCGCTGGAATTTTCATCTTGCAATTTGAAGTTGAGGGTTGTAGATAACCAAGTTGGGGCAACAGTTGGTAGGAAACGTTTAGGAATTACGGAACATTACTTCGATACTTGGAGAGAATTTATATATGTATGTATGTATTGTATAACACTTATTTCTTGCATAAAAATGCAGTGCTTGATATTTAAAATCTGCTGCTATTTATATATAGCATAGTATTTCGTCCGAGTTAGGCTGTTATGGTTTGTGGCCACTGAATTGCTCATGACAAATTGTTATAAGGCTACGACATAACCTTAAAATAACCTAGACTTATTGTTGAGCAATTTGTATTGGGATTGCACGTTATTATTCACTTTTCTTGTCTAAAACATTGCTTCACTTGCTAAAATTCACATTATTTTACCATATTCTTCTCCTCTTCTTCGTTTTAGAACCTCACCGACAAGCGTGAAGATACCAATCGCTCCGAGGCTCTGGACGAGCTGACACCGGATCAACTGTTGCAGGAGAAAAGCGCCGTGCAGCATGGTCTACTCTATTTCGAGTCGCTCTACGGCCGTCCGAACAGCAAGGACGAACGTGATGCGGCACGTCCGCTCTACGATCGTTATCGGCAGCTCAAACGCATGGTGTCGCGCAGCGTTCTGCTCTCCGGCAGCGCAGCAGCCGGTGCGCCGGAGCTGCCCACAATACTGGAGCATGAGGCTATGGTGTTTGAAGCCGCACCGCTGCAGTACTCTTCGAACAACAGCACTGAAACGACCAACTCGCCCAGCGACACGGTGGCGCCAACCGCCTCCTCAGATGGCTCCACCACAACGACAACAGTAACGGCACAGGAGTCGGAGGCAGTGCACGATGCGGCAGCGCCAACCAATGAGAATATCAGCGCGCTGAGCATTGACCAACTGTGGGTGCAATTGGAGAGGACGCGCGAGGAGAAGAAGCTGCTGAAGCGCAATATACGCGAATATGAGACTGTCTTTGAGGAGCAGAATGGCCGCAAGATGTTGAAGAATGACCGCAAGACCATCGAGGAGACGTACGCGCAGTACAAGGAGAAGAAGGCGAAGACGCGCCTTCTGCAGGCGCTCATCAAGAAGCAGATTGGGCGTTGAGCGGCGCAGCGGCATGCCAGCGTCTGTTGGCTGTGGTATTGACAAAAATGAAAAGCTGTTGGAACACAATTTTCTTTGGCGGCAGAGGAAAGCTATCTTCTGAGAGAAAGCTGCTACTTTGAACTTAAATTCCACATACAAAGCTAAAAGTTATCGTTATTGTTTGCAAGTTCTCGGCAAGGGACATAAAAAGCGCACGAGAATCAGAGCTTTGTGCTCTCTTTTTTTTGTAATTTCAAGTTGAAATTGTGGAAATTGTTTACAAAGTTTTATTTTTATATCCACAAGATAAATTTAGATTTCAAGTGTCTAAATAAATATAAAGCTTATAAAATAGGTTTTAATCTTTCATAAAATGTAAGCTTTTATTTGCAGATTGTATATTATTGTACTTTTTGTTTGATTCATTGTTATTTCCTATGTTGAACATTATTTATTGCATCTTACATCTGGACACGCATATACATACAATACATATACAAACATACTTTTAATAGAATGTAGGCCATACAAGTTATTGTTTAGTATGAACTGTGTTAATCTTACATTGTACTTTAGTGTTAAGGTGGACAATATTTAACAAGCCTCCCAAAAACAAATTACATATATGAAAATCAGTAAAGATACATAATCAATATATATACAAGTTATTTTAAACACTTGCTTGAAAACCAGTTTGACAAAGTAAAGTATGTACAGTTTTTTAAATTATAATCAATTGAGGAATTGTTTTGTGTGGCCCAAGGCAACAAGAGAACATGCTTTAACTGGAAAGTATGCTGAGCTATGTATGCCTACCGCCCATTTTTGGTCTACCAATGCAAGCAAATTCGCTATGGGCGCATGCGCTTAGTTCTTTTTTCTTTGGAGGCGTATTATCCCGCAATCGCCGTCTGCTTTTGTGTACATTTCTCATTTCGAAATCAGCACTTGATTTGACCAAGACTTGCCCTAAATCTTGTAACTCAATATGAAATTTCTTGACGACTATATGCTGTTGAGTTCCAATATGGTTTCATATTGATCTGTGATAGTGTTTAGTTCTCCCACTTCGTTATGTCTACTTACTAATATCAAGTAAATTTATTTAAAATTTTTGTTCAATACATATTTTGTCTTTGAATTTTTATATATATTTTATGAAGGTAAATACATTTAAATACTGTTGTTGTAAACAAAAAACCTTTGTATGACATGTAAGAGTTGAAACGAGATTTAAAAAGCATTCTTCTATATGAAATATAGCGATGAAGTTTGTTAAAGGAAATGCTGTAGTGAAATAATCTAAAATATTTTATAAAGATTAAGTTCAGATTCAGATGCTTGAGATATATCTATTAATTTTTTCTGCTTACATGAATATTTGACATATATTCGTACAACCGCAACTGTTTGCAAAGATTACTACAAATATTGATGTTACAAGTGTAAACTCGTATTCAGTATGCTAGTATGCTATACAATACATACTAAAAACATTTGCATAAGCTCACAAATATACATATGAACATGATATTTAGTGTACACACAAAGGAATGGTTCTTATTTTTATTTTACGACGTACAAACTTAAATTGCAAATAAACCACATATTCATGCTTCGACAGCTCTGAAGAAAGGTCTCTTTCAATGGAGAATAGAACAAATATGAGCCATTCAGCGCAATTTTGTCAAACAAATTGAGTGGCGCTGATAATATTTAGAGTTTTAATATTGACCACATCGCGCTGAAGGATACGCTAACGTTATTCAGCGCAGTCTAATTATACTAAATCATTTATTGTTATGCATGGAATTGATTTTATCTATTGAAAAAATTAAACTGAAAAGTATGCACCTATTGAAATCAGTTTTTGAACATTTAAATCTAAAAGATGATATAGACTGTAGCCAAAGAGCATTTTGCATTATTCAAATGCTTTTCCTCTAAAAAACCAAAATGCATATAAATTTATACATACATACATACATAAACACTTGCACACATATGAAAAGTTTAGTAAGCGACTGACTACATGAAATGCAATATCTTCAATGTTTATAGGCGTAGTATTCATTTGACCTAACAACTTATCTCCGGAGTATTCCCATTTGTATTAGCCAGGACAGTGCCGCAGTTGAGTTGAAATACTTTATAAATGTTGTGCTTGCCTGCGTTGTTGGTGTGAATGTGTAATCTGCAAAATGGATTTGGAAATTTTGTAAAATATATGCACACACGCACATGCATAAAGACAGTCGAATTAATAATAATAATTATTGATTGGCGCAACAGCCCATATGGACTTAGAGGCCCAGCTTTCTCGCATTAACTTGTGTGTGCTTTTTATATTTTACACAAATTAATGGGACCTACAAATATCACAAATAAAGACAGTCGACTTATTCAGAGTAATTGCATTTGTATTCATTTTATAATCCATTTCAAATTTGTAATCGCGTACTCTTTTTTAATATGTGGAATAAATTCAACACACATCTACATGCATATTATAAATTTATAAACGAAAATGGTAACAATACAGCTAGACCTTAGAATCCGCTGAGTTGGGACACATATACACAATGCCGCCATATTTAAAGTATAATATTAGGCGAAAATATGCGTTCTCTCTTCCAAGGCTGCAAAGAAAGGCCAAAGCGGAGTGACGACATATTGCGTACATATTTATTACAGACTTTACAAATAAACAAATGTGAATGTTGGAAATCAAATTTCAACAAGTCACAACATAGAAACATTGTATTTCAAAAGTATTGTATATGCAATGAAAATGCATATACATACATACATACATATGCGTGAGTGCTTATGCAAAAGACGAATTGCAACAAACTTATACATATACCTTAATAAATAAACACATACTTGTATCTGTGCAAAGTATTGAAATAAAGAAAAATATGAATGTTATCAAAAAGCAGAAGCAAATACAGTTTTTTTTCTCGACTAAAAGCTCTTAGCAAAATGTGGGATTCTTTCTCGTAAATCCTTTACGTGACCAAATCTCGCGACCTGCTTCGATACTTATAATAATCGCGGTGAGTATTCGGGCAAATGTTGTCTTCAAAGTCCGAATTTTCTTGATTTACTTATTCTCAGGTATACGAGGGCCAATTTAGATCGAAGGTGAATTGTATAACATGACTGCTGCATGGTTATTTTCAAGTCCATTGGAAGCAGAATTTCCTTTTAATTCGTAATAGTGATAACCTCAATACTGAATCATAATGTTTGCTACTTGATATTTGGTACACTGATTCAACTCTGCCATGATCTCACATTATACTCTCCATCGACATCGATTTAAGTATGAATTCGGTTTCAATCGACATCGACTTCAATTTCGATCGAAAGGAGAATGCGGAACGTAGCTGAATGTGTTATATCAGTAGTGTGCATTTCTCCGACGAATTATAGAATAGCTATGATTGTTCCGGAATTATTACTCTTAAGTAAATTTGACATTTATACACGATAAACACTTCACAAAATTTTTCACCAAATTCCCAGATGAAAGAGTAGATCAGGGTTAAGAAAAATTCAATTTTCAAATTACCAAGCGCAAAATAACGTACAAAGATTAAACAGGGTCACAGAAACTGTTCTAACTATGCCAGGCGAGAAGTCCGGGAGCCCGTAGACTGGTTGCGTCTTATTGCGTAGTCCATTACAGTTCCTCCCTCTCTCCCTTCGCCAACGCCACCGCCTATCGCCAACTAACAGACAACAGAAGAGAAGGTCAAATTGTAGCCAGGGAAATTTGGGCGTGTTGTCTCGTGGCACTTTTTGTGCTGTTGTTGCTTTTGGCTTTGTTTACTTGGGGCTTTTTTACATTGTGGCCGGCATGTAAACATGCAGACACAGATAGGCACACTCGTGCCGACATAGACACACACATTAACACGCTGACAGAGTAAACAGGCGAATCAACCAGTTAGCTTGACCCGCATTGGACGTGCACCTCAAAGTTTTGGGCATGGTAGTGTAGGGGCGGAAAGGTAGGGAAAGCAAATTTTTCTGGATTATCCTCATTTGAAGCTTTTTGCATGCTTCAACTAATTTAGGCAGCAAAACAAGGCGAGTTTTATGCGAGTTTAAAACTTTTGGCCATAAAATTCCTTTTAATGGATTCAAGGTGTGCTCTGCTATGTGTATAAGAATCTGTGTGTAGCGAATTAAGACCCGTTCAGTGTAAAAGATACTTATGAAGAAGCGGCAGGGATTTTTGCTCTGGGCTGAGCTAATGTAGGACTACAGAAACTTTAGGCAAATGAAATGGCTGATTAGATACATATGTATGTAGCTTCAAAAATGTGTGTATTTGCTTTTCACAGTAAAAAAACAGTATTATCTTCTTATTTTCTTGGTAACAGAAACAAATTCATATTCAAATACGAGCAAATAAGTGACTTAATTGCAATCTAGAAATAAAGTTACTCATATCTTCAGGCAGAAGGTTGCTCTGCGAAATACAAAGATCGCGCTTTGAAGTTCTCCGCTTGCCCCTCGTTCTTTTTATCACAGCTGAAGTGTTTGATCATCCCGCCGTATGAGTAACATTGGCATATAATCTTTTTAGTCGCAAAATTTTTGGCGTGCTGAAATTGCTTGACATTACCTTCGAAATCATGATTCCCCTAGAAACCTAAAAGAAGTAATTTTATCCTTATCATAATAATTCAAGTAATATAACTGATGTTTTTCGCTTTCCTTTCTCAATTATTAGTTAAAGCTATAATTCTTTATCTTAGCTCTCAGCTGTTGGCGACTTTTGCTCTCTTTTGACAACAATGTCACGCATTCGCCCACCCTTCCCTGCCGAGCATATTCATCTGCAGTTATTGACCAGCTCTTGTCTTTGTGCGCCGAAACACGTGCCAATGCCAGAACATGCCGCTTCATTTATGAAATTACTTCCGATATTTGTGTGCCGTTGTGTGCTGCTAAGGGCGTATCATATGTGGGATGTCACTATACGCACTGGCCGACAGTATTGTCAAATCATGCTTCGCACGTACACACACAGATAGAGCCTCTTCTGTGCCCGACTACAATGCGAGACGGGATTCTTGATTCAGAGCGCACTGACAAATGCAAATACATATTTCATGAACTTATTTACTTAAGTGTAGCAAGGTATGCATACACATACACACACAAACACACTAATGCAGTGCCTCATGTTTATCAGTGGTATTTTTGCCATTTCGCTCGTTTGGCTCTCGAGTTTGGCTGCTTGAATGCCAAAATGTATTTCACTTGTAGTGGATTTATTTCAGTTGAATGTTTCTATTTAAGGGCTTGCTGCTCGAATTGCTTCATCTTCTTTCCCGTTTGCTTCCCTGGGCCTCTTTCCCTCTTTCCCTCTGATGTTGGCGTGCTTGCTCTTTGCTTTGATTTCATATTTGCATTTGCCTGGCAATGTATTGAGTGTTTGCTGCCATTTTATAGAATTTATGGAATTTCATAAAATGAAATGAACTTTGCTCTTGTTTATGAAAATTAATATACAATTTTGGTTTTTTGTTACTTCAATGTGGACGAAGGGGATTATTAAGTAAAAAGCAGTCAGGAATTATTATGGCGAAGGGGAAGAACCAATTGGAGATTATGGCATTGACTCAAAGCTCGAACCCTTGAATTGGGACTAATGTCCGAGCTATTGTCAGAGTAAACTATGCATTAAATTGGAAGCACAAAGGAACATGTGGAGTTCTGACTAATATTCCGGAATTATGTGAATTCTGCCTTCCTTTCTCTAAGGGGCGTCTGATTTGAAATTTAATAGTTCTTTTCATTCGAAAGCTAATTTTATTCATACTTCTGCTTTGCTCCACGACCAGTCTGATCTACTGATGTTCTCAGATTAAGAGCGGGTATGCTTGTGAATGACTGTTAATAGTTAAAGGGTGTGCGCGTTTACCGAATCTATGTCCACATTTGAGATTAATGGGCGGGGAAGAATTTTAAGAAATTCTGCAGAAATTTGTATTCTATTTACTGCTGTCGTAAGCCTTACATGATAGGGACCATTGGATCGCGAATCACACGGATTCGGCATGCCAAAATTACTCCAATTTGTTACAGTAATGAAGCTCTAAAGTGTATTTATAGATGATGTTCGATATTTATAATTATGTATATTACATATGCTCGAGGTTCTATGAAAATGGAGCTATCAATATAAAAGCATTACTTGAAGAGTTGACACTTAGGCAATAGTTTTCGGCATTTTTTCAGAATGTGTGCAACATTTTAAAGAAGGGAGGTAAAAGATGCATAAGTGGATAAGAAACACAAGGACCTTCAAGGAGTTTCGTGCTGCTGCTGCTTACTTTTTTTATGTGAGCTCAGTAAATATTTGCCAAAGCAGAAATGAGCGCCTTGAGTGTGGCTCCCCGTTTTCATAAAATTATGTTATTGTCAAAAGAAAAAGCCAAAACAACAGGCAAACAAAACATGTGCCCAGTCAACATGGTAAAATGATAAAATGATAAAACGGAAAAATAAAAATAAAAATAAATATAAAATTAAATTAGAAAACACAAACGCAAATGTGTGCGTCTGTAGGGCCTACAAGAGCCCAAGCTTGATGATGTTTTCTCTGCCACTTCTTTCTGGCATTCTGGCAGGCAGACTGCCGCCAGTAGAGGCGAGGAGGGTCGGCAACGGAAAAGCAATGCAAATAATTTTTTACTTCTCTTGCACACAATTTAGACATATTTGCTACAATAACAACAACAACAACGACAAAAAGATACGAGTGTTTTTTCAACAAGCAGTTGATCGAAAGTTGCAGTTGTTGTTGTTGTTGTTATTGTTGTTTCTTTTGCTTTTGTTACGTGAAAGGAAACTGGCGTAATTGCGGAAACGCCTGTGTTGCTTGCGTGTCGCAATTTCAATTTTGTCTATGATACGCCTGTGTGTGTATGTGTGTGAAAATGGGTGAGCGATTGTGTATGTTTCATTGAAATACTCGGTAATTTGTGCTGCTATAAGCCCTTCCCGAGTGCGCGGACGTTTCGGATATCGTTTGCTTATCTGCGCTCGTTGAGGCATGAAATTTGTGAGTATTTGATGCTCGCAATGAAATTCTGCCTTTTCCTTGTTCGCTTTTATTTGCGGCAAGGCCATAAGTACTGAAGTGCTGCAACAAAGGACTGTAGTTGCTTACATTGCACATACTTTGCTAACAACAATTTTCAGGAACATTTGACCAATTCAATTTAATTTTTAAGCAGCAACCGATTGGAATCGGCAGCGAAACCAAATTCAAATTGATACCCATATGATTAACGTCTTTGCTGAATTGGAGCTGATACCGGAGCTGATTTTGGTTTAGAAGCTTATAGGAAAATTCTGACTATTTCACTGGCCACAAACCATAACGGCTTAAGTCCAGTTTGGACAAATTTGAGCTTTCAGTGCCATCGTGCTCAGTGTGCCTAAGACTATTTCTGTAAATTTTGCATGTTTGTATCCTTTTTAGGGCGGCAATTTTCATATCAGAAACGCAATAGCTTAAAGTGCTTTGTATTGAGAATTTGAAGCTTTAAAGTTTGAACTGTTCTCCTAAATAAAGCGAAAAACAGACTCGCTTATTACTTGTGACCACAGATATATCCGTTCACTTTCGATCTGCTCCAGCTGACTGATACGGTGGTCATGTCGGTTCTATTGGCTTTTATAGAAACCATTTTACAGTGAACAAAATGTTAACAAATTGTTCAAATATTTGGTGAGAGTCGTCATAATATACTACGAAGGATTATTTCCTGTGGGGATTTATGGAGAGTCAACCTTTCCGAAATCGCAGTCACAGTTTAACGATACGAGTTCATTGAGCTGGGAGCGACATGTTGCTGACATTTTATCCAACAATTTTATATTCAGCATCTGAACCTTTTCTTTAGCACTAACAAAATCCACACAAGCGGCCAGTCTAATCCCTGCGGGAGAAAAGTGCTTTCACTTGTGTGCGGGTAGTTCAACCCCACTCGCACTCCCCTTTCTGGTCGTGGACACACTTATTCAATTTGCACTTTTGCAGGTTTTGCTTATTCTCCAAATGATTTAAAAGCAAAGCCAACAAATTCAAAGAAAGAAAGAAAGAAACGCTTTGCTTATCGTTTACGCAGCAGCCATGCCGTGGTCCGCCACTTGCCTCTCCGTCGTATCTTGCCAGCTTATCTTACCTGACGCTGGCAGCTGTCCTTAAGCTGATGGCTGCGAATTTGAGATTTAATTTTTCTAGTCACCAAAAAGCACAGTGCGAAATATGCTGTCAAAAGACTGGGAAAGCAAAGCAAGCGGAAAGTAAAACTGGAATCATGCTGGATAACAAATTTACTTGCTAAGCGTAACACAAGCTGGCAAACCTTGAAAATTAATCTCCAGCGGCAAGTGTGCAGTTGGAAACACAAATGCGCGCACAATTACTGACATAGCAATGAATAGAGATCGAGATACAGATACACAGATTGCGATACTAGTATACAGGGTGCTGTATATACCTAGACACATATTCATTCACACACAAATTAGGACATAGAGTTGTCAATAACATGGTTCCGAATAAAGGAATTTTATTATTCCGCCAACATGAAATTGTTTGTCTTTTTATATTTTCAATAATGTGTGCACATTTAACAGAATCCTTAGAATGCAGATTGATTCCTGCTGGTAGTAGCTCTAAAGTGGAATGCTTACCGTGGCTAATATTTCGATGTGGAAACCGACTAGAAAACGCAGTCTAATTGGAATTTTCTTATTTTCCCTTGGGACGCTGCTTTGCTCTTTCTCTGTTCCACCAGGAGACACAATTCCAACTTGGAAGTCGAGCCGTTACTGAGCAGCAGCAAAAGGTGCGTCATTTGAGAAGTGAATAATCTCGCTTCACCCATGTGCTCCGTCTGGCGTAGATATTTCGTGCGCTTCGTGATATTCGTCCTGGCCTCCATCTGCTTGGCGTACCTTGTAGCTGTGGTGAACTTTTTTTAAGGGACTCGGGTTGGACGGCATGAGAGACAGTGACACAGTAGCTTAGCGCGCAGTTAAACGGGGTTAGCTCCCGCCAGCTCAACGCTTGAATACAAATATTTGCAGCTTTAATATAATCACACGAATTTACATACCTGTCATTGGTAGACAATGTGGCACCGCCACAGCGACATGTCGTCATTCTTGGCGCTATCTAACCATCCGTTTTGCACACAGTCTCCTCCTGAATGTTGCCTGTGAGTGCAAGCCAACATGAGCAAAAAACGTTTGAAATCTTTTACCGCAGCATGCTAGAAGGGAAGGGGTAGGTGTTGGTGTTGGTGTGGCGCCGATGGCAGTCTGTGACAGCCAGCAGTGGATCTTCTCATTTGCAATGCTTGGCATAGAGCGATGAGCTCAGCTTGGGAGCACAGCGCGCGCCGCAATGCGTAACGTCGTTTAAACTGCGCTTCCCCGCTCCTCTCCGGACCAGCTTCAGCTGCTGCGCACTTTACGGCGCTTCCATAGACTCACAAAATGTGCAGGTGAGCAGTGCGGCTTGCCATTGGAAAAGCGTTGCCACAGCTAAAGGTTCATTAGCGTGTCGTCATACGCGCGAAACTTTTTCGAAGTTTTGTGGAGCATTTTTCCAAATAATTCAACGAATAAGTGAACAGCGCGTCACGGAGAAGTATGCTATGAAAAATTTATTCATATTTGAGGGTGAAAAGTTATGGTGAAGAATTTGTGTGCCCTACATCTTTCAGTACTGTAAGCTAAGTTCTTGTGAAAATTGGAAGCTGCAAGGATAGGGTCCTCGGTACAAAATCTACAAGCTCTATGATTGTGAAAATTGGGATGTGGCCGCTAAGCTCTAATACATATGTAACAGTAATTCTCAGATGTCGAATGGCCTGGATAATCTTTTGTGGGATATCATCTGGTGCCGACAATAAACAGTAATGGGAAAATAATTGAATAAGTTCAAATCATTTTTAATTTTAAGCGTGAGAAGAAAAAGTTGCCAATTTTAAAATAAACTAAAGGAGATTGGAATATCACTGAAATTTTACACAATTATATAAAGTATCTGCACTGTTATCCACAATTTAAAGTGTTAATCAATTGTAGCATTTGTAGTGAGCATTTGAAAGGCTATTTTCCCAGATTTTTATCAGCTAAACCTGCCTACACAGTGTAGAGTGCTAAATAGTTGATGTATTCCCCTGAATTTTATGACTTGTATTTAATGGAGTTGATTGTATGCGCACTAAAAGAGAAATGATTGATGTGATGAAGTAAAGTACGTCAATACACAAATTAAGCCCGCTCGACTGCATACGGCTATATGGAGGATAGGAGAAGAGTAACGCAAGGAGCATGTGTCATACAGTCATACTGGCGTTTTGGATATTGCGTAGTCAAACGAGGGAGCTGAGTCTGCTTGTTGAATTATTCAGTGCGAGACCGTTGTGAGAGCTGATTCATAAGGTTCAGATGCAGCTGCTGTTGTCAAACTCTGTTTAAATGTAGTAAAAAAAGATTATATGTTTATTACAGTATTTCAGCGGTTTTATCTTCCTCTTTCAATTCTTTAATAACATTTATGGTTAGAGAAAAGATACTGGTATAAATGAATTCCTGACATAAATAATATCAAGATTCTCTCTGGTTAGAATTGCTGCAATTTGTACACACAATTAATTCTGTGCTCGCAAGTCATAACCGCCTAAGTCTGTTTTTCAAGTTTTTCAGGAGAGCAGTTCGAAGTTTCAAATTCCCACGGCAGTACATGCAAAAGTTATTAGGTTTTGATGGATAATTGCCGTCCCAAGGAAGATACAAACATGAAAATTTGACAGCAAATAGATTAAGACCCGCTGAACACGATGGCATTAATAACTAAATTTCGTCCTAACTCGACTTAGGCGGTTATTGTTTGTGACCACAGAATTAAAAGTTTACAAAATTTACATTTACAAAACGCCGACAGGAACGTACAGGTGGCTTATTTGTCAAAGCGAAACCTAGGCAACTGCTTACGGCAGTGCATTAAGTATTCAACACTCCGCCGCTATTATTTGCCGTTTTCCTTTTCGGGACGGAAATCTCTAAGGCAGCACTTTGAAGTGCTATAAAGCCGAAAGCCCATTTTGGGTACAGCATGTCGTATATGTAACAAACATTAAGAGCGTATTCATACATACACACATACATACAGGCAAAGGTACTCTGGCCAAAGTATACACACACATGCACACAGGCACGCGTGCACATTTGCTTTCATTAGTTGTAGGCGTGTAAGTGCCCATTTTCTTAATAACAACATGACTGCCTCTTAAGTACATTAGTCTGTGCGTAACAGCGACACACACACAAACAGCCGCATAAAGGCTTAACTACCGGCAAGTGTATTTGTTAGCAATTCAACACGTATTTGTAATTTTGTACCCTTGTCATTTAAATTAAGTGGCGGCACCACTACTTGCTCCATTCATGTTTTTGATGCGTGTGTGAGTGTGTTCGTGTGTCTATTGCCACGTGTGGCAAAGGGTGCAATCGTATTAGTATGCATTGATATGTTTTTCGAAATGAAAATATTTACCTATACTCATACGGTCGCCCCTCCTTAGAGTCAATGTAAGTGCGGCTGCTGCGCAAGGGGTTAATATTCTGCAAGGGACCTTTTTGTAATGTTATGCGGCAATTTTCATTGGGTGCCCTATGTAAATTTCATTTGGTTAGTTATGGGAAGCTGAAGATAAAAATGCTTTACCCAGTAAACTAAAACTGCCGGGGCAAGCTCGCGGTGACGGCTCAATCTTTCAACAACCAACGGTTCGTATTCAAAAAGTACCTAACCTTGTGTTTCGGACCTAGCTGAAGCTTGCTTTTCGTTCGCACATTTGTCGAACTGTTCCTAAGCTCCCAAGCGTAAGCGCTTAAGCTCAGCTGCTGCTGCTTTTGTTGCTAGCAAACAAGAGTCATTTTCAAACAGCAGTTCCTCTGGCCGGTTGAGTACGGCGCAGTCATTGCCAGAGAAAAGACAGCTGAAACAACCGTATTAAACACATGATAATTGTCAAGTTAGCGATAGATTTTTTTTAGCTGTACATGTATCTAGCAGCTGGCTACGTTCAAAAAGATTGGAATTTTTTAAATTGTTATCAAGTTAACTTCACAGTTTCGAAACGTAACCAGTTTTGGCAATCGAATGCTGCGATATATCGCGTTTTTTATTTGCTCAAAAACCGCAAAAGTTCATGGGTTATACAAAACGCAGCGCGTGAGTGTGAGTAGAGGAGCGTACATGTGTGTGTACCTTATCGGTTTATGCAAAATAAGCTTGCATATTTGGAAGGGATTAGCTGCCATGACGTATTACTTTTAAGTGACTTTGAATTCATTTCGGCCGATTGTTATGTTAAACCAGCAAATGCGTAAAGTATGAGGGGGGGTGGGGGCGGGGTGTGTCTGCGCTATGAGGCTCTGTGGATGGGTGTACATGTGCTGCTGGGTTGCTTAATAGTTTACATATACATATTCCTACATCCGTTCACAAAATTATACATTCGCACTGAAACTACCAACACCAACAAACACCAAAAGCTTGAAAGGCCAACTCGTAAATTTACATCTCATATAAGTCTCTTGTTCCTGTTATATGATGATTTGACATAGTTCTTAGCTTTTCCTGACGTTGTGAGGAAATATGTCTGTACACAATTTTAAGTAAATATATTTCAGGGATGATTTTTATTTAATCTTGGAATTTCCAGCGATTTGGAAACACAAGTGCGATACGGCGAGGAGAAAGTGCTAGAGAATAGGGCCGGAAACCGGAGTAATGGAATGAAGGAAATATTTTCAACGGTTTCAAAGAAATTTAGATTAAAGTAGCTTTAGAAAATTAAACATTGTTGTTACAACTTGAAGGATGCTATTAATTGTGTTGCCACTGTACTCATGGCATAACGTACAGCAATAGAAATTTGTGGCAATGTGAAATATGAGCTCCGCCACGAAATTATGTCCATGCAGCCACGTGCATGCCAATTTGCTGGTAAACTCACTTCGTGACACTTGCAGCTCGCACCACAGCAGCGACAGCAATTTGTATGCAACTCACGGTGTCGGCTCAATGGGCGAGTAGGGGGAGGGTCGGTGGATCGGTGAGTAGAGGAGCAACTGCATTTGCGGTCGACATGTGAACATGCGGTTGAAAACAATTAGTTAGCTGTTGAAGCGAATTTGCAAATGGCGCACTTCTCCAGGAGCAGCAAAAGCGTAAAATTTAGTTTACATTCTCTTGAGATACGAGTACTCTGCAGCTCAGTGAAGAGCTTAATTAATTGTTGAAATTTATTAGCAACACGGAGCAGGAATATGATAAGTCGCCTGCGATGGTGGCAGCAGCTTCACATGAGTTCCGTAGCCCATGATAAAAGATTGATACTGTCTGATTAAAGACAAAAGTTTTAGCTTATTTTAAGTGCGTGGTATTTTCGTACGCTCTAACGGCTGCATTATTCCCAAAACAAAAACAAAATCAAAATCCTAAAATCATATTGAATATTTTCAAATTCAAATTCAAATTCGCCGGAATACAACAATTTTGTCTAAACAAAAATTGTAATTGTTTCGAAATCGCTTGGGCCCTAGGGCCTCGAGAAGCTAAATACTGCTCTGATTCACAGAACACGGCAACAATTTCTGTTCCCTCCCCGCCCGACCGCAGCGGTAGTCGCCAATTCTGCGGCGGGCTGCGAAGGAGACTTCGAAAATCAAAAAACTCTAAATCACGCAACAAGCGACGGTGGAGTGAGACGAGGCCCGTGTGGCGGGATTTCCAACAGAAGTCGAGCAATCGGAAAATGCAACGCCTGCATGAGCCATAGGAGCGTGCCACGTGAAACGCCGCCGCCCAAGGCAACGTTGTAGTCGCAACGGGAGGGGGAGTGAGACGTTAAACATTTAAGTGGCATGAAATTGCAGAATTTCTGCCGGCGCGCCGGTCCACGTGCGGGGAAGCAACCGAATCGCGTATGGCTGGCGCGCTGGCTGGCATTTTAGCTGATAGCGCGCTAGCAAACAAAGAAAATGGCAGCGAAAGTGGCGAAGTTAATCGAAATGATTTATTGCATATTTATGAGGGCGACGAGCGGAGTACCTGAAAACAATGCCGCCATATGCAGCGATGTGTGTGTGAGTTGGTGTGAGTGTTGCCTTCAGTGCAAAATACAGTACCATTAATCATTTGTATTTCTCCTCGTTTCTACTTGCTGCTGCTCTCCAAACCAAATCAAGAAGTAAGACAACAAACACCAAGCAGATGCATATTTAAAATATGAGCGGCGAAATTTGTAAGCGCAGAGAAGCAGTAGCACCATGAACTGTACGGCTAGTGGAAGTAATTGGGCGACGGGTGAGGGAGGCGAGCAGTGCGACGACCATCAGTGACTGAGCCTTCATATTTTATAAGTATCTCAAGTGAAATAGAAGCATGAATCGATTGAAATGTAAGCCAAGTACTTTCGACGGAAAATAAACTCCAAATAAGAATTCAATTTTTTTTGGTACAATATTATAACATATAATAAAAGATATACTACATACCATATATGAATGGAAATATTAAGTTACCAATTTTTTCCGATCCAGTAGATTCCGTCTAATTTCTGTAATTTTTTTTATATACGTTAACAAAAAATAATTTATGTGCTCCTCAGATATCAAGGTTATTATCTGGTCCAAAGGAAATAAATTATTAGATTGCAGCTGGAACTATTTGCTAAAAAACCAATTACCAATATCACCGATTTTTCGGTGCTTGGTAAGGTTCCAACTACCAAAACACCCTTATGATGACGTCAAAGTGGGACGCCCTTTTGGTTGGTTTCAAATGAAAGTGTTGTTTATTCAGAAAAGTTAACGTTTTCTCTGCTCCAGCAAAGCTGCTCTCTTCATTGTAGGAATAATATGGAGGCCGTGGATGGTTATTATGCAGGTAGTCCCTATTCAGTGAGTCAGGTCGCGGTGGTAAATGACACTGAAACTTTGGTTACATATATTTTGTTGTCGTAGGTCAGCGCAAAAGCAATTAATGAAAGAGAGCAGTAAATAATATAAAGACTTTCTTATCAGGCTTGTTGTTGTTGAAATGTTTTTCTTTTTAAATGAGCTTGTATGTCTATACTATAAAAAGTTATAGGTTCCAGGGATATTATATCAGATCTCTGACAAGTTGTCTCTATCACGAATCTTCACTAGTGGAACTTGTTTGAGTGACAGCTTGGCTATATACTAGCCTTCGAGATAATCTCGTTTCGCTGTTGCTGTTTCTCCTTTTTTTCTCCTTAAAGATGCTGCAAAGAAAGTAGTCGATGTCTGAATGTACATCGCAGTTAAATCAACCAAAAGTTGGGTGAAACCATGAGCAACTTTTCACCTCGAGCCAAAGCTCTCCATCAGATGGATTCCGTTGATTCAATATCCACCAGCGTTGTTGAATTATTTTCTTTCTGCTCGGAAAGCGTATTCAATTATTTCATTAGCGCGACTCAGCGCTTGCCTTGCGCGTCCGATATTCCAACAGCACTGCGTAGCACAGACGCCACGGGACACATCGCCTCAATTACAAGCGTAGTTAATACTTCTAAATCCGCGCCGCGGCGCGGAGCGGCATGTCGTTTTTCGAATTTTGGCGGGACAGCATATTATTCATAATTTGCGCTCACATTTTCGGCTTGGCTTAAGGTTGGCTGGGCCGCGTGTGGGTTGGGGCGCATTTAATTGTGGTAGCGGGAATCGCAAATTGCCGAAAAGTCGCTCAATAAGCGCTCCAATTACATTTGCTCCTCCCACACAATTTCTCCCGCCGCTCATGCTTCATATCACTAACAATTTTGTGTCTTGTTGCTTAAAAGCGCTAAACCGTTTTTCGGGTTGTTGCTGCTTTTATAATGCAAAACGCCTCGGGTTATAATTTTAAGGAAAGTTTGTTTTATATATACAAAATGTATGTATAAGCAAGTGTGCGTGTGATGCATGGGTCTGTATAGCATAGATGCAACAGTTGCGGTGAGAGGGGAGAGTCCAGGGTGTACCGAGTCCTTCACGGAATTTTCAGAACTTTGTAAACAGTTGATCGATTATTTATATTGTCATAGGGTCTCACGAAAGCTAACGGTTAAATGGTGGAGCCCAACCTCTTCCGACTCTTCTATTAAACCACTACTATTTAAACTATTTAAACCACGCATTGATTTCCCTTGGGAAAATGTTTATTTTATCTGTCTAATGACAAAGAAAATATTTCAGAAGATATGGAATGAAATCTATTAAATTTACTTAATGAAACTTAAAAGATCTTCCTAAATGATACAAGAAAATTTTATTTTTTAAGAGGTTATGGCCTCCCCCAGCTAAAGATTTTTGCTTCGCCCACATTCCATATCAGGGGCACATGGAAAAGTTGGTAGCCTTCTGCGGTGCGACTTTTCACTTCGGGGCATTAGCGTGTGTGTGCTTGTCTTATTTCGTTATTGTGTGTGTGTGTGAGTGTACGGCTCTGTGTTTGCGGCTGGCGAGTTATAATGCCAGTTTATGGCATTTTAATTGGAAAAGTTGCCATTCAGTGTCCTCTTGCAAGTAAAGCCGAGTAAGAACGAACAAAGGAATATACAAGGGTGAACGTGAAAGGCGAAAGAAATGCTGCGAATTTAAGATAAAAGGAAATATTTCAGGTATCAAATTAGGCTTTGTTGCGAAGTCCCAACATAAAAATTACAAATTTTCAGGAGAGGCAAAAATCTGTATATGTATATGTGTAAATGTGACTGCAATATTGAAAATAAATTCTATATTAAAAAAGGATTTGCTGCACTCTTTTGATTTAATATTTTGATTACAGAAACAAATAATAATTTTGAGTTATGAATAAAACACCACAAAATTGATCACTTATTACAATACATTAAAAGCGGCATATCTCAAAATACTAGATGCTAAAATGCTAGATGCCAGCAAGGCATCCTTTCACTTGCTTGCAAATGCGTCCTTCATTGTATTTGGCTGTTGGTTGCAGATTTGTGTCACTATGTTGTTCGTCTTATTGCCTTCGATTAAGCTACGAATGACTGACAATTTTCCACAGCTGCCTCTTGCCAGTTGAACCCCTGTTTACAACTAATTTGTAGTAAATTTTTAAATTCGATACGTACGGTTCATTCTATTGGAAATTAGCAAAGGGGCTTTCATTTTTGTGCGAACATATTTTCACATGTGAATGTTTCACCTCCCTTCCGCTTGCGTAAACAAAATCAATTTAACAAGTCAGTTAATTGACGCGCAATGATTTATTGCATTTTGTGCTATCACCGGCAACTTTTCGCCTTTCGCCCAAATCGCGAATTCCATTTATGTGAATGTTTGTTTGCGCTTTATTTTGCGTTTGCCCAAAGGACTTTCCTAGCAACTGTCAACGCTCGACATTGCCGCTTGCCGTTCGCTATTGAAATTGACGCCTCTCAAGGGGATGGACAAGGAGTGTGTGTGTGTGTGTGTGTGTGTAGCGCACTTTAGTGTCTCTTTGTCGGGATTTGGGAAAATTGAATTAAATGCACGTATAATTCTGTTGTTGTTGGAATTTTCGCAATGGACGCTAAAAGCTTTTTAGTGTCATTCGCAGGAGCAACAACAAGAAAACCAATATCAGAGTAGCCATTGCTGTCCGGTAATAATAGCAACACTGCAAATACAACAATAACAACAACGTCGTGCGCTTGCATCAATTAAAAGTATAATTGCATTAAAATTGCCATCGCGCGTGTCAATAAAACGATGCTCTCAGGCAGGCCATATTAAAAATGAGTTTCCAACCATTTTCACTTTCCCCTTTCCCTTTTCACCATGCTAGTTGCCACCCTATTCTATCGGTTTTACCTCAGTGCATTTCAGCTTGTTTGTTTTCTTCTTCGGTTTAACGTGAACAGTGCAAGCCACAACGACGCTCAACCCCCCTCCACCCACCGTTACTCCGCCAAGCCGTCCGACATTTACCCGCATAGTTGCCACCATTGCTGACATCTCTCAATGTCACTTTCGCAATTCTTCATCCACTTCCGCCCTAAATTCCTTCCTTCTGCAGCAATTCGAGAGAGTAAAGTGTGTGCGTTCCATTTCAATTGAGTTTTCTGGTTTTCTGGTTTCCGGATCGTCAACAGCAACAGTAGCAACAACAACGCTTGCCAACGACAGGCATGCCAGTAATAATGGCGAATACACTGCCATTCTTGCCATTGTCCAATTTTGTTACCACTATTATGGCCAGACGAGCTCTGAGGTGTCACAAGCGCCATCAAAGGGTGCTGGAGTGCAAAGTATTTAAGGGCCAGTAAAATCCTTTGTGTGTCTGTGTATGCGTCCAGCTGTGAGTGTGGCAATGATTAAACTTCCGCCACACGCTTGAAGAGGTTCCTCTGAGCAATTCTTCCAATTAACATCAAGTTCAAAGGTTTTCAGTTCCATACCGAAGTTGTATGCATCGCAATATATTGTTCTTTACACAACGAGTTTATGACGGTCTCGTTTAGTAGTGAAACACTTTGAGATTGCGTGCGAAGGGACGCAGTACTATTATCGGTAAGCAAGCAAACACAAATTTTCAACCGAAACGAGCATCGGCATTTCCGAGATTTATTACCTTCTTTTCGGACTTCCGCTAGCATAAATAATTAAAATACCGCTCTACGTTTTCTTTGTTCTGTAAAAAAATTTGTTTAAACACCATTTTAGAATATAGTATAGTTTTGCAAATTTTTTTTTTATTATGGCACTGATTCGTGTTTCTCTTTAGTAAATGCACTTGATGTCTATTTCAAGTTTCGTTTAGTCCTTGACAAAAATGAAATCTTAGATGAGGTTTCTTCGATGGTTCGGTGTATTTTTTATATGGTTTCGGTAATGAATAAGGCCCATATAAATTTGTTCCCCCTTTTCCAGCCGAAAGTGCTGTTGTATAATTTATGTGATAATTAATTGCTATACAAATTCATATATACTATCAAAGCAATAAATATATCTCTTTGAAATATCGGTTCTGTCATTCCGACTATTTCCGGTGCCCCTCCGCTTCTGGAAATCGATTGTACTTTCAATATAGCTACTGGCTCCGATACCACTCTTTTTTGACGGAGCACTTCTCTGGCTTAGCAGATTATTTCTGGCCACGTACTTCTCCTTAGTTGCCCATATTTTAAAAACTCCTCTGCCATTATTTGATTTTAAACACGGCTTTGCTCCGAGGATTTCTAGAAAAACTCTCACTCAACGTGTGTGTGGCAGGGAATTTTCCGGCGTTGCAAATGCGTTGCTTCTGAGCACTTCAATTGCCACGCAGTTCACTTATGCGCGTGTCATTGGAAATCTGCCATCGCCATTGCTATTCTACATCCGGACAGAGTGGTTGCACTCTCGTATCTATGCGCTCATGCTCACGCACACACGGACTCACAGGCACAAATTAAATCCACAGCAAAAAAGGTAAAAAAAGAAAAGAGGAATTCAATTCGATTGCCTTTATTAATGGACGTGAAGCATTTCAATTTGCAAACGTAAGCCCACTTTTGCATCTCGATTGGTCGATTGGCATATCAGGTGCTTGCGTCCGTACGTCATATTCATACATGCACAAAGATGCACACACACACAAGCACGCACACATGCATACAGTCATGCACGCTGATTGCACTGACAAGAGGATTTGGCATAGCAAATGTGAGAATCATCATCTCCAATAATAAAAGCAGCTGCAGCAACAGCAGCGGAGGAGGGGCTGGGAAGTGCGTGAGTGTATGGGTGTGTAGAAGGGGCAGATATATTAGCAGTACATCGATGCAGGATGCATTCGGCATGAGTGTTATTATGTATGATTATGTGTGTGTGTGTTAGCGGGTGAGTTAGGCTTCAAACAGAGAATATTTTAACATACTCTTTGCTTCAAGTGAACGCACAGTACGAAAAACCGTAGGCCCTCTTCCTCCCTTCTCTATCAGTGATAGCCAAATAGTGATCCAATAGTGATTTCACTAAAAATCAATGCAAGAGATAAACTCAATGTTTAACTAATCTAAAGCTTCTCTATGCAATGAATACTAGAATCGACGTGTTGACCATTTGTGATAGATAATCAAAATATGGGAAATCGATTGGAAATCCTAAATTTAATAAATATCCTTCAATGAAGCCAACGAGAAATGCACAGTGAATCATAAATTGTCATTTGTCCCTATTTAGAACTCAGTAAATTGTGAAATTTAATATTCCCAGTGAAATGTTATGTCAATTAGCAATAGGCAGTTGACTCATTGATTTTACGCGGAATTAGGCCCGTGATTATTGTTGTTGTTACTGTATTTGGGTTGCTCAATTTAGGCGAGCGGAAATGGCCGGAATACGTATGTATTTATTTGCTCGACACATACACTATTTAAAAGCACAGCCCATGAACTAGTATCTTCCGTTTGACATGCTCTCCTTTCCAACCTTATATACGCCAATATTTGCCGCCCCCATTAGTGCGCGAGTATGAGTAATATTGTGCTGCATTGTTCCACCGACTCTCCACCACCACACGCCTGCCTCACTCACTGCATTGAAAGTTGTGCTATTTAATTAAGCTGCAAAATGTTGGAAATGGCTGCAAATTTGATTAGCTTCCCAGCGGGTGTTTCTCCATTGAAATGTATATTTTGCTCGTAGTGGAACATTTGCAGGGAAACCGATAGAGTGAAGTGAATAATTTGCTCGATCTCCAGGTTAGAGAGGTAAATAGAAAAAATACTTGCTAATGGAATTTTCCCAGAAGAACGTTCTCTTTTCCATTCGCAAACTTTACTTGGACCTTAAAGTTGGTTAATTTTTTAACACTAGTATGATATTCTCTACGTTTAGCATTTGATTCCACAGATCTTATGGACTTAATAACTGTTTCCATTTCCTATTCTAATTATCAAACAGCTCCTGTTTATGTAAGTGTTTGAAAAATCGCTCAAATGAAACCTTTACGCTGTTCCATTCAGTTCAGTCCGTTCAGGCAATTTTCATCCCGCTTGTATGTATAATATCATTCAAACACCAGGACACAGTAGCGGAATACAACAGTCTGCATTTACATAATTCAAGAGCGATTAAAAAAGGCTTGGCCCAAAGGCACAGCAAGAGCAGACAACCACAACACAGAAAATACGTTACATCTATTTGAGGAGATTTTTTCAAATAGAAAGGAAACAGAAAGGAGAAAGAAATCTGAAAAAAGCGCAGCATTCCAAACACGTCGACCTCATTAATCATGGTCGCGCTTTTACTTGGCACGCTTCTTGCTGTTCCGGAACGTAATTTTAATATGTATGTTTACACAATTTTATTTTACGGGAATGCGGTTCGTAAAAACCAGCAAAAATAAATACGAGAGTTTCTTAATCTTCCGCCTCTTAAAGTAAAACAAGGCATACTTTTCGCCGCCTGCTGGCATCCGAAGGAGCTGTGAACTATTCTCGAATTGTGCGTTACCACTTACACGCATACAAGGAGTTGCTTACACATGCACAGCAACAAGCACGCACATGTACACTCTAACATTCCAGGCGCAATTAAGACCCAAGGAAACGAAAAGCGCGACAAGGAACGCATGTGATGCGGCGCTAATTTCACTTTTCGCCTGCTGGTATTCCTGTAAACTTTTCGTTTGCTTTTCGCTTTCTCAGCATTTTTCCCCTCCTCTTTTTCATTGGCAGTTGGTGTTAAACTTTTTGCCACAAGACTGCAGCAGAGAGGGAGAGGTTCTCATGGCACTTTCCGCTTATAGTGTCATTGGTCAGGGATTCCACTTTAAAGTGCACGGTAAAGACATAAAGGACACATAGCAGTAAGCAATTAAAGCTTCAAAAATCCAGGCAGATGGTACACACTTGGTTGGCTATTAAAGCCTGGGATCGAGTTTGGTCGAAGTCAAGAAGTTGCACCATGCCATGACGTATGATCCACATGCACCACTAGCAGTTCTACAAGCACATAATACTCTCAACGAAGATTTGCTAGTTCCCTTTTGGGCTTTCTAACACTGGGTACCTAGTTGAACACCTACCTTATACTAAATATGATTTAGCCGCGCAATCCGCTGGATTGTGCGAAGTTTGACTATGCTTATGTCGGGACATGGCTCGTGTGCCTCATAGAGCTACAGACACATTGGCGAACTAAATACTCGCACAGTTTCCAAATATTTTCGACACTGTTCGATTCAACTCGGCAACATATAATGTGTAAACTGTGGAACAGATTTTTTTGGATGTGTGTGGAAATGTGGCCACTGGATATGCTAGAACATATGACTGGTTGATGCACTCAACTTGCACTTGCACTACAAACGATGTTATTCAACAAATATTTAGGCTGAAAAAAATCACATTTGAGCATAGCTGAACTAAAAGCTTGTATGTTTCGAGGTGTGTTCAGGAATTTTCATTCCATAGTTTCACACTTTTTGCTTTGTTTCCATATTTGCATACTTTTAGGCTGACAGGCCGTATGCAACTTTTTCCAGCATTGTGATGGAAGGAAAAAAGCAAACTGTTATTCGAAATAAAATCATTCAATTCCCCGCTTATCCATCATGCAACGCATACTGTCATTGTTCGTTGACTTAATAAATCAAATGAACACATCTGCGCATATCACTAGGTACATATGCTAATGCGTGTATGTGTGTGATGGCGCTTTTATGCACTCATCTGCTCTCTCCTTCTCTTTTACTCTGTCAATCTACAATACAAAAATAGATTCAAACATTTTTGCTATCACTAACTCGGCATATGAATACTTTAAACGCATAAATGTATGTAAACTTACACTAACACACACATATATATGAATGAGTGTGTGTGGTTCCACCGGCTGCAAGTTTAAGTAGTACGTGCTTACGGCATTCATAGATACAATTTTAAAGGTGATCTAATTGAGAATGGACAGCATTTAAATAAATTTATACTGAAGGATTACATTCTCCGGACTTGAGCCTTTCAATCCTATGTATATAAAGAAACCCAAATAGAATGTGATTGAAATTTACCTAAAATCGATAGCCTCCAAACATTTTCCAATCATGTTATCAATATAATTTATTTGTTTCGGTAGAGAGGTTTTGTGTATGTCTTTTGTGTTGACCGACAAAACCTGTTCTTTCCTTTATATTAAAGCTGTATATATAAAACTAGCTGACATGGCAAACTTTTGTCTGCATAAAAAAATATATATGTTGTGAACTTAAGCCAAATCGGTCTATAAATCAGAATTAAAAAAAAGCGATCGGAGTGCTACCTAAGGGGGTCTAACACAAACCAAAACGTTTTTATATATTAAAGGTAACAACATTTTTCCTTTGCTTTTTGAATGTTCGTTTATTGCTCTTTCTTGCTCTTACATTTGTTTTTCCATCTAACAGACTGCTGCGGCTTCTTTTATCTTTTTGTTCTCTGCCAGTTTCTCTTTAACGAAACTGCCCAGCAAATCGGCGCCCTCTTGATTGCTCTTCTGGTAGTACGGCAATGCCCGCATACGCTCCACCCAAGCGCTCAGCTTTGGAAACCTCTCTGCATTGATGGGAGCGAAAATGACGGCTGTCGAAATGGACGCAATCGAGCAGAGATCCGCAATGGTGAGCTGCTCTCCGCAGAGATACGGCGTGTTGGCCAGGCAATTCTCCATACCGTCGTAGGCGCGCTGCATGTAGGTGATCTTCTCCGGTGCGATATCATCGCTGCCGAAGTAGATAACCGGCTCCACCATCAAACGCGCGCGCGGGAACAAGTGCCCGCAATCAAAGTAGAGCCTTGCGTCGACTTCCATGCGCTTCAGCTGCTCTTTCGGATAGATAGTCTCGTCCGACGCGTACTTGTCGGCAAGATAAGCGCAAATAACGTGTGAGTCGGACACAATGACGCCGTTATCATCCAGCACCGGGATGGTGTGTTGCGGATTGAGCTTCAGGAATTCGGGCGTCAAATGATCACCCTGCTTCAGATTCATATTGCTAATGCGCGGAAGAAATGAAAACGACAGAGAGAGAGAGAGAGATAAAGAGAGAGAGAGAGCGGAATAATATTAGAATTTGTTCAAATTAGTATACATACTATCAACAGCGGCATTAATGAATTGCCAGACTCACCGCAGCTCCAGCTCCACGCCAATAGCCGCTGCTGTCAACAGCACTGCCCGGCATGGTGGACTGCGCAGTGCGTAGTAAAGAACTGGTTTCTTGGACATGTTTTCGCTCTGCGCGTGCATGGAAAAGAAGTAAAAATGCGTGATGTTTTTGAGGCTTTCGGAACTTGATATTTAAGCAGAAAATAGGCAGAATGTTGTGATCTTATTGAATTGCCAAGAATTGCGAAATCCACAGCAAGCTACTAATTGACTACTTACTTTTAATTAGAAATATAACTCACTAGAAACACAAATAGAAACAAAGGTATTAATAATCTATTTGCTGCGAATACAGTCGAGATACTCGGGTACCTGCAACGTTTGCCACTAACAGAAGAACTGAAATGTGTGTGCGAGCGGAATTCAGCTGGGCCTCCGAATGGAGCAGTAATGCTAGAGAAGTGGAAGCTAGAGAGTAATGTGAGTGGGAGAGAGTATTGAACGAGATTAAAGTAACAATCAACGCGAATCATCGAGAGCGCCTGTGTCCGAATGAAGAGTGCAAATATGAGAAGGCAATGGAAGTAGAGAATGTTTGAATGTTTTACCACTGTCGCTAAGTACGGGATATTTAGATGAGATATTTGAATGGGAATCGTACATATTTGAATTTGTTGAGGAAATATTTTAAAACTTTAATTCTGAAGGCGTCAATCTTTATTAATAAAGTCAAATGTCCAACGCCCCTACTGCGCCTTTCCCCATCCTCTATCCAATAATCCTTTTAAAACCAACAAGCTCTTCGCATATACAGTGTTGTTTTATCAAAAAATAAAACTATCAACAAATGTTCCCACTTCGACTGCCCATCCGTAGATTTGACTTCGAATTTGGTGATTACAAAAGAGATTGCTCTTTGACTCAAGTTTCTTCAATTTCAGCTTTAGAGAGTTTCTTTAATATTATTAAATTAAACAAAGCAAATTTCAAGAAGCCAAATCAACGGCGACTCGAATAACGCAACATTTTTGAAGCAAAGCTCATGATTTATATGCGTTTTCGTAGAGCCGACAGCCGCCTGCACAAAGCGAAAGGTAAACAAACCGTAGAGCAAGCGTAAACAACACCATCGACAATTAAATTATATTACTGCATTGTAGAGTGAAGAATATTTAATTATGCTAAATGCTCACCCACAATGAAAACGGAAGCGGAAATGAAAGTAGCAATAAAGATAAAGCGTCATTGTTATGAATTGCGAGCCTCGAAGCGTCGCGACGCTGGGAAAGGCGTCTAAAGCGGATCGTTGAATTATTTATGAATCTCGTAAGAGTCCGGCTGCGGGGCGAGTAGGTACTATAGGCTCAGTAAATAAGGAACCCAGTCGTCGTGGCTTAAATTCGAGAACAACAAAAAGAGGCAACATATAAGCATCACCTCCACTGCCTCGAGTGCTATCCTGCTAATCGGATTGTATGTACAATCCGTTGAATTGAAATTTCTAGAATCTGTCATAGCAAACACTGGTGTTATTGCGGCTTTATGAAAAAAAAAACCAAGCACAAACTAGCAGGACATGCCCCATGCGCCATGCAAGTTACCTTGTACCCTCTCCGCAGCCTGCGTGAAATTTATGCGCCATTGAAAAATGTGATTTCGTTACGCCAGACATGAATGCCACAGTGCTTGAAACCAGAAAATTCATCAAATTTGCGCATTTATTTAAATTTGATTTGTTGACTACACAACTCTCGGAAAAAGTTTCGGCGCCAGTCCTCGCCGTGTCACACCCACAATCCATGATAATGAGATTTGCCATATTGCCGTCGACTTTTCGAGCACCTAAGTATGCTTTATGTCTTTAAGTCAGCATCATTGTCTTTGGCATTTGGGCGTAATTTCTGAGTCAACTTGACTTGTCAACAGAGTTACCATGGCTTTACATTAGGTCTGTAAATAAAAATTATTTTTAACAAATATTATGAACTGCTATAAATATTTGCATACTAAATATTTAATACAAAGCGAACCAAACCAATTTTTAAGAACATTTCTAAGCAAATTTTAGTTTTCAGTTAGAGATTTTTGGTGGGAACTTTGATTTCCGTAGATCCGCAGCATCAAAGCTTACATGATTGAAAGGCCGACGGGGACCATCCTCTGTGCGGTTGGCTCGCATTTGTCTCGTCCACATCTCGTCTCAATGTCGTTTCGTTTGTGTAATCCTGTTTCTCGTCGCCAGCCACTGTGACTTTAAATGCAGCGCAATGAAATTTGCGTCGATGTGGTAAACATTTTCACAAAGTTCTTCCCAAAACAAGTAAATCCTTCAATATGCGAGTAATGGCAACCTTGTTTGCTGCACCCAAGTGTGGACATTTTGCGCGTTGACTTCAGCTTTTAGGTAATATTTCAACTAGGAATGGCGGGTTCTGGGTTTCGAGGCCATTACTTCTCGTAATTTGATATTTCAATCCTGAGATTCGGTGATGAAGTGCTGAATATTTTTATGTTAAATTCAGTATCCTTTTTATTAAAGACGAACTTTACGAACTATTTTTTGTGCGCTTGTTTAGCAGTTAAATTTACAGCTGTTTGAAAAGAGGCAGTTCTTCGGGGTGCAATCTAAGCAAAACATGCCAACATTGTGGAATCTTGGCATTGATATCCATAATGCTCACACACCATCGATGAAGCCGACCGACACTGCCGACGGCGGAAGCGGCAGCATGAGCGACGCAATAGCGCATTTTGAAATGACAGTAAAAAGCTTTCAATAAAAAATAATCCCAGCGGCATTGTGGAAGACTACGACAAAGAGAATATAGCTGCCAGGATGAGGGGCAGGATGACATCGACGAAAGCGACAAGGCACCGCCGCTCAACTTACCTTAACAGGTACACAAAGGAGCCGCGGGAGAGGGCAAGCGAAGAGGCAAGAAATCGACGCGCTTGCCATGAGCGCCAAAGCGCGTTCATATGAAATGCACACACACTCACTCACACAGACGGTGAGGGGGCTGATTTTAAAGCATTTGGCATTGCATAAAATTTGGTGTTTGAAAATTAAATAAAAATGAAATACAAATTTGCGAAAAGAGAAATTTTTGCACTTATAAGAGAAAGCACTGCAAAGATGGGATGAAAACACGTTTACAGCGGCGGCATCTGGGAAAATTTTGCATAATTTCAGAAATGCTTTTAGGGTAAGCCGCTTGTTAAATTGAATCTTAATGTGCTTTTGTCTAAGCGTGTGTGTGTGTGCTACTGCCATACACACAAATCCAACCACTTGTTGCTGCCAAGGCAACACACGTTGCAATGCAGAAACACGGGTACACACATCCGTGCTAGTATAAGTGCCGCTGCGGGCGTATGTGTGTAAATTACTTTACCTAAAGTTGTGTCAGTAGAAAGTTTTATTATTGGTGCTTTTCCAGCCTGATTTATCTATCAAGGGGGGTAAAATATTTTTAAGAGTGCTTTAAACTAAGAGAAATTTTTCTTTTTGGCGCGTTCTACTAAAATGGAGCCGTCGTAGCTCAGTAGATTAGATCTCCGTCCCTGATGCGTGGTGCAGTCGCTGGATCGAGTCCTAGCCGACTCATACTATCAAAGTAAAAGAGACTTCGTTTGCCGAGAATAATCTTTTCCATGAATGTAAAGCCTCTCGATTTCCGTTCGGACTTGGCTGTAGAATAAATGTGGAGATCCCGTTATCTTATCTAGAATAGATAGCGCACACACATGTCAATGCGGCAATTTAATATTTAAAATAAAACTGAGTTACACCCTTTAAAGTTCGAGTTAAGTAAAATTATTTTAGTTCGGTTCGTTGAGACCCATCTACATAAGTGCATGTAAAAGAAAAGGATAAAGCTGTATGCTAAAATTAATTGCTATTTTTACAAATATAAAATGGTAAAATAGATCACATCCTAGGAAGCAATGTATAAGGAAGAAACAGCCGACTGGATGTGGTGGGAATTTTCGGCTCTCCTAATGCCTGTCATACTAATTACCGCACAATTTCATTTCGCCTGCCCCACTCGTTTTTGTCAGTTAATCCAATTAATCCGCCCCAAATGAAATCCTTTTTATGCACATTCGCCTGCCATTCAACCATTTTCACATCCGACAGTGACATTAATCTTCATTAACTGCGTAACCTAATTGAAATTTGTTTTTCGTTAGAGCAGTCGTAATACTCTGACTCAAAAACGATTTTTACTCATCACAAATTCGGTTTATAATCAACTTGAATATCCCAACAGCGCTCCAGAGACGTGTTTAGAGGAGTTCGTTGGTAGAATAATGGCTTTTACTATGTATGCCTTCCCTTTTTCGGAACCAATTTGCATTATTCTTCTTATTTTGCTCTCAAGTATTTGGTGAACTTTGGTACTAACAAAACCTGGAAAATATGCTAGGCATTCAATCGTCTTAATATCCTGCTGTTGCTGTTTCAGAACTTTTTGCCACAGAAAAACTACTCAACATTGAGTAAGTATTTAACATAGGTTGAAAGGCAAAAGCTTTGAGCAATGAGAATGATGATCAATTCTACTAATGAAATGCGCCTCTTCACTTCAGACCAAGTCATTGCAAATGAAATTAAATCACTTGTACCTAATGACAGAACACTCCGAGAGCATAAAACATGATAGTAGGCTCTTTTTGTGGACCGCACGTAGCCTGAAATTTATTACAGGGGAGGTGATTTAAAGCAAACTTAAATAAATAAACTCTTTTGGTTTTTCGTTAGAGCGACGTGGTTTTTCTTCTAAACACTGTTCTAAATCGAATATATCGAATAAACTAAGTAAAACCAATAATTCTTTCCATACATCGATGACACAATGAATTCTTGAAAAAGTTTACAATTTAGGTAACTTATTCAATTATTTTTCAAGAACAAAATTTTAGCCGTCACCTATGAACAATTTAAAAAAACGATGTAAGTTGGAACTTTTAAAATTTTTCTTGAATAATCTTTTGCTATGATGCCAACATCCTGTTAAACGGCATCGCAACATTGAACTCAATGAAGCATTCATATCTCCAGGATAAGAAAATCATTATAAATTGATTTAATGTCTTTTTAACAAAGCATCCTTTCACCACCAACCCAGTGAGGAGGGTATAACGTAACTTTCTATTAATAATAATTACTGCGGTTAGTTTATTTTCATTAATAACAATTAAATTGCACGGTCAGGGTAATAAAAGTTACACCAACAGGCAAGGACGCAACTGCAGACAGGCTGACGCTTACATACACAATCGCACACGCGCACCAGCAGCTTAGCTAACTCACACTCATAAGCAATATAAAAGCCACAGACAACAAGGATGACTTGTGAGTGTGAGTGTGTTTCAGTGCCTTCGGCCGCAGCGTGTAAATTGAGGTCCCTCGGAGAAACGCTCGAGTGAGCTCGAGCTCGAGCTCAACGCGAAAGCAAAGAGCAAAAACAAAAAAAAAAGAAACAGAACCAAAAGCTGCACAAGATAAGCGAAAAACTAGCAGATGGGATGCAGAGGGAGTAAATGCCAGACATAGCAAAATACAATAAAACTAAAATTGCGTCTTTGGCAACATGCGACGCATTGTGGCCGGAGGATATGCACAGGTGGCTGTGATAGCGAAGACACTCAATGCTGCGCGCACATGCACACACACACTCCAGCTTGCTTATAAGGACATATACTCAGCCATTGCCCAGGCACATGCGGGCTAATGCCAGCGCAAATAACAAAACAACAGGACACGCAGACAGCATGTGGCTGTGTGTGTCTGAGAAAATAACTGCCAAAGGCGCAACCCAATTTGGTGTAAGCAGCTGATAAAGCTGCAGCAGCAGTGACGAAAAGGGCAGTGGCATAAGCGAGTCAGTGTATTTAAGTAAGCGCACAGCAAGGATCAGCAAGGATGCCAGCTTGATAAATCAAAGAAGTGCGCACTCATCCAGACACACAGATTCATTTGATTGCACTGATAAGCCACAAATACAGGCTTTTTAATAAAAGGCACATTAGCCCCACGCACACATTGTACATACATATGTACATGCATACGTAGACAATCGTATAATATGTATATAGACACCCCCGCAGAATTGCAAGTGATTTGACAAAAACGAGTTTCGCACATTTCTACCCGAAAGCATATTAATCCTTCGGCATTTGATTTTGACGTGAATATTAGTTGAGCAAAATCAAAGTGAAAGTGGTTAAGTCAAATCTTTGTTTCATGTCTAGCAACAGCAGCAAAATAGATACATACATATAAGCAACCCATTAAAGAACATCTCAATTAATGAAAATTGCAGCTTTCCTTTCCATCTTAAGTCGACAGGAGGGCTACAGAGTAGCAAACGGAAGTAAAAAAGAAAATTGTATCAAGATATGAAAAGGGTATGTGGCTCTTTAATGCGAGAGATGAGTATAAAGAAATTTCGAAAATACGGAAAATCAAAATTATTTGTTTTTAACCTGTTGCCCCCCACTGTATCAGTATAGAATGCTGAAGATGACAGCAACAATAATCCGAATTCCATTACTGGTCTTCCACTAGCCGGCACAATTTTCCTCCAGCCTCTACTATCGCTTGCTCTCCTCCCGCATACTTCACCATTCTCTTCTCCGTAGGATGTCCGCTGCCAAGCTTTAAGCTGATTTGAAAGCATGCCTGTTGCCATATTGCTATTTCCGGGAAACTGTGTGACAAATATGTATTTCCGTTGCGTAGCCAAGCCAATGGCAGTGGCAGAGAAAATTATGTCAGGGATGACGAAGAAGGTGAAAAATATTGCAAAAGTGTCGAGGAGCCAATATTTAAGCTAGCGCAGTCACTCTCTCTGCTGTTGCAACTTTGAGTGTATTAGAAAGGTGTTTAGGGATAACATCTATCCACTGCGGATTATCATGTCATATATAATAATAATAATTGATTGGCACAGGCATAGGCCTAGCTTTCTCGCATTAACTTGTGTGTGTATTTTTCACAAATTGAGAAGCTCTTCATGGCAAAGAATATTCTCGGAGAATTACCAATTCATCGCAGGAAGTGGGGCCGCGTAAAGAAACAATATGAAAACTAATTCTCTTTGTATTAGATGTTATGTGCCGGACTGAGAGTTGAACCCAGGCCCTCCCGCATCAGCGACCAAGCACTTAGTTCACTGAGCCACCGCGGCGCCATCGCGCTTATTGTGAATTTTTCTTGTCATATACACAATCCAGTGATTCGAACCGAAAGAGAAGAGTACGCAAAACTTAATTACGTAAGAATATGCAGCAAAACGAATCTTTTCCAATCTAGAAGATGCCGTTCTTTGTCGGAATATGCAAAACGTTCTCCGATATCTTCCGATCTTAGAAAATAAATCAAATTGGTTTTTTGCCACAAAAAATAATATTTTCACCCTAATATTATGCAGTAAGAATTAATGGATGGATACATTCGCTAATAGTAATAGTAAATATTTTTATTCCCAAACTAAACTAAACTAAACTAAAACTACGGCTTTCAGGTGCGAAGTTTCTTCACACAACCATAAAACACAATTCTAAGCCTGAGATTTATTTGAAGTACCTACTCTTATATCCATTCTTCTTGTTGTCTATTTCTCTTCTTTGCCCATAAAACCATTTAGCTTGGCTTGTGTATTCCCTTTTGGACGCCTCAAGTTTCGGTTTATCATAACAAATCACTGCAAATTGGCAGCGCTGCCATAATTTCAGTTCAAATTTACAGCAGCAAAACAACTGCAAACTGTCTTGCCGCCTGCGGCATTTATCGCACTAATACGACATTAAATCCTTTTAGTTCCATTCCGCTCCCGCTTCCGCACGCTCCGCGCTCTGCTCGTGAGAATCGTAGACGAAATCGTTATGCTCTCTCCTTGCCTGGAAGCTATTGCTATCGATAGATATAAAACTGCTGTCAGTTTTTAGTGCTGCCGTAAATTTGTAGCTGCGCGGTGGAAGGAGCGTGTGATTATCTAGCTCTTCCGCGCACAGGAAAGGAAGCGTGCGGATGTGGCACGCTACTTTTTTGTGGGTATTTCAAAAATGCCAAGAATTATGAGGGTACGCGCAGATATTGTGTGTATGTTTTTGTGTGTGTGTGTGTGTAGGTGAAAAGGCTTTGGCGCCGTATGCGTCGTCTGTGAGGGCGTCTGCATCAGAATTTGTAGTAAGTTGTGCGCTTAAATGAGGTGCTAAAAGCCATTAACGCGTTATCAGCCCATTTTTATTTTATTTCATTTTCTTATTCAAGCTTGCCGTCGTTTGTTATTTACACTCGGCCCTAAAATTTATCCACGTCATTGGGAGACATTCCATGGCGAGCGGGAAATAAAGCTGCCAAGCGTTGCTGGGAGCTGCACTTCGAATGTGGACCGCAAGCGACAAATTCTTCAACCTCTTCAAAAGTACTTGGACCACGCTACGGTTTGATATGCCAAGCTTCTATTCATATTTTTATGCATTCATCAATCGCCTCTCATCGACCGTGCTAATTTTGCTTCGATTATATTGCCGAATTGACAGCAGTTCAAGCTTATGAAAGCATTAGTTGTATCGTGCGCAATATGTACCTATGTAGTATATCTCCCTGCCGCCCCTGCGCCAGAGAAAAGTGTGAAAAAGAGAGAGGAGACAGTAAATTAGTGCTAATGAATATTTAATTGAAGCAATTTGCCGGAATGCACGCCTCTGCGCTACCATTCAAATTAATATATAAGTTAATTGCCACGCTCATATACGGGAGACAGAGCTGGGCTGCTTTGATGCTGACGCACCCAGTAGAAACACTATGTCGGAGTGCCATGCAGGAGCCAACACAAGAAAAGATAGAATAATGCAGAGCCTATTTCCCAACAGGAACTTCAATGACTCTGACTCTGTTTCTAGTCAGCCCTCTCCCCGAGTTTGAAGATGGAAGCGCATTCCTATGAATTCTGAACTTTATTACTTGTTGCTGTTCTCTGACTGTGGTGAGCGAGAGGATATGTGAAGGATCAAACTCTTGTTGCCTTAGTGCTTTAATTTGCAGGCCTGTTGCAAAAACAAATCACTGGCAAATGCGCTATATCCTCCTGTGAGCAGCCTGAGCTAAGCGCTTTCTCTTTCAACCCTGCAACAGCAGCTCCAGCGAGACTGTTTCGTTGAGTGTCTTGAGCCGCTTGCTCCTTGTTGCCTTGAATCACTGCTCGCGCCTTCCCTTTATTCTTTCTACTTGGAGCCCGTTTTTGCTATTGGTTTAAATTAAGCTGAACAGTTTCGCCGTTTTCTTTGACGCGGTTTCCTGGCTTGAAATGGACGCAAGCAGTTTTTGCTACATACCTATACCGAGAGAAGCTTCTGCTGTCTGTGCGTCTGTGTGTGCATTTGGCACCTCACGCTGTATGCCTCAAAATGTATGCCTACGCCGTGAGCTTTTCGTGCTTCGCTGGCGGCTCATTTTCCTTGTTCAGCGTTTCGCTGGAGTTGTGAAAGGAGTTGCTCCTTGTTGTTGTTGTTGTGGTTCCTGCTACTTTAACTTATGTTACAATAATGGCAATGATTTATGTAAATGAGCAATACAACAACAACAGCAAGAGAACTGCTTTCAATAAGTGAAGTGTATTTGTTGAGTTCCCATATACTAGGTATGGAGTACTCGACGGAGTGTCGGAGCCCCATATGTAGGATCCGGAAACCGTTGCCTCCTTATCGCTTCCTTTGCGACTGTTGTTCTCTATTTTTGCACACATTCCGTACTCAAGCCGTGCTTGACTGATTACGCCTGCCACGAATGGACTTAGTTTGTGGCTAACATTGCTGAGTACATACAGAGAAACACACAAGCATGACTGACTTGGCATGCCCGCCTAAACCTTGTAAGTCCTTGAATGAGTTTTTCATTGTGTGTTTGCATATGTTGCTGCATACATTTAGGCGTGCACGCATATCCGTCAAGGACGTGTTACATGAAATTTACATCAGCACAGTAAAATTGCCACAGATTTATACACACATATTTGTGCATGTGTGTGTGTGTGTGTGGGTGTGGGTGTTGTAGATTGGGCTAAGCAGCATATGCAGATGGCCCATGTTGCCAGTGTGTGCGAATGTGTGTGGCAAATGAGTTCAACAAGCGGAACACATTCAAATGTGAAACACAGCCGGGCAAATTAACACAAACAAGCAGCAAAAGAAACATAAACTCGGCGCATAATCGGGACGAGACAAATGCCGCTGGTGCCCATTAAAGGCAACAGTAACACTTGCCCGCTATTAGGAAGGAAACAGGGAGGCTGTCTTTAAGCATAGCAGAAGATTGTCGAACAAGTGTCCTTGCGCTATCGCATGCACACACACACACACGCCTTCTGAACTTTGAGTTGAAAAATTTTATGGGAATTGTGCCTCGACAGGACACTCGAAATTAGCGTTACGAATACAAGAAATGGCCGTAAGTATTAAACATTATTTGAGAAGGTACCAAAAGTACTCCAGCAGGAAAAACGCATTCCGAAATTGCGATGGAAATGCTTCCTACCGGAAGATTGACAACCCTTAAATATGCTTGTGTAAGTGTGTTGTACGGTCTGGCACTGTATGTGCGTCTCTACCATCCATACCCGATAGAGTTGTTAGTGTGAACAGCAGCCACAGCATAAAAGCATGCTCCTCTAAAACCGCTTGTTTCTCACGAAGCCGTTGGGAGCGCACTGGAGTTTGAACATATTAAAATTTTATCATCACGCTGAACTTACTGATTACCACTAATGTTATATAGCGCATTATATAAGGGTGAAGGTATTTTGGTGACATCAAATGTTTATGCTGATGGCACTCCTTTCGAACATAGCATTCTGCTCTGCTAAATAAACTGTCGGTTGCTATCGAAATAAAGACCCCTATCTGGCTGAAGAGATAAAAGATTCCATCTGCAAATAGAGATGTGATATATGATAGTGTGCTAGCAAGAAAGGTTTATTGCACATTGTGTCAGTTTTCGTCAAAATGTGTTGGCATAAAAACAGAATGGCCGTCTTCGTAAAATAGCTGACATCGTATTAACTCTTCACAGTACGGACACACGAATAATTGATGTTCTATGTGTGTATTAACTGCTAAGAAATGTTTCTCTTAGATGTGTTTGCTACAATGGGCACTTTTGCCCATTTGCAACTTTTATTACATCGCTTTTCCCGAAGTTTTGGCTGTTGTTTGCTAGCCCTTCCAAAGTTCCTTCAACAAAACTTTTTTTCCCGTAAAAAAGCTATATTTATTTGAAACTTAAATTATTTCAGACCATATTATTTTCTTTCAAACATAATATGGTACTCATGAATCTAAGCGCCAAAGAGCGAAGTTCTCACAATATGATTTGGAATCAAGAATACTAATGTTACTAATGAGAGCGCGAAATTATGACTGCTAGTCAAGTTCAATAAAAGCGCACAAAACCAGATCGATAATATGCAGAACAATTAAAACTGTAAGCGTACTTATCTCTTACGGGTATATGCTAACGCTTTCTTTTCTAGCGTTTAGCCTCTTTCTTCCATTGACGTTTTTAAGCAAACACTCGCGCCGAGCATAAAACTTGAAACATTAATTTTCAATTTACCACTTTTACATCAAACCCAAGGCTACTTTAAAATTGCCACATCGATCCACCTCAGAACATGGAAACCTAACAAGGAATGCACAGGTGGCTTGCCATTCCGCACTCCGCGCTCCACACGGGAACGGACCAGCAAATGGAACAGCCGAAAGCTTCTGCATGCGTTCTGCCCCTCGTTTGCCTGGACCGTGCAAGGCGCCTGCGCGTGCACTTCCGGCAATCGGCGTTCGCTGCTGGCCGCACTTGACCAAACTCCGACGCGCTACTACAGTCCCGGCCTCAGTCGAGCGAGGAACAGCCGTGTCGTCGTGTCTTGGCCGCATTCGTGTGCTTTTTGCCTCTCTGTTTACATTCGTGTATTGCTTTTGTGTGTCTGCGCCTTGAGTATGGCGCGCGTTTTCATGCATTTATGTGGGATTCGGATTTCGGCCCAGAAGCCGATTTCGTAGAGTAATTTGTGATGTTTGTGTGTGTGCTTATATGCGCATATGGGTGCCTGTGTGTTTGTATGCCGCCCGTATTTGTTTATCTTATCGCTGGCGCTGCTGCCGTCTGCCTCTCTGCACTTCGCTCCTGCCCAGGCTGCCAGGCAGCAATTTCAATTTAGTTCCACTGCTTTATGTATTGTATATGTTGTTCTGCCTCTGTTTGTATTCAACATTACACTCCATAAAAATAAATCTAATATAAATTTCTATTAAATCCAAGTGGACCGATGTGTGAGGAGATAAGCACTTGTCCATGCAAGTAGTGTGCTGGTTGTATTGTCTGAGAGCAAAATTCAATTTCTGTTCAGCTCACATAAAACCACTATAAACAATTTGAGAAAATCGAGCAGTTCTATTGTCAGAATACTTGTGCAAGTATTTCAGAACTTATTTGGGAAAATGAATAAAAACATTTCTCTGTAATATTCAATTAGTACGAGGACATTGGAAAATAAAATGAGCTTGATAAACTTATACTGAAAATTACTAAAAAGCTTTATTTTCCTACAGCAGCATATCTTGCTTCACATATGTATAAAACTGATCTAATAGCGAATCGGTTATTGGGATTTGATATGAAAAATGTACATACATACATATGTGCTGGAGTAATTTGTGTGAAGATCTTCAATCGTACTTATGGACCATAAAAACAGACAAGAAAAGTTCAACTGCCAAATTCCCATCAAAATTTCATAATTTTTAGATAGAATATTTTTCGTTTATGATAGCCATCGCTAAAAACTCTGAAATATTTCACATTAAAAGCTGCTTTAAGTGCTAGAGTTGACAATTAATTGCCATATACGGTAGCTTCCAAATTCCATTGGCAACATTTCTATGTCTGTCGCAACATGCTGTGGTGCTACAATTGTGGCAGACGCCACAAGTGTCACTGCAGCAATAAAGGCGCGCAACAAATTTCCACCTTTGCAAGTTTATCCCACAGGCATACAGATACAGGCGGTGGCCGCACCAGCACATGTGCACACACCTTCGCAGGCACAACAAGTTTCCGCCCAGCTCTCGCTCACATTGGCTGCACCCCTCGCCATCTCTCGCCACCTCTCGCCGCACGCTGCTTGTTGCATACTAAAAGTGGTGTTTCATTTTCCGCAGCATTCCAAACAGAGCAAACAAAAGGAATTGTGTAGCTGAAAAAGCTTTCCGACTTCGAGTTCCACGGTTTTGCCCAGCACGACACAATTTTTCCCGCAAAACAGTTTTTCGGTTAAGTTCAAAGCGTGCAGTTCAAGCGGTCGGAAAAGAATTTGAAATTTTTCGGATATTATAAAGAGCTTACTTTAAAGTGAGAGGGGCTAGGTTGAACTGAGGTAAGCTGAGAGGTGAACGGAAAAGGTGCAGTGCAGTGAAGTGTAGATCCAACAATATGCATGCCTGTGAGAATGTGTGTATTTGTGTGGGTGGCGATGTGTGTTTGTCTACGAAAAGGGGCGCGAGCCTTGTCCCACTGTCCACCCTTGTCTGTCGGTAGTGGCACACTTCTCCATATTGAGCAAAATACTTTTTATGGCTTTCAATGCGAATTAAACTCTCTAATTGAGCAACTGCTCTGCGTGTGCGGCTTTGCCATTTTTTTTTTGTCAACCGCGGCCTTTCCTATGACAAATCATAAGAAACTCAACGTCTCTTTGATAATTGAATTAGTTTGTGCAGTGGGAATGGACAAGAGTATAAACACGGAAATCGTGTTACGCATACGACGTGTTGGCTCGTTCCTATCACATCACGCACACACACACACACACACACACTATCATTATGATTTAATTAATATATTTATATGTGCTCTTTTAGTGTGCGTGTGGCTTGCTCATTCTCAATTTACTGGAATATTTACATCAGAATATTTGGACTAGTTAATATTACCTTAGAATTCAAAAGGATTATAAAGAGCGTCCGGGAGCTAAATTCCAGAAAATGAGTATTACAAAGCAAATTCTACCAAAATTACCTAAAAGATTTCTATCTTACAGTGGCTCCAAGTGTTTTAGGTGTTTTTTCCTTTCCGGAAACAGTTTTACCGCCAAGTTTCTGCTACTTCGCAGGCAATGCGCGCCTGCTCGAAGTGCTTTAACTGCAGCTGCAGCGGCCATTAAAGCAACGCAAATGGCGAGCGGTTATCTTTTTGCACTATTTTCGGTTGGAAGCTATAAGCCTTTGCGCAAAACACAAACACACACACACGCCGACATATACAATTGGCAAAATAGATAAAACAAAAAGCACAGCGAGGAGGAAAGGCACGCGGGAAGAGAAGAAAACGGAAATTGCTTAAGAAACCAAGTTTCCGGAAAAGATTTCCAATTATGGTCTAGGAAAAGATTTGGGGTTAACTTTTTTATTGAAGTTGTTTGTTGTTATGCTGTCGTTGTCTTTGTTGTTTTAGGGCGAATTCACGCGTGTACAAAAGAAGTGGGAAAACCGAGCGAAAAATGAAAATTAATTAAAACTGACAACTCCTACGGAAAAGTGACGTTGTGTGAGTGGGTGAGTGCGTGAGTGAGTGAGTGAGTGACTGCCGTGAATTGCTTGAATGCTCGTTTATGTGCCTTTTTTAATGCTTCTTTTATTTTAATTTCACAGCTTTTTGCATTTTAATTCATTTTAATTACGAATTTCTCTTTGTGCTATATTTCTACTGCAGCAAAAACAACAACAAAAAACAAAAATACGACATTTATTAAAAGTTGAACATTGCGTGGAAATTATGAAAATATCAAAAGTGCGCGCATGTGTGAGTGACTTTGTTACTAAGTACGTGAACATTGCGATTTCTGTGAATAAAAGAGGCATATAACTAGACAAGCATAATCGCAAGTTTGTTGTGCTTCACAAAAAACTATTCTAGAAAACTGCAGCAACAACAACAACTAAAATATCCCATCAAAAACAACCACCTAAAGGACGAAGAAGCAGCAGCAGCAACAGATCACAACAATTTAGCTGCGTCATTAAATCTGATATTAAACGAGCCTGAAAACTGCTTCTAAAGCAACAACATCAACAGCAAAACAAGCAAGTAATCGACCCTTATAGCTCATGCCAGCTTCCCCGTCCCCCCCACGTGGACGTGCTTTTAGCAAGTAAAGTGAAATAACAAGCACGAAAATTAAATTCTAAGTGAATTTTTAAATTGCTTTGGTGAAATTTGTGAATTTTTATGTGAGTGGAAAAGCACTTGAGTGCGAACACACTTGAGCTTCAAGCGGCAACAACAACAGCAACAATACGCTAGCCAACAAGCACGCGCACACCATCTTCATTAGCAGCCACGCCAGCATCTGCATCAGCATCAGTAACAGAAACAACAACATTAACCGCCAATGGCGCTGAGCAGACACACGCTTCCAAATTGAAGCTGTTCAACTTTTGCGTCGCCGCCATCTGCGTCGCCCCCGCCGCTTGCTCGCATCTGTCGCAGGGTAAGCGCAACATTTTAATATGCCCGACCATTTGCCGTAAAAGTATCCGCAAACGTCGGTTTCCTCTGCTCGAAAGATAGCGCCGAAGTCAGCAGAAAGCTGGGCGCCCATCGTGAGTGGGGTCGCTGCTTCCTTGGGTCCCTCTGGTCCCTCTCATTAGTTCGGCGTATTTACCAGCAGATCTCAGCTTGCTTACTTTTGTTTCGAATGCCGCATTTATGAAGCGTGATTTCGGCACTTCTGCTCCATTCACTTTATTTACTTAACGAGGCAACTTAGCAGAAATCAAAAGTTTCTATATATACAAGTACATGAAAATTCATTTGTGTTCGGTCGGGCTGGCAAGTAATCGCGACTCAATTATGTCACGATTAGACGAGGGAAAACGCGCTATCGAAGTAGTACTATCAGCGATTTGTGTCACTCATTGTCAGTTTCATCATCATCATGTCATCATCAATTCCAATCAACTTCCCGCTAAAGTGTAATATCGAAGGACACGTCGAATTTTCAAAAATTGGTATACGCAACAAGAAAAACGCATATTTAATAAATACGAATTTGCGAATACGAATAGTAAAGTGAATGGAAATATTTATCAAATTCCTAGTAATTAGCGTCTAACTCGGCCAGAGTTTGTATGTATATAATTTAAATTGTTATATTTTTGGAATTCATTCTCGACAACAGATATTAGAATCTTAAGAGTTTTTGGTTCGGAGAAGTCCATGCTTTGAGAAAAAATTTGTTCGGTGGAATGTACGGAACATTTTCTCCGGTGGAACATTTTATTGTTTCGAAAGCAAACTTTCATTTCATATTCTGCTAAAGCTAAGTAAACCAATTGATGAAGTTCCTTCCATGTATGTAGTACTTTATAGACCATGATAAAAAGATACACCAAGCGAAATATTTTGATATGGGAAAATATATTATATATTTTTTTTTGTCCCGAATAGTTGTATGTACATATATGATTTTTATATATTTCGAAATCTTTATCACCGTGCGGTGTATTCTATCATATTCATTATTCCTTTTGTTTGATCTTTCGTGGTACCGTTATTTTAAAAGAATCGTCGCGTCTGCAGTTAGCTGACGGAAATAATTATAAGTGCAAATTGATTAGTGTTGTACATTAAGTGATTTGGACAGAAAGTATTGATTTTATTGATACTGTATTAAAAAAAAAAAAAATTTAATATTCAACCAGCGATAGATCCACGTAAAAGCCAGCTCAAATCCCTATATTAGTGTGAAAAATGACGGGATAAAATGTTCTTGAGTACTGTTAATAAAGAGATAAGCTTGTACGTTGCTTATTCTGATTTCGATCAGTGGTGTAGCGACATCCTCGGTCACTTCCACTTCTTTCCACCTAAACCATACTACTGCGCCTGGCCTGTCTGCTTGATAGGTATTGAAACGGAATTGTAAGGCTTTCACTGCCAGCAGCTCCCGCAGCATCATCAGCGCTTTAATTAGAAACGTTATTTTTAACATTGTGCATCCGCCCTAACCACGCAATCATAGCCTTCTCGCTTAATTGCTTGAATAAGGAATTGTAGCTGCCTACTGCGAATGGGAGGCTGGGCGCTACGACATGCCACATTTTGGCTTAGTGTGAATGACAGGCAAATTGAGCCACCAGCAACAGCAGCGCAGACGGATATGGCGGCAGCGTAACATTGCCATCAACACAGCCTTCAGACTCCTTCCCTGTCACCACCCATTCAACAGCCCAGTACTGTCCCATACAGCCTGCTACACATTGCTAAATGATGCTCAAAACGAGGCAAATCTTTTATTTTTCTCAATTTGGCAGTTTGTTGTTTTGCTCCGGGATTGGAATTAAGGCAAATGACTTTAAGTAATTGCATTTATGCGAGCATGTCAGAAATGATTGAGTGGGCAGTTCCTGGCCTCAATTTCGCTTTTAATTTTGCGTCTGAAGTTTACATTGTTTATAATGTTCCACAGCGTATCCATGGATACATCTTGAATATCTTGGAAACAATAAGGATTTTCAGTTCGTTCGACGTAAATTAAGTACTCTTCGATGTTGTAAACTACTTTGTTGCTGTCTGTGTCAATAACCATTAAAATCGTTAAAAGTTTGTGTAGAGATGAGATTTTAAGGAGAATAAATTATATTCTTTAGAGTTCCAGCTTTTATTTGTTAGACGAATTTCCTACGAATTTGGATGCGTTAGTGTTCAATCGACCAGCACTGGCGAGCCCAGTGTCGGTCGGCCGTTCAGTGCCACTACGCGCCGGCGGCGGTCTTCTTGCAGTTAACCGATTAAGTTGCAACGGGCTCTTCGGTTCCTGCATCGATAAACATCATCACTTCACCTTCCACCATCCACCTGAGCACTTCGCTTATTTTCCGCATCCGTTTGCATCTCGCATTCGTTTGCATTTATATTCCATTTCAAACCTATCTTGTTCAGTATATTCGCTGTGCGAAATTATACGTTTTACTTTGCATATTCTTTGCATATAGTGTGAAAATTCCATATAACATCATCATATTGTTAAATATTGGCAATCATCAACCTAACCTTCCATAATTATTGTAATTGAAGAATCTTGAATTTGCTTGAATTATATTTGAAATTAATATCGAAGCTCACCGCCTTCTCATTATTCTCTGTCTCTCGGCAAAACACCGCCATAGAGATTGAACAGTTAGTATACATTTAAAAGACTCAATGCATCATATCTTCTCAACTCTAGCAGTGCCCTTAATTTTGCTCTGTTTCAAATAGCATTTTTATTTCCAATTATACTTCCGCGAATATGTACATTTGTATGTATCTGGCAATTATCCTGCCATTTCTGGGAGAATTTCGAATAAGCCTTGTTGGCCGTTAAACCCAACTTCGTCGGTACGTCAAAAAAACCCAGACAATGCGCTATAAAAAAGTCAATAAAAAATTCCTATAAATATTAAATGAAAATCGATTTCACTTAAACTCACTGAAAAAGAATCGTTGTATTTTATTCCTACACTCACAGAATTATTTCAGTAAAGGAATCAACAAATTGTATATTGTGACAATTTTGTTCATTCTTATTTGCAACATGAAGCCTTATAGAACGAGCTCTCATACAAACTTTTAACTAATTTCTTAGTAATTGTTACCACTTTTTCTCAATCACATTAATATCACGAAGCAAACTAACATTTTAGTTATCATAACAAAGTTTTTACTTCAAGTTACCTAATTTTCTGAGTGTGTTGTGCTAGATTCTATGTTTGTGCGAATGTTCGTCTCAATGCGTTTATGTTAATGTGTTTAGTGTATGTGTGTATGTATCTGCCCGTGGACGTTCTTGTTTTTAAAATATGGTACCATTGGCACGTCTCGAAAGCTGAAATTCGGAAGCGCTGAAATATGCAACAGCAACAGCAAATAGCTACAATAACATGGAAGTGAAATACAAAATCGTCCACTAAATTACAACAACGAACGAGCCTGGCAGCACACACAAACTTCCTCGAAGGTTTCGTGCCAAAGCAAGTCAATGAAGTTTGCAACTGGAAGACGCAGAAATTAAAACTTCAAGCTGCTTTGTTTTAGTTTTTGATGAAGCCTAATTTTTTAACGGCCATCCTTCTCGACAAGTTAAAGCAAGTCTTAATGATAAAATTGTACGGCATACGGTGGGCGTTATACATACATGATATTCACATCAGAACTTCAATATATCGTGAGTGAATTCCTTTCAGCACTTTCTTAAAAATTTATCGAAATGGATTTGATGGGCCTTCTCCAAGGCTCACCTACGTAAATCGTTTCGGTTTCCTTTTTAAGTATTTGCGAGCCTGTTTGCTTTGTTGGCATTAGCCACTGCCTAGTATTATGCCTTGAATATTGAATGCCTGCTGACCTTTCTTGAGCTTACACATATTTTTCGGCTCAAAGTCTAAGGACACGTTTCAATACACATACACGCACACAGGCACGGCTACACATATCAAGAGGCACACCAACTTGCACGGCTGTGCACTCTTAAGCTCTAACGGCAGCAAATCGATATGTGCCTGATTTCCTGCGCTCCCATGTCCTTGCTCATCTCGGCATCGCACTCGCTAGCTCGCTGGATTGTTGTCGTAATTGAAATTTGTTGACGCTTGCATTATTGATAGCTACTTTTGCGTGTATTCGTGGAAATGCCGTATTTTGTAATTCATACGGACGCGCCGGGCCGTGCGGCATGAATTTCATTCTTTGCATTTCTTGTTTATTTTTTGTTTGGTGTCGTGAATTGTTTGTTTATTTATTTTGTTGTGCACTTTTATATTTTTGTTTATTTACACCTTTTCTTGCTTTGCTGTTACTCGTATTATGCTATTCACGCACATCTGCTTATATGTAAGCTGATACTTTACCTATTGATATACATATATGTATATAGTAAAATGTCTACCAGTTGACACAAAATCAAACCTTGTTTATGTACATTAAACAAAGAAGAGAAGTTATTCTATGAAAGCAGCATTTCTATACTTAAACATGTCAAAGGCAAACAAAGCTCAAAACAGTTTAACAGCTGAGCAAAGAGCAAATGGAAAGCATAACAAACCACGAAAATATATCAACAATTAGATATTGGCAGACGAAATTGCGGTCTTTATTTTGCAGTCTTCCCTGGGAGTGGGTATGTGTGTGAGCCCACAAAGCACCGGCCTAAAGTGCACGAATGCAGTGCTTCTGCCAATGCGGCTGCTTTTGCGCACACACACACGTGCACACGTGCCAAAAATTTCAGAACATGTTGTTCACGGCTTCAGTTGGCTAGAAGGGCTTAAGCAGTCGTGCAAAAAATAAACGAATGCCCTTCTTTAACACTAAAAAGTCGGCTCTTTTGGTCAGTCAAGGGAGGGTTTTTGGGACAGAAGCTATTATAGTCGTATTTAGAAAATGGTTTTTAATTGAAACAAACCACAATCCTTACACTTTTCAGCGACCTTAAATTTTTTTACCTAGCAAAATGTCGAGAGTTTTATGTTTTGCTATTTATTTTACATGGGCCGCCTAAATTTCTTTTCATATTTTGCAACTTATTTCCAACTGAAGCCGTAGCCAATTCGCTCTCCAATGTTTTTCTGGCTGCGCCACTGCCCACGGGTACTTATGTATGTATATATTCATGTATCTATGTATATGTATGTATATGCATAGAATTAAATACATCTGAAGGCAATTAAATCGGCGCAGCTGAAAAAAGATGTGCAAAATTTTTCCGATTTTTAGTTTCTCCTACGAGCTTTTGCCTGCTACTTTTGTGAGTTGGCTTTCTACCTTTCCAGTTGCACTACAGCAGCCAACAATGCACCCACACATACAAATACAAACATGTATATGCACACCATTCGCAGTCACACTTCAGGGCACTTCTCTTTGAGTGGTTACGCCAGCAATGAAACGGAAAATTGTTGCAATCTGAAATCGTGCCGAAAAATCGAATTGCCGCGGGGATACCTAATATTTGAGCGTGTACCCCGCATTCTTCACTTCAGGATTATGTGAAATTTCAATGCTTGACTATTTCGCTAGTATACTCGCTTTTAATTGAGAAAACTGAGGCGAAGTCTTTGGAATTCCAAATTTAATTACCTCATTTCAGATTTCTCTAAAGCGTGTCGGTGCCAAACCGAAGTGGCGGAAGTCGCTTTTCAAATGATTTCCCTTGTCGAAATTGAAGTATGCCATAGAAAAGTATTCTACCAAAGTGTTATGTACATATGTATATAAGGAGAAAAGCTTATGTATATTGAATTTCAAGCCAATTGAAAAATGAAAAGTAATAAATCTCAAGACAGCTGCTTCAAAAATATAAATATGCAAGTATTGAAGGGCGCCTGCAGAGAAACCATGGAGGCTTAGTAATAAAGTCGACATTCCCTATGATCTCTACTGCACATAAAATAGCTCAAATTGCAGAGAGGTCATTAAAAAATTCGCTTTTGATGGAACATCCAGTGTATGTTTGCTCTGATTTGTGTAATATCTCATGCCATTAAAAATTTGCTCTTTAATAAATTACCGGAAATGACCAAGCTATGCGCATTCCTGCCAAAAATTCTCGCAAAGTGAATTATATGAATTAAATGAATTCGAAAGTGTGAGAAACTTGCAATGCAAATAATTTTTGATAAATCGATTATTTTGCTCGTTTATCACATTTAAGCAATAGCGCATAATTCTGGCTTTTTAAACTTTCAATAGCGGCAGTGGTATTTTTGCTTTTCCAAACCATCACTTTTCTGTAATTTAATATATCTGTGGTCATATGCAATAACGACTTTAGTCGAAAACAACTGTTTCGAAAAAATGCAATTCGAAATTTGAAATGCACATAAGTGCATGTACATAAGTGCATGTGTTTTTTTTAAATAACTTTTTTTCTGAGATGGGTACAGATACCGGGGTTTGAACAAAATATGCGCATCAACGTCAGGAATACAGTGGTAACGTCAACTCAATTTCGTCTTAAGTCGACTTAAGTCGTTATTGCTTTTGACCACAGATATAAGCACGTTTCTCCACACTTTCAGGTCCAAGCGTACACAGACAAAAATTTCTCAATAACTTTCGTGAAGTTCAAAATTAAATCTAATTTATGTGCAATAATTAAGCAAAGAAATTATGCTATTAATAAAATTTCAGAGAACATTTTTTGGAAATGAGGTAATTTCGTTAGCTTTTGCGTTTGTGAGATTCGTTATACGAGTTATGGTGTTGCCGGTCAATCAATGCTGGAACTCAACTCCAAGCCAAAGGAGCAATCATACGCGTTTCTGGCAATTTCGTTCGTAAGCTTCAACCCGCAACTTCTGGGTTAATTTATGTACTTTCTTCCACACATCTTTCCATATTGCATCTCTGTTTTTAGCACAGTACATTTAATTTCTTTTTTGGGAGGCAACTAGGAAAACATTGAACTATACTACAAAGTTCATGTAGTTGCCAAATAGCCACATTTTGGACCGCATTTGATCCAACTTTCGCTCTGGCATGTTGAATGCGACCATTTCAAAGTTGTCGGAACGCAAAATCATAAAATTGGATGAGGAGTTAAGTACCTACTGCACTTAGCAATGGGATGCAAGCAAGAAAGGCAACCAATTTGAATAATTAACGTGCGCAAATTAAACAAACAAAGAAAGATGGAAACAAAAGCAACAGGAGAAGAAACGTAAGCAAAAATTTTGTTTACAGAAGCCGCGCATACAAACAATAGCGAGAGCAATACAAAATCCCACTCCTACACTCCCAATGCGACACACACAAAGACGGAAATAGAATCTCATTGCCTGCAATAACGGAGAATGAAGGCAGCTGCAAAATGAGTCACGGCGCAAATTTTCAGCGACCCGGCGAGAATTCTTTAGGCTCGAAGCTGAAACTGGAAAAGGATTCTCACTCACACTCTTAAGATCAGAATCAAGGAAGGAAAAAGATTGGATGTTAAATAAAAGTGAAGCACTCAAGACTCACATTATTTTCCTTGAAAATGATTTTTCTAAATTTTTTAGAATTTTGTAGAATTATAGTCATAGTAATTCCAATATTATGGCTCGAGCATAAACAACAGATAATCCCTCTCCCCATACAATATCTTCTGCGGAACATCCTGAATTTGCCGCCAAGTGTTGCTTGCTCTGATCACTGCCTCTTAAAGAGTTATTAAACAAACTGAAAAGCAGCAGCAGTGGGAGCCGGAAAACCGCCAAATTGCGCCGCCAACGCCAGCCAAAACAGATAAACATTGTTCCACGCGCAGCACACCCCTCGTATCACTCGTGCCCTCCACCCAACCACTCCATTGCGTCTACCTGCAGCCGGCACTTGACTTCAAGCAAACATTTTCCCTCGATTTTGTGGAATGCCCATTTCTATGCTTATGCTACTTTTACCGTACCCCGCCTGTTGATATGAGCTACGGCGTGTTTGCAGCTGCGTCTCCGCAAATTTTCCACCGAACTTCCCGCCACGCTCAGCGGAATACACGGCTGATTAGACGGCGGTGCTACCGCCATCGCCACCGCCCCCAATTAGCTCCGTCTTCCATTCCAGCAGCGCCGACTTGTTTCTCCAAGCGCTGTATCTGTATCCGAATTGTATCCATCGCACCGACCTCATTCATGGCATAAACAATTTAACTTATAGCTTCCTTATCTACTTAAAGTGTTGCCGAATGTTTCGCTCTGGGTGCTTGCCCAATCCCACTCCCCTCCTTCCCGCAGCTATTCCCTACGTATGCTGTACAGTTCGATAATTACTCTAGCATTTTGCAGCCACTTCAAATTATTTGTTAGCACTTTTGTTTGGAGGCGAGCGGAGTACTGAGAAGGGCTTGCTCCTTTTGCCGCAATCTTGCGCTCGGACGGAATTATCAATCTCTTAGGTCAATTGCTAAAGTACGTAGTTAACTTAAGCGGAAGAAGCGTTGTTGGACAAATCCTTTTTTCGGGAACTCACATCAGTGGCGGAGGCACTGTTTGCCAAAATTTTTCAACCCAATCATATTAAAAATGTTTGATTTGGAAAGAGTTCAGTCCAACTTTGCTGTTAAATGCTGCTTGCACACAGTTAGCTGATTGCAATCGCACAGAAGCGCACGAACTCAAAAGCTCGTAGACATACATAAAACACGGACAAGCTGCAGCGGATTATAAGCAAATGGCAGGAGCTGCTGTTCTACGTGCGCGCAGGCGAAGTGCAACATATGTCGACATATTTGCATGTGAGTGTTTGCATATGCATACGAGTGTCTACTGTGCGCACAAATGCCAGCAAGTATGCATTGCATGCAAGCATGTATGTATGTATGTATGAATGAATGTGCGTGTGAGCAGGTAGCAACCTCCGCGTTGCAACATGCAGCACTGTGTATACTATGCTGGTTTACATTTCCACGGGTCGCACAGTGGTCGAACCTGATAAGAACGATGCACAAAAAATAGAGAGAGTCGTCGTAATTAAATTTTTTGGTTCAGATTGATGTAAGCATTGAGATGAGCTCTGAATGTGAAACTATTCGCATGAGATATTCCTCTAGTTTTCCGAAAGGTGCGCAGGCGTGCCCGACTAATGCTAATACTAACTTATATCTTACTAACTCTCAGTAATTACACAAATATAAAATATGGTTTCGAATTTGCAGTTGCAGATTTCTTGTTATGGTAAGCGTTTTGCTATCTCTTCATTTCGAAGTATGTTCTAGCGATATTCGATGGGCTTATCAGCAAAATATCTGAAAAGCATCTAACAAAACCTAACATACTTAATAATTGTAAAAAAAAAATAAATAATGTTCCACTAATTAACCACTGTGCGCCAACCTCTCTCACTACAGCCCGTCCTGCGCTGCATTCCGCAACATCGGCAGCATCAGCATCAGCGACATACCAACACACTAACACACCAGCACGCTGCCAGATTCAATGCATCATAAATTGTTATGTTCTCTTGTGCAGATAAAAGTAAACTTTCTCCCAAGGACTTTTCCTGCTAAGCATTTTTGCTGTTGTCTTATTCTACTTCTATGGCTCGTTGTACGAGAAGTGGGACAAATGTTGTTTGCCGCCCCGCAAAAGTTTCCTCCCTCGTCGCTTTCTCGCTTGGGGTGCTGAAATGAGCCACTTGAAAGAGGAATGCAAAGCGGAAAGGACGAAAGACAAGCGAACAAGCGACATGGGGAGGAGGACAAGGACGGATGTTTTGCGCGGTAACACGAAACTGCAATCGAGCTGCATATGATGCTAGGAGTTAGGTGAACACTTGAGTGTGTTGTGCGCCGATAAAAAACATCGTTATTGCGCGGTTTTCAATAAAACTTCACATATTCATAAATTGTAAATATTGAAATTTTTATAACGCAATCACATGAAAGCAACATACCAATAGCTCCTTTTTATTATTTTATTATTTTTTTATGGACTCTCCTTGTGCAGATCATACTTTTTAACCACAGTTTGACTGGGGTATATTTTTAAGCTGTTTTACTGCTGTGTGCCTCTGATATCTAAACGGATCTAATGAATATTTTAGTAGGTATGCATGTCCTGCTGATGATTCACATGATTGGGAATATATCAAACATCGACATACCGAGCGTTCGATACTGTCGGTGTCTTTTCTTTGTATAGCAGTTGGTCTCTCAAGCGTTTAGCATAAAGCAAGATCTGAAAGAAGACCGACGAGAAGACTGCAATCCATTCAGATCTAACGGACGTAGATTTTCTTTAGTAAATGGTCGAAAGCAAGAGGTTCTCTGTCTGGTGCATCTGGGACTATATTGAGAGGCGAGCCAGTCGGTAAATATCATTAAATACATTCTCTCTAAAACGATGCCACAGACAAACGATTGTCAGAACTTTCCAAATCATCGTGTGTCACAGACATATGCCGGTTATATAAGGGTTAAACACATATCGTGCACGGCATCCTTTAATGGTAGAGCAGGTTCATAAAAACGCGCTTGCCGCACTTGTAACAAAACAATTTGTATATTTGCCTCTTGCAGCAACAACATCCACTCAGCTCACTCTCGCATACTCACACAGCCACACACACACGCCTTCGATTAAAGACGGCTTTTATTGTGCTCGGAGCCCGCTGAAGTGTGGTCAGGACATGCAAGTGAAAGAGAAAGGTGTGTGACGTCCCTGCCACTCCTCCCGCCCCACTGCAAGTGCTGCATGTAAGTGTGGCGAATTACTTTATACACGCCCCAACATTTCTCATCTTGCTCCTTTCGTATTAACGTCTCTCCCTTCCATTTCCTCTTCCTCTGCTCGTTCGTTTATTTGGTTAGTTGAATTTGGGGCTTCGCTTCGCTTGCCCGATTGCACTTCTGCTCCGTTCCAGTAAATGCACCTTAACTTTTTTTACTACTGCGCGTAGGTGCGTTTGTGTGTGTACATGTTGAAACGCTGCAAATCGGCTGTCAGCATGGTCTAACGTGGCAGCGTGGCTGTTTTTCTCAGTGTTCCCAGCGCTGATTTATGGTCTCTCGAAAGCAGCTGCTAAATGCGTTTGCTATGTGAGCAGCTGGCGGCGCTGCCAAGAGCCGAGAGGACGGGCGGCGCAGTCAATACAGCATGCCATAGCTGTCTGCAATTGACCGCAAAGCTGCGGAAAAGCTGTCTTATTCAAATGTGTTCAAAACTGTTCCCATATAGCGGTTCTCAAATTAGCGGAGGAGAATTAGGTATTATGAATCTACTGGAATAGTTATCTGAATAAATGGATCCTATATCTTTTCAGTTTATAGATACGCAACAGTTGCTAAAAAATTGCGCAGATCTAAGAGGCAGCATGAATCCAGAGACAAACTCCAATTAGCTGCCCCAACATTGCATTTGCTTTCCCTGCATACAATTATGGTCACATTTTTGGCTTCACATACGGATTGAAATTTCAAAGCGGAGCAGCAGTACTAAATCGTGTAATTTTGTATAAAGTCGCTCCGATTCCATGTGGTTTTCACTTGCAAGTTCGCATTTCCTCTCCAGTGCTGGCCGGCGGAGAGGACGAGGCTGCTGTAATTTAGCAAAAGCCGCAACCAGAATGGCCAACTATGTCGGAAATGCAGCTGCCCTTCTTCACTGCCATCCTTTGAATGTAATGCGGTCGTATAATCGAAGAGCTGTGGTGGGTGGAAATGCTATTTGGAGTTTTGTGGTTAGAGCAGCCAATGTACAATTGATGTTGCAGGAATATTTCAGTTTAGTCTACTCTGGCTGCACGGAAATGCACTTGTGGTTGCACGTAAACTCGGTTGTGCGAACATGCCAAAGGATGTATGGAGCAAAGCAGTGTTATGAGCCTGCAAATCATGCTAGTTCTCTAGGATAAAGGATTTGATGTGATTAAGATTGGAACGATGGAAGTGATTGTAATAAAACTTGGTATTTTAAAGAAGTATTATAGTGTGATTTTAAGATGGGTTGGCATTTCGATGACCCAACTTTAGGGAAATACAATCTTAGAGATTCGTCAGTTGAGATAAACGTGTTAGGTTAAACAGCCTCTAAAATGACTCTAATGAAATTATGAGCATTTTGGACTGTCTTTGACCATCTTTGTCTTATCTATAGAATGTATTAAAGCAGTGATTGCAAAGAAAATGTATATTGTTTTCTTATTCAAACCTTTTTCGAAATTATTGTTGTTATTATAAGTTGAAGGGATCTTTGGAGCAGAGAAGAAAAAGTTTTTCAATACTATATATCAAGGACATTTGAGACGGCAACATCAAATGTCCGGAATAGTTGGAACTTATCCTTTATGCACCGATAAAAGGTGTTAGAGAAAGACAGTTATTTTATATTTTTTCCCATAGAACTAATTTTAGCCAGAACGAGGTTTTCTCTAAACGTTTAGCGCTCTGTTTAGCAACTATGTTGCTAGTCACCTGTACTTGTGTATAACCAGAGAACTATTTCAGGAGGTGTTGAATAATTTTTTATCTATTACTTAGAATTTTAGTATAAGTTAAATGTTTTATATCTGTGAGGGCAATTTGCCTAGTAGATGAAAGAAATGAATGAAAAAAAAAATAAATACTTATTTTGCCAAAACTACAAAAACTGCTCAGCATTGCCAGGCAAAAATCTTTTGTGCCCTACTACTACGCACAAGCTAGAATGTAGCGGCAGATCATTACGGGCTTTTTATGATAATATAGTACCGCATAAATTTCAAAAATAAAGAACTTTAGTTTACACAAAACATGCAACAAAACTGAACAATAAATTAGTAAATGCTTAGTTTCATATATGTTTGCTTTCGTTGTTGGTATTACGTTAATCTGCACGTATGTATTTATACAAATATATATACACAGATAAGTTCGTGCGTGCTTTGCACAGGAATGACACCGCAGAACCACCGACAAACTCAAATAAAAGTTAAATGTTGTAGAGCACAGGCAGAAGGTTCCCTTTCAAACCCCGTTCAGAGATGAAAAACATCTTTTAATTATGTCAGACACACCAACACGCGCAAAAGCGCACATGCACATGCATGGCCACCCATACACTAATAGCAAATTGTGGCATGTTTGCAAGTGCTTAAAACACACACACCGACATAAACCCTCTGCTCGTTTAAATTTAAAAATTGGGAATCATTTGTTTCGAGCGCAAAATATATGTTGATATTTGTATGCATGTGTGTGTGTGTCCCACACACGTGCCTAAAGTTGAGAGCTTTTCAGCGGTTTGCCAGTGTGGCTTATATTATTTTTCATTCTTTGATATTTGTTGAATTCACATTTAATTAATGAAACATACATTTTCGCAAAATATTTGACTTAATCAGCTTTGATTGAGAATTATTGAATTGTTATCCCTTTATAAAACAGAAAAAAATTCACAACCCTTTTTACAATTGTACACTTTCGCCCGTGTGGGGGTTAAATTCCACGGTCTGAACTAAAAATACAAAATTTCGAATACCATGAATAACTTTCCTACTTTTTCTCATGAGCCTCAGCATCGCCTCTCAATTGGATTATTTTTGCACTCGCATCAGTCATGCCAGTTTCATGAGCTTTACTAAATACATTCTCGAATGAAAGATTTTTGCTGGCTTCGGCACAGAATACACGTCGGAGAGAGGATTTCCTCTGCTGATTTTAATTGCTAATCATAATCCCTGTGGGAACTTACCCAGCTTTACTCAAACAATCTGATTACTACAATAGCTGAATGCGAAATAGACAGTAATCAGCTCAACCACGGTAACACAATGAAACACCATTCCCAATCTCTGGCCCAACTGTTGGGCTTTGTGGTGAGTTGGAATCTCTTTTCATCACACAAACAAAAACAGCTGTGTTTCAATTATAAAAAGGTAGCAGCATTTCGTTTACCGAAGGAGTAAACAGGACGGATGGCACAAGTTGTATTCGTATGAAGTTTCTATGAAACGTTTTTGCATAAAACACTTTTTGTTCAAAGTAAAATCAGCTTCCTCCATTCCCTTTTCAAACTGAGAGCGTTGCTATTTTTGTGCTTACAACTGTATGTGTTAGCGTATGTGTATGTGTGAGCGCGTTGCGTGTTTCAAATGCCGAGTCGTAATTTGCCTTTCATAGCAACACACGCGTAGATAAGCACTCACACACACAAGCATGCAATTCGAAGTTGAGGCATTTCACACCGCAAATGCACGTTCCAGAAATGGCAACAACAACAGCGACATCTGTTTTTCATATTTCGATGGTAGAGTTTCAGCATTTTTTGGTCATTGCCACATTGCCACGGCCACGCCAGCACGCCGAGAAACCGTCCGTTCATATAGTAATTATGCATACTTACGCACACACTCACAAACACTCACACAGCATTCAGATCTGTGCGGTGCGAAATTCTGAATTTGTATATATTTTGTGGCCGTGCTGAGTGGTAAATTGCACTCATGCCTTAGAAATGCCTTCAGTTCGACGCTGCCGACATTTAGCGATTAATTCTTCCCCCCTCCCCCACGCAATGCTGCCTTTACAGCTCTCAGTTGAAGCAGAATATTTGGCATTTTCGCCTCCACGATATTGTTAATTATTTAACATTTGGAGAGAGGAAATTTCTCTTGTTTGTACGTTTTCGCAATAAAAGTTGTTTATTTTTATGAATCGAGCATAATAAATATTTAACGATGAAATTACCTAAAGAAATAATTTTTGAATATATTTGCCTCTGGTCAGATATAGCTGAAATGTTCGTATTTTTTAACGGCAATTGATTAGGCATGTTGAGGCTTTCGAACAATAAGGTATATTATTGGAATCATGGGTCATGTGACGCAATGGCTAATCGGCTAATCCGTCCAAAATGCTGAGATAGATCCCTATTGATTCTATTCAACAGGTATATTAAATAAACTGATTGATGCGCGACTCCTATTCTAAAATAGGGCTTCTCAATCCCGTTCGGCGCTGCCATGGCTACAGTAAGTGCTCGTTTATTGTTTGACACAACAGCCTAGCTTTCTAGCATTAACTTGTGGCCCAGTGTTGGAGTGTCCTTCAATTGATTTGGCTAATATCGGAACTTAAATTTGGGATCTGTGACACTGTGTACGAAATTTGATTCAAATCGGACGACTGGTTCTTGCACTCCTGCGCCACAAACGGACAGACAGACAGGAAGACGGACAGCCGGAAATTATGAGGATGTGATTCTGCTCATTGCTATATACTTTTGTCCGTACTTTTTGACAGCTCCATTCAGACGTTACAAACTTATTATATCCCTTTACTACAGGTGCAGGGTATAACAAAAGTCGGTGCAACAGGCGGATTTATTATACCAATCCAAAGTTAAAGCAAAGCAACAAAGTTTAAATGCATCGCTATCTTTCCAAATGCACAAAAATCACGGCCCGCAAATTTGTTGCAGCAAAGTTCGAGTAATGCGTGCAACATAATTGCAATGCGCGCGTGCACATCAGCCACAAATCATTTTCCCGCTCGCCGATGTGGGCGCACATGCTTGGCAGACAGTTACAGCAGTCACAACTAGAACAACCATTAAATAAAACCAACAACAGTCTGCGCACCCTGCCAATGCGATGGAACGATGTACCGCATTCAAAGCCGTCAATAAATTGTTGCAAGTTATTAAACCAGCTCGCACTTCGCACACACACCCAAACAAGCGTCGACAAGTTCACACGCTCTTCACATGATTTCCTATTGTGTATGTGGGTGTGCATATGTGTGTGTAGAACAGCGACAGCCATAAAAGTTGCAGAGCTGCCAGGGTACAAAGGAGAGGCGACGACAGACACGCCCCGTGCGAAACAAAATTTACAACTTTTAGAGGCCATAAAAAAATTGTATGTCATACACGCCGCAATTGCACTCGCCACTGCTTTGATGGCAGCGGAAGGGTTGAAGAAAGTGCGCGGGGGGTGCAAAGGTGTGGTTGCAGTGACGTGGCCTGAGCAGCAAATGGGCTGGCAAATTAGCGCGGCGGACGTATGGAACACGTATGCTGAAAATAGGAATCTGAGGTGCCTAATTTCCCATAAAAAGTTGGACAATTATTCCCATTAGTCAGGGCAGTAGTTCGTGCCTTTGTAAACATTTTCATTGAGATTTTATCCGAGATTGCATTGAATTAGTGTTAATTATATTTGATGAGATATTTGAAAATCATTTTATTACTATCGTATGAGGATTGACTTAGATTTATTTGTTACATTAGCTACCTGAAGTAGGACCTGAAGCTAAAAGTAAGATAATGAAGATGAAGTATAACTTAAAAGACCAAAAGCGTTCTTATTAAATCACGACTTTGAAAATACAAAAGGACAAGCATTTGGGATTATCTTTCTTCAAGTATTCCTATGTTTACATAGCTTAAGAAGACAAGCTCTAAAGCAGCTTCCAAAGCCAGCCACTATTTAACCTTAAACTTCGTTTACTCATTTCAAGATATTTAAGAAAAGACAACGCAATTACCAGAAGCAAATACAGCTTCCTGTCCCACGTTCCACTTACAGGCGTTAAGTCAGAATGAAAATACGTTTCCTTAGCTTTAATCATGCTCTAGTCTTGTGTGCACCTTCGACAAGTTCTCACCACCCACCCACACTCCTTTCCTTTCATTCTTCCGGCCATTGCGACTCGAAGATTTTTCTCACGACCAACCTTTGACACGCTGTTAGGAATTGTGTGTTCAAAGGCTGCCGAAGCGTCTATCGATTTATTGCCAGGCGACAATGAAAAGGTGCTCAAGTGTAAGTCGTGTGAGCATCCTGGCAGTCATCTTGGCGGGTAGCTTATTTAACGAGCAGCGTTCGATTAAAGCAAATAGACAAAGCGCTGAGCTGATGAGGTTGAAAGCAACACTAGTGAAATTGCAGAACGCTCTCTGCTCATGGCAGTTGGAACCCGGCATGCGTACACACACGCGCACTTTACGCATGAGCTCGCAGGCTTCTTGACTTGTTATTAACGCATTTAAGGATGAAATAAAATAAGGAGCGAAGACAAATGACAGCCAGCGAAAGCGATTATTCAATGGCAAAAGCAAGGCAGCAGTGTCGGCAATGCCAAAAGCAACAACAAGAAATTGAAAGGAAATTCGAACAGCAAATGAAATGAGTTAAATCAAAAATGCTCCTGTTGATTGCCGCGACGATTGAGCAGCGACGGTCAGTGGCGTCTGCAGTGTGTGGGCTTGACATATTTAGAGTAAATATCCAGATATGTATACATAAATATATATGAAAAGTATTACATTGCATAGGAAACTTCTTAATTTACGGAGAACTATAAAAGATCTGTCAAAAAGATTTTAATAAAAATGTTAATTCAGAAATTCCTAGATATTACATTTTTCTCGATTTTAGGAAAAGAGAAAATTTTTTAAATCGATGGTAGAATACATTTTTTTCCCAAAATGTAAAAAAGTTAAATCATTTCTTAACGTACTGGGAACTGCCAACGCCAACCAAAGCCCAGTGTATGGTAAACGTTCGGCACTCCTGCTGCTTGCTCCTAGCTGCTTGGAATTCATGTCAGGTTGCTACGTGCGATTCCGGTTGGCTGGCAAATTCGATTTCTACGAATTGTAATGTTAAATTGAAAGAAACACTACCATTTCGAATACTATGCAGCAGAGAAGGAGGGGACCCGAGAAGACAGGGCGAAGAAAGGGCGGAGAGCAAGCAATTTCAATGAACTTGAAATTGTATAAACAGTTTTTATTTCAGCCATTCAAAGGATAATGGGGACAGCACAGTCAGCCGGGAAGCTAAAGGGGGAATTTCAATCGAGAGAATAGGATCAAAAGCGTGAGCGGCAACATTTCAGAAAATATTTGCACATTATTATGTGACTGAATTTAATGGCATTGAACGAGTGTGCACTGAATTGTGAGCCTTCTTTTGCCAGATTTCCATTGTGTACCTACGCTGCGCAAATAATTCCAGATTCATTCATTTAATTATGGTTTGGTTTTTTGATATTTTCTGCAGACATGCAAAGGCAAATCCGTTTCAAATTCAAAATTATAATTGAACCTTCATAATAATACGAATGCCACTTATGAATCGATGCATGCGGGCTTAGGACACGAATAAGTAATAATTGAGACGATTTCAATTTGAGCAGCTTAGCTGATTTTACTTCAAAAACAGACTCATTGTAATGTTGAAACTCCGCTTTGATGATGATAGGATGGTATATAATTGATGGGTAGTGGATAGCATAGGATAAAATAGGATTGGACAGCATAGGAAGCTATTCAGTTATGATGCTTTTTAATAATCTTTATTCAGATGAGCGTCACTGTGGCTTAGTGAAGCTGATGCATACAGTCACTGGTTCATATCCCAGCCGATTAATTTATTTGCATGCGGCGCCGTCTCTCGAAAGCTAACTAGTAACTCTCCGAGACTATTCTTTGCCATGAAAGTAAAGCTTCTCAATCCCGATCAGATACAGTTGTAGAATAAATATGTAAGTCCCATTATCTTGTGCAAAAATAATACGAGCCCATTCTAGTTAATGCTAGAAAACTATGCCTTAGTTGTACGGACTATTGCGCCAATTATTTATTTATTCTTTTTTTCATATAATCGACCACGGCACCAAAGTAAAAGTTTGATCTGTTTCTTTGAAATATTAAACGTTTAAATATATTTCTTACGTAGGTCTGACTGTACCTTTGGCTATATTATGTTTCGGCAGACCTTTCGGTACACATTAACGACAGATAGTCGCACTATAAGCCAACATGTCGGCGCTCAACTACATTTAAACACTGCCCCCTCCCAGTTCCATCCACTGTTAGCTCAATTTGGAGGGCTGAGCTCACAGCGGACTTGTTGATACGCTGCTGCGAAAATGAAATGGAAATGCTGAAATGAGACAATTCTGACAAGGGTCAAACAGTTTGATTTGCTGGTGAAAAATACGCCTGGCAGCCCTGAGTGCCTAACTGCCCACCTGTTCCCTGTCAGAACCACGACTGAGCTTTCTGCCGCATTTGGTGCTCGCACCAGTGAATTTGCATGGTTCGAGCATGTTTTTCGGGGGTGAGACGGCATCAGCCGAAATAACTTCATATATTGACTTCATATATTGGGATGCTAAAGTGCGGATGCTGCGTGAACTGACTGCCATAAAATGGCAAAGGTGAGCTCTGACCTATCCCCCATCCCACTCATTTCAAAGTAAAAATCTAGCTTAAACTTGCTACTAAACATACGCACTTCAAAATATACCAGCTCGAAGTAAGCTGCCTGCTCATGGCACTTTGCTTCGGTCCTTAACGCTGATTATACTCCTCAGCAAATGGCAAAAGTTTTGAGTTCATTCGCGCTAAAGAAAAAAGAATGAACAAATAATATGAAGCGAAAAAGAAAAGAAAATGGCATACGGGAAGCAGCAACTTGTTTAAGCAGTGGGTGCCAGCAGCAGGGGGAGCAGCTTGCAAACTTTTTCGATAAAAATGTCGCTTAACATTTTTGAACAACAGACAAGGACAATGTTTACCGAAGAAATTGTGCAGTCGGTAATTCATATAAAATTCGCAAGTGCGCTGTTTAATGTGATATTGTGTTTGTATGCATGCAGGGCCGTCTCTGCCGCTCTGCATGGAATTGAGGCCTCAACACTGTTGCCCTATACCAACGTCCCAAAGCAATTAAAACAAAGACACTTTATTTCCACAAATATTTTCATGTTCCTGGCTTTTTGTTCATTAAAGCTTTATTTAACAAAATACTCATGCGTATCTTATGCTACCTAATGACAGTTTTTTTTACAATTTTATGGCAGAGTTGGCATCAATTGCTGTGCTAAAAAAAGAGGCTGCATCAACTGGAGCCCAGGAGCCGTCAAACACTGCAAGGCACCGCTACTAGGTGCGCACATTCAGCTCGTCTTCTTCTTTCCTCTCCGGTTTTGCTTTAGTTTAAATATTTGGCTAGCCATGTTCTGCGCGCATATTAAATAACACTTAATTTGATAAACGTCTCTTTTCGCGCAGCGTAATTGGGGTAGTTTGTTATGGCACGCAATGCCGCAACGCAACCAGTCTGCTGGCTGCCAAGTACGCAGTTCATAAAGTTGATGCTCGCCAAATAAATGGGCAAACTTTTAAATGATTTTAGCGCTGTTCGTAAATGTTTAATGATGGCGCCATGTACCACGGTGCGTATGAGTGCCCGCTTAATTCTGAAAGTGCTCACATCGCGAAATTGTTCTTGTTCGAATTTGACGTTTGACATCTATCTATCTTTTTGACATCGAATTTATAGCACATAATAGAAATGAAGGTGTTGTTAGTGGCATTCCGTGGCGCAGTGTTGAAATGGAAGTGGCTATTAGGCTGTCAGCCTCCCGAAATAGCTTCCACCATAGATAGTCTAATAGAAATCACACGAAAAAATATGTGTGAAAAAGTAACCTGTGATTAATTACCAAATAACGGAGGATCATTCATAAAAACAACGAAAAGTGCCTTCAAAAATGAGCTCAAGGAAAGAAAGCTGACTACGCGCTCTTCAAGGCAGTTGCGAATTTTCATGTAGTCTCATTATTTTCACTGTTTCTTCCATTCCATTCTATACGTAGTAAAGTGTGTTGAGTAGTCGTGATCGCTGTAGCACGCTTAAAGAAAAAAAGCAGCTCTCTTAAATTAGTTATCAAATTGAGATCTCATGTATTCGAAAACATATCAAATACATTTGTTTAAATAGCAAAACTTTAAATAAAAGAATGGCCGAAATGCTATTCAACTTATCGCATTATCTCAAATAATTCCATTGCCACTTTGGCACTGGCAAAGCGCATAAATAGGTGATATGCAAGCGGGATCGCTATTTCAATAGCTACCAGCTTAACCCCTTAATCAGCGCAGGACCTTGCACATTGTGGCATCCATGAATGGCTACAGCAAATCGCATGTAACCAACTTGTATAGTAAACAAAATCAATTTTATTTTCCTATTAGAGAAGACTCTGTAACTTTTGTCCTTTCTTTTGAAAACGCTACGCACAACAGGCCACAGCGAAATGTGTGGATGCAAGGCTGCAAGTGGTAGTGTGTGTTCATACTTACTCAGCCATACACGAAATGTCAATAACAAAAACAATATAATATTATTACATTGTTTTCTTACACATTTCCTTTGCACTCGAGCGACAATTGAAAATTTATGACCGCTCGCCAAAAGACATAAAATCGGAAAGCGATTGAGTTTTGCAAATGATTTGTGTGCGTGCATAAAATATACTTCACATGCATTTTTTATAAATGTATTGATTTTTTTGTCGCTTAAATTTTTGAGGTCATGAGATGAAGCCTCGTAGAATGTAAGCAGAACTTAAGTTTAGAAAGCAAGCGAACAAATTACTTCAATATGTCTTTAGTGTTACCCCAACCCTCATACTCATTTATGAACGCTTCTATAAAAGAGATCTCTCGAATGTAGGTTGTGATTACATATTGATAACGGTTTTATATAATTTGTTAGTGAATAGTTGTATAGCAATAATTTCGAAAAGTATATATTATTTTAAGAAACTAATTATGATAGTGTTGTCCACATTATCAAAGTAATGCAATCCAATCTTACCAAAAGACGTTTAAAAAAAAATATTGCCGTCGATAATGCAATCGTTCTTCAAATTTTGTGTTATTGTTAGCTGAAATAAAAGAATTGTCATTGGAAATTCATATCGAAATTACAAATTTTGTAATCCTACTCTTATTATTAGTATCTAATTACGAGTAACGTATTTATTCACATAGAAGTTGTAATGTTGTCATAACAAAAGTACTCAATCAATAATCTTTCGATTATTTTGTTATTATAATATCAATTCTTTAATAACAGCTGTATAAAAACTGTTAAATATGATAATAATTTTGCAGTTTTCCATAAAATATTATGAGCATTTACAAATTTTAAAGCAAATTGCCTTTAATCTGCGGTACACAAAATGTAACGCTTTCTACACTTTCCAAGCCATCCTCTAAACGAACATCCCCCTCTCAGTTAGTCTCGGCGGCTGCCAATGGCAAGCCCATCTTGCGAACTCCTCCACCCCCTCGTCTGTCAGACATCGTCAATTGCACAATTTAGCAATCAGGGAATAAGTACTTTCGATTCCCACGACTACAACAACAACAAGGCTGACGCCGCGCACCCTTTTCCTGCACGTTACGGTAAAACCCCACTCGCACTCGCTGCTCTGTTTAATGTTTTGGCCACTGCTTTAATTTCAACATAAAATTCCTTCTCGCCTTTCGTTTCCGCTTTTATTTTTGTTTCCTTTTTTGTGGCTGTGTGTGCAAAAAACCCAAAAATTGCTGTTAAATATTTCCCAAAACGAGCGCACACAAAGTTTTTTGCTCCTTCCTGCACATTTGCTTTATAGACTGTGTGACGAAAATGTAGCATATTTTTAGGTGCACAAACGTGTCATAAAAATGCCGAAGGTGCTGCTGTGGAGAAAAATACGCTGTCTGAATGCGAAAGCAAAATGAACAAAATTCGAAATATGGAACGCGGAATGAGGGAATGAGGGAAGGTGAAGAGCAAAAAAGACAATTGCTTGTTGGGCACGTGAAGGAAGTGGATGGAGGGAGGGCGTGTTATAAGTGAAAATTGTATGCCGCTCCAGTAAACATACACAGATCTTCTGTTTCCGCTGTTGCATTGCCACACTTTTGCCATTTTGCTTGGGATCAGCTTTCTTATTGAAATTTCATGATATACAATATTTGAAAATAAAAAAAAATTTTGCTCTACATTGAACTTAAATGGAAAGCAGCGATGGCAACCACAATAAAAGCATTATGCCTAGTATTTTTGTGTGTCGTTGTGTGTGTCATTGTGTGTGCGGCTGTATTGTATGCTCCAACACAATGTCGTTGAAATGTACCGCAACGTAGAAGCACATATGGCGGCACACACACTAATACAAGCAGACCAGTACCAACTTCAATTACGATTTTCGGTTATGGTAAAATGCAATCGCAACATTAAACAAAGTTTACATCTTCATAATATTGGTGAAGAATAAGATAAACATAGCTAGAAAAAATATATTAAATAATTTCTCGGACAGGAATTTAGAAAAGTATTATACGTTTACGAGAACCGGTCGAAACGAGTCCGCACAAACCGATTGTAACAGTTTTGTTCAAACCGAGTTAATGAAATTGTTTTTTAACTTTTTTTCAAGCTTCATTGAAACCGGTCGAATCGATTTTGCTCAAGCCGATTGAACAAATTTAAGCAACTCCATAAATTCAAGTAAAAATAGTTGCTGGTTTAATCCGTTACTTATTCGGTTTCAACGGCTGGTTCACACGCGAAGAAAATAACAGCAATTGATATGCCTTTGTGTATCTCCTTTGTTGTCAGTATTATCTCGACATTCTTTGTGCATTTTATATTAATAACAAGTCGGCTGTCAATTGTAATGCCCAAAATGCTGCCAAGCTTTTGTTTGCCCCACAGTATGTGAAGCTATGTTGGCTTAAGTTCGCGCATCCCTTCATTTAACTTCATTTCGTGTTGTTCCTTTTTGTTTGAACCTGTCATTTCTAATAACTTTCAATGGCGGCCTACGGCAAGCACGTATCGTAGAAAGTTTCCCGACTGCGACTGCTGAGTGACAGCTCCCATCTGGGTGGCATATTCTGTCAAAAGTTTGATGCAATCTTTGACAATCCTTGACATGACGAATCTGTGAGTGTATTCTTGGAAATATTTCAATAAATCATTACATATTTGTGTTGAAATGGGATTCTGTGAAATTCGTTATTAAATGTTACTCAAACGACCCGAAATCGACTTGTGATGTAGTAAGATAAATTCAATTTACACTCATGTGCAAATATAGATCCTGCATACAAGACGACATTTTGTGGTTTGATTAGTTTGAATGGAATTCTGAATTTTCCAAGAATGGAACCAAACAAACTTTATTAAATTCATTTTAAGATGCGCGTTGTGCATCCGCTGTGCGTTTCAAAGTTTTCTTTTAGTTCCAACAGCATATATCCGATAACAATAATCTCTCCGAAGGAAAAACATAGGGAACAGAATGAAATTTTATACAAAATTTTATTGATGCTCATCTTTCCCATTTCAACTTCGGAAGTTAATCAAATCTAACAAACAATACTCGCAACTTTGTTATGTATCAATATCGGGAAATCTGGGATCATATTTCAGCTGGTACATCTTTATGCCCAATTTATACATCGAAGAAAGCATCAACATAAATATATTTACACATACGCGTATATATCTCCTATGGAATGTATACCTCAACACTCCCAAACACTCCTGGTCCAATCTGCCGCAGTAACCCGATTGCGGTAAATTGCAATTACATTTGCAAAATGTCTTGGCCATATTTCATGTTTCCTATTTTTAATAGTCACGCTCAAAAAGAATATAGCTATTGCAAAGTTTGTAGCTGCCGACCGCGCTCATTTTCTTCAGAATCTACCTCAAGCGCATGCCATATGAGTAATGTGCTTTTAGCTTGGATATTCTCCACAGTGCGACATGCCACTGCGGCATCCCACTCAGCAGCGCTGCTGGCCGCCGTAATGAATTAAAACGCGCCATAAATTTGCGGATATGCGCATGCAGCACACACGACTTTTGCTGCCGTTGCACTTACTTTCAATTTGCTGAAGGCATAAATATGGTTTCCTCCTGAGGCGCAGAGCCAGCAGCTGAGTGTGGAGCGAGCACGAAGGATGAAGGGAAAAAGTATTCACCGCGCAAATACATTACGCAAATGCGCATTTTCAGGGTGCTTGCAGAAGCGGCAGGAAGTGAAAGTCATTCTCATTAAATTTCCGTACTCGATTGAAGTGGAGTCAATCCAAGCAGTTCCTAATTTTTCCCCAAAATGTAAAACATGTAATTCATGATGACCCTTTTTCGCTAATTTCTCCAATTTAATACAAAAGTAATCGATTATTTTTAATGACGACCACTTGGATTACTTAGAAATGCTGCTAAGTTAGAATCTTAAACGTGTATCTGAGTACCAAGCGATACAATTCTTAACGCTTGTTTACAGCAATTACTCCTGCCGGAGCAGCTGACCTAAAGTCAGTTCACCTCCACTGTCAGCCACTCATCGCTTCACCGCAATTTGCTGTTGGCATTGCTAACATTTTTCTAATATTTGCGGTAATTTAACACCGACAACCGACAACGCCATCATCAGATGTGGGCAAGCGTGACAAAATGTGTTCCTGTTGACATGCCTCAATGGGCTAAATCGAAAGGTAACAATTCTTAGTGCAATCCTCAGCTTTCGAAGTGAAATTTAAGCATTCAGGCAGCGAAATATGAATATATGTATTCCTTTCCGATTTAAATATAATCCCACATCACACTTGCTGGGTTACTTATAATTTTGGACTCAATATATGTTATCTGTTCTTTTTCCATTATTCCAAATATCAATATTATGTGTAGAACAATTCTTTAAAATTATTTAATGTATTACAGAATGAGTAAAGCCTTAGAAAACTGCACTTACTTTCAGCTGGAATAAAATAAAACTTTTAAACAAAAGCTTATCTTCTGTTCAGAATGCTGCTCCTAAAATGTGCTGAAAATGGTGCAATGTGTTTTCGACCATTTTGCCTTGTCAATCCCTGAACATGCAGGCAGCCACTCACACACCAACATATGCGCTTGCTGACATGTGTGCTGACTGCCATTAACAACAACAACGTCTGCAACTACGCCTCCATTGTCGCTACGAACATCATACTTGGATCGCTCGGCACTGTCTGCTGTTCTCGCCGCGCACTCTTCACGCCTTCCGCCTGTGACGGCTGACGAAATGTTCTGCCATTAAACGGAAATTGACTAATAATCGGCTTAATTGGTTTCGCAATCATTTCTAGCCAAGGTAATGGCATGCTCAGCGAAATGACTGCTTGCTGTCTTTCTCGGCCGCTTTCGAAGTTGCTGCCGGTGATATGATTTCAATTATAGTCGTTCAGGTTGTTGTTGTTGTTGTTGTTAATATGACATTATATATGACAGCATTGTCGGAGGCATTTCAGTTATGCAGGCACTTGAGGACACGTGCAACTCAACGGATCCGTGGCCACTTTTGTCGATAAATTGTTGTTGGTATGCTGGCAATTCATTTAGTTATGACTGTAATTTACGAAGCATGCAATAAATGTAATTAATTTAGTGCAGTGATTTCCAATGGACTTGTTTGAATGTGAACAACAACGACACAGTCGACGCTCGGTCTCCGTTGCCAATGGATATATGTATACCGATCGATCGTGAACTCCCGATTTCAACAGTAAAAATGCCGCCAGCAAATAAACAAGCTCCCGCAAAATATTTATCCGGTGTGTCCAATGTGGGGACTTTGTTTCAAATTTCACTTTACTTGTCCTCGACCCCTATTATTCAACAATATATTTTTCTTTCTAATTGCTTTCATTCCTTATTTATAAAAGGTTGTTTGAGGAGCAGACAATGCAATATGTTTCTGCGATTTTTCTCGTTCGTTGTTCTTTTTTTGTGTATATTTAGTAATAAAATTACAATAAATTAAGTTTTCTTCGAAATTTTAATTGAACCTTTTTAAAAAGTGGAGAAGGCATCATCAAGAAGAGTTATGAGAAAGTACAATGTGTGTCAGGACACTGAAATTGGGTTCTGGGATTGGAACAAGTGTTCACTTCGATTTTGAGATTATTTTCGTTTATCTTTATTTTCTCTCGGAAACTCCGTTTGATCTGTGTGATTCAAAGAACTGCTCCATGCCGACCGAAAAGTAGTATTTTCCGTTTTACTCAACGAACTTCAACAATATTCATATTGCTTAAACGACAAACTCATTCGATACTCGCACTACAACAAATTACTGCAAACACTAATAAATGCACGCTGCAACAAAGCAACCACATACACACACTTGCATGTATATAAGTGCCACATGAGACCACAGGAAAGGAGCACATGAAGTACTGCTTCATGTAGTTTGCTCCTTTGTGAGCAACTTTTTATAATTTCATGCACAACATTATCAAAGGAAAGAAGCGCAGACTCTGCCAGGGGGAGTAGGAGCGAGAGGCAAGAAGAGGGAAACAGTAAAATGTGAACAAATTATAGAAGAGAAAGTATGCATACATTGACCTCAGTGTCTGACAGTTACACATACACACACATCTACAACCCCGAGCATGTGCCTATGTGTAACTCATCGAAAGCATTGAAGCGGAAATAATGGCAGTCGATCGATGTCAACGGCGCACACACGTGCACACTCAAAGAAAATATTCCTCTGTATATGTGCTCTCACAGAAAAAAGTTCGTAACTTAAACTTAAAGTTTGTAATGCAAACAAAAGATGTCTACGGAGACCAAACGAGCCAAGTATTTTTTCTGTTATTAATCCGAGGTCAGAGCGGTTATACTTTTTCCATAAATTGTTGTTGGCACGCTGCCGGTGTATTTGATTATGACTGTAATTTACAAAGTATTCCATAAATGTGGTAATCGAATCGGAAAAGCGGTAGCAATTATTGAAGTAATTGAGCAAATATTAATGGAACAAAAGTCAAATATCATATGACGCGCACAGAGCAAAAACGCTTCGAGTGTCAATTTGCGTCTCATTGCGCACATGCGCTGTGCAGGTATAAAAGTCGTTTTTGCTTTGGGCGCGTCATATTATGCTTACTACCCTTCTACTCACACTTCAAATTGAATTAAATTTATTGCGCACCTCACCTCACCTCTCCATCGCCATAGAGTGGATGTTGCCAATTTGATTTGTATAGCGCATTAGTCGTGTTTACCAATTGTAATCAAAGCTTTCAATTACTAATTTTGTTTAAATTGAGTTCCTTATTTATGTCAGTGTATTTGCGAGAAAGCTCCGACTAAGCCAATTATTTATTTATTTATTTTGTATTTGTCGCAATTGACAATTTTCTGTTTCTGCTACTAAGGAATTTGTATGAGTGTATGGGTTAATAATGGCTCATAAAGAACAGGACGGAAGCAACCAAGAGAGTGTGCTCGCACATGTGACTGGGGACATGTGCTTAAGAGCTGAGGACGTAGGGGGAAGCAGGCAACAGTTGGAGACGGCGGAAGGTAGAGCAATATTGATTGGACGTGTGAATAAAAAATAGTGAGCAACCGTCGATAGAAGGGCCCATATACGTAGTAGCTTATATTGAGAAAATTTCCAGTTGCGAACAAGTCCATCCAATAACGAAACTGGTAAACTGATTCAACGATGGCTTAAAGTGCCACATTGTGACACTACTGTTAGCTGCCTGCCATCATTTTAGATTTTCAATCAAAAGTGTTTACAACCCTTCGCCCAAGCACCACAAAACACACAAATAACTTACAACCACAAACTTTGGCAACTTTTGACCCAAAACAAAGGCGCAGTGTAGCAATTTGGTCTGTTCGTGCAAATCAGAGGTGCCAACATTCATAGAAATATAAGGGGATGCTACTATACTTTGGGAAGATTCCTAAGAATTAAATAAAAATATTTAGTACATTTAGACTATATTATTTTAAAAAATTCAACGTCAATGAGATCGTCTTGCTCTGAAAATTAAGTTGAATAATAAGAATTTATGAATTTAAATTAAATTATGAATTGGAATTCGGAAAACTAAGTGATCATCAGGGGTCTTTTGCAGGTCGGCTTCGATTCGATAAAATGAGTCCACAATGAATATCAAATATTGTTGGAAAATGATTTCGATTATGCGAAATATGCCAGCGTTCGATATTATTCCATACTTCTTGCTCTGATAAGCTTTCGAGTAAAAATCTCTGTAAAATATATTTCCAAAATAAGAAAATTATCATGGACTACCTCATGGCTTTTCAAATTAAAATATCATAAAAAAACGATAGACGGAAAAATAGTTTTGAGCAACAGGAGACTATCACAAAAAATCCCTGAACCTTTGACTGTGATAATTTAAATATATTAAGTGGCAGCCCTGGTGATTGCCAATGAAGTGCTCGAAAAATAAATAACTAAAAGCAATGAAAAAAGTGAGTCAACTTTTTAAATCCATTTTGTGTGTGCGTGTCTTTTATTGGTGTTTGTTGGAACTTTGCGCTTTCACTCTTCATGCTTTTACAGCAGCTCGCCTTTCAACGTCAGCATTTTTATTCCTCTCTGGTCTCTGGTTTTCCGTAAACTTTTGTCTTTGGCGCACATAAATTATGACCGTAAATATTTATGCGTATTTTGCCTTTTCTCTTCTTCTTGCAGGATTCAAAACTTTGGCAAAATGTTTTGCTGCAACGCACTTTTGCCAAGCCGCTGCTAATGCTCATGTTGATGAGGCACAAACACACACATACATACATACATATGTACACAAAAAATACATCCATACATAAACGCACATAAGCTGGTTTGAATGCTGGGACAAAGATGAAGTTGTGCACCCGCACCAACTTCACTTCTGCAGCAACAACTTTGCAGTTGTCCGTTGTTTTCGTTCGAAACTGAAAAAGAAGCACACTCAATCTTGCCGGCAGCAGCCAGGCAACAATTTCAGAGCACGACAAAAGAGGTGAGTGCCAGCCGAAGGAGAATAAAAGGCGAGCTACAGATACTACGCCAGGACATCAGCGAGCGATCGAGCGCGCTTGTAGTAGTACAAAAGCTCACATACACGATGGCCGTGCCTATAGATGAGGGCGTGTTGAACGCCCTAAGGGGTGTGGCCACGAAGAGCACAAGGTTGCCCAAGCCACTGCTCATCAAGGTATATGTGTGCAGCTTAAAGCAGGGTGAGTACCAAGCGGGGATCGAGGTGGGAGAAGAAACTTCATTGCATTCGATTCTGGGTAATGGCGATGCCGGCTTTCTATTTTATAAGCTTTATATTCAAGATTCTGTTTTGTTCCAAATTTGAAGTTAACAAAATTATTACAATATAAAATTTTTCAATTTGTGAATTGAGATTTAAGCTTGCTCTATATAAATACATATATACAATTTTATACGCTACTTGTGTGCACAGAATTCTCACAGGAGCGTCGCATGCTGCTGGAACTAGTCGGCCCGGAGCTGCAGTCCCTCTACGATGATCGCCAAATTGAGGTAATTGCACCACAACCACTTGATATACACTCAATAAACTGAATGCTCACCGACTTGCAGATTGAAATCGTGGACATGCACTTCGGCACTGGCCCGCTCGCTATCACGCAAGTCGAACAGGATCCTTATATAATGCAGGACTACTTGCACGAAATTGAAATATGTCATAATAGCTCCAAGAGTGTTTTCTTTCTGGTGAGTTGAGTGTTTTAGCTTAGCAACAAATCCGGGCACAATAGAGACTATAAAGACCACAAGCCGACAATCAGCTGTCATCGCTATGCATTGAGCATGCAATAAAAATAGCAATTGATGCTGACCCTCCTTCCCTCTTCCTTCAGTGCTGCATTCCCAAGCTTCCACCTCAACCTACAGTTTTGCGAAACCAATCGCCCACTCAGCGCCCACTCCCTTTTTTGATGAAGCAGTAATTGCCTTCCATTCACCCGCTTTGTCTAATTTTAGGCGCTCATAGGCGACAGCATCGGCCGCATGCCACTGCCCACACACATCGATGAGGACATTTATGCGCTCCTACAGGCCGAGCTGAGTGACGCAGACAATGAGGGACGTCTGCTGCAGAAGTGGTACGCCAAGCAGCCGGTTGAGGGCACAGACGCCAGCAGCACTGGCGGCGATAACGACAGACGGGGTCAATATGCGCTTAAGGAGGGCTATCGGTGAGTCAGGCGTTTGTATGTGTGTGTGTGTGATTGCATGTGCGAAGCATAGCCAATCCACACAAGCTAATTGCTTATGAAATGTTCAGCCTTCTCAAGTAGCCTCGTTAAGTAGCTCCATGGAGAGCTGTTTAGACATGGCGGAAAAATGGCTAGAATACTGCAAACGTCAGTTGCGTATATAATTTGTTGTTGGAGGGGGCGTTTCTATTAAATAGCAAAATAATAGCTCATTCAAGTGTCAGGTTTTGTGCAAAGTGCTCCCGTAAAAAAGAATTTATTTGAAAATAAGATCGGTGAGTGAGAAAACAGCGCTTCCACCACCAACTTACATAACTGCAATCTTCAATGAAGCTGCGTTAATTTGCGTCCACATTTTTAACATACAACTATGTTTTAAAGTAACGTACTAGTTCCAAAAATTAATTTTGTAGATCTTCTTCAATCTTTCTCTAGGCGCCGCAGTTGACGAATTCTTCTTCGCTAATGCAGAAGGCCTGGGTTCAAGACCAGTATCATACCATCTAATAAAAGAGAATTTGGTTTTAAATTGTATCGAATCTAAATTGTGGCAATTCTCCGAGAGTGTACTTTGCCATTAAAAGCTTCTTAATCCATTCAGAAACGCCTATTTTTAAGTATAATTAATTTGTACGAAATACAACAAGCTCGCACAAGTTAATGCGAGAAAGCTAGGCCAAAGTCTCGTTCGCGAGGTGTTGGGAACGAAGGAAAATAGCTGATTAAATTAGATATTTTATTCGATTTTTGGATGTATGTAGTGTCGAAAAGAAATCGAACTGAACTCGAACCTGCCGCTCTCGAATACATTGCCGCTTATTCCGCGCCACAATTTTTTGAATCAATCCCACTCAAGAATAGCAAAAACAGCATTTCAAAAATTATCATTGCAAATTTCAATTGAAAATGTCGTCTGATAGCAGCTTAAGCTGCTGAAATTAAGTTACACATAAATTCCTAAAGTAGCTAACAATACAAATGACAGCTGCTCCCCTGTGCTCGGCCATTATACGAGTATGTACAACAATGAACAACGCTGCCTTTTGTGCGTCTGCATTGTGCTATCCCTTGGTGTACTTGTCCAAATTTCGTCACTCATATTTCGAGATTCCGTCGAGCGGAGAGCGTCGGGAGCACACAATGCCGTGCCACTGGCGACAAAAGCCGCATAACAAAGTTTCAATGGCACTTTGGGTGTAATTTTAGTAAAAAGACTTGACATACAAGAGCAAAAGTGAAGCGAAGCGAAGCAGGCATACAAGAGCTTTAAATATTGCTCCTCTTCACCCCCGCTCTGGTCCACATAGATCAGGCGTATAGCGTGAGCAGCAACTCATAGCCCGTGCCCAGGAGCATGAAATGCGAATCACTGAAGGCAAGTTGCCAGGAAATCAGTTCAGATGGGGTTCGACTTCAAGTTCATTATTGAAATTTATTTGTCTGAAATTAATTATGCAAATACATTTATAATATTTAGGAAATGCTCCGTAAAGTAATGCCTGTACAGGAACTTTAGGAAAAAATAGAGCTAGTACGGTTAATTGAGAATGTGCTTGTCCTCCGACGGGACCGACTGAATCTAAATTTAACTACTTTTATCTTTTCTTTATTCAGAAAGATTGTTGAAAGAACACTTAAACAAATGACTTCAAAGTTGGGAATATTTTTATATTTTTTAAAATTATATATTTCCCGTTTCCCATGTACAGTGCGCCCTTCTTCTGCATTAGAATTATCAAAACTGTCTTCGATACTTCAAGATTCAGAGAATCCACCACATAAAAGACGCCTGGGATGCGCGAATACAATCAAACTTTTCCAACTCCAACAGTTAAATTGCTAACGCCCTCAGCAAAAAAATTGCTACCAATTTTGTATCGTCAACAACACCGACGGCAAAATATCAATTTGAGAAAAGTTCGCTTGTTACCATTTCACCCTTCTTACCTTTCATTTAACACATAGCCTAATCAACGCCAAGCGCCCGACATTTATTGCGTCTAAACTACGGATCCGCTGTCTAAATCCACACATACTACACACATACACAGATACATTGCACACACACAAACACATACTCGTAGAGCATTGCATGGGAGGCACTCAAACTTGGTCGGAAAGTTACTCACCCTAAATAATTAAGCACCGTCATCAAAGGCAATATAAAACTAAACGCATCAGCAATTGTAACTGCGAAAAAACCACAGCCACAGCTGCTGATAACACTATGTGTGTGTGTGTGTGTGAGAAAGTTCGTATATGTAGTTGTGCTTGTGCCGCATTTTTGTACACACATGCTGGAGTGTCTGTTCAGTTGTGCCAAATTGTAATGCGCGATATTTTATCCCTGGACAACAGCTCATAGAAAATTTAAGAGCCTGGAAAATATCCGACAAAGAGTTTATTTAAAATTTGTTCAGTTTCTTTTAAAAATATATTGCAGTCCGACAAAACAGCTAGACCTTTGTTTTTCCGGGTCGCGTAAAACGGAAATAAGTAGGCAGAAAAAACAGAAAATTAAAAAATATTTCAACCTTAACTCAAGTTACAAAATTTCAAAGCCTAAATACCGAATCACGAAAATCGTAAATTAGATCTTCTTATATAAAAATCAGGGGTCTGGGCGTAGTTTAATAAAATCGCAAAGCTTGAATTGAGCATGTTTAAATAAGAAACAACAAAGTATTTTAACTTTCAGTTCAATGCTGCTGGAGAAGTGGCACACGGAATACCTGCAACTGCGCGACGCCATCGACAGGTGTCTGCAGCATCTCACACAGGCCGACAACAACTCCAAACCGCAGACGGAGGACGTCATGCAGCGTCTACAACAGTTGCGTCGGACACAAATTGAACTGGAGGTGCAAAAGGCGTTAGGTACGCGTATACAATGCCGAATATCTCAAGTATCTGTGTTTAACGAGCACTACTCTCTACGTATAGAAATATCGAATGATAAAATTTTGGCCGTCTTTCGGGAGTGGTCCTCCCAGCCGAGTGATAGAGACGTGGTCAACGCTGAACGTCTGCGCAAACTGAAGGACCAACTGACCATGAATCTGTCGGCAGATAATTACACAACTTTAGTGTGAGTAGACAAATGGCTTAGCACTATAAGATCTCGAAAAATATTGAATTTTTATGTTTTCCTTCTTACAGCGTATCCGGTAAATCCGAGGAGCACGCTATTGATCCAGACAATGAGGATCACGAGACGTATTTGAGCAAGTATAAAAACAAAGTAACGGACAAGTTACGCATTTTGATAGAGGAGCATATAGCCAATGATCCGGATGTCATAAAGGGGAGAAAAAAGACTGTGCAGGTGAGTGTGTGGAAGTGTTTGAATCTTGGTATGGGTGCATTAGTAAATCCAATCAAATGTCTCTCTTTCGATCCTAATAAATTTCAGAATAAAGACTTCATTATTTAAGAAATTCGTAGAATCAAAATACTTTACGAAACCTAATCAACAAAGACCGTATTTCGATATATGAGTCTGAAAAAAAGTCATTTAAAAAAAATTTGTTTGGTGGAAACGTAGCAAAATATTGCACTCAAAAGCTCCAAATTTAATTTTATACCTACACGAGTATTGTATTTCATTCTCCAATATATTTAGTTATTTTTTAAGGTTTTTTATTGCTCAAATTAAGCTTTTTGGTGCACTTTCATCCAATGGTTCAGCGCTTTCCATCTTCCTCCGGGATTTTTGATTTCAAATTATCTAGGCAAATAAGCCCCAATGTTGGCACGGACAGATTACGGATATAGTATCTGCACCCCACATACCTTCGATGGAGAAAAACAATTTATCATAATGAACTTAATTGGCACATTCGCATGCAGCAGATGCTGCATGCGCTTGACATGTAAAGCGAAAAGTTTTTGGGCCACCCTCATTTACACGTTCACACCCCCACCCCTCCTTGCATTCACCTTGGAGAAGAGAAAAAGTATGTTGACATTTTGCAAAAAGAAAACTTTCTTTACGCACAAACTTTGAATGCTTGTCAAACGACGCAAAAACGAAAAAAGCAACAACAGCAACAACAACAACAAGCAGCGGCAATATTGTGTAACAATTTGTGAAAAAGCACAACGAAAACAGTTCACAACAGCAAAAAAGTATATTCCCTTAGCTTAACTGCTGACAGCTGGTTTCTGCTGCCGCTCCTCTTTCTTTCCTTCCCTTGGGACGCCTGTTCCCTACCCCACTCTTCCGCTCTAATATGGAAAACAATTTCAAATTTATTTTCATTCACTCCGCTTTGGCTTCACGCCGATTTAAATGTCTACTTCCGTTTCCTGTTTGATTCGGCGCTCTCTGCCGCCCATTCTCCTTCCATGCAAGACGGTTTTTGCGGTCTTTTCGTTGCGGCCGACGCTGACTTATTAAATCTGCTTGTAATTGTTGCTGTAATTTGTAGCAGCTACAAGAAATTTACACCCGACTTCAGCTGGGAGCCGCGCTAAATCAGCGTTTCTGCTAATTATGCGCGTCAAACGAGGGAGCCCTGCAAACGCAAGCGTTCTCCCTGCAGGCTTCTCCAAAATTGTTTGTTGTGTAAAATGAATTTGCTTGTGGCATTTTGCAAGCCATTGCCTATAAATCAGGCTGCTGGCACTTAAATCACAAACAACGAGCAGAGGGGTGGGTCTTTTCAGAAGTTGTTGTTCGAAATAATATTCACGCTGGCACGGGGGTAGGCAAAAGATCTATAAATTTCAAATTAAAATCTTTAAATTAGGAGTTCATTATCAAAAATTACAAGCGAACAATTCAAAATTGATAATATCATGGCAATTGAAAATCCCTCGACACCTCACAAGGCAATTGGAGCTACATTTCACGTCTCTTTTTATGCGAATTTTTTAATGCGGTTTTGAAGTTATGCGGCTTTTCCATACGAGTTTTATGCGGACTTTTTTACAACTTATGTGTTTTTTTTACATTCCATATTTTATATGGGATTCCCCTTTTTGAATAGTTGTTGGAAGAGGTAGTTGCCAATATTTTTCCATGTAAGCTTCTACACGTGATTACAAAACTGGAGAAAAAATAACAAAAATTAAGGAAATAATAGAGTTTTCGAGGATCCGCACCCTACTAACAATGTAATATAAGTAGTGTATGTATTTTTGTATTCGATTGTTTTTGTGCGGTTTTCAGTTGAACGTATCTGCCGCAGTAAAAGAGAATTGCGTGTGCTTTCCGAACATTTTACTAAGTAAACTACCGCCGCTTGATTTTTCTCCCTTCTAATTCCCCATTTTTCCTCAATGCCTGAAGCAATTTTGTGCCAGCCTTGGCGCCCTGTTATACCACATGGTAAAGGTGCTTGTACCTTATTTCGTGAAATCGCTGTTTTGTTTTTGTAAAGCCGTCAAACTGAAAAAACCCGCAGAGCGAAATTATAAATACGCATTTCATTGCATAACAAAGTCACAGAGCACAAAAGAGCGAGCTGTAGACCAGGGGAGAGCTGCTTGCTAGGCTGAGTTGCGGCAAGCCGTTAAAGAGTTTCCTTTCTTGTTCGTTTTTATAGGATTTCTCACATTCGCGGTGCTTGATGCCGCGCGGCATTATTTGTCAAAACTGAAAGTAGTACATGTCAGATAATTTTACATACCTTCTTCTTCTCGTTCGCTTCTCTTTTTTCTTTCGTATCGCCTTTCTTGTTACCCTCCTGCACCTACCACATTCCTTCCTTACTCTTTTTCTGCTCCCTTTTGATATTTTAATGTTCTAACCCTCGCCCAATACTTCCGCCCCCACTACACTCCACACTCGACCCTATATCCTCTTCTTTCCTGGCACAGCAAATGACAACGAATTTGCCCACGCAATTCAAATGCTTTTTCAACAGGCTCGCAGGGCCCATGAGTCACACATACGTACTTACGTACATATGTATGTATATCGCAGCGACATGCAGGGCGTTTGAGGAATAAAGTATTTGGAGGTTTACATGCATTCAACGCTCTCAGGCGCTACACAAGCAGACGTATGCGTCACAGTGCAAGTAGTGCATTAAATTTCAGGAGCAGGTGTGAGAGCCCTTTGTGCGCCATAATTAAATAACACTCATACGCCACGCAGGCAGCCAGGCAAATGCAATATGGGTTGCTTGCTTTTAACGCTAATGCAAAATGCACTGAAAAATTAATGCAAGCACTTTTGTAGACAAGAATTAATTTGTATGGTGGTACGCCTCGTGGCATTCTGCCACTCCCTGGTGCAACTCACTCAGGCAAATTCCCATGCAAATATTTACACGTTTCTGCAATTCAAAATAGAATGTTTTCACTCACTTTTGCTACGCTGTGCCTCCGCACTCATATACAATATTTCTTATTCATTTCGTTCCGCCATTTCTTCGTCCCTTTTGCATTTCCAAGGACAAAAGTTGAGAGACTTGCCTAGCCACGCGTACCCCAGAGCCACCTGCATTGTAATCTGCCATGTGCTTGTTGTTGTTGTAACTGCATTTTTCATAGCTTTGCCTTTTGTTGTTTACTGCTGCTGCGTTCTAAGCGAAGTACATTTCGTAATTATCTGCAACTACCTATTTGACCCATTTTACTGCTGCCTTCACTCGTTCCAATTTAAACAGATCGCCCGTCATTCACGCCTACTTTCCACGACTTCGCATAAAAGCATTCGAAATGCACGCAGTGCTGAGTGTAGGTGAAAAGCTGAAAAGCTGAAAAGCAATCTAATGCCGGAAACTTTCAAAATGTTTGCTGCTGCTGCTGAGCTCTGATTCTCTTAAGCGCGCTTTCACTTACAATCTTTCTATAGAAAGAAATTCCCTGAAATGCTTTTGGCATATTCATTGGTACACTTAGAGCTCTAAGTGTTTTTTCCTGCTAAAGCTGACCGCGAGCAATCGCTGAATTTTTTGGTTAAGTAACATTCGAATTTGCTTCTGAGTAGTTATTTATTGTTGTTGTTTTAGCTATAATTCACTTCATGCAAGAAGATGATTTCAATAAATGATACTTTTGTTCCATTCACGGTCATTTAAACTCCTCCGAAATTGTAATAATGCAATCGAATTTAATATTTGTAATTTTCTCAATAGTCAATTTATGTATTGCAAGTGAAGCCTTAAATCTTCATATTTGACCACTTTTAATATAAATCAGTCAATATCAGTCAACATATTTCAGAAAAAAATCCTAATTAAAAAAGTTAATTCGAAGTCGTTTATTGTTTTTGAAATAACAAAATTTTTGAATTTTTTACGTGAAATGATTAGGTTATAATACAGCAGCAGCAACAACATGTCACATATATTCAGATTTGCGCATTCCAGGATATAAGACTCCAAGGTGCTCAGCATGCCCAGCATGTATGCCGTGGGAAAAATACATCCACCTTCCCCATATCACACATACCTACCCAATCCACCTCTTAAAATGTCAGCTTCACGGTGTTGGTGGTACTTTAAAAATAAAGGTTAACCACCACGTCCAGGCATAGACCCACTACACTGAAGTGGGAATGAGAGAAGCAAGGGGTAGTGAAGTGCATTAAAGGAAATCGGAAGCGGATATCTACTGCATCCGACAGCAGCAACAGCAGCAATAACAACAAAACCAGCAATCACAATGACAGCATTGGCAATGGCAACAACAACATTACAGCACACTCAATGACAAGGCCAAACAAGCTGCTGCTGCTTGATTACACGCGTCCTTCGCCGTATCATATGCAGACTGTGTGCACGTACGGGGCAGGGCCGCAGTGTGTGCTGCCTTCGGTTATGTGGTTATATCGTCAGCAGCAAGGAAAACTGATATGTTTTAACATATCCTGCTGGATTAGGGCGCAAATAGTTTTAAGCTGAGTAGAATTGTGTAAAGCCGGATTGAAAGAGTTGAATTGGGTCATGTTGACATTGGTGATGGCAATGTACCTGTCGGTGGCATACAAGGATTGGGGGCTAGATAGGATAGATATGTAATGAATATTATCAATATATTGTTCCCTAATTTTGGGTCAGTTGGTTATGAAGATATACATAGCTCGAATTCCTCCAATCCCCGAGCACTTTCTAACAGCGATTTTTGAAATCCGTCTACGTGAATACACCCACTCTTTCAAAGCTCACGACAGCTAAATTTTTCGATCTCTCTTTCTTCCTTTTGTTGGAATTTCTTTTGAATGACTCTAAATACTTAAGAACATCTTCTTTCCATTGCAGGAAATTTTCCACGAGCACGCCACCCATTTGCGCATACTTCGCGAGCACCAGCAGGACGCGGCGCTTATCACATCCAGCGTGCCCGCACGCCTGCGCCAGAACTTGCTCGCCAACTTCCGCAACGGCAGTCGCCATGCGCCGTACTTCATTTGCGGCTCGCATGGCAGCGGCAAGAGTGCACTCATGGTCGAACTCTACCGCCAGTCCGAGGAGTGGTTCAATTCGACGCGTCTGCATAGAGTCATACGCTTTGCAGCGGCCACGCCACGTTCCGCCTACAATCTGGAACTGCTGCGCGTCGTCTGCCAACAGATCTCTATTATCTTCAACATACCCGAGGGCTATTTGCCGAAGGACGCCTCCTTCGATCCGCTCTATATAAACAACTGGTTCCAGAACCTGCTACGGCGCATCGAGGACATGAACAATGACGTGCTCTTTCTGTTCATCGACGATCTGCATCTGCTGAACCCGCTGGACTGCGACATTGTGGCGGCGCTGTCATGGCTGCCCACCTCACTACCATGGAATGTGCAGCTCATCTGCTCCACCACCACGCCCATTGACCAGCTCAAGTTTACGCCTATGCAGCGCGATCGCTTCAAGTCCGCGGAGTTTCTCTTCGATCTGGCGTTGGAGGAGAATCGCACGGAGCTGCGGCGACCGCTCGGTGGAACTTTCGGTATCTCGTTTGAGGCATTTGTGGAGCAGCAATTCGATCATTTGGAGCAACGCTACGGCAAGAAGGGCTTCGGATGTCTGGCAGCATATATTACATGCGCCGAGTTCGGGCTCTCCGAGACGGAGCTACTGGAACTGCTGATGCCCACCGATAATCCGGAGGCATTCGTTGAAGCGGAGCGCGGCAATTTTAACTTCTCCTCCTTCAAAAAGATACACAATGAAATGCGTAAGTGGGTGACGTGGCTTGTGCAAGGTTCCCTCCAGTAGCAGTTCCCTTTCTCTTCTCTTCTTCTCTTTGCAGAATTTCTGTTGCGTGATAAAATCATGTCCGGTAAAGTGCTCATACAATGGCGTCACAACTACTGCGCCAAAGTGGCCAAGTGCCGTTACATGGATGTGCAGAGCACGCGCGCCATGCACATCGCCATTGCGAACATTTTCTTTCAGCCGGAAGGCGAGGAGGGCGAAGAGGAGAGCAGCGACAACGGCAGCGATGAGATTGACAAGCAGTCAGGTGAGCACTCGACGGATTGGGGCACAAATGTCACTTACACGAATTCACAAGCTCACAGCCCAGAGAGCGAAAGGCGGCAATGGTAATGGAAGTGGTAATTAAAAGCCAGCCTTAGCCATTGCGGAAATCATCATTACACAGTTTCATCATCCGTCAGTCATTAAACTTCTGGGCTTACTTCCTCTACTACTGTTATGTACGCGCAAACATTGCCTTAAGCAAGATTTTCCACCTTCCATCGTCAAAGAAAACCTCTCGCACACACTTGCACACAGCGGCAGCGCTTATCACTTTTAATTCCCATTTTGCTCTCTTTCGCAGTCATCAGTCAAAAGGAAAAGGAAAAGGATAACGTGTCAGCCGGACGTAAATCCTCATCGCATCACAACGATGACACGTCAACGTTTTACAATCCCATCGCCGCCGACGTCTCGTACAGCATGCGGCACGTGGAGGAGAGCTGGCACCATTTGATGCGCTCTGATGACACCACAAAATTCAAGCAAATTGCCGTATGCAACTTCGATTTTCTGCTGGCAGCGGTAAGTGTGTGTGGCCGTCGTACCGGGAGGGGGGAGGTTGAAAATTCAAAGTTGACTCACCCTTATGAAAAACTTTTTTCCTAGGTAGAAAATTTTGCATGCTTGCCGCTCTAATCGCTATACAACTACACATACTTATATAGTATATATGAAAACGGATTCTGTATTGTATACATATGTGAAAAGGGGGGGAAGAAGACATTTGAATAATTATAATAATTGTTATTGCAAGATGTGGAATAAGCAGCGGCTTAAAATCGGAATCTACTTATAAATATATTCATAAGAAACCATAGATTAAATATTACTCCTATGGAATCGCTTGAGATGCAGCACCACAGTTTATTTCCATGTAACCTGCCTCATAATACAATTTAACAATGAACTCAAAATGAAATTAGTAATTAAGAAGGAACCACCTATATTTCAGTTGCAATCTCTGATTAAGCTGCGTAGAATGGAACCGAAACAATTCGCACTTGAGTTGTTCTAGTTTACAGCCACTGCAATCTTGGCAATCCGGGTCGCACTTTGCGCTAGCAACAAAAAGGCTTCTAACACATACACACGAGTCAATTCAAAAGCAATTGCAGCATTGCTGAAGGAAAACTGCCCCTTCAATCCACCCAGTACAGCATTGCCCACAGCTGTTACTGCTGTTTGAATAAGTCAGTTTGTCTGTTATTTTGTTGTTTTTCTTCTCTTCCCTCGCTACTTTCTTTGCCTTTCCATTTCCTCTCTGCTCTTCCCTTTGCAGCAGCGCTAATATTTCTTAGCATGTTTGCGCTTCCTTTCCCTATCCTCACTCGTCACCAAGCGCTCCTACATCATCTGCCAGCTCCAGCATCAGCTGCGTCTGTATTCCTGTGAGTCTCGTACCATTGTCTGTTGCCTTAATTTGCCACTTGCTTACACTGATTCTGCCAAGAAAATTAAGCTCACAAAACTTTGCGCTTTATAATTATTTCTTACACAATTACTCACACCACGTCAGAGACGCCTATTGTGCTTGCCTCCAGTGGCGTGCTGCAGTGCAGCCTGCAGGCTCCTCTCGCTTTGTCTTAAAATGTCTGCAGTCACTAGATTGCATCTTCGTCTTCTAACCTTGGTGTTTCATTTTGGTCTTCATTTGGTGTGGAGTACTTCTGACATATTCCCAAACAGCAGCCGTTGATTAAGTTTTGCATTTTCGCAATTCTGTTGAGCTCATATCCACAATTGCTATGAAAGTGTTACAACTTACTGGTATAGTAATTGCATAATTGTGCCCAACAAGTCAGAAGAATTTTGAGTTTTGACTTCAAAAGGAAGTTTACTTAATGCCGCAAAAATTTTTGAATTTGACGGTCGTAAATGGCAACTCTTGTTGGAGCAGCAGTGCGGGTCAGTGAAATAAAATGAAAGGCATTTATACAAAGTATGTGGTATTCTTTAAATTAAGTGCAAGTTTCCATGCCTTTGGCTAACCACGATCTCCATTATGTAATAACTTATTGAGAGAGCTGGTTTTTGAAAGAGCTGGTCCTAACAAGCCTGCAGCTTCTAAGTCGAGTGTAAGTAAACTGAACGCTGCAGTAAAATAATTTTCTCTCGAAAACTTCCAGTTAGCAGGAAGAGGAACGCCGTTAAAAAAATCAATTTCATTTTTGCCAAATATACATATATGAAATATAAAATTTTTGATTTTAATTTAAGTATTTATTACTGAAACTGCCTCATGGATACATACCAATAACGATCTCTCCGAAGGGCGTAAAAATAAAGGAAGAAAATTTAAGGCTTTATATTTCAACTAAACCAAGGCCGACATTTTCAATCAAAAACAATATTAACAATTTTAAGTGCACATCATGTGCGGGGCCAGCAGACAAGCATAAAGACAGACAGCAACACGCCATGAAAGTGCACCCAACGCTTCAATGCCGCGCCAATAGGACGTGCCGTTATGCTCTCGACGACCGCCAGGGCCACGTGTTTTACGTGGAAATATTTATGCGATGTGCAAATGGAAGGTGGTTGAGGGTGACAGGCACTTCAGGCTCGTTCTGGCATTAAATTGCACTCAGCTCAACGCTCGGGAAAGACATAACTCATGCTTCTGCTGGAAAGTGCACTGCAAAGTTCATGCTCAAAGAAAAATCCTTTGAAATTATTTGTATGTCGCCACTGAAAGACCGAAGCCGGAGGTCGCGAAGTAATACCATGAAAATTGGGTTTATATACAAAAAATATGGCTGCATAAGCATCTCATGTTTTACATCTGTGCGATTACCACTTCAAAGCCTACTTCATCCATATCGTATATACGGATATATGAATACATTTAGTAGATTAATATTTTTGGTTGCTTATGGTGCGCTTTTTCTACAACTTTTCTGAGCATATACTTAGGATCTTCTAGCACAAATTTCTGTGAATTTATAAATTTATGATTTCAGGCAGTCATTAAATGGTTCACTATTAACTTGTTAAAGAAATGGAATAAATTATGTAAAATTACTTCATTTAAGAATATATCAAAATTCTCACCTATCAAACGTGTTAATATTTACGAATTATATGGGAAAAAAAATTTGCCATTCGTAAATTTTTGTTTGTTTGTCGGAAACAGAAAATTTACCATTGAATTCCAAATGAAAAGTTTTTCTATATAATTTTTTTCTTATCTCACCTCTGTCAAAATAGGTACAAACCGTTTCCATTAGCTACTTGCGTTGCCTCATCGAGCATGTGCGCTGCTATCTGCTGGACCGCGAAATCGAACTCATATACTATACCATACGCAAGTCGAGCGACGTGCTCACGCGTGACCCCATGCAGCTGGGATCGCAGGTGAGCTGGCACTAATGGCGCGCCCCGCGGATATCACTTTCTTCATAATTCAATATATTCCACAGCTCATCTCCTGGCTGCGTCCCATAAACGAACACGACGAGAACGACAACTCACTGCTCAGCATGACGGTGCGCTCGGCCACGGCTTGGTGCGATGGCTACACGGTGCCGCTGCTGGTACCGCTCACCGGTTGGCTGCCGGCGCCATTGCCCTCGCAAATCCGCACCATGACCGTGTCGGGCACGGGACCCATACGCGATGTGTGCGTGGCACCTTCGAAGCAGCATTTGATACTGGCCACCAGGTCCGGCGACGTCCAATTGTGGCACATCATGAGCAACTCGCTGGAGTACACCTTCAAGGGTGAGTTGTCCGAACGCGAATATTCATTTCAATTCTCATTACACTCGCACTCGTAAAGCTTTAAACTCTATCGGAGCAGCTGACCCAACTGAAAATTGATGCAGACTGAAATCAAAGCAACTTTATCTCTTAATTCTTCAATGACTCCAATAATTATGAATTTTCATACAGCACAAACATCCGCACTTGTTGTAGGGCATTTTTTTTTTGTCGCTGACGACGAGCTTAAGCTTCCTAGTTCTTAATTATTTTTCAACGAAAATTTAGGCCCCCAACTACGCCAATTAAAAGTTCTTCATGCGCCGCCACGTGCAGCTGCATAAAAGACGCTCTTACGGCACGTGATGCACTTCCTTAGTCAGCTGTCTTGAATCTCTGAAAGGGCTCATTATCATTTTCGTTTTCGTCGTTCCTAATTGATTTGCCTCTATTGTCATGGATTTCATTGTTGTTGTTTTTAACCAACTTCCTGTATTTCTCTTTCTATTGTATTTTCCTCTCTCCGCCACTCCTGCTCTTGATACACACACGCACGTTCGATCGCACACAGGACACACGGCGGCAGTCACGTGTCTGCTAGTCGCACCACAATCTGATGATACGCTACTGACCGGATCCGAGGATGCCACTGTGATTGTCTGGAACGTGACAACGCACGAACTGTGCACGCATATCAAGTAAGTTGGGTAACGTACCGCTGCGCCTCGTGCCTCCCAGCACACCCCTTCATCTAGCCCCTGTGAATCTGTGCGCGCACTCAGCTAAAAAATCAATTTCTCTTATTTACTCACTACGACTCGTTCCAACGTCACCGCGCGCCCCCTTGCCGCATTCGCTGACAGATCACATGTGTCCATTGTGACGAGCGTCGCCGCTGGCGTCAATAACACGCTCGCCATTAGTGGCAGTGAGGACTCAACAATTGTCATTTCAGACATGCACACTGGCAAAATGGTGAGTACTTTTGGGTAACACGCCGTGCATTCGAAAAAGAAAGGCATTTTGAGAAATTAAGTTTTATTCTGTGTATGTTTAGATTAGCAAAATGCGAGTAGGGTGTATATGAGAGATGTTACATTATCAACAGAAAACATTACTCATACGTCAAGCACAGTAAAATAGTGTATATATTGATTGAAATTACAGCTAGAAATAAAACAAATGACAAATCATTCAGGCATGTGATGGAAATCGTACGAATTCAAAAAGAAAACGAAATTTCAAATCGTTCGAATTCAAAACGAAAATGAAATTTCAAATCGTACGAATTCGTTTTAAGTGTGATGGAAATCGAACGATTTCATTTCAAATTTCGGCATTTTTGTATTTTCAACAGGAGCAATTCGAAACAATACAATGCCCTGTGATGAAATTCGGTTTTTATGATTTAATTTCGATTTGAAATAACACCGAATGACTTGCTCGATTTTGAAAATGAAAAATATCACAAGGCAAATTGATTTCACTCGCCTTTTCGTACGATTTCGATTTCTATCACATGCCTGATTAATGACGATTTTAGAAACTGTATACGAGTATTGATACATTGTTACATGTTCTTTAAAACGTCCGTGGCTTCTGATAGGCATTAGATGTACTGAAGACCAAGTTTACATTGGGGACTTAAGTCGAATCAAAGCTGAGTGAAATGTATAGGTATGTCTTTTATATTAGTCTTTACTTTAATCAGCGGGACATTTTTATAAATAAACAAGACACAGTTTGACTGTAAAACAGATTTGTGCCGCCTTAAACCAACCTTTATCTATAGATATCAACCCACACAGATATATTGCTTGGCTTTATCGGGTCTCCTTTTATCAAACTGTTTTATTTAAGATTCAAATTTTCTAATCAAATTCGCTTTCCCAGTCCCACGCACTGCAGCCACATAACTCCTGACTCCCAGCAACAACTTATTTGAGTGCCTGCCACAGGAAAACAAGCAGCATAGAGTTGGCTGACATGTATGGCAGCATGCACAGCTACAGATACATCAGCACAAACTAATACAATCAAAAGCAAATGTACCTCGTGGTAAATAGCTTAGATGCTTCTTTTATGGTTTCCAGCTGTGGCTGCTGTTGGTGCTGGTAGCGGTGTGCTGCACCTGCGTGGCGGCTGCGGCTGCTGTTCGCTCTCAAAAGGCTTCAGATAAACTCAGCTGAAGGTAGGCATGGATCAAGGCAGGCAGGCGAGCAACCAGCAGCAGCAACGTAGAATAGCCGGCGGCGACTGCTGGCAGCGGTACGCTACCATCGCGCTTAAGCCGAACTGCCAGTTGCCAAGCACATGAAATATTTATGCACATTGTGTTGAAAAGGGGCGAGAATAACAGCAAACAGGTCTCTACTGCTATTTTAATATGGAATAGTAGGAGTAACGCGCAACGAGCGTTAAAAGTACATAAAACCGATTTTCCAACGCATTAATTTTTTAATTAAAGCAGCACCTTAGAAATGAAACTTTCAAATATTTTTCTATGATTTCACTAATATGCTTGACCGTTTATCATTTGATTGGCCCTTAACGTTTAGGCTTTTCAATGCGTTTGCTTTTTTCAAGGGTATGAAGGGTGCGACATTAAAACTTATTCCATAGCCGTATCTGAAGAGGATTGAGAAGCTTAATTTCCATGTCAAAGAATTTTCCCGGAGAGTTGCAAATTCTTTGCGAGAGATGGCGCCGCATAAAGAAACAATTTGAAAAAGATCTCTTTTTATATGGCATGTGTCTGCTACATCGCGCGAACACAGTGGGGAGTAACCTTACATAATTTTGAAGTAGCTCTTTGCACACATGGCTGCTATTTAATTTAACCGAATAAAAGCAACAGGAACATGGCAAATAATTAGCGCATCAAATTATAAAAAGCAAATCAAGCCAGCCTGAAATTTGCATAATTTAAACGGTTCACGACGCAGTGCCTCATTTTTTGCGAGTGCTGGAAGCAAGCATTTCTTTGGCGCCTCATAGGATTGTGCCACACGTTCAAGTAATAATCCAAGCCGCACACTTAAGTGTATTAGCACACATACAAAATTACATATAACATACTTGCATGTAGCTGTGCATTACCCATAAAATTCAAATTGCGGCAGGAGGCAAGTAAATAGGCAAGCAGCCAAGTTGAAACACGCTAAGCTCTGCTAGGCTTCTCCCCCTCGGCAGTCTGCCCGCTTAAAGTCGCTTAGGGAAACCGAAAGGAACAGCATGGCTTATCTTGGTCTTGGCCGGGGAAGCGCTTGCCGCAGCGCGCTGGCGTCATCAGTCATATTCATTTCAAATTTCACATATACAGGGAAACATGTAGCTCATACATATGAAAACATATGCACACATACACAGACGCTCAGGTGTATAGGCAGACGTGCAGGCACGGCACAGCTGTCTGTCATTTGCATTTTATTTATGATGTATGTGTGTGTGGGCTTAAGCTTGTATTTACAGGCGTGTGCGTGTATGCGAAAGGAAACCTCTTTCGCAAGTACCAGACACATTCGCTATGCATAAACTCTGAAAACGTGTCTTCGCCCAGCTGATTACTATAATCAGAAACCTTGTAAAATAGCATTTGATACCCAGTCTCACAGTTGTGAGCACAAAAATAGCAATGCACTTCCAGGAAAAAGCAATTTGAATTTCTTCCCTAATTACAATATAAGCTTATAAATAAGTAATTAACACATATTCTCTCTCACATTCTTCAAATTTAATGGAAAGTAATTCTAACTAGAACACAACTGTAGTTCCGTTAGTATATAAAGCAATTGTGTAAGAGTATGAGCGTCTGATTTTGACATGCAGGCTTAACGTGCTTAACAGGCAATATGTATGCTCAGCTATATGTGGCTGCTCTCAAGGAATCACAGTTTAAATTACACACACATACAGATACACAGACTCACAGACACACACCATGCCTGTATATGCACATTAAAAGCGACATCCTTCACTGTGTTAACATCAATTTTAAAATTTATGAAGCCACAACAAAATTTCCGCCCGTTTGTCAACGAGCAGTTGTAGCACCTTCAGAGCTCGCGCCTCTTCCACCCACCTCTACGCTTCTACCTGTCACACATACATTTATACACACTCATATGACGGCAAGGCATAAATGTATGAGTGCCGCTGAAATTGGCAATTGTTTAATGAATTGTGAAATGTTTGATTAAAATGTAATTGCTTCGTGAGTGTTGGTGTTGGTGTTTGTGCTGCTGGTGCTGGTGCTACCGCTGTTGTTGTCACTGCCATTGCCACAGCCGCTATACCTGCCGCTGCTGCCAGCAAATTTATGCATTCCATTTATTCATTACTTGCCGTAATGACTGCGAAATTTGTGTTTTTAATCTCAATTGGCAAGTGGCAGACTCAGAAATGTCTGGAATATCATTAAATTACGCTTCATTATCAGGCAAACATCCTTTTGATATTTGTATACGTTTTGAGTTCCTATGCATTTGAGTGACGCCTCTTTGATGTAATGAAATGGGCGCGTGATTAGCAAAAAATCATAAAAAGGTATGCGCAGCAAAAACTTTAAGTAAGAAAATGTTATCAGCGTGATCCTTTTCATCATTAATTATGTACACTGCTCAACAAAACTATACTTTTTCTTGCCTCAGGCTTGAAAGTGGGGTTTTATAATTATTATGTGTGTAATTGAATTTGGTGTTCCGGTTTAATCTTAATAGAAATTTTAAGTTCGCTTTTAATTGTTTGTGCGAAAAACTTTCAAATATTTTTCGAATAACGAAAATATATTGATTCATTATTATTATGATATTGGCGCTGCCTAAAGAAGCAATTTGAAAACAAAGTATCTTTCTATGTTTTTATAAGATCATTTGAGTCTCATGGATTACGATCCAGCAATCTCTTATATCGGAGACCGAGAAATTGAAAGAAAATTTCAAATTTCATTCAACAATATTATATTTACTGACCCAGAAATTCTAGGAAAATGTCTTTTTTATTTTATTTCTGAAAAACTTTGATTTTTGATTTCGAAATGTGATTCTTTATCTGAATAAGAATCAACTGAAGCCTGATAACAACTTTTGTTTTGCCTGAAGTTCAGTTTTCTCGCGAGCCCTAATGCCTCTATAGCACAGTGTTACCGATTCATATTAAGCGGCACGCATACATCGTGTTGTTCCAACGCTCTGTGAAGTCACTCAAGGCCGAGGCGTTCAACGTAAAACTGAAAATTATTAATCATCTGCGCGCACATACTTACACACCTATGTACATACTCACAACTGCCCATAAATTATGAAGCACTATGAGCGAATACGACTTGCGTGTAAGTACGTGTAACAAAGTAATTAACTGAACGGAGCTAAAAAGAACAGAAGGCCAAAAATGGGGCAAGACAAAACTCTGTCACGCGGCGTGATTGATGAACCGTTAGCTGCACGCAAGGCGTCAAAATGGCGTACGCTTACCTAATTATCGCCGTTGCGTGCAAATGCTTGGATCAAGTTATGACTTCTGTTCGCGATGGTTCCCTGTTGTCGACATTTGCCTTGCTACGCGTTTTTGATTTGTTGTTATTGGCAGTTCTCTGACTTTGTAGCTTTTGAATGAAGTAATAACGAAAAGTACTTATTATGAATTTACAGTTGCACAAAATCACACACCATCGCGGCGCAGTGACGAGCGTCAAGGTCTCCAATGCTTGCGACGTGCTCATCTCGTCCAGTCTCGACAAGACGATTTGCCTGTGGTCCTTGGAGGATTATACGCTGCTCAACAGCATGCAAATGTGCAGCCCAGTGCTGAGCACGGATATCTCCTGTGATTCGGTAAGTGTGTTCAGTCTTCCCTGCTCAAAGAGCTTTAAAGTTGTCAAATCACCATATTGAACTGAAACTTTGCTCAAAATAATATCTATCTATTAATCTATCAATTTGAAATTCAATTTATTTATTTACGAGCTATCAACAATCGGCCACATATAGCCAGTCCGAGTTATATGAAAATACTGTATGTATCTATAAACGAAAAGGTCGAAACAGTTTGACTACATAAAACAAGAAACTAAAAATGCCATCAATTTCATAGTAGTACACTGCAAAATATCTACAAACAGTTCACAACTTGCGAAAGCACTCATACGCTTTGTTGCATAAAAGCCTTAAATTTTAATAGTCTGCTAATACCGTACAGGGAAGGGGTGTTGCTTTCAATAAAACTTACAAGTAAAACGTTTTATGCTGGCTTACAAGCCAAATCCGTTCCATGAAAAATTCTTTCTATTTCTTGCTTTCCTCCCCGCGCTCTGTTTGCATGCTGATCTTAACGCTCAATAAAAATTTTTCACTTGCCAATTTTGTATGCAAGAAATGAAATAAGTTTTGCACATTCCCTCCAGCAAGCTTGCATGTACTTTACCTCGTAATCAATTGCCTGTTCTAGTGCGATCTCTGGCAACATTGTTGTTGTGAACCTTTACAACTTCCTCGCCTGCTCAAACGGTAGTTTTTCGGCACACGGGCAAGTTTTTGGCAGGCACGTGACAATTTATGCGTACATAAACCAAACAGGGTACAAAGCGAGAGGGCGAAGGGAAGCAAAAAGGTAAGCCAGCGCCCACTTTCGGCGAAACAGCCATGGAAATATGCTTTCGCTCCACTCCACTCCATATACTTGTACTTTATTTTCTCTGCATTTTCTTTGAACGCTCGTTATGATCTTTATCTAGCGATTTTATTCGGAGCGTCTTGTATCCTCGAGAACACAAGACTTAACTAATATCCCGCACTCATTTTGCTAAAAATTCACAGTATGTATTGTAGATTGCGCCCAGGACCAGGAGGCGCATAGTCAGTCCAAAGGGACTGAAAAGGAAATAAAACGGCTCCGGTAGCAATTGCAAAAGAATTAAGAACAACGTTGCTGATTATCTTCTCCGATTACGTTTCCAAACGAATTAGTCCATTAGTTCAAAATTGTTGATTTCAGTGTAAACTTGATGACGGATTTGCTACAAAACTTTTATAGTATGCATTAACTTCGATTCTGGTTTCAATTTCGTTTCCATTTGGTCCCCGAACGAACACTTAGAAGATGCTCGAAAAACTGCAAGATGAAGCTAAATTCCGAGCTCCGATATCCCCTTGAAATATTCCTCACTTCCGCCACATCATTGCTGGTAGCATCAATTTTCCTGGCTTAGCTTACCTTGCCCTATGAAACGTAATGCAATTCTTTTTGCTTATTTTGGCTCTACTTTTTGTGCCTTTGTTTGCTCCACTATCGCTTGTAAGCTCAGATAATCACATGCTGATGATAGCGATGTGTATGCATGAGAGCATGTCATGGGATGCTATACGTACACGCACACGTATGCATATATAAACACCCCACCCCTACATTTCTAAAACAAATAGGCATACATAATAACAAAGCACTTCCAATGGCACACAAACACAGACATATACCAACAGAGGAAGCTAATCTACGCTCCTTGAGCGCCTCAAATGACAAGGACATGACAAAATGAAAAGGAAAAACTAAATCGGATTTTTACAGCTATTGTCTGCTTGTCGAAGTGAAGGTAACACGCCAATCCGGGATATAACTAAATTGTGTGCATGCGTACCGGGTATGATTGGAGAATGTGAGGATATTCGTATTTCACTGTGCGTGCGTGTGTGAGCATGTGTGTGTTTTCTTGAGTATTTAAATTGAGCTGCATTATCGCGCGTAGCAAGACCAAAGAATCTAAAATGTCAGTGAATGAGCAGCTTGGGCAAGCCAATTTGATTTTATGCCAGGGCGAAATGCGCCCAGCGTACTGCAGTGCGTATGAGTAACAAGCGAGTAGAATCGACTGTAGACAAACTAATTGTGAGTGTGTCTGCAGTACGCTCGGAGAGTTGCCAATTGTTCACAAGAGAAGGAGGCGCGCAAAAACAAAAACAATTTGAAAACAAATACTCGGTAATTTTTTAGATTATGTGGGAGTATGGAGTATGAATTGCAATATCAAACTCCAAATGCGCAGAATTTTCATTTGGAGGCAAGTAGTACTCTGTGCCCCATCGAATTTGTATTAAGTCTTTTCTTTCATTCAATTGCAATTAAGCCAACTTCAGTGAAAAATGCTACCTGCTCCAAAGTTACTCATTAAAATGCATGCAGTGCATAATGGAAAATCCCTTTTTAACTACGCTCGGCAATCAAATTCGCTTTTCGCTCATTAAAAATTTTAATGCGAAATTGTGCTCTGCTGCAGCATTGAATTTATTCAATTTTCTGCAAGAATTCCAAAAACTCGACTGCAGTCCGCATCTCATCCTCCACTTGTTATAAATTTTCCTGAATTGTGTGGATTACTTTTATATGCTTCAATTTAAACTTTGCTGCCATCTTACAATAGAACTTTAAATAAGAACGTGGCAGCGCGCAGAAGGGGGGCATGACATGAAAGGGCAGCATAGCATGTCGGCGAACGAAGCTAAGTGCAAGTATATTTCCGGCTTCCGTTTTTCATATACTCTATTGAGCTGCATGCTGAGGCAACGCCAATGCCCGCAGAAGTATCAAGCCAGCAGCGAACAACTACAATTCGTCGTCTGCCCTTGGGGCGAGCGAGGAGCGGGTGGTGTGGGGTATGGCGATCCACGCACTTCGCTTTTACAGCATTGCAGTTTTTTCGTTCATATGCAAGTGTTTTTTACAGAGTCGTACTTACCGCCTTAAGGTATGCTATATTCAACATGAGTATTGTTGGACGCCGAAGAGAGAAAGTTGTATTTTTAGCCACGCACGCAATTTGAAATTGTGGACAGTATTTAAGTATTACTTTCGAAGAAAGTCCAACTAATTTCACCTATACTAACAATTCAATGTCCAGCAAAACAAATATCAACTGTGTCTGAAAATTCGTATTTGACCAAATTTGCCTGAAATTTCAACATTTGATCAAAACAAAAACAAATTATGCCATCGTTAGAAATGCCTACACCCAAGCTAGAGTGGCAGCAACTGCAAACAATTACAAAGACATACCACCACACAAAAGTGTCAACGCCAGCTGCCAACAACAAAAAGACAGCCGCAATTGTCATTAAGCCAGGCGTAGAAGTAAACAATTGCGCGTGCAAATGAAAGGGGTGAAGCACCCTACACCCTGCTCCGACGCAATATTACACGCTGGCATGGCGCTAAGGCCACTGGCATTCGCACGGCAGTCAGTCTGCCACTCAACCGGTCAGCATTTGGGAGGGGCAGACAAGCGCTGTGGCCGCGCCGTGGCGCTTTGACTTCATATTTCATGCCTACCGCAGTACGCAAAATTCAATTACTAATGGCTTCCCACTTCGCCCTCAACTTGCAGGTTTTCCTTTTGGCCCATTGCGATGACAACTGCTTGTACTTGCGCACGCTGGCCACCGGCAAGGAGCTGCACACTTTCAAGGGTCACAAGTCTCGGGTAAGTGTTCGGCGGGGGTATGCGCCGCAAAAAGGCGCAGCTCCGTCACGTGAGCTGTTTATAGGGAAATTAAAATGTAAATATTGGAATTCATGCTAAAGTGGGGCGTTTTTTAAATTTTAATGGCGCTTTAGCACTTTACCGCCGAAAGGTCAAAGTGTCATTGTAGAATGGACTTCACACCAAAACACGAATGCTTACCTGGGAGATGATATGAAAACTATATTTTTCAATATTTCCCAATATTTTTTTCAAATGTTTTTGGCAAACTAACAATTTTCAGCAAATTCATGAAAATCAAACCAAATTTTTCTCAACTTGAGTTTCTTTAAATTTAGGCAAAATCTAAAAATATTAGAAACACTTGATCATATTTCACACGGTCCATTTAAGCGCTGCTTTTTCCACAGCCCAACGTAATTTTGTATGTATATATTTTTTCACTGAAACAGTCTTATCCTAATAAATGTCCTAAAGCTAATTTCATTATTCACGGTTAAGCAATGTGAAATCATTCCAATTATTGTTTTAATTTTTTTGAAGTAATTTTATGCTTAAACCAGTTTTCCAGGACTGTCAAAACTGCAGCTGAGTGAAACGCAAAGAAATAATATCTTAAATTTTATTGAAATTGAATGGAAAATCGAGAAAAATGTGTTTCTGATTATTGTTGTATATTTGTTACTAATCCAAATCTTGGGCGTAACAAGGCTGATTCCACATTTAAAAAAGGCCATAAAAATGTCAAGTTCCTTTACAAAAGTCGTAATGCATTTTTATGTTTGCGCTTAAGCAAAGTTTTTTCTACTCACTCTTATTATCCCTCCCTTCCATACTATCTTAACCACTCTGATCCACACACTCGCAGATACGCACTATCTCCATAGCGAAGGACAGTCAACGCGCTGTGGTAGGCTGCGAGGACACCCGCGCGCTCATATACGACATGCACTCTGGCAAGCTGATACGTTCGATGCCGCCCAATCCGGGTCCCGTCACCGCCGTCTACGCAATGGACAACGATGACTTCCTCATCACGGTCGGCGGCAACAAGATCACCTTTTACTCCTTCCGCAACGAGGAGCTCTACGTGCATCCCTACTCGCACAATCACCGGCGAAAGCGGTCACTCAAGCGTTCGCTGCAGTCGCAGCGCTCCCCCTCGACGACGCTGCCACCCATTGCTTGCTTCGATGTGTCGCGCGACTCCCAGCAGGTGGCCATTGCCTCCGGCCGCAGCGTGCACATCGTGAAGATCAACACGCCCGAATATCAGAACACCTTGGATGGACATTCCAGCGCGGTGACGTGCCTGAACTTTGCGCCGAACAGTGAGTTCCTTGCGACCGGTTCGGAAGACCGCACTGTGCAGGTGTGGAACCTGACTCAGGGCCATGCCACTAACATGTTCAAGGTAAATATTTTTGGGAGCGCACGTGGAATTGAACAGGCCAACTAATCCCCCCCTTCCATCCTTCTTCCCTACTCCCAGAGCCACAATGCGCCTGTGCTCAGTGTGGTTGTGCTCATGGACTCGCGACGAATCATCTCGTCAGATCGCGACTCGATGTTGTATGTCTGGATGGCAGATGCCGGGAATCTGCTGCAAACTATACAGGGTCCCTACAGATCGCTGGCCGCCACCAACAACATGAAGTTCGCGGTGAGTACTCGAAGCTGGCAGTTCCCTAACAAGCCCCAATCTAACTTCCCAATGCTGCATTCACATTGTCCACGCATAGGTGTCAACCAACGGCGACAATACGCTCAAGATTTGGTCACTCACACGCGAGGATGAGAAATACTCCGTCTCGCATTCGGATGAAATCACTTGCTTCACCATCACCGCGGACAGTTTGTACGTGATCACGGGTTCACGTGACATGTCGTTGAAGGTGTGGCAGGCCACCGGCGGCAAGTTGGCGCAGGTGCTGGTGGGCCACACAGACGCAGTGACCTGTGTGACCGTGGCGGTAACCAATAAGACGCAAGTCATATCCGGCTCGAAGGACACAAATCTGCTTATCTGGGATCTGCACACCGGCGATGAGGTGCATACGCTAGCCGGCCATCTGGCGCCAGTCATTGGCGTCAAAGTTTCCGCCGATGGTAGGTGTTTTTGAGGGTGGGACGAACCTTTTTGTTAACTTGGTTGTACTTGCGGAATACTTTTCATAGGCTCCACCGCCATTTCCGGTAGTGATGATAAAACACTCATTGTGTGGGAGACCAAACGCGGCTTGGCCTTGACGTCGCTGCAGATACACGTACCCTTTACTCGCTTCGACATCAGTCTGGAGTGCTCACGCATACTGGTGCAACTGGTGGATAGCTTCAATTTGCCTGTGATTTGCTTGCACAACACGCCAGCGCAGTATGTCAAATTGCCCACGTATTCGGCACCCGCGAGGGATGTGGAAGGTGAGTCGGACAGCCAGACGAGCCATCATTCTTCTTACAATCACACTTCTCTTACTGCCGATCACCCTGCTATGTCTACCCAAACACTCTACCTTCTCTCCATCAGATCTACGTCCGCAAGGTCCCAAACGTCAAATGAAGCGTCTGCTCAAGAAGGAAGTCTCGCTGGACACGTACACCTGGCAAAAGAAGTACGGCCATCTGACATCGTCCGTGATGATGGCACAAGTGGACGAGCGCCTCAAGCGACGCTTCTCCGTCTCTGCCAGTATGGAAGAGATCTCAAAGATAGCCGAGATGAAGACCATCACATCGCAGACCAATTTGGGACCAGAGCAAGCCGCGCTAGCGCAATCACAGCATTTCGATCAATTGGAGGCGCTGTGGAACAAACGCTCTCCGCCGCGACGCAGACATAATGTGGTAGGTTCCGCCAAAATGCACGCTCCCGCCAACCCCTCGGGGCAAAGCCGAAATGTAGAGTTTATAGAAGCCAACACTCTAGCCGCAGTTGTGAACTCGGGCAGGGTTCCTGTTTTTTTCTTTTCTTTTTTCTTACGTTGCTCTCTAACTCGGTGTGCCACAACTCTTCTACAAGAGGACATGGCCATTAAGTCAAGAACTACAGCATCTGAATAGCTTCATTCGTAGTCGTGGAAGTCTTGTGTGATTTAGTTTTGTTGCAAGGATTATACAACATATAGAATGTTCATCTTATGCAAACATATCTTTTTATAACGTGTCTAAAATTTCATCTCAGAGCCAACCATTTCTTGCGCTCCGTTTTATTTACCCTTTCACACTTTCCGCCTATAACATAGAATCAGATGCACATTCTATATATAGTATAATTTCTAATTGTAGTTAGTAGAGCTCATAATGCAGCAACGATATATTACTGGCTCTTTCTTGTTTCTTTTCTCTTCCTTTTTCCTTTTGCTTCTTACCTCTGCTGTTATGCTATTTTATGATACAAACGCCAAATGCGAAATGACATTGTACACTCTCAGGGTCTCTCACGTCAAACATCGCTCGTGGAAGACCGCCTCGAGTCATCCGACGACGATGAATACCACGACGAACGTACAGGTATGTTATCCGCGTCCTACGACCGTATACATAGTTTAGCACTCTCCTCGAGCATGCTGGTAATGCGTCCGATCTCCTGCCCCGAACCCGCATGGGATACGCATAGTTTGCGATTGCCCTCCAGCACGTTTGCACAAGCACACACACAACAGCAACAAGAACACGCCCACCACTCCCATCACCAACACCACCAACACAACCGCACGCACGATCGGAATAACTGCGAATGCTGCGGCGCACAAACACGCGCTCGAGCACACTCCAACGCAGGCGAGTACCGCAGCAACAGCTACCGCGGTCCCATGTCCCACCAGCCTGATCTAGTGAAAGATCTCCAGCACGACGGCAACAACTACGCACACAGCGAACACGATTCTCCGCAGCAGCATAGCAAGTTGCTGAGTTTCTTTCGTTGGGGTAGTCTCAAGTCCCGCCTCGCACATCGCCGCAATTGCCACTCGCTGGAGCCACACGCCAATGACAACGCTACAACGGGCCCGGCGAGCATTCGGCTTTGTGGCAGTCATGCCACTACCCGACCCAGAGCCATGCCCATTATAATCGTCGAGAACTACGATCATCGCAATGTGCGACAGTTGCGCACCAATACGATTCTGCATCCGAAGACCATACACGCCGCTTGGGGACATGTAGCCGAAGAAACACCAGCCACGACCCTCAAGCGCCAATCCGAAAACCAAAAATCTGAGGCCACCCCACCCACAGCTACCACCAAAGCATCCTCTTCTCGTGGCTTCCATTTCTCCAAATTTTTGCGTGGCCCGTGCAATTTCAATCGCTCCCACTCGCGGAACTCTGCACCTCAAATTCGCAATCCAGATTTACCGCCGCCAGAATTGGGCGCAGTTGGCGTCAGCACCACTCAAAGCAGAGCATCCTTTTGTGGTGCGCCGATTAAAGCTAAAAACCCACAAAAGTCACAACGACCCAAATCTCTGTCCTCCGCCATGCCTGCAAGTCGCTCCAGTTGCATTTCGCAGTGATGCATTGGACTAACTGGAAATAAGTTCGCGTAAAAGGCGCAATGAAGAACCCATAAAAAATGTTCCTCCTATGTATTTCAATAAGGTCTCTCAAATTCTCCTTATGATTTTAGGAACCTGTCTACTCGCTCAGAGATGAGTTATTTTCCACAAAGCTATTTGAAATCAAATAGCATATATGTAGGAGTATATATAGGAATTTGCTCCATATTGTGTAGGCGGAAATTAAGAAAATGTGGTGTTATTAACTGAGAAAGTCTATTAGTCAGTCGAGGACTTTTTCGAACTTAAATTCCAATTTCCTTTGAAAGAATCAAGCTTTTAATGAACAGGACCACCTAAATGAAGGCGATTGTACTCGGATAAAAGCAATTTTTCCTGTTTGATTTTTTTCCAATTGCTATATTTTGATAGTTTGATTGATTCGCTCAGTACTTGAGCTTGACCTATTTGACTTCAGGCCACTTTGTGTCCTGAGATGTGCCATCGCCAAAGAAAGATGGCTGTCTTTTCAATTTACTGATGCATCATAGAGCCCTTTTCAGACGATCGCTTAGAATTTGTATACTTTTTTCGAAGCTTTCCGGATTACTACTCAGCATGCGGATATTTACCACATCAACTCGCACCCTTTCTGCTCCACAAAATAATTCCCGACAATCCTGAAATGCAACACTGTCAAGCAAAAACCTACCCACACTGACACGCACCTGCACTTGCTCTGTGGAATGTATTTTCTTTATAAATTTGCCGTTTTTGCTAGTAATTTTTGCAATTTGAAATGTTTCTTACAAAAATATTGTAGCTGCATGCTTTTGCATAATTTCTTTAATGAGTTGTACCAATTGGAACATGTAAATAATTGTACGGAAAGAGAAATGCATTTCAAGTATAATTCGACACAATTTCTTTATGTTTTATTTTAACATATCTTCTGAAAGGTAAGTACTAACTATTCGTCCAAAAATAAACGAAGTGCTGTGCAACTAAATGCACAACTGTTGTCCCAGTTACAGTCTGCTCAGAAGGAGAGCAGATAATGAGAGCAATTTTCATGGCGATTATGAGGACAGTGGCAATTTGAAAAATATTTATGTGTCCTTTTATTTATGCTACCACTGACAAATGTATGTATGGATTCATTTGAGAGGCCCCTGTGAACTACGTATATCAACTTAATTTTCATTGAAGACTATATACTACTATAATTAAATGCACACAGAAAAGTGCGGGTTGTGGGGAACAAGGGAACTATTCGAGGCAAGCTGGTGCGTACCCTCACATCTTGGCCTCACACTATATATGTTCTACCAAAAAAGACTCAGTTCAGGGGCCGCTTTGCTGTTGAACCAGTGGATGCTTCGTTCAAAGTTTGGGTTGCTAGTAAAGCCCTTAAATCCCTAAAGGATCTGATAGAGCAGCTCGAACTTGTTGGGCAATTGTTCGGATGCTGAAGGCCATAAGTAAATTGTATAACATCGAAGAAATTTCAACAAACCAAATTTCATAAAATTCTAAGAACCGGTTGAACTTCCTTACTTTTTCAACTAATCATTCTAAATAACTTCAAAGTTATGATATGTTTTAAAAGTTTTTCTTATGATTGGCTTAAATTTTGAATATAAAATGGAAAATGAATATCAAACCACATCTGAAATAAAGATGAGATCTAAGTACGTCGCTATGCCAAGAAGTAGCTCGCCAAAAGTCGTCTCATTCTTTTGAAGGTAAGTAGTCTCAAGCACGTTCAAAACTACGACAAAACAGTTATTTCACTTCCGTTCTTTTTTTGTCAAATAAACGTTTTCTACGGTTTTCGTAAATATACTCGTACTTATGTTTTTTTCTTACGAACTTTCCAATTATACATAAGAGTAAATGTGTTACGCAAATGACAAGAATTATTTAAATAAACTTGAAAAAAAACGCCTGCTGGGAATAAAATGTGAAATCTAATTGTAAACAATGATATCCTCTTTTCCTCCTATTCTCCTGTCCATACAACAAAAAACAAACTGCTAATTGAAAATTCAAAACAATTTCAATGCAACAACTTGGAAACCAACTAAAAATTTTAAAAAAATTCCGACTGCTACCGAACTTCATCGCCTGAAATCCCATCAAATAGTGCACTCGAAAAACAGCTCCCGCAGCTCCCTGCAACAACCCATCGCCTAAGCAGCTCTCGGGCCACACAGGCACCACCTACGCAACTACCACCAACACAACCAACACTTCACCTAAAAAGGCCAAATGCAATTAAAATAAAACAAAAGGAAGAATGTAAAGGGTTTAAGCAACTGCTTAAGAGCAACCGCTCCAAGCGACCTGCTTTTAGAATGATAAAATGTAGTTTATAAATTTTACTTAGACTTTTTTCTTCATTAGTATTTTAAATATAAATGTGTGTGCTTTTTCTTCAACTTCCTTTAACCGCAACCACTGCACTTCATATGCCTACGATTTTCTATTGAAATTGAAAATACCCTGAATTTTGCTGTGCAATATTCAATATGTACCAAACGTTTCTTTCACTTCTAGACGAGCTCGATGATTTCTTTTAAAGTGTTCCCGCGCTCTAATTTCTTCATATTTGCATTTCAATATGCGCTCAGTGCTTGAGATTTTTCGACTTAACCAATCAGAAGGTACCTAATGAGTTCAATTACCTCACTGAAGCTGAACAAATTTTTACTAAAAGACAGAAAAACTAAACTAAACTGAACAGAAAAAATTTTTTTTCAACCATTCCACACACATAAGCGTTTATTAATCAAATTTGCAGAGAGAAAGAGGAAAGAGAGAGCAAAATATACAATATAAATATATAATTTTCATTGAAAAGACTAAAAGCAAAGCAATTAGTTCATGTCAATGCTAAAACGTGCCTCCACAACGGATGCCATTTCGTCTGGACGCGCGCTGGTTAGCAAGCTGGCAATGGCTGTGCAGTGGTAAGTACTCCACAACACGATAAGTTCCCCCCGCCCACCATCAAACCTATCAACGCGTATGTCATTGTATGAAGAACGCTTTCAAGCCGTAAGGAATTAGCCTTAGCCTCTTAGCTTTAGCTTCTAGCCAATTAGCGTAGAAAATGCTTTGATTGTTTGTGTTTTGCGGCGAAGTAGTCATACGCAAGTGATGTCCTTCTCTGAAAGCAGCTGCAAATAAACGCTAAATTAATCGTAGACTACTATTTCCTTTTTATACACGCTGCAAAATTTGAAGTTCTAGTTTCCGTGTAGATAATTCCTATCATTTGGTGCTATGAAGGAAACGCCAGAGCAGTGCTGTAATATTAGGATTGCCTCAACATTTCGATAAATGATTTCCTTTGAATCTGCCTCCTCAGCTTTTAACATTATGAATATAAATTTTTGATGATGTTTTATTTAAACCAATTCATATTTTCGAATATATTTGTCGAGCTTTGGTTGTATTTTAGACATAATCTCTACTCATAATGCTTGTAAAGTTTATTCGAATTTTTTTTAATAACTAAAAACGGGCTAGAATATTTTTCAAATTTGCAACTGCTTTCGCACACTTCAACCACACTCTATACACACTAAAAAAAGCTTAAAACTTATGCTTATTAATGTTAACATTTAGAACTATTTCTGCCAGTAATATAAAACAGTATACTGGGTGCTTCGAGAAAGTCAAGCCAAATAAGCCTTTTTATTTTGAATTATCAGCAAAAATATTTTGAAACTTTCAATGATGGCTTACTTTTCGAGCACTCTGTGTTTTTAAAGAATCGCAATCGCCAGTTTTAAATACAAAGACTTAAAACTTTACCTCTATTTCTTCGTCATGCAAAGATCATTTCGCTGCAGGAGGAGGAGGCGGACACCACTAAGGAGGAGCCGTAGGAGAGCAGTTGTGGAGCTGATTCTTGCCGTGAGTTTGCTTGAGAAGAGCTGGTATGCCATATTTTAGCGCACTTCTAGAAAATTAAGTGAAACATTCTCATTTTAAGAAAGAATTTTTGTGTTATCTGCAAAACAAATGCCTGCAAAGCAGTAAGCAGTTCTAGAAATAGGTTCTAACAATAAAATCGAGCATACAAATGCCACTAAAAAATCTCAAAATTACGCTAAGCAATAAATTACAGTCTAAGCCAAGCGCACTTGAACTTAAAACTGCATATCTACATGAAAACCAAACGGAAACACACAATTTTATGCAAGAGTGATTTAAATTGTAAAGCCACCGTTCCTTGTTACAAATTTCCTAAATCTTTGAAATCACTGCACAATTTTTAGATTCAAAAAGAAGCAAACCAACTTTCTTTTAAAAACTTTTGGCAAGTTCTAATTTGTGTAACAAAATAAATTTTAAAAAGAACAGAGTTAAGTAATGTAATTATAGTAGTTTCACACACATACACACGGCCATACGCAGAGAAAACTCTGGCATTTACACACACAAGTATAAAGTAGATCAAGTTTGAACAAAAGGGGTTAAAAGCTCAACTATGCTTAACACGTTACGATGCTTTGTCAATGACTCATAGAAACCTTAGCAAAATGGCATTAGTAAAATGTACTCACACACACATATATAGAAAGTTATTAGTAATTTACGCAGTTCCATACACAGCATACTTGGAAAACAGCAACAGTAGTTTTGTTAACACTGCGATTGCAAAAAAATGCATATGCAAATGCAATCTAAAGAAGCTTAAGCAATTCAAACAGAAAAGATGACATTTTAAAGTAACTGCTTTCAGTACCTTAGTCTTAATATTTCCTTAAAGGACAACAAATTTCTTAATATTGGCATGCTCTTATTGTAATCCAAAGGGTTTTCTCTAGATCATGGTATGAAGAATACACCTTCCTTTCCGTACTCTGTACAATGTGGCACTATAAATTTATTTCTTTGGCCATGTGGTGGAAATGCCATCGATTTCACAGATGATTCCGCGAGAACATTTCTTTTCGCTTTGCTGATATTCCAAGTAAAATTTTGTTAAATCTTTACACCTCCCGCACTCTTAATTTGGACACACCACCAGATATGCCTAAAGTTTCTAGTTATATCGATCAGATCATTAACTGTCCTGAAAATAAACAAACCTATCGAATTTTCACTCAAAATTAAATAAAAGTAAATATTGAAAGACAATCAAACTTTGCATGCAAACAGAAGTGAGCGAGCAACATGTTTTTGCACACTGCACCACACTAACGATGTTTTGTATATGTTAGAATGCCTGTGCGTCTGGTAGTAATACACGTAATGTTTAATGGGTCAATAAAAGGTACAGTGGAAGCAGATGGACAGCAAAACACGGCGCACAGGCGCAGCAATATTAAATGGTCGCACTTTAGCTATAGTGGTATGTAAGTGTGAGCGCACTGAGCGAAATACGTATGAAGAACTTGCTAAATCCGCAACGGGTCGGCAAAGCAAGTTGTAAGTTTTAAATTGCATTGCAAATACATACTCTAGCAACACACACGCACACTCACACACTTATACACACTTCGAATAAGTTTCTATGCTCTAAAGCATTATCTATATGTACTTGTGTTTGTATGTATGTGTAAGTTAAAAAGAAAATAAATGTGCAAGAATTTAAAACTTAACACATAAGAATCTTTTCTTGCAAATTTAATTTTGTTGGTAAAATGCATGGCCTTTGAGAAACTTGCTTGGGAAAAGGACACCCTGGTATTTTACTTAGGTAGAGCAAGCTAAAAATCAGGTAAGATAAAATTGAAGAGATAGCTGTACTAAGCAGCACTCATGACTCCAACTTATACTTCGAGTCCATTTATCCTTTTAACGCTTTTTTATTTACACTATATATCGGAATCATACTCTGCATTAGTACTTTTTCAATCGGACAAACTACCACCAACAAGTTGTTCAACCAGATATCAATTATAACTCTTCTGGTGAAAATCACTTATAAATATTTTGTATCGTTGTGTTTTTGATCAAAAATTAATATTAAATATTCATCGCTACTTTTCGGCAATAAATAGTAATAAGTAAAAATTCCAGCGTTTTGCCTTGAAATTAAATCTAGTCTGCCCGCTCCCGCGCCCGCAATAGACGACATTTTACGCCAAATCATGCTCTTATTAAAGCAAATTCGTTTGTCGGTTATAAATAATGTACCCTTCTTGCCAAATAAACAATGGTAACACACAAATGAATAAAAGTAACGAACACACGCACGTATACAAGTACAAACATAAGCACAGACGCGTTAATTAAATATGTACACTTGAAAATGCTGGGCCGACGATGGGCCCTATGTAATTGTGTGTGTGTGTGTGGGGGGCCAGTGTTGCTTGAAGCAAACAAAATTCAGCCAAATTAACGACGATTATTAATCATCAGCTAATTGTGGTTCTGTGTAAACACATACATTTGTTTGTGTATGTTTGGAGATTTGTATAATAACAAAATTTATAAGCCTACATGCCAACTGTTCTGTATCTCTGTTTATAGATCAGAAAGCAAAACACATGGCACACACCTACACACAGGCACAGCCACACACGCGCCATTAATGCCATTGTTTCTGCTGCTACCTATGTATATACATGCGAATCAAAAGAGCGACAAAAAAGATTTTCTACTATTTCAATTCGACTTCTTTTATATTGCAGAATTTTATTGATGACAAGGCAACAAGAAAGGGACATCTGCCTCATTCTAGGCCATTGAACAATCAGGCATGACTTTAACTTTGATTCTCATTTTGGCACACAGATTATAAATAATTATAAATGCGATTACAAAAACATTCAAGCACATCCTACAAAGTCGGAAGTTGGTATTAATATCGGCAGAGAGGCAGACTTAAAGGAATATTTGATTCCAAATTTTTCTTTAAGGTAGCTTGTAAACATCGATACAAATCGATTGTGCATTCATATTTGGAAATTTAAGAAAACAACAAGAACAACAACTATAGCTCAAGCAATTCACTTATAAGCCGCTATCGAGTTAGTATGTGTTAGTAACTGTTTATTTGGAGTGAACATAATACCAACAACTAATCGTAATTGTGTAACGACAGCACAAACACATGCACAATACCCACCCACACATCAACAAAGTCAAATGCCAAATGTGTATTTGAATGCGAATATCTATGGCTTGTACTACATACACATATGTACATATGTATGTATGCATGAGTGCATATGCTTGTGTGCTGATTTCCCGGTTTCCCAATAGCCGGCAATGGAGCGTTAACCCATAAATGTCATTACTTGATAGTTTTGCACTCATACCCGTGCTAAACGACTCATTGTTTTTATGCTCTATTGCATTTGTATGCGTAATTCGAACATTTAGTTGGGAGCGTAAGAGTGTGCTCAAATCCTTTGCAAGCGTCAACAATAAAATCGATTCAACAGTTCAAAATTTATGCAGAGAGTGAGCTTGGAGGGTTCTGACAAGGCTGCCAACCGGTTTGGACCCAAACCAGTAAATCTCTAGCCTAAGCCTGTGGAATTGATCGTGCTTCGAAGTGAATTCGTTTTGTTGTGAACATTTCATTCGATTTGCAATCGTAATTTTCATTAATGAACGCTTGCAAACTTCAATTAAAACACACTGCCACAACTTTTCTTACAATTATTTGCAATAATGTAATGTAATGTAGTACTTCAACTTGACAAATCACTTAAAAACAATTCACCCGAAATAATCTCAATTTAGACAGTGAATTTCAGCAACCCTCTCCATTCGCAAATTCCAACCTTACGCCCATTCCCCTTCAGCCTACAATTATGGCTACTTGCACTCGTAAGAAAACCTCAGACGCAGCTTCAGTTTTCAACAGCTATTACCGCCAACCGCACCCGCACAGCCCAGATTCCCGCATCTCAAACCACTGGTGCCGCACACAGCCATTTGCAGCAATTGTCCTTGCTGCCACCACATTGCTTCTTGGGCATTCAACTACACATTTTGTGTGCGGTTTTAAGCTCTTTCTTGAATCCGACAGCTTTTCTTTTTTTGTCTTGCCGCTTTCTTTGCTGTCCTTCCGCTTTGTTCGACGCCTCATTTTTCGTTTTAATTACACATTCGAAAAGATTCTTCACATTCAATCCGACCCTTTTACGAGTAGTGCAATTCGGGTCAGTTTGCTTCCGTTGTCCGAGCATTTGCCATTCGCTTCTTTGTTTGCGATGTTTTCTTTGGGCTGTTCAGCTCGAGGCATTTTCCGATAATACTTAATGCTTTTCCTATTTATTATTAATTAGAAGGCCTGTCGACCATAGCATCCCAACGGTGCCGAAAAATTAAATGTATAGAATGTATCGCTCCGAAAAATGCCCGACATTTCCATCTAGGAATTGACACCCCTTGTAATCAGAGTGGTAGTCTCAGAACAGCGGGGCAGTTTTGTAGGTTCGCAATCAACTTGCTGAACAATCGATTCGCCGTAATTACTATAAATCAACGATCGCGATTGTGGTGGAATTGGGATTACAGTAAGTTCGCTGGGGGCCATGACGTTTGTGGTTGCTCAAACGTAGCCAGTACATTCCGCAGCATTACATGCACCGACACAAATACAGAAACAAGTTAAGCGTGACACTTTAGGTTGGTCCCAGCTTCTGCTTCAATTCAATTGGACTTCGCTTTTATTGTTGGGGTGTTTCTGGTTTTGCACCGCCTCATGCTTGAAGTGAAAATTGTCACCTTTTTTGGTATTTACCCTCGACTAAAGTAATTGATCAAGTGGGTTTAACCTTCCGCACAAGCTAAAAAAATGGTCGCTTTTAACTGTTTAGCTCCAATTTACAATTGGCCGACTCCTTGGGTGAAAGACAATTTTGGGATTCGAATAAAGTGCCCTTGGAACAAAAGCTGGGCAAAAAATTAATGAGACTTTCCACAAGAAAAACTACAGATTTAATTGTCATAGAAAAACCTTATTTTACAAACGGAACGACTACGACATTCATTTTATTTCAAGGTCGGAGTAAGTTGTTAAACCACCAGTGGATTAGCTGCAGGCCAGCACGGCGTGCAATAAAGGCCTTTTATACCCTACACCTATGGTAATAGGGTAAATTAACTTTTGCAATTGTAATGCATTAAAGGAGCCGTCCTAAGTAAAGACATAAGTATGTATGTACATACATATATGAAATGATCAGAATCATTTTCTGCCTTGATTTCCAGTTGTCCTTCTGTACTTCTGTACGTCCGTCTGTCTGTCCGCCTGTCTGTTTGTCTGTCTCTCTGTCTGTCTGTCTGTACGCCTATAGTTGCAGGTGAGAAAGAAGGAGTTGTCCGAATTGACTTTAAGTAAAAATAGCTTAAATTTGTCTGAGAAAAATAAAGAATTATTAATAAGTAGTCGCTAACCAGACATTTTATATAACATATAAAATCTCTGGTAGAACTTCATGTCGTTGCCCGACCTTCTAGCAACAAAAACATGTCGTTGCAATGGGACAGCTGACTGATAACAGCGATAAGAGCGATATTTAAGGTCACAATAGACGATTCCCTTTTGCCAGCATGCCAGTAATTATCATAATAGCCCAAATCACAATCTTGTGCATTTGAGACTGCAAATTTGTGCAATAGTAAATTTTTGCCGTCAATTATGAGCAGTTTTTACGTTTAGCATGCATCACTTTTTGCAAAACACGAAACTCACAGCTGATTGTCACAAAAACAGCTGATTGGCAAACACTTAAATTATTTTCTGCTGGAAATTTTAACTTTTTGCTTTAACATTCTCAGTCCACTTTTTGCTAGGTCTTTCTCTTTTTATGCGCCGTTTTATTTCTTTTATTTCCATTTTTGCTGATTTTGCGTTTATTTCTTAATTTTTTGTATAGTAAATATACTACGGGTTTTTGCAATTGCATCTCTGTATATTTTGTTAGTGTAGAGTTATTGCACTTCACATTCACAAATCTTTGACATTTTGACAGATACAAGTTCTTATTTCGATTCTTTAGTATCCAAAGCAGTGCAAATAGTAAGAAGTGTAAGTTCTGAAGCAGTTAGTTGAAGAAACAAATCTTACAGCATTTAAACAAAGCGTAAAGAGCATAAAGTACTTTTGATTGTTCTCGCCACACTGAGGTGAGCGCGTTCCGGCTTAATGCTGCAACACTTAGGGCACTTGCTCGATCATTTCCTTGGTGGTTTGGCGGTGGCATTGCCGCGCGCGGCACAGCGCCCTGTAAATGGCACGATATCAAGCAAATGGGAAAGTACCGAATCCAGAAGAAGTGTCGCATTTGTTTGATAAGAAGTTTCAGTATCAGCAGCCGGCGGATGAGAGCCGTAGTTGGAAGCTCCCACTCCCAGCATCAACGGCACTTTTCAGTGAGTACTATCAGCTAGAGCCGCTGCAGGAACTGAAGAAGAGCCTGAATGTCATCAAGTCGAAGCTGAACGAATACGAAATTGAGGCCTGGAGTGAACACACACGACGCAGAGATCCCGGTACCGAACTTCCATTTCGACTTAAGACAGATATGAATGCTGAATTTAGCACAGTGGGTTGGTGCAAAATTTTCGAATGTTTGAATAGTTATCCACTAGTGCCTGGGCCACAATTGAATACGCTGCATTTGTGTGAAGCTCCCGGTGCATTTATAACCGCACTCAATCATTATCTGTATACCAATTACAGCAGCGAAAAGGTGACTCCCAAATAATTTCCCCAATTTAATTACACTAACTTTGAGCCACCCATCAGGTACATTGGAACTGGCTGGCAACCACATTGAATCCGTATTACGAGGGAAATTCTTTCGACAAAATGTTTATCGATGACCGCTTTATGTTGTACACCCTGGACCATTGGGTCTTTCATGCGGACTTCAGCGGCAACATTATGAGCCGTGCTAATGTTGAGCACATGCACGAACAGTGCCGCACACGTCTCGACAACGCAGTACATCTCATTACTGCTGATGGCTCCATTAACTGCCTAGATATGCCCGACTGCCAAGAGGAATGCGTAGCACCGTTACACTTTGCCGAGCTGACTGCCGCATTAAGCATACTGATCGAAGGGGGCTGCTTTGTGATAAAAATGTTCACTCTTTTCGAAGCATCTAGCGTGTGTAAACTATACCTACTGAATTGTGTGTTTCAGCAGGTGCACGTTTTCAAGCCGGCCACCTCGAAACGCGGTAACTCAGAAGTGTACATCGTTTGCTTGAACTACAAAAAGCAGACTACACATTTACAGGCAACATTGGAATTAATGCAAAAAAATTTCAATAATAGTATGATGCCAATTTTCAGCGGCGCAACTTTGCCTAAGGATTTCCTATTGCAGCATGAAGTCTGTGGACGTCTCTTCATGAGTCTTCAGGCTCGAGCCATCGAGGCGAACATTTACTCCTACGAACATAGCTTAAATGTGCGTGTGGTCGAGCGGCGCAGTGCCGCAATACGTGCACTCGTGTGCAAAGAGTATTACAAGCGCTACAACGTACGAGCCTTACCGACACATCTTACCATACTGCAGAAGAAGCAAAAGCAACATCAGAAAATGAGGATTTTCGATGTGCACAAACGCAAAGGCTCACACTCCGAGCGCGCGATGCTTAAAGCCTGCACGACCAGCGTCGCGGAGAAGATATTCATCTTGCGCAGCAACCTCAATAAGATCGAGAAATCGTTGTGCAATGCTGGTTGCGGCGAACACTACGGCTTACTTTTCACTGAAAGAGTCAGCCTAGCAGAAAGAAGGACACAACAAGGGCTCAAAGTCTACCGAGGAGCACCAATCGAAAAACTGCACAGCAGTCTTTTTATTTACCTCCCACTTTTGGAGATATACAAAGAATTGACAGAGATTTTCGCCGGCGAGCCCATGTGGCAGGGAGCGGCTCGGTGTATCCTCAACGGCGAGCACCAGCAGAAAGAGATACCGATACCGCTGCATATAGCAGACTCTAGTTCCAGCATGGGCTTTTTAGAAACACAACGCACGTTCTTCCTTAACGTATTGAAAAGCATTTTAGAGCTGAAGCCTAAGCAAGTAGTGTTTCAGAATTTGCCCTTTCTAATGCATTTTAATGTTTCCCTGCTGCGCTACTTGTCGCAGCACATCTTCAACCAACTGAACATTTCGACAGAGCCAACTTTTACTATAACGTTGGAATACTGTAAAGGTAAGGCTGACAGCAAGGAGGCATACGTGAAGGCGGAAGTACAGGCCAGAAAAGAGTTGACATCTTTGTATGAATTGCTCCAAAGCAACGCAGACATTGTGTGTATTTTGGACATTACAGATTTGCATCGCAACGAATTCTGTCGAGCCTTGACGTCTTATAATGATCACTTGTTTTTGAACAATTACAAACTTTTTTTAAACTTTTAAGTTGAACGCTTTGAGCTTCCCTCCCTCTAAAGCTCATGAACATAAAAAAAATAAAAGGCTTCAATAGCTAAAGCAAGTTTTCAAAGTAATTCCCTTGATCTTTCTATACCAATTTTAGTTGGAACGGAGCATCTACTTTCTATCCAGTACATATGTTTTTTTACGTTGTGTTACTACTTTCAGTCGGTATAATATGATCGTGAACTGTTAAGCCCCGGTTTTTGTAAAAAATCAAATATTCAAAAAGTTTCTAATAAAAAACATACTTATCCATAAATTTTTAAAGTTTTCTTTTGCGGTGATTTATTAATAAGAGGTATGTAATTTCGGATTCTAGCCTACACGTTAAAGTTTTCAAATATGTAGTTTATTCTCAATTTGTTATTTTAAATACACAGTTCTGTTTAGGATTTCGGTAGATAGACCAGAAACAATAAATACTACGCAAAATACGTATGTTGCTTCTGGGGGCTCTTCAAAGTTGGTGCACAAAGTTTACAAGATTTCTTCAAGAGATAACCAAAGATGTGTGTCAACACAAAACGCGCTTCCAACGTAAATTTAATAAAACAAATATTTATATTTTAGCAGGGGCAACGTTGCAGTGTTAGTATTTGAAGCAAAATTTTGTTACAGCATTAATAGCAGAAAGATTTGGGAAGATACAGCATTAATAACAGAAAGTTTTTGGAAAGCAGGAAAAAATCGTTCTCAAGGACTCGCTTAAACATTGTTCTATTACTGATTGGTTGTTCTCATTGGTAAGTGACTATCAAACTAATCCGCTGGCCGCTTCTCGCTATTTTTTCGAGTATAGTCATCTGCATTCTTCATAAACTTCTTACGATCCTTTAGAAATTCTTCTGCCAGATCGGCACGTAATGGATGTTCCGGCTCTGGGTCATTTATAAGCGCAATCAGCGCCTGTATGACTTGATCTGTTCTCGTTGCAGGCTTCCAGTTCTCCGTGCTTATGATGGGAAGGCAAACCTGACCCTTTTCATCGATGTTCGGATGATAGATTTTTGTTTTGAACAATATTTTTGGCGGCTTGAAGGGATATTCTGCCGGGAAGTTGATTTCAATGCGAAAGGCGCCTTTGTTGTATGGCGCATTGTCTGGAACTATCAGCCCCGTCCACCGCAAAAGCTAGGATTATTATCGTGAAATGCAATTTAGAAGGGGAACTAGGATTATTATCGTGAAATACAATTTAGAAGAGAAGCTAGGAATAATATTTACATTGTCATCATCGGTCGCGATTTCGCGAAAAGATTTCAGCCCACACGCCTGCAGATCGGTCAGCTCCTTACGCAGTCGTCGTGGTGCTGTCATTTTTGTTGCTGGCTACTCCAAAGTGTAGGTTGCTAGCTTTTGATTCGCGAAAAACGGATTTATACACTTTAATTTACTATTTTCTTCCTACAATCGCTCTCCTTTTTTCCTGGTTCCGTCTATCGTGAATGCGTCATTGCCTGAGATTTCTAAATAGCCTTGCCAGACTTAAAATTTACCATTAAATTTGAGGCTATTCACAATAGGCAAAAGAAATAGATTTTTTTATTTGTAAATTTTTTTGTTTGACGATTGTTTGACTATTCAGCAAATCGAAATTTGTCTACATTTTTCCAATAAATATGGAGAAAACAATTTGAAAATGAAAAATTACATTTTGATGTATGTAAATTTAAGTTAAATCATGTACATTGGTATAAATTTAATATGTATACATAAGTAAGAACACTCAGTACCAGCCGGATTGTTGATGGAAGTTTTAATTGCAGATATATGTTAGTTAAGTAAAGTAATTCACGTTCTCGTCACAGATTACTACCAGATATCAAAGATGAACCATATATCCAACTCGCACACTAGCGCTAAAAATTCACCACTCATTCACAAATATAAGATAGAGTTTATCCATATTTGGTTACGGGTAGCCAGGTATTCGGTTTTTTTGATATAAGTATTCCATAAGTGTGCGTCCAAACTTATATAATTGTAACAATTTGATTCTTATTTCAGTTAGAATATTTGTGCTGATATTTTGTGTGTACATCAATTATTTTATTTTGTTGCTTTTGTCGCGTGGGAACCGAGTACTCGAAGGCGTCAGAAGCCGATAGCCGTGTCGTGCAATTTATTTGTATCCCCATAAAATGCCGATCAGCTGTAAAGTAGGTGCAGTCAGCTGTAAAGTAAGCGCTATCCGCTGTGTCGAGGTCCCAACCCACTGCGAAAAAATTTTTGAGGTTTGACAGTTGTTGGTCCGAAATGTAAACAAAGGAATTTTTTGTGAATGCAACTCTGTAAGGAAATGAATTGCGAAAACAGTAGTTTTTTCAGTGCGGAAAACTGCAACCGTTCACCAATGGCCGCCGCTTATTGTGAATGCGAGTACCTAGTATACGGCCCAAGCCGAAGCCGAAGTCGAAATTTTAGCCGAATATTTCCATTTTGGTAGCATTCAGGGCATTTTTATTGTATAGTGTAAAGTAGTCATAGTAAATAAATGAATTTCTCCCAACAAAACTACCTTTATTTGCAATTTGTGCAGAGAAATTCAAAGTTTGATGAGATGACCTAGTATGCGGCCACTTGCAGTATTTTTGAGCCGAATGGAATAATGGCCGCCGCCGCCGGTTCGTGTCACAATTGTGTCACTTATTGTGAATGCGAGTACATTGTACGCATTGAAATAAACAAACTTGATGTATAATATGATAAATAAATAAAAAACGCCGAAAGCCTTTGCAGCTAGCGCACCTAGATTTAAGTAAAATAGTAATTAAGTTATTATTTTTCATGTAATAAATAAAAAAAATAAATAAATAAAAAACAGAATACAAAAACAGAGTTGTATTATTTTGGGCCAAGGGTCCCAACCTTAATTTATAACACGGATATTATTATGCGCTAGGATAAATTCATAAAAATTAATGCATTTACGATTACGTGCATGCTATGATGCACCAAATTAGTTTGCGTCTTCCCTAAAAACAGCCGAAGAGGCCTTTTTCTCGTTTTCTTTCAACCCTGGCCATGGAAGAAACGGTGTTGCTCGATGCGGAGAAAACTTTGACTGACGAGGAAAAGCAGCGGTTGGAGGAGCAAAACAAGCGCCTGGTGCCGGATTGGAAGGCGCGCCAATTGGAAGCGCAGGCACAGCGAAACTGGGACCTGTTCTATAAACGAAATGAAACGCGATTCTTTAAAGATCGGCGGTGGACTACGCGAGAATTTGAAGAGTTGATGCAGACAGACAGTCTGGACGATGTGTGTGGGAGCGGTATGTATTAAAAAACGTTAACAAATCTTGGGGGAAAAGTATTTTAGGATTATTTCCCCTACTCTGTAATATAATGAATTACAATTTTCCAGACCGCCGTACACTGCTTGAAGTTGGTTGTGGAGTTGGTAACCTTATCTACCCGCTCATCGAGGAGCATGGACCGGAAAGCAACTTCTTCTATTATGCATGCGATTTCTCGCCTCGCGCTGTGAACTTCGTGCGCGCTCATCCACTCTACTCTGAGCATCGCGTTTGCACATTTCAATGTGACATTACTACGGCGCAGGTGCATGCTCACATACCACCGGAGTCGTTGGACATCGTGACTTTGATTTTCGTGTTATCCGCAATACACCCTGATAAATTTGGTGATGTGCTTCAGAATTTGTGGCGTCTGCTGAAACCAGGCGGGGTGGTGCTCTTCCGAGACTATGGCCGGTACGACATGGCGCAGCTGCGCTTTAAGCCGGGCCATAAAATAGCCGAGAATTTGTATATGCGGCAGGATGGCACACGCAGTTACTACTTTGCCAAATGCGAACTAGCAGAGCTCTTCAAGGAACACGGCTTCGTGGAGCTGCACAATGCCTACGTGCAACGACGCACTCTAAACGTTAAGGAGGGCGTGGATGTGCCACGCACTTTTCTGCAGGGAAAGTTCAGAAAGCTCACCACACAAAGTTAAACAAAACAAAACATAACTTCTTTGTTACTTCTGCTTTTTCTGTTTAATTGATAACATTTAAAATTGGATAACATTCAATAAATATTTTTTTAAATTGTGTATAGTATGCTGAGCGACGGCGGCGCATAAATCTTAATGCATTTTGCAAAACACAATTAAACTTCATTACTACTATATATTGTATTGTATATTGGGTAACTTTGAGGCACAACTCGAAAAATCCCAATTAAAACGTGGTGCCTTTCAAAAGTAAAACTTTAATTTTGCTTAACACAAAATTGTAAATGAAAATAAACATGCACCTCGTTGCTCACCATCGCCCCTATTTCCTCTGATGTACCTCTAAGCAGAAATATGTCAAAACTCGTTCGCCGACTCTGGAGTACCCGTGATCCGTGCCAAGCTCTATAAATCCTAAAACTAGATTGCAACTCGTTACATACTTTGCAGTTTATAAATAACATGTTTCAATTAAATGTCGAATATTTTCATTTGCAGTAATTTCCACTTTGCTTTGGTTTTAGTACTGTATATAATAAATTTAGATTTTTAAATATTATTCAGCTTAAATTCTGTAAAATCTTATATAAACAAATAAAAATACGGATGTATGGTACAAATAATTTAATGATAGTTCCAAACTGGCACCAATTCTACTACTATGAAACAAGCACTTACAGTTAGGAATACATTTTTAATAATTTTAGAGTTAAAGAGTTAAAGTTTTTCAGGAGACAAAATAACTTCGGTTGAACCATTTGATTTGTTTATTTTAGAAAGTGCTTTTCGCCGCGGTAGGAGTTTAAGAATATGAATATGTTTTTATGAGAGAAGAAGGAAAATATGTGAACTGCTTACAGGCTTAAAAATTATTAACCAACAAATAGTAATGCACATTTACCTCTAATAACATTCTTTTGTTTTCCTCTAATTAAAATGTTTTAATACAAATTTTCAAATTAAATAGTAGTAATAGTGTGGTTGAAAGTTCGGCTAAAAACAAATGCAATACATATAGAATTACAATGTCTTACCAGAAAACAGTGGCATACTCCTCACACAATGTGACTTTCACCCCACCGCTCCTTAATGTATCAGTATATAATAATTCTGTTTTAAACACCACAAAAGGAACTTACTTAAGGAGTGTGTGTGTTTGATGCATATATCGATATAACACGCTAGGGGCAATAGACAATATAACCGACATATAATGACGAGGCACTACGCCTGTCTCCTGTATTAATCCACAGTTACGCCATCGCCGACCATGCCGCTCACGTTGCAAAGCGCAGGCAGCTCAATGCTTGAGTCAAAGCTCTTCGTTATCAAATCACTGCTGGTGATAGAGGTAGTGTTGCTGGCAGCGCTGTTATGGTTGTTGTTGGTACTGATGTTGCCCACACCCACGCCACCGCCGCCCACGCCATTGAGTTCGCTGTCGATACTAAAACTGCCACTGCCGCTTTCATTGGTCAGCAGCGATTGAATAGGTAGCATTTCCATTGTGTCTAACGAATCGAATGCTTTGCCAGATTTCAGTCCCACGCTGGACGCACTCTTATCGTAGTCAGAAGCGCCAGCATTTGACGGTGGGGAACCAACACCGACCTCCACCTGCAGCAAAGAGTTGCGTTGTGGATATTTGTCGAATTTGCGCAGTGGTGGCTTCGGCGGTTCAACAACAGCGCCCCCACCAGCAGCAGCAGCCTTTCCATCCTTGTCTTTATCCTTTTCCTTGTCCTTGGACTTCTTAAAGCCGGCTATTAGCGCCTTGTGCGCCTGTGCCTTGATTCCCTCCATGCTTGGACGAATGATGGAATTCCGTGATGATTGCTGCTGCGCCTGCTCCTTTGTACTGCCTTGATCTACCTCCTCTGTGACACTGGCCAGTGGCTGCGCAGCTGTCTGCTGCATCGTGAGATCCAGCATCTGTATGGGTATGTCGTCGGGAAGCTTTTTCGTACGGAATGACGCATTGGTAATCATGGATTTGGAAACGGCGGTAGTAACAGTGGTGGTAGCCGGAGTCAGCGCCACGCTGAGACCCATCGGCCCGTCACTAGGCTGACCCGAGGGGTTGGCGTGCAAGGAGTTGCGCACGGCGCTCGTAACCAGTATCAATTCCGTGTACATTTCAAAGCAAGCTCGGTGGTGTATGTCTTCCAGCGTCTGAATGGCCACCGTGCCAAAGCCATTGAACATGGCGTAGTAGATGGCATGCACCAGCTCCACGAGGAATGTGGAGGACAATGGAATGCGCGGCGTCGTCGCCTTCATTGGCAGCAGCGAGCTCGTGCTGGAGGCGTCAGAGCTTCGAAAAATCTAGTTATATAGGCTCAAATAAAAAGTTTATGACTGCAGTTATTTACCCATATGACACACGATGCGCATGTCCGGTCGGCTGCTTAGAAAAGCCTTGATTCACCAATTGAGAGGCTACGCGGCACAAATGTATTAACGCGGCCTTCTGTGTTAGGGTCACTTGCTGATTGTAGCAGAAGAGCAGCGCCGTCATTACGCGTAGTCGATTCTGTGCTGTTATAGCCTCGATCTGTCCATGCGGTCCCCATTTTACCTCACGATTGCAGTTTTCCTCCCAGCGCCTCAAGTCTGTCAGGGGCAAATTCTTCTCTTCGTGGTAGACGGAAGCCTGCGCTAGTATGGGCATTCGGAATGCCACAATACGCTGGCCACCCTCCTCAGTGGACACCTCCGCATTGTAAATGCAAATGAGTAGCGTCTCCAGACTGCGTGCGCCTTTTTTGTCCCCCGCAGCCACGGCGTGCAGATACGCATAGATTAGCGACGGAATGAATTGCAGAGGAAATTTGCGTAGCGCCTCCTCGGCCGCACGATAGAAGGCCAGCAGCTGCTGGCAGATCGCATGCACTAAGGCTTCGTGCCGCTGGCGTTCATTGAAGATTGTGTATATGGCCTCCGCTATTTCCGCGTCTGTGTCATGTTCCACGGCAAACGCTGCCGTTTCGGCCGGTTGACCTTGAACGCGCTGGAAGTCCGTAATCCAGTCTTGGACTATTGATTCGGCCATTACTCACGAATGCGAAAGCAAACCAAACAGGTAACGAAAAACGAATCAGGGGTAGGGGAACAGCAATAAAGGTTAATCACTTATACACTTTTTGCTTTTTATAATCCCATTTAATGTTTCTTGCGCTGTTTTTGGTTTACACTCCGCAGTTTGCAACTTTCTCATGTAAAAAAATCTGACAATGGCTCGAAAGCCCATCCCCCGAAAATCAGCTGAGTGGCTGTCAGTGGTTTGCGTTTTTGCATCATCGGAAATTATCCTATTATCCTTCATACAACGTAACTTATTAAAAGAAAAGGCAAGTGTCAAGTTGCGAAAAATTTAATTCGCCCGACAATTATTTGATTCTGTTTATACCATTAGTTGTGGCAGAAAATAATAACTGCCTTTTTATAGCAAGTTGTAGCAAACGACACGAGATTTTCGTTCAAATAAAATTAAGAGCAGGAATTGAGAAAAATGTATTAGAAATGGACTCTGACTCTACTGCACAGTCAACAACATACTACATCACTATCAGCGCCGATATATGGTTCCATGTGAGTGAGCACGTTGCTCCTGAAGATGTGCTGGCTTTTGCGTTGATATGTAGAGAAACGACTGCTCTTGTAAGATCACGCAAATTCTGGAAGCATTTATACAAAAAGTACTGTCAAAAGTGTGCTACATCTAAAGGGTGGATTTTACTGCTGCCGGAACGCTTGCAGCACGATAGCATTTGGAACTGTGATACGCAATCTCTACGTTATCGTGTGATAGAAGCGTTTTTCTACTGTCATACTCCGCTAGTGGAGCGTTTGAAGCACGGATACTCCCTAGACTCCCTTCTGGGTCACACATACGTTTCACATACACATCATCAGTGTCAGTGCGTGTGGATTATGTGCTATAAGTTCCGAAATCAAATCACACCAACGTCGTACGCCAAAACTGATATACCAGACAAGTACGCCTTAACGCCGTTGAAGGTTGTCAATGACTGGGAATCGCTGGTTAATGAGGATCATGTTACCTGTATAGGTCCACGGACAACTACTACACTCCTGAATGCTGTCATTGCTCAAGAAGGCGTTAGTCTACTTGTTATCATGTGCAACCGTTTTATACCATTCCCCGCACAACTGCTATATGGCAGCACAGAGTCTCGCGTGCGCTTGCAATCATCGCGGCAAATGCTCAGCAAGGATATGCGTGGATCGCACTTGGAGTTAGATTTTGTGAATAGTAGTAAAGCTACAACTACAGTCAAATACCCTCATATTCTTAAATATAAGGTTTTGCCATGGTGGCATCCAGATTTTCGAAGATTTATTAAATAAAGCCCAATTTTTGCAAATGTTTTTTATTTGGAATTAGGGCCAACCAAGAGAGTCTATCAGGCATGTTCCAGAAATCGCTTTGGCATGAAATTGAGAGTGAGTGTTCTACAAATCGCTCCTGCGATTTCATTTTCGGAAACGAAATCGGTACGATTTGGCATGTCCAAAAATCGTTTTCATTATTTTTCAAGCATTTTGAATTCGGTCAGCTGTTGGCGGGCGAAATCACACTCCGTCTGGACGAAATTATCAAGAAGAAAAATGTACATAAGTTTCTTAAGTTATTTTATCCCAAATCATTATTTTCGCTACGAATATTTCAGGGGTTCCCAAGCATAAAGTTAGGCTCAAGAAAAAACCATTTTGCTTTTTATGAAATTTTTTTTTACAAATTTATAACAAAAGCGTCGTGGCCCGATCCAGGATTACATGCTACTGCTACTTTTTCCTCACCCAAATTTTTTGTAAATCCAATTAAATTACGCCAGCGTGTCAAATGTATGTCGTAACATCAATAAATATCCCACTGCGTGAAAGTGGGGTTATGGTCATACTGTGGGGCATAGTGTAATAATATCAAGTGTGCCATATAACAATGACATTCTATTGTCATACCTGATAATTTTCAAAAATATTAACCCGTTTTCAGTTTGAGTTTACGTTTGAAGAAAAAAGTAAAAAGAAAAAACATCAATGCCCAACTCTTGTGGTAATAATGAATACCTCCCTAAATTTACTGTATAAATATCATCAAGATATATTAGAAAATTTCTTTGGGGCAATGCGAAGTTCAGATGGTCGAGATAAAAAATATCTAATATTTTTTTATAAACACTATTTGTTATAAAAAATGTAACACATGTGCTGGTTCATTATTGAAAATAAAAATTGCATGGTACGTAAAAATGTTGAGTAACTTTTTTGTACTAATGTCTCGGATGGGTTAAGACATATAACGAAGAAGGAGAAAAGAAAATCAAAATATTTTTTGGCAATTATAAGGTATGACAATCTATGGCACACTTGATAATTATTACACTATGCTGTGGGCAAATGTAAATATTTATCCTAGCGCTTCTTCTTCTAAATTGAAATTGAAATTGAGATTCGTTACCTTGCATAACGTCGAATAATTGCCAACACTGCCATTTAAAATGTCAGCTGTTGCTAGAGTTTCCAGCTTCCATTTCACAATTCTTCAATTCGAAAATTCAAATTCAATGTAATTTCAAATTGCTTTATTTATTAACAATGGAATCAAAAAAAGGGCCCAAGCATAGAGTAACACAAAGGCCTTCATAATTGTTCAAAACATGATATCTCCTAACAGCTAAATGCTAACAAACACTAGTCAACTCCATAGTGAACCAGATAGCTTGAAGTACCCTAGCTTGTCAAAAAATTTTTTGATTTTTCTTTTCTCCTTCTTCGTTATATGTCTTAACCCATCCGAGACATTAGTACAAAAAAGTTACTCAACATTTTTACCATGCAATTTTTATTTTCAGTAATGAAAGTATTAATAACCAGCAATTGTTTTGAGGGAACCGCAAATGGTCCCAATCGCCTTTTCTTACTGCCTAAGATCTCCTTCTCCTCAAAATGGTTAGCGCAAACACGCGCTGAGGATGAAAAAGTGGTATTGCATACTCTTAACCATTTTCGTCGCAAATCTTCATCCTTTGGCAGCGAAAACATCGGCACCGCTGCATCGTAAGTGCTTTTGCACAAATAGCAAGAGTTCGGCATTGATATTTTTTTCTTTTTACTTTTTTCTTCAAACGCAAACTCAAAACACAAACTGAAAACAGGTTAATATTTTTGACAACGCAACTGACAAGCTAGGGTACGAGAATAGAATGTCATTGCTATCTGGTTCACTTGATATTATTACACTATGGTCAACTCTACATCCAGGAACGATTTGTTTACGTGGACAGTGGGGATTGCATTTTTTCTTTTAAAGTTGACAATCATCACCTTGGTCAACAGATCAAAGCTCAACGAGCAACGTCAATACATAAAAAAAAAAAAGTGAATAGCTGTACAAAAATGAATGTAAGTTTTTTTCAGATGATAATTAAAATAAATATTTCCAAAATGTCTCGTGATCTCAGGAAGCTGACATTCCTATCGATATACACACCTTGAAGTTGCAGGATTGGCTGGTGAGTCGTCGCATTGTGCCAAAGAGCATACAGAGTGCGCTGAAGGACATACGCAACAAGATAGGAAACGCACTGCAGGATATGCCTTCGCACGAGAAACTTATCAAGCTGTTAACAGGCTCTAGTGAGTGGTGGGCGTGGCGTGCTGTAAAAATTTTATGTTTTCTTCGCTTTCATTTGCTTCCAGACATCAACTACTACCATTGCAAGCAGATCGTGGAAATACTGAAGCAAACAGAACGCGACACAAAGAGCGTATTCGGCACGTATGGCAGCAAGCGCATGAAAGACTGGCAGGAAATAGTGCGTCTGTATGAGAAGGACAATGTGTACTTAGCCGAGACGTCGCAGATATACGTGCGTAACGTAAATTATGAGGTGCCCAATGTTCGCAAGCAAATGACGAAGCTGGAGCAACAGAGCGACGAATCCCTCAAGCGCAGCCAAGACCTCGGCAAGCCAGAGGCTTTGCTACTAGCCGAACATGCAGCACTGTTGCAGCAGCTGGGTGTGAAGGGAGAACACTTGCGCGAGGAGTTCATGCAGGTGTTGACCAGTCTGCCGGATCTGTATGCGGACTCCATACGCCACATTGGCACCGTGCAAGAAGCCATCGATTTGTATGGCGAGTGCAACGATCAGCAGATGTGCCTGCCCATACTGCGTCATCTGGTGGAGTCGGGCAACACCACGGTGTACCAATACATACACAAAGAGGCGCCGTTGGTAGTGGAAGAGCCACCCATCAGATTAAACTTGAGCGAGGAAGCACGTGGCGCTGGCGACGGTGACGGCAATAGAGCAGACAATGAAATCGACTTCGGTGGTGACGACAACGGTGGTACATCGTCTACTGTCTCCGCAGAGATAATCGACTTGGGCGATTTCAATTTGGAGAGTGGTGGCGAAGGCAACGGATCCGGGGTTGGTGACATCGATTGGGGCATTGAGAGCACGCCCACAGACGCAGTGGAAATCAACTTTGACATTCCTATTGAAGAGTACGGTATTGTAGTGGAGGGTGTGGGCATGGACGGCGGCACCGCCAAGGGTAAGTCTAAGCACTCAACCATTAGTCAAACTCATATATCAATTTCACCTAAGGTGAGCAAGCGTACACGTTGCTGGACTCACCCAACTATCGCGATCGCTTCCTTGACGAACTCTACGAACTTGAGGCATTCCTGCGCATGCGGCTCTACGAGCTGAATCATCAGCTGGATGCCTCCATCAACGTGATGTTCTCGCTGCTGGACGGCATCGCTACGCACGACGTTGAAAGCATTCGCAAAATGCTGTGCAATGTGGAGCGCGTAGTGGCAGACAACTCCAGCGAGCAAACACGCCATCTGTTCCAGCTGAAGCACTCGCCGAAATACGCCGACTTATTGGCGGCAAAGTTGAAACAGATGACCAAAGCGGTGGATAAAATACGCGCCACTAAAGAGCAGCTCAAAGAACGCTCCGCCGAAGTGAAGCAGCAACGCCTCGATTTGAACCCCGTACTGGCGGAGCTCATCGCGCAAACGAACCAGTTACAGGCGCACATCGAACAGGACATTTCCAAGCGATACAAGAATCGTGTGGTCAATCTGTTGGGGGGCGTCAATTGATGCCCCATTTAATGTGTGTAGGTAATTAAAAGAAATCTACGCTTGGTTTGAATTTTATGTTACGCTTTTGTCAAGTTATAAATATTTATTATTTTTTTTAATAAATAAACGTAAGAGCAAAAAGTGGGTATACATTTTTTTTATAAGCGCAAGGGAAATTTCTCTTCTCAAGGGCGTTGATTTAGACCAGTGGTCGGCGAACTTATTCGCCATAGAGCTATGTATGTACGGGCTCCGGAGCCGCACTTTGCGGAATGGCATTGACTGATCCTCCATTCCAAATCGTTACAATAAATTGCTACTGATGATGAAGTGTTTATCTTTTGTATTGAAATCGCATTTTTATTTTACTATTTTATATTTTTATTAAATATACAAATGTTTTGTTTCTTTTTATTATATAACTATTTTAAAGTTTTTGTTGTTGTTTGTTTTTTGTTTGTAGTACATTACAAATTTCATGTTGTTGCTTGTGTTTATGTTTTTGTTGTAGTATGTGTTTGTTGTTATCTTTCATTTAAGTTTTTACATTTTTTATTAATTTTTGTTCATAAAATTAGCTTAATCCAAAGAGTTACCGCATTGAACTCGCTTAATTTAAATAATATATATATATATATATATGTTTTTCAATATTATGTATATATGTATATAATTTTTTTGTTTGCTTTTATTTTGTTTATATAGTTTTAAAAATTCTTACAAATTATAAAAACAATTTATCATAATTTGTATACATACAAAAATACATTTAAAAAACCCATAAAAATTTAAAGCAACTAGAATTTTTCCACTTTAAATATTCGCCCACGTGAAGTGGGACAGGTTAGGTACACAAACTGAATTTTTATTGCCGGAAAATAATGTTGAAGGACCTAAAAAATAAATATTTGAGTGTTTAAGGAAATGAGGTTCGGTCAGCTGTAGGTGGGGATCTGAAGGGTAGGCCTTCGAAGTAGGAGACACGGAAAGAATAAAGTAACCATAAGAATATATAAATTTATAAAATCATCAACTAGTAAATGGAGGTGATTTTGAAGTTTTTTCTGTGGAAATAATATTCCATGCACAATTTAATAAAACATTACAATAATTTTAGTATATTTATCTAACAACTAAATTTGAAAAAAATTTTAAATTTTGTGTACAGTCATATGCGCTATTAAGCCGTGCCATGAAGAGAAGCGGGTTTTGGGGTCGTAGAAAAGAAGTCTCCTGCCCATTCACTCCTTGAGCAAATGAAGAATTTCTTGCATAATATTAGTTACTAAATTATAAGTGTATGAAATATCAAACAACAATTTCACTATTTATACGTAGTTTTAGTAAGCTTGGCTCTTATTGCTTTCTCATTTAATTAATTTAAAAATTAATTCGTGTTTCATAATTTTTGATTTGCTCAAAGAGAAATAACGAAAGGGCTGACACTGTACTGTCAATGGTCCGGTCCAAAAGATCAAAAATTAAATTTCATTTGTGAAGCGCGGCATGAAAATTTGCTGTTCGGTTTGGGTATTTCACTCAAATACATTACATTAAAGATTATAAACAAACTGTTAAACATTTCACGATGATAAAATAATGCTTAAAATGATATATGTGTATATGTATGCAGATTAATAGCGTAATATCTGCATGTAAAAAAAGATTACGTGTTCTGTTCAACATCTGTTTTTGCTTTTCATAACTTACAACTAATCGTTTGATATAGTACATATATCCATATGTTCAGCTTTAACATAATTTCACTGCTGTTGTTGTTAATATTATTTTAATGTTGCAAATAAGTTGTAATTTGTGGATACTATTTGCTGGTATTCTTTGTAAGTTATTCTTAGTAACAGCGACAAAACCGTAACTATAAAAAAAATAATGCAAGCGAAACTTAAAGCAGCATAAAAATAATTAATTCGAAATTTTAAATAAAAATGCTAATGCGCGCCTCTAAGCCACAACTTTCACCACAAAATGGTTTTAGACAAATGTTTTACGTCTTACGTACTATAATTTGTATAATTTGTAGTTGAAGGGAGCGGGGTAGTTGGGACGGGGAATAAAGGTAAGGGACAGTGGCATTTATAAGTATATCTAGTATGTTGTATATTATATATGTTTGTATACGAAAAACAATTCGTTTGGTCTTGCAAGCACAGCAAAAACATCCGAGTCTCTGTATGAAAACAATAAAAACAAAAATTGCGCGTTTTCTTTGTTTTCCCGCTCACTTTTGCTTCTTATTACAATATTCAAACCTTTTTTTTAATACAATAAAAAAATTTTTTTGTTATTTGTTTTGTGTTAAAAACGCGTTGTTGATTTTTGTTTTTCTTTTGTTTCTTTTTTGTGTATGCATTTGTTATTTGTGTGTGTGTGTTTGTTCGCAATCGCATGTGTTTTGATGTCTGTGTGCTACTTAAATGTACAATTATAGTTGTGTTTATCGATAGTTTAATTCTTTTTCTGGGTTTGCATAATTTATACTTAATGCTAGAAGAAAACTTCGCCTCTTTTAGTTGAAAAAGGGACAGCCGCAGTCGTGACAGGCGTGGCGAACGCTGTTGCCGGCGCGGACCACCAATGCTGCTGTAGCTGCGGCTGGGACTGCTGGTAGTAGAAGTTGTTGTGGAGCTGCTCTTCTTGCTGCTGTTGATACTCCTGCTGCGGCGTGCGCTTCTGGCTTGGCGCAGGTGCTCCCTGGCCCCGACGCCGGCTTTCGCGCCCACCACTGGTCGCTGTGTCCTACTTTAGCTGTCAATCGTGGTGGCCCACCTTGGCCGGGGGGTAGTAGATCAGATCCGGCTGCTGCTGCTGCTGCTGCTGCGGGTGTGTCAGCTGCTGCTGTTGCTGCATGTGATGCATGTAGTCACTGATGGGCGGCAGCACCGTCTTCGACTCATCTCCGCCGCCGCCCAGCACTGGGTAGCCACCAGGTCCAACACCGCCGCGCTCGTACACACTGCCCGAATGCGGTGGCGGCGGTGGCAGCAGGTGTGCGGAGCCCGCGAGTGGGTGATGCGCTGTCGGGGCCAACGGATGATGGCCACCGCCGCCACCGAGCGGGTGTGACTGCAGCCCAACGTGCGTGTGGTACGGCTGGAAGCTGTTCTGTTGCTGCGCTTCGTACAAGCCGACCCCCACGCCGCCGCCGCCGCCGCCGCCGCTTGTACCGTAAACACTGGCATGTCGCATTAGCGCTGAGGCGCCCGCCGACGGCTGCAGGCCGTAGGCGCCGCCACTGGCAGCAGCATGATGCTGTTGCTGGTGGTGGTGGCTGGCAAGGGCGTTTTGCTGCTGCTGCTGCGTCTGCGCCACGCTGCCCGGAACTGTAGCTTGTCCGTCAGCGACTCCTGGTGGCAATAGCTCGAAGTTATACTCCATGGGATTGGGCTGGTTGTCGATGAGATTCGTGAGTATGCTGCCAATGTTGTTGTAGTTGTGCGGGTCACCAGCGGCACCGCCAACGTTACCAGCTTGGCTGGATTGCTGCTGCTGTTGCTGCTGAGGGGCGCCACCAAATACCATTTGATTGGAGGGCGGTGCACTCTGGGACCAAATATTCTGCACGAAGAAGAGAAAGCATGTAAATGGTGGCCAGATTTGAAGTATATTTTTTTCAGGATAACATTGAGAAAGGTTTCTTCGAAAGCTGCCACAAAAGAACCAAGAAATCTCAAAGGGATGGCCAAGGTGGAACAAGGTTCTAACCCAAGTGAAGAAAAAAGCCTGGAAACTTTTCAATAGGACTAAAACAACAGAGGACTGGGTTACCTATACAACTTCTAGGCTAGTCGATAACTGCCTTCGACTCTTAAATGAACTGGGCCAAAAAAACACCTAAACACATTGGGTTGGATCCCAGGATATGAAGGACACGAAGACACGAAGGCAATGAAATTGCAGACTGTTTAGCTAAAAGGGGAGCACTTAGCCTCTTCATTGACGCTGAACCCTACTGCGGTTTGTCCAAGGGGCATACAGCGGAAGTGGTAAGGAAATGGGAGGGCTTACCTGAAAACTCAACAAATCACTGCCCAGATTTGTATCTTGTTGTTGTTGTGATTGATGTTGCTGCTTGCTGCTTACACCACTCAATCCAGCCGTGGTCTGCTGAGCTGTGCTTTGACCCGCGGCAGCCGTCGCCGTTTGCGTAGTTCCAGCACTGCCCACATTAATGGGAATACCCAGAAACTCGGCCGAGTCCACAATGTAGAATTTGCTGTTGTCCTTCACAGCGTCGTTCGCTAGATGAGCAGCATTTTGTTGCTGCGGCTGGCCACCGGGCGTTGTCGCGGGCGTCACGAAGCCGCCAAGACTGCCCCAAGCATCGCCCGGTTGCTGTTGCGGCTGTTGTTGCTGTTGTTGCTGATATTGCTGCTGCGGCTGCGGTGGTTGTGGTGTGTGTGACTGCGGCTGTGGCGACTGAAGGCGCGAGACATGCTGCGGCGAGTGCGATGGTTGCTGGTGCTGGTGCTGCAATTGCTGAGCTGCCGTTTGATGGTGATGATGTGGTGAGCGCTGTTGGTTGTGGCGATGCTGCTGCTGCTGTTGTTGTTGCTGCTGCAGCTGGTGCTGGTGCAACAATTGCTGCTGATGATGATGATGCATTTGCTGCTGTTGCTGTGGTGTGGGCGGCATGTGGTGCGGGGATGTAAAGTGCTGATGCTGCTGCAGCTGTTGTTGATGTGGACTTTGTGGTGTCTGGCTACGCAAGTGTTGCTGCTGCTGTTGTTGCTGTTGTTGTTGCTGTTGTTGTTGATGATGTTGCTGCTGATACTGATTAATCAGCTGATGCTGTTGATATGAAGCGGCAGCGCTTGGTGCCATCGCAGCTGCATTTTCACCGAAGTGAAACTCGGGCGTGGCTTGCCCAGAAGAGGGAGCGCCTGCAAAATTGTTTATTCGCACAATTAAATTGCCCTCCGGCGTGCTTCTATTCGGAGTGACCCTATGTTGGCCATGCTGTTGCGGCGGCGGCGGAGGCGTGGGACGCTGTTGCTGCTGTTGAAGTTGTTGCTGCTGCTGCTGCGCATGTAGCGGCGTTGATTGATTACACTGTTGCTGCTGCTGTTGCCCTATAAGCTTATCCGCGCTGAAATTTTGACTGTACATGGAATTCTGCTGGGAATCGCTTGTCGCCAGTGAATGCTGCGACGTCGATGCTGTCGATGACTGCGAGCTGCTATTGCTGATCATGGCCGCATTGAATTGTTCTTGCTGCGAGGATGTGCCAGGCGTAGTAGACAGGGGCGGCGGCGGCGGCGTCGAAATGGCACCTACACTCTTTTGCAGCTGCTGCTGGTTCTGGGGCGGCTGCTTTGGCTTGCTCGAGTTCGACTTCTTGGCTACTTTCGCAGGCGGCGGCCCAGGCATATCCGGCACCGGTATCAGCTCTGAAAGCACAATTTTACAATTTAACAGAATAGCCAATAAATTATTTTTAATCAATCAATAACCTTCGTCGACTTTTGCGAAACGTTTCACTTTCTTGGGTGACGGTTGGTTGCCGTGCACGGTCTGCTTGTGGCGCACCAAATGCGTCTTCCACTTGAAGGTCTGTGCAAAACGAGAAAAGAGAAGTGAAGTGATTCAATTATGCACAATCTGCCCACGCATTCGCACGCGTACGCGCTCTACTCAAACCTACCTGATCGCAGTAGCAACAACAGTGCGGCCGCTCCTCCGAGTGCGAGGGCAGATGCCGCTGCAGCGACTTAACCGAACCGAAGCGCTTGCCGCACAGTGTACACTTGCACTCGGAGGCGTCCGTGTGCGCGTTGCTGTAATGGTCCTTTAGCGCCAGATATGTGAAGTACGAGGAACCGCATAGGTCGCACACGTGCGTGCGCTTCACCTCCGTGTGCAGCTGCACGTGCCGCTCCAGGTTCGCCTTCAGCGTAAATCGATTCTGGCAGATGTGGCACTCAAACAAATTGTCCTTCTTATGCACGCGCATTATATGCTGATGCAGCGCGTTCTTTGAGGGGAACTCCGCGCCGCAAACCTCGCAAATAGCACCGTCGGCCTTGTGGCCTGTCGTCTCCAGATGCTGTTGGTGCAACTTCTTGTGCGGAAATTTCTGACCGCATTCCACACATGAATAGGCTGCAAGGAACCAAGCGACACAAAAGCAGGGAGCATTAATGTAAGTTACTCTCGCGACAAATGTATGTGGTGTGTAGCACCTAGCAACTGAGGTACGCACGCTCTTCACAAGCTTTTCAAGCTAAATATGTACATACATACATATATTGATACATTAAGGAATAGTGAGGTAGGAAACATCATTACACTAGCTTAAGATGCTTAATTCTTCTTCTTATCTACAGAATTGAAAAATCTGGTCAACAAATCAAAGGAAAATTCTCTTTATCACGTGCCACGTTTGGAAATAATGCAATTACTTTTTGTATACTCATTGACTCTTTTAAGACGTGCATATGTTAACAAAATAAAAAATTTATTGCTTTTTCGAGACATTAGTTTTATGAAAAAATGCATTTATAAGAAAAATCAATTGTTATTTTTATCTCGTGAGTATTAGATCGAAAATCTCTAAATCTGTGGTCATATGCAATAACGACTTAAGTCGACTTAAGACGAAATTGAGTTGACGTTACCACTGTATTCCTGACGTTGATGCGCATATTTTGTTCAAACCCCGGTATCTGTACCCATCTCAGAAAAAAAGTTATTTAAAAAAAACACATGCACTTATGTACATGCACTTATGTGCATTTCAAATTTCAAATTGCATTTTCTCGAAACAGTTGTTTTCGACTTAAGTCGTTATTGCATATGACCACAGAAATTATGTAAGTTCCAAAAAAGGCAAATTTGTTGGGCAGTGTTATCAAAAATGTAGGTGGGGGCGCAAAATTTTTGGTTTGGATAGCACGGTCACTATTGCACTGAATACCAGGAGGTTGGAGGAGCTGTCTAAAATCAAATCGCTGAAGAGCGTGTGACCGAAAATAAAAAGTAAATGAAAGTAACAAAACGCAATGAAAAAGTGGAATTCGTCGATGTTACTTTTTTCAATGAAATTTACACTTTATGCATTACGGGATAATTGGTGTTGGTGGTGCTATTTGTGTTGTAGCCACACTCACATACACAGACTCACTTTTAAATTCTTTCTTGTTATGAGATTCAACGTGGGCGAGGAATTGTTGACGGCGCGAATAGGACTCGCCGCACGTTTCACAAACGAACGGAAACTCTTTCGAGTGCACGGTGCGGTTGTGATCGATTATCTCCTGAAAAATCAAAACCAAATGATTAACCAATCAAATTAGCGTAGGCAATTGCAACGCACCTCGAGTGAGGTACCATTCTGCTGTCCACAATCGTGGCAGTAGCCTGGGTGTATTTTGTAGTGGTCCAACAGCGATTTGCGCTTTCGATAAAACTTGGGGCAGAGAAGGCAGTTGTAGCTGGGTTTTGCCTTCTTGACGCCTGCGCCACCGGCTGCCGATGTGCCTGACTGGGCAGTTCCACCGAGTGGTGCCTGCAGTGACGTGCTACTGCTACTACCGCCGTCAATAAGCTGCTGTTTACTAAGCTCCAAATCGTCCAGGTCATGTTCATTCTCATCGTCGTCCTCGTCATGTGAGAGTTCAGCGTCCTCGAGATCCAGTGAGACGTTGTGCTGGGCTGACGAGGAAGAAGATGAGGTGTTCGTACCCGCGCCGGTAACAACACCAATATTCACAGCAGAAATTGAAGCTGCTCCACCCAACGCCGATGCAGATGTTCCTACAACGGAGGAGCTCAGCTGATGTGGCTGCATTAGCATGTGTTGCTGATGAGGAGATTGTTGTTGTGGCTGTTGTTGCTGTTGCTGCTGTTGTTGCTGCAAGTGAACATGCTGAATATGCTGCTGCTGTAGTTGAGAAGCAGACGATGGTCTGCTGTTGCCGCTTTCAAGTATACTATCAATACTATTCATAAGTGATGTTGTTGCATTCTGTTGCAGGCATGATTGCTGCAAGTGTTGCTGTTGTTGTGCAGCATTCTCCATCATGCCACCCATCATAACCAAAGGATGATCTTGCTGCTGTTGCTGCAAACTGGAACAGAAGTGATTTTGTTGTTGTTGTTGCTGTTGCTTATGCGCCAGCAGTCGCTGTTGATGCGAGCCAAATGGTTGCTGTTGATGTTGCGGACTAAGAATGCCCATATTGCTATTGTTGGCAATTTGCTGTTTTGCTGCTTGTGTGCTCATTGGCAATATGTTTTTGCTGCCGGTAGCCATGTGGACAGGACTTTGATGTTTAAAATTGAGACTCTCTGAAGGCATGTGATGCTGTACATCTTGCATATGTTGCAACGAGAACATATGCTGCTGGTGGTGTTGATGCAGCTGCTCTTGGGGCGATTGCTGCAACAGCTGCTGCGGCTGCTGTGTTGGGACATTGCTATGAAATTGTTGCTGCTGCTCCTTAGGAGCCAAAATTGGAAGAGTATTGCCAGCAATATTTTCTAATTGCTGTCCATTAAGATTACTAGTATTATTGCTTGTTGTAGTAAGGCCATTGATGGCAAGATTGTTATTGCTGCAACAGAGGAGATGCAAAAATTATTACACTGGTCAATATTTACGTGATCGATTTATTTACCCTTGTTGTTGCTGTGGCTGTGATTGTTGGGTATGTTGCAGGTGGTTGCTGTTACTACTGGTGCTGGTGTTAGTGCCCGTGTCGCCGGCTCCGCCCACCAGCGATGTGCCCAGCGTCGACACGCTTTCCGGCGTGGTAGCCAAGCCACCCGGCAGCAATAAGTCCACACCCAATGCGCCGCTGCTGCTGGTGCTGCTATTTCCGCCCAGCATGTCCTCATCCATTTCCGGCTCCATTTCCAGGCCATCTATAAGTTGTCCCTCGCCCTCGTCCATGATCTCCTCAAACTTCATGATCTCCTGCGCTGACGACGACAGCTGCGAGTCCGTCTCCGATTCCAGCTCCTCGGAATCGAAGTACATAGCAGCATTGCTACTGCTCGCCAGCGCAGGCACCGGCAACATGTGCCGCTTGCTCCGCAACATAACAGTAGCCAGCAGCCGTTGGCGCTGCAGCTGCCACTCCTCTTGCCGCTGCTGGCGGAGCTGCTGCAGTACATGCGTCGGCGGCGTAGTGCCCAGCAGTTGCCCGCTCATTATGAAGTTCTTACAGAACTGCTGCAAGAAGGATTTGTGGTTGTGGCTGTGCGCTGCTTGCAGCCGGAACCGGAAGTGCTCCTTGTAGACGCGCACATTGAATTCGCCCGTGCTGTGATGGTAGTGTATGATCAGCTCGCTATCTGGGTGGAAGACGTAGCTTTCGCCCAGCTTGGAGGGACGACGATTCAGTACCAGCTTCTCGCTGAGCAGACACGGCGGGTAGCGATGGCTACTGTGATTGTAATTTACCGTGTGGTGAACGCGTGCCTGGCGCTTCAGTGCCATGTCACGTTTCGGCGCTATCGATGTTATCGCATCACAGCTGTTCGGGTATTCGTTGCCCGCAAGCGGCTCTATTTCGCCTATTGAAAAACCGTCCGCGTTGACGCCGCCCCTGGCTGCATACGGCGCATGGTACTTAACCGTCTTCACCAAACGCCGGGTGTCAATAACGGACGATGGTATCAGGTCAAGTGGATCACGGTTGGCTGTCCTCGTCGCGTAGCACAGGCGCTTACTCAGCTGGGAAGGCAAATTCTCGACGTCCGCAGCGCCGCCGGCCACCATTTCCTCATCGTCACCGTCGAGGCACATGAACTCCTCCTTGCAGAGGATCTTTTCGAAGTTCTGATTGAGGTCCGTAGAGCCCTCATCCTCAGTTTTAATTTCTTCCTTTTTAGTGGAGAGAAGCAGCTGCAGCTGTCGCTTGTTGGCGGACTTTGTAGAGCTTGCGTATTCGTTACCGACGATGTGAGGATATATATTTCGAACAACTTGATCGCAGGCTTGCGGATATTTGCACTTCAGTGACTGCAGAAGATAGTGTAAGGCATCGCACCGCGACGCTGCACTCAGGCTATCGAGTAGGCTTACAGATCGCTCCACCTGTAACGGAAAGGCGAGCATATACATTCAGTTCAATTGGGATGAGATAAAAGATACAGCAAAAAAAAATAAGTAGGCAATAAATATAAATTTTACGGAAGAAATTTCATAAATGATTCATTTTAATACGCATAGCTTCTGTTGTTTTTGTCGAAAATAATTCAATTTAGTACAAATTGCTTAAAACTCTACCGCATGTTTTTGAAACATTTTAAAAAGCTCAATCAAACATTTGGAAAATACGAATAAGTTCAAACTATACCTAATTTTTGTATCTCGCTTAGCTGAGAGCAAGTTTAACTGCCTTGGTAACACTGGATTTACACGGACTAGAAAAAGTCGTGTTTCTTTCTCTCGCACTATAACTAAGTCCCACAAAATCCAGTCAAAAAGAATGCCAAGACGAAGGGCAAGACCAAAAACAAAACCAAGAACATTTTCTCTGATTGTGATTTTCAAAACAATTTAATGCAATTAGAGCGCAAGTGATGTGGCAACACTGCACAGCCACAGGCTTCTGGCTCAGTCACAGTCGCAGTCCATATCATAGTTGCAGTCGCTGCAGTGTTTATCTGTCGTTAGCACTGCGCCACTGACGTGTGCGCTCATTGCTGCTGCTGCTGTTAATAGTTTTGACAATTGCTACAAAAATACTACAATTTAGAATTTAGCATAAAAAACGAACACGAAACCAGCGCGGGAATGAGTAAGCGCGCGAGAGAGAGCAAGAAGGAGGAAATTTAACCAGCACATAACAATTTGTGCCACTTTCCCATATTTCATTTCCCCCCATTTCGTTTCATTCATACCCCCTCCGAATACGCTACCACACTCTCTCCCTCTTCCAAACGCTACTGCACCGCCACCTACTCTTTAATATAGCCCTCTTTATCTCCCTTCCCTGCCCCAACATTACACTTTACAACACCTCACCCCACCTAATATCACACTGAATGGCATTTTTGTTAGCATTTTTTCTTTTCGTTTGCTTTTGCTCCTACTCTTCTGCTCCATGTATGTACCTTTGTACATACATCTGCATATACATAAGTATATGTGTGTGCATGCATACATTCTCGATGTTTAAGACTATGTTGATACTTGTTTTTATTATTATTTTTCGAGCAACTAGTTCTTGTTAATGTTTAGGTTGTTGTTGATGTTGTTTTTTGTGTTCGTGCTGTGTTGTCGCTGGTTTTGTTGTACAAATGGGATGCATTTCAACTCCAGCAAAAAATGTTGCCAACAATTCTGATCTTGAAAACTTCCCTACTTTCCCTAAAGATTTCAGAAAAACAAAAAAAAATCCGTAAACTTAAATATGTAGTTAATAAAGAAAATATGAAATATTATTTTTGTACGCAAAATCGGAACTTAATTTTCATAAAAAATTATTTATTGGTAAGGCAGACTATGTATAAAAATATATCTTTTTATTTTGAACTGTGTATATCTATAACTATTATGGTATACCGTAACTATATACATATATATATATATATTTTTTGATTTTGAACTGTGTATATCTATAACTATTATGGTATACCGTAACTATTTCACCTAAAATGATCCAAAAAAAATGTTTGGAAAACATGAACGACCCCCACACGATACGAAACAAAAATATTTTTTTGCCGACCCGAAAACTTTTAAAAATTAAAAAAAAGATTCTTAATATTTTACAGTGAAAATATGTAAGTTATGAAGACCTAGCATCATGTCAAGTTGCAGGTTTCTAAGATGAAAAAAGGTCGTTTCATACACACACTCCGAAAACAAAGTGACCTTATAAGTGTTCCCGTTTTTTCCCTTTAGGGGAACGGAACACTAAAAAATTTTATTGATTCAATGTAAAGAAAAAAGGACCTTCTTGTAACAAGAAATATGTATGTACATACTAACATACAAATGTATGTATGTATATAGTAGTAGTAGTTGAGAATATATACGCAAAAAACAAATCTCTTTTAATATATGTACATATGTATGTATGCTCCATGTTTTATTTGCTCCAATTTTATTTATTCGACAAACATATGCACAGGCAATACGGGTATGTATGTAATGTATTTAAATTATTACGATGAGGAGCTTATATGAAAAGTAAGGAAAACGCAAAAAACCCGCTTATCAAGGAGAAATCATTGAAATAGAAAATGTATTCTTGTTGCTGCTGCTAGTTTAGTTGTTATTGCCGTTGTCGTTGTTGTTGTCCCATACGTTTTGGGTTTGAGTGGGAAGTGGGGCACAGCAGTGCATTTTTAGAAGCAGTTATGCTACTTTTACTAGCACCAGCGAATATGCGAATATGAATTTCGCAAGTACCAACGTCTAAATAAACCAACAAAACAAGCATTAGTATTTGTTTAGGAACCAGGATGCTGCAAACATTATTTCTTACTGTGTATTATTTTTGATTTCATAACGACATTTTTGAATACTCATAACTGTTTAATTTCCCCTTTTTGCTTTGATACATATATATTTCTTTCGTTAAGTAACTTTCGGCTATAAGCCGCCATATTTATATTCTACAATTCAGTTCAATTTGTACGTTCCATCTGAACAGTCGTGGTTCGTGAAAGAACTCTTCGCTGTAGCGACAGCATTTCTGTCCACGCGAATAAATTTGGAAATAAAGAACAATTTTGGTTTTAAATACAAGCCCTAAAGCTCAACAATCGTGTTATTCTTTAACATAAAATTTCTGGTCCTTCGAGCCGGATTAGTCCGGCAATTTGGTTTTGATTTGATCTCACGGGCACCGCGTACCACGTGCCGTGAAAATTGTGTACTCCGCGTTTCCGCGCCACCGCGTATCAAGTGGCGTGATTGTTTAACGTTTCGCAATCGGAGCTCTCGATCCTTAAAAGTTGACTTTAGGCTTGTAAAAGTGACGCGCACCGCGTATCAAGTGCCGTTTAATTTTGAACTCGAACATTCGTGCCATTGCGTATCACGTGGCGTGAATTCTCCGTAACCTCAAATTTGAAGTCTTCATTCCTTTCACCGCGCATCACGTGAAAGCGACAAGAAAATGAAGAAATTACAACAACAACGCGGTTGGGCAAAGGCCCAAATAACCCGCACCCTGGAAGCAGCTCAGAATCTCAGCGATTCAGACTCAGTAGAGCAATTCTACAATAGGCGACAGAAGCTGGAAGAAAGCTACAAGGACTTGGTATTATGCAGCCAAGAACTTTACTGTCATCAGGACGAACCAAACTTTGTTGATCCTCTAGATGACATTGCGGAGTACGAAACGAGGTATTTTAAGGCGCATGCGATTATATCGCAATGGCTAGACAGCAGACAAGCAACTCAACCCGCGTCTGACGCAGCGTTCACAAGCAATAAGGAGGACGCCTTACAGAAGCTCGCAGAGCAACAATCGTCGCTTCTAGAAAGTTTCGCTGCCGCCAACAATACTTCCCGGATTCAGTTACCGCACATCAAGATTCCATCGTTCAACGGCAGATATCAAGATTGGACATCATTCAAGGATCTATTCCTCAGTGCTGTAGATAGCAAGCAAGGCTTGACAGCAACCCAAAAGTTTTTTTATTTGACATCGTATTTGGAGGGCGATGCTCTCAATTTAGTGAAACATATTCCCATCACCGAAACAAACTACGCTGAAGCATGGGACAGATTAGTGCACCGTTTTGAAAGAAAACCCTTAATAGTTCGTTCGTTTGTACAGTCATTTCTTTCTATTCCCTCATGCAATGCATCAAATGCAACAGCGCTCCGAAAATTAACCGACGGTGCAGATGAAGTAGTTCGCGGTCTAAACGCTCTCAGTTCAAATAGTCGCGACCCGTGGTTAATACAAATACTCTTGAACAAGTTAGATGACGACTCTAAACAAGAATGGGCTAAAACTTGTGATGCCCAAATAGAACCCACATTTGAAACATTTTTGAATTTCCTTACAAAACGTTGTGATGCCCTTGACTCATGTGTAAATTCAAATTCGCGTCATTATAATAACCGTCGTGTCGTAACCAATTTCGTAAATACCGAACAAAATTTTGTTGCTAAGTGCCCAAACTGTAACGATTCTCACACTCTCTCACAGTGTAGAAAATTCAAACAGCTAACCGAAATACAACGTAGATCTTTCGTTAAGGAGAAAAGGCTTTGCTTCAACTGTTTCAGTCGCACTCATGTTGTTAGTAAATGTCCCTCTCAATATCGCTGCAAGCTTTGCAGTGCAAAGCATCACACTCTTGTACATACAAATTATGCTTCTCCTTCGAATAACACAAGCACATCTGCATCGGGCTATAATAGCGGCAACCAAGCAACAATTGCGTCTGCACCAGCAGACGACTGTACTCAAATTTCTCCGACAGCTATGACAGCTATAAGTAACAATGCTCTTTCAAATTCTTCGAACAAACACACGCTGTTGCCAACAGCACGTGCAGCCATAATAGACAAGTGGGGTAACGAAGTAAGTTGCAGATTACTGCTCGATACAGGATCGACAGTCTCATTTGTGACAGAAGCTTTCGTGCAGCGCTGCGGTCTACTACGGAGCAACGCTCGCATTTCTGTAAAGGGACTCTCCGCCTGCAATGCTGGAGTAACACGCGGTCGCGTGCAGCTTTCTCTGCACTCTCACATTTCCAATGCAGTCGTTGATATTTCGGCTCTCATTTTGACGAAACTCACTTTGGACATTCCTACGCAATCAATTGATATCTCCTCTCCTGTGTGGAATGAAATTATGCAGCTTCCATTAGCCGACACATCGTTTGCAGAAGTTGGTGCTATTGATGTGTTAGTGGGATCGGACTACATTTGGGACATATGCTCAGGAGAGCGGAAACAATTCGGAAACGGACTTCCCATTGCCATTAAAAGTGCGTTTGGATGGGTTATTTCTGGATCACATACACCAATACAGAATGTTTCAATGCCAGCTATAACACATCATGCAGTGGTCGACGACATCGACTCGCTCTTTCGGACCTTCATGGAAGTGGAAAATGTGACGTCAACTGAGACAAAAATTATGATGGCAGATCCAGCAGAGTCTCATTTTGCAGCTACACACACACGCGCTAATGATGGCACATATATTGTGAAATACCCCTTTAAAGAACAGACACCTTCCATTGCAGCAACACTGCCGCAAGCAATCACAAGATTTCAACACATGGAGCGTAAGTTTCGCTCAAATCCTGATTTAACGACGCAATATGTCAATTTCATGCGCGAATATGTGACACTTGGTCATATGCAGCGCATTCCAGAACACGAAGTACAACTAAACAATAAAGAGTGCTTTTACCTACCGCACCATGCCGTTTTAAAACCAGACAGTACAACAACAAAGTGTCGCGTAGTGTTTGACGGGTCATGCAAAGACAGTTCAGGCGTCTCTCTTAATAATCGCTTATGTATTGGTCCTGCAATTCAAAGAGACCTTTTTGGAGTTTTGCTTCGCTTTCGCCAACATCGGTATGTGTTCTCCGCCGACATAGAAAAAATGTTTCGAGGAATTCGTGTGTCTCCTCAGCATACTGATTTTCAGCGAATTGTGTGGCGTGAAAACGAAAACTTTCCAATTGAACATTACAGGCTGTTGACAGTGACCTACGGACTTGCGTCGTCGCCGTTTCTTGCAGTGCGCGTGCTCAAACAACTCGCGCAAGATTATAGAACAATTTACCCTATCGCGTCGCGAGTATTAGAAAATGATGCGTATGTAGACGACATCACAGCAGGTGCAGATTCTATTGAACAGTTAATTTCGCTCAAAGTCGAGTTAATCGCGTTGCTAGACAAAGCAAATTTTAAGCTACAAAAATGGTGTTCGAACTGCTGGCCGTTTTTAGAAACTTTGCCAAACCATCTTTGTGAATTTAAGCCAGTAGATTTTGAATCAGATAGTTCGAATTCGTGTGTGAAACTACTGGGCTTGCAATGGAAACCGTGTGCCGATGAATTCCGATTAGTAATAAAATCAGTTAGTGCTCGCGAACCAACAAAGAGAATTGTGCTTGCAGAAACTGCTAAAATCTTTGACCCTTTAGGAATCGTTGCGCCTACTGTGGTACTGTTCAAAATATTATTGCAAGATTTATGGTTTCGTGGTTTAAATTGGGATGATCCATTGCCTGACGATTTGTGCGAGCGCTGGCAAAAGTACATTGAGCAGCTCTCGTGTTTAACAAATGTGAAAATTCCGCGGTACATTGCTGGTGGTAAAATTGAATTGCATGGATTCGCTGACGCATCCTCCCTGGCCTATGCCGCAGTGGTTTATAGTCGTGCACAGATTGGTGATAAATATTTTGTTACTTTGATTTCGGCAAAAACTCGTGTTGCTCCGTTAAAGCCGCTTTCAATACCACGGCTCGAACTAAGTGCTGCATATTTGCTAACTAAATTGATAAGTGCAGTAACATCATCGCTCACAGTGAGCGTTTCAAATGTCTTTTGTTGGAGCGATTCAGAGATCGTTTTGCATTGGCTTTCATCGCCACCGCGTAGGTGGAATTCATTTGTTTGTAATCGAACTGCGGACATTTTGGATGTATGTCCCCGTGGCCAATGGCAACATATTCGTTCCGAAGAAAATCCCGCGGACTGTGCGTCACGCGGCATGTTACCGTCGACTCTTCTTGAGCATCACCTGTGGTGGCACGGCCCACTCTGGTTGACATTGCCAGAAGACCAGTGGCCAAAATCTAAGTTTTCGCGCGTAAAAGACATTGACGCAGTAGTGCTTAGGGAAGAACGAAACAAACAACCAGTGGTTTTGTGTGTAACTGGTACAGACAATGACATTGAATTACTGATAAATAAATCGTCGTCGTGGACACGATTGATACGTACCGTAGCGTACTGTATGCGCTTTTTTGCATTGTGTCGTCGAGCTCACACGCCGTTTGACTCGGCGCCACACTCACTCAACACTGTCGAGCTCCAGCGAGCTACAGATATCATCTTACGTCATGTTCAACAATCAACATTTGGAGCTGACATCAATCAACTTAAACATCAAAAACAACTACATGCTAAATCGACGCTTATTCGATACTCCCCGTTTCTTGACGATGTGGGACTGCTACGCGTCGGAGGAAGGCTCAAGCACTCAACGTTGAGCTTTAACATCAAGCACCCAATATTGCTGCCAAAAGGTTCAAAGGTTTCGGCACTAATTCTGAGGTATGTACACATGAAACATCTTCACACTGGCGTTGAGGCGACATTCGCAATTGTGCGCCAGCAGTATTGGATCCTGGGCTGCAGAAACTTAGTGCGCAAATTGGTATTCTCCTGCAAGATATGTTTCTTGCAGCGACGTTGCGTGAGCAGCCAGCTGATGGGCAACCTTCCTGCGCCACGCTTACAACAACACGGACGGTGTTTCTTGCATTGTGGCCTCGACTACGCAGGTCCAGTTCCTATTAAGCTCTCAAAGATAAGGAATGCGCGCATTGGCAAGGCATGGTTTGCAATTTTTGTATGTCTGTCAACAAAGGCTATACACATCGAGTTGGTGAGTGATCTCACATCGCAAGCATTTCTTGCTGCTTTTCGCCGTTTTGTTGCTCGAAGAGGAAAACCGAGCGACCTCTACTCTGATAACGGCACCAATTTTCATGGAGCTCGTCGTTTGCTGGACGAGTTACAGCGGCTCGCCATGTCAGAAACCTACATCGACGAAGTGTCCGCTGCTTTGGCCATGGACGGTATACAGTGGCACTTCATCCCGCCTTCCGCGCCACATTTTGGTGGACTGTGGGAGTCAGGTGTGCGGTCAATAAAACTTCATTTGCGCAGAGTAATCGGCTGTACCACATTGACCTTTGAGGAATACAACACTTTACTGACGCAAGTTGAGGCGATCCTGAATTCTCGCCCACTGTGTGCAATCTCCGATACTGACCTTGATCCGCTTACACCTGCCCACTTCTTGATCGGTGGGCCTTACACCAGCATCCCAGAACCGTCAGTTTTAGACGCAACGGCTAACCGGCTCGATCACTGGCGACACCTGCAAGCAATGGTCCAGGGTTTTTGGAAGCGCTGGCAATGTGAATATCTCACAACGCTGCAGCAACGCAACAAGTGGCAACAATCTCAGCCCAACATAGAACCAGGCGCTATCGTAGTTTTGAAGGAACCAAATTTGCCGCCTTCAAAATGGATGATAGGCAAAATCACCAGTGTCACCAGAGGAGACGACAACCTTGTACGTGTTGTCACTGTGAAGACTTCTACTGGAGAGTACAAACGCCCAATTGCCAAAATCGCCGTATTGCCGAACTCCTGAAGCGGTAGTTCAGGGGGGGCGGTATGTTTAGGAACCAGGATGCTGCAAACATTATTTCTTACTGTGTATTATTTTTGATTTCATAACGACATTTTTGAATACTCATAACTGTTTAATTTCCCCTTTTTGCTTTGATACATATATATTTCTTTCGTTAAGTAACTTTCGGCTATAAGCCGCCATATTTATATTCTACAATTCAGTTCAATTTGTACGTTCCATCTGAACAGTCGTGGTTCGTGAAAGAACTCTTCGCTGTAGCGACAGCATTTCTGTCCACGCGAATAAATTTGGAAATAAAGAACAATTTTGGTTTTAAATACAAGCCCTAAAGCTCAACAATCGTGTTATTCTTTAACAGTATTTTTAGCAAGTGCATTGCAATAATATAATAAAAATAGCCAGACTTGGAAGAAGAAAAATTGGAACAACCAACAGTGTTGCCATATACTGCACATTTGCAATCGTCTTTTATTTGTGACAAAAGAGAAATTCCCTTGTACAATTTTACATTATATTTTTATACCCTACACACCCCACACCTATGATAAAAGGGTAGTTTTAACTCCATTAGAAGAGATATATTCACAAATATTGTACCAACCAACCTGTTAAATAAACTAACGACTAATAATATTATCTTAATTAAAGCCTGTTATCTTAGCAACTACATTTAAAATATCTTTGTGATAACGATCGAGCTGAAAGCCCAGGTAGCCATCGCTCCTCTCTTTAATTATGTATAAGATTTTATATTTTGTAATTATTCCTAATAAATAAATAAGTTATTAAACTTTTTGCGAAAATTGTAACGCTTTAAAGGAGCCGTCCTAGGTATAGACATAAGTGCATAGAAATTAATCGAAATTCACCTATCAGCATTACTGCCCGCCAAGCGGTTCTGGTGCCTTTTCTTTAGAATGCAGACGCAGTCAAAATTGACGCATCCAAGTGCCAGATTGGCTAAAAGAAAGGAAAAATCATTTTTTTATTGGTGAATAAACTCGTCACTCGTCACTAGTACTAAACACAGAGGTTGACATAAAATCAAACGACTATACTAGACACAAGTCAGTCAAATTTATAACGTTCCCTGATTAAAAATCTGAAAATTAAAATTGGATCTGGCAGTCAACGAGGGCAAGTTGAAGTATATGCATGTTTCCCACAAGCAGGAAGACCCGCGTTGGCGATTATTCACGAACTGTACGAGATCCACGTCGGCATTGACATAGTTAGCCGCATCACCAAACAGCGGCTTCGATGGCTAGGACATGTCGTGCGTATGGACGAAGGAGCTCCATCGAAGAAGGTATTTGAGACGGCAAATGAAGGACAAAGACTGCGCGGGAGGGTGTGTCTTTTATAAAAAGTTCAAGTAGAGAAGGCACTAGCAACGCTTAGCATATGTATATTGTTGTCATTGTTGACTAATTTAGCAGAAAGTTGTGAATTTTAGCAGTTTCTTTTACCGGGCTATAAATACAATGGTTATAAACGAATGCTATTCAGATGCGTTACGCCCCCTAACAACTCTTAGTGTACCTCATAATTAAATCTCTTGTTGGCCGCCTAAAGTACTATACATATTCCCTTTTCCATTTGCCGTCCTCCACGTTAGTTTAGTTGTGAGAAGTTTCGAAACTTTCTAAGGAATTATCATATTTTCAACCAAAAAACTGTAACCTCCAAACGAAAAGATTTTTGTGAAATTACGGTAAATAATAACAAGCAAATTGCCTTTTCGAAGCAGGGCTGCAATGTAATCACAATCAATGTACCGTGAGTTTTTCTTTTAAAACTTGAAAGAATTAATCTTTTATTGTAATTAAAAACAAACTGAAAATTAAAAAAAAAACTGTAATTTGTACTAGGAGGTAATTTTAAAAACTGCAAGCTTGTCTAAAAAACTGTAATTTACAGTTAAAACTGTGAATATGGCAACATTGCTCGCCACACACAAATAGAATACGTAGCATAGTAGTAAGAGCCAGAGGGGAGCTTTTTAGCTGCTAGTGCCGCGGCCGAGTAATACTGCTCGCTGTCGACAGAATTGGTCGGCGGCGGAAATTGAGAAAGGTAAGAGTGTGTGTGCGCGAAATAGGTGCAGGCAAGGCGAACATTGAAAAATAATGGGTATGGTTATTTCAGGTGACATGAGAGGATGAGAAATGGGAGTAAGCTTGGATGGCGATGGTGTGTTGTGGAGTCAAGGCGGAGGTGAAGTATAGAGTGGCAACGTAGTTTATACGTGCTACTGGAGTAAGGTGTAGATTTAAAGGACTACCCGCGAGTTTCAGGTAAATTCGAAAACGTAAACAAGGAAGGAAGCAGCACAACACCCCACACACACAAACACACATAGATACTGAGAGGCAAAGTAGAGTTAATTTTATTTTTCATTTAAAGAACTCGTTAAAATGAACTTCGCTCATTTCATGGCGATTTATTTATTTGTCCAGTTGAATATAAATCACGTAATACTGCATAAAATTCTTACTTTGTGTATAAAACTGTACAAACAGTATTTACAATAAATGCTACTGCAAATAATTAAAAGTATAGTTCGCTAGCCCTTCCTATATTGGAAAATTGGTTAAAAGTAGATAAAGCTTTGTGAATTAAAGAAAACCAAAGTAATGTTAATTCTCTTTGTGAAAATATGGCCAGGAATCCCTAAATGCCCACAACTAAAAACTGATTCAAATGTTGTATGATTTTACAACGATATTTGCAACTACAGCACTTTTTCAACTACATACCTTGATTATATTAGTTGAGTTAAACGAGGTAGTTGTCTTTTATTTTTGACTCTAACTACGAATATGTATGTATAATCATTTGTCATTATCTCATCGATAGTTTACAAGTAAATACGGAAAGGACTCGAGAAATCTAAACACTAACTTTCTTTACAAAATATGTATATATTTCACAATGCCAAATAAGTAAGTAATTATCTGAAGAAAAAGCATTCAATAAATGAGCTGTTATTTTTGAAAGAGGAATAAGTCAATTTAAAAAAAAAATGTAGATAATGGCAGTTATAGATAAAACTTTTTATGATCTTTCTATGGGCAAACAATTTATAGTAAAAAAAAATTGAGATTCTTGTATTTGGGAGATGGAAGTTTTAGCTCTTCATAGTAGTGACACTGAGAGTGAAATGTAAACAATGAAATATCTCGCAATAACAGAAAGTGGACTTATTCCACTTTCAAAAATAACAGCTCAAATGTTAAAAAAGGCCGACCAACAATTAAACAACTTTCAATTGCAATTGGAGTGAGTTTAAATGATTTTTTCTGAAATACTGCCTCTGCAAACTAATAGGGTAATAGGGTGGCAGCACGATTCTCCGAAAATAAAATATTTACACAAAGAATAGCACTTAAAAATGCAATGAAAATTGAAAAGCTCTTCCTGTATTTACAAATTACGTTAACTGTACGTATTTTAATTAGTATCAGCAATAGCAGCAACAACAACAACAACGACTATGACAGCTACAAGAAAATTAATTAGGAATTAGGAATGTGAAACTCTCCGCTCTGCTCTTTCATAGTGCACTCTCTGTTTTAATTAGTCATTTAGTCGTCGCTTCATTCACACGTAATTTCTTAATTACCAGTAATTTGAAATCCAATTGTGTGTGTTTATTATCCATTTTGTTGGTGGTTTCTGCATTTGGATTAATTTTTATTTTTACGTTTCTCTTTCACTACACTACACACACTTCTCGGCGCGTTTTCGTTTCGTTTCTTTCCTTTTTTCTCTTTCTTTCGCACGATTTTTCTCTGATGTCGCTGTCAAAAACGACCGCGCGCAGCACATCAGCGTTTCTAATGCTGCTGCTTTTCACTCGCCCGCGCGCACACACACTAGGTCTCTCCCTTGCACGTATGCGCTAGTGGCAGGTAGAAAAAACGGGACGTCACTATTGAGGTTATGTTGACGGCAGCGTAGCGCTGCTGGGCTCTGCTCAGCGATGACGACGTCAGCGTTCGCAGCTGCTGCGGCCCCACTTCTTTCTTCTTTTCTCTATTTCCTTCTTCTACTTACGCCTCAATATTTAAATTCAATTTTCAATATCATTTTCTATTAACTAATTTCTTCAACACATGCATTGCGTTTGCGATTGTGACTTCCCCGTTTCACACGGCTCACACCATTACTTCTCCTTTGGTAGCCATATTCATTTTTCCAATTGCATAAATTCCTATTCCTGCTTCAAAATATTTCGATATTTTTTATTACTTTTCTCTGTCTCTTGCCTCTGGCATACATTCACACACATATATGCACGACGACCGCGATTCGATTTCCGTGGCTCCGATCAGAATGCAGCGGATTCCATTTTATTAATCCAATTTTATTCACACCACAACATAATTCACACGCCTTCAATATTACAATCGATTTCACAATTTTCGCTTCAAATTTTACACAATTTTGCCGTAAAAGAAAAACTTTTTCGCTGCTCGACGAATTTTCGATTCTTCGTCGCTTTCGTTTCGTTTTAAGTTGTTCACATTTGACAGCAGCGAGTGACGATGGGTGTTGCCACACGCAAAATCTCGAATAATTGCCAAGCTATTCTTTATTCTGTTATAGTTTATTTAATATCTCTCCGTAATGTTGAGCTAATTGCTTCTTTCAGTTGTTTCAAAAAAAAGATGAAGAATGTTATTCATCTTCTTTGGTTGTTTTTTAATTTGTTTCTATAACTCGACTTCGTATTTCATATATGTACATACATATTTGAATTAAATTATGGTTATTAACACTGCATTTTTAACTCTTAAACACTGTTATGTTACTTTAGACTAGTGTTTGAATGAATATGGCAAGCGAAAATAGTAAATTTAGGCGTGTGGCATTTTTCTCAAGTGAAAAGTCACTGCAACAAAAATAGTAGGCCACGGGCCGAAATAGTTTTCTGACATCGACAACTTTTTGCGCCAATCATGTACTTGTAACAATTGTTTCCTTATAAACTCTTACCACTTAAACATGTAACTAGATTCTGAAATTGCAATTGAAAAAAATACACATTCTCGAAAACGATTCTTCCCTTCTTAATACTTCAGATCACATTGAATGGTTGAAATGTGCAGAACCGATCAAATTCCGCATTTTATTATTACAAAAAGAAGAATAAATTTGCATATCTTCCACCGCAATCGCGTTTAGTATCAAATAACTTCACACATTGTTTCCAGTAGTGCTATCCACTTAGGGCTTCTGTGCGGCTTGCTTCTCTTTCTTGGCCGCCTCCGCCTCAGTTTCCTGCTTGTTATGCTTCTCAATCAGTTTCTCCACATCAGCTTTCTTGAGAATCTTAATAACTGTTTTGTTGTTGACGCGCTGCAATGTCGCCATTTCCACCTTCTCCGAAGTAAGTTTTGTAGTGTCCAATGTCTTGCTTAGCACCTTAATGGCCAAATCTTTCGCCTGTTCCAACTTTATCTTCTCGGTCTCACTCAGCTCCTGCTTCAACATTGAAATGGCAGCCCCAAAGTTGTTGCCAATGCAGGTAGCCTTCCAACCACCGTAGTTACCGCTGGGATCCGACTGATAAAGTTGGTAACCGTAGTGCTTATCCCATCCCATGTATAGGATGGAGACGCCGAAGGGACGTTTGCCACCGTATTGCGTGTAAGCCTGCTTTATGTCACACAAATAGGACACCAATTGCTCGCAGGGCATAGACTCACCATAGTTGAACTGATAGCGTTGTGCGATGACACGCAACTCACTTGTGAGCACATTCGCATCGGAAGTGATCCCTGCAACCGAGCAAACCATATTGCTACAACAAGAAAAGCTGTACAAAACGTTCATTTACAACTTGTATAAAGAAACTTACTCGTTCAGCTTGTAAATTTTTTCAGAGAAAATGCTGTTGTCCAACAATTTGTTGGTGTTGCGACATTCGGCTGCTAACAAAATGCCATCTTCGGCCAATATACCCAAACAAGTTCCTGCGTGTGAAATGGCTTCCATGGCATATTCAACTTGGTAGAGGCGACCCTCGGGCGAGAAGATTGTGGTTCTGGAATCATAGCGACGTGCCTAAACAAGAAACGCACAAAATTCATTGCACAAATTTGGTTAAGGCTTCTAGGAATGATGAGGCTAAAACAAACTAAGCTATGTATATACGTTTTCATGGTTACTCACCATTTTGCTGTTTTAATATTAAATCTATAGTTTTTACAAAATCTGAAAAGTATGCACACCAAGTATTCCTCAAGCTAAAGCAAGTCTGCGGCGGCACGAGCAGCATCAATTTCTACTTGTCACTGCTGTCAAAATTCTAATTGCTGTCAACCCATAAAAACATTTACAGCGGCAGTTTGGTATATTTTTGCTGACACTATTCAAAATCAGTGAGAATAGTTTTCGACAGGTAATTTGATTGCTTCCCAACCAATGCGCTTGATTGCTATTTAAAAACATTGCCAGTAATCTTCATATCTCGCATTTTGTTCGTAATATATTTCTCTAAAAATGCAATCTGTTTCTTTATTTGCAACAACGTGGCACCGTATTGTTTTTTATCTCTCAAGCTGTCAGAGTTCAATACGATGCGACGCGGGCCCCTCAGATAACGTCAGATTTTTGAATTTCTTGTTAAAAGGATCACAGCTAATTTGCAATTTACTCTGCAATAATGGGCGATTTAATTAATGTAAGTAAACGGCGCCGTGGTGGCTCAGTGGGCTAAGTGCTTGGTCGCTGATGCGGAGGATCCTGGGTTCAGCTCCGGCCAACATCTAATAAAAAAGAAAATTTGTTTTCAAATTGTTTCTTTGCGCGGCGCTACTTCTCGCGGTGAATTGGCAATTCTCCGAGAATAATATTTGCCATGAAAAGCTTCTCAAACCCGTTCGGATTCAGTAAAGTAGGTCCCGTTAACTTGTGCAAAAATATAACAAGCACATACAAGTTAATGCGAAAAAGCTAGGCCAGTTATTTATTTATTTTTAAAAGGAACATACACAGCGCAAATATACAAACAGCATTAAAATATTTCTGCAACGACACACCTCTTTCAGAATTTTGATATTTTCAAAAAACTGGGGTTTGATAGCTCTAATACGTGGATCTTCTATGATGAGCGCTTTCAAAAGTTCTTCAATTTCTTTGCGGAAAACATTGGCGATGCTAATATTCTGTCGGAACATGAAGTGCTAGAAAGAGACGAGCTTATGGATCGTGGCGAATATTTGGAGGACACCAAGAGGCGCACACAACTTGTCGCTTTGGAACGTCATCATCCGGGGCTGTTACATAACTCGGAGGCAGCAGTAACATCAGTCACACAGGAAATTGAGCTATTGGAGCGAACAGAAGAGGCATATGCCGCATTGCTGGAGAATATGCGGTGAGGGAACCGCCTTCGAAACAACGCTCGTTTAACACCTTCTCATTTCTCTGCAGCACTACGAAGCACAACGTCAATAGCCATGTCAGTCGTTTGGAAGATAGCATAAATGAGTTGGTTAATGCGGAAAAAGCACAGGTGGCTGCTTGTCAAACCAAAGCGAAGCAATTAGAGGAGCTCCAACGCGAGAATTTAAAACTTTGCAAGGAGGCTTCAAAATGCTTCACGCAAAATGTGAGTTTCTTGGTGTTTAAAAAACGAACTCGAATTTTTTTTAGTTATTGTCTTTCCTAGCAATCACCGCCATTGTTTTTCCATCAACTGCCTCTGGACCAATATTTCCTTAAATGCGACTCTTTCATGCAGTATTTCAGTCTATACATGAAGGAGAATTTCAAGATACAGGTTCGTGCCTGTACTTCACAATGACTTGGTTCAAAAATTTATTTTCAATCAATCCGCTGCATTTTAGGAGTACATGGAGATGGAAACAAGCAACATAGAAACACAAGATATCGCTGCAAATTTAGAAGATTTGGGAAAATCGTGAGCGCTTTAAATGGAGCATAAACTTTTCATCTGATTACCATTATCCTTGTGTTAGCATCAAACACTACACACTGGGGTACCTCAAAGAAAAGGCTAAAGCCAAGGCCACGGAGGCGCTCATCGATCAACTGGACATATCGCAGATACACATAATCAGCGTGGCGGACATGGAGCGTGAGACCCACGAACTGGAGCTCTTAAACGAGCATCATCTCAAGAGCACTTACGACACGCTAATGCACGATCTGGTAATGCATGTACAGCAGCACACGCAGCAGCGCATGGAACTGGTGCTGTACGAGAACACGAAGCAGAAACTCGAGCGTGCACTCAAGCGTCACGAAAACGATAAGTGTCTGGCAAAAATCATCTCCGATGCTCTCTCGAATGCAGAGCTGGTGTGGATCATCATTCAGCTAGATATGGAGAGGAGTCGCAACCGCTACGATAATACGGAACAGTTGGCCGCTGATACGGAGGCCTGCTGGAGACGCATCAAAGCGATGCAGTCTCTCGTTGTGGCCGCAGGGAAAAACAATAGTTGCTGCGCGTTTGTGGAGCGCATAGCGGAGCAATTGTCGCAACATTTGGGCGTGCAACACATGCGCAGCGAGCCGAAGGCTTGTCTCTATGAATACGAAAAGTTCTGCCGTCTGCTTACATACGCACTGAACGGTTTGTTGAACAAAAAATGCTACGCTGCTACATTGGAGCACCTAACAGAATTGTACGTGCATGAAAAGTAACCTTCTATTTAGAAAATAATACGCTGCTTTGTTCACATTACAGAGATCGTTTGGAACTTATATTAAAACCGCTCGTGTACGATAGTCCTGTGGCAGCACCTATGTTCGAACATGTTCGTCTTTTGAAACCCATATTCCATGCGAGAATGCAGCAAGAACGCATCGAAAAGAGATTGCGGAGCTTGCGTAATGAATTTCAGGAGCACATTACTGATAGAGTGGTATATGGATATATGAATATGATTGAAGTCACAATTAATTACCATTTCGCTCACTTGCTCCTTTCTTTGTAGGCGAACGATAAATTTTGGCGCTATAGTCAATTGCTTTGGATTTGGTTTCTCACTGAACCGAAGCGATTACTTTTTGCTATCGAAGAAGTCAAAAGATCCGCAAGCAAAGTGCCTGCTCTGACTGGTGCCAAGGCTTTGAGCGGCATTAAAAGAAAATAATTTAAAATGCGCCCAATTCAGCTCGCTTTTTAAGTTTGCATTGTACTATTTCATACGATTATTTGTTATGCTTAAAAGAAACATAGAACGGAAGTGAATAACTAAATAAATGGCGACATTGTATTAGCCAATTGGAAAAATGTTTTAAAAATACTTATTAATATAATGATATGCCTAGAAGCAAATTTTTACTGTCGGAATACAACCCAAACGTAAAACGTAGCTACTTTATCAATGTGCACAAGTAATCTTTCACTGAGCTCTCGGAGGAGGCAGAAAGCTCGGGATGATAAGTGGATTCTTCCGAAAAAAAGAAACTAATGTCCCTACATCGGACGGAAACGCAGTGAAAAATCTACAGTAATGTAAGCCAATAAAAATACAGCGCGCCAAAAAGAAAGCAACAACAAACATCAAAAGGAACAACAAATGGCGTTTTGCGGAGAAAAACAATTATCGTGTAATTGAGCGTGTTAGTGAAAGTGTGTTTTATAAATTCATTTATAAAGTATTGTAAATAAATAAATAAAATAAATATATTTACACACACATAATTACGCGTACACCTGTTCGGAAATCCTTTTTAAAAAATATACCTGCATATGTACACACGCCTACGGAAAGTGAGCATGTGCGTTCGCAACCAAAACACTTCACTCCATTGCCTCGCTGACCCGCTTACTACGACAGCGGAGCGCATCTAACAATTCCAGTCGGGCATACAACACAATCCAACGGATTTTGAATGTAAATTCCTCAATGAGTGCGCAGACACAAAACAAAACACACACACATGCCTGTATGAGCATTCATTCATGTTCACGCCTGCACGCCGCTCAATCTCTGGCCTGTAGTCAACGTGTTGCTTGTGATGCTCTCCGCTTGCCTCTTCAGCATCAGCACCCACACCTATCGCCGCTCAGCTTACTTCACCGCCCACTGTGGCATGCTGTGCCTCAGCCTAACACACGTTATCCTGGATCCTGGCTCCTTAACATAATCTCTGCGCACTCAACTCAGGCTTGCTCTTTGTGTCTTCCTTGCCATCAGTATTCCCCTGACTACGCCCCACTCCTCAGATTTGTGTATTTCGCCGCTACGTCTTTGTATACTTTTTATAGTCTCGTGCACAATGTTTGCCAAACAGCAAATTGTCTTTTCATCGTGTGCGGCCTTTGCTGCTGCCACAGCTCTGTCTACTGCTGCTACTGCTCTTTGTTGCTGCTTCTTCTTCGTCTCGGCCACAGCAGCGCACACTCGACACGCGTATAAAAACTGCGACAGGATATGGCCAAGTTCATTCGTAAGTTGACTTCGGTTGTTGGCGCTTGGCTTCCTTGGCCCTGCATTCAAATTTGGTACACAAAGAACAAATCTAAGGATATTTCATCACTCGGGCAGCAAGAAATACTGGCACACATACGACGGCGTATTTTTTAAAAGCATACTACGATAAATCAATTTTGGGCCATTACGATTCGATATCATAAACAAAGTGCGTCCTTCTATTATGCTCTTTTTTGTTGTTATTGTGTTGCTAGTGGTAGTCGTCGTCATATAGCAACAAGTGGGGAAATGTGTTTCCGTTACAGTTTTATTTTTCATTTTCCGGAGAAAGTGCTCAGTCGCTGACACTTTGTGATTGCCAGTAGCGGAGCCGGAGTTTTCGCATAAGTATATTACATATTACTATGCAGATATGTCCTTAAGAGATTTACATAAATTGCGGAAAGCTGCCGGCGAAGTCGTTTGATTTAATTGCATGCTAAAAAAGATAGCAAGCACAGAAATGAAAAAGACAATAAACAAAAGGAAAGAAACGTATATAAAAAGGCAATTTCTTAGTGCAAACAGTGTAAATTAAAGATCGAACCGTGCTCGAACTGAGACCTTTATGTTTAAAATATATACAGTCATATACCCTCTAGGAGCAAAACTTGCAGAAAATTTGAAAAATAAGCATTTCGCCTTTTCTCCCTATTTTCAATATATCCATCACTCTTCAATGTGTGTTTTACAATCAGCACATTTCCACATTCAATTTTCTCTTCAAGATCGTAGCAAGAAATACACAGCCCAATGTGATGGGGCGTCCGCCACACGCTGTGCAAATTCATTTGAATTAATTTTCAATTTATATAACTTTAACACTTTTCCTACTGCAGCGCTTTCACAACCATTTGCATGCATGAACTCTATAAAAATTGTGGAAAAATGTTCACGAGATATGAAATTGAATTGCAAGTTTTAGGAACTTTTTCAATTTAACAACGGCAGTGAATAATTTACAGGCAGCTAGACAATTTAATAAAGTGTAAAAGCGAGCAAACCACTTCAAGTGGAGGGGTGCGGGAACAGAACGGAGAGAGCAGAAGAAAACGTGTCCACACAAAATTTGCAACAAGTGTCCTTAATTTATTTGCCTGGCTCCAGCTTGGGTGAAACTTGGAATATTTTCTGTGGAAGGGCACGGCTCCTCAGTTAAGAATTTTCAGGTAAACATGTACCAAAATGTATATTTATTGTAACAAGGGAATCGATTGCTCGCATTCCGAACCATTTTGTAGAATACATATCCTACAAACATTTTTAAACAAGTTTTCTAAATAGCATACTCACTTAAAGACAGTTTCCTGAGAGGAACCTTACCCCTTCGAACCCACACAGTCTCGCCTATGTGCTCCATTAGAGTGCTTAGAATCGCTTCGTTTTAATAGATATTGCTGAGTAGGGCAGCGGAAGGCCTGGAAGCAGTAGTAAGAAGTAGTAAGAATAGGCATCCGCAGCAGCAGCTTGCAAATCGTCGATAATTAATAAATCAATTGCAAATTAGTTGCGGTCGTGCAAATTAAAATAAACTGCGCGCGAGGGTAGCCAGGGGGAAGGAACTTACCCTAAGTGCGAATAGACGAAATGTAAAAACAATTGGGCGCAAAGTGAACAAGGACATCATCAATGACCGTAGCGCAACGAATCAGTGCGGCGTAACGTGGCACGTGCCACAACAAATATTTACACTTTTATAAGTGCACAGAAACAAATTAAAGAAATTACTTATACTGAGCAACAGCACCCACACATATGCACGCATATGCAAGCAGCTGTAATACGTGTAGGTGTGTGTGTAAAACTTTTTCTTTCTAACAAATTACTTTTACGCTCCAGTACACAGAAAAGAGCAAGCGCTTGCACCTTATTGAAAGGGGCAAAGAGAAGAAAAGCCGAAAAGCAAAAACAAGTAAAAGTACTAAAAGAGACCCGCGGCAAATGCTTTAAACATTTTACATACCAAAAACTATAACAAATCGCACAAAGAAACGAGAAGCAAAAAACGAACAGAGCAGAAACATGTGAGCAGCGGCTTTGTGCAAGTGTTAGGGAGACGCAGTTAAGCGAAGGCACAGCCAGCGGCAGCAGCCAACCGGCAGACGAAGATGCGTTTGAGCTTGTTCCTCAGCACCGGCTGTTGTCTGCTCGTTGTAATTCGCACGTTCGGCATCGTTTACGAAACGAAAAAGATATTTTTCAGCGATGGCCGCTGGAAGGGGTATGCCCCGGAAAATGGCACAGCCGCAGCGGCGGCATCGCCGGCAACAGGTGATGCCGATGCTGCTGCTGTCACTGCTGTTTCCTTTGGTGGCTCCTCATCCCCCTCATCCGTCACCTTCTCCATGGAATTTACAAGCGCCGAGGCTGAGATTCCAACGGCGGTTACAGCAGCAGCGCCAATAGCAGCAGAAGCCACTACGCCTCTTCCAGCTGTCGCACATAAAGTAAAGCGTCGGGAGGTCATCGAATACGATGAGCTGGGAATGCGTGTCTACAATGTGGGCGTGCTGATGGCCTCGCACTTGGGTAAGTCGTCGTTCAGCTCCCGCCTATCGTCTGTCACCTCACAGCCGAGATCAGTCATTCCCAATTGTGTGTGCATTTCTTTTTCACAACACAGATTCACCTTTCGACCTAGAGCGTTGCGGACCTGCCGTGGATTTGGCCTTGGACGCCATTAATGAGGAGTTCCTGAAACCACATAATATTACGCTGCGCAAAGTCCAGCAAAGGTGAGGCAAGCCAAGAATGTAGGTAGGGATAGTGAATAAAAAGAATTGAATTTAATACCGCTTTATTAGCGAAATAAATTTCATAAATTTAGCATCTTATTCTGTTTCATATTCGAACTATGTATCTAATATGTACAGAAATGTTAGCAGGTTCGTGCAAAGTTGGTGAGCAGTTCATGGTTTTTCTTAATTAACAATTAAAGTAATCGGCAGTAGTTACAAAGGTGCACTAAAATACTGAGAATCATCTACATACGTTACAACTAAATACATCTTCAATATTCACACCAATATTTAGGCTTTTGACACAAAGTCCAGCTCATCCACAGTAGTAAACTTTATTCAGATTTTAAGTACCTTCCTGAGCTGCTCTGAGCGCAAAGCTTGCCTACAGTGCGTATAAGCGTTCCCTTCGATGGGGGTGGAAAAAGGTTACGCATACGCCCGGCTATGTCACTTCAAGGCGGTGCTGCCTTCAATCAAAAAATTCCTACATTTCTTGCATTCATTGCCTCTACCACTGCGCACTTCTTAAAACCTTCATTTAAGCACACCCCGTCCGAAGTCAGATGCTGAGGAACCTCCCCTCTCCGCTGCCTTCGTGTGCGCTAACGGGGATCCATCGCTTAAGCTTTCGCTGCGAAATTCAAAATTAATTGCTTGTAATTTATGTCAGAATTATACCTTTAAGCAGCACCAGAGTGAAGTGTACAAGAAATACCAACCCCATATTCGCTCTGAGGGAGGTGGGGCGATTCCGTCCCCTGCCTGCCGAGCGTACACTCATTAATATGTTTATGACATTAAACGGCGTGTATAACTACAATTTCGTTGTACGTACATCCTGATTCAATTTTAATGCGAGTAAGCCGTGACCTCTTCAAATGCGCGTTTCTCTGAAAGCACACGAAGTTCGTCCGACACGCTTTGGCTCTTACACACGCCATTTTTCTTGCAGTTATCCTTCCTGCTCCGGTGCGAGAGCGCCTGGCCTGGCGGCGGATATGCATTTTAAAAACGATGTGATTGCCTTCATTGGACCAGCTTGCGCGTTTGCTTTAGAGCCTGTGGCCCGTCTGGCTGCGTACTGGAATTCGCCCATCATTACGGGAATGGGCGATCAGGTGAGAATTTAAGCGAAAGCAACAAGCTTCTATATACTCATATATACTGTATTTTATATGTCACTACTGGACGATATTTTTTTGTGGTACAAGAGCTAGGTAGTGCTGCCAAATTATCGAGTACCCACATTATGCATAAACGGTATTAATACATAATATTTGGGTGCAGAAGCCATGGAATCTCTCTGTCTCTCTTTCTCTCTCTGCCTGCATCTCCGGATTCCTTGATTCTGACATGACTGTTTGCTCGATATTTTATTAAAATATTCGTTACTGAATGCATATACGAGTAATACTTTAGTTTAAATTTAAGCCCATTTTAGTCTTAAATATTTTCCTTTAATCATTTAACCGCACATAATATCATATACATACAAACATGGAATCTAATGTAACCAAATCACGGTTAGCTGCTCCTGCTTCTTCTCCTTGTTGCCCCTCATCTGTGTGCCATGGCGGGCGCACTTTTTAAATTAAGCCACCCTGTGGTTTCTTTCGCACTTCTTCAATTGATTTTCTAATTCACTTGTAGCTGATATGTACAGAGCGTCCGCTGCTGGAACTCATACTTCATACAATTTATTCAATATAAATTTTCGTGGAAAAGGTGCCTTTACGCACGTTAAATGTTTTAGTACAGTATATTTAGATCTCTACATGATTAATAAATGCTGCTCCCAAATATAAAATTTTAACACTAGTTTGGTGCTCGAGATCAGTCCGTCTAAATCTATTCGACATCTGGATTTGTGTGAATAGTGTCGGGTCAAGAATCCGGACAGAAGTTCGATACTCAGATAGTATTCGACTCTCGGATTTGGCGAATATGTGACATAAGATCTGAACTTCAATCCATATGAAACACAGTGTTTACAATAATATTGCAATGTCATGATATCTCCATTTCCTTGGCTACTATATTAAGTATGCGGATATTTTAGATCATTATTTGAACAGCTGAGGAATTCGCGAGTAAATCTCTGGACACATCATAAAGGTAAATTTCGTAGCCGTTTACAAAAAGGGCAACCGCTTGGCATTGCAGGTTACTCATACGCCATGGTTTTCTTAATTTCAAGCAAGCTCGCTCACTGAAAATCTATCCAGCATAACTCGGGTTAACGCCTAGAATTTTCTTCATCAATTTAAAATTAAGACACTCCATTCACCATTTCCGCTTTCTCTCCTTGCAGCCGCCATCGGAGGGTGAATTGACCGTCACCTCTGGCATATTGGGCAAAATTCACAAATGGAAGAACGAGAGCACGGTAATTTAAGCTTTATTGAACTTTGCCATCCTATACCGTAAACCACTGACCCAAACTGCCTTCCTCAACTCCTGCCACACTCCCCTTCTACATATATCTGAGTTCAAGCTTTTGAACAGGAAAATCAGGGAAAAGATGAATACTTGCGGGTATATTAAATGAAATTTATCTAAATTAACTCATCAAATTACAACGCCAGAGATATTGTATTAATAATTTTTATAGCGCAGGCATGTTGATTGATTGATATGATAGCCATGATCGTCTTGGGGCTAGAATGCTACAATTATTTTTTATTTAAATTTTGTTTACATCGAAATGCTGTTTCGTTTTGATATTTGTTTTACAGAGGTAAATATTAAACACATACTCACGTACACATTTGGGCAAAGAACTGTCGCACACAGACTGTTACACTGCTGCTACTATTGGCAATTGCACGATGAATGCTCGTGATCCTGTGCTGTGCGCCGTGCTGACACCGCGCTTCATCCCCTGCTTGAACGATAGGCAAATTCCGTATGAAGATGGATGCATTGAATTGACTCTGATGTGTCTGGCAAGTTGGTTCGGTCAAAAGCGCCTGCCTGCCGCCACAATGAATGTATGCTCGTATATGTGCGCTACTCATCCGTGTCGTCTTCTGCATGTGTGTTCATGTGCGTATGTAGTATGTTAGTGGCCCGAATATGGTGCTCAGCTCTTGCCCCGTCTATTCGCCTTAATTGAGGATTTTCTTATTTTTGTGGTGTTGCAAACAATCTTGTCATTGACATTGAATTTATTGAATGGCTTAACACTTTGTCGCAATGTGGGAAGCACTACCGTGCATACCTGCAGTACATACATACATATGTAGAAGAGCACAAGCAATGCAAAAAATTCAGATAAGAAGCTGCCGGGATTATTCCGTCCTGCCCTCGAGCGAGTGCTGCGCTCATTTCAATTAAGTGCACGTGCTTGTCAGGGTCAAGGTTGATTGGGGCAGACCTGTTGGATGCAGATTAAGTTCTTAATGCTTTTAATTTCATTTCATTCTGTTCGACTTTGCTTTGTAATTACGTAATGCGTTGATGCGAATTAATGAAGACACGCTTGCAATTGTCTCGCACACTCTTGCGACAGCCTCCTCCATGCTGCTGGCATACATGCATACGATGTATGTATGAATCCAATTAATTACTTAGTAGTTATTAAGTGATTTGTAGTGAGTCATAATGATGGCTTGACATGCGATGCAGTCTGGAAAAGACGAGAGAATGGTGGGCAGCGTCATGTGGCACGGAGACGTAATCAGTTTTCCTAGATCGTTTAATTCTGCTCCCCAGATAATTATCAGAGAAGACAAAACAAAGCATAGAGTTCAGAAATAAATCATTTCATTAATTTGCGCTCTGCTGCGGAGATCACAGCAGCTGAAGAACCCTGCGTTCGGCTGCAACGCGAGCCGTACGAAAGCATTACCGAGAGATTAGAGGCGTCTTTTGAGACGCAAGAAGCGGGAACAAGAAAAGTGCGAACGTGTGGGAATCGAGATCTGCAGAGACAGGCATTCTGCCAAAAGGTTGAGCGTCTAAATGAAGGATTTAAGTTCGAGGTCGAGCTTCTCGTCGAGATGAAAGTGGCAATCTGGTCTATGCGGAGAGTATACTGAGGTTATGGAGGGAGCACTTCTCCAGCTTATTAGCAGGCAATGATACCAATTCTGCCAATGGAGGCAGATACCACCAATCAACGACGACGGTGTTGATATACTACCACCGCCTTGCTATAACGAGTTCAAGGTCGTAATCCAGCGACTCAAGAATAGCATAGAGGCAGGTACTGACAACCATCCTGCAAGTTGCTCAACTATGCCTATTGGAAGCCTGACTTGCTTCGCAATGGAGATGCCTAGGGCAGCCCAGACTGACCCGAACATTCGGCAGACTTAGCTGTCCACTACAACCTGGTGCGGTGTTCGGCCACACACAGGATTCCATGACAAATAGCTCTGCTTCCCGGAAACCACTTAAGACATATATTTCATAAAGTATAACAACTTAATTATACCTTTTGTAATGAATTGGTGTTCAGGCCAGAAATATGCAAACCTTATGGATTTGTTCGGATTGTATTAAATATCAAACTATGGCTTTATACGTTTTCTACTACGTGTTCTATGTATGTACATGTATGCATGCTGCATGTTTTTCATGTTCACAACGTCCCCTGCATTTTCAACATGCATATGTGAAGAAGCCTAAAATTATGCGCAATCGCCCAGCTCTGCCACCGCCACTTGATCCGTAGAAACAATTCTTTACCAAATAAAATCTAAAAGAAGAGGTAAAGTGTGTGGCATTGTAGCGCAAGAATCTTTCCAATTTTACCCACAAAGCGTACACTTTACTAGTTTCTTTCATATGCCACCATTTAGTGGTAATGGAGAGTGCTTTGGACGCGTAAACAACGCACAGAAGAGCTCCACAGCCATTTGCAAAGATGCCAAAAGTACAACAGCTCATAAATTAAGGATTTTGTCAGTTTTACTAGATCCTTTTTTGTTGTACCACGTAATTCACTTAAAAAGTAAACGAGCGTGCACAGAGGACCAATGGGACAGAATAGTGTAACCCTGAATGGCGCATTTCAAGCGTGACGCTGCTATAAAGCGTCGAGCCGTGCTGGCAATAACAAAAGAAACAGCTGAGCGGATGAGCAGATGAGCAGATGAGTAGGCTAGTGCCGCTGCCAGCGGGCTACTCTTCTAAAGGGGCAGTAGGGCAGTAGTATGATGAGCAGTAGAGGGCATGTTAGCAGAATGCAGAAGGCTAAGAAAAACAATAACAAAAGTATTGACAACAGGAATACGCTGATATGACTAAGACGAGGCCGAGAGTGCTGGGGGCGGAGCAAAAAGGTAATAACAGTTTACCACAAATGAGTAAATAATTGAATGAGCATGTACAGGTGTGTGTGTACAAGTTGTGCACCAGTGTGTATTTGTATATGTATGACAGTGATTGAGACGTGGAATGATGGAACTTTCTTCGATTGTGTTATGCGAAACCGACTTTGAAGCCAAACTTTTTGCATATGTATGTGTATGTTAACTCTCCAATAACCAATAGTTCCCCTAAGGACCTATGATGTTTTCGTCAATTGTTACCTATCATTCGGTACAACGATTCCCAGTTGAGGTTTCAGCTTATTGTTCTTATTTTGGTTGAGCTTCTCGCAATGAATTGGAAATTCTCCGATAGTATTCTTTGCCATGAAAAGCTCCCCAATCCGTTCGGACACGGCCATTTGTAGGTCCCCATAATTTGTGCTAAAATATAACAAGCACACACACGTTGATGCGAGAAAGAATACATATTGTATGCGGCTTCTGTCCTTCAAGCAGTTTTAGTCATAATATTATATTTTATTTGTTGGTGCTCCTTAGCATTTTCTCTAGATATGTATTTATGCGTGTGTGCACTTACGAGTATATATTTTATTTTATTTTGCATTTCTAGGGCATGTTCAAGGACAAAACCAAATATCCAACGCTGACTCGTATGTCCTACTGCCAATGTCGCCTGAAGCTGGTGTTTGCCAGTATCTTCCGGCAATTCAATTGGAAGCATGTGGCTTTACTAGTCGACAGATCTGACTTATTCTCATTGACTGTGGGCAAGAACTTAGAATATGGCCTACGACAAGAAAACCTGCTCAGTTTTGTGCGCGAACTAAATGGCAACGAACAGGAGATTTATGAAAATTATCTCAAGGATGCCAGCATGTATGCTAGAGGTAAGTAAATAATAAGAGAGTGTGCAGTTTCAGCAGTTAATCATTAGGACACAATGTTGCAGTGGTTATTTTGTCGGTGCGCGGCATATTGGTGCGTAAGTTCATGTTGGCCGCCTATGCCCTGGGCATGACTAATGGCGACTGGGTCTTTCTGGATGTGGAGATATTTCAGGTGGGCTAGAGAGTAACCCACCCGGTTCATAAACATTTTTCAAGTGGTCTGCAATTTCTTCTAGAGCTCCTATTGGGGTGATCACGGCTGGGAGATGGGCGACACCGATGACAGTCGTGCGCGCAAGGCCTACGAGGCGCTTCTACGTGTCTCTTTGCTGCAACCTACAAGTCCGAAATTCCAGGACTTTGCGGAGAAGGTGCGCGAAATGGCAATTCGCAACTACAACTACACTTTTAGTGATGGCGAAGAGGTAAAGTGCAAATTGGCCAATTTCCGGCATGTATTCACCTCAAAATAAGGTGAATTTCTTCATTGGTGCTTTTTATGATGGCGTCTATTTGCTGGGCATGGCGCTCAACGAGACACTGGTTGAGGGCGAGGACATTCGCGATGGCAATGCCATAACGCGTCGCATGTGGGACCGGGATTTTCACGGCATAACGGGACACGTGCGCATAGACGACAATGGCGATCGTGATGCAGATTACTCCATTTTGGATCTGGATCCGATCAATGGCAAATTCGCAGTGGTGGCCCACTACTATGGTTTGCATCGGTGAGTGCGAACGATCGTAGTGCTTATATTTATTGTCAACTTTGACGAGACATTCTCTTCTAATTGAATTCAGTAATTATTCCGCGGTGAATGGCAAGAAAATACATTGGCCTGGTGGTCATGAGGGCCCACCACCGGATATACCACACTGCGGCTTTTTGGGCACCTCACCAGAATGTCATGGCAATGGTGGGTTAAGCTATATAAACAATGATTCTAGTGCTTATCGCTTATCTCTCCTTTGCAGAAATAATAATCCTGTACACCACCTTCGCATTCGCAATTTTTTTGGGATTCACCTTTCTGGTGGCTTATCTGATGTGCAAGTGAGTGCTTAATGACCCCACCTTAAGCGTGCTATGAAATGCAAAGTTCAGGAATTTTTTCTCTTTCAAAAATAAATCTAATTAGTCGGGACTTTTTGTATGCTTTAAGACTATATTTAATGCGCTTTTCAACCACAGGCAAATGAAGCTGAACAACGAACTGAATAACATGTCCTGGCGTGTGCGGCCCGATGAGGTGTTGCTGGAAGTTGGACGGCTCTACGGCAGCAAAGTGGGACTGCAAAAGTTGAACGCAGAGGTAGATCGCGCGATCTTTTGAGGCCACTCACATGCTAATATTCAGTCTTGTTAGAACTTTTCCCTACAGCAGTTTGGTATACATTCTGGCCGCGCCTCCATAGCCAGCTGCACCTCGTTCCCTCTGACGCAGGTCTTCACAACCATTGGCATTTACAAAGGAGAGCGCGTGGCTATTAAGAAAATACACAAGAAGAAGGTGGACATCACATCGACACTGCTGTGGGAGATCAAGCAGGCGCGCGATGTGAACCACGAGAACACGGTGCGCTTTGTCGGTGCCTGCATTGACATGCCGCGTCCCACCGTGCTCATACTTACCGAGTACTGTCCGAAGGGCAGTCTGAAGGATGTGTTGGAGAATGAGGCCATTCAACTGGACTGGAACTTTCGCATGTCCCTGATACATGATATCGTCAAGGGTATGGCATATCTGCATAACAGCGATGTGCAGGTGCACGGCAAGCTACGCTCCTGCAACTGTCTCATCGATGGACGTTTTGTGCTCAAAATATCTGACTTCGGCTTGCGTACACTGACCACTCCTTCAGAGTTTGTTAAGGATCAGAATTACTTCAATAGTGAGTATTTCCATAGGAAGCCCTGCAAATCTCAGTCTTTCTGCTTCCTCTACACTTTCACGCTTATCAACTAAAATTTGGCGCATACTTTATATTTGGGTCTAGAATTTCTTTGGATCGCACCCGAGTTGTTGCCGGTCACCGTGTTACCCGGCAATCCAGCCACACAGAAGGGGGACGTCTATTCGTTCGCCATCATTTTGGAGGAGATTGTTGTGCGTGGTGGCCCGTACGAAATGGCCAAGCAATTCATGGACATGCAATCCATACTGAATCGCGTGGAGGCGCACGAGTCGCCACCGTTCCGGCCATGCGTAGGACAGAGAGATTGCCCGCCTGATGTGTTGGACTTAATGGAGAAATGCTGGGCTGATAACCCCGACGATAGACCCGCTTTCTCTACGATACGTTCGAACGTGCGCCTGATTATGAAGTAAGTTTGTCTTTCTTTATAGTATACCTAAAACAAAAGATTTCCAACACACCTCCTTTAGAGGCTTCTGCGAGAATCTCATGGACGATTTATTGCGTCGCATGGAGCAGTATGCAAACAATTTGGAGAGTCTAGTCGAGGAAAAAACCGAGCAATTGAGCATGGAGAAGCGACGCACCGAGGAGCTCCTCTATCAAGTGCTACCCAGACCTGTGGCCACACAGCTACTCGCCGGCGAAATGGTGCAACCGGAGCAGTTCGAATGCGTGACCATTTATTTCAGTGACATTGTGGGCTTTACAGCGCTCTGCGCTCAGAGTGGTCCCATGGAAGTGGTGGACTTTCTGAATGATCTATACAGCACCTTTGATCGCATCATTGGCTTTTACGATGTGTACAAGGTACGTGCAGTTCTGGAGGCTTGGGAGTTCGGCTTTCGTATGATAGCTTATGCAGTTCTCCTCCCTTCCCTCTACCCTCTCACCCACCTGTCGTTTAGGTGGAGACCATAGGGGATGCTTATATGGTTGTTTCCGGCTTACCAGAGCGCAATGGAGACGATCATGCGCGCGAAATAGGTTTAATGGCTCTGGCGATCTTGGATGCTGTCAAGTCGTTCACCATCAAGCACAAGCCCGATTATCAGCTCAAAATACGCATTGGCTTACATGCGGGTCCAGTCTGCGCCGGCGTAGTGGGCCAAAAGATGCCGCACTATTGCCTCTTCGGGGACACGGTGAACACTGCTTCACGCATGGAGTCAACGGGTCTGCGTAAGCTTCCTCATTGGAGAATTGCCAAAATCGACGGAATTCATATGAGTTGGTTTCCTATTGCAGCGCTCAAAATTCACGTCTCAGCGGCGGCCAAACTGATTCTCGATAAATTCGGCACTTTCGAAATGGAACTACGTGGCGAGGTGGAGGTGAAGGGCAAGGGCACCGTCACTACCTACTGGCTACTGGGCTGCACTGACCCCGACCCCCGACCGCCAACACCACAGAAAACCAGCAACGATGAAGTACCATTTCCGATACTGTTTCCAGCTGTCATAAAATAGATGCAAATTAACCACTCCACTCAAGAGGAAGAAAGTTCTTCCTTCTATTGCTGTTGTATTCTTCACTGTATTGTTTCTGCTCTTCAGACATTCTTTGTGTTACATACTATATATGTATATAGGTATACAAAACATTGATGTATGTATGTACGTAATTCGTGTGACCTATGCACATCCGATGCCCGCGACTGAAGGAACTTGTAGTGCAATTATCGTATGTAGTTAGTTAACGAGAGAGTTCAATTATTTAGAGGATATTGCGAATTGTTTCACATGTTCACTTGCCCTTCACATTAAACATGTGGTAGCGCAACTGTGTGCATGTGTGAGATTGAGATGACTAATTTATACAAGTATTTACTGTAAGATTTTCTAGAACTAAAATGACTAAGGTGTAGGTACGTTTTGTAGCGTGTGTGGTAATATGTGTTGGTAATATGCAGAACAGGGGTGGGGTATTCAGGGCTAAACAGGAAATCCGGTCATTAAAATATATATTAGTACCAGTATCGCAAGTCTACTTATTTTGAAAAATATTGTAATTTTTCAATGGTTTTTTCTTAAAATAAGATTTGAAAATGTCTTTGAAGAGTGTAGAATTTTTGTATTTCCGAGCTTGAAATGTAAAAGCTTTGAAAATGTTAAAATCACTAATACTTTATGAGCGAAAATAATGCAAAAAGGATTTGGCAGTGACAAGTGATGTACTGTGATTATTTATTTATTTATTTATTTAAATATATGTACATATATGTAAAGAGTATTTTTTCGCTACGAGATGAGAGATATTATTGCCTATGTAAAACTGTACATGTTTTTAAAAATATCAATCAATCGAAGAGCTACAATATGAATTGTTGAGGGCCATTTGGAGCGATTTTTTCTTCTAAATTAATATTTAAATGACAGGTACATCAACGAAGATTTAAACTAATGTACGTAAAGAGTATTTGAAATAGACTCTCGACATGTGTGCAGATAAAGATAGGTATATTAGACAGGGCTGTATTCTCTTTTTCCAACCAAATATAAGGAATCTGTTAGGGCATTTAAAAAATATAATTGTTTAATGGTTTCAAGGCATAAAATTGAATTTTTATTTAGTTGTTAGTTTAAAAGGCAAGAAATGTCCTGCGCTTGCACAAAGCTCCGCGCGAAAAGCTTCCAAGCAACTGCTACGGAGCTTAAAGCGCAACCAACAGCGTTTTTCCACATTTTACCAGTATTCTGCGCATATTCGTCAATACCCTCCCTCCCTTTGAAATTAGGACGCAAAGTATAACTTTGAAAAAACAAGGGTATACATGTCCTTTATATGAAATACTTTCGCTGTCATTTGCGTCAAAAAGGTAAAAAAAGTGTGCTGGTGCGTACATTTTCGCAACAAAAATTTTATTAAATAGCACAAACGGGATTTGAGATGTCCACTGGAATTGTAGTTCGAAAACGTAGAGCATCTGTGTCACCGTCAAAGCGTAACTAGTTCATTTCAGTTTAACGAACAGATTTTATAGGGCGGCATAGAAAATCAACCAATGCTAAATTGACAAAGTTTTATAGAAGTGCTATTTTTGTAGATTTTAATTGGCAATAATTAACATATCAAGCAATTGAGATTGGGGATATGAACTTAATACCGCCAAAATCTGAAGCGTTCTAGCATTGTGCAGTCAACTAAGCGCCCCTAAAGCCCATCCCAGCCTGCTGAAGGTTGAAAATAATGCGCCTGCGGCACGCGAAACTCATCGTCGCGCTCATAGTAATTGCCAATTTGATTTTGTTCTATTATTCGTGGAAGTCCACGCTGTGGAAGAGCATCACATCCTCGCTCAGCGACAAGGGCGTGGAGCCGGAGGCACGGCGTTCCAACGGCGCTGCCGACGGCGACAGTGCCACCCAACATAACGGCAAAACGCCGAACGACAAATTGCGCAGCGCCAACAAGCACATACGCAAATCGATTACGATCGTCTTTCGCAATCTGTACACATTCGAAAACGACCTGAAGGCATCCCTCGACAGCATTTTGGATGTCATACCGCACATGCCCGTACTGGTGCTGCAGGAGGGTGCGCCCTATCCGCCGATCACATACGAGCGCAACAGCAGCGCTACCGCCGGCGAGGAGAGCACCGTGCGCTTCGTGAATATCGGCTTCGATGTGCTGAAGACACCCGAGCAGCTCAATCCGCTAGCGGCCATACACACCAAATATGCCCTCTTCATGCCCGACAGTGTGCGGCTGAGCAGCAAGAATTTGGTACAGAAAATACTGCGCGAGATAAATGCTGCTGGGATCGCGGCCAAGGCGTCACCTCCTAAAAGAGATGACAACCAACAGCAACGCGCGGTGCGTGCTGCCCCAGTGGCCGCTGAAGAAGTGGTGCGTCGCCTGGTGATTGTGCCCTTTTCTGGCAACATCAAATCCTTTAGTAGCTGCACTCAGATCAATTTGGACCTGCCCAATTGGACCATACATTATGTGGCTGTGAACAGCAGCGATAAGTGCGATTTGGTAAGTTTGTTTCAGAAACTTTGTGCATCGCGATCTAGGTTATATATACCTCGGATCTCTTCCTCTACACGCGAAATCGGTTCGCTCTTTGTCCATGCCTTGCTAAAATCATTTGCATACGTTGTATTGACGTTATATCATTAATTAAAAAAGATAAAGCGGTCCAAAGTTTCCTATTTTCAACAGCCAAATATTATGATTTTTTTACTATAGGGTACTCAGGGACAAAAACGTTTACGTTCCTGAAATATTCTCAAGGTGAGTGCTTAAGCACGGTCGATATACTGTTGCCTCCACTTGAACAGGGGCGTTAATTGCAGCGTGAATTGAATCGGTTTAAGGTTTACTTTTCAAAGATTATGAGCGCTTTTCCTCTTTTCAGTACATACAAAAACACGCCATATTAGTGGATACTGGTGTGCTCAAGGATATGCCGGAGCCATTTGCAGCCCCATTTCCAGAGATGTTTTATATACAAGCGAAAATAGCAAAATTGACGGTATGTACCCGGGCGGAAATCGAAGCATGAGGCACAATTATTTCGCATACTTAAGCTACAATTTTTGTGCAGAAAACCGTATTCCCACAGTCCTTCCAAGACGGCCGTCGCCTCTTCGCTTCGTATCACACGAAACAGCGCCGTATGGAGACACGCCGTCGCCAGTTCAAGGAAATGTACAAGAAATTGCAGATAAAGCGAATTGTCCGTCGCGCGCACAAAATCATCTCAAAGTCTGACGCCAAGGACGGTGGTGCGGGCGGTGCGAGTGGTGGGCCGCAGCATAATTTAGTGCTGGAGACGCAGTTCTCCTCGTCAAATTTTTCGCTGCCGCAGGTCACGGAGATCGATCTCATCGGCTGCGAACGCACGACAAAGTCCTGCATCGGCCCCGTCTACAATAATCGTCCCTTCTACGTGTATCTAAACAAACACACGCCGCCCTGCTGCCTTGACAAGCTCAAGAGCACGTTCAACCATGTGCTGGAGGAGTTCGAAAATGTTGGCATACGCTACTGGCTGGACAATCACGCGCTCAGGACTGCCATCGAGACGAATCTGCTGTCACCCGACGCTCACGACATCGACCTCAGTTTCAACGTGAACGATCTGGAACGCTCGAATGCCATGAAGAAGTCACAGAACAAACCGTACGTTGATAACGAGGGCTTCTACTGGATCAAGGCCACCGATGGGCATTATTTTCGGGTGCAGTTCTCCAAGATGAACCAAATCGGCGTCAATCTGCTACCTTTCGAGATCAGCGGCAACGAAGTCCGTCCGAGCGGCTTCTTCGGATGGAAGGCGAGAGAGTTCTCCGCCGATTATCTGCATCCCATGTCGACGGTGATATTCCTGGGTAAGAGCATTATGTGCCCCAATAACGTGCGCGAATTCCTCGACTATAAAAACATAAAATGAGCATACGAGCATTATTAAATTAATTAGCAAATTAATGAAATTACAGAACTCGCAATAATTATTATAATACTTACATAGAACAGCAAGTGAAAAAAAAGTTTAATACTTTTCGTTGTGAATCACGGACGTACATTTTGTTACTTCTAACGAATTAAAAACTTGTATTTATATGTAATTTTGAAGCATGTGATAATGAGTACATATAATCTGGCGCTCCGATTGAGTGCTTCTGCTTTAACGATTCCCTATCGCTGTAAATTATTATTATACATATAAAAACATATGTATATATGTCGCCCCTTTAACTTTCAGCTTACTCTTTTATGCTTACTAACAACCACACAGATTTAATGAAAAAATTACAGTTAGTTTCTTTGGAAATGTACCTACACTATATACCGATTCCTATTTTATACACAATATGGCATATGTACATATATGCGACTAATATACATAACTTTGATTTCTGTGTATAAGCTGATTTGACTAGTATTGTGAATCATTTAAATAAACGAAATGAATGTACTAAATTAATAAATTCTGATTGTTGACATTCGGTAGCCTCTAGAAAACCAGTTGATCCGGTCTACACGGCTAGATCGAAATACGAGCGAAAACAGACTCCACTAAACCCGGTTTTCGTGCTGGTTCGATTTAAATGTTGTTAGTCCGACCATTTATAATGCCTCGTACATATGTAGTATATGCTGCTGTTGGTGTCATGCAATATAAAAGATTTCTTCTGCAATTTGCCATTAAATAAATTTTCAGACAAAATCATTTATAAAACCATATTGCATGCATATAACACTTAATTATTTTGCTTCTTGCAAAATTATTTTCCAAAATATTCGTACATACGTATGTATGTATGCATTTTTTTTCTTTTTGCATGTAAATACATTTTTCAGTTTCATTTCACGATGTTTAAAAATACAGATGTTCATAAAAAAGAAAACAAACTAATTTAGCTTTAGCTTTGCGCAGTAGTCGTTGTGTCTTTGACAACCACGCCTTCGGGGAGCTCGCGTACCAGCGATAATAACTTCTCCAGTTTCTGTATTTGCAAAGTATTCTGATCCAGGTATAATTGCTTTTTCGGTGGTTTAACCATTACACGCAAGTTTGGCGAAAGTTTCAAGGAAGTTGTGGTGCCTCTGCGAAATGGAAAGTGTAGCGTTAACCTACGCATAGCATCGTTTATCGCCCACTCACTTGTCATCGCCCACGATGATAAACGGTAACTTCTCGTTGAACACCAGACGCGTTAGTTTGTTCTTCCTCTTCGGAACCACCGCCTGAATGCATATGGGCTTGTACTTGTTCACATTTAGATCGAACACATACACTTTTCCTTCGGTGGTGACCGCACCGAAAACCGTGCTCGAATACGGCGCCCACTTGACATCACCCACAGCTGAGCCTAAATCGAAGACGAACAGCGGTTCCGGACGCATGTCTTCCCAAATCTTGACCCGCCAATCCCCGCTACATGATATGAAAATGTTCGCATTGAAACGATTGAAATCGATGCGATAGACGGAGAGATTGTGCGCGTGGTAGGACATCAGATATTTGGAACTGTAGGCGATGCTGCATTTGTAGATGAAGCCCTCCTCGGTGCCCACCAGGAATACCTCCTTGTCGACGGGATGAAATTTCATGCAGGAGCCGCAGCTTTTCATTTGCACCTCTGTGCCGTCGGGACCCTCAATGATGCCGTTCTCTAGAAAGAGTGTGATGATGGTGGTTATCGCGAATTTGTTTTGCATCAGCACCCAATTGAAGACACGTCCATCCGCAGATACGGAATAGAAATTAATTTCGCCATCAGCCATGTCGGGACCCCATTTAATCTGACAATGCGAGCAATTTAACAAACAATGAATTCAGTACTTTCCATATTATACATGTATGAGTGTTTGTACCTCCCAGACACATTCCGCATGCTTGGCAGCAACGCCCACCGAGACATAGAGTGGCTCGTTATAATCAGCCTGGAGATTATAGACCGCTACATTGCCATCGTACAAACCTTTCCGGCAGCGGATATGTTACATTCCGTTAATTTAATGTGCTAAAAAAGCGGTCAACTTACCAATTGCAACTAGAAACGGATATTTCGGATGTATATCGCAGCACATAACACCACTTTCGGTTGTAACTATACGTGGAAAATAAACTCTTTATGTATTGGCAAATAATAATTTTGTTTTTACATAACTCACTTATATAATCGGGATATGAGGGATTTTTTATAGTAAACAGGCAAATTGAACCTTCCGTGGGCTGCTTCATGAAGTCATCTAAATGAGAGTAAGTATAACAACTGAACTACATATTAATTCGATTCGTATCAAAGAATATACAACATATAGAATGTGCATCGAGCAGCAAATTCGAAAACTTAACTGCCGTCGTCTATGGTGCGGGCGGGAAGTGTGAAAGAGGAAGTAAAAGTGAACTCAATAGCAGGTTGGTTCAGAGAGCGCAGAGGAAAATACGGATCCATAATTGAACATATGGACCGTATAATGGAGAGCGGCTCTTAAAGCCTGCTGCTTTTTATTGGAGAGCGGGTTGTAATAATTCGGGAGAATAATTAAAAATTCTGAGTGCCGGTCCTAGTGTTACGATCGGCGAATTGTTTTGTTTATGAAATACGCATTCTCATGTTGCATTCTCTTCAGCCTAGTTTCACTTACGGGAGCCAAAACACACCGCGAACAGGTCATAGTAGTGTGGATTGAATAGCACGTCCGTGACGTTCATTTTCTTGGTGCGTTCATATTGAAACTTCCATAGCGGCAGCAGCGTTCCCTCGCCCTCGCGGTACTCATCGGCCGGATCTTCCCAGTAACGATAGTCATTGGCAATCTCGTCGAATATGTTCTGATTGATCATGCGCTCTAGTATCTGCCAGCATTTTAAGTATTTCCGATTGAGTATTTCCGCCTCCGCTTTGTTGTCCCCTTTACGTTTTGCATCGTCCTTTTTGTGGGCATGAGGTCCTTTCTTGTCTTCCTTTTTCTCCTTCTCCTTCTGTTGCTGCTCAAAGTCCTCGGCGTAGCTATCGTATATGACCCATTGCAGCACATTGCCCCCGAATTGGGAGCGTGGTGGTGGTATGGTTTGTGTGTCCACATTCTGCGCTTCGGGACGCATTAATATCGTAAATTGACGAGATTCCGTATACTCACTCTTCGGGGATTGGTAAAGGTTAGTGCGGCCCGTTCACAGTAATTAAATTGATTAATCAATTTGCGTTTTTTAGATGGTGCCACCGCTGCTACAGGAGCTTCTGCAATTTATCTCTAAATATTACAGCCATCTAAAATGTTGACTTTTTATGTACCTGATTGCTCACCCCCTTGCGTTGCTGCCTCACCTTCTTCACCTTCCTCACCTTCCTCACCTTCACCACCTTCCTCGCCTTCTCCTTCTCCCCTGCCTTCGTCTTCACCCTCCCCTTCATCTTCACCACCTTCTCCCCCTTCCGATTCTCCCTTTTTTGGTGGCGCTTTCTCGGCTTTTTCGGTATCTTCAGTACCACCATCTTCATCTTCGTCCTGATCATGATCATGATGAGTATCGAGTTCGACGAAGGAAGTTCGGGGCGCAGGCAATGGATAACCTAATGACAGGATGTATTTAATACGAAATTTTAGGTGACTTAGAAAAGTAAGCATATATCCATTACCAAGTTCCCCCGTTTCCTCTATTTGTGCCTTGGCCTCTTCGGAGTCAATATATAAGGAAGTACCTTCAAAACTCAGCAGTATGACGGTGTTATCAGCGGGTGGCAACTTGTACAACAATTGAGAATTTTATTCGGATCGTAATATTTGAACTAAGACTCTGTATAGGATATGCCACAGCAACGTTTGTCTTACCGTGACAAAAGCCTCGTCCTTGAAGCTAAATACCACCAGATTATGTACGACATTCGTGTTGGTTGGCGTCAGCATCTTTGTGATCTCCTCCGCCAACTCGGGCTCTGTCAGATCTAATTGATCTTCGGGCTTTAACAATTGCCGTGATTTCATCCAGGCCTCAAAATCGTCTCCATCACCACCAGCATCTCCACCACCACCGGCTCCGCCGGATTTGGCGTCACCCTTCACGCCCATCTAGTGTGCGAACACGTATGCATATAATTTTTATGCTATACAGCTTAAATATTTATTTTAGTATTTGCCTGCTATTTAAGTTTTTACGAAATGTTAAAGTGATAATTTTTTAACTTACTGTTGCACAATTGCATCATTGAGTAGGAGTCCAATTATTAGATTAGTACTCGTACATATGTACAAATGTATATATCGACGTGTGATTTAAAGTAAAGGAAAAAATACTGTACGTGCGCTTACTTACCTCGCCGTTTTATAATTGGATTATGCTTCCATATTAAATTTTTTTTAATTTTCAAGAAAACTGTTGCTATAGTTTTCACATCATGTTAATGGAAAAACACTATATTTTTCATGCGAAACATTTGCAGACCTATTCATGTGTAAATATAATGCAAAATTTACCTTGAGCTTATCTTTCAACATTTCGGGTTGTTCACTGGCTACCACTTGTGTCTCACCTATGGTAGGTGGAGGGCAGGCCATTTTTTCAAATATTACCGTTTTTACAGCAATGCAGTCTGACTTATACTTATTCACAGCACTGTCAATTAAGCAACTAAAAAATTTATTTATATACAACGAATATTGTGGAAATCATAAAAGTTATAACTAGCAGCTTCTCTTTTAGTTACAATTTTTGCATATATACAGCTGCCAAATAAATAGAAATTGTTTAATAATGTCCTACACTTTGTTTACTATAACAGTTAATTAATTGCGTTTTGTAACAGTAAATTAACAACAATAAGAAAGAAACAAACTTATCATGTGACTACTGAAGGCTTAACAATAACAAATTACGAAATACCATCGCTTTATTTGCAAGTTTCCACATCTTGCCTAAGTGTTTGTCAAATAACGACTAAAATAAGGAGCCAATATCGAAAGTCGAGCCGTAGTGCAAGCCTAACAGCTACACGCATATACATATGTACGTCCGCCCTGCTTGCCTATGTGAGTACGTACATATGCACGTATAAGTGCACTCATTTACATGTTCGCAACCGTCAATGAAAATGTCATCAATGACGTTAAGAGCTGACGAGCAACAGAAACGATTGTCGGTGAAAGGAACGCCAGCGATGGCGCTCCCGAATTTGAACCGTTACTTACGAGCAACATGGCGGCATGACGGCATGCTTCTGTCTTTCATCACGCCAAATTTCTAGCCTTACAAATTGTGTCTGTCACGTTGGCACAACGCAAGAACGCACAGTGATGGAATCCCTAAAAACCACGGAACAAAATAAAGAGTAGTCCTCTGATGTAGTAAATTTGGGATAGCTGAACTCAAATTTCAAATCGGTTTTAATTAAGGTGGTCTGGTTTCCCCACAAACAAATCTAAACGTTGAAACATTCGACATAGTAAATATTTGGCCAGCAATAGAAGTGGAATTAAGTGTTTCAATTTAACGAAATTCCTTCATTCATTGTGTTACTGGAACTTCAGGAAAGGTTATAACATTTTGATAGGCTCGTCTTAGTTTTTTTGAAATAAAAGTGATATTCACATAATTGATCTTGCATACTTTTTAGAGTGAAAATATTAATTAAAAAAAGAGCTACATATATTAAAATTGCATTTTGAGACTGCTAAATATCGGAGAATGTTTTTACGAATTCTGAGTTTGGTCTATGGGACGATTCACTGTGCTACGTAGCCGTAAGCTTTATTTATTAATAAATTTTTGGTTGGTTGGCAATTGTTATGACTCGAACTGGCACTGTTGAGCGGGCAGGTGCGCTCGGTGGGGTTGGGCAAAGGTGGTGGTATCAAAGTAGAGCGCGCAAGTTGCAACAACAGCTTTGCACACGCCTTCGAAAACTTTCAGCGTTTTAATTGCTGTGCCCATTTAAGTTCAACTCTTGGAAAGAGTTGGTGCCAGCTAAAAATATCGCTTTGGCAAGCGACCAACTAAGACGGAAGCAGTAGAAGGAATGATGTGTGAGAAGGTGTTCTCGAAAGGTTGCTGTCGGTCCAAAATCACGGCAACCAAGCCGATTGAGTCATAGAGTTGGGGAGTCCTTTCCTTTGTACCTACTAAGAACCAAGCCGCCGATTCCGAACATTGAAAACGGCGAGAAAAACAGATGCCAAATAAACAGTGGGCCACCCCTGCCTACGTCACTCGAGTACGAATTGTTACAATAATATATCGTGACACATGCCCATTATATCAAATTGCATTCAGGCGCTCACTCTTTTCTGGCAACTACTACATAAAATTATCAAAATATAATATAATCATTATTTTTAAATGCAACGGATAAAGGGAAGAAAGCATGAAAGTGTGCGAGGAAAAAATTAAATGAAAAAGCAAAAAATGCAAGCAGAAATAAACAAGCACGCCGTTGAGCTTCGAGCGATAAATTGCGTCAGATTACTTTCCGACGGCAAGGCACAAGGATCAAATCGGTAAAAGTTACACGCATCAATTTCGTCACGATTTGCACCAAAATTGTGCGTAAACTTGCTTATGGAAAATTCGCCTAGCAACAATTTTTATCTCTGTGGAAGGCCTACCTTGTTTCCGCTGGATCTTCCCTTGGTGATTTTATCTGCCGGTCCCTTCACTTTCTTTTCCGCCGCAGCCATTTCAAAATTTCACACCAAGTTGCACTTTCACGCGAATTGAATTAAAGCTGAGCAAATCGCAATATGAAAAAATAACAAAATAGATCTGTACGAAAAATGCGTCGTTTTATTGGGAAATTTAGTCTTGATATGCTGTTCCAAATGACGTACACAAAACGTTCACATTTTTCTAGTTTTCCTTTGAGCTTGCTTTTCATACAATCTCGTTCGTCAAACAAAAAACAAACAGAAGTTGCTATAGAAATTTGGAATTTTTTCTTTTATAGCATTGTTATGTTGGCATCGATTAGGCACTCCTTCTTTGTGTCTAGCAACCTCAAAACCGGTCAGAGTCTTCGAAGCGGCGATTCTTTATTTTTTGGAAGTAACAATACCTTTCTCCTGGTCCCGGTACGTCGACATGCTTCATGAATTCCTCCTCATCGAATTTGTTCGGTTCGTACACGAAAGGTTCGCTTTCGGAAATATTGCTCTGGTAGCTGTCATTCATACTCGGCAGGCTCCTTTTCTCCTCCGCCAACTGTTTATCCAGTGAGTAAATGCTGCCCTCCTCTTCGAGCGCCAGCTCAGAGAACCGTTGGGCTATGTCTGGTCGATGTTCGCGACAGTCGGCACGACGTTGCACGACTTCTAAGGCCTCCAGAAATATTTTATTCCTGCAAGTGGTAACATAGTTACAAAATGAAATGTTTAATATGGCCTGAGGCAGTTCTACTTGATGCGGTTCACCCATTCATTGATCTCTCCTTCTGTTTTTGTAAGGTCGCCAACATATGGATTTTCAGTTATATAACAATTCCTTCGCAGCACGACCTCCACATCACATTCCGTATCCATGTCCAAGTCGCAGCCGCGACAGTCCAAGTGGAGTATAGTTTGATTGATGTCCAGTGCTTTCATTAACTCGATTGCCGCTGTCCAGCCCATCCGGATGGCCGCGATATCCAAGTGCCGCAACACGGTGTGGTATCGCAACAACTCATTGGCTATGCAACAGACGACGCCCTGTTGGCTTATGCTTACCGCCGTCAGGCACAAGTGCGACACCTGCTGTGTGCCAACAATGTTCGTTGTCAACGCGTGCAAGCCCTCATCTCCCAGTGGATTGCCCTCAAGACCCAAATACCGAAGGGCTCCCTCGTATTGTGCGAGGCCTTCTCCCAGCTTCCTCAAGACGTTTGTGCTGATGAAATTGCCCGCCAATTCCAGGGACTTCACTGACAACGTATGCTTGAAGAAATCATATAGGCATTGGCCGCAATCATCCTGCAACTGATCATAGCCAAAGTCCACAATTTCAAGTTCCTCCAAGTTTCTTAAGGATTTCAGAATGATTTCAAGTTTTTGTGCATCCATGCGACTGTTGCGCAGACGGAAAGTCTGCAATTTATGCAGAAAACTGACGCCACTGCAAAGAAAACACATACACATACAGTCGGTCAATAAAGTTTGTATGCAAACATTGAAACAAAAATCTGCTTGTAATTATTCGCACACCCTGTATGCAATTTGATGTTTTACTTTTCTTTTTATTGTCTACTATGATACCTTCCAGAATTGTGTTAGGAAAACTACATTGAATGAACCATTAGATTTGCGAGAATTTTGATTTTGAACCAAATCTTAGGTAGAGCTTTTCCTTAAGGTAAAAATTGTGATCGAATTGCCCGTAATCGAAGACTAGGCCAGGATTTCTCGCATTAACTTGTATGTGCACGTACTAATTTTGGCACAAGCTAACGGGACCCAAGAATTTATTTTAGAGCCGTTTCCAAACAGGAGGTGCTCTTGAGTATGAAACCGTGGATCGAGCGGCTATGATGAATTAATACCGTGATAAGAGTGCGAAATGTAGACCCATTTAGTACTCACAAGGCTAAGTGCTGCACATCGGTGTAGGAGAAATTGAAGTGTCTGCTGTGATAATCGCGCTGCATTTGTGGGCCCTGGAACTCAATGGAGAACGAGACCAAGTTGTCGAAGAAGCGTAAGAAGCTCAAGTCAATGTGATGGCAGTGCTCCGCCGGATATTTGTATTTTTTGAGTTTATGTAGACGGAGAGCAGCATTGCGCTTATCTGGTATTAGGTCTTCGCCGATATCCTCCTCCTCGGAGATATCAATTTCAAAAACGCTCCTTATTTTCGGTGCCTTCTTTTTCTTTGGCTTTGGAGGTGGCTCCTCTTCAGACAATCGCTTCAACTCACGTCGTCGGCGGCGATCCAATTGCGCTTCGAGTGCCTTGCGCTTTTCTTCATGCTCCTTGTGTTGCTCTGCTCGGCGGACAGCTTTGATCTTAGCCTCTCGTTGTTCTAACTCTAGCTCTGCTTCGGATTTTTCCCGTTCTAATTGCGACTCCAGCTCCTCCTCCTCTACCACGGAAGATTGTTCAGTGGCACTCACCGATGAGATGTCGGTGGAATCTGTGCTGCCCAGCGAATCCTCGTCATCACGGGCAAAGTATTGTTGGAAGGAGCGATCTTGCAGGGACTGTAATTTACGTATATGCATTTCAGTGACGAACTCCTTTATTTTTAGAGCCAGCCTTTGCATCTCCTCCTCGGGCCAGTATTCAGCGGGGCATGCCTCCACAAGATCGACGAATTTGAGGGAAATAGCATGGCTCTTCCAGTCGTGAGACTGCTTGTAGGCGAGCGCCTTGTTCTCAGTTCTGGACAGGACCACGCGCCGCCAGTATTTTTCGTCCGTCAGTTGGTAGCAATCGTCCAGCGGCAAGTCCACACTGAGCGAGTCGTAATGAATGCGCAGTTTGAGAGGATCACTGGCCACAATTGGCAACAACTTGTTTTGGCCAAACGCTTTGGCCATGCTGCGAACACACAAATCGGAAAGTGTGCCCACATTGATGTGCTCGATGAAGGTTTCCGCGTAAACAGTACGACCCTGTTCGCTCTTCAAGCGCCGCGTCTCCAACGAGGGCTTGTACAGCTCATATGTGAGCAGCAGCTTGTGTTCCTGAGGCAAGCCAAATGTGTTCGTGTGCACGGGAGGCAGGAACTCATCCTGGTTCTCATCCGCTCCCATCTTATTTATTTATATATTTTTTTTAGTTTACTGGTTTTTATTCAATTTTTATTTTAAATTCTAGTTTTTAAATTAATTGTCATATAACATAACAGTTATTGACATTTTCATGGTATGTAGATTCGGAAAAATCTACAACCAATCATAGTGTAATAAATATTACACTATGCAACCAATAAACAATCATGATTCCGAGGCAGAAAAAATTAAAAATTATTTAAAATCAATCATTTTAAAAGTACCAGACGACTACCCGGCTACCAGACGACTAACGCTGTTTTAGCTGGAGGCTATGTGCCATAGAATGTGAACGTGGCAACAAAGCATTTGCTGAAAGTCTTGAAAGCCTCCAACTGGTGGGTTCATTGAAAATATCGAGTTATCTCTCGTAAACAGCGATCGAGCGCCTTACAACAATTTTACACATTTTATATTTTTGCACGTTGGAATAGAAACTATACTTTATTTGAATGTACTATGCAACATGTTGGTGTTGTTTTTTATTTGAATACATAAACTTTTAATTATGTATAGGTTATACATACATATGGTTTTTATTATAAATCATCTCAAACTTTTTATAAATCTTACTGGAACTTCTGGTAAATATATGCATATAAAAAATATCATTGGACCGAATAGAAGTGCAAACAGTAACCAGACACATATAGTCCACATCATGAAATCGTCCATTTATAAAGAACATCAAAGCAATATTATTGCGTTGTAAGTTTACAAAAGTATTTAGAATGTTCTACAATAAAAGTATTTAATTCTTATTTGATAATTGATATGTATTTTCGCTTATGCTTAGATCTGCAAATATGTATAGTATGATTGTATAAAAATGTAATGACTAATATCACTTATGTAGTAATTTACATGTAACTAAGATTATTGCAGGTAACTTTAGATGCACTCGATGTATTCACCACATTGAAATTGTAGTTAAAAGACCATATTTTGATCATTATTCAGCGGTCGGTTTTACGGTAAACCAACGGTGAGACGGTGAGTCATTCGCAATAGAGCGCAGCTCATGAACGCCACCTGAAATCAAAAGAAATACAAAGTTTATTACCAAATGCTTGTTTACTTAGAAATGTAAATTCCTTCAGACTAAATCAATAGTAACATTAAACGCCTTTCGATCTTGTCCTTCTCTCACCATCAACGTTCTTATTTCTGCAAGAAAACTGCCCCCAATGTGTAACTTGCTGCGGTCTTTTATACAAAACCCACTTGCCCAACTGTTTACATAACAACTTAAGTAAGTAAGACTTATTTTTAAATTGCAACTTTCAATATACATATGTATGTACGAGTATGTATATAGGTGTATATACAAAAGTGTACGCACTTAAGCCGCTCCTTTATGATTTAGTCTGCTCCTATTTATTCTTGGCGCCTGTTTCTGACGTTTTATGGAATGTTTTGCCGCTGCGGTTTTCAACATACTGGAACCAGTATTATATAGTAGTTGGTTGGTGGCTGGTTTTAAAGCGCCTTGCTCTTTAATTGCAAGTCCGAGGCGTCTAAGCCAAAAGTTGAAAGGCGGGCCAAATATTAAATATTTTTCAGTTTCTACTGTTTTAAAATGTTTGATTATCTGGTGTTCCTGGTGTTTATTTATACAACATTTTGACTACCGTCGGCAATCATCATCGTCTTCGTCGATTTAATGAAGTCAAGTCAATCCTGAAGGGTTTGGTTAATTCCCGCATTTCGGTACTAAGAAGTCGCAATTCCGAAATTTTGAAATGCTTAAATGCATTCGTTTATATGAACAAAATAATACAATAGCCGAATTCACATCTTGTGAAAAATGGTCTGGGATTTTTGCAATTGACAGTTTTGTAGCAAACTACTGTCAAAACTCCTGTAGTTTTGCTACAAAACTGTCAATTGCAAAAATCTCAGACCATTTGCACAAGATTGTGAATTGGGCTAATATATTTTAGAATTAAAATGCAAAACATTGAAAGGAAAGCGAAACAGATTGGAGATTTACTGGTTTAGTTCGTTGAAAGTAAAAGTATTTTCGATGAAGAAAACTATCCATTTTCAGAACAAATCAAATAGTTAGCGCGTAAAAATTAAAAGTCATAGTTTTTATGACTTTCCTTCAAAAAATGTTTAAAACCTATGAAATCTGATTTTTTAATGTTGACCACAATGACTTGCATAGAGTTTTAAATGTACAATTACTTAATTACGGATCACAAAATAAAAAGTTCCATACACTTATTTGGATTTCAAGTATTTTAAACGGTGTACATGTCATCCATCACCCTTGAAAACTTCTTCATCTTTAACGAAGAACGCTGATGGAAATATCTAAATTTTATAACATTTTTTGATAACCAAAATTTGCAAAACACGCCATAAACATTCAAGTATGTATAGGAAAAGACTGTTGTTTTACGCGTGCCTCATATTGGACATTACTGAGAGCTTATTGTTAGCCAATGCTAAAAATTAAACTTGATTTAGATCGTGCTGGCTGTTTACAGTGCGCATAAATTAGAAATCACAACAAGCAGCTGTTGGCGTTGGTTGTTCAAGGCAACAAGTTCAATATAATTTGAAACTCGGTTACTATGTATTATGTATGTATCATATAATTGTAAATATTTCATTTAAAAATAAATGCACAATAATAGCAACTATGTAATTATGTTTTTTCAAATACCCGGTTCAATTGTATGCAAGAGGGTAGATGAGATCATTCGGACAAAACCATATGATGACAATTATTTCCCAGACAGTGGGACAAGGCTACTTGCCACAACAAGTCTTCTTTCAAGTCACTTCGAAGCGAAGAATCACTACTAATTTCGAAAGATTGTTCAATACTTATTCCCATGGCCGTCAGAGCATATACAATATAAACAGGCATTCGAAAACAAAGCCCTATGTTTATCAATAAAATGATAAAGTGCCGCTTTGATAAGGAAAAACCCGAAATATGATAACGGATCCCCCACGAGGTGATGTTTATCGATATATTCCAGGGTGCCCGTGCCGTCAAACCTCAAGTAAATCAATCTTGATGTCAGAAAAATCAAGCACAAAGCTATAAGAAAGAATATAAGAATACAGTTTTCATATTTTTCTCTTGTCTTTCATAAAATGTATTAGGAAAGTGGGTGTGTCAACAATATATGTACAACAATATACTCATACAACACCTTTTGTGATTGCTACAAATTCAAAATGTACTCTCGTATTATAGTGCAAAACAAACCTATAATATATACGTACTTTATCTTTTGAATATAAAAAATCCGTATTTATCGCTTTGCTTCAAAGGTAAATATTAATAAGTAACATAAGTACAATACTCACATTATATAGAAGTAATTGTCGCTATTTTTTCGTTTCGCATCGTGTTCATTGCTCAATTTGGCGCCATTGTTGCCCCTGCCACCATTGAAGAAAGCATTTCCCACTGGCAGCGATCGTTGACCCGCAAATCCATTCTGCTGATTGTTCGACAGGGCCGAGTCTTTGGTGTTGGCTCCTGCAGTAAAGAAGCTCTTTACAGTCTCCATGTTTGTGTTTCTGTTGTTGGTTGTTGTTGTTGTTGTTCTTGTAGATTGGGCTTCAAGGCAGACGAGCCCACGTTTTGCAAGGAAAAAAACTGAAAATTAATAAAAATTTGTTACCTTATTTACATATTTTGCTATATACATTTGTATATTTGGTATCCAAAACAAAAAGCTAAAATTAAAATATGTACATACTTAAATATAAGACGTATTATTTGGCCATTGTCATAGTCTGACTTATTCTTTTAAAAACATGTCTTTTAAACATCTTCACTGCTCTTATCTCTCATTTCCATGCAAGACACTCAACTTCTCAAATATTGATATTTTGTTCAACTGACCAAATGATTATTTGGCATTATCAATGAAAAAGTATGTGTATGTGTGTGTATATAGTTTATACACATATAAATTTGCTTCAGTTCATGCATATCAACGAAATTTTTTTCCGAACCTAAGTACATAGTTCTACTCAAAAGTACTACATATACTAGTAAGTCAAGAAAGTATGTTTTATCGTAAGTATGTTTTATCGTTAAGCATGTTATTTTAAAATGAATGCGTTCTTTGTAAAACTTAGTCCAATGATGTAAATTATTGCCTTTACAAACTCAAAACAGATACCATGCGACTCAATACAAGAACAAATGTTTGATGTCACGTTTTTTTCATCATTATGCAAAGACCACACGTTAGAAGGTTCAACATTTTAAGACTTTGCAGAATTATTGAGTTAACAAATTTTAGTAAATTGCCTAATCCGGTACATTACTTATACAGGTGTTTTATGGCACGCTCTCGAAATCTTTGAGCAACATTTTTTGAACTGAAACTACTTCCAGCAAAATAGATCCATTCTGCGGTTGCGGTGCGGAACAAATGCCTTCTAACAATTTTGGTGGGACTGCCACTCTTAGCGAGACCGCAAAAGATCGTATGATAGGTTCATGGTCATTCCAAATAAACTATAAGGCGACAGATTTCTTGTATGTAGAAACAACAGTTGGTAACAGGTTTGCTTCTCCTTTTTTCTTTTTCTTCGACATGCTTTTTTATGTGCTCTTCTTTTTGACATGTTTAAATGGCACAAATTCAAAAGTTCTAGATAATATTTGTTTTTTAATTCGCAGCGCCATTCAGAAATAGAGCAAAATAAAGTACTCGTGAAATGATTCCAAGTGCACGAACTCAAATAATTTTTGTTCAGGTTTTGCCAAGATCGAAATGTTAGTGTATTAAGGTTTCGCATCTTAATATATTGTCCGTTGACATTTGTTTATCAAATTAACCTTTTGCAAAGTTTTGTTTGGTTCTTTTATTTCCTTATGCAAATTCATTTAGCTTATTTTGTTTCAACTTTCGCAACTTGTGTCAGAAGCTCAAACAGCTTGAGCTTCTTCGTAAGCTTTATCCAAAACAGCAATATCATCAGATTGATGCAGGGGTAGTTCGCCAGATTGTCTGGATCGTTCTATAACTTATAGAAGACAAAGCCACTCCGTTTGTATTGCACTGTAAGATCGTAAAATGGCATTCAAGGTTATTGTACTGGAACTGATAAATTATTTCCTTCTCTTTATGAGTTTTCGTTTTTTGGCACACGACTCTCAACAAAGACCCTCAACTATCAGCTTAAATTGACGCATTGGCAATTGCTTTTTGCATGTTTCCATATTGCTTCGATTTGTTCTGTTAACATTCCAACAGCAACTTCTATTTTCGGCAGCCTTACTTATCTCAACGTTCATCCTAAATAATATTGCCATATATGTACATACTTACATACATACATACATACATACATATGTACATATATGAGAAGAAGTTATTTTGAATTTAAAACTGACTTTAAGATTTGGCTCAGCAAAAACTAATAGGAGTACATACTCATGTAAATAAAGACCATAATGAAATTCATGAGAACTTTTTTCAGGGTGCATTCAAATGCGTTCTAGTTTATTAGACTTTGATTATAGATAACCTGTACCTTACATCACTCCAGCTGGAACTAGTTTTCTGTAAGAGCAAATAGACAAATATACACATACATACATATGTATGTACATATGAATGCATATTGTGCTATACTCGTATTATAATTTTACAATGACAAAGATCCCATTAAGAAAACACATTCAAGTAAATCGACGGCCTACGTTCAAGAGTTGTTCATAAATTAAATTTTTCAGTTGAAGAATCTAAAATACATATTCTTTTCCTGTATCAATACAATAAACAAAGTATATGTTCTTTTTTCTTTGATATAGGTTGACGGACCTGATAATATATAAAAACATAGTTTTGTACATATTTGTATCGATCAGCCAATCAAAAATTCTTCAAGTCGGATTAGCCTACTCTTGAACTAACATAATCAAATTTAAATGGAAACTATGTGTAAAATTGACCATAATGTTATTAACAAAATATTTCTTGAGGTAAAACTTGTTTAGTAATTATTTTACCGGTACTCTTCCTAGACCACAATAACACGATAGAAGGGACCGAAATTTTCCACACCGATAATAACCAACTCATTGCATATGTATGGTAAGTTTTTGGGTGAGTTTATAATTTGCATATAAAGCTTTACAACTATCATATTTTTTTGTCAGATAAAAAGCAAAATTAAAATTTATTTCTCTACGTAAACAGTGCGTATAGGCCTACCTCAAAGAGTGAAAACAGTAGTTTATTAAGTTTGAATAGGGGCGTTCAAAGTCCAAGTTGCTTGTGTTTTCAAAACTTTTGTATCCACAATTTCGCATGTATCTATAGATACAATACACACCACGCAAATTATTGAGATATTTTTCAAAATAATCTTCACATCGACAGCAATTATATTAAAATACACAGTTGTAGTCAACAGTCAACACTTCACTTGGATTCAATTTTCTTGCTTTCGACCCGCTCAAACGCACTGCGAAATAGTTGAGAAATTCGTTCGATTGGCGCTGTATCCACGGTTTAACTGTTTGCGCTCCACGCCGAACAACCGCTTTTATATAGAGGGCACGGCACGGCGGCTCTTTGTGTTTTTTGCTATTTTTTGTTTTGATCCGGTCTTCTGGTTTCTTTTTCTCTTCGGCCTTTTATTCCTCTTTGCAGATACATACAGATCAACATGAGGCACATGGCAGTGGTGGGCTGTTTTCTGACAAATATTCCATTTTAATCTCTTGTGCAATGCCAACGGAACTTCATGCTCCCAACTGCACAGGCTCTCTCTACATTTACAGAAGGGCCCAACGTCGACACCGTGAAAAAATAATCTCTTGAATCCGCTCATTCATCAGTCGCCCCACTCGGAGGCTCGTGCTCTTTTCATAGACAACAACGTGTATCATTTTCCATGTAAAATCAACTTTTGTTTCCGACTGTGCAGCGTCTACTCTTTATATGCAGCTTGGACTTTAAACTTGGGTGTCTTTCGAGCTGTTGCCACTTTTAGGAACCTAATGAAATTCCGAGATGCATTTGGAAATTTGATGCCAGAAAACTTTAGCAAATAAGAGCTCTTTAGGCAGAATGACTTGAGTGAACTTGTACTTTCTAATATTGCTAAATTGGCAAGCTTTTCCCTCCAGTAAACACAATTCTAAACTTAATTTCCATTTTTAGATTAGTTTTTCCCTCCAGTAAACATAATTTCAAACTTGGTTCTAATTTTTAGATTAACTTGTTCATGAGCTTAGGGTTAGGTGATCTTTTGTAAAAGGTATTTTTGTACAACTTATTGCTCCCAAATAGTAGTTAGATTAGAATAAGCGATATGTTTTGTCACAATTTTGAAAGTTTCTGCTTCACGCTATATTCCCGAGCAATAAAAGTCCGATTGCTTGCAATTCATTTCGCGCATAAACCAAAAAACCAACATAACTCTGTACGGGATTTAACGGTTTTTGTCTCAACACCGCTAAAAGCAAAATAAAACCATAAATGTTATTTTGAATTTTTCCAGCTCCATGAACAGATAAGTATCTTAATTTCAGACGAATTCCAAATTTTCCATTTTGATGGCCAAACAAACATTGCTTCTGTATTACTGATTTTCGCACCAAGCAGGATGAACAGCGAGCGCATACTCCGTGTAACAAACTGTTTCCTGATCTGCAGTGGCTATCAACTGCAACGCTTTGAGCCGCAGACTCGCCGCTATCGCCTCTCTTTTTGGGGTCTCACCAACTTCATCCTGCTGGCGCTGCTCTATGGTGTCTGCTTCAATCATCACTTCGAGGTGTCTCCGCTACTGCAATTGCTGCAGGACGTGTCGCCCGTATTGCGTCGATTAGTGCGCCTGCAACTGTGGCTGGGCTTGAAGATACTCTTTTTTGGACTGTACGAACAGAAACGGGTGGTACGCGGAGCAAATGGGGTGGCAGAAGTGCTGCCGCGGCTATGTGCGCGCAAGTGCAGCCGGGAGGAGGTCATGGCATACGTGCTACTATGCTCGACTTTACTCATATCATTGTGTTTCGCCTTGTACATAGCCTACGAGATGGGGTTTAAGTTGCCGCCGCAGGACCACATATTGGTGACTGTGGCGCTGTTTATGCCACACTTTACTTTGGCCGGCGCACTGAGATTCTACCTTGTTGGCTCTTGGTTGCTCCGGCAGCAATTGCAAATCTTGCAGAAGGATGTGGAGGCTCTTTTAGAGGAGCGAAGCCAACTTGAACTCAGTGTGGAAGCAGGAGTTATTAATGCGGCGCTTGGGCCCGAGCCGTCGCTAAAGCGCATGTACCTTCGAATGGAACTTTTGGCCTCCACACACCAGACATTCACCCGGGCCTTGCGCCGGCAACAGTGGCTGCTCATTTTCCTCAACAGCAACTGCCTACTGGTCGGTGTCTACAGTGCTGTCTATTTCGAGAGCACTTGGCATGTGATGTTCGCGGAGTCTTCCAAACGCATTTTCCATGCTGCGAATTTGGGCATTTTTGTATTTATATTTTCGGATTATCTGTGTCTCTGCTGGATGCAGGTTTCATTTGCAAAAGTGGCAAGTATCCAGTATAAAACAAAAATTTAATAATGAGTACTTTTCTTTGCAGAAAAATTCCTTTTATGAAATATTGCTTAGGTTTCTGAAAGACAGACTGCGTTTTCCGAAAACCACTAATTTCTTGTTGAAGGATATGCGGGATTTGATGTTACGTGAATTTAACTTTAGGCTCTTGGGAAATAGAAACATGGACGTTTGGTGCTTCTTACTGGTATTTTAGCTGTTTAAAGTTGCCCTGATTTAAAAATATTTGAATCTTTTATTTTTAGCTGCAAATATTAATCGCGTTTGTGATTACTTTGATTGTCGTTTATAATTACTTAAACGATCAAATTATGGCGCTCAGTAGTCGCCTGAATGAAGCCGATGCGGAAGATGATTAGCTGAACATACTAAATACATATTTTAATTTTTATGTAAAGGGTGCCCGGGAATATTCTAAATTGCTTTTCACCGCGTAACAGTTATGCCGCCGAAGACCGTGTACGAATTGGAAGATCTGTATTAATTTTACTGTACATAATGGCAAAACAACAATTGTGCGAGACGAGCTAAATACGACATCAAATACAATGTTTTATTTTAAACCCTCAACAAAACTGTGTTTTTGACGATTTCATTACTTCATTTATTCTACATGTAATTTTTCTTGCAGAGAAATGCATCTGATAATATGTGTCATATAGCATATAGGCTTCGCAGGATCATGCTCTTAGGGCGCGCTCACACTGTGCTATAGTTTACTTCGATATTTGCCGGTAAAGCATGCCGCTTCATCCATTCGGCGCGCCTGTCTTCTTCGTCAGGAAACTTAAACAGTTTGCTATAGTATTGCTCATACTATAATATATAATCACTTTTTCACTTAAACTTTCCGGATGAAAATTTTCGACAATCCGTTACTATTTGGCCATTTGCAAAATTACCGAATAACAATAAATGAACTACATGTCGGCAATGTGGTATAAAAGAAAACTACCAACTCCACAACTCCAACAACCAAATACAAAAAATAAAATAAGGTGTACTTGGTTGATAACATTGTTGAAATTTATTAAATAAATTGAAATAAATTTATTTATATAAATAAATAATAAATTTGACAAGCAAATTACATTACAAAGGATTTAAAAAACATTTTGGTTATACTTATATATATTTTTGTTCCTGTTGTAACTTGAACTTTAAGCAATATGGTTTTACAACTAATAAGGGAAATAGTTTATACTAATAAGGGGAATAGTATGTACTAATAAGGGAAATAGTATGAAATGTTAACGGAATATGCAACCCTGTACTAAAAGGAAACATCTCGCAATACCTTGTCGAGACGCTGAACACACACTAAGGGCCAGTTTCTCAGTGGATGTTTAAATCTAATTTGCGAATTGAGTTTAAATCTAGTTTAACTTTTCTTGAGTTTCACAGTGCATTTATTTAAATACGGAATAATGAATGGCAACTTCGAATATTTGACAATTGAACACAGCACAACTTGCCAAAAACATATGTTCAATTGTTCAATTATGGAGGCAGCGCGAGCTAAAAATTTTTCGTCGGCCGAAAGAAGTGAATTATTGGATATTCTTCAAAGAATCCACAGTTTATATTATTTATAATACTACGGGATCATTTATATGTGCTACACCATGCAGTTGTATGTTTAATTTGGCCGCTTATAAATTGCAATATTGTCGACGCAGCTTGCCTGCACATCCGAAATCAGCTGTTTATTTGTTTTCGATTGCAACTCTGTGCCGTACTTAAATGCCCACAACCGGGCATTTAAATTGTATTTAACTTCCCACTGTGAAACTGAAATTCCCTATTTAAACTGCAATCAGAGTTTAAATATCCACTGTGAAACTGGCCCTAAAAAGCGTCCGTCACACAAACAATGCTGACTAATAACAGCGCTATCAGGTCACAATAGACGATGGCTAGATACCAGAATTGCCAGCAACCATCGAAAATTGCATGCAATGATAATAAATAATTGCTTTTGTTCTTTGTTCTAAATTATTTCTTATTGATTTGACATTTAACAAAATTAATAAAATATTTTAAACGTTTTAAAAAATTTGTGTTTTATTTCCAAAAATATTTAAGTAGAATAATTCACATTTGGTGAATGCTGAAAATGTGATGAAATTCAATTCATAGGCAGAAAGAGTTCTGCTTTGTAGTTTTTGCAAATTATGCATTTTTAACATCATAAAACTTTGAATGGCTTAAAAATTCTTTTTATTCTAAGGTACGAAATTTATGGAAAAGGTACGGTTTTTAATAAAATGGGTACGTTTTTATTATCGCCCAACCCAACCCTGATCTGCCAATACCTTGTCGCGACGCCGCAAAGCAATTTGCAGAATTTAGAAGCTGGAGTTTTATAAAAAAGTGGAGCAAAATAAACGAAATATTATAACGTGCTGCTGAAATGAGTGGCGGAAATATGTTATACGGTGGAGATGAAATCGGTGCGTTGGTTTTTGACCCCGGCCATCACTCGCTGCGAGTAGGTTACGCGCAGGAGGACACACCAAAAGCAGAGATCCCATCAGTAGTGGGCGTTTCGGACACTAATATGGATCTGGAAACAAAATCGGACAACAATATAACCCAAAATAATAGTGAGTATTGACTGAAGGTCAGAAACAGTAAGTAAGTAAAATCTTCTTTTTGTGGCCGATGTAGATGCAGATGCGGCGCGCAAGTACTATGTCGACACGACTTACGTGAATGTACCGCGCTCACAAATGGAAATACAGACCTACATGAAAGACGGCATGATTGACAACTGGGATTTATTCGAGAAGGTCATTGATTATACATATGCAAAAGTCATACAGTCAGAGCCGGAATATCATCCTGTGCTATTCTCGGAAGCGTCTTGGAATGTGCGCAACAATCGTGAAAAACTGACGGAGCTCATGTTCGAGAAGTATAACGTTCCTGCGTTTTTCCTGGTAAAGAATGCGGTATTGGCGGCATTTGCCAGTGGACGTGCCACAGCGTTGGTGGTAGACAGTGGCGCAACACACACTTCAGCTGTACCCGTTCACGAAGGTTATGTGCTCTCACAGGCTGTAGTAAAATCGCCTCTCGGCGGTGACTACCTTTCGCTGCAGTGTCGCCAGCATCTGGAGAAGCTGAGCATCGATTTGGCACCTGTGTACAAGATCGCTTCTAAGGATGTAGTTAAAGAACGTGACAATGCACGCTTCACGTTTAGAAAGTTGCCGGAGCACTTGACGCAGTCCTGGCAAAACTATATGCTGAAATCGCTATTGCAGGATTTCCAAGTAAACATACTGCAAGTGCTGGAAAGCCCCTACGACGAACGCGTTGCAGCGCAAATACCTAGCGTACACTACGAATTTCCCAATGGTTATCATCAAGAATTCGGCTCAGAACGCTTCAAGTTGGCAGAAAGTCTTTTCGACCATGCAATGCTCGGGGCTGGCCAATTGGCGTCCACCAGCGTGGGCATGTGCGATGCCGATGTGAGACTGTCCCTCTATGGCTCTGTTGTAGTTACTGGTAAGACGGCATAATCAATTGGTTTTGCAAGTTCTTTATTTTCTCACAACCCTCTTAACAGGTGGCAACACACTGCTGCAAGGATTTCCAGAACGTCTCAATCGAGATTTGCAGCTGCGCGCTCCCTCCAACACGCGTTTGAAAATGATTTCCGCTAATGGTAGTGTTGAGCGACGCTTTGGTGCTTGGATCGGAGGATCTATATTGGCTAGCATTGGGACATTCCAGCAAATGTGGATCTCGTCTCAGGAATATGAGGAATCCGGCAAAAGTCAAGTGGAACGCAAATGTCCATAAAATTATTGCATTTCTGAATTAATACTTCAAAGTCAAGCCGTTATCTCTCTGTTCTACTTCAGACCATTATATATATATTTATTACACTATGCTTCAGACAATTTGTATCGTAATTTTAGTCATAAAAATAATACGCAAAGCCAATCCCAATTCAAATACACACAACTGGCATACAAACATATGTACATGTTTTAGACAAAAGCTGATACCATCTGCTTATTTTGAGAGATAATTAAATACTTGGCATGGTTTTATACTTAACGCTACGGTTTTTGAATTCGCGAATGCATTCGAACTTAAATATTTTGCGTCCGGATTTAGTGCTGTTGGGTCTTAGCGGAATTACTACATCCGAATTCCGCATATTCCGTTCGAGGTAGTTGCAAAACTTCTACGCGGTAGTGGCGTTGCGAATCCTTTCGCGACATATTTATATCATCATGCTCGATTGGTGCCAATTCGTACATAATTGAAACCGAATGTAACAGTGGTTTGACGTTATCATCTGAATCCGAATGATTACATTTTGATTTGGAAACGAACGGACGTTTGTGCAAAATTGTGTTGCGTGTGATTTCGGTACAAATTTTTAAAAAACGTCACATGCCACCGGCCATTGTGTTGTTGCAGACGCATTGCTACAGGGAACGATAAAATATTAAAATTCGAAATTAAAAATAGTAATTGAACTTACCTTGGCATCTAGAATTTCATCGGACCAGTCCTCCTTGGCTATGTTTTCCACCGTCTTGACTAGTATCTGCTTGACCTTTAGCACATTCTTGGCAAACGTCTGCAGCACATCTGCCACATTGACACCTTCGCAGCCCATTCGCCAGCAATCGTAGTCGGTGGCAATGGCCACTGAGCCATAAAGCAGACCAGCTTCCTTGGCCAGCACTACCTCCGGACAGCTAGTCATGTTGACGAGATCACCGCCCCATTTGCGAAACATATTGCTCTCGGAGCGCGATGAGAAGCGCGGTCCTTCAATAGTTACTATTGTGGCCTGCTCATGCATGGAATACTCCAGCTGTTTTGCAGTGCTTATAAGTATGCCACGTGTGCGCTCATTGAAAGCCGGAAACATAGGCAGGTGACAGACGCCTGTTGGACTGTTAGCTCCACCATCGTAAAAAGTTTGCGCCCTCTTCGTTGTGCGGTCGATAAAATCATTCGGCGCGATCAAGTCCCCCGGGCGGATCTCCTCACGCAGCGAACCGCATGCTGTCGACACAATGAGATGCGTGCATCCGACATGCCGTAATGCCCATATGTTAGCACGATAATTAATATTTGAGGGCATAATGTCATGTTTTCGGCCGTGACGTGCCAAAAGCGCACATTTTACGCCACTGATTTCGCCTTCAATAATCACATCAGATGGTTGTCCAAACGGCGTGTCCACTTGCGTTTCTTTGCGATTTTCCATAATATCCGGATCATCCAATCCGGAACCACCGATGATGCCAATCTAAAAGGTGTGTAAAACAAAGTCTCCGCTGATAAATACTGATTTCCATTTAAGCGACATTATCCTTACCATCACTGGAATCGGTTCCAGGTCCACGTCCTTACACTTTACATGTATCATGCTGTCCATGAAAACCTTATCAAAGATCTCTTCTTTAAGTGCTCTTCAGCGTCAATAGTACGCTAGTACGGTTATCACAAACTCGAGGTGTTTAATTTGTGCGGCTGATTAAATAAAGGGGTATCTCGTTCGGCGAATTATTTCACTAAATTTAAAGGCGTTTCCAGCTGCTACCAAGTTGCCACTTTGCTTTGAACCAAAATTTGTATTTTTCTCGTATCGCAGTTTTGTTTTACTATCGGCCTATTTTTTCGAGGAATATTAGGAGGTTAAAAAACAAATGTGAAACTATTCTGTTATACTCTTCTGTTATAAATACGGAAACAAATATTTTAGCAAAATTATACAAAAGAAAAACTGTTAAAACGAAGCTTCTAAACATTAACAAGTTGGCTTTAAGTTTCAAAATGTAAAAATTTATCACTATTTTATGGATACCAATTTGCCTATATTCCATCATTTTTTTAATTAATAAAATTGCTATTACGATAAAGGAAAACACTCTCACTTGTTAAAAACACACATACCTTGCAATAGCCCTACGCTTTTAAATTTGAGCATCACTAATACGACTTTGCCCAATGGTTACTTTTAAAGCAACCCTACCTACATATGTTAAATTTCGCGCCAATTTTGGCCTAGTTTTCATTTCCCGCGCAAAACACTGAATTTTGTCCATTTAGAGCCGCAGGTTGGTTGGTTTCATTTCGTCATCATTTTTGCTTAAATTGACCCACAAATAAACTTTAAAACGAAGCTAACTGCTGAGTCAGATTAATATTGTGAAAAATGATGATTAAAGATAGTCGAATCAGTGACACGCCAGAAGTAAAGTGGATCGGACAAGTAGCACTCGTGGTGCCGCCGCCGCCGCAGCTTGCTCAAAAAGAGGTATACTTTTATGAAAAGTGCATTTTTGGCCCTCAGTTACTGTGCGTCGGCGATTACGTGCTTGTGTCCAACGCAGACTCAGCTGAGCCGGACACTATTGCCGGTTGCGACGTCGCAAAAATACTGCAGCTATACGAGTTGCGAGAGATGACAGATAGAGATCCGTATCGCGCCATCATCCAGTGGTATTCCCGGCCAAAAGGCTTGCCGCACAAAGAATTCGACCGAGACGATATCTGTATAGATTTCGACTGTGAAGTTATCGAAGAGCATCGCCCATACGACAGTGACATTTCGTTGGAGGCAATTTTCCGAAAGTGCAGCGTCATAACTGGTACCCCAGACGACTTGGCTGCTGATCTGTTGAACAAATTTGATCTGAAGCGCAACTGCTGCCCCATGTTTGCCTGTCGCTATAAATTCATCAGGGTAAAGAAGACGTACCGCTTGGTTCCGCTACAGTTTGCCAGTGAGGAAAGAGTGGATGAGGACTCTTCAAAAGGAGCGGCGCGCCGCGAAGGTTGCCTCAAGATAACACCTGCCTTGAATAATACCAGCAAAAGCGCTTCAGCACGCACACCTAAACGCCAAGCCGCCTTCACGGGAGAAAAACGACGCCGCGCATCTGTGGCAGCCAGTAGTGCAGTCGAATTCATCGATATGAATTACTTTCACAGCGAGAATAAGGTGTCGCCCATTAAAATAGTGGGTGGCCGTAGTGTGGTGCGCCTGTCGGTTTCCGCCAAGAAGCAGACAACCTCTTCCAGTGATAGACCAGAAAGGAACACCAATTATCTAATTGCCTCACCGCTTACGGAGAAGAACATCAATGTAACGCCCACATCTCGCGCAGCTGCCGCTCGTAGAAACCTCAATCTGAGTCTGGATAAGGAAGTTGATTCAACAACGGAGTCTGACTGCCTGAACTATTCTATCGTGAATATGACGTCGGATTCACATCAGCCAGTCAATGATATGAAAATTAAACTGCGCCTTTCAGAACGGTGAGTTGACTTTGCCATCCTGTTCTACGCTCAAACAATAAATCATACCATTTCAGCAGCCGTCCTAAAACTCGACTTGTTTCCAGAGAAGATTGCAATGAATCGGATCAATCGGATCCGTTGGGAGTCGAAAGACATGCTGACAAATTTTCTGCAGAGTATCAACGCAAACGGGTTAGTGCTATTGACAACAGCACACCCAACAATACCGACATATACCACACCCCATCCAAAAGGTCGAAAGAGTATAGTGGTAGTGCACAAATAACTCCATCTACGCGGCGCAAAAGCATTTTGAAGTCGACCACCAGACGCTTGGGTAAAGTTGTACTTTTGAAAAATAATTGTATCCCTATTGTATTGTCTTATTTATCTCATTACCAGATGACGGTACGCCTAGACGCAGCATCCAATTATCCAGCATTGTAGAGCGGAGGGTTTTCCAAGAGCATGAAATTATAGCAACACCAACGCATGGAAACGCCAAAAATCCAGCCAGGGCTCAGTTCGATTTTGAAGATGAAGACCGCACCCCACCAAAGAAAACTGTTGCTCAAAAACCACCCAGTAGTGGTCGTCGCAGCACTGCGAAGCATTCCCGCGCAACTTCGCCGAAAACCGGCACGCCAAAGACACCAGCTCAAAAACTCAAGCTCATACGCTCAGGTGAAATTTCGCCCACTCTCAAACAGAGACAAGCATCGGGAGTGGGAGAGCGCAAGTCAGAGCTTCAGTTAGCTCGCCAGCAATTGCACGTTTCCGTGGTGCCGAAGAGTTTACCCTGTCGAGAAAGAGAATTTGAGAACATATTCAACTTTCTGGTTGGTAAAATTGAGGATAAATGTGGAGGCTGCATGTACGTATCAGGTGTGCCTGGCACCGGTAAGACGGCCACTGTCACCAGCGTCATCCGCAGGCTACAACGTCAAGCAGCTGCCGAAGAATTACCACCCTTCGATTTTCTCGAAATAAACGGCATGCGCCTAACCGAACCACGGCAGGCGTATGTCCAGATTTTCAAGCAACTTACTGGCAAGACAGTATCTTGGGAGCACGCACATTCGCTGCTCGAAAAGCGGTTCACCACATCCGCTCCACGGCGTGTGACCACAGTTCTTTTAGTTGATGAATTGGATATACTTTGCAATCGTAGACAGGATGTGGTGTACAACCTGCTGGATTGGCCAACGAAATCGGCGGCACGATTGGTTGTAGTGACAATTGCCAATACAATGGATTTGCCGGAGCGATTGCTCATGGGTATGCATCAGTTGCCTGCCTCAAATTGTTACATTGAATAGTTATATAGTAATTACCAAACAATTTAAAGGTAAGGTAACATCACGACTTGGACTTACACGTCTCACGTTCCAGCCATATACGCACAAGCAGCTGCAGGACATTGTAACTGCGCGATTGAGTGGTTCAGAGGCCTTCAAAGGCGACGCTATACAACTGGTGGCGCGGTAAGAATGTTTCGTAGTCCACCCAAAAGTACGATCTTATCTTTTCTTTGTTGCTTACAGTAAAGTGGCTGCCGTATCGGGAGACGCACGTCGCGCCTTGGATATCTGCCGTCGTGCCACCGAAATCGCGGATTCCGTGCCGTTAGCATTAAAGGGTACCGTGGCACCGCATCAATGTACCGTGAACATGACGCATGTGCAACAGGCGCTCGCTGAAATGATTTCCAGCGCTAAGGTGCAAGCCATTAAAAACTGTTCACGCCTCGAGCAAATTTTTCTACAAGCTGTAGTCGCCGAAGCGACGCGCACCGGTGTTGAGGAAACCTCATTCATGGGTGTGTACTCGCAGATGGAAACATTGGCGGCGTTCTTAGGTGCAACAGTACCCACCCCGGGTAGGTTAAAACAAAACAAAATCCGTCGATTTCCTAAAAATATATAAAAAATTTTCACAGGCCGTGCATTACGCATTTGCTCCAAATTAGGCGCGGAGCGGCTCCTCATCTGCGAGCATTCGCGCAACGACATCTTCCAAAAGATTCTACTCAATGTCAGTACTGACGACGTACATTATGCGCTTCGCACCAACAACAGCAACACATCATAAACGATTATTGTTATATTTATTGAAACATAATTGAGTACAAATATGTTAGGAGAAATAGTAAATAAAACACCAAAACGCTGAAACATTCGTAGAGTACCTTAGGCGAAAATACTGAATAAATAAAGAGGTGATAGCGGAATAGCACCAACAGCCACATGTACACCGCCACTGGAAGCAATGTGGCCGCTGTATAAACAGAAATGGCAATATGGACTAGTTCCTGCTCGCTGTGCAGCGATTCAATCGATGAGTCGGGAATAAGCAATTGCGTGCCGAGACGCGCTGTTTGCATTGCCTCCTGGCCGCCGGCGATGTGTACCATGAGGTAGAAGAATGCATTTATTGGTGCACTGTAGGTGTTGAGTGTCACAAGTGTTGCCACCACAAGGGGATTATAACTGCTCTGGCCAATATAGCCGGGATTCAAATCAATTGTGGCCAAACTGTTCGAATTACCCTGCCAAATAAGTTTAACAAGTGTAGTTAAAAGCAAAATTAATTTGCCAACGCTTCGAAAGGCAGCCTTACCTGACAAAAATAAAACATTTTCCCTACAATGATGGTCAACAGTGTTTTCTGCATGAGCGCGTACAGTTGATTCGGTGCTTTGGCGCGCGTGTGGCAATGCAACCGATCATAAAGTTCATAGCACTTGTGCAGCAGGAATATCATTGCCGGCACCAATGCCACGTTATGCGGCTTGTGCAGCAGTACCGCAATCAGCAGCGAGCATGTGAGGTTCATTTGCAGCAACCCGCTCATGAGTTGTGCCTTTGATTTAAAAGCGAATATGTGGTGCTTGCGCAGTAATATCACAGATTTGAAACCGAGAGCGGCTAAAAGACCATTACTTATCCAGAACAGCGGCAGAACTAGAGCACTAGAAATGAAAAATGTCACAAAATTCCTTATATTCAAGCTATACTAATTACATGGTATTAATTAAGCTGCACAGCAAATTGCATTTTTTGTTAGAGCATTTCTTTAAAAAAAGAAATTGAAATAGTATGTAAATTGTCAGTCCCATGACTGATAATTCTTGACTACAGCGTAATTGGCTATTGCTCAATTATAAGGCTTCTTGAATATATACAATACATAAATTGCAACTCACTTGAAACTAGGAATGTCGAAGAAGCAAACAGAGCCGACTGCTCCGCGGAAGCAGTAGACAGAGCACAGTGCTATGGCGCAGATGATCAGTTGTAGGGGTCTGCGGTTAAAACTTTGCAGTTGCAATAGCAAAGCAAACAGGCCTGCAAAAGACCATGTTCAGTTGTGCAACAGAAACACTCGACAAAATGAAGAAAAAGTCGTACTCACCTCCAGCTAAGCCCCAACTCAACCAGGGCCGGTTCTCAGCTTTGCTGAGCACTGCCACAAAGTAGTTGTTATGCCTGCGCAGAGATGCCGTTATAATTGGCACAAACAGCGCCCAACGCATCTGCCAAGTCTCGCGTTGCAGTATATTGCAAATGGCCGATCCTAACATGTCATAGTCCTGGCAAACATTGCTGCCATATGTGGTGATCAGTAGCACAATGGTTATGGTTCCACCAAGATAGTACCACATCTCATCCTCCTCCTCAATAAAAGAAGAAGATGCCAGCGACATTGTATGAAAGAGGAAAAAGGCAGTTAGGGGCGTTAGCAGCGGCAAGGTCAACTTCAATTGTTTGTGCAAACGTAGCGGCATGCGCGGCAGGAAAAGCGAGCGCACGATGCCCACTGTCAAGTAAACGATTGCTGCTATAGGCACGGTCAGTAGACAGGTTCGTAACGCACTGCTTTTCTCAATGTACTGCATGGCGTGACAAAACATGTTTATAGCCACGCCGATTGCACAGCATTCCGAGATCTTTCTGACCTCCAATTTATATCTTGATTTACTGTGCTCCTTAAGGAATACCGATATCAATGTATACACTGTGCTCTAAAATAATAGATATTTCAAAACCTATGTGAATGTCAGCAGCCAAACCAACTTACCAATGTGGTCAACATGAGCCCGATGCCAATTAAGTCGTAGTGAAACCCGCCCAGCGATTCAGACAGCTCGTCGGAAATGTGACGCGATAACTGCATGTAATCAGCTTTGGTCTGTTCGAAGATGAGCGCAGCCATAGTGCTTTTACTATTGATCGCTCTCAAAAATTTTTCGTGCGCCCATTGAGCTTTTACATATGAAGCAAAGTAGTCTGAAAGAAAGTAACATTTTCAATCGGAAATACATACGCATCAGTTCAATACTGATTGAAGATATTCGCCAACTTTTTTATGATAAATCGTATCTTCGCCTTCTGATTTAGGTGGTGTTGAATGAATTTCGTCTCTGTTTTAGGAACCTACCAGTATCATTCACAAAGCCCTCGCCATATTTAGCAATGGCTTTGTTTATTAAATGATGCGCATTATAGTAGTAGGCATATAGCTGATCTTCAAGCGATAGTTCCTCTAGCAATTCTGGAAGTAAGCAACCAATGGAAGATTTTGGTATGTCTATAGAGAAAAGTATAGCCAAAGTAGGTGCAAAATCGATTTGTTTTTGATCCGTGTAGATTGAACTAAAAATGCCAAGGTTGTTTATCAATTCATATTAGCGTAGATTGATCAGTTGGCATATTACGATTTCGTTTTACAATGCTCGGTGAAGAAAAGTAAAGGAACGTAAAGTTCCTCCTGAGTGCTGCCGCCGTGTCCGCCGCCGTTCCGCATGCCATGATCAGAGGTTAGCAAAAGCATTTGTCCGCGAAGGTGCTGGTTATACATAAAGTAGAGAACAATGTAGTAGATAAGCATTAAATGGGAATAAATAAATACCTTCAAACTGTATATTTTTGATATCACATAGTCCATTTCCCTTAGTTTGAGCGGCAGCTTTGGACTGCTAGTTCCCTCCACATGCCCAATATGATCCAAGCCCAAGTAATGTAGGATTAGCAGTTTCCAGTCGGTATGTTGTAATTCTGTTTCCATTACTCGTGTCACGTTCTCATCGCCCTGTAAAACGCACGATTTGAGTAAAATTTAATAATACTGCACGCAAGTATGTTTGTGCACATTAAAGTGATAACGCATGTCACCTCGTAGAAATCATTTACAAAGAATGAATCGATATTGGCTGCTTTGCGATGAAACTTGTCAGGGAACAGATTCACCCAAGTACGGTCGCCGGCGAATGTTATAAGATCACCGCGCTTATACAGCTGATGAAGTATGGAGTCCGCTAGTTGCTCGGTGTGTCCCAAATTCAGTATGATGTCTATGAAGTTGGATATCGTGCCGGTTGTCAGGCTCTTGATCCGTGGCATTGTTACGGTAGGAACGCTCACGAGTAGTTTAAGTATGTTACAACGTCCTTGGTAGGTAAGGGGCATGAGATCGGCCGTAACAAAATCATAACGTAAAGCATCCACTAGCATTAGTACGATTTGCTCGTACTTCTGTGCCGGCGGTTTAAGTCTGAATAAACGTTATATCTCGCAAGGAACACACGTGAGAGTTGGCATCATAGCATACTCACTGTTGGCCATTCACGGATGTGGGCCTGCTGTTGTTGAAGCCATAGCCATTCTGCTCTTTATCAAAACTTTGGTATGCGACGGGAAAGAAGCCAGAGAGAAACGTTACAGCACCAATCAGAAATATCGTCAACATAACAAGCAGGAAGAGTTTGTGGTTTAGCTGGCCCCTCATTCTCACTTCTTCATCACTATCACTAAATCACTAATGTCGAAATTATTAAGAATTTACAATGAAACTAATTTCTGAATTCAATATTGATATGATTGGTGAGCACAACTTAGACATTTTCTCAGAGTTTCACGTCAATTATAAGGAGATAACAACTAAAAACGACGTGGTCTGTGATAACAACTGTCGAAAAACAAGTTGAGCGAAATTATATCTTATTTTGTGATAGCATGAATATGTTTGTTTTGTTTCTATCAAGGAAATCCAATCCTGCAATTAGACAAATGTAATGTTCGTAGGTTCGTGGGCTCTTGATAAAGTGCGCCCGCCCTTGTGCCGAAATCAGCATGTAGCGCCGGATATTTTAGCCCTTATGTTGGCGTCGCTTTAATATAGTAAGAAGAAGAGCGATATTCCCGACCGATTGACGTTCAGCTTTTCTAATAAAATGGATATCTGTGGGAACATATATGTTGCCGCCGATATAAAATCATTTTCGTTTAAGTGTATTAACTGCGATGAGAGTGTGGAACAATGGTCGGAATTTATGTGTCACATACAGAACTTCCATAATCCCCTAGGCGAAAATTGGATTGACCCTCTCATTGGAGAAGATGATTCCAAAGAAGATATTTTAATCGAAGAAATCAAGCAGGAGATTCTGGATAGCATAGAACCCATAGAACCGAAGCACGAAGACAATGGCATGAAAGACAGCATTAAAGATGAAGATGTGAGTACCTTTTTTGGAAGAGGCAGCTGTCAGTTTTAAACAAATTAAGATTCTAGGATACTACGAGTGAATCGGAGAGTAATTCAGTCGAGGAGGACGCAGCTGATCCCAAATATCCTACAAGGGTGTGTATTCACAATTTGCCTAATTTAGCAGCAGTAACTATATGATGCTAATTTTAATTTTCAGTTCAATCCTTCCTTATTTAGGCGTAATCCCCGAACCATTGAATTCATAGAGCTTTATAAAAGTTTTCCCTGTTTATGGAATCCCAATCATGAAAACTACAGAAATTTTCCGTTGCGAGAAGAGACACTTTCAAAAATGAGAGGCGCCATGCGGATGAAATTGAATATAAAGCTGACAAATCGTGGTCTAAACGGAGTCTTAAAAAACCTGCACAAACAGTATTTCACAATATTGCGACAAAAAGACAAGCAAAGCGCTAAATTGACGACTGTTGCTCAGGAGCACTTTACTAAATGCTCATTCCTAAGCGTATTGGATGAAACTGTTGAAGACATCACTAACAATTGTCGAAACATAAACGTGAGTTAGATTGTTTTGCAAAAAACATTAATTTCAACGAAGCTACAATAGAGGGTTAAACAGAAAACATTTCGAAATTTTGATTTTAGCACTTGGTATTTTGGAAAGAAAACGAGGTCACGCATGCGTTTATAGATGTGTATGCACGCTTCCCAGCCTTGTACGATCCGAATCACAGCGACTACACGAATTTCACAGTACGTAAAGAGGCCTACCAGGAAATGATAGCCTTCCTCAAAACTAACCATAACGTGGTATTTAGTGCAGATGATATTCTTAAAGGCATTTATGGTTTACGGTTATGGTACTACAAGATTAAAAGCCGGTCAAAAAAAGTCACGGACAAAGAATCCGTATCGGAAGCGCAGCAAATATATATTAAGAAATGTAATTTCTTACCACCGAAGCTAATCAAGATTAAACTACCCTGTGAGGTTTGCGGCCAAATATTCTTCACCGAGACGACATTACAGGTGCATATGTATAAGAAACATGAAATAGGAGAGTTGCCTCACAAATGTGCCGATTGTGAACGTAGCTTCGAGCAGAAAGCATCACTTGTGATGCATAAGCAACGCAACCACGTCGGAAAGATTCACCAGTGTGAGTTCTGCGAACGTCGATTCGCTGTGCAAATTGATTTGCAGCGCCATATAAAGACACACACAGGGGAACGCCCGTACGTGTGTGAGTTATGTGGTAAAGCTTTTCCAAGGAAAACGCAATTAGGTTACCACACTGACGCTGTGCATACCAAGACGCGAGCATTTAAGTGTACTATGTGCCCCAAAGACTTCCTGAAACGCGGCGATCTCAACAACCACATAAAAGCGCACCTAAACATACGAGATAAAATATGCCAAACCTGCGGCAAAGGTTTTACCAATTGTCATTCACTCATTAGACACAGGCAGATTCACTCCGAAGTGAAGAAATTTGTCTGCAAACTATGTGATGCCAGATTCCATCAGTTTGTTGGCCTCAATGCCCACATGAAACGTACTCACAATATTGTCAAAAATAAATCCAGCAAATAACTCATTTATTATGTATATTAATTGATTAAAATTGCATTTTGTCCATGGTATATTTAACAAAGTAATAGATGGATACTTGAATACCGAAACTCGAGTATCACATTTTACAGTTCGACTTTTAGTATGTAGATTGTTCATGAAGTGCATTAAAATTTAAAGTTTACATTTTTATAGCGCTGTGATATGAGCAATCTTTAAATTAAAAAAAAGCTAATTGGGAATCCATTATCACTTCACCTCTAAAATTTGTTTTCATCCCTATGGTGGTGCTTCTATCTTTGAAATTGTTTACATATATCGAAGAAGAAGACGTACATTGTTTGATTATAATTTTTCTCCTTTTTGAAAATTGGCATATCTCTTGGTAAAATGGATATATGCGGGAATATTTATGTGGCAAAAGACATCAAGTCTTTCTCTTTGAAATGTATCTACTGTGATAAAAGTGTAGAGCTATGGGCAGATTTTGTACATCATATACAAAATTTCCACCATCCATTGGATGAAAACTGGTTCGATCCGCTCGTTGAGGACTGCAAGGAGGACATTTTAGTGGAGGATATAAAGCAAGAGGTAGAACTGAAAGTCGAAGATATAGCAAAAAATGAAAATGATTTTAAGGGTAGCAGTGCAAGAGACGAAGAGGAAGTAAGTGATTAATTAATTCAAGTTTACTTTGCGCTTACTTACAACCTTACGACTATACTCAACAGGACGCGATGGAGCAAGAGTCTCCAGAAGACAGCGAAACCAATTGCAGTGGTTCAGAGAATAGTTCGACTGAAGATAACCTTAATGCAAACGACCTGAAAACACCAGGAAAGGTAGACACATTAAATTTATAACTTATTAACAAAGTAAAAAATTAGTCATGTGTTGTAGTTCAACCCTTCGTTCTATAGACGTAATCCGCGTACCTCGGTATTCATAGAGCTCTATAAAAGTTTTCCTTGTTTATGGAATCCAACGGACGAAAATTATAAAAACTTTCCCTTACGTGAAGAGGCTCATAAGAAAATGATGGACAGCTTAAAAAAAAAATTTCGTTTGATATTGACTGAGCGTGCGCTTAAGGGAGCTATAACAAGACTACGTAAACAATATTCCACTATACTTCAGTTAAGAGACAAACCAGGCCCTAAGCTCTCGGCTGTGGTGCAAGAGCACTTTAGCAAGTGCTCATTCTTAAACGTATTCGATGACAGCCCCGAGGATATCACCAATGAGAGTGATAGTATGAAAGTATGTATAAGCAAAAATTTTATGTGTCTCATACTTGCATAATTATTTATATCTTTTGCAGCAACTGATATTTAGCAAGCTGAACGATGTCACGCTGGCATTCATTGAATCCTATGGCCGTTTCCCTGCACTCTACGATCCAAATCATGACGATTACACAAACATCGCCATACGTAGGCAAGCCTATCAAAATATGATAACATGTCTGAAGAAAGACTATAATGCCGTGTTTACGGAGGATGATATCTACAAGTGTATTTATGGCCTTCGACAATGGTATTACAAAGTCCAAGGGACTATTCGAAAATGCAAGTCTGCTAATTCCTTGTCAGAAGCGCAGCAACTTTACGTAGAAAAATGCAAATTTCTACCACCCAAACTGGTGAAAATTAAGTTGCCGTGTGATATTTGCAACCAAGTATCTACCAATGAAACGACACTGCAAGTGCACATGTATAAGAAGCATCAAATCGGAGAGCTCCCCCACAAATGCCCAGATTGTACCCGAGGCTTCGAACAGAAATCCGCACTTTTAATACACCAACAACGCAACCACATCGGCAAGGTTCATCAATGTGACTATTGCGAGCGTCGCTTTGCGGTGCTCATGGATTTACGGCGCCACATAAAGACACACACAGGTGAACGGCCATTCGTGTGCGAGCTGTGCGGCAAGGCGTTCCCCAGTAAAACGCAACTGGGCTACCACACTGACGCTGTCCATACCAAGAGGCGAGCATTCAAGTGTACTATGTGTCCCAAAGACTTTTTAAAACGTCGCGATCTAAATGATCATATAAAGGCACATTTGAATATACGAGACAAAGTATGTGAGACATGTGGAAAGAGATTCACCAATTGCCACTCGCTGATTAGACACAGGCAGATTCACTCCGAAGTGAAGAAGTTTGCATGCAAACTATGTGATGCCAAATTTCACCAATTTGTTGGTCTCAACGCTCATATGAAACGTACTCACAACATTGTAAAGAAGGCCCAAAATATATAAATTTCGAATTTCCATCGTCAACAATAGAAGCATTTTTATCGGATAATTCAAATGTTTGTAGTATGAAATTAGGTTGGTACAATCTAACCCATTTCATTCATCATATCGGGAACTAATGTCCAAACTAAATTACATAACCGAGTTGTTTCCAATACCTTAACCTCAAAAGGTTTTAAACAACTTTTTCGCATATTGCTACTTGTGGCCGTTGCAAACGATCATGTCTTAAAATAATTACACCATGAATCCTACTTTAAATATTTATTGTATTATTTCAAATATTCTCATTGTTTCGCTGTTTTTCTTACCAGGTACGATAGTAAATACAAAATATAAAACGGATGATTAAGTAAACTTCATATAAACGAAAAAATTAGCTTTTGAAACTTTCAACTATCCCAATAAATCTTACAATACGCTAGACGCAGAAGTTTTCTAGCTAGCGAAACTATTTTTATTGAGAGATATTGTTTATAAAATAAATGTGTATTAAATTTATTAACATTCATAATCCAATAATACAAAATCGATATTAACCAAAATCGTTATGACTTCAGCGGACCGTAACGCATTGCGGCGTAGGGTTGTATTTGTTTGCAGCCTCTCTGACACTTGTAAATCAGCTGAGCGATTTCTCAAAATCAGCTGAGGCGAAACCAATACATATGTACATGTAAATTTGTAAATTGCACCTAATCGAATAATCGAAGTTCCGATAATTGAATAACGATAATTCTATTTCTAATTTTGATCATTTGTGAATCTTTAAAATTGGGTTTCTTTTTTATTCGAGGAAACCTCCAATGCATATAATTTTTAAAGTGTATGGCAGTTGTCGCTTCCTACGCAGGCTGTGCGATAATAGGCGAATTACATCAGTGCAAAGTGCAGCTCCTTTCCTGATACCACCGGCCCATCTTCCTCTTCGAGCTAAATGCCGGTCATTCGGTACAGACGTGAATTCGGTCGCAAGCAAGGCTCCAACAGTCGAGGACAAACCGCACTGTAATGTTGGAACTATTGGCCATGTTGATCACGGCAAGACTACACTAACCGCCGCAATCACAAAAGTGCTCTTTCGCAAGGGTTTGTCCGATTTTGTTTCCTACGACCAGATAGATCGAGCGCCTGAGGAAAAAGCACGAGGTTTGTAAACCAAACCGACTGCAATAGGAAAGATCACTTCTGATCTGTTTTATTTGTATGCAGGAATAACCATAAATGCTTGCCACATTGGATATGCTACTTCGAAGCGCACTTATGCGCACACAGACTGCCCTGGACATGCAGATTACATCAAAGTAGGTACATAGATATACATATATACGTTTTTTCATAAACAATTTCTCCGTAGTGTTTCTTACGTTCACATTCTTTTTAATTCTTCCAGAATATGATATCAGGAGCCTCCCAAATGGATGGCACAATTTTAGTAGTAGCCGCTACCGATGGTCAGATGCCGCAGACGAGAGAACACCTGTTGTTGGCGAAGCAGGTAGGGATTGAGCGAATAATAGTGTTCATAAACAAGGCCGATCTGGTGGACCGAGAAGTGTTAGAGCTTGTTGAGATCGAGATGCGTGAGATGCTTAGTGATTTCGGCTTCGATGATTCCGGTCCGGTGATATGCGGATCTGCGTTATTGGCGTTACAAGACGATCCATCTCAATTTGGCGTTCCGGCCATTGAGCAACTGCTAACGGAGATGGATAACTATGTGCCAACACCGCAGCGCGACTTTACTGCGCCCTTTATTTTACCTATTGACAACGCATTCACCGTGCCTGGACGCGGTACAGTTGTGGTTGGTACTATTAAACGTGGAACTATCCAACGGAATGCCGAGGCAGATCTGTTGGGATTCAATCAGAAGATAAAAACTACCATAGGCGATATACAAATATTTCGAAATAGCGTTCCTCAGGTACGTATGCGAAGTGTATTTGAGACACTTGTGCAGAATGATAGTATATGTATGTATATATACTGACATTTGTAAATTACAGGCAGTGGCGGGTGAAAATGTGGGTGCATTGCTACGTGGCGTTAAAATTGCGAGAGTAGAACGCGGCATGCTGCTATGTGCAAGCGGTACCGAGGATATTTCCAATCACTTCACAGCATCCATGTACTTGCTGTCCCGTGCTGAGGGCGGCCGCTTTAAGCCCATGCTCAGCAAGTACATACAGCAGCTGTTTAGCATGACGTGGAATGTGCCGGCACGCATCGACATGGGTAAGTACTAAGCCGGCGCCTCAAGTGTGACAAGTGTAAAAATAACGTGCAATTGCTTTCGGTTTGACAGTTCCCTCTGAAGGCATGCTAATGCCGGGCGAGCATGGTTCCCCATGCTTACTCACGCTTCACCGCAAAATGGTAATGACACCCGGACAGCCATTTACTATACGCGAGAACGGCGCCACTGTGGCCACTGGTATTATTATTGAGCGAAAACCTTCCCTAGATCTGCCTCTAAATAAATTGTCCCATGTTATTGTGAGCCAATAAATACAAAGTCCAACATAAAATTCGTATATGTTCTGTTTTTGAATGATACTTCCCTTTACTTTTATTTCACTTTGCAAAATATAAATTTGTGTGTTCTCTGTAATTTACATACGGTTTATGTATATAAATAATATCACTTGTGAACTACAATATTTCTCGATTCAAAAACATATGTTGACAGGACAGTTCATCAATTGCTATAGAGAGGCTAAAACATTTCCTTTGCTTTTCAATCAAACATGATATAATGTAATATAGATTTCAGCTACTTATAAATATATATTTATAAGTATGGGGATTTAATATAAATATTGCGTATATATATATGTATGTATATGTAAGTAGTAAATTCAATGAAGCAATTACAAAAAAATAAGTTCTTTATGAATGGCTTTGCAGTTGAAAAACTTTTTTAAATTACTGAAAAGAGTGGGCTCTCAGCAGAAAATCCGGAAAAAGCTGTATTGGCAACCTTAAATTAGTAGGGACGAATAGTCAATTTAAGCGTGCTCTTATTTAAAGTAAATAAAACGGATTTAAGACATTTAACAACTTCAAAATAAAATTACGGCAGAATACTACTAAATGTAGAATATAGGAAAGCAATAAAGATTCTTTAATAGGGCTCAATATATGTAGATACATATTTATTTATTAATTTCTGCATACCTTCAAAATAAGAACAAAAATATATATGTATATTAAGCCGCTTTTGTCTTTTTAAATAGACTGGCAAGCAAGAGTGCACGAACTCGGCGCCCATTTCAAAATTTCAAGCCAGTATAAGTACTCGTGCCCCTATATGTATGTAGAAAAGTCCCAAAATCGCTAGTGCGCTTCCGCACATGCAGTTTAAATTACTTAAGTACAAAATATACGTATGATTTTTATGCACTATCACAAATTCCGCTTTAGTGTACGAAACATAGTCTCTTCGCTTATTTCAACAATAAGGCAACTGCTTTGCATTTTTACTCGTTCTTAATTTCCGTCTTTCTTTTTATACATATATTAACGCTACATGATTACAAAAAGAAGACAACCAACGGATTTCGTGTAATAACACAAATTTAAATAGTACAGGAATGTTTTACATAGCGCACAAAAGTATTAAGGCAAATTCACAATTGCACACCCTTTTTTCGGAATTTACTCTAAGCATTTCTATTGCATTCCGGTGACAAACATTCAGTATATATTAATTGTAACGGAAGCACGGCAATACGGTTTACTGAACATAAATCTTGGAAAATTCGGCAGAAAATAATTTAAACGATTATTGTACCTATGTATGTACATATGACGCGCCCAGAGCAAAAACGACTTTTATACCTGCACAGCGCAATTGCGCAATGAGGCGAAAATTGACACTCGAAGCGTTTTTGCTCTGTGCGCGTCATATGTACTATGTGTCTAAAAACGAAAATAAACAAATTGGCAAATACAAAGCAGCAGCGGTATGTGTAAATACTTTTAATTTCAATTTTGAATAACCTAGTTTCAGGTTAGTTATGGGTCTTTAGGTACTTTGAATTATGTATTGTCACTACTAATAAGTTATATGTACTATATAACTTGCTTGTATGCACTACTAAATTCTAAATTGTAAATATATATCTGTATTTTTTTAAATGGCAACAGGCAACAATTTTCCAGGAAAGATCTCTGTAATAACGAATTCTCTCATATATGTATATATAGTGTTGAGACCTAGAGGCTAATGATACTAATAAAATATTTAGCTGCTAACACTTAAGCGTTTGCTGGAATGTATGGGTTATTAAATGTCGAAGGGATTCATTTAAATTTTCGTTAGTAGCTCATCCAGGTTCAAGTGTTTCGGAATTTCGATGTTCTCCAGTTTAATATCGCTGTACTTGAAAACCACCTTGAAGGGATGTATCATTTTTTGATCCATGGTAAATTCATTATTCTTCGCCTTTAATAGTGCAAACAAAGAATTAGTGTATTAGTTCAGGTTGTTAAGGCAGATAAGAAGATGCGCACACTTACCATTGGACGTTCGTTGAGTTTACCGGTTAATTTCTCAAGGAAGATGTTTGTGATTTCGCCTTCATAGTCATCCAATTTGTAGGATTTCATTACCTGCAAATATCGAGCATTTTGTATTTGTATTTAAAGAAGGCTGTACTGCAGTCTAACCTTCAAAACTTGCGCCGTATTCAATGAGCTGCATAAGTCGCAGATGCTTTGCACGTCTTGTTCGCTTTTGCGCGATTGCAGCAATTGGGAGACTTGATTCAGCGGCGCCAATGGAGCAAGCACATCGTGAGACTGCTCAAAATTATGAAGAAGAAAAAATATCAATATGTTAGCTGATAGCTTTGACCCTGGCACTCTTCAGCCAATTACTTACCATTTTCCTTTCGCGCACCCAATCTTCAATGTAGCCTAAATTATAGCGTATGATCATCCCCGTCTCCCACATACATATGTCGCCGCGCAGCATCAAGCAGTTCATGGCCACTGCGCAGATGAAGTAGAGCAGCTGCTGGAATATCTGTTCTGAGTAGCAACGGTTCAGGCCAAAGTCGTTGAACTGCTTGTAGAAGTGATCCAGGTGATTTATGAGCTGCTTCCAAGCAGCAACCTTGCTGTGCTCCGGCGAGTCCAGTGAGATGGTGCGCCCACGCCCGCCTTGTGTCTGTCGGCTGCGCTGTATCTCATCGTTGTCGAGTATTGCAGGCACAATGTACTGCTCCAGCAGGCCTTGTATTTGCTTCACCAGCACATCGTAGAGATTTAAAATTATCTCCAGCACGACGCGTCGATACTCGTACAAGTTGAAGTTCTTAAGTTGTTGCTGATTTTGCTTTTCCGTGTTGAACTTGACATACTCTTCAACGTCGCCGTATTGCTTCAGCAAATTCAGCAGCCTGTTGGCAATTACAGAGCGGAAGAAAGAGTTATAGGGAGACATGTGACAACAACTGCATTTAAGGAAAGCTAATTGTACGCACGTAATGGAATTGACCAGCCAGAGTATGCGCATCTCGGTCACATGCGGATTGCGATGCATTTTTTTGATTTGCATTACGAATTTGCTGAGCAACTCACGCACATCTTCGTCGGCGTTTATTAGATCCGTGTATCTGCAGTGAAAGAAAGAGGTGGGTATGTTAAGTACGGCATCACCCAATTATAGCACATCATTGACAGCTCTCACCGTATGCACATGAAGAGTACGTAGGCCGGGAAACCAGGTAGCAAACCTATGGCTATACGCGACGTCAAGCCGGTAACAAGGCGATGCAGAATTTTGTCCAGATCTTCACTTCGGAATTTAATCACTCCTAAAAAAGACGCATAGAACATAGCATTCATTTTTATTTAGAACTTATCTTTATCCACCTTGATAGTTGTGGGTTTTCTGTTTGCCCACATGCGTCACACTATTTTGAAAGGCATTTTCCTTTTGCGTACCACCAGTCTCCGAAATGCCGTGCTCCTTCAATTTGAGTGTCAGCTTGTCATTGCCATGCTTAAGAGCCTCAAACTTGCGTGTCATAATGTTCAAATCCTCCTGTAAAAGAGTGGGCAAATAAATACCACAGCAATGGGTTTAGAGAATCAACGATTACAAAACCAAGAGTCAATTAGTTACCTGCAGTACCGTGTACTGCTGCAACGAACGCTCCAATTCGAAATGCAAATAGCGTTCGTTCTTCCGCAAAGCTTTCAAGTCGCTCTCGTCAACCTCATCCAGTTCCGATTGCACCAGCTCCTCCAGCTGTGCTTTCTCATGCCGCAGTTCATCGATTTGCCGCGACAATTCGGCCAGATGTGCATTATTCTCCTCCGTCAGGGCGCTTAGTTCCGATTCAAGTTGCCTGCCAAAGGTATACCATTAAAAAGACATTTATTGTGGTGCGCCAAAAGTCGACCTTACCGATTGACCAATTTCTGCGCTTGGAAAGCATCTAATAACTCGTTGTCTTGTAGATTTTTCACGTTGATGCTCTGCAGGGACATACTGTTCGAACCAAATGACTTAAGGGATTGACTCTGCTGCTGCAAGACCGCCTTCAATTGTATACACTCATCCCGGCGTCGACGCAGTTCCTCTTGAAGTGCTTGGTATTGCGCTAACAATGAAGAAATTTTTATATTTTTGGTTAAAAGTTTATAAAATCAATCAATTTGCAGCTGGCCTACCATCCAATTCCTGCATCTCGACACCCCGTTGAATGCTATTCCGCAATAGCTCATAATCATTTCGCAATTTATCATTTTCAACTTCCAGTTCCGATACACTGCAAAGAGAATGTCCTCAGATTATTAGGTGAAAGCATGAAATATGTCTGTGAAGAGCGTACCGGAGTGAATCTTCTGTGGTTCTATTGCGGTTCATCAGCTTTTCCATTTGATCGGTAAGAACTTTATTTTTCTTCTTTTCATCCTCAAGTATGTTGCGCAATTTTAATATGAGGCTGGTCTGACCACTCTTAGGTGTCGACGTAGTGTCTGTAGCATTTTAAACAAATCATAAAAAGTACAATTTAAAAGCCGAGACAAAAACTTGCCTATGTTGCTGAAAGATTCTGGAGTAGTTTGATTGTTGTTGTTTCTCTCCAGTGTGAGCGTCTGAGCACGACGCAAATCCAATGTATTCTTCGCTGACGCATAGCCTACATCTTCTTCGTTCTGGCTGGACGCATTGCTTATAGAGCGAGAATGGTGATTGAAGTCGCCGCTGCCATTGGGCTTTTGGTAGCGCAACAGCTCCTCCTTGAGCATGAAGTTCTCGTTCTCAATTATCTCCTTATCTTTGAGCGCGCGCTGATATGCTTCGTGTATTTCATTGGTGTCCACTTCGGAGAGCAAACGTTCGCGCTGCAGCATCTCACTCGATTCGGCCTTCTTGGCCATGTCGATCATGTCGTCGACCTGTCTGCGTAGTTCGTCATTTTCCATGCGCCACATTTGTTTCTGCCGTGTCCATTCCTCCTGAGTGTGGTCCTTGTCTTCCAGCAGCTGCATTTTCTCGTCGCGCTCCAGCTCCAGCTGCTTGCCAAAGTCTGCCAGGAATGCATCCTTCTCGGCGACCACCAACTTCAAGCTCTTCACTTCATTTTCGAGTGTTTTCTTCACTTCTAGTTTCACTCTGCAACACGCGGGGAAAAGGTATTAGCTGGTCAGTATTTAAAATTTTAAAAAGGTATTCTCACTTAAGAACTGAAATCTCGCTCGCCTTGTGCTTCAGGTTGCCGTTTTCGCGGTTCAGTTCGTCAATTCGCTGTTGCATTGAAATAATTTTGTTTTCCAGGCCCTTGTACATCTTTTGTATGTGCGAAATGGTCTTGGCCTCCGTCTTCATCTGCTTGAAAAGTCGCCGTGCCAGGAAACGACGCACTGCCGCCTGGCAAATGATAATGGCACGACGTTTCTTTTGGTAGACGCGACGCGCTAAATAGCCGCGCACGAAGCGCTGTATCTGTATGGCGCGATGGTGATCCAAGGCCTCCTGGAAGCGCTTGCGTGCCAGCATGCCACGTGCGTACTGCTGTATGCCGCAAATGGAGTGACGCAGGCGTTTGTAGCGACGCCGGCACAGCCAGCCACGCGCATACTTGGAAAGTATGATTGCGGCACGTTGTTCGCGTAAGTTTTGTGCTTTTTGGCGGGCCAAAAAACCGCGAGCATGGCGCTGTATGCCAAGCGCCGTACGCTGCAGGCGCTGGAAGCGGCGCCGGTAGATGAAGCGCCTGATCACGGACTGTATAACGGTGATGTACTTCTTGCGCAAGTTGGCGCGCACCTGCTCCAGGTAGGCGACCTGACCCGCCCGGAAAAATATTTGCGTGTTGCCGAAGCGGTACTTCTCTTCGTCCTGAATGCACTTGGTCACAATATTGCGGCAGGACTGCTTCAGGTCGTTCTTGTTCACCTGCGCACGATGGCAGAGCAGTTGATAGCGCATGTAGAAGTCGTGGTAGGACCAGCGCGAAGGAAAGCCCGCGGCGGATATGCGCACGGTCTCCAACACACCGCAGGCTCGCAGCTGCTGCACTATTTTCGGCGCCTCCCACTTGAAGGCGATCTTGTCGTCATTGGGCTATGTAAAAAAAGAATTTTATGCAAGAAAGGGGGAAATCGATTAACATGCACGATACGATTTCTTGATAACTATGCTCTGGATTTCTGCAAACCGCGTATAAAGTAAGATATAAGTAAAGAACATAAGTAAAGGAGATCGTAAATAAAAGAGGACGTAAAAAGTATTCCTAAGAAATAGCCAAGAAATCAAAAGCCGAACTCACCTTGATGCAGCGCACATAGTGCGGTGTAGTGGCATGCAGCGTAGATATGAGCGAGGACAAACTATCACGAAACTGCGAACCTACCGAACGACGATGTTGTTTGGAGGGCAGCACCTACAGACGTAAAAATGTTAAATAATATATATACATATTGTATATTAAATGCAAATAAATATGAGATGTCAAGGTATGAACCGCGTCCCCATCGAAAGAAGCTGCGCATTATAGGATATGCAAGTATTAATGTTCTTGTTATTCATATAAGATTTTGTTAAGGAAATGCACAATGATTTGCGCTTATAATCCGCGGCTATGTTAACAATTGCTGGGTTAGTTCACATTTATGATTGGATTTGTAAGTGTGAAAAGGTCTACAACCATTGAAGAGAAACAGTAAAAAAAGAATACGGAAACAAACACAAAATCCAACTAACTCTTCTGCGCATGTCACCAGATGACTAAAAATCCATACAAAAGTGACGCGGTCGTTGTATCGTAGGCACAATTTGAGAATTCAACAAGAGGAATGAAAGTAGTCAAAAATACAATAAAAGTGAGCATTAAATTCAAGGCGATATACAATATATGCTGATATTCAGACATTGACAATTTATATGCCACCAACCTGTTGTCTGGCTGCGCTGATCATAACACGTCCGCCCAGTGTCGTGTTTTTCGCTGCATCGGAGCTCAGCGTGTCGATCTCTTCCATATCTATAAGTTGCTTGCACAGCGACATCTGCGATTGGCGTATCACATTGACGAGCTCCTTTGAAACAGTGTCGCGATTCTTCTCCAGAAAGCCATGCACATCGTATTCGACCGTGTCGGAGAAATGTTTTATAAAGAAAGCTGCAAAATGAGGAAGGCAAATAATACTCAACGCGATTATACATTTGAGCTAGTCGTGCTTACTGGTCGTGCCAAAACGTGGTTTCTCAAAGTGCGGAAATTTGGTGCATTTCTCAACCAATTTGCCAGCCCAACTCTCGTCGGAACCCTTTGGCATCTAGTCATGAACAAAAAAAATTAATTTTAAAAATTAACATGAATAATTCGCATACATTGTGTTATGAACAAACTCACTCTACATTCCTCATCCAGGAGATCTAAAACACCCAGCTTGGATTCAATCAAATCGATGCACGGTTGATTATCGTAAAAATCAATCATTGTCCAGGTGATACCCTCCTTGAGGTACTCCTCTTGCTCCAGCTTGAAGACGTGTTGATTGAATTGCTGCTGCAGCTTCTCGTTGGCATAATTTATACAAAACTGTTCGAAGGAGTTCACCTGGAACGTCTCGAAACCATATATGTCTAGCACACCAATGAAACAGCTCTGCTTGCGTCCAATATTCAGGCTCTTGTTGATCACGCTTACAATATACTGGAAGAGTTTCGCGTAGATGTGCTTTGCGAGCGCATCCTTTGCAGCCTGTGCCGCATCGATGTTATTCGGTATAAGCACATGTTCGTTGACCGACTCTATCTGGCGTGTTATTAGCCACTTGCGTAGCTCATCTGAGTTCACCTTGAACATATCGCCGGTAACGTGCAGATGTAAATCGTTGTGCTGCAAAGGTTGAAAATTAGTTATGTCCACACTTCAAACACAACAATCTGTAAACGAGTTACAAATATATCGCAGGCATCCGGATCAATTTCTTCTGAATCCTTTTTCACTTTCGGTTTGAACTTAATATTTCCCAGATGCAATATGCCAGCAATAATTTTCAAAATGTCTGTAATCTGTCATAAGAAGGACACGTGTCAGTACGAAAAGTCTTATTAATGACATATGAAGAGTATAGCCACCTGATGTGTGCTGAAACCTAGCACATTCATGGCTTGAATGGTCTCCTTGAATTGCTCCGTGTCCGAAACCTTATCAATGTCTGGGGACTTTCCATGACTTAAGTAATCAAATTTGTTTTGATGATCTATTGAAAGAAATATATGAATATTGATTATTGCTCTTTATTGCCTCAAACTGTGCCTGCTGACCCATGATCAACTCTGGATGATGTTCCCGCGCGGAGCACAATTGATAGAAGATGTGGTAGTTGCGTTCGCCTAGTGCTTGAAATACGACGCGCGATTTCTCTAGCAGATAGGTGTGCATGGTGGCGCCGGTTAGATGCATCACTCCCATGTTGTTCTTGAAGAGCAGCTTTGTGAATTTACCAAAGCGGGAACTGTTGTCGTTGCGTGTCGTTTTAGCATTGCCGAACGCCTCCATGATCGGCGAAGAGGCTAACACCTTACGCTCAACTTGAGTCTCGGACTCGGAGCCACCTACTGCCGCAAAGTAACGCATGGCATATTTGGCAGACACCGTCTTGCCGGCGCCCGACTCACCGCTAACAATAATGCTCAGGTCGCACTTTTCACGCTCCAGCTTGGTGTAGGCCTCTTCAGCCAGGGCGAAGATGTGTGGCTCCAACTCACCCATGGAGCGACCGCGGTAGGCACGTATAATACTGGGCCCGTAGAGCGGTAGATCCGCGTATGGATTGATGGCCACCAATATGATGCCACAATATGTGTAGATGGTTTGTCGCTCGCAGAAGCGTACCTTCAAATTGTACAGCACGCCAGGTTCATGCAAGTACGACAGCGACGTCAAGTCGTTTTGTCCAATGAGTATCGTAGGATTACGCAGCGGTGGCAAATCAGAACCGTTGGATTTTACAACCACATCCAATTGGCGCCCGGTGTCTTTCACCACATTAATCACTGTGTCACCTTTATGGTAGTCCCTTTCGAGAGTTGCACTCTCCCAGACCTCGCTTGCGTGTGGTATCCATATTTTGGCACCCTTGAATATTTAAGACATTTGTAAGTATGTATGTATGTATATAGAAAATATCAGAAACACTTTCTGTCTTGATTTTCGGTGGTTTGTCTGTCTGTCTGCCCGTTTGTGGTTGCAGGTGAGAAAGAAGAATTTATCCGATTAGAACAAAATTTGGAATACAGTAACAATGAACCTCAACTTGGTCTAAGTTCCGAGATTTGCACAAAACGGTCGAAGGACGCGCTCGCAATGGGCCTGTAAGTCCCACCATATAATGGCTATAATTTGTCTAATTACTTATTGAAAAGAATAATACTTGGTATTAAAGTTAAGGGGTCGGTCTTCTATGTCGTAGGCCCACTATCATAATACACAAGGTGTGTGCCCGGACGTGTGTGCCTGTATACACAACAGCTAGTATCTTCATATGTCATATCCTCAATTTAACAAATATGACGGCTGTGAGCGACCCTTATATTCGTGGCGCGATGAGTTGTTGCTTTGCTTGCAAGGCGCGGCGGTGATTAGGCTGGCAACAACGAGCATTAACAGCGACCAGCTGATCATTTTGATTTTTTCCACCTTTTATTGTCTTATGTATTAATGTATGATGTCTTAAATATTTACCCATGATTTCATTTGCTGCGTTTTCGATGTTGTTGTTTTTCGCTCTTTCGTGGCATTTTGTTAAACACTCAAATAAAACAGTTGTTTGGAAAAAGCATTAGTTGGGATTTCGCAATCGGTCGTTCCCGATTATAAACATGCATTTGCGACACCGGATCGGATGTAAATGCTAGACAAAGATTGTGCTATAAACGACTACTGATTGGGTCCAAATACGGTCAGGGCACTTTATCAACGCTGCCAACGCTTCAAGAATGCAGTTGACTTTGCTTTTGATAATTTGATAAAAAGCTGATTCGCACGGCTACCCTCGAGTTACCCTGCGAAAAATCAAGTGAGTTCTCCTCGTCTATAAGTATGCACGCATATTTTCAACAAGTTTCTAGTTTTTGGATTACAGACAAATTGGCATATGTATATAAAAATCACTCCAAATAGAATGGTACAGCTATAAACGTTTACAATATATAATACCAACCCCCGCATTACCAATTTCAGACACCCTGACAGAAAGGAAACAAATTATTTAACCCAAGAAAACAACAACACACGAAAAACCAACAACAACTTTACAATTGCACCCAGAAAAACAATACATATTATAATGGTATGGTCTGAAGTTTGTATTAGAGAACAAAATGTTTCCTAAGTTTCCCCATTATTACATATGGACTGGTGTAAGATTGTTCCGTTATTTGTCTTTTTGTATGCACCCCATTCTGTGTTTCGCTTTATCTTATTTCGATTCGGATATTAGATGATCGGCATCGGCGCGACCACAAGAAAAACCACCAAAACGCACTGCCAACAAATAGGATCTTTAGCGATCGTTCCGTTTCTTCGTGGATTATAATCCCACAGCAAGTGAGGTTTTTTAATCTTACGCAAATAATTAAAGTGCCTTTTAAATTTTTTCTCTGCTCATGCCTGCTCATGACATTCCTGTTTTACGCTGCGTGAGTTAGATATCGGGAAAATGAAGGCCTCAACTGCACCAATCGTGTAACCAAATACCCAAACATTTTCTGCCCTAAACCCATGTCTTCCCCTCTCCTTAACCGACAATACGAACTGCACATTCCACTTATGAGAAGAGAATCCATATAAATACCTTTGCATAGAGCATCTCTTCGCTTGACATGGTTTCTGTTGCAGCAGCAGCTTTACGCTGCTTCCACCGTCCACCAACAGTGACTTGTTTTCCGCGACTCCGCGACGTTATTTTGATATTTTAATTGAATCCGCCCTAGCCTGTATATTTTTCGTTTTATTTTTCCTTTAACACTTTCCCCTATTGAAACTACTCTCTACTTTCAGTTACTATTATATTTCGCCGCAAAACAAATATTTCTCATTTACTGCATCCATATAATTAATGTTGCTTGTTATGATACCGAAAAATATTGAAATTTTCTATTATCCAAAAAAGAAGAAACCAAGAATTTGACGCACACAAAAAAAAATAATAATCACTTGTTCTGCCGCCGACTGACAACGTTCAACGTTGACACATAACTATAAAAAAACAAAAGTATGTTCTTCTTCTCTGACAGCTTGCCAAGTCTTATAGAAAATCTCCAAATAGGTGCCACCTAAAATTATAATACATAATAATAATTGATTGGCGCAACAGTCCAACAGCCTGTGTGGGCTCAGGCCGAGCTTTCTCGCATTACCTTGTGTGTGCTTGTTATACTTTGCACAAATTAACGGGACCTACAAATAACTGTATCCAAACGAAATGAGAAGATTTTCATGGCAAATAATACTCTTGGAGAATTGGCAATTCATCAAAAAATTTAAATTAAAGCACCTAACCTCTGAGCCACCGCCGCGGCTCAAAATTATATTAATTTTTAATTAATGATGAGTTATAAATTTCATGCGATAAATTTCAAAATATTTCTTTGGAATAGAAAGAGGAACAATTGTGTTAACATATTTGGAAGAAGTATATACAGTGGCGAGCACGAGTGAGTGCATGTTCACAACACTGGCTTTCGCCATCTATAAAAACAAAACCATACAAGCAAATCAAACAAAATTTTAATTACAGTTGAACCTCGATTATCCGGGTTGCTCGGGACTGGGCTCATCCCGGATAATCGAAAATCCCGGTTAAAAGAGGTTGCATCTAAACATTAATAAATTTAATTTTTATTATTTATTTTCAAAAATAGCATGTGAATTTACATACAATAAACATACGATGCATAAAAATATCTTATTGTTTGTCATAAAATACATTTATTTAAAAAAGTCTTTTAAGGTAGTCTGTCTTTTCTCTTTAGTTTTCGATTATTCTTCGAGTAAATGAGTTTGTATGCGATACACTTGCATTTTGTCTGGCTCTGAAATACTTGGACAGTTGTAATTTTCTAAGAACCCTAACAAAATATTACTAGCCTCTATTGCTTGAGCCAATGTGGGTGTTTCTTCAATATTTTCTTCATCTGATTTTTCATCTGAGTCAAGCGTATCTTCTTGGTTTTGATGAACCATGTTTACGATTTCGTCTTCAGATATAATAGCAAACGGTTCGACATCATTGTCGCACTCCATCCACTGCGATAGCATCAGTCGTACATCCAGGTGGTATTAAAATATCGGACTGTATCTCAACATGGATATTTGGAACATTTTCATCATCCTTAGATAGTAAGTTATTCCAAAATTTCACAAACAGAATAAATAAAAATGAAATTTGATATGCAGCACATTACATAAATATAAAAAGGAGAATCCCCTTTTAATACTAGTAAAAATGTACATTCATACATATGTGCTTTACGGATAATAGAGGTAAATCACGGTTAGTAGAGGTAAAAAATCAATCACGGATAATAGAGGTAAATCACGGTTAATAGAGGTAAAAAAGCAATCACTCAGCATCCCGGTTAACAGATGTTCCCGGTTAATCGAGGCCCGGATAATCGAGGTTCAACTGTATATTTTTATTATTTTATTCGTAACAAATAAAAGTGAAGCAACCATAATAAATGAGACGAATTCAAAGAGTTTAAAAGAAAAAACCAAAAAAACCCGTATAAACTCAATTTTGCACGTTTCAAGAAAATTAATAATTAATCAAATTTCAATATTTGGTCCATAGACCCTTATTAGAAATAACTTGATTTACGCGGTTTGGCATGCTCTCTACCAAATTTTCAATAACAGCTTTTGGAATTCGATTCCATTCCGCATTTACACGATCCCAAAGGTTGCCCATGTTTGTGGGGGCTGCTTGGTACTGCCCGAGCTGTCTTTTCACGTTTGACCAAAGATTTTCAATCGGATTGAGGTCGGGACTTTGTGCTGGCCATTCCATCAATTGAAAATTTTGTTTCCCAATCCATTCCTTTACAATTTTTGCTGTGTGCTTCGGATCACCATCTTGTTGAAAAACAATTTTTTTTCGGGATAAGCACATTTGTCCATAAAATTGGGAAGATGGGTTTGCAGAATCTGTAGATAGCCCTCCTTTCGCATGATACCATCTATTAAATGCAGGGGGCCAGCATGCCACCATGTAAAGCATCCCCAAACCATTATGTTGCCGCCGCCATGTTTAACAGTTTGCTTCACATGGTGTCTTTGAAGACGTTCCCCGGGTCTACGCCAGCAGTACTGCTTTCCATCTGACTGAAAACGGTTAAATTTGGACTCATCAGACCATCAGACCGTTTCCAATCATCAATGGTCCAATTTCTGTGGTCCATTGCAAATTTCAAGCGCGCTTTAACATTCTTATCGGACAATGCAGGTTTGCGTTTTTTAACAGATGAAGTATATCCGATGTCATGAAGCGCTCTTCTAGCAGTCCATTCGCTTACATTTTTGTTAATGGCCAGAGAAGCTCCCTTTGGTGTTAGCAGCTTGTTTTTCCTCATTTTGGACATCATTAGCCGAGCATCTGAGTCCGTTAGGGCGGTGTTACGTAGACGGTCTGGTCACGGTCACGTGTTGTTGTTGTTTCCCATGTAAAATGGAAAAATGAGAGCGAAACCGAAAGGGCGTAATTTGACCATTTGGGATCATGAGAGACTCGGCTGTCGATGCCAAATCACCAAATCAAAACAGGGCTGCGTTGTAAAATTTCACTAATTTTCGGCCTTTAGTAGTAAAATAATAGTACAATTCAACAGAAAGTGTATGATATGGTGAAATAAGTCTTTTTCTATAAGATTTAACAACTGCAAAAAGCTCTCCTCGGGCAAGCGCAAATAATTTCTGTACGCTTTATTGTCAACCATACGAAGTTCGTTGGAGACAAAAGAGAAGGATCCTTTTACTGCTTTCTCTGCACGCCAAGATTTCGCGTAGCAAGATTTCTTTTTTCGCGGACGTTTCTTTTTTTGCAGTAATCTTGCCAAGTTAATGCACTTCTTTATTACGCGTCTATGCTGTTTATTCCAAAATTTAACATTTTTCGCGTAAGATTTTCCAAATCTTATAATTTGGAAACAGAGAGAAGAGTTATCCATTTTCCAAATTTTTATTGCAGAAATAAAATGTTCAAGCAAAAATAACAGAGATGCAAAAAAAGTCTCGCAGAAATAGTATCAAGAAAGTAAGAGATCACAAGACCGTCTACGTAACATAGTTTGGGCAAATAGTGAAATCATGAGAGGAAAGAGCATACAAATTCATTGGTCATGACTTTTTTGATCCTCTGCGTAACACCGCCCTTAATAATTTTTTGCGACCTTTGACTTGCGATTTGGGTGTCACATTTTGTCTCTTTTGAGCTGCGATCTTCGAATTGGCAGTATTGGTGAGCTGCAAAAAATTGTTCAGGGCATTCCGAATGAAAACTGCTAAAGCCCTTATGTTATTTTTATTCTTATTTTTAAATATTCATACTTTTATTTGGCTTTTATTTCTAATATTTTATTATTTATTTATTATGTTACTTTTAGTCTTAAAACTTTTTATTCTTATTTCTATACTTTTCTATATCTCTTTTCTAAGAATCTATCTCTATCTATCTATGTTTGAAGCTTGTTCGTTGCATGTTTATTATGAAACTTTCTGATACCTTATCTAATGGTGCTGTTGACAATTATAAAGCGCTAGTCAATGTCTTGTGTAAGCAGCGCAAAGGCTTAAATATGATTCATTTTAATGCTAGGAGCTTAAATGGGTTAAAACTTGACTACGCTAGATATATTTTTGAAAACTCGTGTGTTGATGTCGTCTGTGTTTCGGAAACTTGGTTCAAGAGTGAAATTCCTGACTCACACTATGATTTTACCGGATTTAAACTTTTCCGTAGTGACAGGTGTGGTAGAAGAGGTGGTGGAGTGGCTATATATTGTAAGTCCAATCTAAATGTAAAGTTTGTCAATAAATGTAATGTTGTCTGCGAGTTCCTTAATGTCGAAATTTTTGATAAAAACTCTAAAATATTAGTGTCGTGTGTGTACAATCCTCATCGATGCCATAGCCTTGAACCATTTTTCTCCGACTTAACTAATAAAGTTATTGAATATGATTTCCTCTTTGTTTGTGGAGACTTTAACGTTAACCTGCTTCAAAATGATTCTGTAGCTGATAGCTTTCATTATCAGTCCTCAATGTGTGGATTAAAAATTGCGAACAATTACGTTCCCACTCGTTATATGCATGATTGTGAGCCTAGCCTACTCGATGTGTGTTTAGTTTCCGATATCTCTCTACTTCTTAAATTTGACCAAATTACTTTTTTGTCTGACCATGACTTACTTTTTTGTTGCCTTAATATTAATCTAGGTAGAAATGCTCCTGTTAGTTTTTCTTACCGTGACTATAAATCAATTGACTATTCCGCTCTACTTCAAAACTTATCTGACATAAATTGGACTGACTGCTGGTTTCATGATTCAGTTGACGAAAAACTTAAGGTATTTATGGAAAAACTAACGGCCTTACCGTATAAATCACCGTGATCGAACGCAACGCGAACACGAAGCCAACGCCGGGATCAAAAAACGGCATTTTGTAAATCACGGCGTAATTGCGTTCGTTGTCTTACGGCATCACTTGAGCTGTCAAGTTCTTACGAAAAAGAGTTGTATTTTTCTTAATTTATCAGCCAAATACAAAACACACAAAATTTGCTGCATCCATTGCATACCTCCCATAGCCTAGTGGTTAGAGCGTTCGACTAGCACGCGAGAAGTTGCGAGTTCAACCCTCAACCGCGATGCATTTCTTTTTTTTTTGTGATTTCGATCCTCAACTGCAGTGCTAGTATTTTCTTTTTTTTGTACTTTTTTCTTTAGTATTTGTCTTTAAGAAGTACTGCAATACTTATTATTTGCTTCTGCAGATTACCACAAATCAATTTTCACTCGAAATTACCAAAAATTTTGCGTTTAAAAAACTGAACGCGAGCACAAACCCAAGTGAACGATTTGACAGTTCAAGTGAGTGAATGCGCCGCGTTGCGTTTTACGCGGTACCGATTTTCATATGAAACTACGTAAGACAACGCGAGCAGTCACCGAGTGAGGTGATGCGTTTTACAAAATACCAAATTAGTGAACGCAGGGTGAAGTGAGGCGTTGGGATTTACAAAATAAGCACCTAAATGTTATTTTTGAGTGTCATGTTCCGTTACGTACAGTAAAAGTCTCCAATACGTGTAGTCCCTGGTTTACTAATCGTGTATTAGCTGCTATTAGGCTCAGAAATAAACTTCATTCTAAATGGAAATCTAATCCCTCAAATGATAATTGGGATGGCTTCAAAAGAGCTCGAAATGCTGCTACAGCTATGGTTAAGCAAGCAAAGACTAACTTTTTTAATTCCAAGCTGAACCCAAACCTAAATTCCAAACAGCTATGGCAGAACATTAAAAAATACAGGGTTTTTGGCAAGAGTCCGAGTGAATGCCATTTAGAACCTGATGAGCTTAATACCTTCTTCTTGGCAAGTGGAAACCTTAGTGTAACTAACACTTTTAGCTATGCTGAGTTGCCTGAACTGACTAGAAATTCTCCGTTTCCTCCCTTTGAATTTTCTTCTGTTAGTGAAGACTGCGTTGCTAAGAGCATTATGAAAATTAGTTCAAATGCAGTAGGAATTGATGGAATGCCGATTAAGTTTATTAAATTAATACTGCCTTTTATTCTATCGCCTCTAACCCATATTATTAACCATTGCGTAACCTGCTCCCGGTTCCCTGATCTATGGAAGGTGGCCACGGTCTTGCCTGTGGCAAAATCTGTAGTTGCTTCTGTACCCAATGATTATAGACCGATAAGTATACTGCCTGCACTGGGAAAGGTTTTTGAGCGAGTTATGGCAAATCAAATTTCTGAATTCCTAAATACAAACAAGCTATTATCGCCGTTGCAGTCTGGTTTTAGGACTGGGCATAGTTGTTCGACGGCCGCAGTAAAAATTCTCGACGACATTCGAATTTCGTATGATCAGAACTTATTAACTCTACTCTGTCTTGTTGACTTCTCCAAAGCTTTTGACTCAGTTAACCACACCCTTCTCTGCTGTAAACTAGGAAATTATTTTAAGTTTAGTTCTAGCGCTGTAAATTTAATATCCAACTACCTGCAAGGAAGAATGCAACGTGTAAGAGTAGGAAATACTTATTCATCTCTTAGATCTGTTATGACTGGAGTTCCTCAAGGTTCCATATTGGGTCCACTCCTATTCTCTATGTTTATTAATGATGTATTTTCAGTCTGTAAATATTCAACTGTTCACGCCTACGCTGACGATATTCAACTCTATCTCTCTCGACCTACCGGACTCTTAGAAGACTTAGCCTTTAGACTTAACTACGACTTGACTTCATTAAATAATTGGGCTGCTACTAACTTACTTCTTATTAATCCCTTAAAATCTAAAGTACTCCCCATTGCTAGGAGTGAATCATGCTTTACTGACATCCCTCACCTGTCTATTGGACCTGACAAACTTGAATTTGTGTGTAAGGCGAAAAACCTTGGATTTATTATTAATTCGAAACTGACTTGTATTGACCATATTAACAGCACTATAGGTAAAATATACGGGACTCTACGTTACTTACGTACTTCCTCGGACTTCATGCCTATTGAGACGCGTCGCAGATTAGTCGTACAATTAATTATACCCCATATTACTTTCTTTGAAGTCGTATATAGTCAGCTTGACTCACAATCCCAGCATAAACTTCTTGTGGCATTCAATAACGCGGCTCGGTACGTATATGGAGTCAGTCGCTATGATCATATCTCTCAAACTAGCAAAGGCATTCTTGGCTGTGGTTTGGTTGAATATTTGAACATCCGCAACATTATATTTCTTCACAATCTTATGCACACTAAAAGCCCGGAATATCTTTATGAGAAACTGCAGTTTTTTAAGTCTCAGCGGTCAAATAACCTAGTCACTCCTAAGTGCAACTATCTCAACAGTTGCAGATTCTTTTTCATCAGCACTATTAGACTGTGGAACTCACTTCCCAACAGTTTAAAACTAATAACTCCACGAGCCAGCTTCAAACATGCCCTCTTTCAATACTTCACTACCTAATCTATTTAATCTATTTACCTTTCCTACTCTATATTCTACTTCATCCTAATTCTTTCTCCTCGCCTAATTCTACTTAGTTTTAATTTTTTACATTCTAAGTCATTAATGTCATTTATTGTATTGTACTTAAATATTGTATTAAGTTAATGTAAACAATTGTCATGTATTTAGTTTTAAGTGAATGTTAGCTTTAAGACATATTTGTGATAAATCCTGTGTATTCCTATAGGTACTAAAAAAGACTAAGTCTTATTGTACACCACAATCTTAATAATAATAATAATAATAATAATTGTATTCATTATAACTAACTATAATAAAGGCCTAATCACCGCCGATTGACTAATACCAAGCCTCTCGGAAATGGTACGTGAAGAACAGCCCCTCTCGGTCAGGCACACAACACTATTTTCAATTTCTGCAGGCATTTTTCTCATTTTTATGCAAAAAATCTACAACTTATTTTAAATATGATAGTAATTGACAAAATCTGCTCTGATTCGCAAGAAACACGTTGTAAACTGCTCTACGAACAAGAAGAATAATATAAGAACAAACAAAACGGTAAATCTCCATGATTTCTGCTGATGAGAGAAGTGGGGGAGCGAAAATAGGTGCAAATCATAAAACGTGCAAAATTGAGTTTATACGGGTTTTTTTGGTTTTTTCTTTTAAACTCTTTGAATTCGTCTCATTTATTATGGTTGCTTCACTTTTATTTGTTACGAATAAAATAATCAAAATATAATTAAAATTTTGTTTGATTTGCTTGTATGGTTTTGTTTTTATAGATGGCGAAAGCCAGTGTTGTGAACATGCACTCACTCGTGCTCGCCACTGTACATACTTCCATCCTAAATAAAATGTTTGCTTATTATTATTATTTAAATAGACACTGTAGGAATGATTTTTATATCCTGAGTCAATTTTATGGGAAAAGTACTTTGAAAATTACTTTTTATATCTCAAGCCATAAAAGAAATTATTTGCCTGTTAATAATTTGTACATCAAACGAATCAATTTTATGAGAAAAGTACTTTGTAAAGATCTTTGATATCTTATGCTACAGAAGAAATTATTTTTGTATCGAATGCTATAATTAATCGAAAACGGAAGTTCAAATTTTGTTTGGCCGCAAATATGCAAATGTTGGGAAGCACACAGCTTTTATGTCCACGCAGAGTTCCTTCAGAGAAATACATTCGAACTTTGTCATAGATAATATTCGATATTCTTCGATTTGAGACTTCGTAAAGAGAGAAATTTTTTTAATATTTCGAATTTTTCAAGTCCGTGGAGGTGGGACTCTAAAAAGCAGGGCAAGTTACCAAACTCAGGCCTTAATATCGAGTTTCGATATTTTCTTCTATAAAAAGAATAATTAAATAAAAATTAAATATTCTCAAGGTAAAATTTATGGAAAAGGTACGTTTTTAAAAAAATGGGTACGGTTTTTATTTTGGCCCAGCCAACTCTGTTCCATTGTGTATTTCCCGCGCTTTTTGTTTGTCTACTGCAAGAGCAAAACGTAAAGTTCTTCCCGTTCTTCCCGAGCTGTGTCTATTTCGTTTGTTTTAAAGAGTAAAGTATAATTATTCAGCATGTCCAGTCCAGCACGCACACCCAATAACAGAATACCTGTAATGAGGCAGCAGGATACTCCAACTCATTGTAAGTGAAGAGCGAGCGTGTATGCAACGTTACCAATATATACATATATATATATGTATATCTTTTATCCTTTTATCTGTCACCACAGCTGTTGCATCCCAGGAAGCTGACACTCCAATGCGTATGGGTCCCAGCAGACAAGGGAATGCTTCGGATAATGTCAGTCTGCCGCCAACTTCTCCAGGTGGCGTGAGCATTCCTGCTACCAGCCCTGCTCGTGGTTTAGGTGTGAATATGAGCGAAATCGATCTCAGCTCACCGCTAAACTACGGTACTCCCAGTTCAATGGGTTCGATTCGCACGCCGCGCTCTGGCATACGGGGCACACCATTACGTGCGCGTCCCGACATTCGCACGGACAAACGCATTCGTCAGGTGGCTATTGGCGGCGATGGAGTAAGTTAACATTTTATAGACTTACCTTAAACTATCTACATGTTTCGCAATTCGAATGCGTTAGTTGGAGCCTATACCCGAGCGGCCCTCGGAAGCTACTGACCCGGTGTCAGAGTCGTCAGCCGCACCACAGATGGTGGTTTGGGGCACAAACGTGGTTGTCACCCAGTGCAAATCTAAATTCAAGTCTTTCTTAATGCGCTACATCGATCCTTCAGCGGAGCAGGATGAAATCTCGGAGAACATTGATGTTAATCAGCCACTGTATATGCAAAAACTGGAGGAAATACACACGTTAGAAGAGCCCTACCTCAACCTGAACTGTGCTCATTTGAAGACTTTCGATGAGGGGTTGTACCGACAGTTGATATGTTACCCGCAAGAAGTTATACCCGGCTTCGATATGGCCGTCAATGAGATGTTCTTCGAGCGTTACCCGGCCGCTGTGCTTGAGCACCAAATTCAAGTGCGGCCCTTCAACGCGGACAAGACCCGCAACATGCGCTCGCTCAACCCTGAAGATATGGATCAGTTGATCAGCATCAGCGGAATGGTGATTCGCACCTCTAATGTTATTCCTGAGATGCGTGAAGCTTTTTTCAAGTGCATAATCTGCTCCTTCTCTACTACCGTCGAGGTTGACCGCGGGCGCATTGCCCAGCCGACGTTATGCACTAACTGTAACACAAACTACTGCTTCCGACTGATACACAATCGCTCGGAATTTACCGACAAACAACTGGTCAAGTTACAAGAGTCCCCCGACGACATGGCAGCTGGTCAGACGCCACACAATGTTTTGCTTTTCGCACACAACGATCTTGTGGATAAGGTTCAGCCTGGAGACCGCGTCACCGTAACCGGCATCTATCGTGCTGTTCCCATCAAGGGAAAGGGGCGCGTCGTTAAAAGTGTTTACAAGACGCACATCGACGTGGTGCATTTCCGCAAGGCCGATAGCAAGCGCTTGTACGAAGATGAGGAGGGCAAGGACCACATCTTTCCACCAGAGCGTATTGAACTGATGCACATGCTGTCGCAAAAAGCAGACATTTATGATCGTTTGGCCAGAGCCATCGCGCCATCCATATACGAGAACGACGATATTAAAAAGGGTATACTATTGCAACTGTTCGGTGGCACAAAGAAGAAGCACGCTACTTTGGGCAGACAAAACTTCAGGTATAGCAGCCGTTCCTCTCCAATACTACTCACGCTCTAGTTGCTTGTTATCTAACCCTAATCAATTTACTTGACAGATCAGACATCCATTTGCTGCTGTGCGGTGATCCAGGAACCTCCAAATCTCAGATGCTGCAGTATGTCTACCATTTGGTGCCACGGTCCCAGTACACATCGGGTCGCGGATCATCTGCGGTCGGCTTGACAGCTTATGTTGCAAAAGATCCCGAAACGCGTCAATTGGTGCTACAGACGTGAGTTCCAGTGTGCAATTGAAATTTTCGATTGCTCTAATATTCTTTGTTTTCAGAGGCGCTTTGGTACTCGCTGACAACGGAGTGTGCTGCATCGATGAATTCGACAAGATGAACGACGCCACTCGCAGTGTCCTGCATGAAGTAATGGAACAGCAGACACTAAGCATTGCTAAGGCCGGCATCATTTGTCAGCTGAATGCTCGCACATCCATACTGGCAGCTGCCAATCCCGCTGAGTCACAGTGGAACAAACACAAGAATATCATTGACAATGTTCACTTACCGCACACACTGCTTTCGCGATTTGATTTAATTTTCCTGTTGCTGGACCCGCAGGATGAGCTCTTTGATCGGCGGCTGGCGCAGCATCTGGTGTCACTCTACTATGTGTCTCGTCACGAAGAGGAGGATACTATGTTTGTTAAGTTATTAAAATACCTAGCGATAACAGCAGTGTGCGTCGAGAAAAACTGATTACGGTAAACGCGGCGAATGTTACTCCCGCCAAGAAAGGGACGAAGAAAGTGTGACATTACACATACGGTTCGCTGACGGTTGATGCACATACGATCTTTTATGGGAAGAGCCATAAAAGATTGGAGTGACAGCAAGCGACAACGAAGAGCAGATGCCCCCTGACCTGTCAGCAACCTCCCGCTGAGGAAGAGTCGAGTGAGCATGTGAATAGATTATCGGTATCACAGATGCACTCTTATCTGTTAGCAACCTCCCGCTTAGAAAGGGTCGGTTGAGCGCGTTGTACGACGCTAAATATAGTTATCGCTTGGTATTTTGTAGATAGCACTTAAGATATATGTACTGGAGCCGTATGGCACCATGTACTTAGGTAGGCTAAGATTTTGATATAAATAAACGCTTCAGGCAACTGAAGAGCCACTCGTGAAAAGAACGTCTTTTAACATGGTGACCCCTAGTTTTTAAAAAAACACGCAACAAAGTTCAGTGTTGTGATTCGAAGTTTTGTGTGTTAGGCGCGACTAAAAAGTGTCAGTGTTGAAGCGTTGATGTGTAAAACGCGCGACGAAATTCATTTAGTGTTGTGATTTTAAGTGCGCGGCCAGCTTATTTTTAACTGGCTTTCGGCAGTAACAATTCGTTTTTTTGGTGTTTAGTGAAAATATTGCGAAAAAAGCAATATTAATAAACATCCTTGAAAAAAAAAAAACATTAAGAATTGGTGAAACTGCATTTTAGTGGAAGTGAAAGTTTTTAATTAAATTATGGAGGACACACTCAACCATCAACAGGAACTGGCAGAATCGATTCGGGCAAGCTACGTGAAAGCAGTGGCCTGTACCGATGAGGAGAAGCTGGACAACCTGGAAGATATGAAGTCTACGATTGAAGACCAGTGGAAATTGTTCCAGACCCACCACACAATGCTGCTACCGCTTGCTGCATCCTTAAAAAAGGAACCATATTTTAAAAATAGTGTAGAAGCTTCGGTGCGTGAAATGGTCCTCGCATCAGTAACAAAATTAAATAGAGTTATTATGCGAGCCAAGGAAGCAGGTAAGTCCAAAAATGTTTGTATGGTAACAGAGTCGTCAGCAAATACTAGAATGAAACATCACTTGAAGAATTTTGAAAATGCTGTACAGCACTTTAAAAGCGGTGTAATCGACTATACCGAATTACGGTATATGGCGGTACGAGCGGAAGCAAATTATTTAGAAAATTTGGATGTATTGGAAGACGATTTAGCGAGTCAGTTCAACATGCTTTGGGAAGAATATAGTCAAGCTCCGAGAAGCCTGACAAGTGAACAAAAAGGAGAAACAGTTGGAGTCAAACCACTTTTAACAATTCCAAATGTAGATATTCCTTATTTCAGTGGGGACTATCTTAAATGGAATACATTTAGAGATTTGTTTGTACAACTAGTTGATGCGCAGCAAATTTCAGACGTGGTGAAGCTGTCGTATTTAAAATCAAAGCTCCGAGGGGAAGCTTTAAGTATCATTGGCAATATAAATGTATGCAATGAAAACTATAAGACTGCTTGGAAATTGTTGAGTGAAAAATACACCAATAAGAGAGCAGTTATTGAAATTCATTTTAAAAACATACTAGATGCGCCAAATATTGGGAGAAACAATATAGGTCTCAAAACCTTGTGTGAATCACTAAGGGAGAGCACACAAGCATTAGCAGCCTCAAAACTTGGGGCACAAGACATTTTGCAAGGATTTTTGAATTATGTCATTTTAAGAAAACTTTCAGATGATTTAGTGTACAAATATGAAAAATCATTGCCTAACTGCAAAGAAGTTCCGAAATTTGATGAATTAATAAAATTCTTAGAACAAGAGCAAGTGATTGTAGAAAGCACTGCACGGGCATCAGATATGAATGTAAGGGGAGGCACAAATGTCGGCACATTTAATTTGCCAACAAAAAGTAAAAACAAATGTGTAATGGGCTGTGTTACGGACCATTTTTTGGGTCATTGCAGCAAATTCAAATCGCTCAATGAAAAAGAGCGATTTTCGCTGGTAATAGCAAAGAACATATGCTCGAAATGTTTATATAGCGGGCATAGGGCTTTTACCTGCAAAAGTGATGGATGCAAAACATGCAAGGGTGCGCATCATACATTGTTACATAGAAATGATTTGCAGAAAAGTGTCATAGTAAAAGACACCAAAACAAACACGCAAGTCCTTTTATCCACCGCTTTAGTGGGGGTAAGGGATGCAAAAGGCACTCTCATAAATGCCAGGGCATTGTTAGATAGTGGATCTCAAGTCTGTCTGATAACATCGGCTTTGAAAAACAAATTACAAATCAAAGGAGAGAAGGAAAATACTTCTATAGAAGGCATTGGCCAGAAGAAATCTGAAGCAAGCGAAAGACTTAATGTAAATATCCAATCAAATGTAACTGATTTTAAGACAAATGTCGAGGTTTTGGTGGTCCAAAAAATCGTTTCAGAATTACCAACACAAAAAGTAGTAGTGAATAAAATTCCAGACAATATTGCATTAGCAGACCCAACATTTAATATTCCAGGTAAAATTGATATACTATTGGGGGCTGAGTTATTTTTCCAGTTATTAAAAATTGGTCAAATGAAGCTAGAAAATCAGCTATTTACGCTCCAAAATAGTGTGCTAGGATGGGTGGCTAGTGGTCCAGCGATTGAAGCAACAAACTCGGCTTATTGTGGGGTAGCGACATACAATGAGATGACGTTGGACCATCAGCTGAGGCAATTTTGGGAACAGGAAGAAATTCAAGTCAAAGAAACGCGACATACAAAAGAAGAGAAAGAGTGTGAGAAGCAATTCAATCAAACCGTTAAAAGAGATGAGGAAGGAAAATTTATTGTTTCCCTTCCATTCAAGGCACCAGTATCAGGATTAGGTGAATCTGCAGTTGTAGCCAAAAGACGATTCCTCGCAGTAGAGAAGAAACTACAGAAAAACAGTGAGCTGAAGGATATGTATGTCGATTTCATGAGTCAATATATGAAATTAGGACACATGGAAATTGTGGAAAATCCAATGAGATACAGGGAAAAATATTACCTCCCACATCATTGTGTATTGCGACCAGAAAGCACGTCCACTAAATTAAGGGTGGTATTTGATGCTTCCTGTAAAACTTCAAAAAACACCTCTTTGAATGATTTATTATTTATTGGGCCGAAATTACAAGAAGACTTATTTAACATTTTGCTTAGGTTTAGAAAACATCGGTATGTATTTTCAAGCGACATTGAAAAAATGTATAGACAAATCTGGATTGCAGAAAAAGATAAAAGATACCAGTTGATATACTGGCGTACAAATCCGCAGGAACCCCTTGAGACATATGCATTGAAAACAGTTACGTACGGAACTTCCTCAGCTCCATACTTGGCAGTAAAATGTTTAAAAATGGTAGCAGAAATGGAAAAGGAAATATTTCCTGAAGCAGCTGAAGCAATAAGTTGTGATTTCTACATGGACGATCTCATGACAGGAGGAGACGACTTAGAGAAGGTGATTGAAATCCAAGCTCAGATTAATACAATACTGTCGAAATATGGATTTCCCCTTCGGAAATGGTGTGCCAATCACGAAGGATTGCTGAAAGGGATTCCCCTGGAACATATTGAAGCGAAACTCAATATCGATATGGAACAATCCGACAATGTAAAAGCGTTAGGAGTAACGTGGTGTCCAGGTGTAGACAACTTATCAATTAAGTGTAATTGGTCATGTAATGGTAAAATAACAAAAAGGAATATTTTGTCCGATATATCAAAATTATTTGATCCATTAGGAATTTTTAATCCTGTTATAGTTACAACAAAAATTCTTTTACAGGATCTATGGAAAATCAAGATGGATTGGGACACAGAAGTGCCGAAAAACGTCATGCTGACTTGGTGCAAAATCAGAAGCGAGTTGCCACATCTGAGCGAAATAAATATTCCCAGGCGCTTGGTATGCAGCAATCCAACCGAAGTAGAGCTGCATGGATTTTGCGATGCTTCAATGAAAGCATATGGAGCGGTAGTATATGTAAAATCGGTGAATAGGTCAGAAGAAAATACGGTAAGATTAGCTACTGCCAAATCAAGAGTAGCACCGATTAAAATAGTGACACTGCCTCGTTTAGAATTATGCGCGGCTGTTTTACTAGCCGACCTAACGAAAACGGTAATTGATAGTTTAAAAATAGAGTTCAGCACCATTAAGTACTATACAGATTCGTCGATTGTGCTAAGCTGGTTAAAAATGGACCCAGCAACGTTACAAATTTTTGTTGCAAACAGGGTCAGTCATGTTCAGGAAAAAACCAATATAAATGATTGGAATTATATAAATACAAAACAAAACCCAGCAGATTTGGTATCAAGAGGGTTATTTGCCAAAGAAATGCTAAACAATGAACTATGGTTTAACGGGCCAATATTTTTGAAGTCAAATAACGAGCCTCCCTCGCCAAACTTTGTAATTCCAAGAGAAAAAATCCCAGATATCAAAAAGAAAAATATTATAAGCACTGCGTTAATTAAAGAGACACTTTTAGATAGAATAGATAATAAAAATCAATTTTCATTTTTACAAAATGTCATTGGTCAGATGCTGAGGTTTATAGATAAATCGAGGAATAAGTCTGAAAAAGCTTGGATATCATATCGAAAGGATGCATTAACCGTGTTAGTAAAAGAGATCCAATCCAAGCACTTCGATATGGAAAAGCAATTGCTCAAAAAAGGTAGTAGATTACCAGGAGCATCAAAACTCACAACGTTGAATCCGATAATAGACGAAAAAGGGATTATTCGAGTAGGAGGGCGAATAGAAAACAGCAAACTAAGCTACGAAGCAAAACACCCGATTCTGCTACCGTATGGGGATAACTGGGTATTGTTATTGGTTAAGGAGATCCATATAAAACATCTGCATGTGGGGCCACAAGGTCTGTTAGCAATACTCAGGCAAAAGTTTTGGCCATTACGAGGGAAACAGCTAGCAACAAAGGTAGTCAACCAATGCTACAGATGTTTTAAATCAAATCCACGACCACTACATCAACTAATGGGAAATCTACCCGAAGATAGATTGGTGGGAACTAGACCGTTCTTGAATGTAGGGATAGACTATTTGGGACCGATATTCATTCACCACAAAATTAAAGGCAAGAAGATAGATAAAGCGTACGTGTGTGTGTTCGTTTGTTTTGCAACTAAAGCAGCTCACTTAGAAGTTGCCTCCGACTTAAGCTCCGCATCATTTATTGGAGCATTAAGAAGATTTATAGCAAGGCGTAGTTGTCCATCCAAAATTTATTCAGATAATGGGACAAATTTCATTGGGGCGGCCAACAGTCTAAGGGAAATATACGATCTATTCTTGATGGAGTCCCACTTTAAAATTATCCAAGAATTTTGTGCAGAAAAGGAAATCAAATGGGTTAATATACCTGCTAGATCTCCTCACGTTGGAGGGCTTTGGGAAGCAGCTGTAAAATCAGTAAAAAAGCATTTTTCAAGAATTACGGAAGGAACAATGACGTTTGAAGAATTAAGTACTCTAATGGCTCAGATTGAAGCAATAATGAATTCAAGGCCACTAATGCCGTTGTCTGACAACCCAAATGATCTTGGGGTGTTAACACCGGGACACTTTCTAATTGGGGAACCACTAGCCACACTTGTTAATACTGGTGATAATCAATGTTATCACGGGCTGCGGGACCACTGGAAGGCAGTGGAGGAAAATGGGAAAGAATTTTGGAAACGGTGGTCGTCCGAGTATTTAACAGAACTTCAAAAACGATATAAATGGAAAAGCCGGTCTGCCAATATAAAGCCAGATAGTTTGGTCCTTCTGAAAGAAGATAACGTTCCTCCAATGAACTGGAGAAGAGGGCGGGTAATCAAAACTATTATGGGCGAAGATGGCCTGTGTAGAATGGTTGATGTCAGGACCAGCACGGGAGTATCAAAAAGATCGATACAAAATGTTTGTCCGTTTCCTATCGGAGAAGAACCGATAGAAGACATTAAAGAACTGAAAACTGCCCAAAATAAAGAAATTAAAGTAAGGAAATCAAGCAGAATTAAAAATAAAAATTGTTTGTTAACACTATTGTCTCTGCTATGCATATTGTCGACCACTTATGGTCAAATAAAAATCGATTATTTTAAAGAAAAGGCAGGAATTTTCTTCGAACGCCAAGGCATCGTGGGACTGACCAGAACATCGTGGGATATAATTGCACACCTGGATATGGCAGACTATTGGGCGTATAAAGACAAGCTGCAAACGTTATTGGACGCCTTGGAGAATCGAAGAAAACTAGTCCCTAAAAACCAATACCTGGAGCAGACAATACAGCAGCTTCGGTTTAAGTTCAACAGCACCAGTCGAAACCACGAGGCAATCATCGTAAGCACGCTGAAGAAAGGTAGAAAAAGTCGCAGCGCTCCACTAGCATTCATGGGGGCGATATTGCACTCTGTTTTCGGGCTGATGGATGAAGAGCATGCTGATTCCCTCGTTCGTAAAATACAAAACGGACGGGAAAACGAAGACTACCTCCTGGAACTGGCCCGAAACCAATCATCAATCCACGATATGACGATGGACATGTTGAAAAAGCAGAACGATGTCATCTTCAACAACTTTGACTCAATCAGCAAGGCCATATCTCAGTTAACGCAGGCCACAAATAAGAAAATGGCTGAAGATGTACTCCGCAGCATAATTGAAGCAGTAACGGTATCCCTCGGAACGTTTGAGCAAATGCAGCGAGCCATCGTCGAACTCATATGGAATCCGAAGGGCAACTTTATAGACAGATTGCTGCCTTTAGACCGTTTCCAAGAACAGATCCGATACATGATGATGAATCTTCAGGACAATCTGCAGCTTCCATCTACGGATCCATTGGAGCTTGGACGTATCGCAAAAATTACAACAAGATCGCTGGAAAATCATATTTTGTTCAACATAAAAATACCGTTGATCAACAAGGAAAAGCTGCAATCTTATGCGATTTATTCCTACCCCACATATCATGATAGCTATTTTGTGAGCATCAGGCCATCATTCCAGTATATCTTTGTGGACGACCGCAAAACAACCTACTACGGGCTTACAGAAGACCAGATCTACCACTGCCAAGGTATGAAGAAGATGCTACTCTGCCCACAGATGCATCCACTGTACAACATTAACGCAGTCCCAATATGCGAAGTTCAGCTGCTATTAAAAATGCGAACGTTGCCACGAATCTGCGAAATCAATGTGATGCCATTACGAAATTTCTGGTACCAGCTACATACGGCAAACTCGTGGATTTTTGCCGTGACCGAAGAAACACCAGTTGAATTGATCTGTGGCAATGACCACTCCACAATAACGCTACGGGATCAAGGTGTAGTGCAGCTAAACCCAGGATGTCACATACAAGCACTGGAAGTCAGCTTATGGGCGTATGACGAATTCACATCCAATATTAGCTACATGATTCCAGTGATGAACATCAGCAACCATCTACCAACCCTTAAGCATTTGGAAATAAGGGGTGAGTTAGAAACGTTCAAGATATCGAAGATACCCGCGCCAAAGGCAATACTTGGTTTCCCCATCGATTTTGATTCACATGACGCCTTTCATTATGGCATGAGCATCACCAACTTCATTCTGCTGTTAATCGCTGGTGTCGCGATATTTTACATCCTTAAGAAGATCTGCGGTACCACAACTCGAGGCCTAATTCCAGTCGGCGAACTCGCATTCGGGCGCTAATCCTTGGCACGTATGTTGACAAAAGTATAGGGTAGCATTATAAATTTTACGTTAAAAAAATATTTACATACAATTGAAGATAAGCCCATATTAGAAATAATTACATACACACATAATGAAAAAGGCAGTCGGTTCAGTTTTTGTTCTATTGAAAGGATACATCCTTTCAACGCGGGCAGTATGTTAAGTTATTAAAATACCTAGCGATAACAGCAGTGTGCGTCGAGAAAAACTGATTACGGTAAACGCGGCGAATGTTACTCCCGCCAAGAAAGGGACGAAGAAAGTGTGACATTACACATACGGTTCGCTGACGGTTGATGCACATACGATCTTTTATGGGAAGAGCCATAAAAGATTGGAGTGACAGCAAGCGACAACGAAGAGCAGATGCCCCCTGACCTGTCAGCAACCTCCCGCTGAGGAAGAGTCGAGTGAGCATGTGAATAGATTATCGGTATCACAGATGCACTCTTATCTGTTAGCAACCTCCCGCTTAGAAAGGGTCGGTTGAGCGCGTTGTACGACGCTAAATATAGTTATCGCTTGGTATTTTGTAGATAGCACTTAAGATATATGTACTGGAGCCGTATGGCACCATGTACTTAGGTAGGCTAAGATTTTGATATAAATAAACGCTTCAGGCAACTGAAGAGCCACTCGTGAAAAGAACGTCTTTTAACAATGTTTGATATGAGCGTGCTGCGGGACTATATCGCTTATGCACGTGAGCACATAGCACCCACATTGTCAGAAGAGGCTCAACAACGTCTTATACAGGCATACGTGGATATGCGAAAAGTTGGAGCGGGGCGTGGCCAGATTACAGCATATCCGCGCCAGCTCGAGAGTTTGATTCGTCTTTCGGAGGCGCTCGCCAAAGTACGCCTCAGCAATGAAGTGAGCGTACAAGATGTTGAAGAGGCTTGGAGGTAGACTTTAAAAACTTTAGCAGTTCTCGAAGTACAGTCATTCATCTTACTCCCTCTTATTTGCATCGCTATAGACTACATCGCGAAGCCTTAAAACAGTCGGCCACAGATCCGCTTTCGGGAAAAATCGACGTGGGTATTTTGACCACTGGTCTGTCGACTGCTGCGCGCAAAAAGCGTGCTGATTTGGTGGCCGCCATCAAGGAGAATCTGCAGAAAAAGGGCAAAATTCCAACAGTGCCCTATCAGAAGCTCTTTAAGGAGATAAAGGAGGGATCCCAGATTGTATGCGATTCGATTTCCACGTAATGTTTATTTAATTTTAAATAAAAATTTGCTTTCAGATGATAACACGTGAACAGTTTGAAGACGCACTTAAGGAGATCCAAGATGAAGGTACCATTGTGGTTATGGGCAGAAACACAATAAGAATTTGTTAAATGCAAATGCAAAATTTTTACTTTTTCATGTTTTTTTAAATAATAAAATGCATAATTTATAGAAAGATTTGGTGTATAGTGTAAGTAGGAACTTTAGAGATATAGGGAAGCCAAGCATATCTTGCCGTTAGCAGCTGGTCTCAGAAACAATATACACATACATATATATATTGCTATATATAATTGCTCGAAAGAATTTGAAAAGAGTTCGTTTAAATTCGTTCGATAAATTAAAAAGTAAGAGCAAAGTAAATAGAACTAAAAGTAAAGAAAATAGTACTAAGGGTAAAGCAGAGATAATGAATAATAGAGATACGCCGAACGCTGTGCTTTTTTCGCCGCGCAGAGATCAGCGGGTGCGAGCACAATGTGACGTCACATATACGTGTGAGCTTGCATGTATGCGTAAGCATGAGCTTGGCAACGGCAAGGCGAAAAACAACAAGCGACAGGCTAGCATTCGGTAAGAGAATCACAGAAGAGACCAGAAGTGTATCTAACTAATTCTGTCACAAATTCTAGCACTAACACAATAAACTTTTAGCATCAAACAGATGGACCTTTGCCCCCGAGCTAGAGCTTTTCCCCCACGGACACTGTACGTGTGAGACAAAAAAAGTGCAATATTTTCGATCAGCTGACTCTGATATTCTTCTGTAGGTGTTCTGTGATTCTCTGACCGAATGCTAGCCTGTCGCTTGTTGTTTTTCGGCTTGCCGTTGGATACCATGTTCACGTGAGAGAAAAAGAGATAAGATGTTTGGAGGCATGACTATTCATATGCTAAACAGAAACAACTAATGTTTCATGCAGTCGTTGAACAAAATCTCGTGCCGCGCGAAAAATTTTTCTATCTGGTACGAAATGGTACGTTTCCAAATAATTAAACAATCCGAAAGTGTCATGCGATGAAATTCCGGGGAAGTGAAGTTATATACCTATATTTTATGCGTGTGCCTTTTATTTTATGTGAAAATTCTGCAATATGCAGTAAATATTAATGCAAAGTTGTGCTCTTTTTGGCGCAATTTTTTCAAGCGCATATAATTTGTTATTTAAGTAATGTCATGCACAGTTTTCTGCTTATTTTTAATGTCAAATGTGGTCACTACAAATGCATAACTAAAGATATGTGTATTTAATATTTTTATCAATAAAAATATAACTTTGAAATTCTTTTTGGTTTTAATTTGATGGAAATGCAAGGGCAGAAGTTGACATCTGCAACACTTTATGCAGTTTTATTAGTTTTATTCATCTAAATGCAAATGCATTTCAAATTCCACAAAAATCGTTCATTTTCATATAAAAATGATATTTGACTCATTCTGAAATGTAAACAATAACAGTACGGGTACTAAAATTTTCGTACTCTTGTATCATATTTTCTATGGAGTTTTGTATGGCAAATCGAGTACGAAGGTACCAAAAAATTTTTCGTACCCGCCACTTCGTATTCCTCACTAGCTGCTTATGTCTCGTTGTTCGCGTGCTCATTTTACAAGATTCGTTTGCTCCTGGCATTCGCCCCACAGTGTTGATATCTCAACGTACCCTGAAAAATGAAAAGCGTACCCAAAAATAAAACGTACTCTGGGATATAAAACGCGTACCAAAATAATAAAAATGTACCCAAAACAGTACGAAAGTACGGGGATTTCCTACCCTGATACAATAACCGTGCTTACAGAAAATAGCAGCTCTGTATTATTATAGCGCCACTAACGGCGCTCAAAATATTTCACAACAGCTGTTGTGTTCAGTTTGCCTCTGATTTTATTGCAGAGTTTATTGCGATTTCTGTGGTTAAAAGGTTAAGATGTCCCCGGAACCAGAAGCGGATGGAAGTGCCGGAATGTTTGTTGTAACAGTGGAGCCCGCCAAGAGAGAAGACGAAGAAAATGCAGCAAACCCTATAACAACCAGTCGACGACTTGCTCTCGAAATATTGCCACGGAAACAACGTGAGCGTCGCAATCGTCGCAATCAGTCGCCTTCTTTGTTGGCACTGGACACATTCCCGAATGCGATGTCGCCGGCGTCGTCCTCCGTAACGTCGCAAGCGGCCAGCGTTGATGCGACATTTGAGCCCACAGTTGAAATGATGGTTAATGATTTTGACGATGAAGGAACATTGAACGAGGAAGAGGCACTGGCAGCGCTCGAATGTGATCCACAAGATGAGATTGCTACATTGCATGAGGAGAGTGAAATGCCATTGGAAGAATTGCTGGCCAAATATAGTTCAAAGCCGAGTGGGGATTCGCCATTGGCGCCTCGAAAGAAGGTAAAAAAGTCTAGCAGTTCTTCGTGTAAACGTTTAAAGTCGAAAAAAGAGGCAAGTCAGTCCTCACAGCGTCAGCGTACATCAACTGAGTGCAAGGAAGTACGCAATGCCCATGAATTCAGTACATCTGCGGATATTCCACAAACAAACAACGTAGAGGGAGATGAACTAGCAGATGTTATAATAATCGAGAGTGGAGATGAGGACAACATTATTACGGAAGGAAAAGTATTTGATGATGATGAGGCGGAAGAGGAGGAGGCAGACGAACTCAAGAAGACAATTGCAGGCACTATAATGCTAACCACGCCAACTCATTCTGCCGCTTTAGACCTAGCTGAGCATTTCTCGCAACCTTCTACGGAAAATGTGAAGAAACATCGTTCTCATCTACTTGACTTGTATCCCGAGGAAACTTTTGACATAAATCGAGGAGATGGCAAAGGTTTGACTATACTCGCTCGTATCTCTATCCTTTTATATTTAAAAAAATGTTTTACAGTAATACCACTTGAAATGTTCTACGGCGAGGAGGACGATGATGATGAAGACGACGATGAGGTGGATGACGAGGAGACAGACTCTGATTATGTTAAGAAGACCATTATGGTAGGCTCCGCATATCAGGCAGTTATACCCGGCTTGTCGCAGTACGGCGACGTCTTGCCCTACGAAAACGAAGACAAGCTGATATGGGAGCCGAGTCAAGTCAGCGAACGCGAGGTGGAAACGTACCTTATGAAGGCACGTAATATAAAGCCAACGTTAGCAGATGATGAGCGTTTGGAGGGCACAGGTGATGAAACCAACTCGACTAAGCAGAACATCACTCTTACGATAAATGAAGCGTCATTCGCCAATGCAGAAGAACTCATAGCACAGCCGGCAGCGTTATCGGAACACGACGGGCCAGCTGTGGTCAGCGGTGATGCAGAGCTGGGAGGGGTGGTTAAAGACAATGAGCAGGTTTGTATACACGGCACATCCATCGGTGCGTGTTTAATTGCTACTTTGCTTTCAGGCACTTCATCTGCTAGTGCAATGCGGCTACGATTTTAAAGAAGCGTTGCGTCGTAAACGGCTAAATGCTGTACCAATGACCGGTTCCATGAGCATCTGGTCAGAAGAGGAGTGCCACAAATTCGAGGAGGGCATACAAAAGTTTGGCAAAGATTTCCTCAAGATACGACAAAATCAGGTACGTGTACATCCTACACGACAAAGATATAAGAACATTTCAGTAGCAGCAGGGGAGACTTCCCCACTTCTCCACGAAGAAATTGTGTTGAGTGTTCCAACTGCGGGACATCCACACTAAACTTGACCTGCGTACTTGCAGGTGCGTACACGATCCATGCGCGAATTGGTTCAGTTCTACTACTTGTGGAAGAAAAGTGAGCGACGCGATCACGATTTTGCCAACTCCAATACCGTGGACCACATGGACATTTACTTGAATGAGGGCGGTGACTATGGACCGAATCCTGGGGTGACATCAGGTGCGCCCGCGAACGGAAATGGTTCAACGCTGGCTGCACGAAAAACCCCTGCCTGCGCCCAAAAGAATTTCTCGATAATGACAGGCGGCGGCACAAATGGCGCATTGTTAGCAGTCACATCCAACAACTCAACTCCGCCACCAGCCAACACAACTCAAAGCAATTCCACAACATATAATCGCAAACGTGGCGTCACCACTGCGTGTGTTTTGCTCCCTCCCCTGTGTAACAATGATAGCAACCAAACTGTAGCCGCAACAGGCACTTGCCCCAAATGATGACGGCAGGCGGCCTTTTGGCGGAAACAATAAAAGAGACGAAAGCTTCGAAGAACCCAACCGCGCCGGCGCCGACCCATTTGTTTCAAACGCAAGCAATCGCTTTGCTTTTAAAACGCCATCTGTCGTCGGTCTTTAGCTGGAAAGTATGTCCGGGCTGTCAGTTTTACGTCAATATGTTTCTAACAATTTTCAAGCACCAAAAACATGCTTTTACCTTATATTGTCGTTCATTTCTTATAGAATGTTGTTAAACATGTGCAGTCAGTTCTCATATTTAAAGTTATAATACCGGGTGATTTCATAATGAAGCTGATGCTTTTGTGAATGTTGGAGTAAGCTATTAATTATAATATACACTTACATCTAAACAAACAAGTTCTCTCGCTGTATTTTAAAACAATCAAAATATATTTAGAATAAATTCAATAATTTTTACAATTTACAAAATTCGAGGGACTTCGAGCAATGAATTTGGAACGGACATTTATATACTAATTCATAATTATATGAAATGCAAATAGTCAAACTGGCACAGTTTATATACGTTTCTATCTAATTCGAGTGAGTTCAAAACTGCTGTACTGTTTCATACTTTTGCTAACAATTATGTACATTTTTTTACGTTTCTTAATGAGCTAACAATTGCTTATCTTTTCTGTTTATAATAACGTATCATTATACAGTTATTTTTTATAATTAGATAGATTATCTGCCATTTTCCACATTTCACTTACGATCGAAATCGATTTAAGTACGAATTCAATTTTATGTTCGATAGATTTAAATTTGAATCAAAACTGAAATGTGAAACATTGCTGAATTTGATGAAACTTTTTAAAAAAATATATTTTATATTGACATTTCTGTTATATTTTCAATAGCAGGACAAAATTTTGGAAAAAAAACTTGGAACCATTTGGTAATTCTTTCAAAACCTGCATTTCTAATAATTTCTCAATTTGATGTGACGAGGCGTTGACACGTTGACAAACGCACTCGAGTTTCAAAAACATTTGTTTGATAGAGGTAAAAAATTAGAGCTGGGTAAGTACGATTGCGATTACAAATACTTGCAGTCGTTATCAAAGGTAATCGTATAAACGGTGTTATACATATATGACAAAATAAGTAAATAAATGGTGCCTTCTATTATCCCTTGTGTCTATCCAAAGCTTAGCAACATCTAATAGATTGCGAACAAAGCTGGTCGGTCATTATTTAAATAAAATTATATAAAAAAAAACTTTTTAAAAATAAGCTTTAATTTATTTAATGTAATAAAAAGTAGAAAATAAATTGTTTCCAAGTCACCTGTATCTTACTATTAATAAAAGCTTGGGGGGGTCATTTGTTCAAAATTTGTCAACCAATTGATACAATATTTTATTTAATTTATTTTTTGTAAATAGATTCTAGTAATGAAAGATAAGTGTGAATATAGGTTTTGAGCGCACAAGCTTTTATTAATAGTAAGATACAGGTGACTTGGAAACAATTTATTTTCTACTTTTTAGTACATTAAATAAATTAAAGCTTATTTTTAAAAAGTTTTTTTTTATATAATTTTATTTTCTACATTTTAGTCTTCCATAAATTCAATTTTAGAGCTCTGAAATTTTTCGCAAAAAGAATTTAAAACTTGCAGAGCAGTACACAATATTTAGGGTATTCACAGTGTCTCCTATCGTCATATCCTCAATTTAACAAATAATACGGCTGTGATCGACCCTAATATTTGTGGCGCGATGAGTTGTTGTTGTTTTGCTTGCAAGGCGCGGCGAGTAAGTTCCTATCGTGTTTCATTGATGTGTGGTGTACCTATAATTATAAACTAAAGCCCAAGTGTGGAGTTGCTTGAAAAGTGCCACGCCCCTTGTCCTACGCCCATAAAATTTTACCAGTGGGACGAAGCATCCAAGAGGGGCCTGTATACGGAATTTCAATGCTGCACGACCTTTAGTTCAAAAGCTATTCTATATAAACGATTTTGTTTGTATGGGCGGTGCCACGCCCCCTAATCCAGTGCCCGCCTTATTTTCTCAGTAGAAGGATATGGATATGTAGTAAGTTCCTACCGAGTTTCATTGATGTGTGATTTGTAGTTCTAAAGTTATATGCAAATCCGGAGTTGATAAAAAAGTGCCACGCCCCTTATCCTACGTCCATAACATTTTACCAGTGGGACGACACATCCAAGAGGCGCCTGTATACGGAATTTCAATGCTGCACGACCTTTAGTTCCAAAGCTATTCTATATAAACGATTTTGTTTGTATGGGCGGTGCCACGCCCCCTTATCCAGTGCCCGCCTTATTTTCTCAGTAGAAGGATATGGATATGTAGTAAGTTCCTACCGAGTTTCATTGATGTGTGATTTGTAGTTCTAAAGTTATACGCAAATTCGGAGTTGATAAAAAAGTGCCACGCCCCTTATCCTACGCCCATAACATTTTACCAGTGGGACGACACATCCAAGAGGCGCCTGTATACGGAATTTCAATGCTGCACGACCTTTAGTTCCAAAGCTATTCTATATAAACGATTTTGTTTGTATGGGCGGTGCCACGCCCCCTTATCCAGTGCCCGTCTTATTTTCCCAGTAGAAGGATATGGATTTGTAGTAAGTTCCTACCGAGTTTCATTGATGTGTGATGTGTAGTTCTAAAGTTATACACAAATCTGGAGTTGATAAAAAAGTGCCACGCCCCTTATCCTACGCCCATAAAATTTATTGATTCATGTATTGGGCTCGTGTGCTCGTGTTTAGGCATGTATGCAAAGTTTCAGATCTCTAAGTAGTCGGAAAGTGGGTGAAAAATTGATTACTAGATTTGACGACATACATACAAACATACCGGATGTGAACCTAATATAAAGCTTATAAAAAGGACTTGGTCGCTAAGTTTGCGGGTAAACGTGGCAAAATTTAAAGTTCTTCCTTGCTCTAATGGTACTTCAATATTGTCACTGGTTTGACGTTTTCGATGATTATTTGTATACATAAATGCAAAACACTTGGCCACGATTCTCGATCTTCCTTCAAACCGGTTTGTTTGACTGAATTCAACGTGTAATCGAGAGGAAAGAATTTGGTGATTGTTGAACTGTGTTTTCTTACTACTTGCTACCTGATCAGTGTTTGTTTGCTTCCCGGACTCTGGCTGTTTCTTATAGTAAACGCTCACTCATTTGTTGCGTCTATGTTGTTTTAAGCTGGCCTCAACTGCTCTTTGCCAGAATTCCTTCATTCCACACATTCAACGCTTCACTAACTTCGAAGCAATCTCTCTCCGTGTGTAGGCAATAGGCAACCAACGTATCGACTTCGGCCGTAAGTCGATTCCAGTTTTCGTGCAAATGCGAAATACAACGCTACGGCGCAGTTTTACCTGCAGCCGGCATTTTGGCAATCGCTTGCTGATGCGCTTGCGTGCGCCTGCGCGCCTTCCGTGCCACATATGGAACGAAGTTTTATAAAGTTGCATTGAAAATTGCATATTTTAATTAATGGTATAACTAAAAAAAACTCATTCTCATTTTCAGCATATAAAAAAGCAGAAAGATTAATAAAACAATAAGGAAAAAGTAGTATCATTGGCGCTCACAGAAAAATATTTTGGGATGTTGGCATTGTGAGGAATTTTTTCAATGAAATTTAATTGAATGCATTTTACAATCACATATTTGATTTGGATAATTTGTGTAGAGCTCGATTGGCACCATATTTACCGACCCAAATTTTTAACCGTATCACATACGAGTGAGCGAAACCTAACATCCGGAAAGATAGCTACGAACTTCTTGTACGTAATTTTTATGCTACTTTTGTTGTATTTGTGCTCTCCGCTCGCTCTCGTTTTATTTCACGGTTGTAAGTGCAGCTAACCGTGGTCGAAGGCTTGCTTCAGCCGTGCTCCGTTGATTGCGTTGTTTTTAGTCATGGCGAATCGTTTGTGTGGCAATAACGTGAATGTACTAAGTGGTCGTTTCGGTGCGTCCGGAATGCACCCCACCACGACGCAAGCACAGTCAACGCCTACAACCTTCACCAACACCGCTAAGCTTCCCATCGATACGGTGAAACGTTTAATTTCGGCCGTAGCAGCCAGACCTAATCTTTGGATACGCAATCATAATGGTCAAAGGCGTGGCGAAATAAACGTACTCTGGAATGAAGTTTGCAAAGAGGTGCATCTACCAGGTAGGAACTGCAATTGTTAGTTTGTTAAAGAGCAGGTTCTGCAGAGGTGTTGTGTTGTTGTAACTTAACTATTAGCACATGTAACAACCTAAATGTAAAAATTGGTACTAATAAAGCAAATGGTTTTACAACGGGATAAGGGAAATAGTATGTACTAATTCTAGGAATAGTATGATAGTTTAGCGGATTAAATACGGGGATTTCCAACGTCGGCCTTCCACGCTTCAAGCCCATCTGCAAAAGAGACGAATGCATCAGGTTTAGTTAAAGAAGTTGGCAACCTTTGCCGTAAACTTAAAAACTGTTGTTGGCCAGGGCTGCAATTTCGAAGAAATTAAATGAGACAATGCAATCCTATGAGGTGTGTTCACAAGGTATACAATTTTGGCCAACCAGGCTTGACGGCAAGAATGCTTGTTCGTGTAATGTCAAGCATAAGCAATGTTGCCAGATTTTTTTCCCAAAAAACTGCAAATTCCCAAAATAAAAACTGTATTTTCAACCAAAAAACTGTAACCTTCAAAACGAAAAGATTTTTGTGAAATTACGGTAAAAAATGACAAGCAAATTGCCTTTTCGAAGCAAGGCTGCAATGTAATCACAATCAATGTACCGTGAGTTTTTCTTTTAAAGCTTGAAAAAATAAATCATTTATTGTAATTTAAAAAAAAATTGAAAATCTGAAATTAAAAAAACTGTAATTTGTACTAGGAGGTAATTTTAAAAACTGTAAGCTTGTCTAAAAAACTGTAATTTACAGTTAAAACTGTGAATATGGCAACATTGAGCATAAGGCAAAATTTTCTTTTCAAATAAATTTTCGAGCAGATAGCTCTTGAATAAATGCCATAAGCTGTACTGACAAAATTAAGTCGGTTCCAGTACTCTCAGGACTAAAACTTATAAAATTATCTAGAAAGAAAAGGTTCTCAAAGAGGTTGCAAAACTGTAGAAAGTACGGCAGCACACAAACCTGTATTTAACCCAGTTGTGTTGGGCTCTTAAAAAAATGTAGCAATTTACTGGGTTTAGTGTTCCATATATGTACATATTCCGAGGGGGCACCGAGCACCGAGAGCTACCTAGATGGATGTTTCTTAGTCTACTGATTGCGGGACAATCACATATGTACGTTTCAGTCCCTGCCTCGCATAGCCCGTTAGAATATTACTTAACGTTTTTTTTTATTAAAAACTCAAAAACCTGCACATATTTTTACTTTTTTGCTTTTTTAACTTACATTTATCTTTGCAAATGATAGTTAGACAATTTTCATAAAATAATTATTATTAATTGATTGACGCAACAGCTCGTGTGGGCTTAGGCCTAGCTTTCTCGCATTAACTTGTGTGTGCTGTTATATTTTTGAACAAATTAACGGGACCTACATATAACCGATCGGGTTAAAAAGCTTTTCGTGGCAAAGAATACTCTCGGAGAATTGCCAATTCATCGCGAGAAGTGGCGCCGCGCAAGGAAACAATTTGAAAACAAATTCTCTTTCGATTAGATGTTATGTGCCCGGGCTGAGATTTAAACTCCAGCCTCCCGCATCAGCGACCAAGCACTTGTCCACTGAGCCACATCGGGGCGTCATGATTTTCTTTTGACAAAGAGAGAAGGTCAGTTACTCTCATCTGAAGGTCATCTGCACTCTCATTAACAAGTTTTTTGAGCACGGGAACGCTTTCTGGTTAGTTCTGACAACTCTGTAAAATTTTACTAATCGTAGCTAATATATTCATCAATCGAAAACATGCATGTGCATATATTTCAAAGAAATACTTTTTTAACAGACTATAAATTAAAAATAAACCATTTTGCTTTGGTTTTTACAGTGGACATATGCAGAATTAAATGGGGTCATTTGAGGGATAATTTTCGCAAAGTATTTATACGAAACAAATTATCTGGGGAGACTCCGACCACTTGGCGTTTCTATAATGATATGTGCTTCATGGAAGGGGCAGTGGCAGAAAATGTGATGCGTCAAAATCGCTACAAAGACGTAAGTCGTCTTTTGGTTGATGGAGAGCCAAACTTTGAACCACCCAAGGAATTATATGTGCATCCCAGTGTTCCAATATGTGAGCTGAGAGAGAGTTTGGAACGTGACGCGCAACAATACAATTTCGCATACGGCTTTCCGGATTTCTTCAACGAATCTCATCGACAGCATAAACACATTAAATTGGAGTCACAAGGATTCGACATGCCGTTTGGAAATCGTATACAAACCGAGACCAGAAATGAAAAAGCTTCAGACGAAATTTCGTACAGCTACAGTCAACCTGATCAGGACCAGGACCCAGATGATGATGAGTTTGATGAGGATGCTGCAACCGAAGAGAACGATCAGGAAACAGAAATAAATGAGAAACCCCAAATGTTTACCATTGAAGTATTCGATGACGATGAAGACGAAGAACGCAAAAATAGCAATAATTCTCAATCCAGGTCTGCTACCGAGGAAATAGACGGCAAAACCAACCGATATTTTAAGGCTGAAACTGAGGAGATGGACAGCAAGGTCTCCCTATCTTGCAGGAGCAGCATAACCGAATCTGCTAAAAATGCGGCCTCCAGCGACGATAAAGTTCAGGAGCAAGATGCAGACCGCATGTTTTTACTCAGTCTGCTGCCCTATTTGAAAAATATCGATGGAAAACGCAAGTTGCACGTACGACAGAAACTGCAAAGTGTCCTAATCAACGAATTGGGATAAGAGTATGCCCTGCTTTGTTGGAAACTAGACGAAAGTCTTATTACTATGACGTCCCAGTAAAAACTTAGTTTTGAATACATATGTACATATAAGAAATCCTTCTCTCTGTGCCTTTTACGATAAGTGGAGTATTATATAAAAGTATGTAAGAGAATGCATGGATCCATGCATATATAAAGTACTTTTAAACTTATATACATATGTACTATATAAAACTTGAATTTTGGAAGAAACTCCCAAAAATACAGAAACGCTTAAAATATTTTACAGAAGAAATAACTTAAGTAATAATTTATTAAACTTTTAAAATGTTGAATTGAAGTATTTTAGATTGTAAGCCTTACTTTCTATTGTAATTTAACCTTGTTTCTTACTTAATTTATCAAAACATTAAATCTACATACTTTTTTACAACTACATAATATAACATCATATTGGCGCAGCGGTGGTTCAGTGGACAAGTCCTTGGTCTCTGACGTCTGGGCTCATAAAAAATAATAACATCTAATGTCATAACATCTAATAAAAAACAAGTAAGGAAGTATCAGTCGGGTTTCACCGACAGAGTAATACCCTAAACCATATTCCCAAGTAGGGTGATAATTCACGGAAATTGTGGGTGCATTTGATTCACAACCTACATGGTGGGCGGACCACGCCCATTTCTGGAGAATTAAAAGATATTCATACCAGGAACGAAGTAACCAAATCTGGACGCTCTGGTGTATATATTATGGAAGTTAAGACGATTTTTCGTTTATCGCCTATATAGTGGGCGGACCACGCCCATTTTCTTGTATGGCATCTAAAACCTATATATCAACTTGGGAACCGAATTTCATTCATTTATATTCGTAACTAGTCAATTGGGAGCCATTTTACCGGAAAAATTTTGCCGCCTATATAGCGGGCGGACCACGCCCATTTTTTCGTATGACATAGATGACCGACCCTTTAACTGGAATACCAAGTATAATTCTTTTCAATGAGTAATTAGACAAATTACAGCAATTTGATCGCAAAAAACCCGAGGTAGTGGGACTTACAGGCCCATTGTAGGCGTGTCCTTCAACCGATTTAATTAATTTTAACACTTTACCTAACCCGAGGTTTACAGTGATAGTGTACCAAATTTGGTCCAAATCGGACAACTCCTTCTTTCTTTTTTTTCCGGGCACGCAGACAGACGGACAGACGGACAACCTGAAATCAAAAGAGAAAGTGATTCTGATCATTTCTATATACTTATGTCTATACCTAGGACGGCTCCTTTAATGCGTTACAATTTTCGCACAAAGTTATTATACCCTATTACCATAGGTGTAGGGTATAAAAAAGATACTTTTTCCAAGAATATATTTACATACTTCGTCATGAAAATAAAAAAGCTTCTTAATCCCGTTCGGACACGCCAGTAGATCCCATCAATCGAATGCTTTTTCATCATACCGTATAGCGACAAAGCCTTGATTGTGCATTCGATATTTAAAATCTTTATACCCTACACCTATGGTAATAGGGTATAATAACTTTGTGCCAAAATTGTAACGCATTAAAGGAGCCTTCCTAGGTATAGACATAAGTATATAGAAATGATCAGAAACACTTTCTCTTTTCATTTCCGGTTGTCTGTCTGTCCGTCCGTCTGCGTGTACGCAAAAAAAAGAAAGAAGGAGTTGTCCGATTTGGATCAAATTTGGTACACAGTCACAGTGAACCTCGGGTTAGGTAAAGTGTTAAAATTATTCAAATCGGTCGAAGGATACGCCCCCAATGGACCTATAAGTCTCTCTACCTCGGGTTTTTTGCGATCAAATTGCTGTAATTTGTCTAATTACTCATTGAAAAGAATAATACTTGGTATTCAAGTTAAGGGGGCGGTCATCTATGTCATATGAAAAAATGGGCGTGGTCCACCCACTATATAGGCGGCAGCATTTTTCCGGTAAAATGGCTCCCAATTGACTAGTTACGAATATAAATGAATGAAATTCGGTTCCCAAGATATATAGGTCTTAGATGCCATAGAACAAAATGGGCGTGGTCCGCCCACTATATAGGCTATAAACGAAAAATCCTCTTAACTTCCATAATATATACATCAGAGCGTCTAGATTTGGTTACTTCTTTCCTGGTAAGAATATCTTTTAATTCTCCAAAAATGGACATGGTCCGCCCACCATGGGGGCAGTAAAATAAATATGCCGATAACATCTGTTGTACACCTGTCAGAGCATCAATATTTGGCGTGTATAGTCCTATTAGGTATATCTTGTAGTCTGCCAAAAATGGGCGTGGTCCGCCCACTACGTGGGTTGTAAATCAAATGCACCCACAATTTCAGTGAATCATCACCCTACTTGGGAACATGGTGTAGGGTATTACTCTGTCGGTGAAACCCGACTGATACTTCCTTACTTGTTTTTACATACGGAAATAGGACGAACAAGTAGTATGTATGATTGCGATTTATAACAACATGTACCATGTATTGATTTTAATATATGTATGTAGAAGTTTCTTCTCCCAATATAAAAAAAATATAATTGTCCAGTGTATTTGGAAACATGTCCAAAATGCGAATTGGATGGTATCAAAGTGTTATACTCCGCACAGCTGAGTGTGTGTCTGGCTGTGTGAAAATTTTTGTGTGTTTTGTTTTCTTTGTTGTTGCAGAAACTCATTAATGGTGGTGGTAGTAGTAGTAACCCCGTGGTACCCCTGCAGGAAAAGTTCTAGTTACAGAACTTGTTTCGGAAACATTCTTGAGTTGTGAGTACTAGTTCTAGCTCTGTATACCTCGCCTTGTAACATCTGTTGAATTTGCTGCACTACCCGGCATCTCGGGTCGGAACTATAGATAGTCTGTAGCTAAAAATGTATACCGTAACTGAAAACCGCAACTGAAGCTATTTCGGGGGACCCAATCTGGCTAAGTACTGGCACTACTGTAAGGTCGGAATCGTAACTATTGTATAGCAATATGAAAACTGGTTTCCCTAGAATAATATACGGAACTAGTTACTGTGGAATTTAATCCTGAAATTAACGGCAGGGTAGTCATGCAAAGATAAGGTTTCTCTCTTACAAGCGTTGGAGTTCGTATGTATTTATGTTAACGCATATGTTCAGAGAGCCTGTGACAACAGGAGCGTTTGCTCCAGACGCGACAACCAGACTTGAAACCAGGGACCGTGAATGATGATTATTCCAATAATTAAAAAAAATTAAAATAACAGATAAGTCGGGGGAATATTGAAATCTTATTGAACAATCTTTTCAAATTCGAAATCATTCTAATTTTTTAAATTTCGGTAATCGATCCCAATAATTCTTGTTCATATAATTTGACTATTTGTGATTGCTACTCATAAGAACCGAATATTTCCGAGTTTGGTTTTTCCGCTCAGGAATAACGATTATTTTTGGGTAATAATTATTTCCTGAAACTAAACACATTTTATATTGGATTTGTTTCAAATCAGCACGTTCGAACCGGAAGTTCGCTCATTAAAAGCGAAAAGATTCAAAATATGCGGCCTCATAAGCTGTTCAACCGCTCTTGGCTTGCTTGCTTACTTGCTTATTATCTTCTGCCTACTGCAAAAGGAAACACTACCAAACACACACACACGCGCATACAACAACCACCGCCACCAGCAGCAGCAACAGCAACAGCGTTACCAAACGACCAACATTACTGACATGCCGCTCCTCAGCACGTACAAACAACGTGGCTGTGTGCGTGTGTGCAACGCGTCGCAGTTTCATGTTGTCCTCCTTTTTCCCCAAAAAGAATTTAACCTAAAAATAAGGGCAGCACTTTGAGAGTGGCAGTTAGTGTTACGGCTAGGCCGCATTGCAGAAGGTGTGCACAGTTTGCGTTTGAGTCCTTTTGAGGAGTGTCGAATGTCGCTTGGAAGTAAGAAGTACCCGAAAAATTGTATCCGTACGAATAACAGCGAATGTGAATCGCATTTATCGAGGAAAAAAACACTGGAAGCAAATAATTTTAAATCGTTGTGGTAAACACGTAATACATACATAGTAAATAACAAAGTAAAAACAATTTGTTTTTATAAAAAAGTACATATTATTAAAAGTGATAAGGTTTAAAAATCTAACTTTTGATCAAGTCTTAAGTCAACAAGCTGTTTTTGTTGTTGGTATTGTTGTTTCTGCATATTACAAAATCGAAAATGCGCATACGCTATTGAAACATTGCCCAGCGGAAGAGAAAGAGAGAGAGATGCTGCCAAAGCCCAATAAGACCCCGAAGAACATCACGATTTTTGTTTTTATTTTCATGCGCACAATTTAGTATCTGTATCTACAACTTCCGTGCAGGAAACAAATACAAATGCGCCGCTAGCACAGATCAAAATAGAAGTGAAAAGAACAGAACAGCGCAGAGCGGAGAAAAGATCAAAATCAAAGCACTTCGTAACGAAACGAGGTGCATTAAGCAAAGAAACCATCAAATATTTAATAAAAACTCATTCAAGAAGTTGAAACGCCCAGAGAAGAGAGGCGGCCAAAATAAAGTCAACATACGAAAAGCATACACCAAAGGAAATCGATAATCCTTAAACTACGCAGAAGAACTCAAAAGGAATAAAAATCAATTTAAAGAACAGAATTGAAAATTCTTGGTGCTTCTTTGCTATATTTGCATGAGTTTGCCACAAAGCGTAAGTACTCAAACTAATACTAGCAAACATATCATTATTAGATGCATATTTACGACTTTTCCAACATAAGCGGAAACTGAAAGTGCAGCTTTCCGAAGAGCATAGCTAGTCCAGTGCCTGTGGCTATTTACACAGATGCAGATGTACCCACAAACACACACAAGCCAAAACATGTACGTCAAGGCATTAAAAATGGCGCACATTCCATGCAATTCTACGCATTTCCTGGAAATTCAAATCAACTAAAACCCTCTCTCAACCGTCCTAGAAAGTACACATTCGGCATTCGGTATATCAGGCGTAGATACTTGAATATTGATTTCAAACAAGTGCGTTTTGCGTCTTGCGAAATGCAGACGAGGCACTACGCATACACACCACTTCACTCCACTTCATCATCATCCCCTAAAAATGCTCAAATGCGTGTTGAACGAGTACAAAATGTTGAAAATATCTTTTCAGCTTTCTGCACTAGCCGCAAACACTACGAGGACGTAGTTTTGCCGTAAATGTGGTTTTTTAGGTATCACAAGTACGAATATTTTCTGTGTGTGTGAATAGCTGTGTAGTCTCGAGAAACCTACACACATTAAACTGGACAAACTGCATGCTTCCTTAACGCTTCTTCGAAGGGTGAGTTTTTGAAGGTGTGCGTGTATGTGAATAATGCTGTCACTGCCACTGTCATTGCCAACGTGTGTATGTTTGTATAAAGGGATGTTGAGATGTTGAATTTTGACCGGCAATGCCAGAACGAACGCTAATTCTACATACAGTGTGTCTTATCGCAGGAAAGTGCCGATATTTTTTTTTCAATGGCAGGAAAGAATTTTCCGGCTAGACATTCGAAACTGTTTCCAAAGGTTTGGCCGGCCTCATGTGCCTTATTCCACAGGTACCGAATGGCAAATTGTTTTTGCTGTAAAATTTTCGTCCTTCTGACATGTTCAAGCCAAAGATTTTTGCGTGCATAAGATCTCTTCTTGTCGAATCTTTAACTTTACCATATACAGGCCATCGATAAGAAAATTTTGATTTTTGAATGTGAAAGCACGGTAATAGGACTCGGAATGCTAGCTGTACGTACTTAGTTCATAAGCAAACCCCATTCAAGCCAAGCCGATATTTTATAAATCGTAATATAACGTGTCCACTGAGCCACGGCGGCTTCAGGCAGAGCTTTTCTTCGTAATAATCATAAAACGGGCATCTTATTTTATCATAAATTTATATGAAATTAGATCCATATCTGTCGTACATATCTTATGCAGTGCGGTGTTTATGTTTTATTTTGACAGAGGATCAACCCATCCCGCCAGCAGTAATTTATGTAACAAGTTTATAGGAAATTTAAAAATTAGTTTGTAATATTCGCACCATGTTCCACTTATGCAGATATCTGTCGACTTAAAGACATCTCGTGATCGTCCCAGCACCTCTATTATACACAATACCAAAGTAAATACCTAACAAATCTCGTATGCTGTATATAAGTTAATACATTTAAGTAATACATGCATGTAAAATATAGGTATGCATATACCCATTTGGGTATAGCAGCTTGTTTTTGTAGTAGCTTTAGGATGCACTCGTAATTATCTTCAGTTCTTAGAAAGGACCATTAGTTGCGCTAAAACTAGGCGCTGTCCTCATAGACTGCCAAACAATACGAGAGGAAGTATCACAGTGTCATAAATCGTTTGTCCAATTTCTGGATTTCAATTGTACCGCTGGTGCTAGTTAACATTGGAAATTCTGCAGTTACAAAAAGACATAATAACACAAATCTGACCTGCTGCTGGATTTACAGCAGCGGAGTGTAGGAAGTATGCTTCACAGCTGTGTCTGCAGCTGGTCGTGTTCTTGAAGAACCTTCGGAGCGGCTAAGCCGTTTAAAACTGCCTGCATTCGGTGTGCGTGTAGGGATAATAGCAAGAAATTTCTGCTTTACTTTGTGCGCATGCTACCTGCATACATGCATAAGTGCACCGACACAGATACACATTTATATATAGATATAGGCAGATATGTATGTATTTACTTATGTATTCGGAGGGTCGTACATAATTGGGCCTGTCGGGGCTGTTTAAAACGATCTCTTCAGGCTGGCAGGGCACAATTCCGTTTCAGAGCTGCGCTCGGCAACATCTGGCTGCACAAAAAAGCGCGCGTTCGTTTCCAAAGCATCGACTACGGCTTCAACCAACCCTCCTCCTTATTGTGAACGGGCCTTCGACGCTTCGACGTGCAGCTGTAGTTTCGTCTTAAGATACAAACGCATAGCCTCTCATTGTCGGTAGTGCATTGCATAGTTCCCGTTCGTTTCGTTGCAGAGTGAGTGTGTTACCGCCGTCAATAAGGGCATCGTCTGGCAGCCAGCAGCTGAATCGAGGCGCGCGCACGCAAATCCAAGTGCACTTTTATGATGGAACTGCTGTCTAAGAACTCTATATCACAGCAAATGGCCAGCAACAGCAGTAATAGTAACGCCGGCTCCGTCGGCATGGGGGTGGGCGTCAATGGCAGCAATCACGGCACCGCCAACAACCCCAGCAACATGAACAGCAGCTCAACAGCGGAGCGCCTTCTCGCCGGCATACTGGACTCGTTCCCCCCGTGGGACATCAATGCCGGCATGCAGCAAACTGATCCCAACAATGAGTGAGTAGTTTTGTGTACCGAACCCTCGGCCTTTCCCCAACTCATTCTCGTTCTTCTTGGCTTATGCAGTTCCCCACCACGCAACGACTTTTTCCTGAACAACTTTCTGGGTAGCTTGGATGCCGCTAGCGACTTTGGCATGGGGCCGATCGGCTCGGGCGTGCGCACGGCAAAGATGTCGCCGGAGTCGTCGAACAACTCGAGCATCAGCTGCGGCTGGTGCGACGTAAACGCGTCCATACGCTGCCTGGAATGCAACGAGTTTATGTGCAATGATTGCTTGCGCGAGCACCGTAAGAGTCCCTTGTCCTCGAACCACTCGATTGTCTCGCTGCCCACGCCCATCGGTACCTCGCCGACAGGTGGCATTTCCAGCAGTGCCCCCGGCCATTTGGCGCCCAACTACATTTGCGATCTGCACAACGAGATGTTGCGCTACGTGTGCGAGTACTGCAAGAAGCTGGTCTGCCAGTGTTGCACCCTGCACGAGCACAAGGAGCACAACTACGCCTCCATACAGAGCTTTGTGGATGAGGCGAAGGACAAGATTAATTCGGCGCTGGAGAGCAGCCGCATGGGCACCAAATGCATCAAGAGCAGCATCGACAAGGCGCTCGCGTTTATTCGCCTCATCGAGCGCAACTGCGCCGAGCTGAGCGACAATATACGCAAGGCCTTTCGGCAGTTCATCATCGCCATCGAGGATCGCGAGCGGTTCCTCTTAGACTTCGTGGAGAAGTTGCGCCAGCGCCGTTTGGCCATACTGCACGATCAAATGGCCGGTTTGAAGTCGGCGCTGTCGGGGCTTGCCGAGACCTCGGACATGTTGCACAAGGTCGCGGAGAATACTGGACGTATGGACCACATTGACATCGCCATGAAAGTGACTAACGGCCAAAGGCAGCTGGAACAGTTTGCCGCCATCTATAAGGACTTGCAGCCGAAGCAGGAAGTGTTCGCCTTTGCGGCCCCCGACTATGGGCTATTGCAGGACATTCGTCAGCAGGGTGGTGTCATTTTGGTGGATGAGAAAAATATGCCGCTAGTGACGAATAGCGGCGGCACCATAATCGGCGGCGGTGCTGGCACAACAGCAGCTGACATCGGCACAGTGCTGCCCATGCCCAGCAACCCTGGCATGGGTGCTGTGCTGCCGGCCAACGTTCGTCGCCCGTTGTTGCGCGATAATTCGTTCCGCAATTCTTCGCCGCCGGTCGTGATGTCGACACGTGGCGGCAGCGCCTGTGGCTTGACCAATCCGGGCTTGGATTGGGAGATCAGTGTCATGCGCAGCTCGCCCGGTTTGCATTTTGGAGCTCCCCGCTCCACTCAGGCCATACCCGGCTGCACGGAGCCCGTAAAGGCACGCAACTCGAATGCACTCTCACTTTCGTTTGCCACTGAGGGGCACGACGACGGCCAAGTCAGCCGCCCGTGGGGTCTGTGCGTCGACAAAATGGGGCACATATTGATTTCAGATCGACGCAATAACCGTGTGCAGGTCTTTAATCTAGACGGATCACTGAAATTCAAATTCGGGCGCAAGGGCGTAGGCAACGGCGAGTTCGATCTGCCCGCCGGCATTTGCGTCGACATAGACAATCGCATTATTGTTGTTGACAAGGATAATCACCGAGTACAGATCTTCACGTCGAGTGGCGTGTTCCTCTTGAAATTCGGCAGCTATGGCAAGGAATACGGACAGTTCCAGTATCCCTGGGATGTGGCCGTCAACTCGCGACGTCAAATCGTGGTCACCGATTCGCGCAATCATCGCATTCAGCAGTTCGACTCGGAGGGCCGTTTCATACGGCAAATAGTCTTTGACAATCATGGACAGAACAAGGGCATTGCTTCGCCGCGTGGCGTCTGCTACACGCCCACTGGCAATATCATAGTTTCTGATTTCGACAACCATTGCTTGTACCTGATCGATCCAGATATAAATGAGGTAATTTGTGAGGAAAGTAACCAGTGTCAAGGACAACTAAAACTACTGTTTTCTCATCTATTTAGATATTATCGGCGAAAGGACACGAGGGATCAGGATTCCAAGAATTTAATCGTCCTTCGGGTATATGTTGTGACGACGATGGTCGCATTATTGTTGCTGATTCCAAGAATCAGCGTATAGTAGTTTTCGGACCCAGTCTGGACTACATGTGGGATGTAAGTTATTGGCAGCTATTGGAAGCAGCGCCTTAACATTGAGTTTCCTTCTAGATTGAAGTGCGTCCTTCACTTAATCCACTCATGCCAGCCACACTCGATGAAAAGGATCGCACTTGTGACGTCGCTCTAATGCCGGACGGCAGAATCGTCTTCTTAATTGAGCTGTCGCCAGACTCCAAGGAAGGCTCTAATCCCTACAAAAGATTCGTACACGTTTTCTAAAAACATTTCTGCACATCGGCTAGTCCCTATGTATTACACAGGATTATCGTGAGTCATATGTATAATGCGGCAGAACTCAGCTATAAAGTGTAGTTAGCTAACATAATTTATTAAATAAGATTAAGGAGTCCATTCATGCAAGCGAAAATCTGTTCGTACACTTTTCTTTCCACTGAGTTTTAAGTGCGATACGCTCATATCTGATAGATACAATGCACTACAGTTCAAACCGATCATTGAACATTGGAAAAGACTGAGCACGTTGTCTCGACTAGGATAGTAAACAATGAAGTATCACATACTTGCACTCGAATACTGATAAGACGGATAAATATTCCACCCCGGCAGAATACATTCTTATATCGTAGCTCTGAATATTGTAAGAGTCATAATATTTGTAATCTACATTCCAAAGTTAGTCCTGGCATTTTCAAATTCTCTCTATTTCGAACATCTAACTTTTATAATGAATGAGAAATTATAAAAGTTTAGTCCATACAAAATCATGAGGATAGAAACTAAAAAATTTTAGTGTTTTCGAATGCCAGAATTCCGAATTCAAATTTGACGGTAATTTCTCGAACACGTACGCGCTTATTTGAATGGATTCCTTTATAGTTATGTATAATGAAAAAGAAGCAGTTGCGAATAATATTTGGGAAGAATCAATTTGATTTATAATTAGGAGAGATGTGCATGGGGTAGCCGGTTGTATAGTACAGCAATGTGTGGTACCTTTGAAGGCCACTTTGGAAGACATTAATTTAATTGAGTTTCCTGGTATATGCTGCAATCCGTATTTGTGCCGACGATAATCAACAACGATTACCTCATTCTTAGAAAAAATGAAGGCGGTGATTTATAGAGGGGGAATATGGAATGTCAACTTGAAGGATGATACTAATTTTATCAAGGATCAAATTAGACTGACAAAACATGTTGCAAAATTGTTTACGCGCGCGAATTCTTCGTTGCAAAAGAGCAAACAATTTTGTGTGTGACTTTGATACGAACTTTTAGTTGTTTTTTATGCTTAATTTTTTCGCGTTTACGTTTTTTTGTAGTTGAGACTGATGACGTAAGAGTAAAACTTTTAAGATCTTTAAAATGAAAATATGCCCTAAACAAATAGGATTGCGCACATTTCATTTGGTTAACTGTTAAGAAAGACTGAGTACCAAAGCGAATAAAGAAAACGCACCGATTTATATAAAGAAATCGCAAATGCGTTTCGTGCAGCGGATTCTCCGGAGTAACGTATATACAAGTAATATAATTCATTACTAGATAATATGTACACCGTGTATTCGTGTTTGCGAAAACTACAATCGGAATAATGTGTTCATTAGCATTTAAATTTAAAAAGAAATCCCTTAGAATAGGCGCCGCCACCTTAAAAACAAGAACAACAACTAGAGCAATAAGTAGCGCACTTAAGGCAGCATGCATACATACATACGCATACATTTGTATGTAACATCGAAAAGTGTTTAGCAATATTAGAAGATGGTAAACAGCTCTGAATCGACCAATCGGAGTAGGGTTTACTGAAGAAGACGAAACGGGTGACATGTTCCTCGATACTCAACCTTAATTAACGAATGTTTCAAAGTAAAAAAAGGAGAAAAAAATTAATTAGCGAAATATTTTACTCATATTAGATAAGTTTAGCGCAATATTTGAAACAAGGAATATATATACATACATATATATATGTTTATTAATGCATCTGTTTCAAATGCAAGGCACACAATATATACCTCCATATTTGACTAACTATACTATACATACATATACATACATATTTGGTTGCAATTAGGTGAATTTCTCTCAACATGATTTTGAGTAGTCCTTCCACAATTTCGAAAGCAAGAAGCATAAAATGCGTACGTACAACTCATTTACTCTACGAGAGCGAGTACATACGTTGGATTGATTATATCTATACATTCGTATATACATACATATAGCATAATAATTTTCCTAGTTTAAATAACATAAATTTATTCAATTTTATTTTGTTTCCAATTTAAATTTTATTTTTATTACTATGCATTTAACACTCGTTTAATGCCCTTCGAGATAAATATTTTTCATTTTTTAATTAAAAAGTTGTTGGAAACTTGTAACATGCAATTCGCATAGTTGCAACGAATTTCAACAGGTTCTATATTGATATGGAAAAAACAGATTATTTTTGTGATTGCTGGTACCAACCAGATACAGAATACATTTCTCTTTTTTAAAAGCCACTTCATCATTACAAATGAGTAAAACTAAAAACACAACAAAGCCGCTTATTAACCGTCACGACATCTAACGTCGGAGACACAATTATTAATTGTGTTTAATTGTTCAGAGATCAAATGCCATAATACATACTATAATGTTATATAATTTAAGAACAGACATGCAGCTCTTTACACGTTGTCGTTATGCCAACATTTTTGAAAAACTGTGTGAGAGATCTGAAAAAACTGCCCAAGGCTCTAAATCAAAAGGTTGCATGCAAAATAAAAATGCTATATAATAGGGTTTGCTATAAACATTTGCAAGTTGCATATGGAATGCCGAAAGCCGCGAAAACGGGCATTTATCAAAAAACATATATGCTTCTTAAAGATTGATGTTGTCATGTGCAAGCAATTGGTTATAGAAAACACTCAAATTTACACATGCATGCATTTATGTATATATGTCATAATGCTCATTCGAAAATACCAATTCATCACAATACGATATACAATATTCCCATGGGTTAGTCATTTAAGCGCATACAATTTCAGCCGTGCCCTTTAAATTCGGCGACGTCAAAATTATTAAAATGAAATACAAACAAATTCGTATAAATTTAGAATTTATTGCAAAAAAGGTACATTATGTATATCAAAATGCAATTTTGTACAGAACTTCAGAACTTCGAGCAAAAACATTTTTTAATACCTATTTATATACTACCAATACATTTTTATGAATTGCAAATTTTTACTAAAGAATTTTTTGGTAAACCCAAAAACAAAACATATAATATTTAAGTAATTGTGGCAACACAAATTTTATAAAAAAAAGGAGCAATTGAGTACAAATACAAGTACAAATTATATTTATAAGAGACATTTTTAGCCACATTTATACATACCCATGCAAACATGCGCAAAGGCGGAAGGGGTTTTAGAATGGAACTCTTGACAATTTAGATACTTAAAGAGGCTCCTGCGGCCGCTGCATCAGGATTATTCTAATTCAAGAAACAAAATATAGATCTAAGCAAATTGCATTTGTAATACAACCAACTGACTTTCTAACATTGGAATCTAAATTTGAAATTTAAAAGGCAAAATATACTAACGCATATATATTTACAAATACGGATTAACAGAATGAAGCAGGATATAAAATTTTTCTATATTTGTATGGGAAAATCAGCCTATATATTTTATACGAGAACGTACATACATATATGCATAATTTTGTGAACTTTTAATGAATAAATATATACAATACAACCGCACCGAAATGTTGGCTTTATTTGTTTTCGGGTTTTGTGTGCTTCGACTTAAGGTTATACTTAATCGATAAGAGGAAATCAGCAACCGCAGATGGAATCTAAATTGTACAGTATTTCGCATCATGAAGGCAAGAGCGTAACTGGTGTTATCTTTCTAAAATGGGAAAGAAATAAATATGGCATTGAAGACGAAATAAGTAGTTAGAAGAGATTTGACAAGATTTTCGAAAGTTTGCAGAAATAATTTTTTTGTCGTAATCATAAATAATGCGATTTAGTCACAATAGTAGGTAATTTCGGCTTGAATTTTACTTTCCAGATGGTATTAGCATCCGCAAGCTTATCCTAATTTAGCTATGCTCTGCATAAACAAAGCATAACACAGAGTGACTCGTTACTTACAACTTACTTACTTACCCTGAACCGAGCTCTACGAGCATGTGCAGATCCTCGTCTGAAGCTACAGCCAGTTGTGTCAGAATAGTACTTTTGCGATCTATGTATGTACATATGTATGTGAAAATTACACAAGTCATTAATACGTCTAAAAAGTTATGGCATTAAGAAGTGGAATAAGAAGAGGTTGTGGTTCTCAAAATCTTTGCAGATCGGGTGAACACATGAGCAAATATCAAACCAGTTACCTCAGTTTCAGCCGGTTAACCTTGAAATATTTCACAGAATAACTTAAAGCATCAATTTGTCTAATTATAAGCAAATCTACAAATATGAGTATGTACAAACAAAAATGTATGCAGATATGTATGTACATATATGTATGTACCAGGAGACTACGCTAAAGTTCTAAGCCGCAGTACTAGCATAAAATCAAAACAAAACAACCGGCATACACTCGCACACATACTTACATGCATACACATAGTCACACATGTCTGTACAGACAAGCGTTTATATAGGCTTCACATCAAGGTAAGTGGACAATGGCAACAACATTGGGGTGACAAGCAATATGCGACCACAGCCGCCAGCCGACTGCTGCCAGCCGCCTCTGTACCCCGTGCCCCGTGTACCGGCAGATCATTGTCATGGTTCAGACCGCCAAGTATGTAACCGGTTTCTAATTGGCTCTTTAAAGATCAAAGCCAAAGCAACAAACATCAGCTGTTTCGCTCGTAACGATCGATCGACCAAACGTAAACATGCTAGCTGGATGTGTAAGCGTGTGGCCGGCTCTCAATCGATGGTTTGGCAAAATTTTGTTTTATTCTTTAAAGCTTAAACCGGTTGTAGATCTCGCTTTCATGCGTATCTTACAAATCATATACAATTTGCTGCACGTCATCGATTATGTAAAAACGACACTTGTTATGAGTTCAGATACATGTAAAGAAGCTATGATTTATTACTCTCCCGGCTTTTTAGCAAATGACAATAAAGTTTACCAAAAAGGCTTATGCGAGCATAATACTGGCAGGCACCCAGGCTTATGTTAAATATGTATGTAAGTAAGAAAACTTCGGGGCTTTCATCGATTAACTAATGCCTTATACAAAGTATACAAGTTTCAGTACTGTATTGATGGCTGCGTTTAAGAGTAAGTTAAGTTAGTTTTTGAAAATTTGTATAGCCGCAGGAACATTCCTCCGGCCATAGTAAAATTTTTGAAATTTTGAAATTTGTATTGGCGCGGGAACATTTCTCCTATTTTACAAAGAAAATTCGACATTATTCACAGTGAAAATTGTGACAAACAAAAACCCAGGTTCTTTAAAATTTAAAAGAGGAACATTTTGACTTAAAATAAGGCAGATTATTTAGTAGTTGGAAGTAGAATTTTTTTCGGGTATGCATAGTGACCAATTAAACTTACACTAGTTTAATCACTGTAATTCTGAAAGAAATATAGACGAAGTGAGATTCATTTATATAAATCACCTATGTATAATGTGTGCGGTGAGTGAGCTGAATTCCTTAATTTAGACTAGTTAGAATCTTGAGGGGTGGCATCCTCGTTTTCACCCTTTATCGGGATGGGCACTTACTTATACGGGAGCTACTTTATGGGGGTTCACTGCATGTAAGCTTATTTTTAGGTGGCCCTCATTTAGCACGTCCCATTAACTGTTGTATGGTAGACTTTGATACATGGCGATATTCAAATTGCGTGCAATGAACCGTCATCACTTATATACTTACATATATGATAATTAAGGGTTGGAAATTGAAGAGTTGCAAAGAAAATAACAGGTAAGCAATACGACGTAAAACGGAGTACTGCGTGCGTACGAGTGTGCATGAAAACAAATGTGATGAAAATGAGTTCGCTCGGAGAGCAATAGCAATAGGCCGAGTGTGCCGCGAGTGGGTCAATTCGAGTACTAAATAAACACATGGGAATAGGAAACACTAGGTGCGCATGTGTGTGTTTGTCTGTGAGACAGTAGGCGACTTACATATAGTAGCTGACTAGCTGTGTCAATTTTAGACCGACTGACGCGACCGACGGCCGCGACGCTCTACACCTCAATTTATTGAATCAGCGTTTCGCGATTGAGCTGGGGCTGGAGCTACACGTATGTAGCCGCTTAAACCGACGGGTACAGGTAACCATACGCTCGCGTCGGCTGGTCTTCGGGTTATATCACTCTAAACGCGTCCAATGCCGTACGCATTGTGCATTCTATATTCGAGATAGACGTAAGGCACTCGGACTGGAATAGCCAGCTACCAAGCCGAGAAGCAAACGCGAGCTATTCCGCCGCCGCCGCCACCGCCGCTGCTGCCATTAATTGCGTTTGTTAAATAAAGTATTATCGAACAGTTCGTACTCAGTTATCGTCACAGAGGCACAAAAGAAGGTGCGAAAGAAATGCTGCTTAAGAGTTCCTAAGCCGATGGTGATAAGCTACATTTAAAATTTCTGGTGATTAGACAAATAAAAACAAAAGCTCAAGAGGAGCGTCATAATACGCGCAGAAGCTGTAAATTCGGACGCACAAGCAACAGCGGAATACAGAGGCAGCTGTCATTGATTAGTCGTCTCATTGTTTTTGTATGAGCCATTGCCGAGGTGAGTGCCAAAAAATTTAAAAATTCAAAAAACACAAACAAAAATCAGTGAATTCAGAGACGGAACACTGCTCGCAAGTGCACTCGTTGCACTTTGTGATCGCATAAGTCAGCGGAAATGGTCAGGTATACGGCATGCAACCTTGCGGCCGAAAGAAAACATATACGATCTGTTTTCTTCTTCGTCTTGATTTTTCAATAACAACCCCAGTCTGCGACCTGACTCTAAGCGCCCCTACTACGCGCTCGCCTATCCAGTTGGAAATGCGAAGCGTTACCCGTGTCTCTTCCACTTAATCCTTCCATCGGATGCACGGCCTCCCATGCCGTCTTCGTCCCCGGGTTAGTTCAAATACGGTAGTCGTCGCCAACGTGGATAGTAGCATCTATGTATGCATTGACATGAGTTATTCTTCGCTTTAAGGAGGTCACATCGATTGTGGTGGTAATGGTGGTGGTGCCTTGACAGCTTCGAAGGTATAGTTTCCAGCTGCCAATTGGAAGTCACGGCGCCGGGTCTCACTGCTTGTAGAAAGCATATACCATATCCACTTTGGCTCAATCTCTTTCGATAGCGGAGAAAGCAGCGGTGGCATCTCGCTTGGTACGACCAACGATATCAATATAATCGGCGTATGCCAGGATCTGAATACTTTTGAAGAAGATAGTGCTATTTCGATGCACACCGGCTCTAGCAGTACACTCTCCATTAGGAAGTTGAAGAGGTCGTAAGATAGGGGGTCGCCTTGTCTGAAGCCTCTCACGGTATCGAAAGGATCGGAGAGTTCCTTTCCAATGTTGATAGAACTTTATGTCGTGCTCAACATAATCCCGCAGAATCTCACCACATTAGCAGGGATAGCGAGCTCAGACATTGTGGCGTATAGACAACCCTGTGTCGGGCTATCGAAGGTAGCCTTATAATCGACGTAGAGATGGTTGGTGTCGATTTGATATTCGTGTGTCCAGGATTGACGTTGGGTGTAGATCTGGTCGACAGTGGACTTGCCAGGTGTAAAGCCGCACTGGTAAGGTCCAATTAATGCCTTGGCGAATGGTCTTTCTTACTGTACGCTCGATAGGACCTTATATGCGATTGCAATTAGGCTAATATCCCGGTACTTTGCGCAGTTGGTCGGGTCACTTCTCTTTCGCACAGGACAGAGCTCACCGATTCCAATCGTTGGGTAGGTTTTCATCTAGCCATATTCTGCAGAGAACCTGGAACATGCGCCCTACCAACTCATCGCCGCCAGTCTTGAACAACTCTGCAGGCAGGCCGTCAGCACCCGTCACTTTCTTATTCTTGAGTCGCAGGATAGCGACCTTCACCTCGTTATATGTAGCTAGGCAATGGTACGAGTATATTAACACCATCGACGTTGATTGGTGGTATCGGAAATCTCTCCCCGGTTGTGTTGCAGCTGTTTTTTAGATTGTTCGAATTGCACTCTGTTAAAAATACACTCCACAGCACCAACAAACATTGGAAATGTAGTTATGCCCATTTCGGTCTGTATGTACATACATATGTATGTATATATGGAATCATATAAAGGTGAGTAAGCCTTTATAACTACTGACTTATCTGGTATGTAGCTAAATTCCACTTTTTTTGCTTCACACTAGCAATCTTAAAGCGTTCACTAGTTTACGAACGCGATTCAAATTGGGCGACATAGTACAAAGGCATTAAAAGTCCGACTTTAGCAGCATATGTACATATGTACATAAAAGTTTCTCGGATTTTAAGTGCATAGTTCGGGTTCAATTTTTTCTGTTCCTTGTATATCAAAGTAATTAGTTTTTGAAACAAAACTTGGCATAAAGATTTAATTTCGGGGGCTATATTGTTAACAAGTGTACTTAATGAATGAGAAAGTGCGGTGCGATGTGCGGCTTTTGCGAACCTCCTATTTGGCTTAAAAGCAACAATCCGCGATCAAGGCTTACCTCTAACTTCCTCGCGTTAGCTCGTGTGTGCACGTTCTCTGAAATAAATACAAAGACGCACAATATGTCTTTAATTCGAATAAGATTTCTCACACTAATCAATAAATCTGGATATCTAATGAAGCTTATTAATTATTTATACGTTTTTCGCAACGTAAAAATGATTAGACATATGTACATATAAAACGGCTAATTAAGTTTCTCAGTGGTAGTGGAAAATTAAATGCATTTTCTCCTAAAACTTAGTGACAGCTTGATATGTCAGTAGCACTAAGTTACAGTAGTAGTGAGAAATCATAGGTTTCAATAACACTGAAGCATTAGAGGTAATGGAGTGTTTTCTCATTACCACTAAATACATTACGAGTAATGCAATTTTTACAAGCTGTCTCTAAACTTTGCAGGAAACATATTAGTTTTTCTACTAAACATTAACGTAGTTGAAAATCAAAAGTAATGCATTGCGCCCATCTCTAAAAGTAACACTTAGTATGCATTACTATTTAATCCAATAGAGCAAAGCGGTTGCGAAAAAAACAAAACGTGCTGTTATCTACTAACAACAAAAGACTGATTGGTTTGCCGTTTAAATCATATTACAATGGACATACATACATACGTATGTACATATATATAGGAACGTTTAATGTCTTCAATCTCAATATTTCTAAGTGCTGGCTACAGCTTCCACATTTGCATATCTATTAAATGCTATTAAAAGAAAAACATGTTTTTGTATTTTCTCCTGATACTCAGTAGATCGCCGCTAGATTGGACTATAAGTTATCTTACTTCAATATGACCAGAATTAGTGAGTTAACTATGGAGAAGGCAAATGAGAACTCTACCTCAAATGCTGTCGACATGGAAACGTCAAACCAAAACGGTATGCGTTTTGATTTTTAAATTTATTTATCTGACACAATTTAAAGATTAAGGTTAATTTATAATAATATATGCATACATTATCAAAATTTCCGATAGGCACAAAAAGCGTTATAATAAACGTGGCGAATCTTAACTCGGCAGTCATTGATATTGGTGAGTACATGGGACGCAAGTACATATGTACATAAGTAAATGCTATGTAACTAACACATTATATACATACATATCTATGTATATTCGCATATATACATATGTATATGTTTAACATTGGTTCGCTGTGTTTTATGTCTTGTTAAGTAAACCTTAATCCTGCATAAGTGCCCAAAATCGGCATGTCATTGTTACCAATCGAAACTCTTATCATTGGATGACAATTTTTGTTCTAGCAATCATGTGGGGAACTTATTTTAAAGTGTGGTAAAGTTCAATTCAGGAGTTCCCTTCCATGACTGCTTAATTTAAAAGGGTATATATGTAATGATAGTCCATTGAATTTTTTTGGTCAATCAGATCTAAAAGAAGATATACTGTCCAGAAAAAAGCATACTAGGTTAAATAAAACTCTATTTACAATATGTGTACACAGTTTGCATATAGATTTGAATATTTTTAAAACCTTTGTGAAACATAAAATACATCTTCGAGTTTCTTTCTTAACCCAAAGTAAACAAATGATTACAATTTTAGAAAACTTTGGTGTCAGCATAGTTAATGGTTGAACGTTTCAGGAATTAAAAACTTGCAAAACCTGAATTCCGACGTTGTAATTATCTTCTATTCCAAACAGAATCACCCTTAATCTAATCGGCGAATATTATTGCTTCTGAGTTATTTTCAGTTTTACAGAAAATCTTGCAACGCCACTGAAAGACAGTAATATTAGATTTGTATATAAGCACCAATCCATATAAAAGAAGTTTAAAGTGTAAGTTCCAGTAGTGATAAGGATACAGGGTAACTTCCTTACACAGTCATTGACATGTTAAATTTTCGAAATATTTTTTGTATACGATGCTGCAGTGCCTCAGTGGACGTCTGCTTGGGCTTTGCTTGCTGCTGTCCCAGGCTCTATTCGTGGTAGACTCATACAATCAACAAGACACATTTTTTTTCAAACTGTTTCTTTATTCCGCGTCTTCTCTTTTGGCAAGTTGACAACAACTCCGAGAGAAGAATTCAAGTCTTTGTCTTAATAAAGTTTCTTCATCCCGTCAGTCTCGGCTATAGAAAAATTTGTAGGTTTCGGTTTGCCAAATGTCCCTGTAGCAAGATACGAGAAATACATATGTCGAACTGATAACGTCTTTGTTTATTTCATACGCAGACACTTCACTTGACTTTCAGTGCATTTCGAGAGTTCAAGGCAAAAGGTTGAGCACCCAAAATTATTTAACTTTAATTTTAAGATAAATAACGACAAGGAACCCAACCCAACATTTTTAAGTTATACAATTTAAATAACATTTTTAAAAACCTTTTAGTGTTCGTGTTAACAAGTGAATAGAAAAGTAGCTTGGGTTTCATATTTGCTTATAAAGTATTAGCCGCAACGGCTCAGTGAATGTGTGCTCGAGCTTTAATGCCAGGGGTTAAAGTGCAATCCCTGGCAGACCCAATGCAATCTAACAAAAAATAAAAAATGATTTCAAATTCTTTTAACACCAAAATCTATATATATACTATGCATATGAGTGTGTTTTTTTAATCGAAATCTAAATATCTAGAGAAGTATCGGGTTAAAAAAACTTGGTGGAAGTAAGAAAAATCTTTTTGTAACAAAGGGTGCCAAAGTTGACCCACTCCTCTAAAACGGGAATTACCATTACTGAAAAGTCTGATTCCGAAGAACAAATTTCATGAATTCCACCTACAACTAACATCCTATCCACATAATACGGGTGTAGGAACTTTTACACCACTTGAACTCCGCGGGGTAAATATAAGTATCATTCGAAAGCGCCCTCAAAATTTTATTACCAATCTTTTTTGATTAAATGAACAGTTGTCGAGATATAAAAAAAAATTTTAAAAATTAGAATTAGTCAGTGGCAATTTAGTTAGATCCCACAATTTTTACTTTTGCACGGCTATATGCACTGTTATCTCTGATAATTAAAACTGATAACTATCAGATTAGCTCATATCGTTTCTTTGCTACAGAACATGAAAAGGCACTAGGGACAACTGCCATCAGAGTCTTGGATTTGATTATGTATATAAATTTCTTTAAGCACGCAATACATAAGCAAGTGCTTCAACTTAAAAGAGGAAGAATAAAACACAAATTAGTTTTCTTAACCGATCGGTCACACGTGCTGTATGGGCTTTGGTAATACATACCAACCGCAACCAATTTATTTAGTTATATATTAGTAGTCTAAAAACATTTTGTTCTTACAGACTAAATGAGAGTTTTAGAAGCATTAGCAGCATTAGCAGTTCAAAAGTTAAAGGTCTATCAATAAAGCTGTTACAAGCAGTTTTCGCTGATTAATACACCTATAAATATCAACAAATCGTTTATATACTACAGATTGCATACACTTTTACTACACATGATTTTCTGAATTCTATGTTTAGACCCTAAGCAAATCTTATTTGATTGACTGTTAATTAATGCTAGTTTTATTCCCATTTTAACTGTTAATTTAGTCAAAGTTTCGTCCAATTTAAACACTTAAAATAAGCTTCCAACGCCTTCCTCCAACTTCAAATAGACGTCTCAAGCTTTTTGAAATGTGTATTAACGCAATATTTTGTACGTCATATTAACGAAATGCAACTCTGTTGCCGAAAATCTTGCTATCATCAGCTGACTGTGCGAGGCTGTCAGCTGTCAGAGAGTGGGGCCGGTGTGTTTGTTGGGGCCATTGGAGCTTGGTATTGTTGTATTGTTGCTCCAGTGGAGACAGTCGTTAGTCGTTATTTGAAGTTTGTTGCGGACGCATTGGAAAATCGTGAACAAGTCTCGTTCGTGTTGGTTAGTACATTTTTTGTGTGTGTTGCTTTTTGTGCTTGGTCTTATTCGACCGTGTCGGCTTGCTTTGCCGCAGTGCCTGTGTCTGCGAGTTCAATTTAGTATGTATTTCTCTGTTATTTTTGGTCAAACACAAAACAGCAACAAATAAAAGATGTCAAGAGATTCTTCTGCGCTGCGGTTTTTGTTTGGAAAGGTTTTGTAATTTTTTTTACCAATACAAAAGTTTTTCAAAAATGCCAACGTTAAAAAAATTGTAAACAAAAACTGTTGGAGATTAACTAATGAGAAGTATGTATATATTTTCAATATTGCAGATACGGACCAAGTCGAAAAAATGGCAAACTTTGATGATGTGAGTTAACAGAGTGCGCGCACCTCACATTAATTATATAAATTTTTGGTTTTTTCTCCTTCTCCCTTCCCTATAATGAATGCTATGTGTTTTGCTTACTCAATCGTATAAATTGCAAACTGCGCGTATATTGCTGTGTGGTGCATGTAAAAACAACAACCAACAACGACAGGTATTGCAACGATGCCGCACCGCATTTGCCAGTGGAAAAACAAAAGACGTTGCTTTCAGGTAAGTCTCCTCAAGCTTATCCACTTACTCATAATTTCAACTCAAATCCTCGTAATGCTGCACAGTCAAACCCAGTGGCAAAGGGGGGAAAATCAAAGTCATAACAAAAAAGAATAACCAAACAGGTAGTGGGGCTATGCAAAAGCATAAAAACATCTGTGACGCCACTCAGCCAAGCCAACGACTGAGTTACTCAACTGAATTCTGGACGGAGGGAACGAGGTGGACCGAACGGTAGGCAGACAGAGTAGCGTAGTATTGCAGTCGGCAATGGACGAGCTGTCTTTCATAAGCAATCGGCAGCCTGCGGCAAAACACCATCCAATTGGTGGCTGGAGAGACGCTATTGCTGGTCATTGCAAAATAAAACACTCAAATGGGCAATTTTTAGTTTGGCACAGTTTTTCTCAGTACTGCTCGCGGTGCAAAACGGCAATGACGAATTAATGGCGTGCATATTTCGCTTGATGGCTTGAACTAGTTGCAAACGGCCATACACCGTATACTTTACTGCTGTAGCTTCAAGTTGAGCGCTTGTCAGGCATCCCTGCAATTTTTGTTTGCCACAGCGTAAATACAATAGCCCAATTCACAATCTTGTGCAAATGGTCTGGGATTTTTGCAATTGACAGTTTTGTAGCAAACTTACAGTAGTGTTGACAGTCGTTTGCTATAAAACTGTCAATTCCAAAAATTCCAGATTGTGAATTGGGCTAATAATGATATGACGATGAATTTGGATTTGCAACTTTTGCATTGTCGGCTTAAGTATGCCTTAAGTTTGATGTTGTTTTTAATTAAACTGGATCTTTTTTAATTATATCTTTTATTACTCGTTCGCGTGTTTGCATAATAAGTATGAGTGTGCATGTACTGGCAACAGTAGTAATTGTGACTTATGTACATAAGGGCGATCTCATATAGCCGTCGTAAAAACGTCTGTGCACACTGAATTTTCTTGTCGTGCAAAGTTTGAATTCATTTGCTTTTATAACGAATGACGGCAACTACAGCAAAGCAACAAAAACAACGTTCAACAACGGTGTATAAAATTGCTCATATTATCTGTTTTGCTGATTCTCGCGGTTTCATTGAATTATGTTTTTGAATTGAATTTGAACTACAATCAGCCGCGAAACAGCAATAAAAGCAGAAGCTGCCCAAGAACAAGAAGCAAAACTGCAGGCTCCGCTACCATTGTAGAAGCCGCAAAAACAATTTTGAATGTTATCACTTTTAATTAGAATTTCCATAATTAAGACGCTTGCGAATATAGAAATATAGTTAGATGCTAACAACTAAAAAAATCAAAAAATAATGAAACGGAAGTGTCTGACTTTAAATATCCAAGGTTTGCAGCGAACGCAACTACACCAAAGACACACTCGCACGCTTAACACGTACTCTCACACACACACGTGCCCCGCTAAAGCTCATAAACTTGAAAATCTAAATTCAAATCCAAACAACACATCGCTTTCGAAGTGCGAGAAGACCAGAGTGCAAGAATAAAGAATAGCTTAAGGTTTTTTGCCTTTACTGCTGGCTTTGGATATTTCGCTTTCGATTTTGTTTTTGTAATTTTGGCATATTAATTGCAATATCCATGCGCTAAACTAATACAAGTTCAGTTTGCTGAGCTAAAACGAGTCGAGCCGAGCTGAGTGTTATGTTATGCAAATTTAAACTCAAGAATTCTGCGCCTTTTTTAATTTAATTTCGTATCTTTATTTTCGGGCGAAATTTGGAGGTGAGCAGAGCTGTTGCAGGCAGGAGGCAGAAGGCACATTTGTTCCGTATTTAAGCTGAACAGTCAAAGAAGTGAAAGCAAAATGCATTGATCTTGGCTGGTTTAAATTAGCAGTGGCGTTGCAAAAGAAATACACGTGTGGGCCCATGCGAATAACACTATAAATTTTCTCAAAAGAAGTCAGGTCTTATGGGTTTAGTAAATTCGACTTAGATTAAAAATTGTAATAGACATACATAGAAAAAATTAGTTTTCTGCTAATTTGGATTTGTTTTTATAAGCATCATGCTGAAATTTAAATCATGTTTTCGAATATACATACCATACAATTTTCGTACAAGCATTCAAAGCTTTAATGAGCCATCATTTTTATGTAAACATACATTTTTGAGGCAAAGCTCGTAGTTATCAACTGACATTTTTATAAATATGTAGGTATATATCGTTATATGAATGCAGAAAAGCCCAACATTTACACTATTTTATAGGGGAAGAAAAAGCCATAATCAATTTTTAATGTCTAGACATACATATATGTAGAATTCAATTGCAATTGCTCTAAATTGGCCTCTTTCGATCATAGGAAATTCCATTTTTGAAGGGGCGTTTTAGTTAGGATCTTTCAACATTAGGATGACGATGATTACAAAAATCGTCAACTTCTTCTACAGAATGTCGCTGCATGAAATGTTGTGCAACTCGCGAGCTAAGCTACAATCTTATAAAAAGCCTGTTCCTATTTGAAGAACCAGTTTATTGCACTGTTTGCACTTTATGTCAAAACAATAATTAATTCAGTATTCACTTCGCTTTGAGTGCTGCCAGCGCCGCAAGCTAATTATACGCTCTAAAGGTTAAAGTGAACTTATATTGCAGAGAATGCATACATTAGAGATGGAAGTTCAATGTTCAAAAGCGGCATAAGTACTACTGTACGGGATTCGAATACTGAAATGCTATATAAACGACTTTAGAGAAAGAGATAATGCAATCTCTTCGTACGCGAAAGCGATACTTTGCTACGGTTAGATGTGTTCTCGGGGTCTGATGCCAGCGGTCCCAGGTTCGAGACCTGGCCTACCGAAGCCAAAGTAATAAAAGGAAATTAAAATTTTCTTTATGCAGCGCCATTCCTTGTGATACATTTATCACAATCACATTTTTCCGAAACGAATTTTTTTCCTGATAAGGCTACTACCCTCACCTATAGAATAAATTAGTAGCACCCGTTAATTTGAGTAGTACCTCCAATCGGAAAAGGTTCTTCCTTCCATTCCTCATTAGTTAATTCCAGCAAAATTTCGTTGTTCAGATTTCAAATAATGTTCTTTGCTGTCTCTGAGCGGCAGTACATGACTTTATTTTGTCAATTTCGAAGTTCTTATCGAGTTCTAAATATATAATATGTATGTACAATATTAAACAAGCAATGCAGCGGCGCGCCGCGGCGTATGATTTACGATTGGCTTGTACTTTTACCGTATGCATATATATTACCATATGGATGTGTGTATATATAAAAGTAGAATATTTTAAATTTTTATCGGTGAAATTCCGAAAGAGATTACAGTGAAACTTAAGAAGCGTAAAAATGTTATATAAACAGTATTGATTTCAATTCCTCTTCCGGTTTTCTACAATTTTGCAAAACTCGCATTTGAGCTTCGTCCCCTCTGTACCTCTGTAGGATTTTATACCAACTGTTCCTTAGACATTTTCGAGTGCTGCAACGACATGCGTCACAAGTTGTGCTTGTAGGGCACAAATCTCTGTGAAAATATAACCAATTTTGTCACATTCTAGGCGTCACTCACCCGCTCAGCTGTGACGCTGATATTTTGGCACAAACAAACACATGTTGAAAATAATTTGGCTTTTGCTTTGGCAATTGATTTCAGACGCATGTACGTGCATATTGAATTAAAGTATTCGCCTATTCGCCAATTGATTTGAATATGTTAATCGTTTTATAAATTGTTTAACATTGACCTTGCCGCCTCACACGTTACTTCGCGTTTCCAAAAAAGAAACAAAAACGTTTCATTCAATAGTTTCAGCGGGGAAGTCGGCCCCAGTTTCAGAGCTTCAGTTTCCAGTTGCAAACTTGTTTTACTTTATTATTTTTAGTTTTCTTTTCTTATACTATACTTCTCTTTATCTGTTTTTTGCCAATTTACCGTAAACTTTTCAGCAAACCTCCATCACTTCGATCAGTCTAAATTATAATTAACATGACATTTATGTATATAGTGTAGTATTTTTTGTTGTTGTTTTTTTATGAAATTCGGAAGTAAATTTTTCGCTGACTCATACTTTGTTAAGTATGTATATTGTATTTACGAGTATCTATCATTTTGATTATGGTCGATAATGGCTTTGGTTGTTTAGCATTGGTTGGTTTTCATCGCGTGGAATGCGGCAGACTGCATCGCTTTTGAAAGCGTGCAGAAATGTTAAACGCATAGTTTGGCGGCTGGCTCGTTGCTTTTGTGGCCGTTTTTATTTGATTTTTATTGCGACGAATGAAATATGAGCTTGATAGCAGCAGCAGACAGATTTCCGCTCTCGGTGATTATGAAATAAGTATGTGATATTCGATATTTTTTTATTTTGGCATCTTTACGCAGTGACGAATTGCGGCAGTTCGTTTGATTGGGTCTGACATGATCGAATGTGATAATATGTAAATAAACTTGAAGATATTGCATTATACAACCCTAAAAGTATGATAAGGATCAAAAACCAACTAGATAGTATACATTCTTATGATGAATGTCCTGATGGCTCGTATTTATTTTTAGAAGTTTTCAGAAGTCGGAATTGTTACGTATAGGACGTGTGTGGGTTGTGTGAAGAATGCTACTTACAATTATATAACACGCAATAGCAGCATCTACACACAAACACACACAGATTGATATATGATTAATTTCAATTTTCAATCTTTTTAGAGCCCAAAGAAAGTACAAAATAAATAACAACTCGATTAATATATTATTTTGAAGTGAACGTTGTTTATTTATTGCCAAATCTCTGCGCTTTATTGCCAATATGTATATCTAGTTGTTGTAGGATTCTACAATCTTAGCCAAATATTCAAATTAATTGTATTGTACATCGCTTTGCAGACGCAAACAACTGGAAAGTCTGCTGCGCATGTATGAGGAGCATGAGAATGACATGATCAATGCGCTCGACGCGGATTTGCGTCGGCCGAAACAGGAAAGTTTGGTGGTGGAGACCGAGTTCATGAAGAACGACATTAGACACATACTGTATAATCTGAATGATTGGGTGAAACCGGAAAAGGTAGTTAGATTGCATTGAATGAGATCGGCCGCTTCTAACTGTTTGATTTTCGTTTGCAGCCAGATAAATCGTTCGTCAATTTATTGGATGACGTACAGATTTTCCACGACCCTTTTGGTATCGTGCTGGTGATCGGCGCTTGGAACTACCCGCTGCAGTTGTTGTTGGTGCCCGTAGCAGCTGCGATTGCAGCTGGAAATTGCGTCGTCATAAAGCCCAGTGACATTGCCGCGAATTGTGCCAAATTTGTTGCCGAAACGATTCCAAAATATTTGGACAATGTAAGTGAATTGTAGTTTAAGATTTTATGGGCTAGAAATTTTGTGGTGTTCACTTACAGGATTGCTATCCCGTCATCTGCGCTGGACCCACTGAATCGGCCGAGCTGATTAAGCAACGTTTTGATTATATCTTCTACACGGGCTCCGCTAGAGTTGGTAGGATCATACATGCCGCAGCCAATAAGTATTTGACACCAGTCACACTGGAGTTGGGTGGAAAGAGGTAAATGCACAAATCTTTATATAAAGTACTCATCTCACAATATTGGCAACTTATTTTAGTCCTTGCTATATTGACAAATCAGTGGAAATACAGACTGCTGTCAAGCGAATCCTCTGGGGCAAACTAATCAATTGTGGCCAGACTTGCATTGCACCCGACTACATTCTCTGCTCCAAGGAAATTCAAGACAAGTTCATTGCGGAAGCGAAGAGCATACTGACTGAGTGGTACGGCGACAACATTAAAGCCAGTCCGGATCTCAGCCGCATCATCAATCAAAATAATTTCCAGTAAAACAAGACTTCTGACATTTTTAGGCATCACACTAAATAGCATGCTCGATTTTGCAGGCGTCTCATTGGTCTCATGAAATCCGGCAAAGTAGCTATTGGTGGCAATTACGACGCCAGCGAACTTTTCATTGAGCCCACAGTGCTAATTGATGTGAAGCCCGATGATCCCATCATGCAGGAGGAAATCTTCGGCCCCATCTTACCAATCATCACCGTGGAGAATGCTTATGATGCCATTAAATTTATCAACTCCAGGTACGATACGGTCGTCAACCTTGTGTGTTTGTATTTGCAAATGTGTTTTCTTGTCCGAATGTGTCTGCCACATCGATCTACAAAACCCGTTCAAACTCACTACATTTGCTTCTTGTTTTGTTGCTGGTTTTTTCAGTGAAAGTCAAAATTTATAATATTAGTGGATCTCGCATACTCTACACCCCAATTGCAGCGACGAATTGTAGGATATTGCAGCGTAAGGGGTGTAGGATATGTGAAGATCGGCATTGGCCGAAAGAAATAAAAATTTTTCATATTCTTTTATTTTTTCTTTATATATTTCGAACGTTGGGCGTTCATTCCATGCATTCGCTCTTATTATCGTCTCGATCATTATCATAAAAATACGTACACACACAAACAAAAAACACACACGTAGAGAAATGTCTCTGGTTTCGTACATATTCACAATGGAATCAGAAGTACAAGATCTATTCATACGCGGCACTCAGTCCGGCGGAATGTGTATAAACGACACAATCATGCAATTTGCCGGTAAGAAGAACAAAATTTTGTCTTTGAATCAAAGTTTACTGGAGTAACTCCGTAATGCCTGCTACAGTAACCTACGGTTAAAGGTGGTCCCTATTGCTCAATCGCACGCTGTCTTATCGGCAGCTGTATCTACGCTGCTCGACTTAATGCCCCATTTTGTAAATATAATTTCACTTTTTCCCTTGCTCTGTATGCCGGTATTGGTAGTATTGCTGGTGATGGATTATCTACTATGTAGTATGTATACACTCGAAACGTACATATGTGTGCTGATGAAGTGAGGTTAAGATGTTGCTACTTTGAACCTGACTGTTGGTAATGTATTGAAAAAAGTGGCTGCTTGAGTTTCCCCATAGTTACGCGACCGTAATTCTATAAATTACTGCGTATGTTTGTATCTGTGTATATGCTAATAAATTGCCGAACAGTGTTCGCAGCTGTTTTTTTGCTGCTCTGCTTACATAAATATTTATTATGAAATGTTTAGCTTTCTTTCTTCAAGAGAACAAATTCAAATTTTCCAAGCGAATTTTTGAGATCGTTGAACTAAACGAAAGTAAACAAACAAATTAGAAGTAAATATTCCAGAATGCCGACTCTACTATTGAACTCGTTGACACTAGGCAACAGTAGAAATGTGACTGGCTTAATTTATATATTTTCTATAGAATTTGAGAGCGCTCATAAACGTGTCATACTTAGATTTGCCATATATCAGAAGGAATAGAAACGGAAATGGTTGACATTTTTCATACACAGCAGTTCACTAGATCACTCTTATCTATAACATACCATATTTTTATCCTTCTCTTGCTAAATATGTATATAAAATGTTAGATAAGTTCTTTCGATATATAGAAAATAAATTAATTACGACAATCTCAAAATATTTATAAAATAGTTTAGACAGCAATTTCATTACAAAATTTCTATATTTATTTCGGATTCAAAGGTGAAATGGTCATTTTGAATAGTTACACTTTTCCAATGAAAGTTAAAATTGTCTGCTTTAATTCATCAATTGCTTATTATTTTTATGCAATAGGGAAAAACCTTTAGTGGTCTACATCTTCTCCAAGCGCAACGAGACAATTAGAGATTTTCGCAAATGCACAACCAGTGGCGGATTCTGCTGCAATGAAACAATAATGCACTGCGGAGGTATTTTTGTGCGAAAGCAATATTTAATTTGTAAACATTTTCCTTTGATAGTAATTGATACGTTTGTTTTTGTTGTTGTTTGCACAAGTCATTTTTTCACTGTTTTTATCACAATTTAGATATTCTCGCCCCAATCACAAAAATCTATTAAATAAGAAATTTACCATTTTACCTCGTGCCTTTGCATGAATTGTATCTCATCTCCAATCGAACTCATCAAACATGCAGCATTTAACCATGCATTCATACACAAAAGCGTACTTGGTAGTTGTGTCCGTTGTCGTGAAATATTGCACGTGTAGCCGTAGTGCTTATGTACTTAATGAAATCTCTTTGTTTGCAGTTGTTTACTTTTATCTTGCAATGTATAACTTAAAATTTAATTTTGTACGAAATCAAACAGGGAGAAACCATTGGCCCTGTATGTTATGAGCTCTGATAACAAAACTATTGATTTGTTTATAAATAATACCTCAAGCGGTGCCGTTTGTTCTAACGATCTTCTAGCTCACAGTGCAGGTACTAACTATCTATACTCTATGCTAACCAAACTGACATGTTATTTTAGTTTATCATTTATTAGTTTTATAAAATTTTAATTCACTGTCCAATATTTTTTTTATTTTTGATCTGAAAAATTATTTTATATTTCTTTAAACATAAATAAAATTATATAAAAAAAAACTTTTTAAAAATAAGCTTTAATGTACTAAAAAGTAGAAAATAAGTTGTTTTTAAGTCACCTGTATCTTACTATCCATAAAAGCTTGGGGCGCTCATGTGTTCAATATTTGTCAAACAGTTACCACAATATTTTATTTAAATAATTTTTTGCAAATAGATTCTAGTAATGAAAGATATTTTGAATATGGATATTGAGCGCACAAGCTTTTATTAATAGTAAGATACAGGTGACTTGGAAACAACTTATTTTCTACTTTTTAGTACATTAAAGCTTATTTTTAAAAAGTTTTTTTTTATATAATTTTATTTTCTACTTTTTAGTCTTCCATAAATTCAATTTTAGAGCTCTGAAATTTTTCGCAAAAAGAATTTTAAACTTGCAGAGCAGTACACAATATTTAGGGTATTCACAGTGTTTCCTATCGTCATATGTCATATCCTCAATTTAACAAATAATACGGCAGTGATCGACCCTAATATTCGTGGCATATTTGTGACGCGGTGAGTTGTTGCTATTTTGCCAGCAGGGCGCGGCAAGTAAGTTCCTATCGTTTTTCATTCATGTGTGGTGTACCTATAATTATAAACTGAAGCCCAAGTGTGTAGTTGCTTGAAAAGTGCCACGCCCCTTGTCCTACGCCCATAAAATTTTACCAGTGGGACGACACATCCAAGAGGCGACTGCATACGAAATTTCAATGCTGCACGACCTTTAGTTCCAAAGCTAATCGAGATCAAAAATTTGGTTTGTATGGGCGGTGCCACGCCCCCTTATCCAGTGCACGCCTTATTTTCTCAGTAGAAGGATATGGATATGTAGTAAGTTCCTACCGAGTTTCATTGATGTGTGATGTGTAGTTCTAAAGTTATACACAAATCTGGAGTTGATAAAAAAGTGCCACGCCCCTTATCCTACGCCCATAAAATTTTACCAGTGGGACGACACATCCAAGAGGCGACTGCATACGAAATTTCAATGCTGCACGACCTTTAGTTCCAAAGCTAATCGAGATCAAAAATTTTGTTTGTATGGGGGTGCCACGCCCCCTTATCCAGTGCCCCCTTATTTTCTCAGTAGAAGGATATTGATATGTAGTAAGTTCCTACCGAGTTTCATTGATGTGTGATGTGTAGTTCTAAAGTTATACACAAATCTGGTGTTTATAAAAAAGTGCCACGCCCCTTATCCTACGCCCATAAAATTTATTGATTCATGTATTGGGCTCTAGATTAGGCATGTATGCAAAGTTTCATATCTCTAAGTAGTCGGGAAGTGGGTGAAAAATTGATTACTAGATTTGACGACATACATACCTGATTTGAAGTTAATATAAAGCTTATAAAAATAAGTAAATTCTTGATTTTTTAGTACTATTATAAGTAATGTGCAAAATATATTTAAAGGATAATAGAAAAGCTCAAATAAAGTTTTGCCTGCTCAAATATTTTTGAAATTTAGGTCGACAACTGTGGAAGACAAGCTTTTTCAAAATCGTAAAATTTTCTAATTAAAACTCGAGTATTATTAACATTTATTATAGAAAACTTGAAAAATCCACAATATTTTCATCTTCTTATTTATTTGATACAATATATTTAAGAATACAGTTTTATCCTATATTTTCGAAATATTTTAAACTATAGTGCTATCTCGCTTGCACGCAACTCCTTGATAATCACAACACCTACATTTTTTACATTGTAGACTATTAACGCTACTTTTCATAAAAAATAGCCTCGCTTATTACAACTTTCACATCAAATCTTTTGATGCTCTGCTACAGATGAGAAGTTTTTGGAACTGCCACGGTTTCTATTAGTTGCATTAAGCGATCTAACATTAACAAATTTGACAGCCCCTAAAAGCGGTTCCTATAACACTAAGCTTGGCTTTCAATTAAAGATATTGACAGCAAAAAATGATCCCTCTCCTCTTCTAGTGAAACTAACTTTTGCTTAATCGAATATTGTAGTTTGGAATGTTTTCCCCAGTAGTTTGGTTAACAATTTTCTGTGCATAATTTTAACTATGTATTATTATTGATTTCCCTGTAGTTTTGTAATTTAACCCGAACTTATACAAATACGAGTATAAGCATTCCTTATATTTGTGTTAATATTTTGTAAATGGATTCCAATTGCTTCGATTTGTGTATAACTAAAACCTCTTCCCTAACGCAGTTGATACACTGCCCTTCGGCGGCGTGGGCAACAGTGGAATGGGATGCTATCATGGCAAATTCGGATTCGACACGTTCACACACAAGAAGTCGTGCCTAGGCAAGGATCTAAGACCGTTGGGAGAACTGTTGGCCTCGTGAGTTGGTCTGATCGCATTCCAAAATGTTACAATTTAATTTTCTGCTCCGCGCTCTTTGCAGTGGACGATATCCGCCGTACTCTGATCGCAAGGCGTCTTTGCTGGGTTTCTTGCTGCGCAAACGCCGTCCCTTTCCGAAATTTTACCTCACACACATACTGGCGCTTGGCCTGGGCGTCGGGCTCACACTACTAATCAATCATTATATGCAGGTAAATATGAATATTGGTTCGGTCTGCTCATTGGAATCCGCTAATGCCGCTCATTTCGTTTATTAATTCTCTATTTCGACACTCATTCAACACATATAAAGGGCAAGTTATTATCACGTTAAGCTCACATACCCTCCCTCCTGTGGTGATCGGCGCAGGGCTTTGCATTCGAAAGCAATTGTAAAGATCAGTTTTCTCTTCGATTGGCTGAACTTTGCGTCGATAAGGCATCGGGCATACATTCACATGCGGGTCTAATCCAAATACAGCATTTTTACACTTACACTTTATGCGCATGTGGCTTTACTGGGTCACGCTCTGATTTCCATAGATATATAATTGCATATACTAACTTTACATATACATATGGAAAAATCATGTAATTTGTATTTCTTTACTTTTTGTTAATGTTTATGTCACATTTTTTGGATAGAGTTTCGTGTCTCTGCTAATCTAAAGTGTTGCAACTTCCTTTTGTTGTATTAAAATTTATGTTACTATGATTTTTATTATTGTTCTTGTTTTTTGCAGCGTGATAATAATTGATTTAATTGATTGATTTACTTTTGGGGCTGAAATATGATATAAGCAGCTTCATGATCCGGTATATTGCTTTTTTAATTTCTAGATTGTATAGATATTGTTATTTAATCATGGTCATATTTTTTGCTACGATATATATAAATATGCACATGAAGTGCATACGTACATACATGTGAAATTGTTGCACTTGAGCTTTGTGCCCCATTTCAAATTGATATTTTCGCAAAAGTTGTATTGGTAATTGCCACAGGCTCTGAATATTGTTATCCATTTAAAAGGAGTATTTTTTTATATGTTATAAATTAGTATAAAATAAAATTCTTAATACACATGAAATCGTTGTTTTATTTCAAAACTTTATCTAGCAAAAGTCAAGTAAAATCCAAATATCACACGGTTAACTTAATAACATGTGTTTCTCGATCTATTTTATCACAAGTGATGGGATGGCGGTTGAAAAGTAAATTTAAATAAAGATTTAATTACCGAAATAATAATTGTAGTAAAGGTTGCAAACGTACAGCATGCCACATACATAACACATGCAACATGCACACATATGTATATAGAAACAAGCGTAAGTTAAAAGTAGCCTTGTATGGATATCATGCTCTTAGGGCGCCTCGGGAAAAGCGAAAGCATTATATGATGATTTTATGATGAAAGCTACCAACTCCACAACTCCAACAACCAAATACAAAAAATAAAACAAGGTGCACTTGGTTGATAACATTGTTGAAATTTATTAAATAAATTTGTTTGTATAAATAAATAATAAATTTTACAAGCAAATTACATTATATCTGTGGTCATATGCAATAACGACTTAAGTCGAAAACAACTGTTTCGAGAAAATGCAATTCGAAATTTGAAATGCACATAAGTGCATGTACATAAGTGCATGTGTTTTTTTTAAATAACTTTTTTTCTGAGATGGGTACAGATACCGGGGTTTGAACAAAATATGCGCATCAACGTCAGGAATACAGTGGTAACGTCAACTCAATTTCGTCTTAAGTCGACTTAAGTCGTTATTGCTTTTGACCACAGATTAATCATATAAATTCAAGGATTTTAAAAAACTTTTTGGTTATATCTATATATATTTTGGTACAACCAAAATGTAAAAATTGGTTCTAATAACGCAAATGGTTTTACAACGGAATTGGTACTAACAATGGAATAGTATGTACTAATAAGGGAAATAGTTCCAAGGTTGCTTTTATGGAACCAAAAATATGCAACGCTGTAAGTTTAGCTTGTATCTATTGTGAACTAAATTTAACACAGAAGAAGAAACACATGAAAAATTCTATAAGTACATTCGCTTTTCGACACGAAGAAATTAAATTTGCGTAAAAATGCTAGCAACGCAAAGCTAGAAATAAAAGAATCACATTTTTTCTTAGTTTAGTGGAGGTGTTGTGTGTAATGATATGAAGTTAAGATGTGTCTGTGAGAAGTGAATAGTTAATGTATTTGTCTATTTCCCCTACTACCTGAAGCGCGGATTCCTTAACTCTTTAACTCTCCCACGACCACAAACCGCAATCACCTCCCCTACCAAAACAATCAGATACAGAAAGCAGAGAGAATGACTATTTTTTCGCCACATTTTAATGAATGAAAGCTCCCCTTTTGGAAAAAGGGTGTCAAAAACATTGGGTGTTGTTTGAGGACGCCACGCCTTGTGGGACGAGCGAACCATAAAATTGCTTCTAAGAATTGAGATGGAAAACGACTCTCTGAAATCTGAACACAGTGGACGCTCACGACGATCACGCAATCATAACAACAATAGTGGAAGTGGTGGAGGAGGTGTTTCAGGAAGTAACGGCTATCGAGATCGTACTCGCCATTCGCACCGCAGCAGCACACATTCCAAGTCAAGTAGGAGTGGGCAACAGCGGGGCGACATGGCGCCCTTTCAGACGAGTGTGAACATGACAGGTGAGTGCCTGGTCATCGAACTTGAGCGATTTTCTCACGTATTTGGTCCTTTACAGGTGAAGAGAATCGTGAGGGGCAAGAAATAATCGAGGTGCAAATACTGCCGCAGGACGAAAACTGGGGTGAAAACACAACCGCCGTCACGGGAAACACTTCTGAGCAGAGCATATCCATGGAAAACATTAACAACGCGTGGCACCGTGAAAACGAAGCGAGCATTGGCTTTGCGTGTCGTCGCTATCTGAAGTCGGCCTTCTCGTTGCTGCTGGGCTTTGTGTCGTTTTTCTCGCCAGTGGCTATGGTAGTGATGCCGCGCATGGGCTTCTTCCCTTCTGCCTTCGACCATCCGGAGCTGACACACACAATACGCATACAATTGCTCGCCTGCAGCAGCGAATGCAAAGGCCTTTTGGTCTCGTTGGTAGCGCGACTCGTTCTGCTGGCCATCGGTCTTTGGGCGCTGTTTATGCGGCGTTCGGCCGCAACGATGCCACGCATTTTTCTGTATCGCGCCACAGTCATGCTCCTGGTGACTGTTTGCACATTTTCTTATTGGCTCTTTTATATCGTGCAGGTATGATGTGAATAAGCGAATAAGCTTCACATAAACCCCTCTAAAATGTTCCATTTTTCGGCGTCAGGTCACCAACGGCGCTAAAGTTGTAGTGGAAACAGGCGGAGACGCAGTGGACTACAAATCGCTTGTTGCCTATGCCACGAATCTGGTTGATACGCTGCTATTCATACACTACATAGCGGTAGTGTTACTCGAGTTGCGGCACAATCAAGCCATGTTCTATGTGAAGATAATACGTTCTCCGGATGGCGTGTCACGGTCCTACATGGTAGGCCAGTTGAGCATACAGCGTGCCGCTGTCTGGGTACTGCAGCGCTATTACGTAGATTTTCCTATATTTAATCCATATTTGGAGCGCATTCCTATCTCGAAGTCGCAACGCAACAAGATCTCTACCAGCTTTAAGTACTATGAAGTGGACGGAGTAAGTAACTCGCAACAGCAGAGCCAGAATCGTGCAGTGCTGGCCGCCAACGCACGTCGCCGTGATTCCTCACACAACGAGCGCTTCTACGAAGAGCATGAGTACGACCGCCGCGTAAAGAAACGCCGCGCACGTTTGATCACTGCTGCCGAGGAGGCCTTTACGCACATAAAACGAATCAGCAGTGAGCCAACGCCGGTTGTGCCACTCGATCCACAAGAAGCGGCTCAGGCGGTGTTTCCTTCAATGGCTCGAGCGCTGCAGAAGTATCTGCGAGTGACGCGTCAACAGCCGCGTCACACCTTTGAGAGTATCCTAAAGCATTTAGCACACTGTCTTAAGCATGATCTATCGCCACGTGCCTTCCTTGAGCCATACCTAACCGAGGCGCCTGTGCTGCAGAGCGAAAAAGAACGCCGTTGGGTACAATCTTGGGCTCTCATATGCGATGAACTGGTCTCCCGACCCATATCCAACGAATGCACCTTTCAGCTCATACAGAACGACGTTTCGCTTATGGTCTCCCTACACAAGCTGCCGCACTTCAACATCGCCGAGGAAGTGGTCGATCCGAAGAGCAATAAATTTGTACTGAAACTCAACTCGGAGACATCGGTATGACAGCAGACAACAGCGACGGTAACTCCGGTAACTCCAACGCACAGTAATCTAACACAGTCCTCGTATTTGCATATTTTCGTGTAGGTGGCGGGGAGCAGAGGCTTCCTTATGCAGAGATCTCTTTGTCTGCATTTGAAGCTATTCTTTGCAGAAAGTATTCTCGAAGCTCTACAAATATCTTTACAGTAATACTCAGTCCTATTGAATCCTATCGACACACACATATACATATACACACCACATACACATATCAAAAGTTATTATCATGTGCCCTGCCTTAAAAGTTCCCATAACCAGAAGAGCACCATTTGGCAGCTAACAGCTAAAAAATACTATGCAAGTTTTTTGACGTCAGACCGCAGACGTAAGCTCAAAATTTTTAACAAAGGATTTAACTTTTCAACTTAGCGTAACTAACTACTAAACAGCATTTTAGCATATAAACTGGTACTTGAGAGAATTTTGCATTTATATACTTATTGTATTGTATACTTAGAGCGAATTCGATTCATTATATTTATGTTTTTGCATTTTTAGAAAGTTTCCTCTATATTGAATGTGTACTATAAACTGAAATTCCTATGACAGCAACAAATGCGAATCCTAAACTATTTATACTCCGCAACTTTACAATATCTCAATTTAATTCGAATCACTCACAAAGTACGTGTATACAAATTCTACAAACATACATACATACATATATCTCAGATGAATGGAGCAATGACAAATAAGACGAGACTGCTGAGCGTTTTTAGACACGTTTTTAAAAAAAGATTGCCATAAGCAAACTAAACTGTATGATGAAAGATACGAAATAGTTCCATATTTGTATGCAAATTACAATATATTTAGATAAGGCTATGTATGTATATGCAAAGTAATGCATACATATAAAAATGGCAGTAATTCGTGTCACAATACTGTCGGAAGCGTTCCACATTTTTGCTTAACAATTTTATACCGCAATTCTACAGCTACAACCTTACAAATCTTTACTTTGTATAACAGTTGTATGAAACATATAATTTATTATATTTGTATCTTAAACTCATAAAAATACATATATATGATTTGAATTCATGAAGAAACTCGAGCTTTTAATTGGGACTGTCTTTTTAGGGTTCCGTTCCCCTAAAAGGGAAAAAACGGGAACACTTACTATAAGGTCACTTTTGTTTTGGGGGTGTGTATATAAAACGACCTTTTTTTAATCGTAGAAACCTGAAATTTAGCACGATGTTAGGTCTTAATAACTTAAACACATTTTCACTATAAAAAGTTAAGAAATATTTTTATAAATTTTTTTTTATAATTTTTAAAGGTTTTCGGGTGGGGCGAAAAAAAATAAAAATATTTTTTAATCGTATCGTGTGGGGTATCGTTAGAAAGGGCTACATCCATAGATTATAGAATGTATTTTTTTCAATTTTATGTAAACGGGTTAGGAAGATATAAGAGAAAAACCGACCTGTCCCCACATGATCCAACACGCTCAGGACATTTCTCAAACTAAAATTTTGATAAAATCGGAGTAACTAGGTATTTTATCACGCATTACCGTAGGGGTGCAGCTTTTTTCGATTTTTTTATTTTTTTTTGATTTAAGATGACCCCTTCAGGAAAAAATTTTTTTTGTTTATATCGAGTGGGGTATCATTAGAAAGGGCTACATCCATGTATTCCAAATATATTTTTTTTTAATTATTTTAAAAAAATATTGTAATAGAGATGCATCTAATAATCGTCACCAATTGAATCTGTGATTATAAATAAGCAACACACATAGCAATTTCCAGTTTATGATAAAATTTGATAATTTGTACAACATCCAGTCCGCAGCTCTGCGTTCTGCTACATCCAGTCCTCCTCAACTTTCTCATTATTCACCTCAGTTTACTTTAAAACTGCTTTTGGTTATAATTGGATGGAAATGTATGGGCAGAAGTTGACAACTGCAACATTTTGCGCAGTTTTGTTAATCTAAAAGATTTACATTCAAAATGCTTTTCAAACTGATCAATAATCGTTAATTTTCATATAAAAATGATATTTGACTCATTCATGTAAAGTTTACATTGTAAACAGTAGAAAACTGGCGTTTTGAGTAATGTTGCCATATTCAAAGTTTTAACTGTAAATTACAGTTTTTTAGACAAGCTCACAGTTTTTAAAATTACCTCCTAGTACAAATTACAGTTTTTTTTTAAATTTCAGATTTGAAAGAATAAATTAAAATGTCTAAAACAAAATGAAAATGTGATTTAAATCGTAGTACTTTCGTATTTAAGCTTGTTATTTTATTTAAAATGAATTGTTTTGTGTTATTTTTGTTTAATAAAATTTAAAAAAACCGTATTTTCACAAAAATCTTTTCGGTTTTGAAGGTTACAGTTTTTTGGTTGAAAATACAGTTTTTCTTTTAGGAATTTACAGTTTTTTGGAAAAAAAAATCTGGCAACATTGGTTTTGAGCGAAAACCTGAACAGCGCCGTGTTGAATGTGGAATCGGGGTGGTGGATTTCGCAAATTTCCGGCTTTGCTGCCCGCAGTTCTAACTTGATGGCCAAAACCTGATCGTGGAATTGCCGGTTTTTTGGGCCATCAAGTTCTAGTGTGAGTGCGTTAGTAAAAAACGTATATGTATATCGAAGCCGGACGAGACAGGTAGACTGTGCGTCTCTCTTACTCTGCCGGTGATTTGTTGTTGGCGATGTTGCCAAATAAATGATATTTACTCAAGATTCTGATTAATTTTCGACCAGCAAAATGAAGAATTATCTTCAAAAGAAGAGAGATTTTGCATTTTGCTACGCAGCTACGAGTAGCACAGTGCAGAGTTGCTATAAAAGCGTACTTATACCTGTAGTACTATTTTTAAATTACCCTTAGGATTTTGTACCTTAATTTTAGAACTTTTTACTTAACAGTTTCGTAGGAGGGAGTATATACTATGCATTTTTCCACCAGTGAAATAATATTACTCAGGCTGTAGGGCAGAAGACATCTGCAACACTTTATGCAGTTTTATTAGTTTTATTCACCTAAATGCAAATGCATTTCAAATTGCTCAAAAATCGTTCATTTTCATACTATAAAAATGATATCTGACTCATTCTGAGATGTAAACAATAACAGTACGGGTACCAAAATTTTCGTACTCTTGTATCATATTTTCTATGGAGTTTTGTACGACGGTACCAAAATTTTTCCTTTCTTGGAACAACATAGAACTTTGAAAAAATCGATTTTTCAAACGCGGCAAGCAAAAAGTGCTGCCACATTTTATTGTTCGAAATTGACAAAAGAGGCATGAAAACAAAAAAACGTGTGAAATGGAGGGCTTACAGTTAAAAAAATTTGTGTCAGCATGATGTACAAATCATGCAAATGAAAAAAATATCATTTGACACACATGGTATTAAAGTATATCCGTATATCCATTTAGTCGCCAGAAAGTGCAGGACTCCTTGTTCAGTTGGCAGAAAGTATGCTATGCGGAAATGTGTAGTTTTCAGTTACAGTATAATTTATTGTTAACATATTTGTACATAAAAATTTAGTTAAATTTTTAAAACCTTGAATTGATCTGTAATAGACTTGATTTTCGTTCGCAGCCAGAATTTATATTTTTAAAAATTCTGGCTTCATAATTTTTTTTTTGCTTTCCAGCACTATTTTTGTACCAGACATTACAAATGTGCCTGGCAATACCGCACCAGTCGAAGTTGTTTTTGATTTTGTGAAATCATCCAATCATCCTCGATAAATTTTTTTGCATTGGAAAAATCATAATTAAAGAAAGAAAATGTCCAATCAAGATGAATTAATTGCGCAGTTCATAGAAATAAGCGGGGGAGAGGAGAGTGTAGCTCGATTCTATTTATCAAGCAGCAATTGGTCTTTGGAGGTGAGTGTCGCTTGTCGCTGCGCCGGTTATTGCAGATGCATTGCTAAAATTGTTTCATAGGATGCACTCGCCAATTTTCTGGGTAGCCAAAGTGAGAATGACAATGTAGCACCTGAAGTTCCCACGATGGCCTCGGCAGCCGCACCGGACGACCCCGCCCAAACTCAATCCTCTCAAGCCGAAGGCAGCGCTGCTGAAAAATTTGGAAAATCTACAACAAAGCCAAGGTAAGAAGGAGGCTTTAGCCTGTATTACAAATAATTGTTTACAAGCGTGTGTTCGGTTAGATTCGGTACCTTGAATGACATGACAAAACGTTCAAGCAGCGAGGAGGAAGGTCAAGCCTTTTACGCTGGTGGGTCGGAGCGTTCAGGACAGCAGGTTTTGGGTCCACCCAAGCGGAAAAATTTTCGGGAGCAATTGACAGACATGTTTCGCATGGCGCAGGAACATGGCGGGCCTGAAAGTACTCCAGCGCCTTCCACTTCGTCAGGCGCCAGCTGGGGACAAGGTGTGCGCTTAGGTATGACAGATAGCGATCACAGCGTCGTGAAAGTGCCCGATGCTAATAAAGAAGGTGGCGAGAAAGGTCCCGTGGTCGTGTTGAAACTGTGGAGCCAAGGCTTTTCAATAAATGATGGCGAGCTGCGCCTTTACGATGATCCGGAGAACAAAGAATTCTTGGAAACTGTTATGCGAGGGTAAGTGGGAAGTATTTCGATTGATATACAATACAATATTTTCGTGTGTTACTGCAGTGAAATTCCACACGAGCTCCTAGAGATGGGTTGGATGGTTAACGTCGATGTTGAGGATCACCGACATGAGGAATATAAGAAAGGCTCCAAGCCGAGCACTTTCAAGGGTTCCGGGCACGCACTGGGAAGGTAAATTAATAACGTCGAAATCAATTTTTTTTATAATTTTCATTCTTCTCTTTCTTAGCCCTGTTCCCAATGTACAGGGCATGGTGACACCAGATCCCCCTGCCACCAATGACGGCACTGCGGTCACGACTAACTCTAGCGATGACGAGAAACGCGCCAAAGAAAAGCTGAATCTGAACGCAACGGCACCGATTACCACGCTACAAATTCGGCTCGCCGACGGCAGTCGTCTGGCGGCGCAATTCAATCTCTCGCACACAGTTGCAGACATACATGAATACATACAAAAGTGGGTTTGGCAATATGCATCCTATGTCGGATTTATAATAAACAGACTCATTTGTCGTTGCAGCGCCAGACCACAGTATGTTGACAGCACATTTATTCTGGTCTCGTCGTTTCCTACGCGTGAGTTAACTGATAATGCGGCCACCATCGAGGGAGCTGGGCTTAAAAATGCAGCTGTTATGCAGCGTTTAAAGTAGAGGCTCACAGTGGGGGAGTACAACACCCACTCTTTTTCCCACATGCGACAATTATTGAATAACTGAAATGAATTCCCAAATGCTATTAAAACTGAAGCGTTTTTTAGATTTTGTTATTTAACGGAGTGTAGCACTTAAAATATACGAATTATAACACAAGACCGCCGAAAGAAGATAAAACCAATTCAAAAGTTGATAGGGTAAGAACAAATTTATTTACACTTAAAACATTTAAAAAAAATTTGTCAGGTCTTAAAGCAGACCACTTCCCTGCATGGCGGCACCGCGGCGCCTATTGAATGATTAAATTTGATGGAAGATTAACAAAAGGATTTTCGATGTGGGATTCGAAAGTTCAGTGCCATATGTGTACGAATGCACTTTTACCAAAGTGATGTCAAAATTGTATTAGAATTGACAAACCGAATATCATGTTGCCCCTTAAAGCTAACAACCTCTAAACAAAGACGTCCACCTCGCTACGGACTGCTTGGAGATGCTGCATAAAGTCTTCCCGCAAAGAATTGCGCCAGTCGTGTAATCCGTCCTTGCCCACGTGCACGCATTTAATGTAAGTATGGGCAAGAGCCGCGGACACAGGCAGGGTTACACTGTGCGCAGAAGGGTTAGTAACAGCCGTTGAAATCGAGATGTGCGGCCGATACAGAAATAGTCGATGTTTCTGGCGCACTTCTGGGTCGTACAACGTGTTATCCATAAGCAGTTTGTTGGTGTGATCGGTGTGATCAACACAAACAGCAAATGTGGCCAACTCAAAGCGGTTCACTTCGGTGGCGTATTGATGCATGGAGCGCAAAAAAGAATGCGAGCTGTTCAGTCTCGCATTGGGGTAGAAGAACTCAGTTGGTGTTAATAGCAGCGTGAATCGTGCTAAGTTTGTGTTGCGCATGAGGCAATCCATTTCGAGGATGCGCCGCAAGCGTTCCGTAGAATTCGCGTAGGAGTAGGGAAAGTTGAACGGCTGCAAGTGAAGATGCATATTAAGACGACGCACCATCAGTAGTGTTTGTCGCGGCACTTCATCGCCATTGTAGACAATGAAATGTTGTATGCCTAAGGCGTGATGGTGCAAAAAGAACTGCAGTAGTTCTGACTCCACACGGGCAGAGCTTGAGCTGCTATTGTAGTTCACCAAGTCCACACACACGGTAGCCAATTGTGGCGTGAACGTGGGCTGCTGTTTTTCTTGCGGGATGCGCATATAACGTAACTTCAACTTGTGTGAACTACTCGCTGGAACTGTCACATCAGTGAAAACTGCACTCTCCGGCTGCCCAAAGTCTCGCGTCAGTCGGCAATAGAAGTTGTAGGTGGTGAAATCACTTTTGGCCTCCTCAAGCTCATCGACGCGCTGAAAGCGAAATTTACCCTGCACACTGCGTGCGCCTCCGTCGTAGAGCAAGGAACATCGAAAATTCACTACTGCACTCTTTCCAACCACAACAATAGCAACCACTTCTCCGCCCGCTACTAACTCGTTTCGGTTCCAGTAGGCAGCATACGCATGAAAGCCGTCACCGATTACCTGCCACAGTGGCAGCGGTTGCGCAAAGTCCACTTGATCTTCCTGTTTAGTAGCGTTCTCCAACTGCCGCAGAATTACAGAATCACTGCGGCCAAAAAAATTCATTACATTCAACACATCTTTCAGTCGATTGTTCTCGCTCTTATACATGAGCAGCACAGCGACACTGATACATGAGAGCAGCAAAAGAATGAGCTGCTGATATTTACGCATTTTTAACTTATTGTATCTGCGCTTTGTTTCATAGAGTTTAGCCGTTTAGCCTTTTGTAATTAGTTTAATTACTAAACAAATCAAAAGCCAGTCGGCAATTCACAATAATCTGCACCACCTTGCCACATAGTTTGAGAAACATTTTGCCGTCGTTCCACTTTCAAATGGAATTGTTGTTTGTTGTTGAATTTCCATTGTTTGTGCCAATTTTTCCATTGCTAGTACCAATTTAGTAATTTAGTGCGAGTCATTGTTTGTACCGCGAACCGGTTGTTAGGTTGTTACATGTGCTTATGCAAGAAGTTTCGAAAGACCCAAAATATGTGTTTTGCTTAGCAAATTTATTATTTATTTATCTAAATAAATTTACGTATTACAAATATTTTGATGTTTTATTTTTTGGTATTTGGAGTTGGTAGTTTTCATAGGGTATTTCTGCGGAACAGCTGTAGGCTGTGACAGTTTCTCCCAAAAATATTTTCTATAAGAGAAAAAGAAGAAGAACGGAAAAGGCAGTAAAATTCACATGGCGATGATATTTTAGCTGAATGAAATTCTGTCAAGATTTTTGCGTTTGAAGTACATAATGACTGCAAGTTGGCGACCTCTTACGTCCGCTCGTGTTTTACATAAAATCCAAGAACTTTCAGTTCCCCAAGATGGGCAGCAGTACATGATAAATCGCAATCCACGGAATCTGGAAAGTCTGAGAATCGCCTATAAGCCAAGTGGATACCATCTAGAAAAACCCGGTCGTTCTTACTGGCATAAGTTGGTATTAAGTGTGAGTGGACGATACGTTACCGCGGAGGTTAGGCATTTCGAGAATGGACCCGTAATCAGTGCCAGCACCTCCGAATGGGCAATAAAGAAGCAACTATTTAAAACAAAAGATACCGTCGCCTTTGTGAACTTGGCAAGAGTTCTGGCTGCACGTTGCCTGCAGTCAGGAGTCACTGAGATGCTATGCAACATGGAAGCAGTTCCCGGTGGCAAAACAGAAAAGTTTCTCAACATTCTTGTGGCGAATGGCGTAGCCTTGAAGGAATCTGAGCGTTATGTAGCACCAGCGCCATGGGATGCAAAACGTCCGGAGCGGCCATGGGAAATCCTAGAAGATTCATGATTCATCAGCGTTCGTCCCATCCATTGCGAAATAAGAAGTCATATACATTTTCAATAAATGTTTTATTCTAATTACATCGAATAGTTTTCTTAAGAAATAAGGATGACAACTATCGACTCCTTTATTCGTACTTTTCCTTGATGTCTTTCCATTGTTTCTGAAAAGCAAATAAACCCACATTGAGGCTTACATAATACATTTTAATTTAGTGTACTTACGCCTTTGTTGACAGAATCGTAAATAGCCTCCGAAGCCAAATTAAAAGTACGCTCAAAGAAAAACACTGAAGCCATGATGGCTACTGTATAGGTAGATGTCCTTTTGAACAGGGTATTATACACTGCCTTCATTTTTAACTTATTGGCTGTGAAATTTTCGAGCGCTGGCGAAAGAAATCCCTGTAAGAACCACTTTTTTTCTACCAATGTGTCAAATGCGTGTTGTCATATATTCTATATGAGCTGCCACATTAAGATAACAACGCTGCCACATTTAAGTTTTTGATGAGAGTCCAATGAAATGAAAACCTGTGTAACAAATTGTTACCTTTGCTCAAATAAATACATACAAGATTGTGAATTGGGCTATACATTTTCTATCGCGTTTTACTATAGCACAATTAGTTTCCTCAAAACAAAAACTTTATTAAAAGAGAATTCTTTGAGCAAAAATATCTGGAAAACTGTGAACCCTAACAAGTGTTAGCTTGAGTGCTAAAAATATAAGAAATTGAACTTCTTTGCAATTACATATAATGATCAATTTGACATGACATGATAATTGTACATCATTTGAGTTTTGCCAGCTCAATACTTTAGCTAATGATCTGTATCGTGTCCGGTCAATTGAACACAGTTCTGCAGTAATTTTTGGACAAAAGCACATCACAGAGATGAAAAATATAAATTGTTGTAGGAAATTCTCGACCTCTAAAAGCTCCAGTTTCTATTTAAACCAACATTCAGGAGATATGATCGATCTGTACGAGCAAAGCACTTGGTTTGAAAAGCATTTTAGGTTAGTGGGTGGTGGGAAAATGGAGTATGCGGTGGACACTTACTTTAAATAATAAAGGGTTAATTGGTGCAAGAGTTTGCAGTAGTTCTTTTTAGAATCCGCGATAGTCTCAGAGTGAAATTATCCTTTTAAAACCAGTTTTTCCAAGAAAATTTGACTAAATGCTGTGAAATGTTTGACTAGGGGATTTGATTTGTGATTTCCATATTCAGTGTAGTCTCCTGATCGTGCAGCCCTGAGCGGGATAGTGTATCAAAACAAATTTTAAAAATAAAAGGAACTGGAAAAGCGGGTGAAGAGGAACAAGCAACATCTTAAATGGTTCGCGTCGGCTGTTAAATCGGAAGTTGTCGGATTAACACAGAAAATACGTCTAAATCAAGTGCTGTGTAGAAATTATTAATTTAAAGGTGAGAACTTCAAGTGAATTATGTTAAAAATGACTTTGCGCGTTTTTTACAGTAAAGTAGTGTAAACAAAGAAAAATTCTGCGAATAAATGTCAATTTGACACTTTTCTTCTTCTTTGAGGAAAAAATTTTCTGTATTTGACATTCGACGACATTTGTGAATTACGGCTGGGGCAACGGTGGCAGATATGAGAAGTTCTCTAACAATTCGATTTTGTTTACAAAGTTTAAAAATTCATGCCGTTTAATTAGGAGAGAATTAGGTTAGGAAATAGCCAGCAATTCATCTTTTGGAGGCTATTTTATAAAAATAACTTGGGCCGCCATTTTGTATTTAAAAATAACCAAAGAATTACCTATAGTTATGTTTTAGACGAATTCGGTTTCTGGAGAATTTTATGTATCGAATCGGAATCATCGATTTAGACGTCCTTTTTCTTTTCCGGGAAAAAATCTTAGTCACTAGTTCGCTGTAAAAGGGAAATTAAGAGTTATTTTCTAAACACCAAATTATAAAAATGAATCAATTGATATATGCAAAATAATGTGTTCGGAATAAAGCGTTACACTCAAAAATGACAAATCTTTAGCTGACTCTTTTGAAGGCTCAACATTTCTGACATTTTCCTTCTTTGGTTTTCCTTTTTTCCTGGTTTCAATTCATCGAAATGCGGCACCGCCATTTTGAAAAAACGCCACACAGTTTTAGCGCGTTTTTTCGTTTGCAGCATTCTTTCTCTTTTCCTCGCGTAAAAAATGCATCTATGAAACAATTGTCAAATAAAAATTCTGTCAATTCGTGCGCTTTTTGCTCATCTTGTTCACAAACTAGGGATGCCAACTGTTTTTTTAACTCTGCCGTAGAAAATAAATGTCCCGATCCCCATGAAATCCTCCTCTACTTAAGTATTCTTCGGATATTCGGCGGCTTTTGAAGGAAAATTTTGAAACATGAGTCAGGAATAAAATGCTATTATATAAAACACATCAAAACACAATTTCTAACATGTTAATCATATTGATGCCACAAAACAAAACTTGTCAACGAATTTAATTTTACATAAAAAGTTAATTTTAACAAGGAAAACTGTAAATTTAGTAAATTTGTCTATACTCATATAGGAATGACATGTTTTACAAGTTGAAAAGAAAGAATTTAATGTTTCATGTAATTTTTGTTAATCAATATAATTGATCCACATTTTAGGTGGTTGATCCCAAAAAAGAAGTGTTGGATAGGGTGGACTTTTGCATAGTCCATAGTTATTTATGGCTTCCAATTATTTGGTCTGGACCTAAAGTTTAAAGGCCTTTCCAGTTACCCCGAACTCCCCTAAAATTTTTCCTGTCTCCGAATCTGTGTGTGCCTATTCTTCTGACTGAACCAAAGTCTACTTTATACCAAAAATATTTTTCGGGTTAGCCAGTGTATCTGATAATAGATTAATACAAATAAAAAGCGGCAGAAAATTCCCCGCATGATTGGATTACTCCCAAAGGCACCCCTGACAATCACAGCTGTCTAGTGCTGATATAGAGCGCCCCACAAGCTGGTTTGTACACGAAGCATTTGAAGAAAGAAGACGAGCAATTTTGAAGTTTAATTAATCAAAATTGGAAATTGTCATTTTTAGCGTTTTGTATACAAATGCGGTTGTCAAATACAACTCCAAAACAAATGAACGCACTTTAGCCGGAAAACTACTGTGAGCAAAAATATAACATTTGAAATGCAGTGCGAGAAAAGTCAATCGTAGCAATTGATGATTTTGCAGCGAAAGCCTACTTTGTGCAAAAGGCACAAAACTTTGGGAAAATTACTGAAATCGATACGAAACCGAAAATCGTTCGAAAGAACTCAGCAAGCGCGGCGAGGCTTTTGAGCTGACTACGTCAACGACAGAGGATTGAGAATTCATTTGAAAATCGGTCGGAAATATTGTTTGAAAGACGTCGGCGTTCGTTCAACTTGTAATTTAAAATAAAACTCAAAATAATTATACTGTACGCCGTTAATGAGAAATAGTGCTCTACGTAAATAAACTGAAATTCCCGAAACTAATAATTCTGCAGGTATTTTGCGCGGCAGTGTTATCGCCCAGTTTCTGCAATGTACGCTTGATTTGCCGAACAGCGACAACCGTACTGAATCGAGAAGTTGCGGAAACAAACACACAAGTAAACGCTTTTAAATGGACACGATGCACCATCAGGAGGAGGTCAACTCTGCGCTGGATCGACAAGTGCGCCAGGATATACAGGATATGGCGCAGGAGGCGCAGATTCAAGCACAAATCATCGAGCACGAAGGTAAAACAATTTTTAGCTTTTGTGCGGTGCAATCTTAATTTCCGTTCTCCGGCGACTAGTCATCTTGCTTTTGACTTTTCCACGACTGGCCAATGCTCCGCACACGCATACGTCAAATTACGTAATTTGACACATTTTTACAAATTCTGACTCGAAATGTCAGCGAGAAGTCAAACTTTACCTATTCCTTGTCCTTCAATTTTTTGTATACAAATGCCGGTAATTCCGATTTTGTGTGCGCAAAAGAGTGCGATTATTAAAGTGTGCTTAAAAGCATTTGCGAAATGAAATTTAGCGTTCGTTAATCTGTCATGGCCGCATGGCTCGCTCGGCTCGCTCGGCGTCGCCACTTGGAAAACAATTGACGCAATTGTGAGAGAAATGGCCTGCGTTTGCTCGTAGCCCTTTTTTTACCGTGGCATTTTTGCATTTTTGATGGTGTGCTCCTAACGTATTGCCCCTGTACCTTATATTATCTTTTACGAGTGACTGAAAATTCATGCAGAGTTTTTCTTAGCGCGAAATCGATTCCAATCGACGTCCAGCATAGAGGATGATGGACACGAGGACATCGAACAGGATGGTGTCACGGTGCTCGGCATGGTCGAAGCGGACGAGGATGAGGAGCACCACCACGAGACGATTTTGGAGGAAGACATAACGGAACATGATATGTCGGAAATGCAAGAGGTGAAGGACTACAAGGATATCATGATGGAGTCCAGTGACGGCAACATGGACACGTCCTCCATGCGCAAACGACGTGGGAATTTACCAAAGCATTCGGTTAAAATTCTAAAGCGTTGGCTCTACGAGCATCGATATAACGCGTACCCAAGTGATGCAGAAAAGTTCACGCTATCACAAGAAGCCAACCTGACCGTGCTGCAGGTTTGTAACTGGTTTATTAATGCGCGTCGACGCATACTGCCAGAGATGATACGTCGAGAGGGCAACGATCCGCTGCACTTCACAATTTCGCGACGTGGCAAGAAGCTAAACTCCTCTCTTAACTCCACGGGCAGTCTAAATGCCTCGAATACTGCACCGAACCCCATTACGGGTAGTCCTGCCTCGGAAGTTGTATGTTTTTATTACACATTGTACATTTTATTTGAAATATAAATGCATATATCTATTTCTGACAGATTGTTGGTGCCACCGAGGAGGTGGAAGGTGAGGAAGTGCACGATGGTGTGGCCAATGTACTTACCGCGCTGGGACATTTTGTGCAAACGCCTGGCGGTCATGTAGTCAAAGTGGAGCCGGACATGGAGTACGATGATAGTGTCATTTATAGGTATGTAAATCTATTTAAAACTTGTACCTTTCCCTTGCAACATTTATCCACGAATTCCATATGCACCGGTTCTCAAGATGGCAACAAGCAATTGCCGCTAATCCGCAAGGTTTCCAAAATCTGCATCCGCAAATTCAAGCAAAAATTTTGGCCAAAATTCAAGCTGCCAAACAGCGTCAAGCTGCAGCAGCTGCTGCCGCGGCGGCTGCTGCTGCTGTAGCGCAAATACAACCGCAATATTCCGCCTCCAATTTGCAAGCCAATGCGAAAGCCACCTGCAACAACAGTGCTATCTGCTCCTCCCCTACCCCATCCTCAAGCAATGCTGTCGCTGCCAATGCTCCACAATTTCCTGCTAACGCCAAGTATTTTTACTCCCAAACGCTCAATCAAATCTTTCACATTCAGAATAGTGTTGTGCCATCCAAGACGCAATTCCATAGCATGAGGTATTCCCCTCCATATTCTGCTTCCATAGTTTGATAGGTTGCTGTTGTTTTTTGTACGTATATACAAATAGGTTCTTTATTTTATAAATTTGTATAAAAATGGAAAACCAACAACTCTGTGGTCAAAAGCATAAAAGCATATCCAAAAGAATTTGTGTCCTTAAATTCTATATGAAAAAAATTTGAATGTTGCAATTTAAATCATCTCAGGTGAAAAGCAATTTTTTCACACTAGCCTATATCTCAATTTTAGTACAAGTCGAGGAGTCGAGGGGTGTTGTTATTCCTTTTGGCACAGATTTGCGGTTAATAGGGACGAATTGTGGCATTTAAAGTTGATTCCAATTGCCGGAACCGGGAGGGGTCACTCATTTTGCAAGTGCCTACAACGGAAAAACATATGTGAAATTCAATTTTTTGCACGATTTTATGGGATTTTGGAACGGGCTCCAATTGGAGCAACTTACGTTTTTTGGTAATTATGGAAGTTGTTTGCACTTCCTCCTGTGGCATTTAAAGTTGATTCCAATTGCCGGAACCGTTTTTGCCGTACGTTTTTTTTTTCAAAATCCTAGCAACAGTAATACAAAAATGAATTTGTCGATAAGATTTAACTTTTCTCTTGATTTGATATTATTCTGAGATCCACACTAGACTAAATCATTCTTTTCAGTTCAGTTGATTAGTTTTGTGTAGATTGAAGTAGAGAGATGTCAACAAAACGACGTTGCTTGTAGCTTGTAGCTTGGGCTTATTTTGGATACGACTTAGTTGGTTCTAAAATCAAAAAAGTATCACTTCTCCTTCCCCCGTCTTGCAGATCTGAAGACGATAGCGTCAACGAGTACGATTCCTGCGAGGCGCAAAGTGAAGAGGAGAGCAAGTTTGAAAGCTCCGATGCCTGGCAGAGTGTCATAAAGTAAGTAACAAAGGGACAATGTAGCGAGTTTGTTTGAGGCTCTATAATTATTGATAACATTAAGTGCTTCTTTTCTTAAATTTGTTTGTTTTTGCTTTCTTTTTCTCTGACATATACTCTGTAATACTTTTAATACTTCATTTGTGTATGATTTCGTTTTTATGCTTTCGAAATTCGTACATTTGAACCAACATCAAAAACAAACACCTTTGCATCGATTCTCTTGGTTGTGATGCATTTACTACGCTTTCGCTTGTGTGTGCCTAATCAACATTTCTTTTTACGGGGCTGCTTTCAGCACCGAGGAAGTAACAACCACCAGTCCGACGGCTACAAACAGCACCTACTGGACCACAGCGCCGCATCAGAATCTGGCGCAGCTGCCGCACAGCAGTGCGTCTGCGTCAAACATGTCGGGTGGTACGCTTGGTGAGATGTTCTTCGAAGTTTAAAGTGCTTTTGTCTTTTTTAACGCATTTTTCTTTAAATTTTTTCAGCTAACAATGTGATAGCAGCTGCTCAGGCTGCTGCCAATGTGAATGCCGTTGTCACCTCAGCTGAAGTGGCGGCTGCCGCGGCAACGGTGGGCGCCGAAGCCACTGTGGTCACCTCAGCCGCGTCTAATAATAATAATAATAGTTCTGTTAATAATTTAAATAGCAACAACACAATCAATGCCGTGCAGGTGCTGCATCCGGCAAGTCATCTGGTCAAAGGTACTGCGCTGCCGTAAAACTTTAAATTTTGATTATTAGATTGACTATTTTGAATTTTTTTCTGTTGTGCTTTTCCAGGCGTCATACGCGACGATAAGGACAAATTCAAGTGTCTGTATCTATTGGTAGAAACGGCGGTGGCAGTACGCCAACGCGAAAAGGAACAAGAGGAGGACGACGTAGTGCTTGGTAATTGATAAGGAGCGAGTTCCACCTAGACTTTTAACTGCTGCCAATCGAAGCAATTACAACACCACTCCTGACGCTCAACAAGCTCACTCGAAAGTGTAGAAATTCAGTTTTCAGTTCAGATTTAGCTCATACATTGGTCACAAAACTCTGCTAAAATGCCTATATCCCTATATCTATTTCACTGTATGCATTCTCTACAATATCTGCGCCTGCTTATATTCAATTAGGATTTTCTTACAATGGTTGATTTTTCAAATTAAGTTCTCATTTCATTACTTTCGCTTCTTGTTAACATATTTAAAAGAAACCTGTGTTTTTTCCGCAAAATAACTAAAATAATTTGAAGCATTGCCTTGCATTGCAAAAAGTGAATTTTCCGCATTAAGTACTTTGTTTCTGGTAAAATTTGTATTACTCAATGAAAGCAACTTCCCCAAAGAAAACAATTTACAATTTAAACTTTAAACTGTTTCTGTTGTATTCATAATTTCGAACTCCTATAAATAAAAGTACTATAAAAATTTGTAGGCTTATTTTAAATTTCCTTCTACATATAAAGAGATATCCCTACTTTCTATAGATATAGAAAATTTGCACTTAAAGCATAGAATTTGTAAATTAGACAAGAATTCAGTTGTAAAAAAACACTACCACCACTACACTATCTAATCTACAAAGACCCACTACCTATTTTTTACTATCCATAGTGTAAGGAAACTTTTTGGTTTTTTTCCTTTTCGAAGCATGTGACTCGCGCAGTTTACGGTGATTACATGGGCGGCTGTATTCATTTTGTAATTTTGATTACCTTTTAGATTTGAACTAAAATAGCACCTAAAACAAATAATTAAATTGTTGTCTAAAAATGGAAATAGAAAGAGGAAAATATATTTAAAAATAAAAGAAACCGCCAGTTGTATACAAAAAGGTAAATTTTATTCGACTGTTCCGTGGATATTCGAGCAAAAGAGAATCTGAGAAGTGAAGGTAATTTGTTGGGCAAGCAATAAACTACATACATACATAGTTGGTTTCAAACGCAAAACCCCAGCATTATAAATTGGAGTCCTTTGGGAGAAATCGACGGCTAGATGGGATGGGAAATGGACACTAATTTGAATGCATTGGAGCTCACGTGTAATTCTTTGCGATGCATTTAATTGCAGGTGGATACCAATTTGATACTCGGAAAATTGTTCTCGTAAAAAATTACGTGGTAGTTTTCATGAGATGAATTTCCTCAAAGAAAAATTGACCGAAATTTACAACGCTGGCCATGCATCCGCACAGCCAATGCAACGCTGCGGCCGTTGGCAACAAGTGGTCGTAAATGGTAAATGTATCGGTGAGGTTGAAATGGAATTGTATCTTTCATTCAACGAGTAAAACGCAAAGAAAGCGGCTGTTGGGTGCGTCGTCGTCTTCGCCGTTGTATTTTCGTCTGGTTCGGTCGTCGTTTTTTTGTACGTACGCAATTATTTGTAAAAAAAATTCCTCGCAAATTCGATTGGGAACAGCAGCAACAACAACAACGGTAAAAGTGCACATCGTATTTCTTGATTTTGCCCAAGAAATGCAACGTGAGACGCGAAAATCGCAGAAGTGTGGAGTGTGGAGATTTTGTAACGATTTTCGCCGTTTTTAACAATTTATTATTTCTTTCAAAGTATTTTTTTTGTTTTGCTACCAAGTTGTGTAGCGCAAGCATGTGCGAGTATCTGAAAGATACAAAGTTTAAAATAGCAAAAAATTGCAAGCACACAGTCAAGTGCACGAAATTGAGTCATAGATAGCAAGATAACAAAAAAGAAACATACATACTGTAAAAAACAAAAAGGGCCAATAAGAGTGGAAAAGGGTTAATACACAGTTCACGCGGAAATCGTGTTGTCGCTTGTGTATACCTAGTTGGAAATTTTTAGAATTAAAATAGTAACTCGTAATCAAATTATGAAAAAATTTCAAATATTACTATATCGTAGGTCAATAACTCAAAAATTTATTTACTGTGGTTGAATTACAATTTGTTTTGGTAGTTGCGCTTTTTTGCCACATTCGTTGGTTTCGAAAACGCCAGTAGAAGGCTTCTCTTGCATATTGCAATAGCAACGAAAATAATTGCTAACGCAACTGTGCAAGTCTTTAAAGGTTTCTTTCTCTCCTTCTAAGTACATATAGTCAGTGTTTCCGTAAAAGTCGAAAAAAAACAACAACAAAAAAAGAAGTGCAAAAAAGTAAAAGGCAGAAGCCGTCTGACCACTCTGAAGAGTTGCATTTTCTGGCTAACCAACAACAACACTATTACTGGACCGCATCCGGAAATACCTACCAAAAGCGGCGCAGTCGTTTAGGAACAAAGCCCACGGAGTGCACGCTTGCTGTGGGGCGGCGTGCGGTGCATAAGAATTTGTTGGCCCAAATTTTTTAATGGAATAATTATGTCATGGGATCTTCTTGTACGCGACGACACTTTCTGCTGTCAACATGCTTTCTGCAAATGGTAAGTTCCGCCACACTCACTGTTTAAGAATCTTTATTTCTACTCTGACACACGTTAGGAACCATATAAAATTTTAAAAAATAAGTTGCTTCAGACTTCAATTGGGTAGGATCTTAAATTTCTTCTGTTTTTTACAACAGTTATATCTGGATTTTTACTTTACGATCTAAAATGTTCAGTCTTAAATGCAACTTAAAGGGAAATGTTAATTTTCGGATTTGAACGACTGAGAAAAGAGATATGTACATACGAGTAGTTAATAATGGTTTAAGAATAAAAAAGTGTATCTACACACATTTCGAGACATACGACAATTGTTTGAGACCAGAAAATGAACGGTCTTAAAGTAATTCTGTGGTCAAAAGCAATAACGACTTAAGTCGACTTAAGACGAAATTGAGTTGACGTTACCACTGTATTCCTGACGTTGATGCGCATATTTTGTTCAAACCTCGGTATCTGTACCCATCTCAGAAAAAAAGTTATTTAAAAAAATCACATGCACTTATGTACATGCACTTATGTGCATTTCAAATTTCGAATTGCATTTTCTCGAAACAGTTGTTTTCGACTTAAGTCGTTATTGCATATGACCACAGAATTGTTGTTGAAAAGGCAGTCTATTCATCATACATACGTAGACTAAAAAATTTTATTTTCCCAAAAAGTGATGCTGCTGGGCCATTGTTGCTCCTGCTCCTGCTGCTTATGACACATCATAGCAATAAAATTCGTAAAGGAGAGATGGAAAAGTGCATAAAAAATGTCTGCATCTGCAATTGTCATGTCAACTGCTCTGAACTGCTGCCTTGCCGCTGCGTTGGCCAAGCCTCACTTGGCCATATTTTTTCAACATTCTCTTTGTCCTTTGCTTTGCATTGGCAACCGTGATAGAAATGAATAGAAAAGGCATTGCACATGCAATAAAAACAAGGTCCACCATCAGTTGCAGGCGAAGTCATCAACTACATGTGCCCCATGCAGCATTGGGCAGCATCCAGCATGCTGTAGCTGAAGTTTATCGCGGCATTTTTCTGCCAGATGGTTATTGCGAATTTTTTAGTCTGTATCCTATAACCACTTGACTAATTCTGGGTTTGAGTCTTACCGCCTCTTGTCTTTTGCTTATGAGTCTTTCCGCCTTTCTGCAATGTGGCTATATTTTTGTATTTCTTGTGGGTCATGCATCTTTCTAATAAAATTATTTTTTAATATTTTTATTTAATCTTTGTTACTTTCTTAAACCCTCAGTCAGAAAGCGAGAGCCATGAGTAGTGAAATATATAATTGAAATTGAGAACTCGGATTGGGAATGTAATTATAGCATACCAATTTTTAAGTTTTATTAGATAAATATAATATAAACATGGTTTGGATAAATTTCTTTGAAGCGATGCTATTGAAATTAAATACAAATGTTTCGAATGCTTAAAAATGTAAAAGACGCATTTGATTGAATTCGCTTCAGTTTCTATGTTGAGCCCGTGTCAGTTTTAGATACTGCCATTGTAAAGGGGGTTTGGACGCTTTTTTATATTATAAGCTTTATATTAACTTCAAATCAGGTATGTATGTCGTCAAATCTAGTAATCAATTTTTCACCCACTTCCCGACTACTTAGAGATCTGAAACTTTGCATACATGCCTAATCTAGAGCCCAATACATGAATCAATAAATTTTATGGGCGTAGGATAAGGGGCGTGGCACTTTTTTATAAACTCCAGATTTGTGTATAACTTTAGAACTACACATCACACATCAATGAAACTCGGTAGGAACTTACTACATATCAATATCCTTCTACTGAGAAAATAAGGGGTGACTGGATAAGGGGGCGTGGCACCCCCATACAAACAAAATTTTTGATCTCGATTAGCTTTGGAACTAAAGGTCGTGCAGCATTGAAATTTCGTATGCAGTCGCCTCTTGGATGTGTCGTCCCACTGGTAAAATTGTATGGGCGTAGGATAAGGGGCGTGGCACTTTTTTATCAACTCCAGATTCGTGTATAACTTTAGAACTACACATCACACATCAATGAAACTCGGTAGGAGCTTACTACATATCCATATCCTTCTACTGAGAAAATAAGGCGGGCACTGGATAAGGGGGCGTGGCACCCCCCATACAAACAAAATTTTTGATCTCGATTAGCTTTGGAACTAAAGGTCGTGCAGCATTGAAATTTCGTATGCAGTCGCCTCTTGGATGTCTCGTCCCACTGGTAAAATTGTATGGGCGTAGGATAAGGGGCGTGGCACTTTTTTATAAACTCCAGATTTGTGTATAACTTTAGAACTACAAATCACACATCAATGAAATTTGGTAGGAACTTACTACATATCCATATCCTTCTACTGGGAAAATAAGACGGGCAGTGGACAAGTGGGCGTGGCACCGCCCATACAAACCAAATCGTTTATATAGAATAGCTTTGGAACTAAAGGTCGTGCAGCATTGAAGTTCCGTATACAGGCCCCTCTTGGATGCTTCGTCCCACTGGTAAAATTTTATGGGCGTAGGACAAGGGGCGTGGCACTTTTCAAGCAACTACACACTTGGGCTTCAGTTTATAATTATAGGTACACCACACATCAATGAAACACGATAGGAACTTACTTGCCGCGCCCTGCTGGCAAAATAGCAACAACTCAACGCGTCACAAATATGCCACGAATATTAGGGTCGATCACTGCCGTATTATTTGTTAAATTGAGGATATGACATATGACGATAGGAAACACTGTGAATACCCTAAATATTGTGTACTGCTCTGCAAGTTTTAAATTCTTTTTGTGAAAAATTTCAGAGCTCTAAAATTGAATTTATGGAAGACTAAAAAGTAGAAAATAAAATTATATAAAAAAAAACTTTTTAAAAATAAGCTTTAATTTATTTAATGTACTAAAAAGTAGAAAATAAATTGTTTTTAAGTCACCTGTATCTTACTATCAATAAAAGCTTGTGCGCTCAATATCCATATTCAAAATATCTTTCATTACTAGAATCTATTTGCAAAAAATTATTTAAATAAAATATTGTGGTAACTGTTTGACAAATATTGAACACATGAGCGCCCCAAGCTTTTATTGATAGTAAGATACAGGTGACTTAAAAACAATTTATTTTCTACTTTTTAGTACATTAAATAAATTAAAGCTTATTTTTAAAAAGTTTTTTTTTTATAATTTTATTTGAAAAAGAAATTTAGATTCATATAATTTATTGCTTTTTTGAAATTTTAATGTTTACTTTACGCATTGCTTGTAGGTCACAAACAGTGTTGGTTTTCAGTAACTGTACTTATTGACCCTTTCCAAATTTCGAACTTCCCATTTAGAAAAAAAGGGCACGAATGCTTGGCTTTCGCCATATTTGTACTTGACTTTCCTTTTTATACTGCTTTTGCCTTTTTTGACTTTTTACAAAAAATATGCTGAAGCCGTTGCGCCGTTCGTCCGCCAAACAGTTTCTCATGTCGTCAGAATATGCTGTCATGCCTGTCATATTTCTCTTATGGCTTCACTTTGTGCTGTACATACATACATATGTATATCTTTGGAGTCAAATTTTTTTGTGAGTGTGTCATTTAGCTGATAAAGTAGCAGCGGTGGAAAAAATCCCACCGGAAGTGACTGGGATTTGTTTTCGTAAAAATTCAAACTGTTGCTGGTATGAAGTCAAATTTCGATGCTGCTCTTCGACTCAAAGTTCCGCAGAGTTTCCTTTTCATGAATGCTTTATAGCTTCGAACTGCATATGAGTGCCATATGAATATTTAACAAAATAGTTTTTTGTGGAATTCGACACAAGAATTATAGAAATTCGTGGCAAGTAAATAATCTTCAATAAATGTCTTTTCGCTGTAATGACAGTTCGTAGCTCGGGTAGTTGGTAATTTTTTGTGTTCATTTAACGCCGCGGCCATTCACGAGCGTGTACTAATTTTTACCTGTTCTATGTATACCACGAATAGCTGTACTCTTCATACCTTATGTTGCAAATTATACGTGCTGACTTATCATCCAGCTGGCATGCTACAATAAACACAACAATCCATTCGCTATTGTCATTGACACTTGAATTTGCCGTTGTTGTTGAAATTTGTATTATGTAGTCTCATTCTCAGTCGCACTGTGAGGTTATCTTTGAGTCATGCTTTTTAGTGGAATACAATTCTGTTGCTGTGAAAATGCATGCAGCGTCGGCAGCGAAGTGCATTAGTCATGAATATTTGCCGTCCCAAAGGTCCCAGGTAAACAAATGACGTTTACGTTAGCGCGTTGAGAAATGCTTTTTAGCATTTCCCTCTTCCTTTTGCACTGTGCATTCCGTACTCAGTTTCATTTCTTTCAAAATTTCAATTTGTTTTTTGCTTCTAATTTAGAAATGGTTGCTTGTGTGTTAACATTTGTCAATGCTTGTTGGTGTAACTTCGCCTGTGGACATTTTTTGTTTTCATACTGTCAGCACTTTTCGGCATTTGTTGTCACAGTGCCACAGCTGGGATGATGAAATTTCAATAAAAAGCGTATTCATTTATTTTGCCACTTGTTCGCAATAAATTAAAACAAATCATGCAGAATTAGATAATGGAGACATTTGGGCAAATTCTGTCGAAGACCGCCTGCAAGCATTTAAGATACAAAATGGTTTGGAAATTGTTGAAATTGTTCAGATTGAGGAGTTGTTGTAGGTGGACAGAGGGTAATTTCAAAATTTTATTTGAATGCTAAAAAAAAACGTTAAATATTAATTTTAAAGTGGTTTTCAAAATACATAGTACGTATAGTTTTGGGATAAAAGCCAGCTAGACTTTACTCCTCTCATTCGCTAGGATGCGCGTCCATAGATCAATGAAGCAATAATCGAAACCAACAACAAACAGCTCTATTCTGGCCTTCCGTTTTACATTATGAAAAAGTAACATTTGGATTATGGAAAAGTAACATTTGGAAAAACCTTTGATTGTGACTGTAATGCCAGCTTTGGGTTGTTGGTTAAAACTAACCTACATACATACATATCTCTTGAGAGTAAGAGGAGTTTCCTCGAGCTCCAATTTGATATTTCAGCATGAGCACTATCTGTGTTATTTACGGCTTCCGAAAATGGCTTCTCTGTTGTGTGATCGGTACAAGATGATTGGATACGCAAGTGGCTTTGTAGATAAATTTTCGAAATACTTATACATAGTTAGTAGATAGTGATTTATTTTCCTCTTTTATGGCTGGTTTTTCTCTTGGTTGTATTTAAAACAAAAAAGCCCACGAACTATTTAATACCTAATGAATCTAATGAATTAAATAAATTTGTAAAAATCTGACATCTCAAGCTTTTCTGAACACTACACATTCGATTATAAAACAAAGAGTTTAGTCATTGTTGGGGCACGTAAGAATATTGCATTGCCAGCTTTTGTTCGGTTAAATGTGGGCATTATAACGAAATTTCAGAATAAGATTCCGCAGAAATTTTATTTTACAATCGAATTCCATAATTTATTATTTTGTTATTCTTTGTTTTTCGGGTTTAAGCTAGTTTCTAAGCTTGTCATATGATGATTGTATAATTTTTCTCATTTCGATTAAAATAAATCTGCTGCGAAGGCGTAACGTCAGCGCGCAGCTAATATCAGAACTAGAAATGCTGATAAGACCCTTGGCTTTCTTTGTTTTGTAGTTTTAGAAGAATTTTTCAAACAAAAATGCGTTCTTGCACATAGATTAAAAACAAGATAAGAGAAAACAATTGTATTTAAAATAACATCGGAACAGATTAGGGAACTAGAAAATAAAAATTTATAATACGATGTTGAGAATGTAGGTGCAACTATATAATTTCTGTTAAATTTAAGAAAATTCGAATTGTTTAAGCGCGATCATATGGTAACACAAAAAAGGGTTATGAGTGCGGCTGTAAAATGAGACGCGGACTAGCAAAACTTATACATATGTATGTATGTACCAGGAAAATGAAAAAAATGAATCAAAGCTAATGCATCAGCCATAATTGGCAGCAAGGCATCTTGACATCCAAATTATGCAAATGAAATTGTTTTCAAAATTTTTTTCAAAAATAAATGCAGCCATGAGTGTGTGTTTGTAGAGCTTGCAACAGGTTAATTCATCCACGCGCTTGCCCTGCCGCTGTCCTAATGTGAACGCGTGCAGCACATAAATCACGCACTTAAGATTCACCCAAAATTGTGCGGTGCGATTTTAATATTTCACTTAGTGAAATTCTTTATGGAATTGTCATAGTTTAAGTGACAATTTATCTTCGCATCTCAGCGAGAGTGTGCAGTAACCGAACAGCAGGTATTACTGTTGGCCCAACGTAGATTTATCTGTAAAATTTTGTTGATCCAAAATTACGTAGAAGTGGAATTTGTTAGAAATTTAAACTGGTTGCTCGAGTTTTAAGAATTAATTTGAGATTTAGCTCAGTTTGCATAGCAGCGGAAAATTTATGTGCGACACCGAAATATATATCACCAACTCAGCTCATTTCACTGGACCAGAGGCCTGGGCGCATATGGTGCAAGTTGTCTGCATGAATAATGCGTGGCCGCATTGCTAGTCAAGAGCTATGGTGTATTTGAGCTGGGTGCCACGCAGCAGACACTGTGACTCAAGTCGATTTGAGTGGTGGTTCCGGTTTCGCTATTTAGGAAAATTTTAATGACAGGTTTGAAGTTATTTTACGAGATTTGATTGCACGACATGGCAAAATGTCTGGGCCCAGCGTCTTTTACCTGGTCGACGTGGGACATTTTGGCGGCTTGGATTTTTCCTTACAAATTCATTACAGCCAGAGAGTGAATTCAACCTATGTCCACGGGAGTAGAAGTAAAAGATAAAGATAATGTTCGATCCCCAGACTAAGGTTGATACTTTGAAATCCCCAAAGCTTGAAGGACTTACAAGACTGAAGAAATGAAACACTAGCAAATATGTCCATTGGTCACTTCATATTTGCGACTCGTTGAACTCCAATAATCCGCTTACAACTCAACACAACTGAACAAAGACAAAAGCCAAAGTGTGCATGCTAAAAGGGAAAAGAAGAACGAAGGCTTTAGGGCAAAAGCAGAAATTGAATGAAATTAAATGAAATGAAAATGCAGCTCATGCAGGGAATTACAATTTCAATGGCAGTGCACACAAACACAGGCACGCAGTCAAGGGAACTTACCAGTGGGCTGAACATGAAACACGCCCAAGAAACATTTCGTTACCCCTTCGTTGCATGAAAGGTAAAAAAATTCGCTTTTAGTTAGGAATTGGAATATGAAATCGTAGGGAACTGCTAATTAACGTCTATACATATGTACATACAAACGGAGTAAAAGTGATGCATTTTAAAATGATTAATTAATGTTTTAAGTGTTGGTATTAGTCGCCTAAGATTCGTTCCAGAGACTCCACGCATCGGGGACCGATCACTACCACTGCGCCATCGTAGCGCCAATATAGGAAGATAATATTTGACTTCTGTTACGACAGTTTGAATGGTATCAATACTTCCTTCCACTTCTTAGGCGTTTTTCTGTTCACCCAAAAGCGAATACTGTTAAAAAAAATAACTATAAAAAGCAGGCTGACTCTTGCCACAGAGCAAAAAGTCTCTGGCGAAACCAACAACAAAAGGGCAGTTATTCCACAATGCAGCAACACGAGTTTACTAGCCAACCGGCCTCGTCCTGCGCCGCAGCGATTGCTGCCTTGCGATTGTGCACCTGTCATTGAACAAGCCCAACCATCGACGGCCTGCGGTGCTTTGTTGCTGCTGTTGGTGTGTGCGCCTTTGGTATTTCCTGCTGTGGCCAGCAAAATGCAGTTGCGATTCCAAAGAAGTGCACTCATTAGCGCGGCACTCTTCCTCTTCTTCTCGGCTGCAGTTGCTGACGATCCAGTTGGAGCACATTCATACACTTTCCATGCATGCGGAACAACAACATTTGCATTGTCGGCATGTTCTCAACCGCTCCAAAGATATTGAGTTTCTGCTGCCGCCGCCAGAACACTTGTGGAGGCTCCGGATCTGCTGTTTTCATAGCTGCCATCGCTGCCATCTACGCAATCCGCTCCTGTAGAATTAACAGCAACAAAAATGAGAGACAACAAAAACCAACTTGCCCTTCTTCCTTGCCTTACACTAGGGACGTCAATAAAAAACCTCCTAATTCCTGGAATTCAAATGTTCAAAACTGCACAACTATTTTTTAGCATGTTCTTATGTAAATGGCAATAACGAATACGTGATTCTTTGTTGTTACTCTCCATTTTAATAAAAGTTGAAACACTTTCGTAAAAAAGTTGTACTAATTTAAATTGACCCGAAAAGCTCGAATACCCCTCGATTGCGATTTCTCAGTTCCTAATTCCTGCTATGGACCAAACTCTTCGGGTTTGATATCCCTACCCTACGCTGTTGCTGCTCAGCATGTCTGTGTGCGTTTCATACACTCCAACTATTTGAACACGGTGCCACATAATGAATTCCATTTGTACAGGTAGAAATGTAGCAATTCCTGAGTTTGTAGGGTCTTACATTTTACCTGGAACTACTGTACAAACAACATTACTTCAACCATTTTCATAATCAACCAGTCTTCGTATTATTATCACCATAATGACTATGCTCATGATAAACTACATCAACATTATAATCATTGTCATCGTCATCATCAGCTTAGGTAGACCCTCGTCCGTTCGTTTGTCTTTAGTGCGTACTTGAGTGTCTCTGCTATCTTCTGCCCTCTTCGGTTTCTCGTAAAGGTTCATGTTAAACAAGTGCCTTTCCTTTAATCGTTTTGGTTTGGTGTTTATTTGACAGTCTGAACATTCTCCTTTATTATGCGAGTAGTTGTGTGACTTGTCCTGCACACGGTTGGCATGTACTAGCAAGTTTTTCTGGGAATGGCCTTGACTCCTCATTCCAGAAGAAGAATTTTAAAGCAAAGAAAGTTGTTCATGTATTATAATAATTACCAATATCTATTAGAGCATGAAAATCTCTGTTGAAGGAGTCGTCCCTAATAAATACGCTTGGACTCCCTTTTGCTACTCCACTGAAGGCTTCACATGATCTTACCCCTTTGTTTGGTGGTTTTTTGTGTCTGTCCATCAGGACTGTACGAGTAAGTAATGATTTGTTAACGGCTCTGTGTCGATTTAATGGCAACTGAATATTCGACGCGGCGCCTGTTGTAGCCGCTTTCTTTAGGTGGTTTTGTTTCATTGCTCTTTTATTTCGTTACTAGTACAATAGTTCACATGTTGTTTTTTCGGTTTCCAACATTTGCAAGATCGCCAATATAGCAGGTTAGTTAGTTAATCCCATGACAGCCTCGAGCCGGGAATTCGTGTTCCACGACCTGTGACAGGTTTGCATTTAAAATATAATCAGGGAAAAATTCTTGATTTTTTTAAAACTTCTATACATTCGTGTATCCATTTCCTACCTTTCTGGGACAACATGTATATTTTCTCACATTTTCACATACGCTGATTAAAGTAAATTACTGAAATTCATGCGATGATCTTCTTTTAATCGTTTTAAAACGATTTAACTGCCAGTTTTAGGCTACCGCTCATAAAAATGAATATCATGGGGTAGTTGAGGAAAACAAAGAAATACTATTAAAGAAAATTGCTATGAGAAACGTTACGCTCCAAAGAATTTACACACTTAAGCGAACTTGCCCTGAACTGCTAAATGGAACAAAATTCAAAAAGAAACAATGTGTGGAGCTTGCGAACGCATGGAAAGTGATAAACATTCCTTAACATTGTGCCGTGAGTTCTGATTATAAAAGCAAACGTATCCACTGAATACCAAGCATAAGCAAATATTTTAGGAATTATGAAAATTGTAGAAAATGCTATAAGTATGCCATCACACACGCACTGCAGATATTGTAGCAATTCTAAAGGTGTTTTTTTAATAACACTAAAATTCTCGAAATTGAAGAAACAAGTGTTGATAATTTGATAATTTAATTCCGGAATAAACAACCGATAATTTTTTCATATTATCGATTATACAATTTAAAAATATAAAAATAACTCAGTGTTTAGCTCGGAGATCATAGACAATTCTACTGAGGTATTTATATAGTAGAAGACAAGAGTGCGCCATGATGTTTGCAAAAGCTGTAAAGAAATCACTCCTGGCCGATGTTTCATCCACATCAGCGCGTATCCAAAAATCATGCAAGTGGCATCGAGGAGTGATTTTTCATTTCGTTCAATACTTATCTTATTACATACCTACATATATGCCTATAAAGAAACATATTCAAACAAACATCTTTAGAACTCTTTAAAAACTAAATTATTAAGAATGTGCGCCGTGCGATTTTGCTGCTGGACTACATTTGACTCTTCTTCATTATTAAGTTATTCCTTTTTTCAATATTTCATTCCAGCCCCTCTTGCCATGTCTACCACGTTGCCTCTTCAGTCGCTGACTTGTCTTTCCGTGGAATTTCTTGGCAATGCAATTGGCAACGAAATATGCATTTGCTCAATATTGCTTGCTCCAGTTTGGCGTACCGCCTGCCAGCCCACTCCAATCCGATCCCACAGTCTACATGTAGTATTTTCCTTGAATAAAATATTGAATTTGCATTGCATTTGATTTGCCAACCGTTTCTCCAGCTGAAGTGCGGTGCACGAGGATTTGTAATAGGAAACACGACTTCTTATGTTCGAATTTTGCAAAATCGCCAATTTGCCACTCGTTTTACGATTTTGCGCTGTACGTTTTACTCTAAATTCATTATTGCTTTGCTTCTGGTTACTATGCCGTCACTCTTTACATTTCCACCTCCACCTCCATCTTCGTTTCCATTTCCATTTATAATTAAAATTGCTAGTTTTTTGGTTTCATTGAGTATGGTTCTGCCTCAGCAGGTTTCGTTGTTCAGAAATCCACTTTTATTTTATTTTATTGATTTGGGTGGGTTGTTGGAGCTGTTGCTGTGGCAACAATTTTCGCAAAAACTCTCTGTTTTATTTACCTTCTCAATTAGCGTGCAGTGTAAAGCGTTTTGACTTATTGTTTACATTAGCAATTTGCCATGTACTACATGGAGAAAAACATCTGCTCTTAAGTTTAAATATTGCTGCTCTTAATGCGTAGCTTGCTAAACATTTCTTGAGGTTTTCCAAACATTTGCTAGAGTAAAGGAAAAATATCGATTTTCAGGTTTTTCATATACATACGATGTAAACTGTGTAAAATAAAAGTATAAATTTCAATTTAAGTGCATACGACTGCTAACAATACTCGATGGGCATATTTTGATATTTATCAGTATCAGAAAACGATTGAGCCGAAATAAATACGAATCGGAACGAAAAGAAACACCAAAAACCCTTGCGAAGATTTTCATAGAGGAAACCGAACAGTTATTGTTGTTTCATAAACTCAGCAAGTAAATTCAGAAAACTTACTAACATATTTAAAATCGAAGTAATCGAAATGCAACTAAAATTGTTATTCAGCAATGCTGTGAAATGAAATCAGTTTTGATTTCTGTTACTCATCAATTTCTTCGGTGGCCATCCACATTTCACTACTGTCCAGCCTCGGAGCAATTATACAACTTGTGGCGAACATTGCTACTGCATGTTGTGAATTTTGCTAAACTAAATCTGAAAAACACACACACAGCTTCTAGCACGCCCACCAGCCCAATTATCCTTTACGATTACACCCATCTACGATAGCAGATGTGTCCGTGTGTGTGTTGACTGCACGAGGGATGTTAATGCCGCAGTCGAGAGTCCCTCGTATTTTTCGGAATTACTTAAATGAGTACATACATACATACATACATACATATGTCAATGAACAAACTTTACATTTATTGAAATGTGAATTTAAAAAAACAATTAAACAAGAAAAACCTGGAAAGCAATTCAGTACAGGGACTTATCTGATATCGATTTCCTTTTAGGTACAAATACTTTTAAAAATAAAATGTGTTTAGAAATTATTAGAATTCACATTAAAAGTCACTGATGAGGTTTTCTGTCAAAACCCGAAATAGCTATATGACCTGCCCATGTGAGCAATAATTCTAATTTTTTGTTGTTGTACACTTAAAATAGCTTTGTTTCAGAAGAGAAATAGACAACTAAGTATTGTCATTTCTCTTTGGCAAGTCAGTCCGAATAAAAACTATTCTTAATAAAATGTTTTATAAAATGTTCGTTGCATTTTTATCAAAATTTGTGATGAGCTTTGTTATGGAAAAATCCCGGGAGGTTATTGACTGAAATTTAAATTTGCCAAAATGCTTTGAAATTTCCCCAGCTTGCGTTTAACGCCACTAGGTGGACACATGTCAGACACAGACGCAGCAAGGAGAGAGACCCTCGACACCTTTTCGCAGCGTTTCATCATATGTACATATGTATGTGGTAGCACCTAGCAAAGCACTTCCATTGCAGCTCACCGGCTAGAAAATAGTACATGCCACGCTGTGACACGGAAAACGGATGGACGGACGGACTCACTGGCGCTGTTGAGCGTGCACGGACGGAGCTTAAACGACGCATCGTATGAATAATTTAATTTACGCTTGCATTGCAAAACACTGCAATGACTGTCGGCACACACACACACTCATATGGATTTGTACAAATACATATGTATGTACATTTACATGCATATAGTTGGTTGCATGTATCACTTGCACCTATTAATTTCAGTTAAGTTTGCTCAACAGCGAAGTTGCAAAAGTGAGCGATGTTCTGCTGGCCTGGATACAGGGCCACCGACAGTTGCGCGAGCCCTGGTCAACAGATTCGGCAGTGTGTACAATTTTTCTTTCTTAGGGCTATAACGTAGTCAACTTCATGTCGCATGGTGGCAACACAAAATGCTTCCCTATAGCTAGTCGCCTCACACCGTCCTGGTAGCATTACGGGTTAACAAGGGTCTCTGCGTTGGGCTTTGTGAAGTTGCGTTTTGCTGTGTTCGGCGCAGTTCGGTCGGTTAAGGTTCTTGCACTTTTAACACCTTTTAATGCCATTTCCAGCGCTTGCATGCCCTCGCAAAGCCCGTAAGCGTGTGTCTGGTAATTTGAGAGCGTTTTCAGGGAATTAACTTGGGACACTATATGAGCGCACTCACAGCTACTCTATTGCCGCAATTAGCAACGCTTTAGTTCATTTCATTAATGTGCACTATTTTACACATGCCGCCGTTTTACTACAATTTATGAGTCACATGCGTGGGAGGATTTATACATATTGCAATTGAACTCCTGTTGGCATACATTGTATTGCAAAATGGTGCAGTGCATACGAAGCGATTTCACTTTTGCTATGCGGCATGCCACTATATAGCACTATACATATGTGCATTATAATTTTTGTTGAATTAAAAATCGAAACTAAAATGTAGTTTAACTTTTTGAGATCCAGATTAGAAAAATTTGGTACTTGATAGCGATTTGCATATCAAATTATGTTCAATCTTAGAGTATAAACTCTTAGCGAATCTATATGCCTATGAATACTCAAAGAGCGTAATGGCATAAAATCTCGCCGAACAGCTATTAAAAACATATTCAAATGCAACGATAATTAAAATCTCTTCTGCAATAAGTGACCCATAAAAGAGCATTCCATGAAATCAAAGCATCTGCTGGCGAACTGCTGCCTTAGCTGGGAAGCGCGCACAATCAAGCATAATTTATATTTTAAAGCAAATGAAAATTTTAGTTTGAAAAACTTTTCCGCTGCTGGTGGTTTTTTGTAAATGTTTACGCGTGTCTCGTCTTTTTACGAGCGCTTGAAAAACCACTGAACCCACTCACGGCTGCGTACGATTTCGTAACCTGAACCAATAAATTTCATGAGAGCAGATATAGACGAATAAGAAGAAGAAGACGAATACATTGATATGTAGTATGTAGAGCTCTGTTCCACGGTGGGCAATCATGTATGGCTGGCAGGGGGCGGGCGGTAGAGGTGGCACAGGTCTGCGCCTCGGTTCATTGTTGGCACGCGTTAATGTCTCGAGCAAACTGAAATGCCAAAATGCGCAGCGTCGGAGGGAGGCGGGCCGGCAGCAAAGCGCACTGCGCGCTGCTCATCATGAATATTGTACTATTTTGAGATTGCCAAAACAAGTTGAGAAATACCGAAATACTTGGCAACGGCATTAGGCGTCTCTCATTTCGTTGCGCCTACAAAACGCTTTAGCAGGAAATCATCGAACGAGCGCACGATAAATGAATTAAGTGAATTTTCAGAACTTTTTACTTGAAATGCCTTGGATTGTTTTAGTGGTACATATGTATATCTTTTATAGCCGCATTTCAACCAGTGCCGGAGCGTATTTTCGTCTAGATACAAATGTGGCTATTCGGTTAGTTCTTAATGGGAAGGTATGTTTACAGAATCGTTTTATATAATTAATTGGCATAAAAAAAAATTAAGTCATGTAAATAAAAGACATACCAAAGGAACTTATTAAGGGGCAAGTGTTTAATGCTCTCATCATTTACTAATATTAAATATGCTATAGGAGCGAATGAGTTGGCATAAAGAAGCGTCTGCAGAGTGGAAACACTGAAACAGACAATGAATTTTGAATAGCATTATTTATTTCATTTATCAAGTAATGATCTATTTTTTAGTAAACTTTATAAACTATAAATGAAAGTCCCCGAAATAGTTATTGAAATACGTTACAATTCGTTGAGAAAATCAAATATCTAGTATCGCTGACTGCTGGTAACTGGTGGGTGCATTCAAGAACGAGCAAAACTCCGTCATTAAAATGCTTGCTCTTGTATATGTGATTGGGAAGGCAGGCGTGGTGCACCTCCAGACGTTGTACACGACAGTAGCGATGATAGTGTGGGAAAATAAAGTGGCTGCACGCTCCCCCGCCCAATGCCACTGCTCCGCTGCCGCTGTGAGTGGCGTCATGATTTTGTGAGATACGTAATGAGGGCTCTCACACCCATACATATACATATACAAGTACTAAACTATATTGTTGCAGTGGCCATGTGCGTGTTTTGGTCGTTGTGTACACCTTGCCTTCCGCTTGTTCTATCCACGGTGCGACTTTTCAGCTGGCTTCGGGCGGCTTGGCGCTTGTCGACGAGGAAACTGCCTTGAACTTGAATCGATGTGGTATGAGTGATTATTCCCTCCGCCAAGCCAAAAGCGGGCTTGGTCATATCAGCGGGCCTCTGGCGGTTGAATGCTTGCAAGTAAGCTCACACACACACACGTGCGTGCCTGCGTGTGTGCGATGTAACATGTCTTTGCACTTTTCGATTTTTTGCGGTCTCTTTTTGGGGCTCGTCAGGGTGGCACCGGAAGCGCGCGCCTGCGGTTAAAAAGCTTAGCCTTGCTGCACTTGATTGTAATTTCACGAATTTTCCTGCTTTTTCAGCTTATTTTCATAAATCGGATTGGCTCGGTCGTCGGCTCGCAGCAAACATACCACCACCTCCCACCTGGTATGCGGCCTCGCAATGAGTAGCAAGTTTTAATTTCTTTTCGTCGCGGGCGCCAGTGGTAATTTCTTTATTCGTTGCCTTCATTTTCTTGCGAAGTGGTTGGCGTTTCCCTCAGTTCTTTGCGGTGTTGTAGTTTCGTGCGCAATTGTGTAGGCTTTTTAATAACATATAATTTAATTGCAATGTAGGTGCGGTGCGGGTGCCGAACTGTCGGAAACTTCGGAATGGTAGCTTCTTACGCGTGGAGCGAGCACTTTGAAATGTGTAGATAATTTGATTTTGTATATGTTTGTGTACATTTTTATGTATGTACATATATGTATAAATGTTTGTTTGGTTGTGTGAATGAATGAGCAGTTAATTGTTGAAACCTTCCAGCAACCAAGATACAATTTGGGATTAGCACAATGGATCAGTACAGCAAACTGTCAACAAAGATGCAACTGGAATCGAAATGTTTGTAATTAAAATTCAGTCGGATAGAATTTTTACAAAACGAATTTTGTTTGTGAATAAGTTTTTAGTGCAAATATTGCCGACTGCGGGCTGCCATCGGCAGGCGGCGGCCAACAGCGGGCTGCCATCGGCAGGCGGCGGCCAACAGCGGGCAGAGTTCCCACCCCGTGGCTGGAAGTGTTGGGTTGCTATTGCTGCTGTTGTTGCCTTAGCCGCTTTTTGTCATGACGCTGGCTGCTTTGTTATTTTGCTGCTGTCACTCTTCATGGCTGGTGCTCGGCGTGCTTCAACGATTCGCTTGACTCGTTGCTGTCATTTCTACGATTTTCCATTTGCCGGTTCCGCACTATTTGCCCTGAAGGGCCACACGTATCAAAATCTTTTGAACTTGCACAATATTTGTCATAATTTGTATGGTTGTTTACGTAGTCGACAAACTTATTTTATACAACCGAAGTTTTGTAAAAAAATAATTTATTTTGGTAATTCTTACTAATGGAATTTTGATAGAAAAAGCTATCGGAATATAGTTTTGTAAGTACTAATAGTAAGCACTAATCGCATTCTGAGTTTTCCTTGCAAATTACCTTAAATTGCGCTTTCAGTTTGCATGACTTTTGAATAATTTTGTTCATTTTAAAAATGCTTAGTGAAAAATCATTTACAATTTTAATTGCTTAACCCTTTCACTACCCACTTTTTGTTTGTGGACGAATAATTTTTTTGACCTAAGATTCGAGCTTAGGGCTCAAAATAGCCGATTTAAAAAAAAAAAAAATTTCCCCACCCCTCCATCCATATTTTCTTTAAAAAAAAAAAACCATTACAACAACAACAAAAACAACAAAAACCTAAATTTTTACTTAGCTTTACCTTTGATTGAAGACATTAAAAAAATTGTTTGCACGCTCAATGCTTGTTTTACAAGACTATAAAAAAAAAGCCTGCAGAAAAACACAAGGAAAATGCTCAAATTAGCACCCGTTGACTACTCATGTACACTACAGTGACACTTACTTCAACAAATTGCCCTATCCTTAGCGTTGATCAAATTTTTGTGGTAAAAACATAAGATCATTGCTTGAACCTTTAGTAACTAAGAAAAAATTAGTTGGTGTTAAAAAAAGTTCAGTTGTTGTTGTTGTTGCAGCTTATAGGCATGAAAGTCGCTGCTAAGGCAAAAAACACAACCTTCGCTCACAAAAACCGCGACTACAATGAAATGGTTTGAAAAATCTTCATAAAAAAAATAGTAGGAGCATGCCATGACCTCAATTAATATGATTGTTAAAGAAAAAACGGAAATATTTTGTTCGGTCATATTTTAAATATTTTTTAAAGATGTGTACACTATAGTGTACAAGAGTAGTGAAAGGGTTAAAGTTTAAGTACGGAATTTAAAACTGCGGAAGCTGGTCAATGGATTTTTTAAAATCATTTAAAAATCGCATTAGTATGCACTTAACGTGCGGCGATGGCGACCGCTTCGTGCGTCTGTTCTGCATACTGAAAGCAGTGAAAAGGCGTTTTAAATGACATGAAATATTATCGTGTGTGTGCGTTCAATGGAATGGGTTGAGTATGCGCATCCAGCTCTCGTCTCGCGGAGTGTCTGGCCCGCCTCACATGTGGACCCGCTCATAATTTGCAGTGTCCGTCACTAAAGCTGCGTCCGCAAGAGAGGGCGATATGACATAAAGACACAAGCGAATGCTGCATATGTAAATTTCGACACGTACGCCGTAAAAAAACTATACACCTATACCTCGGTTTACGCGGTACTCGTTTTACGCGGATTCGAATTTACGCGGTTTTTAAAATCCCAAAAAAAATAATGATATTTACTTTTATTTAATTTATTTTAACTTTGCTTTATATCTGGCAATACTTATTATATTAGTTAATTTTAAATCTGGTAACGCTTCATGCTACTGTCATATTACATGCTATCTTATACATATATAAAACGCAGACTGACTAAAAAGCCCTTGCATTCGGTAACTCGACAGGTCATGGGTTCGAATCCCGGCTCCGCAGGTTTTAAAATTTTTCTTTTTTATCTTTATTTATGTTTTTTTATTACTTAAATGATACTTTTATATCTTATTAACAGTATAAAGCTATATTTTGTGTTCAATGAATATTGTTGCGGACAGATTATTTTATCTGCCCGTTGGAAACGCGTAGCCGTTAAGTCCACCAAACACTTTAATTTGTTGGACAAGGCTTTTGTTGGTTTCCTTGTTGAATTGCACCAAGCACTTGAACTTATTTATAGTCGGATTCGCTTTACGCGTTTTTCCATATAAAAATGTTTAATTCGATTTACGCGGATTTGTCAGGAACGTATCTACCGCGTAAACCGAGGTATAGGTGTATATGTAAATAGAAAAAATGTTATTATCGGTTGTACTGACTTATAGAAATGCACTACAGCCCAGCACCTATAGAAATGATGGCAATGAGTGGAAATCGGTTACGCCTATTTTACGACATTAGAATTTATGGAGTCGCAATAATTAAAACAAAACAAGATAAAGAGATTTATCTTCACACATAAATACATTGATATATCTAGATCAGCACTGGACAAATTTTTATGGAACGCGAGGAGAAGTGACAGTTTTATACACTGTAAGTAGGAGCTGGCCCCATTCACTTTTGACTGATAATCTAATGGCACCCCGTTCGGTCGAAAATATAACAAAATCACGAACTATGTCCTTATATCGCACATATTAACTTATAATTCCGTAGATACAGATCTTGATACTCACCAAGTCCTGTATAAATACATAATCACATTTATGTGCATACGATTTTTAAAGCAAAAGATTGGCAGAGTCGAGCTCAGACCGATTCAATAAGAAAAACACTATTGTGAACTGCCATATTTTCCGAGGGCATACTTTGAGCATAAGTACAAGCCTAGTTCATATACCTATATAAATAATTAACGGTTATAGCTAATTGTATTTAATTTCCGAAAAGTTGAAACAAACATTCTTAACATCTTTTTAACGAAACACAAGCACAAATTCCAGCTGTAAATATTTTCTTCCAGTGCATTTTCATTTGGTGCGAGGTAGTCATGAGGAAGGCAGCCACTTCCAATTCAATTCTACGCTCAATTCGTTTTGATCTTGTGTCACGATGTGATGCGATGAGCAGGGATTGCGATTGCGATTCATTACGATTGCACGATTATGGCTTTGTGTTTAATTAAATGATGAGTTAATCAAATGCTTAAATAGAATTATTAAATTTTGCCACATGAATTGCCGCAGTGTCGTTTGCATTGAAAATTCAGTTGAAGTGGTAGTTCGCATGGAGGAGGGGAGGAGGGCATCGCTGCCTTAGAAGTACATATAAAGTTTCGCGATTTCATGGCAGTTTTATGGCATAAGGTCAGGACGATTGTGCATTTGCCCCTTTCGGCTTAAATAACTTCTACAGAAAAGTATAAAACCGAGTTGAAATGAAAAGTTCCTCCTAAGACAGCTTCTAGAATTTCCCGTTGGTCCATCTGTGCAATTTTTTGCGTCTTTGCTGCTGTTTTTGAGGACATGCTCCACTTAACGGCCACAAGTGGAGAGTGTGCCAAAGAAAAAGCGCTGTCTGGGCCGCATTCTCATTCTCATTCTCAACCTCAGTCTCATCCTTTCTCGTCTGTCACTGTCACTAGCAGCGCAAAACTAGGTCTGCCAGGCAGTTCCAACTTTTCGTTTCGAGAAAGGCAACTTTTCATGTACGGATGGACGGACGGCTCTTGCAATTAGTTGCATGCAGCAATCCGGTTGACGTTGCAGTTTTACAGATGTTGTTGCTGCATCTTATGGTATACATATACATACTTTATGTACAACCCAGCATTGTGATTAATGCAACCGTAAAGCGCATAATTGGTTGGTGGCTCCCATGTTTACAGTCCGCACAAAAATCTTCGTCAAAATGGAATATGGATTTGTTGTGATTCGAATAAGTAAGATCTGCCCGTCTTGAAGATAGCCTGTATTGCAGCAAGAAGACAGATGTAGTGCAGTTTTCCAGGGATATGAAATTGGATTGAATGGATATGAAATTAGATTGAATTCAGGTAAATAGTGGAAACTAAGCGATTTTTTTAAATGTGAATCTAAAATTAAATGCGAAAACACTTTTCGGTTGAAATTAATCAGCTCATTTTAAAATCTAATTTTTATATCAAATTTTTGATAATTTCGATTACAGTGCACCTAAAGATAAACTCTAGATTTTCTTTGTTTTAAACAAAGTGTATAATAATCATCAGAAGAAAAAAAAGCCAATAGGTAATCAGAGCAATGACAAAGACCATTAAAAGTAATAAAGTTTGGGCGAGTGCGCACAATCTGGTCGCTTAAACTAATGACGCAATTTCAAATATTAAATTAAACTTTTTTGCCAAATATTTGCCTTAATTTGCCAACTATACAAATTTTTAAACGTTCTAACTGCAACTGATAAATAGATCAAATTGAAAAATGTCGAAACAAATAGTTGACTTTCGACTGTCTGCGAAATGCAATAGTTAACTTGAAAAAAGTTGACATTTTTGTGAGAGAGTCGATCAAGAGAATTGTTTCTGTTTCAACTACCCATCCCTAACTGGAACTTCTTTCATGTACATACCTTAATTTTGAATTGCGTCTGACAGTTCAAAAGTACCACCAAAAAATTTTTATTTTTTGCTGTGTCTCTTACAATCGATATTTTCGGTTGTTTTCCCATCATTCCCACTTAATATACCCCGCAAACTTTGGTCATTTCTAATTGACAATAAAACGAATTTCCACTTAAATTCATATTGACAAAGTGGCAATAAATTTTGGTGGAAAAGTTTTTTCTTCGTTAGGTCGAAGTTTCATGAAAAGAGTTTTTGTTGTTGTAATGAAAATGCGCTTCGCAGTGAAGGACTTAATTAATTTAATTGAGCGTGCAAGCTAATTTATGGCAATAGAAAACCTCGACGACACACACACACAAACAGACAGACATAGTACATTGCGGCAACTGCAAAAGTTTGAACCTGGTATGTGCTGTAGTGGGGCACGAAAAAGCGGGGAGCGGCATGGCATGTCTGCATCAAATCAAATGTCCAGACTGCAGGAAATGTGATTATCTAACAATGCGCTCAGCTGTGTTTGTGTAAGTGTCTGCATCTGACGGCTTTTTGCTGCAATTGGCAGCACGGTCCAACACTTTACTCCGACTTGCCAGATAAGTTGTGTAATAAATTATGCTGAAGTATTCTGGCGCGCATTCCCCTGCAGCAGAAATTCCGATAAGATGCTTTGGTTTAGTTTTTTCCCATCGCATCCTACCGTACGTGCAGAACATCTGCATGCAGTTTTCGTGTGGTTGTTGCTATTGCTTTAAGTCTTGGTTCTTCTGGTTGGTCGTTTGCTGGTGTTTTGTTGTTGTAAAGTTCACCGGAAACAGAGCATTTCACTTGCACGTAGCAAGCGCATCTTCACATAAATGTTTGAAATTGCAAAAAAAAAACGTTACTAGGAAATTCATGGAACAATTTCATGGCATTGTTCACACTGAAATTGAAGATTATGTTGCAATAAAAGACAACAACCTCTCAAACGGGCTTTCGGGAATATACAAGGAATTAGACGACATCCTTTATTCCGCTTTATCGCCATAATAATGACTAGTTCTTGGGTACTTTTCGTTCCTTTAACTTATTGAAATTCTGTCAAAAATGTTTTCATGAAAAAAATTGTCCTTGCGAACATTTTACATATATTGCAACGAAATTATACTAAGGGATTGCCCTTTTAAAGAAATTAAGTCATTCAAAAGAGCTAGAAAGATTCCAATAAATATTTTATTTATATGAAAAAAGATTAAGAATATTGCTCTGATTAAAAATTTTAGAGTATCTGTAATAGATATACCATAAAAATACTGAGAAAATACTTGGAATCAAACTGTAACTAAGGATTTACAGGCGCTGTTGGTAAATTTGAGAAAGAGGAAAAATAAATACCTACGACATGCTCTGAGATTTTGCAGACCTCCTTAAGAAGCCTAGCAGCTTTCTTCTAAAAAGTCGCAATGAAGTATTTTGTATCGTTAGATTCCTTTTCATTTAAAAAACTGATATGAAGGACTACCAACTGTGCACACAAAATCAGGGTCCGAGCACTTATCCAATGAGCTACTGAGATTGAGTTTTACCACTACAAACCTTATGAACTTTCAACACGGAAATTAATACGATTTGTGCCACGGTCTATCTGTCTGCCTGTTGGTCTGCATATAATCAACTTATGCATATAGGAAAACTCTTTCAAATTGGATAGGAGGAAATGACTAATCAAAATAGTTCTGGCTTAAATGTTTGCACTGCAATTGTGTGTGTGTACGTGCGAATGCGGTGCGTTAGTGCACGCCACAATTTGGTCGTTGCTCTTCCATGGCGTGCAAAGGAACGAGCGGCGTAAAAACTGCGGAAAATTCTTGTTTTTGCTTTCCTCCTTCAAGCAAACGAAGAACTTTTCACTGTTTCAAGCAGACATTTGTTTTGCGTTGAAGCATTTCACGCACTCATAAAAGCGAGGGAAGGAAGTCGGGTGTGGTTGTTGTTTTCCCAAAAGTTTTGGATAATATGTTCCTCTTCATATTAGTTGAAGTACGCGTTTGAAGAAAGTGTGTGGTCCGTACGTGTTTTTTCCATTAAAAAGAGATTTTCACTCTTCATGGGAACTTGAAACTAAAACGCCAACATATCGGAACCATTCAGTTTCGGCTAATATTTGCAGTGAAACAAACTCCAAAGTACCAAAGTAACGAACAATGATTGAATTAAACTTCAGAGCACAGTGTTGCCAACTCGTGATTTTCCACATCTTGAAACTCCTCACTGAGCTCACGTGTTTGCTAATAAATTGGTTTGCTAACACTTCCATTGAATGAGTGCTGAATTTGTTTTCATTTGCGAGTTGTCGCAATAATGCTATTTTGGTTTTTTGCTTGGCACAACCTTGACCTGGACTCGGTGCAGACAAACTTATTAACAATTTATTTCCGTCCCGCACCCCTGCCTTCCGCAATGCACCGCACCATTTCCTGACTGTACACGGCACGTGATGTGATTTCCGGCCCGACTGCAGTGGGTGTGCTTCTTTGTATTTTGTCCTTTTAATTTATCGAAATGGAATCGCGTGCAGTTTGTCATTGTTTTCATATATGTACGTACATATGTATATGCCATTTTCCATACGCAATTATTTGTTTTCTCTTGTGTGCGGTCGTGATGGAGATGAATGCGTATTTTGTGAATGTGTAATATGAGACTGAAAAGATCTGACCTGTTTCTTTTGGAATGTCGGATACGCTTCTGTCATTTGGCAGACATTTGATATAATTAACAATTAATTTTAATTTGACTCGAAAAGCAATTGCAGCAAAAAGTTTATTGCAATTACAAATATAAAACCATGTTTTTTGGCAATAAAGTATAACAAAAAAGTTTATCAAACAGAGCAAAAAGTCTCGCAAAAGCGTTCATAAAACATTTCACATATGTCAAGAAGCGTTTTTCAAAGTGAACGGGTACAAAACTCTTCACTCACTTCAGGTCAATTAGTTTCAATTACTTCACCGACAACGTACCGTATGAGTTAGTGAGTGAGTGAGTGACTAAGTGAGTGCGATTACGAATGCGAGTACAAGTGGGTGCCGGCTCAAGTGCTTCCAATTTCACAACATCAAACGAAATGCGAACAAGTATCAATTAACAGGAATATGTTGCATATACACAACAACTCGAAGATTCAAGCTATGCTAAAAGTCCAAACAAGCATAAGAAGAAGAAGATACATTCGTAGGTATATGTGCGCTTAAAGTGAATTGCAGCGAAAATGTTAGTAAAAAGAGGTTGGCTTTAATTGAAGCAAAACGTTTAATTGTTCCTTTTGGGGGTGAGCTACAAAAAGGGAAAATTGTCTTGAGTGCCATTAAAGCCAATAAAAGACAAAGTAACCATGGCCAAAAGTGGGAACTGTTTGCTGGTGTGTGAGTGCTTATGAGATTAAGTAATCGTAATGGTTGTATCACAGGACTGGCGGAATGGGTGCCCTTAACGGAAATTTTGTAACAATTTTGTGGTTGCCATTTGTTGCTGTGCGATTCATCTGCTTCCCTCAATTGTGTAATCCTGCCCAAGCGATTACACTTGCGCGTAATCGAGCTTCATAAATATTAATCTCAAACTGAAATAGATAAACATAAACAATTAATTTGGCAAATTTTTTCTTTGCAGATAACAATCATCGAACGCCAAGTATTCGATTTTCTCGGATACATGTGGGCGCCCATATTTGTTAATTTTTTTCATATAATTTTCGTTATATTTGGATTTTATGGAGCATATCACTTCCGGATAAAATACATCATAACAGTAAGTTACACAGGGGAGAGGAGCATATGTGAATATTGCCTAGTCTAAGTAAGAGACCTGGCAAGAGTTGATTGCATAACAACTTTCTATTGATAAAACAAGTCGAGGAAAATATTATTTTGACTATTCAGACTTAAACTATGGAAAAACAAAACCCATTTGAATTTCTAATTCTGTTTTCGATATCTTTCTACCTATCTTTGACTATTTATCAGATAATGGCTACACAATAACCATGCGGATTAGATAGATATAAAATTTCACATTACCACTACAATGCAAACGTGCTAAGTACGCTAAATCAACACAACAATCTGATTCCACATATCACATTTACAATTAGTTCAGTTTAATTGGCGCCTCCCCATTCATTGCGCTTGTTGCTTTTGTTGTTGGGATGCTTTAGTTGTTGCTGTAGTTTAAAATGTCGCCGCCAACATGTTGTCATATAAGCCGAAGAGCTGTAAATTAATGCGCTTACGTCAGACTGAAAATAAAATGAGAAATCATTTCGAAAATAAGTATGTAACAGCTTTCACTATTTTCACGTTTCATCTGTTATCAGCTGTTTATACTCGTACTATCGATATACTCGTATGTGGCGAAATGTCGCGCTATTTGTAGTTCGCTTTTTTCGGAATATCTGGATCACACGCACTCACACAGATACCCACAGATGCACACATCTGCCGTCGCGTCAAGCCAAAGTACATTTGAATTTGTACTCGATTGCAGCTGTTGAACATAAGCTTCTAAATCAATTTCTTTGCTGTTATTGATTTTTTATATTTGCTTTTATTGATAAAACTCGGTATGCAGGCTTTTGTAATTCCACATCTGTATAGGGTATTTCGATTTTTTTTCTTTGACAGAGGAAGTGTCCATATTTAACTAAAGTTTTCTAAGTGAATGTCAATTAGCTATTTTGGGTTTTGTTCTGGGTGCTTTTATGGAACTTGGTTCTAGGCATATCTTGAGGGTTATCGCTGTGAACGTGTCTAGTGCGTATCTCTATTAACTGTTGTCATGGGCAATTTTTATATTTTTGTTTTTGTCAACCGAAATTTCGTATAATCTACAATGGGTGAATGAACTTGAACCACGCAAAACCTAGTATATGTGTATGTATGGGGCAATTATGGCAACTTTTCTCAAAATTTTTCGCTGTATTCTGGAAGGGCAATTTTTGTCCATTTGCATTTCCCAAGTATTTTCAGTTAATATAATTTACTTATGTATTTGCTTCGGTGAAAGTGATCTATTATATGACACAAAATTTCCCCTTTGTTGTTAGACATTCTAACCTCAGGCACGATCGGGGTATATATGAGACATAGTCGACATTTGACGGTTTCGAGTAGTGCATGAAAAGTAAAGTCTTTTATGGAAGTGCCCCAAATTTCTTGAGAATTTATCTCATATGTAAGTATTACCCAAAACCTCATTTGATAATCGCGCGTATATTTATGTTTCTCCCACCAGTCGCCACATTTACCCTCTTTTATTTGCCCTAAAACGCCAAATAGAGAAAACTTCTGTTTATGAATGTGGAAAAAATAAATAGCTGCATAAAATGCCACACGAACAGGAAAAGAAGGCACATTTTATTGTTGTTGGCTAACGCGGCTTTATCTGAAGTAGACCCTTCCAATCGAGGCGACACTCCAACGCATTGTTGATGGTGTGGCAGCCACAAAAGTCAGGGCTGATAAAAGCTGCCACGGCGCATCCGACGGCTCAATGGGGCTTGCGCTTTATCTAATCGCAGAGCAACAATCGTTTTTCGAATTTAACGTAGTATTTATTTATTATTAAATATGGTGTGTATGTGATAATCGAGCTGACGTTTTGAGTGTGGCACGGGTCGGGGAACCGTCTATGGGGTGAATGCATAAAATATGTTATGAAATTTACTCTCTTTTTGGGTCACTATCAAGCGTGCATCTATGAATTAATATAAATAAACTGTTATATATTTGCAGTATTTAATATGGAACTTCATCTGGATTGGCTGGAATTCCTTTTTAATATGTTTCTACTTGAACGTAGGCACATTGGACAGAGTGAGTGCTTAAACTTTGCTACATTCCTCAGTGCATAATTTAATATGGATCTTTTTATGTTGCCACAACAGGACAGCGATTTATTGAATTTGGGTACCGGTAGCGTTTCCTGGTTCGAAGTGAATGGCTACGGCTGTAAGTCTACGTATCCAACAAATATAACCTCAGAGGATCCATATCGTCCCATACGTCCGGAACGTGTGGACGATTGCTTGTTGGAGTATCCGCTGGTGGAAGTTATACAATCGGGCGTGCAATGTGCATTAGCGGTGAGTGTAGTTGCTATGTTTAATGTTGCTCCCAATTCCAAAACATGTTTTTACATATTTGCAGTTACTTGGCATTCTAGGCGCCATTTTAATAAGTTACATATTCCTCGAAGAGGATGACAGATGTAAGTTAATTTTGCTTTTATAATATTTTGAAATTTATTTAAAACACTTTTAAGTATTTATTTTGCTGCAAATCTGTGTTGTGTATTTCGACTTGAATTAGCTACTTGCTCGTTCTAGCTAAAATGTACTTGCTGCGGACAAGTGTTGTTGTCTGCTAAATTCTCTGGCAATCATTGCAAGCGCATCCCTTCACCTTGAAGTACCTTAATAGTTCTTTTTATTAGGATGTGCAAACAAATTGTTGTTTGCTTTTAAATATCAAGTGTAACCCAAACGTAGTGCTGGCTGCGCCCTACCTCGTGCCCTTATCGCTCCACGTGAGCCTCATTAAACGGAAGCAACTGTAAAACGCCATGCGAAAGTGCATTGCAGGCAAAGAAAAACCAGAAATGCACATCTGCACATCAGCCAAGTACAAGATAAGAGCAGCTTTTTTGAAAGCACTTTTCTACCCACCGCAAAATGCAACCCTACCTTTTAGATGTTCGCATGCAAATACCCCCACTGCTTTTGAACAAGCAAACGGAAGTGGATTTGCCATTTCCGACTGGCAGACATTACCTTGACATGCATGCCCCGGCACGCCTCTGCGTTGCTTGCTTGCTCGCACACAACCACTGCGAGCCTAAACAAAATTGTCAGCGCATTTTGGTAGCCAGCAGTGTAAAATGATTACTTATGTAGCTAGACAAAATGTCAACCGCCGCCGCTATTAATAGTTTTCTTTTATGACATGTGATGAAAATGTTTATAGTAGTTACATTTTAGTTGTATTTAAAGGACGCCATTTTCCTGTTTGTTCTTTAAGATTTAGGTTTTAGAAATAAAATTCAAATTGAATTTGATATCAGACCAAATATGCAGACAACTCTCGAACTGCCAGAAATCGGCAATAGGCCACATTTTTAGACTTCGGAAAAAAGTCGAAATACACAATCAAAGAAATATTAATTTGCCTACGAAATTTATTACCATATTTTATTATGGGAAAAGTAAAAAAATTTGCTTGCAAAATATCTTGCAACAGTTTAGGCTTTGTAGCTTTAAGTGCTTCTGGGTATCATGGCTTGGTAGTAGAATTTCACATCTCTCATTTGTTTTGTAATTGTGTCCTTCAATGTCCTGCATGCACTATTTATGTACCCACTCTTTATGCAGTTGCTTGTTTTAATGCCGTCCCCCTTACTGCTGGGAAACTCGATTACCTGTAGTATGAACTTTTCCGTTGCATGCCACCTCATTTTGTTGTGTTAATCAGTTTTTATCTTAGTTTAATTTGCTTGTAGTTCCTAAAACGCTTTTTATTTATAGTAATTTCACGTTAGTCTGCATATTTTCTTATAAAAGAGCTTGTTCAAATTGGGTTAAATAAAATTTCACACAAACTGTCTGGTATATAATTCGTACAAATGTTGTGTGAATTCATCATTGCCAACATTACTACATTACTACCACAAATTGTCAAGAAGTATTCAAAATTGATCAAAAATCATAGGCAAAAAAAAAGGAAAACTAAATTCATGTTAATTGTTGTATTTTTGTGTTCGATGTCAATGAGAATTGTCTAAACTATAAAAAAATTTACTTTTTATTTTTGATTTACAATTTTTTAAACCTTCATATGAAAACATTTTATATTCATGTTACCATATTTACGATAGTTTCTTTTATGTATTTATGTGTAAATATCAAGAAAAGATTTGCAGCATTTGGGGAAATGTCAAAAATGCTTTCGATCACATTTTTTATGTATGTATGTTAAAATATTTTTTATTAGTAAGTATTTTTTTTTGTTATAAATCTATTTGTATGGCAGCATGTCAGCGCTTAACTTTGAAATCTTTGAAAATCGAAATGCGCATATCTCTCCCTGGGCCCAATAGAAGGGACCAGAACTTTCTGGTTCTTGGGTGTGAGCTGAAACGCTTCGCTACGGTACGTCTCGGGTAAATCAACAAACAGTTTCAAAGAGGCACCAATACATGTGGAGCTCTTCCCGCTGTGTTCTCACAGACAGTATCCTCGTTTTTGTTTTGCCTTGAAAAACCAGAGATTTGTCCATTCAAAAAAATGCTACGTTTTTAGCCAGCTGATTGACTAGGTTTTCTGCAACATGATATCAACTTTGTCTGTCATGCTCCCCCTGTTAAATGGGCAGGGAAACTTTTAAAATTTGAGACTGAGGTTGTATTTCATATCTTTGGATATATTGAGATATTATAGAGTACAGATATAACGTGTTGAAATCAGCCATAAAACAAAAATGAAAATTCGGCTTTATACCGAAAATATGAACTATGTCTATGTTGTTTTCTTTATTTACCTCTCCCTGAACGAAATTAGTTTTTACTAGTTTACGAACCAATGATAGCTAATCCAGCTCAAGAAGTTGATTATGAAAAGGTTTTTGTGAATTGTAATTGCCGTCTTTGAAAAGTTATTTTGTTTATAAAATTGAAAATAAATAGAATTGTGGATCGATAAGGATTTGGACGCCGATGGCGTCGATTTGAGGAAAAATCATATCTTCGAGAATGATAAAATGCTGCTAATCTTTTTAAGAAAAGTCACGCACGGAAATGTTGCTTGCCTATGTGCTGTTGTGTTGTGCTGTGTGTCCAAATTAATTACATATATTATATATCAACCCTTTTATACAAGCAATTGAGAGCATCAAATTTATATACATATATGTATCTTTATTACTGTATAAATCATATAATTATAACACATTTTATATAACTATGTCCACCAGAAAAAAGCCACCTAACCCCATCATTTATGTTTGAAAATGAAGAAATGCTTAAAGAAAAGAAGCAAATAAAATTATATATATAAAAAAGGTAGTGATACTTTGTTAAACGCATATAATTAATTTCTGGTTTACAGTCGATTTCATGAACGGCGATGCCAAGAGCCCACAGCACACCGTGGTCCATCCAATGTACGTGAGCTATACAAGCATACCAACATCCGCAAGCGCAACACTGCTCTCAAACAAGCATCATCACAATCATCACCAACATCACAACCATCAACAGCAAACCAATTCACACCAGCAGCCAAATAACAATAATACATTCCTAATACACACCAACAATAGCAGCAATATCATTAGCAGTAGCAATAAAAAGTACAGCAGCAACAGTCACAGCAGCACACCAACATGCGCCAGCAAAAGTAATACACTAACCCGTAAGCTTTACACTGCGAGAAACAATAAAATCGCCTCGTCCACGACGAGCATCATGCCGACAGCGGCAACAGCAGTTGCTGTTGGCCAACCGCAAACGACACTCTGCTACGATGACAGCACTGCCAAGGCGGACCAACTGTACACGAACAGCAACCGGCGGCAAATGTTGCCAGCCGCAGCCTATCAGCAACATGCTGCTACGCCGAATTCATCGCACGACAACACTTCATCGCTCTCATATGCATCGCTGCAGAATTCGAACTTCAACTTTGGCGGCTACACCGGCGGAGCAGGTGGTAGCATCGGTGCTGGTGTGGGTGCCGGGAGTGTGGGAGTGGACATGGCCGGGGAGACGGCAAGTCCGCTAAGCAATAGCAATTACAGTCTGGCGAGCAGCATGAATAATAACAGCAACAATGTCACGGGAATAAGCACGGGCAACAGTGGCCGGTTTGCGCGCATCCATGGCAAGCCGAAGCCGCCCAAGTCCACCAGCTACAGCAGCTTCATTCATAGTGGCGTTGGTATGGGAGTGGCTGTCGGCACTGCCGGCAGCGACACCACCAACGGCAGCATGCCTCAACGCCCCGACTACAAATACACGCCGCTGCCCAGTGAACGCCTCTCGGCCAACTATGAGGAGGAGGACAACTTCTCGCTGCGGAATTTTAAGGCCGACCGCGGCATCACCTACGTACCCTTTCAGAAGCCCACGCCGGCCAATCTGTTCGTGGGCCAAAACAACAACCCCGCGTACACTACGCAGCACTCATACGCCAGCGATCACAGCTCGCTCAATAACAACGCCAGTCCGAACAATAACTCGCCAGTGGCATACTTCAATGGCAACGAAATATTGCAGGATGATGGCGATGTTGCGCAGTCGGTGCAATTTCCACCGCCGCCGCCGCCGCTGGCGGTATGTCAGCTGCAGCAGCAGCCGCCCCTCATGAACCCGGCCAATCGCTTCATGTATCAGCAGAACGGTCTGCCATTTAACCCCGCGTACTCACCCACTTCATATCGCCGTGGCCCGTCCCCACACCCACCACGTCCGACCAACATTCCGCTGCCTACCATTCCGGTGCACTCCTTCGACTCGCCCATATCGCCCTCGGAGGTGACACCACCGCCGCCGCCCGCGCCTCGGCCGCACATATTTCAGCCGCGCTCCGGGCACGCACACTATCCCGATCTCTCGCCCGAGGTGACGGAGAAGTATGCCATGCCCACACAATATGTGCCGCGCTCGCCGGTCGTCTCGCGCCTGGCGCGTCGCCAGCGTCAGCAGCCGCACGAGCGCTCTCACCTCGCCAATCCTTCGGCAAACTTTTGCGATCAGATACGCGACACACCGCCTGGCTACATAGACAGAAATGGCAGCGGCGGCAGCGGTTACAATATGGTGCGCGCCAAGAGTCACGATCGTCTCTCCAGCTCGAATTCGGGTTCGTTGCGAGAGGCGAAGCCGGTGTCTCGGGAAGCCGCACCACATGTAAACAGACGCAGTGGTCGTCGCGAGAGCAAGACACGCCCGCGTTCCTATTGCAACGCGTTGGCCGGCGGTGAAGGTGTTATACGCGCTGTGGGCGTGGGCAGCGGTGCCGCTGTGGTCGGCACTGAGTATGCCACGTAGATCCAAGAGCTCCTCAGCGTAGGCTGTACTTCGTTTTCTTCCGCCTCTGTTGATTTTCACACGAAAAGCGTGAGGCTGAGGTCTAAAGTTCCTGATGCCCGGGACTTTGTATTTTTTCCCAACAGTACGAGTACGTCTCCACCGGCAAGATAGTCTCCCATTAAAAGCAAGTGTCATGCACTTTCATGAGAGTGGAAATAATGGTCTCCATCAGCAATTGATTGCATTGCTATGAAGTTTATGCAATGAAGGTGGAGACACCGTAGACCGGGCACCGTTCAGTTGATGATTTTACGGTTAGAAATGTCGCAAATCCCAAAAATTCTATGAATTAGCTGGGAAACACATTTCGTACTAGATAAACTCGTAGCAGAAAATTGTCCACAAAACTGTAAATTGCATAATTTTTGGCCGTATATTTGTAGAATTGATATCTAACTATATTTTTGACGCTTGCTTTGGCGTTTAGATCCGAAGCATTAGTTTTTAATGTGAATTCATCCTGCTATTTTTTGAGTATTTTAGTCGAGCTCCCTATGACTCAGTGAGCCTCTTTTTACAATTGATCGAGTGTAGGGTCTATTTCAATTTTGCTAGGCGTATAATATGCAGCGCTAAAGTTGAATTAAAATTTCGCTTCCACTTCCATCAGCATGCGTCCGGAGAGCTCATTTCTGCGAATGCATCTCACTTGGCTCATTCATACAAACTTCTCACCTGCCATTAACCAATCCAGTCGGGGACCGAAAAGTGCTCAAACGTTTCGAAGATGCCGCACGGCGGATCCTTGCGAAGTTCGCGCTTTCGGTCCCTAATGCATATTTATAAAGCACATAACATGTTTTGAATAATTTTTTAGACTCATAGACTACGATTGCTGACATCTGACAAGCGCTCGCCTTGGTGTGTGTGGGTGTGGGACTGCATGCATACATATGTATGTAAACGCCTCTAACGCTGTTTCATTTCTGCTAATAAGCTAAAAAAAAAAATCGAAAGTAACATGTTGCTCGCGCTGCTGACGATGCTGCTAATGTTGCTAAGGCTACCAAAAGACACGAAACTGAAACGTTGTTGCATTGTGGACTGTTGCTTCAACTGATGAACAAGCGCGCAATGCCAAATTAGCAGTAATATAAAATGTATGTAAAGCTTCAAAGCTGCCTAGCTCAATACAAGTTTTATGATTTTCAAAATTTCGCTGTTGTCTACTAAACAATTTGTATGTGTAAAAATATAAATGCTTGCTTGGACTTTTATGTTGTTAACACGAAATCAGTGCAATGAAATTTGTGTGTGCACATGCACATATTTGTACATACATACATGCATACACAAGTCAACTTTACGAAGGATCGACCCAGTTAAGCAAACCCAAATGAAATGGCTTTAGTGTTATTTCCGGCAGGAAATAATTCCAATAGCTGCTATACAATCGAATGTGGCTTGTGTTTAGTAAAGAGGGTACAACGACATATTGTGTAAGACATATTTTGTGTGAAAATTGCAATGCCATTTTTCGAAATTTTAAAAATGATTCCGCCATTTATTTCTAATTGTAGTAGGTACTTTTATCAAAAGTTTAAATTAACAACACTGAAAATCGTATTAGGTACTTGTAGCCATTGAAAATACTATTATAGTTGAAAACAAAGTAAGCTCCTTTAAAGGTACTAATGTGTGGATTTAGAACAAAGATATGCATTCATGAGAAAGTTGTGAATTTTTATTTAATGTCACTCTTTTACTTTTACTTCGCCCATGTTTTATCTCGCTATGAAAAGCGTGAATGCGTACTTCTACAAATGAGGCCAAATTTTGTATGGCGAGTTTGAATGGAATTTCACATGAAATTGAACAGAGCACTATCATTTGATAATGCTAAAATTGCAAATAAGCGAAAACAACTAATGTAAGCCTAGAAATACAAAGTCACATTCAGATGCCACTCATAAATGTTGCCTTGTAGAAACACTGTAAACGTGTTGTAGGAACGCAGCCTCTTTACAAAAAAGTTTCTTTTAATTTTAACTGTGATATGATGTGAAAAATCAAATGCTATGGAAAGAAAGCATAGATTTTTTATATGTTTGCAAAGAGTGCGAAAGCAAAGGTCACGTAGGGACCGTCCTGTAGGCACGCCTGCTTTGGAATTACACCACTTGAAAATGATCACGCCTTCGAGATAAGTTAAGTGAAGATAGCAAGAGATAAATCAATATATGCATATTCAAGTACAAAGGTATGCGTCTATAATATTTTAAATGCAGAAAAATATTTTAACTCACATGTAGATTTATTTTAAAATGTACTTTATTCGTAGTTGCCTTTGATGAGAAACACTGATATCTAAAATGCGTAAAATTAAATATAAAATAGTTACAACATTTAGTGGAAATACAAAAGCGTGCACTATTATTATAAATAATAAGCATACATTAGTCATGTAAATTAGAATTAAATCTTGATGTTCGCATAAATTTTAAACATCTCTATTAAGTGCATAAAAGGTACATAAAACGAAACATAAGAAATAAATTTTTCTTTTGTAAAAAAAGACTAAAATTCAAAATGATTGCATTTAAATATTTGTTGTGTTTTTTAACCAACGAAATTGGTAAAATTTCCTTGTGGTTTGGATTCAATTTGTTTATATAGAATTTTGTGGAAAAATGTTATGGTGCGAGTTACACGCTCTTTGTTTTTGTGGTTTTTAGCATACATATGTATATGTTTGGAATAAGAGGACTGGTTTGTTGCTAAGATATTGGCTTTTAAATAATGTGTAGGAAAAAATTTATAAATTTTTAGCTCCAAACAAATAAAAAAAATTCTTATAATTTGATTTTCGTAAGGCTTCGAAGGTGCTTGAACGCTCACGTGAATTCGAAATTCGAAAGTGCCATAAATGAAACTATTCTTTCAGAAGATTCTGGATTCAACGATTCTGCGAGAGCAAATTCTTTTTTACCTTTTTTCTAATAAACAACTCGTTGTACCTAAATATTTCGCCTCTTCTTGGTACTTTGTATTTTTGTTTAAATATGTTCTTCAATTCTCTAACAATTTGTAATTTAATGCGTTGACGTTGTATCTAATTCCTAATTTTCATTATTTTATTTGGAAGACAATTGTTAATACTTTCTTACATTTATGCAAGTACTCTAACTCAAGGTAAACTGCTAATAAAAATAGTAAATAATTCTTTAAAGTAAAATGATAAGACAATAGATAATAATACGCGCTCACATTTTTTTCCTTCCGCCCACCAAAAACACAGTAAAGCATGCTAGCAAGAAGTACAAACACCGGCAGTCCCTGTACTCGATCGAGTTCGGGCCCAGCGTCGACACGATACGCAGCCGCGCCGACACGATACTCGACTTCGACGATCAGCTGCACGACCGGGACGGCGCCGAGCTGAGCCCGAAGCCCATGACGCCGCGCCGCGTCAAGCGGCGATCGGTGATGGCGCGTGGCACCAACAGCCGCCAGTCGACGACGAGCCGACGCAGCCACGCCAGCGGCGGTGGAAGCAGCAGTGCCACGCACTCGCGCAGCAGTGTGCGCAGCTCCCGGCGCAAGTACCAGCAAAATCCTGTAACCAAGCTCCTGGACCAGCAGCAACAACAACTACAGCAACATCATCATCAACATCACCACCACCCACAGCGTCTGCATTCGCATCCGCCACCCAAGCAGCAGTTTGGTTCGTTCCAGCGCAAGGAAAATCCGCCGTTGACCGCAACAAATCTGCAGACACTCAACCAGGAGATCATCAGCAACAGCGGCAGCATTGGACGGCCGCATAACATACTGACCAACGGCGGTGGCGGGGTTGTTGTCGGCAGCCTCACCAAGACCAACAACAATCACTATCAGAGCTTCCGCAAGAACATACCACCCGACCCGATCTACTACAACACCAACGCACAGTTGGGCCTCTTCCAGCAGTCTGCCTGGCAGTCCAGCTCCCAGGCGCCCATAGTGGTAGGCGAGGACGAGCCGCCCGGCTCGCCCGGCCCACTCGTCGGCCACTTCAATCCCTCGTACCAACACTCCAACACAAATCTGCACGAAGGTGAGCACGCGGACGAGCTCTACAACAATCGACCGCCCTCCGTGCGTTCCAGCTACTCCAACTTCCACGGCACGCGCCCTCTCTCCTCGTATTTGTCCAGCGCCGCCAACGCCGAGAACGTTTTCATGGGTCTCACGGGCGCCTCGCCGCAGCAGCAGCAGCAGCAACAACTCCAGCATCAACAGCAGCATCAACAACAGATAGCGCCGGCAACACCGCCGTTGTATCAGCCACATCAGCATCCACACTCGGCGAGCCAGCAACATCTGCCTCCATTGCCCTCGCCGAGCTTCTCGCCTAGTACTCCACCGCAGAGTGTTCCCTTCGCCAAGCGCACAGCCTCGCGGGAGAGCATACGCTCCATGGCATTCCTGAACAGTGGGCCGCCCGCGTACAATCTCAACTACCACACGCCGCCGGACTCCGAGACCACCATGTAGTATGGAATGAAGGCAAGGAAGAACAGTGAATGTGCGAATTAGAATGTGTTTATATAATATAAAGCTTATAAAAAATTATCATAGTTGCTTTCTTTCGAGTGTAGTATTAAATTGTTCTTTTTATAATTTAGTCCGTTTTTTCCCTCATGAGGACGCGCCCTATACATGCAACTTTTCGAGTATGTAGTACTTAAGTATTTATTTTGCGAAAGGAATGAAATTTATCGAGTACACTTCTAATAGTTTCATGCTGAGTTTTAGAGCGTGAAGCAACAAGGCAGAATTTTTACCTCTCAAGGGGGAGAAACAAAAAAAGTATATGACAAAAGTTGTTGTTCTTTTAATTAGGAAAGAAATAAGCAAATAAAATATTAGTTTCGTAATAGATTTAAAGTTGTTTAACAAGCTCTGTACTGAGTTGGTCTCTATGTTTTTTCCATTTAAATATGGAACACTCATGTTGCATAAATTTATAAAGAATAGGTTTTTTTCAAATAGGCGAGTAGTTTTAAGTTGTATTAATTTATTGATAAACCAAAGTAGTCTTTGTAAATATTAAAATACATGCTATATATACGAATCGATCTTGATTGAAAACTTAATGTACTGATAAATAAACAACAACAAAATTTGAGGAAATGAAAGTGTATGTCTTAAGTTATTTGTTTTGGAGGCGTTTTGGTTTCGGTAATTTATAGGGCCAAATTGTAAGAAGAAGAATCATAAGTTTATTTTCAAATTCAAGATTGATGTAATAGTTCATAGCTCTCCACTGACGGTTTCCTTACGTCGTGAAGCCTTGAAAAATGGCAAGATGAATCGCAGCAGCAATACAAAAAATTTGAATGTAAATCGAGCAGTAACGAAAGCAGCATCAAAAAATTGTTCCGATGCGAATTTGCAGCGGCTTTCCGTTAAGATACTAATCCGCTGTGCACAAAAAAATAAACGAAAGCAATATTGAAAGCAATAAATTAATAATGGCGCCGGCGCCATTTGTACCTATTGTGAATGCGAGTACCTAGTATGCGGCCGAAGCCGAAGCCGAATTTTTCGCCGAATATTTCCATTTTGGTGGCATTCAAGGCATTATTATTGTATAGGGTTATTATTTATTAATAAATAAATAATTTTTTCCCAACATAACTACCTTTATTTCTAATTTGTGCCGATAAATTCTAAGATTGCCCAGATGACCTAGTATGCGGCCTACTTGCAATTTCTAGCAATATTTTTGAGCCGAATAATATCAATCACAATTACCCATCGTGAGTCTTTCCACTGAGTTGGTCAACTGATTTTTAGTTGCCTGGCGTCTTCTTCTTATTATCGCACAAAGTGTTTCACTTCTTACAAAGAGAAATGCATAATTCAATAATTCACATAATAATAACGTTGCATATTCAAAATTGTGTGATTCTGATTAGTAAAGTCTTTTGATGCTGGTAAATTCCAGTAAACCGTGTTAATATCGTCGTTGCTGTATTAAGTTGAAGAACTTTACTCTTCTTTACGGTCAACAATTTTTTGCATTGTATTATTACACTTATGAAATTATAAAAAAATTTAAAAAAATATTTCATAATCCTTGATAGTGGAAATATATTGACGTAATAAATAACTAAGATCGTTGCAAATTTAAGATTTTTGCGTTGAAAAAAAGGTATATTTATATACACACCTACGAAAACACAAGGGACCTTATAAGAGATAAGTTTTTTACTCTTCGGGGGAACGGAACCATATAAATCTCCATATAACTGGTCTCCTGTGTATGGAAGGAAACGTGATATCAGTTGTAATAAAGTACTTGTAAATGCTTGTATTCGATAGTGATAGGGAAACCTTGAAATTTCGGTTTTAAATGCTGACACGCTGCTTGGCTTCTCAACAATGAAAATAGGCGTTTAAAAACCAAATTAGTTCCTGTATTTGACCTAATACAAAGCTTGAGGGATGGGTTGGAAATTTCAAGCGCGCCACAATTTTATAGTCGATCATATCTACAATATGCGACATCTGAAAAAACGAGTATCTACATCCGTTTATTTTACATTTTTCCCGCAGTGCTACTTACATTTGTGGATAACAATATTGCAAAATACAATTTTTTCTTAACCCCAAGGCTTCACGTGCAGCTTTTCTTTGAGGGATATACTCAGTAAATGCTTCTCACAAAATGTCATCTATTTTTTAAAAATAAATTTCACAAGAGTGAAAAGAGCGCGGTCTCCACCTGCTATTACCGGCATTGCAATGAATTTCTTGCACTTACAAAACCTGGGATAATTCAACTGTTTATTTTTATTGAACTGCTGAAAACGAAACTACTGCTACATGTTTTCCAATATTAAATATGTATGCTTCCTTCGAAATTTTTCTTGTTCTTTTTGAACAGTGTTACTAAATGTGTCATTCACGCCAAGAAAAAACTACTTGAAATTTAAAAATTCATTTTTATTAGTAACTTGCTGTTATTCGCGGGTTCCACCCCACGCTTGTGAATGATGCTCTGATTGGCTGTTGCTGAACACACCATTGTCAATTGTAAGTGAGGAAATATCGATTGAAAAACGAATATGTATAGCCAAATTACAAAACATACATGAAAATCCTGAACAGAGAGTTAAAAATGAAAATTTAGAGGATGAAAACTGAAACTGAGAAGGGAAAATCTGGAATAATAAATTGAAAATTGGGCGTGTGTGTCTCAATAATGCTGAATATTACTGCATTAATTAAATCTTTCATATTTTATGCACACCCATACTCAAGAATGAGTTTTTTCATTTGCACCGAAAATGTAATTAAAACTTTCAATTAGGTTACAATACACGTACCTTTTCACTGCCGATCGATTTCAATCAGAAAGTTCGACACAGACAAAGCACACACACAGACAAAGCACACACACACACACACACAGGCAGTCATACATATGTATGTACGCTTAAATGCGGACGTGCATTTGTGTGCTTTGAATATCAGTCAATTTGTAAAAGGATTTCGCTTTGTTCGTAAGTGAAAAAGGCGACTGTCACAAGCCATAATAAAACTGCTGCGAAACCGACACTAAAGTGGAATAGCTTCATATCTAATAATAAAGAAGCTTCGCAAATTGCTAAAATCAGACATGCATAATCTTAGAGCTACAGTTTTAGATATCACGCGATATGTATGATCTTTTAAATGAGCAGGAGTTTCGACTTTGGAAACTTGGCTTCGGAAAGAACGCCAAGGCAGGCTTGAGCTACATTAAGTCGCGATAGCTTCCTAAAGCAATTCAAAACTTAACCATTAGCTATATTAAGCTTTCCTTTTCCGAATCAATCCAACAAAAAGTTGCGTCTTTCCTTGCTGTCGATGGATGCCAATGGTGGCATAATTTCAATTTCCCCAAAGCCATTCTGCGAATTTGCATAATTTTAACAATGAGTTTAATTAGTGTTTGCTTTTGTGCGCTGTCGCAGTTGTGTCTATATTTGGGTCAATCGGGCAGGCGAGTTGTGGCGGAACCAACTGCACACAGGCTCAGTCCCTGCCAAGTTACTGTCGAATAATCAAAGTCGGTGCCTCTGCGGCCGAAAGCCTTTGTTAGCCTTAAAATAATGTTGCCATTAGGAATGTTGTTGTTGTAGTTCGGTTCGATTGCCGAAAATTCCATTTGCACAAGGATTTGCATGAACTGCAATGAGCTTTTAATTGATTGGGTTGTTTGCACAATTTTGAAAAGGGCATTTGCTGCAGCACTTTTTGTAGACGCAACCGGGATTTTCGCTGTGTGCTGTTTGTGGTGGAAGGGATGAAAGGTATGCATGCTCCATTTTGGGATAGTGAGAAATTCTGCGGGTGAAAAGTACAATTTTCGATCAAATATGGTAATTCCGAGAGCAACAGAAAGACATGAAAGTATATTCACAGACTTTGAAAATGTTGTTGTCAATTATTTCGGTTTTAGAAAGGGAAAAGTAGAAAAAATTTAAGTAAGGGCCCGGCGCATAAACATGGCTGAAACTCGAAGTTTAGTTTAGTTTAGTTTATTGATAACTTTGTACAAATAAGATTAAAATCTTGTATAGTACATCGAATTTATGTATAATTTTCAATTAGAGATATAAATGTGTTAGGCCAAGAATTTTCGGAGGAATCTGTTCACCTTGATTGAATTTGAATAAGAGCTGAAATCCGTGCTGGATTTTTGAACTTTCAAGTGGTACAAGGTGGGGCAAGGTGGGGTAAGGTTGAGTACCGCCAGTAGCAGCTGCATTTCGCAGTAAATGAGCAACCATTGCGAGTGCTCCGGCGGATGAGATGGCTAGCCTTTTTGTTGTGGGAAACATGTTTGTAAGTATATTGAGGAGGATGGTCTTGGGCGCGTTTATTTTCCTGCTTGTCCTGCAACTCATCCTTTTCGAGTGTGTTTGCATGCCTGTCATTTGTGGCGGCAAATCCGGTGTGGACCGCATGCCACGAATGTGTTTGCGGCGCGTAGAAGCATTTCAAGGTTTCCTTAGTGGCAAAAGAGAGTTCGTGTAGTGGAGGAACCGCAAAGAAACATTTAAGCAGGCAAAGCAAATACAATGTTTGAAATTCGGATTCAATCTAAAATATCAGTTGCATCGAAGCCTTTTTAGTATTTTCTTAAATTTTGCACTTGGTTCTTGCATTCAAATAAAGTTTTGCTGATTCTTGCCCATACTTATCAGTTCATACAATACATACATGTGCATACACAAGGCATGTATGTGCGTTAGCAACAATTCGTTGCCAATTTTGAGAATACCGCCAGTAATTTAAGCTTATTAAAATTTTCTGTAGGAAATTTATAGAAAACAGGAGAGCAAAGCGGTTGCGAAAAAAACAAACCGTTGCGAAACTAACAACAAACAACGCGTTCCACAGCTCGGCTTCGCTGGTATTTTCTCTGCGCAGCCGAGACCTCCTCTGCCCTGTAGCTCTTTCTTTTTGGAGCCATTTTTCCAAAACTCATTTTCCGTTTTCTTGATAATTTGTCACTTTATTTTTGAAAGTTTGAAAAGTTTGAAATAAAAATATTTCGAGCAATTACAGTAGATATGGGGCACGGAGGGTGACGCTTGCCTTTTATGTATATGATGATGGTGTAAAATCGTTGCCTGTTTAACATAATATATCATCATATTTCCATATATATTTCACGATAAATCTTTTCATTTCTTTCTGAGCCGATTTTTGACAATTATATAAAACAAAAAAGAAAGAAAACAAACGGCCTGCTTTGATTTTTCAATTTCAATTTCACAATGCACATAAATAAATTCAAAAAATTCAAAAAAAGCAAATAGCAAAAAAGAAGAAAGCAAACAGCTCGCTTTGATTTTGGGGCAGTTCTGCACTACATTGTAGTTAGCTTATAGTTAGGTCATAAAAGTTAGCTATAAGTGTGCTATTTTCGTAGTCGACTACTGAATTGCTTATAGGGTTTGTACAAATGCATTTGAATGTGTGCCAAGCTTGCAATATTTTATTTTTAAATTTCAATTGCAGCGAAAGGACAGAGAAAAGATGAGCATTTGACCGAACTCTTTCGGATATGTCAATTTATTGCTAATGTCGTGAATTTAGGAGGTTATTTTGTAGTTTTGGGAACAGGAAGAAACCATTCAGGAATTGAATAAAGTCGCGTGAAAATAATATCTAAAAAAAGTTCAATAACTATTTAGATTCAACAATAAACTTTAAATGTTGCTAAAATCTCACAGTCCACGATTTTGAACCAAAAACATTTTTTAACTCAACAATATTGCACTTCTTCTTTATTTTATGCTTGCATAAAAAATTTTCAGCAATAATTTCATTCATTGACCGGTTCGGATGAAAAATAATGGAAAGTGCTTTGGTTCGTTTCAATTACGCTAAAATTGTGAATGGTTTGGTTTAAAAGTGATACGGTTCAGGACCGCTTTGCAGCGATAATAATAACTACCTACTACTGTTGATTATCCTCACTCACACATGCTTCACATTTTTTGTCAATTCTGCATTGATATCTTCATAAGAAGAAATATTTTTAAGGCCTTGGTACCAAAATCGTCTTGCCTACTTATTGTATATAGCCCAATCAACATGCGCCTGGTAAAAGATCAACTGTGCGTTGGGTTATTTGCGTTCCAATGCTGATTGTTAAAGCAGCTGGAAAACGGACAAACGGACGTGCCAAAGGCACTAAATGCACATCTAGTGCGTTTTGTGTGCCAAAGCTTTGAGTAGTAGTGCCCAGCATGGCGGGGCAAGGTGGTACCAAAAAGCCAGCGCAAGGTGAAAATAGGCGAAAGTAAGTTAAGTTGAGGGTAAGCGAGCGCCAAAGTTGAGCGAGCGTTGCCAAGCTACGAGCCAGCGTGACGAGGGTAAAGTTGGTATTTCAAAACTTTATAATGTTTACTTAACCCTACTTATATCTATGTGTGTGTGTGTGTGTGTGTTTGCTATATGGCTATTGTGCTGTGCATTATGCTTATTTTTATAGTGAAATATGAAGTTGTTGCTAGTTCAAAGCAACTGAGGGAAACAAACGTGCAGCCAACGTGATGAAGCAGATTGACGCTGCACACACACACATACTCGGCATATAGGGCACTAAGGTTCATCATAAAAGTCATCACGCGCTTTAAGCCTTATTAAACTCTTCGAATGGGGGCACTGAAGCTGGAAGAAGTTGGATATTAGGCATAGTAAAAAGAAATCCACTTTTTTTAGATGCAATTTAGCTTTATTTAGCGTATTTAGAATGATCCGACGTCGTCCTGCTCAATTGAAATAGTGCTTGCCATGTAAGACGGCCGATTTCCACAATTTTATCGACATTTTCGATAATTCGCCTCCCAATTGCCGTGCATCTTTGACATCAAAATTACCGGAACGGTATCGACGAAACCGAAATTCCGCATAATTGCCTGTTACAGTATCAGGACCTTAAACACTATTCACTTTTTTCTAAACTAAGCAAACTAACTTGTGGTTTCCAAGGAATAATTATTTGAATAAATAAATTTGTCAACAAATATAATTGTTTGATTGCGCAGTAAGAGTATGTACTACATTATTGTCAAATTTACAATTTATTATTTCCCACGAGCGTTTAGTCATTGCTGCATTCTGAGAAACATAAAAGAATAAAAGTTAAGGAAGAAACGAGAAGAGCATATTTCAACTCACTGATATCCGCATCCCAGCCCGCCTCCACGCCCAAAGACTTATTTTTCTCCTTTAGCCAAGTGTACAGCGGCGCGAAGTACTCCATGACTCCCTTGGCGGACAGTGTTCGCTCGCCCGTGGCGGTTTCCAAGACCTCACGCCAATGTTTTGTCGCACCCAACTGCATCATTTTCCTGTAGCACGAAAACGAAAACAGGATGTAAAACGATTGCAATTTTAAAACGCTAAAATCTCATAAAGTCATTGCGTGCCAATCGCTCAGCCATCAGGCATCAGGCAGCCGGACAGCCTGACACTAGTGTGTGAGCATACTTAATCAGAGCTCCCGCCTTGTCACTGCCGTAGAAGTCACAATTGTGCAATGGATAGTCCGGATCGCCAGGTCGATATTGGCCGCTCTCCAGGCAGAACGCTCGATAGAATTGATGGCCGAGCACTTCCGAAAGGAATTTCCTGTGAAATTGACGGTGTGTACGTATGGCATTTAGTTGATGTTTGTAGTGCGCATGATAATGGTGTTTGCAATCGGATGTGAATGTGTGTGTGTGTGCGTTAGTGAGATGAATCAAAATGCAACCCAAGTTTCTGATAAGATTCGATCTTTAGCAAAGTAAATTTGTTCAAAGTTCAAAGGCTCGGGCCGGGTCTGGTTGGTGGGTACATATGTATGTATATATCTGTGGTCATATGCAATAACGACTTAAGTCGACTTAAGACGAAATTGAGTTGACGTTACCACTGTATTCCTGACGTTGATGCGCATATTTTGTTCAAACCCCGGTATCTGTACCCATCTCAGAAAAAAAGTTATTTAAAAAAAACACATGCACTTATGTTGATGTGCACACTGGTTTCTCAAATTTCCAATTGCATTTTCTCGAAACAGTTGTTTTCGACTTAAGTCGTTATTGCATATGACCACAGATATTTTGCCCACTGATAATATTGAATCAAAACAAACAACCTAAAACTTATCTTCTGAGAAGGTTTCCTTAGATCTGATTGAAAATGGAATGATTTTAAATGCAAGCGACGCTCGTACTTACACCGTGTTCGAGTTTTCTGGATTCAGGCCTCTGTAGAATTTGTAATCGGGATCGAAGTTCTTCTCGCTGCGCTTCGTGGGCGGCACGACGCCAGCGTATTTGTACTGCAGCCGCCAATAGCCGCAGTTGTACTCCTGCGAACCGATGCGTCCGTCCATGACATCGACCAGGAACTTGTCGTTGACAAAGTACTGCGGTATGGCGAGTATGGTGTGTACTCCCTTTACACGTGAAATATCAGGAGGGGGCTGGAGATAAAGTCGAATTGGAACAATCAAGCCGGAGATACTTACCATGCGGAATAAACGATTCATTGCCTGCTCCTCGCTCAAGCTGTCGTTGGCCAGGATATGCAACTTATGCAGATGACGTGGTGTGCCCGACGCAATGACGGCGGCCTCTCCAATAGCACTGGCGAAACCGGGGCATGGTTCGTGGTCCAGAAATACGGGCAAATGCTTTTTGTAGATGTTGTAGTGCAGCTCCGACATGTGCCCATGCATTTGCATGAGTTTTTTGTAGTCCGCTTTGGGGCAGTAGCGCAATGCCACATCCGGCGGTATATAAAAGACCTCCGACTTGCAGTCCGGACCGGATTCCTCGTCACTAATGCGGCGCACAAACTCGTCATAGAAGGTACTATAAGGGTCGAGGAGATCACGTTACACGATACACGTTGCAGTGAGTGAGTTGGAGGCTTCTAATACTTACGCCGGCAGCGTGTACATGCCCAGCGACTGGAAGTACTCGGCTGCCTTTTTGACTATTTCGAGCGGCGTGACGAGCACCTCCTCCAGCCGTGGCTGCACCGGCGGCAAGTGGCTCTCCGGGTGGGGCACGCTGAAGATGGTGCGCACCTGCCAGGCCTGCTGTATGAACTGCTCCATCACGGGTGCCGGTATGGCGCCGTCACTCTCCGTCAGATGATTGCCATATGCCAGACGCGCCGAGTGACGCATATAGGCGTGCATCTCTCGGTACAGCGGCATTAGCGCCCACACCACCGCCTCCAGCTCGCGCTGGAAGTTCTCCGTTTCATAGAAGAGATACCAGGTGCGGGATGGTGTTACATGACCTGCGATAATGAAGCCAGATACAGTGACTGTGCTGTTGTGTTTTTTTTTTTTTTTTTTTTTTAGTAGGTAGAAAGCATCGAAAGCCTCATGGTAGTGCGGGACTTCGATCCGCTAAAACCACCTCATGTCCGGACGGATTTGTGCTGTTGTGTGAGTGCGTCTGTGCGTTTAACAGCAAGTTACAGTTTTGTGTTGTTGTTGCGATTGTTGGTTTTGCTACTGTTGCTTCTCTTTGTCGAAGCGCCCGTAGCAATTGTGGTCAGTCGAATTGGTGTTCAGGTGCAGAACAATTGCACCAGTGTGTGTGTGCGAGTGTGAGTGACTGCTTGTGTATTGATTTTGCTGTCCTTCCGTGTGCGTTTTGTGTTCTTGCAATTATGTGCTGGTGTCTTGGTCAAGTTACGTAATTTATGTCCCCGGAATATGCATTAGCTCGCAGTACGGCGCATCAGGAGCGACTGGCCGAGGGTCATAATTGCATTACGGCGGATTGTTAAGGCCGCTGCTTTTCTAGGTTGAGTGCGTTTATGCAGAATTAGGTCTATGAAAAATGTAGCTGTGTGTGTGTAGTGTGTTTTCGTCCTTTTGACAAAGTGATCTACTTTTCTGCGTCACTTCATAAAAATTCAGAATGACAAACGATCTCTATGAATATGAGTGATTACATGAACAAGCGGATTTTTTGAAAATTGTTAAAGGTGAACCCTAAAATTTAGTAGTTCAGAAAGTAATGAGAGAATGTTGGAAAAACATTTAGGGCTCTATGGAACACATTCCATTTAAGTATATACACACGTGACTTGTTTGAGCATGTATCTGTATATAACATAATAAATAAACAAACAAAATCCTATTTTTTTACAGGGGTGTGATTCTGTCGCCCGATTGCAGATTATATCGTTCGCTTAGAATTTTGTAATTTTTTGGGAAACCTGTACTGAGGCGGCATATTTTCAGTTTGCAGTTTGTAACTGCATGCTCTAGGCAGTTATCGTAACTTACCATTATAGGCCGCCGATATTCTCAGCAGTCGCACGTAATTAATGAAACTCGACTTGGCCATGTCTCGATCGTTAACGGCCTGTCGCCATTTCAGCCAATAATAATCCAATTCTTCTAAACGCCTGCTGCGCATTGAATGAGTCGCAATGGTGGGCACCATGGCCACCGTTTGGGTGCAATCGTCCGGATGATGCACATGACACACCAGGCGTTGCGTTATAAACGTCTGCATGCGATGTAGAATGTCCTTGGCCTTATCGAAGTCCGGCTTCTTCAAGCCGTAGAGTTGCAGTTTCGAGAACAGCTGCACCGTGCGACGCAAAGTGCTATTCTTCAATTGATCCACTGGTATGAGGCTGAAGTTGGACGCCAACTCGTAGACGAGGCGATGGTAATCGTTGTCGATCTCCTGCTTGATGGGTCCCTGATTGATGACATTGTAGCCACGGCCTTTGGTGAGGCTGAAGAATAATTCACGCCGGCGATTGCGAATCTTCAAGCTCCGTGCGGTGGCCGCGTTGAGTATTTTGGTAGCACGCGCTTCGTAATCAATTGGTGTGGGTGCATCTTCATCGATTGTGGATGGCTCATTTTCAGTTAAAACAGCTGTTGCAAGGACCAATAGCGACAGCTGCAAAAGGGCGTGCAATATTTGTTACCGCAAATTTTTTGCATTTTTATTAGTGAAGGCTTTACCAAACTTAGCGCCAGAAATGTTTTCATATCTTTGGGTGGATGTTCCTTCTACGAAAAGTTGAAAGGCGATTTGGTTAGGCTATAGATATTACAAAAACAAATTTGTATGTAGTTAAGGAAGTTGGTCGATTGCAGTAATTCAATTGTGCTGGAGCCCACTTCAGTGGGAAGACCTCGCCTCATGTAGAGAGAATCAACTAAGTGTGAGAAGAGAACGCTGGGAGAAAGCTGCAATAAAGGAGCGTCCGAAGACGACAGTTGCTGACACTATATGCTCCAACTAGTGGTTGGGGAAAGCCTATACACAATTGAAAGTTTTTTTTAGCAATCTGATACTTTTCCAAAAAAGTGTATGCAATTTAAAATGGCAACTTGTTATATTTTTACAGCTTTCATATTTTTTGCATTTTTATGATTGTGTATTTCTTTAGACGCTTTTATTTATACATAAGCTGCTTAGGGGAAACCTCTAAACTTTAGCGAACAAGCATTAAAATTGCTCCGATTGCGGGTTTTGAAATTGTAAACAAGTGCGATAAGGAAATTCGTTTCGAACGGCGAACTAAGCTGACATTGACGACTTGATGACGCGTCGGGTCAAAGTTTTGCCCAAACTGATTGCACTTCCAAGTTATATAGATGCCAGATATCGCCTAACCTAAACCGAAACTCCGAAACCTCCAAACAGTAGCACTCGGCATCACGAAAACGATTTTCTGTATTTTATAATTAGATTTACATGCACAGAGATTAACAAATAAATTATGAATGAAATTAATATATACCCTACAAGTAGTTTTAAGCTGTGCAATAACTCGATTTTTTATTATATTTTTATTTCCGTTAAACAAACAGCCACATCGAAGCCACGCACCAGACTGATTGTCTCGCAGCGTTCCTCGGATAATTTAGTTTGTCGAATCGAAATAAGCGAATCCATGCCACTGGAACTTGTTGTTATCAGCCTCCCGACGATTCGAATTAATACATTCTCTTCAAGCTTTCCGCGTATACAAATGCAAACAGAAGAGAGTTTATAGTAGAAAATATTCAATTATTTGCCGTTATTATTTCGTTGCAGTTTCCACTCATTTTGATCGTTGATTTGCCTCTTCAATGATAGGGAAAATTGACTTGTATGAATTGGTTTGTATGAATTTTATGCAACTTGCACAACTTGAGAGAATCGCGCCAAGATTAAATATGGCTAAATTTAAAAAGGTAACTTGTGAGGATTTTGACTTCTAAACTCGACAAGTTGTAGATCTTCTGAGAAAGAGAATGCTCAGACGCTGTATAAATAAAAAAAGACATATGTATGTAGTATGCGTCTAATAGCTTCATACTTCAGCAGATTCTGCTATTATATTAACGTAATCTTTATTTAGATATTTATCTAGGTCGAACACATCGTCATATTTTTTAGCACATTTGGTTAAAATACATATATGTATGTATATTAATATGCATGTAAATGAAGAAAGTTCGCGTTGTGTTTCAGAGTCATGACATCATGACTATCGCCTATCACTTCTGCTCATATTGGAAGTCAAGCTTGGTGGCATTCTAAAGCGAGATATAATAATAGAATGATTTAGGAGAGAAGTCACAGCACTCACGATCACTTGTCGTCCAGCCCGGCGTCAGCTCCTTGTTAACATTATCGTCCATCAGCCAGTTTAACACGGGTTGGAAGTACTCAAGGAAGGCAGTAGCTGAAAGCCTTGCTTGACCAGTGGCGCTGAACGTTCTTATGAGGTCACGCCAGGGTTTTGTGGCACCGGCCGACATCAGCTGGCTGCATTTCAAGGAAACGTTTCAAATTTAAATAACACGAAGAGAGAGAAATGTTTGCGATTGATTACTGTAGGTATTGTCCAGCAACTGTGCTGTTGGAGAAGTCGCAGTTGTCCAAAGGTTTATAGGCATTGCCTCGCTGATATTCGCCAGTTTGTAGGCACAGGTTGCGATATATTTGATAACCGAAAAGCTCACCGAAGATTTTTCTAAGAATTTACAAGAGTCTCATGTGAGCGCATTATACATATATGTGGATTGTTGACAATTTCAACTCACTCAGTGCTGCGAAACTGATCCATGAGGCCCTCATAGAACTTGTAGGGCATGTCGTAGGCGCCGGAGTCGGTTTGAGCCGGAGCCTCAACGCCCATATAGTGACCCATTAGATTCCAATAATGACAACTATACTCAGCCGGCGTTATTTTGCCATCAATGATGTCCACCCAAAGTTTCTCATGAACAAAGTAAGTGGGTAAGCTAAGCAAAGTGTGTATGGCCTGGAAGCGGAATGATATGTAGCATATAGATTCTTTTTTTATATTCCCTCTTACCAGACGATACAGACGATTCAAATTCAACAAATCATCATAGTTATAGCTATTCAATATGCCCAAATGCTGCTGCAAGTGCTTGGGATTGGAAACAGCGAGTATAGCAGCTTCTCCTATGGCATTGCCGAAACCGGGACAGGCTTCCTCATTCAAGCCCACAGGCAGTCTGTTCTTGGCCAAAGCATATTCCACTGTGGCCACATCGCCGTGACTCTGCAGCAGTTTCTTGTAGTATACCTTGGGGCAGTAATTCAACTCAATTTCGCCGTAGTCAAAAACTTTCGCCTTGCAGTCGGGGCCGGCGTTGCCGATTTTGATTTCGGAAAAGTGCTGGCGTATAAAATGCCTATGGAAAAACTAGTAAGTACTTTGATGGTGACAAACTATGGGGAGCGACAAGTGCATACTGGCTGAGGTTCTGAAAGCCCAGCGAGCCGAAGAACTGCAAGCTGATGTTGACCAAATCGAATGGGCGATATGAGGCCTCATCGATTTCGGCCTGCAAATTGGGCAGTTTCCTATTCGGGAAGGGATTTTGGAAGACAGAATCTTTCTTCCAAGCCTGATAGATGGCTTGCTCCAGCAGATCATGAGGTACTTTGCCGCTCGAGGACGTTGCCTTGCGACCATATTGCAGTTCGAGTTGATGACGCAGATGCGCGTGTAGTTCACGATAGAACGGTTGTATAGATGCCATCAGTTTCTCCAGCTCATTGATGAACTCCGGATCGTCGTACTCCTCATACCAGACGGCCGATGGCGTTGCGTTCGTGGCCAGCTTGTGTTTGTAATATTCCACGTAGTAGTTGAATGCTTCTTTGACGTCGACGGGCATCCTGTTGCGCCACTCTCTCCAGTAATACGTGATTTCATCGTGGTTCGGGGAGTTGGTAAAAATTGTCTTGATTTGCGGCACGAAGGCCATATTGCATTTCTCGGCGGTGCTGTTGTTGTCTTTGGCGCACACCCACTTTTGGCGTGACACGCTTTGCAGCACTTCGGTGGCATATTTGAATTTGTTGTTGATGGGCGGGTATTTGGCACCTCTCAGTATGAGTTCGAACTGGCGCCGGAGTAGTGGGTCCTGAAAGTGCTGCCAGTCGTACCACTGCATGGTGTGGTAGAAGGGCCGCAGTTTTTCGCGCATCATTACTTTGGGACTTAGTGAATCGTCCGTCAGGTTGCGGTAGAGTGGCACCGTCTGCCAAAAGACATCGTTCACCTGCTGCATCAGCTGACGTGCTGACTCCTCGCTAAAGTCCTGGCGTGCATCGGAAGTCGTTTGGCCTGTGATTGAGCCAAAGAGTGCCAAGAGCTGAGAAGGAGAGCAGCAAGAGTGACATTGAAATTCGATTCGGTGCGATTTAGGAAAGATCTCACCGCAATGGCCACTAAATGCCGCTGATACATCATCTTGCAGAACACCACTTTTGTCCGTTTGCAATTACACGCTGCGGATTCAGCGAACGCTGAAGCTAAACTAAACAAGTCATATTTTAGTCGCGCCATGAAGATTGCGAATTGGCATCTTTTCACCTGAACTCGCTTGTGGAGATAACCTTCGCTGATTCGGACTCAAGAGCTAACTGAGCTGGCATTCAAATCTAATTTCAGGTTTAATCGCAAGCTCATTTGCCATATAACTACAAAATTTGAATATTTGTATGGCCGCAAGAAAAGATTTAAAAATTCGTATCACATACAGCACAGTCCTTTGCATCAAGTAGGGACGTGCCATACTTTTTGTCCCTTCCCTAGTTCGCTCATTACCTACATTAACGCAATTTAAATTTCCCAAAAGAACGCTTAAAATAATTTGTCAGAGCAGATAAAAAGCGTGGAAGAACTGCTACATTTAAAAGGGGGTCACTTAATTCGTATGAACGCACAGCGTCTGTCCGCTATCCCATCCCATCCCATCCCACCTAACGCTATACAACTGCAAGCAGCAGAGAAGAGCGCTGCCACTAAGCACTCAAGCAGCTGCTGCCATTCTGGCGGGCAGCTTCAATCGCCTTGGCGGGAAAATCGTCTGCACGCGCCAACCTGCGCAAGCGACAACCGCTGCCAGCGAACAACAGCCGAGAGCCAACTGGCAGCAGCTGCGAGCTTGCGGACACTGATGCGGAAGTCGCCAGCTCACAAAAAGGCGTTTGGCGGAGTGTCTTCTTGCGCCTCCTGGATTTATAGCTGCTCTGCAGTTCGAGCCCGCTTCCCGAACGCTAACGCAAACGGTTTTCCCTTTCGTTGGGGGCATTTGCATGTGACCGCGCCAACAACAATGAGCGTTGTTGATGTATTGTATGAAGGTGTGTGTTTGCGCGAGTGTCTGCCTGTGTGTCGGTTGCGCTTATAGCAATGGCCAGCAGATATAAGTTTCTGCATGTCCTTATTCCCAGGAATGCACTGCGGGAGCGGTAGCACAAATACTGGGAATTGCCGGCATGCGTGTGTGTGTGCGTGTTTGCATGTAGGCAGCACGGCTCTGCATTATTACTAATTTGCCGGTAGGCAAATAGGGGAACTATTGACATGCATTTGGGGCATAGCTGAACAGGAAAATGTTAACCGCTATGCTATGTCTGCAATGTCTGCGTTGATTTCAAGAGATGTGCCCTGATGCAACTGACGATGATTGAATTTTTAATCAACTAAAAAGAAAAGAATATTTTATATACTATCTACTCATGCCATATCTAGTACATATTTCCTTCTTCATGATTGAAACGCTATTAGTTTGTAATGAAGCAGATGAGATTACAAGGAAGTCCATTTTAGCAATAACTGTCGTTGGCAAAATGTTGCCGTCGCAAAGAAGTGTTGTCAATAAAGAAGTGGAAGCAATATGAACCGCAGAAACTTCCCAGTATATTGCATGTCCGCTGCCGCAAAAAAACACATGGCGACATAACCTCCCTCGGGCCTTATCTCTTTAGGTAAGGTTAGGGACGGAGACGTGGAGCTCCAGTACCGTTAACTGCTGCTTGGGCATATAATCTTGCATCAGGTTTACAGTTATAAGCACGTTACTTTTGACATTTACATCAACCCAAATGTGAAGGGATTGGGCGTGAGAGAGAGAAAGAGAGAGAGAGAGAGAGAGTGAGTGTTGTACAGGGATGCCAAGGAACTTTTTTTCGATTTAAAGATTATACTTAAGATAGTATACAATATTCAAACAAACAAGATGCAGTAAAATTTTGAAATTTTTAATTCGAACTCTGCCCCAATGGAAGACTCGCTCTCCCCGATGTCCCAAAAGCTTTTTCACCGCGATTCGAGGAACTCCCCGTAGCTTGGTAGCCCTGGTGGGGCGAAGAGTAAGCGCCTTCGCTGCATGCGCACTGCTACAATTTCCCACTGAAGATTCTCCTACACGAGGACATTTTGGCGAATATGGGGAATTGGAGAGCGAGTAGGATTACGTCAATCGGAAAACCGTTCAGTCTCCGACAAACCTCTCGCACGACTTGTGGTAGCCGCAGCATTGCACGCGTGTACGGTCAGTTTCAGTGGCAGAAGAAGAAGAAATTTTAAATTAAAATATAGAAATGAAGAAAGAAACAATAAAAGAAAAACAAAAATATAGAAAAGCGTTTCATTTGAATTTGTGTCCAAAAATAGTGGAGCGAATAGGCAAAGCAAAGTGAGGCCCAGCAAGCCAGAGCTGAGAGACAAAAGCTGAAAAGGGATACTAACCTACATTTGCAGCAACGAACCCCACACACACACACACATATGCACATGCAGACACATGCACGCGCACAAATACCGCTGCATTGACACAGTGCAACACACACACATGCACGTAAAAGGGCGCATGCATAGCGCGACTCACACACACACACACACACACACAAGCGAATAAATACGAACACACTGCGGCGTTTGGCTAAGAATATGGCCGCAAGCATTTGAAGCAGCGGCAACAGTGACAGTCAGCGACTCCTTGCCACTGCAGCTGTGTGCATGCGTCGTTGCATGTGCGCGTGTGTGCGCCTCGACTGCAGCGCGGAAATCTAATGCAATTTTGAACAAAACAATTGCCAGTCGGCCCGATACGCCGAGAGGAGCGCTCGCGAAACGAATTTCGTGCCACATTTTCATGCTGTGAGTTTATTTCGCATGCTGCCGTGAGTGGTATCGTCGCTGTGGTCGTGGACGCGGCTGTTGTGGTTGTGTAGTGTCATGTTGCGTGTAAAAATTAAATGCTAATTGTTGCTGTCTACTACTTTACACAAAAAAATAGTAGGAAAATATAAAAAAGTAGCAACCAAAAATGAAGAATAAAATTGAAATTGGATAAATGCTTATTTCATACGAAAAGATATAAGAATCAATAAAGAATGAAGTGATAAAGTTTATAATTTTGGTTTTCCATAGCATATAGAATTAAAAATATCAATATTACAATAAATAAAAAAAAATCGAACAAAAAATTTCAGTGCAAATGTTTTAAACTTTAATACATACAAATATAGTGATAAATAATGCAATACATAACAGACATTTATAGTGTAAACAATTATCCAAAAAAATTGCTAAAATTCAAATTTCTCCAAATAAATAAAAAAAATAAAAATACGACAAACAATTTTGTGAAAATTTACAGGAAAATGTTTAAAGTCTAAATTCCCTCTCAGTGAATAAACTTAAATATCGAATACTCATAATACTTAATTGCAGCCATTGAATTAGAATAGTCTCAAATGCAAGTGAAAGTTATCTAAAATGCAGGTAATTTAATTTTGCTTAAATATAAACGAAAGCATAGTTGATCCGCAAGTTCAATATATTTTAAATATTTTTCCAAGTGTATTTCAGAGTTGCAAAATGAAGTTGAAAATTTGTCTGAGCGTAAATGAACCAAGCAAAACAGCTGAGAGAGTATCTTATTTATGTAGCAATAAGTGCAGTAAAGTGACCAGTATTATGTCAATTCAATTGCGCTGAGGAAAATGCATTTGCATGGAGAAGTGAATCAATGTTGAATTTTAAGGTTTGCCATAGGCGAACAGAAAAAAAAATTGCCCATCAAATCATTATGGACTTGGTCATGGTTGGATTTTTCACTTCCAATTGAGCAACCCCATTGAAATCAAAGGAATTTCATTATGTGCGAGTGCCGCAGCTCCATTCAGCGTGAAGATCTCCACATCCTCACATGTGCTGCAATAATTCCTGTCTCTCTTGTTTTATTCAGAAATTACGACAACATGACACACTTGCATAGCTCACTAACCGGACTTTTGTATGTATTTTGGCTAGTTGCGCCTAAAAGGCATCCCACTTTCCCATCATTGAGAATTCACACTTGCCAACAGGAAGAGGCGTGCTTACAAAAGGTAGCGCTGCATTTACAGCAGAGATACGTCGACAAGCTTGAGCATGCGATGCTAATCGATTGTATACATTCATTTGAGTACTAACTTTTGTTCCATATTTCCTCACTCACAACTTTACAAAAGAAAGAAGCATTGCTTTTTCAACTATATTTATCGCTCCGTCCAAATATATTCTTTATGCCTAAGATAATTTAAAGGCATTCACTCTCGACCCGTAGGTCGATACCAAGCACTCATACGGCATACCACGTGGTGCCACAAAAATAAATATAATAAGTAACCGGTATGTGGTTACTCAATTCTTTCGTGCCACTAATTTCAAGAATTGCTGCCCATAAATTAACATTAGCACGGCACCGCACGAGTAGCACTTGTTCCGTACTAGCCTCTCATCCTTTGGCCGCTGCCAGCGCCATCGCTCTTTGCTGCCTGCTTGCCTGCCTGCCTGCCTGCTCTGCCATTTTCACATCAAGTGTACGACACTTAATCACTACGGCAATAAAATAAATAATTCAGGCGCTTTTAACTGCGCGGCGTGCAGAGGTAGTGGACTGGCCATGTGCTCATTTCAATGTTTCTCAACTAGGATTTTTGTATTATTCATTCTGCAGCTTGTCTCCTGCCCGCCGCTATTATGCATGAAGTTTACAGCCGCGCACGAAAGCCTCCACTTGAAGTGGCAGTAAGTGGTTGCTGCCAGCGAGCAACGACGAATTATATTTCCGGTTGGCCTTAAGTAAGAGCGTGCCGTCTTCAATCAGTGCACATGTTTGATATCCTTACCCTTGTCAAATTGCTTTACAGCATTTCGCCTCCAACCTCAAGGCTCCACTTTCGCCGCGGCCGCGGCACAGTGAGTCTCTGAGCGCCCTCTTCCGACTTGCGTTTACCTCAAGCAATGGCAATTTCTCAAAATTCAATTTATACGCAAACTTATTGGCAGCCGCAAATTCTCACTTACACAATTTCTCCACAGCCTTGGAGCTGGGCATTTTCCATGCCCCAGCGTCGTTTGCCTTACTCTTGTAGCGTTGACCTTCAGTTGTAAGGAAATAAATTTGAATTTCTATTTGAAATTGCGTCAAATAGGCTTTACGCTTCATTGGAATTACTTGCAATTATTAGCGAAAATTTGCACTAACTGGAGGGCGACATAAGGGCGGAATGAATTTATTATCTCTCTTACTCTTGTTTTGGGTTCTTTCGACCACTGTGTATCTTTTAGTATGCAGTTTGCATGAAGAAAATTTATTCACAGAAAGACACAATTCCCAATTTTGCACTCTTTATTAAAAAATACTTAGTGCCCAAATTTATGTTTGCAGATTAATCAAGATATTTCTTTTTCCTTTGCAGATAACAAAAATGCCCCCACTTGTGAAATGTGTAAAAATGCATACTGTGTAAATATTTTAAGCTGAATTACGAATAACATGAATTTAACTAAAATTTAATTAAAGTTGTCAGATTAGCACCAAATTGCTCTAAGTAACAAAAAAGTATATTTAAAATTCAATAAATTAATTGTTTAATTAACCGAGCACTTTTTCCATTGAACGGCTAAAATCATGTAAAATAAAGTAGACTTTTAATTAAGAAATGCTCGAATCGATTACTTATTGCTTATGCTGCAGTGTGTGCGTGCTTGTGTAGATATAATGCCAATATTGTTGTATTCATCATGTTAGTAAATAAAATTTTATTAAATGCTTCAAGCTAATTTATTGTTATAACAAAAAAGCTTATCAAAGTCAATTTATCGGTGGAGCGGCGCGAAGTGAAGCAGCATCTCTGAAAAGCGCCCGCCGAAGTGAGCCAATCGTGTTTGTTTAACGAAAGTGTTCAAAGTGAGAGTGTTTTTTAAGAATTCGCGAATAAAGTTATATAAGTAGATTTTCGCCCATTAAACAATTTATGTATCAACGTGGAACAGCAGCAGCAACAACAACAAGTAAACACAAATTTATTGACAAATTGCTTGACATCATGCATACAGGTGAGCCAATGGTGAAACCAAATGAAAAACATGCGTTTTTTGTTAGGGAGCTCATGCGAGATTTTCTGATATGACGGCCGACATGACGTATGCGTAGGTATTGTTTCTCTTGCGCGATTGCAGGTAGCCGCATTGGCCCACATGTAGTATGAGTATTAAATGTCACGCATACGCCCTGCGGAGCTATGTTGAGTATGTACTGCATAGCACACATATTATTGAAAGGCATATATATATATCTTTGGGCAGTGTCAGGCATTAAAATAGCAACTCCGTAGTAGTAAGTTCCCTAAACATGTCTACTATTGATTTTACACTATTTATTCATAAACTACGTAGAAGCATACCAGCCATCAAGACGAAATTCAGGATTCCTAACTAAGCCTTTTTAAAAGGATTATGCGACTTTCCGGCCCTTTGAAGGCTGTGCTGGATATTAGGTCTAGTGCCTCTAATCTTATCCTGTTTCTATTTACCTTTCCAATTAAATTCACTTAAAGATATTTGCTGTTGGTGAAGTTCTTCATTTCATAAACAAAACAGAGTTGCACTGCGCAAGAAAAAATACAGACAATTTTTGAGTTAAAATTATGTAAGTAAATATTAGCTGAGCAACTATCGAACATCAAAACAGAGTGACCGAAAAGCTACCAAGAATGCACTAATTAAATTAGGTTGCATTAGGGTGGCCGCTAATGTCTGAAGTAGACTTAAAAGTTATATATTATTACCACTGCTCACTGCTCGTTGCTCGTTCGTACGAATATCTGACTGTTTTTACTATTCGTGATAGTACTGGGTACTTGCACCTCCTTCTTCACTATTTTGGAATTCTCAAAACCTTTGCTTTGCTCCAGTAGCCCACAAATTTCGTACACACAATTAACTGATCCATTATCGCGCATCCAAAAATAGTGAAGCTCTTTTGTGTTTGAATAACGTTCGATAAATTTAAAATCCCTGCAAAGTTTGGCCTTGATAAATGTGTATCAACAAAGACCCCTCCTTCCGTTTTTTTCGTATCCGCTTTCAGCTTTAAAAGCACAACATTTGTGTTATCTCGCACGACAACAGCGAAAACAGCAAATAAACCAGGGCAACAACAACAGCAACAGAAGTTACGGCAAAAGGAAATCAATAAAACACGGATATGCGATGGGGTTCAGTGCAGCTCTGCGTTGCGTGTCCTTCAACCGCGCGAGCATGTCAACAAATAACGTAACTGTTGAACGTTATCGCAATGCGGCGGCGGCCGGTTATAAGGGAATAACTTAACAAAGAGCCGTTAAAACTGACTGACTTTTGGCCCTTTCGATTCTCCACGTTCACTTCGGCGTTGGCATTGACGCCGTTGACGGTGGCCTCAACGAACTTACGTGCCGTCGAGCGTCTGTGTGACCCTTAAAGACCAGAGAGTGCGTGAGTGTGTGCATGCGTGCGTGTGACTTCGAAAAGGCACTCATTGATTTTTGTTATTTGTGTGCGTCAGGAAGCCATTACCGATTCTACTCGCGCCGCCTGATACTATACACTCTTTTCTATATTTAAATAAGTGTATTTTAAACTGCTGCGAATAATCCGACTAACGGGTAGTAAATTGTCTTTCCTTTCAGCCAAAATAACTCATAGAACATATTGTGTTTTTCAAGAAGTGGTACTTCGTTATACGTCCTTTCCTCCTAGCAGGAATTCCCACCTTCATCAGACGAACTGATTGATAGCACTGAGCCATCCATATTCCTCTTTTTAACCTGCCTCTCATTTAGCATTTATTTCCTTCAATTATTAAGTATTTATCGGTATATCGTCTGAGCTCCTGAGTATTAAATCCTTCCAAAATCATTTTTTGGTTTCTTTGCTTAGGGCTGTTCAAAACTTTACCTTCTCACTGATTTCTTGAAAGAAATACTTTTTTCGCGAACGGGTTGTGCAGAATTTGAATCAATGGAGCTATAAGATGTCCCTTCAGCCTTAAAGTTGAATACCCAAACTCCAGTTCAACTTCGCATTTGTGTGATCAGAGCAAGTTTTTCAATTTTATATTATACGTACATATTTGGTTTGGGTTTGCTCGCGATTCTGACTTTGACTGTGGGCTTCGATAGTTCCGGCAACGGCGACTGTGGCAGCGGCAGAACATGTGCTCCTTTTTTTGGTATCCGCGCGAGTGTTTGCAAACGATTTGCATGTTACGCCGCCGTGTACGCCGTTTGCCATCCTGTGTGTTTGTTTGTATATGTATGTACATACATGAGCATTTGTGTGTTTCCGATAGTACATGTGCTCCGTTTCGTTTGTGTGTACGTTTCCGTTTTTATACGATTTTATTGAATTGGCGTTTTATAAACAATACACTTTAGTATTCGGCAGCACGTGAATGTGTTCATGCGGATGTGTGTGTTTCCGTGGCATTACGGAAATTGGCAGCTGCACATGTGTTAAGGCCACTTTGGCACTTGTGCCAGCAGGACTTGGCAAGTAAATGCCAGGCGCAGTGGCCACGATGGATCTAATGAAAAATTCAACTCCTTACAAAATGCTAAAATGTTACCATGAGCTTCAACAACAAAACAATGGCTCGCAATTAAACATGAAAATCTATCTGCCATTATGCGAATTAAAATTCCTGAGCTGCATGCGAACATGGGTTGCAAAATTTTAATTTATTCAATGCCAAAACTAAAAAGATTTTCCTATAAACGTTGCAGATGGCTTAAACTGTCCTCGCCGGGCATATGTTTGCCAGTGGCAGTGCATTTTAGAAACAAAAGGCTGAAATTTTAATCGGAAAAGAATTATTCAAATACTTGCCCTTATAAAAGTTTTGTGCGTAAAAGAAAAATATAGATTTCTAGTTATAATAATCTCTTTAATCTATGTTGAGAGCAATCGGAAGAGCAAAATCCGTATGTGGAAAAATCAAAAATATGCAACGCATGAGATAAGGAGGCTTTTGGTAAGATCGCAAGTTTTAAATTCACCCGCACTTCAAATGCTACATCTCCAAGTAATATTAATTTCTGAAATTAAAGGCTAACTATCAGAACATTTTGAAACTTCAACTGATCGCGCATGTGAAGCTAAGCACCGACTTTTTATGAAAACAAAAGTTGGTATTCAACATTTAATAAGAAAGGAATGCTGGTGTGCTAACGTGCGACTATAATTATTTCTGTCACTGTACATTGACTTTCCTTGTTGGGAATTTCGGTTGCTTCTATTCGTCTACATGAATGATTGTGGACGCGTGAGCTTACGCGTGTGTATGTGTGTGTGTGTGCTTATGTGCGTGAGGCTAAAATACTACCTGATATTTACACCGTCCGCCCAAATTAATCAAAGCTTCTCGTGACGGACTCAGCCACACACACATACATCTATAACTACGAACATAACATTACTGCGACAGTGCACACATACACGAAAATACACACAAACACAACTGCGACGAGGCGAAAATATGCGAACTAGCGCGCAACATTGAAAAAGAAGTTAAACGCAAAGAGAAAAAAATCGATAATATGTACGTGTGGATGTGGTGAGGTGGGGAAGTGGGAAGTAGTGTTAAATCAGCGCAACTAGAAAACGACTAATTAAGAGAGCATTAAGCAGGTGCCAAAAAGTGAGCAAGAAAATTAATTGAGGTCAACAGGAGGGCAGGACGAGAAGCTGAGTGAGCCTCAATCACAGAGAAGGATTATTTAGTTTTATTTTTTATAAGCGTGGGTGACTTTTGGTCAGTTGTCGATGTCGCTCAGGGGCCAGGTCCTAGGAGTAGCTACATGAAAAGTACATATGTATGTGTATGCGCAACTGCAGAAATGCGTGTCCTCTTTATTTTTCTGATTCGCCATGAAAATTTTAAAATACGTAATATCAAGCATTTTTTTTTACCGATTGTGATAATATCGCTATTTTTAGATATTCATGGAAAAAATATTGCATCGTATAAACTTTTTTTTATAACTTCGGCCAAAATATAGCCGGTCTCTACCAGATCCTCCAGCACGCGCTTCCTTCAATGAGATGCAGCTTCTGCAGGCCCATGGAATTTAGGTACACTTAACCGAACGCCAGGCATTTTCGTCGTCCTTCTCTTCACTCCAGACTATCACAATGCCGCTCAAAAGGCTCCAAAGTGGCCCGGAGATGCGCAACAAGCCGTTTTCGGCATCATTTCATTCGCACACAATCAATCACACGCACAAGGACACACATAGATACACGCACATACAGATGTACACGTGTTAAATCAATGTCAGCACACTCTCCGACACTCTGACACTCGATTCGAGCGGCATTGTTGTTGCGTTGCTCTGCGTTCCTGTGGCGCTCCTGTGCCGTGCTGGTATTGCCTTGCCTCGCCTTGCCTCGCCTTGCCTCGTGGCGTCACACTCAGTTACACCGTATTTCGCACGAGCCGTCTGTGGTGCATGTTTGTGCTCATTTATCTTTTTGACATTCTAACCGGCTTTGGCCTCTGAACATCCTGTGACCCCTTCCTGTGTGCCTGTGTGCTCCTTCTGAGCGCTATGTTGTCATAATAGCCGATTTATAACTTCCATTTCATTAATCAATGTTCGAGTTTCGAGATTTTCATTATGAATTTGTGAATTTATGATGTCCTTCTCCTCTTTAGCGTTGTCTTTCGCCTATTTTTAGTTTTCGGTATGAATGGAATTTTTGGCCATTGTTGCTATTGTGTTAAATGATGTGTTAATTCGTTGACGCTTGATTTGTAATGAACTGAAAATGGTTATCGCAAGGGGTGTGGTCTGGAATGGGGAGATGAGATGCAAAACAGTGGTTGATCAGTTGGCTTTCAAACAGTTGTAACCAGAAGTTAAGATGGAATTATGAACTGTCCATCGCTAAAACTAAAGATCAACAGGAGCTGCTATTGCCCTATTTTCCAGTACGCAAAAAGAGACATTTTGGTAGAGTGCCACTGCATCGCATGAATTGAAGTCGCACAGACATACAGTTTTGGCTTGAGATATAAGCATATTCGATTCAACTTTTTCGTGACATCTTTTGCATTTCTTTAAACCACATCTAAACATCCCTTTATTTACACTTACCTACAGCCCAAACAAGCTACAAACGTAAGGCAATGATTACGTTTTCACAACACGTTCATACGAGTTCGTTGGTAAATTTCCGAAAACTCCCGCAAAAATTTTTCTAAAAACTTAACACACACACTTCGTCAATCTTAATTCTCAACTTTTGTAGAGAATCAGCTTCTGCATATAAAAATGTGCCAATTCTTCTGTGTGAGAGTGTGAGAATATGTATAGCCTTTTGCCTTTTGGCACACATGCATACTTGAGGTCCAAGTGTATGGGTGTTAGTGTAAATAACTGAATTTGAGTCACGTAAAAAATTGTCCTCGTCAACAAAAGTATTTGCGGATTATATAAATGCATAAAATTTTATAATAAAAGAAATTTCGATATGGTATAAAAAATTTTACTTGCCATTGGAACGGGTTTGATTTAAAGCACTATAATTGAGAATGGTCCTAAAGTTTATCGCGTTTTATTAAGAATAAAATTAAAGAAAATTCTTTTGGGCCGAATTCGATCGGTGGTGAGAAGTTCACAGCGGGCGATGAAGCCACAGAAAGAACAAGTAAGGAAGCATCAGTCGGGTTTCACCGACAGAGTAATACCCTACACCAAGTAACCGAATAGGGCGATAATCCACTGAAAGAAATGAAATTGTGGGTGCATATAAATTACAACCTACATAGTGGGCGGACCATGCCCATTTTTGGATAATAAAAAGGTACTCCTACCAGGAATGAAGTAACCAAATCTGGATGCTCTGGTGTATATATTAATGGAAGTTAGGAAGATTTTCCGTTTATCACCTATATAGTGGGCGGATCACGCCCATTTTCTTGTATGGCATCTAAGACCTATATATCAACTTGGGAACCAAATTTCATTCATCTAAATTCGTAAATAATCATTTGGGAGCCATTTTACCGGAAAAAAATTTTCCCCCTATATAGTGGGCGGACCACGCCCATTTTTTCATATGACATAGATGACCAACCCCTTAACTTGAATACCAAGTTTTATTCTTTTCAATGAGTAATTAGACAAATTACAGCAATTTGAACGCAAAAAAAACGAGGTAGTGGGACTTACAGGCCCATTATGGGCGTGTCCTTAGACCGATTTGGCTAATCTTAGGACTTAATTTAAGTTAAGGTTCACTCGAACTGTGTGCCAAATTTGGTCTAAATCGAACAACTCCTTCTTTCTCTCCTGTGTAAACGGACGGCCAGACAGACAGACAGACAGACAGACAGACAGACAGACAGACAGACAGACAGACGGACAGACGGACAACCGGAAATCAACACAGAAAGTGATTCTAAGCATTTCTATATACTTATGTCTATACCTAGGACGGCTCCTTTAATGCGTTACAATTTTCGCACAAAGTTATTATACCCTATTACCATAGGTGTAGGGTATAAAAATATATATCTATTTTGCGATACTCTATGTAAATGTTTCTTAGAGGAGAACGTTTTCTTGACAACAATTTATAAGGCTGATAGCTATTCCAGACCTATTTTACACTTAAAAACGAAAAATCAATAATCTGAGATATATTTAGTACACCTTGATTTCACTTACATATAATAATCAATGGGGCACCTCTACCCTATACAAAAGTGTGAATAAAGTTAGTGAAAGCTTAATCATTTAACTTGCGCAGCAGCATAAAAGACTTTTAAGGGTGCATGCGAATTTATTATCACCCATAAAACCCAGCGAGCACATACGTTGCCGCTCTTCCGCTTCCCTGCTGGCAAAAACCACAAGCAGTGGGAAAATCTTTTAAACTCGACAAGAGAACCGCAACGAAATGCTTGCAATGACTCTGTAAAAAAAACACACACACACACACAAAATACCGGAACTCTTAAACCAACAGAGTTGTTTGACAAGTGCGGTCTTTGCTTTCAAAAGAGCGAAGGGGTTTTTTGAACTTTGTGTGTATGCACGTTATTAAAGGCGGATACTTTTAAAAGGGATAATGTACCGTTAAACGGAAATAGTTTAGAAAAAAATAAAAGAGAAGATCTGAAGGAATAGTTGAGCGAAACCGGTAGGGAAAGAGAAAAACAAACCAATGTAAAAGGATCAAAGCGTAATAGACGCCATTTCTCACACAAAAGCCAACACATATCCTGGAACCCAACTTTTCGCGTGCATGCTTATCTACAGCTGTATGCCAAATAAAAGCAGTACCAGTTTGTTGATTTTTTCAAATATTGAGGTGTTGCGTGATGAGTTTTTATAAGATACTTCCACTTTAAAAATTTTAGTCGATGAGTTAAACCGATAGTATTTGACATATTCCTGAAGTGTAAAAGTTTTCCCACTCATTGGTACAAATGCTCATATATTTTGGTGATTTTAATAAAAATTACCACTGCTATTATTTTGCACGCAACTACATATGTATGTGTTTGCTTACTCTTTCTATGGGCAGATAAGCATTGCATTTTTTGAATTTTACTTTTGAAAATGTTTGCTTAGCGGTGAAAGCAGAAATTTAACCATGTTGAAGGAAGTTAAGCAAAAGGAGCGACTCAGAAGGAGGAGGAGGGGCAGCTATTAGCTTGACAGCATATTTTATGAGCACGTTCCAAGATGACGTGATTTCTCAACGGATGCTGAGCCTTTAAAGGCGCTAATAATGCGCTTAATCTGCGCGCTTCCTTTTTCCAGAAATTCGCATAAACTTCGCAGTTTTACTGCCGCTTCAGCAGACAGCATCCTGCAACATGCTTTTAAACTTTGCGTCTTTTAACGAACATACATATATGAATGTATGTGTGTGTGTGCGTTCCTGTTTCTGTTGTTCTTTTGCGCGTCTCAGGCTTCTACCCTCCCTCCTTCGAATAATATTCTTACGCACTTAAAAGTTCCACTGCAATATTTACTTCCTCAAGTAACGCGTCAAGGTCGTTGTTGTTGGTTGGAATGATTAAGAAATTTTAATCCCAAATTAATTGCAAGCCAGCTATGTATAAACGCGTCGGAGTTAAAATGTGGCAAATGGAAGTAATAAACAAAGCATGCAAGGATTACATGCGGTGTTATCCTTATTTCACATTAAGCCCACAGCTTAAATTGTGATTGTATTAAAAATTATTACAGAAGTCGAAAATATTATAAAATCCGGAATCGAAACCATATTGCAAACGAGAGTAGAACCAACAGAAAGTGTAATGGATGGTGATCTCTTTAAGAGCCCGGGAAGTCAAAAATTGTGAGAGAGCTAACTCTCAGCTTGAGGCCTCCCAAGTAGGCAAGATAAACAGAGACATACGAAGTGCTCGAGAGTTCAGGTTCCGATTTGAGTAAGCATATACGATTCAAATGGGTCTCTGAGCACATAACAAATTTCGACTACCCGCAGTACGATATGTCTTTATTAAAAGAGGAAACAAACAAATTCTGGTGTCAGTATTATAAATAAATTTACATACATATAAGAGAATCATTAACCGTTGCTGAAACCAAAGGTGAAAATCGCTTGTCTCGCTGCTGCTTGTAGTTGGGCGACATATCTATAGCCACTTAAGATTATATCGATTTTATCTGATGATCTCTGCTTGAAATTCAATTTATTTACAGCGCTGAGTAGTAAATAATAATGACACCAAATGACTGAACATGCCGGGAGTAAAATGTATCGGCAGCAAGATCAAGACATAAATTAGCATGTGCTCGTACGTGACAGAAAAAGACGATTCGAGTCTAATGCTATATGACAACACACACAGGTAGTTACACATACAGCTGCTCCCCACTCAGAATCTCATTCGCTGCTGCTTGAGCGCTTGAAAGTGCACCGTCGATTCTCAGACGCTTGTGTGTGTGCTCCTTTCGGAACGTAACATAAGTGCGCCATTATAAGCGCAGGGTCTTCCGTCTGCATGTGCAAATGTGTGTGAGTGCATAGGAGAATGTGTGTGCGTGGATATGTGTTCAACATTTTGATTGCTATTGCTTTTGCGCAAGAACAGCGACACTGCCTGCCGGCGCTGTTGTTGTTGTCGCCGCTGCTGCTGTTATCGCCAATGCAGTGCAATGATTGTCATTTCCGTTTTGGCTTTTGGCTTCTTCCTTCTCTCATACTCATCTTAATAAAATATTTATGCAGCAAAAAGTTTCCTTGAACTTTTAACCTTAAATTGAATGGAACACATGCTAGTGTCTACGTATGTATGTACATATGTGTATACTTATACATATAAATGTATTTGTGTGTGTTGTACTTGCGAAAAAATCGTGAATTTTTCGCACTTGCTATTTAAAAGCAACCAATTGCCATGTTTCTCATTCAATTGCCTTTGAAAGCTTGCGTTTCTTCTGCACAGAATATCAAATCGCTCCAAGAATGCGATAGACATGCGATAGATAGATAGGAGATTATGAAAAACTTACGCGCCAACCTCACTCATTGGAAAAAGTTATCTCAAGGAGCATCGAAATCGAATACTCAGAATGCGTTGAACTAATACGTTCACATGCACACATAAATAAACACATTGAAGCAGAATGAGGACATTTAAAATCTAAACTGAAAGGCACGTTTAGCGCACATTTGCAAATCTACAATATACAATTTCTTTGTCTCGTTCTCTGCAGGTGCCTATCAGTGTCACAACCGCGTCATATATTTTCGCATCAAAAGATTAAAAAAACAACAAAGAGGGCAATATTGGCAAAGCAATAATGTCAGGTATGGGAGAAAGGGCGAAATCGCATTTCAAAAATGTGAGAATTTGAGAAAATTTGTCGTATATCACAAATATACGGGATGGAAAAAAAGAGCACCTTTAAAGGAAATATTTATTTTTGCATCAAAAATGAGAATATTGAAGAGAAAAGACAATGCGCGAAATTATAGTCTACCTTTCAGTAGCAGATAAGTTCCTACTTTAAATAAACTAGTATAATTTCAGGATTAAGCAGGTGGAATATAAAGATTCTAGCCCAATTTAAGTGAAATCACGACATTAATTATATTATAGTGGAAATTATAGTGTCAAACATGTGAAGATTTTGTGGAAAAAATATTTCCTCCAAAGTTTTCTTCTGCTGCTATTTCTCAGATGAATGGTAATTATAATAGATGAACAGTTAGCATTTCCGCATGAAGTTACTATACCTTATTAAAAAAGCTGTAGGACATACAAAGGCCTACCTCAAGTTGAGAGCATGTCGAATTTCCTCTCTCACCGGGTAAATCTCCTGTATTTTACTCTTCTAGCCATTCCCGCTGCATATTCAGTAAACTTCACCGATTCTCCGAGGACTCACATGTGTGTGTGCGTGTCATACCAGAATTTCAGTTGTATGAGATGCCAAAGAAATTGTTATGTTGTTGTTTTTTTTGCTCTGAAGTTTGCGTGGAAAGTAGGCAAATAAACCTGGACGCACCAGGAACTCAGTTGACGGGCGCATTGTGCAGCGAAAGAGAAAGCACACTTTGCATCCATGCATACAGATGTAATGTACACACGTGAATGAGTATTGAGGTGTGTGTGTGCCGAGGCATAAGTTTACTCACTGCCTGCCGCTGTCACGAGTGAGCCAAAATAAAAATGCAAAACTAAATAAAATCGCTGAAGTAAACGACAGTGGAGCAAAAGCATTTCCCAAGAGTACCATTTCATACACATACCACAATATTTTGCCGTACCTAACAGCACACACGTGCTGGGAGTATCTATGTACATACATATGTATATGCCGCATTTTGTTGTGCAGCTGTTTGTGGTTACTTGGCTTGGTATTTATACACATATGCATAAATATGCATAAGTACATGTGTGTATGTGTGCCGAAGTAGATAGCATGCAGAAGGTGTTGAAGCGCCATTGTCATCATACGAGCACTTCCAATTTACATAATCACATACACCCATAAACATCAAATGTACTCACATGTATGTGTGCATTTCTTAAATAATTTAGTTGCGCTGATATGCCTGTCAACTGGTCCTAAACTCTTGTGAAACACTCTAAAACATTGAAAGAGATAATTCCAATTTAGTTGCCTGTAAGCAATTTTTGGCAATCTCTTTGCCTGCAGCTTTAATAAGAGGCTAATATTGAGGCTGAAAATAAACAATACATTCAAATTTTGATATATAATAGAGGTGGATGGTTAGTAGGGGTTATTATATGCAAAGCTGTGTGCCATGCGTTGAATGTAGAAAATTAAGCACATATTCAGTCGTTCATATGTAAACAATGAAACTTCAATCTGAGCATAGGCTCCTCCTCCATTGAATTGAAACCAGCTCGATACTTTGCTGGTGGGAAGAGAATTCCTCATAATTGGGCTGTAATTAATATTGCCAAATGAACACGCACGAATGTCGTTCGTACCACTCGGCATGAAAACCAATTAACCGACAGGAACGTGCACAATTACCAGCGCAGCTTCTTGTCCGATTCCGCCGCACTGCAGGCCCACAGCGAGGCCGGACAACAAAAATCAAATGCTGTCCAGGCTTCACGATGGAATGGAGGAATGGTAATAAGTGAAGTAGGAGCCACAACAATTATCGTACGAAATTACAAGCACCTATCCAAGGGATGATAATGATAATGACCAGCTGTGGGATGCACAATGTAAGCTGAGAGCTGCGAGAATGCGATGGTGAGGTGATGCGGAGCCATGATCAGAGAACGAAGAGGCTGACGGATGCAAGTGCGTTTAATGAAATTGTGTTGCGGCGAAGTTGAGTAATTCGCTACAACTAAGAGGCAAGGACGCAGTACAAGGCTAGCAGGCGCAGCGGAGGAGAGATACAATTAATGCCAGGCTCTCAATTGTAAAAAAAGTACAAAAAAACAATGCCGAAATGCGAAGAATAGCAAAGCTGAAAGGATATTGCAAAATGTGGAATGCTGCAGGCGAACGTGCCGTGATGAGTGGCAGCGCTGAATTAATAATTTCCATTTCCTTCGCACTTACACAACTGCAGCGGCAGTGGCAGCGGCAGTGTGGCAGTGGCAGTTGTGTAGCGAAATTGTGTCAGAGTTGACGACAATTTGCACATTCAGGCGTCAATTAACTGTTGGCCGTCGAATCAGGACGGGGTCGGGGCGGGGCAAAGCAACCGGGCACAAGTACTGATAATATTTGTGCAGCTGAGAGTGAGTAATGAGGTCGACGAGCAGCTCGAGGAAGAACCTTGTGAACAAAAAGTAATTTACTTTCAAGTATGTACTCCGACGGAGGTCTCAAGCAAGGTAATAGGAATTGCACTAGACAGTTAACAGCGAAAACAACAATATTGATGTAGACAAGCAGGTAGAGGATACTGATTGGTGGTAACTGGCCCTGATATCTTAAAAGGGTTAGTATAATTCCTTGGTAATTTTATTTGGTGATATCCAAAAATCGAGCGCATATTCATATTATGCAAGACCCACTTTTTTATGTTATTTCGAGACTGTTTATAAAATGAATTAAAACAGAAAAGTAATTGTGACGAAAAACAGAGGACAAAGTCATTCGTTCACCCGTCAGAATGATGAACTGTTGAAAATCTGTTAAGTCGACACGAATAAAACATTATTGAAAAAAGGACCGCACCAAACGCAGCAAATCTCCGAAGTATTCAATGAAAGTGCGAACATTTTAACAACAAGCACTGCAAATTGAAGCATTTTTCGGAGCCCAAGACAGAATCCCTAAAGTACGTAAAAGTTTGTCAATGCGGTGCGGTAAGAGCCTTTTAAATTACAAGCCAATAAATTGCTGAAGGATAACAGACGCTAAAACCCAAAAGGGAATGAAACGAAACCCCTAACAAATCTAAGTTAATTGGAAACTCGAAATGGAAATCGACGAGCGAATGGACGAATAAGCATGTCGGTGTGAAGGAGTGGGCAAGGACGAATGTGAATGCGAATGCGAGACCGAATAAATGCCAGAGCGAAAAAGCCCGTAGGTAATATTTCAGCAACTGAAACGAAATGAGATGCTTTGCTCGTTGAACGGACCAAGTTAACGACAAATCCGACGCTTGCTGGCGAATTTGGCAGCCTTTGCGCTGCAGGGAGGTGCTTTTTTCAGCGCGCTTAAATTGCTTGTGTGGGGGCTGGGATGCCTGCCTGCGGCGATGCGGAACTCATTGTGCAGCAGCCACACATTGCCATCCCTACGGCTCTCTCTGTGAAATTATCCGCACAACGATACGGCATGGAGCGCACCGATGGATTGCGGTGATTAAGGCTGCCCCTTTCGTACTTTCGCACGGAGTTTGGCATGATGCGAAAATGATTGTCAGGTATCACGTTTTATTGAAATGAGCATGCAAATCCTGTGTGTTTTGATGCTTAAGAGGATTTGCTCGTAAAGTTTGATGGCTGGGTTTAGTTTGCTCAAATTGCCATTTATTGATATTACTTCCTTTTGCGAGAAGCGGCGGCGGTTTGAGCTTGTCGATAAAACAGATCGCTCCTGAAAATTGCTTTTATTTGGCTGCACCAATATCGAAATTGGTACAGTTCAAAGCCGTTCTCAAATTAGCTAGCTGGATTTCAAATTGGATTGCTTAATCTGCTTAAAGTTTTAAAATCGGTATATATTTCCATTTTTGCGGTTAATTGAGCAAAACAGGATCGCTGGAATGTACTGAATTTTTTTTCATTGTCATACGATGGGTTAACATTGATTAGAGATTGCTCAATTTCAAGGACCGAAATACCGAGAGGAGAATTGTCATAGCATACTTTTGTGAAATTTCTGGATTAAAGTTTCACTTGAAGCGCCAGAAGCTGCTTGCATAACTCGCATACAAAAGACACATAAAGTTGTAAAAATAAGCGGCGGAGAATTCGGTGCGAGAGCTGAAAAGACAGCTAAAATTTGTTGCATGTTCATGCTACAATTTACGAATGGATTTGTTAACATGCCACAAAAGCAGCGGCAACTGCTGCCACCACCAACAACAACAGCAACGACAGCCATGAGCACCAGCCATCGGCACCAAACCAAACCAGCTTGGTGCTCGCGGCGCACTTTGCATTTTTGAAGAAGGATTGAAACTGTAGGTACATGCCATGTGATTACGTTGCATTCGCATATTCATGCGGCTTGAAGGCGCGAGTTCTGGGTTGTTCCGTGTTCTGTCCCAAGGCGTGAGCTGTGAGTCGTGCGCCGGGCAGGATAGATGGCAAGTGCCAACTAACAACGCCGACGATTGCTTATGAATTTATTATTTCGTTCTCTTTTTCGGCCAGCGGATATTACAGAAATTTTAAATTTGATCCAGACAAATTATTAACACAAATCTTGCAGATATAAATTTTTTGAGCTATTTGGAGTGTAATTTCTGTGTTGCCAGTTTACACTGTGTTGCAGATAGCCTGTAGGAAGGGGCGACAATCTGACGCAAGCTAATTTTTTTTATTCTACGCAAAGACTGACTTAATTCTTTATTATATAAATAAAAATTTTTAATATGGAATACATTTTTTAAAATTAAATTGTGTGTCTGCTCTATGAAGGTGGCTCTCCCCTAATTTCAGAACCACTGCTTTGTATCGAAATTAACAAAGAACATAAAATAGGCCCACTCATTAAAAAAACCCTTGTTCTGCTCTTGTCTTTGCAGTGAAGTTTGAGCCGATGTCTACACGTGCCGTTTTTCCGTGTCGCCATGGTGAAAAAGTGCCGTAATAAATTTCCACAAATCTCTGTTGGAGCTCTTCACTGCGCCGAGGACATTCAAGCAAATAAGTCAATCATTGCTCATCATAGATGTCGGCGACTACGGAATCATATACGCGATGCCTGCGTGCGGGGTAATTGAGAGCAGGAAGGAAACTCAATCAACGATTTCCCAGTCAAAACTTGAAAAATTACGGGGAAAAATTTGCATAAGCAAGATACACGTGCACGGGATATGCTACGGATACCGGCGCTGTGACGTTACTGTGTAATAGCTGGCAGCAAAATTTAATAAAAATGTTGAATATGCTCGAATTACAAAAACAACAACAACGACAAAACAAACAACGGCAACAACAACACGAGGATTACATAACTTAAGCCGTTAAAGCAGCACTGGAAAAGAAGAGCCAGAATTACAGACTGAGAGAGAGAACGAAGCACAAGAAGATTGACATAGAAGGGAAACACACACACAGAATATAAGAATAACAAAATACGAAATACAAAGAAACAAAAACCAAAAGCAACGAAAATTCTCGCAAAAGAACGCGCGATAGCTAAATTTGAAACCAACGGAAGCGGAAACACACAGCGACAATGCGGTTGTGTGTGCTGAAGAGCAGGTGCAGGTGCTGGCAGTAGCGGTGTTGCCTTCGCAATAAAAGCTACAACAACAGTGGTTGAGAGCCCAGCTGCAGTACAAGAACAACAGCAACGAATTACTGGCACACAATCACACCCACAGCGAAATCGCGTCTCGCACACACCAACACACTGAGTCAGCCAGGCACAGACACACACATGCACGCATACAAACACAGTCTTAAGCACACAGATTGCAATACAACGACAAACTAAGGAAAAGCCATCAAGATGAGTGATGACCAAACGACTCCCAATGATGACAAAGGTAAGTGGGTAGAAACAACGTCCCAAATATGATCGAAGTGAGGAACGGGGCGGGAATGCACCACATACACTCTCCCGACAAAACTAAGGAATACAGCTCCTTTGGCTATTTGCATTTTTTCTTTATGAAGTTAATGCTATATTTGGTGGGAATATTCTGTCTTCTTTTATGCCTTCATTTGTTTGTTTTTAGGGACTGGAACATGAAATAAAGCTTCTGAATTCCGTTCGGAGAGGGCTATAGCATAAATGGTAGTCAATCACTCTTAAGTAAATTCGAGAAAGATAGGCCTTAGCCTCGGTTACATGGACTTATGTAAATAAGTAAATCGAAGTTTTTGAAGTCGAATTCTTCGACTGCGAAATTGGACTAAAATAATTTGTCCTCATTTGCCCTCTCCTTACCTGTGTTTGCCCTATGTAATTGCTTCTATGCTGGGCAACCTGTTCATCGTTTCTACTTCCTGTTATGAAGTTAGTCTAAATTGACAATTTCCCTTCAACGTTAAATAACGGCGATTGTTCTAAGCTTCCTATATCTCACATGAATAATGGCAAGTATTCAAAATTTATTGTCGAAATATCCCTACAGAGACAAATAAACTTCAATCAATGCTTTCTAACCAAAAATCAATGGCAATAGCAAAAGCAATATCAATGTCAGCAATTTGCGGGAACTTCTGCTCCCAAGCGGGACTTTATCCTATGAAAAAGTTAAAACTTGCGCAAGTCAGCCAGCAGGTTGGAAGTCGGAAGTGCTTGTGCATTCAAAATGCACACAATATCCGTTTCCGTTTCTCAACTGCCTCGATTACTCCTTCGTAGTTCGCTGCGTGTCTATGTAGGTGTGTGTATTGCATATTGTACACACTCAAATCGCCATGCCCAACCTGTCTCTGGTTTCCTATAAAATATTAAAATTTCAGTCTGTCAAAGCAAGCAGCAAACATGTACTTATCATTTAAGTGGCTATCACAATCTTGGGCATGCTTCAGTCTTCCATATCATGTCTAGCAGTTGAGGTTCTTAACTTTGATAGGCTTTCTTCAGACGATCCTTCTTCTGTGAGTTTTCTTCTTCAAGAAATTTGGGACTCTGCTTCTACTGACCGCCGACCTACAAGTATATCTTTTTTCGTTGAAGTGCTCCTTTATATTCTCTCCTCTTCGACTCCTCTAAACGTTGTATGGTTCCGTGTTCCGTTTCAACTTGATGTTTCGGTTTTTACTAAGCCGCTTGCTTGCTTCTTCGCTTTTTGCTGCGACTCAATTTAACTCAGTTCGATTCGTTTTGTTTTGTTTACTGCTTACGCCACTTGGAAGGATTTGATTGTGACGTTCATTGTTTAAATTTGCCATAGGTTTGCCAAACGCTGCCACCGGAAAGCCAAACCAAACTGAACCGAATGGAAGTCGGGCAAGTGAAACGAAATTAACTCAATAACCAGCGCAGGCTGCCAAAAATAAAACAAAACAAAACGAAACAAAACAAAACGAAGCAAAAAGGCTTTCTCGGCCACGTTGCCAAAATTGCATACTTTATTCAACAGAAAGTGATTGCTGAGGGCATGGCGGTATGGCAGTGGGTCGACTACTCTTTTGAAATTTTTGAGCAAACGTTTGCACCCTGCCAGCGATTCCTGCTGTTTAATGGGCATGAAAAGATCTTTAAGTGGCAAATGCAAACGAGGTGGGGCGGTTTGGCGTGCTTTAAAAATTGTTGACTCGCGTAGAGAATGTAGGACTCACCCAGAGCCATTAAATGTAGGAATAGCTGGGATATGTAGGAAAACGTATTCAAAATTTGTATTACTTGTAAAACTCGCCTGAAGAAAAGTTGTCGAATATGTGAAGGAAAATTCTATATTTGTATGGCATTCTTTTTGTCGCTGACTCTCAGTTGCAGTCTCGCTTCCTTCTTATGCTGTTATTTTGAGCCCAGTATTTTAACTAAATTCGCAACTGAGAATGGTTGCCTCATAAATGTGGAAAGCCATTAAAAATAAATGTGTGTGTTTAAGAGTCTGCATATATGTATACTTCGCGCACTTCTCGAATATGCTTGAAATAAGTTAAATATTACTTATGTATGCCCACACACTTCTCTGTGAGGCAATGTGTGCGTGTGCTTTTTTGCTTCAGTGCAACTTTCCTCCACAAGAAGTGGCCGCCATCAAAACTTACAAAGAGTTCGCAATGGCAAAAGTACTTTTTGACCCTAATTCTTTGACGCACCGCAGTGGCTCAGCGGATAAGTGGTTGGTCTCAGTGGCGAGAAGTTGCCGGTTCAAAACCCAGCACACTCATAGTAACTAGTTGGCACAACAGCTCGTGCAACTGAGCCTGAGGCCTGGTATTCTCGCATTAAATTGTGTGTACATTTTAGCACATGTTATTATTTATTTGAAAAATATGAATCTATTTACTAAAAGTAAATTCACTCGTAAGTAAGGAATGACGAATCTTCGCCTCTGCTACTGCTTCGACTTCAATCGTAAAATTAGACTACATATGTACACGTATTCATGTCAATATGGCAACACTGATCCAGAGAATAGTGTCAGATGTGTAGAAAAGGTAAAACAAATCACACGGAAACAATGCTCAAGTCACACTACAACTAGTACAAAAGGACGAAATTTTAGAAAAATCGGCTAACAAAGTGGGAAAACCCATTTAATCCCTGACACCATTAGCGTGAAAAGCGCAATAGTGAAGGCATGCCAAAAGAAAGCGAAAGTAGCAGAGAAACAGAAAACTAGTGACAAAGGAAACAACGCATCAGCAACTCAAACCAGCGCGCCGAATTGTGGCCTACTTTTAGGCGGCCACACTGTTTACTTTGGCGATTAAATATAGACGTGGCTAACGGTGAAAGCGTGCGCTGTGGTCACGTATTTTTACGCTTTAGCGCTTGAGTGTGGAAATGTGCCTCAGGGAGATTGCGAAAAACGAACGAAATGAAGTATTTTTGGGATTTCAGGCATTATGGACGCGGCGCAAAATTCGCCTATAAGTATGTAACGCTGTTTGTTGAAAAACTTGCCAATGTCACTGAAATGAAAAATGAATATTTTCAGCACTTCCAGGCACAGAAAATGCAATAAATCGCACTCTCTGCCCACACTCAGTCGTGCCGACGGATTCTCGGACAAATACTCTACAAATACTGCTATCAGCATCGACAAGCTTTTGTGCTTACGAAGGCGGAAATTATAAGTTTTAAAGCCACATTTTCCAGTCAAACAAATGTACTTACTTACCCATAGCCGAGATACATACGTAAGTGCAAAACGGGTTGTAGGCACCCAAAAACTAACACGCCAGCGAAAATCGCAAGGAAACGAACGACTTCAATGATTTAAAAGGATTTTAATCTGCTAACAAGCGAACACACATACACATATGTATAAATGGAGTGCAGCGTCGCCTGTGGACTGCTGCCATTTGCACGAACACAGTAGCACACCTATACACATGCACCGCAGTCATTCGTCAAAAATGTTAAATGCGAAATGCACATAATAAACATGCGACAGGCACGTTAAAAGGACCTCCATCAACGTGAACATTTAAATTTACAACACGGGTGCGCAAGTAGTGCTCGTTGTGTGTGTGTGTGTGTGTGTAAATGTGTGCGCGCAGATTAGAGTCTTTGATAGGATTGAACTTGGGAGAGGGGAGTGAGGGTATAGTGCTGCGATTATTCAGCGCGCATATTCTGGCAGGTGCTTAGAACAAAAACGCTAACCACACAAACAGAAAACAATGTTGGAAAGGAAAAACGATTTCGGTTCTACTTGTTCCATGTGAGCGTGCTGAAAATCGAGTGTACTAGCTGAAGTTAGGGACTGGTTAACCGAACTATAGATTAGACTAAAAAGCGAACTAATCGAAAAGCAGTGCGATATAGGATACTCGAGATGAGATCACAAGGAAATGTGATATCTTCCGACATCAATCAGACAATATATCCAGATAATCACTTGGCAGATAGCTGAAACACATTCCTGAATTATTCATCAGTTGCTAAAACAGATATATCACGAGAAGTCAAATAGATAATAAGTGATCTCTCGAAAGTTAAAAGTAATACACAAAAACGCGCATTCAATCACAAATCAATTCAATGTATTTCAACCGTTCTGGGATCGGTTATCGCTACTTTCGGAGGCTCTGTTAAAGCGGTTATGTATCGCAGGTACTGAGTCCAACTCGTGCTCTTCGCACTCGCCCCGCTCCCGTTGCGCAATGGCCCTGGTAAGTTGTCCAGACTGCGGCTGTTGTTGGTTGTGTTGCCCGTTGGCCATTGCTGCTATGCGGTCGCGGCGGTTTTGGGATTTCATTTCTGCTTGCATGCAGTGTGCGCGGCGCAAGATTATTTCGGACACGCCAGCTTAAAATAAAAATGGCGTCAAAAGTAAACACACACGCACGCATATGAATATTTGGCCAAGCGGGCGCAAGGGAGAGGAGAGCTTTAGGCTATGCTATGCAAATGTACGCGTATCCTTATTGCCGCATTGTTGCATGCATCAAATATGTAGTATAAATGTGCTTGTGAGTGTGTGTGTATTGAAATGAACATATACGCGTGTGTGTGTGTTTGTGTGTCAGTATGCAAATTCGTCATTCATAATTAACTCAGTCACGTGAAGCACGCTCGAGCTATTTCGTCGGCTTGCTCTCACTTGCCAGATTCTTTATTCGCCTGCTTTCTGAGAGTGTGTTGGTAAATGCGCCCAAACGACCAATGCATGTGTGTGAGTATGTACTTACGGGCCATGCCTTTACGTGTTATTGGTTATCTCACTTGGTGGCGCGCTTGTACTTCAGCTAACTTCTAGGCATTTTCTCCTTTTTCTTGTTACGAAATTAGAACAATGAAATACTGCAGGATATCCTGGCTATTTAAAAAGTGGTTAAATATTGCAAGTGGCACAGTCACAATTCGGACCAGGTCTTAAATAAAATTACAGTCGTGAAAAGCACGATGTATGTATGATTAGTTGCGCACTTTTATTTGTTGGTGCCGAAAGGTCTACCAGTTGACAGTTCTGTCTGCAGTGCAAGTGCGCAAAATGCATTGATGTAAATTATAATTCTCCAACAACAACAAGCTTTGAATTCTAAAAGTTTATTTGGCCACGTACATATGTTTGGCGATTGCATATTGATTTTCAAACTAGACAAGTGTCGCATGCTCTCCATCCATAGTACAGCCATTACGATTTTACCCCCTCCCAACCCCTTTAACGAAAAATGATAGAGTACCATTAAGTCCAACAATAAATCATTCTACGACACAGAAATACCAACATGAAAACAAAGCAATTGCAATAAAGTGCATACAAACCCGTTTTGAGAGAAGGGCAAAACCAACAGGCGGAAAATAGTTAAAAAAACTGAATTTTTTTAGAAAAACAGAAATTGCCATACTGCGATGAATGTTGGCGGTGCAAGTGAAAAAAACGAAAGCGATGCATAAAACGAGAGCAAAGAAAGGTAAGGCAGGGTTGCAAGAGAAGTTAAAACGTAGGCGAAACTATCTTCAAAACAAAAGAAAACTTTTACGAGTAGTTAATACGAGCCCAACCCAACAACGATAATGATGGCCGAAGTATTAAGAAAAAGGTAACAAAGTCGACAGCGACAGCAGAAATGTAGACAATTAGCTGTGCAGGAAAAGTCATAAATTTAGTTTCCCAGGGACCCGGTGCTGAGACTTTCACCAGGAAACGGCCATAGCATTGGGGAAAACTGAATGGATTTGTTTACTAGTAAGCACGCAGTCATGGGCACTGCCGAAAGCCGCAGCTAGAAAGTGCTTGATTCGGTTATGGCATAGGTCATAGGAATGCGTTGTCCAGTTGTCAACCTGCTTACCTGCTCTTCCTGTTGACACTTCCACCAACTGCCTCGAAATTATATTTGATCATTTATGACAGTGGAAGAGAGAAATAGTTAATTAAAAATTGAAAGCCTCTGGCAAACGTGGATATATTTCAGTAGTTATAATTTTAATGGCAGATTTGAGTAAAGAGAAATCAGCAATGTTTCCTTATTGATCGAACTCTGATCAAAATGAATTTGTACACTTTCTCAGCAGAATTCTTCTATTGAGGAATGTTGCCCTAGAGCTAGATTGGAAGAGCTTCATTAATCCCTTTATTCATTTTAAAATCTACTAGTTTCACTATAAGAGAAATTTTCATTTGATGCTAGAAATTTCTCCCCTCCCCTCCATGCGTTTGAAAAAGAGTGCCTCCAATATGAGTGCAGCTCTCGGCGTGCCTAATTAAAACACTCGAAAGCTGCAATTTGTTCAATGGATTGGGGCGCAAGATAAGTACTTATGTCGCCGCCTGCGCCAAACCCCTCGCACGTCGGTTGCCGGTTAAACTTTGTGCACACAGCAGCGCCATTCAAACGCAGAAACACTCGTAAGTGAGGTTATGCGGCCGCGGATAAAAGCGCAATTCCGTCAGTGCAGCACACAAAGCCAATACTTGAAACATGTGGTAAATGCAGATGTGTGCAAGTTTGTGTGTGTGTGCGTGTGTGCGGCGGTGAAGCTAATGCGATATGTGGTTGCTGTGTGCTGGTCAATGGCTTTGTTGCTACAAAATTTATAATTGCTAGTTTTGTTCGATACTTTGGAAGCGATGAAATTGATAAAATTTTATAATTACATTTAATAACAGATTTCATTGTTGGAGCTTTCATTGTGAGTTACATGATAATATGTGACCTTAAAATGGATTTGATATTTCATTTATTAATTGTAGCAGAAATTCACATTAAGTAGGCAATACATTTCTAGCACTCTGATTTCTGTTATGAACTGAGCATCTTAAATAAATGTTCAACTCTTATTTGTGCACCAAAGTGGAGTAAGACTCTAATAACAACAACAATTCCTTCTTACATGTTTATGGCCTTGACTTTTGATAAGTGCTTGGTTTCCAATGATCGATTCCTAGCAGATACATACATTTGAGAGGAAAGAGAATTTGTTTTCCACATTTTTTATCTTTCAATTTCTATCAGTTTTTGTATCTTTCTATATTCACTTACAAAATTTCAACTTAAAATTGTGCATTATGGGTATGAAGTTTTTAATATTTTTAAAAAAATTGCGGATCTCTTTCGGTAGGAAGACAAACATTGCGGCAATCAGCGCTTGGGATAATGAAGGGAACGGCGCGGAACGCTGTCAAATGTCACGCAACAGGCTGTTACATTTACCGTTGTAATAAGAAGGAATGAAGCGACGCGTAACGGTGGAATCTGTTGATTTTGGATTTGCTCTGCTCCGTTCCGTTTCATACAACAACTGATTTCGAGATGAGTTGCAACTCTTTTATAATTTTCTTACCCAGTGCATGAAAATGAAATGAAGTGATTAGAGCAATGCCTTTCTGCTCGAATTGTTTCGATTTGACTTTCTGTTGTCGAAAGATCAAATTAAGATAGAGAATGCCTTGATAGCAATAAAATCTATGAATTTCATTTCGTTTTCGATGGAAAGCGATCAACTGCATTGGAATTGTGTAGTTATATTGAATTTGCATTGGAATTGTACTCATATATTCGCTTTTACTTATACCATATACAATTAATGAATGTAGTCAAGGTTTAATTATTCTTCGATTAAGATATGTACATATATATTGATGGTTTAATTTTTAATTTTGTATGCTGAAATTATTTTGTTTAGCATCGTTAATCGTCTGAAATTTATGTGCTAATTTAATAGCAATCATTAGTTAATTATAATGCGCCAAAATTATCGTCTAATTTCGAACTCAACCAAACCATTGAAGTTCATTGCCTCACAGCGCTGAACACTTTGAAGCGTTTAAATTGAATTGGAATTTTAGCGGCGCTCAAATGAAATTTCAACCAAACCGCACATTTAAAGCTAAATGAGCGGAGTCGGAAGCGGGAAACTGTTGCGAAACACGTGCGTACGCCTAAAACGCTGCACTCTCGAACGGTGTCAGCAGTTTCCAGTGGGCAACAGCGAACAGACACGCACACATACGAGCGCTCATGTGGGCTGGGAAACACGCCCATGCGCGCTGATGCTAATTGCCACTGACGGCGGCATGTGCGTGCGCATGTGTGCGTGCGGATATGTGTCGGTGCGCAGTTGGAATTGAAATGAATATCCACACATCAATCTTAATCACTTCTGCGCCGCTGACATGCCAACACATGTGCACCTGAATATGTTGGTGTGTGTAAATACACACGCACAAATGTGCGTCTTCCTGTGTATTTCATTTCCGCTGCTCGGCACTCGCACGTTTTTGTCAGCAGAGCAATTTCAAATGCAAATGATGCGTCGCAATATCAATATTTTTAGCCTACTTACGGTTTGGTAATTGGTTTCGTGTTTCGGGAATGGCGAATGGCGAATGGAACGTGTGTATCCGTGAGAAGTTCGGAGGGTTGCATCTCTTAGAAAATAGTATATGCTTAGATACAGGGCGGCAGGTTTCTGGGGAATCTAACGTTTTCGTGCTCCGCACTATTAAAATTTGGACAGATGAACGATTTTTAAGGCTTGCTGACATTTTTGAATGCATACCTTTTTCTTGTATGTACTTTACACTCGCATTATTTAATCAATATTACTAAAAAAAATAAAACATCCTTACTAAAATGAAATGAGCAATAATGCCAACTGCTTAACAATCTATGCCATCGCCCAAGCTTTAAATATCTTGTTTGTGCGTCGATTGAAACCCTTTCACGTTGAACAGCTTGATGGACAATGAACGTCATCGCTGCACAAACCGACAAACACTTATGCTCCATTTGCCAATGGCGCCAGTGAAGCATGCGCTCCCCACACTCTGCTGCACAACCGGGCATTATATGCCGTCACGGCAGTTAATTGCAAGCATGAGCGCGTAGGAGGAGCGGGTCAATTAAATTAAACAGGCGCTTGATTGGCCTCGACACCACACAAGCTCCCACTCACTCCCTCCTTGACAGCGTGTCCTTCCAGCTGCTGTAGTATGAGTGTCACACAAACACAGACGCACAGACGCACAAGCACATAAAACGGCAGCTGCCACAACAAAGCCCTCAACTTAGTTTGGCCAAGCTTGTCAAGCGCTCAAATAAACTTCTGATGAATGAGTCCAATCGGACAGGCATTATCTGTAAAGTTCTGCCATAAAAATCACATTGGGCACAAATTTCGTAAGCAGCCGGAAAGCGTGCCGTGGCAAACGACTTGCTGGTAGATAATTTTCTCAGACGAATGCGCAAATTTATTTCATCGCAGTGCAAAACTTTCGCATCGCTACAAAAGCTGTCTTGTATTAATAGTGTGCAGCTGTTGGCTGTGTTAAGCGCCTAAAAGTATGCTCATTAAAGCAGCGCATTCTGTTGAATGCGATTGTATGCATTGAGCGGCTTATTTTAAACGCTCTATCGCTTCCTTGTAATCGCATTTTAGGCGCACATCAATTGTTCCAGAATCCTCAGCGCTCCTTCTTTTATTGTTACTGGAAGCTGTTGGTCTTTAAGATTAATGGGCAAGAGAAGTCTCGGAATTTGCAATTGAAAACGCCGAAGGCATTGCTGCGCCTGTTTCCATTTGTAAACACTTAAAATTCGGCTCCTTGGTGTTTTACACGTAATCTCCATTTGCTTGCCATTAAAAATTACAATTTGCTATTTTAACGATTTCCTTTGGATTGCATATTCTAATCAGAGATTGCGATTGTCCAAAATACTTGGCATTTTACAGCTCAAGCTAGATTACGGTGTTTGCCTTGAGCAGAGCTAGTAAATAATTTATGATTGTTGTATTTAATTGAAAGTCGAACAGTAACAAAATATCAAAACGATTTATGCATATATCCTGAAATACTCGTAAAATAGACTGTCTTAAAGCTTTACCACAAAATGCAGCATTTGGCTCGGTAGCGACTGCTTGAAGTTCCTTGCTTTGGACTAGTGCTGAATGCAGTGTTCCACAAGAAATCTCGAATACTTGTTACAAGGAAGGCATTTTTTTTTCTCAACAAATTAATTATACTCTTTTCGGTTGTGGCATTTAACAAATTTGCGGAATTTACCATATACATACATATGTACTACTTAAATCTGCGAATGACTCGACAATATGTCGAATTTTTGTTGTTGTTTTGAAGGCAGTGTGCTTCCTGCGATAAAACGCCCCAAATGCCAGTGCATTGCTTCTGAGGTGTGACCATGAATATGAAAGTAAGCCAAAAGTCCAAGTGGCAGAAAAAATTAAGCAAACAAATAAACAATGCGTCGGACACTGGATGGACGGGCGGGCGGACGGACGGAAGCAAAGGCGGACGGATACAAGCACGCAAATGTAATAACGAAATGTATTGTGCCGCCATTGAAATGAGGGGAGTCTGAGACAACGCAGCAAGCGCATTTATTTTATTGACTGACATAAAGCAAAAGCAACACTGACAAGGCGCTTTGCTGTCACAGGAGCAGCAGTGCGGCAGCAGTGGGAGTGGCGGTGAATGGCGGAGCAGCGAGAATGCTAATGGCACCAAGTGCAAAAGCGTTGATTTCTACACAAAGTCGGCCGCAGGAGGAAGCGCGTAAATGTATCTGTCTGTGCGCGTGAACTTCGCGCCGTCCGTCCATGCCTTCGTCCGCTGCATCATGCCCCACCTGCCCGTGCCGTGGCATGAATTATTAAGCACTGATTTGCTTTTATGCATGTTGGAGCGCGTTTCGCCGAGCGTGGTCCACATTTCCTCTTGTGCTCGTCTCCATTTCACGCTTGGGGCTCCTGTTTATTTATTATCTTGCGGATAGTTGGTATATATTATGGTTGTAAACATGGAAGATACTAACTTCCTTCCTGCCAAGCAGCACTGAAATGCGTGTGGCAAGTGAACGGAAGTGATTCGTGAAGAGTTCTGCCGCCGACTGCAGGTGCATCATTTCATATGCTGCGGTGCATATTTCCTTCTTTATTGTAATTATAAATTATTAATCTCATTCGCTCGAAGATCGTAAAACATTTACTCCTCCTCAGACATACAGAAACAGAAATTTCTTTCGATTGGGTAAATAAATAAATTAATTATTTGATTGGCGCAACAGCCCGTGTGGGCTAAGGCCTAGCTTTCTCGCATTAACTTGTGTGTGCTTGTCATATTTTTCACAAGTTAACGGGACCTACTTTACCGAATCCGAACGGGTTTGAGAAGCTTTTCATGGCAAAGAATATTCTCGGAGAATTGGCAATTCACCGCGAGAAGTGGCGCCGCGCCAAGAAACAATTTGAAAACTAATTTTCTTTGTATAAGATGTTACCGGACCGGGAGATGAACCCAGGTCCTCCGCGACAGCGACCAAGCACCAGCGCACTGAGCCACCGCGGCGCCGCGTAAATAAAGCGTTTTTATTAAAGTTTTATTATTATTATAATTTTCTGTTTTTTACCTTTTTCTTCACTCGTAAAACATCGCCAGACTATAAACAACAATTTCACAGAAATTATAAAAGAAAAAATTTCAGGTTTCAAGATTGAAAAATAAATTGTTTGCCCTCCTTAAACATTCCTTAGTACACCACTGAACACCAGTCCTGGAGTGACCTCCTTCCACTAACTTTGTACACGTTTGTTCTTTTAAGTACTTAACGTGTTTTCCCCCAACTAAAGAATGTCTCAGACACGTTTCCTTTACTATAAATACATATGTATGTTCCCCTCCCTCGCCGCTCTCAGTGCGGCAACTCATACACAAGTAGTGCAAATTTCACAACATTGCTGCGCAAATACTTCTCCCCACAAATATGTGTGCATACTCACACATGCGTAAGAATGTTTATTTTATGCAAAATTTCCGCTTTGATTGAACTTTTCGGTGAAATGATTTTTGGTGTGCGAGTACATTGCCAGCATAGTTTGTGTGTGTGTGTGTGTGTGTCATAATGGCGAAAATGCTTCTGTGTGCGTATGTTTGCTTTATTTCATATTTTGTTCACGTGCCGTTCATAATGCTTATGTGTCTCGCATATAAATATACTACAATACATACATACATATGTATGTAACTGCACTGCAAGTTTCGGAAAATATGCTCCTATCTTTGTAAGCCTGACGGAGGGCTGAGGCGTGTTTTCACTCAAATGAAATGTGTTGAGAATATTTTATTATGCCGATAGCATATTTCTGCGTTGTCCTTTTGTGGAAATATATGGATTTTTTGCAAAGTATGCCACATTAGGGGGGAAGGAATGAAAGTGCGCATATTCTAATAATTGTGGCAAATAATTCGGTCTCACAATGTTCTGCATGGTTACAGTCTTTTAGTGTTTTGCTAAGAACTTATATGGCTCATTGTAGAAACACTCAGCTTCTGAAGATAAAGGCTCTTGGTTCGATCGCTGGTAAGGTCGAATAAGCCCAACAAAGATAAACTCAATCGCCAGCTAAAACGATTTTTTGTCAATATTATTGTCGTTGTCAAGACAAAACTTCTTGAGCTTTTTAAATTCGATAATTAAGAGGTCTGCTATCGGCCCAGCTTGAAAAATTTAAGCGCACACCGATAAAAAAGGTCCATACTTTCACCCGAAAATCTATTCACACTTTAATCGAATAACTTAATTTTTATGAATTGACATCTCAAAGAAGTATTCACAAAGATTTGCGTATGACTTGCTTTGGCAGAACCTTGGCCGCTCAATATTTACGCCGCTCCCTCCACTGAAAGTGCAACAAGTACTTACATATATTGCAATGGGAACTTTTCTCCTTTAATATGCAATTGAAGGCCGTACAAGCTGCCAGTACTCCGTGCTGCCAACCTTTTCCACCATCAGACCAGGCACGCTGAATTGCAGCAGCTTCGTACTTTAATCGAGAAATCAAGGCTGCCACACATTCATATTGTATTTCTGCGATTCTTTCTTCATTCCGCATTGCGCCGTCGCTTCCTTGCTGCTACGACAACAGCGAGCGGAGGCGGAAGAAAACGAGCAGGAGCTGCAATATGGCGCATGCCGTCTACATTTTTAATGTGACAGCAGACTCGAGTGAATTTTATTGAAAAGTTCGCCGGAAAATCATGCGAAATCGTGCATGAAAAATGCATATGCACTGGCCATATTGCCAGCCGGAAGAGGAAATTGTGCTCGATTCGTGTGCATATAAGAGCATATGTGAATGTGTTTATGCGAAGCTGCGTGTATGAGAAACACTGCTCAGTGATTTGCCCAAACAGTTTTTAAATTGGATACTTTAAGCTTTGATAGTATTTTTGTTCTCGCCTAATATGGCATAAGATTTTGGTTTAATCTGTGTCAAATGAAATAAATTAATACATTTCCAAAAATATTTTGTTCCTTCTATTTCCAAATAATGTCCCAAAAAGTATACACAGAAAATGGTTTAAAATATGGTTCAGTTTTGAAATCTAAGTTTTTTTATATAATATAGAAAATATGTTATTCGATGCAATATCCTAAGCAAACCTAGTTATTCTATGTTTCTTTCATCCGCTTAAGGGTTTTGTAATTTTTTAAAGGCTATTGTGCTCTTTTTACTATCTTTTACTTCTGCTGCTGCTGCTAAATGAAAGTCTAAGAAAATTGCATAAGACTTAAGGCGGAGCAACGTTGGACGTTGAATGACAAGGAGCCCCTCCAATTGCGCCTGCAGGCACAATTCCTGGGAGCATTCATTGTGTTAACGCGCGGAATTGCCAGTGCTAGCCATTGAATTGAGCGGCAGGGGGTCTGTCTATCTGTATCTTCGTCATTTCGAGCACATTTAATTACAGTGCTCGATTTACTCTTGGTACTTCTGTTTGCAATGTTTATTTTTTTATTCCACATTTTATATCCGCTGTTGACCGACTTTAACTTCTTATTCTTTCTGGTGCTGCAAGCAGTCTGGCACTTTGCCGTTCCAGCACTCTTTGGAGACCACTTTTCATTTTGCAGAGTTTCTCTAAAATTGTTTGCATGCAGCTTGCTGAGTATTCTTATAGGATTTAAAAAACTATTTATAAAGCCAAAATTATTATAAGATTGTAAAGGACGAAAACCAACGGAAAATACAAAGAATAATAACTGGAGCAGTTGGGAGTCTGTTCTATTGGAATTTCTTTTCTTTTCTTTCTTATATTGGCATTTTCATTTTAAAGGCCTTGGCATGTCTGCAACGTGAAATGTGAGAAGGGTGGCATATTAGGGAAGAAATGAAATTGCTTATGTGAAGTTATAAAATGAAGGAAATAAAATGAAAATTATCTCAGAATAAAAGAAAAGCAAAATTGAACATGCAACACACACCAGTACATCTTCGCTCACACACACAAACATACATATATAGACATGTATGCATGTGTGCATATAAACCAGGGCCTACTTTAAGTGCTCGGATTTGGCTCGGCATTTTTTCTACCAAAAGTATTTCTTTATTTTCATTATTTGACAAAAAATACGCATTTTTGTTAGATTTCTTAGGTTTTATTATTATCTATCTCTAAGAGTAAATGAATATTTGATGCAATTGGATCTAAGCTAATGATGAAGGTTTCTAAATGAAGAATCACACACCGGAGAGGTTGTTTAAGAAATCTTAATTTACTGATTAATGCCATTCATAATATTAGCAATAGAATGAACAAATATGAGGGAAGGAAAATTACGATTTTTGCTCGTGCGGTCATTTACATTTCAATGCGGTAATCGGTTCGGCTGTATAACTTTTTTCCAAAACAGAAGAATTTCAGCAGTCCTTGGTATTCAAAGTCGCCCTGTGTTTAAATCAATTGATGGGCTTAATGCATTCCTTCGGATTATCATTTCCGACTTTTCCGGCGACGTTGCTTTGTCAACTCACACACAGGTAAGCCTATAGCACACATTCGCATATGACATGAAGCCATGCAAGCCAAAAGTTCACGGCTGCCCTGCCGCCGACCGAGCTGCACAGTGTAAAATGAAATTCCATTTTGTTGCTGCGAAATGGGCGAGCCTTTTTGTTGTTGCATCCTCCTCGCTTGCTGCAGCGCGATAGTGTTGCTTTGTGCCGCAGCTGCAAACAAGCATCATACAGGCTAGGTCGGTGCGAAAATAACAGATAGAAAAATGGCGTGCTGCTCTAAGCCATCGGCCTTAATCCTCATCACGCTTTGCCGAATTCTCATTTTTATGCAGCAGCCAAAAGTTCCCGCAGCTCATCAACGAGCCCCTGCCATCGCGTGTTGCTGCGAATCGCACTTCCTGTCCACACCGGATTATGAATTGCATGCATTCTGCACTCCTGTGCTCACGTTCAGTCGTCCGCCATTCTATGCACCGCAACAAACACGCTTCGGCTGCTAAATTGGGAGCCGCGTTGCGGCATCTGAAGCGTGAAGCGACCATGTCCAGCAGGGATCACTCCTCATTCTTTAGGAATATTGCAATCTCATCATTTTATTAGCTAATAACTCGTTTCGGAAATTGAGGCGTTACTGATTCCTCCAGAAATTAGCATCCCAATTATGCGCAAGATCTGCTTGCTTATGACTTATGCATAAATTAACTTGAAAAATTCAAAGGAGCACATGAGCAACACAACAGCCGCAACCACAGCCACTTGCACTTCCGTCTTGGGATCGGGCGTGGGCAAAACAAACACAGCATCACGATAGTACTTAAAACGCACTTCATCATCATTTGAGGGGGCTATGATGCATGTGTGTGTGTGCGTCTGTAGGCATGTGTGCATATGCAGTGTGTTATTGTGTGTGGTGCACGCCCGCTCGTCCATGCTCAGCAGTTCGACGAAGTGTCGTGCAAGTATTGTGCCGGCTGAAGGATGTGTGAAGGAGCAGGGCGAGCGGTTTAAATCAGGTTCACTAGTCAAAGAGCCAAAGTAGAGTCACAAATGGCATTATGTATTGCTGAGGATGCCAGTTGCTTCAATCTGTGTCTGAGTAACTCATAAAAGTTAAATCTAAAATCAATAAGAAAGCTTTAAAGTAATGAAAGGCTGCTATTAAGGGCGCCCGTAATAGATATTTCTTATTCTGAGAAGGATTCTCCTTTGAATGATGCTTAAAATAGAGTGCAAAGATGCAAATTTAAAAATTGATCGAGGATAGTAAGTCTTTGAGGCCTCTCTTTTCCAAATTCAAGTATGGTATCCTATTTTCATAATAAAACGAAAATCGACAGAATGTAGCACTCTTGCAGAAATGCAATTTCAAATTGGGAATAACTAATCAGCCGATTGATAACATAATGAAAATGCCTTCGAATTCTGCTGATGGCTGCAATGACAAAAGTTGACTTACTTTTTGCTTGAAGTCTATGTGAACTCAAAGTGACTGCCTTTAAAATTTAAATTGAAATGTTTGAAGCAAAACCAACAAAAAAACAATGGATTAAAATGTGTATGTGACTGTGGCTACCAGCGACGCTGCGCCGTGCCTTTGAAGTGGGCGAGCGTGTGGAAATATTTGAGGTTGCAGTGGCATTCGTTTGCCTTATGCGCTCACAGTGCGTGCTTCCTCCAGGGTAACTATGCATGCGACTCTTCGTGAAAATTATTCTACCTGACTTGCATATGTAAGTCATTCCGTTGTCGTTTCCGCTTCCGTTTGCGTTTCATTGAAAAGTGAAAAACAACATTTCCCTTTGTCTTTTTTTTGCTTTCCGCTTCCGCACTCAAGGGACCGTTTTATTTGCTTGTTCTCTCTACTTCCCCGCCATATTCTCTCAATCACCTCATCACTCCTTCCCCCATGCGTTTTCACTTTCTCCTGCTCTTTGACCCGCCATTTCCCAAGCGTATTATTATTTTCGCAATGGTCGCTTTAATTGCTTTTGCAACATTTGCAAAATGTCACGGCAAGCTCCGGAAAGCAGTTTGAATTTCACGCTGAGCGGTTATAATGTAGGTTATTACTTTCAAAAGAGCACTCGACTCGATTTCTACCAGAATGCTTTTATTTAATTTGCTTAATACATTTTTGGCTTTTATAAAAATTCGCTCTTATCAAAATTAGCATAGCTCTAGCACAAAGCATTTCTAGAATTTGATATGCTGATTCAGCTAAATGCAGATGCTACATTTACAAAAAGATCAATGATACGTAGGTACATTTGCTTGGAATGAGAAAAAATTAAAGAGCAGAGAAATATCAAGAATATCAGCACCTTGTAGGCGGCACCATTATTACTCCCCTTTTGGCTTTAGGAGAACTTTTCAGAAACATTTATTGACTGTCAATTACAGTGCCTAAAACGCAAGGAAAAAACAAACCCCTCCATAAAAAATATAAAATATGAAATACGCAGTGCACTACACATACACACACACATGCAAACAAACAAATGCGTGTGGTGCATATAATATATACATATGTATATGGTTCAATCTATATACTAGAAGTGCGCCACAACTGGCAATTAACCTTTTATGGCTCAGCAATATATGGATCTATCAGACTGGTGGCAGACAGCAGAAGACCAGCGTATTACATGAGATTTGGCAAGTCAGACACACCGACCGCGACTAGGTATTGTATCTGCATTTGAAGTGTCCAAAGAGTGGGCAATGTCAGAAACAAATAAAAATAATTGAGCCCGAAATGGGAAATGCTTTGAAATTTTATTCAGTGAAAAGCAACACTGACTTGGAATGGCCCCAAAAATAGGATTTGACAAATATCGGGGGGCATACGAAAGCATACGCGCCCTTGGTCCAATGCAAACACATTTGAATTTCAATTTGAACAATAACGATCTCAATCTTCCCCTCAATTAATCTTTGTTGTTTGTCGACGACAGCCCAATTTCCTGCAACAAGATGTCCTTAACTTTGACAGCCTCTGCCCTGATAATATGTCAAGTATGCATTAAATGCGTACCAGAATGCGCAGTCAGATTTGCTTCGCTTTCCACTTTCGTCCTCTATTTTACATATTCTCCCTTTTTGGCACAGTTTTTGCCTTCACTCCAAAACCAGTTCCGCATTTGTCAATGTCAGCGGCGAGGGTTTTTCCTTTAAATTTTTTACGAGCTTCTTAAATGTTTGATCAATATGTTAAATACTTTGGAATGTAGACCGGATGATGCTCTGTCGATGCTCGAACAGTACGATAGCTTTTGAAACGGAATGTCGTATTTGGTTCGTAGGGGTACCCAGAAATATCAACAGTATTAGGAAAATGTGGTGTTAGCACACATACGGGATGATGGCACCCGTAGCCACGTCATATTAGGTAGAATGCCTTAACTAACCTGAGCAAACCTTAACCAATGTGAATATAGAACGAAGGTATCAATTCCGCAGTAAGCATCACCGGCTTCCGGCAATATGGATGTATATTAAATTAAATTCCATGCCAATTGTGTTTTGTACACTTGTTCACATATAAGAGCATGTATTATAGTTGAAAGTCCGAAACCGAAATCGAAATCGAAACAAGCAAACAAAAAATTGATTCAAGTAAGCTTGAAAGTAAGCCGAAAATTTGTCTGGGCAGTACAAAAGGGAATCGTAAATAAAATTGCAAGTAAATTGTATATCAGTTACGGGGTTAATTGCAGCTCGAATGGAACGATAACCCAAGGAAGTTGACATTTCCCTCTTACTTGTATTTCGTTGTTGCTGACTGTGACACGAAAACTGTGCCAGATGTCGCCCTTGATTGTGGCAGCAATGAACTTCAACTCAAATGGCTACGCTGATTTTTTTGGCTACTTAAGTTGTCACGAAATTATCAATCAATTATGTACATTAGCACACATCGGTGCAAGGGATGCCAATGCCAGGATGGAAGTCAGAGTGCCGAAAATATTCAAGGCTGGTATCAAAAATTACTTGAGCATTAAGTTTAAAGCACTGCAAAAAATATATGGAAATACAAGAGTGTGGTACCCTGGGATACTGGGTTAGAAATTAAACATTCCAAGCATTCACAGAACTGGCGTCCCTCGTCCGTGGACTGTGAAATCCTATAGATGCGTCGTCACCAGACAACACTCGTACAAGCCATTGCAATTGGCGGAGCACTTTTGTAATTGTTTCAACCAATTCACACAACATCCGCGGCTGCTGCAGCCGATGTGAAAGTATGGAATGAAGATGCTGCATACGCAATCGAATATTGCATGGAAGCCGAGTGGTAGGTATGTACTATGTGCGAAATTTATGGCCGCGAGGTTCATTAAACCCATGAGACAAGTTAATAAGTCGCCGGCGGAAGAGAAACATTTTTCAGCAATTGTCACAGCACAACAGAAAAATTATTTAATTGCTCGACCGCTGCAGACGTGATAAAAACCCGAAGCTTGCGTAAGCATACAAAGAGCTGCAAAGCAATTTGCAGATTAATGTCGAACGAAATTTGCACAAAAACAAGCAAGAAAGTTTCGGCTCGGCTTCAGCGGCATAGTTGTACCCTTCAGTAGTGGGCAAGAGCAAGGCCGACTCGCTAATTTCGCCTTTCTCCAGAGTGCAGAGTGTTGCCCTCCACTGCCTCTCAGACTGATTAGTGCATATGTGAGCATGCGTAGTAAGCTTCCGAAAAGACGTTACAATTTCTGCGCAGAACATAATATACCAACAAAAGGTGTAGGGCATAAAAAAGGAAAATGCGCTGCCATTTCATTGTGACAAGCTTGCGGCTTTCTGCCAGCGATCAATAGCGAGCCCAGAAAAAAGTTGAGTTTATTGCTTGTTTTGGGAGTGGGTTTCCCAAATTATATGCGAAATGTTGTCTACTCATTGGGAAAAGTATTGTTGGCATTTAAAATTTTTTTTGGAACTGGCTACAACAACAATGCTTGCTCATTTAAAACGTAACAGGGTTTTTTGAAGAGAAACCCCATCCCATCCCATTGAGTGCGTCACTGGCAAAGATAAATAAGCTCGTATAAAATTTCTCAGCATCCAATTGACAGCCGGAAGCAAAGCTATCGCATCTGTTTTCTAACAGATCACTACTTGCCGGACCTATAAGCATATCACTATATGGTATGGTCCCTTCAGTCCAACCTCACCTAACCTAAAATAATAATTAATTCATTTAACAAAAAATTTACATAAATTTGCTCTAAGTGCTCTGTATCATTTTCGAGCTTTCTTTATAGCGCAACAAAGTGGCGGATGGTGTCGTCGGTCAACTGCGCCATCGTCCATTCGGACTTGGTATGACGCCCTTGCCGGTGCGTGGAAACCTCCGAAAGCCACTTTCACTTCTTTCGGCCAATATTCGCTATTGCGGAAACGGCAATTTCACACCGCAATTTAGAGGGCGCTCGTACTCATAAAATCCTGCGACCGAGTTTGAGCGGCGGGCATTGCATTGCTGTCCCGTCTCCCGCGCGCCGGGCTCACAATAATTACCAGTGCGAATGGCGGAAAGCAAATATTGCGTTGGCATTTAATTAGAAAACTTATTCATGTGTAACAGTTCGCGGTCGCATAGCATTCAAAGCCAAAGTCAGCGCCGCGAAGCAAAGCAAAGCTGCCAGCTGCCAGCTGCCAGAGTCTGCCCATCTGCGCGTGCAGCTCTGCATTATGCGGTAACAACTGCACCGACAAGTCCCGCAGCAGCAGCGCCGGCGCACTCAGTCAGTGAGGCTGATGCTGTAATCCGTGCAGCTCGCGCAGCTGGTTTGGCAGCTAGCAACTGCAACAACAGATCCTACTGTTGTTGCTGTTGCTGTTGTTGTTGACGACAACATTTTCGGCCGATAAATGCAAATGCTGCACGGCCAGTGTCAAAAGCAGGAAGTGAACGCCTCAGACCCGCACGCGGCTCCCAAGCGTCTCCCGAGCGGTTCCCAACAGCGAGCATGCGCTTTTGGCGCTTCGGCGCCCCGTCCATTCCCGATGCTGCGCAAATGTTTAAACTCTGTCTTTGTACCTTCGCGCTGTTGTTGTCGTTTGTGTTGTTGTCGTTTGTATTGTTTGCGTCGATTGTGTTGTTGTGCTGACTGCATATTTCTTTTGAAGAAAAAAATTAAATAATGACACTGTGCAACTGTGCAGCGTCTCTTCTCTTCTCTTGTCTTGTCTTGTGTTGCCTTGCCTTGCCTTACAACAAGTTTCGCTGCCAATGTTAAGTGCACGACCGATAAATATCGGCTGCCAGTGTTTTTGTTGCCACAACAGTGGAACAGTCTATGGAATTTCCGTTGCCATCATAGATCAAATGATAGTATGTATTTTGACAAGTTGTGACCAAATTGAAATGTCTCACATATGTACATATCGAATACTACGAGTTTTCTGCTCTTATTACGAATCAAGATGGCCGATTAGAAATATACAACCACAATTGCTTTGGTATTTTGCCTTTATATCAACAAAATCAAAAATGACTTGGTAGAAAGCCGAACTGAACGTTGAAAATGCTTTCTAAGATAAGTACCTGTCAGAGAATGGGGAACAAGCGGTCGTGTTCCAACACTCCTAACTTTTACTATATCCCTACCACGTCTTAACAAAGCTGGAGATCCGTAGTCACTTGTAATGAGTTTGTCATTTGAACTAACGGAGAACTGATGGACGGAATTACATATAGTACATATGACCTAATGACCTATGGCTGTATAACTTTTTAATGCATACTCCAAGTAAAATCTATTGGATGCAGTCATTGCGAAGGAATACATATAGATAATGTCTTTTAATGGCTCTACGTTCTCAAGATGATTTACCTACATTTACACTTACAACTGCCTCCTACAATTGCGCGCCTTAACTGCGGTCCATCACCGGTGTAACCAGATTGACATACGCATGAAATGCGGGCAATTTAATGAGAGATTCCGTAGTACTTATATCAGCGAATCACTTGGTGAAGAAGGAGCCATCAACTATAAGTGGACCAGTGTAGGCTATAATTAAGTGTTTCCAGCACGCAACTTAATGCTTGTGTGTTTTGTCATGATTAATAAAATTCCGTTCAGGATTTTTGTATTTAATTATCTAATTGCTTATAATTGGCCAGACATTTTTATCACATAATATAGAAATTTTCTTAACTGCCGCTCTTGAGTCAAATTTTCTATACGAAGCGGTTGGCTTAATATTTCATTTCCGGATTCACTTATAATTCAGTGTGCCACGGAAAGGAGAAGAAAGCGCGCGTTGAATGCGGCGTGGGTATCATCACTCTGCGCATTCTCATGTTGCACAGCTGCGGTATGTTGTGACGACGCAGGAAAACGAAAGTGCCGTGTCAGTGCCGCCGGGCCCGTTCGTCTGCCTGCAGTGAGCATGTGCAGCCTCAGCTGCCACAAATGCAGCCACTGCGAAATTTTGTAAGCCACAAACAAAGAAATAAAACCCCGAAAGTTGTACCAGTTTTAGTTGCAATGGCATGTGAAGAAAACAATCTCGTGAGGGGATGCAGCGTTCGTATCTTGTGGCTGCCGCCACTTCCAGCACTCGTCCAGCTGCCTGCGCCGTGCGAACAGTTGTTGCCAATTCGTGAGCTTGGCGGTTTCTTCATTGCTTTTCAAAAGTGTTGCTTCCGCTTGTTGCTGACTGTGCTATCATTGTTTTGTACTTTCGTTGTTTTTGTTGCCGTCCGGTCTTTCTGTGAATTATGTAATATGGGAAGATGTGGTGTATGTTGATTATGAGATGCTGCCAGCAACCGGTTGCAACTTGCGAGTCTGTGATGGCAACAGCAGAGTAAGTACGGCGCAGATTCAGAGAAACAAATAGCTGCCACATGCGCTGCGAATGGAGCGCTTCAATTCACGGCATCGTTTGTTTCCAATTGGACTTTAACAGATGAAGTGATGCTATCCACCTGCATCCTGTCGATGCATTTATGCCACCGATTGTACTTGCTTCTGTGTGAGGATTTGGTGTTTTGATAATAGTACTCCGCACAAAATACAATAGCTACGAGTTTTGTTAAATTCTTTTCCAACTTCAGGGAATTAGTCGGAGGGGAAGTCTACGGGGCTATTCTAATTTGCAAAAGGTACTGAAACTGACTGAATTCAATGATATTTCTCTATTTACTCCTCTTTTACAGTTCTGTCCTTGACCTGTACTTTTTTGCTTGGCTGTTAAACAACAGAAATATTTGTACGGGTCTCCATATTTAAAGGTCACAATATTTGACATGCAAAACATGGAAATTTAAGTTCCTTGTTATATTTTTTGGTACTGCATACTTTACTCCGGCAATAAAAAATATGCTCTTGTATTTTCCCATCACTATACCTGGGAATTTATTCATCTATTCGTGTTTGTATCTACCCGCCTTGTCAGCTGTGTGCCCATCCGTCTGCCTGCCCGTCTGCCCGTCTGTCTGTCTATCCACGCATGCGCAGCGCTCTCGCCGCTTTTTGCTCCCCATTACGCATTAATAAACACTTTGGTTGTATTGTTTTGCCTTGTTTCAGCCTCTATTTAGCATATCGACGCGCTTAATCAATGCACATGCGCAAATCGCTTTCAGCGCCGTCCCAGAAAACCGTAAAATGCGGCAAATACCAAACACCGAATACGAAGGCGCCGAATTCGACGCAACGAACGCAGCGAACGGCTGAAAGGCAAACCCGGCAACCGAAAATTTTGAAATAGTTTAACATTCTTCAGATAATCGAATTGTTGCGTTTTGTTTCACATCTTCGCATCTTTTCGGTATGAGTGGCTGCTTCATCTGAGAGATACGTGTTTTTTTGGGTTTACAGTGATGTAACGGTATGGCTGACATTTATAACTGTTTTGTAAGGCATTTGCATATCAAGTGCTTATGTTTTCTTTTGTTTTTTTAGGGAGTTACCGAATAATTTAAATTTCAACATGCAGATTGGAAAGATAGTATCATAATCCATTTCGCATCAAATAAATGAAATCAAATTTCGAACAGGTTCAATAAAATCAAAACGGTCCCATCGTTATCCACAATAAACGTCTATTTTCCCCTCTTTGCCAACTAGCGGTACGCATTCCTAGTTAACATCGCTTTAAAGCTACATTTTTATTTATCTTTTGTTAAACAACTTTATATTCGATTTAACAACAATTTTATTTCATACATACTTATTTATTTCACTTTGTAAAAATAAAGATGTAAGCTGCTTTGCACTTGTGCTTTTATTGCGGTATTCCAAAGTTGTATTGCTTTTTTAGCATTTTACATAATTTTCTAGGAGAGTAGTTTTCTGTTTTTAGAAGTGGTGCATACTCATATCATTACAATTTAATTGGGAAAAAATAAATTAGGAAAACTACTGACTGGGTTGCTGAGTTTGGTAACTAACTTCGTAGATCTGCCTTGTGCTTTATCCCGTTCTATCTGAAACACCACAAACATAACATATTAAATAGTACTCTTCACGGAAGTACCAATCAGAAAACACTGCCATGTATGATGACGGTATTCAGCTCTCTTCATCTCTCTTCGCAATAGCATTAGCATAAACATGCGAAATGGCAAGATATTTTTATAAACTCCAAAATTTTACGGTTGCTAGCAAAAACGCTGACGACCTTCCCATTGCCACACCAAAACTCAACCAAACACCTGACTCTCGTTCATATACACCAATTGACCCAGAAAATGTGTGACCTAACCATAAAAGGAAATGATATAATTTTAATAATAACAACGCACAGTTTTGCCCACGATTTTAGCCAAGCACTTTCCACTTGCCACCAACTGCTGCAACTATTGCCAAATGGTTTAGCTCATTAGTAGGCCGGGTGCAAGCGGGCATGGACATGGGTACGACACATAACGCGGCGCTCAAATCAAAACAAAATGCACACATACGAGCACGGCCTTAATTGGTGGCACCAGCCGAGCAGAGCCAAAGCTAAACCGATCGCGATCGCAACGGCAACAACTGAATAGCTGATCTATGTATGTATGTGCTCCCATGCCAAGTCGCCCGGGCTTGCAAGATCTCGAGCGAATGAACTTTCGCACTCACACGCACACATGTGAGCGAATTGTGTTACAATAACCACCGTTGGCCAAGAGCAAATGAAACACAGCGGCTGAGACTACACGAACCAAGCCGAACCATCACATGTAACCGTCTGGTGTAGTGCAGTGCAAGCTTCAACGAAAGCGCAAGTATAACGGTATATAGAGAGGGGACCGCTAGCAGAGCACAACTCAATTAAACGGAAATTACGACCATGACCTCGCCCATCGCACATACGCACATACGAACCGTTAAAACGAGACGAGAGAGCAGCGCGCAAGAAAGCTGCGGCAGTGTATGAAAAGAGAGCAAGAGAAGCGCACTACGAAAGAAGTAAAAATTTGCACCTGAAGAAATGAACTGAGCGTGAGCGCTGTGCTAAGAGCTAAGAGCAGCCGCTTTTCTCACGGCGACTGACATTATGTGATAGCGGTTGCGCATGCGCGCAGCAGCTTTAATGTGATTCGCCTCATTGCCAGTCTGAACCTGTTATGGTTCAGATCGAGATGCTGTTGTCTGTTGTCTGCGGTCTGATGTTGCTATTACGGCGACCATGACGATGATGATGGATTTTAAATTGAGGCCAGATTCAATTTCTTGCATTAGGCTTATGTATAAATTACTTAAGCGTTATTTAATACTGGAAATTTGCGGGAATGCAAAGAGTTTAGCATAAGGGGTCTTGTATAACGAATGCTTTTCAAAGCTGGTAGGAAAATATCATGTTGTATTTGTATGCAATTAAGGAATTACCAGCTGGCCTATCATTGGTCTTAGCTGACTCTCGTTTTAGAGCAATTAACATTTCCTTACTATGCAAATATTTTATAGTCTTGTAAACGATCAGCTTTGAGAGGAGTTTTCACATATGTATGTATGTATATAATTTGTGCAAAGTGATTTTAACGGTTTTTTAAACTGATAATTCTATAAGTTTGCTACAATCATTACTGTTTCTTACAGATTCTTAGATAGGGAATAGCTCATTGATTCGCGATCGGCTTTTTCAATCACTATTTTCTCACCGAGCTAGCATAAGCAATGCTAAGTTTCGCTTAATTCCTTCAGTATACTGTTTTTTTTTCCCCAAATTCTTGCTGTGTCGTATGCAGCCTAGCACTATACTGGCGTACAAAAAAAATATGCTTTGTGCCAAACACTTTAATTGAATTAAGAAATGGTTAGACAAATTTAGGAGGTATCTTTTATTTTGGTTTACAAATTTAGCTAAATGTGTAATTTAGAATAATTAGTTTATTTGCAATATTTTGGAATATCAATATAAAAGGAATATTAGTTTTCCAAAAACACAAATAATTTAACTTTATATCAGTACTGATTCATAACGGCACATTTGCTTTGGAGGAGAGTATAATGAAATTAGTGGCACCACCTTACTACATTCCTGCTTGGAAGCGATGTATTCCCAATTTGTGCAGCTCCTTCTGTTTGAAAAGAAAACCGCGGTCACTAATTTAACGTACATTTTCGGTATTACTGCTCACATTCGGAAAATATCAATTTCCATTTTATTTAAAGAGGTTAAAGGGTTGGAATTATTTTTTTAAATTTTTAAAGCGCTTTAAACTTCCCGAGTGCCTTGACGTTTGGAGTGGTACTCAGCAGTACAAGAAGCTAATACAACTGACGAGCAGAGCTAAAAGCGCTGCAGCAGTTGGCGACTACCTCAACACAAGGCAACAGTCGAAATGGAAGCCGAAATCAAAGACAAAATTGAAGCCAAATTCAAGACCAAAAAGAGAGCAGCGTTGCAAGCGCAAGCTCCAGCTCCAGCTCCAGCTCAGCCGTCGGACGAGTCTTGAGCGCGTGCTGTAAGGTTGATTGCCGGGGCAAGATTACAGATTATAAAAATGTTGCCGTTACCTGTTGTTGGCATGGTTGTTGTTGCTGCTTATCATTATGTGGAATATGTTTAGCTTGGCATGTGCTTCCGTTCGGCGTTTGAAAAGCACTAGTGCTGAAGAGGGCACGCGAGGAGCGGTGAGCGAGGGAATGCGCTTAAGTTAGCTAAGATCGGCAAATGCCATTGAAGACATTTCCCTATGCGATGCACTTCCTCGATTTGACTTTCGCACTCACTCAAATCGTTCAGGAAGGAAAGAGAGTTGGGCTTGAAATGGAAGAGAGAAATGTGAAGTTGGAGCTGGAGCTGGAGAGCGCGAAAGGTCACAGCGACAACGACAACTGCAATGACGATCATGTTGGTTACGTGAAAGCCAGGCAGGCAGCCCCGGCCAGCCTCCACGCTGGACTAGCCTGCGCCTGCGCTCGACGGCTGCAAACTGCAACTCACGACGCGGTCGTCAGGGAAGATTTCATCGCAAGTTTTGTTGTTTTTGGGGTTTTATTTTATTTTGTTTTATTTTACTTTTCTTTTTATTTTGTTCGGTTGCGATAATTTTCGTCGTATTCCCGCCGCTCTCTCCATGATCACTCGCCACCACGCGATATACCTGGCGGCGGCGCTTACATAATATCGTTTTGTGTGTGTATAAAACGCTGCACGGCGGCAGATGGTGTATCATTTGCGGCTCACCAACGAACGGACTCACACCGACACACACCGGAAGCCAGCGTAGGAATTAAGGATATTAGCGTAAACAGCAACAACTGCTGGAGTAGGACACACTTTCTTCGGATCCTTGGGAGCTGAAGATACGATATGGCGCGTTGGTTCATTGTACGTCGACGTGAAAGACTTGTTATTTTGTTGGAACTAATGGAACTCTTTTCTTTCGTATAGTTGAGCGTTTTACTGCTCGCTTGCGTCGCGACATACGGCAAGCCGACCTTCGGCGGCCGGGAACATGTGCACATACGCATCCATCTGCCGGAGGAGCATCATGGCGGTGGTCATGGTGGCGGCGGGCATGGTGGCGGCGGTCACGGCGGACACGAGACAATAATTATTGATGGTGGACATGGTGGAGGACATGGTGGCGGTCATGGCGGTGGTCATGGTGGAGGCGGTCATGGCGGACACGAGACCATCATTATTGATGGTGGACATGGTGGCGGTCATGGCGGTGGTCATGGAGGCGGCGGTCATAGCGGTGGCGGCGGACATGGTGATATCATTGGACCACTAACGGGCGGTCTCTTAGGCGGTGGCTTCATCAGTGATGTTGGTCATGGTGGAGGTCATGGTGGAGGTCATGGCGGTGGTTATAGTGGAAGTCATGGCGGTGGTGGCGGACACGGCCACGAGACCCTGATTATTGCTGATGGTGGACATGGTGGCGGCCATGGTGGTGGCTTTGGAGGCGGACATGGCGGTGGACATGGCGGCGGGGACGAGCATACAATAATTGTTGAGGGTGGGGGACATGGCGGAGGTCATGGTGGTGGCTTTGGAGGAGGACATGGCGGTGGACATGGCGGCGGTGCTGAACATACCGTGATCGTTGAAGGTGGGGGACATGGCGGAGGTCATGGTGGTGGCTTTGGAGGAGGACATGGAGGCGGCTTCGGAGGCGGTCATGGCGGTGGACATGGCGGCGGTGCTGAGCATACCGTGATCGTTGAAGGTGGGGGACATGGCGGAGGTCATGGTGGTGGCTTTGGAGGAGGACATGGCGGCGGCTTTGGAAGCGGTCATGGCGGTGGACATGGCGGCGGTGCTGAACATACCGTGATCGTTGAAGGTGGGGGACATGGCGGAGGTCATGGTGGTGGCTTTGGAGGAGGACATGGCGGCGGCTTCGGAGGCGGTCATGGCGGTGGACATGGCGGCGGTGCTGAACATACCGTGATCGTTGAAGGTGGGGGACATGGCGGAGGTCATGGTGGTGGCTTTGGAGGAGGACATGGCGGCGGCTTTGGAGGCGGACATGGCGGTGGACATGGCGGCGGTTATGGAGGTGGACATGGCGGCGCTGTCGAACATACCGTACTTGTTGAAGATGGTGGACATGGTGGAGGACACGGTGGCGGCTTTGGAGGCGGTCATGGCGGCGGACATGGCGGCGGTTATGGAGGTGGACATGGCGGCGCTGTCGAGCATACCGTACTTGTTGAAGATGGTGGACATGGTGGAGGACACGGTGGAGGTCATGGTGGTAGTTTTGGAGGCGGACATGGCGGCGGTGCCGAACATACTGTGATTGTTACCGATGGCGGCCATGGTGGACACGGTGGTGGTGGCGGCGGCGGCGGCTTTGGTGGCGGTCATGGAGGCCATGGCGGCGGTGGTGCTGCTCACGTTGAAACGTATGCCATAATACACGAAAACGGTCATAGTGGCGGCGGAGGCGGCGGAGGCGGTGGTGGACACGGTGGCGCTGTGCATGGCGGCGGCTACAGCTACGACGTCGGACACAGTGGTGGCGGCGGCGTTGGACATGATGTGGCCCATATAGCTGCAGTTGCGGCAGGCGGTGACGGACATGGTGGTAGCTATGGAGGCGGCGGTGGTGGCGGCTTCGACGGCGGTCACGGTAGCTCACATGATATTGCCAATGTCGCAGCAGTGGCAGCAGCCGCGGGCTCACATGGGGGCGGTGGTTATGGCGGCGGAGATGCCAGCGGCTTCGGTGGCGGTTATGGTGGGGGCGGTGGCGGTGGCGGTGGCGGAGGCGGCGGACACGATGAAGCCAAAATCGCTGCTATTGCTGCGTCAGCAGGAAGTTCCCATGGCGATGTTGGCGGCTACGGTGGTGGTTACGGAGGTGGTGGCGGCGGCGGCGGACATGACGTGGCCCATATAGCTGCCATCGCAGCGGCTTCAGGCGGTGGCGGACATGGTGGCAGCTCTGGTGGTAGCTACGCCGGCGGCGGTGGCTGGTCATCCGGCGGTAGCTCTGGCTGGTCTGCCTCGAGCTGGTAGATTTAGCGCTTCCCCTACGTTACTTACGTTAAGTATGCATAAATGTGCGTCGCTGGCACATTTAGTCTAGTCCACTTTTGTACACCACAGCCTCTCATTGGAAGGCAACAGAACTACACAGGATGCACATCAAGCGCGCCGCTGGGCGTCACCCTCACACCAAACTACACAACATAGCATCTTCACATATCTTTCTCCTTCTCCTTCTTTCATTTATTTTATTATTGTTGTAGTTATTATTACCTATTATCGCTATATTTAATGAATATTTATGAACACTTGTAAATTGTACAAAACTGAAAAATGAAAATCGACTGTAATGAAAAAACAATGACATTTTTTACTTATGGTTCAAGTGGGGCGAAGACCTCATACGAGCGGCTTGTGGCGCGGTTAAACGCTGCCAAAGTTCAGCAGCAGTTCGCTGGTGCTCGTGTGGTGCCTAATCAAGTGGCAAGTCGCTGCTAGCCACAGCAGCGACGCAGCTACCACGTAACACGCTCGCGCGCTGCCACGCCGACTGGACAAACGTTGCACTCGCACTCGATTCACACTTGTGGCAAGCCTCCACTCGGTGTGACGCAAGCGGCTACTTGGCCGTGAGGCTGAAGTGGCTGCTGCGCATGTGCAGACTTTCGCCAAAGCCGGGACACGCGTGTGAATATGTGTGTGTGGGCATGCTTCATAAAATACTTTTGTGTTGAATAAAATAAATTTTTTCAAATTCATATTGGTACTTCCTACGAATAAAGCCAAAGAGTTGCCAATTTGCCAAGTTGTAATTTTTGTTTGTTTTCGCGGCAAACGAAAATATTGCACTTCAGCGGAATTGCTGTGTAGTTTGTTTTTACGGTCGGTCATCAGGAAGCGAGCAGTGTGAAGTATTGGCATAATTTTGGCGCAACGCACCCAGCTCAAATTGGTGAAGGGGTTTCGGTCATACATAGAGATCATCACAAACAAACGCAAATGTATGCTCGCTGATGAATTGGCGCCACAGCCCGGAAGTGGGGCATTCCATAGCCGAAGCTGAACGGGCTGCCAAACATTCTCTCGCAGTAATAGAAGTATAGCCGTATCACAGCACATAGATCTAGCAATCTAACAAGAGTTTCTGTTGTTATATTGAACCTGGTACCCTTTGCGCCAAAGCCCGAGCATACATCCACTAAACTTTTTTATGCCGACTATACATATGTATGCATTTATGTACATACCATTCGATATACACACATATATGTATCTAATTTTATTATTTAATTGAACTTTTTTCTCTAAATGACTACAAATAAAATCGCTCTATTATAAAAACGCTCTTACTTATTATTCGAGTAACTAACTAAATTATTTGTTCAAAGCGGAAATGTTCAAAACTTGCGAAGCTGAAAATGTAATCAAGTGAAAATAGTACCAACTCTTCGACTTTTGATGAGTGCGCAATTTGCAATTCCATGGTTCATCTTTTGTTTACGGACAAGTGATGAAATATGTACACGAAAAACATTTTTTTTTAAGAAGCTGCAAAAGTGATTTTTCTCTGCTGCCTGCAATGGGGGGAGGCGAGGCGGTAAAGGTGGCACGAAGATGTGAATTCGTTTAAACGTAGAGCTGCAGAGTCATCTTATCTCGCAATGGACTCGAGGTGCTATGAGCGCACTCAGCGCCAACACATACAAGTTGCTGATAGCGCACGTCGCGTTAAAGTTCCAAGCTCATTTGACCGTTTGAGCAACAACAAATGAATGCTTGCCGTTGCGCATAATAAAAGAATGCAAAGAATTGTCTAGCTGTCAAATTTATGCGGCTATGTTTTATTCTTGAAATTTGTCAATTTTGTAAAAATACGAGAGCAGCAGCAACAAATTTTGAACTGTTGCGACAGTTTTCTGTGAACCTTAGAAAGTCTAATCTCAATTGCGCGTGTCTGACATTTTTGCACGCTATTTGAAATTTCTTTGGTCTAAAAATACACCGAAATTGATAGCTTCATCTTCAACTAAGGCAATCAATTGTGTCGACAAAGAGCCACTCACTCATATACATATACATATGTAAGTACATATGCATGTACATACCTACCCATAAACAGCAGTGTCAAAGGCCACAACAACAAATCATATATTATACATACGAGTGTATACTTTGCCGATTTCTGCCATTGGTGTGAAAATTCTTAGTTTCCACAGAAGCACACGCCTCGTGTTCAACAGCTCCCAAATCATATGCAGACAGCGCTGCAAGAAGGCAGAAGCGCGCATTTTCTAGATTTTCTGTAAAAGGATTTCACTTTTGATATTGTGCCTTCAATTATAGCTCTTATGCTAAGTAAAATTTTCCGACACAGCGCTTGCCATTGTGAGCTTTCAACGATGCGGATTGAGCGCCCTCTCATGCATTCTTCTACACTCATACAAATAAAAATTGATTGAGACTAATTTCCGGCTTCTTTCGTTTCATTATTTTTTACATTTTCATGGCACATAATTTTTTCATCACGCCCGTATATTCTGATATTCTACCCTCCAGCATGTTAATGAGCTTCATCGCATGACCGAGATTATCTTCTTGGCATTCATTCTTATGCGCTTGTCATCAATCGCTGATTGCTCCCTCGAGAGATTTTAACGTGACTCATTGCCTGTGATCTGCTGGGCTTGGTAGCATGCCATTTTCAGTACTTTTTCATCGATGATTTCATTCCACATATCAAGCCCACATTTGATTAAAAGAAAAGCTTTATGTTTTCCATAAGATTTATCTGTTTACTTTACGGTGAAGTGTTATTCGGGTTCCGAAACATTCTTAAATATGTATAAGACCTAATGTCTGAAGTTGTGTAATTGTCCACAAGATCGTGGATCACTTACCACTGGCTTATGTCTGTCCAGAATTAAACAGATAAATAAGGGAATTAATTTACACACATTAAATTATAGCATGTGCAATAACCGAACAGGGAGCTTTATTAAGCTTTCTTGTGAGATGCTTTTTATATCAAGGCGCAGACATGATTCGACTGGGATTTAAACCAGCGACTCCACGGAACTTATCGAGCTTTTGAGCGCATTGCACGAACGTCTAGTTATGCGGCGGATTTTCAACGGATCACAGCACTGGTAAGATTTCCAATGAAATGTGACATGCGCCGAAATGAATGGGTTTCATTTGCCTACCTTTCCTTTCGCGAACTTCTCGTTTCCTTTCGCCAATTTGGCATTGCCTCCTTGGTTGTAGAGTACGTCCGTCGGATCTACTTCTTGTTCCAAAAACAACAACAATGAGCAACAATGAAAATTCGTTTCAGCTTAGTCTCTACATTTATTTTTATCAAATGTGCGTTGCAACATCATATAGAGCATAATAAATAGAAATACTTTAAGCATAAATTGTCTTATTTTTTAAGTAGAGTCCAAATCGCTTAGGCCTATGTCTCGTCAATTTGTATGTACTATTGCCAGAGGCATCACTAGCGCAATTATAAATATGAGGTAAAATCCGAGACCTGATGAAAACTCATGTTTGCTCACGCTCCTTGGTACGTCGGTACAGCATCGTTTTAATTTCATCGTAAATACTAAAGTAAAAAGCCGTGGTCAAGCCGGATTTAAACAGGGTCGGTATCATGCCCTTGTAGAAGCCCATCAAACCCTCATCCTTGATGGTGAGGCGGGCGCAGTTCAAGATGCCGGTGCAGGTCTGATGTCGACCGAAGGATTTTCGGTGTTCTCCGAAGCCCTGCACTTGCAGACGTTTCTTGATAAAGTCCAGCGGATAGACCAAAGCTTTGGATGCCGTGCCAGCAACGCCTCCGTTCACGAGCAGACACCAAGTAGGCAGCTTTTCGTTATTCGGGTCCAGTGTTGATTTGGCGAAGTCATTGAGGGCATTGTAGATTACGAAATTCCCGCCGACGAGCGGGCCAATCTGTATGAGTGTGGCGCCCATGCCGCGAAACAGACCATACACACGCTCTTTTCGCCACAGTACGACAAACGCATGAGGTATACTTTTGTAGCCGCAGCCGTGATCTTGCGCCACCAGACGTGTGCGCACCACATCGAAGGGCGTTGTGATAAATGTCGCCACGGCACCAGCCAAGCCGCCACTAACGAAATGTGAAATGTGCTGGTGCCTGTCGAGCCACGGCAACTGGCTCACGGACAATTGGATCTGCTCATAGCTCCAGAACTGAAAGATGGCGTAGGTGATGCTCATCACTTGTCCCGCATTGTGACCCTTCCAGAAGCCACGGATGCCCTCCTCGGTGAAGATGAGGCGGGTCGCTTGCCGCAGCGATGTATACTTGGATTGCGCAGCCGGTTGCGCTTTGCCCGCTAAGCCCACAGGCTCTACTTGCAGCTGGAAGCGTATCTTCAGCACGTCGAAGGGCTGTGTTAAGAATCGCGTGCAGCAGCCAGCTACTCCGCCGGCGATTACCTGGTTCAGCTGCCGCTTCGCCGAATAGTGTTTCACCAGGTCAATAGGAAATGCGTGTTTAGCCTCATCATGGTCGTTGGGGGAAGAATTACTACCCTTCATTTTATTTGCTGCAATGATACACAAAACAAACAAAAATTATTTAAATATAAAGAAGTTTAATGAAAATGCAATTAATTTGTGTGCATGGAGAACGGACGATATTGATATCGAGGTAATGGCGAGAATATGCCAATTTCCTTCGCGAATGATACCCAATGCTCAAACAGTTGCGGGTTGCGGAGTGGCAATTCTCGTAATGAGCTGATATTTCCCGCATAGTATTATGTGTCATGACAAAACATCTCTCTCCTTCGAATAAAGCAACTGAATAACTGGGTCCTAATCATAGAATAAATTTAAATGTGTGGCAAATTACTAAACTTTTCCCTTAATTTGATTTAATATCGCCGGCAGACGGCAGCGCCAGTTGGTGCTACCCAAGCGTCAAATTTTAAAGCGCGCAAAAGTAATTGGTACACCACCAACGATTGCGACGCTTGGCAGAGGGTTGGAGGGTGAGCAACGCATAAATCAATTTGTGCACGCGGTGTTGTTCAGGCAATTTGTGGAGCATCAAATTGTATGATAAAAAAATGAAAAAAAAGGAGATACCTTTTTTGCAATGCGCTGAAAAGGCACAAAGCGCAGAAACAGCTCAAATGAACTGATTGGGAGAGTGTCCTAGCTGCACATTAGGCATACTCGTGTTCTCAAATGATACGAGGACGAATTGAAGATAATAATTTATTTTGTGCCAAGTTGCGAAATTTATTTTATTCTACTTTGTTTCGCAGGCCATAAATTTGATTATTCACAGACGAAAGAAAGCCCACAACACACAGACACATTGTGTGCCTTTATCACACATACACATGCACAGAAACACATAAACATTAAGTGCATCTTTTCAAACATCCTTCTTTCGTTCGCTCCTTTGTGTGTGCGTGTAATTTCAAGTTTTCCTTTTGCTCTTTTCCTCGTTTGCAGTTGCCAAACAGCAAGTTGTTGCCTACACACAAAAATCACAAATCAAACACGAGAATCGCCACATACAATTGGTGCGTGAATATGGCTTTCATCCGAGGACAAAGGCCACGGTCGGGGATGGCGATGTGCTGCCAAAGAAATTCGAACCATTTCCGGAGAACATGTACGGCAAGCCCTTGGAGGAAATTGATAATTTCATTTATGAGGAGGTGAGTAAGTGGTTTCCCTTATACAAAAGTTATATTTGTGTGTTGTGTGAGCATCCTGATCCTGAATGGCATACAGCAGCGTAAGAACAACGAAATCAATACGGTCATGTTCGAGTGTTTTCGGAAGCTGATCAACGCATATATATATACATATATAGTACAATTATGTTCAAGATTTCATGAGCATAATTAACAAAGGTCACAGTTGACGCAAAGGCAAACGGTTAGTTCCGATAATTAAGAATTTTTGGACATGTTCCAAACATTTCGGAAGATATTTTCAGCAATTTCAACAAAACACTAACGGCATAAAGTTAAATAGCGTATAGTATCCATGTTTGAAAAGTTTATTATTTGCAAGGGAAAAAATTACTTTGCCCGACTAGCCCAGCTAATTTAATAAAAATTATGAAATTTCATAGCTTTGACTCAAATATGGTTTGCCAAAACGATTAAAATTGACAAATAAATGAAAATAGCTACCCATCTGTTGCCTCACCATTTTTAAATTTTTAGTTAAACGAGTCATATAAAGGACATTCACAATTGATGAAGTATTCAATAAAGAAATATGATGAAGTATTCAATAAATAAATATAAAATGAAATCAAAATAGCACAGTATAAAAATTGCAGCCGTTGCAAAAATAAGGGATCACTTACAATGAACGTGGCAAGTTTAAATCTCTCTGACTAAAGCAAAAGCGTAGAGAAGTATGCATAATAATTTGTCACTGAACCTTATTGACTACTTTGTGTCTTGTAGGCTGAATAGAGCAAAGCGGAAAGGATTCTTGTGTAGGCAAATGTCAGCGGTTAATGTTACTCATACGCACACTTCTTGACTGCAATAAAGTCAAAGCAAATAATTCCACATAAATGGCAACGCGAAAGCAGTGCTTATTGGAAGCTCAATTAAAAACGGTTCAATCTTTTTACAGTAACTTCATACAAAATTGGTTGATCGATCTAATTTAAGCAACTAAATTCTCGGTACTATGTGAAAATATAAGCGAAAAGGAATTGCATATCAGCTTAAAGAATACGGAGTCTAATATTCAACCATTGCCAATTCATTATCGCTGGAGTTTTTCGCTTTTGGTTGGAAATAGGGTTGCAAATCCTGTATTTTTAAATAAGAACTATTCTTGGAAAAATATTGCCAACTTGGTATATTTTTACGCATAGTAAAAAAACGGCTCTTGACTTGACTTACCCCGCACTATGAGTGTAGCAAATTTTTATGCTCTCTAGGCATAAGACCGGCGAATAAACATACATCAACAAAAGAGGAATGACCTGCAGTTTATAGTTACCCGCTGCTGCCTACCGGCCAGTCTTTTCGGTCACTGACTCAGCGTTTAGTGCGCTCGGTTGTCAACACTTCCGTCAGCGCTCGTGCACTGCATGCACAACAACATTGGGCCGCTCTCAGCCGCCACTATTGCCACTCTCAACTGAAGACACAAATCAACAAGGTACAACACTGTCATGCATGGCGGCAGGTCATATGATAAATCATAAATGCAAGCGCTGAAGAGCCGCAAAGCGGGTACAGTGAAGAGCAGCCACACAAGCATAATACACCGAAGACCACGTAGACCGAAGGATATGCGCTGAAAGGCTGAAGCTGCTGTCGTTGCCCCCGCCTGTGTCTTCGATTATGGCACGCCAAAGTGTTGCCAACTAGTTTCATTATTCATGTGCAATAAAGGTAAATAATAATGGCGTATAATAAAGGCAACCAAATAGCAACAACAATCGCAGCAAGGACAGCATTGTTCTGGCAATAACAATCAACAACAACAAAGCTGAAGCTGAAGCAGAAAGCAGAGGGGTACAACGGTCGACTGTACTTTTCAATTACGTGTATTACGTGTAATATCCGCTGCCATGTGTATGATTGTGTGCAATAATGTTGGCATATCTGTGAATTATTTAGTGCACTTTAAATAAAGAGATCATTGCATACGTACTACTGTTGCGGAATAGTGATACTTCTGCCCGTTCTATTATACTGGCTCGACATTTTTCAAAAAATTTTACTCATACACACAATAACAAAAATGCCTTGGAATTCTGTTTTTTGTGCAATATCTGAAGCATTTATTTTTTTTCCATGTAAAGATGAGTTGAAAGTTCCTGACGTTGAGCCATCTAAGCATAACTTAAAATTTTATTAATGCATTGCTGGCTTTCCCGAATTGCAATCTGAATTCCCCATTGGCTGGTACTCACATACACAGACATCAGCCAGCACATTTGCTAATTATTGACAAATTGTTTTTCATTGCGACGAAAATTGCATTCAAGCATTAAGCTCGAATGAATGCGTCATTCTCAAAACGCACACAAGCACAAATTGTTGACTGATTTAGCTGTTTGCTGCTGTTTATGGGCATTTAACGATCATTTTGCCGACGACCACCCACACAAAAGCACACAAACACATAGCCAATACACGAGTCCTTGTGTAAGCGTGTTGCTGCAATGCTCTGATGAATGTACTCGCAGTAAATATTAAAAAGCAATAAATAAAATACTACTGCATTTTTAATCCGGAAAACATTGCTTAAATTAAAAGCGTAACGATTAAAGCACTTGAATCGCTGCACTTCAATCATTACGACTTATCGCATCCAGTTAAAAATGGAGTGGTCTTTTTAAATGCAAGTAATAACAATTCAAAATAAATTAAGCTAAAGGCTGTATTTCGGGGCCGTGGAGCGACGGAAGCAACGAAAATGCTATGCAAACTCGTGGAACTGTAATAGTCTGTGATATGAGAGAAGTGCGAGGAAAGGAAGTTGACTTGCTTCCATTAGGAGAGCTTTATATGAATCTACATAGTCTTTAGAGCAATAATTTTTTGATGTGGCCTTTTTTATTAAATTGAATGGTTTATACGCGCCAGATCGCTGGTAGACAATTATATAACCACAATCGTGTTGATAGCGAACAAATTTTAGGCTAGGTTTCGAAATTGTAATGGCTTGTGTGTGGTCTTGGATAGCTTTACACTCGATTGCCTGGGATCTTAAAACTTTTGCCTCCTTTATTATTGATTGATATTATTAGAATTTTCATGATAGGCTTCTGGCAAAATGAGATAACTCGAATGCAAGGCAATGCCGCGTTGCAGGATATGACCAAGTCGGCTGCAAGTCGCCAGCGAAACTATGGATTTGCAATTAAGGCAAGCGCCACGTGCAGCCAACGAGCTTGCTGAAGCATACAACTGCAATTGCCACTCGAAGCGGCAGCAATGGAACGGAGTGGCCTTCAACTTTTGCGCTGCGCCAAATTAACTTTTATGTTGCAACAATTCACAAACTCAAGAGCGAAAAAATGGAAGAGGGGAAATGCGCACAAAAGTGTTCTGATAAAATGCAAAAAGATTTAAAGGCCAGGTCATTGCAGCAGCAGGCGGCAGAAAATAGCAACAATGGACAGCAACCAACTTTGCTCATTTAGCAGCAATCCTTTAAATAGATTTTAGCAAGAATGCTTACATGCAGCAACAATGGCCCTACCCATAAAAACAACAACCACAGAAGCAACAAAAACCAGAATGACGTGCAAGCAATAAACCGACAAAGGCAAAACAGAACGAAGCAAGTGCAGCAACAAAGCAGCACCACCTCGGTGCAACATGGCGAAATTCCTTTTAAAGTGATTTTGCGTCAACTGTTGCTGCGGCTGCTGATTTCTTCTTTGTTGTTTTTGTTGTTGCTCTTTATGTTGCTGCTGTTATGCATTTACATACGTGAAATACATAAAAGAAACAGTCTGCGATAGCGGTGGAACATCGTTAACGACACAAGCAACAACAAAAACGACATCCAGGAGCAATGAGGCAGCATCAGCTGTCGCTTAAGCACACTCTGCCACAATTATTTGGCACACTCCTGCTCCTCCACTTTCGGCTGCCACATGTAATTGCGGTTTAGCTTCGCTCGGTCGCTGTAATTAAGCGTACAAATAAATATGTCGGATACGCGCGCTGCACTGGCCTGCAGCGTATGCATGGATGGATGGATGAGATGAGGTGAAAGGGGCAGGTGCGTATGTGTTGCAATGCCATGTGACCCCAGAACGTTGATGTTTATTATGGTCTTTTGCGGTTAAGGTCGAGTGGCTAGCACTTTTTTGTGGTTGCTGCAGAGGGGAGGGGGAACTACGGTAGAAAATTGCAATTTATTTTAGAGTTAAGCAAAAAGTTCATGTCTATCATGACTAAAATTATTATTTGTATTCATTCCTTGAAAGTAGCCATTTCAAACGATACAATACAAAAGTATTTCTTTATGGGTCAACCCAAATTTATTAATTTTAAAAAATAATTCGGAAAAACCTTTGACACCAACCTCCATTGCTTCCATATTTCTCTCTAGTAATCTTTATAATGAAAATATGTACATACATATAGCATTTAAATTTGACTTAAAAAAGTTTCTAGAATTATTCTTAAAACTAAAACGTAAAAGCTCGTCAAAAGTTTCAAGACAGCACGAGGGATCTACAATCAAGCTTAGAACAATATTTTCCCATAAGTTCACGAAGCAATTTTAGCCTTCTGATTGTCTCGACGACACGATTTTGCCCCCAATAAAAATATCTTTCTGACATTATTTCAAGCACACATAATACAAAAGTAAAAGTTTAAAATGTTAAGTTGTGTTTGCTTTCAGTTCGTCCATTCGAAACCTGAATCCGTTTCCATTAATTTGACATTTCGAACTCAGAGCTTGAAGTAAAACTAATCCGAAATTCAAACCACGCTGACACAAATATCCCACTTAGCACTAAGAGGATATACCCACACACACACGCGAATACAAAGACACTAATTAAGAGACACAAACAGCGTAGCACGACCTCAATTAGCGCCGGTTTCAACTGCGCATCATCCGTAAATTGCGCCACGCATGCACTCCTAGACACACACACACACACACACACACACATGAAAATCAGGCGGCTGTGCAAATTTGTGGTACATTAGTTTGTATGCACTGTATGAGTGACTTATAAATACTGCAAACGTCCAATTCGCTCTCACACATACACAAAAACACACACACACAAATTATATTCAAATGTGCTACCATACTCGAGCACTTCTCTGTCGCCTATATTTTATGGTTGTTGTTGTTGCTGTTTTTGGTGGGATTTTGTTTATTGCTCTGCTGTGACAATGCTTATTGCAAATCTGTGCGCCCGGCAAAAATGGCGAAATGTTTGAAATTCAGCACTGTACACACTGTAAAACACAAACCACACAGTACTACATGCAAACGTATGCGCTAGTGTGTATATAGGCGCTGAGAACTTGCATATTCGTTCGAGTCTCGTGGGCGAATGTGCGCGCATATGAGTGCACTTGCAGAACAAAGACGCAACGGCAAACAAAAGAGCCAAAAATACAACAAATTGTCATCGGCACAAACACACACATACACATACACTTGCATTAAGAAAAGGGCACATAAGAAGTTGTGAAAGAGTACTGTTTCCTAGCAATAGAAATACAGTCATACCTACCAGTCGCCACACTCTCGTGCGGATCAGGAGCATCTCTTCACTTGTTGTTGTTGCTTGGCAATTTTGTGCTGGAGAGGGCAGAAGGGTAGAAAGCTAAATGAAATCGGGTCACGTATGGAGCCACAACAAAATCGAAACGGAACAGTTTCAGTCAGCAGCGAAACACTGTAATATTATGGAACGAAATTTGACCGTGGTCGCTTGTTTTCTTTACTATAATTTACACAATTCCCCCAATTAGCATCGTTCGAAAAATGCCACTCAAAGCGGCAAACAAATTCAATTCAATTATCAAGAAATTGCGTACAAAAAATGTTCCCATCCTTGACAAAAGATAAGCTAAATCGTAAAAATCTCCAGGCACAATTTGCCAATTTGCTGGCTCTTTTAGCGAACAAAAGCATGCACACACATACAAAGCCTGCAAGGAAATGCGCCAGATAGCTTTTAAAAAATACAATAAAAACTGTTTACATTTTGCTTGATTTGTTAGAAATACAATAATAAAGCGACTAAGTAAAATATTTGCATAGCAACAGCTAAAAGCACACAAACAAATACGCACACACACGCATACCATGCTTTCTTCGAATGCATGGGTTTCTCCAAGGAACGCGAAAGGGTAGAAGAAATAAAAAAAAACGGCGAATCACACCAGAAAATATTGTGGCCTGTATGCTGGAATCTCAGGAAGCATGGGTCGCTGTAAAACACATGTGTGCGACCATAATGCAGGAGCTGAGAAGGCTGGAAAGACAGCGCAGCAGCGTTACTCGAAGGGATGGGAGATAAACTAGACTGATTACGACTAAGACTTGAAACTGACGCTTGAGCAGCTATGCTCTGACGGCCTCCCGACGTAATACTTAACGGTGGTTCCGGGAGGATCTATCCGTACGGACATGAGGTGGTTTTAGCGGGTTCGGGCCCCGCACTACACGAGGTTTTCGAGCGCTTTCCACCTACTAAAAAAAAAAAAATAATAAAAAAAAAAAATTAAAAAAACACACACACATGCGTGCACATAAACAAATATGTACACAAATGGATTGTAAGTGCGTAAGTGTACGCACTGTGCCGCCATTAGGTGCTTGTAAGCTCCGCCGATTTCGTTGACCATTGTTTAAATAAGAAAAAAATATTTTCTTGGGGCCGCTTTTTTTCAATAGAAAGATGAACTTTAAAGTTTCATAGCTATTGAAAAATCGCCACTCAATAACAAACATATATTATGAGCATATTGGAATAATAGAAGCTAAGCAAAAATAGCAACTGGATAAGTTTGTCAAACCGCAAGTGAGCTGTAAAATATTGTATGGAAATGTGCCAACCCGTTCAGGTTTACACAAATATATTGATACATATATTGATGCGCGGCGACTTATTCTCTGCGCTCATGTAAGCTGTGAAATGGAAATGTGCAACTTTTTAAATGATAAATTAATCACGGTCAATGAATACCCTTAGCAGCGTTGCAGGCTTCTATATTTTGCGTATTGCACCCCTGCATGGAGCAAGACGGCACCGTGTAAGACACATCATAAACAAACCAAAACAAAATCCGTTAAGAGAACAAAACAAAACGATTATTTGCGCTAGAATTGGCGCTTATGCGAAGTCGTGCAAGTGCGAGCGTGAGTGAATATGTGTGTGTATCCTGCACCCTGTGTCCTGTGTGCTGGCATGCTACGCGTTATATTGCCGAATAAGACGATTGAATAATGAAGAAAATACATTTTCGCATAAATTCGTGCCAAAAATAGTTATTATTTGTATTATTTATGTGTGCAATGTAAGCGTTAAACATAAAGCCTAATAAAATCGATACACACTACGTTTATTGCCGTTTGTATGCGTTTCAAAATGAATGGACCACAATTTTACGAGCGCGCATGGATGATTGTGCGACATGCGTTTTCTGCCGAAACCATAAACGCCACTGTTCGTAGGAGCCCTCAACAGAGCATTTTTAAGTGCTGTTGGCGAGCAGAGATAATCAGCTCGAATTTACGACGATCCGTTCCCTTCATCTGCCCACGGCGCAAACTTATCTCTGCCGCACGAGCTACAAGAAAAATACCATAAGCTGTTCTAATGATGACTTTTATGATTATCCCTTGTGGTGTGTCCTTCTCTTCGCCATTTGCCTGTAATCCACTGCCATTTCTCATTCCACGTGTTTGGTTTGCTTCCAGCTACATTTGAGCACACATTTGTTATTTTCTGCTTCTTCCTCCTCAAAAGCTTTGCTTCGATGTGTCCTTGACTCGGCAGCTCGTCGCCTTCCTTAATTTTTCGACTGCTCATAGCACGCAATTTCTTGCGGCGCATCAAAATAAATTTCAAGTCACAGTTCCTTTTCTTATTTTGGTTGGCTTTTTATAAAAAGGATTCGCGATTCGCTGCCGACCATGTCAGCTCCTTACGTGACGCTTAGATTTTTTTTGTTTCCAACGCGCTTTGTTCGTCGTGCGCCTTTTATGCCATTTGGCAGCTTTTGCTCTGTTATGATATAAATTTCGGAATATTCTGAGAAGCATGGAATGCTGTATTTTATAGCCGCAAGCATGAATTTAAAATGTGGTGGGTATTCAGTTTCGCCCGCAGTCATAATTTCTGCAGCTCGAGTAATATTTTTGTTGAGTACGCAGCCAGGAACCGCCATGGCTAAGTGGATAAGTGTTCCGTCCCTGAAGCGCGGAATCGCTGGATCGGAGCGCAGCCGACCATCTCAAAAAACAGACTTCGTTTATAATCGAGTAGCACCAGCTCTAAGCGACGGGCTGGCAACTCACCGATAGTGCACTCTCTTTAAAACTAATAGTAATTACTGGAATATGATATATTAGCAAATTGATAGTAATCGTGACAAAACTTGTCAATAACATCGAATAAGAAGAAGCCTTGCCATCACCAGCGCCCTCTGTAGTGGTAAACGGTATTGCCGTGAAAGGAAATATTTCTATTTATTTTTCAAGCTGGTGATAAACTTCTGAGAAGAGACTAAACACTAGCAGTAGTTTTTGGGGCTTCACTTAGCGAAATTGCTGGCGCTCTCAAGCGGAAGAAACGTTTCCAGCCGAGCGTAAGGAATAGTCGTAGTTTTGTGCAAGCGAAGAGGGAACTCTTGTCCTCTAAAAAGTAAGCGGGGATCATGCTCACGTTGCAGGCACATCAATACGCCAACATGCCACAGGCTGTCTGGTTACGAAAACGTTTCTTGTAAACAAAGCACTTATGTATAATATTTTACATCTTCGTCAGCAATTTTCCGACAATCATCAGCAAATCTTTACGCACACATCATAAATATTCAAATTAAAAAGCATTCGCAAGTGTATATGTATTTTTGCTCAACGAAATTTCCTATTTGTGCCAGGAGTGCCATGCAAACTTGACAAGGTTGGTTAGTGGAAGGCTGGGGGTGGTGCCTCATTAATTTCAAGTATCTGCATATGTAGGGTGCATGTATGTACATGGGACTACTGAAGCGGCAACAGCTTAACGCAAGTTTAATAATTTAAATAAGTTTCTACGAAGTGAGCTCAGTGCGTTTCAAGGAAATGGCAAGGCTCATGGGTGGAAAAAAGGAGAATGCAAAGGATGCACTTGCAAATTGATTTGTTGAAATTTTATAGAAAATTATAGAGCTGAAGAAAAAAAAGTAGGGCAGCTCGAAGAATGTAGCTGAAGAACTGTTGACCAACTCCGGTAGAGATCGGCTGACGATATTAGAAAGCTGTTAAATCTTTTGGAGAATTTCCAATTCGAATCGAATGACATGACAATTTAGTGGCTGTGTACTAATAAGTTTGCTAAAATGTCTTTAGAAAGTCAAATATAAAGTTCCTAATTATAAAATTTCCAATTGTTCAATTGCGCTGCGGCATATATGTACATATGAGTACAAACATATACATATGTATGTATAGACACACGCTCATTCTCGTATCTAAATACCGCATGTATATGTATGCGTGTGAGGATTTACAATGCACTAATGCATGTGTATTAAATAATCCCACATTGTGCTTTGCAATGGCATTGTTGTTGAAGCATCTATATTTGGCAGGCACGCTTGAAATCCTTTGTCGACATAAATCCTTCATCATCGTCTCATATCGGCAATCCAGTGTTTGTCTGCACATTGTTTTGTGTACGTGTGTGTGTGCGTGCATGCAAATTTGCGTGTTGATTTATAAATGGGAATGCCTAAATATATTTGACTATAAGCCAGTTTTGGTGTCGGTGTGCGGGTGGGGTGTGAGAGTTGTTATTGTTGTTGCCTACACGCTGGACTGCGTTATATCAATTCAATGTGCCAACCGTTATTGTTATTTCGCAAACAATTACAATAAACAATTGTTAAATTAACAAATTGTTTGCCCAGCCCCCCTTAACAAAGCCACAGAGGAGCAGTCACTGCCGACACTTCTCTGCTCGCACACACAGACACACAACCGCAAAACCGCAGAAGTCCTGTTTCCTTTTATTCTGCCAAGCATAACGGACGAGCAGCAGCGATTATTTTGTGGTGGAAGTATGGAACAGTGGCACGTTTGCAGCTTCATTTTATCGCATTGTGGCATTTTCGTGGAGAGAGGTCCTTTTCCACCTCACCTACTGACTAGAACGCACTTCAAAGAACAAAGATTGACGCTAAGGTCAGAAGAATTACATGAAAATAAATTCATAGAAAACTATTTTTAATCTTAGTGAGAGAAAATGTATTCAAAATAAATAAATGTTATAGTACAGGTCGGCTTCTGTTCGTAACTACATTTGACCGGGTAGCCTTTAAGCATGATGTTAGGTTAGCTTCTTTTCAAAAATTGTGAAAAATCATACCTCCTTCTCGTAGATTTTTAGTGCCGTTACAAAAGTACATACATAAAATTCTACATAAAATTCAGGAACAAGATCCCTTCGCCGAAACTAGAATCTTACTTTACGGCGGGATTTTTTTGGGTAAGATCTTGATCCAAATCGTTCATATTTTAGTAAAAATTGGGGGTGAAGGGGGTTGGACAAATTTACAAACTGTTCGCCATATTGCCGACATTCGTCACTTTCGAAACTCAACTCAAAAAGTGCAGTAGTTTAATTTGACTGTGAAGGCACTCACTTCCAATCGCTCCCGCTTGCCCCAAGCCCATGTAATGAGCCACTACAACATGTTGCACTATCAAAGGCAGCAATATAGTCATTGCAACATGTTACCAGCAACAGCAAAAGCGATAGCGGCACCGACACCAAGCCTTTTCCAGAAGCCAGAATGGGCAAGAAAACAAAAACCGCAAAATATAAGCCAAGCCTGCAGCTGAATACAGGCATGTGCGTGTGCGTGTGTGTGCTGCTGTGGATGCTGGCACGAAAGCGATACTTGCCGCAGGAGCAGTCCCAGAGCAGCAGCCCCAGCTGCAATGGCAACAAAAGCGGCTGAATCCTTAATATGATGCGACCGCATGGCACACATACGCGCCAACCTCGTGTATAAGCACGGCTTGTTTGTATGTGTGAATGCATTTTATGTGGAAAATTGTTTGCATATGATTAAGCCGCAAAATTCGGAGTGTACATATGCAAGTGCGACACATTTCATGCATTTGTGTGAATTACGATGAATATTAATGATGCTACAAGGGGGAAGGAATGTGTGAGAGAACGGGCGAACGGAAAAAAGATTTTTTGTTTAAAAGCGTTTATTCCTTTTTTTGTTTGTATAGGCACAACAACCTTGACCCGATCCTGCGCGCGCCAAAGGAAAGAAATTGAAATTATAAAAATTTTTTGAAAAACTTTTATGAATTCAGGTCTAAAACTACCTTTAAAATTAATCTTACAAAAATTGTTGCCAAAATGAGGCCAACTTAAATCTATTGTTTATCCAATTTACCAAAAAGTTTTGGAAAGAATTGACACACGGAAGGCGAATTCAGACTTCTTGGCCGCATTTAATATGTTCAGCATTGCTGTACTCGTCTCGTATGTATGTAAATGCCGCTTAAATATTTGTCATAGTTACAAGAAATAAAATTGCATACTGTGCCAAAACTAAAGCCAACACGTGTAATTACACTCCACTGGCCCGGCCGCCTGCCTCCCAGCCACCCAGCCTGCCCGCCTGACAACACACTTCACTCCGCACTCGAGCACAAGTGCTAAAACACTTGTTCGGCACAGCAAGAGCACAAACGCCCTCAGCCCCCCGACGAAAAATGACAATTGAACCAGCCAACAGAAAAACGGTGGTACCTTATGTTTTGCAGCATTTGAACGACATCTCGCTCCCCCGAATTCGACACGTTGCCAAACATGAGAGAGCGCACTCAGCAGGAAAACTGGACAGCCTCGGTGCTGTCTGAGCTATGCAGATTGAACGATTTTTAGCTTATTACGCCGTCGATTCCAAAAAATGCCAAAATCTGTATGCTATTAAATATTCGCAGAGATCTAGTCAAAAAATGTATCCTTCTTGAAAACTACAAGCGTTCGGAAATATCCGACTTTGAGAACTCATCGCTCTCTCTACTGGGACGCTAACATGCTGCTGTATACATATGTACATACTCATATGTACATGAGTGTGTGTGTGTGATTATGAGTTTTTGTGCCTTATGATATTAGGCACCCAACACACATTCTCACACATGCACATGCTCCGTTGTTAATTAAAACAAATGCTTCGTAGCATCGTAGCAACGCTGGCACAGCAGGAGGCCGACAATGGCGCTGCACATCAGCCGAGTTAATCATTTGCGGCAGGCTGGCAGCAGCAGCCTAGCAACGATGCTGACACAAATTAGCCCTTCTCCTTCCAGCAGCAGCACATTCGAGCTTTTTGAGAATTTAATAGGGCACTTTCCGGGAGTTTAAGATAGCGCCGTACGTGTTAAGCGGCTGGCGCACTATACTAATACTAAGTTGGAATTACGTTAAAATCAGCGCATTATTTTCATCAGAAGCTATTAATGCTAGTAAAAGGCAATTACGGTAAAAGGCCCAAAAATCGAAAATGCCATATACTCATTCTCGATCGCTAATGTGCTTTGCATGAAAGCAAAGGAAAGAAAATGGAACGCACTCGATTCATTCTATATATGGAGCAGAAGCTCGAAATAAACTTGAAAACGAAAACAAATCGAAAGATTCCTTATAAATTCCGTAAGAGTCCTTAAGAAAATATAACAATATTTTTAAAGCTCTATTGGCTCATTTTCTAATTAGTGGTAATTTTCTAAACCAGTAGCTTTAAAAAATTGCAAAAAAATTCGCTTAAAACCTTTTCGCAATCATATTTAACTATACTTAACTTGAATATATTGGCCATCGAAAGACGACATATAGGAAACGCTGTCTAGAGGAACTTTTGCCATATTCCAGTATTTTTGATTTTCGATAACACGTTTGCCGCAAAGATATTTTAAAAACTATAGCCCTATGCTGAAATTGAGTTTTCAGTGGCATATCAACAAAAAGTTTTAGTCATGTGAGAGCGGCCGAATAGAGGTTGAAACGCTTTAGTTCAAAATTTTAGACAATTTCACTTCACTTCACATATGGAACATTTTACCTTTTATTATTTTTAGTTGCATATGCCTTCTTGATGCTAAGTGCAACCACTTGAGTTGTCGGGTCATCTATGCAAACAATACACAAAGCACACACCCCGCACACCACACACACACCCCATAACATAAGGTCCTTGTGCAAGCAAGGCAAACATAATTCAATTTACAATCTATCAACGAACGGGACGACACTCAAAAGAATCACTTGCTGCGGGGGAAAAGTCAGTAAAAACGTATTAAAAGACATAAAGCAGAAAAATGTACTTAGCAAGCGGCAGCATATGGCAACCCTACGCAATTTCCCGAGACACACACACACAAGCAAGATGCAGCCAGACAGCCGGACTTGCTGGCAAGCAACGTCACGCAGATGTATGATATCTCGTTGGGATGCACTGTGAGAGTATGTGTGATTATATGTATGTGCATGTGCGATGTGTGCTGGGAAACTGGCGCTTTTTAACTGCACTTTAATTGGAAATGCAATGCTTTGGCGTGTGCGAGTGTGTATTTTGCACATATGGAAATGCACGCACTCACACACAAACAAATACAAAGTGCAATGCGAATGTGGTGGAGGATTCCTTCACACTTGTATCTGTGTATGTTGCTGCTCTGTTTGTTTGTTTGTGTGCGTGCGTATTCGGCGCGAAATTGAATTTCTGCAAATGCGAAATTAAGTCGCAGCTCACATGATGCTGACATTTCAAATGGGGGATTTTATTAAAACTGGTGCGCTGCTCTTGGTCTGACATGGCTGCCACCAAATCCGACAACACAATTTCCAGTCGAGTGTGGTGCTCAGTGTGACACCTTAAAACGATATTAAAATGGCTTGAGATAAAAACAAATTTGCAAATACTGACACACTAGAAGCGTGTATGGGAGAGAAGTTTCCTCGTTGGCACAAGTGATAGTTGTCATAGGTCAAATAAGATTCTATAGATTCTACATAGAGAGCCTTACCATATTCAAATTTTGTTAAAACTGCGTGCATCAGCTTTTGTATGAGAAGTTGTTACTTGATATTTTACTATAAATTATTATCAGAGATCGTGAAAAGTCATTTCAATAGTTAATCAATCTAATATATCTTTAAAGCTCTTATAAGTACAATATTTAATTTGTACTGATAGGGATCGGTAATATCGGCTAACAGCTCACCATAAATTTGCATTATGATGACACTTTTATAATGCCTCATTACACACTGTAAGCAGTATTGTAAGCCGTTGGAGCCACTCGAGTACGTGCGCCTAACGACATCGCTACTTCAACATTGATTTTCTAATTAAGATAAAGTATCTGTCGCGTTTACCAGCTCCACTGACAACAAACATTTTTTAAGAGGTATACGTGACTTTTTGACGAAAGCCAAAGTCCAGTTAAAGTATCAGAAACTCATTTAATCTAAATGCTTTTTAATGGCTTTCTGTAAAGGAACTTTCAAGCTGCGAAGACGATTTTCTTGACGACTTTTGTTAAAATTCCATAAATCCCAAAGATTCTCAAGGTTGAAGCGGACGACAAAATATGACTAACAAAATAATCGAAATATTATTTAATGTTGATGAATAGGTATTAATTCCAAACTAAAAATTAATTCGTATTGCGCTATTAAGCTAAAAATAAACTGCTAAGAAATATTTTTTAATTCTAAAATCTATTGCATCACATAAAATATTGAAAAACGTTTTCGGGTACGATAAAAGTTTCTATACCAACTTTAAAGAGCTCACCTAATTTACTCGCCTCCATAAGTGCAATTTTTGTATTTCATTAAAAGATTCAGCCTGCAAGATGTATAAAAAGAGGTAGAAATTAAAATGGAGTATTTTTAAAGACATGCTCTTATCAAAAACGTTTAAATGTTTTTGTGTTGTTAGGGCAATAAAAACGAGCTGTGTTTGTGGTAGAAAAAGCTGTTACCAATGCACTTTAAACTGTGCCCTGTTCCTTATAGCAGCAGCATGGTTTATGACCCCTGCCTGGCTGCTGGCTTCCCTTCCCTGTCTGGTTTGTTCTGCTTTGCAAAAGTCTCCAAAGCCACATAAAACATTCCACTTTTGGCAGCCGAAGTGGAAAATATGAAAATGAGAATGCAACTTGCAATAAAATTCACATTTTTATACACTCCAACACATCCATATATAGGTACATGTGTTATGTATGTAGGTGTAGCCGTATATGAACAGGTAGGCGATTGTTGTGCATTAGTAATTTCCGGCTTCACATTCCGCTGCATGATGGCGGAATAATGGATTTTTAGGTACTGCATAAAACTCGGAGCACCCGCCGCAAAAGAAACAACTCGCATTTGACGTACGGGCATGCGACGCAGGAGGAAATATCCTTTTGTCTGCGTCATTAAGTAATTTAAATACTAAAATGCAGGTGAAACCCGGTTATAACACATAACTTTTGCAGCAGCACTTCGACTTTTTGGAGCAATAACCAAATAACCAAAAAAAGTCGGAGCTACAAATATCAATAGATCTGTTTAATTTATAATACGGTTATATTTTGTTAAATTACAAAAAATACCTTGAGTTATTTGTTCATAGAGCAACTGCTTAAATGCATATTTATTGCTCAACAATTCGGAAATGATTTGTGCATTATATTGGCATGTTTCAATAGGAGCAATACCATGTAATATGAACAAAATTAGTATAACTCATCAAATTGGCTGCTTCTTGAATGTTCTACATAAAAACACAAATACAAAAGGAGCAGACAAACCAAGAAAAAAAAAACAAAACAGGAATCAACAAATTTGCCCAAAAAACAACAAAAAAGTGGCCCGACAAAAACTTCGAACAACCTTGCAAATATTTCATAAGCCTAATTGAGAACACACACCCCCACAAAATAAAGGTATAATAATTCTCCACAATGAAAAAATGTGGAAAGAAAGGAAATAGCGAAAACGCGAAAAACTCGTACAAAAACTTTCTTTCCCAAACAAAATTAAACAATTTACAGAAATTGAGATAATAATGCGCACATATTGTCTGGGACCTCAGTTCGCAAGTTGTCGGTGGTTGGACGGCGGCCGTTGTGCGTTCCGGCGTCATTTATTTCAATTTCGGGCGATGCCGTGGTCGTCCGTGCAGCGGGCAGAACGGATACGAGTCATCAAGCTGATTTCGTTTCCGCTTGAACATGACTGCCTTAGAAAATGGCATTGGCGCGTGGAAAGTCTTTTGGAGCACCAGGGTGCGGCAGAAGCGAAGTTCCTTTTGGTTGCTTTGATAGACAACTGATTCCAAGCATTAGCGTTAGATCAACGAGTGGCGTGCAACGTGCGAGGGGGAGATTGGGAAAGGTAGAGCAATAGGGAAAATGCCACAAATTGAATTTCTTTAAGTGCAACCAATTTCGAGTTGCTATTGAAGTTGCTGGCGTGTGCCGGAATTGTCGCGGGCGATGCCGTTGAGTTCGTAAAATGTTTGGTCAAACTTTAAGTGACTCTTTGCAGTGCTAAACTTCATTTTATGACATCGTTTGTGTGCTATTATCCGCCAGTTTTAAGTGCGCAATACTCACGCTAATAAAGACGCTTGCCGCATTTCAATCGCCACAAAAACAGAAACAGTAAGCCATTGACCTCATTTCATATAGTACTATGTTGTTCTTGTTATGCGCTTAGAAAGAGTGTGAACTTGTAGATAAATTATTGATTGTACGACAGTAAGGGTATGAACGGAAAATTGCGGTGAATTTCAATTACTTTTTGTGGCTGCTTTATGTGATAGTGGCTCTTATGGCAGCAACAATTGCAAGGCACCTTATAAACTGATATCAAAACATTTCGCGATTGCTCTGACAAACAGGCTCAGATCTTCACTTTCAATTATCGTGGGCTTCTATTTAACGTCCACTATAAAAACACCACCAAAGCAGTTCAACAAAACGCCATCATATTGAATAAAATGAAGGAGAAAGTATAGTTCTAGAAAGCACTTAGCCTGCATTTTGAAACCAACGAGCGGAAGAGCGTGTAAAAAGTGTAATGAAATAGTTTCTGAAAAGATTAAAAAAATTATTCGTGCAGAGTAGCGCCACTGTCATTAGTTAAAAATCCAGATTATAAATTAAAATCCATCCACAATCGCCCTAGATTCCATGCAACCAACGTGCATTCATAGTTTTCCACTTTCACCTTCTTTTTTGTTTTAATGCAGCAGCAACAGAAAACGCTTTTGCATAAATGCATAAAATATGTAGATTTCCGGCTCGGTGTTGTGGCCATTGTAGCGGCAGTTGTTGTTGTGCTTGTTGTTGCTTACAGCAGCAGCAGAAGGACGAGAAGCGCGCGAAAAGCAATTAACAACGGGAAACATTGCAAATTCCGCTATATACATACATATGCTACCTAAATGTGCGTGCGTCTGTTTGTATTTATGTATGTATGCTTTGCATACAAAGTAAAAATTTGCAGAAGCCCCGTTTAGAGGAAAGGTCGAATAGGCTTGGTACGACCAACACAACCACAACTACCACTAGCATCATGATCCACACCAACACGCCCTTCACAAACATGGCCAACTGCTTTTGCTCCATTGGCGGAAAAAAAATATATTTACTAGCTTTTTGCTCAGCTTAGATTCTTTATGGGCTTTGTGCTTTCTTATCACTTTTATTGTATTCGACGAATATCTCTAAATGCGATTTAGGGACTTTTATTCCATTATAGTTGCAAAAAACAGCTGCAAAACTGCATCATTTGATAAAGTTAAAATCAAAGAGATTTATGAAATTCATTTGCATTAGTTTGACATAAACTCAAAGCAATTCCGCTCTATTTGCACTGAAATAGTATGAAAGAGCCTATTTGTAAATCACACGCCCAGTGCCTTCGAAAAATTATCTTACCTATCCGATGCTTTTGAAAGCTATACGTTTCCCATTGCCAAAGCACCTGAATATTTATGCATTATTGCACACACCAAGATAACAAACACAAACAGTGTCACAATCCCTCACACACTCTTGCAATGCTCGTTCAATACACATGCTCACACTTTGCTGCAATCGGATAACATGCCGTTATTCTTGTTTGTTGGCAACTTAAGCTATTTCTACGTGTCTTACCATTTATCAATGGCTTGAAGATTGCTCAACAGCTTGATTTAGCTATACATATGGATACATACACACGCCCATGGATAGCATGCGCAATAGATTGTGTGTGTATTTGCTTGTGCACGCTTCCACTCCCATTGAAAGAGAAGTATTCAATGTCAAAGGGGAAGCAGCGCAACAATTCAAAAGAACTGATTTATTAAGTTGCTTTGCGGGGTTGGCTTAGAAGAGGGATAAAACATTCAAGAGAATTCTTAGAGATTGTATTTTCAATAAAATCGCTGCGATTTTTAAGAGTCCAGAACATAACATTTAATGCTAATTTTAATTGGTATTAATTGCGTTTGAAGCTAAGAGTACGATTCGAAGGTTGCTCATACGCGCTGGAGGAAAGGCTCGTACAAGAAAAACTAACTATTATGGTAATTAACAAAGATATTATCAAAAAATTTAGTTAAATTTAAATTGTAAAAAATATATATTCGACAGTTGTCCTTGCTAGTGTATGAACAGCCTAAGCAAACAACAGAATTACAATTTCGGACGTTTCGCCATCAAATGAACAACGTTCATGAACAAGTTAATTGGCAGCTTAAACGCGATGGTCCAACTGGATTCTTGAATTCAAGCGAAAATTTGGCAAAAAGGAGCTTTAAGGAAGCGCAAGCCAAGCACGAACTATTAATAAAAATTGTCTCAACGTTTAGCGCCAAAGTGGAAATTGCAGCAGCCCCAGCCGAGCACACGGCAGTCTCATAGCAATTTGAGGCGCTCACGGAAACTGAACGTATTCTCGTTAGCTGCGCAATAGGACTCAACAACAATAGTGACACAGTAACTGCCTGCAACAGCAGTGCATACATTAGCCATAACAACAGTTGTGGCAGCTGCAACGTGCGACGTGCTGCAAGCTGCAGTTGGTGATTTCCCTTAACATGACGTTACGTGCTTAGCTGCAGCTACAGCAAGTTGTAGAAAAATATATGAAGGTAGGGGCACGGACAGGGATGAAAAGAAAGCACACATACTTGCGCAGATACCAGCGAAAATCGGGCAAGACAGGGTATTCTGCGACGTGTTGGCAACGTATCGACAGACGATTCTTTAGTTAATGACTGAAGACTTCAAAGGTCGGATATTTTCGAAAACCAACATTTGCTATTTCCAAAATGAAAATTGATGTCGTGAGTGTGCGTGACGTGAAATAGTGAACATTATAGAAACAGGCTTACAATGCAGTGCACCCTGTATGCTTCGACATACTGGCTATATGAGAGACGCAGGTAGCTCCTGTTGCTGCCAGCCAACAACGTCAATGGAGTAATTTTATATTTTCGCTGCTGTGTAAGCCTTATATTACCTTCCTCTTATTCCACATTAGCGAATATATTCTATTTTACCTTGTAGAATTACAGCGTCTCTGATATCTAATTAGCTTTCTAGCTCCTGACCATTGGCAGCAATCGATATTGGCGTGCTCTGGCTTGTTTGTCTTTATTAAATTTAAAAAACCATAAAGTGGTTAACTGTAGCAAGTCACTTCTCAGTCAGAAAAATATTCGAGTTGTTTATACCTCATGCATTTTTAGCGGTCCCTGTAAGCAAGATATGTACAATATAAAACTGAAATATATAACAAAATGTATTTTATATCCGGGCCTTAAGTGCTACAGAACTTCCAAATAAACTTTCAACACTAATTAACACCACACGAATAAAATCTTTTTGGCCATGCTGACGTATGAGCAACATTAATGAATACATTGCAGTAGGTATTCCGAAGCAGATAAAAAGTTGTTGACATAAATTAAGCAAGTGACGAACAGGTACAAGATTTAGATACAGGCAGCAAATGTCCAAAATTGTACACCAAAAAGAGGCAGACAAATAAACTTAGCTCTGAAAAAAATTTAAAAATTAAGTTTTCGCCAGCAATTTAAAACTCCCCTGAGAATTCAAATTATGAGCTCAAATTTGGGATTTTCTACTTCAGAGAGAAATACGAGAATGACAATGAAACAAGATATAATTTTGATAATTAATTTTTAGTTTCGTTCTCCGCTACTTGCTTTTGATGGAACCTTCGGAAATACCAAACCAAACAAAACCACCCCACCTCTTCCGAGCCATCCCTTCCTCCAAACAAAACCGCACTTTTTTCCTGCCCCACAAAGCGTCGGCTTCGTGTGTCGCAAACGTGTTAAACGAAAGCAAGAATCTGCTTTGTGAGCAACAAAGTTCCGCAGTGAAAGCGAGCCCGGAGCTGAGCACTTTATGAGCATCAAGGGTATTAATTAATCATATTAAAGCAGTTTGTGCTAAAAGGTTAATACGAAAAAGTGCTAAATTACGCAAGTTTTCAGACAGGTTGCGCGTTTGTTGACTAGAGTACCTAAAAGCAGGCAACATGGAAATTTGTATTTACATTTCGGTTTGATTTGTGAGAAAAAAATTATTTTGGCTGTGTGTTTTAGTATAAGGTGTTTCTAACAACCAACAAAGTTTAAGTCGCATAATAAGACTGGACGATTTTCTGTAATTTTCCCTCTTAAGCTTTTAGGCACTTGACATTTCAAACGCGACGTAAATTTAATTTTATAAAGCTTACGGCGTTTGTATAAATTACTCGGGAATGTAATTATTGCACAGTTGAATTTTCTTCCTTCCCGAGCATGGGCGAAACTAGGAACTTTTAACAAAGGAGGTGGCCAGGCCTCCCAATAAAAAAACCATGATATGCAAAATATGTATAATATAATAAATATTTGTTGAAATGTTTTCGAAATTACGGAATTTCTGCTGTCTACTGCTGCTTCCATGTGCTCTTCTGCACCCTTGCTATTGTAGTTCCGCCTACGTTATCAACTATTCACGCTGTTTACTCAGCTGTCGCCTCATTGTACAATTAACGGCGTTATCAGCTAACATAATGCCGCTTTAAGCAACCACGTGATTCAAACGGCCTCAAATACGTCAACCTATCAGTGTGAGGTAAAATTGATTGCTGGTATTAAAGTTAAATTTCAGGCATACTCTACATAAATTATTTGGTTCACTTCGTTTGTTGAGGTTAGGTGAACTCAGATTAAGTTAAAAAAGTTCGTGTGCGCAGTTAAGTAGAAGAGTAGCTACTTAGCTGCGCACACGAACTTTTTTTTAGTTACTACTTTTAGTTTAAGGCCGCGTCTCTCTATTGTTCTCTATAATTAATGTTAAGAGAGAAGTTACAGTTCAATTAAGTAGAAATTATATAGCATATTTTATTGAGGCGCAACAGCCCGTATGGGCTAGGCCTAAATTTATCGCATTTATTTTTGCATACTTGTTATAATATTGCCCAAGTTAACGGGAGCTCCAAATTTAATTTTTAAGCTTTATTTCCAAGACAAAGAATACTCTCGCAGAGTTGCCCAATCTTCGCGAGAGATGACGCCGCGCAAAGAAATAATTAGAGAGCTAAATCTCGCTCTTTTATGGGGCATGTGTCTGCTGTGTTTCGAACCAGCGACCTCTGGCATCACAGACCGAGCACTTATCCACTGGGGCACAGCGGCGTTGATGCAAAAATAAGCCATTTCATTTAACTCTACATCAAACAGTTCAAATGCAAATGCAGTACAATTAATTTCCGCAATTGCTGCCAGCGGCAACACGAAAAGGAGACCGAAATTATTACTTAATGCTGTTACTGCGCTAACAACAGCGCCAACAGCACTTAAAGCGGAAATGAAACCATTCGCAATCGGCTTCCGGCGCTCAGCGCGGCATGTGCTACTCAACTGTTTCAGCGGCGGGCGCAGCGCAGAAGCTGCAATTCGACAATGCCACACACACATATAAAAACACTCGAAATGAAGTGGCAAGTGGCGAATTGCAGCAGCAGCAGAGCGTGTGAAAGCAAAAAGTTTAGCAAAAAGTTGCGCTGCAAATGAGCACGCTGCAATTACCACTACATAGAAAATGCGTTAAATTGTGCGCATAATTACAGCGTGCGAAAGAGCGGACGGGCGGATGAAAACGCACGCGCCAGAGATGCCGCACTATGACACAAAAAACGAAGCGAGCAAAGAAAAACAATAAAAGCGTGAAGCGACTGCAGCTGCCATCCTTCAAAAAGGAGTGCGAACGGCAAAGCACACACAAGGACACAAATCCATATGCACAAAAGACAAGCATGACAGCTGCAGTGGGTGCGGGGGAGGTGGGTGGCGGCTGAGTTTTCCAATTTTTAAGTGCGGCATTTGAGCGGCGTTTAACAGCACTTTAAGCTACTTTTCTGTCAAATCATGTTTTTTAAAAGCTTTCAACGGAAAACGCGGAATTTTGAAAGCTTGCAGTTAAATTGTATGCACACACACACAGACGCATGCTTTTAGCTGGACCTTTTAGCACCTACACCTACACACACACACACACACACACATACACCAATAGCGCTGGAGGCACTCCGCCTGCGCGCGTGGTCATTTGGCTTTCGGTGCCTTGCGTGCTGCATGCAGCCGTCATTACACTCATAAAAATTTGCCGGTAAAACCCACAGCGCTTTGGAGGAAACTTTGTGGCACCAATTCACAAATTAATTAATTTGTCGCATGTCAGACATGCTGCGGCAGGCAAGTGCCCATTTCGACAAGATACAAGATTCCTTAAAAATTTTAAAATGTTTGCAATTATTTCTAGAAATATATTTTTGTTTGATTCAATATGATTTCCATATAAAAAAGTACCATTCAGTCAATTTTCAAAATTTTAATTACCTCTTCAAAACAACACGAGGATTTCTTCCATTTCCCTCAATTTTCTTAATTTCGTTTTAGCCACGAAATTCATTCGCGTGCTCATGCGATTTTCGTTGGTTGTATTGGGTATAAATTTGGTAGCCAGCGGAACTATTCGCTGGTTGTGCATGCAGCATTTGCGGCTAAATCTAAACCCACTTTTGCTACGCTTGTTGTTTCTGCTGATCAAGCGAAAGTTGCGCATACAATATTAAATGAATTATTGCGATGAGGAGCAGACGAGAGAACGAGCGGAAGAAACGAAACTTGGCATACGCGTGGCGAAAAACAACAGCCACTTCCGTATAGCGGCGGAAATGCCCCTTCGGTTGTCACTTTACAGTTTGTGTGGCAAACATATAAGCTGTGATTTTCTAGAAGTCAGCAAAGCCTAACATAGTCATTTAACAACATTGAATTCTCAACAAAATTTATTCGGTTTGATTTTTTTTTCTCTTTTTCAAAACCTGACTAGATACGTACATATGTATGTGCGTCTCGAGGTCTAAAAGCACTGTTTTCAGGTTACTTCGGAGATTCTCGTGCCCGAACTTAAAGTTGAGTTCGACAAGCAACATAAGATAGTCAAATATTCTTTTAGGAGGCTGCTAATATGCAATTGAAAGTCTTTCAGATTACCATATCCGCTCTTGCCAGTAGTCAGGTTTGAGAGTGGTCTGCGTTTTAGGGACAGGGAACAGACAGCACTTATTGTCGAATGAGTGGGCTCGCGTGACCATGGCAATAGAACGTAGACAACATAATCGAACACAACTGACGATTGGGCACCTGCAGAACGGTTGACCACGTCTAAAAGCATATTACACTCACTATATCGGGATTGCTATGCGGTACACGTAAATTGCAATTACATTACTCACACACACAGATGCACGCATTTGTTGCCTTGCTGCCTTTAATGTGTCACATGGACACATTGTAACGTTGTTACGCCTAAAAGGACACATTTAAAAGTGAAATGTCTGCATGCAAGCAATGACACACTTGCACACGTCGGCACGTAACTATAACAGTATGTACGTAAGCAGCGCCACCTGCCACTACTACACATACAAGCAGAGAATGCATATCCGGACTGACATTGTTGCAGTAATTGCCTCGTGTGCTTGGAACTTAGAAGATCTCTTGGGAGCAGAGCGAGCACATGGTAAAACACAAAGTAAATTACAAAATGAGGTGAGATGAGGAACTGGAACTTGCATAAGTATTTGACTTAAATCGCAAGCTATATGATAAATATAAGGCGCTACCGTAAAGGGTTAATATTGTGGTTAGTAGCTTATCCAATTCCAATTAAATTATTTCAAGCAAATTCTCTAAGCCAGCTTCTAAACGGGTAAAACTTGTTCAACCCCAACGAAAATTTCTGCAGATTCCGTAAATACAGAAAAGCCTTCAAAGCCAAAGGAAAGTAGTTTTTTAAATCCCAGCATCCTGTTTACCTCGCAACTGTTTAACAACCAGAGGGCGTTCCACTAATTTGCAACTTGTCAATGGCTGGCAGAAAAAAGCGCAAAAGAATGTCCAGCGCCAAGAAACAAACACTTAAAATTCGCTTAAATTCATATCAAAAATTTAAATAGAAGTGCACAGCGCGGGGAAGAGAAGGCAGCAGCAAGAAAGAACATGAAAATGGAAGTAACAGCAATAGCGACAAGATAGCAACAACTGCTTGCAGCGCTGGTTGTTTGTGGCTGTTGCTGTTTTTGTTGCATTTTGGGCGATTGCCAAAAGCGAAATGGCGGTAGCAGCTAAAGAGAAGAAAATGGCGCTGTTTTGTTTATGACTCCTCTCCTGCAGCGGCAGCAGTCGCCTGACAATTTGTCATTTCAGCAGGAGCAGGAGCAAGGGCAAAAGCAGGGCACAGCTTCCTCCCTCTCCTCTTCGATTTGCACTTTGACTTAGGACGCTCACTGCTGTCTTAGCCACTGCCAGAGCTGCATTCAAAGTTTTTTTTGTTCTCATGCTCTTTTTATTTCTTTTCACTTTTTAAGCTATTTTTTCGTGTTTGGCAACCATGCAAGATAAGGGATAATGGCATAGCTCGTAGTTGGCATGTAGGTTCAACTGGGAGAGGATTACGGGACGGAGAGAACGGATGACAAATTGAAGATAATATTGTAATAGTTTTGCTGGTGTACAGTTAACTGCTGCTGTTGTTGAATCTAACAGCTGAAAAAACATGCCGATGAGGAGGAGGGGTTGAATCTTGAGAGTTTTTATAAGAGGGAAAATTTTTACGCAGTTACTGCACGTAAATTATATTTAGACTCTCTTTTGTTTATTTATTTTCTTATTGCACGACCTTCACAACATAACTTCACTTTCCATTTGAACTGAGGAATAAGATGAACAGAGGTGTAACTATGTACATTGGGGCGTATTGATTTGGTCAACAGAGAAAATGGTTCCTGCACACCAGATTGACCGAGGATGGCGAATTTTAAGTTTCGATCGAATACGGGAAATGGTGTAGGAGACTGGCATTTGAAAAAAGTATGTTCCTTTCCATTTAATCGAATCGGTTTTTGAATATTCTTTGGAAGGAAAAAATCAGACCGAATTGTTAATAATCAGATAAGCTTCTGATAGCTGCCTGCACAAAAAAAAAAAGGAAATATATTTTTCGCCCCGTAGTCTATTTTTGTGGTATATGTATCTCTTAAATAAAAAAGGTATTTTAAAAAAAGGGGAATGCCTACTTCAAACGTATGTATGTATGTACATATGTTTGTTTTGCCCTATCGATAATTTTCCTGAGCTTTCTGATAAGCTTTTCTAATAAGCAGCTTGGCAACTCGACTGCGAATTATACATACATATGTATGTATATTGTACAGTGGTCCTTAAGGGGAAAATATGAAGCTCGGTTTTCTCAAACATGCAACAATTAATTTCCAACACTAATTGCGAGTGTCGAAAACATTCATTTCAATTTATTTTCTCTGATTTGGTTTGGCATTTTTTTGCCAAAAAGCGTTGCTTTCTTTCGCAGAACTTGACTTTCCACAGCTGCCGCGAAAGTTTTCATGTAATTTTCCTTCAAAAGGCAGCCGTTGATGTTGCTGCTTTCGCTGCTGTGGGCGTGTTCTTGTAGCTGTTGCTTCCGTTGTTTGAATGCACAAAAACAACTAACAACAAACATCTTTACACTCAAACACAAAAGCTAAATATTCTCTCTTGGTTTTGTTTCTATGTAATTTATGAGTTGTTATTGTTCATATTGTTGTTGTTGTTGTGCTTAGTCCATTTTTTCCTCCTTATTCATTGAAACTTTTATAAACACATTTGTCTTGCTGTTGGTGCTGCTGCTGCTATTGTTTTCGCTACTGCCATTCTCCAGATTTGCAGACTCGCTGTGCTCGCTGCTTTCTTCTGCTCTGCACTTGATGAAAATGAAAAAGTTTTTCACTTTTTCGCTCACTTCAACAATTTCACTTTGGCCGAATTCACATGCACACACAACAGCTAAAAAAATTACAATAGAACCTTACTCGTATTGACACCCACACATACATACATCTGCATTGTGTTATTTCTCAGTCGAGCATCCAACGCATTTTTGATTTTGAGACAAGGAAGCTTCTCCAAAGTGTTTGTGTATAGGAAATTAAAACACGCCAATTAATTGCTTTTGTAAAATGCATGTCCGTCTGCAAGTATCCTTCGTTAACTATCGGGTGTGTGTGTGTAAGGAAGGGATGTCAACACCAAAGAGTTTTTACGACAGCACTTTTTTTTAATTTCATTGGCATGTTATTTGGAAACGCTAGAGCTTTTTAGGAAAAAGCTTTAGTATAGTTACCGGCCCAGCATACTTTGAGTACAGGTACAATCCTGAGACTTTTCAGATTTATACTTTTGGAGCTTCGTTTCAATCCTCTGAAGGTGAAAACAATTACAAAGGTTTGAAGCTTCATGATGCATTTTATTTAAAAGTGACGGAGAGCAAATTTCGGAAAACCTCACCCATCTTCCTACCGAAAACTAAAATACAACAAATCAAGCATCTATATATATTTAACCTGTGCACTGGCACACATTTCAAAGCCGTATAGACTGAAATAAAAGTGATAATTGCTTTTGAATTGAGTTTCATTGAGCTTGATTAATTGAATAATTTGCCTTGCCGAAAAGTTTTAATAATATAGGCCACAAATTGGTGAATTAATGTGCGCTTTCCTCTACCATCAAGCATCATACCCATCTGCTCCATTAAAATTTATAAACTTGTAAAGAAAAGATGATGCCGCTTTGCACCCAAATGAACCCAATTTTGTTGCGCGCTGATTTGGCCTACACAAATACAAGAACCACTCTCCCGCTGCCGCTTGAAGCCGACTGCTTCTTCCGGCACATTGTCAGTTGCTTGTCGCTTGGCGGTACCTGTTCTGATGCAAATTACATTTCAGCTTCCACGCCGCCAACGCCATTAGAAGTAAATCAGGTAAAATGCCAAAGGAAACAACAGCAAAAAGAACGAACAAACACATACATAAATTTGCGGCAGCTACGACAACAAACAACAACAAACAACAACAGTGGCAAAGGCAAGTAAAACAGCACCAACGACAACATTGCTTGAGCGGAAATGAACCTTTTTTCCGGTATTTATGTGTACTGCGGCCAATTCAGGCGAGTAAAGCAAAACAGAAGCACCAACAACAATATATACAACACAAGGAAGTGCTGAGGAGAGGACAAATAAAAAATAAAGTATTGAGCAGTGGCAGCCTTCGGGATCTTAACACTTTCATTTCCGTTGCGTCGCGCCTCGCTTACTAACGGCCCTAAACTGCCTCGTTGCTTTGTGTATGGGCGCTAATAAATGTGTGTGTATGTGTGCACAGCCTTGAAAAGTTGTACAGCTGCCGTAGAAGAAAATGCAGCACATCATAGTAAAATATAAAGCAAAATTGCGGAGACGAAAAGCGAAGTTGAAAAGCAGACGAAGCAGATGAATGGCAATACGAAATGCGAAAGACAGCTCACGTACAGACACGCACAACTACATACATGCATACAAAGAAGAAAGTAATTTCCACTTAAGATAAGGTTATTCCCACGCTGTGCTCCTGCTTATCGCGCTTTTTTATGGGGACAAACAAAGCGTCGAAGAATCGGGCAGAGAACAAGAGACTACAGCCGGTTAAAGCCGCGTACGGGGGCCGCAGCGGCGCTACAAAATAGCAGCGGTTAATAAAGCACAATTGAGCCAGTTCCCAGCGCGAACGAAAGGGGGCCATGCCGATATTGCCGACAAAGTGCTGGGATTTAATATTGAGCCAAGTGTGGGCGCTGCTTCTTTGCTTGCTATTATTGTTGTTGCCGTTGCCATGTCGCGTAGAACTACGAAATTCTCACAGTGTGGTTCTAATTATTGCTGCTTGCCAATGTATGCACTGTTCACGTTTCTGTCTCTCTTATTCTGCGTTTGCGTATGAAAATCTACAAAAAGCGTCACCATTGAATGCGCAAATCTGCGAGAGTAATGGCATTTGTTTCTGTACATATTTTTAACCTTCTGCGACTGACGTGGTTTAGTGTTCACAATTCTACTGACGTGTATTACACCAGACACCAATTCGATTGCTTTCATTTTACATTATTTTGTTTTGTACACTTACAGTTATGATTTTTGTTTTTAAATTAAGGATAGAAGTTGTTAACTATATTAAATTTATGATCCAAAAAGACATAGGTGTCTGTCAGACTACCACGTCAGTCGCAGAAGGTTAAATCTTCTTTGCTGTGGCAATTAACTAAAATTATTTGCTTAAAATCATCTCATTTGAAAGTAAGCTTTTTGACCGTCTTGTTTAATTGAATTTAAGATAAATATCATAAATCACAAAAAATTTTGCTTGAGTATTATAACAAGTTTAGACACCTCGATAAATACTTATACACACATACATATGTACATACAGCTGTGTTCATTAAAATAGTAGTGCAGATGAGTTTTTGGTATTAAACTGCAAAATTAAATGATAAACACAATTTTCGTATATAAAGTTATTAAAATAACAATTTTCATATATTTTTAAGAATATATGGACTTATTTTTAGTTATAATCTCTTATAATTTTCTTTACTTCGGCCTAATCAAATTAAGGTCACAAAAAATAGCTGTTCATTAAAATAGTAGTGCTAATTACAAAGGTTTAAAAAAGCAAGTTTAACTAAGTTTAACTTCATTTTACATATTTTTCATGCTAGGTTAGATCTAATATTTAGTTGAAACACCTTTATTATTTATTTTTGGGCCTTGCACCAGGTGGCATAGAATCAATAAGGCCCCGAGAGCGCTTCAAAGGAATTAGAGTCCGTGTCTCTTAACCACTTGCCAAAGATGAGCTCCTGGCTTGAAGGTTTTGCTGTTGTTACTATTCGTTTGATATCTCCCGATTAATTTTCTATTGGGTTAAGATCCGGAGATGGAGTAGGGCATGCAATCAAGTCAATCTTTTCAGATGCAAACCAGTCTTTAGCGAGTTTGCTTGAATGTTTCGGACCCCCCATAATAACCCTGTTAAAACGTCCATTATATAAACGAAACAGTTGTGTACACCTAATGGCAAATCAGATGTGTGGCTGAGTTTAATATTACTGTGGCATACTTTTAGGTGTAGCTTAAAATTGTACCAAATCAACAAATCAACGGACGCTGGCATTGATGGATCTTTTCCGATTGGCGTATTATTATTCCTTATCTAAAGTACATACTACTATCATATGTATGTATGTATTGTTGTGCTCATTCGGTGAAAGAGTTATTTGCTTGCAAATTTAAACCAAAATTCATTAATTAAATTTTTAATATATACGTTGTGTTCATTAAAATAGTAGTGCGGTACCTCAAAACATTCAAAACTCTTTTTTGGACATCTTTAGCCTTACAAATTGATCACTTGCCCACACATTTTGTAGAATACAATGTTCAGAATAGAAAATCGAAAAAATCCCGTTACTTTTGTGTCTTTTTTGCTTGTTTTCGATGACTTTTGATAACAACTATAAAAATCGGCTGTTCACTAAAATAGTAGTGCTGGTTGGAAGTGCTTGAAAAAATTAAGTTAATAATAAATATCGCCATCTGTAAACGCAGTTTAATAGTTGAATACATTAATGATAGATATCTATTGCGATTTCTACACTTTTTGCTTTTTAGGGGGTAGAGGAAAGCCTTGCTCGGTCGAGAAGAGAGACCTAATAGTTAGCCTGAAAAATTAAGGCAATACTCATAAAATGATGGAAAATATTGTTCGATGTAGTGCCACTATGGTTGTTAATGCTATAAATTTAGGGAAGGAACCCGAAAATTGTGGTAGTAAGCGTAGAACTACGTTCTTGGAGGGTAGACGAATTGTGCAATATAGCAAGATTTAGTCTCAGCTTCCTCAAAAATGAGATAAACTTGCCGGTCAGTGGCGTGAAAGTTCGTCGTTGATCTATTGAACAAGGTATAATTACCAGAAGTCCTAGAAAAGTACCCCTTTTGACGCAAAAGTATGTGGAAACAAAACTTAAGTTTGCCAAAGTCCATATGGACTGACCCGTCGAAACGTGGCGACACATATTGTGGACGGATGAGAGGCAAATTAGTTATATTTCGTGGAGCAGGGCTCCAGATAATATGTTCATCGTCTAACCAATACAGAATATACCCAACATACACCACGAAGACATTTAACCATGGTGGTTGAGCGTCATGGTATGGGCTTGTTTTTCGTATAATGGTGTTGGTGCGTGCAATCCACATGATTAATCAATCTTATATCAAAACTGTATACGTACGTACGTACGTGGAAATGTTAAAAAATATAGTATTTCTATATGCCAATTGGAATTGGATCTGGTACAATTTTAAGCTACACCTAAAAAGTATGCCACAGTAATATTAAACTCAGCCACACATCTGATTTGCCATTAGGTAGGTGTACACAACTGTTTCGTTTATATAAGACGCAAAATAAACTTCATACCGAAGCATATACCAGAATATGGAATATGCCTCAAAAGGGTTGATGAAGAAAGCGCGTGTTTTCAATTTCTGTTGCACGTACGCAGGGCAAAATCAAGTAGGTGTCGACCGGCGCCAAATCACTCGCTTGTCTTCAGCGAAAACCGGTTTCAACTGTTACTGTTCATGTCCAGATGGTCAAAAACGTCTTTTGGTCTTATTTGTCCACGTTTTCATTCAAGCAACAACTAGCGTAAAAGCGAAAGAAGCGCAGATGGTCATTCATGCAAGCCCCGCATCGTATCGCTTATGCGATATTCCAATAAGTCTCCGAAGCGCGAAACCAACAGAAAAGAAAAATATTAAATCGCCTGTCCGCTCTACGCATTGAGCCAACCACAAATTGCAGAGATAACGCCGAGACGCACCTGTGACGCCTTCCCTTTTGTTTTTGTGCCGCGCTGATATTAATGGAAAAAAAATAAGATTAAGTCAATGCCGTCTGCCCAAACTAAAAATATATTCGAATCACGTAGCAATGTGTGGTTGGTTCTGGGCTTTCATAATCACCCAGCACCACCACCACCGGCAAATGAAAATTATAATCGATGACTTAAAATGTTCCAAATACACGTGGTTCTAATTGCTGCCATTGTTTCGACACTCACCAGTGCGGTTCTATAGACGTTCCCGCAAATCCTGCAGTTACATAATTTGCAATATATCTTCAAATTATTACACAATTCACTAAAAAAAATCAAACCACCGCATAACAAATTTCGCCTGGCCAATGCCGTTCGAACGTAAACAACGAACTGACTTCGAAATCAGCTGCTTTCGAAGATTAAGCAGGAATAGAGATTTTCAAGGCGCAGGGCTGCACATCACTCAATTTTGACACAGCGCATTTCAGGGGTCCAAGTTGTATTTCTCCGCGATGCGTATTGCGTATTTTATAATCAAGCTACCATTATAAAACTTACTTAGTATAATCCTTGAAGACCAGACATTGATGGTGAATTTCCAACATCTCTTTATTAAAACTTTTCAGACCCCTTTTGACTCGGCTATAAAATAAATTTGTGGTTCCCCTTAACTTCCAAACCAAATATTTTTCAAAATCAAGATTTCTTACGATTCTGAAAATAACGCATTTACAAGCAATTCAAAAAAAACTATGTCCCGTGTTTTTATTCAGTCATTTTCTTTCTGTTAAATAACTAAAATCGTTATGACGTTTCTACATTAAGGATATAACGTCCACACTCAAGTTAACGAGAATTGATTGCTCTTTAATTAACATAGTTCGTAACTGGAACCTGATGGGTCCTAAGTATATATTTGAGTCGCGCTTAAATAATCGCAGTCGTGTATGGCACGTCGCACCAAATCAAGTTACGCATGACTAACAACACAACACCATGTATGCCTACCAAAACTTTCTATTATAAAGCTACATTACGCCTATAATCCCAGTTGAACCGAAATCAACTCCTCTAAAGGTGAAAAAAACCACCTATGTATATACATTTCTATATTAATAATTATTAGGGCCCCACAATCTATTACCACGATTTCACTACAACAGATTCTTTGTAAGCGAAAATATTCATTGCCTTTTCCATATTTTAACGCACATTCAACTATAAGCATTCATTTTAATGTTCAAATTATGCTGTTGAAACTGGTTGTTTATGAAGCACGATCCATCACTTTGTGAACCTGGTTATACAAACGTGGTTTCCATCCGCGGCACTCACTACTGAACCACAATATTCGAGGTTAGACCCGCTAAAAACGTGGCTTTTTCGCAGTTACCATTTACAAACCCTATGCCGGTAATTCGCAATAGATACACAATTTTCGTTCTCTACTTCGAGAATAATCCAAAGATTTCTCTTTATTTTCTTTAACCCAACACATTTCAAATGTGCGAAATCATTAAAAATGCACAAATCGTGGCAAAATCAAACTCGAAGCTAGTTTTTTCATTTCCAATCAGTAAGTAGTAAGGTATTACAAAAAGCCTGCAACGAAAGAACATATACATTAGTAAAGCACTTTTCCAGCAGCGCTAGCGCTCCCGTTCCTACCTTAACACGATGTCTGCGTTTACTTGGACCTTGCACGCATCTTCCTGCGCTTACGCTTCAACCTCCGCATACGCTTCTTACGCCACTGCAATGGAAAAGACAAAACAATTAATTTCCAATAAAAAAAAACTGGAAAAAATCATTTCAAAAACAAAATAACACGTGTTCCCTGGCGAATATTGCAAATGGCGGCTGCCCACAAATATCAATTCACGTTTCGCTAAGAATTATACAAAATTCACTCGCAATATTTAAATTTCTTTTTTCCAAACCGCTTTTGCACTACTACGTTTCAATTCACTTATATTCATGGCATTTATATTTATTTTTAACGCTAGCACTGAAATTTACCTTAGCTCTCATTTTCCTTCCTTCACTCGAAGACGGTTTGAGAACGAAAGAAAGATGAACGGAAATTCGTTCATACAACAACTTCTCAACGAATCCGCTGAGCAATGCTAGCAACTGCGCAATACTAAAAATCGTCTCACAACAGCTGATTGTATGAAATGTATAGTACTAACTGAAAGTACAGAACAAGCACCTTGTGCTATTGAGATGTAGGGGTGCTCGCAAAAAAATCGAAAATCTTCCTTGGTTCTTGTCCCAGATGTACTAAGATGAAGCCGGTACTAATTTCGATTTTCGATTAGTACTTTATTTAGCACACAGCGCATGCCCCAACCCCGTATTATGTTTTTGACAACCGAAAATAATAACGTAACGCGTACGCAAAACGTAAGCGGAAAACGTAAAAATCGCAATTTTTGCCGCAAATCTTGAAAATTTCTGCAATTTTGTTGCTCCACGCGACGGCGACGGGGTTAAGGAATGCAGCGGAACGCATTCCGGGCAATTTTCACGCCATTTTCAGGCATTGTGGACGCAAAAACTACTTTTCACGCATGCGATAAATTTATCCCATGCAACATCGTCCTTACGTAGTTTGGCAAAATCCGAAATCGCATGCGATTTTTGCCGATTTTGTATGCAAAAATTTTTCCGTTATAATTTTGCGATTTTCGCGTTTTTCGTTACGTCATTACGTCTGCATTACGTAAGAAACTTGTTTTTTTAATGTAATTTTTTGTTTTAATTTTCTTTTCCGGCATTTAGGGGGGGGGGGGGGATTTTGTGGTTGGGAATTGGGGAATTTCCACTGCGTGAAAAAAGTTCTTTTCGTTTTTGAAGTAAAACTTCTTTCTTTGCGGAGAGGGGGGGGGGGGGTAATCCGAAAATAATGTGGGATTTGATTAATTGATACTGCACCAAGCGGGCCAGGGTTTTCGAATTTACAGTTATTGCAAATTTGACAAATGGTGAAATTTTTCCGGAAGTTCGGATCTATTTTACCTTTAGAACTTTTATCGGGAACCGTTATGCTCTAGCTTTCCACCTACTCACATGCCAAGGGAATATTATATTTAATGTTCTTTTTGATCAATGCTTTTTGCAGACATTTTGCGTGGTTTCGAAGCGTTTCCGCAAAAACTATATACACCGCTTCACCGGCACAAAGAGTCTCTTCCTCTTCCATCCGTGGAGTCCGGCGCGTCGGGTGTGCGTCTACATTGCAACGAACCAGTTTTTCGACTACTGCGTCATGGCGACCATACTCTTCAATTGCATTTTCCTCGCCATGACCGAAACAGTGGAGGAGGCTGAGTATGTGCCCCTGTTCCAAGTGTAGCCCACTTGCCCCGTAATACCAGCAACACACTCATTGTACGCTTTACAGATACATCTTCCTGGCCATTTACAGCATTGAGATGGTCATCAAAATCATTGCCAAAGGCTTCCTACTCAACAAGTACACATATCTGCGCAATCCGTGGAATTGGCTGGATTTCGTGGTCATCACCAGCGGTTATGCCACCATCGGCATGGAAGTGGGCAACTTGGCCGGCCTGCGGACGTTTCGTGTGCTGCGCGCCCTTAAGACTGTTTCCATAATGCCAGGACTGAAGACGATCATCAATGCGCTGCTGCACTCGTTCCGCCAATTGGCGGAAGTTATGACGCTGACTATCTTCTGCCTGATGGTCTTTGCGCTCTTCGCACTGCAGGTCTACATGGGGGAGCTACGAAATAAGTGCGTGAAAAATCTTCCAGATGATTGGGTCAACACGACCGAGCTGGAGTGGAGAAGGTACGTAAGCCGGCTCGGGCAAAATGGCAAACTCTCAAGTCACCGATTTATCATTGCACTTCGCAGTTGGACCAACGATACGGAAAATTGGCTCTACGACGAGGAGGAGTTGCCCATGCTGTGCGGCAACCTGACTGGCGCACGCCACTGCCCCTTTGGCTACACCTGCCTGTGCGTCGGCGAGAATCCCAACCATGGTTACACCAATTTCGACAACTTCATGTGGTCCATGCTGACGACCTTCCAGCTCATCACTCTGGACTATTGGGAGAATGTCTACAATATGGTGAGCTAGCACACACATAATACACACAGAAGAGTTTTGAGCAATTATTTGCGAATCTATTCACAGGTCTTGGCCACTTCCGGACCCATGAGTGTCTCATTTTTTACGGTGGTTGTGTTTTTTGGCTCATTTTACTTAATTAATCTAATGTTAGCCGTAGTCGCATTAAGTTACGAGGAAGAAGCCGAAATAACGAACGAGGTAGGAATCCCAAAGAAACCAGCCACAAATGTTGCCTTTACTTTTGCTCCTGCAGGAACGCAAGAAAGACTTACTGGATCATCGGGATGATTCAACATTTAGCTTCGACCCGTCCGTCTTAAATGTGAAGAAGTTAAACAAGAACAGCAAAAAGAAGATCGACTCCCGGAAGGGTGTGCTCCTGGCTTCGTACAGCAAAAAGAAGACGCGTCGAAAAAAGACCAAAGGGGGCAAGGAAGGTGGCAACAGCAATAATGACGACAGCAACGGAAATGGCGAAGTAAGTGGATCTCCGGAACTCATAGCAAAAAGTTACACTAGCCAACAATAAAAAAAGCGGCTGGGTGATAGAATTGATCAAGAAATCTAAAGAACCAATCATCCGAATTACTTAAAATCAGGATATTTCTGGATGGAACTATTCGAGTAAAAACATTAAATAAATGCCTGCCCTGAAAAAATTATTATAATGTTGACAAGTGTTATTTAATATTAAGTTGCATGCTCAATTTCATTATTTCAAATTTAATGCTTAAATTGTTGACTGTTCCCAGAGCAAGAGCAGGTCGGTGACGCCCAGCCCGAGTCCCAGTCCTAGGCACAGCCATGCGGAGCGTCCCAAAGTGTTGGCAATACAATCGGCGCACCAACTACGACAACAACAACAAGAACAACTTCGTCCATCTCCACAACAACAGAAGCAGCAGCAACAGCAGCAGGAGCAGCAACAACAACAACACCAACGTGCACGCATATGCTTTCAGGATGAAGCGACGCCAAATAAAAACCCGAATATGCTCTATCCTTCCGATTATAAGGGTCAGCTGTTGCCCAGCAGTCGTCAGGCCAGCTCCAATTCGAGCGGCGGCGTGTATCGCGAGTCCTCGCAAGACGACTCCGGCGTGGTGGATGACCACGAAGAGCAGGACACAGCCAACGAAATGCCCAATGCGTCGACAGTGGAGTTACAGAACGAGCTGACGCCAGTCACATTGGCGCTGTCGCCGCGCGAGGTGCGTCTCATCAAGTGCAATGGCAACATTGCGCGCATCAAGAATCATAACATTTATGCGCTGCACCAGGAGTTCGCCTCGGAAATTGTGGTCATAGGTGCGTGCCATAGGTTTGCTAAGCAATTTGAACCGAGTCAAAGGCTCTTTTGCACTTTGGGCTCTTTTGCGAACAGACAATGTATAACACATACTTGTAGAAAGGCTATGTATGTAGGTAATACGTATACGTATATGTAGATGTACATAATGAAGCTACTTATTCCATATACATACATACATACATAGTCTTAAGAGGCGTGGCGCTGCTTTTGGTTGACTTGTTTGTTTTGTTGCCTCACGCTTTTCAGATGATCTTCCCGATCGTAATTGCGATAGATGCATTCAGTGCTGCATCGACTACGAAGGTTGGCTGCATTTCCAAAATTGTCTGTACAAGGTGAGGCTGTCGAATTGAAACCATAGATATATCTCGGAGCTCTCTAGCTGCTCTCTCCGCAGGTGGTGAGGGATCCGCTCTTTGAGCTGGCCATAACGCTCTGCATTGTGCTGAACACGGCATTCCTCGCCATGGAACATCACGGCATGAGCGAGAACTTCCGCAATGCTCTAGACGTTGGCAACAAAGTGAGTGCTACCCGACATCAGTTCACCTTCATATGTGGCCTTTGACATTGCCCTCTTCACAGGTTTTCACTTCAATCTTTACATTCGAGTGTATTATAAAGTTAATGGCGCTATCCAAAGAGTTTTTCCTGTGCGGTTGGAACATATTCGATCTCATCATTGTGACCGCCAGTTTACTGGATATCATTTTCGAGCTGGTGGACGGTTTGAGCGTGTTGCGGGGGTTGCGTTTGGTGCGTGGCTGCCTGCCTTCTCCAGGCTATAGGCTTACACTTACTTATCAAGACTTACATTTGACAGCTTGGAGCTTGGAGCTTTAGACTGCCATGCTTCACACTTCACTTTCGATCGAAATCGATTTGAGTACGAATACAGTTTCAATTGCGATCGCGTTTAATTTCGATAGAAAGTGAAGCATGGCGAAAAATATTGAATAAATTCCATTCATTTCAATAATCGAAATCGTTTTTGCAGCTGCGCGTGTTGAAGCTCGCGCAATCGTGGACGACTATGAAGGTTCTACTCAGCATTATTATATCGACAATAGGTGCTTTGGGTAATCTGACCCTGATTTTAGTTATAGTCATATATATTTTTGCTGTGATCGGCATGCAGCTGTTTTCGAAAGACTACACACCCGAGAAATTCGACCCAGATCCAGTGCCAAGGTAAAGGTCCATTGACCCAGGAGCAGTGCTAGTTTCAGTAGACTGTATTTTGCGTTTCCCTTTCGCAGATGGAATTTTAATGACTTTTTTCATTCGTTTATGATGATCTTTCGCATCTTGTGTGGCGAATGGATTGAGCCGCTGTGGGACTGTATGCGCGCCGAAGAAGAGGTGCGTCTCTGGATCCTTCTGATAAGTACCTGTTTAACTTTTGCTGACATTGCTTTTGATTTGTGCCCGCAGCAAGGCGCTTCCTCGTGCTTTGCCATATTTCTGCCAACCTTGGTGATGGGGAATTTCATGGTGCTGAACTTGTTCTTGGCCTTGTTGCTCAACAGTTTCAATTCAGAGGAGTTGAAGTCGAAGAAAGAGGTAATGCAGGCGCATGTTGCGATTCCCTCAACATAAGCATTCAATTCGAATTTACATTTTGATGTGTATGAGTGTGATTTTAAAAAATTCAAGCAAATCAAATCTTAAAGTATAAGTGAAAAACACTGCAATTGGTAAACAAAAATAAACAATTGCACGAAAGGGTTATTATAATCGTTATTCGAAAAGTTGAATTGCATTCAGATTTGACCCAAAGCTAAAAATATTACCATTTTTCCATAAAAGTTGGTTCGGTTGCATTTAGATGTGTTACAATATTTGTGTGTGCGTGTGGTTTGAGTATGCACTTTTCGGTTGATTCCACAGCAACCATTTTTACGAAATTTGCACTTACATTTTGCCAATCGGAAGCGATTCATTATTTCGACGTGCATATTTTCATCGTTTCATCATAAGCACTTTCATCTGCATTCTTGCTGATCAAAACTATTTCGACACTGCCTACACACTGAGCCAATATAATGCGTACACACACACACACCAAAACAAATTTATTCATACAACATGCTACACCTTTATGTGGGATTCCATTACTTCGTTCCAAAACCGTTATCGAAAGTCCATATTAAGATAAGTTGATATTGATTCAAGATCATGCATAACGAAAAAAAATGAAGGCTAGAAATATCATATATGAAGGATCCAGAACAATAGGGTTTTCTTCAGTTAATCATTGTCATTAGCGTTTTTAAATGTCATATCCAAACAAGGCGCAGCTCCGCCTGAGAAGGAGAGCCTATCATCGAAAGGTTCGACTGTTTGGAGAGGCCTCAAAAAAATAAGCATGACCGTGACGAATAAAAAATGTTCCGCATTACCAAAAGAGGAAAAAATATTGTTATTGACTCGTCTAAATATTTTTGAGCAAAATCTGCATGTGTCTTCTCTCCAGCCTATTTCTATGTGTTTAGACCAAGTAATGGAATCCCGCCCAAAACACACACTTACAGCAAACCGCACTCGAAATGAACTTAACTAATAACTTCCACATTCTTTCGTATGCCTCGACTAAATGTTAATTATTCTTATTGTCTCTTTATTCTCATGTGCGTATTTCTGCTAAACTAAATATTTGATTACTAATTGAAATTACATTTTACATGGAAATGTTTATATGTGTCTAATCTGTAACTAATACATCTACTACTAATATATGTGCTTGTGTGGGTGTGCGTAACTTTTATTTGAATTTATCAAACTAACGAAAATAAACTAACTCTCTTCTACCCACTCGACTATTGAACAACTCGAAACTGCGCAAATGTACAAAAATTTGCACATAAACAAACAAAACTGTAACTGTAACTAACCTCCACATACTTACAACACCTTTAAAACACAACTTAAATGAAAATCTATTAAACCAAACTCTGCTCTCGTGCACCGCGTACTAAAAACTCGTCCTCTCTCTTTGCGAAAAACTTTTTTGAAACAAACCAAAACACAAAACGTACTAAAAATTGAGCAAAACCGAAAATCGATAAACCAAAAATACTTTTAAACAGATTTTCAAGAAGAAGGTAATTTTTCCCTTAAAACCCACAAACTGTATTGACGTATGCTTTAGTTTTACTTTTTTTTGTTCTAAATCTAGATAAGTATGAATATAGAAGTGTAGATATTGAATATAAGTAAGTCCGAAAGTTCCGATTAGTTATAACAAAACTAATTTTTTAAAGAAAAACGAAGGTATGCATATAATAAGTCTTACCAATTGGCGGTAAATTTTAAACAATCAATAAGTGTCGGTTGGAGTGTTATGGGCTCAAGCCCAGGCACCGCGAATCATTTTGTCCTTCATTTCCATATATTTTTAGCCAGCTCCAAAGTATATAACTGCGAAAACTGCTCCGTATACTTTAAGAATATATGTATATGAGCCAGCAACTATGTAATATTTGAATATGTTAGTGGTTGTTCCAAAAAACCTCTAGCGTTCCCGACTCACATTGATAGCGAAAGTCGTATATTCAGAAAAAGGATATACTTCACTCTCGCCAGCGTCTCATGGCAACATTAGATGATTGTTTTCTTATATTCGATATCTACCCTCAGTAGAGCATTTGAGGAAAATTTGTAAGAAACAAACAATTTTTTCTAGCATGTACTCGTATAGTAAAGTAGCGGCAGCAGTTCAGAAATTGGTATGGCTCTATAAAAATTTGTGGTTGATGCGCTTTTAATGTATTGAAAATATATGTACTAGGAGCTGCTTGTCCAATAGTGCGAATAATTCTATATATTTGTATATACTTTATTTGATAACAAGAGGCTTAACTTCCCTCCTTTAAGATCGGTTCGTGTAAAAATATGCAAATTTGTATTTTTCTATTTTATTCCACTTTACTTTACTCTCCCTCCTCAGTTCAGTTTGTGCCAAGATCTCGTTTCGTGAATCCGTTTTACTCAAATCGATTTTCCGTATCTCCTTTAGGAAGTCGGTGAAGAGTCGAAGTTGGCGCGCAGCATAGAACGCGTGCGCGATCTGATACGCCAGAAGCGACTGGAGCGAAAGGAGCGCAAGGAGCGCAAGTACGCGTCGAAATTCCAACAGATCGTTATCGAGGCGCAGCAAGCACAAGCAGCCATGGCCATCGAAAAGCCGAGCGTAATGTCAGAGACGAAATTCCATAGGTTGAGCTATCAGGAGTCCATGAATCGACCGGTATCTGGTTCGGATTTCGGTTTCCAAATACCGCTCAAGGATGGCTTGCATACGATAGTCGACGGTGTTGAGTGCGAGGAACAGCCAGAACCGCAGTCATTGCAGCTGCCGCTGTCCGAGGGCCAGCCGAACGTGACCAGCTCCTGCCAACTAATGGACAATAACAGCCGAAACGGCTACGAGACACTGTATCCCCAAGCCGAACGCAACAGCAGGCTGCTGCACCAAATGTCTTCCGGGTTCGGCACACAGCACAACGATTCACGCGACGAGCCCACATACACCGAGTCCATAGAGCTGCGCCTCATGGGCCAGTACAATTCCACGGACACAGATCCGTATGCGAACGATCAGCGCAGCGGTTCGTTCATGCGTGCCGATTCCTTGCAGGACAACTCGTCGCGACGCTACTGCAGCGATGAGCATGACGAGGCGTACCTGCAGTACCAGAAGTCCTTGCTGACCAGGTCGCCCAGCTATCGCAAGTCGTTGGACCGTTTGTCCCAATCCAGCGGTCAGTCGCAGCGATCGCTGATTCCCTCCAAGAGTCTGAAATCCGATGAAGAAATGCATTTGTGTGTGCGCCGACACTCTAGCGGGCAATCGTTGAATACAATTTCGATGGAGCACGAGGAGTTGCTGGAGTTGCAGCAGGGCAATCTGCGCGATGAGCTGCTCAACTGCGACCAGAAGGAGCTCTTTCAGTTTCTACAGGAGGATGTGGACAACAGCAACAACTACTTCAGTGAAACCGTCGGATATGGTTCTGCTATATTGGATGCCGACACAGACTCCCTAATAGTCGATACCAGGAAGGAAGAGCGCAAGCTATCCGCGAGTAGCATCAAGTCCAATCTGAGCTACATTTCCAATTCGATTCTGCAAACGATCGAGGCGCGGCGGAACGGCAGTCACTCCAGCCATTCGAACGGCAATGGTGGAGCTCACGACCATGAGAGCGCACCACTGGTGGAGAATTCCGAGTTCGATAACATCATACAGAGCTTCGAGAAAGAGTTGGAAGAGATCAAACGATCGACCACTTCGTTGGAACGGCGCCTGTCCTCGCTCTCGGAGCCGTCGCCTGTGGCAGATGAGGCCAACAAAGCGATACTGGATCACATCGCCGTAATAACTAGTGCTTCCGAGCGCACCGCCGCCGACGAGGTTGTACACGCGCTCAATCCCTACGACAGCTACGATCTGTCCACGGTGCCGCGACGGCAACAGCCCACGTACTCGAGCAGCAGCGATCGCAGCTCCGTAAAAATCAAGCGACGCAGTCTCGAGAAGCAACGCAAGATCGACGACGACTTCAGCATATCAAATGAAATACGTAAAATCTGTGAGCAAATGCACGCACCTTTCAGCACCATGGAGGCGATGGCAGTGGCTGCCACGGCCACGGCCAGCGCACAGTCGCCGTTCTTGCGCCGCAAAAACGATCTATTCAGCTCACAGTTCGATCGTCTCTCGAAGCGCCTATCACTCATCGAGCGCGTCGAGGAGTTGCCCGAGGAGGAGAAGCCCATATCCACGCTACGCATCGAGTCAGAGAAACTGCCACGCAAGTGCCTAACCGACGCAATCAGAATGGATGGCATGTCGCTGAAGAGTACCAACTCATATGAGAACCTGCTTATGCAGAAGCAGATCAGTCGCACTCAAGAGCTCGACGTCTCGTTGTCTTCCTCAGCCGCTGTGCCGCCGACACCACCCAGCTCGCTCAAGTCCAGACTGGGTCCGCCAACCCTTGGACAAATGTCTTCGCTTAAGACTACACCGCCGCTGGCAGCGCTCACCGAACACCAGCAGCACTATCATGCCACAAAGATACAGCAGCAGAGTACCACTCCCACACCGATCCTCCCAAAGGCTGGTGGCGCCGCTGATTTGGCTGCCAAGCGACGACGCGTCGCTGAGCATCTGCAATCGACTCTAGACAAAGCCGCTTCCTTTCAATCCACACGCACCGAATCGCACAGTTCGGGTGTGGCCGACAGCAGTTCGGCTCTGGCACATGCCGCCAGCGCAGTCGCTGGTCCGGAGGCTGGCGCTCAGGCGCAGAAATCAGCATTCTCGCGACTGACTGAAAAACCATGGCATTGTCTGGTCTCCTACGTAGACGATCTCACAGTAGGTGGGAGACGTAACTCGCAGGGAGCATACAATGACCCCATGACTTTTCCAAGTTTTGGACATTCGAAGCCGCCGAAAGTGCCAGATGATTGCTTCCCGCAGAAGTGTTACGAACAGTGAGTACCTGCTGAAACTTATTAAAATATATACTACTCGAGTTTCCAATAACATATATTCTGGTAAAAATCGCTTGCAGCTTCTACTTTCGCTGTCCGTGGTTCATGTCATGCATGGATACCAAAAGTGCTGAGCACTGGACACGCGTAAGGACGGCTGTCTTGACGGTTGTCGATACTCCAGCCTTTGAGTGGTTTGTGCTGGTGCTCATCTTCGCGTCCAGCATCACGCTCTGCTTCGAGGACATTTACCTAGATAGCAACAAGACCTTGAAGCGTGTCCTCTACTGGACGAATTTCTCGTTTTGTCTGATATTCGTCGTCGAAATGGTGCTCAAGTGGTTGGCATTGGGGTTTTCCAAATACTTCACAAGCTTCTGGACAATTTTGGATTTCATAATAGTTTTCGTAAGTGCGCTAAACTTTGTTCTGTAACTTCCAATGACACTGAAATTTCAATGGACCCTCTCCGTGCAGGTTTCAGTTTTCTCTTTGCTCATTGAAGAGAACGAAAATCTGAAAGTGCTCCGCTCGCTGCGCACCCTGCGAGCTTTACGGCCGCTGCGAGCGATATCGCGGTAAGTGACTGCGTGTGCCAATTGCGGAGGTGCTTCTGTTTCCAATCTTTGTAATCTATGTATATACATATATTTGGAATGTCTTGCCGATGTTTTGTATGAATTTCAATATACATTCTATGCATAAACTCTACTTTCAGATGCTATGATCTATTTAATTTTTAACTTTTCTATAACTCTTACACAATTTGTACATTTAGACCGAAGCAAGCTTGAAGCACATTTTATTAAAATTACACACTTTTTTATACAATGAAATAATTTGGAAGTGTTTAATACAATATCGTCTTCTTTAAGGATTTTGAATAGAAATAATGGCACTCGGTCGAAACCGGACTAACAATGAGTTGAACAAACTAAATTCAATCCACATCCTCTCAATCCTAGTTAATATTGCCGTGAGAATAAATCCTTAAAACTGGCAGTATAAGCTTTTTTTTATTTCCAATTATGTTCAGCATTATGTTACTCTTTTGATCTGGTCTATAATCTTGGTTTAACAAGACAAATTTAAGTCTTTTGTATACAAACATCATTTTAATTGTATACGAGTATCTCATAAATAAATTTTTGACGTACAAGTGCTGATGCTAACTTTCCAAATCTATGCTTGTCCGGCACCAAGTTGAAAATATCATAGCACGTTTTGGAAATAGTATTTCTAAAAGCCAGCTTTGTCCACTGCTGCTTTCAATATTGTTTACTTTATGTACAAATTTGGCATGTTCATGTTTTACAGTAAATTACATTTTGTTAACCTAATTCAAAGAAAATGTTTTCTGTATCCGAACAAAAAGCAGGCTTCTCCTTCTGTTTCATTCTATTTAAGTTGCAATTCAATAATAATTGTCTCATCTCATTGAATTTCTCCTTGGTATATCTTAATTTTATACAAATAGCTATATTATTTTATATGTATATGTTGACTTTTACGGTAAATTAATATCTGTATTGAATTGCATGTTCAATGTGAGAGTATTCATTTGAGAGATTATGGAGATTGCTTTGAAGCGAAAGAATTCGTAAAGTAACACAGAGAATTTAGCTCTCTCTCTCACAATGCAATGAATACTCTCTCCATCAAAAACTTAATAAAAATTCGTACCACTTATTATACCGCCTTCGAAACGCCTTCAAAATTCACGCTGGAGCTGAACGAAATACAGTTTGATTTCCACACCCATTACGTTGCTCAATTACTCTCTATGTGTTTCTATCCTTCTACTTATCCCAACAAGTTGTTCTCACGACGAAAAATATCTGAACCATGCCGGACTATGAACATGCTTTCGTTTTATTTCTATTCCAGGTGGCAAGGAATGCGAATTGTAGTAAATGCTCTCATGTATGCAATACCGTCAATTTTCAATGTCCTTTTAGTTTGTTTAGTGTTTTGGTTGATATTTTCCATAATGGGTGTACAATTTTTTGGTGGTAAATTTTTCAAATGCATCGACGATGAAGGTGAATTGCTGCCAGTGACGGTTAGTATGTAGGCAATATTGTTGAATAAGAACTGACACAAATGACAAAATCCTGAAATTTCCCAAAATATTTAAATACCCTTTTCACAATCTGTAAACGCAATACGAATTCATGTGCAGGAGGTGAACGACAAATGGGATTGCATTGAGCAGAATTACACGTGGATCAATTCGAAGATTACTTTCGATCACGTGGGCATGGGCTATCTGGCGCTACTGCAGGTTGCCACCTTCGAGGGCTGGATGGAGGTGATGGCCGATGCGGTGGATGCGCGCGGCGTCGACCTGCAACCGCAGCGCGAAGCGAATCTCTACGCTTACATATACTTCGTCATTTTCATTGTGTGTGGTTCGTTCTTCACACTGAATCTGTTCATCGGAGTTATTATCGACAATTTCAATATGCTCAAGAAGAAGGTAAGTCTGACGGGGTCGAGGCGTTTGCCGCAGGTTTGGCTTTTCTTTTCTCTTTATTTGACCTTACTTCAATCAATATACATATATAAGATATAATAATTTTTAATAGGAAAATACACTGGTAGAAAGAATTGTTATGAAAAATCACATTTTGAATTGTCGTTCCGATACACTTTATTGAAATGAAACGCATTTTCAGGTAGGCGGCAACGCCCCTTAAAGTATCTTTCATACCAAAATTGTTGCAATCCTAGTTTTCTCAGTGTATAAATGTTACACACATCAATATTCTCCCGACCCGAACAAAAGTCACTCTTTTAATTTTTACTAAATCACTAATATGTTCTTCCTACAACAAAAGAAATATGTATATGTCTTACTTACTTTCATCGTTTCCTAGTATGAAGGAGGAGTGTTGGAAATGTTTCTCACCGAATCTCAAAAACACTATTACACCGCCATGAAAAAGTTGGGACGAAAAAAACCACAGAAAGTCATTAAGCGACCAATAAATCACTTTTTAGCTATGTTTTATGATTTGTCGAATTCGAGAAGGTAACCGAAATGCTAAAAGTATGATTTAACACATTCACCGATCGCTCTTACACACACATTCATCACACACTTTTTGGTTGGATTTTGTTTTTGGTTTTTTCTCAGCGCACACGAATCCTCGGTTTCCACACTTGCACACTTGCGCATACAAACAGTCAGCGCCATTGCGAAACGTTTTCAGATGCTTTTTGATTTTTGTTCACAAGACTATATACCGCCATATTCCGAATATACTCGTATACGAAACCGCTAATAACCTTTCAAAGTGGTTTTCTTCTTTTGGTAAAATGGGCGATGCTTGTCTTATGTTTTTGTAATTTTGATGCAGTTGAAGTGAGACCAGTTTTATGATTTGGTGATAAAGTTATTTAAACACTTGACTTCTCCTTGTGGCGAGACCAACAGATGCTTCCCTTCTTTATAGACTGATCTGCTCAAATGCAACTATAAAGAGAGAGGCATCGTCGTCTGCGAGAGTAAAAGAGAAAAGTTTTAATTGTTTTCTGTAGTACCTTCTCCTGCTGTGAATATCACCAAAGTTGTTCATGTTTATACCCAGACCTTGTACTTAAGAGGGTCTTTCTAGTATGTTACCCTTTACTCCTCAGTTGCTGTTTCCTATCAGATTGCTAATGTTTTTTGCATGCAAATATTACAAGTACATATACTATATGTAGCTTTTTAGCAGTATGCACCAAAAACCTGCTGAAAGATGATATACTTTGATTTTTTCTTTTAACAAAAATATTGAGAACATATTAAATGATTGCTGATAGATTGCATATATTAAGTTTGTACAGGTGTAGAAATATTTAATTTTTTAATAGAAGAAATTTTTATTGAATACGAGTTATATAGGCTGACGAGGTTGTTTTTTGATGCAGCAGCTTCGAAGCTGATGTATCGGATCCAAATCTGATGTCAGTTTTGCTGAATCAGCTCAAGTTTTGCATTTTTTTGTAACCTTTTTCAAACAACAATTAAAGTAAGCAATTCCCATGCTCTCGAAGTATTCTAAAAGCATGTCCTTACGTTTTCCATATAAAAATGTTGAATTCTTTGGCACGAGATAAGTCTGATCCTGAAAAGAAATATAACTTCTGAGCTTTTTTTTTTTTTTTAAAAAAATTTACAGACTAGTGCAATTAAGTGCTCATTTAAATTGAACAAAGTTTGAGCCGTAAAAACAACAGACTATAGTTTCTTACCCTACAAACATATAAGGAAGTATGTTTTAATATGTCGTTGCGATTTTCCAAATTCGGCTGCGGACGGCTCACAGAAAAACTTCTCTAATTAAATGAAATGATATCAATATATATTTTAAATAAAATCATATGATTAAAATGGCAATTCTGTTGTACAAGAATCTTTTGCTTAAAAGTACATATATAGATGATGCAAAATATTTTAGCATGTCATTACTCAACTTTGAATATTTTATGTACAAGAAAATTTATTTTAAATATTCCATAATTTATGCTTTAAGAGCTAACTTTTCAATAATCAAATAAGTTGCAAGTGGCAATTTGCCGCATAAGTTTACACGACAAAATTTATTTGGCAGATAGGCTCAAACTTTTGGGCAGGTACAGAATTCCTTTTCTCTGGTTTCTTTACACAAAACTCATCTCCAAACATACATAATACATGGTAGCTTGTATAAACATCTCCCACTTGTATGCACTACTAAAATCTATTTTTGATATATTTCGCCCTCTTTTCCCCCGATAACATCAAAAACACTCAATTACTACCACAACAACAAAATAGATTCGAAATAGCCATATTTGTACTGATTTTTTTAAATATGTTAACCATGGGTATTGAGCACTACAATCAGCCGCATACAGTGTTTTTTATACTCGAAGTTAGCAATGCATTTTTTACCACCGTCTTCGGATTGGGTAAGTACCTACCTTTCTTGGACAACTCTTTTGCTCATGTATTGCTGAAAAATGTTTATCCACCCCATGCTTGCTTATCACAGAGGCGATCGTGAAGATCGTCGGCCTACGTTATCACTACTTCACGGTGCCGTGGAATGTCTTTGACTTCTTGCTCGTGCTGGCCTCCATATTTGGGATACTCATGGAGGACATAATGATCGACTTGCCCATCAGTCCCACACTGCTGCGAGTGGTGCGCGTGTTTCGCATTGGCCGCATTTTGCGCTTGATCAAGGCGGCCAAGGGCATACGAAAGCTGCTCTTCGCTCTCGTCGTCTCTCTGCCGGCGCTCTTCAATATCGGCGCCCTGCTCGGCCTCATCACGTTCATCTACGCCATTCTGGGCATGTCGCTCTTCGGTCATGTGAAGTTGCAAGGCGCCCTTGATGACATGGTGAACTTTCAGACTTTCGGCCGCAGCATGCAGCTGCTGTTTCGCCTAATGACCTCGGCCGGCTGGAATGATGTGCTCGAATCATTGATGATACAGCCACCGGATTGCGATCCATTCTACAACAGACAAACCAATGGCGACTGTGGCCATCCTCTCTTGGCCATCACCTATTTTACAAGCTTCATTATAATCAGTTATATGATTGTAATTAATATGTATATCGCCATCATTTTGGAGAACTTCAATCAGGCACATCAGGAGGAGGAAATTGGCATTGTCGAGGACGATCTCGAAATGTTTTACATCAGATGGTCAAAGTGAGTGGCGGTATTGGATGCGTTTATATTTTACTTATAAATTGCAATTCCTTTTTAGATACGATCCACATGCCGCACAGTTCATACACTTTGGGCAGCTCTCCGATTTTATTGCCTCACTGGACCCGCCATTGGGCATAGCCAAACCGAATACGGTTGCTTTGGTCTCATTCAATTTGCCCATTGCCAAGGGTAACAAAATTCATTGTCTGGACATCTTGCACGCGCTAGTGAAGCATGTGCTCGGTCACGTTGAAGAAACAGACAATTTCAAGCAGTTGCAGGAGCAAATGGATGTCAAATTCAAGAAACAATTCCCCACACGCAAAGAATTGGAAATCATTTCGTCAACACGAATCTGGAAGCGTCAGGAGAAGGCAGCGAAGACTATACAGAACGCTTGGAAGGACTACCAAAGGTAGGCTGTTTTTACTATTTTTTATTTCAAATATATATTATATATCACATATAAGTATTTACGGCTCTTTTCGTGTATCGCAAACAATCAACTCATTTTAATAATCTCAATCACAGAATGAAGAAGGAGAAGGAGCGTTCCAATTCAGGAGATAGCGTGACACAAACTTCCAGTCCCGGTGGTTGGCAGGCCAAGTTGTCGGCACTCAATTTCTTTCATTTACAGGTAAAAATAGAATAGAAAACTGACGCAATTATTGTTATCAATATTACCTTATCTAAAATTAATAATTTCTTGAACAATAATTCCTTCAATAGGTCAGCCGTCGTGGCACACAATGCTCCAGTCGTGCCTCATCGCGAAAATCCTCTCGTGCTTCGGACGCCTCCGATCTTAGTGAATTGGCGGGCCCCTGGCTGAATCTGCCTCTGATGTTAGTCTCCGGTGCCGACGATGTGGTCAAAGATATAAAGCAGCAAGGCGAGGAGCTTGGCAAGCGGTATTGAATATAAACCCTAACTATTCGAATTCGCACATATCCAAAATTAATGCAAATTTTTCGACGAAACAACTAAAAATTCACTCATGCGTATAATGTTCTTCTCGAAATGCATTTCAAGTCCTATTTTTAGAATGTCCTCTTGTCTCTCCCTAACCTATGAGTCATTGCTCGCCGATATGGTCTCAGCCGTTCTGCGAAGTGGCTCACAAGCAAGTGAATCAAATTTATTAGCAAATTTGAATGACTGTGCAAGAGGTAATTGTGGGTGATGGTCCATTACCAATATCACACATTCTACATAGTTCAAATAGTTCTGTTCAGTAGGTTCTTAAATACATACATCAACTATATATGGCAATTATTAACAAGAACAAAATGATTTCATTAATATCACTGTATCTAAAAAAGCTTTCTCTTTCCTACTTTCTCTCAACATTCTTGTAAGAAAATGCCTCATGCCACTCATTGAAACAATCAACAATTTCTAATACAACGTGTTCAAATCAATATATATATTGAAAATTTAGATAATTAACAAGCAAATTCGATGATTTGTTGATGATTCGTAAGTAGTGGTTTTCGCCTCTTACATATATCGATGGCTCCGTTTCAAAGCAGGCTAAGTGAACATACTAGATCAGTTTATGTTTTTGCACATAATTGAGTACAACATGTTCAAATGTATTTTCTATTAATATAATTGGTGTAGCTTCATACAACCAATCCGAAGTTATAAAGATAATTCAAATTCATCGCATGAAATTAATCAAATTCACAGACTTAGCCTCGTACTTCTGAATGGAAAAGTCGACATGTGTACATATGTATGTGCTCCTCTGGTACATATTTGATTTGTAAAATACGCATAATACATAAGCTATTTTAATTAGAATCGCTTGTAGAAACAATTATATATTTATCCCGAATATTGAACACACTTCATGCGAATCATTTCCCTAAACAATGATACGACTTTCATCGTTTTCTCGCTCTTAAGGTGCCCGTCTAGCTGCAAAACGCTTTATACGCTTTATACGCCCAGCCTCAAGATCGCTGCATCAAAAATATATGTTCAAAAAGATACAATTAGAAACGCACAATTTGTAGCTTGTACAAGCTCCCACACAGTGCTTCTGTGCTCCTGTGCTCTGTAGTCTAAAAAAAGTATGTTAGCTGCATCCCCGAATAATAAGACATGACACCCTCACATCCGCTTTGCAATGTGGAATAAATGAGCAGCGTATCGTATATGAGTTTTTTCACTCCTGACGATCTTCAAAATGTATTTTCGTAAGAATTCAATGTTCGAAAATTCACTTTGAAAATTGTTAGGCGGGAAAACATTTGCAACATGTTTCACCAGTATCGTCGTCCTATATGTATAAGAGTTTTGGTTCGAAGATAGATTACGCGAAATATTCTTATATGCAGGTGCCCGTTATATTCTACGTATACTATGGATAGATAAGCGAGCTTCTATAGAATTATGTATTCATAGGGTTCAGTTAAACGGTTAAAATCCGATTTTATTTCGACTTGTAGAATCCATACTATGTGTATGGTCTTTAGAGCCACAATTTTACACACAATGCAATGAAAATATTGACAACGGTTTAAGGATTATTTCAAATCGCTGAACATGAATCTAAAATGTTATTTTTTATCGATTTAATGCCAATTTCGGTTGGTTTATTTATCATTCTGGGCGCCGCAGAGCTTAGTGGATGCGTACTCGGTTTGATTCCAAGGGCTCCATTGGGTATTCACTGGAGTGGCTTTTGTGGGTATCCCCACAACAGAACCAGCCTAGTTCGGGCTTCTCTTCTTCATAACAGGTATTCGGTACTCTACGTTATTCGAAATTGTTCTATTTCGGGTTAAGTGAACTCAAATCTTTTTGGATTTCTGATGTGATTGAACGTCTGGCAACATTGTAGCTCCAAGTAGTATGACTTAGTAGACATTGAAATCTTATGCATTTTAAAGTGGCTATTGAGTATGAGAGCTTTCTCAACATCACTTAGAAGCCTTAATTACAGACCCACATTTTCGATCAAAACCCCTTTTATGCAAAGAATTTGCGCTTTATAAGTGAAAGTAATGCAATTTTGTACAACACGCTGGAGTTCCTAGCTTTAGTGCTTGCTTTAAAGCTACAAGTTCGTCGAAAATTTGCAAAGTGACACTGTTAAACTACACAACAATCTTGTAATTATCATGTATATTAATTTGTGTATTGCTTCATCATTTATAACGAAAAAAATCGAAAACCTGAACACCACACGCCAAAATGTCAATCGCAACATTCGAAACAAAAGCGGTAGCATATTTGTGGAGGCGCCTAGAGCCAATCGCCGCCGCAGCTTTTATAATTTCTTTTTACGCCATCAGGATGCTGTCGATGATAGTTTAACGTCACCATCGGTGCATAGAAAAAGTAATTATTGATTCCAACTACGAAACACACGCTCATATCTATCCATTTTCAACGATTTGTCTGTATAAATCTAAAAAAATGCATCCCTCACACCTGCACCGCATCATGGCACACACATCCACCCACCCATATGCCACTGTACATATGTATGTGTTGTTGTATTACATGTGAATTCACCACAGTTAAATATTTCCAACTTTGCACCACTTAACCCTTTTTTATATAGAGCAGTACGAATTCGATCGTGATGTTGTATACACGATCACATCCAATTTTTCGTTATCGACCTATAGATTTTCTTTTGTTATATGTATGTATGTACCTTCGAATTTGTGTTCCCTAAAAATGTGTTTCTCTTCACCATCCCCAACACTAATGCAGGCATTTCACCTACTACTACTACTACAACAGCAATATCCAGCACCGCCACCAACACTACCACAACCTCCGATACCCAACAAATAGCGCCAACGCCCACGCGCAAGCGTGCTACGAGCTTCATACGCAAACCGAAGCCACCGCTAGAAAGAGGTTTGTCAGCACAAAGCGCTTTAAGAGTTAACAAAACTGCTTTTGTCTGTATGTGTGTCTATGGTATTATGCCCGAGTGGGACACGCTGTGCTTAAGCCCACTTCTTCTTTGCTCTGTTGCAGCGGAAGGCCCGGCGCCGGAGGTGATCGTGACGAAGCCATCGCCGGAGCAGCAGCTGGGGCCGATCGGCCTGCGACCGGAGAACTCCACACTGGTGCATGCGTTGGTGCATAGGGAGAGCGAGGAGTACAAAGAGGAGGATGAGCAGCTGCACAGCGGGCATGGCTCACCGACAGGCGGTGTTACTGTGGGTAAGTCATTTGCAGATCCTTTTGATTTGAATTCCAAGCCACGTTATTAATCGGCACGTCGACAACATCTGCCTCCAGAGAGATATAAACCGCCACAAATACGCATAAGCCCCGGCTCCGATGACATATGCATGGACGCTGAGCTATCGGCTCAAATACCTATGGTGCAGATAATGGTCGACAGTCCGAAGGAACCGCCGCGCGGCGATTTCTCCAATGAAGTTGCAGTGATCGGTAGAAGCGAAAGTGCGCAGACTACGGGCGCTGTCGACATCGATGAACCCATTGATGTGAACATACAGGGGGACACCTCGGAAGTCTTCTACGACTACAATCCGGATGACGCAAATGAGATTGTGCTGCTCGAAACGCTGAGCGGGGAGTCTCCACAGTCCGAGGATGTGCCCATATCGCTACCAACAACAGCTCCAACTTCAGCCCAAACTGCAACAACAACGCGCGTGACAACAACGGAAGATCAGTCCACCTCGGATGATAGTGAAAAGGCCAGATGACCATCACTGCAGACGGCACCGGTGACGGAAAGTTCCAGTTCCAGCACCAGTTGCTGCAGCTCACGGCCCGTGTCAAGTTACAGTTCCGGCTCCGGTGCCGAGACTGCCGCCGCACCGACTGCCGAGGCGCAGTCGGACGCACCGAAACCGCTGCCTTCCCCTTCCAGTTGACAATCTCGCACTTGAGTGGCAGCGATCGACGGCAGCACAGCTTGTGTTCGGTTCAGCGCCAAGCTACGAGTATATGCCACACAAATCCGTTGGTTGAGCTTACGCAATATCTGCGTGGAGTCCAAGCAGTTCATTATTGCTAGCTTGACGAGTTTATCAGATTGCATTTCACACAGTTGCATCGTACTTAAGTCCAGCCCCATATAGAGCAGCCTTGCTTAGTATGCGCTTACAAACCATATAACAATAAATATTTGCATTAGTGAAAGTTTCTTATAAAATTTATATTTGCATGTATAATGTTGCAAAGTAATCGAATGTTAACAAGCATAAACAATACAAATAATTACTATATACGATTACGCTGCGCCAGCCGCTGCAGTCAGTTGGCGCAACTTTGAACTTCGAATTTTCCTAAGTATGTACGAGCATGTGGCATAAGCAGACGTAGCACTAACTGTGAATAGCGAATTGGGACTTATTGTTAGCTGAAGAGGTTGTTTGATGCTCCTTAAAATAGATTTAGCTATAGCGATAAGTAGTGGCAAGCGAGACACGCTCATACACACAGATATATGTATGTATGTATGTATAATCTTTCAACTATTGTTTGCAAGACTGCAAATAATTGATATGCCGACCGATTATGATTCAAAATCAGCCGAACGCTTCGAAAGCATTATATAAGCAGAGTAAGAAGTATGTTGCGTTCTTCCGTTGGTTGAATACCAAAAAGTGTGTTGCTATTAACATTAAAAGGTCGATATAGGAAAAAATCGGCTTAGTTTAGCGCTTCATTTTTATTTTTATTTTTATTTTTATTCAATTTCATGTTTCAAGATTCGATATTTTTTTATTGTATTTTGTTATATAATTTAATACATTTTATAAATAAACCGTCTAATTCTATGGCTTAATAATTTTATTGTGATTTAATGGTTCTATGACTTTGTAATTAGAGTACTCACATTATCCACGTGTTTGATTGCGTATGTCGTTTGGAAAAGTTTATTCTTACTTTTCATAAAAATTAGTTTACGAGAGTCTATGATAAATTGTTTGAAATGTTCGGAACATGTTTTTTGTGTATCGTATACGTTGCTGTTTTCAGCGAAATCAATCATACATTTTGAAAACTCAATAGTTTTGCTTTTCCAAATATTTGTTTTAATTTTTCAAAAGAGTTTGCTTGATTTTAAATGAAAACAAGAGCAATTTTATATATTCTCGTACAAATTTGATAATTTTCCGACCACCTTATAAATAGACAGATATAGTAAGATATGAATAGAGTGTGAATACCCTAAATTTTTTCAAACAATGCTTTTATTTTTTCCAAATCATTACCTAACATACTTATGTATATACTACATTTATAATCTAGCAAACATTCCAAAATAACAATCCAATATTTTAAGTTTGAAAGAATATGCTTAAACAAAAGTTAACCGTAGTTAGGAAAGTAAATATTGCCTAAGCTAAAAATAAATAATTATATTGAAGTTTCAAAACTGAAGAATGTCTTCAACACACTCACTCAACTGTACATACTCGTATAAAGAGTAGCTCACAATTTTAGTTCAGTTAGTTTTCTCTGAAACTGGATCGAAGGCATACTTATCCAGCTAAACTGTGAAGATAACGCCAAAAATGTTAGTGAACATACAAAAACGAAAACGAAAACAATATTGAAATATTTAAACTCAAAACAATTAATAAGTTAGTACAATGCCTGTATTAACTGTACATAGCTAAATGACAAGTTATCTGCACAACAAGGCATTTGGAGATAGTTTTCATGCATTTCATTTGCTGCGTTTCCACTCGCCTGGCAATTGTAAATATGCCGTCACGAAGCTCTAATGTTTCAGCAACCGAACATTGGAATGCGATCAACACTCTCGACCAGAAGAAGCTTGCACAGAGTCGAGTTGTAAAGTGTTGCGAGTGGGGTTGGGATCGCTCGAATTGCACAATCTATTCACACAAAAGGGATCTTTTATTGGTAGAAAATTTCTCAAATTTTAAATAATGTTTACATGTTTGCTGCAAAAATCAACGAAGCACATAACTCAGATGAATTTAAATTTTAGTTTTCCTTTATGTTTTCCACATGCAAAAGGCGCTAATTTCGTTGCGGCGATTGTGGTAGGTACTGAGAAAATACCTACTCTTCCCAACCCTGGCTCCGGATGTTGCAAATCAAAAGTAATTTTCGTACAAGCACACATTGTTATGTTATTTTTTCCATGTATAAATTCCATACTTGTCGTTTTCAATTACATACTTCCATATGGTATTACTCGTATAAGGAACTACTTCGATCTCTGGTCTATCGTGCGCTAGGATATGCCAAACTGCAATGTCGGTCTCTTTGCTCACGATTAATATACTCCATCCACCCTCTCCCAGATTTATTCTCTTCTCTTGACAATCATTCGAAAGCTACTAACACAATGTAATAACGGTACCAATTGAATTTAATCTATCCCACGCTCCCTCATCACCCCACCATTAGAAACCAACTCTTCGACTCACACGCCTCACTAGCAGACTATTTCGAATCTTCCTATTTGTCCCCCCAAAGAAATAACAATAGTTTAAATTTAACAAATAGTTCAATAAGTAATAAGAAGAACAAGAACAAACCGTACACTCGTCAATTAAGTGATATTAATAAATGAATTGATTCATTGAAAGCATGTAACGTTGAATTACATTTTAATTACGATTCCAAAATGGTAGATGCAACTCTTGTATATAAAACACAACCGCAACAACAGCAAATAGCAATGATCACAAATAGAAACTGTAAGATCCATAAATAGCATAAAAATATTTATTACATTCTTCTTTTACGAAATTAGAAATATTTAAGTTGGACTCCTTGCGTTTAAGAAAATGACCGAATAAAATTGCCATAGTATTAGTAAGTTGGAATATTATATAACGCGACAATAAGTACACTTTTTATGTATTGCAAGAAACGCTTGTTATTTATATGAGTTTTTTGTACACGAAATACAGGAATCTTTTGTATTTGATTGCCGAAACAGAATTTATGAATATTGAAAATACTCATATTGGTAATGTTTTATATAGCTGAATGTTCAAAACTTCTTCACATTTACTACAATCACTTATGTATATTAAATTTAGTGCATGTTGTCAATAATTTTTTACACATTCGTAAAGAGTTAATTTGCCTGTATTTGGAAGAAATAAACTCGGTGTTCGGCGTAAGGCGATGGCCCAAATATCTACAGGCATATCGAAGATGATTTATGGGCATTTCAAATTGATTCGGCTTTAAATCAAAGTTGACGATAGCTGCCACATATCCTGCAATGTTTCAGCTTAGTTAAGCTGGATCCATTGATCCATAGCTGCTCTCAAATGCTCCTTTTTCATAGCTAAATTTCTTTTAATTCAATTTCTATGATCAGATAGAACACAGAATCGAGTCGACTCAAGCTCGAGCTTCAACATGCAACATGAACTGCCGTGTATGTTCGGATTTTACTATGCGATTTTAGAACTTTCATTGTTTAACTTTTCTTTATGTTGCCACGCTTCGCACAGAAATCGAATGAAATAAACTTTACTAGTATATTTCAATACTTGAGTATTCCAAATAGTTATAGCATACCTTCGAAATGGGAATTTTAAGAGATTTTTATTATTGCTCTCTAACAATAGGTAGATAAAATATAATTGCAAAAGAAAAATGAACAGAGGAAGAAGAATAACAGGAATCCCTTCACTCTCTGCTAATACAAGAAACTGTAATCATAGGCAAGTCAAACATGGACTTATGTTGGAATGTATTCTACGAACAAATAAATTGAACTACTACTACGGGGCTTTACAAAATTTTTCTACATGATTTTACTCGTATAAATTACAACAATACCAAAAATAAAAAAAATAAAAAAATGGATGGATAGGAAAAAGAAGATCATAAATAGCTGAAACTTAACACACTCAAATGCGTTAAAGCAAAGGATTTGCAACATCGAATGTGCATCTGCGCCTCAAATTTGCAAAACTCTGACAGAGCAACGGAAAATATTTGTAATTGTATGTATGAACCGAGTATTGGAGAGCGAGTCGTAAACTTTGCGAGAGCCTGTTGGTCTCTTCTTTAAAGCGGGTCCCAAGAATTGGAAATAATTGAGACAAAGCTTGAGAGCGGGTCGTAATGTTACAATCTACCGCAATGGAAGAATTCTGTTTGTATGAGATGCGCATTCTATATGTTGTATATTGTTAAGCTAAAGATTAGTAGCTAATTTCGAAAATAGGTGCTAGTGAACTAGTTAATGTTTCTGTATTTGTAAATAGTTAAATTACTGCATACTTATAATACTAAAGAGTATAAAACAACCACATGTATCCAAAATCGAGATTCCAAAGTAGAAAAAGCAAGTCATTTCGAACCAAAGTCATATCAGCAACCAAGTTTATTTAAGCGAAATTGAGGTATTACACAATTACACAATAAATCGATTGAAACTTATATTTATTAAAATAATTATAGTACAAAAATTTTAAATTTGAAGTTGAGAGCAAACCTTGAAATAAATGCGAAAAATTCTTGCATATGGAAAGTATATAGTCTGGCGTGGGAGTAATGAAATATATTAAAATTCCCAAATTTACTATGCCACTTACATATATGCTGCCTCTCTTTCGAACGAACGGTCATTTTCGAATATGCGTTAATAAAATATACATATGTATATAGTATATATGTATAAGGGAAAAATTTAAACAAATTGTTGTAAAATTAATAGTGTTAAACCAAATATTTGAAATAGTTTCAAAAATTAAAAAAAAGTTGTAAATATGCATAGAAATGTTAGCAAAAATCCCTAAAAATTATTTAATATAAATTGAAAATACGAAAGAAAACTATGCGATATATTTATGCATGCAAATTGAGAAACTCATAGAAAAGTGTTTATATATTATAAACATACAGCAACAAAAAAAATTTTATTAAAAATCAAAAGGTCATAAAAAATGTTATAGCTAAGCATTAAATACATATGTATATTAAATATATTTAAAATCAACCAATAAAACAAGTAATATATTAATAAATTTAATACATATGACAAATGCAATTGTAGTGAAAGGTATAAAAATAAAATATTAAAATATTATTTAAATTTCGATAAACCATATTTAAAAATAAACAAATTCAGAATCAATTGAAATGCGTGTGAGATTTTTGACAGACTCTTTTATTTTGAGCGAGGCGCTCGAAGGGATAAGATTTGCCTTAAATGCAATATTGATTTTATAATTTTTTGAAAGGTGTAACTTCGAGAATTCCTCAAAAACTCGGCGCTTCTTCATATATACTCGTGTATGTAGTATAGTATGTGAAATATGCTGTACGTAAGATGCAGGGCGTAGAAATCAACAATTGACAAATAACATCAGTGGATCACGATTTTTCCAACAAAAGCGGAAATTATGTCAACATAAACAACACAACTTAAAAAAAAAAAAAACATAAACAACACAACTTAAGTAATTGTCTAAATCGAGTAACAAAGAAGCCAAACAGAGAACGGAATAGCAGCATCGCAGGCCTGTTGACAATTGTGGGGGAAATTTAGCAGCAGTAGCAATGAAGCATGAAAGCAAATAGAAGAAAATTAGCGCTAAATTAGCAGCTTCAAAAATTATATTTTACACACACAAGTACGAATAGGCACAATGAAAAAGAGAAAGAAAGAAAAATAACGCAAAATTGATGACACAGCAAACAGGTTATGAAGCCCGGCGAATGGACGACAAACAGTTGCTCTCTAAGACGCTTGTGTGTCTTCAAAAAAAGTAAGTAGCTGAAAGAATGAAAGGCAGCTGCACTTGCACGTCTTTGAAGAGGACCTCCAAATGAGAACAAGTTCAGTGACCTGCACGATGTAATGAAAGAGTGGAGCGCTTGCTCGATTCCGGATACCACAAAAACTTTTCCTTGTGAACTTTTTATTCTATAGCATTTAATTCATTCATTTGTGGAGCTTAAAGAGTTTACATTCTATGTATTATATTATATAAATGCAAAAAATCTCCGCGTAAAATAAATCTATGCTAGAATTACAAATTAGCTCCAATCAATTGGATGCTCGAAAATTATTACTTTATTGTGTTAACATTGAAAAAGAATTGTCTTCTCCTATTTGAAACAATTTCAGTGTTCTGCTACAGTTGTTTGGTGCTGCTGCTTATTCAGTAGCATCGGTCTTCGATACTGAGAATGGTTCGGCGACGGGAATCGAGCCACTGTTGGAAATAACGACATCTTTCACGGGCCGATCGCGCCCATCAGTATCACCGCTTTCAATTTTGCGTACCACATCCATACCAGACAGCACTTTGCCGAATACTACATGACGTCCATCTAGCCATGACGTCTGTTTGGTGGTGATGAAGAATTGAGAGCCGTTGGTGTCCTTGCCAGCGTTGGCCATGCTCAACCAACCAGCACCGTAATGCTTCAGTTTGAAGTTCTCATCCTCGAAACGTTCGCCGTAAATGGACCGTCCACCAGTGCCGTCGCCCTTAGTGAAATCACCACCCTGGATCATGAAGTCCTTAATGACGCGATGGAATTTACTGCCCTTGAAACTGCAAGGAATGGTAAAATTACATAAATCAAATGTAATAAAATTGAGAAATACTACGAAAGCAGAATCAAAAGGTGCTAGGTTAATAATGAATATTGGATGATAGTGTGATGACCTTTAAGACCCTGAAATTTTGCAAGTCCCAGATTGAATTTATCACATTAGTTATTAAAAACAATATTTCTTTCAGCATCAACTTTTATTTCTAAAGACAAACTACGTGAGTCCCAGATGTAGGAGAAATCGAATAGGAAAATCTAGGGCTATTCAAATTTCCAATCTCTTCTGCATTTCAATATCTAGGTGACTATGCTGGTAGATTTGATCAAACAAGATAGAACTGCTTAAATGTAAACCGCATTAATTAGAAGACGAAGCACAAACCAAAGGAAATAAACAAAAATTGCTTACAAAGAATAATTAGTGAACTGGCATAACCTAAAATATGCAGCGCCTTCATCAAGCTGTAATCTATGTGTCTTTCTTTACTTCGACTCACCCTTCGCCTTGTGGCTTTTCCGCCAATTCCTTGAAATTCCTGGCTGTCTTCTCCACAGTTTTACCAAAAAGACCGATTTCTATGCGTCCGGCGGGAGTGCCGCCAATTGTGATGTCAAAGAAAACCTACACAGCAGATGACGAAAATGAAAAATACGTCCAATGAATATGTATAACAAATTTGAAATTATGCCAACACAATTTGTTAGAGGTATGAAATTCAAGACTCTGCCACGCACCTTCTCTGTTACTTTTGGTCCTTTGGTATCGTCAGCGACGGCTACTCCAACTAGTGTCACCAGGCAAAAGCTCAAAAACAATTTCATCTTATCTGCTCTTGTACTAGTTCAATTTGGAAATCTTTCAAGGAATACTGTTTCGCTTCGCCGTTCGCTGAACTCCGCGTTGTGACGCTGGCAGCAGGTTTTGCACGAATGAAGTGAATGGGACAGTGTTGAGAAATGGAACTCAATTCTAGTGAGAAGAGCAAAGAGAATGGGCAAACTGACACGTCATTTCAGAACGAAAGCAAAATCGAAAGGCGATAAGTGTAGTGATGAACCAAGTCACATCCGCCGAAAGCTATGAATATAGAAGTATATCCGAGGCAACATAATTCGTCATTTGAAATTCATTATGAGGAAGTGTCCCGTTCTTTGATTTTTCCAAATTGTTTTACCATTTTTTATTTAACCATAGCAGAACAATAAGGGCTGCAGGGCTGCAGATTGTGAGAACCGTAATCAGCTGATCTCACTGAAAGAAGAATTTCAAATTGACATTCTATTACGATTTGAGTAATAATATTTTAATTAGCAGACAATTTTAGCTAAATCCGTCATATTTTAATGCATCTAAATTTCAATTTAATTTTTGTGCAAATATATGTAAATACATTTATATTCCGCTATATTTAATTTATTCAACTTGGTTTTTCTGTTGGTTTGTTCAAACAAATGGCGAATACATTTTAGTTTCTGCACTTAACAACCGTTACTTTCAAATTCTCCTACTATCCTGAAATTGGAAAAGTTATACTTATCAGTAATTGATTCCAGAGAAAAAAGTTTCCAAAAAGCAAAATAACAGCTGCAAAATTTGAATTCTTACTATTTTCTGCGCATGTCTTGCATGGATGGAGATTTATCTGCAAACAGTGACAGGTGGTGAAGTGTGTAAAACGGTGTCTATACTATTTTGTCTGCGAGTATTCTAATTCGTTTTCGTCTTGGCTATCAGTGATTTAATTCGAAGATAATCGTCCTTAAAAAATTGAGAGCAGTTTTAATTTGCCAATCAGAACGAAATGCATACCTTCGAAAATACCTTCATACGCGGCCCATCGCCTTCATACTCGGACGAGGTTACCACCACATCTGAAAATGTGGACACGGGAGCAGGCACATTGGAGGATCACTTACCCTCCAGCATGACAGATAATTATCTCAATGAGAAATTCGGTGCGGCCAGTGCCGTTGGTTATCCACCTAAGCAGGGTCGAAATACGTTTGCTTTCTGGACTGTGGTCGTCGTTCTGCTATTGCTGACTGTGGGCAATTTCATATTGACGCTTACTATAATCGGCGTGCTGCACCTGGGCAGGGGCATACACGGCATGGAACTCATACCGGAAGAAAATATCATTAAATTCTACGGCAGCACTGACCTAGATCGCATTTACACAAAGGCGGAAGGTCAAATTGAAGGCTTCTCAGATGTGCCCATAAGCATCAGTAGCGATGAGGGCAGCGTTTTGGTGCGGCTACATCGTAATGGCCAAATAACCAATCGCTTGGTCGTAGACAGTTCGGGAATACAGTTCCGCGCTGTCAACACTTTCGAGCTAAAGGATCCCACGAGTGGTGCCACAATTTTCACCACACATCGGCCGCACTACAATATACCGAAAGGCGCGGATTCACTGGTGGCCAAAGCAGTTAGCGCGAGTCGCATTTCTAGCCATATTAGTCAACCGCTGCGAGTCGAGGCAGATGGACGCGTTGTCATACGTGGCTCCGAGGGTATACTCTTGGATGGGGCTAGCGCACTCTTTCAGTCCGAACACAATATTGCCATCAATTCAACGCAGGGCGCCACCGTCTTGGAAGGTGGTTCCGGTATATTTCTGGACATGGATAAAATTCCCATAGTCAGCTCGGAGTTTGGTTTGCGCACGGGTAGTGTGCAGTTCAAAATATGTGTTTGCATGCCCCAGGGAACCTTGTTCCGTATCGCCATACCGCGAATACACAACGGCCCGAAGATATCGTGCGCCCATTTTAGCTCCAAGCACGATCCCTGTGTGAATAATTGAATTGTTGTCAGCACAGTACATACAAGATGTTTACATTTTAAAACAATAATCAAAACAATAATGCCAGTTTAGATCAAATAAAAATCACTAATCAAGTTATTTGAAAGTTTAATCGAAATTATTTGTTATTATTTACTTTTGTATATTTGTCTCTTATAACATTCATTTCAATTGCAAATAATTGCAAGATAATGATTTATTTATTTTACTTTCAATGCAGTTTCGAGAAATTCTATACACTCAAATTTGTGGAAATCTAAAAATATCACGCACAAATTTACAAGGACACGCAGACACATTTGCAGCTAAGTAAACCAATCACTATTATAACGAAACACGGCCAATGCAGTGCGTTCACTGTACCACGACTCTTACTATCAAACATATTTTAAAAGATTGCACTCTATCTGGAGGTAACAGCGACTTGGAAGCAGCACTCGACTGTAGTAAAGAAGACACCATAAAATCCATAAATAACATCCTAAGGAAACACAATCTTCTTCATGACGTATAAGCCAGCTGTGATACTAGCGGGGCAATATGGCCTGGTAGCCCAGCCCCCAGTATATATTTTATAAATTAATTTATAAGATATAAATTAAATAAATAAATAAATAAATAAACCTAGTACATACTGGATTTAATCAAATACATAATGTATTAACATAAAAGGGAAAGCACATGCATAAATATATTTATATATTAAATGCTACATTTGCTTATCAATTTATCAATTAGTAAAATATATAATTTTGCCATAATATCACATTAAACGAAAAGAAAATGAGTAGTTTATTTACAAAGGTTTCCAACGCATTTGGAAATAGGGCAGACACTGTGGCATAAAATAATATACCTAACCAAGTTCTAAATATCAGCATGGATCGTATAAGAACCTAGTGCTTTGATTTTTTCCCTAACTAACAGATTCGGATCGAGCTCAAAAAACAGCCTGGAATTGATTGCACTGTGAGCAATTTAGAATCGAAGTAAAGGCTTTTCAAAAGCCTTTGGAAGGGTGTGTGCGTATATAAAGCTTGGAAGATCAGTGGTCAGTGGTGTTGCCGCCGATGAGAGATTCCTGTTGTTCATCATCATTGATTCTAAAAAATTTAGCATTTGAAAATGTAGAGCATTTTCCTTATTTCAAATATATACTCAAAATACTCAAAATCTCACCTCACAATACTTGGGCGTTGGCAGCCGCAAAACTTCCGATAGATAATTTTGAAGAGGCGCATTAACGGATCTGTGTCATCATTGCGCATTAGCAGAGAGACTAGAATTAGTGCCAGGAATATGGGTATAGCGCCCATATAAAACATCGGCGAGTAGGGTTTTCGTTTGAGGAAAACATCAAAGACTATAGAGAGTGGTATCTGCAGAGACATGGCGATGGTACCAATCAGGGAAGAGGTCAAAAAACAGCCCCTGTATACAATGATATTAAATTAAATGCTGTGGTTTTTGTAGGTGCAATTTCGACTTACCACAGCCACAAAGCTTCGGAAATAACGGTGCCAATCAGGCCATTCAGGAAGAGTATTGCAAATTGTTTTTGATTCGGAAGTTCAAATTGCTCTATTTTCAGAAAATTCAATATGAAGAATATTGGCCACATTAGCAATAAGTTCCACAGACCTACGAATCCTGCGAAAGGTAAGGAAATGTATGTAAAATTGTATTTTGCTTTTAAGTAAATAACCAATTTATAATGCTGAAAACAAACCAAAGAATAAGGGAATATCCACTTTTTCCTCCGTGTCGCTTTTTCGCTTCACAAAAACCAAATATGCCGCATAGAAAAAAGCGCTAAACAGCGCTAACAAAGCGCCGCGTGAGAATTTGGTATCGTGCACGTCGGATACAGTAACGGTAACCTGAAAAAAGTAAAAGCCAAACTAATGAATTGCAACTTTCAGTGGAGCTGATGTATGTTTTTACCACGCCTCCAATATTCAGCGCCACCGCAATAATTTTTGTTATGCTAAATTTATCGCCCGCTGCAGAGGGGAATATCGCGGCCAAAATTAATGTAAACAGCGACGAGGATGAACTGAGCAACGTTACCATCGCAGCTTCGCCCATTTCCAAAGACAATTGAAACAAATAATTCGCCACGAACCACTACAATTGAAGTATGAAAGGAATGGATCAGTGCCGTCTGTCTCAATGCGCTGTACAGGCAGCCTTACCAGTACACAAAACAGCAGCGCCGTTTTGGCTGTTTTGTGATGGGTGCGTTGGCGCCGAATGCGCATGCTGGCCGCGTAGGATAGTCGCGCCATCAGCGCCTCAGTGGCCTCATGCGCTGACATTTCGCGTACCTCCGCCATATCGCTGAAGCGCACGCTGCGTATGCTGGAATCGTCGCTCTCGGTGCCACTGTTTGTGCGTATCGGTATGAATGTGGGATCACCCTGCAAGGAAAATGTACTCCACTACTTGGCAAATAAATCTAATTTAATAATCACTTACCAACGTGGGCTGATTTGAGTAATAGTTCTCATCGTCCGTATTTTGGTCCATTATCTGTAATACGAAACAAATATTAAAAAATAATCGAATTATCAATTATATAATATATTAAATAGATTGGTTTTTAATGATTGAATTATTTATATAAAGACAAACAATAAAACTGTTTTGTTTCGAATCTAAAACAAAGTTGACTAAGTATCCTTAGGAACGAAACTCTCGATATACTCACAGCATAACTCGCATTTTGCTTGTCGCACGACTCCTTCCATGGCGTAATCAGGCCAATGATTATCAAATAAACAGTGAACATGGAAGTTTTGAAGTATGTACAGAAGAAAGGTTTGTCGAACTGCTCATTTTCGTAAAGGAACTACAAATAGAAAAGGCAATATAAGTAACGGGCATATATCACGAGAAGACAGAGTGATAGGTAGTTCAAACCTTGGTCAATTCGCTGGAGGACACCCAAATCACATCGACCAGCATGAGTACGATGATACCTAGAATGAGTTTCTGTGTTTTGCTTAGCATATTCGTCTTGCACTGACAGTTTCAATGTGGTTTAGTTTAGGCGGTAACTACAGCTTCGTACATTTGTTCCTTTGTATATGTGTATGCGGAATTTGTGACCTAAATTATTATATTGGCTTGTATAAAATGGAGCGGTGCGATTTTGGAGTATTAATACTGTTATAGTGAGAGAGGTGGAGTGTTTCTTGCTGCTCTCTGCTATTTTCTTGGAAATTTAGGTTGTTTTGCAGTCGCCCTCTTTCTGCTCCATATTCGGTGTTTATAGTAGACAAAATATTTTGTTGATTCTTCTACTTAAAGTGCCACTGCAAATAGTGATAACACTGAGGCAGCTAATTTTTTCCACTGCTGCGTCTTAATTGTAGTATAGCTGAAAGAAAGAACATCAAGTTAGTGTTATAGTTGCTGCTGGATCTCACAAAGAAGCTCTTCTGTACTCAGAGCCAAACGATAACAGTGACACAGTGTGAGAATGCTACGCCAAACAATTTGGGCATCGACATTTATTCAGATAGTAATTACTAAGTAGCACTACCTGGAAAATAAATAGTAGCCAATACAATAGCAATAATTCCATAACTTCTATTTGAATGGATACTATTTTCTTAGAAAAAATTACAGAAAAATGGAAAAATGCCTCAATTATCAATTATTGATAGTAGACTAAATATTTTGTTGATTCTTTTATTTAAAGTGCCACTTCAAAGAACGCACATGCATATAACGTAAAATTTTTAAAATATGTTTTATTTATAAGCAATATTGTCCACAGGTAATCTGTAAACAATCGTTCTAAAATAAAAAGTTGAAATTTCCTGACTAGTGTATATGGCTTAAAAAAAGTAAAAAAAAATGGATATTACATAGAGCGACATAAAGCATTGAGGAAAAGCTACAATTGATCTCTTATATGTATACTGTTTAAGATAACACTCAGACTCAGAGCATACAAAGAAACTGGGTAATGTTAAAAATATAAATTTAGAACATTTCCGAACTCGATGCGCAATTCACTTAACATTTTCGCATACCGATCTAACTGTTTGTTTATTTCTCTAGCAAATTGTTGCGGTGAGGGTGTACAAGCTAATTTTATATTTCACGCTGTACAAATAAATAAAGCAGTCATTGTGTGTTTGTAAGTGCCACACATTTTCCCATAAAGTTATTTAAAATATTAGCTCCAACATTTCGTATGCAAATTTGAACTAATTCCAGCACAAAGAGAAGCTTGCGAAACGCTTCTGTTGGCTTGACACTTGACTCACCATAAAGTTAATGGGCATTCAAAAGAGTTTGAAAGTTATGCATATACTCTGAATTCCAGCAAAATCCAACTCGCTATGATGCTAATGAAATAAAAAACGGCTTGTAACGCGTTTACCACAACTCATGTCTATGCAAATAAATAAATTAAACACAGTTGGCGAATTAATAAAATAGCTCTTTGCGCTGGGCAACCCTCAACCCCTATATAGATCAGATTATGAACTAAAAATGCACGGCCGCTTTAAAACACCACTTCCGACTTAGCTGTAGAATAAAACTATTGCCGGTTTGGGTGTGGAAGCAAGTGGGGATTTTTGTACTACTAGCAATGTTAGGCAGCATATAGAACAATTATGAATGTGCATTTGCAACTAGTCTAGATTTTCAATGCTGTCCTCTGAAAGAGACCTTGAAACAATAAAGCAACGTAGCAGCAGCGACCGGCTTCGTTTAACAACTTCTGCAATTGCGCTGTTGCTTTTCGCGATTCCTACAGACATTGCTTCCTTGAAGACGATATGAAAATGTTCAAACAAAAGATAAAATCTAATAACACGGTAACAAAGATATACTCTATATAATTTGGAATGGGTACGAAGCCCAATTTCGATTCACTTTCGAAATGGCAATAAGGGAAAGCATGGAACGATGGAACGCCACTTACAATTTTTCGCTAAGCAACACAAACTCTGCAAATCAAACTTAGATGATATTTAACTCCTCTGCGGTACGGCTGGCGGCCTACCTATATCCACGTTCGGACGAAATATTTAAATTTCAATCCCAAATCAAATTGGAAATCTGTAACGAAATAAAATTATAAAATAGTGACTTTGCAGAGTACGTACATAGTTGGCGAACAATTTGCACAAAATTTTCACGGACATTGAGGACACCACACCATCTTCAACATGCGGCGTTGGCTACTTTAATCAAGAGAACATACAGCAAATTGCATCCGATGATAACCATATTGAATTTATGTGTTACGCAGCGAAATGTTATGATAATCTAAGTTATGCCGGAAAACAGCCCCACCGCAAAAGTTCTATTACCTGTGGATGACCTGTTTTGTTTTTCCGTTTAACTAGACACCACTTAACTTCTAAAACTCGGAACAGATTGAACTGGAAAAACAGAAAATTTTCTCCAGCAATTTTCTTAAATGCAATTGTCAAAGTTAACAATAACAACAAGTAATCCAAAATTTTTAAAGTTGCCACCTCCGACAAGTTCTAACTTGCTCCTTCGGAGGGAAACAGCCGCTGTACTCAGCGGCTGATGTAAACAATTCAGCATTTACCAACAATATTGGATGACAATAGACAAATTTGTAACAAATAATTAAAGCTTGTGTAAATTCCACAACTACTCTTTCTGACACTATTCTGTAGCTTTAATAATAACGCGTATTCGAAGAATTTTCGCAGAGTTGGTTGTTGCTGAAGTACTGAATACTGAACCAAAAAAGCGGCACGTTACGTTGTTAGGGATGTTCGTGTATTGAAAATTAAAGAAATAATATAGGGTTTTGTCAGAGAAGTTCTCTATTATAATTCTATGCTATAGAATTCCTCTCCTTTGGTTACGAAGGTTTGTTCATGTATCGAAATAGAAAGCGGTTGGAAATGAATTTCCAGAACTGAGACGCAATGTGAATATATGACGTAACGTAACGTAAACGACGTTATCTGTTTTCACTCGCAAAAATTTCAGAGGGTAAGTAACTTTATGACAGGAAGATATAAACTGCTAGCGTTTAGTAGTAAAAACTTGAAAATAAGAGGATTGTTATGTGAGAATGTCCAGTTTACATTGTATGTAGTATGTCTTCGATTTTGATATGAGAATTTTAAATTCGTAATATTCCGAAAACGTATTTTCGGTTACAGATACTATAACACCAATACCTTGACCAATTATTAATGGTTTTGACAATGCGACATAAACTTGGCTTCCAGACCACCAACGGCAAAGCGAATTCATGTCAGATGCTTTAGCCAAGATAAAGCCAAGCTTGACAAAATGCTTTAACGCTTGTTGCAACTCGCTACAAATGGCAGCTATAAACATTTCCCTAATTGGCCAGTTGAATTGTGCTCATGCCACAAAGTGGTCATTTAAATTTAGATCACGATCGCACGATCACGATACGCAGCCATAAGAGGAGCTTGATAGCATGCATGGTGTGAATTGAGTGATTATGCATCTGGACAGCACAGTACAAACCAAAACGGACTAAACATCAGTTTTTAGATCAACGGCGCCCCATTGCAGCAATGCGCCCAAAACTGAAGTCTCTATTGATCAATTGAGGCTCGACGCCTCTCGCGACACTCTACTCAGCAAATGGAAACTGGAATTTCTGTTTTAAGCATTTCATTCTTGGGCATTTAATCAAGATTCCGTTTGACTTTTAATTATGACAGTTTCCATAGCGGATGCCTTTTTATTGCGATTCGATTGCTTTTGAATGAGCATTTAAAATATTTGTTGGTATTAATTGAAATTGATTTTCCACTTTGCAGCTCTTTTTGGGCAACTGTACGCGATTCAATAGAGCTTCCAAGTTACCAAATAAATTTTTTGAGAAATAGCGAGATAAAAGTGCGAGTGTGATTTTCATGCGGCTTCACACACTTCTGCTGGAATGTACATACATACTTATGTACATATGTATGTCAGCATAGCACTCAAGGAGAGCCACGAACTGACGAATTCAGGGCTTTTGATATTTTGGAAGCATTTCATTACTTGTATTAAAGTATGAAAGGAAAAATTAAAATGTTGCCCATGTTAACTTTACTTTTAAAATTTAATTAGAGACCCACATTTTCTTTGAAAAAGTGTAGATAAAACACTTTCATAGTCAGACAAATTTAAGAAGCTTTTCGCTGTAAGAATAAGATAATAATTGAGAGCGCACAAGTGCTCCGCATTGATTGATATGGATATTGTGGCCGCAAGTTAAACACTGTAAACAACTGTTATGCTGTTGCCAATGGCGACCATCAGTTGTGGATTTTGTTTAGGAACAGAAAAGATTGGAAAATTTTGTTCATTCATTTTCAGTGGGATTTTCGCCAATTTCATGAGCCAAAATTAGTGTGGTTGCATAGAATTTACTAGAGCTGAGCTTTTTGCAAATGGCTGCTGCCGAAGAAGAAGAACGCACCATTGCACTACCCTCGCTGGAAGTGGTCAAAACTGGTGCGTTGTAGTACATTTAGCCAAATGAGTTCGGATAGCATCAGCATCATCTTATCACATCACTGATCCTTTTCCTACTTGGCAAATTGCAGCACCGAAAATGTCGGCCGGCACAAATATCGACTGGCTGTTGCACGTTTACTTTGCACGTCGGGAGTTCGTGCGTTGCAAGGCCATCATCGAGCGTGAGCTGTACCGACATCTGAATCCGGAGTACCTGTACTTTGTGAAGGTAACTTTGAAATACGGAATTTTTGTTCACTGAATCCCATCCCAAATGTGAGCTCACTCACTCGGCCACACTCGATGTTACACACACACACACACACGAATAAGCTAACACTAGCAGATACAATTCAATTGTTTTCCTTTGCATTTTCCATGATCACGCTACCATGACCCGCACCCACCCGGGAGCAGGGCCTAATTGACCGTGAAGAGGGCAACAACATTGAGGCTTTACGCAATCTGCAGAAGGCAATCGATTTGAATTCAAAGAACATCGAAACCTACAAAGAAGTCGGCAAGACGCTGTAAGTGAGTTTGTGCTGCGAACCAAATGGGATTAATTCTATTTTGATGGCACGGAAAGAAACCCTTCCAAAATGCGCACCAAGTGAATTTTGTGTTGACGCAAGCAGTGCTGGAATTAAAATTAACCGTTAAGGGCAAAGCTCAAAAAACTTTAAAAGGAGTCTGAAGCTAGTTGGGAAGGTTGTCCGCAGGTACGATAGGGAAGGTGCGTTCAGTGTAGAGAAATTGCTTTAGTGGGAGGGAACATTATTATGTGTGCTCTAAAAAGCCGATTTAAGTATAGGCCGATTTTTAAGACCACCAACATACTTCTCATGGCGTAGTAAATGTGTTGGCGGGACGATATAGGACATAAAACCTTAGCTCTTTCGCCTGCATTCGATTGTAGCTGGGCATTTACCATACATAAATTACATACACAACAAGCACAAATTTTTCTCGTAACTTTGCACTTTCATTATGCCTTACAGTTTCCTTATGGGACGCTTCAATCAGGCTCTCGGTGTATTTCGCGAGGCTGAAGAGCTTTCACCTCGTGCGGATCATGAAATATTCCACTTCATTGGCGAATTACTGCATCGCTCGGCGGCCACACAAAATCAATCGGAGTTGGCTCAGCAACAAGAGGCGCAGGCCAAGGCGTACTTTCAGAAAGCCGTGCAAAGTGGCAAGAAACTGGAAAGTTTTCAACGCTTGGCCGAGATTTATCGCAAGGAGAAAGACTACGGCAAGGCGATTGATGTGCTCGAAAGTTGTTTGCTGTGAGTGATGGCGCGTGTCAGATTGAAGGCGGTGTAGTGGGGGAGGTGGGAGTGCGGTCAAAAGAAGCGCAATAAACTAAATGACCATTGAAAGTCGGCACTGGCTTGGCTACTAAATTTTCAAAGGATTCCAGCATCATGCCAAATTCAAATATTTTCATATATTTAGAAGAACTGACAAAGTTCGTTTACGCACTCAAATTCCAGAAATATTATTCTCTTTTTCCACGCAGTTTTTCTTATATTCGCTTTATCGCATTTCCGCCAACAATTCGGTGGCGCCTTAGCATACAAGCAAAAGCATCACCTCTTTCCTTGCTTCCGCCTCCAACTACGCGTCTGTACTGCATACTGCCAAGTAAAGAAATGCGTATAGATGAAGAATTACTTCCATTGCCCATTCAAATTTGTTACCTGGTTTTTGCTTTCATAAATTCTTCTCATTGTTTTTGTGGCACTCCCAAAAGCCTTTCGCCGGAGAACACCGAAGTACTCACTGAGATTGGTGTGCTCTACTTGAAAATCAACGAGACGCAGAAAGCTTTCGACAGGCTGCTGGAAGTCATTAATGTGGATAAAACTTGCCCAAGAGGATTACTGGCCTTTGGCGCTATCCTGCAGGTAGGTGAAAAACAGGCGAAACCCTTCTATTTCTCATTGGAAGCTTCTATTTGTGCCCTACTAAATGGCCGTACATGTGTACATATGAGAGAGGAATCCTTAGAGTGATTTCAATATTTTTGCTCTATGAGACTCGTTTTCGAGACAGCGTCTTAATTGAGCAAATTTTATAGTTCAAATGTACAAGAGAAACACTCAGTAACCTAATTAAATTCGTACCACCTTGGATCAACATGTCAACTCTCATAAAGGTACACACTGTAGCAGTGGTGTCCTGCCAGTTTCTTGCCAGTTTCCTGCTTTCGCGACTTTTCTTTAAAAAGCAATTTTACTTTTACAAATTCGCGTTGTATTTCTTGTTAAATCTCGTTGGTGTCGTGTTACAGTCTCGAAATGACGTGGACGGCGCCTTGGGGAAATACAAGGAAATTGCTGCAGCGGAACCGGACACCGCTGAATTATGGAACAACATTGGCCTGTGCTTTTTCAAGAAACAAAAGTTCATTGTGGTGAGTGAAAAGTGGAAAGGCACGTTTCTTTACTCTTATTATTATTTCAATGGTTGAAAAGTAACAACGGGAAGATTGAATAACAACAGCAAATTGAATTTAAGAAAGGCTGGCACTTTTAAATTACGTTTAATTACAAGGCGAATACAGAAACGAGTGCTTCATTTTCGCTCCCTCCCTCTCCTTGTAATTGAATTCCGCAAAATACAATCAGACAAAACATCATTCAGCTTCTTACCGATTCCAGGCCATCTCCTCGCTGCGCAAAGCAGTCTGGCTCTCCCCCCTCAACTACAATGCGCTCTACAACCTCAGCTTAATTTATATCAGAGGTAAGCCACATCACAGCCATCTCGGTTCGGTACTGGCAACAAATTTGATGAATGGGCTCCGAGCCAACTGCACACGCACAACAATGCCTAATCTAACACGTTCATATGTGTGTGAATGCATGGATTGCATGTGTGAATGATTGTATATGTGGAAGTGAGCGATGATGCCCTCCCTGTGCTTCGAACCTTAATGCAGACACTTTTGGATTACCTTACTCGGCACTTTTCAGAAATGCTTCTTCCTTGTTTCTATGAAAATAGAACTGAAATGCTTACCGCAGTGAAATAGGCATGAAGTTACAGCTCTTTACACTCAGATTTGCATAAGCAATGCATTACCTTGAAAGCGAGGATTTCTGCAACTACATTATCCTTGTGGAACTCTTCGCTGGCAAGTTGCAAGCATTGCAAATATTCCTACTGGGCTTATATGCATGCATGTGTGTGTTTGCTGCTGAATTCTGAAACCTGCTTCTGCTCCTGCTCCTGCTCCTGCTCTTGCTACATCATTGATTATTTACACAAATTGTGAGGGGTCCTACCCCCACACGTGTATAGCATCCCACAAAGTTAATATGCAACTTGCGCTCGGTGAATTGAATCCCATTCTGCGTGCTTTCGCTTCAAAGCAACCGATCTTCTTCATTATAAGATAAACGATGCGTTATCTGTCATTGCTGCATTTCCATTTCATTTCATAAAAGCAGACGACACCACATACAGATTCAATTATAATCAGGCAGGTTCCAGATTTCACTTTCGAGTGAAATTGACTCGAAATCGAATCGAATTCGCTTTTTGGTGTTCTGTATTTCACTTTTTACTTTTCAAATTCGACTCATTTTTGAAAATGAATTCCGACTGATTTTTCAGGTTCTAGAAACCGAATTCGACAAAAAAAATGTGAATTGAAATCACTTCAGCGGCAGAAAGTGAAATTAAAAGTAGTTGTATGAAAATGTAGGTAAATTAAAGAATATTAAAGTAAAATGAATAGAAATATGCACGATTAATTGGAAAATTTAATTTTTATGAGGAAAGCACGGGCGACCTTATGGCCTTCCTTGTTGAGAAATGGAATCAGTCCATTCAACAACTTGGTGAAAGCAAGGTCGTTGCATTGGATATCTCCAAAGCTTTTGATAGAGTTTGGCATGAAGCACTAGTTGGTAAACTAGTTGCTTACGGCATCGGTGATTGCTTCGCTCGATGGATAACGAGCTTCCTGAGCGGCCGTTCTATTCGAGTTGTGATAGACGGTATCGCTTCTAACGAGTACTCCTTAAACACAGGAGTACCGCAGGGTTCGGTCCTGGCACCCTTTCTTCTCCTTGCCTTTATCAATGACCTCTTCTCGTTGACTAAGAATCCTGTATATTCGTTTGCGGATGACAGCAGCTTTTGTCATTCATATTCATTTGCAGGTCGCCCAAGCTCTGCGGAGATTGAGAGGAAGCGACGTAATATGAATGACACACTTAACAAAGGCCTTCAATTGTCTCTCACACAAGCAAACATCCTCCCCTTTCCAAACTCCTGTGTTCATGGGTGTTAAATATTGTAGAGTCGGCAGCTCTTTATGTTCTAGGCTTGTCGATCAAATTTTATCTGCGTTTAAACGACCACATTTTCGATATTGCCAAAGAAGCTGGTAGGTGCTTAAGCTTTTTAAAGCGCTGTAAAAAATATTTTACACCGGCTGATCTCTGCACTATCTGCACCGCCTATATTAGGCCCGAAATGGAGTACAATTCGCATTTATGGGCAGAAGCTTCACGAACCCAACTGGAACCCGAATGACGAGCGGGGCCCATCGATACCACGTTTCGACAAGTATAGTAACGCTAACTCTCCTAGTAATCGAGGCTCACGAAAACGTGGACACGAGCCAAAGGCTGCCGATTCTAGTACAACAAAATATATTAAGGAGCAAACTAGTTCAATAGCAACAATTTCGCAGAAAATGAGGAAAATACTGCAAGAACGCAAAGAAAATCTTAACTACACAAAACAAATACGGAACCAATTTAAGGAAGTAAACAATTCCACGAAGAAACAGCTCTTATTGACAGCAATGATGAAAATAAAAGGCACCACATCCAAAAAATCTTTTTATTTATTTATTTCCTGTTTATTTACATTAAATTTAATGGTATATGCAACGAATGCACTCATTTTTCACAATATAAACAATTTCTGTTTTAATTTTTATTTTGTTTGACAACGGTCAGCTGATCGGAAATTCAGCGAGAAGAAAAATTATATCGAGTTGAAAATGAACATGTGAAATTGAAATCGTTCGGTTTCTAGAACACCAAAAACATTTTCACTCGATTTCAAAATCACTTTCGATTTCACTTTCACTCGAATTCTGGAACCTGCCTGAATGTTGAACAATGAGTAAACCCAAAATGGAAATAAACGTTTTAATATGTTGGCAAAAAGTTTTCATAATTCCGCAGATGGTCGGAGTGCACAGTCCCTCTTCTATTATTTAAATTAAGTTAGTAAGATTAAATGTATCGAATAAAGCTAGACAAATAGATATGTGAGCTTAGCAATATACATATCACACAATTTTTGGAAGGAAGTTAGGGGCTATCTTTGCTTTATTTTCCACGGGTCATGCGTACAAACTTCAACTCTTTTGCAAAGTTTTCATCATAATTTTATGAATTTAGATGCCTTATAAATTCAACCCTTTTGTAAAATATCAAGAAAGTTTAAGAGGGTGATTTTAAAGAATATCACTTTTATTTCATACTCATCGTGCAATGCCCCACATAAAAGCACGTAGGCAATAATATATTTTTTATGACAAAATAAACACTTTATGAAATACTGGCTATATTTTTAAATGAACTCTCGCATTTGCAGCTTGAACAAGGATAATAAATTGCCCCAGGAAATTAAACCTACACACAAAATACGAAATGTAGCTTTCGCCAAGGTTCACATAGAAATTGCAAATTAATATCCTTTTAGTCCTTCAAGCAATAAACAAAAGAAAGAAATCTATTTTTTTGTTGACTTTTGAGCACTTCAGAAATCATAATGCCCTTGCTGCAGTGCATGAGCGGATGAGGCCAGCTGGCCCGTTGGCCCGTTCCCCATGCACTTGAAAGTTTTGTGCCGCTCTGATCCTTTTTCTTCTTCTCTCTCTTCCCCTCTTTGCTTTTGCAGCGCAACAATATGCGAGCGCCTTTCACACACTCGCCGCGGCCATAAACTTGCGCAAGGACAGCGCCGAATGCTACATGCTGCTCGGAAGTAAGTCCTGCCGGTCGTTGCCGGCCGGAACTATTTTGCCGTGCAAGTTGAAGAGACAGCAGCCGCATTTAATACTCATTATTTTTAGTTTGCTTTTTATTATACACTTTTGTACTTAGCCTTTGTTGGTAGGCATTCCTGCAACACACTTACTCATATTTTGCTCCCCCTCTGCTCTCTCTTTGTACATCATTTGTGTGTGTGCACTTCCGCTTCGCTCTTTGCAGTTTGTTTGCGTAAGCTGGAGGACACCGACAATGCATTCACCGCCTTCGAACGTTCCAGCGCAATTATGTCACAAGATGGCGCTGCACGCAATCCGCTTATCCACTTAAACTTTGCCCTCTTCTGCTATGAATCCGGCCGCCTCGCCTTGGCCACCGAGCAATATAATCGTTTTCTGAGTGCCTCGCAGGATCTCCTCCTGCCGACCGATGTAAGTTTGCGTCAATTAAGGCACTTGCAGTGGATTTACGCTGTGGGCCGTTGGAAGGCATAGTCACTTGCCTGCCACTCACTGACGGCTTAAGAGTATATATGTATTTGTGTATGTGTGCTTGTGTGTAGTCGCACTAATGCAAGCTGCAATTGTCTTAATTGTCGGCCACCGTTTGTTTTAAAGTAATTGTTATTGTTGTTGTTCAACATGTAATACATACATTTGTTCCTTCGCTGTTTTCATATCCTTTTGTAGTGTTATAGTCTTTCATGTTTTGAATAAAATTGTTAGAGTGCAACGAACTTGCCACAATTTATCTGCAGTTCAGCACTAATATTTCGAAATTTTTCTTATTTGCGGTTTGACATTGAGCAAATCTGAAAGACTTTCAATTTAGATGTTTTAATAAAAGCACAAATATGCTCAAAAGTGTATAAAAATTTTACAGGGAACAGGGGTCCCCACTCAAGAAATCAAAGACCCCTCCCACCACCCAATCGAAGCTAATTTAATTCAATTTTTTTTTGATTCGATGAGAAGTTGTCGAGATATGTATTTCGATATCACAAGACAAAAACTAGCCCTGTTAAGTACTTGCCCGCTATCACACCACCACTTTTGACTTTTGACCTCTTTCTGTACCTACCTCTTTCTGCTTATTTCATATCGGCTCATCTTCTTTTCTCCTTCTACTGCATTTACTTACACCTTCTTACTCGTATGCAGCACAAGTTTCAGGCGACCAAATTGAAATCTTTTCTCAAGATTTCCACAAATAATATTTTATCATCACCGACCGATTCAAATGGAAGAGATGTCGCCAGCAAGCAGCGAGCCAGTGTTGCAAACGCAACGACAAAAGCAGCAACAGCCAGAACGGGAACCGAAAGTGGTGCTAACAACAACAAAAACAATGCTGAAGTACACGGATATCAAGACGATGGCGATGGCGAGCCATCGTCGGCTGCAGTTGAAATCCCGCTTGAAGTGAATGCCGTGGTTAATGCGGTTGGTGATGATGTTGGCGGTGAGCTTACAACAAAAACAAAGTTCGTATAACCGTCGCAGGCAGGAGCAACAGAACAGCAGCAGCAAGTGACCACCAGCAGCAGCAGAGTTGCAGTAACTGTTAGCAGCTGTTGCTGTTGCTTGTAATTGAGTTGTTTGAGCAAGAGCGAGGTAGGGGAGATGGAGAAGTACTTTACAACTGTGCAACAACTGACACTACGTCTAGCTTTTGTCTTGTTGCACAAACAGGCCGCAGGACAATCTGCTCCGGAAGTGTAAGACTATGGCTGCAGCAGGATTTGCTGTAACTCGTGTTGTTCAGTAGAGAAGGAATGTCTAGAGCATGTTAAATAAATTAGAATTAAGCAAGTTTATTGTATGTAGCACAGAGTTTACTCTTGGACATGAATAAAGGACATTACCCGTATAAAATCCATTTGTGGTCGTAATAGCATAGTTGTAAAACTTAAATAGGTCTTTGTTTTTTGCAAGGCTCGTAACAAGGGAACTCAATTTTATAATCATTATATAAATATTGGCAAATGTCGGGACTTATGGCTGTTGGGGATGTAGGAAAGCGGAATCGCAGCGGAGCATTGTTTAGCCTTGAAATCAATTTGGAAAGTCTCGCACAATCCCGGACACCATCTTCTAAGTTCGTTATATTGAAAATCTGAGTGTTCGGAAAATTTTTGGGGATTTAATTTCAAGCTTAAATACGAAACTTTTATGCATTTCGTATAAATCTGAAAGTGCATAAGAAAATGCATTCGAAAGAATCTCAGCAATTAGGAAAATTTAGAACAACTTTTATAAAAGATTTCTTTTCAGTTGTGGACAAAATTTAGTACAGAAACTTAATTTTCATTAGTTTCTTATTATGCGAAAAGTTATAAAAGGCTTACCGTTTATCTATATGTATATTAATAACCATCGCATTCCAGTTGACAAAACTTAATCAAAATTCCTTTCGTGTAAATCGATTTATTGAATTTCTCTCCTATTATTACAGTGTAAATATGTACACAATAAATATATATCATATCGTATGTTAGTTTACAAGTAAATCACACGAATTGAAACGGCGGTATATATAAAGGTATTTCGATTGACTGCCACTTTTCGATTCGATGTATTAATGAAACGAACAAATCAACTTCATTGGAAGCTTTCGCGCACAATTTTCGCGATCTACATATAATAAAACTCTGAATAAATCGTAGGAGGTATGAGTACAAAAATACCTTTATGAATACCGCAGTGAAGTTTTGCTTAGTTTCTACTTTATAACTTATAGCTTCAGTATCCAACAGGAAAATACAATTTTCTGGGGCTCACGAAGAAAACGTATTATTCTGTGGGATTGGTTAGTTCTACTTTTTCAAAGTGTCAATCGAATTCAACTGAACATACTACAACTATCCCATAGCACAGCAGAAGACTTCAGCTATAGATGCTATATTTAGATGTTGGCTAAAGAGCTCACATATACTGTTACATGCTTATGTGTGTCATATATAGAGAAAGTTGTCAAGTTCTTCAGTTAAACAGTGAACATGTTTTATAATTTAAATTGCATGTAACTTTTATAACAACATGCTGAGCGTTAATGATTTATTTAATCACACTCAGAATAAATATATTTTTATGATTTTGTGCTAAGAACGATAATAAATTTTTAATAAAAAGCGGATTACATATTTTTGTAAAAAAATTTAAAAAACGGAAATTTTTTAACAATTTAAAAGTCTGCTAGCTCAAAATTATTCCATTTTTTTTAGTTCTGATGAACGGCATACAACTTTGGGATTCCAGCCAGATTTCTTTCAATTGTTCCAGCTTTATCAAGAAAAATAGTAATTTAAAATTATTTACAATGAAAATAAAAATATCATTATATATTATTAGCATTCTACACATAAAATTTTTTTGCTAAATAAATACATATGACAACGGCACTTTGTTTTAAATAAATTCTAATTATACCTAAACCTGTAGTCTATTTAAGTTAGGAACCTAAGCAAACAAGAAATTCTTAAGCATTCTGCTCACACGCAATTTTAATATTTATACACCTTAATTACTTTATAAGTGAACATGCATAGAGACATATATATTGCACATATTTCAAGTGCATATTTATGTATCTCACGTGTTGTATATGCAATTTATGCTCATTTCGTAAAAATCTAATAATCGCGTCTATAATAGACTGTAACAATGCATCAGCAAATGTCCTTGACATCTGCAAAAGGTCGGATGACTTCGAAGTTGTATTAAATGCTCGCGGGCACCAAAAGCTTCTGCCTTTCAGCAGGCAGTAAGCCGGCTTAGCGACGCCGACGAAAGCGAAAGCATCTCAGCAGCAATCTAAGGCGACCCTCCACACCGGAGTCAAACACACGTCGTGGTGACCCTCGTCAGTCGGGTCATCTCAATGCTGCCGAAGTTCTGCTTGAAGAACAGCGACTTGAAGGTGGTGCGAAACTGCTTCGACATCAGGCCGTACAGCACGAAGCCGATGGCCGCATTGATGAGCGCCAAGAGGTCCATCATCTCGCCGAACGGCGGGTAGCAGGTGGCGAAGAAACACTTCTTCAGTATGCCTGACAGCAGGCCCAGAATACCCTGCGGGAATTCGGTAATTAGGAAGAGTATGAGCACAGCCACCAGCAGCATAGTGGTGCGATCCGTACGTCGGTCACATTTCGGCGGGCTGTAGAAATATGTAGGTGGGAAAGCCAAAGCAATGAGATTAGAATATTAGAAGCAGTTCCGACAATGGTTGTGAGTTTCTTTATAAACACCATGACCTAACAACTCTTTTTTTAATTGTTATATTTTTGATAAAAATTATGTTATCTACGTTGAAAAATTATGTAATACATAGTAGCTCTAAAATTTAAAATTGTTTTTGTCGCATTACGGGATTATTAGAAAACAGATTTCGATAAAAATATATCTACTTTTTGATCGATAAAACAATCGAGGATTTTTCATGAGCGCTCATTTTCATTTGGTCCTACTCCGAGTGGCATATCCAAATTTAATTTCAACATTTCCTACAACTTACCGCTGCACATGTCCTTGCTCGTTCAGTTGGGCGCCTTTGTTCGGATTACTGTACTCCTTCAGCTTTTGCTTGCGTCTGGAAGCCTCACACAGTACACGCACCAAAATGAAGCTGATGACGGTGAGTATGCAGCAGGGCAGCAGCTTGATGATCACAGAGTGTATCCAGAAGTTGATTCTGAGGTGAGGCAAAAGGAAAGTGGCATAAGTATTATGGCACATATCCCACAGTTCGAGCTCTTTGAAAGGCAAATATAACTGAACACAATGTTGGTGGGCACATTTGTAATCAGTTGCTAGGCTCTGCAACCATACAACAAGCAATTCGTGTGTTGGTATATTGATGGTATGATGGCATATTGTGTTTCAATTTCTTTATGGAATTTGAGACTAAAGGCTGAAGCTACCAATTACAGAGTTCGGAATTACTGTTGACAAGGTACTATTTAGTTTTTCGACATTTTCTCAGAACGAAAATCATGAACAAAACGTTCTTTCAGAGAAACACAAACAGAATAGAAATGGAAAATCATGCAAAATATGTACTTACAATAGCTTCTTTACACTGAATTTTGAAAATTTGAACAGCTTTAAGTTACTCTTGTTGGTGTAAAATCATTAACTTAAGTGGGGAAAGCAACGATTTTTCAAATTCTCTGAAGTGGCGTGTAGAAATAAAATATGACCATACCATTCGCACAGTGGGATGCGATTTCGGATAAATAATTGGCAAATAGAATAATTCCCAAAACACGAAAAACTTTAAGCTAAAACACTCGCACAGTGGGGAAAAGTGGCCGAGCAACGCTCGTTTTTTGAATTGTCCCAACAGAAACATCCATATGCAATATTGAACTTGAAGTTTTAAATCAGATATAATTCCTTATAATAAAGAGATTATTAATAAATCAGAGTATGCATGAATGGTCTGTATACTGCACTATATATAATTAAAAATTATGTGTATAAAAATGAAAACTCATTTGTATATTTGCAATATTTGATTTCAAGATTGATAGAATAGATTGATTGATTTTTAAATTGACATCATGTGCACTTAAATTGGATCACCACATAGAAAGTTGAAAGAAATAGGGAACGTTTTTCGCAAAATTGTAGCATTCCATGTGACAGAACTTTTTTTAGGTCACACTGCTAATCGCTAAATCGTTCAACATAACCTTAAGGGATTCAACTGTCATTTGGGCAATTCAGCCGACATTTTCTGTACAGTTCACAGATCAGCGCATTTGCTTGCCAAAGTGCGTATTTTACAGGAATTCTCGTATTATAACTCTTTTGCCCTTGTGTTGCGTTAGGTTGCACTCACCTGTACAGACGCGTCGATTTGTCGGCGTCCACGTGATACAGCGGCGCGATGCTGTCGGCGACGTAACGCTCGCGCACCTTGAAAACGAACAGAGTGGGGAAGCACACGATGGGCGAAATGATGAAGGAGAACATTATCGCTTCGTTGCAGTGCGACAGCAGGAACGTGGCGCACGCCCCATGCGGATGCCTGAAAAAGAGAGAGGGAAACAGTTTGCTAAATAGAAATAAAAAGAGAAGATCTGCGATTAAAATTTATTCCGCAATCTGTCAGCTGCAAATCGATGCAAGTTCTATGTTACACAGCTTCGACATGATACGAAAAGTTCAAAATGCGACCAACAATTACGGCAAATGCACTGTATATACGACCGACAGACCACTATTCGAACGAACCATATATACAAATACATATATAGTATTTACATGGGCGGGTACCACGGCGTAGCACGCTGGACAATTGCTAAGACAATAAAGTGAAACAGAAATGAAATTTAATAAAAATACAAAAGAACAAAAATAAGTGAAGGAGAGATAAAATTCAATTTGACTAAACTACTTAAAATGTGGCAAATTACTTGAGACAGACCATCAATTGTGGACAATAACAATCCCAATCCAAACAGCTTTTAAGCAAACCGAAAACAGTAGACAGATTTACAAGAATAGAAATATACAATGCTTGTACTAGTAAGGTTAAAAAACAAAGCCGAATAAAAGCCGCTCGCTGCGGTAGGGATGTGAAAGTAGCACTGGGTACTCGATACTGTAGCCTTTTAGGTACTCAAAGCTCAAAGTAACAGTAGAACTGGGAACTCAACGACTTCAGTCAGATAATAAACGGGAATGCATAGCTTCAAACGCAACTACAGCATGATCTCACGATTGCTCTAAGTTCAAAATTGGGTGTTTTGATAACAAAATCAGTTGAGGCTTTTAAGAAAATCAAAGCTGCGTTTTTCAGACATAAAAATATACATGTATGTTATATCTACAAAGTGAAACTTTTTATATTAAAAATTAGTGCAATTATGACATTTATTCTTTCAAATGAGTATAAAAATAACACTCCAGAAAAAATATATACAAAGTTCCAAAATAATTTTCTAGTAACTTTGAACTCAGCTTACTACAAATGTTTCTGTTCCTTATTCAGTTCAAAAATACAACAAGCACACACAAGTTAATGCGAGAAAGCTAGGCCTAAGGCCACACGGGCTGTTGCGCCAATCAATTAATTATTATGATTGTTTTTTACATGCCTTACCCCAACGCCGAAGATATACAGATATACGTATCTCAAGAGTCTATTTGAGAAAAAACTTTTAAGGCTTTCTTATCGTAAAATTTTCAGGAAAATCATTCCATTTCTGAAGCCAAGAAAACCAAAGAAAGCAGAGAGAGGAACGAGTATTACCAAGTACCCTACTGAAGACGACCGAGTGGCATGGAGTACTCATTGACATTTCACATCTCTACACAGTGAGCCAGCCTGGTTGGCAGCTTTATTAACAACTTACCTTATCGCCACGTAACGCCATATCGCCAAGGTGACCGTCAGGCCAATGGATATGGTGTGCAGTATCTGCGTGAAGTGCATGTGAAAGAGTATAAAGACGGCCCACGCGTAGCTAAAGTCCTTTTCGTCTGCAGCGCGCAAAAGGCAAACGTTTTATTACACAGGAGTCAACAACGCTCGAAATACTCGCACGAGTCGAGTTTTCAAGCTGAACTGAACCTACCCGGTTTCATGTAGATGTATTGGTACGAAGCAAACGGTATGTACTCAATCATCACAAACATATCTGCTATTGCCAGCCATTTGAGTATTTTGTTGATGGGCGCCTTGGCCATGTCCTTCTTCGTGAGCACAATTATGTTCAATATGTTGGCAATTGTCCCGAAAATACAAATCTGCAAGTAAATATGCACGAAACAGAACAGCATAAAAATATATTTGACATAATAGAAGAATAGGAGCTTGAGCACTTCAGCTGGAGTAGTGTGGCATTTGGGCGTATGTCACATCCATATCCGTTTCCTGTTAGCCATTCATGTTTGCTTACTATGAATTTCCGCTGCCCAAGCTTGTTTTTTTTTCTGAGACAAAATACACCGTGAGAATATGGATTTTTTGACAAAGCAAACAGTTCCAAACACCCTTAAATCTGCTTGTATCGCCCAGTTATTGTAGAAGGGTATTTCGGACTAAAGGGTGTTTGCATCCTAGCTCTCTCTAACTATAGTCTAACCCTTGTAAATCGCTCCTTAGGAAAATAGGTCAATTACTGTGCTTGTGCTGTAGCTCGATGATAGATGAAAGAAGAGGATTTCAGTCGGCACAGGTGGATCAGGTCTTCTTCGTTAAGGGAGTAACCCCAAAAGTTTTCTTAATTGAAATCGAAAGTTAGCTTGAGTCCCCTGGAAGAACATTATCTGATTCGATGCAAAAAGGAATAATCATAATTGAGTTGTCTTGCTGGAGAAGTGACTGGCGTAAAAATGGCCTTTTAAGTAAGTATGTTAATAAGTTTTGCTATGCAGAAGGTGGCTTCTTCCAAATGCGTTTACAAATAGCTACATAAAATAAGAAATATTTCCTAGATGTAAAACATGCCCTCATGAAAATATGAAAAAACATGTAAGTTAGCATTTTTGTTAGGAAATTTTGAGCATAGAAAACTTGTCTATGGGCATTTTGGTGCTCGTATGTGCCACGCACTATCAACATCGAATACCTTCATTTAAAATGCATTCATTGCTCATCTGTAATATATAATATTTTTGAAAGAAATTTCTATTCTTCTATAGGAGTCAGCAGTTTACTTGCGTAGGCAGACAAAGCGTGTTCACAGAATTAAGAGCAGCAAGTCCTTCGCTTAGTTGGAGCGTTGCTTATTTTTTTCTGCATTCTATTCATGCTTGCAAACAGCAATACGAAAACACATGTGAATAAACATAAGTCACTGTCGATATTCTTCACTACGTGTAAGGATATCAACGCTCAAAGGATAATAAAAGCTTAGTTTCCTTGAACGCTTTATTAAATATTTTCTCTTTATTATTTTCACAATATACCCATGTGCACACAGTGGTGGAGAAAATATTATCAAAAATACTTGATTTCACAAACATTTATTAGAGAGTTTTAAAAGTTGTTTTAATGTTAATCGAATGCTACAAGTTTATGAAAATTCTTTTCAAATTATGACAACCTTACCTCAGCTAATTCTATTAAATATGTCTTGGGATTCCTCAAGAAAAAATAATAAAAATTTTATAATATGAAATATACACATGTATATGCTTATATTATAAATTTTGCATTACTTTGTAACTGTCTTCTTAGTATCAATTGTTTTGGCCGTAGATGCCTTGGAAGCTCACATCACACAACAATTTGCAAAATATTGATATTATCATTTCTCATGCTGGCAGAGGGAAATAGAATTTATTTATTAATAATTTTCTCCACCACTGTATGCTGCGTTTGAGTGACTGTATGTACACAAGCAGCTTAAAGTTCGCCGCTTATCTTGCATTACAAAAGATTTAGCCATCTCAAAATCACGTTGAAGAATATCTCGCTATCACGCCGGCTACGTCAGCTCCAGCGTGGGCTTGTTATATTCATGCATCCCACAACAGCTCACGAACAAATATAGTAAGTCGCATTGGAAATATCAGAATGTGAATTTGTTGGTGGATTTATGCGTTAATGGCAGGAATGCATGAAAAACGCTACACAATTTTCGATCTCCACTCGTTTGCATGGAAACTCTGTACAAAGAAGTTTGCTGGCATCTTATAAAAATTAAGTTAAAAATTTGTTCCATTTGTGGAAATCGGGAACCAAAATTTGGTCTGTCGAAAATTAAAATGGGCATAAAAGTGTAAGGCCGTAAAGCTACCGATTTAGGTTTCATATTACTGCATAACTTATGGGATAAAGCAAAATGTTAACGGCTCAAATATGGAATGCCTACATTCCTCCGAGCTTTTAGAAAAGAATATCATAAAGGCTAGGAATTCCAACTGGAGGAGGCGCGTGCGTGGCAAGGTTGCCTGCAGAGAAGCCGTACGTCAAGTCGTAACCCGGTAACGGATTGTTCTGAACAGTTTAGTAAGTAATTAAGTAACATATTTACCTTGATCATACAAGTGCTCGACCCAAATTAGCAACAATTTAAAGCTTGACTTGTGCTTAAGTTAGAAGCACTTTTAAGTTAAAATTTCAACGAAGCTATAAGAGCACGGCTATCAAATGTCTGGTCATTAATAATTATTAAAAATGGCAGCATTTTGTAGCAGGACGCCAAAGAAAAGTAAAATTGACATAAAATGGCATAGAATGCGAATGTCCTCCGGATTTCCGGCTTATGCTGGCACAGAATCGACGCACAAATCGTAATTTACTGTTCACGAAACAAAGTCTTATTAAGTGTTTGCTCTTCTCTCCAAATGGCTGCAAATAATTAAAAAAAAAGTGCCTTCGCAAAAACTGTGAAATGGGAAGTTTGAAAAGGGTCTAGCTAGGACACAAAGGCAGGATTTTAATGAAAAATAAGCTAAAGGTTACGAATACAATTGCATGCGCCGAGATTACGGAGGGGGTGCTCACACTCAAGCGTGTCGCATGCGAGTCTGCATGGCACGCAGCGTTGACAACATTGGAAATGTTACAATATGCACGGAAAAAATGTTCCAGGCTGGCATAATCCGCGAGTAAATTGAATTAGAGCAACGTTGCTGTTGGGACTTGCCACCGACAACAGTTCTGAAGCTGAAACGCCGGAGTCTATTTCCGTTGCCGTTGCCCGAGCAACGGGATCCCACTTACGGCTGTTTGGATGTTTTCAAACGACAATCGTTTTGCTTGTGTAATTACTTCTGCTCCGGCATTATTCATCTTCTTCATTGTCAACACTAGACTCAGCGCATGGCTCATAGCTCATTTTGAAAATGCTTCGAGCGCATAAGTTAAGACATAATCTGCGAAATGCGTTGCAACTTGCTAGGGAAAAACGAAAACCGTGAAAGAAATATCTGTGCGAAAGCGGGCGGCACGAAGATTTTGTTATTCTTGCTACTTGGTGCTTGCCAGCGACAAAGGCTTCCAAAGCGGACTACCGACTATACTGTGTACATACATATGTCAAGGCGAATGGGAAAAGTCGGACGAGATAGCTGGCACTTTGGCTTTCGCAAACTCAAGCTCAAGCTCAAGTGAAGTGAAGCATCAGCATTACAGATGCTGGAATCGGAGACGTGGAGATGTGAACTTTTTCTCTATAGCCCCGATTTTATGCTATTATAATGCCCACACCGAATTACAATTATTACAATTTGGGATGAATATGTACTTACCAGCAATGCCACGTAGCCGTGCACGCCATTGTATGCCTTGAGCAGCTGATACAGCTCGCCCTTGCAATAGTCCTGGCACTCTTCCATGCCGGGATAGAAGCTATGATTACGCTGGGCATTGTAGCGCTGCATGTACTTCAGGAACTCTTGCAAATCGGCTTGTGTGATTTTCAAATCATTCAAGTTGGTAGCATTGAAATCCTTGGGCAGATCCAGCGAGGCCATTGTGTGTCCGGTTGTTGGCGCCAGTAGTATTATGTCTGACGTCATTTTGTCGGAGGTGTAACGAAGAAATTCAAAATGTAACTTTTTGGGAGGGGTAATGCAGCTGGAAGGGGTTAGCTGAAATTCAAAAGAAAATGAAAAGTGTTAATTTGGGGACAACACATTTTTATACACTAAGATGATCATACCCTAAATTGTTACGGCTATCGTTCTAAAAATATTGCTGAATTTCATATAGACGCCTTTATTTTACTAACAAACGATTTTGAGAAAAGCTTGCAGAGCTAGCACAACAAATGCGTGCTTTGTAACGCTCAGAAGAGTTAATATATCCACAATCAAAACATTATCGGAGTGTGTGACTACATAATTTCAGAAATTAAAAAAGCTCATTGACGGCGATTAGTCAGCGTGTTGCTATCTACTTTAACTTTTCTCACCCTATTTTCAATATCCATTGTAACAGTCTCACCAGCCAAAAGTTTCTAGCGAAGAGTTTCGACGTGCCTTGCACATTTCCTACAAACTCGTTAGAATTAAAATAGCTAAGTTTGTATTAAAATCACAGCTGCTTATAAAAACTATTTTTGCTACTATTTGCTATTCAAAATTTAGTAACGCACATTCTTTAATTCGTCCAACAAATATCTGGCAAATGTTTCGTGCAGCTGAGGTACTCAGAGGAAGGCCATAACTAAATGCTTGCAACACTTTGCTAACATGTCAAATAAATCTGGTCGACTACATTAAACACGTTTCAATCCCATAAAAATTTTGAATTTATGCCTATAGCTTTAATTTCCATAAAGCGCGTCCGTCAAGAGATTCGCACGTAACCAATTAGAAGCGGCTGTTAAATGCAAATTTTCTGATTTGCATTCCATTGACAGTAGCTGCAGTTTGAGCTTAGCAGTGCAATTGCTAGTTTAGCCAAATTGAGCTTGACACCTTTTGGCGCCACATTACAGGCACAAACTCGTATATAAGGGATAAATATTTAATTAATTAATTGTCAATTTGCAAGGGACCTAAAGGATCTCAGGAAATTGTTCTTGAAGAGTGGGGCTGGTTTTAATTTACCCGAAGCGTTGCGAAGCTAGCAAAATGTGGTATTAAAAACAGTAACTTGAAGTAATTTCGCCAACTCTTTGCTGTACTGAAATATTCATGAGCTTTCGCTGTGGCGTAAAATATTTCATATCTTCTACGGTTCACAGCTTCACCGTGACAGACCTGCAATGATTGTGGTAGCAGCTTTACTTTTTAAGTGCAGCAGACAGAAAAATATACCCATGATACTTTTTGTGCTTCATTTTCGCACAAAAATCGATAAAAATTTGTGAACTCTTGCAGAAGAGAATCTTCTTAGAAGGTTATTTAAAATTGTTGCGATATGATTCACAATTCAAGAGATGCCAGCATAGCAAGCCAAATTATTTGGAGGAACAGCTTCGCTTGTGAATGTTTACTTATTCCTTGTTCAATGTCATTTTGTAAATTTGAGTATGCAAGATATACATATGTACATACATGCATACACACATATGTAAGTAGCAGATATTGAAACCGAACAAATTTTCTTTCGATACTGATTCCTCTTCGTATAAATTGTATATACATATGCACATATATTAGTTGAAAAAATTGTTTCCTCACAGCGAGTTTGGTTTAGTAGGGTTAAGTGTCAAACGATGCTTAAGCATCAGACGCAAGTTCCTCGAATAGCGCTAAAGCTACCAAGCGTGAGCTCAATTAAGCTTATATAGAGGTTATATATTTTTGAAAAAGTCGCTCGAAGATCAAAAGATCTGCATAAAACTTAGCGAATATTGGACTAACGCAAATAAGTTCAAACCGAAGAAGATGTATTATATAATAAAATACGTAAATCTTGTTTGTTCAAACTATACTCATCTCTACTAACAGAAACTTGCGACTTCTGAGCTAGACTTAAAATCCATCATCCACTGTAGCTTCATTTACAGCTCAAGTGCAGACGATAAAGAAACATTACTCGTACCTTTCACAAAACTGCGAGGGGACAATTACAAGAAAATGTAACAAACTAATTACAGGGCCATGTGAATATTTCAGGGGACATAATTAGGCGAACGCCAGCATGCATACCATTCTATGTCCTTATATGCGTATTTGTGTGTGTGCGACAGTTGACAGCATTTGCAGGCCATTTGCCAAGAGCACTCATTAAGAACGACAGGTGAGAGCGCAGGTGGCAAGGCTGTTTGCTTCGACCAATTAATAAGGCAGCATTTAGAATGGCATCAGTCAGAAGTGTGCCTGCAGGCGAACGGGTTGGCAGCACGCCAGAACCGCAACTGCTTACCCGCATCAGTTTCCCGCTGTTGCGCATTCCACTCAATGCCTTCTCAGGCCTCAACACCTGCGCACATTTGTACCTGTCAAACTTGCCACAGCGCCGAAGTGAAAGGCCCTCTGCCAGCAGTATCAATTTCGGTTGCATGTGGCATCCCTGTTACTGGCGGCGCACATGTCAACTGATCGCCTAAAAATCCGAATCTGCGCTTATCGCCTTCATCTTGCCAAATGGCAATCACTAGCGCTGCCGCGCTCAACAGGCAAGATTTGGACATCTCGGCCATACAATGGCGATTATGTGTGCAAATCGGCCAATTTAATTGCGCTGTGTTGGTGTCACTTGCTGCTTGTGCGCAAGTGTGTAGGTGCGATTATTCACTTTGAATGTGGTTTTTAAAATTTGCAGTCTCGTTTATCAATGACAGTTTTCCAGCTGTCATATCTGTAGCATGCTTTCATTCGAGCCGTCAATCAAGCGCATTTGTCATGTAAACGACTTTTCAAATAATTTTTTGCTTGTCTGTATTGGCTCAAACATGCAAACTCGTTCATTCTTTATGCGTCCATATGTGGCTGGTTGCGTTCAGGAATAAGCGGGGTGAGCAGGGGTAAAAACTTTGTCTGCTCATACAATATTCCTTGTGGACTAACTAGAATTGTGTTTTAACAACTTGAAATAATTGAACGGATGCTTGCATAACCTACATACATACATACATGCAAATATAGGTATGACTTCCAAATTTGATACTGCAAACATCATATTTGAGAGAGAGAGAGAGTGATGACTCGCGCTTAAGCATCGCTTGGCACTTAGCTTAAACGGCTTAAAACGGACCCCCGTAAAGAGGCAGGTCTGCTCCTCTTTTGAAGTTTCCTGCTGGAGACGCTCATTTAAATTGCTTGTCAGTTAGCATCGCTGGTGCCGTCATTCATGCCAACCTCAAAGCAAGCGAATGCATATAAGGCACTGATTTATGTAGCACATATGATAATCAAATTAGCAGTGTCACCGATAGGTGCTGCCACCGAAAGCTGTTGCCACCGATGGCGAAACGCAGCTGCCGCAACAGTTCATAGCTGCGGCTCCTACTCAAAGCAGAAAGCCGCCGTTCGAGTTGGCTCTAGAGTAATTTTAATGGGACTTTAATTGGGCGTAGCATGCGAGAATTTAATTTATATTGCATGAGCAGACTTTGCGTGGATATATACAACGAAACCGCAAGCATTTACCATACATTATAATGGCCAGGTAGCGGCGACAGACAATAATCACGATAAATCAGAAAATGTCAACAAGGCGCACCGCTGAAAATTTACCAAATTGTCCAAGCCGATTGGCGAGTCGCGCTCCTATAATAAATCAGTGCAAAACAAATGGCCGGCAGGTGTAACAGCGGCTTAAGAGCCGCAGCGGGGAGGGTATTACTGGATGGACAGACGCTGACGCAGCAAAGAAAATATTGCAGCAACGTTTTCGCACGGCTCTAATGATTAATTATGGCAAAATGGATTGAAACAATTTAAACTTTTATTGCGGCGGGCAATTTGCCGTGAATCAGCGAAATGCGCCCATCAATTAACAGCGAAGTTAAGCGAGTTAGCACGACTCCTTGTTGCATTAAACGAGTTGATGGCAATATGATGCTGGCCACGTAATTATAAGCTGCCACAAGTTGCACGCGCCATTAAAGGTGATTAAATTGGACGTGAAGTCGGTGTTGAGATGCGGTCGCAATGAGTAAAAATGTTCATTAATATGCAGAAATTATTTGACTTTAAATCCGAAATTGCAGGAGGAGTTCATAATTTTCTCGCATGAAATTTCACCCGATTTCTAATATTTTGTATATTCAATACAAGCATACCGTATCCTGAAAACCACGAAGCTGTAGAAGCCAGGAACATACATAGATTCAATGAAAATAGCGACAGTTTCTGTGCCATATTCAAAGAAGAACTTATATGCAGAAGTTTAGTAAAATCATGGCATAATTCGAGCTCCAAGCAATTCTCAACCCCCGCATGACTCAGCTAGTAAGGATCTCCGCCGATTATCAGCAGCGTGACATGCTCAAAGCGAATCCGTCCCACTGCTTTTCAAAAGCTTTTCATTCTTCAACGTGCACTTACGTGCACGAGCGCTTCCCTTTGAACCGAAATGATTGTAAATTTGCAAGTTTTTTGCGAGCTAACGTTAAAAATGTTGCAATTTTGAATCTGTTGTCAACTCTCGCTTGAATGCACTCACACGCGCATATGTTTGTACATATACATATATTCGAGATTCTTTCTTGTGAGATACAGATGCAGGCGAGATTTGCGAAAACACTTTACAGGAATTGCGATTGATTGAGTTAAGCTGATGTGGCTTGCTGCTTTTTGCCACTTGACTGCAATTGCATTGCTGTGTTGTTGGTATTGTTGTTGTTGTTGTCGCTGCTGTTGAGTTGCATCACTGCAAATTTTGTATATCAAGCGCTGCAGTTGTCGATCTCGCTGCTCGCCGCTCGCTTTGACATATAGTCCAGTTCGACGAGCAGACAACATTTTTATTGCCGCCGCCCGTGTCAATAAACCTGTCTGTACACAATGTAGGGCAGCTGGGCATGTAGCCAGGGGCCAATTAGGGGCACAAGTTCCTCCCCCCACAAAATTTTAGCATAAAAACATGCTTTATCATTTTAATACATAATATAGGAACACACTCACATTCGCAGAAGAAAGCTTTCAATATATTTTTGAAATGTTTTATTTGCATTGTGCACTTCTCCCTTCCCCGGAAAAATTCTGACTCTCCACTTGCCTGCTATGTGGAAATGAATGGCACGCCACTTGCCACCACAGTGTGCCTCATTTTCGCGACAGCACCGCGTCAAATTAGTGCGCTGAATTGCACCGGAGGCAAAATGTGAGCAGCCGCGCACAAGGACGACGTTTGCAGGCATGTTTTGTCAGCTCAAGTTAAAAAATTTACATTTAAGAGCTTACAAATTAACGGTAGGTTAATGTAACGTATGTGTGCTTATATAATAAAAGCTTTTAGGTATTAGTGTGGCAACCTGCTACGCTTAGCTACGTTGCTAATTACTGTCTTTAAAGGCCAAAAATGATAACGATCGTTGCTACGAAGTCCTGATTTTGTATCGAAATTGGTGGTTTCCTAAGCCAAATCGCAATGGCATGATTATTGCCAAAATCGCCCATTACTCGGCCTTGAATATGCTTAACAGCCTAAACGTCCAATTTCGTGGCTGACAAGAGCCACTTGTCACGTGGATTTAATTGAATAATGGAAATAACGACGAGAGCTGAGCGAGGCGGCTTGCCAGCTGGATGGGGCGGGAGGGGCTCGGGCGGGGCGCAATTATGCAGATTAATTACAAGCTCAAGACACTGTGCCACGCATGGCTACGCTATAGCGGGGCAGCTGGAGAAACTGGAGAACAGTTGCAGCCCACTGCATGTCAATGGCTCAATTACAGTTATGCATTCCGCACAGCGAACGGGCATGGATAGTGGAAAATGAAAATGAAAAAACAAATATTTCGTTGAATTGACGCAGCGAACAGAAAGCCGCTTTTAATATTAATTTTTTCAGCATGCAATGCATCGGAGTGGCATTCCTCAAAAATAGCCGCCGGCGCTTTTCCGTGCCATATCACCCAACTATGTGCGTCTTATGTTTGCGCCGTTAATTGATCTCCTGCCAAGTTCCTGGCGTTTCTTTTATAGCCCGGTCGTCCGCTCCATCCATCTACGCAACGAGGCGTTAAGTTGCGCTGTAAACTTGGTGCGTTTAATTAACGACAGGCATTAAGCACTCATCCTACCCGTGCGCCGTCTCCAACATGCCTATGTATTGTACATATAAGCCGCGTGCTGGCATTTTCATTGTCATGGCTTTATGGGCATTGGGAAAAGGCCGTCCACGGTATTGATGACAATAATAGCAGCAGATGGGGATGAAATAAATAAATGACAGGACTTTCGCCATCTCGCTTTTATCGCTACTCACGTACGGACATTTTTTTATTTTTACGTGCGGACAATAGCGTTGTGAATTCCAGCAGATACTGCCTGCTTCTTCCAGTAGCAGATTATTCAATTGTGATGAGTATTCAGTTTTAATGTGTATGTATTTTGCCAGAGGGCAAAGTGAAATGAGCGAAATATGAATGATTCTAAGCCGACTTATAAACGAAGCCTTCGATATGCATGAAGCCTTGGCAGTAATCTCAATTTATATCCAAGCTACTAGTTCATAGAGCGCCAGTTGAGGATTATGAGGATATGACACACACATGCCCAGCAATGAACAAAACCAATTTAAATTTGACTTAAAATTCGTGTATATTTTATTGTAAGGCATTATTTATTGGCGCATTTATGTTCACCGTAAGTTATTGTAAAAAGTAATTGAAATATTTAAGCGGCGCATTGCAAAAGATTTTATTTATTTGGCGAATCGTAGAGATTTGTTAGGTGGGCCTCGGCCGTTCGGGAAAATTGCAAATATGCAAAACTGTACTGCCAGCTGTCAGGCTCGTTGCAAAATCCATAAAATGCATGCCTATGAGAAATGAAAAGTAATTCCGCGCAATTGGCGAAATAAGGCGTTAAATCGAGACAGCCTTTTAAGTGCAACGAGCGACATGCCGCATGCTAACCTGCCACTTGGAGAAAAAATCACTTTGGGCGTGTGAGAAGTGGCGTTAAACAAGTTCCATGCGGATTCAAAGATTGTTTACGCCACTTGCTCATGCCACTTGCACGCCCTCCTCCGCTGCTCCGCATCTAGTGCTGTTGATGTTGCTACGATAAATGAATGATTTGTGCTGTTCATTAAATGTTCTTTTTCATTTGAATTAGAGTTGCCACTTTTGTGCCAATATCGCTGCCCCAGCCTGAGTCGCCTCCATTCATGCCTATGCATGAGCTTGCTCTGCGGCGGCGGACCTGTACGCGTCTTTGGCACTGGCTGCGTATCGGTTCTCTGTCTGCGTACGTGTGGGCCAAAGACGCCAAAGCTCTGGCCGTCTGTCTGTCTGTCCGTTTATTTTGTCAAAAAAATGCAGCTGCGTTTGTGTGTTTGTATGTGCGTGTGGCTAGTTCGATCTAATGCGTGCCGTTGCAGGCGTTTCGGCCGCAATCGCTATAAATAAAGTAGTTCTGCTCGCATTTGTTGATAGTTTGAAATTAGACACACTCAAGTCGTGCCATTTTGACAGTTCGTAATTTCATTCGCTATACTCTGGAGTGTCCTTTTTGCCGCCAAACAATGAAAATCGCCGTAAGTTCTTGCTTGAAGCACGCTATTTATTGTAGGCTATTGTGTTTGTGATTGGAAGTGTTTTCCATAAGTTGCGTGTACCATACAACATTCCCCGCTTAATTGAGTCAGCTGAAAAGCAAAAGCACTGGTGCAGTTAACGAACAAAAATTGCTCACACTGTGTGTTTAAAAATAAATTACAATTGCTACATTCCATTCTTGCCGGATGCCTTTCTGCATACACATTACTCACGCCTGTGCTTAATCGCAGCATGCTTTCCATTTTCATTAAACGAAGGATGCGTTTGCGCTCCTGGCAATTAACTTTAATAAATGCGGTTGTCCGCAAAGGACTGCAAATTGGAATCGCTTGAGCGAGCATGCCGACTGCAAAAATAATTGTAATTAAATTGCGACAAACGGGACAAAGGCAACCACGCGACTATAAATTAGTCAAATGTATAAATTTTAGTTAATTAATTGCAAGTGCCGGCAAATTGCTGGCAACAAAGAAGCCGCAAACCAAACGCCACACATCGAAATAACGAAGCCACACAGAGCTAGGACTCTTTAAACTCATTGTGCTGCCTCGTCAGATATAAAGTCAAAAGTTTGATTTACAAAATGGACAGTTTCGATTGCCCCTCAAGTAAAGAGATGCCAAATACTTGATTACTCTTTGTAAGGAGTCCATATATCGCCTTGAAGACTACATACTAAAGTGAGGCGAGTGTGCAAAAATCACATCACGATAATCACGCATGATATCTTTTATGGAAAATCAGTTCAGGCGCGATCACTATTTCACGCGCTCATCTTTATCACATGCACGAGCTTCTTTAAACGTGGTGTTGGGATTACGGATTTCAATAATGGAGAATTTCTCAAATCCCTTGATATTCCCCAACAAAAATTACAGACATATTTGAATTCGTCTACGTTTCTGTTTTGCAGCTGATTCTGCTCATTGCCGCCAGCGCTGTGCTCGCCGCTCCAGTCGAGGATGCTTCGGTCAAAGAGAAGCGAGGCCTGACTCTCGGTCTGGGCTACCACGCACCGATTGTGACGAGTTCGTACGTTGCTCCAACTTTGGTGCACCACGCTCCCATCATCTCGCATGCCCCCATTATTTCGCATGCTCCTATCATTTCGCACGCTCCTATCATTTCGCACGCTCCTATCCTTTCGCATGCTCCCATCGTGGCGCACAGCCCCTACTCGTACCATCTGCCGACTCTGCACTCTTATAACCACTTCTAAGGTGCACATCAGTCGAACACAACAAAACAATAACGGCAGCAACAGCAACAACAAATAACCAAAACAACACAAGCACAATGCAACTGCCTCTGGAGTGCGAGCATGTGTCAGATGGAGGGGACGAAGGGACCGCCAGGGGGTCTTTTTTCAGCAAACTCTGCATACAAACTCTGAAGCATGTTTAAAGTTTTCGAAATTTTTTCGGATATTTGTTTTGTTTAAAGAGTTATGTAGTTTCTTATGGCAGCATAATTATGAATTTAAAAAATAATTTCGAAGTATTTTAGTTATTTTATTTGCTTTCACAGTTATTGCTTGTACATACATATCTCTATAGATGATAAAGTTTATAAAGAAAACTAATAAAGTTACTTGCCATTTTCGGCAAACCAAAAAATTTCAACTGTTATATACTTTCCGAAGATCTATTCACTACAAAGAAGTTGGCTTTTGAGCAAGTTGGTTTCAAAACAAAGAAAGGTGGATAATTTTTCTTCAAAGTCAAAATTCCTCTAATTAAGGTACAATATAATGACATAAATAGAACTGCTGTGCAGATACGACATACGCTTCCTTGGAACGATCTGAATGCTTCAACGGATTTCCATTTGAACTTTACAAGAAATTGCACTCTTTATCTACATTTGACAGCAATTGCAAATGTCAATAATCCACATTCTACAGCATTTAACAATTCTAATTCCAAGTCATTAAATCTGCTTTAGAAATATGAAATGGCAAGTTAGCAATTAGACTCAATTGTTGGCAGCAATTTGAAGCCGTCGTCAAATGGAAATAGTTTGCTTAAATATGGTGCACAAATGAATGCCAACAAGAAGGAATGAGCAATAATTGCACATAATCCGTACTAACTTCGAGTGCCTCCTTCATTCTTCCTGCTCAACGATCTCCAAGCTACGGCACGGCCTCTACAAAAGTGGCACTTAGTACGGGCTCCGTTGGAAACACACATTCCCGCTGCCACACTGCCGCATATCCTTCCTGCAGATGTCTGTTGTTGCTGTCACTGTCGCTGGTGTGGATGCGGTTGCTGTTGCCAATACAACTGTTATTTCCTTTTTAATTGCTATTGCCAGCGGAGGGGCACATTAGCACTTAAAAAACTAATAAGTGCAACGTCTACAGCAACAGTAGCAGCAGCAGCAATCACGACAGTTGCAACAACGATAGCCAGCAACAGCAACATCAGCAGAATCAGAGGCAATTTAGGGATTTCTCAAGTGGCATTAACCCAATTTCGACTTACGACAAGTGATTCTTCATATGCAATCGCACACATATACACACACTCTTCCACGCACGCAGCCCGCTCGTTCCCTGCATACTTAAAGGGGATTTAAGTGTAAGCTGCTGTCCTCAAGCTTAATCATCGCATTTATGATGTGACAGCAGCTTCAGATTTATGACATGGCCATTCCAAACCAACTCAATAATTTGACGCTTTACGGAAAGCTCTGTCTGGACTACTAAATTCATAATAATGGGACATCACTCCCACTCCACTATTGTCATCTAGAAGAAGTGCTTAAACAGATGTAGTGTAGCGAAATACCACCACTTTTAAGTAATCAATAACATTCGAATATAATATATTCTATGATTATGCATCTATTTTTATCAATATTCAGATTTTCGGCTATTGTTTTATAATGAAATTTCAGGACAAAGGCTTAAGAAGATAAGGACCAGCAGGAGTGTCACTGAAGAGTAGACGAAGAGCAATGTATGCTCTACTTCAATGTTGCATTAATCAGCTGAAACCCAACCTACCTTGGTATCAAGAAATCAAAGAGAGCACCGAGCACTCAAAGAGCACCGGCATATCAAGTACTCCATGAACTCCCACGTGTGCATGGCTTTGTATATTCACATTTTCCTCTATGTTTGCTCCACATAGGATACATTCCCGCAGCGAAAACAACGCAGAAGCAACAAAAACTCACATGAAAAACGAGAGCGCAATAAATTGGACCAAGAATCCTGCAAACATTTTTCGCCATTGCTCTAGAATTGGCAATTTCGAAAAAAATTACTCACTATCTGTGGCGTTGTATCTCTTTGTGCGGCATTTGGACTGTGACAGCCAGTAAAAGTATCAAATAAAGCACTTTATTCCGAAATTCTTGATTTACACACACACAATTTACGCACATCATACATATGTATGTAAGTATCTCTGACAAAGGCCATTTCGTCCCTGTCGCCTGGCCTGCCCTTGTATCTGTGCTGTGTTTGTCACTGGCATGGAAGCCTTTTCCACACGCACTTCCGTCGCCACTGCTGCGTGCTTCGACCCGGTAGGAAATCATGACAATCATGATGGTAATGTATACAATGATAGTACCATAAATGGTAAAAATACATTTTGATGAAACTCCATAATACGTTTAAAACTGGTAAAGGAGTATTAAATATGTCCACATTTAACATGAACTTCTTCAAAATGGTTTTTATACATTTGACATATGTATGTAAAACCATTCTCCAATTTTTTTGGATGCGCCCTTAACATGAGCAATAAGTTATGCTAGAGTTTCCAAGTGTGAATACAGTCCGATCGGCTTGTTTCGAAAATATTGGACAAATCGGAGCTTTACACAAGCGCGACGTCGTTGATTCATTTCCAACTTGGTGGTGCCCTTGTGCGTCTGTTTGTGCCTATGTTTGACTGCGTCTGTTGCTCTGCCACTGCCTATTCTATTATTGTGTGCTAGTTTATTGAGAAGGCGTATGTATGTATGTATGTGCGTGCGACTTTGCTTGTGTGTTTGGCTTGCACTTGTGCTTTGGTTTGTGTGCGCTGCACGCCAGTGACCAATTATAAGTATACCAAGAATGACTGTCAAATACTTCCCCAATTTATCCAGATTTGCTCAAACTATAATTGACATGCCACTTAATGTGTGAGGTGTGTGCATATTTTTATGTGTGTGTTGGTATCGTAATTTCCAATTGTTCGCTATCAAATTGCACAATCAGTGGGCTGTCAGGCTGTCAGGCTGTCAGGCTGTCAGAGGCTGAGTGTTTGCGCCATTTTGTCATGTCATATCTGGGAGCCGCTGCCTGATTTGACCTTGGCCCTCGCTACTTGACAGTAAAGCAGAAATACTCGTACCCATTTTTCATACATTTTCAACAGTCCCTTTCATACAATCGATCTGCGTGGGAATGCATTGTGAAACAACTTGCTGTCTGAGTGGGCAAAATGGCGGCACTTTTATCATAAAATAAGTGATGCTTAAATAAAACCATTGACAGAATATAATAATAAATTGCATTACAAATTCATGTTCCTAATGCGACAAAGCACATGTATTTTGTATATCTCTAAGTTACATATTTTTGAACTTGATATTTTTCCAATGAAGCACATACGTTTATGTACATACATATGTAAATAATAACGAGCCAACTTTTACAAAATTTCTTCAGCTTAGAGTGTATACCATAGACCGATTCGTCCGCTCATGCGATTCCCAAAGACTTGCGTACTTTCAGGTGTGCTAGTTTAATGCGAATTTAAAATTGAGATTCAATAAAGTCATGGAAGTAGAATAGGAATGAGAGGGAAAGATAGATAAGAATCGGAACTTATGTTTTTAAAACGAAAATTCCGCCTCAGGAATCATTGATAATATTGCTTTTGTAATTGAAGCAAAGGAAAATTATTGTAATTTCAGTTTCAGCATCGAAAAAAGAGAGGCAATTATTTTGTTCATAATAAAAATTGCGTGTAACACAAAACCAAAAACGTGAATTCAAATGCCAAAAAAGTGAGCTTCGGAGCAAAAATAAATCATTCTTTAGACAGCGTGAAAGAACTCACAAATGCTATAGCACACAGACAGACAATTCACAGGCGAGATATGAGTATGAAGTGTGCATCTTCAGCTCCGGCTGGGCCATGTGGCTAATGCACGATGTCAAACATACAGCTTTTACTAGTATGTGCTTTCCATATGGCCCCGTGCCCAGTTGACCAAAGCGAATGCGACTCAAATCAAAAGGCGAAAAGGCACTAGCACGCATGAGCTCATAGGGGAAGAAATTAAGCCAGAAACTCATTAAATTGATGAATTTCGCTTGTAACTGTGCTCGCTTCTAAACAACCAAGCAAGCAACCTCAATGGAATTTTCCATTAATATTTTGAAATTTCAGATCTTTGCGCATTGAAGCAAAAATTCAAATCCTCAGCAAAATGATATGCTTTTATTAAAATGATCATGCCATGCTGCGCATACACTGAGCGGCTCGGACAAGCACGCATATACCCGTAAGCACCGGGTCGTTCACTTGTTGAAACAAATCGCCAATGACGAGGGTGGCTCGTTCTACTCACTCCCCTTCATCGGTCTACATATGTGTATATGAGTATTTTCCAACGTCTAAACTGTGCATGGCACGGCTGCTGGGCGCCTACACATATGCTCATGTTCCAACAATTCGCAAGCTCGAAAATCCATTTCACTTATCATCGCCCTAATGGGTGCAACCGCCCCCACAGTTTGTCTGGCGCTTGACATGTTTTATTGAAGGTATTGGCAAAACATGTTCCCCAGTGGCGCAAAATTTATTTATTGCGTTGTTGCATGGCTTTATAAACAGCTGTGTATGTGGACAGTGGCGCAGGCCGAACCCCTAAAATGAGTGCTCCGAATATGATTTGTTTTATTGGATCAATGCACGAAATGCGTTCCATTTTGATGACAGACAATTATTGAAAATATTTTCAGATCGTAGCTCCTTCAACCGATCGCTTCCATCAAAAATGTTGCATTCTCCGGCACTGCCCCGAATGCCAATTCCTGGGAAGTCGCTACAATTGCGTGCCGTTTGGGTTTCCAAACCAAGTGAGTCTTTTTATGATAAAGGGATGGCTGTTTGTTTGCTGAAAAAATGTGGTAGAGGCGCCTAACAATGGGCTACAGTTGTTGTCCGATTTGATGCGCTCTAACCCGGCAACAGCGGAAGGGATCGAACACACCCTCTTCTTATTGGCCTTTCTGACCTTCTTTCCCGCTACCGTGTATGCCCCAAGCGTTTCTGCTGGAGACTTAAATGTTCTGACTGTGTATGCATAAACGTCAATATATCCAAAATGGACGGCGAAAGGATGATGTCGACCCTTTATGTATACTAAAGCCGTTATGGCGGTTGCAAATAAATTGTTGCAAATGGCGCAAGAAATTATTATCGCAAGAGTTGCATTTGTAGGCATTTGCGCCTTTTATTAGGAAGGCATTAGAGCGGAAAAAATTCGACAAAAAGCATTTTCAATTTAGTGAGAAAAAGAACGAAAAATTGCAATATGATTTTTGAACTAATTCTTGACGCATATGAATATGGCCCAAATACTTTATAGAATGGCATTTTCGTAGTCATTGGGATTTAAGTACAAAAGTTGGTATAGCAAAATCACAATGACACAAGAGAAAGACAATTTCATTGGGAATTCGAAATCCCACAAATATGTATTGTACATTAAGCCGTACCTAAGCTTGTCTTAATATAATAAAAAGCTGTCAGTTTGTATTAAAAAATTCGTTCAAGTCGCATACAGAGCTCAAACGACAGAATTCCCTCCCGCGCACGCATCAAAATAAACGAGGCAATCTGAAAAAAAACATCGTTCTTAGCCGGAAAACTCTAAATGTCAGCGATATGGAAATGACATTTTATACGGATGGTATATTTATTTATTTTGCGTATTCATAAACAATAAAATATGTGTATTCTTAAATGTGCGATATGTGCAAAATATGCACACATATAATATACATAGACGTGTGTGTGTGTAATTGTGACAACGAATCGGGCGTGTATAATTCAACTGCCTTGCTGACACAATTGGCAGCCCCACAAATCGGCACTCATTGGAATCAATTGAATATTCAGGAAAAAAATGTATATTTGCTCGAAAAGTTCACAATTCCGGAAATGTTGTATTAAAACTCGTTCTGCGAAATGAAGTAGTTATGCTCACTTCTCAGCTCATTAATTGGCGCATTAAATCAATCAAACGAAATGAAATAACACAATGTTACAACGTATTGATACTTATTGGTGAGGTGACCAGATTTTTGTAAGTTGAAGTACAACGCAACAGCCAGGTCCCTACGCCCTCCTTTTTGTACACGCAGACACAACTTACTTATATTTTCAAAGATGCCCTTTCCGTACTCATTAGAAATATGGATCGATTGTGTTCTCAATTTTTGTTGCGATGGAGGTTGGTAAAATATCAAAAGAATAAAACACTTAATGTTATTGTTGGTTTCAAAATATTAGCAATAGAACTATAAGTACTAAAAATGTTCTTGTTAATTTCAAGGATTATGACAATGAGTATATAAATAAGTGACTTGGGGCAAGCACTCCAAATTCGCTACTGTGCCATATATCTGGTCGCCTTATACTAATTTGGGGAGCCTTAGCCAGAGAACAGCTGTAATAATATTTCGGCGACACCCACACACACTGCTAGAAATCGATACATGCATTAAGGGCGAGGGCAGAACAAGCAAACCGGAAATTGGGAATTCTGCTGAAATCAGCCAAGTGCACAAAAATAATTGACACATTTTTGAGGCGTAAACAGTGCTCGTTTGCTCCTCGTCTGAAGAGATAACACAATTTCGTATAGGAACAAAATTGAATTACAGCACAACTCCAAAGCGCAAAAGTCTAACGGGGCGAAAATGGCAATCATTGAAATATTGCACTTGTTATCCTTACTCCTGCCTGTCAGGTCGAGGGCTTAAGTATGCCGGTAGATAAGCACACATTTAATCGCGACCTTTCTGCCATTTTTGTATGTGTCAAATTTAAATATAATTTGCGAGTATGCTCAATCAGGATCTCCTGCTTGGGAGCTGGCAGCAGTCGGGGAAGCGCTGGAGTCTGTGCGTTGACTGAAGGTTCCAAATTGGTATCATGTGTTGGCGCATGTATGTAGGTATGTGGGCATACATGTTCAAGTAGTATGTCGGTGTATGCGGGAGTACGTGTAAGTGCAGCATTAAAAATGTAAATTGCGTAAGATGTTTTTCCCCACGCTAATCAAAGTCCCCCAAAGCTGAGCTACTCCTTTGCAATGTTAGCCGGATTTTGGCAGAACACATGCAAAAGCGCCAAAAGCACTCCTAAGCTTATGGATACCAAAAGGTTTTTTCTCGCCAAATACGAACGGCTATACACACTTTATCAAAAAAATAAAGCACCAAAGACTCTCAATTTAAAACAATTTCTCATTATTTTTTATATGCTTCTTTTGAGTTCCAACCTTTCGAGTCGCACCATCTCTAAATAGGAACATCAAACATTGACATTATGGAGTAGTAGTCTTGACTATTCATTATTTCCGAAAGGGAATCTGATTGGATGGTGCGTATAAGTAACATTGCAAGCGCAAGTAGAAGTGTCGAATTCGCGTGTGAAATTAGATAAAAGGAATGTCCTTATTAAGGCCCTTGTTTAAAGGCTATTACTTTTCAAGGGTCCTATCGCGCCTTGAACTGGACAATAATCTCGCTATTTGGAAAAGTGTAGCTGCACGGCTGTAGCGCACAAATTAGCGAATAAGCGACGCACCCGGAAGTCGTGGCAACGTGACAACAGGATTTCCTTGGAATTTCAACCACATTAATTTTTTTTGATCACATATGCCTTGTGTAGTATGTTTGAGCATATATTCAGCAAATCTGTTTTTGGTAACACAAGATTTGTCTGATTTGGAGAGTGTCTAACAGTTTTGTTCAAAAATTTTAAGCCATGACGTTTTTATATTCGCTTTGATATTGTTGTTTATTTTGAGTTATGATTATTTGATGCAATGCAAATTTGTTTGGCATTAACAAAATTATGGCTAGACATTGTAAATGCAGCTCTGTACTTATCAGTGGCAAAATATAAAATTCATAATAATTTTATAATTTGAATGTTTTCTCAAAAAAAATTGTACTCTGAATTTTCGAAAATTGTATAGAGCGTCCAATATTTGAAGCCGATACTATAGGTTTGTGTGCACTACACAATACATTTCTTGTAAATTAATCGAGTCCTTACGAGTTGTCAGGAAATTCCGCCTTAGCTTGTGTGTAGATATGTAGATATGTTCACCGCCCAAAGCTCGTAATGAAGGAATGAATAATTTGCCTGTTAAACGTTAACATATCAGTTGACATTATTTCAGATATTTATTGATGCGCAGGAAACAGAAAAAAAAACGCGGTCAGATGAAAGAAAGTGCCATAACGGCAAAGCTCGAGGGGATGAACGCACACAAATGCGCCTCTTAATGACGATGTAAATCACGCAAAGGAATCCATTACCAATTCCGTTGGCATTTATAATAGAAGTGCTGCGTATGTTGTGGGGCCAATGGCGGCGAGGGGGCTTTTGTTTGTCGTTGTCGGTTGTCGGGGGAAATGAAGAATATTTTGGTAATACCGTTGTTTGGCGCCTCCTTTGGGTGGTGGAAAAATGCAAACAAAGTGTGCAAATAAATATTTTTGCAATTGAGTTTGAAAAATCGAAGTATTTACAGGAACAATGAGCGCAAATTGAAATATGATGAGCTGTGATGATTCTGGCCATATGGCCATGGCCGACATTAAAGGCAACTGTTGGCGTTCACAGCTGCCACATGGACTGTGCGGTTGTTAAAATGTTGGTCGTAAATCTGACAATACACAGCGAAAATACTCAATATACTGCAGAGATCGAATGACTCTGGATTCAAAATCAATATCAAGATTTAAGCTGTTGAGTTTGTGGAAGAAGCATTGGAACTCAAATCGAATTCTAACTTTTCGGAAAACTAAGCTCCAACAAAATAAATTGTATTGCTATTTTTTTGATTATGCGTGGACCTTTTCTGGGGCTGGTACCTCATTAAAATTTTGAAGTCTGGGAGAGTTTAGTCCACCTTTTCCACACTACTGTGGGGGGTATATAGGAAAATTGCCATACAACCTATTGGAAGTATGAACGATTCGCGATATTCGAAAAGGCTCATCTAGGGTTATTTCGAAATGGATTTTTACATTCCATTTTAACAATAGATGCATACCGACACTCTATGAGCTAGATTGGCCCATATCTTGTTTCCATAGGGGTGAAAAACATGTTACTTTCGAAAATATGTCAGTCTAATGGTTCAACAGAGAAATTCAGTCTCCTGAAAAGTTTGAACTTTCGGACAAGAGCGCTTTTCGATGTTCCCAATTTAGTTTCCACTTTTAAACTTCAAACCATTAACCTAATTTCACTAATGGCAATTACAGCTCATTCTTAATGTCCGTCGTTTGAGAGTTGTTAAAAGTACATTTGCTACAAATGCTACTAAATCCAATACATTCCTGTCGTGTTACTGTATCGCAAAGTATCTGTCAAGTTGGTCTCATATAAGGTGACCATTCATGCATTCGTGCAACATCGAGTTGGACTGCCCCAAATGCTCTCCGTCTGGGCCATTTTCAACCACTTCTACAAAGCAATTTCTTGCCAAGTGGTTGGCTCATTTGAGTAGAACTGGCAATCACCGCCTCTACACATATTTTCTGCGCCACCCAGCGTATTGAATCTGGCCACCTTAGCCTAATGCAATTTTAAGCGTTTCTTCCGCTCATTGCCGAGCAGTGCCACATGTTAAATGACTTGCCTGCGCATTGATGCAGTCGATGCGGTCCTGCACTTCTCAACAGTCGGCAGCACAAATACCCAATGCAACTTTTGGCCCCGCTCGCTCCCCACTCCTCACAGCGAACGTCAAAGAGACACACAATCGATTTAATTAATTTGAATGCCTGCGCGTGTTTAAACGCTTTTGTCGTATTTGCGATTTTTTACAGGCTTGGCCGCTGTGCGGCATGCGCCCTTTAAGTCAAAGGCTCGCTCCACCTTTCCACGTGCCACCGCCTTTGTTTCCCTTTCTCTGCCGTTTTATGCTCGCATGTAATTTAATTAATTGAGAAAACCTGTTGTCCTGTCGCCTACAATGCCCGCAATTGCCCTCTCTGCCCCCTCTCGGGCTCACACAATAAACACTGGAAGCAACTGTTTGCAAGTAGCAAGAAATGTGCTGGTGTACGGGAGTACCTGATATTTAATTTGTATATTTCAATGACTCTCTTCGTCCTCCCGAACCAAATGACACATATTATAACACACTTTCAAATATTTCATCCGAATAGATAATACATATATAAAAATACAAACTTGTCTACTTTAAGAGGTTCCCTTTACATGGATCATCCAAGGGGACCGAACAGCTGAAATGAAATCAATTGCATTCAATATACTCTGATTGAAGCAATCGATGAGCAAATTTTGATGCGAGTTGATTCCGAAAATGAACAATAAAGTAAGTAAATAAATCCATTCGGAAAGAAGTTAACGAGAAGGGTTAGAACAAGATGGCGAAACAGTAGAATAAAATATGAATGAATTCATGAAAAAAAGGGAATATCTAGTTCCTAAAAGAAATCCGAATACCCAAATGTATCGACCGCTGGCAGCTAGCTAATTTGGGAGCAATTCTTTGTGTTGTTGTAATGTGTTGCCGCCGATTCTCTTGTTTGGTTGCTTTGTTTATATCAAGCGGAAGTTTATCTCGCATGCAAAGCAATTTCAAAAGCAATACTTATTTTGTTCAGATGAATTGAAGAGGGCATTTAATCCCAGAGCGGCATGCGGTTATATTGTGGACTTTTATATGTTGCCACCTTGCAACGATGGAAAGGATCAAATGAGTGAAGCAAATAGAATGAAATCGCCACACGTAAGCGTAAGTCAATTGAAAGCCTAAATTCATATCAATAAAAGTAACGAGCGCAGCTTCGAAACAAATAGACTCCCTGCCACGTGGAAGGACTCGCGCGGATTTCGATGCCGATTCAGCTTGAGCTGCTGCAATGGGTAATTTCTCTTCATCAGCGAAGGCAGTTTTTGTATGGAAAACACGTCTCGAGGCTCAAAGCAGCTGAATGCAGGCGCGTGTGGCATCGGTACTGGGGTGCAGGCAGCCGCAAGGTACACAGAGTCCTTGCGACAACAACACCTCTCACGGCATGTACAGACGACCAGACTCGCAAAGTAATCAGTACACTTGTGAAGATTACTCATGGGAATATGATTACAAAAAAAATCCAAAGAGTAATGATTACATGTGAACTTACGAGGAAGCGAAATGCGATGTTGCTTATTACTTTTGAGCGGCACTGTACAGAACTTCAAAGTAATGATTCATTCAAGAATTTACTTCTATAAAACAATTTCTCCAAAAATGTTACGTAATATAATTCCTATAAATAAAAATTCGAATTTGACGAATTACTCGCATATTTCTAAAAATTGCCAATTTTAAGGCTTCAAATCCTTCTGATTGCTTTCAAAAGATTACTTAAGATTAATTACCAAGGAAAATATCGACTTTTCTAATTTATTTCGACAGGCTGAAAAATTAACTCAAAATAATCAAAAATTCTATAAAAGGTTGGGGATCGGCGCAGAAGAGGAAGACCGAATATCGGCGAGGCCGATACCAGCGATAGGTTGCAATGGCCATATACATATGTAAGTAAGTTATCTTAATTCCTTAAGGTATTTCAAAATTTGGTTCGATTAAAAATTTACAGCTTCTGTGATATCATTACTTAAAATTTCATTGCGAATTCAGCGGCATAAAAGCCATTTGAGTTAGCGGCGTGGGCGCAAATGCTTTTCTGTTTAAATTCATACCGATGAAGACTTAATTTAAAAATGTTTTAAATTTTTTCGCAAAATTTGACAGTGCATGGATTTGATTAAGCAATTCCCTGTTCCACTCTGAAGCCTTATAAGTTGATGCTGTTTGATATCAGCTCAGTCCCCAGCGTTGCGTAGCTTGCTCTTACTTGGCTAAAGCCATAACTTTTAATAATTTTTACTTGAAAAAGCTCTTAAATTAATTCCAAATCCCACATACGTACGTACGTTTCCTAAACAATACATCCACACGCGCACCCCTAAAAGTATGCTGGGGAAATTTGAGATGCATGTGAGTGTGTGAGAGATTTGTGGAATACAGGAATACAAATTTAAAATACGCACGTGTTTGTGTGTGCGTAATTTTTTAATAAAACCATCGTTCGTCTGCAACAAAAACAACAACGAAGACCAACAAAAGAAAGATATAGGAAAACAATAACATTTCCTCCATTGATGATGATTTTCACATTTTCCTCTCCTTCTCCCACACATTTCGACTTTTCATACAGATTTATTGGCGTTTTTGTTTTGCACAAGCAACAACAAGCTGACCATGGCTGCTGATGCATTAGCTGTTGTATGTGTGTTTCTGTGTTTTGTAGCGATAAACGTGCTGCAGCGCAATTATACTCAACACCTGCACATACGCATGTACCTCTGACCGACCCATGACCACCCTCCCACACTTATCATAGTTTTGAAAGGCGAAAGTGATTTATGCAGATGAGTTAGGCAGGGATTCAAGTGCAGAAACAATAACAAACAAAAAAATCCGAATTTGCATACGTTTAATTCTTTATTTGCAGCAAATTTTACAAAACTCTCAATGTTTTGTGCTTGTATTTTACTTTATGTTTAAATTACAAAAGTATTGGCGTGCGTGTGTGTGTGCACTTGTGCCACTCATCGTGGAAAATCCTAAAACTTGAATACAGCGTGCTACGTTTATTTCTGTTCACAAGAAAATGCCTCTTAAAAACTCTCGCAAGATTCAGCGGGAAGTATTAGCCATGTTGCACTTTTTATTTAAAATTTAATTCGTATTCAAAATAATTTTGATCGTACAATATTTAAAACATTAATTTCCAAACACACAGGGCTCAATTTATTGTCCCTCTTTAATGTAATTATAGTTTTCATTGAAAGCTCACTGTTTAGTCCGCCTTTTACTGACCAAGCCCTAAAAAGTTACATAGGTAATGTGGAAAGTATGCAAGATTTACTTTACACTTATTTCATATTACATTAGTTATTTGTTTTAACAGCATCGAATTTTGATTGTATTAATTTTTTTTAATATCGTACTTTATGTTAATCGATTCTGTTTAATATGAATACAAAATATTTAAATTAATACATACTTGAATTTATTAATTCCTCTCGATGTTTAACTGTCATGACAAACCATGTTTGATAAAGTGATAACGATGTAAAACATTTTACTTTTTGTTACAATTTATGAAATAAAAATACATACATATAATTTTGAAGTAGAATAAACTAAACGTTTTTCGCTTAAGTTAAGAAATTTGCACACTATATAATTTCTTTTTTAATCAAATAAGAAAATTGGGAATTATTTCAAATAAGGAATCTGTAGCAGCTTAAGCCAGGAATAGGCTTAACATTGTACATTTTTAATGTTTTCATTTTAATGCACTCAGAAAATGTATTCAATAAGTTATGGCAGCGTCTAATCAGAGAAGCTATCGCTCCAGTAAGTTGTGGTCAACGGTGCCACCGAGCTAAAAAGATCCTTTCCCACTGCCAATCCTTCAAAATCGTTTTTCTTTTGTTTTGGCTCGAAGCCGGGACAACGTCCATCCCGATGCCATTTTAAACGCGATTCCGTAACGAAGGTCCGCTTACATTTGTTACACAGATAAACCATGCCAAGCTCGCCGTGCTCGTCCGCCAGATGGCGGCGCAGATCTGCCTTATTCGGAAATACACTGTCACATTTCTCGCAGTCGTGCCCCGCCGGTTCCGATTTGTGCTTTTCCATGTGCGTGCGGTAGGCCCCATGCATTTTGAATTGTTTGCCACAAATCTTACAGTTAATGGGTTCGCGGGCACCCAAGTGCACCTTCTTATGTAACACCAGCGAGAGCTTACGTGTAAAGATCTGCTCACACTCATCGCATGGAAACTCAATAGGTTTTGCGGGCGACTGCCTGCCGCCTGCAGAGAAACGTTTCTTTTTCACGATAGGGTACTCCTCTTTCTCTTCGTCACTGCTGGCTGCACGGGCTGCTGGTCGCTTTATAGGGGGTCGACCCACGCGCTTCTTCTCCTTCGGTTTGGGTTTAGGGGCAGGCGTGGCAGCGACGGCTGACTTTCGTCGACCCCGCTTACCGCCCGCGCCACGTAGTACACGCTTCTTCTTATTGCTAAAATCAGAATCTTCTGAATCATCATCAGCTGAGGCGCTCACCTCTACATCAGACACTTTGAATTCTACATCATCGTTCAGCTCTTCCTCGGAGGGTGGATCCGACTCAACCGGAGCATCAATTACTACATAACCGGCAGGGCGGCGCACTTTATTCTTGCTACGTGATAGCTTCTTTCGCAGCTCCCTTTCTGTGGTTTCACACATCGTTTTCAGTTGCACCGAAATCGTAACATTATCCAGGCAGGGATTGCAGATGTATTGTGGCATAAAATCTTTGCGCGCTATTGAAACTGTAGGACAAATGGTCATCAACATCTCCGCTACTGTTAGCTTCTCCACTTTCTTGAAGAGGCTGACCAGATCTTCCTTGGAGGTGCACACACGGCACTGTTCTTCGGTGACAGAGTTTTCCTCATTGGCGGCGGCACGCCTACTGCTCGTTGGTTTCTCTTCATTTTGAGACTCAGCTTCAGCCAAAGCATTGCCTTCTTCTTCTGTATTGTTCGCACCCTCTTCCTCTTCCTCCCCAACATCCTCCTCTTCCTCATCGCCAACCTCTTCTGCGGCTGCAGCCAACAAAGCCGCGTCTCTGCGTTTCTTCGGCACTTGCGTAGGCTTACGCTCCGCTGCCACTTCTTCTTCGTCCTGCTCATCTACTTCTTCTTCTACTTCTTCTACAAGCTCTTCAACCACATCTTCGCCTTCACAGTCATTCTCCTCTTCATCGCCCTCGTCCTGCTGATTTACCAACGATTTGCCTGCTTTCTGCTTATCTTCGTTAAGGTCTTCTATAATATCATTTTCTGAAGTCATGGGATCGTTCTGGAAAGGAAATAAGAAAAATATGCTTAAAGCAATCTTTTTTTTTTTAAATTAACACCCTTGCTTGTGCTTACCTCCTCCTCCAAGTATTCAACTGCTGTCACTGCGCTGTCGCCCCCATTCGTTACCGACGACACTGTTGGCAGCAGAATTTCCTCGCACACATCTGTTACTCCATCATCCTTTTCCGGTAGCGACGACTGCACTTCCTCGTACTCAGTTTCCATTTTCACTTTCACTCTTATTTACAATTTTTATTTCTTACTGTGTTTTGCTTTTTGTTTTTATTAGATTATTCCAAAATGTTTGTTGTAATTAATGTTGTTGTTGCTGCTGCCTCATGTATAAAAAAAACCCACCACTCAAACGTTTATGCACAAGAGAACGGAGCAGCCGAAGGAAAAGGTTTGTAAATTAATTTTAAGCTGTTTTCAAAACAAAATGCATATATTGTAGTTTTGTAACATCCTCCTGTTTTCACTACTTTTCACTTAATTGTCGCCGAGACTGTTCAAGATATTTAACAATTCCGCTTTTACTATCAATTCTTCACGGGACCTTTCAACGCCGCCGCATTCACAATGATTTGCTTTAGCAAATATTTTTAACAATTTCTTCAAATTTGTAAATTCTGCTATTATTTATAAGCAATGTACACAATTTTCCCACTATTTTAACACTTGAAAACTGATTAAACTTCGTCCAGCAGTCTGTACACTTGCGCCATCTTGAAATACAATGTGAATAAAAATTTGCCGACTGCGCTATTGTGAATGCGCACTGACGAAGGCGATGCATCGAAGGAGCGAGCGAGAAAGAAGTATTGTGTACTTGGGAGCTGTTTTCGTTTGATGTGTGTGTGAAAGAGATGAGGAAAATCGCTTGTACAGCGGCTACCAGTGGCATGCCAGAAAATTTAGTTGTACATAAATATGTATTCACAATTACCTTAGAAAAACGACTAAATTTTAAATAAACGGCATGATATGAAGGATTAAAATATTGTTGTTGGTGCATTAAAATGCAAAGTATTTCTGTGGAAACTAGGCACGCATAGATAAACTCAAAAAAATCAGAAATCAAATAGCCGTTAAAAGGCGAAAGGCTCAATCAATACGCGGTAGTTGCTGGTTTTTGTCGCTTTTTTGTATAAGTTGAAATCTAATACGTTAAGCGTAAAGCCTCCTTCCAGTAATTAAATTTACCTAAATAATACACACCAAATTTTTGCGACTCGTTGCTCATTCTAACACTAAATTTGATCCTGACGTTACACACATGAACAATCAAATACAATTTCTTCGAAGGATCATGGAAGCCCAAAAAGCGTGCCAGTGCTTCTATGCATACATACTTATGTATATTCCAGTGTTGTGGGCTGCTCTGATAGAAAATCAGCCAGACGAATTTTCAGGGCTCAACTGCTCGCTCCGGCACTCCGGCACATATGTATGTATAAAATTGAGAAGGCTTTGTTGGATTTCGGTTTTTGCTCATGTACGCACGTAATACACACAAATTGAAAGATTTGTACAAATAAATTGAGCCATTGTTGTTTACTTGTTTTTGTTGTTGTTACGGCTATGACGTTATGACGGTGTCCTGTTGTTTACCCATTCGCCGCCGTTCCGGTTACGATGTTTTTGTAAAGCAGCCGTAACCGAAACATCACAGCAAAAGCCGTATAAATAGCAACCAATTTTTTTTATTGAAATTTGCCTTCAAAAAATTTAAAATCCCTCAGAGTTAAAAATTAGTAAATGAAAAAATTTCCCAGAATTCAATGTAAGATATTCGATTTTAACTGGCTACCATTGAATAAGTTTATCTTACTATGTACATAAGTATGTTATTTATTTTATAGCCAATAAGATTCAGTAGGTTTTAGGAAAAAAATGTTGATAAACAGATTTTTTTCGAATTTCTAAAGTTACTGCGTAAAGCGACATCAGGTGAATACGAGTTAATTTATTGTACTACTTCCGCCGACCCACTCACATAAACGCACACAAATATATTTTATGCTAGGCGGTAATAGATGGCACTTGTGGTTATTCCTGAATTTTTCTTTTGTTTGTATGCTTGGGTGATTTGTTTACAAATTTTCCTGCCATTTATGACTTTTTTCTCATTGGTTTGCGTAAATAATTCCCGTTCCTAAGTGGTAAGACGAATGCTCGAGGCATTTGTTGTTGGGTGTGGGTTATGATAAAATTGACTGACGTATTTACTCCGCATCAAATCAGGTACGTGGGCGCAAGGGGGAATTCAGAGAAATTGACACCTTTCCAAAAAGTATAAGCCAAATTGCATCTAGCCAATGGGCTCCCCATTAAAAGCACTTCAAATTGATGAAGTACGTACTCGTAAAGATTTGTAAGTTTATATCGGCAATAAAAAAAATTTCGTTTTAATGACTTCTTTATTTGGTGGAAAAAAGAGTAAAATTTACGATTTGCATAGGTAATAAAAAAAACTTTTCGGACTAATAAGTTGTTATGGTATTCATGGTATTTGAAATGGCAATTCCGAAATAGAGCTATAACAAAGCGTCGTTCTGCTGGCTGTTGCACCAATTATTTATATTCTCCTTTTGTATATACATACCTACTTTTCAATTATCAAGTAAATTAAGTTTGAAATTAACAACAAGAAAAAGCAACAAGTTGAAAACTCCAAAAATTGCTACAATGCCATGCTAATTTGAATAAATCTGGTGCGGTCCCTGATGTCAGTTGATCAAAGCATGGCATAGAACTGCTCTCAATTGGGAACATACAAAATGTGCACACAAAGAACAAAACAGAATGGCTTCCACTCTGCTGAACTGTGAGCGTCAAGCAGTTGAAATTACTTTCACGCCAAAAATGGCAGAGGTTCTAATATCAAGATTCTTATATGTAAATATGTGTATACATAAAACCTCGCATACTCCACGAATCGACAACTGCAAATTATGAAAGCGAGAAATTAATGGAAAATCTGGATGCTGCTTAGATTACATTTCAAGCGTTAAATGCGATAATTCAACAGCCACGTATCTTTGCTATGCGATAACCCGATGAACGTGCCAAAGCAACCGCCCACACAACACCGGAAGTAAGTAAACGGCACAAAAACAGCAGCCATAATTAAGAGAGCAAGAAAGGCAAGTGCTTTTGCCCCTTGTAATTGTAAGGGAGTTCCACGGAATGACGCACGTAATGTGTTTATCTAATTTTTTTGCAATTTCTCGTTTGCCTTATAATCACGGTACTCGAAAGCTCATCAACACAGTGTTAAAAGATGAAAAGAGTAGGGTCTTTTTTAATTTTATAGCAATTATGCAGAGCAAAATTCAAATTCTTATTTATATCTTTCTATTTATGGGAGAATATATTGTATTATAATATATATGTTGTATTTTTATGGCAATAATACGAAATTGTTCGCTGACCATTTGCAAAGTAGAAACTAAATCTTTTAGGCAATTCGTCTCAGCAGCAGCGGGATCAGCATTATAAATTCCCTTGCCTCAGCATTACAATAATATGCACCTATTAGCTTTAATTCGATCGATTTCGCACAGCCCTCAGCTCGGAACTCGGCGGACCGCTCTCCGTGCGCTAGGCAAATAATGTTAAATGGCAGCTTTTGACAATCTTGGACAATTTTTCTTTTTTGTTGACATATCCACTTGTCTCACTTGCAGTCATGCGCGGTGCTTCTCCTCCGGTCTGTGCCGTGCTTTAAGTGCAGCTGGATTGGATTTGTCGTTGAAGGAGTGTTTCGCCAAGTTTTAAACGTGGTTCAAAGCCGTGTGTGTGTGTGTGTGACATAGTAAATATGTAACTGTATATGCGCGTGCGTACTTCACTTAATATCCACTTACGGCGGCAAACAAAAGTTTCGCTTTTTTATCGCATCTACGCACGGCTACACACGTAAACACACACATGTACTCACAAAACGGATGTTTGGGGGAGTGTACCAGGTTCGTATCTGGAGGACCCCAAGTCTATGCATTTTTTACTTCCACAAGTAGTCCAACAAATAGCACTTCCCTACAATTTCATAATTTTTTTTGTAACGGGCGATTTTATTTCTTAAAAAAAATGGCCTCAATGATATTTTTTTTAAGAAAAATCTTGTTCTCACCACTACATATAAGCAAATTAATACTTTTTATAACTATTTTATTTATCTTTGATTGAGTAGAGTAATGGATATTAAATATAATTCCAAAGAGTCCTAAATTTTGGTAAAAAATGTTCTCAAAAATTTAAACTATGGAATTAAAATATAAAATACTTTACAGGGGAAAAGTTTTTCTAAATTTCGTAATTATTGTATATGGGAAGGAAACTGCTCGGACCCCCTGGGCTACGACCTTTGTGTGAGCGAATAGCATTGCCAGCAACATCGTCTCCAGTATTCTGTCCACGAGTCGAGCTGAGCTCGGCTGAGCTGCATATATGTATACACCCCGGATTATTGATAACAGCACGGAGCACAAAGTTTGCTCTGCAATTCAGTATGCAAAATAATGGACACACAAGCACACCCACACACACATACGCTAAAGACGTGCGCACTCAGCACACAAGCTCAAAAAGGATACTTGCTTTATGCTGCATAAAGAGTGGCATTTTTATGGCATAACCAGTGATGCATCCAGACTGAATAGATGCAAATTAAACCAGAAAATATGCAAAGCGAAATTCGGCAAGTTTGGGTATTAATAAAATGCATGTACAGCTTTGGGAAAAGGACATTCCATTACTTAATTTCTACAATCTACCAATTGACATTTAGCACTTGTTATTTGAAATTTGTTTTTCAAATGCCAAATGTAAAAATGTAGACACTTTCATTTGAATTGCAATTGCGACTTGTAATTTCGGTGATGGGTAGCAGTAGGTGGAATATTTCCATTTTGTATCCACCAGAGCGTAGAATAATTTGAATAATGATCTTATAAAGCGTGGCTCAATATAAAGGCAGACAAAAAGGAAACATGATTTGAATTTTCCGATAATTTATTAGTGTTTATGATTGCAAATTTTGAAATATTCTTCATTTTAACTTACCCAAGTCAGAGGCAATGCAGGCAAAGAAAAAATACTGACATCAAAAAGGACGAAAGAAGCATGAAAGTGAGTATTTTGGACCTTAAAATGTATGAAAAATAAGTTTAGCAAAATGTGCTTGTTGAAACGATATTTGGGTTACGTCTTCTATGGCTGATGATGCCATCTCTCTTAAGTGTCAATTACTTCATAGTTTCGAGAGTATAGATAGAGCTTAGAAATTTGTCTTATTTCCTTTTGCTAATGCGAATTCGATATTGCCGTCGAAATTGCATTCGCAACTGCCACTTTTGGCAAAACCCTAGGTCTTATACGAATACATGCATATTCGAATCCTTGGAACAAGCGCCTAACTATATGCGTGAAATCAGGAGACTTTTCGCTTGCATCGTTTCACCAGAAGCATTCCAATTGGCGCAGTAGTAGCGCATAAATGCCTCCAGCAAGGAAGTTGTCAAACGAATCAAAATGTCAGTATCAGTTGGCAGGCTTGTACGACAGAAAAGTACTTAATGATGCTCAGCTGCCGTCAATATGTAAATAAGTCCGCGGGGTAAATTATTGTCGAGCGCACAAAAGGAGCATGCATTATGCCACAAAACGGGAAAAGCATGCGAAGTTGTAATCCGCGACTGTGAGAGGGGTGAGCATTTGTACATATGTATATGGGTGTCTGTGAAGGAGGGATACCGCCAGTGCTTGGTGTAGACTACACCGTGTAGTCAAATATATTTGTCAATGTATTGATTAATCAACTGAAACTAACAAGCATAAATTTCAATCGGTTAAGACGATCATGACTAAAGTATCTTAACTTCAAGCGTTTGTCATAATCGTAATTATCATCCCAGGCAGACAAATAAAAGTATCCTTAATTTTCTCACACAAATGGTCAAAGGTCCTCAGGGTAAGAATCCTTGTCAGATTACACTTGCTTTAAATGGCATAGGAAGCGCGTTTCAAAACGCTGAAAACGTGTCAGCTTTATAATTTCAATAAACTAATTAAACACACACTCTTTACTAGTTCAGATAGATATGGATTGTATGTGTGTATGTCGTTTGCCTTTAGGGCTTGAATTTTGGTTGCAGTCCTTAAGAAAGCGTCGTGGTACCCGATGCCTTTGTGTGCCTTTGTGGCGCTTCCTTAATTCGTTGCCCAGCAGAATTTAGCGCTCAAAGCTAAATAAGGATATGCTGCAAGTTCAAACATAAAGAAAATTGCCAGAGCAGAAGGAATGCGGAATTGCCAAAAGGCACGTGCACGCGTGTACGAAAATTAAGTAGGAATGCCGTCGATGCTACGACTTTGAACAACTTTTTTTGCAGAAAAAGTGCTTCGTGTCCAAAAGTCGCTTTTAAGTTTGTTTACGTGTATGATTTTAAAAACTCTAAACTTATTTGAATAAGCCGAGCAAATATTTGTCAAACACTTAAAAGGGTAAGGAAAGAGGTGAAAAGGTCAAGTACAGCGAATGGAAAATCTCCAATGGGCAGATGGAAGCTAAGTATGTACAATGTAGTTACAGGAATTGTCCTTCAACGAAGTGGCTTTTAGTGGAGTCTGTAAAGTAGGCATAAGAAACTGCAAAGCTGAGATTTTGAAAAAGAATTTCTCTTCACGTTGGTTTTTGAAAAAAAGGACTTGCATAGTGACCCAATTCTTCAGTAAATTATTCTGAAAGTTGTTTATTTTATTCGACAAAGTGTCGAACAAATTTCATTAAATACCTTAAATTAAAGCAGTCGTCTCTAAAAATCAATCACTTTCACATGGATTTTTGTCATTAGCAGTGTAAAATTTATAATCTCTGAAAGCAATAAAGGCAACTTTGCAAGTTTAATCCAAAAGTCAAACCTAAACATTTTTTTTAAGTTGGTTGCATATGTATGTTGTCATTCATATTGCTCTAGTGATATTTTTCTATGACGGTGGTGTCTGTCTTTTCGATGCAAATTCACTTTGCTATTTCAAGAACATTTTACATAATGTTTATATACTAGTTTGGAATTAATTACCACTGATTACGTCATAAGCAAATTCGACGTTAATACAAACCCATACCGACTCACTGAATGCGGAGTGAGTTCCGAGGACAATTGGAGTGGGTTAAAAGAGCACTTCATTGGAGATCATAAAATATTATGCGCTGTCCTTTTGCAAGCGAGACATGTTTGCATTTCAATTCAAATATACACGTTTAATGAGATAGAAACAATGAGGATAAACAGTTGAATATTTATTTTGCAATTAAATCCTACTTTTCTTGTATTTATTTACATGCATACATACATACATATGTATATGAAATCGCTTTGAGCTGAACATTTTCACTTTTAATATGGAATTTCATACAATTTTTCAGAAGAAATGCGTAAGATTCTTATCTTAATTTTAGTCTCGCCTGACGAAACTATCGCTGCACAAGACGTTGATCCTCCGCTCATTGCTTTATGGCGCTAAAGCATGGCTGATTTCAGAGTGTTCGAGAGAAAAGTACTTTGCAAGATCTTCGGTTCGATCCGCGTTGGCGACGACTCTGCGTGACGACTCTAATTGAGCAAAGTCGAGGTGGCATGTGTGTCAGTTTGGAGGGCCGTGCCTCCGATGGAACGACAAAGTGGAGGAGGCTCTCGAATTACTTGACGTTTCCAATTCGAGAAGACGCGTGTAGCAGAGTTGCCTGAGGAGAAGCTCCGCGGCGTAGCCCGATGTGATGTGAGTAAGCTAACTATCTGATACTTTTGCTGGTTATTGGAAAATCCGGCCTGAAGAATTTTGAACATTTTCCATACGTCAAGTATTACATTTTTAAGAGCAACTATGTATGAACAAATGTCAGTTTTCACTTTTTACTTGACTTGCAGCATATAGTGCAGGAGAGCAGCTTCTGTTATGTCGACGCGAAATGGTAGCACAAGTGCGAGCTTTAAAATTTTATTTCACTCTGCTAGACATCACAGAGTGAAGGGAAAATTTCACAGATAAATCGATGCGAGTGACATATTGCTGCATCTGCAACATGCGCACCGTGCAACGCCACTTTAACACTACACACAAAGGAAAAACAGGAGACAAGCTCGACAGGACGCAACGGAAGTGGAAATAACTGCAGTGTCAGTCAATCACTTCTGCAGCATGTTGCTGACAGCGGCAGCATAGTTCAATGGACCGCATGAAGACAACTAAACAGAGCGCTGCAGAGATGAGCATGTATGTATGCATGTTGTACATATGTATGTATGTATGTATGTACGTGGATATGTGAGTCTGGGTACACATGTCCCAGTAGGAAATCGCACAGATCCCTCCTGTTTACACTAAAATGTCGACCTGAACTTAGGGACTGGACTTTGTTTACAGCAGCCGAATAAATACTTTCCCAAAAATAGAGGAGTCTGATTTGGGACATTAGCACGGAGATAACAATAATTTTTTTATTCTTGATAAGGTGTTTTTTATGGGGCATGTGGGGTTCCAAGCAGCTCAAACAGACATACGCATATACGCCGCGCTTTTGACAAGTGTTATCGCACTAGCACCTTCTAAAAAAAGAAAGTGCTGCACTGTCAGGATGCATGTTTGAGAGGCAAAAAGTGCTGCAGTGTGCAAGAGGCAAGGGAAGGTATATGAAACCAACACGGCACAAACGGGAAAGTTTTTGGGCGTGGGGTATGCAAAAAGGTTTTTTTATGAGCACGCCAGCACGCCCACTACAGTTTATTCACGAAAAGGCCGCAATAATAACCTTGATATTTTATAATTTTCTTGCACCTTTTGACGATTTCAATTTATAAAAGTTAGTTCTGATTGTCCGATGGATATACCGAAATCCCATTGACATACGAGTACATATGAACGTTCCATATATGTAAGTTTGTTATTACTTTAACTTGTTCTCCTGAAGCTGATAGTTCAGTTACGTAGAATCCTGTATGCTGCGACTTGGCAGGGTGAACTAAAGGACTAAAGGATGCTGTCAATGTTCCGCTACAGTAAGCAAAAACTGATAAGCAACTGATGTTGTTGTTGACCCAGCTGCTTCTGTAAATGGTGTTTTCCTCATTGCAACATGCAACACTGCTGTACAAACATACACACGCACACACACACGCACAAAAACACTGAATCGGAATAACTTTAAATTATTAATTTTTGTTGTTGTTGTTTGCTTACGATAACCCCACTCTGCAATTCATTTTCTGACATGCAAGTATGCTCACATACATATGTATGTACTGGAGTTCTTCTAAGGGGGATGTATTTGGTTATAAATACTAATTGGTAATTTGAAAATTTACAATCTTCCTCTACATTCCTTTTAACACTTACGAATTTTTTCGCAAATTGTAAATTTTCGGTTATCTTCTGAATTGAATCACTTTCAAATAAGGCACATAAATGTGAAATTGCTTTGCTTAAACGCAAACTGAAAAACATTTCGCCGAAAAAATCGTCCTTGTTCCTTCTAAATTAATATATACTTAGATTTTTAAAACTCGGAAAAAGTGACAGACAAACAGACAGACGGACAGATAGACAGACAGACAGACAGCGCTAAATAGATTCAGATTTCGTTCGTGATTGTTTCTATATACTTATCACTATATCTACCACGCCTCCTTCTGGACGTTACAAACATTCGCACAAACCCAATAGTAGTAAATTTTTTAGAAAACGTTATACATATTTTACTTTCAAGCTTTGTATTGCAGACTTCATTCGTAAACCGCTTTGGTATATTTTGAATAATTTTTTTCTCATTTTATTCAAATACTTAATCCGCTTCTTTAAATATGCATAGGTACTTAAAAGGCTTTTAAGCTTTTAGTTCTACTTCATAGGGCCAAATTGCTATTTTTCAGCATAAGTCAATAAATAGTAGCATTTACATATATGCAAATCGTTAAAAAAATTAAATTTTATAGTGGATAAGTGCAGGGTCTCTCCTGCGTGGAGGTTTTGAATAGAATGGTAGCCGACTCAAGAAAGCTTGGCCTAGACGTCGTTCTACGAGTTTTTGTACCAATTATGTAGATGTATGTAGTGCTCATTTTCAAGCTTTGGACTTAATAAGCTCAAGTACTCACTTGGATTTGACATTCCAAATTCGAAAAACACTTGGAATCCTTGAACACAGAGTGTTTTCTGTCTTATACACCTGTAACTTACATCTGTAAGCACGTCGTAAACAGTTTCTAAGGCAGCAACGCCAGGGTAAGCAATGCCTTACTATACCCAGTTCCTCTCGGTCTGGCCTTGGTAGCTTCGGAAATATTCCTTTCGCTGGAGTAAGGAAACATTTTGTATTTTCTCAGTGTTATGGCGTTGTAGACGAAATTAGTTTACAAAAGAAGACCTTGTTGATCACCCTCAGACAAGCTTCAAATATCGGCCATGCACGAAATGAGTTTCTTATGTGATTGTCCGACATTTTAACCTGTTTGTGAAGAAAGTGCAAGTGGACTTTTCCATTTTTAGATCATAAACCTCAAATGTTATTGATTGTTAGCTAAAGATTAAAAATGCGATAGTAAAAATTTCACAAATGTCAGGCAATTTGCCTTTATAGTTTTATAGCAAAATCTTTGTCGGTCCCTCAAGCAACATTCGAGTCATATTAATTATGAAGACTAAACTTGTTTTATACTTATTATTATTTGTCTACTTAATGATCGCTTAATACTTAAAATTATTGTCCTATTCATTTTTGTGACGTAGGTTTTTCTGGTTTTTTATTTAGCTTTTTCAAACAAACATGCATTTAATGCTTTGCGTAAGCCCGAAGAACTTTAAAAATTCTGAAAAAAATTTTATTAGCCTGGAGTGGCAGCTCAGCGCGATGCTGAGCTCACCCTTTGCTTCAAACTTGCCATAGCTTTTTTTGTTTAAGCGAACGAAATTTCCATTATAAGCGGACCTGAGCTCATTAAAGAAGTGATGCAATCAATGACCTTCTGCGCGTTTTAAGAGCGGCCCATTGACAGAGAAAATGAAGATTTTTTTCGGCGTCTCCTGACTTACACACATACATATACATATATAACAAAGTCAACTTTTGCTGATCCCTTCGGAAAAAGACGACAAAAATTTAAGTTTAAATATTTTCTATTTATTTACAAAACAAACAAAGTAACTAGTATTCAGATAGCGCAAATATACAAATGTTCATTTTAAAAGTGTAGACGGAAATTGTTGGCATCAATTATGGTGGCAACCTCTGGCGGATAGTGACGAGATGTGCCGCCCAGTTTCTCATATTCAGCTGCAAAATATTTTATAAAATAGTAAGTTAGAATTCACACACACAGAAAAGATTTGCTCAAATTGCTTTACACGTTTGACAAATATTTCGTTATTTAGACAGAATATTTGTAAAAATTTTACTTATGTACGATTGCATTATAATATTTACCCGTGATCTTGCGAATTATGGTTTCGGCATCCAAAAGCTGGCTAGCAGGAGCTGCGCTCAGCAGGCAAAAGCAGATGGCTAGTAAAATAGCAAAAGCAAAGCAGATTTTGGCCATTTTAAGGGAGTTTTATTGTTGGAGGAATTTCAGCTAAGTGACGACTACACTCTGTCAGATTTCAAATACAAATAGTTCCCTTCGAGCCAGCGGGAGTATTTATATACCGCAACTATGTCCAAACTGAGCACGCTAATTGGCATAGAACAAGTTTTGCAAAAAAACATAAATTTTGCATTTGTTTTGCTAAACATTATTTTTACAATGGCCTGGCGCATTCTAAATTATTAAGTGCATAAATCAGGCTTACAGTGATTATCGGCGAGGTGCTGAGGGAAGCGTCTGAAGTCGCCGCTGACGCCAGCGTCCAGAAATACTATTTCTGAGCAGCTACGCTCTGGAAACAACAAAACAAAGTCGGCACCGCCATCGCGCCCAGCTCAGGAGTGAGCGCAGATCGTACTACAACTTCAATCCAATTCACAGTTCAGTTCAAACCAATCGATTTCATCGATGATTTGCATAAGAATTCAAGAAGCATTCTCTCTTCGCTGGCTTAATTTTCGCTGTGTTGTTTTGTTCGTGCGGCGCTGCCGGCAAACAGTGATAATACCCACCGGTGCTCCCTCCAAACAAGCTCAGTGTGCCAGACAGCCAGTCAGACAGTCAGCCAGCCCGCCAGCCAGACCGAGAAATTGTCACAATGGCACTTGAGCACGCCGCAGATCAAAGCGTTCCGCTCCGTCGCCGTATGAAATTCAATTTGTAGCCAGCTTATATTTATAACTGACCTTGAATATGAAACGCCGAAGAAAGTAAAAAGACGCTCGTTTAAGCAGCGCCAACAGGGGCATCTTCTAAATTGCCATTATTCGCGTTTAATTGAAATTCTAAAATTCCTTGGCATAAATTATTCAAATGAAAAATCTTGAAATTTCGCGTGTTCTTTGGATATTATTGCATGCCGAAAAAGTAGCCTACACTTGGAGAATCTTTCCAGGAATGAACATGAAGAAATGTTGATCCACAAAAAATTCTTATCAGTCGACCGACTAATGTTCTCTAGCCGCGACTATTATTGTGGTATTGTTGGCTACGACCAACAATTGTACACTTGGAGCAGCAAAAAAGGCAATATTCCAGCACCGGTCCAGAAATAATTATGATGCTATTCAGCGATAATGGATACAAAATACTACATATACATACAGGCATAAGTAGGTCAAATTTTGCTCCATTATACACAAATAAACAGTTACTTAACACTGCTAAATTACGTTCACACTTAATTACATTGCTATCGCAATCGCTGAAGCCGAAAAATTCTAACCGCCCGCAAGAGCTTTAATTACCATTTACAAATAGCTCCGGCTCCGCCAGCGGCTGGAGGTGACGCAGAGCGAGCGGCATAGAAATTATTCAAATAAATCATGACACTGCTGTGGTTTTAACGTGTTCATGCCAGTGGTTGCCATTCGATCTGAGCGTCTGTATGGCAAGTATACGCCTTGGTGGCACCTTTCGGCACGGCGCATAAAATTGAATAATAATAAATTATGTGGCATTCGCAAACCAATTGGGGCGACAAACTGTTGTGCACCCCAAAATTACAGAAAAATTACAATTTCCGCTTCAATTAGTTACCTAAGCGCGCGCACAATTACGAAAAACTGTGTGTGTCGGGGAGGGGTAATGAAGGAGTGCACAGTACCTACTAGCTTCGATTATTGCATGTTGGATCTCCGAAATGTGCTACGCTTTGGCCAACAACAATTGAGCACACTTAAAGGCCACATATGCTTTTACGCCTGTGAGCAACATTTTTAGTTATGGCCCATTCATAGTGTGAACACGGCAAGTTGTCCTAATCAGAAGTATGGACGACAAATTGTATCAAATGCACGTGGGAGTGTGTTCTCAATGCAATCATTACTTTTGGTATTATTGGAATTTCTGTGATTTATGTCTAATTAATTATACTATGTAGATATATAAGGGGTAAGCAAATGCGTCTGCTTCGACTATTCCAATCATGAACATGAATCAATATAAAGATACCACGACACATTGCTTTATGGAAGGGTGTTTGATTTCTGAAGTCAAAAGATCTTGCTTCGAACTCTGGCCAGGTAGATTACTTGCTTAAAAACCAGTCCTTCTTGGGGTTTCAACTTGCTATGAAAGATTTTACTAATTAGCAACACTTTTTTGCTAAAGAGACACAAGACTATTAATTCTCGTCTAAATGAACGCTTCGGTTATCAATATATTTCACAGAGGAATTAACCCAGCTGTTAATGAGATTAATGAAATGGAAAAAACGGCATAAGATATATGAAAGATTGCCACAAGCGAAAGGATACATTAATATAATTACGAGCAGCTGTCGTAATTCACAGCTAATTTGTAAAAAGTTCCCACGAGTGCAAAAAAGCATACAGCCGTTCAGTGAAACAGTTTGAATCACTTTATATTCAAGCAATTAAACATGCAGACATAAGCGGCGTTTCAAAAAAAGCTAAGCAAAGTACAATTTTAAATAGCGCCTTACTCATTTTTGGTGCTCCCATATTTAATTTGCCAATGCGCTTTTGTAATTTACTACGCTCTTCCTACGACAGGCTTCATTGTCTTCAAATATATCGCTGTATTGAATATCACGTTTTTCTCATACGCACTTACACATCAATCAAATTGCACACACATTTGTGTGTATGCATGAAAGGACATCAATATTTTCACAAAGATGCAACAATATTGCGCATTATAGTTGCTTTAGCAAACAATGTGAAATTTCTTATTCTTATGTGGATAAAAAGGAAATGCCTGAAGCTTCCATCGGAAATTTCCAGCATCGACAGCTTGAGTGTCAAATTTCAATGTCTTTCGAATTCCACTGCACAACTCTGAAAACTGGTATTTATATTTTGATTGCACACAAGCGCAAATATTAAAATTTATGTCACACCTAATTTCACCCACTTTCAATTATGTTGTAGACATGGGCTTGGTAAATCGACGGTTTGGTTGGAAAGGAGGCTAATTTGAAATAGGTCGATTTGCAGCTTCTTTTACATGATTATGTCCGATTAAAATTTGATGCAGATCAGTGAACGGAATCCAGACTTATAAAGAGTATTAAAAATCTGCTATATCCTCCTGGAAATATCGTGTGAGAACAAAAAAGCGTTCTGGCTAGTTTTAGCTGGAGATTGCAAATTGGTAACATGACATTTCTGGCAAGAAAGCAAATTTATTATTAAGAACCGGAAGTAGAACACAATATTCATGCACGTTTCCATCGTCTATAGAAATTCCACCAACAATAAAAAGCAAATCTCTTCAAATTATTAGCGCTACAAACGCCTCAAGTCAAAATGTAAGAAAATAAAATGTTTCCTTGTAGAGCATATTTCAAGGCGTATGCAATGAAAACAATAGCGTCGACAATAAAATGCTAGCTGCAGCTTTTTTTATGCTCCAAGGTTAACATGCTATTTGCGTACGCACATGCAACATACCGAAACAACACAATCCCCCGAGGCATTGCCGGCTTGATTTTATGTCTTGCAACTTTCTGAAACAACCACAAAATTCGTGCCACCCACTGTTGTGCGATAAAAATATTTGACACATTGTAATTGGCAATGCGCAGCATGAAATGCGAAATTTCTACAGGCTTTACATTTCCGAAATGAGATTCTTCAGGATTTAAACAATTTACACATGATTGTGGCATTATTGTACGTGGAGAGGAGCTCCCTCCATTGTTAAAATATTGTATTTATAAGTTCGTGCTTTTAATGTGAGGGATGCCAGGCTTGGTCCCCGGCTGACCTACATAATTCATCAAAAGCAGAAATATGAGAATATGAATACTCATATAGTATATATAAAACCTATATTTATAGAGAATTTTATACATATACAATATATTTGTGTAATCAGAAATTATTCAGCATTTAATAAGCATTTAATAGCAGTTAAAGTTTTTATTGTACTAAATTGATGACGACATAAAATGCTAGAATCAAAGTATTGAATAAATTTTATTTATAATAAAAAAATTCCTTTAATGAAAACATTGAAATTTGTCCAGTGTAAATATTATGTCGTCGATGATTTTAAATTTCTTGACATGTCATCAGAACGTCATTTAGAGTCTCAATTTGTGTCTTTAAAGCATAATCTAGAATCTCCTTGCGTTTTCTAAAATTTATCTATTTTCAAGAACATTTTCGTATTTTGATGACGGCGATATCTTATAACAGTCAAATAGATTTTTCAATGAAATTTTGGATGCATTAAGTCTCACGAAATTAATTTAATAATAATTAATTTCGGAGACGTGCGGAAAATTCCAGTAGAAAATCTGCTTGCAGGCGCTTCGTCAAATCCGATTAGCAGTGTTTTGTGAGGAGAAGGACCATTGTAAGCAAACATTACTGGCTTAAATGTTCATAATGTAGACATGATGCTTGCGAAAGGACGATAAGGAAGAGAGTTCCATGCTCAACTGGCGCAGTAAATTCGTCAATTCCGCTTTTCGGTCAGTGCTTGCAGCCGACGAATTGACAGGCTTTGATGCTTTAAATAGAAATTCAAATTATATCGAAAATGTCTCAGTCCAAGAGAGACAAGAGAAAGGACACACTGACAAAAGCGGTTCAAGGCTCGAGTTAGAGCAATGAAGTAAGCTACTGTTAACTAGGCTGCAATAGAACATCGGAAGGGAAGAAAGCTCATGCAGACAGTCGAAGCTGGAATAACAGAATGGCACTTACAAGGAGATCGGTGACTGGCCGAGCGTTCGTAATAACAGAAGAGAGTAACCGACAAATAAGATGTATGATTCGAATATCTACGAAGAACATAACGTATTGAAGGATTCGAAATATCGACCTCCTTTCACATGAGAAGTACTTTGAAGTATCAAGTCGTGTGCTCTCTTTTTTTATATATCGTCACAAAAAGCACAAAACACAACTCATTAAGCTACAGAAAGCTCTCATGAGACATACGTTATTACTTTACTATTCATATGCATTTTCTGGTTCTTCCGCTACGTCCGGCTACCGCTTCCGCATTACCACTTAATATGGCGAATTATATGAAATCTGAATCCGCCAAGTTCTGCTCAAATTTAATCAGTGTAAATCACCGAATGAGTTTCATTGCGGTTTGTTTTGTGCGCGCCAAAAACGAAAGGATTCTATTTCATGCACAACAAAACAACAAACACGTTGGCCAGATATCGCACTGCTCACTTATTTCTCTGCGGTTGGCCATTTATGCTCGCTTAAGCATCGAAGTTGGGCAGCGCATGTCGTGCCATAGCAGAGCTGGCAGACAGATGGACTAGGGCTATCAATGACGGCATTTCAGCAACTCGGAAATGTTTCTCATCTCCCAGTTCTGGTATTACAAAAGTTATAATTTCCGGGTTTTCTGGTATTTCTCAGCTCCCCTTCTATGTAGTATGTTGTAATCATTGTTGAAATGCATTTTTAATGGGATGCGAACCATTTCGTACTCACAATCAGTGCAAAATATACTATAATCAAAGCATTTCAAATTTTTATTAAATACAAAAAAAGGGAAATTCACACAAAATGTTTGTGAGTAGTAATGCGCAATGAACGTTTTAAATTGATGCATAATATTATATCATGATTTTTTTGTTGTAAATGTGAACAAGTTGTCAATACTCTAGAGTAGAAATCTGCAGCAGATATCAAGTACACGACAGTGACATCCCTAAGTCAGACGTTTAGGGCAGAGTATACGGAATTTGGGAAAATGGGCAAGATATTTATGCTCTGTTTTGCAAAAGTCAAAATGAGTGGGTCGCTGTTGCTTGGTATACAGCTCGTTGCTGACCTCGCCTTTTGCCCCGATGCTGTGGTGATTTACGGCTTAAATATTGTACCATGTCTTTTGACAAATTTATAGATTTCCGCGCAACTCCGCGATTTCCGACCGTAATTTGATTTATGCGTCACGGTGTAGATAACAGCGGGAATATAAAAAGAGAGTATCACATTTTTAAACGCTACAATTGAAGCGTCGAAAGCAAATTCTCTTGCTAAATTCAAAACTTGTCGCTATTTTTCGTGAAAGTAATTTAAAGCCGTTAAAATTGCACTATAACCTAAGCTTTTCTGCCTACAACTAATAAGAATTCATGTTCTTTGAACTCATCTCTGAAAGCATCTTTACATCGTTCATTGTTTCAGCGTTGGTCGTTGAAGCAGACTATCACGTACATTTGACAACAACAAGCGCTTTTTTATGGCCTTTATTGGGAGCACATATGGAGTGCCAGCATCCAAAAGCTATAAAGCTAAATTAGATATTTGGGATTGGAACATTAGATTTTGCTGTCATAAAAACGCTATTGAAATTTCAATTCTTACTTCTATTCTTCTCTGCAGTGCTCTATTTACGCACATGCCCGTCTGAACTTTATTGCTCAGGATTTTGGCATTATTCCTCGAATAAAACAATGAGGCTTAATATAGCCTTGACATCATATGACTAAGTTCATAAGTGCACGATTTTCGATGTCAAAGGAGTGAGCATGAAGTCTCAACCGACTCAAGCTGACAATATAGAGCGAACGGGCATTTTGCCATGGTTATCTTTTGTAGTAACAAAGCTTTTGCAACCTCTTTTCGGTTCGGACAATAAAAAATATTATGGGATACATTAACTTGCACTAGAAACAAGAAACAAGAAACGTGTGCTTGCTCAAGGGAATTAGTGTAAGTTTAGCTAAATGTTATTAAATTAAGAAAACACAATAAATCTTGAACACAATATTATATTTCCAACTTCTTTTTTCTACTTAAATATTGAATTTAATTTTAAATAAGAACACGTCTTTGAACAGCGAGAAACATTTTCACCAGTAGGTCGCTTGGCAAAGTTGCTAGTTTTCTCCTTTCTGATTTCTTGAACTTGAGCAATCGCATCGAAGTCCTACGGCTGCTATTTACCACATTTATATATGTATATGTTTGTTTGCAGGTGTTGCTGCTGCTGCTGCTGCAACCTCATAAGCACACCACAATGCCAGATCCCTTAATATGAGTAGTAATTCATGTTGAAAGAACAATCCAGGAAGTGGTGCGTTTTATGTTGAAATAGCATGCCACAGTCGAACATTGTGTAAGCTTGTTCTGCTTTCCGCATAATGGCATACAACATTCGAGGAAACACTGATAATATTTTACAGCACATTTAAGTGTAAACAATATCTATTTCAACACAGAGTTCAATAAGTTGGTAGATTTAGCCCTCATGCAACCTAATTTTAAAATACCACATATTAACTCAAAATGGATTTCAGAATAAATATAAAAAAATATATAAATAGCTATAAAGTATCTTTCGTGGAATCATAAATTTTCCAGCTTACATTGTATCATATTTGATACTGAATGGGGCTATAATTAAGCCAGTCGTAGAAAATAATGAGAACTAGATAAACTTTTTCCTTTTACCTTCATTCGTTATGATTTCCAATCCAAGAAAACAAGCAAACTATTGCTCATTTAGAAAGAGGAGTCATTTAAAGAAAAATATACTTCCAAATGATACAATTTTTCCCACTGTGTAGTGGTTGGGATGTATGTATGGGTATTGTGTACTAAGTACATGCACTCTAAATAGGAGAACTATTGCCCTGAACTAAAGTATTACTAAAGTGACCAAATGTTTTTTACCAATAAAAATAAACCAGTGTTCTGAAACTAATCTGAAGCCCTTAAGAAAAGCAGCTGTTTTGCTGAGAATAATTCTTTCCATGGATTAAGAACGTGATCATATTTGACGTAAATATCTGAAGCGACTATTTCAAGATTCGTATTAACATAAAATTTTATAAGATTTTTTTTTATTTAGCTACAACTGCAATATAGGCGCTTCGGCGGTATTTTGGCTAAAATGAGGTAGTGGTTTATTGTAACAAGCCGGAGGTCTTAGTAACAAAAAAATCACATTTTTACCCGGTATGGTCGCCTTTAACATCATGCACAAATCCACATTCAGAACGGCACTTGACGTGCGAGCTTGCCACATATTAGCTGGCACCTGTTACACACGTTCCTGGCACATGAACTTGTCAGGCGAGCCCTTGCCCCTGTGTCCTCCCCGTTTGTAAAGCGCGTCTAATGGCGCATGGGAATGGAAAAGTTAACGAACTGCTCTTCACGTATCCTGCAGCACACACACATCGAATTGTTGATATCATTCGCTTCGCTACGCTTCATGCCTCACCCCGAATCGCCAGTGGCGATAACTGCTCCAACCACCTTGCAACCGCAATTGCGACCAGAGTTGCACACTCTTTCGTGGTTGAGCAGTTTTGGCACGAAAGCGTGTGGAATATTGTAAGAAATAAGGAGTCCCTATTAAGGAACTTGGCACTGTTTTGTGTTTCCAGAATTCAAGCCAAATCGAAGAGGTGTTTCCGTGCTTGCTTTTTGGAATTCGTTCTTGCCTCACCTTTTGTGTAGGTTGTACAGCAGTAACTAAAGCCTGTAATTAGTGACCATGGTCACTATGGGCCGTACTTTGCGGCTATTTGTGGTAGTTTAATTCCGGCTAAGCGGCGCCAATTATTATTTTGTTATATTGATTTTTTAGCGTTTAGTTCAATCAATTAAAGAGGGCTTAAGCGCGATTTTCTTTGATATAGTAATTACTCGCATTTAAGCACCTGGCTTAACTGTGGCTAAGAAATGATGCTAATAAATTGCTTGAAATAGTACATAATAATTTTTGTGCAATTGTTTATACTCCAGCAATCAAATACAAAAATCCTCAAGAGTCAGAAAATATAGAGAAGCACGAAATATTGGGATTAATTCTCAAAGGATATTGCATATTAATCAACTCATATATTTTTGACGAAATTTGATATTTTTCATTACTTTTTTATGGCAAAAATTATCCTACTAAATTCAATAAAAAATACTAATTACAACGGCTTTTGTTCTTTAGCTGACAGTATTTTTTGCTCTGACCCCTAAAAATGGATACTTTCATTACTTAAGTGAAATTAAACACTTCTCATATTAAAATACCTGCATTTTGCATTGCTCTTTGAAGTGTAAACTAGCCTAAAGCGTCACAGACCTTCGAGCTAAAGCCAGATTGACAGCTGCGCCATTCTCATGCAACAATAAAATTCAAATTAGAATTGTTTTAAAAACTGTGCCAAAATGTAACTAAGCAAGCAAGAAAGTAGAAGAAGAGTAATTACAAGAGCGATCACTGTCAATCCCTGTCAAGCCTTTATTTGATGATAGTCTACATTATTGTGCCCAACTTGGCAGCTCGACGGCAACGATAGATAATTTAATTACTTTACTTTCACCTGTTTCTCTCTGGCGTCCTTCATTCAAAAGTGAAGTTTAAAAAAAAACGCTTCCTACATAATTAGTTAATGCACGTTTTTCCATGAGCCTCTGACGCTAAGCAATAAAGCGTGGAAGCCTTCATCATCGCGGCTAATGAATTATGTGCTTGCACAGTAGCTGCGCACCCAACCGCACATTGCAGTTGCTATAACAAGCCTTATGGGCACTTTTAGGTACTTGGCGAAATCAGTGAAAATAAAATGTGGGAGTGATTCGCCTCTGAACAAGGTGTAAGCATGATTTGCAATTAATCATATTTTCAGCTGCTGCCCCGCTCATGTACATATGTATATAATAAAATTTACACTTCGGAGTGTATATCTGGAATTATATAAAGTTTTAATGAGGCTAATTAGTTCGACTCGCTCGTTACATACATACATATATACTACATACATACTAACAAAATTGTTAAACATGTTGCAACGCCGAGCAGCGCAATAAAAAGTACAAACTTTTCCATTAAAACTTTTATCGAACGAGTTTGCTGGAAAACAAAAAGTTCATATGCATTTCAAAAGTAACTTTTCAATTGAATTGCCGTTGATATGAGAGGCAGAAAAACTGGATAAAAGCAGAGCCCAAAACATGGAAGTGTGTATTGATTGCATGTGCAAGAGCACTTAATTATTCAGAGTGTTGAAAAAGTAGTATAGACGAATTTTGTATTGAATTTTTATTGAAACCAATTAATAGTTCGTAGAAAAGCAGACTAAAATTCACAAAAATTTTACTCTTTTCGAGATGTAACTGTAGCGTTCAGCATTCACATTTAGGATGCATTTAACCGTTTCTTCCTATAACTGCAAAATTGCACAAGGTTCACTTGGAGAGATTTCATCGTTTTTTCAACATCCACTGAAGCAGGAGACATAAGCGGTGCATATGTATGTATTGATGAATAAAATTTGCATGTTTCCACTATTAATGAAGCATTAATTTCATTCTCCATGCAATATGTAATTGATTACAGAATGAGTATGAGTTACTAACAAATTTTACGATCCTTGGCACAATCCTTGAAACACATTTAATATAAAGCTTAAGCAAAAATCTTGAATGCAAGTCACAATATATTTCTCTACAAAGAGCATTAAAATTCCAAATTTACCAAATATAATAATTGAATAAATAAAAAAAATCGAATACGCGTTGCGCCCACCACACTACCCAATCCGATACGACACACACACACACACACACACACATATAGGAAAAAGAAAGACGAGATAAAGTCTCACGCCTCCCGCGTGCAAGCAGTCTAACATTTGACACCCGAGCTTCACAACAACAACAACAAGAATTTTAAGTCAAGTAATAAAATGCAATTTAACATTGCCACCCAGGAGCGTGTGGCCAACAGGCTCGACTTTATTGGCCTTGCGTACATCTCTTGCGGTGGGAATTCAATCTACGCAAAACTTGTGTCCGAAAAAACTAAAAACGTGAAATGTAAGGAAAATTGATAAAAACAGCGAAGAAATGTAACAAGAGTCCAGGCAGCATTTGACTTTAAGCCAGTGGGCACGAGGAGGCTTTTCAGAAATGCTCTGCTGCTGTTGGTTGGCGCGTGTAGCCAGCGAATTCTCGAATCGGTTAGCATGGCGGGATGATACTCATCAAGGAAAGAGGGAGACCGAATCTCCGATGGGTAAGCCAAGTGGTAGAAGCTCTAGCTAAGCTTGGGACCAGAGACGGCAGACGGCGCGCGCCAAACAGGAGCGCCTGGACAGAGCTGATACGTGAGGCCGATACCTGCAACTGGTTGTAATGGCCACAGAAGTAAGAAAATATGTATCTCCCAGCAGCATACGCAAAGCACCAAAGCACTTATCCTGCTTCTGACCCTCCACACTCCACACTACAGATACATCTGCAAAGAGAGTTTCCCAGAAAGATAATGTCTACGCCATTGTCAAATGACACGATTTGGAAGTGTCAGTTGGAAGCGGGTGGGAAATACAATACACGCTCCTCTGCATACTTAAGTGTCGTCCTTTTCTGTGTAATTTTCCGCATTAACATTTGGTGGAATTGAATACATAGCTGGAAAATGTCTTGACAGTCTCAACATAAATGCACACCAAGTTGTCTCATGCAATTCACATCTCAAAGTACATGCATATATACGTATCTATGTTTATATCACTTAACAGCAGCATGAACATAAAGAATATTTTTTGAATACTAATGGTCACCCTAACCCTATATACTTCGAAAAGAAAAGTTCAAATTAATTTCAGCATATTTGCAGGTGCCTTTTGGCAAATACAAAATTTGGGCAAGAATTTTAACAAATTAGTTTACGAGCTTAGATTGAAGCTCGCACACACACTTCAATGGATACATATACATATATACATATGTAGGTATGTATATGTAGGTACTCAGGCATGCTAATGCAGAATTTCACCCAAATTGCCCTGCTTAAACTTCTGTCGTGCAAATGAGCGACTCTTATCTGGGAAACGGAATCAAGTGGAATCTATTAACTAAACTGAATGTGGAATTTGTGGCATGTGCCATGGAATACTCGCAAGGCGGCAACGTTTCTGTTAGTGAGCCCGTTAGTGGGTCCGTCAGTCAGTTTACGTGTCTTTTCAACCTGTGTCCTTTGAATTTGTGTGTCAGCATCGCCTGTCAATAAAATGGAATGATAAATTGCCCTTGGAAATGTCAACGAACAACAGTGACAGCAGCAACAAAGCTGACATATTAAGGTGCCTCAAAGGAACCACTCCCACAGCGACTTATATAAATGCTATTGCATATACACAACCTCCAATAGAAAATTATTTGGGGCATTCAATACCGGGAACTTCATGCCATTTTTTGACACGAAAATCAAAAATACCACAATTTTTTAATATATATTTTTCATTGAAAATTTAAGACTGCATATTTTATTTCTGTAAATACAACCTTGAAGAAAGCTGAGGTTGGAATTGCCCCAGGAAATAGTTAATGTGTTTACTTTATCGCAATATTTTTTAAACTGAACTGACATTATCTTAGAATTTATTATTAGTGTTGACCCCATCTTCAATTGCACAAGCCAGATTTCAATTTCTGGTTTCCCAATACTCGGTTCGCTCTTGTTAGTCTGATATTACTTTTCTTTTATAATAAATTTCTTCCAAATCGTGTAAGTGGTAAATCATTACTTCGTAAAGACAGAAGCAATAATTGCTGGCACCGTCGGTCCATGCATTTTACTTCATTTCCATCATTTATTTCTTCTTACGCTTACGTCAATCCCGAAAATCCCGTGATCAGAAGATGATAATCGAAATGCCAGGATTTGCCCTCAGAACCGTATTCTCTAACACAGGTTGCCTGCAATTGGACGGCATACACAAATGATTGAAAGTTCGTGTTGTTGGAGCGTGACGGCCGTGATTAATGATACGTTGCTCTTTGATTTTTCTACAGCTTTAAGCCACGTCTTTAGTGTTGAATAAATAAAGCGAGCGGTGCTTTATGTCGCGTTGTCCTTACGCCGATTCAGGGGGTGGCTTAAGGTCTACAATGGGTAAGCGCCTTATGTGCCGCTTAGCAATAATTTGTTCAATATTAGCAGTGTCGCCCATGCGAATCAATCACAAAAAAATATGGAGCCCACTTGGACGCAAACTCTTCAAGCAAGCAAAGCTCGCTCCAGTAGAATAACCCAATCTGGCGAATTTTCGTAAACTTATTACACATTTTATGCATGCTCTTTATACAAGATTCCATTCAATAGCCCCTTTTAAGAGTTTCTTTCAATAGCGGCGCTCGTTGCTGTTAGTCCTTTTGCCTGAAAGGTACCTGACGCAGCATTTTCCATGTCAGTTTCACGATAACGGCAACTGCCCATATGTGGTAGCACACATGTGCATACTGCCCACCCAGTTGGAAATCTTCAAGTCGATGATCGTTGCATCCATCAAGGGCGAAATAGTCACTTGAAACTGCAATACACACATTTTCAGTTTCTTCTGTATGTCAAATAGTATTTTATTTAAAACAATAACTTTTCATTTGAATTGTTGTAGAACGAACGCTAGATCCAGATGCGATGGCGTTGATTAGTTCCATCGAAACACGTCAACACTCATATTCATCCCTATCGTTGCAAAAGTGTGGTTTTGTAGAGACGAATCGCTTACTGAAGTGAAATACGGTTGCAAAAAAAATTTGCCCATCATTTCAAACAAACAATTCTGATAATTTATAGTTAAATATACTATGAAAGTGTCAAAACTCCATAGAAAAGCATTTAATTAATGAATTTGTACTATAAAATATTTGTGCAAACCGAAAGGGTAAATATTATAAATTCAATACCGATCAGCAAGTTAGGAGGCGCTTTTAATAAATTGCTTTGGAGCATTATAGTATCGTATGTACATAAATATTTGAATGACATGCTTTGAATGTGAGTGTGCAAAGGTACACAGTGGGTTGTGTGTGTGTTGAACATACACCTCGTCAGTTATGCGTTATTCGATACGGATTCAACGCTTCTGAAATGGCATGCTTAGGAGTGGTCAATAAATATTGAGTATGCTGGACATATTACAAAAATTTACGTCATTTGAATATTAATATACATAATTCAGAACAGGCAGACTAAACCGGCTTAGTCCGGCGTCAATGAACAGAAGTGTACAGAAGACTTGTTTCAGAATTTGCAAACTTTCGGATGAGCATGTTCAATGAAAAGCAAAAATATTACACACTTGATATTTCAAAAGAAAAGTATGAAATGTTCTCGTGTTCTGAAATTTATTTTTTACGAAGGGTTAATGTTAAAGGACAATTACTTTCACGTTTCCAGCATAGAAACTTATAAAGGAAACTGTATAAGTAACAGTCACTTGTTCACTTCATTTATATTCAGGAGATATAAGCTCAGAATTCAAAAGTGAAAGTATTTGCATTAAGTGTCTGTGCATGTGGGTGCAATATTTTAAAAGGCAAGGAAAGTAAACAAGAATTTAATCAACTTTCGCTTGCTTAGATGGTCATCAACTTTGTTATCAAATTTAGTATTGAAGCTGCTGTTGAGAATATATGCACAATTTTAGAAAAGTTTCGTAAAAAGTATTGTTTTAACTTTCGAACTCAATTTTCCATTTTCCACTTTCCCTAAGCTATATGCAGACTACTGCTGAAGTACGAGTGTGCAAGACAAATGGCCGGTGGTTTTCAATTTGACTTTAAGAGCTTTCCAGTATTTTAAATTGCATCATTAATATTCTGGCCATTCTATCCTTGGAAAAGAGCACATACATCAGTCTGTGCACCTACGTTTGTCTGAGTGTGTGTGCATATGAGGCCACACCTGTTGAATGCACTGTCCAAATGTGAGGCGTATACATTTCCTCTGTTTTTTGTTTTTGAGAGAAATTCATTGGGGTTTCTATTTGTTTTAATTTTGCTGATTATGGATACGTGAACTCAAATAGAAATATTGCAAACAGGTGAGTTAGTTAAGTAAACGAATACGGGTATTTGGTATTTTTAATTTCAATTTATTAGATTAGAATGTTGGCAAATAAGAGTTATAAGATCTTTTTAGAGCCAAAAGAAAGTACGGATAAATAAAGTAAATAAAATTCATTAGAAGTTCCGAAGAAGTTGGTACAGATATAATTCCAGTGGAACCTACAACATTAGAATTAACAGCCTCTTTTACATTTGTACCTTGAAAGAGTCAAGCGTTTGGTTCTAAAAATGGACCTGTCAACAAAGCCAACATTAAAATAGAGCCAACGTTATGCAAATTCAAATATTGGAATTTCTACTGTGTAAACAAATTTGCTAGAAAGCTTCTTTCGTCTTCCTAAGCTGGCAGTGGTGCCGTAGGATGCCACTTGCAACTGGCCTGCATCATTTGTTGTGAACAATTGAGAACATCTACATGGAAAACTCTTATACAAGTATAGTACGCACACACATACAGAGTATTTTGGATTATAGAAATCAATTATTAGCAATTGAAAGCAAATTCAATGCAATTTAATTGAATGGCATCGGCCAAATCTCCGCCTTCGATGGCGAATATAGAATATAATTTTAAAGAAGGCCATTGCAGAAATACCCAACGCTTTACCACAAAATTTAAAGTTGCACTTGGAAAAATGTTTTCTTTAAGAATTCAATGCCACTATCTTGGAGCATATTATAAATATGTACAATTATATTTAGAGAAACCATGCAGCCACTTCAATGATTTCGTTTATTTAATGCGAAAGTGCAGTCAACCGGAAAAATACTTCAAATAATTAGAAACTACAGATATTTTCGCGTGGTTCTGCTCGATTCGCACACCCCTTGCGTTGTGTTTGTATTAGCGCTAATACCAAAATTCCAATTATAAACTATTTCATATGAAAACACTGCAGCTATAATTACTGAAATGGAACGCATAAAGAGGAATTCGCTTAACTGGATAGGATAATAGGATATCATATAAATACATATCTACTGCAACGCAAATTAAAAAAAATTTATTTTTTAGCTATGTATGCTAGAAATGCTTCCACAACGCAATTATGTGAGTATCTACGAGTATCTACAAAGGTACAAAAAGAAATAAAAAAGTCGAATAATTTGCGCAGTAAATCAGGCTGTGTCTACTGAGAGGATGTTCCTCCAACTAGTTGGCGCTTGGCTGTGGCCTCTAAGAACAAAGCAAATTTTCTGGGCTAAAAGTTCATGACGGCAGTTCACAGATATACATAAATGCGAAATAGCATTTTTACATGTATACAACATGTGTATATATGTACATAAGTGCGTTCATACGCGTATGCATAAAGCTACTGTCGCAGATGTGTATGTGCGTGTATGTATAGAAGCCCATACTACCGTGAAAAGGTGCCTTTCTGTGAAATCCTTCAAAATTTAGTATATATTTTTGAAAAGTTTTCCAGAATACGTGTTAGAATGTGGAGTACTTTCCGGCGCATCGTCAAATGTAGTTAATTTAAGCTACGTAGATCTTGGGGAAGTTTACCCCAGCATGGGTTAGACTGTGTTGGTTGGAAGTTGATTCCTTTTTAATGAACATAATTTTGTGCGTTACAATTTTCTCACAAAGCACTTATACCCCATTGCCATAGGTGTAGAGTATAAAAACTTTATCTACATGCATTGCAACATATTCTATATGCCATTTTCCAATGTAAAGAAATGCTCAAGCACAGGAAATCGCACAAACCTGCTGCAACTTATGCAAATTATTTTATGAGGAACTTGTATCATAAATTATAAGCATGCTTATACTCGTATCAAAGCTATTTCCTGCTGGAAACTTTCTGAGCTTTTAAATCGAATTTATTTTTATTACAAAAATATTTCGCAAAATATTATAAATTACAAATTCCGAAACTCTGACCAAGGATGTGCGTGGCTGCCACGTATAAAAGATATAAGGAGCTTTGCAAGCAAATTAAAAAAAAACCGCAGAGAAAATCCAGTTTGGAGCAGCTGCAATAACAGTGAATTGGCTGCAGCTGAGTTTACCCCAGGCCAAAGAATGTGCTGCTGTTGCTGCGGCTGCAGCAATCGGGAAATCAAATTCGCGCCAACAGAAGCCACTTGCGGTGTGTCAAGAGAATTAAACGGAAACGGAAATGCCTATACGGGACACGTCGGCATGACGATAAGAGCTGTGGGTGGGTGGGGTGGGTGGCGTGGGTTTGGTGGCAGGCAGCGACACGTATTTAAGACGAAATCATGCAAATTCGATGGCAAAGCAACGCAAATGAAGTGGATAAGAGCAGGCGACCAGGGCGCCAAGTTAAGCCGGGCGCAGGCTCCCACAGGAAGCTACTAGATACTACAGTTAAATTTTCTTTTTTCCTTCCATTTTTTCCATTTGCCGCTCCTTTTTTGCTGGCTCCCCTGCTCCGTGATGCTTAATGGCAAATTCAAAACACGCGAATGCACCGGAAATGAAAAAAGTAACCACGCACCATGCAAAAAAAATACAAAATGATTGAAGCTTCCTTTGAGACTTTATATTGCGGTATGGCATTCAAGGAAAGTTGCACAAGTTCTGAGTTTGATTTTCCTTCAAATAGTATTTTTCAAGTGAAATTATTGACGATAAAAGCTTTTGAACTTTAAATTCTGAATAGCATTCTATCCTTAGAATTATAATTGTCAATGAGAAAATCGTTTTACCTTTCTGCAGAATTTAAATAAAATATATAAAAAAAAGTAAACGAAAAATGTTTTTATTGAATTTAACATGCCAACAATTGCTTGTAAATTTCATGTAAACGTATGTACCGTATGTAAATCGAAGTTTTTAATAGTCTTTCGAATCTCAATAACTTTAACGATGCTTATCATCGAAAAAATTGCTGAGTTCGTAAACCTACATACTACATTCAATCCTGGAAAAATGTCAAACTAAAGCTTGAGTTGCTTCGGAAAAAAGCGAATAAATAAAACACTCTATTTGTGCTCTATGACGTCATATCGCTTCAACTTCAGGATGCGCATTAAAATGGTATGCCGGTTTATCCAAACCAAAGAGCTCAATTTCCACAACCTACCACTCCCACCCGCTCTGGTGAAAGTAGATAATGCTCGGCAGAGCTAACGAGTTTTAAATGGAGAGCGGAAAGTTGTTCGTCAAACTAACAAAATAAATAGAGGCTAATCACAGAAAGCGATTCCCTTGGCATACGAAAACAGTTGAAATTTCAATTGGTCCAATCAATCGAAAGTTGCTCTTACATTAGCAAACATTTCAGCAAATTGTGGAAAGCGTTTTCAACATTACCGAACATATATTTCTTGCTCTTACTGCTGAGCGTGGTGGTGCTTTCTGCAATAATTAAATTTCATATAAATTCGAAGCAGGCGGGCGACTCACTTGCCGATAAAGATTGTATAAACAAGACCTATTTAGTATGCGGGCTGGATGAAGCGTTGTGAAGTGGCGGCATCTACGAATTTTCGCCATTCTGCAGGATTGGAGCGTTGAAATTCCAAAGATAAATATATTGAATTTCAAGCAAACACATAATTTTTTCTGCGAGCTGCGCGTGCACAGGGTAAATAAAAACCGCGCAAAATTAAAAAGTTTCGAAATATCTTTAAAGTAAGGTGGCGAAAATCTACGAAAATGTATTCATTTATTTAAATTAAATTTTTTGTTATTATTATTAAGTGGGCGTAGGCGGATTTTTACATCATTAGTTCCTATGGAAAAAAAAATCCACATGCTCAGCTTGTTATCCTTTCGGCGTAGCATTTACTTTCAGAAATATTTTCTTAACTTTTAAAGTTTATGAAAAAAGCTTTTAATACTCACCACCAACAATATTGACTCGATTGCAGAAAATTTATGAAAATATATAAACTAATATTTCTATGCCTTTAGAGTAAACATTATTTCAGTGAGATCGTGGAAAATTTATCAAATATTTTGCTGGGCAGATTTTTGGTTTCAATTCAAACTATTAGAAATAGTCCACGGCTTATCAAATTTTTACTAAACTTTCGGCATCTTTGAGTGCTCTTACTGTGGTAAAATAATTGGTTGGTCATATTTGAAAGAAATAATAATAAAAATAACACATTATTTCACAAATAAATTGGTTTTTTGCTCGAAGAGCTTACATTTTGTACTACCACAAAAGCAAGCAGCGGCAGCTTCTCACACGCTGTTTCTCAAAGCTGTTTGCTTTTCCGCCTCTCGTGTTTGCCGAAAATTAATTCGTTGCCACAAAAGCAATTAACACAATTCATAAACTGTTCCCGCTGCCGCCTCACGGCATCAGCACTTTACGTATACGCGTCGAGTGAAGATATGCCACAAAAATTCGAACGTTTCAGACGCCAGCACTTTCGCACATTTCCCTCCGCGCTTCGTGGTTGCAGCAATCAGACTGTTTTCGTGCCGCATTTTCCGACTTGAAGCTGCCACAAGCCGCCTTTCGCCGCATTGGAAGTTCCAATGCTGCACATGCGCGCTGCGGAATTCGGGACACGTGCTGGCCATGTTGTCATTGTTGTTGGCAAATTAATCAAAACAAACTCAGCTGTTTTGTCGCATCTCTGCATAGTTAACCTCCCACCTGCGCAGCCCGACGAAATGCAAGCACATTTCTAAGAACCCACCTCATTCCACTATCGAATATGCCCGAAAGCACCAATACACATTACTTCGTAATGATTCAAGTACTTGGAAGCATATAAGCTGTAGCATTTTTATAGAATTTAGATTGGAAATGAGTAGAAACAATCAGCGAATAAATTTAGACTTTAATCCCTCTATTTCAAAATAAAGCAGAGAAATTTGCTCCATCATTGTATTCGAACATGTTTCCTGAAACCAAAGGGAAATGTTATGCATTTTCTTTAAGAATTATTTTCTTCAGCCTTCAACTGTTTTTTTAATATGCTCTGCCAATTTACTCCCTGCAAACAGCATATTAAAATCCATAGAAACGATTTAAGGCATTTCTGTCTGGCTTTCAGCCGAGCGATATTAAGCCGCCTGATTTGACAGCGCTTTCGTAATGACCCGTGAGAGGTCTGATAAGAGCTTTCAACTTAAAATTTTTCTTGAATTTAAATACAAAACTTAACGATTCGTCAAACATTCGCATTAAGAATTTTGTTGCTCTACCCTGTTGTTGTCTGTATTGCTCATCTCTGAAGTGGAGCCTTAAAGCTATTCACCAAAATAGGCAAACCGCTACTTCATTTCTTGGTTCATAAATTTTATAGCGAATTGAGAGAAATCGGTGTATGCATATGAAACTGGCTTGTCTTCTTAAAGTTGTGGCAACTTGAAGGCTGAATGTACGCATGTGTACACATTTATTATTTCCCTAGCATGTCAACAAAAAGAAAATCCAAATGAAGTAAGCTAACTTAGTTGAATTACAAAATTTAATTTGAAAGTGAACTAACTTTTCCAGTTCATTTCAAAAAATTAAAGTCCATTCAAGTGTGAAATTATTTTGTAGCCGCGCAGGCTTACACGGGTTCTTTACTTGTTCTGCACAAGCTTCAGCGAATTTTACTTTCCAATAAAACTTGCAAACAACCCAATGTAAGCAAATGGCCAAGAAAACAAAAGCGAACAAAACTTCGAAAGTTGGCAATCTAAATAAGGTCCTTGCTATGCTGCAGGGACAAAGCAGCAATGGAAGATGTTTATGCATTTGGCGCTTGGTCGCAATATTTCTTTGCCTGCCCCAACAAAGAGGTAGAAAAATTTGGTTACTTGCAACAGCAATAAAATCAACAGCAAATGTGTTTAAAATTGTTCGAGATTCTTATCGTGCCTGACGAAAATTTTGAATAATTTAAAACAGTTGCTAAAGCAACAATCTCAACCTGGAGAAAAATATTTCAGAGCAGCAAGCAACAGCAGCTGGATGCCATAGAAAGGCATACACTGTTTACATTTTTTTTCGGAAAGAAGAGAGAGCAAAAAATAAAAATTTTTTAAACTTGTATGCATAAATTAAAAAAAGCCCGGCGGTCTGTTTATTTCTGTTGTTTCCTTTTAATTTTGCTTCACTTCCGCGCAAATTAAATTTTTCACGCTTACTTCCGCTGTCCTTCTGAATTTTTGCAATATCAGTGAAATGTACAAGCTCTGCACAATCTGACTTTTTATTGCTAATAGCAAAATTTCGCATAAACTACATTTCATCAAATATAAATAAAAAATTTCATTGAACTCAATATATTCTTGACTCTCAAACAAATAGCCATATGATATCGCTAAGGAACAACCAGGGTCTATAATTGGCCTATTTAGTCAACCAATGTAAGCTAAGCTCATTCTAATAAAATTCCAAACACATTCAACCGAAATTTCCATAATGCAAAGAAACAGTTTACTTCCGCTCTCTCTCTTACTTAAAACAAGGCAATTTAATTATTATATTGAACCAAATGCTCGCATTGAAAAATATAAAAAGTTCTGGAAAATCCACAACGTCATATGTCGAATAAAAGTAAAAGTGTTAAGCAGCTTAAGCGCTCATCCAGTTTGTTGGCGAATGTATTCAGAAGTGTTTATTTTGTGCTGAGAAAGCAATTTCTCCCACTTCTCTGTTAAATGTCGGTCTCTTAGCAGCATGCCGCCTCAAACCACCCACTCAGCTTTTCCCCAGCGAAATTGTATCAAATTGCGATGATCGCTAACGAAGTTCCCGTCATATCAAAATCGCGCCAAAATAGCGCCCCCCAAGCAGACACACACTCGTGAACTCTTTCGCGTATTGCGTAAATATTTGTTTACAACTTGTATCCTTTGCACTTCCTCTGCCCGTATAAAATAACATTTTTGTCCCTTTGCTGCCTTGTTTCATATACAATTTCAATTTTAACATGATTTATTTAATCACGCACCTTTCCGTTTTCGAAAATTGTAGCGAAAGCAGCGCATTCCTTTTGAAAGGCGGCGAATCCTTGTGACAAATTCAATGGACGCCAGAAATAAGGAGCCGCATTTTGCCAGCCTACAACCATTTGCTTTGTTTGCATCGAAATAGCATGAAATTGAAAGTCAGCGCAGAAAGTTTTGGATGTTTACGTTTTTCTTGGCATGGCGGGAATCGAAATTGCTGATATAAAAGTGCAAAGAAAGAAAGCAGCGCACGTTAGGGTAAAAAGGATAATAAAGACTGTTAGTTGCGCCTTGGAAATGTCAAAAATTTAAACAAAACAGAAAGGGAAATTTTTTTACGAAATATGAATTGAAAGCGTAATTGCAATTGTCAAAGGAGAGAAGAGACAATGGCACGATAGTAAGTGAAATCTTTTGAGCTATCTGATGGTGGGAAGTGACCCTCTTTGCCGATGGTATGATTTCTGAATACAAATTCAGCTTAAACTCGTAATGAGAGGCACCAGAACAACTTCTTAAAATAAGTATTTTGGTAATGTAAACACTTCAAAGGACCTTCTTACTAGTAACAAAAAGCGTACAATTACTAGTATATAACATAGCTACATTTCAAAGAAACTTGGCAGCAATGCGGGATTTTCCTTATGCTGGAGGAATTCGTTCTCTGTGACCAAAACTCTTTTTAATAATTTCAATGCATAAAATGTAGCGCTTCTCCGCTTCCTATGAATATAAATAAATACGCTTGAACTGCGTTTTTTCAACATTTTTGAGGCATTGTGAGAAAATTTCTTAGGCAGATAATTCGCGGGCAAATAAAGACTTAGGTCACTTGTGCGACACCCGCCTGGCAGGGCAGTAGTATCAAATGTCAACACAGAGCAGCCAGCAGAAAGTCACAATTACTGCCAAATTAGTGCGAAATGACACATTTCATGGCACGCGGCGCAGTTGGACGCGAACTTGGCGGTGCGCGCCATTTACGGGCCCCATCAACAACAGCATCATCATTGTCATTGCCGTTATCGTGTCGACGCATAGCGGCACTGATGTAAAGCATGCATGTAATGCCAAACGGAAATAAATAGCAGCTTCCAGGCATACGCCGGGCATAAAAACGTCAGAGCAGCGAAATGAAAGACCTCGCGCCGGCATGTGGAATGCTTTAATGAGGTTATTCTGATACGCCGGCAGCGACCAAAGCCGAAATGTGCTCACGTACCTACAAAGTGGAAAAGGGACAGATTGCAAAGAAATGGCATTGCTTTAAGCCAATCGATGCGCTTTGACATGAAGATAATTTGCGCCTTGTTAATGTAGGAAATCAAGCTAAAAAAGAAAAGTTCGGCTTTCTCAATTCATTCATCATCTTTCAGTGAAATTTTCTTCAGGGCTCGAACAGATCTCGAAACTAGGTATCAAGCCTCTTTGGATATTTGTGAAACACGCGCAAATTCTGACAGATCATTACTTTGACCATTCCTAAACGGAACTCTAACGGGCATCGCTAAGGACTCAAAAGGGTCTAAGCGTGGCTTTTTCGACAGCCAGCTTAACCTAACCTAACCTTTTACCGAAAAGGGCAATTTTTTCTTTCCAGCCTTGCGTCTTGCTTTCTTTAACTTGCCAATTAAACAACCTAGTAAAAGAGATTCCTCATATCTCCATTTAATTGTGGAATTTCCCGTTGACCAACTTCAGGTGTCGATCATTCTTTCACAGACACGCACATTCACTCATTCACTCCTTCAGAAGCACCACGTAAAATATACTCGCACTTGTTTATTATGGAAAAACTCACACGAGGCTTCATAAAAACTCCTACTGGCATTAGCTTGTAATAGCCTCTGCAACTGTTGCTCTCTTAACGTTGTTGTTCTTGTTCTGTTCTGTTGTATTTGTGCCATGGCTCAGCTGTGCTTTGGCCATTCCAGACGTTCGTCCGTTTTGCTAGCTAATTAAAACACACAAAAAATGGCGTAATTTATTTATGTTTGTAATGAGCAGGGCTTTCGTGCTGATTCTATTACAACGCACAATTACACGCACAGATTCACAAACACTCATGTGCAGGCTAAAAGCAGACATACTCTGTGCTAGGGTGACCATTCATAGAAGATATCTTTTCAACCTTGACAAGCCGTACCAAAAGCATGACTTCATACAGATTGCATTGAATCGAAAAGGACCTACGTTCTTTAAAACACTTTGACGAGTATTTGTGATTTATGTCTAAACTCTTTTGAAGTAGTAGTCGATCTAAATTTAATTACTACGAAAGGACGTTTATATTAAATTCAAATATTCCACCACTTTTTCAATAATTCGTTTTTATTGTAGATTTTGGTCGAGTTCCGAAAAATTAGAAAAAAAATTCCTTGACTGATGTGGACTAAGGAAAGACATATCGGAAATTAATTTTGAACAAATTATAATAAGAGATTAAGTAAATATTTTTCTGCATATTTTGTACTCGCTGTTTTAGGCAGGATATTCAGTACATAAATAAAGAAAAAAGTATGTGCAAATATGGCAAAATGGTCAAGACGAATGGTCACTCTAAGCTACGCCTACGTCTGTCTGGGTGTTTCAAGCTGCGCATAAAGTGCACAGTTTCATCCTGCAATGCTGTAGAAAATGTGACTTTAATGACACTAGAGAGCATTTCTATAGCAGACAGAGAACAGAGCGCAGCTTGCTGTAGCAAAGTGTGGGTTTCCGGAAGCGTGTAGCAAGTAGGGCTCTCAGCACCGAAAGGGTTTTTATGGTGGCACAATTTTTTCAAAGAAAGATTCTGTCCCTGCATGTCGTGCCAGTAGTTACACTCCTGGAATCCTTGAATTAAGATCCCTAGTAACGAGTTTAAAAAAAGCAGAGAGAAGCCGGTTCAAGTGAATGCAGCTGCATCCAGCATCACTTGAAGGATCACAAGTGGCTTAAAGTGGCTTTCGAGCGGTGAACTAAAATAAACGAATCGGAAATTGTTATCAGCAGCAAGATCATATGTCCTAAAACTCTATCAATAAATAATTCATTTTAAAATCTATAGCTTGTCCACCAAAAATTTCGCTTGATTGTGGAAAAATGGGAGGAAATTGAATTATGCAGTAATTTAGTAAAATTCCATTAAATTAATGAAAATGCAAGTTGAGCCAAACAGCAGGCAGGCTTGTCAATGGCAAAAGAGGCGCATTAATGAACAGCAGCCAGACAATTTCCTGTCACTCGGCGCGCTCTTGCACAAGCCGGTTGCCTCATGCGGGCAAGGCTGCCAGCTGCGCAGCTCCAGCAACGCGACTCTGAGGCGTCATCGTGGCACAATACACATATTGTTAAACCGAGCTTGAAGAAGCAATCATTTAAATGAGATGAATTTGACAGCTGCTGTCAGTGGGCTGTTACAAACTGATTGAGTGAAGGAGAGAAGGGTTGGCAGTGGGTGTCAGCGCCAATCGAGCAGGCAAACTGCCAGGAGTTGAAGAAATGTCGTGTGTTTTCGCAAGGAAACCATTTATTTTTACCGTTCCTCTCGCGGTATTTGACGACATGCATCGCTGCTGGCTGAACATCGACGGAAGCCGCCATTGTTCTCGGCTGACGTAATTCGTTTAATTAAGCGCGCCGCAGCAAATCCGCGACGTAGGCAGACAGATACTCCACCCGTCTCTCCACGACTGCTACACCTTTCGCTGCCCCGCTTTCCAAGGACAATCTAGCTCTTTTGCTCTCCCCTGCTCCCTTATCATGCTCATCGAGTGGATGTCTGAAGCTTTTGTGCAAATTTTAACAGCTTCCAAAGACGTGCTAGATATAGAGATAAGTAAGTTCAATTCGATGATGTGCTAAGGCTGGCATTTCTATCGTCCTAATCAATGTCACCTTCATGAACGCATTACAGTCAACCGCTACTTTTTTGTAAGTCATTCCTGAATCTGTGTGCGAAAGTAATCTAGAGATGTATTTGAGTACTCTTTATGCGCTGCTATGCGTGCATATATGACGCGCCCAGAGCAAAAACGACTTTTATACCTGCAGAGCGCATGTGCGCAATGAGGCGAAAATTGACACTCGAAGCGGTTTTGCTCTGTGCGCGTCATATGTAGTTCTTATAAAGTAGGATATAAGATACGACTCATCTGGGTAGCGCAGTTGTGTCTGAACAAGACTATCCTCCTCACACTTTTTTAGTCTTACTTCTGAAAATTCGGTACTCGGGATTAAACTGTTTTATTGCGGCATTTTCGGATACTTAAATAAATCGTTCTTTCTGAGATAAAAGAAATCGTTGTAATAATGACTTTTAGAAGTTCTCAAATTAGGGCGTGTTTCGCCCACTCAAAAATCATTATTGTATATGGAAGTTCCGCCTTATCTCGGTCGGTGAAACCTGACACTGGCTTGTTCCTTTTTTTCCATCAGACTTTTGACGCTATGACACTTTTGTTTTTTTATGCTAGGCTGCACAGCATTAGCACATACGAGCAAGGCGCCAGATTTTGTGGCTTTCGCTATTTGAATTGCTGCTTTACTGCGCTGCAGTTTGTCGTTTGTCGCATTTGTGCTTGGCATTATTTTCTGTTTAGCGTATTGTTAACTTGGCTGCTTGTGCTTATGCTCACTTGAAATTGCACATGTGTGTATTTGTGTGGGTGTGCGTGCATGAGTTTTGCATGCAAATTTCCGCCTTTATCGGGTTTACTTAAATCTGAAATGATATGCAAATGCTCTTATGTTCTTTGCGTTCATATATGTACTTCTATGCGTGTGTGTATGCATTTCGCATACTTATATTGGTATGAGTATGCGAACTTCTCTTTGTATGCTTGTATCTAATCCCATAGCGTTTCATGTAAGAAAAATAATATGCCTGGATTCGAGGAAAATCATATTCGGAGCGGTGTGAATGTGTCTGTGTGTGTAATTTCAAATTTTGCACACTATCTCGTTTGCCAATTTCCGTTAAGCAATTTCGTAATAATGATACTGTTCATAAACTCATAAATTCAGTACCAATTCGATAGCAGTCAGCACAAAGACACTATTGGAAACTATGCCAGTAAATAGATTGAAAAGGCTCGTTTGATTTAATATGTCAAGATTTGTACAATATGTTGTTTAGCTTATCAGTATATGTATCTTATATGTTACGCATAGTAGCTAGATTATAATTTTCAATGGAATGAAATAACTGAGAATGTGGAGAGATGTGTTAACTTTCTGAAAAATGTAATTCAAAAATTCCAGCAATAGAAAAAATCTTGCATAGGAAATTATAAGAAATCTTTGCCAAATGTCTCATGACAAGTCACCTCCCTCTGCCCTGCGTTCAACGGCTTACCGCCTCGCCGAAATTGCCACGCTCCAGTTCTTTCATTCAGTCTCACAAGGTCATCGATACAAACACACACATAAATGTATTTCCATATGCACACAAACGATAGCTCTTACATGTACACGTGTAAAAAGTTGAATGAAATTAGCATATCGTAGATGAAACATGTCAAAATGATCAAATTAAAATATGCTAAAAGGCAGCAGCTGCTGTTGCCTTCGATAAAACTTTGGCTTCGATACGAGACTGATGGCGCGTGGTTACGCAAGTTGCAAAGGCGATAATGAACGAAACGGATTTAAATAAATTGACGGTTCGCCTTTTATGGCTGTGCACACGCACAAGCATTATGCATACTTTTACTAAAATATATAACATCAATATCCCTTAAATTATCAATTTCGATTGATATTGCAAAAGATGTAATTAGGTAGGACCAAGATTACACACGGACAAAATTTAGAAAGCATTTAAATGTTGCTCATACGCACTGCGGTTCATGCCTTCATTTAATATATCTTACTAACGACATTGACAGCTCTTACGCAGGCTTGCTTACGAATATACATACATATTTATAGTTAAGATATTTTGTCAATCTGTTATCGAATTGGTTTTACTTGATCATATAAAAGCGTTTACGGGCAAACAAGTTTTTTCATACAAGCTTTGAAGTTTGCCTTAAAATGAATGATAAATTTTATTGAGAAAAAAGAATTTCAACTTAAAGTTGACTGACACTATAATTTTTTTTGACAAATGTGTTCGATTGGCAAATAGCTTTATTGACCTAAGCAATGAATTTGAAAAATTTTAATACGATTAAATTAAACTTGCACCTAAGACCATTGAATTTATAGCTGCGTGCTCTCCACTTAAATTGTGTAATTATCACTACTCCAGTTACTCCATTTCTTCCACTGTGCCGTTCATTTTTTAATAGGTAATAACATTTTATTTCAATTAATTTAAAGGGGCTCTAAATTACTCAAAGAAAGTGCGTAGTAATAAAACAAGCAATAAATGGAATGTATGTGCTTCTCCTTCCCAAGCTGCTTACGCGCAATTAAAGCAGCCGTTCTTAATCTCCGCCTGTTTATGATACCTGTCAAAATCTAATTGAATAGTTTGCGAAATATAAAAAATTAGAAATATAAAATTTCAAATAGCCGGCTGGGATCATAAAAAATGGTTGACCTCGACCTTGGTCAGGTTGAATTGCCTCTCCTGCAACATACTTTTCGAACGTGTAGCATTGAAAGAAATTTATGTACGAAATATTGACCCTAGCTTCAGCTAAGTGCCTTACGTGACTAGTTGCCATTTCATCTGTCTTTTTCAGAAGCATGCAGCAATGACAGCTGCACCAACCACTTCAATATCAATGGTCTTCTGCCTGCCTTATTATGTAACAATTCCAGCATGGGGTGAACGAGTTTAGCTCCAAAGGGGAAGTCCGAAAAGAAATTTTTTGCACTGCAGGTGATCGATATCTAGAAAAGACTTAAAAATGCAAAAAACTATGTTTATAGAGAAATTCTTGGCTGAACGTGAACGCGTTAAAATCCTCGCGCTAAAGTGCTCGATTCGAAGGGCTAGAAACGCTGATAAAGAAATATTTGTCATAGTATATCAGTGAAATATTTTTCATATTGCCCCTGCTCGATCCACTTGAATCATTTTCAACTTCGTAAAATGCTCAGCTTTCAAGTGAAAATGGAAAAAACCAACCATACCAAGAGCACCCAGAGGCAGCAGGAAGTCAGCTTCAGCAAACCATAAAACACTGGAAGGCATATATTCGTATGTTTAGTTTGCTTGTGGCGCAGTTGCTTAAGTATCCACAAATGAAACTAAATCTGGCCTATTACTGGGGGCCGTCAACGGCAGCCCACACCACTTCATCGCCATAACACAGCATCACATCCTGTCCATCTATGCTATCTGATCTTCTCCCTCCCCACAGTCCTAACCAACACTCCATCTCCACCACACTCCACTCCACCCCACTCCCCCTAACGATCACTTGTATATATACATACATATACCTCGACTAGAGCAAGGGAATTTTCAATTTTTTGTTTGTGTTGTTGTGGCTGCCATGCCACCGAGCTGTTTGTGCTTCAATAAGCAAATATGACATTTGATGCCCACCTCCACCCTGATGGTCACCAATATTGGTATTGCCGGTCGAAAATTTGCCAACAAGTTCCTTAATTGTGTTAACACGGCAAATGGTCTGCCAAAGCATGCGAAAAAGTTCAGTGTCCCTCTCTTCTGGCTGTGAAGTATGAAGGGAAGGAGCGCACTGACTATGGAAATATATGTATTTGCTGAGGGCTCGATGACTTTCGGTTTGAAAATATTACACGTGATTGATGTGAATTATATGCGATTCGCCCACAGTGATTAATTGCCGCAACAGATTGTTTGCACTTCACAAATAAAGAATGAGATTTCAAGGCAGACTGCAGCAACACAGTTGAAAGGACCTAGAAGGAAGCTCATTATTTAAGAAAAATTATGCGTTCTTGTCTGCTCGTGCATTTGAACTGATATTAAAAAATTTTAAACTGATGTTGATGGGACTTTTACCAGCCGGATTAACTTAAGTGCTGTGCAGAAGCAGACGGAGAGTAAAAATTAGAGGAAAGATACTTCTTCATCTTGTGCTGACAACTTATAAAACAAGGACAAGTATAGCCCAGTGTTGGAAATTTCTTGAGCTACTTCTCAAGTTGCAGGGAATTGCAGGACATTAAAAACACTCGTACATAAGTTCTGCGCGGAAGAGGAGGATTGGCTTATCGGCTGCTCTCCAATCAATTTCTATTGAAATTTAGTTAAGAGTGCTTCGCTTTGAAAAAAGTCTTACAAAACTAAAAGCCAACAAGTACAAGGCAAACAATTCCGATTGAAGAAAGTCTTACCAAACTAAAAGCCAACAAGTACAAGGCAAACAATTCCGATTGCATGATAAATTGCAATTAAACTAATGAAATGCTGAGACGTCGATGTGGGGGACATGAAGTGTGCACTGCCAAAACTAAAAGCCTGCATTGAATTGAAATACAATGCTGAAATCAAACACATGCTGCAGTCAAAACGACAATTAGCTTAATTGCATTATTTCTTCGCGTAATTGAGCGCATTTGAATGTCTCGCGGGCTAAAAGGACAAATTTAGCTGCCACCACAACGCGAACCATTTTAAATGACTTGTCAGATTTTCGGGTCCTTTGTGTGGGCCCGTTTGCCCAGATATCATTGTGCTATGTTGCCGCCGCAGCAAAACAAAATCGTTGGCCCCGTTACCAACTTGTATTGCTACACTCTACAATATTATTATTGTTATTGTGTGTATATTTTGTATGCCATATTTAATTGAAACCGCAGCAATTCAATGCTTGTGCATATTTTTCGTTCGAAATTGTGACTTGTGTCTAATATTTATTTCAATCAAGTGGCATTTCATATTTACGCTTTTATGCTCTAACAAAGGGATTTGCAAAACATTTGTTTGTAGCTGAAGGGGCGCGGTATGATGGGCAATTCCATGAACCATGAGCCGCACTGAACGAAATCGGTGCCTCTGGTGCAAAATCGAGAGAAGTAGTGCAAATTAGCTACAGCTGAAAATCAGCCAATTTCTACTTCTGAATGGTTGCCTCTTTAAATTGTGCATATTTAGTATTTAAAGAGCAGCTCCGCTAAAAGCTAGCAGCCTTCCAGTTGTAATGCACTTAATTAAGTTGTCATGTTATTTGATTATATCACATACAATATAGTATTATAATGCCTAAAGGGCTGAAAATTTACATTTTTATCAAGATGCTGCTGAGGCAAACGCAACAATGCGTGCTTATTTGAGCGTACTAAAGGGGGCAATGCAACGGATAAATGCTGGCCAACAGTTGCTTTATCGCCTTTTCGTGTTTATTTTATTCGTATTTGAATTTGAACCAAGTTAGTAAGCCATTTCGATTTCCCAAATTGACGATGCGTGAGCAATGGCAATTAATAATTGCTCATGCATTTTGCACGATTTGCAAGCCCTGCTTTTTGTTGTTGTTGTTATTTAATTAACCTGCAAGTGGCACTCATTAATTTTGGCGCACCACACAATCTAAAACAATAAATAATTTGTTAACGACAAACGCAATTATGTGCGCATCCAAGAATGGCACGAGCTGCCATTTGCCAGAGCAGGACAACAGGCTGCAACAACAATAAGATGAATTACCAACGATAAAACATTAATTAGCAAAAAATCGCAAAAAATCGCAAAAAATCGCAAAAAATAATATGCCATAAATTCAAAAGAAAATGAATTATGAAAATCGGCAGATTCAATTTGTTTGCTTTTCGTAAAAAAGGTTGCATTTGGCCAATGGCCAAAAGGATATGGCAGTGGTGAAGTTGCCACAGCAAGTTACCACAGCAAACTTTCTGAAGTTGGCATGCTTTGTTAAGTTTTTGATCGAGAATGTCTAACCTTAACCGCAATGACACTTGATCAATCCGAAAAATGCTTAAGAAATACAATTTAAAAATTTAAGAGAAAACTGTGAGATCAAACGATTTAAGGCGCTCTACAGTGGCGGACTTTCGTACAGTGGTATTTTCTACTGAAGCAGCTGATTTCCTATTTCTCTATTAACTACTGAGTATTCCTCATACACTGGCGTTAGAATTAAAGCGCTGATTTTGAATCAGTTTTCCACATTTATTGTATTAGCCAGTCCATAAATTGTATCTCGTAAAATCATATTGCCCGCAAGTTGTGAAAATGTTAGATGTTTCAATTTATGCGCCAATTTATGCTTCTTCACTATCACAAGAACAACGCAATAAACAACATCAGCATATATGTACATACATATATAGTACATAAATAAATATATACATATGTCTGCATCAAGAGAATAATGTTATTTTTTGTTTTTCCGTTTGCGGGTTTCACAAAAAAATCTTTTGGAAAATTTCATTGTCGCTGCTTAAGACGATGCTTCGCGAATTTTCCACATCATGACTTAATAATGGAACTGCTGCTCTTAAATTCGAGTACTGTGTGCTCTAATTGAAAATCTGCACATTAATGGAACCGTTATGATGGGCCTTGAATATTTATGAGCAATAATGCTCATTCATTAATCCGTCTTTAATGCATTCCATACTTAACATGCGTAACCGAAATTGGCGTGTGTGTGCGAAATGTTGCTCTGTTAGGAAAATAAAAATTCTGGAATTTCCAGGCAGTCACAATTCAAACAATGGCACTAACATTTAAAAAAATCAAAGCTAGCATACACAAATCGTAAACATCGATATCAGCAGCAGTTATCATAAGAAACAGATTAGTATCTGATATGCATCGGAACTGAATGAAATGCAGTTAATTAAAAATATGGCAGTCTTAATAGAAACCTTCGAATGTTGCCATTACTCCGGAGTTCGTCAAATCAATTGAGTGCTTACCGCCATCACTCAACCGTTGCATGAACTCTAGCACCAGCAGCGGCAACTTTCCAAATTTCCTGCTTCTCAGCGGATTTTCTAGTCAGCCATGCACATTCGCTTAGAGAGAGCTTATTAAGTTCTCAAGCGGAGATGCGTGCTGAGTTTTCTGCACGTGCTGTACTGTAGTACTTATGTATATCATGGAGTGTCGTTGGCAATGGGAAGCGGAAGTGAAAGATAAGGGAGTAATATTTGCACAAATGTACTCGTATACATATGCATAATACATATATACATAGTATATCGGAAGGGAAATATGTATAATCAATAAGCAAATATATTGTATCTTAATCTTATATAAACACAAACAAGGTCCTAAGCACACACATGTATGCCACACACATGCATACCACACACAGTGGATTGACTTGATTAAATATGGAGTACATGTTGAAATTGCCATTTCTCAGCTAGAGAAAATCCTAATTTGATACACTTTTTGGTAGTGAACTGTACTTTCCTGCCATTACCTATTAAACTATTATTCGGCCTATTTGAACCGAATAAATTCTTAAAATTTTGCCAAACAATTTGCAGATGCATTGCTTCCATAATTGTATCTGATCCTATCAAATGAGACTTGTTGTCTATTTTCAAATTCGATAAGTTACTGATTTATATCAAATTTAATCAAATTAGTTATACACTCTTGCCGATTGTAATTTAAGTTTTTTTTCAACCGCATTTAACAAAAATCCTATAAATGTCACACAGAATACACTTTTGATTTGGTCGTTTCCTTTTTCGCGGCAGTGTCAATTCGTAGCTAATTCCATAAGCTGTGCTTGCACAGTTACCACTTCTGCAGATGTTCACAAAAATTCGAAAATTTGCTTCAATCTTACAAGACTTCCATTTCGTCAAGAGTAACGGGCGACAAGCTTAAAGGAAAAGCGTGGAAAAGCCTTCCACTTACTCTGTGTACGCGCAATCAGTGAGATTTGCTGAAAGCCGCTCAAAGAATTCGAGCTGTGAGCAGGTGCTATAAAAAGCAAGCACACTTTACTTGGGATAAAAAGAAAGCCATGAGCAAATTTTGTGCAAATGTGCTCACATTGATTGCAATTTCATCAAAGGTATAAAAAGAGGATAGCAGCTTAAGACAAATTTCCAAATTAACTCTTATTGAAGCTATTGAACTAGATTTATATAATTTTAAGTTAACTACAATTTTTTCATACATAAAAATAATTTAATTACAACAGAATATGATCAAATATTTTTTTAATTTCTGAGAATGAGAGGAATTCAAATTGACCCCCAACATGAGGTTCTGCCTCAAAGCATTCATTTCGTGGATGCTACTCGAAATTGCAAATTTAATGGTTGCTTTCTTAACGACTTGATGATAATATCGAGCACAGTTTCCGAACTATAAATGGAATTTAAGTAAAATGTATGCTTTAAAGTGAACAACAACAACATTTGCTACTGCACTCACGTTGCTATTCTTTGCAGTGCAGAACACCAAACATTTCCAATTACAGATACGATAACTCAGTTTTTACTATACTCGTAGCAGCACACCGCGAGCAAACACCCGCAAGGTTGAATTGCTGTTTACTCACTTTGGGATTTTAGCTTTTTGCTAGCCCTGAACACTTCAACAAGGTTAACAGCGCGGCCAGTTTGGCGAAAACATGCTGAGTCGGCCAATGAACAATGACTCAAGTTTTGTGGCACTTGTACCATTTCGACAGCATCGTTTTTATTGAACGCGTAAATATTGTACCAATACCTGCCGCAAACAACGGCAAAGCCATAATATTAACAGAATCACCTTCTGCTTGCACAACGAAACGAGGGAATTGACGAAATTGTTTTCGCTTTGCAGTAATCCAAATTGTAATAATGCGCACGCCAGATATTTCGCCAACGCAATATAAAATACAATATGACACGATAATGACGCTCCAGAATGAAATGGAAATGGAAATTTGTTTCAAATGGGAACTGCCCACATTGCCAGAAGCCTTCATGACAGCAATTAAATGCTTCTATATTTCGCACAATTCAGTTCATGTAATTTTTCGCAAGAATTATACATTAATTGCATGTATGTATATGTGTAACCCTGCAACGCCAACATTTCCGCCGTACACGTTAATACTAGAATACAAATATTTACTGACTTACTTCCAGAGTTAATACTGCTACTAAGTTATCAGACAGCGACTTTAAAGTGCATCCCTACCGTGGAAAATGCTGAATCGAGTATCAGCAGAAGCTTTTGAATGGTAAAGAATACTATCACCGAAGTGGCGCTCATCACGGGGAATGGCGACGCATAAAAAATTACTTCCTTAATACGAATCTGGCACCTTTGACTGAGCTACCGCTCACTTATTCCAGTCGATTAATTTTTTCTAATACAGTTAAATAAAAATTATAGCTGTCAGCGACAATGGCGAAAATAGCCAAATAGTGACATAAAAAGTGGGAAAATTGTTTCATTCCCTTGCTCATTTGCTCGCTATCGGTATCCCATGGCGGATGTAATATGTAATAAATTTTTTATCAACACTTCGCTTTTATTAGCGCATTCGTTAGTCATAAACCAGAAGGACACTTCATCACGACTAATAAAGCGTTCACGCTCAGTGTCTTGTGATATATGGCCAAAAGCTGTTAAGCCTGTATCCATCCAAGTTTAGAGCAAATATTTGCTTTAGCGCAAACTTTTCACTACCACCCCCTTGTTGATGTTTTCCCCTAGTTCGCTTTGTTTCATTTGGCAGCTAAGTGTTCCGAATCCTGGCTAAGGCAAATATTATTCCGTTCGTTCGTGCTTTGAGTAGCAGTTGTAGCTACTTCTATGCTCTTCATATACATATGTACATATGTATGTATATAAGAAATTCGGGAATTGCTACACTATTGCCGCAAATTATTTGTCTTGCGAAAGTAAAATAGAAAGCGAAAGTTACTAAATTTATTGCTAGCTTGTGAAATTTGAATTTAACGACCTTGCAAGTAAGTGGATATCTTTTGCGAAACCATCATATCTTCCTTTATACAAGGAGTAACATTGCATTGAAACATAAAATGGTTTGTTCCATCAGTCAATCGATGGCATTTCTTTACCGAGAAGCTAGACAACCGGTTCTGGATTTCATCAGCGGATTTTTGTGAGACAGGCACGTAAGCAGGATTGCAACTGGGAGTACTATCAAGAGCCATCATCAGCTTCAACAACAACTTTTTTAAATATGTGCTATTTAAAAAATCGATTTTGTTTTTGCTCTCTATTTTTTTGTAGGCAAATCACTTGAAGTAAGTTGTATTTAAAGTTGATGCGCAATTTTATATTTCTTGGGAAGAAACTAAAAGTCAATAATTTAAAACTTTGTGTCTGCAGTTATGCTTCATACAGAAATGTTTTGGGGGTCGTGGGGTTAATTTATTTTGGGAGATTTATTCAAAATTGGAATTAGAAACAAATTGTAGCGAAAAAAAGCTCTAAATTGAAAGTGTGTATGTAATCCGTTGATTATTCTAGAAATTGCCATGTACTTTGTTTGGGTATAGTTTCGATTTATAATAAATACTTAAGTCGACTTTTTGGTAGCATTAATATTTTTCGTTTCCGATATTCCAAAATTTTGAATTAGTCTTAAACCAAGTCATCAATAATGTTCACAAGCGCTTATAAGAATATGTATGCAGATATTGGAATTATTTTAAATTTGAAAATTTAATTAACATTTTCTTTACTCTGTATAAGTTTTCGAAACCATTTATAAAAGCATCACACAATTTTATATATAAAATTTGATTATACCATCATTTGGTAAGATGCCACTCCCGAACTAAAATTTCTCATCACACACTACTTGCCTTAATTTTCCACAACTAATTTGGAATTTATATTTCACAACGGCCATTTTTGAAATAAATCACTTACTTACCTTTTGTTTGTGTGCGCAAAATCTGTAGCCAGCATGAATTCCTACACGCTGCCGTTCACCAACATGTTTGTAGTATCTCTAAATATATCCAACACTGTTTTTTCCAAACGATGCACTTAAAATTTTAACAATTTGCAGTAATTAATTTTTGTTTATTTTAAATAACAAGATGTATCTAAAATATTTTCCAAAACGTAAGCAGAAAATGTGAATGAAAAGATTGTTTGTACTTGCAAAACAATACGGCACGTACACACACGCGCACACACACACCTGCAATTGGCAGCGTGTGCATGAGTATATGTATATGTGAGTAAACTCCTTTCATATGTATTTACATAAATTCATTACGGAAAGAATTTGCTCTAGCAGATTTATTTGCACTGTAATTAATGTGATCTCTGCCCCCCGTCAGACCACATCAAATAGGCGCAAGCCACTAATTTTCTCGGGGCCAAAACGTAAAATGGGCTGGCTGCAGAAAATCCTCTGTGCCGTTGTGTTTGGAAATTTGATTTTTAATTTAACTAAATTACACTGTTGTTGTTTTTGTTGCTATTGTTTCGCTGGGATGTTGACGCCTCGGCGGAAATTGCTTCCGTAATTATTGCGACTTTACGTGATTCACCGCTGGCAATCACAGCAAATTCAAGCGCACACTTCACCGTTCCGCAGGCAATACCTTTGTACACTGAACTGCAGCGAAGAAGCGAGCCGCCTAGTGGAGCAGCAATTGCCGCCAGGAAGTTCGCCCTCGCGCGCTTCCAACGCAACAGCGTTTTCGCTCTGGAATTCAGCTTCCAGCGCGCACGCGCCTTGGCACTGGCAGCAACACGTGCGCCCAATGGGCTGCAGCTGCCGCGGCATAAACAAAAGACAGCTGTTTGCTGCCGCCCTCTCGCCCGTCTAATAACGCCTTCTCACACGTAGCGCGCTTATGAATGGCAATTGCTTCTCTTGTTCCTTCGTCTGTGCTGGATTGCGCCTAGCGCAGCTTTGACTACTCTGAGTACTCGGAGTCTCGCTCAGCCACTTACTCACACACCCACACATTTGGGCGTCTGCGGGGGTGCTTCACGATTTTGGCACTTGTGGCATACCAAAGCAGCAGTTGTAGCGACGTTCGTCCATATTCATCTGCCATGTAGTTAAAGTTGGGGCTTAGGCATTTGCCTACCAGCTAGACCAGAAAAAGGATAACTCACATTCAAATTAGTTTTGTAACTTTTTAACAAAATATGCCAGCGTTAGCATATAGAAAAACCCTTCCTAGCAGATAGTGTTCCCGGTGAGGTGACTTGTGTTAGCAACCGCTGAACTAAAGTCGTTCTCTGAAATCAGAAGTTTTATATTGAAACGATATAGTATATATCGCCATTGGAGGTATTGATAAAAAAAACCGAATACCTACATATTATCTATTTGACAATAGAAGTATTTTAAAAAGGTTTAAAATAAAACATCGGATGAGTTGGCTTTTAACGCTTAATATCAACCGCCTACGTGCGTAACCCTCTGAGTTCTGAATGGTTTCCTAGGTTAAAGTCGAATTCGCCCATTACCTCTGTCTGTAAACCTGTCTAAGTATAAGTAAATGAATACTGCAACTTGGATTAAGCGTGCTCACATGCATTGGAAATATTTGTATTAGAGGCACGCCATTTTAGCCCGTGCCAAGCATTTAATACTCAATTAAATTCTGCTAGAATTGCGCAGGAGTAATTTCAGGAGTATTTTCAGAAATTAAATGGTTTGGAAGAAATTACTCAATTACTGGCGCGTGCACTTAAGGCGAGGAAAGAGAAAAGCATTGGGAAGGAGTGAGAGGTGCTAAAGTGTGCTTAATTGTGTATTCAACTATAACAGACTTCTGCTTTTGGCGTCACACGGGCTTATGGAGGCTATTGCGAGGTCTCGGAAGTCAGTTTGATAAGTTTTGATAAGCGAGCTAAGGTCGAATTGAATTAATAGAATAGAATAGAATAGAATAGAATAGAATAGAATAGAATAGAATAGAATAGAATAGAATAGAATAGAATAGAATAGAATAGAATAGAATAGAATAGAATAGAATAGAATAGAAAATTTTGAGAGCTTCTTTTTCATTAGATTCATTAAAACAAGAAGCGTAGCTTTTTCAATTGATTTTCTACAATAGTGCAAGGTAAATTCAATTACGTTCCAAAAGCGAGTACTATCATCAATTTCAAGGCAAATTGCCCAATTTTATGACAGCAAATTATTTTACAGCTGCCTACCTTCAACTGACAAAATATACAATACATATTTCATCAGGAACATATCAAAACCCACACACTGACTGACTGGCGGCTGACTGCTCTGCGCAGTGTGTCCTTGACATTGTCGTTGTGCTTAATTATAATTTAACAGGGAGAAAGTACTTAAGTTGACATAAAACCAAAGCAGAAAGTGAAGCGTAAAGAAAAAGTTGTCATTTCAATTTAACCGCTTGCGGGACAAGCCAACAGGACGAGACGTCGTCAAGGACAAAACAGATTTGCGCATAATAAATTATGTTACCAAGAGTGAACGAGACAGAAAAAAGCCACATACCAACAGCAGCAACAACAACAACAGCAACCTCAACAGCAACTAAAACAAAGAAACTCTTCGCTCTTGTGTCCTCTCTGAATGGCAACCCTTGACTTGAGCGCGCGCACACAACCACACACACCCATATACATAGTATATACATGGAGTAGCAAAGGAGATACACTTAATCCTTTGAATGGCGAATGATAAATTCCAGCTCATGCCAGTTATTTCACTTTTTCACTTTTATAGTCTTCTATAGTCTTTTGTTTAAGAGTTTTGTGACAGACTTTTTGTGCTACAAATTTGCCCGTTCATACTTTGTTGCTGCTTTTGGTTGCGGGCTGCACCTTTCGCGTACGAAGATAAGCGAAAACCCATTCCAAGGCTGTGGCTTTGAGTAGGTAACCCTACTGTTTGGATTATTATAATGAATACAAGATTATTGCTCCTCCATCATCAGCAGTCATCATCGTTAAGCTCAACCGGAGTTTCGCAATAGTCAACTGAAACTGTTTTGACTGATTAATTTGTTGTTGCTTTAATGCTTCTTATACATTCGAAAAGCAATAAGTTGCACTCAAAATTCTCCTCCTACAACATGTAATGTCGTAAATGTAAATGAAATTCACTTGAAAATTCTTCAATGGACTGCATACTTCAGTATGTCTTGAGCTTTTCCGACAAAGTTTAAAAATATTGTTGAAAGAGTTGCTCTTAAGGAACGGGGCAAAACTTATTGGGAAATAAGAAAAAGTTTACCAAAAAGTTTTCAAAGTTGTGTGTGCCTCATACATATATGTACATATGTATATATGTATGTACAAGTTGCCAAGACTAGTGATTGAAACAAGAAGAGCACAACTCTGCTTGCAACTAACTTTTGCAGGAAATCATGAAAAGTTTAGGAAAACTTTAAAGTAGAAAGCAACAAATGTTTTCACTTGGACCTTTAATTAGCCGGTCGCTTTGACTAAGCTAAGCGCCTGTGCGTATGCAAATGGCGAGGCACAGTGTGCACAAATCAACTCGCTTAACTGCCATAAAAACTGTACACAGTTTATCCCCCAGTGGCAATTAGTCAGCAAATTTAATGAATTCGTGTACAGCTCTAAAAATAGTCTTAACAGATTTACACCGTGGCATTTGCACATCAGCTTCTCGTAACCATTTCCCTCCACTTGCCTGGTTATTCCTACCTGTCTCCATTAAATTCCTAGCGTTGAACACAAAAGTGAAATTCCTTGAAGCCAGATCTCAATAAAATCGATTCGAGTTGCCGGCGAAATTCTATTGGCATTTAATTATGCTGCTTTGTGTGCTTCTGGGCGTATTGGCCCAGTATTAAGCATTATATCGGCGGATGTATGTGTGCTGCTTTAATTATGCATTGGAAACTTGTTGAGCTATTTGTTCGCTCCCTTGGTAATCGCAAAACGTCAAAGGCAATGTGAATGGGAGCATGTCATTGTCCCTTTTGCTGCTGCCTTGGCACGTACTGGGGTATAGGATCAACGCACCAGCCACGGCCCTACTGAAATGTATCCCGAAAATGTAATTATATTTAATTCAATCACACCCTTTATTGGCACGTGCCATGCCAATCGTAATTTAACTGGAAGGGAGATACACAGGTTTTTTATTGAAGAAGGCTTTCAGATATGTAAGTATTAATTTCACTACTTCATAAAAGCTTCAAGTTTTCGAGTAAATGCAGTTCATTAAGCGAATTTCACTTCACCTTTCTTAATAACTGCTTTAACATTTCTGTTCCTTGGAACTAAATCTCTGTAAAATAAGACATAATTTGGATCATCCTTCGTTTAATACGCGCCATTAGACTTACATACCTCTGCTGATCTGTATAATTTCATTGGTTTTCCCAATTTATCGTAAATATAAAACCACACTCAAAATGGTTGTCGGCTGGATGAACTCCACTTTCTTGAATTTAGATGAACTTCGAAGCCAACATAATATGCTGACATATGGACGTGACTGCTCAATTTAGCAAATAGTCAATAGTCAAACATACAGAGATATCCAAGCTGATGGCGAATTTTTTACAAAATTTAAATCAAATCTTTAAATAAGACTCCGTCGAATTAGTACACCAGCAAAACTCAAACAGCAAGTTTAAAAAAGCGTTGCATACTTTTAGCAACAAATCAACTCTCATACTTTTAAAAACTCAACTCTGAATAAGAGAGATTTGGTCTTTAAATTAGTGCTTTTCAAGTGCAACAGCAACACGCAGCAGAAGAGCACAGCAACAACAAAAGTTAGGAAATTACACTGAGAGACGGCGAGAAGATATTGACAGAGATAACAAGAGAAACAGATTTGCGCAAAAGTCAATTATGCAGGGTATTTCAGTATGTAAAAGTTGAAAGAAGGGGAGTGTATTTGCAAGCAAACGGCAATATAAAATGTATATAAATATTTGTTCTGTGCATTCAATTTAATTAATACATATGTACATACATATACATATGCATATAATCCACTTAATTTATTTTACATACAGTTTGTATGCCATTATGAGAAAGCGGCTAGTGTGTTTTGCATAATTCCATAAAGTTAATGTTACCAAAAAACACAACTCTGCGCATAAATTACACACACATAGCTACCCAAGCAGTTAGTGCTCTTCGCTTTCAATGGGTTTGTGCGAGTACATCGTTCTCATATTTGAAGAGCGCAGCTCTTTTGACGAAGGTGCGAGCGCACAATTTGAAATTGAATTCAGTTCTGCTGCGAAACGTTTTAAATTTGAAATTGTTTATTTGGGAAAAGCGCGAACTGTTCGGAGCAGACGAGAATGGTACAAAAAGGGTCAGAAACGTAACTAGGACACTTCTGATATAATATTCTGAAAATAATAAAATATTTATTTTAAGTTCCGAAACTGCGATTCAGTTGAGTTATGAAAAACAATTAAATGATATCGACCCTTTATGAAGACTAACGTTGAAAATGCAAATGGATGAAGCTCGCATCAGTTCAATGTCTCTGTATCATAGCAACTGGCGAAGCATGCTAACGCAAGGCGATCGTATCCAAAGTTATATCTAGTAAAAAAAATGTTAGACTTTTTTTATTAAATTCTGGTGAGATAATTAGCATTACTTTGATTCTCATGAAGAAAAAGAAATATATTTGTATAAAAAACTTTATCTTTATATATTGTATATGATCCAATAGAATTCGTCGAAATCGTTTGCTGCTTACATATGTAATCCAAAAATTCAAAAAATTTTAAAAACTCACAAAATATTACATAAGTCCACATACGCAAGATTCAAAAAAGTGCGTTCAGGCTTGAACTTGAACTTTTATTGCCGGAAAGAAAATTAACACCGTTGAAGCGCGCACATTTATTTAAAATCATATTATCAACACAAAAGCGCAACACACAAAAAGTTGCTTATCTAAAAATAATCTTTCACAGCAACAATAGCTGCAACAACAACGCAAACAGAACGAATAAGTAGCAGCAACAACACTAATAACAACAACAAACATTGAGTAGTCATTACCAGCAACCGCAGCAAAAAGCACGTACGTGAAAATACAGCGAAAATACAAAATAAATAAATAATGAAACAGCGAGAATGTGACAAAAATTTAGCGCCTGCAAAATCTACACATTGAAAGTTGCTTACGCTACCGCGAGATACTAGCTTACTACAGCACATCAAGAGGGAGTTCCCTCTCTGATGAGGCATGCCGCATGCGGTCAAAAGAGAGACCGTTCTTGTAAGAGTGTACAGAAGCTGTAGGGAACAGAGCTGCCAAGCTGTATACATATACATATGTATATATAATATATACTACCGGAAAGCCGAGTAGTCCATGAACAAATATTCGACGTTGAAAAGGTAGAATTTCCATATTCAACTGTTAACCGGGCTTCAGCTTGTTACAGAAAGTATAAGAAAATCAGAAATAGTGGGAAACAAGCAGCAGACAACAAAGCAATGAAGAAAAATCCATTCCAAAAATCAAACAGCTTTGCCACATTTTATTTAAAGAAATGTAAATTGCTGTCGGGAATTTGATTGTAGATTGGGAATTTTTAGAGGGTAATCGGAGAATCTATAAAAATTACTTGGCATCCCAATTCGGCAAAGTCAAACTGCGAAAGACACGTTACACAAAATAGACAGCACAGCAAAATGAAGGCAGAAAACACTCGCAGATACTCTGGCACTGGCCAAAGATTGAGTGAAAGAGTAGAGGACGAGACGAGAGCAAACACAAAGTATCTCAAAGATACAAAAATCCAACCGAGTCGACGAAAGAGAGAGGGAGAGTGAGAGAGCAAGCTAAAAGTGGTGGGCGCGTGTGATGGGCGGTAGCTACTAGCAAGTAGCTACAGGTATGCCAAAGAATCCAGAAAGGACTGCAAAACAAAGGAAGAGGAGAGAGCGCGAGAGCGCATTTTTAGTGCTTCTAATGGTGCACACAAACACACACAAGCTCGCGTTCACACTGACACTCTAGCGACGCATTTGCCCCAATTGGAGGCACTCGAAGCCGACTTCGAGTTCAGTAAGAGAAGGACGCACGTACGGAACGCACGCACGTTTTGTCGTCTCGCCGTAGCGAAAAACTGAGAAAAGCGGACAGATTGAAAAACAGCAAAGTAAAAACTTAACAAAAATTTATACACACACGCTGAAATTTGCGAAATTTATTTTCAAATAAGTGATTTTTTTGTTGCAAAAAGTATAAAAATTGTGAGAAAATTTTTTGCGAAAATTATTATTACTAAAAATTCAAAGAGAAACGAAAGTGTGAAAATGGTAAATGAGATATTGCAAAGAAAGCATTTACAAAAATGTAAACAATTGTTTTTTAGTGCATATTAGAGAGGAAAAACGCTACAAGCTTTTGTAGGAAATGTGCTTTTTTTATATTAGTTGAAAAAAGCGAAATTCAGTTGAAAATCTGAGTTCAAAGAGCGGAAAAGTGTCTGCAGGAAAAATTTGAAATTTTTGAAAGAACAAATTGCAAAGCTGATACAAATACACACGCAAATCGAAGTAATTTTGTACGCGCACTACAAATACGACTAGCTTGTAAGGCAACAACAACAGCGAACAAAACAAAGCGGCAAACGCAGCGGAAGCGCTAAATAATGAGCGGCTGTGACGGTATTTTTATAGCGCAACCCTCAACGACGCGCACCACACCCACCCACAACGGCGGCGGCGGCAGCGGCCATGCTCAGTAGATCGAACAATGCATATTTTTAGGATTTCCCGCCTGTGCGTATAAAGGCGAACGCTCTACCCCGTTGTCGCGCTTCAAACCGACGTCTTCTCTCGCGCGCTCTCTCGGTCTCTCTCTCTCTCTCTCTACGCGAGTGTTTAACGGTATATACGCAAGTGATAACAGGAGTTGTCGAAGCGGGACAAGGGCTCGAGCGCACGAGCACACGTCGGAAAAGCAAAACATATCCTTGCCTCTGTTCGAGCGCAGCGTCTAAGCAGTGTATCTCGCGCCACCCAACGCGAAGTGCAAAAAAGTTGCCGAAGGGACGACAACGCGTCGAGGAGCGAGCGCCAACCTATACTGTTATTATTACTGGTGCCTTCGTCCTTGTTATGCTGAAAGACGTTCGGTAGAGGTAGCCCGAGTGGAAAAGCAACAAAAATAGTCGTAAGGCGCTTATAGCTGTGTGTGGGTGCGCACGTTAAGGACAGCAAGAACCATTCTGATTTTTTAATGCACATGGCGTATCCATAGCAAAAATATAAGCAAATCATTCACTTTGCGAAACCGCGAATTTTCGTGATTTACAAAGTTAGACGGAAACGGAAATCAGGAAGGACAAAAATAGCGCGTAGGCGAAACAGAACAACGTGGCATATCAGCACACTCTTACACACACACACACACACACACACACGGGAAGCATACAAACACGTACACACACAAAATACTATATTTTGTATGTAGATTTTCATATTGAAAAGAAAGCAATTTTTGAAAAAATGCAAATTTCTTAAATAATGCAACAACAATAAGGGGAAATTGCCATAACAACGACAATTGCCAAAGGATAATGTGGCTTTATCGTTTGCACATGTCAGCTTTACTAACAGTACAACAACGTACAACAACAAGACTAGCTGCGACCACTTTGACAGAGCGCCCGGCGAATCAGACAGCTTTAATGACCTGTCCAGGGCAACTGTATGCATAAACACACACACGCCACAGTTTGTGTGCATATACTTGTGCAGAATACAGACAAGCATTATAACAAAAGCAGTAGCAAGCATAGCGGCAACAACAAACAGCCCAAAACGCCGACACCAACACACACAAAGCCACACAGCTACGCAGCATTTAGCAACAAAAGGCCACTAACACGCACACCTTCCCACGCACACCAACGCATTTGCACACTTCCAACTACTACTACTACTACAAAGCAGCAGGACGCCATATCAACAGCACGTCAAGGACATTTTGTTTTGCAGGCAGCTTACGAATACATGCAGCTATACTCCAAGGATATAGAATTCAGTCACACTGGCACACACACATACGCTCGTCATTGTATGTATGGTTGCCTGTCGTATAGTGTGTAGCATACTTCTGGATCGCCGAACAACAAACGAGGCACTGTTGCTCAATTCAATTTACATCTGGGGCAGCGTACAACAACAACAACAACATTTTAATTTTGCATTTACCACAAACACACAATAAGGATACAAACAAGTTGTGTTCAACGACGACCACGACGAGCACGAATACAACAACAACAACAACAATAACAGCAACACATCAAAATGGCTAGACGCAAAGGAAGCGGAAGAGGAAGTAAGTGTGTTATGTATTGATATTTAAACAATGAGTTGTAGGTATGTGTTTAGGAATAGCTCTCACATGTGGGTATACATATATGTATGTATGTATGTATGTATGTATATATGTGCAAGTGTGTTAGGCATTTCATGGGAATATAAAATAATGGCGTCCTAATTCATTTGTGCTAAATTTATAACAAATATTGTATTGTTAGTTTGGTGTTCGTAAGGACGAACTGGAAGAAGGACCAGCACCTACCATATGGTAGGGAATGTGAAATTGCGATTGTGGAATCCAGCTGACGCAGTGTAGGCGAGCAAAAGGATTGCGGTTTTATAACAACAACAAAATGTAAATTTTTTTTAAGTAATGCAATTGTTTTTGTTTTCACACAACTCGCAGTGAAATGCGAAATGATCACTTTTGAACCATACTGAAATTTAAATTAAATTCCGTTGAAATTATACAAAAGCTACATCATTTTAAAATTTACATTTTTGTATACTATGAACTACTTAAATACTTTGGAAAAAGAAAAAATATGCATTCTGCTGCCGCTGGAAAAATGAATCCAAAGTGCCGCGTCAATTGAATTGACTTTATGACACTTTGTGTTACGCTTAGTTGCGCAGAGATTGTGCACGGCACACACACATACACACATACACACACACTTTTGACAAGCGCTAGTAATAAATACACTGTGCAAATTTTATGGATTTGGTTCATTTGCATTCAGAACGCGATTCCGTAGACCTGTGTCTTCCTTTTTGTTGTTGTACGAGTTTTTGTTGTTGCTATTTTACTGCCGCTGTCGCTGTAATTGTTAATGCTTTTATTGTTATTGTCATTGGTCGTTTTTTGCACTGTATTGCTTTAGCCATGAAGTAATTCCATACATACACATTTAAATTGTACTTTTGCTTTTGTTTCTATTTATTGTTGTTATTTTTTGTTATTGTTTCTTTTTCAATTTTTTTCTTTGGTTTTCCTTGCCTTTGCTGTTTATATTCGATGGAATTTGCTTTTGCAACACTTCACTGAGAGCACAGCTTGTCCAGCACAAGAACAACAACACCTACAAATACAACAGATTACGCCGCCAATACGTACATACGTGTCGTCCAACTCTTATTTCGCATTTGACAGATACATTTGAGCACGTCGAAGTGACGCAGAATTTTATGCACACTCGAGCAGAATTGCTGATGAGTAAGCGTTCTTTCCAAAGCAAATATACTCGTAAGCAAAACAACAACAACAGTTGTAGAAATGTTGCGCGCCTTCTGGCTATATTTTAATTAAATTTTATTTTTACATCAAAAGCAACGATATTCCACTTTGATCTCCGGCAATGAGCCAAATCCTATATAAGCTGTCTGCCCACAATATCCTCTCTCTCTCTCATGGGAGCGGCGTCTGGCAAATTTGACCTGGAACCACGCGTTTCCAAGCAGGCAGCGAGTGCCTCAGGCCGTGTTTACACTTACCTTACCTCGTATAAGCCACATTGCCTACAACTTGCCAGTTGCTTCCTGGACAAACACAGTTACCTATAGACACACACACACAAATTGATCTTTTTCTACCATCGAACGCGTCTGTTTTATATGGCTGCGGAAATGGGTCAAGGCACCTCGGAACAGCATGCCGCAGCTTTTTGCGCTCTCTTATCTAACACGATTTTGTGCTGCTCTTCGAATTGACGCATTTAGCGAATTGCCTGCAATCTGTTGTGTTGGTCTAATGAAAATTTACGCGTACTTTAATTGACTTATCCCTCTTTTCTTGACGAGCTTTGACGAGCTTTGACGAGCTACGTTTTAGTTAGGTTCTCCAAGTTGCACGTTCTTGGCAGCCGGTAGTCTGCCACACGTCATACAAAAAGAATGGCCGATGTTGCGCGTGCTTAGTTATCGTTACGTTTCGCTATAGAGTCCGCCTCCCCCTCCACCCACCATCGCCAAAAGATAATAAAAAGCAACTGTTTTAAACGACTGCACCGGCATTTCCCCAAAGAGTCCATTTAGCACACAAATCGAAGTGGAAGTGGAAGCAGAACGCCGCATGGAGTCCCACTCGCGAACACCTGCCACTGCACACACTGCTGTTGCCATTGCAGCTCCAGTTCCAGCTTCCTTCCTCAAGCGCTCGACGTGGAGAAATCCAATTGAAATGGCGCTGTCAAAAACCTGCAAGCTGTAAAAGTCGTTTTTCATTACGAAAATGAAAGCAATAAAATACGAACATAAATATTTACGCTTCTTTGTATGCGATTGCATGTACACATGTATGTGTGTAGATGTGTGTGATTGGTGTTGGAATAGGGATAGCGGGATAGGGGAAGCTGGTATGCAGGGTGCAAGGCACTGTCAAAGGGAAACATCAACAATGAACGCACACAAGAAGGAAGTTCATTGCGAAATTGAAATGCGGAAAAGGAAGCAAAACAAAGGAAATGAGAAAAGGCAATATCGCAGAGGGAAAAATTAATACAACAGCAACTGAGAAAAACAGGCAAAACGAATTTTCATTTTATAAATGTCACGCCTATTTCACCGGCGCATTGCCAGAAATCACAACTAACAAAATTTACAAAACTGGAAAAATCCTCAAAAGATATTATTTATTTTGCAATTCAACGCCCGTCCAAAACTGACTCAGTCTATTCACCCAACAACAAAGCAGCAGTAAGTCGCTGTCCGAACCCACTCGTAGACAAACTCGCATTTCTTGCCAAACATTAGAGCAACTTCACGGAGCAACTTCACGGAGCAGCTCCGAACGCGAACTTGCCACCTTTTCGCCACGCAGCAGCGTACACTTGCCCCACATGCCGCACAACGGCCGAGCAACAATAGTATAGAATAGCAACAACAAAAGCATAAACTGTTGCCGGCAGCGTTCCGAGTTAAGTTGAGCTGCTTCAAAATTTGTTGGGGATTCCCTTACGTAATCCAAATACACACATGCATGCAGCTGTATATATGTACATACATACATACATAGATACATATGTAGGAACATCTAATTGAATGAATGGTGCGTTTGTGTGTGTATGTGCACTCACACTCTGCGAGAGCAGTCGGCATCAGTCGCCCACAGACGCAGCGCACGAAACAGCAGAGCAAAGCAAAAAGGCCAAAAACAAAAGCGAAATTATATTGCAGCAACAACAAACAAATGTACATGCAAAGCTTAAGCAACACTAACTCGCATAACGTCATGAACTCTTTCGCACACACACACACACACACACACACACATAAGACAAATACATAGGGCCGCACTTACTCAACTTGCCTGTAGCGAGCGAAGCCCTTCCCTCCCTCATTCCGGGCCAGCACATCCCCTCCCAACCGGCTGTCTGACTTAACCACCCACTCTGCAGCGCCGCCACGTAATTGCATGCCAACGAAGACGAGCTGTATGCCACCCACACAAACACAAACACACACACATACACATACACATACATCATGAAATGCATTTAGCTGGCAGGCGACCTCTCTGCCTCGCTCGCTCCCCCACTCATCCACTCTCCGTCGTTCTCTGTTGGCGTGTAGTTGCATCTGTGAGTTTTAGTATTCGTGCATGTGTTCGTGGGCATTACACACAGCTACTAAAACGCCTGATGCAGTCGTAAAATTGTACTCATGTATTTAAGTAAAAGAAACAGCAGAAAAATTTAAAATCCAAAGAGTGCGCTCAGCGTTGTTGCGAAAAGTTGTTACCTATCCTCTTGCCTGCCTGGCTTCCCGCCACCTCACCACTACCCAAGACAAATGCTTTTCCCGTAAACTCCGCCGAGGAGAAGCGCCGCTAGACCGCGCGGAAGGAATGACGGCATGTTTTACTACTTTCCGTTGTTGTTGCTGTTGCCTCTTTACAAGCAGTTCTATTTGATTTTGCAATATTTAAAATTCTCAACAAGTATCTTGCGGATATGTATGTATGTATGTATATGTTTGTGTGCATGTATGTGTGTACGTGTTATATCTACAACTGTGCACCTATACATGCCGAGCAGTTGGCTCGTGGCTTGCTGCGGTCTTCTCGTCTCTATTTTTTATTTTTCTCTAAGTGCTTGTGTTCTTGATATGCTGGTTCTTGTTGGCACTTTGCATAGTTTTTCATTCGAGTTTGTGGCCTGCAAGTACACCAGAAACGAAATTAAATTCTTCAAATGAGTTCAGCCTGAATTCCTGCTCAGCAAATAAAGAGCCAAGCGAAGCTAAGTTTGAATATGAAATGAACGAACTGACAGACGAAGAAATGGTCTGGGTTTTGGTTGGGAAATTTTCGGGAAAAAAATCTTTTCAGATTCAGCCACGTCCTTCACACGACGCTCTACAGAATATGTATCTGCTGAAAGTCTAGCGAAATCTATACAGAATTACCATGCGTCCATTGCATTTTCTCTGCTGCGTTTAGTCATTTTGCGGCCGTCTCATTCATTCATATCATTCCCTGATAAAAGTACAACCTGTTCAAAAAACCCTTCGTGAAAGGGGCTACTAAATGATTCACGTTTCTGGTGCACTGCCAAAGCGTGACTATGGGACATTTCGTTGACTCATCTTACACTAGCCCCTCACTATCTTTAGCTATATACTCGTACATACGTACATATGTATGTTTACATGCGCTGTTAGCCCTCTAGGCGACTAGCATGACATATGCCATAAATTAGATTCATATCAGTTCATTGCATAGACAGTAACGACTGACCGTTTAGATAATTCTAATCTAATATATGATGATATAGTCATACAACTAATAAGCAAGTATATTCTTTAGATTCTGTTTAAGATATTGATTTATATTTATAATTTATAATAGCATTTATATTCGTTGGAAGCAGATTGCGAAAATTAATTTCAGTTTGACATCTTTAAATTCACTCAATCCCTCAGTATGACGTCACTAAACTTCTCTACCGATTTTCGATCATCTTTATTCAAGACATCTTCCCTCTGGCTGTGCTGTGATACATTTTCCAAACTGAAGGCAGATATGAGCAGTTCTCATTGAAGTCATGATTAAATAAAAAATTTCACCTTCGACCCCTTACATCAACATGCGGAAACGATTTTCAACGCTGCAAAACACTTTAATTCGCAAGGATAAAAAAAATTAAAAAGAATAATGTGCACTCACTATGCCTAATGCCAAAAGCAAACACAAGGATCTACAAACAGGCATAAATGTCGAAAGGATACGACTAAATCTAAATAGAGAAAAAAGGTCAAGTCGAGCGAGAAAAGAAACAACCCAAACAAAGCGCCACGCAGAAAAGTGCTAAAGAGGGGGAAATTCCTTCAAAAGAGAGAAGGTAAAAGCATTCAGCGGAAGGCGCCGAGTGAAAGAGCCACCCATGAAATATACCACCCACTACAAAAACAACGACAAGAAGAAAACGCAAAGCAGCGGCAAGTATCCTGCACTGACGTGGCTTCAAAGTCTGGGACGGCAACAAGGTATCGAGGGCGGCAAGGCTTCTGAGAGTGCGGCAGGCAGGCAACACAGTATAAAAGCGAAAAGAAATGAAAAAGAAGAAAGAAATGATAATACGTAAAATAAGTAGAAAACGCTGTGCAAACAAGGGTTTCCCCAAATGATAAAGTTTTACTTTCAGAAGGGCTGTGGGCTGAGCGGCCGGTGTGAGTGGGTGTTGGCGGGTGGGTTGGTTGGTTGGCTTTGGGAGCATATTCGCTACGTCACCAAACCAAGCAATGCAGACGCGCACAAGCCCCATTAACCGACAAACCCTGGCGACTGCCTGCCCACTGCCTACGAACCCACCCTTCCAGCCCAACCACCCTACCACACTTGTGTGCCGCCACCTGCTCCACAATGTAACGACCATGAAAGGCCGTTTGCCTTGTTGAGCCCAGCCCAGCTTCGGTTGGAGCGTAAGCCAAAATCGGCGCTGTGCCGAATAGAGAACATTTATGACCGAGTTCAATACGTAGACTAAATAGAAAATTTAATATATACAAAAATTTTTACAAATTTAAGCAGAATCGAAGTTATGTGATGTCATATAAAGTGTAAATTTTTTTCTTTGTTATGATCTGATGATCATAAATCTCAATGACATATGCATTAGATCAATGTAAAATAACTAAAGTAAACTGGTGCATTTGAAGGATTTTGAATAGGGTTAACATTGTCTACATAATTTTTCCACATTTTCTACGCATTTGCTACATTTTCTACATGCATATTTGATAAAATGTTAACATTTGAAAAATCGCCCAACTGTAGTCATATTGCGATTTTATTTTGTCTCATATATATCTGCATGTGTATGTCTATCTGTGTATTTCCTTTACATGTGTGGGTATTTGGATCTGTGCAGTGCCGCTGTTAGCCTCTGGTCATATGGAAATTGTAGCTGACAGTAAAATACGAGCAGACAATTTAACGCCACTGTCACGTCACCAACGGCTGCGAAAGACCCCTCCCTATCCACACCCCGGCGCACCACCCACCGTACAACTTCTGCTGACATGCTTTCTAGCTATCTGTTTTTTCCCCCTTTTCATCGGGACATGATACCTCAGCATTCGGTCTTGTTCCTTCACTTTTTGTGATTGAAGAAATTGCAGCAGAAGCTGCAAAGTTGCTCAAGCTTTTATTTTGTAATGTTATTTTCATGTGTACTTATACCTTTTTATAGCTTCTCCAACTCTCCCCCGACTACCGCCACCACCCCTATTTCCAACACCACCCCCGGTCTTCTGAGTTTCTCAATGTAAACTCAAATTTCTTTCTACTTTTGCAACTGAACTGACATTTAAAGGGGGATTATACGAGTAAGAGGCAAGGTGCGCAAAGCAGGCGCTGGGGTATGTTTGCTTTGTATGTATGTGTAGGTGTATGTGGAGGGGGTGATCGCGGGATTGGGGGAGCGCAGCTTTACGTAGCAATGTTTACACTGTATTTTTTACTTTTGGCCAAGGCAACGGCGTAGAATGATGGGGTACAATGGTGAGGCAGGCAGAGACATGAATGGTTGTTGTTTCGTTGTTGTTGTTCACCCAAAGGCGGTCAAGGGTTTTGCTTGTAGCTGGTATTGGAGGTTCTAGTAGTGTCGGTGGTGATGCTGATGATGTTGGCGGGGTGTGAGGCTGACCTCTATGGGTTCATTTTGAAGCTCTTTCAGTGCAGATTCTTACATTTTCCGTTTTTCTCTCCTTTTTTCCACGCGTTTTTTTGCTATATTTGCTGTCATTTTTTAGATCACCATTAAAATGGGTTGGCATGGAAATATTTATATGATTTATCATGATGCGTGCGAGAATTTATCAAGCTGCTTGTAATTTCATATTTTAATCGGCGTGGAAGAGGGTGAAAATACTTAGCTAAGAGCACTGAAATACAAGGCCATTTATAGGGATACTCAAAAAGTGTGTTGCTTTTATCGCAAGAATATAATAGGGTATTATAGGCTCGATAGCATTTAATATGTGCCGAATTTATTATGGAAAAGGAAGAGCAACAACATTTTCTTATCATTTTGCTTCTTTTCGGCAGGCACGTAAAAATAATTCACAATTTGGCAAATGTGTTTCAAATTATTGGGGACTTATGTAGGTTACCTGTAAGCTCAATAATAAATACTAGCCCGACGAACTAACTTTATTTAGTATTTGTTCACTAGCTTCAATAGGCGCAATTCATGCGTACTTAATGAATTGGCTATAGTTAAGGATAACTGAGATTACGCAACATTTTATTCATTAGATCCTTCAACCTTTGCTCGGTGCAGTCAAACACTGAAGCACGTTGTTTATGGAAACTTTCACTCCACTCGCACGTCAGACAAAGAATCGCCATCCTTCTTCACTGCTTATCACGCCTTGTCACATTTATTTTAAAACTTTTACTTTTCATGGCTTATTTTTATTTAATTATTACTGCGACTGACGTCAGTAATTGCATTCGCTTATTCCAAACGCTAGCATAATCGAACAGCGTTCTAGGCGGCAGACGGACGATGTCGGGCGTTAGCATGAGCATTGCCGCAGAACGTTCTATGCGCGCCTTGGAAAATACTTCTGAAAACGACCGCACGACCGCATTCAGCATTGAACCTTGTTGGAAAGGTTATCAGCGCCTGTCCGTGTTTGCTTTGGCCGAGCGTGCGGCATGTGCGCGGCCGCGTCTCCATGCAATGCGGCAATTCCCTCTTAATAATTCTATTTATTAAAGTAAATAAATTATGGACAGCGTATTGGAAGCTAATTGGAAAGTATATGAACACAATGTACAGAACAAGCATTCTATATGAGAGCGTATCTATGCATGTATGTGAGTGGTATATACACACATGGTATCACACATAAATGCTTCGTGGTTTTATGAAATTAAGTGGCAATCAACAAATTTTCTTAAAATTTAAGTAAACAATCTAGAAAACCTCGAAAGTTGTGTTATTGCGACTGACATCAGTCTTACGCATCACAATCTGCTTTCAGGGGGCTTAAACATTCAATCTATATACATGAAAAAGTAGTCACTTATGTTTTGGAACCTCTTTAAGAGCGAATTTGCATTTTTCCTCCCTTTTCCCATTGATCTGTGGCTATAAAGTGTAAATTATACGAGTAAAGGCCTTCGAAATCAGCAGACATATCCAATATTGCTGATACCAAATATCGGCTCATTCAAATTGTAGAAAATTTTAGTCAACTTTGAAGAGTTGAAAATGCATAAAGCTCAACATTTGATACATATGTATGTAAATAAATTTTGAAAAATTCACTGAAGTCTTTTGAGCATAACCCTCCAGCTCAAGGGCCAGTTGTGGTTACACTCATTGTCGCTGCACCAAATTCACAGACTCATAGGCTGCCCATTCCGACAGTCCAATTAGACTTGGAATAATGAAAAGAAGCACGCCATAAAAATAGAGTCCAAGGACCCTGATTGATTGTGTTGACGCACACAAAACGTGCCATAAGCAGAGCTGACAAGCTTCAGCAGCGCAAATATACTTGATGCCATTACCAAAACAAGAAAAAAGGAAGAAACACACCGCAGACCGGGAAAGATTCCGACTCAGAGAAAAGCAAAAAAGCGTCTATGCCAAATGCAAAATATACAAAACCACTCCACGGCTTTTCTCCTGTTGCATACTCATACGCGGCCATATTGCTGGCTGCCTTGGTGGCTGGTGGCTGGTGGCTGGTAGTTGATGGCAATGGAAGCGTTCTATTTGGGCTGACTGCTGTGCGCCTTCATTCAATCCGACAGACGCCAGCGCTTCAAAACACGAGCAGCCACAATGAACGGCCGAAAGCGAAGAAGCAGACACAAAGGACGATGCTTTAGCGAAGAGGAAGCGGAGGGAAGGGGACTTAGAGAAGCATGCCGCAATCTGTTGCGTCAATTAAATTTGAATTTGACTTTTCCACGAAGTCACTTCACAAATTCAGTCAGCATCACACTTGGGACAAAAATATGGGAGCCAGAAATTGAGCAGTGAATGACGAAGGCAGGGGAGAGCTGGCGGCTGATGTCGAGGGAATGATGCCATTAAGCCAAAAACGAGGACGAAGCAACAAATAAAGACGCACACGAGCAAAAGATTATAATTTCAAGGATGAATACGTAAACAACAAAAGGCAACAGCAACAGCAATAACAACAACAACAACATTTCTGCAGAAGGTGGCAACAACGTGGCAAAAGGCAGATGCTTTGTAGCCTTCATGCGGCAAGTAATGGAGCCAGCAGGCAACGGAAGAGGGGCGGGCCGTGTGTATGTCGATGGCACAGACGTTATTCCATTATAATAAAAAATGCAATGAACTTTTGCCATACTATCTGCATTGTAGATGCCGTGAGACGAAGGTGCGCAGCATCATAAGAGAAAGGTTGCTGCTGGCCATAAGGATAAGGCAGGCATGTTGAAGAAGAATGGCTGGAATTCGTGCACGGACGCCATGTCGGCGACGACGGCAGTCATGGCGGAGCAGTGCAAATTATACGGCACAAACTGCAGATAATAAAACTGCTCATGCTTTGCGCCGACAATAGATACACGCACATACGCGCAAGTCAGTATGTGTGTATGAATCCAGTTGCATGAATGAATGCTCCTCATCCAGGCAGCTGAGCTTACTCAGCATGACTGTGGGATTGGGTGCTCAAAATGATGGGACCTGCGAATGCAATTAATACGGAAAAAATAACAGCAAACTGAAAACAAGATGGAGACAACGATGTTAAGGAAACAAAAGGAAGGAATGGTGGTATGAGAGGAGAATAAAGTGGCCATAAAATCAAAGGAGCAGATGGTCGGGCTTTTTAGCTACTTGTAAGTATGGCCTGTTACCATAATTTGGAATAATAGTATAATTTTATCATATTTTAAACAGTTGAGGGACTCTGAGCAAACATTTAGGCCATGCAGGTTGTTCCAAGATAAGTCTTCAGTGACCAATCCAAAAATGTTTTTAAAGGTTTTAGCTATGGTATATGGGGTTCCAAAATGATCTTTGCCATCACAACTGAGTGAGTTTAGACCATCATAAGCAACAATATTCTCTGTTCGTGCATATTAGAAAGAGCATAAATGGGGGCATAAGTCCTGAGTCACTGGCGTCTGCTCGGCTTAGCCATACTTGTACAGCTTCTGTTTTTGTCACGCTACACACACACAAACTAATTATGCATTCTGATTATCACTCTGTCGAATGGTCGGTCACACAAAGAATCGCACAGTCCTTAGCTGTAGCTCGTTGGCTATTTAGCCAACATTCTCATGGCTCATCAACTTTGATTAATGTAGTTGGTATTTAAGCTGAGCTTGCGGTCAAATGAAGGTACAGGGGGACATGAGATCATTTGCTGCCATTGCTATACTTCCCAAATGAATTAAGGCTAAGATTGTAAGGGTTTTCCGTACTGCCTGCTCAATTTCTCTAAGTTTACTCATTTCCGTGCCCCAGTGCCTTTCGCTTTTTCCTAAACAAACAAACGCTTTAAAAAGAATCATTTAACAGTTTCAGAAGTAATCTGCCAATAAATCGACTGTACAGAAATTTACCCTAACATAATTCGCAGAAGTATTTCGCAACTGTTGCAAAAATAAAAATATGTCGATAAGCGACGGAAAAAGTAATCTAGCAAAGAAAAATAAATTGGAAAGAATTGCTTTTCGAATGGCAAAGCGGCAAAGCGCACCTTCTGCGCCGTGAGCAGGTGAATCATTTTATATCACACCACTACACGCGCAGACACGCTGGCGCACGCACACTGCAAAAGGAGAATTACGTACCATGGAAAATATTGCTGGTATAATTTAGCATTTGCCATGCGTCTTGCGGCGCGAGTGTTTGTGCCACATTTCGCTCGAAGGTGCAGCAGCAATTTGTGAGCTGCAACTGGCAGAGATACGCCATAACCACAGGCGCGAGCGCAAGAGGCAGGTGGCTGAATGTAATGAAATATACGCTAAAATGTCTGCGTGTCACGCGAAAGTATCTGAGTGTTTTTTTTCTTTACTTGGCATGCATGTGCATGCATGTGTGTGTGTGTGTGTGCTACCCCTTTAGCAGCGGAACGTGGTAGCGACACTACCGGATTCGGTGGGTTCTTTGGTACATACTTTTTTCTTTCTTGCTTGCGATTGATTTTGTTGTTGTTGCCAACGCAGCCGTCCGTTGGCAGTAACAAGTTACAGATACACGTTCTGGCAGATAGGCGCGAGCGCGCGCTCAATTCCGTTTCAACCGATTTGCTTTAAATTCTTTTTCTATTCTTTGAAAATTCACGTTTTTGTGCTTTTGTATTTTGCTGTTGACTTTTAAAATTTGTGCAAGTGTACGTGTGTGTGTATATAGTTCCTTTTAGACCAAGTGTGGAGCTAGTTTCGTCGGTGCGGTTCGGTCGTCGGTTCCTTGGTGATTTTGTTTCATGCTTGATTTGCTTCTTTTTGGTATCAATTTCCTCTGCTTTTTTGCTGTTCAATTCTTTCGAAATCTATCTTGGCTTTTAAACGACATGTGAGCTTCCCTCGCGCATACTTTTTTCTTGTTCTCAGGTGCTTCGAGCGCGCATACGAATTTCGCTCGCATGTATTAAGGCAGCAGCAACACAGATACGCAGATACATACATACTTAGCTACAGATACTCAACCGGTATGACGTGATGCCTTTGGTAGGTCTTTCGGTTGTGGTTTCTTGCGACTTTGCTGTTGTTTTGCTTTTGCTTTTCGTCGCTTGAGCGTTTATTCTGATTCAACACACACATACACACATGCTTTTGGGCAAGCAAAAAAATTTTACAAAAAATAACGAAACACTTGCCCGACTGTGCGACGCCAGTTCTGTTGATTTGCGTTACCCCGGCACCGAGCCCGACCCAATCCAGCCAGCATATTTTTATTGCTTCTGCGTTGACTTCTTTTTATTCAGCTGTTGATTTTTTTGGCTATAATGAAACAGCAAATGCACATTGTCGCGCACAAAATGTCAAACGATATGATATGGTGTGGTAGCTTATACATGTTGTACTTTAGTATATGTGTGTGTATTATACGTATTTGTGTTGATAATTTAGGCACGCTTGTGAAATGCTTTTTGTGTAAGGAAATCAAAAGTGATGACTAACTGCGCTGAATTCTGCTATCGTTAATTGCCAGCAAACTGTTGGAAGAAACGTTAGGAGCTCCGGAATACGCTTTTGCATCGAACACGTCAAAAATATTAATACGTACTAGTAATACGTTATTTCGTAAGAAGTAGCAGCTATAGTGAGCCTATAACCTATAGTAAATGCACAGCGTATGGAAATTTTAGTGTTTTCTCCTCATAAGACTGACGAATTTAGAATTATTTAAGAACTCCAATCATTTATATAAAATTATCTGCAATTTCAAAAACCATACTTTTGTATTAAAACTACAATTATATAGATCAATATTCCTATGTTTAGAATCGAATTAAAATCAAATGAAAAATTACATATTCTCGTGTTCAGATTCGTATATGCCTTAAAGTATGTATGTATGCGCATACATAGACCCCACTTTTAAGTCCCTCGAAATGCACATGTATTTTTGTTCATATTAGAAAAGAATTTCGCAGCTTTGTTAGAAAATTGGGGGAAAATTCTAAATAAAATACAAATTTATTTTGAATGTGCAACAAAGAGAAATTTAATTAAAGCACTGCACAAAGGCACATAAAATGTAGAGAGAATAAATCAACAAGTTTGCGCAAATTTGATTTCACAGAATCTCAACTCAGAAAGTAAACAAGACACGAGTGTATTTGGAAAGGGAAAATGCTGGGGAAAGTGCCGGTGTCTCGATGAGGAGGAGTTTCCATGCATAGATGTGCCTGATTTATCGCAGCATAGATATAGTATATGTATATAGCAGACGCAAAGAACTCACCACAGATACAAAGTCACACATTAATTTGGAGCACATTGAAGAGGAAACGAGAGGTTGGGATACAATAAAACGAGCGCAAACATTTTAACAAAGGATCAAACTGTTGAATCTTTTGAATGCCACAAAGTTTTGTGTGCGAAATGAAGAGCAGAAGCCATTTTTATGTGCTTGCAACTGTTGGCGCGTGTGTGTAGAGGTATGTACATACATACATATGTATGGATGTATGTCTGTATTTAGAAAGTGACAGTAAAATTCAGAACCCATAACGACTGGCGGCGACGGCGATGGCAGACACTTTCAATGTGTTTCGCTTTTAGTCTGGCGGTCTATCTTTCCGTCTGTCCGTCTGTCTGTCCCAGTCTGCTTGTGCGTCTGCGATTCCATTGAAATATTTTTCAATCAGCACAATTCGTGCGATAGAACGAAAATATGATTTCTGTTCATTTTCTTTTTGCAAATGTGCTTCGCAGTTGTTTTGCCTTGGAAAATCTGATTTTGCACAAATCGGAGCTGGGTTATTTATTGGCAGAAGCAATAAACTAGCAAGTCTCAGAAAAAAGCTCTTTATAATATCGCCTAAATGTTCTCTATGTTTTGAAACTTTGTGTGCGAGGACTTAAAAAATATTGTTGTGAATTTACCTCCCTTTTAGGCACATTTTTACAAGTGCGCTTAAGTTTTAAGTGTTAGTTCAGCTCATTCGTGCTTTTTATAAAATCGTTAAGCTCTTTAAATATCCAAGCAATTTACGGAAGAACGCATGAAACTTAAGCATTAGCTGGTAAAAACGGCTCAGAGTTAATTTTTCTACTCCGTCTAAATATTCGCATCCATTCGCAAAATCCCACTCTTTAACTAGAAGTCTAAGCCAAAAGTTGTTTTCCCAACTAATAATTACCTTTTCCTTCTTCTTTTCAGGTAAGTTTTGAAAATCTAATGAAGTGTTTTGTTTCGAAAAATATGAGCGATTGGAAATATGTATGTACATATGTATAAAAAAATATGAACTTTTGGTATACGTATGTAAACAAAATATAGTTTTCCATTTTTTTTGAAACTGAGGTCCAGCCCAAAGCCCTTTATGGCTTCGATTGATCCGTCATGTAAAGTGAAGCCACTTCATATTTTATACATTTTTAAGTTCTAATAAGAGACGTCAGAACTCCAGCGAATATATACATAGATATGCATCTAAAACGTCATTCTGCTGCTAAGAATATTTACCTTTAACTGCAATCGTACTACCATTTTTGTTCTCACGTCAAGAATAGCCCCAAAAAGTGACTACCTTCAGCAACATTTTCGTCACTCGCACAAACCGTCCAACATCCCATAAATTTAAATCAGAAGCAGGATGAGGCATAAAGTAGCTACAGCAATCAAAAGGAAAAACAACAACAAAGCCTCACAACAGTGTATCCTTTAACCAGAGCAAGCCGCCTCAACTGCACCAATTCGATATTAATTTTCGCAGAATTACCAAAACGATTCCACGTAAAACGCGCGCACAAAAACCAAGACCATAAAAAAGTAAAAGTCGAAGTAAAAAAGAAATATTGAACGCGTAAACAAACCCGGTAAACAGGTAAAAATTATGAGCAACGCATAAAAGCGCAAACTCACCTGAACAAGTGGCAAAGATGGGGCAACAGAATTGCCCAAAACGAGCACAGTGGCCCGGCATAAAGGATAAGCCATGAAAAAGCAAATAAAATCGACTTTGTTGCAGCACTTCAAGTGGCAGAGCCAGGCCAAAAGCAGACTCTGGGAAGAGGGAATGAATCTTCATACATTAGTTCAGCGGAAAGTGTAAATCTAAAGGCGCACAAAGGCAGGATTAAAATTGGATGATGATGACGTTGATGTGTGTTCCGAAAAAACAAAGGCCACCACATCCAAGCACACATATGTATAGACATGCATACACAGAGTCAACACTTAAGTTGCCACAAAAGTTAAACAGCAACAACAGACGCAGAAGCAAACAAAAGAGCACAGACTTATAAATCGAATGCTGCTTGTGACCTCTCGTTAGCCACAAACAAACATGCACATGGTGCATAGACAGAGCAAAATCGTCTGAGACTGCTTACCGGGAACATCATCCAGTGTAAACAAAAAACGCGTCGCCAGCGTATAAAAGACAGTGTTGGCAATTGAGTTGCAACTCGAAATAAATAAATTAAAGAGGTTTTTTCCATATTTGAAAATTCATCCTTGGTCCTACTGCTGAATATTTCTACAAATTATCAGTGAAATGTCACGCACCACTCTTGCAAAATCTTACTAAAAGTTACTTACTTATTCTACATGCTTCAAAGGACTTAACCTTAGCTGTATTTTAATTCAGTTTTATCAATCTTGGCTTATATCCAATCATTTTTCCGATTCGCTGTAAGTGAAAGGAGCTGTACTATCGATATTGATTGAACTGCTTATCCTAAAGATATTCTCAATGTGTCAAAGGCATCAAAAATGCCATCACTGGCAACACTGTAGGCAACAACTATGGCTAAAGATACACAGATCCGAATACAGCTTATATCGCATACGCCAGACTGCATTTAATAACGTCAAAATGTTTTTTGTGCCACGCCACACACACACACACGCACGCACATGCACATCGATGCAAACACGCAGGCTTGCCCATGTGAATGCGTGCGAGCCACATGCACGAATCAGCCAGCCGCGCTGGGCTGAAGACCGAAGCAGCACAGAAAACGCTGAAACCAGACCGACCGCTCTGCGTCGCAGTCGCCGTCGCCGTCGCCGTCGTCGCCGTCGTTGATGACGACTGTTTGTCTGGCGGCGGTGATTTCAAAGCGAAAAATTGTTGTCTTGTGTTTTTCTTTTGCCTCTTCCTCTTCTTTTTTCGTCGTCGTCATCTTCGCTCTTCTGCAATTTTTCGTGACGTTAATGTTGCTGTTGCTGTTGCTGTTGGTGAGGTTGATGTTGATGTTGCTGCTGCTCGAGTGGTGAATGCATTCGGTGAATTCATATGTTGACTTAACAGTTTACAGTGTCATTGGCACTGCTTTCAAATTACACAAGTTGTGTGTCAGTGTGTACGAACGTGCATGTGTTTGTGACAAGTGACATGTGCGTGCCTGTGTGTGTCTGTATGCGTTGCTTACACGACTTGCGGATTGTAATGACATCGAAGTTGAATGCGTGCATTTATTGAGACAAAAATTATGGCAAGTAAAATGAGATTTAAGGGAGACATTAGCATTACCAAATTAGTTAGATTAATTTAATACAAAATTAATGAATAACAATTGAGTAATTATAAACTGCAAGCAGTCGAACTTCTTGTTTGGCATTTGCCATTAACCGGTTCCAAGTGGTAATCTCACTATACCCTGAATGAGGTACATATTTATGTGTTAATTTTCCCTAAAGGCACAGCTGAGGCTTAATACTGAATCGTTTATTCTCCTGAAGATATAGATAATTCCAAAAAAAGAAAATGTCGAAGCATTTTATCGCGGTTCTCCTTGGCGATTTCATATTACATATCTACATTCATGCAATTCACGTTGGAATACTTTTAGAAATCAATTTCTTTAGATTACATTTTATGGTTTTTTCCCAGTCGAACTTTTTACAATATTTCACTGTCAGATTCTAAAATAAAGAAAGAAGAAATGTAAAATTTAAATTAAATTAAACTTGTATAATGTAAAATTAAAATTTTATCATCAAATCCAAATTGAGAAATTTCTTTAAGTTATCTTAGGTACTTAAATTTCTATCAAAAGCTTGTGTAGAATAATAGCTTGGATCTATGAGCCAACTCTTTGTGATTTAGAAAGTACATCGACTCGCATAAAAGTAGTTTGAATCAAAATAAAATATGTTCAAGCTCTTTCTAAAAGTATATTTACTTACTCAGCAGACGTGTTCATGTCCAAATTGTGCGCCACATCCACGCCGTAGCCCGAGCAACCCCTGAGCTCTCACTATACGTAGCCTCTATATACCCACCCACGATCCTTCCTAACCCATTACCATTAAACAACTTTCGAGCAACTTTTCGACAATGAGCACACTTTCGTCGATTTCATTTAACTTTCGTTTACTCAGTCAACTTGCTACAGTCTTCAATCAATGTCACGTTGGTCTGTCTTCTCCAACCCCTCCACTGCTTCGTGCGCCCCTGCAAACTGTCTGCTATACCCTCGCCATAGAAAGTTTAAAATTAATTTTAGATTGTCCTTCAATTCTACAAAATTTATAACTTGCTCGGCTACCATAAATAATGTCACACAAAGTTGCAAGTATCTGCAGACAAAAGAGTAGGAAAAGGCACGCTGAGAATAGGAAACTTTGCTATTACCTTGAACCATCAATTCAATTCACTGCTCCGTTTCTGCCTTCCTTTCCTTAGAAACGCTTGGCTCCTGGAACATTCATCTTTAATACCAGGCTCATTTATTTTGCGAATCAAACACACACAGGCATACATGCGCATTGCATATGTACATACATACATTATATGCAATATACTAATGCCCAAATATAAAAAGCCTCATGGAAGCTGTTGCTCCTTGCAGTGCGAGGTCTACCGTAGTCTTCGCTATCATCTCTTCAGCTTAAACATGGCATCGTCCCACCTCTACCGCCTGCTGTCATACAGCGCGCCATCGCCAAGTGCTCCTCCGGGCGCACACCTACCCACACATATACACTTAAATGGCGCGTATCTGCTGCTGCTATAGAAACTATCTCGTGGAACACGTTTGGATTTCCCTTGCTCTACAAAAGTTCGCCTCTTTCATTCTTCTGCTTTTTGTTTTGGTTTTTGTTTCCATTTTCTTTACTTTATGGGCCGTAATATCGTGATTGTGCCATGAGTTCACTGCATTTGTGTGTATTGTGTGTGTCGGAGTGTGTGTGCCTGCAGACTGCGTGCTCTGGCGCCAACCTGACGTTCTCACACACCCCAAACATTTCTGCTTACAATGGCGGCGTTGACTACCAACCATGAGTAGCTGCCTGAATCTACCACCGCCCTCCCTGACCTGCCTCTCCGGCACCGACAGCGATTTGTCTGTCTGTTCTTTCGTTACGGTTTGCCTTCTCCTGCCGAACACTTCCATCTTCAGCGTTGCTCGCACCTCAGTGCTGTCTATATGTAAGTATGTATGTATGTATTTATGCTTGTATATTAGATACTATCTGTCTTTAGGTCGTTCCCAGGCGCTTAGTTGAACAAGATTTGTCTGGAGTAATTGGACCCCTGGAGAAAGTCATTTAAAAATTTTAACATCTAAAACATTGGCTATTGTGCTTTTTCTCTAAATAATAAGTCCTAAAAATTAACATGCCGATTCGAAAAAATAATAATTAACTTTAGACTCCTCTTCTTCGTCACATACTACAACCATACAGCGATAATTTTTCTATCGATTTTTAAGACCTTTGTCTTCAGATATTTCAAGCGCAGTCACTTCACATTTCCGATGCTTCCATCCCTCTGAAACCCAAACAAGTGGCACCACTGACCACCACTGTTTTCTAACTCCGCACTCACCTATAGACGCCCGCAATCTACAGCTTTGGAATTGTTATTTGGTTTGTTTTTACGCTTTTCTACCTTCTTCTGCCGCTGCTGCTGCTACCGCCATCTCTACTTCTGCCCAGTTCTATGCTGAGTAATGTTCTATCATACATTTTTTGTATGCCTCTGCCGCTTCTGCTTGTTTTTATTGTTGTGCTTGTGGCTGTGAGGTTGCTGTAGCTGTTGCTGTTGCTGTTTTGCTGTTGCTGGTGTCCTCCCCATTGAATTGCCTCATTGATATTGCAAGTGTTGCGTTGTATCTTTTTTGTGCGATGCCTGTTGTTGTTGTGTGTATCTTACGAGACGACCTCTCGTTGGACTGGAATCACCTTCTGGTAATGTTCTTTCGTTTATATTGTTTTTGTATTTGTATTTGCTTTTGCTGTTGCCTTTTGCTTTGCCTTCACTCGACGACCACTGTATCCAAATACTTTTGCCTGTGCATGCGAGAACCATTCTGGCACTCCACGTTGTGTCGAATGCGTATCTGTTGATATTCTCTGCTCGCTTTGGGGTGCCTTGCCAGTCGCTCCAGTCGCCCGCCGCCCTGTCCGCCTATTCATACACATAATTGGTAGATTTTTGGATTCTTTTGTGTGCTGTCTTTGCTTTAACAAGTAAATTTCGTTAGATATGTTTTTATTTATTTTCCATGCTTTTCTCTCTGCTTCTCCGCACCCTCACCCTCACCCACTTCATCTACATTGGCGTTTTGTGCCATTTGTAAGCGGGTCTGCCTCCGCGCGTACACTTCATATGTACATACATACATATGTATACATATTTATGTTTATATGTGTATATGTATATGTGAGACTGGCATACGGAAGGTCTTGCAATAAATGATCCAATTATTGCGAGGGAATTCTTTATCTGTGCACGATGTTATGTGAAAATTGAGCAACATGTGCACAGCATAAAACCGTCGAAATGTTGGATTCTTATTCAGCGAAATTTAATTGGATTGTACACAATGCTTCGTATTCTGAATTTGTTCATTGAGATACGTAGATACTTGCCTTTAAGATATTAGCACGTTTGTCTACTTCTCTTTGGCTTATGTGCATGCGCATAGCTTTGGAGGCAGCTTAACCCTCATTAGTCTCAAAGTTAATTTGATGCTATTTTTGGAGAAAAATTTCCTGCAAAAAAAGCTCGTACCACGTCCTTGGATCTAAATTCGTAATCTCTGATGCTGCTATTTTATGGGAAAATAGAGAGCATAAAAATTACTTTCACAATTTGCTTCACACACAAGATTTAAATTGTATTAAGTCTAAGTATAAGCTATAATAAGTAGTCGACATTGTTTTAGTTGAGGTCTGATACCCAGGAGCAAAGAAATACTCTACTTATATAATGTATGTATGTACATATGTATGTATGTATGTGCATAGTTGGAATTATTAGCCGCCAATGCCCTTGGCTTAGTAAACAAATGAATAAATCCCTTTTATCGCTTTCAATCTTATATGAAGTTAAATTCATTTTTGAATAGTCCTCCACTTAATAAGGAACTTTTTTCAAATTCCGTGTGATTAAACTTTGTCGGCTCATCTTTTAATGCTCATTTACTAAATGCCGTAATTTTATATAAAGCTCCCAAATTATTTCATGCTAACATGCCGATAAACAGAATTCCAATGTGATCAGCCTCAAAATAATAAACCTTCAATTAGTTGAACAATCAAATGGATAGGTGTAAAATTAATATGCTACAAAAGCAAAAGCGTTGAAAATCTTGAACTTGAACTCGCCTTGCCAAAATGCTAGAGAAAGAGTATTTTAAAAACAAATTATCAACACGGGAGCACACGCCGCACAAAAAAGTGCTTATCTAAAAATACGCTTTCACAAGAACAGCAACCACAACAACCCAACAACGCCAACAGAACTCATGAATGCCAGCAACAAAAACCACAAGTCCGATGGGCAGTAATTACCAACGGCCGAAGAAAGAAACATGCTCGTGAAAATACATACAGCAAAAAGGCAACAACAATAGCGAAAACAAACAAAAAATAGATAAATAATGCAAAAGCGAGAATGTGACAAAAATTTAACGCCTGCAAAATCTACACGTTCCAAAGAGGTCTACGTAACCGTGAGATACTTACGTACTAAAAGATACAAATGCATGAAAGCAGCACACACTCACAAGGGAATTCCCTCTCCCACGAGGCTAGCCCGACAGAGAGTCTCTGTGGGTGTGTGAGAGCTCACGAAAAAGTTGATAACGGACAGAAAGAAAATAGAAAAAAAGCAAAATGAAGAAAAAATTAAAAGATACACTCAAGAGACAAGGCGACCAGAGAGACCGATTTTACGATTTTTCAACGTTTCAGCTCCGAGGAAAATCGACTTAAGAGAAGCCAGGAAAAAATATCTCAAAGATACGAAATAAGCTGCACAGAGAGTGATTGTGTGGAAGGGAGAGAGAGCGAGCGAGAGGGAGGAACGAGTTAATGAACGTTGCATGGCGCGATGCAATGAGTGCATTTGCATGAGTAGTAGTGAGATTGAGAGCACCACTTCAAAAGGCACACGAAATTAACGAAGTCTTTATTGGCGCATTTGACCGCGCAGTGGAGAACACGGGATAGCACTCGATGCTGCTCAGTCACTGTGCTGTAAACTACTCCCTGAGTCGTCACTCACTACTCACTCCTCTGTGCTCTCACTCACACGATTCATCATTTGACTTTTGCGGGTCTTCTGCGTTTGTTAATTTGACTTTTGCCTTTTTGATTTTGTTGTTGGGGTTTTAAGCGCGTGTGTTGGCTGGGGGCACGCAGAGCCGCACTACGGGTGCCCCACAGTTTTTTTGACATTAGTCACGTAGTACAACAACGACGATCACGACGACTCACTTGTCATTTCCATGTGTACAGCAAAAAAGCTTAAAATGCTTTTGAGCAGCCAACAATAATTTTTTAACGCTTTTTGTTTTGTTTTGTTTTTGTTTTTCTCTTCCTCCAATTAAATATGTACATATGTATGCATACCATTGTCTGTATGTATATTTATAACAAATTATTTAAACATTTATTTGCATATTTATGCATAATTGACGTCGTTGTTGTTGTCATTGCAATTGTAATTTGATGCCACGATTCACGTTTTTCATTTGAAGCCAATCGCCTACTCAGTATAATTATTGACTCTGCCGGTGTTGTTGTTGTTTTGTATCTATATGTGTGTGTTTGTCTGGCTGTTATGCTGATTTAATTTCTGTCAATTCAACAATTCAACAGTTTGCCATTTTCGTTGATGAGTGTTTGGTGCGGTTCAGCGTAGTTCAGTTGAGTTGAGTTTAGTTTAGTTTCGAAGAAACAATCAATTTTGTCCTTCTTCCGACTGGCATTATATTTTCAAGAGTCGCTTTTTTTCGATATCGGAACAATTCTATGCTGGCACTATTGTACAATCGCAGCACGTTCTGTTTCCGGGATTTGAGTTCTCGCTACTTTCGCATCACTAAGCAGTGCCATTCCACTGGCTGTCAACTGCAGTTAACGTCCGTTACGATGTATCTAAAAATATTTTCTTATAAGGCCAAATTAGACACGCAAGCAGTTGATTGCGATGACAGCGCGAGCGGAGCAGGACTTACAGCTCCATCGTAACTTATGTATGTATTTGAATGATCTATGTATGTATGTGTAGCTACTACTTCTATTTTATTTGCGTATTTTATTGTCGTTTGCTTCGACAACAACAACAACAACACGTGTTTGAGGAAAAACCAAGAAGCTGCCGTATTTATTGACTGACAGGCGACTACGCTTGACCTTTTTGTAATATACATAGATGTACATACATACATATGTATGTATGTATGAAATGTGCACGCCCACATGACCTTCAGCTGTTATACGAGTTGAGCTTCCAAATTACCGTAGAACGTTTGCCATTTATACAGCAGCGCGTAGCGTCTTTTTGCGATTATGCAAGGAAGGACTTTTTGAATCCATACGACATCCTTGCTAGGCAGCAGCGTACGGCTTCGACTTGTGTTACAGCACACACACACACATACAAATGAAGGTCGTATGCATGCATGTACATGCATAGGTGTTTATTGAAGAAAATGCCAATTTCGAAATTGAGCCGTGCGTTAAAGGGTTCGGTCTCAAGTAACCATTCAACTGAAAATAAATCATGGTTTAGCCTTAGTTTTTAATAGAAAAGAGAAGACATACAGGCCAAAGAAGGCAGTAGTAAATTTACAAGTTCGAAACGAGCAGAAAAGTAGAAAGGTTGACTAGGCAAAAATCGAACCTGACAGTCGTTGGTCACTGTTAATATTCAAAATGGCAGATAATAGCCAACCAAGCGAATTGTCAACAAATTCTTGTAAGTTGCACATAAATTGGCATAGAACTGCAACAAAATTGCCTGTTCTTTGGCTTCACTCAGATATGCGCCATTATTATAACATACAAATATGCTCATGAACGTTGCAAGAATGCATGCGTGGGATTTCTGTGAGCCCACATTTCGATTGAATTTATACGCCAACCGTCGTTCTCAAAGGATGAATAATTTTCAATGGGAAACAAAGCGGGAATTCCAATGCATAGGCAATTTCTAAGGAGGCACACTACTCACATGAAGACTCGCGGCATGTGGCAGCGGAATGTACATACGTGCAACATTAACATCTGCATGATTGCGCTGGTAAGCCGAAAGTTATGCGTGCAGGTGGTTGCACGCTGGCATCGGAGTTTCCATTGGCCACGCGGCCACGCATTGCAACGGGTGTGCTACTGCCGCGTGGGTACGCGCGACTAACAAACGCACACAGCGCCCACTTGCCGCAATTGCTGGCATTTGTGCAACGGCTTCGCGTTCGCCTGGTCTCGATTTTCGACCATCTCAGTAGGACCTCGAATCCGCGTAGCCCCAAGGCATTTTTCTATTCAGCATGCCAAATTCAATTTGTGCACAAATTGAGTCATTGAACTGACACGATATTGTGCCGAAATGTTTGGCGCTACATGGTTATAAGCTGGCCAGAACCGAAGTTGTCAGTTCAAGAATAATAAAAAATAGAAAACTTAATTGCCGTTAGGTTTAAGAAAAAATGTGTGGGCAAGCTCCGACTAACAAAAATGTCCATGGAAGAGCAACTCTTCGAAGCCCATACATATGAGAAAAGACTTGAAGAACTACGCAATTCTCGAAAATAATTAAAAATATATCCACTATATACATACTTTGTAAATACAATATCAGCGGACACATTGTAACCGAGATTTACGCGCAGTCCACATTGCAGCAAAACCTGTCCACCAATTTTCAAATTGCTTTGCTCATCCACAACAACAGTAAACAAAATTGCATCAAATTCGCCGATCGGAAATGAATTTGTATGCAATATTTTATTGACTTTATTGCAGTCGCCCAAGCGAAGCATTTGGCATTATACAGCCACCAATGATCCAAGCCTAACAGCAGCGAGCGAACAGCGCCAACAGCAACAGCAACAACAGCAACTAAAGCAACAGCTAATTCGAAAAATGCAAATGTTGCTCAAGTGCACACACACACATACATGCCCTCGCAAAATAGCACACATATGCATACACACGCACAGCAGCAACAAGCAAGCGCACATTGTAACCGCCGCACACTCATACGCCAACTAAAAAACCACAACAACTACTACAATAGCAATAGCAATATGAATTCAATTTTTATTGCTCCACTCGAATTCGATATTTTTATTTCCATTTGTAATTTCTTGTTTTTGTTCGAGCAAATAAATTCGATGAGTCTTTGCACAAATTTGCACATACAAATATGCACATTAAGCCATATCTTTATACATATGTACTACATTGCATGCATACAAACATACATATATTCATAGACATAATGAGAGACAAGATCGTATACAAAATTAAATACTTTGCTCTTTGTAATTTTGACCGAAAGCAAAAAATTTGTATTAGTTAAAATCGATCAAATTGTTAAAAGCTGTTCAGTTATAGTGACATATTTTCAATAATATTTCGCACCATAACTTTCGATAGACAAAACTAATCAGACGACAATTTTATTTAACTTATTATGTATTTATCAAAACTAATTTCTTAGTTTTCATTGCTAAGTAATTTGTCGCTGTCATTCTACACGCTCGCATGTTTCTTTGTATGTCTGCAGTTTACAATGCATTTTCCCATTTATCTCAATAATGCCGATAGCGGCGTTGCCAGATTGTCGCTTTACGCCTGCGGCTCGGTCCACATTACGTAATCGTACGCTCGATTTCAATTTGCCTCACATCCACTTCACTTCACTGCATGCCAGTTTGTTTTATTTTGCATTATTTCGCCTCGCTTCTATTTGCTTTTGCTATTTTTGTTTCAATTTGTTTAAATCTATTTTCATTTCTGTTTGCATACGTCACCTGAGCCACCGAAGTCGCGTCGAACGGCTGTAGTCAGCAGCCTGCGTCGCAGTCGCCCCCGCCGCCGCGCGCTTTGATTAATGGCCACATTTGTTGTACAACGTGCCGCCGCTGCCCACCCTCTCGCTCTACGCCGCACCCCACAGCCCGTCCTCCTACCACTGTTGCCACTTTGCATCTGCATATTTTCGTTTTCGTTACTTTGGCTTACATTTTTCTCTTCGGTTTGTTTTCAAAAATTTTAAGTTGATTTGGCAAATTTATGCGATCCGCCGCTTTATTGCGCTTCTTGTTGTTGCTGCCGTTGTCGGAATCAGCTTCAAAACAGGTTTCAAATTTTTCACAACTTCTGAATATGTGTCTCCTTAACAAGTTTTCGTAGCCATAAGCGATTTCAAGCCGTTGCCGTTTTTGTTTTTGTTTTTGTATTCATTATTCGTTATTCGCCATTTTTCATTTTTTGGCGCACTAAAGCGATTTGCGCTTTGCCTAATCGCTTTCGGGCTGAAATTCTGCCATATGTCGAAGCATATGCAAATCGGCTTTGCTTCGATAATAAATACTCGAACTTGGACACGTGCAATGCTCGCGAATGTTTGCGAAAACAAAAAGGAATCATAAATCATGAGAAAGGAATGTGACGCTGATGTGTGGCGCGTTGTTGGAAACTCATAGTTGAGGAGCAGCCAACCCTGCGGTGGTAACCCCACGCTAATGACATGGAAAATATCCATTTCGAGCTGGAACTTAAAGACGACTATTTTCGAGAGATAGTGCGAGAATTATGCCGGGCGTTATATATATACGTACATACATCGTAAGATCGATATTTTGAGTGGAAGTATAGAAACTGTTGATTCCATGCTCAATAGTGTGACAATCAATACCTAAAAACCTAGATGCAATTCCATGAATCTGCCATAGATTAAGTCTGGAACGCCGTTCATCAGAGATGCACAAGGCATTTCCAAGCTCTCCTGCTTTTCGCATCGAAACTTCACTTACATAGAAATAATACTATCGCAAGAAAAGTATTCCTACTTTTTCGAAGAGAAATATGTTTAGAGAAACTTCTTTTGCTCGAGAAGAAATTGACATTTAACATAGCCATACTTTTAATTTACTTTTACAGTTTGCAAGCTAATAACATAATCAATATTTTAGCCTTTTTTTCCCCAACTTTATCACTTCATACTAATTTTATTTAAAGTTTCTGCTAACATACATATGTATTTATATTTGAATTTGTAAGTATGGCATATGAAAGAACAATATTGGCCCCTCGAAGTCAAATAATCATCTATTTGCTGTTAGCGCCAATAAGCGACTTTAAAAAGTTTCCTATGCCTAAAATATTTTCAATATTATAGCAACGACATTTCTTCGTTGTTATCAATTGCCACTTGAAATTTCGTGTGCCCCGCTCGAATCGTTTGAGTGTACTCGCACGAAAAAATAAACAAAATTAACGTTAATTTTAGAATTGAGCTTCCTTATCAGTAATAACCGAGCAAAGTACATTTACAGTTCGTCTCCATGGTTATTATGCACATATGTACATGGCAAATTTTCTACATTTCCACAGAGATAACACGCGCGTATTTAAGCCATTGTGAGCACAGATTAATATTTCATTTGATGCATGCCCTGCTCTTAACAAAGCCCATTATTTATATTGTTCACGTATTCGCACTGATAAGGACCCTCATAAAATACACAGCACTCAGAACATTTTATAATACTGACACCCAAGCAGTTTCTTAACTCGTTGACATTTTGCAAAATGGACCTCGAAACTCCAACTTGCTAGATAGAATTTGAACCCCCTCTCAATTTCACCAGTTGTATCTTTCTTCTGTCGCTATTCTGCTGCATCTTTCTCAACTGCATTACATGAAATATTTTTATATTTTGCACGATTCAAAAGAAATACATAATATATATACATGCATATACATATCTCAAAGTTGCCATGCACTATAATTATAATTGAACTTAAGTGGTTTCAGCGAACAATCAAACAAAGATCCTGAGAAAAATTGAATCATATTTTGAGAAACACTTGAGGGCGTGTTAACTCAACTTCATAATTTATTAAGCAAACGACAGTTGAGAATGTCTCAGCATTTGCCTTGAGTACAGCTCATTCGCGGTAGATGAATCATTGTAATCTATGAGATACGCAAAAAAGGTCTTGATGATTTGTTGTTGCCAGCGAGTAAATATGCACAGCTGCTTCGCTATTTCTGTGCATTGCACACCAGCGAAGCAGGAGAATCACTTAGAGTAGAAATCCAAAATAAGGAGTAATATGAAAATGGTTAAATCTCTCTCGAATGGAGAAGCTTTATCATGGCCAAGCGTTAAAAAAACATTTCTTCCTATTATTAAATTGAATCTTCTTGATCAGGAATCAAAGAGCAAGTACTACATGCGGCGCCACTAGCTCCAAAGCATGAATGGAAAATAACTATGTTATATTTGAACTAGTATATACTGAATAAAACTTTTCACTAATCAATAACCCAGCTTTCGAGTGATTGCATTAATCGCAAATGTGTAGTACTTTAATTATCTTAACTAACTACAATTCCACAAGCAGTGATTTCATTCAAAAGTGCACCGCTGTCGGCATAATTTATGCAGATATGTATGTACCAGCAACAGCAACAACAATGAAGACGGCGGCCGCAGCGATGAGCAACAGCAACAAGAACAAGTTTTCAATTCAAAGTGCAACGGAAAGCAGGAAACCAACAGACGCAGAAAACGAGGAGCCACGCATCATCATTCATGCTTCCGAGTCGGTCGGCGGCGAGATTACACTCAGCGGTTCACAACTGGCATCTGACAGACAAGAAATGTATCTGCAGCGTAGCGCTGTAAAATGCGCAGAAAGTCACTTGAAATGAAGCGCAGCAGCAACAATACCACCTGCAGCCACTTGCCGCCTGCCCCTCGCAGTTTACCCACAACAGTCTGCAGCTCTTCAGTTCAACCGCCGCTTGTACCGCTCCCTCGGCCACATCTTAACTCTTGAGCCGTCTTTACCTTCGCTCTTCGTTTCCCATCTCTTGTTCCCTCTTTACCCATTCCTCCCTTCTTTTTAGCCCTTACTTAACCGTTCGACTTACGTCTTCATGACGATCTCTCAGCCAGCGATGAGCAATCATTTTTTAATTTACCCACAACAAAAACAAAAGCAAAAATCAAAATCAAAATCTCAGAGCAATAACCGAAGAAGACGAAGAAGAATAGCAACGGCTAAGAAATCAGCTGCAGTTCAGTGCCGCTTTTTTACATTCAAGCGGAAACATGGCCGTCAACATGGACCCCGAGCGGCCTCACCAACGCCATGGCGGTTCTTTCGCCATCCCCCTACCCGCCTTGCCGCGGCAGTGCAACGTCGGCCGTTTTCCGCTGTGAGTTGTATTTTAAGTGCAGCCACAAGCACAGCCACAGCCACTCTAAACTGGTTTGGGAAACACCACAACAACAGCGATTGCCGCATAAAAAGCAACAAGTTATCGCACGCATTCATACGCTCTGCAGCCGCCAAAGCCAGTCGCTGGCCGTATCCTCCTTCCGAAAATGCCAACACAGCAGGGGCTGGGGCAGGGCAGGTGGGGTGTGTGGGCAGTTGTATGCTGCCCCCTTTTCGAACTGGCTGCACACAGTCGCGGCCACCGTCGGCGCAGCGAGGAAACTCGTTCACAGTTAATGGCTGCTGTGTTGTTGTTGTTGTTGTGGTTGCTGTTGTTGTTATTGTTTTCGTTGTTATGCGCATGAGCAACGCACTTCGTGCACTTTTGTGACGTCTCTCTGTTGCTTTTGTCTGTCGTTGTCGTTGTTCGTTGCATTGGGGGAAGCCGCGTTGCCGCTTCCTCTTCTTCTTCTTCTTTTGCCATTTTTTTCTTTCGCCTGGTTTACTACGCGATCGGTGACTTTTGACTGAAGCTTCTTCTTTGTTTGCAGTCGGACACTACTGCCCCCAATAAGGAACCCTCATAAGTCCCAGTGGCAGTGCCGATTTTGGGGAACTTTCTGATTTCCTTCGAAAAGGTGTCTTCATTAAGGAGGGAAAGGAATAAAACGTAAATTGAAAAATTCATCGAAATAAGGGAATACTCTTTTTGCTTCTTCTTAAAATTTGTGCCCACTTTTTCTTCGTTTTTAGCTAGTAGGTACACACATATATACATACATACATATGTGAAAAATGAAGCAACAAAAATCCGCTTGTGGATTGTGATAATATATACTCAAATGCATAAAGAATCGCTCGAGAAGCTTTTGAAGTATTTAAGGCCAGCACATTTGTGCCTACTCGCTTCATTGGAGCTACGAACTAGAATCAAATTACCATACGTGATGTTTGGTTAGCAAATACACACACACACACACATACAAAAAATGCATGCAAAAATTCGAAATTCAAATGCAAATGCGGCAAATGCTTGCAACGCCATTTTTATATAGCCTCCAAAAGGCGTATTCACAGAATACATTTCCATTCCAGCGGACGCAAAAAAAATCAGCCGGGAGGCAAACAATTTAATTTAAATTAAAAACAGAAAAAGTTCCCGCAGACAAAAACACTTACTAATTTTTGCTCGCTGAAATTATACACTTTTGCTTTCCTGGAAATCAGGCGTAAATTCGCGAAAGAATTGGGCACGCCAGCACAAACCGGGTGCATTTAAAATAAATTTGCAAAAAAAACAAGGGGTGAAATTTTTACCAGACAAATTGACTGCAAGTTGCAGGAGCAGTTTACCTTTTGTACATTTCGCGTGCAGCCATTTTTTCTATGAAATTAAAAAGTGTCGCAATTTTTTAAGAAATTTAGCATGAAGCCAAAATTGTTTGCAAAATACTCCGCATGTGCATTGCAAAGAGAATTCCCACGATCTAGCAGAAATTCCAACGAATCTAAAAATAATCTGCAGCCACTCAGGCGCAAACTTACGAATTTCGTTTGTGCGGATTCAACGGAAAACCCAAGAAAATCTGTGAAATTGTGTGTGAGATACGAAAATAGAATTGCCCGCACTTCAGCGCGAAATAGACAGGCCGACCGACAGACAGACAGACGTAGCATTTTTCAATAGTTTCTTCCCCTAATGCGCCGGCCTCCCCCTCAGGCCCAAGCATGTGGCGCGTTTCGCGTATCTGCTGTGAGCATTGTTCGATGTTCCGAGTGGCTTTTCGCCACATTTCGAAAATCGCGCCACATTCTTTGCAAAATTTCAAATGGTCGAAATCGCTTATATGTATATTGTATATTCATCGACAAAATTGCCATTATACATAGTACACAAACCTACGTAATATCCGACAACCCGAACGAAAGCCATAAGAGAAGCATTTGTTTATTTGTGAAAATATTTGCTTACGAATGTCTTGCATTCAGAAATAAAAACAGCAAAGAAAAAAGATGGGAAAATTGAAAAAAAAATTGTTGGCAACTATTTATAATGCTCGATACTGTTTGGTATTAGAAGACTAATGTCAGTGTCAAGCCGTGGGCGTTTTGCTGCCTCGCTGCTGGCGAAGCTGAAAACCGCTTTAGCGTCTTATTTTTTAGCTATGGAAATGCTTTTGAAAATAAACAACGCTGCGCAGCTTATAAAATATTTTCGTATTGAGTGCACTCGCTCACATTCGCACAATTTTTCGGGAGTATCTTTCTGAAATGGCAATTTTTTAATGTTGTTCGTATCTTTTACTTTGCAGAGTCCACAGTGAATTCACGCAAGTCAGCTTTGGAAAATGCGCGCGAAAAACTTAAAGGTAAGTGAATTTTTCGAATGCGTAACTATAATGTGGAAAAAGTAATGCATCACACTTAAAGAAACGTTTAGATACATTTGAAGAAACACACTAACTTTCGAGGGCATTTCACTGTTGATCAAACGGAATCAAAAATAATTGCAAGTAAAACTGTTCAAATTATTTTCCAAATTTTGATCACTGATTGATAGGGTGTAGATTGGTTTAGAAGATAGTTTACGCTGGTTTTTTAAATTTTCATTCACATTTACTTTTGTAAAAATTGTAATGAAGTCGTTTAAGCGGCACAAATATATTCGACTGAATGGCTCTTTGTTAGATTGGAATTGATTTTAAAAGAAATACCTTTTCGAGGAATTATTCGTTGGCATATAATTTTACGAAAGTAATTATTTAACACTGATTTTTAGCACGACTTTGAAATGCCATTTTGAAACTTTCATAAGAATAATTGTAAGCACATGGGAACTCTGTTCTAGATTAATGCGCTTTGGTGTGGTCTACTGCGCTGCCTGGTTTCTCCCTTATTGTGGGTACTTTTGACATTTACCACACCGAAGCGGCACTTGAAATGCAACATTTCCAGGCGGCAATTGGATACGTGCAGAAATTCATGGCAGCGTATTTGCGCATTGTTAACACTAATTCAATTCGGCAGATTGAAAATCGATGACAGCGCCGCTGACAAATACACGCAAGTGGCATTAGAAGCGGGCTAGTGACAGTGAATGCACGCACACAATATCAAATGCCGCACACGTTCACGCGTATGCATATACACGCTCATGTGGGGAAAATTATGCGAACTAAGGGTTCAATGAATTACGGAGTTAAAATATATACACATACATATGTATAGCGAGATGTTTGTTTGGAACGAGCGATTTGTATCGTGCTACAGAAAGAGGTTGTTAGCTTCACTTCCGTCGTCCTTTTTGATTTGTTTGTTTGTACTTCCTCGCTTTCTTTTTATATTCTAATCCTTTCTTTAAATGTCATTACGGGTCTCGTTAACCTAGGATTACAAGGAAATACAAAATACCCAAATTCAATAGTAAAATACCCCGATACCGAGCACACATTGAACTCCCCTCGTAATCCACATTTTAATTTTTTCCAGTTTTGAGCAGTTCTCTTAACGCTATTTCGGAATTTTTTTTAAGGTTGCAGTGTCCGCCTTTGGGGAACTCTAGCACCTACATATGTACATATATGAATAATAAATACTCTCTGTGATATGCCGATCAATATCGTATGCACTAATTACATAAATGTTCGTCATTGAAACGGGCTTGCCGCAATGCCCTGATATGTCGCTGCCTATCGAACAGGCGATTTCCTTTGCAGACCGAGAGTTTCCATCTGAGAATTTTAACATATTTTACACATTCAGAAGCAGAAATCCCGTTATTAAAACTTTTCTTATTAATTACAAACAATTACAAAATGCCATCCGGAAGCATGAAATATTCAAGCACTCTTAATGCGCGTTACATTGTCACGGCATCACGGCGTTCTTTTATGAGCTTTTTCCCACCTACACTCGGCGATATTCCAATGCTGTGGCGGCACCGGATCCCCGCCCAGCACAGCCCATTCGCAGCTCACAGTTCCCAAAGCTAAAATGTGCAATTAGAACGAAGTTCGGTTTACTTTGCATCTGTCCAAATAAAGCGTTGACGTTGGCCTTGAACTAAGAGACATTTATATTTGAGTAGCCACCGTAAGCGATATCGATTTCAGCGATTTTTATGAATTGTGCCAATTGGCAAGAAATTGCGTGGTCTTGCTTTGGGCAGTTCCTTCTCATCATGAAATAGCGCAAGCATTTTTCATATGAATACTTGCTTAACGACAGCTCAGCAGCACCATCTATGGCCAAACAACGTAGGCAACTCAGTCCAAACGTCATTCAGAAATTAGCATTTTTTTAGAATTAGAGCAGTAATGCGCTTACCAACCGCAAAAGCAGCCGAATGGCTAAAATAGCTGCAAGCTATTCATAGAAACATTTAATCGACTGGCAGCAGCTGAAAGTGTGCACAGATTCAGAAATGATCAAGACGAAGGAGGAACCGAACCCGAAATTTTTAGAGTGCACCCACGCCGACATGAAGACGCCAACCGACAGCAAATAGCCCCCAATTTAACTCAGCACAGAACAAGTGCTGATAGGCAGCGGCAGCACGTTCAAGACGGCGGCTAGCGACGAGTTGATAAAAACATTTTCAAGGTGTTTGACAATTGCGCTGCGAAAGCAACAACAACAACAACAGCCAACAACAGCTAAGAGCAGTCACAACGTGAGAAACAAATGATTAATGTAAACAAAAGTATCTGTGAGATACGAAACTACAATCAACCTGGCACACACACAAAGTATTCAGAACTGCTAGAGCAAAGCGTCAAAATGTCACGCCATGTGTGATTAAAACATTAACGCCTCCCGCTAATGCTGTACTTACTGCCGCCGGATCAGCACAGATACTTATCGAGTGAATTTGTGTTTTTTAATTTGCGCTCGAAATTTATTTAGTTGATCAGCTTGACTAGGTTCCCGGCACAGTCTTGTCAGCAAAACCTGCATACACCAAACCTGTACACATTTACTCTCCTAGTAACCAAATTAGTTCGCGTACTTTGACATTTGCCTAGGAATGTTCAGATTCTTCAGGCAATCGTTTGGAGCTTGTAGTCTTCGGCAACCTGCTGAAGTTTATCCAAGTTCCCAGGATTCAAGGCAATCTCTTTAGCAAAAACGTCTTACAAGAATCTCTCGAGAGTGAGCAGCAGTAGCAAGGTTCTTTAGACGAACTCGATTCACGGGTTCGAGTAACTGAGAAATTAAAAGGGAAATGTGGCTCTAAGTGATTTTCAGCAAATATTTGGAAAATGTTCAACCTACGATGCTTTGGTTTACGATGTATTTGAAAACATTGAGTTGCATCTCAAATTGCTTAGCTCCTTGTTGGATAACTGCATTACGTCTTCCATCGATACAGTTTAAATCGCCCGCGCTTGCTCTTACATGGCGAACACCAATATCTTAATTGCCGGCACAAAGGCCTGAGTGACATTAACTTGAATTAATTATATTTGACTGTCACTTGAGTGCAGAATCCGTTGAAGAGAACGAACGCCGAGCCAGTTAAAGACCAGCTGCAGGCAAGCAGTGAAAGCTAGTTTCTCTTTAAATATACAGTCAAATCATAAATAATCCTTTGCCTGTCTACGCGGGCCTGACCGCTGACCTACCTGCCGACATGTCTGTCCGTGCAATACTTCACTTCGCTTAGTTGTTGTTATTATTAGACAAGCAGTGGAAGATTCCCGGACTCATCAACATGTGACACAGGTAAGCGTTCAATACACGCTTTCTTTGTTGCTTTCAACACATCCCTTGAGGTCCCAGGAATTCCCAGTAAATGCTGAATCGATGTCTGTCAAAACCTTTTCCCAACAGTTAAAGCAAATGGTTGAGTTCCAAGGATAAGCCTATAATTGCACTTCAGTGTCTGAAGTTAAGTGGATTAGGGATGCGCAGAATGGCTGCGTCAAGTACCGGCTTTGCTGTAGCTATTGATGCTTTTATGGGTTTTACCCAGAAAGACTCAATAAACGAAGTACAGATTTTAGATCGTATTGGATTAGCACTTGAAAAGGTAAAGTTAGGAAGCCGTACCTGCAGAAATTTATAGTTTGGTTCAATTGTCTTGCGTGTTTATTTAGCAGATATTCTAGAAATTGCTAGTGATATTATATACTAAGACATTAGCGTGTCTGACAGATAAGAGTCTAAAATTTGTGTGACATATTATTTGCTGCGGTAGTTTTGAAGAGAAACGTTTCAGCATGCTCTTCAAATCTGTGCATTTTCTACAAGCTCGTTTCTGAGACGCCCTACACATAGCCTCCCGAGAAGATATTGGTTGGATCTATAAATTTTCTTTGACCGCCCATTTCACCATTCCGATGAAGGTTCATTTTAAAAAATTGCTACTTTGCTCAGGAAATAGCCCTTTTAATCTAAGCTTTGCTCATCGATTCGCACTTCTGACATAGAAAGCCGAAGCTGAAATGGAACACGATCGCTGAGATCCCTTATAATTGCAGCTTCAGCCATCGCGGACGTTTCTCTTCCGTCCTATACAGTCGAATGGTAAGACAATTTAAAAGCAGCCAAACAAATGCCTCAAGCGCCAATTACAAGTGACCAACAATCACGAATGACTGCCAAATCTACACAATACCGTACGATAGCAGCATAATATCTCAAAGCAGCACCAACAACAACTGTAATAGCAGCAATATACATACATAAATCGGCAGCACTCCCGACAAGCTGGCGATCGTTTGCGACAAGATTGGCGAATTTTAAAATAGCAACACGAAACGACATTGCAAAGTTTTCAGGATACGTCAGAATAAAAAGCCAAGCAGCTGCTGCTATCGTTGTTGTCGTTGTTTATATGTTGTTGTTGCCGTGATTATTCGCTGTTAAAAAGGGGGAATACGCCGATAAAGAAGCGTTGTTAAAAAAAGATAAATCCAGCATTGCCGTAAAAAATGCAGCGCCCCTGTAACGTCTGCCAAGTGCAAGACTTGACCAGACAAGAACAGCAAAAACAACAACCACAACGATACCCAAATGCACAGCAACGATCAAACGTGCAACGGACAAGACACAAACCAAACGATCGACAATCAACCAAGTAACAAGGCAACAACAACATGAGCAAGAACGGCCAGCGCGCACATGCACAACATGCCTTGTTGGCGACGCAAGTCTGCGATCGCAACTTTTGTTGGTGAACCGTAAAAAAAGAGCAGCAGCAACAACAGCAACATAAACTGATTTAATAGACGGACACAACGGCAAGGCAAGAGGCCTGCATACGAAACGTAGCAACTGTAGTCGCCACAATGGCGATTCCCAATCAGCAACAGCAACAACAATAACAACACGGGCAATAAAATGAAAAGCAACAACAACAGCAGTCGCCAACAATATTTACACCGCAATGCGCCGAAGAGGCGAGCTGCAAGCGCTCGAAATCGAACCATGAACAACGAGACAGACAGACGGACAGACAGACAGACGGACAGACAGACGGGAGAACGGCCGCGTAGACGGTTAGAGAGAAGTGACGTACATGTATGAGTGTTTGCATAGATGATAATGTATGTAGCTCTGTGTACACACACGCATATGTGTGTACGTGCAATCAATTTCCAACGCGCACTCACAAATAAGCAGATGGTGAATGATCGTCGAGAGAGAGCCCAGCCGCAGAAGTTCTACTAAGCCATAGCTATAAATATAAACAATTATTATTGACTACCTATAGTTAGTGCTGCTGTCAACCAACAACGACAACGCAGCGATCAAGAACAAGCCGCTGAAGCGATCATTGGCAAAAAAAGCGGCATGTCGATCGCTTCTTCAAGTGCGCTGCCGATCAAACGATCACTGGCAGGCAGGCGGACGGGCGGACAGCCGCATTCGGCATGAGCTAACAGCAAAGCGACGATTACAAGAACAGCAGAAGAAAAAGTAGTTGCCTGCCGCCACTTACGCTTGTGTCTGCACGCTAGCATGTACATACATACATACATATCTTAAAGTACGCCTGAGAATCAGCGATCAAATCGAACGATCGATTCAACGCCAGAGCGAATAAATATTGCTACAAAGGCGCACAGCTGAAGACTCACAGAGCTACATGTCTGTCGCTCTTTCCGGCTGTACGCTCAGGCATACACATTAGAGGTATCTGTGAGTATGTGCGCTCGCTTATAAAAAATATTAGCGTTCGATTCAGCTCATGACGTGAGCAACTTTGCGTAGCAGCACTGAGCGATAGCGCGGCCATTCGTTCAAGCTAGCAATCAAACGATCGTGTAACGCAACACGCATACATAAAAAGAATATATTGTCACAGTGACGGAACATCGTCCACTTGGATTATGACTATCGATTTGAACAAGTAATTGCTAATTTGGTAATTTCTTTTCGCATTTGTTGATCGTGCCAAATTGCGATAATTGAGCAGCAATTGCAACTTTTTGTTCTTCCAACTAATTGCGTTAGAGCTGATTTGGCTGTAAAGTGGTTGGTCTCTTCTGGTCTCGCATTGAGGATCGATCGCAATTGTCTTTAGCACAGTCGATTGCCCGTAGGCGTAGCCAAAAGAGAAGTTCCGAGGCCAAAAAATGATGATCTTTGAAAACTGTTTAGGAAATTTATGAAGGACTAGCGCTCTGAACTCAAATACCATGTGGAACCGACATCGGAACACATAAACTTGCAGCAGAAGTGGCACCGAAAGCGGCACAAATTTCCAGACCTTTCCGGTCCAAGCCGATGAATCGAAATGCATAAGTATGTATGTAGTCAATTGGCTGAAATTTAAATGAACGACTTGGGACAGTGTAGTACTCGTAAAGTCGCTTGTAAAAGATGTTGATCATGTTTAAAAATTCATTGATTTGTTTTTCAATGGAAGTTACAAAAACTGCAATCAATAATTTGAATTTGCACGATACTGAAGTTTATTCCGGTTTCGAAGCGCGTTCGTTGCTACGCACCTGTGAACGAACTGCCCACGAGTTCTTCATTTGCGGTTCCTCCTCATCGATTTAATCAACCGCTTCAAACACCCGTGCCACCGCATCACACGCCAACTCCAACACGACGCCAGTCCAATCTACCGAAGCGGCAAGGCAATCGTCTGCGAGACCTGACTCCTCAATCAACAGCATCATGATCATGAATGATCATTGATCAAGTTGTTTGTTGTCTGCCATTGTTTGTTGTTGTTGTTAATGTTGTTGTTGCTGATGCTGATGTTGTCGTCACATTGGCGGCAACTTACTGAACGTGCACACGTATCGATACATCAAATGAGTGGCTGCTCCACATTTCCGCCACTTGTGTACGCCGCCTTACGAATGCCGCCACTGCCAGCTCAACTCCTCTCGTTTGTGTGAGTGACGGTTGTATGACTGTGTTGATTGTTGAGGCATTTCAGTTCAATTGCCGTCTGTGTGTTTGTGTTTATCTTTTATGTGAAAGCGAGTATGTTTATCAGCTTCGATTTGCCTCTCGATTTATCGCGCATCGGAATTATATACACCTTTCCATTTGATTGATATCATTTTCATTCCAATGCATTTCGAACAGTCATCATCAGCGTCATCGGAGCGCCGCCGCCGTGCCGCTCCCTCCTTTTTCCGGTTTATCAGTTTGTTTTTTCTTTGATATTAATTTCTCTGCTCGTACTTATGTTCCGATTTCATTATCATCGCCACCAAAAGTGGCACTTTATTATTGTAGCTGCTATTATTTCCAATCATTCTCAGATAAAGCGTACGTGTTACATTTTTATTTCTACAATATTTATTTTATGTAGAATTGAAAAGCTTGTACCTAGTAACTTCACTTGCGCTTTTGCTTAATAGCTAATGTTTTGCCTTTCCCTAGCTGCACCCTCTTCCACTTCGCAACCCTCGTCTGTCTGTCTCTTATTACATTAAAATAAAGTCTGTAATCTCAAGTGCCACGCTCGAGTACGCGCCACCGTGGTGTGCCATTTTGGTGTGGGGAGCTTGGAGAATGTGAAAATGAAATTGATTCATAAAATTTGCAGGAATGTCGTTATTTTTTCGAAGAATCATATAAACTTTAAAGCTAGAAACGTGAAATAGTGCACCTGGCAATTGAGTAATTTATGAATTGATAAACCTAGTTCGAAGGGAGAGCTATAAGTCAGGAATAAAAAACTTGCCACGAAATTTGAAAAACCAGCCAAAAATACCGACAAATGAACCAAATATTTTGATCTTGTCAAAAGCTGATCATTGTTATTAAAATCATGAAAATCGCAGCTAAATTTATTCCCTTAGACCTTCCATGCAAAACTTGCGCAAGACTTTGTTTTCGCTATTAATGTAGACACAAGCGAGTTCTTTTATAAGGGTTCCATATTATCCCAAAGAGAGTGCATATCATGATATGTGCATGATTTTCAGCCTTGTAGACCTGTGAGAAAGACATCTTGAAGAAGATTGAAGCTATGATAGGATCCAGAAATACAGCAGCTAAAGTAACTGCAGAATCATTTCTTATTATCTTGCATACATTCCAATCTCCATACATCCAATTTCTTCGACTATTGAAACTTTTACAAAGAAATGTGATCTCTCAACTCTGTATACGTGTATGTGGGAACATTGCAGCACACGATGAAGCCGAATGAGGATGATGCCATTTCCCCTTTTTACTAAGTTAATGCAGTCATTAAAATTAAACGCTTGCAACTTACTCATACGCTCTGTGATTCCATTCGGAAGAACCTATTTTAGTTATATGAAAACAAATAAGAAATGCATACTAAAGCATGTGATCCCAATTCAGCATTCCAATGTGTGTTACGATCACTCAACACTTTCTTGTCTCATTCCGTATATATGTATGTATGTACATGTGTACACATTCAATTTAGCAAGAAATTAAAAAAATCAGAAAGATAAACATGCCAAAGAGTGGCAACGTGTTCTAAGCAAATGACGCCGAAGAAATACAACAAAAAATACAACTACTAAAACACAAAAGCGCAAAGCAAACAGGCAAAACAAGAATCTCACATCCGCCAGAATACAGGAAAGTATTGTTGTTGCGGCAAAAATTGCGCAGATACTCGCACTCGCACATATTTTCGCATGATTCTGAAAACGAATTGAAGCCCACCAGGCTTCGCGCGGACAAGACAGGCAGGCAAGCAGGCAGCCGAGTGAGAACGGAATTTCAGCCGCATGTGGATACTCCCAATTACACACATGTAGGCCGTGTGTTGGTGTTGTGCATGCAACAACAATGCTTAATGAAGCATGTAGGGTGACTGAGTACTCGACATTAAAATCGGCAGCACAGACGAAATATGCTGGAGCCGCTGTACGGAACAGGGATACTAAACTACATTAAAATTGGCAGTTGGCTCCAGTTCAAAGTAAGTAGCTCCTTCTTAATCGAATACTAATACAAAAGCCCAATCTAAAGTTACATCCTAAAGTAACTGATTGCTTACGTTCTTCTGAAGGAAAAGTACAAAACTCTAAGCGGCTTTATGTGAGTTCTCCAAAGAGATCAGGGATGATATAAGATAGCTCGGAGATCGATTCTTGATCTTCCAAATGATATAGTAAAACTTCAACTGCTGACACGAGAAGCATGCAAATTTTGTGTTTCTTTTGGCAGTAGGCAACCCAGTTCCGGCATGCCAAATGCGAGCGCAAAGAATGCAAGCTCCCAGCGAACGAAGGCATACAGTGGAATCACCGAGCGATCGCACAACCTATCCAACTAAAGTGGACTGTGTTGGTGTGGCATGTCGACGGATGGCACCGCGCCAGCAAGAACCACACGAAACCAACAACAGAACTGCTACTACGACGATAATAATAAAAAGAACGCCAGCAAAATATCAATAAACGACAGACACATTGTGAGAGCGAGCGATCGTGCGGTGACTGAGTGACTGCCGTCTTGTTTTTGCTTTAATTGTAGTTGTTGTTGTTGCGGCCTGGCATGATCCAAACAAGATCTATACAATATGCGCTCGTTCATGATATCTGTTTAAAGTTGTCGTTTGCGTATTTCTCTCTCTCTCTCTCTCTCTCTCACTCTTCAAGCAGCCAGCGATCGATGCATCCGTACGTGCGTTTCTGGTGTAAAATTGTTCATCACAGGCAACGAACCACTGCCCACAGTGTACCAACGATTAACTAACTGACTGACTGATAAACATACGGGCAAATTCACTGAGCGATTGAGGGAGCGCCCAAAGTGGCCCCACATACCGCGCCCCCGGCGCATAACTTCAATGCATACATACATATGTGTTTGTGTATCTATGTGCATGTGGCGATTTGGCTGCGTGTGACGTTGCACACAACGGTTTGCAAGCACCGAAGGCGAAGACGGGCGATCTTGCGCTCGTGCTTTTTCGCTGGCGCTGGCGCTGCCGCCACGATCAGTTCGCTTTGCCACGGTAGCCGTTGTGGATCGTACGTATGTACATACTGCGTTCCCTATAGCGATACATCGAAGCAACCAACCAATTCAACGCTCGGCGTCATTTACAATTACGTACGTTTACGCGCTCACTTACGCGATTTCCACGTACGCTGCTGCTCCAAAACGCGAAACCGACAATCAACCTCAAGAGTGGCTGCGAGTGAGTGAGTCCATCAGACTGTGGCGGTTTCTGCTTCAAGTTTAGTAATTTTTCCACACACACACACACACTCATAGATATGGAAATAATGTACGTAATCAGCGTGCGCCAACCTCAGTCACTCAAGGCGTGATTCGCTTTGGCATATTTTATTCGCGCTGCCTCGTGAGTGCGTGCGTGTGTGTGTGTTTGATCGTAAGTGCCGTAAGTGCCGGTGAGTGAGTGAGTGAGTTCACGCAACGTTCTTTGGTTGTGAGTTTGTTGTCGACGGCGTCATTGTTGTTGTTTGTTGCACTTGTGTGTGCGATCGCGCGATAAGTTTAGCCGCCAGAGTCTAGCCGAGCTGCGTTGGTCTCTTTAAAATTTGTTTTCCCTGCTCTGCTTTGTCATATTTTCCGCTGCTGCTTCCTTCTCTACTACCTCTTCTGCTTCCTCCTCCTACTCCTCCTCATCGACGATTTTTCCACAAGTATTCTGTGTTGTCTGCTGCTGTCTTGCACGGCACTCGCCGCGCATTCAGACTGTAAGCAGTCGCCAACGTTGCCAGCCGTGCTGTCGTGTCGTGTCTCCGGTCTGTGCCGTGCCGTGTCGCCAGCCATAACGGTGTAGCGCACCACCACAACGTCTCGCGCAGCGTCGCGACTGTGTCGACTGTCGGCCGATTTGTATTGAAAATAAACGTCAACGAAACAGATTTCATTTAAATTGGTGCGAAAAAGCAACAGAATAAATTACATATAAAAAAAAGCAAACTGCATATTGCAAAAAGAAAAAGTTATTGTTCGTGAATTTTGTGCAAAGTACATTGAATTATAAACCGAATTTTAAGCCGAATCAACAGTTTTTGGCCTCAAAATTAAGCAACCACGATTTCAAAATAACATTAAAGTCAAATTAAAATCCGTTGGCCTTAACAGTACAAAAACGAGCAGAAAGTGATTTTATGTGATTCCTGTGCATACAATTTTTAGATGCTGATGGTGACAGCAATAAGAAAAGCAATCAGTACAAAAATAAAATAATATTTAAGGCCAATTAAAAGTTTTTGAATTTTTGTTAAATAAGATTACATTTTTTAAAGCCAAAAAGTTTTACAAAATTGTTTCTAACTCGCACTGACCATATTTTAAAAAGATATTCATATGAAGCACCAAAATTAATTCTCAATTTGAGTCTGTAGTTGCCAAACCGCAAAATGCAGATAATATAGTGATCTTATTTTGTAATGTCAAAAGTCGGAGCAGCTAACGCGCTTGTGAAAGTGGGCAAAAAAGTGCAACCCTGCAACATGTTTCGTGCAACAAAACTGCACACGTACAACAGTTAAAGATACACATTACAACAACAAGAGCGCGCTATGTGCAATTCCCAGAAAATCGCTGAGAATTCTACATAAATAATGAAACACAGCAACAACAACTACAGCCAGCCAGCCCTCGTATTGAAAGAATTATAGCGTAGGAATGCCCGCACCGTCACTGACGCCAACAACACAGACAACAGCAACAACAAAACGATGACTACAACGTCGACGCCGGCACATTAAAAATACGAGCCACTTGAGCACGCATACTTGTGGATACAATAGGAAATCAAGTATCTGTCAAATAGCTAAAGCGTAACGTATTACCTACAGCAACAGCAACAGCAACAACAACAACAACAACAACAACACACTGCCGCCATGTGCATATGCAGCGACGCGGCTACCTGCCTTGGTCTGTGTCTGTCTGGCCGACATTAAGACGGCGCCAGGATACCTGCCCACCGCGGCGACGTGACCCTGTGCACGCAGCAACAACAAAAAGACAAAAGCAGGAAGCAGCAGGAGCGCACGCAAGGACCAAAACAAATCCAATTTTAATATTGTTTTCATTTTTATTGCGTACGTACATACATAAGTATCTAGACAATAAGTAGTATCTGCACCCTAGTCTCTTTCACGGCTGCCAACTTTTCGCCTTGGAAACAAATATCAAACTTACGAGAAAAATCGACGATTCGAGTTTAAGTAAAATATTAGAAACATTTTTCAAAACATAAGTAGAAGTTGGGGAAATGCCAATGAGCTTAAACTACGTTTATCTATACTAGTGGGCGCTTAGACTGAGGATAATGAATGAAAAGCAGTGCAGTGCATGGCTCTTTGCATTTTATTCAAATCTTCGAATCGACCTGTCCATATGCTCACATCAGTGCTGGCGGAGAGCTGGCAATCTTGGTCTGTAGTGTACATAAAGTATGTACATAAAAATCTCTTAAAGTATCTTCGCTATCAAGCGCTTATCTGCCGCTGGTATCTATCGATGCATAAGGCGCGCACAAGCGGATGCTTAGATAGAAAGATACACTCGCAGCCAGTGACATAGTCTGTCGCAGACATGAACTCCAGCTCCGTGCTGCTGCTGCCGGCTAAAGTGCATTTGTATTGTCGTTGCAATTAACATGCGAAGGTCGTTTTTATTAGGAAATACCTTCACACAAATGAAAATAAAAAAAGAGCAACAGCAGCCGAATGTGAAACAGACAACAACAACATGTTGGCAGAGCGCAGCAGCAAAAAACCGCCATGCCTGCAAACGAGCCACACATTTTGACCCAGTATAGACGGACGAGCGCTCCATGCGCGGCTACCGTACTACCTTCAACCGCATACCTGGCTCCTCCGCCCGCTGGAGGCAGTGACGCCAGAGCAACGCGTGGAGGCGCACAGAGCGACAGAGAGTCAGACAAACAAAGACATGTGAGCAAGCCGGAGAGCGAGCAAGGGACAGACCGACGCAGACGCGGGCACGGCACGGCTGAAGTGGGGCCACAGTCAGTCATTTCATTTCGAAATTTGAGGAATACCCTGCTGGTGTGCGCATGCCATCAAAATGAAACCAGTCGCAGCAACAACATGTACGCCAACAACAAACAACGACAGCTCAAGCGGCCTTATGGCACATATGTCATTATTTGCTCGCTCTTTTATTACTTTTTCGATTGCTTCGTCTTTTTACCTTTTTTCTGTGCATATGCCACAGAGCTATACACACACACGAACAGGCACATACACTCATACACACGCCACTCACAAAAAATCGTAAATATTGGCTCTGTCCAATATTGCCTCTCATATTGTTGTTGTTGCTCAGCTATTGCAGTGTGCGCGACACCAGTTCGACCAGTCCCAGCGACAACAACAACAACAACAGCAGCAGACTTAATCAACACCTCTTTGTGCCGGTTATTTTTTCAAAATCATTTATCTTTCATTTATATGGAACTCGATTTGTGACAGTTGTCGCACAACGTCGTCCTTCAAAAATGCGCGTCTCTAGCGCTGAAATATGCAACACACCAAACCGTTGCAAGCGTTGAGGCGCCAAATTTTCGAATATTCAAACTGACGAGATCCGCCGCTGAAACCAAACTTAACTTTTAATTAGTTCCGATATTGATACGGCGGCCATAATAGCCGCTTCCTGTTTCGATTCTGTATGAAAACTGATTGAAAACATGCCAGAAAATATTGTACTAGTACCAATATCTTTCGCGAAATTATGTAGAAATTGCACAACGATTCTGCAGCAGCTTTTGAAGATTTTTAACCATACTCGAAGTATTATATGCGATGTCATCGAAGCTGAAGTTCTTTGGAGAAATTCAATAGTTTTCGATTTTCCGTAAATTATTCTGGCAGCAATCGAAGCTCAAAAGTAGGTAACTCTGAGTTCGTTTGACGATTCGGGAAAATCGACAAAAATGTGCTAAAACCGTTATTTACTTTCGTTCAGCCGTTTCGATTGCGAATGTTTTTTTTTCATTTTGGTTCCAGCTTCGAATCCGGCTGCACTCGAACTCTGGCAGCATTAGCATGTCTCTGATTGAACTTTATAGAATACTGCCTACTCTAGAAATATGCTGCAATATCGACACATTTTCATACATTCTTTAGCTTTTCGCTCTGTACAATGCATAAGCTGACTTGTTTTGCTAGCCGCCGCCAGAACTACTCCTACGTAGTCTAGGCGGCGACGGCGGCGGGTCTATCCCCGTTGGCGGGGCCGCCTGCCGAGCTGGTTTATTTGCGGTTGGCTTATGGGCTACGCCGCGCCTCATTAATGCGCGCACTCGCCACTTGATTGCGGCATTTGGCGCTGCGCCGCCGACGCTGCCGACGCTGACGCAGAAGCGGATCGGCGTGTCTAGTTCAGTTAAGTTGCATGCCCAAAGCCATTGTCTATTTTAAATGCCCGTTGCCCGTTTGTTTTTGCGAAGTGTTCAAATTTCCGCTGGCCCAACGTTTCGTTTCTTTTGCCTGCCCTGGCACTATTTTTTTCGCTCGCATCGCATATTTTGCTTTGCTCCGGCCACGCGCGGCTCGAGATTGCTATGAGGTGTGCTTCAAATTGGAAATTGGCAATTGTTGTCAGAGTCGGCTATTTCGGTCCAGCTACGCGGAGCAATGGCAGCGTTTGACGTTGTTGGCGCAATATTTTTAGCCACGTCATTTTTAAACTGACATTTTGCTATAATTTTAAACATTTGTGTATGTTTATACTAAATACTGACGAGAGTAGGAATTAAGTCATCAAAACGGCAGGCTAAGTGGCTTTGTTCTGACCGGGCATGGTGCGTCATTGCATTCTAGAAAATATGCATATTTTCGCTAGAGACTATTAGCACACATTGCATACATAAAAAAAACATTACTAAATGCACGCTCGCTTATAGTAGCAACAACTTTTACATACCTATGTATATACCTATTGATGTTTAATTGAGAGGTTTTATTTTCACAATGCAAATTTAAGTAATATTTTCATGCCAAATGTGGACATTTAAATTACACCTGCACTCAAAGTATAAGCCTAAAACTATGTAACAGTTCTTAAAACGCTAAAGAGCTTGGGCGTTCCCGACTCGCATCTCCATCGAGGCTTCTTTCTTTCGGCTCAGACTGTACTATTCTTTGAACTATGCAATGTTTTCATAGCCTTTTTCTTATAAGCATTTATACTTTGCTTGCAAAACAGGCACCACTCACTATGCCTTTTCTTCTCACAATCTGCTCTTGAGGACAGGTTCTCAGCAACAATATTTTAATTCAGAATATTTAAATGCTGAAGATGAGTTTTAAATGCAAGAATTTAGATTGCTCTTAGATACAACATTTTTCCCTCTTCTTCTATGCGAAGTTTTCGTTTTCGAAATCGAGTTATGCTAATGTGTTTACTAATTTGGCGCTGTTAATTAGCCGTATCTAAAGCATTTGTTACTATCGTATCTTAATAAGCTTTGCTTATTTTGCGTATGCTGGCGAAGCACGCAACTAATAAGCGGTTTGCCATTTCACTTGCTGCTCGCATTCGCTTTTCGCGCTCGTTCGAAAGTGCAAAGTTTGAGCAACTTCAAAATTGTTTTGCATTTTAAGCGGCTCCCGCCTCCAAATACAAAATACGAAAGCAACAAGCGAATCTCACTTAATTTATGCCGCTGAAATACTTGATTTAAAAATAAAAATAATTGCTTTAATGGCCACAACAGCAGCAGCTACGAGCACTTTGGACTCATGTGCCGGCCAACAGAAAGCACAACAGCACACGTATATACGCACCCAACTGGCAGGCGCCCTCTGCTCGCCTGCTCCCGTCCAGCAGCGGCTCGGTCAGGGAGACTCACTCGCAAATGCCGCGAACGTACGCAAATATTTTTAAAAATATTACGTCGTTTGTGTGTGTGAATTTTCGCTATGAATTGCTAAAAGAAATCGAAATACACCAACAACAACAACAACCCAATTCGAAACAGCAAACAAAATCAAAATGAAAACACATTTGAATGTCGTCTTACGTAGTTGAGTAGCCAAAAATAAATTCGAAACGGAATTTGAGAGAATTTCTTGAAATGTGGTCGAGAAAAAAGTGAAACACTTGCGCCGCCACGAATGCCACAAAATGCCAAATTCGTAAGAGGAAGAGCAACAGCGCAGATGCCGCGGATGTACACACATATGTATGTATGTACATACATGTATAGCGTACAGAATCGGGCCACAATTCGGCGCATGTATAAATTTTTTGGCCCGCTCGTCGCCGCTTTGGGTCCAATTATTCAACAATTGGAATGTTGGCGTTTATACGTGTTCTATTCTCAATGAAGCTTGGCTATCTTTTAGGTGAGGGTTGCCGACTGGGCGTTGGAGACTGTTGGAGACGCTGTGACTGTTGTAATGAAATGCGTTACTGAGTTCATTCGAAATTATCAATTTATCGCATTTAATATATTCTTGGGAGCTGGGTTGGATTGAACTGATTTGATTCGAACTATTATACTAGCTAATATACATATGTACATATGTACATAGAATGTGAAAGTGTAATGTAGAGATATGTAGAAACAATCAGAGCAGCCTCTCGAACTGCCAAGTTGGAGCTTCTAAAAACTGATTTTCACGGATTTCAAGAAGAGCCAAAAAAATCCGAAACGAAAAATCCGGTGAACGAAAATTTTGTCGAGTCATGGTCAGAGCTGTGACAATGCCGATTTCCGCTCAATGACTATTTTTGGGAAGCACATTTCGATTAAAATTAAAGATAGTATACAGAAGATATAAGGACACATCATTGAAGGAAACAATTAAACAATTTTTCGTTTCAAATGACTGCAGCGATGCTGTTAATTGTTTAGAATTAGTAGACATTTATGTATATGAAATTCTAAAAAGTTCATTTCTGCTCTCGAAAGTTTTTCCTGTTTAATAAATCTAATAACATTTTTTGTATTAATTAAATTTATTTTGTCATATTGGCGTGGGTTCCTGGTATACACATTTATTCATTTATTTTTGGATTGTTTAATTTTGAGGCATTGGCGTGTATTCGCGCTTATTTTTAGCAAGCGTTTATTTCGAAGAAGATATAGTATTATTCCTTTGGGTTGGCGCTCAAGGGCAAAATAGTGGCTGCGAAGATTTTTAAATGTCATTTACTCTATGCAATTTTTTGAAATTGTTTGCTACAATTGAGCACTTTGGCAGCAGCAGCAACAACAAAATTGTTTATATTTCACTCAATAAATCGCAAATTATAATTTTATGCTATTTTCAAGTCGTAAAATTTGGAAATGCTGCGTGTTTTTTCAGTGAGATTGAAGCTAAAAAGATTCTGTCTTTCATTTCGAATATTTTCTTTTTAAAGCAGCTCATAAAACATTTCAAATTTGTTTTTCGTTTTGACGTATTAAAATTCTGTTTTCGTTTTTGGCCCTGATCGTTTGAATGCTTTGAAGCTATTTTGGCAGCATCACTTAATATATCCAACTGCTTTTTTGAAATAATAAATTGCTACAGAGTGCCAACGGCAATTTTCAGACATTTGCTACGTCAATTTCGGGGAATTTCCGTTCAGAGACCGCGGATCTTTCAAATTTGCATAAGTACATAATTCAAAATATGTACTACACTTAAAATGATATTTACGGTATTTGAAGAAATGTTGGCATGTGTGTCTGCTTATTTGTATCTAGCAATCCAGCAGCTGTGAGCTCGTGAAATTAGCTGAATGCAAATCATTAAAATTTTAAATAATGCTTCGGCAATATTCGCTATAAATATTCGCCCTGCGAGAGCAGGTTTGTGCATTCGAGCGTGCGGTAAAGCCAGCAGCGATTTTAATTGCCTGTATAATTCTCAGCAATTCATTAAGATCATATATAATTTACATATGCGCATATGACTGATTTCATAGAACTTTCATAACTAACCTGAATCGTAAAATATTGCGATAACTTCTTTTGGGACACAGTAACTCAAAAAGCATTCTAATTCAGCGGAAACTTTTGGGTGAAACAATTAATGTCGAATCCAAAAACTATAGATTAGGGTTATCAATTTGCAATTTTCGATTTTTCAGGTTAAAATTTCTGAATTTCATAATAGGGGTATTCCGTATCAGGTGCAATTGGTCCTGCAAAAGAGCAAAAGCAAAATATTTTTCCACCCTTTGCATACACAACAACAAAACACACTGGTTTACATTTGCATTAGTCACAATTTTCCTAGACCAAAATCCATTGCGTTTAGTGGAAAATATTTGATGCAAAATATGAGCATAGTTGCCAGCTTGAAAAGTCGCACTTATTGGTGTTATAAATATTTACCCATGATTTCATTTGCTGCATTTTCAATTAAGAAGTCGCTTAATTGTTGTTTGTCGCTCTTTCGTGGCATTTTTTTGAACACTCAAATAAAACAGCTGTTTGACAAAAACATTTGCAGGAATTTCACAATCAGTCGTTCCCGATTATAAAAATGCAAAAGCAAAATTTTGCTTTTGCTTTTGCATTCGCTTCGGAACGGGTATACATACCCCTTATATATATTTCAAAATTCAAAATGTATGTATGCTAAAAAATCAGATAGGTTAGGTTAGGTTAGGTTAAAAACCCAGAGGCCAATGGCCCATTGTGATGCCTTATTGTATCTAAACCCCAGTAGATGGAGAGAGCCCAAACCCTATCCTGATTTAATGGCCGAAAAATCAGATAGTGTTGACAAATTTTGAATATGTATTTTGAAATTACTCTCTATATGATGACGTTTTTAGATATATGTATGTATATGTACATGTGTATGCACATATATTCAGTCTTTCTACTGAAAAGTTGTACGGTATTCCGTTTCCCGGATTAATAGGCAAAAAGTCTACAAAATTCGCTACACATATGCATACATATGCGCATGCAAATACACATACACAGCCATTCGCACTTCTGCATCCCACGAATGCGCACATAAGTATGCTTTGAAATTAACTAAAAAGTGTACCACTACTAAGAAAGTGCTGGTGGTTTAAAATTAAAAAAAAAAAACTGATTCCTTTCTATTTCACTTGTCATGTGCTTTAGTTATAAGCGGCGTTAGTAAACCTGAAATTTGCAGTTGCTTTTAAATTCGCTTATCAATTATTCAAAAAACAACTTTTTGTGCTGAATTTGGTTCGCTTAAACGAGGAAAAAGTGTCGTCATGCCGAAATGTTTACTTTTCACTGCCGCAGCCGCTGTTGGCTCGACGGCTTTTGACCCCTGCCGCGCTTCCCTGCGCGGGGCCTACTTGAAGTGGCGGCAAAAGTGCTGTCGTCACGCGCCGCCTTGCCTGGCTTACGATTAGTGTGTGTGCACGGTTGTTGGTGTATGTGTGCATGGGAGTGCTCTACTCTAGTTTGATGCGCTGCTTTTGGGATTCATCAAAATGTATATAAATATTCAGAAAAAGCTCTTATCTCTTTTGCCTCTCGACTTCTTTTTATAGCTGACACATGTACATACATATGTATGCAAGTCTGTATGCATGTATGCGTGCTTGTTGATGTTTCACCTTATTATGTATATACATATGTATGTATGTATGTATGTATGTATATGTGTGCGAGTATTATCAAACACGGGCTTTAAGCAGCCAACAAAGCAAGCCAGAAATATTTACAACAACAACGGCACCAACAACTGCTAACTACAGCACAGCTCGACATCATATGGACTCGGCTGCCAGCCGCAAAAGCAAATAGCAACAACAAAAAACGCAAATATTTTTCAACTTGATTCATATGCACTGCCCTGCTGCTATACACTGACACATACACTTACGCAAACGTAAACACGCGCGCGCACAAAGTCACACACATACATACATACATGCAAACTAGCTCCTATCTGCACGTACGAAGCGAAGCGGGTTTCCTCGTTTCTGCTGAATCGATTACAGCGATGGCTTTTTTGCGGGCGACGCGACTCATTGCTGTTGCTGTTGGTGCTGTTGTTGCTTGTTGGGGCAGTGGTTGCCCCTTTGATGATGATGTGACGCTATATTTTACTCGCTATGTTTGTTATTGTTGTTGCTGTTGTTGCTGTTGTTGCTGCAATGCGATAATGAAGCCGATGACGAACGAATGTGTACGCGACTGCGAAATTCATGGCTTCGTTCGTCGTTTATTGCCATCTTGTTTCGCTGTTGACGCTGTTGCTGCTTCGATTACTGTTCGTCTCTTCATGGATCTCTGCTTGTGTGAGTGAGTATGTGTGTGTGTGTGTATTGTTGTGTGAGGCAATTATTTGCGTTTCGAGCAGCAAATGCCAAAAGGCTTTGCTTTGTTGTTGCTCGCACCCGCCGCCTGCTCCACAGGCACGCACACTCACACACACACATATGCACACATGCCTCGTGTGCCCCACTCGTCGCGCTGGCGTTGCCAGCAGTCGTTGTTAGTTTTGTTACTGGTGCTGGTGCTCCCCAGACCTTCTGCTTCCTTAGTCAGCTTTTTCTTCGCAGTCATGTTAATTTTTGCGATCGTTTTTTTGTTGTTGATATTATTGATATTTTCTTACTTGTTGTTGCCGCACTTGGTGTCGTATTCGCAACTCTCTCACTCGCTCGACCAGCGCTGAGGTCGTTCGTGACTCGTTGTTGTTGTTGCTGAATCTTTAATAGACGATGGAGCTGATCGCCGTCGTGTGCGCTTGTTGGCTCGCCGCGTTTAGCATTAGCATTTGCAGTTGTTGTTGTTGTTGTTGTTTCTGCTAGGGGCACTATGAGTAAGTGCGATTTTTGCGGTATTCGTCGTTTGGCGGCCCCCTCCCCCCTCCCACGCCATCCCCAGTGAACTTAATTATTCGTTCTTTGATGAAAAAACTCGTTTCTTTTACTTGCTTTTTATTTTTATTTTCATTTCAGCTTCGTCTATTTATTTTCGCTTTATTTTGTTTTTGTGGCCGTCGTCGTTGTTGCTTTTCTGATTTGCATTGGTGCGAGCAGTTTCTTGTGCGGTTTTACTTGGAAATTGAATGAATTTCGCTTGTCCGTCTAGTCGCGATTCGCTAGCGAAGTCGTTCAAAAGCTGTCTGCGCGGCGCTGCGGTGTTTTTAACCAAACGTTTTTCTCTTTTCCTAAAAAAAGCTGCATTTATAAAAATTTAACTTTGGCTTCTTTCGTTTTTGGTGTTTTTCCTTCTGTTTATTGGCTTGTGTTTCCGTGTTGTTTGCCGTAGGCTCACTGTTTTTGTATTGCCGCGTTTGCTGCCTTTCGCGGGACGACGACTCCACAAGCGATCTGTACCGTGGCTCCCCGGGCGCGACTTTTTTATCTGGCAGTGTTGAGTTTGTGTTTGTGTTTTTTATTTTCTGGAATTCCGTTTCATTTCCGCGAATTCGAATTCTATACGCCCTGAGCTGGCTGGCTTGGCGGGCTAAAGGTTTATGGGCGTTCAATTACGTTTTGTTGTTGTAGTGCTGTCGCTATTAAAGCAACAAGTATGCGCACTTCGTGTGTATATTTCATTTGTGTAGACGACGTCGAGTGCAGCAGCAACAACAACCATTATATCAACAATACGATGCCATAGTAGCAGCGTAGCAGCCATAAAAACAACAAAAACTAGTAAGTGTCATTTGTAGTACATACTAGTTTCATTTGCTGGCGAGTGCCTGGAGTGGAGGAGGCAAGATAAGCAAATCGAGATGAATAACTCTGATAAGGTGTGCCATTTTACATTTTTCAAATGTGTACAATCCGTAGAACAGCTGCACGAAATTTGCATGAAGGGTAGAGAACTTCTATCAGTCTGCCTCTCCATTTGAGAGAGTGCTCTTTCTCATTCCGAATACTGTTCAGAGCGGGTCATCTGCCAATTCCAATGCGTGTAGTCAGTGCGACGCTTAAATTGCATAAACTTGTTCAACTTAGCAAACCGGCGGCTAGTTTTCGCGTGTCCAAGCGCTGACAGATCCTACGGCAACTGAACTCTTCAACTGCCCTTGTGCTGTTCAACACTAAGTGAGCCGTTTATTTTGAAAGTGGGGTAAGTCCATTTTTTACAAAAATGTAGATAATGGCATTTTTAGATAAAACTTATTATAATCTTTCTATGGGTTAACAATTTATAGCAAACAAAAATTGAGATTCTTGTATTTGGGAGATGGAAGTTTTAGCTCTTCATAGTATTGACACTGAGAGTGAAATGTAAACATTTAAATATCTCGTAATAATAGAAAGTGGACTTACCCCACTTTCAAAATAAACGGCTCAAGTGTCAATCTATTTGTTACCATACTCTCGACATGATCTAATAGCTGCAGCTAGATGCGCTTAACCACATATCGTTACCTTAATGTATGTACATACATATATAAGAATGGGCCTAACTCAAATCTTTTAGTGGCTCTGATCATCGAAAACCCGAACTCAGATTGGGATATCTGTCGAATTTGTGCGTTTGATTTAAAGCGTATTTTGTTCGCTTGAAATGTCAACGAGCTTATCTCAGCAAACGTGGTCGCTCCTCCATTCAACCGCTGACGAAGATCCGTTACTCGTCGACACAGTAGTTGAATCGACTTGGAGCTGTGCTTTTCGATTGTTCGATCCCGCGAGCACCTGTCCACTGCCGTAGCAGCGCCTTCCAGCGCTCGCACCTTCATACGAGCATTAGGTACCTACTACATACATACCTCCACATTCACTGGCGCTGCCTCCGCCTTTACTGCTGCTGTTGCGGCGGCTTATAATGTTATTAGCGTACTTGTTAATTGCGAATTTGCACAAATACCCACAAATTATGCATGTACGGAGGGAGCCAGTCATGACGCCGCGGCAAGTGAACGGGTTTCGCGGCGCTCGCTGAGGAATTCGTGTTTGGTTGGTCGCTCCTGCAAATCGATTCGCAGCGAACAAAACAGCCACTAAGCATCAGCGCGTGTGTGTGTGCATGCCGTCGATTTAGCGAGAGTGGGTCTATTAAGAAGATGACGTACCTACTCTGGCACAAAACGTTTCTGCCTTTGTTGTTGTGTCGTTGTCGTTGCTGAGTGTGTTGTCATGCTTAATTGCTGTCAGCGGCGAGTTGAAATTGCTGCCGCACCTTTTGGCAGCATCAACCACACAAATGTTGATGTTCTGCTGTTGTTGTTATTGTTATTGCTATTGTAACGAGTGTCACTGCCACTGCTGCTATTGCTATTTTGGTTTCTGAGCAATGGCTTTTTACAATTTGTATGCAATTTTTATTGCGGCTGTCGTCAGCATGACGTGCTATGACTGCTTTGCGCTGCCAATTACAGCACCAATAAAAACAACAGCAACAACCAAAGTGCACGAATTTTGCACATAGACAATATCATCCATTTTACTTACAAGAGTTGCTGGCATTTTATTGCTACTGCCAGTGTTGCTGAGTAGCCAGGCGCTCGCACTGCTTCATTGTGCAGCATCAATTAATGGCATTTTTGTGTGCATGTATGTGTTTGTGTGTGTGTGTATGAGCCTCGCTGTTTGACTTACCGACGACGTGCTTTAATGCGCATTTCAGCTTTTGTCGCATTTTTCTGCCATTGCGTTTAGATGTGCGTGGCTGCGCATATGTGTGTGTATGTATTTGCATGTGTGAGCACTTGCATTACAAACAATTATTGTCAGGCTTATACAAGTTGTTCACTTGTTTGCATATTTTGTTTGCTTGTATTTGTTTTTGCTATACATTTATGTATATCATAAAATTATTTTGATTACATGCCATTCAAATTGAGAAATTAACCGTTGTACTTTGCACTTTGTGCAAATACTTGTAGTTTATTTTAGTAATACATATGTATGTATGTATATACATATGTATGAGCTAACCGGGTACATGTGTACATATGTAAGAACATATGCAAATACATATGTATGTATGTGCATTTGTGCGTCCGGTCGCCTCAAGCAGCGCTCAATTGTGACACATTTTGCGCATCTTCTATCACTTTGTTCACATTCAGCGCAATTTTTTTCAGACAGCTATTCTGCATGTGCTTGCTTGAGGCATTCCGCTTTTACATTCAGCTTGCGATTGCGCTCATATTTAGCAGAAATAATGCCATTGAAATACAGCATGGTTAAAGTTACTAAAAAAGTTAATTCAGCATCATCAAATTGATTGTACTTATTTTAAAAATTGACTAGCTTGAAGTAAAATTGTGGCGAATTCGCTACTTTAAACGCTGAATTGCATTTTGGCTCGTAGTTTCTCTAAAAATTACAAATTCTCAACACCTAACGCATAGCTTATCAGCGCTGAATAACAAATCTGCGAGTTGTCGTTAGAAACCACTCCATAATGACATTCGGCTACTTATTTATCTGTAGCCGCAAACCTTGATATCTGATGCGAGCCACAACGCACAGCAAGCAAAGGCAAAAACAAAGAAAGAAACCAACACATATCCACAAGCAATCAACTTGAAGAGCAGACGCTGAAGACTGCCTGAATTGCTTAATTGCAAGCGTCAACTAAATTCCAAGCAAACTAATAAAAATTAAGTTTATTCTAGTATGTATATGTATGTATGTATGTATATTATGGCTGATAATGAGGCTTCTGTGAAATGCTTTCGATTCGAGGCAGCACGAATACAGACACACTAGCCGTCACGCTCGCACACACACGCACACGCACTTGCTAAATATAAAGATAAACGTTGTTTTAATAAATTTTAATGCTTGCTAAGATTAGCGCTTATCTGACCAGCGTTTGCGTTTGCTATTTCACTTTGCACTATTCTTCTTATTCTGCTCACATTTATTTAGTAAATTCTTTTCGCAAATACGAATGCTAATCAAACACATAAACACTTACACCAACACAAGTGCATTTGAACCATCTACAAAGATTGTGCGCGGGGGGAGGGGAGGAGGTCTCCAGTGGAATTTAACGATTTTGCTTGCTTTACGCTAAATCATTTATTAATTAATTATTACCTTAACGTTCTCGTCGGGAAGGCTGTAGCTTTTTTGGAAAAGCCACCTGGAAAGAACTGTTGCATAGCTTCAGGCTTATAGAGCATGCAAGTGTTGAGTGAGAGCCTGAAGCCGCCAGCTACGCAACAGTGCTCTTTCTTTTTGCAGGTTCACCCTTTTGAGTCATTCTTTGAGTATTAGCATAGGTCTGAAATGTATTATGCGCTTATTGAGTTCAAAAGCTTCTTAATTGTGCATCATCCGAGTAGCTCTTGGACTTACAACCCACCTCAAAAAATCAATTTAACAGAATACTTCAGCAGCCTCGAAAGAAATCCTCCATATTTTATATTATTTTCAGCAACCATAACAATTTCTTGACTGTCTTAATTGCCCGGTGTCGAAACCTTTGCGCACTTAAAGTATCTATTACCAAGTTATTCAACTTTTCTATTCCGTCTTATGGGGCTTGAGAAAAGTTGCACAAACAGACGCGATGTACGAGCATTTTAGAAACGTTTATGAATTTTCCGTATTAGCCGCTGTGTATACACACACACACACTGACAGTCTCTTTAATTGCTTGGAGTGCCTCCAGTGACTTGGGCAGAGTGACACAGGGAATTACAATACGAAATTGTCAACAAATTTGTGCATTTAAAAGAAATTAATACGTCTTATTTGTGTTTGTTGTTGCAATGGTAACGACCGACGCGACGTTAGCAACATACTACACATACATACATACATACAAATATACATACATATTATCAATTATGTCTGTAGCAGCAGCCAACGGTGGCCAACAACGACAACAACAACATTTACAAAACGACAACATTTACAAAACGACAACGACAACAATATTAATATTGAGAGCAGCTACAGACAGTGTAACAACAACAATAACAACAACAGCAACAAGGAGAATTATTAATAAAGCCAAAGCAAACCGCATTAAACACGCGTTGTCAACGTCAGCAGCCGCAGCAGCAGCAATACCAACAACAACAACAGCAGCAACGTCATGCGAGCAATACAAGCACACAAACAAATCCACAATCTGCCCACTGCCCCACACCCTACCATGCCAGAGGGTCCCCCCTCCCAACGGCACAACATATTGCCATATTGCTGTGACCCATAATGTTGGCGCGGCATTTTCGCAGTTGCTGCTGCTGCTGCTGATAATAAACAAGCCGCAGTATTGCTTCGCTGTTATTCGGCGCTCGATTTGCGATTTTTTGCATTGTTTTTAAATGTTTTTTCTCTTTTTTTGAAATTTTAGTCTTGTTTTTTTTGCTCGTAATGTAAATTTCATTGAAAATGAAAGCGCTCCTTTGAGCAAGTTTTCGTTAAGCTTTTTTTGAGTGTGTGTTTTAGTAAATATTGGCTTTTATATTTTTAATACATTATTTAAATTTTATAGCCGCATAACTTGTTTCTATTTCTTCGTGTATTGCTGTTGTGTTTCTTTCTGTGAAATTTTTAAAGTTGCTAAATTTTTAAATTTGTCAACTGACTTTGCCACCCTTTATAATTTAAAGACCAAATCGAGCTTGTATTATTTTTAATATCAGGCATAAACCTGAAATTGCAAAAAATCTTTCCTCATAAAAGAAGGCATTCGTTTTCCGCTATGGCCTACATACCTATACCAAAGATACGGAGTTTCTAAGACCAACGTACATACATACATATGTACATTCTCTCCCTAGGAAAAAGCATTTAAAAAATTGTAGCTTAGTTTCAGAAATACATATGCGCGATCCTTTAAGAATTTAAATGCAACCCAATTGACAAGTATTCCCATCTCTACAACATCTCTTTCCCATCTCTTTCTTTGCTGTGAAGTGTTCCCGCGCCTCTAGACGGCTCATATTTTATAGAGCCGGGGAGTCGTTCCGGCTGTATGAAGTGCTTGGACGGCGAGATAAGATTTTGCTTTACACCAGAAAGAAGCCTTTATGACTCGCAGCAGTTTACACCCTGCACTCGGCCTCTAATCAGTGCTAAATTTATATAGCAATTTTCGTTGTTGTTGCTGTTGTTGTTGTTCTTGTTGGAAATCGCGCTAACTAAAATTCCTACATCTATTTCATAATTGTGCGCGTTGCTAACGCTTTATCAGCGAAGTTTGTTTATTCGAGTCGCACCACCCGAGCTGGGTCCCCCGTCCGGGGGGCGACGCCAGTGGCCTCTGACGTAAGCGAAGCAATTACAAATTATCAACTGAAAGTTTACGCTTTGACTCAAGACGCTTTTAATTACTACTTGTATACAAACTTCGAAAGTGATACTTGTATTTGCGTTGAGTGATTACCCAGAGACGAATACGCCTCATATATGCCACGCCTTTCGATCGTTTGCCGGAATGTAGATTAGGTTAAAGTGGCTGCCTGAATAAGAGACGCACTTAGGCCAAGGATGCCCTCTGCAAAGCCGGTTCGAGCGGACCCTCTACTGCTTAAAGCAGTTGGATCTAGGGTCCCTAGATTTCCTAAGAGGTTGTCTCCCTTTTCGCTATTGTGAGTTCGATCATCTTCCATTTCGTTGAAGATCGCGCTGTTCTCAATTGCATCGATGGGCATGGGGCAGAGCTCCCCAAGCCTTGCATTACCACTTCGTTTACCACTTGCGACTTTTTCCTTCTGGGTAAGTGATCACACACACACGCGCAGTTCGGTTTAAACGACGCTCGAACACTCTGTCAGATATTTTGCATTCTTTTTGCATGCAGTTTTGCCTATGCAATATTCTATACGTATGTAAGTGCGTGTGTATGGATTTGTGTGTTAAATGCGCATTTATTAGCAACAAATGGTTGCTGATAAAATTGCCGCAACAGCAACTTTATTTGTTTTAATTAAAATAAATATGAGCTTTTTTCTGTACTCCACAGCAACAGCAATCGACATCATCAGCGATTTGCTTAGTCGGATAAAACGATATAATTATATAATTTTTAAGTACTTGCTTGAACAGCACACGACTCCGTTCAAGAGCCAGTTTCAAAGTTCGATTTTTCATAATAAATGTTTATATTTTTCATACAATTCTGTCTGTACGTTGATCTTGTGTACGGATCTGCACGATTTTTGAATGGAATGTAGATGTTTACGTTCAGATAGCAGCCAAGTGAAATAAAATAGACCTAAATCGAATTGGTTTACTTGTAAATGCAACAATCAATATAAGTCATTAACTTTTTGCCACCATAAGTCAGTTCTTTATTAGCCTCTCCCATTTCTCTTGCTTTTACCATGGCTGTTTTTCTATATTTTTTTTGTTTCCCTTTTTTACCATTCTTTTTAAGTTAACTAAAATTTTTGTTTGAATTCCATGCTTTTACTGTTTTGGCTTTTTTGTTACCCACTTTCAGCTACTTCTTTTCTTTTCTCTGTTCAATATGATTCTTGACAAAAGAGGAAAATCGGTAATTCCTCTGCTCGTTTTTTTGCATTTTGTGTTGTTTTCCTCTCCGCTTCTGACTCACCGTAGATTCCACAACAGGCACACGTTATCGCACAGTCTGAATTTCACTGATAAGTTAAGGTGCTACCTATTTTTCTTTTATCTGGCTAAAGTTTAAATTAAGTTCGTTTTTTCTCACGCCTTTTTTATAAGCTGTTCGTTTTCCTTTTGAAAAGAGTCGCCAGTGCTCAGCACAACTGAGGGAACTTCAAGTTTTTGGCCTCATTTATAATACACAAATAAGTAAAATGTTAACGATAAAATGTTGATAAAAGAAAGTTCACTAGACTTCAGTCCGGAGTCGGTTCCGATCAACACCAGATGCACACGACTCAAGCGCGGTCTATTTGCAGTGCTATTTGATGAAATGAATGCGTATTTATTTGAAATGCGATTTGAAGTGCCTAGCTCAGCGAGCGATAAAATGTGTTAATCATTTCACAGAAATCGAAGAAAGAAGAGATCTAAGAAAATATGCTCAGAAACTAGTGGCAAGCACAAAGTTCAATTGCAGCTCAATTGTTTTTGTTGTTTTTGTTTTCCACAGCGTTTTTCTCTAGCTTTTGTTTTGCTACAGCATTTGCGCACCATTAGGTCCAAAACAATAACAACAGCAAATCCGCAATAAATGCCAACAATAAAGTCATACATACATACATACATGCATATGTACATTGTATGTATATGCGAGTATTGCAAAGCTTGTGAAAATACGCTTTCAAGTGTACGGATTGTACGGATTGTACGATTGTTTCGATTTGTTGCTATTCGGCAGGTTGTTGAACGGGTTTCAATCTATGTAATAAGGTTCTCGGGGTTGCCACACTTTCTCAAATTAATCGCTAAAAATATTTCCATTGTATCTTTGCAGATGATCCTGGTGGCACGCAAAGACAACAAAGTCTCAGCAAAATGGAAGCTGCCACAGCAGCAACCACACCAACAGCTACAACAACAACCACAAAGCATTACAACAAAACAAAATTGCAAAACAATCAGCGACGAGGTGTTGGCGCAGCAACGGCAACAAGTGCTACCAGCAGCAGCGGCAGCATTGCCACAGCGACAGCGACAGCAACAACAACTAGCAAAAAGCACAGCAACAACAATAGCAATACGAACCTACAAACCACATATCGAGCAGCAAGTGCTGCCGGCGATGCTGCTGCCTATGTTGGTGGCCGCGGGCAGCTGCTGAAGCCCACAGCAAAGCAAGCCCGAGCAGCGGCGGTGGCCGCAGCAAAGGCAGCTGCTGAAAGAGCAGCAGTCGCTGCGGCGCTGCATAGCAACAACAGCAGCAATAGCGACGCCAATGATCCGCTTGCGATACGCAGTGCGGCTGCCAAGAGCACTGCAGCAAATAAAAAAGAGAAGGTAGAGCAAAAGACTGCTAACACAAAAGTGACTACAGCAACAGCAACAGGCAGCAGTAAAAACAACATTAGCAACCATGCTAGCGGCAGCAGCAGCACCACCACCACCACCACCACAACACCACCCAACAACAACAAAAAGAACAGTGATAGTAGTAATAGCTTAAGTAAAATTAGTATTAACGATAGTAGCAACAACAACAACAACAACAACAACAAGAATAACATCAACAAGAATGACAACAACATTAAGCATACGACTAGTAGCAACAATAGTGATAGCAATCTTGTTGCGCCAAAACCTGGCACAAAGGCAGCAACAACTGTTGCCAAAATAATTGAGAGCAACGCAACTGCCGATAATGTTGCTGCTGTTGTGAGCGGAGTGAGTGGCGTAACAGGAGCAGCAGAAGTTGCAGCAACCACAGCGGCTACCGCCAGCAGCTGGAACAATTCCAGATATTTGCACAAAAAGTTCAAACGTCTCGCAAGTACAACCGAAGTCGACGGCAATGTTGCTGACGCACCGAGCAGCAGCAGCAGCCCCCGCAACACGGACGGCAACGACACACACAGCACACACCCCAAAATCCGCACGGCATCGCTGTCGTCGGCCAGTTCCATATCACCACCGCCAGCAATTGTTGCTGCTGCTTTGACCTCTGATGCCGTGTCAGCTACACTGGACCACAGCAATGTTGGCAAGCGGGTGGAACAAAGTGCCATGACTGCGCTCACGAATGGGCTTACGGAGCTGCAGCAGGAACCAGCACAGCAACATGTTGCTGCGACACCAACCACACAAATAATTAGTGCCAATCCAAACGACAATTACCTAGCATGCGCGCAGCAGCAACAGCTGTTGGTGAAGCCACAAGCGGTAGTCGTGAATGCCATTAGCAACATGTCCCCAGCGCATGCTGCCACCAATAGCAGCAACTGCAGTGCTACTTTAAACAGTGGCAATGGGAAATATACTTTAAGTGCAAATATTAATAATAGCAGTCATGTTCCAAGAACATGCAGCAGTAGCAACTTTGATGTTGCTGCTAGCAATGCAATGCCAGGAGCAGCAACAGCCGCTGGCAGCATTAAGCAAGTACAAGTAAGAAATCACAGCCCGCTTGGCTTAGCGAGCAACTCGTGGTCGTCACAACAGCAGCAGCAGCAACAGTTGGCGGCAACAGCCGTGGAGCAGAGCAGCAATGCGGCCAACGCTGGACGCCATGTGTGCCCCTACTGCAATTTGAATTGCACCAAGCCATCGGTGCTGCAGAAGCATATCCGCGCGCACACAAATGAACGACCCTATCCATGCAAAATATGCAATATTGCATTTAAGACGAAAAGCAATTACTATAAACATTGCAGGTAAGTTTCGTTTATGTGGAATGCGTGTGGAAGGTATGTGGGACGTGTGTGGAATGCATGTACCGCGCACTCGTAACTGTGTATAGTTTAGTCTCTTGCTCATTTTGAATTTATTCGTAATATGTGTGGAACGCATGTGGAACGTGTTTGACGTATGCATGCAAAAGTGTTAAATCTTAACTCACATTTGCTTGTGTGTGGAACTTGTATGGTCTTAGAAACTAATAGCTTCCTTCCTTCATTGCAGATCTCGCTCCCATGACGCGCGCAAGCGTGGCATTGAATTGCCAGCCGATGCCGCCGATGGCTTGTTCGGCGGCTCTGATCTGGATGGCGATCCCGAGTTGAGCAACAGCAGCTCCGAAGTGGTAAGTTTGCAGCAACATTGCAGCAGTCTCAATTTACATACCAACCAAAAACTGTCCACCGCAGATAAGTCGCACGGCTTCACCGCTGGACGAGCCCAGCATTTGCTCGCCGCAACAGCCGCCGCAATCGCTGCAGCGCGCTTTGCTACAGCAACAACAACAGCAACCGTCGCCACTCGTGGCCTCGCCCACGCAGTCGCCTTCCTCCTTGTCTGCAGCCAAAAGCACGTATTTGCAGCAACAGCCACAGCAGCCGCCGTTAGGCTCTCCAGCCGCCGGCACGCTGCCGCCCACAACAGCAGCAATTGCCGGAAACGGCGGCAATACGGCCGTAATCGCTGTCGGCGCAATCCAGAAGCAGTCCATCGATTATAAGCCCTACAAGCCCAAGTTCCACAACGCAGCGCTGTATGCGAGCACAAAAGAAGCTGCCAGCAAACAGCAGCAGCAGCTGCAGCAACAGCAACAACAGCAGCAGATTCAGCAACATGTTGAGCAGCAGCAGCATAAGTTAGCGCATTTGTCCAGCACACATTCGCAGAGCCATCCGACGCTATCGCCGAGCACGCAAGTCAAGCTTAATAATCACATCAGCACCCATCAGCTGCAGCTGCAAATGCAACAACAACAACAACAGCACCAACAGCATCAACAGCAGCACCACCACCACCATCAGCAACTTGTGCTGGCGCCAGGTGCAAACGCGCTGCCCATACCGCCGCCCACCCCATCGATGGCAGCTGCCGCCGGCGTCTTCTACCTGAGCCAGCCGCCGCCGCCACCGGGCTCCGCTGCTGCTGCCACCATAGCAATGCTGCATCCCACGGCGCACATACCGCAGCAATACTACAGTCCCGCTATGGCAGCCGCTGCGCACCAGCAGGCGCTGGCCATGCTGACGCCGCAGCAACAATTCCACCATCAACTGCAACTGCAGCAGCAACATTTGCAGCAGCTGCAACAGCACCAGCAGCAACAACATTCCCCCGTGTCGCCGTTAGTAAAAAATTTCACAACACATCATCAGCGCAACACGCATACAGCAGCAGCACCAGCAATTCCTGCGGCCACGATGTCGCCACCACAGGCGCAGCCAACAGCGCTGCATTATTTGGCGAATGCTGCCACAGCAGTTGTAGGAGGCGGCAGCGGCAGCACGGCCGCGGCCAATTCAACAGGCAGTGCCGGCCTGCTGCACGGCAATATTTCCAGTGTTGCTACCGTCGCTTCCAGCGGCGGCTCGGTGCATTTGGTAAGTAGCAGCAACAGCAATTTCCTTGGTACTTTTTAATTGCTGCTGTTTTTTTGTTTCTTTGTTTCTTGGCTTTACAGAACAAGGAGTTTCTGGAGGAGCACATTTCCAAGCTGATCTCGCAGAACGAAGCCATTGTCGAGAACAAGGAGCTGCTGCTGCAGAAGAAGTACCCGAAGACGCTGAATCGCTCGCGCAGCTTCAACAATGCAAACAACAGCGGCAATATCAGTGGCAACAGCGGCAGCAACAACAGCAGCACCGCAGCAGCTACCTTAAGTGGCAGTGCTAGCAATAACGCTGCTGGAAGCAGCAACAACAACAATGCCACTGGTAGCGGCAACATTCTAGTCAACAGCAATGCAGTTGCTAGTGAGAGTGCCAATGCGAAATTGCTGCACGCCATTGTGCAAAAGCAGCAACAACAGCAACAACAGCAGAAGCAGCAACACCACCAACAACAGCAGCAGCAGCAACACCACCAACAACAGCAGCAGCAACAGCAACACCATCAACAACAACAGCAACAGCACTTTCACCAGCAGCAGCAACAGCTGTCGCAGCATCTGGCGCTGCAACATGTGCAGCGGCTGGACGAAGCCGCCCAGTCGCAACCGCCGCACTTGCCACCCAATGGCATCTCGAAGCACCTGAACGCGCTGAAGCCGCAAGCGCTTGCGCCGCCGGTCGCAGTCGTGTCTGCCGCGCCAGCAGCACCAACAGGAGCACCACTGCAGCAACAGCCCTGCCGCCAGCAGCTGTCGCACATGCCACACTCGCTGCAAATGCAGGCGCAGCACATGCTGAAGGAGCTGACGCCCATGTCGGCGGCGCAGGCAGTGCCGGCAGCAAGCGGCAATGTGCCGCTGAATTTGTCGGCCAAGTCCAAAGGCCACGACGACAGCCACGCGGCGCACATGCTCGGCCTCGGCGTCAGCATCAGCGTCAGTGCCGCGCCCCCGCTGATCATCAGCCCCTCGACTTCACGCGTCAGCACACCACGCAAGCGCTCCTCCATCGATCTGCAAGCATCGGCCAACTCAAACGAAGCGTCCGGCGGCAACCCTACCAAGCAGCATGCGCAGCCCAATAATTCGATCATTAAAAATCTGCTGCTGAATGCGCGCGGCCTGGCCGTGCCCACGGGCGAGGGCGACGACGCCGTCTACATTTGCCCACTCTGCTCGCTGGAATTCCGCACGCCGGACGATCTGAAGCGGCACAACAGCACGTACTGCCAGGGCGCATCCAGCAGCGCTCCCATCAGCCCGGTTGCCTCGCCTTCCGCCAAGTACTTCCGCTCCAATTCCATCTCGCTGAACTTCCCCGAGCTCAAGAACTCGATCTTTCTGTCCCGCAATCCGCTCTCGCTAGCCAAGCTGGCCTGGTCGCAGCTGAAGACGAAGCCCAGCACTTTGGTGCTGAGTCAGCTGAGCGCCTCGACTGCCGGCAGCAGCTCCAAGACCACCAGCATGACCACAACCACCAGCGCCAGGAGCACGGCGACACCCAGCTACAGCATGTCGCACTCCGTCAGCGCCAGCGCCAGCAGTAGCTGCTTCGGCACAGAGCACTCGTCACTGCATTTGGTTGGTGCGCCGCTGCCTTCGCCGGGCCCGCTGCTCGGCAAGACACCGCTGGTTGATGCTTACAATCATCACAGTGACTCGCGGCGCCAGTCCTCCGAGGATGTGGTCGTCATCACGAAAATGCACGAGGACCGCTCATATACGGAGCACGTGCCGCCGCACAAGCGCAATAAGTATGAGTCCGGCGGCGGCAGACCTGATCATCACTTCACCTTCGCGCCGGTGCCGCCCAGCAGCGGCCTACTGGCCACCGCGCCCAAACGCCTGGTGGGCAACAGCGTCAGTGGTGGCGACATGCAGCACATACATGACGCCACTGGCGGCTTAGCCAGCGATCATCTGGGCCTGAGTAAGAAGGAGGAGCGCCTGAAGCGATTCACATCCTCCGGCGGCTGCATGATACCCATCTCGGAGTGTCAGGACATCGAGCAGAGCCCCAAAATGATACGTACGCCCTTGCTCTCCGGCGGCAGCTTCCAGGAAGTGTCGCCCAAGCCGAAGGAGAAAGAGCACAAAACCGCACTGACGCTGTCAGGCGGCGCACCCTCCCAAATGGCAACGAAACTCGGCATGCCAGCGCTGAATCTGCCCGTGGCGAACGGCGCACATCACTTCCAGTTTCCGCCCATCAACTCCATCACCGCCTTCAATCCGCTTACGCTGCCACCCATGTCCAGCATGTCGACGTCCGGCGAGAAGATTATACCCTACGTTCCGGGCATACCGGGTCCGAACAATCTGACACCGCAGCTGCCGCCGCCGCAGCACTTGCAGCTACCCATACAAGCGCGCTCCGTGGCCACTCGCGCTCTGAGTCCCAACCGCAAGAAGACACCCAGTCCGATGGTACCCGCGCGTGAGCTGAGTCCCAAAGCACTGGCAGCGTCCATCGGCATCGCGGATGTCAAGCTGCTGTCACCTTTCGGTAGCGTACAGCAAGTGCCCAGTGAATTCAATCGCATGCCACCAGCGGCTGCCGCGCGCACGGCACGCAACTGGATGCCAGCAACAGCACAAGCGCCCAAAAGTGCCGCCGCCTCCGCCGTATTGCAGCTGGAAGTGCCCAAGAAGTCCTTCAACTTTCTGCGCATTGCGGACAATTTGAGTCCCCGCAAGGGCAGCGGCAGCAGCAATACCGCTGCCATCGGACAAGTGCCGGTGGCCAACGCGCCGAAGACTTCACCACCGGAGCACTCTGAAGTGCGTCACTTCAACTTCGAACATATTGTGAAGGAGCCGGATGTCGGCCTAGGCGCCAGTCGTGTATCCCCCGCGATAGCAGCGCTAACGCCACTACATGTGGATACCTCCGCCGCCGCGCTGGCAGCCTCCGCTCAAAACACGCCTTCCACAGCAGCCGAGGGGGACCCCAGCGAGGCGAAGAAGTCGAAGTTCCTGCGTCCTACCAGCCTGCCACTCAAGCCGGGCACCTTCACGCCCAAACGCCATCACGGCATCACGCCCAACGCCAACACACTCCCACTCATATCGCCCGAGACGCCGCGCCCCTCCAAGTCGTGCGTGCAGCTCTATCTGAACGGACACGCCTACACCTACCTCGGCCTCAAGTGCAGCACGAAGATGTTCTACTGCACGGTGAACTGCCCGCAGCCCTCGTATGTAGCGGGCATGCACAAGCTGTCGATGTACAGCGTGTGGCAGGTGTGCGCCGAGAACAACCCGCATCCGCTGGGCTTCAACCCCAAGGAGGTGATGTCGTTGTACGACTCGCGACAGAAGTCGCTGGCGTACACCATGGCTGGCTTGCACAAGCTGCGCTACACGCTGGTGGTATCGCAGCAACTGGTGATGACGCCGTTCACCAACAACCAGGGCCAGTACTACCACCATCAGCTGAAGCAGATAGGCGCCTCCACGGCGACGACTAGCTTCGCTGACGCACTGCGCTGCGACGATTCACTGGCGGGCCGCAAGGACGCCAGCATGTCGTCCACCTCATCGACGGCCACGGCTGCGAGTAGCAGTTCCGCGGCGGCGGCAGCAGCAGCAGCAGCAGCGCAACTGCTCGTCGGCGGCTATGAATCGCATGAGGACTACACCTACATACGCGGCCGTGGGCGTGGTCGGTATGTCTGCTCGGAGTGCGGCATACGCTGCAAGAAGCCCTCCATGCTGAAGAAGCACATTCGCACGCACACCGACGTGCGTCCCTACACGTGCAAGCACTGCAATTTCAGGTGAGTCCATCCTTTAAGCAATTTCGTTATTGCTTCTTGATCGGAGGCCGCGAAAACTGATGTCGGATCTGGAAATGTTAATCTTTAAAAAAATAACCATTAAAAGCCCACAGTTTCTTGAAGTCGGAAAATTCCTATCCGTATCCGCATACGTAACATCTTGTGTTTATCCTTTCCTTTGCAGCTTCAAAACGAAAGGCAACCTCACAAAGCACATGCAGTCAAAGACGCACTTCAAGAAATGCATCGAGCTGGGCATCAATCCGGGGCCGATGCCAGCAGATGGTGAATTCCTTGAGTCGGACGTGGAATACGATCAGCAGTCTATGACATCGGCGGGCGGACGCACCTCCTCGATACCGGGCGAATCGGACTCCGGCGATGACTCCAGCGACAATGAAACCGAGAGTAGTGGTAAGTTCCTTACTTAGTGCGAAGCTAGCGACACTAAATTCCTAATATTCCCTTCATTTGATAGATGCCGATGAGTCCAAGTCGCGCCTGCAGGAGCACGAGGCGGCCCGCTGCCTGCTTTCGCTCTCGATGACGCCGCCGATGATGCAAAGCGTCTCGCCGCAACTGAAGAGCGACATTTACGGCTATCAGCAGAACAGCAACGCTGACAATCTGATAAACGCTGCGCTCGCCACACAAGCAGCGGCCGCTGCGGCAGCCAGCAGCGGCGGCGGCGGTACAGTGATGCAGCCCAACAAGCGCGTGGTGTCGTTTACCTCACCTAAGCCGCCATTCGACTATCAAAAGCAGGAGCAGTACTATTCCAACCCGGAGGAATCGAAGCCGAAGCGCAACGCCAGCTCCGCCGCTACCAGCTTCGAGAGCGTGCCCATAGATCTGACGAAACCTCGACCGAGCAACGAAGCGTCTGCCATGGTGCAACGTGCGAGCGTATCAGCCGCGACGAGCACGTACGAAGTGCCCGCGCCTGCCACCATTCCCGGGCCATTGCAAACCCAAGCTCAAATACGCGATGTCATCTTCGGAACCGGCAAGAATGAGTCGGGCTTCCTCAAGACGCTCATCTCTGTGTCAGACAAGGTGCGCACGTGCGCGGAGAGCGAGGAGAACCACAAGAAAAGCGACGAGAACACGCTGTTGAACGCTTATTTGACGGAGCAGGCGCTGCAATACTGGAAGATCAAGCAGAGCCAAATGAACCGCACCTTCCCGGTCTCCATGCCGTCCAGTGGCGCCGCCCCCAACAGCCAGAGCTTGCTGAGCTCGAGCGGCAGCCCGAGCACCATGACTTTGGCTGGCAGTGGATTCGCGGCGGTTACCACCTCAACAATGAGCTCCTCCAGCAGTATGTGGCCCACTTCCACGGCCGCGCTACTCAGCACTGGCAGCAGCGGCTGTGAAATTGCCAACACTGCGACATTTGCTACGAAAATACCACTGGAATCCTGTGTGGATGTGGTGGATGGCAAAAGCGTGCCGAAAGTGGACAATGTCATAAGCACAACAAGCAGCATACAACTGCCGTCTGTTGTTAGTGCGATCGCTGCCATGCCGCCTTGCAAATCCTCCGATGAGGGCGAGGAAAGTGAGTGTCAGTCAGATCAGGAAAACGCTGCTGTTGCAACTGCCAGCAATGCAGCCACTACAACTGCCGCTACAACGGCCACAGCGACAACAACAAAATGCACGGCCAACAGCACAAGCGCCGCAGGGAAAGCCGAAGCGCATGTAGGCACTACAGACTCGCACAACGCCAATCTACCTGCTGCCGTGCAGCAGCCGGGCACCACCGACTTTTCCGGCGTACTCACTGCGCCAGCGCGCACCGTCATTGTGGGTGAGGACGGCTTCAAGAAGTCCACCAGCAACGAAATCCAGCCCGTCTATCCGCGCGTGCCTCTTTCCAACGACGGCCGGCCGGTCTGCACCATCTGCTCGAAATCGTTTCAGAAGCAGCATCAGCTGGTGCTCCACATGAACATACACTACATGGAGCGCAAGTTCAAGTGCGAGGCGTGCGGCGTGTCCTTCCGCACACAGGGCCATCTGCAGAAGCACGAACGCTCCGAGGCGCACAAGAACAAGGTAATAATGACGTCGACTTTCGGCGTGCCCACCACGTCGAATCCGCGTCCCTTCGAGTGCACCGACTGTAAGATAGCCTTCCGCATACACGGCCACCTGGCAAAGCATCTGCGCTCTAAGACACACGTCCAAAAGCTGGAGTGTCTGCAGAAGCTGCCCTTCGGTACGTACGCCGAAATCGAGCGTGCCGGCATCAGCCTGACGGAGATCGACACCAGCGACTGCGACAACTCGCTGATTTCTCTGAAGCTGCTGGCGCAGAAGCTCATCGAAAAAGACCCCACCAAGCTCGGTAGCTACGTTTCGCCCTCGGGTATGGCGGCGGTGGCGGACGGTAACTCAAATGCCGGCATCGGCTCACAGGACAGCGCCTCCGAGGATGGTTTCAGCGCGGCGGCCAGCGCCGCTGCCTCGGCCATTGCCTCGCTGGATAACGACAGCGCTGCCAACACGCCACAACGCGCAAACTCCCTGTCCGAAGACGAGACCATCGCCATCGGGCTGAACAGCAATTTGAAGCGTCGCTTGCCGGGCAGTTTCAGCACCGGCGAAGAGAGCGACAATCCGCTAGAGAGTGGCGAGAAACGCGCACGCACCGATTTAAGCATGCCGGCTGCAGCCGCTGTCGCTGTTGTGGCCGACGCCGGTTCGCCAGCCTCATCAACCACTTCGAGTGCCTCCACGTCCAACTGACATTACGCCTTTGTGCCACAGCAGGGATGAATAACGGATATGCTGCCGTGGCAGCAAACGCTACGGCATGGCCAGCCGTATATGCCAAATGTGGCCGGGGGTTACACAAGTAAGCCAGCGTCTCATACGGTGATCGTCGATAAAGGCCAGCACCAGCATTTCGTGCTGCCACAGCAGTTGCTCCATAAAAAATATTAGTTGCTCCGTAGCCCCAATATGATGCTAAGGAGAGGGCGCTCTCACTCTCTCCCTCTCTTGCAACAGTGATGGCATTTTCTGCTTTGCCAAAATTTAGAAGCCATTAAATCTAATCGTAAAGCCAGCTGTAGTTTTTGTGGCGGAAAGGGCTTTTCCTTTCTACGAAACGACCAAACTATAATCCACAGCATATCCAAAATGCATATCGTGTGTTCAGCTAACATATATAGTAGAAGATGGATTATATTGGTTTGATTAGCTTCAGAAAATAAAATATACCGCTGAGTTTGTTTTTATAAAAGTAGTACACACAAATTTAACAAAATGCCCTTACTTTCGTTCAATCCTTAGCGTCATATTGCGCGGCTAACAAATTAGCCAGATAAAATGTATTACTTGGTTATCTAGAATTATACAATTCGATTTTCTATAAGCATGTACAATGCACTTTAAATTGATTAAAGTTAAGTAAAACTTTAGGAAAGAATCAAGGGAATTACTACGATATAATATCAATACAACAAACATATGCTATTTTTAATCTCTCTATATATACACATACACACACAGACTCTTCAATATTTATATACACACATACAAGTAACTATATATACATATATACAATACATTTTCATACACAAACAGAACACAAGTGGATATACATATATATTCATATACACAGAACAATCTACACATACATTAATGTATTAGACTCTAGGAAAAATAACCTGTTCTGGTCAAGGGGCATATCTTTTAATGGTAGGAAGCAGTCTTTGAACTGATACTTTTGTAAGAAACGATCCGGACGGACACTTACGCAGCGTTTCCATGGGAAGCAGTAAATTGACCAATTAAACACACCGACCACAATACCGAGTATATTCAGCTGCTTACTAGCTGCAGATATTTTCAACAGAAGCCTCATTGATAGGATAGCCACGACCCCCGCCCACTTGTACATATGGATATGAATACTTCGTACAAGCAAACCAGTTGTAATTTTATCAAAAGCCCAAGTGTGGCAAAATTTTAAGTGAAAGTAGATTATGCCAATGTTCCGCTGCCAAAACTAGCGTTTAGGTTCCAAAGCATTAGCATGGTCCGCGACTTTATTTTGATACAAACCCAACCATTGACTTAGATTCCTTACCAAAGTCCAGCCCTGCATCTCGCGGTGTGAACTGAAGAAAAGTTAGGAGCATAGCAACGATACCACAATCAGATGCCCATTATAATATATATGTAGGTACATAGCTGAATGCTCTAAATGTGCATTAAATGCCTAGCATGAACGCACCTTTAAGCGGCACGCCTACCGGTGGAGGAGCATTGGCTAAGGCACACCAGCAGCAATTCTACCGAAAATCAATTGGCGAACCTTTCAGTTGTAATGCAATTCGGCAATCAAAAAGTAATCATGTATGCAAAAAATAGTCTTATATATTTTATGTCATGGTCCGCTTGTTTTTGTTGCAATTGGAAATTATGTTTGTTTATTTTTTGCTTCAATGCAAAGCATAAAAAAACAAATCACGCTGTTCTTCCTCATTTTAAAGTAACAATTTTTTGTTTTTAAAGAAAAATATTAAAAATGCTATAGATGAATCTGACACAATTATGTCTGCTTTAAGTTAAACTGCGTATGCATAAATGTATTTGTGTATGTTTTATATTTTATATTTTAAGCAACGACGAGACTACGAGACTCTAAATTCATGTATATTTTATTTTAATAGTTAAATCAACGAGTTAGTTAGATTTTAGCATTAAGTTAAATATTAAAAACATGCTGTAAGAAAGTTGCAATTCTTTCTTCAAAGAAACAAAACTATTAAAAAACTGTTTTTTTGTGCGTAAATATATATTGAATATGTTTTAAAATATTATTATTATAATGCTTATTAGTTAAGTTACAATAAATTGTTGTCTAACATTTAAGTTGTTAGGTTTTCAAAAACATATTCATATAAACAATTTATGTTAAGTCATAGTGAATTAACTGTTCAAATGATTTCTTTTTTACAATAAAAAACTATACATATATAAAATGAAACAAGAAAATTTTAAAATACTTGTATATACTTTTTAGGCAATATTATTTGCATTGAAAATATAACATAGTAAGGAAATGAAATACCACAGTAGAAACATAAACAAACCAACAATAAGTGATCCTGCAATTGTGAATGTACGCATGTGTGTGTGTATAGCATGAGACCACACACAAATGAAAATACGAGTAATACAAAATTTATATAGTATATACAAAAAATAAATTGAAATAAACGGATGAAATGGAAATTAATTATTTTAATTTCTTAATTATAGCTGAATACCATGCGAAGCAATGCAGTAGACTCCTTTAAAATCTGGTCTGGAAGAAATTGTATTCCTATGAAGCAAAAAGGAGAGGTGTATTATTAATTTAATATTCAATTGAAAATACGCGTTGCAATTTTATTTTTAAGTTATTCACCTAGATTATAGAACCAAGGCTGAAGCTAGCAAAACTGACAGCGAGATTTTTGAGTGAACAAAGCAGGCCCACATTTCCCTTTTAATCCAAATCAATTTGGGTACGAGCTCTTTTTCAATTCTAATCCAGTGAAAATTCGAACGAAAGTAGGAAGGGAGTGACTGATAAGCCAATACAAATCCAGCAAAGAATTGCGAGAAGAGGGAAGCACAAGGAAAACTAAATAAGTTACATCAAAGAATATGACACAAATAGACTTCGCTTTTTATACAAGTACCTATGGTAGGCCGTAACAACACGGCCAGCTCACTTCACTGAAAATATTACAACCCGAACAGAAAAAGCCCCCCCCCCCCCCCCCCCCTCAAAGACTGTAACCCGCTTTTAATTTGACGCTTCATATAGAATTAGGCATGTTATGGATGCGCATTTTTCTCTACTCTGTCTAAACAAAACCTTTCTTGTGCACTCTTTCATTTTCTCTTTTGTACTTTATTCCTGTACCGTAGTAGATAATAGTAAAATTTTGAGGATCAGATGATCGAATATGTTGCATATGCTCTGATAGTATCTATTAGAGATGATCGCATCCAGGCATCCAGTAACTAAAGCAAAGAGAACTCTAGTTTCTCTGTCACATCGCGAGATGTACTCACCAATAAAAAGGCTGCACCCACGATCAGAGCTCGTTCCTTGGCAGTCAATTTCTGGTCACTGAAATAGATATTGGTGGTGTACTGCGATTTGCCAGTCATCCACTTGTGATCAATGGAGGCGCGCAAATCTCCACCGGAATGCACCTACCAAGGCAATAATTGGAAAACGTAAAACAAAAGTGTTGCTTCTACTCACCTTGAAATATGACTCCTTGGGTATGCAGAAACAACAAAAACCCGAATTGTCTGGACCTTCTATACAAAAAAGCGGCTGCCCTGTATTGCCGTCTTCTATGTAGAATTCCGGTCGAAAGAATGTCGGCGATTCGATAATTCGGCCTAAGAGGTTGCCTGGCGGTATCCAAACCTCTAAATTCTTGGGCATGCAACAAATTGGGCCCAGTGCCAATTTCTTGCTAAACACCATGGCCTCCTGGTGAGTTTTATCAATGAGATGCATTTGAAATGGGCGTGCCGAACCACAAAACAAGCGGTACTTGCTGGTAGAGCTTTCCGAGGCGGCATAGATGGTATCACCGAGCGGCGACCGTATAACATAGCGATTCTCCGAGGAAACAGACGTCAGTGCTGTAAAACAAGAAATCAAATGGATTTATACAATTTCATGGTTTCCAGCGTCAGAAAATAACAGGAAAACAACATTACATTGTTGACCTACACTCATTTAGCTCGAACGTCTGCTCAATGTGTACTGAAGGTAAATCCTTCAGAAAATCATAGCCCGCTATTGGAATGTAAGGGCGACTTCCGGTGCCAGTTTGATCCACCACGGATACAGGAAGTGGTATGCGCGGAGCAGCTGTGAAAAGAATATTAAAGCAAATATTTTGCTGTAACCATTTGCAAGTTCTAGTGAACATACCAACGCCGTGTCTGGGCTGCGAAGTAATACTTAGCGGTCCATCGAAAACTGTAATTTAAGGAAATTCGAAAAAAAGTTTGTATTTTCTGCTAAAATCAGAACCATAACAAAACCGAAGATATCTGGAGCTGAACAATCAAAACTAGAAGCACGAGCATATATTATACAGAGTCCGACAATCGTGGCCTTTAATGCGTGTACGGAGTTGTTAGGAAATATTCGTATGGGCCTATGCTCGAGTACGAGTATAATCCACAAACAAAGCGATCCCACAGCGACTCATGTCAATTTACTTATCATTCTATTTTATACGAAGCTAATCAACGAATCAACGGGCCCCAGTGACTCATGTTTGCACTTAAAAGCAATTTCTTTAAGAACTTATAGATACTAATGTACATATGTACATATATTGGTTGTAATGTTTAAATGATTTTCAGGTTGTACCCAAAGGTTCCGTGCGTGGCTGCTGTGCCACCCGAATTTCGCTGTCATACTGCAGATTCCGCACAGGATCATTTTGTAACATTTTATTCCGTGATTTGGCGTTTCTGTGGCACGTATATGAAGTTTAACCGTTTCTTATAAAAATATTTGGCACTAGTTTATGTAAACTGCTGCTACTGCTACATTGAAGCAGTCGAAATGTAGAACTGATAAGCTATTCGCTCGCAAATATTGATTACCCTCCGATTTCAAAACAAACCCAACGGACCGACCGAGACCGACCAACTCTACCTGCTGAAAACTCTCTTTAACGCTCGACATTCGACACCTCAAAATGTTATCGCGCAAATGTTTTTAGACTGATAAAAGAAATTTTGATTAATTTGTATTGCAGAGAGTTGAAGGGGGTAAACATAGTCCGTTAATACAAATGAGAAGAAGAATGGTAATGGGAGGAAAAAATTAACTTTAACTAGTTTTGAATTGAAGATTCCCAAGCGGTAGAGAAAATTATAATCCACGAACTCGAGATCGAGGACGAGATTGAATTTTTGGTTCCATCGTTTCAGCGTCTCCAAATCTCTTTGCTGTAAATTTTTCATTTTAGTTTTTGGTGAATTTCTGTTTGTCTTTTGCCAGAAGCAACCAATCAAATTTGGAGATTTTGCGCTTAGGTTTTAGCAACAAAAACAATGCAACAGCTGATTGCTACAGAAGAAGAAGCTTACAGCGCGGAAAAGGCGAAAATACTGTTACTGTTTACATTTCAAAATGAGTCAAATATCATTTTTTCATGAAAATTAACGATTATTGTGCAATTTGAAAAGCATATTGAATGTTAATCTTTTAGATTAATAAAACTGCACAAAATGTTACAACTTCTGCCCTTACATTTCCATCCAAATAAAACCAAAAGCAATTTCAAAGTTAAATTTTTATTGATAAAAATATTAAATACACATATCTTTTAATTATGCATTTGTAGTGACCACATTTGACATTATAAATAAACCAAAAACTGTGCATGACATTATTTCAATAACAAATTATATGCGCTTGAAATAATTGCCCCAAAAAGAGCACAACTTTGCGTTAATATTTACTGCATATTGCAGAGTTTTCACATAAAATTAAAGGCACACACATAAAATATAGATATATAACTTCACTTCCCCGGAATTTCATCGCATGACACTTTCTGAGTGTTTAATTATTTGAAAACGTACCATTTCGTACCAGATAGAAAAATTTTTTCTTCGCATGCAAGAAACAAACACTAGTTGTTTCCGTTTAGAATATCCTCCAAATATCTTATCTCTTTTCCTCTCACGTGAACATGGTACCCATTTACAATTTTGACAAATTCCAGCTTCTGGAACGGCTGTAATTCAAGGTACTGCCAGCAAAGAAAAATGAGGGAAAGTGGAATGAATGAAAGTGCAGGGTTGTATTGAGGGTACAAAACTGTGCTAGTAACTTAATAATGAATAATGGGCAGAAAATATTATTCAGTGGCTATGGTTTTAAATGTTGTTATTTTGTTCTTGTTGCGTGTAGCCTATAACGAGTAAGGGACCTATTATTTTTTTTGCTCATCGAAGGAGGGAAGCACTCATCCCTCTAAGAGGTTTGTATTCTCAGGGAGGACCCTTTTTTTTGCTCATCCAACCGAACTCGAAGACGAACTCATTTCTATCCTAAAAAATTTTTATTCTCAAGGTACGAAATTTATGGAAAAGGTACGTTTTGTTTAAAAATGGGATACGTTTTTATTTTGGCCAAGCCAACCCTGACTCATGCATTTCAGCTAGCAAAAAATATAAAGCTTATAAAAACAACGGCATTATTACTTGCGCGAGAAATTGGAAAAACAAAATTTCCCAAAACAGTGAGATAGTAGCATAACACAATGAAATTCAGGAATGGAAAATAAAACTATTTTGAAGCAGCAAAACAAATATAAAAACAACGAAAGAGAGCACAAGGGAATTAGTAAAGTGGTAAGCAACAAAAATGTGTTTTTACAGTTACATACTTGTTTACATTTTTTGTTTAGAGAGCTATATTTAAAAGAGTTAGTGGGTATTATTAAAATGCAAAGGACTAGCGCGGCAAGTAAAATACGATTGAGCGCGAGAGGTTTGCATGTGATTGCCATTGTGCGGGGGTCGATGTGTGACAGGCGGAGCGTGAGCGACCAATGAGAGCCATAACAACGCTGCAAGGCGGACAAATGTTCTGGGAAATGGGAATGTTCTATTTTCAGTTTATCTACAGCGCTTTGAACTACGGGTTTCGTTTCCTTGCGACATATTCACGTTTTGGACGAGTAATTATCTTCAAAAACAAAAAGCAATTTAGGCTAACCTTTGAGCCAACTACGAGTATACCAAAGATAACGACAAATTAACAGGATCGATAAAAATATGACAATTACATTGCAGTCTCTTACAAACAAAACTTCCCAAACATAGGCAAATTCCATAATGTAATTCTCCACACAACGGAATTCACCTTATTCCGCCCCAAGCTCTCGCGCCCACACCTTTCGGGGGTTGATTGTATTAAAATTCGTTGTCGTTTACCCTCTGACATCCAAAAAGGAAAGAAGAAATACTCGACTACGGACGTCAAGAAAATAATCTATACAAATTTGTTAAAACAAACAAATACAAAACGAAAAACAATATATAAAAAAGTAAAAGAACAATACCTAGTTCAAATACGGTTTACGTTTTGTAACGGCAACGTTGAAAACTTTTCACTTACAGCAGCAGATAACCAACACAACGTCATAGTTATTTAACGGGACATGTCTCTGGAAGATCCTTTCTTTGTAGTGAAAGAGTACGTTCAACTCGAGCGCTGTACATTTTCTATTGGTTTTACATTGTTTTTTAAATTTGTAATGTGCGAATTTGAATTGTTTTCTCTGTTTTGTGATTTTGTAGCGAAGTGTTCAAAGCTTTGAATAAAACTCGTGGTCTATACTTGCGTTGGCGTGAATTAGGCGATAACAGCGGCAGTACCGAAATCGAATGGACAACAACTGAGCTGAGAAATGCGCTGCGTAGCATCGAATGGGACCTGGAGGACTTAGAGGACACAATTAATATCCTTTTGCAAAAAACAAACAAAGTCATAAATATTGATATTTCCATGCACTGACTATAAGCTTCCTCCCCCTCCTCGGCGCCGCACTGAAAAGTGAACAATTTGTGGGAAAAATCAATTTGGTTTGTGTGTCGCTGTTTGGCAACATTATTTGATAGTAGTCATAATTTTTGGCAATTAACCTCACATTTTTAACGACTTAGACCGATTTACATAGGCCCATGTTACTGTACCTCAATTTGTTAATTATCATGAATTCTTTATCTTTTGGTTGACCTTAACTTCGTCGTCTGCGTCCCTTTTCCTATTATTACGCATAGTTGAGAAGAATCCGAATAAGTTTCGCATCGACAACAGAGAACTTTCCGGCCGCAGACACTTCATCGACAATACACGCGATGAGGTCAAGCAGATGAAAGAGAAGATGAGCCTGAATCGGAGTAGGGACAGAGATATAACGGCACATCAACCACTGCTCGAAGACGAACACAATCACAACGAAGAGGATCGCTCCCACTTACAGGCAGACTCGAATCTTCACAACCACAATCACCAGCAGCACAATCTCTATAATCACCATCACGCCAGCAACGATAAAACCTACTTGGTGGAGTGCTCGAACAGCTCGAACAACATCTGCAGCGGCAACAACAGTAACGGTAACGGCAACGGCAATTCGCTACTGAATAGCAGCAGTGGCGTAGCCGGCACAATTGCGGGCATGGCGGCAAGACACGGTGGCACAAAGTATTCCAAATTGGAGAATGCGCTCGACAGTCCTGGCCATTATGCTTCCCTGGACAGTCCGGGGCACCATTTTGTGGGCGAGACGGTGTCTGTGCAGCAGCGCATGATGCAGGGGCAGGACGAGCAGCTGGATATGATAAGTGATTCCATCGGAACTTTAAAGACTGTGTCGCGTCACATTGGCGTGGAACTGGATGAGCAGGCTGTGTAAGCAGGAATTGCAGTTTGTATTTTACGTTGACGTTATTCGTTCTGTTTTTGTTTTTTGTTTTCAGTATGCTGGATGATTTTGGTAATGAGTTCGATACAACCGAATCCAAATTGGATTCTACGATGAAAAAAGTTGCCAAAGTTTTGCACATGAATAACGGTAAGTTCATGCCAACCACTAAAGATTTGTTTTAAATAATAAAGTTTTTAATTTCAGATAAACGTCAATGGGCCGCTATTTTAATACTATCAGCACTCTTAATAATTGTGATAATTTTATTTATAATCCTGTAAGCAGCTTATTGTGTATTCAAATTCATAAATAACTAAATGTATAATTTGTTGAATTTACATACCATTTTTTGGTTTTGTATTAGTGTGAAAAGCAGCAGCACAGAAACAAAGCAAATCTTTCCAGATACAACTTTTTTCCAAATTATGTGTTGCCGATTATAGCGATATTTTGACGGTTTAGCCGATTCTTTTTGTCCATGGTTTGGTGCGAGTCAATGTAAAGCTGAGCCGTGTTAAATTTTTTAGCATACAATTTCATACATTTCAGACACGCTTTGCGCACCAAAAGTTCTATTTTAATTTGCAAGTTTTTTTCTGTTTTATTTTTCTTTTACTTTAATTTACTTAAATATTACATAAAATTGTTACCAAAATTGTTTTTGACATGCATATACTAAAACGAAAATATAATGGAAAAATATATATTAGAAATACAAGAAATTGGTCATATAAATCTAGTTCAAATGTCGTATCAAAGTAAAAGTACATACTGTAGATATATGTATATACAATATGCTGGAGGTAAATTATACTATACTAGACCATTTCTTGAAAGCATATATCAGCATAGAAATATTTAATGAATATTATGTAATTAGTTTTTGAATTTTATTGCATAAACAACAGAAAGAAAAATACATCAGTAAGAAAAACAGATGTAGAAGTCATGTACCGAAAATTATTGTGTACTTATACATTTCAATCGATATTATATATAAAAATGCATAAATATATACACACGACTTTTGATTTTTTGTGGTTTTTGAAACCAGTTTCACGCGAAAAAATTAAAGAAAATGTCGAATCTTCAAATACTGTAATTGATCGAGATAGCAGAAAACTAATTTAATTGATAGAACATTTCTAACAATTGAATATTCAATACCCAGAATAGAATAGAAATAGGAAAACTTTTGGAAACTCATTGTCATTGTTGAGCACCCTTAAATTATACAGAAAACATAGAAACTACGATAGCTGCAAGCAAATAAAACATAGAAACAATAGAAACATAGAAACTACGATAGCTGCAAGCAAATAAAACATAGAAACTACGATAGCTGCAAGCAAATAAAACATAGAAGACAGTCTGCATTCGCACCGATAATAAGGGGAAAAAATGGTTAATAGCGCTGTGGAAAATTATAATCTTTTTAAATGCAATTTTACATCCCTTGATTACTCATATTATATTTAACTTTATGTACCGTTTCAAACATCTTGCCGAGCAATTTGCGTCCTGGTGTACATTCCCATTGAATTTCCAGCTTTTGGAAAGTTTAAGGTTTTTGTTATTGTTTTCAAATTACATTTCGTTCATTTTGAATTGTATGTTACATTTGCGCTAAATACTTGATTTAAAGGTAAGGAATAAGGAACAAAGTTTCATATACATACTTATCTGAATATATCCATATTATAATAATATAATTTTGTAAAAAAAATTAAACAAAATCGATTTTGTTTTTGAGCAGTCGCACTCTCAGGACTGTCGCCTTGGTTCCACTTCGGTTGGGCGGAATATGTGTAATATTGAGAAGCCTCTCAAAAGTTTCTCTCTTCGCAGGTCAGATTTCTGTCCAACGCTGCATACTCGAAGTACAGCGCTACAGGTCAAAGTTCAAGGAATCTGTAGACGCGTTTTGCGAGGAAGCTATAGTGCGACGTGAGCTAGCCGAAAATTGTTGTTCCTACAACGAAAACTATGAACCTCAAGGGTTTGCATTCTTGGGCGTTGAAAACGCTGGAGGATCATCGAAAGGATAAACGCAGCCCAAGCTACTCGCTGGAGGAATTCGAGCAAGCACGCACGCATGATGATCTCTGGAATTGCAGTTGAAAGTAGAGGGTAAAATGCATGGCTTCCTTCGTATGTATTGGGCCAAGAAAATACTCGAGTGCGACGCCGGAGGAGGCGTTAGAATACGCTATACTGATGAATGACAAATACAGCTTGGATGGACGCGATCCAAATGGTTATGTCGGTACGTGGAAACAGGTCAGAGTAGCGTTTGCAAGGTTTCATGCTGTCATTTTCAGGCTGCATGTGGTCTATTGGCGGCGTGCACGATCAAGGCTGGGCCGAGCGGCCGATTTTCGGAAAGGTTCGCTATATGAACTATCAAGGTTTCAAGTTATGGCGGAAAGGTGTATGCCAAAAAATGAAAGGGAGCCCTTTTCTGCACTTACGAATAGTCATACTTCAAGATAAACATAAGTATAAAAACATTTCTAATTGCAAGAAACCGTTGCTAGTTTAAACAGAGAGCAAGTGTAAAAGTATTTTCATCTTTATAGTGTAACCCTGGTGGTTTCGGGGACTAGAGTTGAAAATTTGTGGTTTAAAGAATGGAACTATCTCCCAACGCTGAACCTGTGGACAAGAAACCAACATTAACAGCGGACGGATTAATCCAGACGACGCCCACGGAACAGCGAGCAACGCCCACCTCAAGCACCGGTGGTAGTTTGACAGTCGAACAGCTAGACATTGAAATTCTGCCAGTCATTTACGACATAATTCGATGGTAAGTGCATTGCCGTTGTATTTTGTTATTTACTTTGTTTTTCAATGCATCGTTTTCTTTGTTTGTTTTGTTTTTGGCTCATTGCAGTTCACAGAGCTTAGTGAGAAAGGAAATCAAGTCCAAATTTTACTGTCATTATGTAATAGAAAGAATAGTTTTTATTCGGACTGACTTGCCTGTGACTGACTGTGAAACGTAGGACAGACTTTACCATTAATGCTTCTATTTCGAGTAATTAGTCGTTTAGAAATTATTATAATTCACATTAAAAGTCACTGATGAGATTTTCTGGCAAAAACCGAAATAGCTATATGACCTGCCCATGTGAGCAATAATTCTAATTCTTTGTTGTTGTACACTTAAAATTGCTTTGTTTCAGAACAGAAATAGACAACTAAGTATTTTCATTTCTCTTTGGCAAGTCAGTCCGAATAAAAACTATTCTTTCTAACATTCAAGCTGCCGAATAAACATAAACTTGTATAATGTCATTATGTAATTTTAGAAATCAAATTTTTCGTAATTTTTCAGCGTGGAGAAGGACCCTCTTGATAACACAACAAAGCAGCGAGAATCGCAGGAGTGTAGTCAAAAGGTGCGTTCTACTCTGTTCAGATATGCATTATAACAGCATTGTATATAAAAATTTTTTTAGATTCTAGAACTGCAGAAACGTTTTGAATCCGCTCGTGTGCAAATCAAAAAGTTGCCCGGTATTGACTACAACAAAGAGGAACAGCTTTAGAAACTGGAACTGCTACGCAAACAGTTGAAACTGAAGCAGCAGCTGATACGAAAATATAAAGACACACAGTTTTAGTGACCCGCTGCTAACACACAATGGTTTTACGGTTTTTCATGCGATATTTGGCCAATAACGAGCAGCTGATCCAGCGCATGGCCGAAAACTATTCAAATTTAAAACTTTGATTTGGGGAATAATGAAACTCCTTAAATATAACTCTTTATTAGGGGACTGTGATAAAAGGAATTGGCATCGTGGCAAAATTCAACTATTCTTCCTGTGTACTCTTTTTGCAGCGATGATCATATTGGACATTAGGTCTGTTGGGGATGTGATTTGTTGGCTATTGCTGCCAGTTTGCCTGGATTTCATGGCACTGCCGGAAGTGCTCATTTTCTGTCAGTCTCGCCAGGAACCAATTAGTTGGTTCGTTGCTCTCTGTTTGGGTGCACTGTTAATTTTAACATTTGGATTGGTTCCTGCAAACTTTTCCTGTTAATTTTAACATTTGGATTGGTTCCTGCAAACTTTTGCTGTTAATTTTGACATTTGGATTGGTTCCTGCAAACTTTTGCTGGTAATTTTGACATTTGGATTGGTTCCTGCAAATATTTGCTGTTAATTTTGACATTTGGATTGGTTCCTGCAAATATTTGCTTTCTTTCAATTTTTAAATTCAATTTTATCATTCAAATTGCTTTCTTTCAATTTTCTGTCGCTTCGCAATCCGTTTCAATCGCGAGTATATCCGAATCTGTGCTCCACTTAAGACTAACAATGCGTTCCTGCGCTAAGTCAAATGGCAGCACAATCTCACGATGACGCAGCCCATTCTTCTCAAACAACGCCACAGTGCTTTTGTTGGGCAGTCTTTGTGGAACGGCAATCCAAGTGCCAGAGGTCCGCCAAGCAATGACCGGTTGCAAATCGTTCATCTGTTCTGAGGTGTATACGAGCTTGTCCTCTTTGTCGAATACTTTGTTCGCTTACGAATGACACTGCGAAGAAGGCACCATCCGCACGCCAAGTTAACTCAATCTGTTGTGGCAGCTGCTCTATATTTTCGGGTGCGTGAAAATCTGTCTTTCGCTTTGCTGCTGTCTTACCCTCGGAGCCGTGAAATTGTGTCTCCTTCTTGCCCCAGCCCACATATAGTTTAATGATATAATGCTCAATTTGTTATTAAAAATGTCGATACAAAAAAAGAAATTGACTGAACAAATTTTATTTTTATATGCAAATGAAGATTTTTTTACATTTTACAATCAGCCGCGGCAATTTATTCCGTATCCTCGCTCTGCTGTAGAATTTTTTCAATTTCATCCACACTCAAAACGGTGAATTCAGGCTTATCCTTCGAGACCACACCAACCTCAATGGCGTTTGCTTTGAACTCTACCGCTAAAACATGGGACAAGCAATTGATGGCCATTTTGATAGCCTTCTCCTCCGACAAATTTGCTTTGTAATGCTTTTCGAAGTAACTGTTTGCATCGACTTGCTTAACACCTACAGCTACAGCACGAAAGCCGCAGTAATAGCCAGCTGGATCCGTCTTATAGACAGAAGCGCCATTCTCGTCATCATATGCAATAAGAGTCATGCCTGAAAGTTGAGGTAATCAGCAAGTCGTATAATTGGCAAAAGTAAATTTGTACTTACTACAACCCAACGGACGCATCTCGGCGTTCTGCGTGTAAACCTGATTGATGTCTGCCATGCGGCGACAAAGCACATCCATTGGCATATCGTATCCGTGTTTGTAGCGCCAGTTAGCAGCTTCATAGCGAGCCTTCTGCACTTGCGAACGACTATCGGCTGCAAAAAGTCAAAAATCCGTTTATACTGCTGGCTGATGTTAAAACAGGCGAGTCCCTCGAACACTTACCAATGCGGCCAGTCATACCGCATCCTATATTCTTTGTAATTCTAAACATATGAGTTACGGTGCTCGGATCTATCAGTTTCTCCGTGACCTTTTTCTGCGTGACAACAACAGCACAATCACCACTCTTTAATGCCACGGAAGTAATGCCGTATTGGTTGATGGCCTTAAAAGCATACTCTACAAAATGTGAACAGAAAAAGCCAGTCAATTTCCCAAGAATATTCAAGTGGTTTTCTTTACACTTACCAACTTGGTACAATCGTCCTTCCGGCGAGAAAATAGTAATGTGTCTATCAAAACCAGCTGAACTTCCGCGTGACATTGTCTCCTTTTTCTATTTTCCTCTTTCTCACAAACTACAAAACTGGGTTGAAATAACGTATTTTTACTTTATTTGCACTTTTTCCAGACAAATTTTTATTAGCTTCTTTTCAAAAACGCTATTAATTGCACGCCGCAAATTGTTGAGATGATGATTTGAAACAATTCCAGAGTGCAGAAAACAAATAGTCATTCCGCTGTCATGAATGTCAAAAATGTTGGAAGCGAGCTCTGTTAATTCCACTGGAATTAGTGGTAAAAATTCTTATTAATTGCAGAGTTGCTTAGGTTGAGTTTAAAAAAGTAGTATTTAAAAACTAACAAATACTACTAATTCCAAATTTCATAATTAAATAAATACATTCAGTAGCTAACAACAAAGACTATACATTCTGTAACTAAGGCAACAAATTTGAACAAATTTGTGTGTGTAATCTGCTTATATCAGCCGTTTAATAATTTAATAACGTTTCACACTCGACTTGGTATTTTTAGGGTTCCGTTCCCTAAGAGGAAAAAATCGGAAAAGTTACGTCCGTAGATCCCAAAAATGTTTTTTTTATAGTTTTAGGTGAATTGTTTTAAAGATAGAGGTAAAAATGTCGAAAAATTTATGGTCAGACGGGCAAGGAGAAGCGCTGCTGTTTAACAGAAAACCAGAAAACCAATATCAAGGAAAGGTTAGACGGGCAAGAGAAATTAACTTCGAACGCTTAAAGGATCAGTTGGTATTGACGTATCGTATTTTTCGTATTGCAGACAAAACCTACTTTACCCGAGCTCTATACATGCGTTCGCTGTAGGTATCTCTGAGATATTTGCGCAATACGCAATAATAAGCTACGCCAATACTAACTGAGCCTTAAGGGAGTACATAGTTCTGGTACGGAACCCGATGTGCGCGAGCCCGACTCGTACTTCACTGCTCTTTTTTGGATTTTCGGCTCATCTCTCTTAGCGTTTTTAGTCCAATAATCTGTTTTGCTTAGTGTTTTTGGCCTAGTGCTTATCAGATAGCTACTTGAACGTTGAACTGCCTAGTCCCCCTCATCAATGAAATGTATCGTCTGATAAACAATATACGTTTCCAGCTACTCTTTAGATTAAATCGTTTAGATGCAAGCGTTAGGTCAATAGATAGACGCGAAAATGGAAAACACTGGGTAAGAGAAATAAAATATGTACATACTTATATACGTTTAAGGAAAACAATAGATTTGAAATTGCAGCAAATTGAAGGGCAAAACGGTTTTCATAACCGGAGGATCACGAGGCATTGGCAAAGCGATTGCCCTAAAAGTAGCCCGCGACGGAGCAAACGTTGTGATTGCAGCGCAAAACGGCCGAGCCACATCCAAAACTGCCGGGTACAATCTACACTGCAGCCAAAGAAGGTAAAAATCAAAGGATATGTAAAAACTTGTAAACATATTCCAAGGAGTAAAGTGCACTGGCGCTTCCAGTAGAATCTCTAAGATGCGTAATGATATCATAGTAACATTTTATCAAATTCAGTGGAAGAAGCTGGCGGCAGAGCGTTGCCACTCGTTGTCGATGTACGCGATGAGCAGCAAGTGAGGAAAGCGGTCCAAGCTGCTATCGATAAATTTGGTGGTATTGACATAGTGGTGAATAATGCCAGTGCAATATCGCCGACTGCCACCTTGGACACCGAGATGAAACGATATGATTTAATGCACAACATCAATACAAGAGGCACTTTTTTGGTGTAAGTTTGTGTTGGATTTCCTTTTAAAACGCATTTCAAATCATATCGGAATTTGATTTTTTTATTGAGGGTCAAATTGTTTGCTTGCAGGTCGAAGGAATGTCTGCCCTACTTGTTAAAGAGTGACCACGCCCACATTCTGAATATTTCGCCACCTTTAAATATGGTGCCCCGTTGGTTCGGCGGCCATGTTGCGTATACAATGGCAAAATACGGAATGTCAATGTGTGTTCTGGGCATGGCGGAAGAATTCAAATATAAGAATGTGTCCGTAAATGCTTTGTGGCCCCGTGCCCCGTACAACGATTCAAACCGCAGCTATTGATATGCTGAGTGGACCCGATAGCTTTAAATATGCTCGTAAAACTGATATTATGGCTGATGCCGGATGCCGCTTACTCGATTTTCTTGAAGAATCCTACACAGACTACGGGCAATTTCTTTATAGATGAAGAAGTTATTTTAGATGCTGGTATTAAGGACTTGAAACAATATGCATGTGTACCTGAAAATGCGGACTGTTTAACTACTGACTTTTTCTTGGATGAAAAATATTATTCAAAATTATAAGTATACATTTTAAAAATGCCAAATCGATAGTATGCTAACTATTGAGTTTGTAAAGAAAATATATCTCTATACTATATCATATGTTTTCTTGTGCTCATCACATAAACGAATATTTTATGTTTATGGATACGATTTTTGATCCTAAAATTAAGAAAAGAAATTTGAACAAAAATGGCTACTTTCAAAGTCAACGCCAACCCTATACAATACCATAATGATTAAAAATTCAGATATCAAATTAAGGAAAGACAAAAAGCCAAAGATCAAAATGGATATACAAATTGGAAAATTTTATTAAATATGCCGCTTGATCCGAATTTCAATACATACAAAGAATGTCATTCACGTCTCCATTTATAAAAACTTTTAGAGAATGAAACGAAAAAGTCGAAGATAAGGTCAAGATCGACGAAGTCGGCTCAAGTTTAAGTTGAATTAGCCATCCCTAACCGACGCCGACGTATTATTTTAAATGTACGTATACGTTTTTTACTAACACACACTAAAAACTTGATGGCTCAAAAAACTTGACAGACGGTTTTCAGTTTTTCGGTCAGTGTTTTTGGTGAATTTCTGGAATTTTCAGTTTTTTATTATTTATCTGCATATTTTTTGAGCATTACTTCTTTTTGCTTTGTCCCGCTGTCCCACAGAAAATCTGCTTGGAAGGAGGAGCAAGTGGAATTATAGAATTACAAGTGAAGTGCAATAATTTGCTGGGGATGCTTCAAAACGAAGTAGAAACATTAAAAAGTCAGCTCGCAGTGGCTCGCAACGAGATAAATAAATTGAGGTGAGTGCAGCAAAGAATGTTGAAAATAAATTCTACAAAGTGAAATAGGATGTTTTTTGTTTGTTTCGATGGGAATCTTCAAAGATACTGCTAGCCCCTATGCACGATTCACATTTCTCCTCCTTGTGCCTACGTACTAACCTCTTGGACTCAGTCCGGTTTTCCCTGCGGTACCACAGGCAGTCCTTGCTGGTTTCGTCTGTTAATTTATGCAGTAGTTTGCATGTTTTCTTATATTTTGATAGCTTCATGCCATTTATGACCGACCTGGATGGAGAATGGAGGAGGGTCCAGGTTCGGTTCGACGAGGTCCAGAAGTCTGCTGGTCTCAACTGCCGACTATAACAGAATTTTGTTGGCTGCTCTGATTGGTGTCAGTATATACATCAAGGGGGGAGGGGATGTGTGGATGTGTCTATTTGTCTATTGCTAAATGGCAGGGGTACACGTTCACATGTTCAGTTTCTTAAGTGCTAATAAGTTAATAAAGATTAATCGCAGAGAAAAAAGAAAGTTACGAATCAACTTTTTATAGGCAGCAAGTCCAAGCATTGAGGCATGTGCAACGCAAAGACATCGATGAAGTCAGCAAAGTCTTACGAGAATTTCGCTGTGAGAACTGTCGTAATAGTAATGAACAGGCCCCGCCAACTCAACTGCTTGGAACACTACAGGTAGAGGCGGTATTCCGGTATTCTGCTCAGACAGAACTTATATTGGTATATTGGTTCGTTTCTTTATAGGATTGTAATGGAGATGCCGGATGTATAAAGTTACGCCCCATTGGTGTAATACGCACTGCTTTTCCTGAAAAACGTGCTGTTCCCCGGCAAGCCAGTGTTGGTGGTCGACTGGGTGGTGTGGTTGAGTTGAACGCAGAATTTTTTACAAACCCGGAACACGCATTGGAAAATTTGGAAGAGTATTCCCATATATGGATAATTTATCATTTTCACAAAAATAATTCGCACCCAAAGGCGAAAGTTGCACCACCACGGCTGGGTGGCGAACGTGTAGGCGTATTTTCCACTCGTTCACCGCATCGTCCCTGTCCCATAGGGTTGTCGTTGGTAGAAATCGATAAGATAGAAGGTGCAACTATTTCGTTTTTTGGTATTGATATGGTGAATGATACTCCAGTTCTGGATATTAAACCCTACATACCCTTCTACGATGCGCCGATGCCTGTGAACTCAGGTTAGTTAACGATAATTTTTTTCATATAATTGCTTATACAATGCTTTTAAGGTCGCATATCAATTGGTCCCATGGATACTGCAGATTTCTACGATTCTCGGCAAGAGCCAGATGGAGAAGAGTCCGAATTAGAAATGCTCGGCGCAGTTGCTCCGAGTAGTAGTAGTGGGAACAATGATATTGGCGGTGATGCGGATGGACAGAGTAATGAGAATATACCAAACCTGCCAAAATTTGCCCCGCCGAATGCTGTTAAAGTACCGAATTGGGTTTTGGCTAGCCACAGGCTTGCAGTGTTCTTCAACGAACGCGCTGAGACTCAGTTACGAGAGCTGCAAGTTCACAGACAGGCCATTATTGACATTTTAGAAGAAGACCCACGTTCCGTTTATTTGCGTACTAAACACGGTTCACAGATATTCACATTTCAACTAAGCGAGGTAACATGCTTCGCATTTTATTAACATGCTTCGCATTTTATTAACATGCTTCACATTTTATAAACATGTTCTTATTATTCTTCTACAGGTGACCGTCATCTGTAAATTCGACGATAAGGCAGGCAAAGTAACTGTGGTGCAAATAAGACGGACTGAGAACGTACAGGATGATGATGTGAATGTGACAGATCAGTAATATTTCTATCTAATCCAGTGGAATATAGGTTAAAAAAATATCACAAGTGAATGTGAGATAGAAAGCTTGTGTGATGCACACCCTTAAAATATCTTTAAAAGAAATTATTTTTTATTTCTATACTTACCGACAAAAGGCATAAAAAATATTTTAGCATACATATTTATATTTATTTAATTTCAAGAGCTGCTATATGCTAAGGTAATCTTTATCAATATAATATGAATACACGCTAACACCCTAGCTAAAATAGACCTAAGACAGTTATTCGATCACAAATTATACGATGTTTCGTCTCCTAGTAAAATTGCTTTATGTTGTTTAAGATATTTTTCCGGTAAGGTATCGCGTAAATCTAGTTAATTTAAGTGGAAACTACTTAAAACATTATAAACAACAATAAACAGGGTTGAACATACAGTAAGATACACAGAAAAGTCATCAACATCAATAATTCATCAATTCTCGAGAATGCTTGAGAAATAAATATTATAAATTTTAATTTTTAAAGGAACTCGAATTATTTTGCTTGTGTTAAAAAATGTATTAAATATAATAAGCACTTTGCAAAAATAGCAGAAATAAACATATTTTTAAGAGATTTAAAATAAATACATATACATATTTAACTAATATACATTTGTAATAAATAATAATGTTTAAAACAAAATCATTGCTTGATTTTTTACTGAACAAATAGTAGCTGGCGTCTCCCATTGAGTAGGGCGACATCTACTAGCAACGTCCCAGGATTTCGGAACTGAAATGAGAATAGCTTTAATTCATGTCCTGAGGCTGAAACCGACTGACAGACAGACAGAAAAACAAACAGACGAAGGGATGAAGATATCGGTAAATAATCTTCTGCTTCTCTCTTCTTTGTAGATATACAGGAGTCGCCATAAAAGAGAATGTGCACGCTCACTTGGAACGAATATCTTAATGAAGCTGAGGATTTTCTTAGAATATCACAGAGCTTGAACGACACTTGGAGCCTTAAAAAAGAGGTGTGACTGTTAGTGTTTGTAGCAGCCAAAATACAAATTAAATTCTAAAACAATTCCAGAACGATAATGAGGGCGGTTGCTTTCTCGTGTACAAACAAAAAATTGCCTTTACTCCAACTGAGCCCAGCGATAACTTAGCAGCGCACCTGGCGAGTGTCGAGGAGCAATTCGTATCAAATATTGAGTTGGAGGCTACAGCGAGTAGACTTGAACCGCAAGATATGCTACAGATGGAGTACCACATTATGTATAGTATTTCATATCAAGTTCCAGTGATGTACTTTCATGCGCACAACCGAGGTTTGCATTTCATATTTATATAAAAAGCGATTTCTGATGAAAACTAAACATATTTGCAGACGGTCGTCCGCTTAACCTGGAGGATGCTTGGCGCATATTTTTTCGTGGCCACGACAAGGGAAACGACATCGAACACAGTCGTGCGGACATGCTGTCGATCTTAACACAAATGGAGCATCCTGTTTTGTTCAAGCCGTTTCTGACTCTGCATCCTTGCCGCACAGCCGAGTTGCTGACACAAGCGGGTGTCAGCCGTAATCGCGTGCTGACCTTCATCAGTCTAATGGGCCCCTATGTGCATTTGAACTTGCGCAATGAGTACGGCCTGCACATCGCAGAGTAACAGCACAACTAAATAAATACACGCGAACAAGCGTTTAAAATAACTTATATTTATTTCATATATTTCTAATCAATTTCAATAATGTACAACGAAATTTGGTATTTTGATTTTGTTTACAATACATACAACTAATTATACATGAGAGTATTTGTCCTCTGAAAGTTCTAACAAGGAATTGAAACGTTAATTGCCCTGAAGCTAAGTAAAATCGTAATGCTGATAAAGTAAATGAAGCTTTGGTACTATAAATTTTGTAGTTCGAAAATACATGCTTTAAAGTTTTGCTATTTACTTAATGCAAACACTAACCAACAAAATCTCAGCTATATGGAAATTGTTTATCAATTAAATCCATGTTAATTACACTGTCGCGGGCATGTATATATTTGATAAACATATGCTTTGTACAGCTATTTGCTTATTTGCTGCTCTAGAAACAAACACAGTACTTATATTCTTATAAGCTTTTGCATTCTCAGCGAAATAAATTGTTATTTTTTCTATAGTACAAGTTTTTTAAACTACTTTCGCAATCCTTAGCTAGGCGGCACATTTGAATTCTCACTTACTTCCCGAAATGCTGCATTAATTGGTATATATTTACTTGTATGCAGCACACTTTTTGTAAATGGATTTTAGGCTTCAGAGGTAATACGCAAGAGTAATATTTATAAAAATGGCCTCTGTTCTAAAATCCGATTCGCAAACGGAATTGAAATCCTACTTGAATCATAAAGTTGTGCAACATATCCATCAGAATCGCTGTTTCCAAAGTGGAATTGAAATCGTAATTGACTTTAGTTCCTTACGGAATCAGTTTACAGAACAGGGGCGAGTATATTATTTTTGAATCTATTGAAATGCAATGTTTTTATTTGTTGCCTGTGCACAACTTTAAACGCAGTAAAAAGTATGAAGTAATATAAATCTGAGACATTTTAAGCTGCTTTTCGAAAATGCTGGATTGCATTTTCAATATCGATACATTGGTAATGTTTTCTAGAGAGAAATTGAAAAGTCTAGCGCTTTTAAAAAATTTTGTATTGAATTTTAAATGTAATATTTGATAAACTACTCGAATGATCTTTTCTTTATTGTACCTATTTGGTTTTACTTAATTTTTGTAGCAAGTGGTCAACCTATAAAATATTTGAAGCGCCGATAATTTTGTAAGACCATAACATTTCTAACAAATTTGATATTTTTTTCGTGCTTTTGTGTCTATGTACGTTGAATAATTTAGAAAAAAAGTGCATAATTTTGAAACCCGCCCATGATTTACAAAATCATATGTGCGAATTTGATATGTTCAATAATTTTGTATAAAAGCACATTTCTGTGCGCCTGCTTCTAATATTCCTATTTATATAGATACTTTTTTGTTGTTGATTTTTTCCTTTGACTGTTTGTAGCATTTCTAACAAAAATGTGGAGGTTGGAGTGGAAATCTTGAGGAACCAAGAAAAATCTGACCAACAAGACCTTTGATGGAAGCGGTTTAGTTCGATATCTCCAAATAAAGAGTGGTTTCAGTTGGCTAAAATCCGGCATGAGGTAAAGATTTCCTTTTCCTATTAAAAAAATACATTAATACATGCAAATACATACTATATCGGTGTGAGTTCACATTTTCTAATAAATTTATTGTTTCTTGAAATCCAAATATTATTTAAGCTCACAACGAAATAAAAGCTATTTAATTATATTAACCAAGGTATGCTGCTATCGATTCCGATTCGAATCGGTTGGGGTAGCGCGGGATGCCAAACATTGGATCTCGAGTCATATACAATGTGTAACATTGTTACAGTTGGTCTCCTCTTTTGATATCATAACTTTCTAGAATTTATGTACATTTCCAATGTGCATCAAATTTTTTATATCTTTTGCAGTGATTACTTTCCCTAATTGTCGCCTAATACATCTAACAAGCTTAAGAAAAGCTGAGATATTTCTGTGGTCATATGCAATAACGACTTAAGTCGAAAACAACTGTTTCGAGAAAATGCAATTCGAAATTTGAAATGCACATAAGTGCATGTGTTTTTTTTAAATAACTTTTTTCTGAGATGGGTACAGATACCGGGGTTTGAACAAAATATGCGCATCAACGTCAGGAATACAGTGGTACCGTCAACTCAATTTCGTCTTAAGTCGACTTAAGTCGTTATTGCTTTTGACCACAGATTTGTCGTTGACACTGATACTCTGGATTTTGGTAGGTAATTGTAGGTAGGATAGTGTAGTGTAGCTATGTATGTACATGTGGACATTTTACCAAAAGCAGCTTCTGGTTCCATTAAAATAACATATTGGCTGTCAATTGGTTTTTTATTTGATAGAGATTTTCTGTTTTGAATTTTAATTCTTTGGGGGAATTATTTTGTATTGAAGTGTACAGTTTTCTAACATCGGCTAGACCTTTTTATAAATTAGCTAATTCTTGAAGACATGGCGCTCGATACACATATACATTTTGTAATCGTAGCTATTGTACACTATAGTTACTACAATGAAATATTTTCAAATATATATTTTCCTTTTTTAAATATTGTTTGTTTTTGTTGTGGTACAATGTATTCGCTATTATATATTTATTATATATATATATATATAGTTATAATTAATGTTAACTCCTACTGTGGTGTTCTACTTCATAGCACGCATTCGCGCATGCGTATGAAATATTTTTGAAAAATTTTCGTTTTCAAATAAATTTAAATAACGTAATATATGCAATCGTACATTTACATGCATTTACAGGCTTTATGCAGAAGTATGTGTGTATTTTTAGAGAAAATTACTAAAAATATTCATAAGGTAAAGCATATACATACATATATAAATATTGGAAAATAAATTTCATTAATTATTAATATTTTTTACATGTAATATGTATGTATGTATATCTCAAATTGTATTTAAATAACAACAGATTTGATCTGTATGCAATAAAAAATGTGTCTTCTACAACAAAACACATAACATTACGCTACAATGAAGTATTTTTAGATTTCTTTTGCACTCATATTTACATATATGTAGTATATTTTCACAAGCTATATCTGCATACTACTAATAGCTACACTATTTTACACATCAACTAAATAAATTTTGTTGTTGACGTTATTTTTCAAAATATGTATATAAGTATATTTATTTTAGCGTACTTTGTTCGAATAAATATTTTATATATATGTATATATATTGTACATGTAATTTGTCAGCTTCTAGCTTTTTAAACAGCCTGTCAAGCGACCATTTACACATAATACCCACAATCATATAATATGCATTAACACACTTACGAACTTTTTAAGCTCCTCTGCATGTGTTTTCTCTTGTTTGCTTAGTTTTCTCTTCTCTTTTGTTATTTATTTAAAGCTGCACCATTTTCTGATATAATTCTGTGGTTTTTATATCCTTATTTACAATTCTTCGTTTGCTTTCTTCTTGGGCATACTCAGCAAAGTATTGCCGGACGGTAAAGTATGAGCGAAATATGTAGACATATGCAAGTGCGAAAGGAAGAAATGGTGAGGGAAGAGGCACCAAAAGGGAAATCTTTAGCTAAAAGCGATCTATACATTTAAAAGAAACTTTACAAAATTTGTACTGGGAAACGCCAAAAGCCCGTTAGGCCTCTGGGAACCAGCTTCAAAATAGAATTGAAGTAGTGTATGTAAATGAATCTCTCCAGATAAGTGGACTCGCTATCAGAAGAAGTTTACTGCATTTTCGGATTATTTACAGATTACAACTCTTTTGTCTCGTCATTTGTTTTCGACTAAATTAGTTTGAGATACAAAATGCGTCAATTAAATAGATTGTACAGGGAACTGGGTGACTGTTGACACATCTTAATCGGAGACTTTCTCTCACGCGAACACTTTCTAAAGATGGAAACAGTTTCTTCGGATTTCTTTCGGTCTCTCATAAATTGCTGGCATAGATTCCTTCTCATTTTCCGCAAATCTTCGGCTCAGGCGCTAAATACAAGTGTCATAAGTATCAAATCAAAGTTACGTAATTTTCCAAGCTGCTTCTGAAGTGCTCAAGCCTCGGCAAACGCACACCAAGCGACGGATGAGTATATGACTTATATTTTTATATTTTGGTCTCGTATTACATACATGGACATTGTATATGGGGTCCGTTATAGTTGACGGCAACTAAATTAAAATGCATTAGCTTTTTACACACAAAAACAATATTTATAAATCCAAAATGCAATACGAAAACGTGTGTGTATATGCGCGTGAGTGTGTGTTAAATAAAGTCATCAAGCTGCACAGCACTTAAAGTTTATAGCTTACACATGACAACAATAACAAAGCGCAACCATTCGAAGTCACTATTATATATGTACATATAATATGCTAAATATTTTGATAGTTCACTCTAAATTAATACATACAAAAATGAGAATTAAAATAGTTTGTTGTTTCAGTTTTTGTTGTTGCTGTTGTTGTTCTGTTTTAGCCTTGTCGCTAGTAGTAGTTGCATTTAATTTAATTTTTAAAGCTATTCTATGTATTGGACGGTGGTTTCTTTGTGTTGGTGTCGCTCCTGTGCCACTATGGAACTAGTGGACGCGCTGCGCCGAAATCAGCTGCACAGCAAACTGAAGAAGCCTCTACCCCGCTCGGAACGCGGCGCCATTAGCATAGGAACTTGATTCTTGTGAGTAACTTTTATCTGAATAAAAATAGATGAACAGCAACAGATTTTTGTAGTAAGTTGTACATCTTATTGTTTGTTTTGTAGAAAAAAGTAAAAATTTGTAAATTCTAAGCGTTGAGCCCTTTGGTTGAAAAGGTTCAAAGAGCGATATGAAAAATCGTCGCCCTTGAAGTCGGTTTGTCGCAATTTAATATCCCACATCGATACTTCCGCGGCGAAGCACTTTCTTTAATTGGAATGGTGGAACAGTATCTCATAGTGTATGCAGTCAAAGAACAGCAGGGAAATCCATGCACCCTGAACATGCAACCCCTAAAATTGCATAATTACCGTGCACGGCATCTGCATCCAGGGTTCCCCATCGATTTGCATAGGAAACGTTTTCTTGGTTTTGATAATGACGTCACTGCATTGCGCCAGGCGACGTCCGGAGGCGCGCAGACCTGTGCGTACTTGACCCATGTGCAGGCAGTTCTCTAGACCGATCACTTCGATGCGGCGATCGCCAAAATCTGAAAAAATCATTCCAATTGGCTTAAGAGTTTCCTCTTGTTAGCTGCTCTTAGCGACCCATACCTTGAATGGCCACTGACAGATCCACCGAATTGAAACTGGTCGCAGACAGCTCCTTGTCGGAGGCTTTCAATTTCTTGCCCTTTCGAAATGGTCCTGCACTTTTGCGCATACGCTTCTGCGACAAGTGCTCGCCCCACAAGTTGGAGCCGCCATGCGTGTAGGGAATGTTCAGCAAGGCGACACCTTGCAGATGCGGCCCATTCGCCAAATCCAGAGAGATGCCATCGCACTAAGCAACGAGAGTGGGGGAGAGAAATAGTGTGGTTGTGGCAAGTATTAGCAAACACGTGGCGCAGTTGTCATGTCGAAGTAAAAGCGTACAAAGGAGATGGGTCAAGAATAGGAACAGGGCCAAAAGGGAATGGCACTGCTTCTGTGGCGGCCACCTTCAAATTTGCTGTCAATCGGTTGCATCCATAAGGTCAAACTGAAATTGAGGGGTCAGATAGATGCGGAAAGAAAGCTGCCGTTATGTCATGTTGTTTTTTTATGTGGCCGTGTCAATTGCTGTTGGCTGTCAGACAGACAAAGCGCAGGCAACAGGCTGAGTGAGAAATAAGGCTGATTGGGGACGGTTTTGGTAGAGCTTAACGGTAGTGGAAGGCACTCAAATTAGAATCGAAGGCGTGACAGAAAGACTTTTCATGTAGGCGCGACTAAACTTAATCCTCTACTACATACAATTTGATAACAGTTTTGTTTGTAAATTAAACTGGCATATTTGAATACACTCATGCTAAATCAGGCTAAATATTTTATTTAACTGGTTAAGCTTAATATGATTTCGTATGCAACAGAGGGTTAAGTTGTGAAAGCTTTCTTAAGCTGTGCGCAATAATTGAGTTGAATGGAAAATGCAATTATAGAATAATGCCAAGTGGCGATAACACGCCCAAGGTGAGCAGCGCAAGGAAGCACACCCATTTGAAGTCTACATCCTAGTTTAGAAATAATTTTATTGCCTCTGGCTTTCAAAGGAAATGCAAACACACGAACAGAAGATAAAACGCCCCGATGCCGTGACAAAATTCGTGAATATTAAACATTTACGTGCTCAATTGGTGGAATCCGCAAAGATTTGGGCTTTCAATAAAGATGGCGCACAAGCAGGGGAATTTATAAATTATGCTGCGGCATGAATCCCTGGCCTTGTTGATTGGCGAGCAGGGGGAAGAGAGAGATGGGGCAAGTGGGCTAGTGCATGGATCAAAAGACTCAGGCGACAAAGGACATGCAGGACGAGCATATGTAAGTGGGGCGCACAGGGTGTCAGTCTGTTGGCGAGCGGAGTGGAGCGAGAAAGCAACGCAGCTAACGCTACTTGGCATATTTGATGTGTTGTCTCTGATGGGGACACGTTTTCGTACTTACCACAATTTCGATGTGTTCATGAAGGTTCTTGCAGGAGGCGGCAAATGTCTCCGAAGTGGCGTACTCGAAATACCACAGTTTGTTCTTCATGCGGCTGTTGAATTTGTGCGGGTTCTTTTCACGCTCCAAGTGGAATTTCACACAAATTGCAGCATCCTGCAATATATATACATATGTATATCCATTTATTATTCAGTATTGACCAAATTGCTTATGAAGCTTGCTATTTATTGCCATCAGCCTAGTTTTCGTGCTAGAAGTATTTTTGCTGTGTAAGGAGTGCACATTTTAGGGGAACAGTGCCTAATACGCAACGTATAAGAAGTCAGTATAAATCTGTAGTATATGCCATAATTTTTTCCCCCATATAACGCGAACAATTTTTATCATGTAAACCAAAATTTAACTTATTTAAGAAGGTCCTAAAAATGCAATCAGTTGTGAAGTTTTTCGAATACATTTGATAACAGCTAAAACTAAATCCAAAGCCATCATAAATCTCATAATTGACGCGGAGAAATTTATTCAAAAGTTTGCTCTTGAACAATAGCCTCTTTTGTTCTGTATGCCTCATAGTCTCTTCTATTGAATGTTGACTTCCTAAAGGCTTGCCATACATACATATATGGCCACTTACAGTGCGAACAAGGCAAATGGAATGAATGCAGTGCACCCTTGGGCTCTTTCTTGCAGACAAAGTGGAACTTTTCAACTTGCATATCAGCGCCAAAATAAATAATTCAGTAATTGCCACCAAGTCGTGGTGCGCTGCAAACTGTCGCTTGTCAAGCCAACTAAAAGCGAAATTTTATATGCGCAGCTCGTTTGTATATCCGCAAGGATATTCAAGGCTAACGTTAAGCGCCCAAGAATAAGACATTCTTGGCGAAAGGGAAAAAACACACGAGCTAGTGATGTGAAATGCCATATTCGCAGTGTAGTTTTGAGAGCATGATATACACAAATTGAGTTAAAGCACAACTAACTGGTCTTCCCGAACATTTGAAATATGAGCAAAAGACTTGAAATTTTCAAAAGGAACTTTTAGAAAATAACCGCGAAATTTTAAAGTGGTTCAAGTTATTTTATATGATAATTCCATTGACATGTGAGTCCAGAACGCTTAACCTTTTTAGTACTGTTGCTCAAAGTACATACATATGTATGTACATATATAAGTCAGTTTTTCTTATGATTTAAGTTCAGGTTTTCCAATGAACCACCAACTTAAATGTCCAGTATCAAGTAGTAAAGAGCAACTGAATATTCGGCTTTGGCTGCCACTTTCCACAAAATCGAGTATGCGCCTTCGGCCTTAAAACATACTATTTCGCTGCGGCTACGGCCGCTCTTCAGTAAGTAACCAGTATTCGGGCACTCAACGCTGTTCCAACACTACAATGAGAAGCAGATAAAGGCTTGTTTGGGGACAACAAAAAAGCAGCACAATAAAAGGAAGCTAGATCTGCAGTGAAACATCCCACACTGGCATTTGGGAATTCTACTCCACTCTGCCGTCAAGGGCCTCGTTATGCCACTCGAAGGATTGCCCAGCCTTTGGGGCTCTGGCGCAGCCTGTTGCCTTGATTTTGCATGCTTCGGGGGCGGGCATGCATTCACAATTTGTTCGAAATAAAGACCTCGCTGCGGTTGGAGCGAGGCGTGTCTGGAGGAAGGTCGCACAAGGAGAGCACAAAAAAAGCAGCGATTGCTGTTTTCCTTTCCCCAAAAAGGTTGAGTTATTTGTTGCCAGCGCGAGGCCGTGAATGCTGCGTGACGCGTGTGAGCTTCTGCTTTGTGTCCCGAACGGGAGGGAGGCGGGCCGCACCGGCTTGATGTTGTACAGGAAGTGTCATGACTTGACTTTAATTGCCAAACATGGGATTCGGGAAAATGCCGCCTCGATGTGCGTGTGTGTGTGCCGCGTCGCAAAGACTGCTTTTGTGGGTTTAACGCTACTTTCACTTTTGCACTTTTCTTCGCTTTTTCGGCTTTCCGTATTTCTCCGGGCTTGGCGCGCATAAATTCTTATTTGTTCCGAAATGCGTTGATTGTAATCCGGGGATTTAGGTGCGTGCCAACAGCTGCCTCGGTTCCTGTCTCTGTCTGTCAGCGTGCTGCAGAAAATGCTCTCTTGTGTGGCACTAAGGACTGCGGCAAATGGTGTCATGTCGTTTTTGAAAAGAGTTTACGGCAGAACTGTGCAAGCTCTAACAAGCATGAACCATGTTGGCTGGAACGCTTTACAATGCGCACAGAACGCAGAAAATTCGTAGGCTTTTTTGCTGCCACAGCCAAATTTGAATTAAGTACCAAGAATTTAGCAATATAACTAGTGCAGCTTTATAGATAAAAAGCCTGCCGGAATGGTCGCGCACTAGTTGCGCCTAAAAGCACGCTATGGTATTTGCATGCGCATTGCTCGATTCCGGTTGCTTGACAGCGAAGGAAATAAGTAAGTGGCAGCCGCCCGGACGCGCCCTGTGGGAGCAAGCAGTTCAAGGTTAAAAGTAAGTTTATATTGCGCGCGTGTAGTGTCAATCGAGCATGCCCCGCTCACCGCTCAGCCATCATAACCGCACTCTGACAGATACCAAGCTATTGGAGGTACGGCCGAAGCTGTGATTTAAACCGCAAGCCGCGCTTTTATGCGCTGGCATGTGATGAGGAAGCAGCAATAAGTAATTAATTAATTTGTAACATAATTTTAGTTGCTAGCAACATCTCGCGTTAGATTGTTAAAATACAATTAATTTCAATTAAATGCATGCGGCGTTTAATGTTTGCTTTACAAATTTACACACATGAGTATATTTACATACATATGTATGTATGTACATATACTCTTAATAACATGCCATTATGCTTATTTGCTTTGCTGAAAGGACATTTGTAGATGTGTGTGTAATTATAATACAAACAAATTTATTGAAAAGCACAAATAATACGGTTAACTTGTCAGCTGGTGCTAGTTAGTGGTGGAACTCTAAGTTTACCATTTAAATATCAAATGTCAGCCATAAGGCACAGAGCGCACTAATGCGAGGTTGACCCTTTTCTTGCTGGCTGGCTGGCTGGCTGTGGCCTATCCCAAAGGACCATGTAGTTATCTTAATGATATTGTTAGGCAAATTGGTGAATTATCTTTGCGCTCTAGTCATAAATACATAGTATCTGTATATTTATCGTGGGAGCGTGCGGAACGTGTCTGCACCTAGATATTAAAATCGAACTATTTCAATGAGATACGAGTACGTAGTAGTTACATATAAAGCGGAACTATTTGCTTCCCGTCAAAAAAGGAATTCAATCAACTTAAAAGGCGGCGGTCCAGCGTTCTTGTGGGTGGGGATTAGCAGAGTGAGAGTGCGAAGGCACGAACTGCGCATGGAACAGCGTAGCAGAGGCAAGAAGGCGCGCCTGATAAAAAGCAGCCATAATAAAAAGGACATTTGTGCGGCTTACATAAGCCAATGATAAGAGAATTATTGCGCAAAGTTAATTTCACGCTTCCACACTGTGAAAACGGAAACAGAAATAGAAATGGGAACCGAAAGCGAAGCCTTGTCGTAAGCGTAAGTCGTTCGTACGAGTAATATCTCTAAGCAAGCGTAAATGACATTCAAAAGGTCGTGGGTATTGTCGCCTTGTGGCATGTTCTCGTTGAATTTATCTTTAAGAAATTTGCATGAAGGCAAAAGAGAGTAGGGAATCAGCAATCGGAGCTGCGGGAAGCGTTTGTATGGCTACGTACGCTGACGTTGCGAGATTGAAATGATAGTGCAATAGTCTGATAGGGGAAACATTTATTCTTGTATACATAAGTATGCATGTATTTATAAGGAAGCAGGAATTTGTGTATTTAGATCAGTTTGTGAAGGCTTTGTATGATTTTGGGCAACCAGTCGGGGAGTATTGAAATGGAATCAATCAGAGAGTAAAGCTATAAAATCTGGAATAAGATTCAAAGCATTGTACAAAGTGTTTCAGCAACTTGAGAATGTTTGAAGTTCTATCATAAATTTTCAAGAAAATTTTATTTTTCAGCGGCAAAGATTTTAGTCAAGTTGTTCGATTCTGTATGAATTGATACGTTTTCCGCTAAAATGGTATTCAATTGTGACAATTGTGGCAGAAGTATCTATAGCATATTGTTTTCCTACAATATATGCGAAAAGGTTAGTAAATTTCGATTTCAAGCTCCTCCTTAAATTTGATTTATAGCTGCTTAACAAAATTAAAGTACTTTGTAGTAAGGACGACGTTTTGCAATTTGATTTCAAGTAAACATCACCGCCCAAGAACTTGCCAGCTTTGCCTACATCTACGACAATTTTACGGACTAAATCAAAAAACCAGCACTCTTAAAATTGATATACAGCACACTGTGGGTACATCATTTGGGTGAGCACGGCCTCCCCTGAGTTTCGGACATGCCGCAAGTGCGATGAGCTGTCTGCCGCATGCCAAATTGCACTTACCACACCGACCGAGAAGTAATTGTTGATGATGTTGTACGGCACCGTGCAGTCCTTCTCCGGCTGCACTTTGATGGGCTTGGGGACGGGAATGTGCACGGGTTTGCTGCCAGTGAGCGGCGTCGTTGCCGCAGCAGCAGCATCGGCCGTTGTGGGCGAGGAGAGTGGCGAAGGGGTGTTGCAGGCAATGCTGGCTGCCGGCATGAATTCCTCCTCGTTGCTGCTGATGGCGTTGGCTGCGCAGCTGCCATGATTTTCGGCAGCAGTTTTTGGTGATGTGGTCAGGGCTGCCGCTGCTGCTGGGACTGGTGACATGCCAGTATTTCCATCAGCAGCGCTTGTCCAGGCGGGACTCGTTGGTGTTTGCAGTGGTGTGCGGGGGCGTGTGGACGTGGCATCAGCATTTGCCAACTCTACTAACAATGCAATCTGCTGCTCACTCACAGCAACATTGCAGTCGTCATTAGCATCCTCCTTGTCGACTTGCTCGGCTCCTTCTGCATCTGATTGCCGCTGCTGTGCTGCTCGATGCTGTTCATATTCCTGCTGCTGCCGCACAATTGTGCTGGTGCTGCTGCTGCAGCTGCTGCTGCTGTTGCTGCTGAGTGTCTGCAGCGTTTTCTGTATGCGCTTCGTTTCGAAGGTGGACATTGATATGCTTTTTGTGGCGCGACAGCTGTTGCCACCGCCCGCACTGCTGCTCAGCATATTCTGCGCGTACTCGCTGGCTGTGGCGACGGAGGCCAGCGACGTGGTGGCGGTGGTCATCATCCGCCTGCCATTGCCGCATATGTTGCTGCAGACGCTGGTGCTGCGGTGGTACTCTTCGAACTGCTCAAGCAGCGACTTCTCGACAACGACGCTTTGCGACAATTCTATCACTTTTTGCATATTCGAGTGGAGTGTAACCTGGGAGAAATAGAGCGGGAGATTTGGTTGAGAATGCACGGTAATTTTTGTTTGAAAATATGCAGCGAAAGAACAATTATAATTAGTCTAGAACGTGAGAACGTGCAAATCGGAAAAGTACGCACAATCTCCCAACACTTAAATTCATTTATAGCACTTCATCAAAGTGGAGAGCAGTCTGTCGATTTTTCGATTTGCCTGCAGCAATCAATGCCGGGACTGCCCAAATAAATTCCATCGAATGGCTTTGGTACTAATTGGATTTGAGCTGGGCGTATAAATACACACACAAGGCGCCGGCCACACGACGTGGCCGTCACAGCGAATTCGACTGCCGAATGCCGACTTAAATTTGGTTGGTGTTGCTTTTTTGTATGCGTTTTTTATTGATTTTTGTACAATGTGTGAATTTGTTGGTTCAAATCTTTAGACTCACTTTTGGCCTTGGTATTACCTCCATTGGCGGCATATTCGTCACTTCGATGCTCCAACGGTCCAGCATCACAATGGAGGAGCGCTTGATCCTATCCATCAGCTTGGGTATGTTCTCGCCCTCGTAGCCGCCGCCCCAGCGCAGGCAGCGCGCCAAATCGTTGCCCGTGCCCAGCGGTATCACGCCGATGGCCGGTTGTGAGGCCAGCTCAATCGAATCTGCAAGTCACAGTAAGATTATTAGTGCACACACATGCAGCTGTGAATTTACAGTTTTTGCCGATGCCTTTTATTGTATGTTAAGGTTCGCTTTTAGCTGGTGAACTTGGAAAGTTTACTTACCCATCGCCTCCAGCACCCAGCCAACTGTGCCATCGCCGCCGCAGCAGATAACTTTAAAGTTTGGCAAGTCCTTGAATAGTGTGAGTCCTTGGAACATGGCATGTGTTAGTGTGCGTGTATGTAGGGGTGAGAACAAATGAAATTGTTTCATTAATTTGAAATTTGGTATGAAACTTTTATTTGGCTGAAAGATTTTGTTTAATGTCGACAATTGCGAGGGGTTTGTTGTTGGGATAAAGATGCTTATCCACTTATTTATTTTGATCCCTTATTCATTATGTTCCTGAGTGAAGCTAAGGCTCGGCTTACTCAAACCATTTGTTAAGAATCACTGCAAATATTTGCTCATTATATGATTAATGTATGAATGCGAAACCAAAACATGATTCTATTTTTATGAAATTGGTCTTAGCCCTCTTACCTCATGGTTAAGAATAATTGAAGATCATTAAAAATTCTTTTGAAAATTTCTTTCTCCAAAATATCCTTCCGGCAACTCGCTCAACTCACTTCTCATTTATTTGAAGCACTTACCTTCCTTGGGGCCGCCCTTGGAAAGGTCGTACACCTGGCGCGGATTCAGCATGTACTGGAATTTGCGCAATATGCGGTCGCCCTGGCGTCCGCCGCTCTTGGGATTCACGAACACCAGCAGCGGGCAGCTGTGATCGTTGGGCGGCGTAATTTGAAAGTGGGTGGCCTGGTGGTGGATGTTGGATTTCTTTTATTTAGTGCATATGCAAATTAATTGTTTTTTGTTCGGTGTTGTTGTTGTTGTTGTTGTTATTGTTGTTGTTGTAAATTTGGCATTGTGCGTCGTTGGCAAGCAATGAAGAGCGGTTTTTTGATTATGTTTGGTTAGCAATTTTAATTTACGCAAAAGCAGCGAATTGAGTAATTTTGATAGCAAATTCGAGAAAAAAAGCGAAATAATTTTGAGAATTTAATAAAATTTTAACAACTTTTTTGCAGCGTATTGTGCAGTCGAATTCGGCAGGAGTGCAAAAATGCTATTGGTTAGTTTTTCTTGGTTTTTTTTTTGGAAGCGCCTGGTACTCACTTTATTCGCTTGATTGACGGAGCGTTGGCGGTCCAGCACCGCCGGGCAAATGGCCGTGGGCGGCACAATTAAGTCCGCATACTCGCCGAGGGTACATTCCTTTTTCACGGATGAGGCGCAACGGTTGTGTAACTGCAAAAACGAGCAAAAACTCAAAAATCGTTAGAAAAAGATGAAAACAAAAGCGAAATCCAGTGCGAAGTACGGAAAACAAAAGCGTTAGAGTGTGCAATTAACAATCAATGGACTTGAGAATTAACGCGGATGAATGTGGGAGTGGGGCGGGAGCGCTGCTGCACTGTCGAGGATGTCAGAATCTTTTGGATTTGCGCAATTAATTTCTGCTCGATTGCTGCGCTTATTTTCGTCGAATTTACATTCCAACGCTTTCTAGTTAGATCAAATTTCGATTAGGACATGCGATGTGAAGTGAGTGGGGGCGTTAAAGAAAGAGCGTTGGAAATATATAAAACAATAAATTCTACACAGTAGATTGGCTGAAGTGTGCAAGGCAAAGTAAATTAGTAAGTTAATTAGAAAATTAGATTAGACAGTTTATGTCTTTTTAAGCACTTAATGAACTCTTAAAGAAACGATAAATTTGTTTTAATATGCTCATGTAAGGAAGAACACTTCGAATCAAAGACACTTCGAATAAAAAGAAGAAATCATACTGTTTAATTATTTCAATACAGATTTGTATGCATTTCACATTTATAGATATGTGTACAGAACTTTCCGGCCAACCAACATTTTATTCAAAAAAGTTTATTATTTGTGAAAAAATTCGATAGTCAGTAACGAATTTGGTCAAAGTTTTCGAAAAATATGAAAATAATGAATTTACTTGCATTGAAGCTATGAACTGCTTAGAATGTAAAATCTTCGAACTTCCAATATTTTAAGACAATAATGAAATTGGCATATGAAAAAGTTTTCTACTAAAATATTTAAGACTACTAAAATAAGTTTTCGAATTGCTTTAAAAGCAATACAAATTTCATTTGATATTGATTTAAGAAACGAAAAATGTCTCGAACTATTGCGCTTTACGGCTAAAGCCATTCAACGCGCACACACAGCCACACTCACTTACCATCATGTGACACCAGCGACACGTCAGCCCGGTAATGCCATGATACGCCTTGATACGCTTGCGACACTTGGAACAGCGCCCGTAGCAGTTGCCTTCGACCCAGTGATGCAGCAGATCGCCTCCGCCTTTGGATTTTTTCGACTTGACGTATGTGGTGATGCAGGAGGCGGGCGCATGTTGCACGCAACGCTCGTGTACCGTGTACTTGCACACTAACAAGGTAGCGGGGCATGTCCGAGCAGATAAGTGGGTGCGGCAGCAGGTGAGCCAGCGTCGACGAGTATGAAAAACAAGCAGGAAAAGCTATTAACCTTATTAAAATCCGTAGAAATGCAATCGTCGACCTATTGCCTGCGCTCCCGAGGGGATGTCAGTAGCATGCACACACACACACACACACACACATACACATGCACGTAGGCACCATTACTGTTACGAGAAAAATCTTGAAAAAGTCATAAAACAACAGATATTGTTTCCAAATCCTGAATATTAATTTCTTTAAAAATCTTTTTTTTGGGTCTTGTATTACAGAGAAGAGAAGATCGTTGCTTGTTTGATGTTGGAGTAGCTCATTGGGGAACTTGGCTTTTCTTTCTTCTCTTAGGTACTAAATTGGTTTCTTGTTGAGTGCTTCGCCTCTGCACTGGCAACATTCTGAGAGTCTCTCTCTCTCCCTCTCACTATAGATTTCTCTCAACCTCATATCCTTCATACTCCAAATTTTCTTACTTTCGGTTGTGGTTTATTAAATAACTAAACTGAATTTTCAAATTTTCAAAGGATTTGAATTTCCGGCGCACTTAGTGAATTTCCGGGGCACTCACGCACACGGGCACTCTCTCTGCTAGACGGCAGTGTCATTGTCGTTGTAGGTGTCATGCTGTACTACTTGGCATACGTATGTCACTTACACACACAGCAAAGGCCCTTCTTGCCGAGTCCCACCAACATGTTCAGGCAGAGATTGCAGTACGCCGGTTTGCTGAAGTGCTTCAGCCGCCACACGTGGATGCCGTCCTCCTTCAAGGCAGTGTTGTCGACACCTGCGAATGCGGAGACAAATGGAAATATGCATATACACATCGGCATGACAGGTTCAAAAATGATGTGAAGTGCTGAAACGAATTTGAAATTTGGTGTGCATATATGCGTGTGTGTATAGGTAGCATATACATGCATACATATTCCATATGTGCACATAAAGGGACAACCAATTTAAAATTGCATTTCAAATGAAGGGCGGTGGTATGGCAGCATTGTCTGCTTTGCTTGATGGCGACGCAGATGCAATCTTGAGGGCGGGAACGGCGACTTACCCAAGAGTACCAGCAGTGGTATCGTTGTCAGGCCGCCGCGTTGCCATTCCTCCAAGGAAACTGTGCCGTCGGCATCGTAATCGATTTCCACCATCATCTCCTGCAGGATCTGTAACGGTGGAAGCAACGGCAAAGTTATTGCTTGACACTGAGAATTTCACTGCTCTTTTGTGAGTCTGGAGTTGGGAGTCGGAGGAGCAGAAAGTCTGAAGTGCTTGCAATGAGCTGCTAATGGAAGTCAAGGCTGCTTTCAGGAATTTAACACTTGCTTCCCTATCAAGAGTACACAAAAAGGTAACACAAATGAAGAGCAGGGAAAGAAGAGGGCGGTAAGCAGCTTCTAAATGAATGAGCATGCATTGAAGTGGCTCTACTAATTTTCAATTGCAGATTTTTACCCACAAACTATGGTGTGAAAATTAAGGAGCGAAATAGTACAAAGTCGCTGCTTAAATATGGAAGCAAAACGCTAGACTCTCGGATTTTTAAAGTAAATACGTAAGTTCTGCCTTAAGGATATTCAGCTCCAATTCAACCACAAAAAGTTCCAATTTAATAATATGAACACCCTTTAAAAGACTGCCCACTATTTTCAACAAAAAAAATGTTTTCTCATCTATAAGTACGGAAATTTTCATGAAATGTTACTACTTTGTGTTTGGAAAATGAAATTTTAACAATCCATTTTGTTTTCAACTGGCCGTAAAAATATTTGTGCTGCCTTCTGGCTGCATAACTGCTGATGCAGCTATGAAAGTAAATTTCGTTGTTTGTTTGCACTTGAATTTTTAAATTAGACCTATGTTGTTGCTGTTGTTGTGGTTGGCACTTGCCTGCAATACGAACACAAACTATAAAAATGCACAAAGCGAATTCACGCAGTAGTAAAAAACAACTCGTTTTATACAACGAAATAGTATACATTTTTGAGGTAGCGTAAGTAATTGAAAAAGTTTTGCTTGATTGGGCGTGTTGCGGTTTCGGAACTTGATTGCTGCTTTTTGTGGTGAGTGGTATGTTGAGTTGAGCGATTGGCGCATTTTTGGGTGTCGAAGGGGATCGCGAACTGAAGCTTTCGATATGGAATTGAAATTGGTGGCGCTGAGAGTAGATTTAATTACTGGACCAAGCCAAGCGGTCAAAGAAAAGAAATGTCAAGCATTTTTTGAGTCTTTCATCGACTGATTCCTATGTGAATCAAGGAGAGCCGACTTAAAAGGCCTAAATATCAACGGCATTCCTACATCATTGCCCAAAATACCGATTTTTCAAATATCCAAAACATGTATCCCCCATTAAGAATATCTTTAATAAAAACTCCAACAACATACTCCATTTTATAGGTACTTCGATCTCTCCAACTGCTCCATATAAGAGCTTCATACTCACCGGTCTCAGCTCGCTCACATCCCAGCCCAAATACTCGGCAACGGACATCATTTGATTAACAATCGCATCCATTTCGGCGGTGTCCAGGACACCGTTGCCGTCGGTGTCGTACAGGCGGAACATAACTGTTGATGAGCGCACAAAAGCTTGCATTATGCACATTGTTAGCTAGAGAGCGCCGCGTTGCACAAAACCATGCTCAGTGTTCTGTCAGTCAGTCAGTCAGTCCGTCAATGTTTTGCATATTTTGTGGCGTAAGTCGTCTGAGTGCAATTACACGCAATCAATTCACATCGCCGCTTGTGCTTCGCCTTTGAACTTACACTCGAGCTTATCCTCGGGCCGTCCCGCCTCCAGCAGCGATAAATAGCAGACAACATCCTTGAGTGGTACTTTCAGTGTGAACGGATCGAAGTGAGAAAGTTTCCGTGTTAAGAGTTTAATGTCGGCTGCAAATAGAGAGAAAGGCCAATTGAGTGCGGTGGTAAAAGAGGGCGAGAGGTCAATGTGTGTGGGACTGCAAGTAAAAAAATGCATGTCTGCAGTTTATAACTTCAAAACTTTACAAAGCAATCCGAACTAATTTGCTACAACTATTGAAAGTGTGAAGAGTTTGCTGTTCTGAGAAATCCCTTGCCTGCCCGTTCAAGTTTGATATGATCCATGTATGGGTGATTATCTGTATTCCCGAATGTTATTCAATTATTCTAATTCTTTTCTAACCATATCGAAAAACAAATTTTCTTTGAAATAAATGGTACTCCATTCAAGTCGAGTCAGTATAATTTTACAATACTTTTCAAGAATTCGTTACAATTTGCCAAATACTTCACAGAGTTTATCCTTATGACAACTTCATTTGCTTCTTTTTATCTTGACTGTTGTAATAAATTGTTGTAGAGCAGATAAATTTAGCTGGCTATTGCTTATACAACTTTTCATATCAATTCGCAAATGCTGCCAAAGTTGCGCCATTTCCATTGAGCCTTAGTGACTTTGTCTTGCAGCTAGATATTAAAAACTTATTTGAACACTGCAAATAGTTCGCAAATATTTATGAAAACAAATTATAATATTTGTAGCGAAGTGCCCGCTTTCAGAGGAGTGCCAGCACTCAGTTGCTTGCTGCCATTTGGCGCTTCTCGTATGCTTTCCAATTTTCGTAACTTTAATCCTGCCATACACAAACTACTCCAATTTCCTGTCGTTGCTTCCTGTCGGCGTCTATTTACAATTTGCCTAATGCTCATAATTAATTTCACAATGTAAACAAGCACTTGATAATTTAGGATACGAAACTCATTAAGCCTGCAACAGTCTGACAGGGCTCTGGACCGCCCTGCACCGCCCTGCACCACCCTGCACCACTTGGCTTTCTTGACACAGTGTGCTTGTGTGCGTGTACACAAACGCACAACAATACACGCACACAATTTACTGTGCAAAGTGAAATTCGAACCCAGTAGGAAAAAATAGTGGAAGTATGCTCCGATTTCTTTTCTTTTTCTGTCTCCCGCTCTGAGCGATTTGCATTCTTAAGGCATTACCAATTGCATTACTGGGTAAACGAAGGCTTTTGCAACAAGACTTTAATTGTCGAACTCTTCGTTTAGCAATGATGCTAAATTTTCCTGCTGGTATGCTACTGTGCGTGTACGTGTGTATGTCTGGTAGAATTTTGCCTGTGGAAGCAGTTGGGCAAATACTGGCAAATTGTTATAAGAATGACAGAGTGTCTTTATTTGTTGGATTTTTGTGTTTATTAATGCCAAATGGAATTGTTAATGGCTTGTCGTCTCTTATTTATTCGCCAACAGAGCAAGCAACTCGGTTTCTTTTCCTGTGCATGTGTGCTTAGGATAAGTAATAACACATAAATGCATATATAAAAATTAAGTACAAAACGGTGGGCGCATACTTTACGCGGAAGTTGCTTTTTCCTCATTTGATGTGCTTTATAAGTCGTTTGAACAAAATATTTCTTTTGAAGCTTAACTGAAGTTTTTAACTAGCGAAAGTAAAATTTTTGTATGCATCATTCTACTAATTTTTTTCAAATTATTTGATACTGCTGCAAAACACTTTTTCTCGTCCCATAGAAGCAAAGCAGCGAGGAAATTATGGTACATATTTTCTGCATTATTTTTCCTAATAAATTTAAATTCTAACTTATTTTTTTTTGAGAGGGAGGAAGTGCCCTTGGTTTTTTGTAGCGAGGAAATTTAAGGTAAGGTAGTCTGGTTTGAACCAGTTCTAACTTCAAATCGCGTACTAAAACGCTGTGCTCTCCGACGTTATTCATAAGTTTTAATGCACAAAAAAACTTCAAAATTGTTGGGCAGTTTCTGTCACCTGCAGACCTACAGACACCAATCCCCCCAAACGACTTTGGCAAACTTTATTGACGAACGAAATTGAACTTTCTTTAATATTTCTGCTGATTATGTAAGTTCCTTGTTCTGTCGCAGCTCAAGTTGGGGCAATTCATTATATTTTCTTTTGGCGGAAATTATCTAGCCATTTTCCTTAAGGACACATTATTGGTGCTGCACCCCATATACCATATACATGTGCTATAAATATGTACACATAAGATCAAAATAATAAGTCATAATTTTTTTGTATTGTACTATTTTATATACTACATAATAAAATGAGGATTATTTCTCTTTGTCTTCTGTTGTATTTTTGTAGAGTTCATTGTCTTTTACAAGTAATTACGAACACAACAACAAGCACAACAACATGCAGACTTTGCTGACAATGCCGCAGCACTTTGTAGATTACGGCACACATTCGTATGCATGCATGCCAGCACGTGTGTGTGTGCAGGCATCCGTTGCTGCTTATGATATTTCCGGTTCCGCAAATGGCGTCTCCTTGAGCTTCCACCTACAAGTGACGCCCATGCATGCGTTTTTGCTCGAAGCACACTGACGAAATTACATTTGTTCCCAATTTAAGAAAATCTCTGAGTGTGTATGGAAGTGAGCATACATACATAAATACCCTCACAATGCCATATATGTATATATTGTGTGGGTACACGCATGTATGTATGTATATTCTAGCAAGCGTAAATGAGACTTCAACTTTTGACGGGTGACGCGGGAGTATGCGCGTGTTTGTACGTGTGTGTCCGTGCATGATGAGTACGTCATCGTTAGCTAGTACACTTACTGGTTTGCACGTGCGCCTACAGAATGCGCGTGGGATGGAGTGTGCGAATGAAATCACAAAAGCCAATATATTCTTCCGATTATTTTCCCTTCATTTCATTATTTTCTTTTATTTATTTGCTTGCTTTAGGCATAGATTCCGGTTGGCACGCGCTTTACTTCCGGCTTCCTTAGTTGCCTGCCATCGTTGCTTAGTACTTATTATCTTTCCGATTGTGTGTTAAACACGAATCCTACAGAAAACTTCCTTGTCGAAAAAGCATACCACAAATAATACATGATTTCCTACATTTTGGAATAACCATACTGGTTACAATTACCTTTAGCAGCCAGATAAACAGTTCAGCTAACAAAGTAATACCCTTTCGATATCGAGCAAATAAAGATCCTGTACTAGATAAAGCGAAAGTATTTAAATTGATATCGAGATTGTCGGAATTTTTGTCACAATCTTGTGACCTTTTTTAGCTGTTCATTGGTGTAGCTTTATTATAATGTAAAGTATGAGGCTGTATTCAGATTCGGAACGTTCATATTTGGATGGAACTTACCCTACCTTTTTCCGATACAATCAAATTATTAACAAAGGAAGGAACTTAGGAGTATCCTTTGTTATCTTTTTTCTCTTCCATATGCTCTTTATTTTTATCATTACTAATTTAAGCACACAAATATTTTATGGTATTGCTTTTCTTGCATCTCATATGGATATTTAAGCTTCAAATCTCACACCACACATTTTGAGAGAAAAGAAATTCGCACATTTTGTCTTTAAATATCGTGACAATATCGGAACAATACCTATAATGCTTTCTATCGAAATCTATTTGCAGAACTGGAAAGAAAATCTCCCTCTGCTGGACTGAATTAGCTGAGTTTAGAGTTTGAACCTGGAAAACCAAGCACATGTAAGTACATGGACTTTTAGCCAAGTGCCAAGTAAAGAACATTGAATTTTAGTTTTATCCCGACAATCTCTATTCAGACTTCACGTTTTTAAACCTTTTCATCCCTGCGTGCTTGCTGGTAGATTGTCCTGAATGTGGTTTCCTGTGTATGTGTCTCTGTGTGTGTTCACACACTTCTAATTTATATGTAAATGCCTTTTCATGAAAACTAAATTTTTCGCCGCTTCATAATCGGACTCTTTGATGAATATGTCAGCGTGTGTGAGTGGTTGCTAAGCTTTGCGGTTGCTTGATTCCTCACTTTGTAAGCGACAATAATAATAATTATAATTATTACTTTCCCTTAGCTGACACTGAAGATTTAATCTCATATATGTAGAAGGAAAAGCTGGCATTGAGCGGGCATCAAAGGTCTGATGTGATTGATTACTGATGGTATGAGCAGCAGCTAAGCACTGAATGGATCCGATTTGGCATTGTATAAAAATATCGCAAGCATTTCGATTCAAAAATTTATAAGTTTTTATAAGAATGGAAACGATAGCAACAGTGCTTTCGATCGTTCGAAGCTTTGTGGCGATATCTCGAATTATGCTACGAATTATGCATTAAAAAATGAACTTTGATGCGGAAATTCTCTGCTTCCGACATCGGTTCAACTCACAATCAGTCTTGCGATTAGCTCAGGGCAACGTTTGCTTTACATCGAGACCGCTTTCCGTCATCCCTGAACTGGCATTCCGCAAACATTTTAGGAATCGCATTGTCTACGCGCCTGCCGAAAGACACTCACTTCCGCTCTTCCAACGAACTGATGTTCGCAAAAGCGAAAAAATGCCTACCGCGGGCTAAAGCAGCTAACGGAAAATTCCTTCATTAATCATTCACTCACATTTCAGCGCAACAAATGCGGAAGTCAGAAAAAAGCAGAGGAGACAAAAGAAAGGCAAATTAAATTGCCGCACTTGCATGTACAGGATGAGGGAGGGCCTACAAAAAATGTCTGCCTACAAAGTTGAGTTTTCAGCAAGGAAGCGAGCGGCAGGGGAAAGAGTGATCTGAAAGCAAATTGAATGTGAAATTTTATTTTTAATTTGTTGGAATGGTGGCTCCCCCATATGAGCGAGCACTTTGTTGCTGTGGGCGAAATCCCTTGCATACTTTAAGGCAAGCCGAGGGTGGATTTATTTTCGTCTGCTTGTTTGAGTTTTTATGGGATGACAAACTTTTGACGGACCGCCACTCATACATGCGCACTTCTTTGGCGACGCTTGTCCTCCGTCTATGTAACAGCGTCTGTATGCATGCGGGTATGTGCTTGTGTGTATTGTTAGTATGTGCCATATGCCACAATTTGTTTGCGCTCCAATTTGTGGCTTTGGAGTTTCTATATCTCCGGCATGTCTACATTTTTGTCATTCTGTCACTTAAGCATGCAAACATTTCGCGCGCTGATTTCTGGACATAGGCAACGCAAAATCGCTTAAAAGAATGTGTACAAATGTGCTTAAATATATGCGTGTATTTATTTCCATGTACAGGTGACGGAAATACTTTCGCGTATTCCAACTACTCGATAGTCTTGGTTGATAGAATGGAGTGGGAGACTTCATAGCAAGGACGCGGTCGAAAAATGAAGTGGAATAACCTCGCAGAAGGGATCTACTGGAAGAATATCGAAGCTTGCCTCAAGCAATTTCACTACGGAAAATCAAGCATCGAGTGCCCCAGTGACTAGTGCTCAATATAAGAATACCAGACACTTTTACGTCCCCAATACATACAAGTGCTTGCTTTCTGGAAAGAACAGCTAAGTTTGATTAAAGTGTTCCACCAACTACAATACATTTAACAAATATGAACAGTTATGTGCGCGTTTATATTAAGTACTATATGCATCATGTGTGTGCATGTATTTGGGCATGCGTGTGTGACAAAGTGGACTTTATTTGGTCCGACAAGTGCAATTGTGTGTATATTTTTAGAAAGCGTATTTATTCTGGTGTGCGTGGACAATCTTACGTACGCTTTACAAAGGGAACTGAGGCTTTGCTGCTCTGTATGCCTCATAATCATGTTGTGGGAAGTATTCTTAACATGCCTGAACAGGCTGCTCTAAGTGTAACTGCTTGTTGTTAACTACAGTTAGTGGAGTATGATGTGCACCCTGGTTTTATAACTAGAACACTAGTCTTATTTTCATCGTTTCTTTTTAGTTTTTTCACACAAATAATGACAGATTTGCACACATGCCAAACTTCAAATTTAGCACTTCAAATGATGGCCACCAAATTTGGTTAGCATGTAATCAGTAGTGTACAGCACACACATACACACAAACGGGCAGACAGGCAAACAGGAACAGGTCTGTTCTCATATACATATGTATTTGCATATTTGTACACATGAATGAAAGCGAGGGCCACATTTGGGCGTGCCTTGAGCGTACCCTCTCATAAATTATGGTCGCATAATTCATACTCACCATCAATTTTGCAATTAACCGAATTGCTACTCTTCTTTGATGAGTTGCGTGACATTTGCGAATGATTTGTTTGTGAATGTGATGGACTGGAATCGATGGAACGACGAGCGACGGCGGTGCTTTGGAATATGCTGGGACCGCTGGCCAATGGACTGGGGGTGACCGTAACCATGGGATGAACACTGCCTAAAAGTATGCAAACAAATCCAGCAAAAACAAACCCCAAAAATGCCAATTAAAGAGACGATGACCAATTGATTTTTTTTGTAAGCTTATGAAATGGCTAGGAGGCGTTTGAGTGACATATGAGTGGCCGGAGTAGTGCCATCTTTAGTTACTTGGGGCTTCTTTTAAGAACGCAAACTATTTGCCTTTCAGCATTACGTGTCATTGCAGGGAGGCTCCTCTAATTGAGGTACTCAGAGTCTGAGACTTCTCTTAGCCCATAACTAAAGACGACACTGTGCCAAGGATAGTAATGGAACAAGAATATATGTGAGACCATTCAATACGCAAGAATGGAAAGGAAAACCCGCTTTGATAATCGGGTCGCTCGATGAGTCGAACATCGCGATATACCGGACTCAAGAGCTAATACCGTTGCCAAGAAGTAACGAAAAGCCTGACAACTCCATAAGCCGGACAAATTCCTTGCCCATAATTGTTCGGATCGTCGGGCCGTGACTACGTGTGCCACATACCTTTGCTGGGATCGTGGGTCAGATGGCCGCCAAAGGAGTGCAGCTTGTCGGTGATGCCGTGTATTTTGTCCACAAAACTGTTGCGGGGCTCGCTCTGCGGCAGACTGGGCGTTATCTCCGCTATGCTGTTAATATTCGGAATGGAGCCTGTCGATGGTGATAAAGCAAAGTAGATGAATGTCAAGAGATTTGTAAATTTCATGTGGTAGCACAGTGCAAGGTATGGGAGGAGGTGTAGTTCGGTTTTCACTTGCCAACTTTACCCTTTGTATGCGCAGTGACAGGCGCACACGCGGCCGTGCTGCTAATGGCCGCCATTTGATTGAGTGCCTTCCCATGCAGCTGGGATTGTGTGACATTTGGCTTGAGGAAGGACACGAAAAGATGCTGGACCAAATCGCTGGGGGTTTCGCAGTCGAGGAAGGCATCGAGAAAGCTACGGAAGCCATCGTAATCGATGTCCTGCAAGCATAAGGAGAAAGATTAAAGTGTAGAAATGAAAAATCACAAATTATAAAATATTGTACTAATATTTGGCAGGGGACCGAGGAGAGTAGGGATCAGCACCATGGGGAAAAGTCAAATTAGGGTAGCAAGTAAGAAGAGATTTCTGCTGTTTATTAATCAAAGCAGCGTCGGCGGGCAGTATGAAGCGCACGCAGGAGAGGGTGATTAATCGTTAAGCATTCTGTAGACTCATTTGAATACAATTAACAATCACATTAAAAGCTAAAAGCTAAAATCAAAGTAATTACTGCTTTGGTGTATAATTAAAATGAATGACGCTCTCAGTTTGCCGGCTTGGATGGACGCTGCTCGCGCGTGCAAGTTTGCTAGAGTGTGCGTGCGAGCGGAGGTTGAAGGCATTACAGCTTTTGCCACGTAATCTCTGCATAAGGTTAATAGCAAGCTATGCTCATAAAAGTATGCACACTTACATCGAAAGAACAGTGAACAATAAAATTGTTCTGTATACCAAAATCGTATTTGATGTGGTCGCTGGGCGCAATTGCCACAATAATGAGCTTATTTCTTCGACATTTCGGAGTGAGCAGACGCAACTTCTTTATAGTCTTTAGTTCGGCAGGGCACGCGAATTGAGTGAGTGTTTTAAGCGCACAAAGGCTGAAGTGCCTGTTGGAGTTAAGCTCTTCGCAGGAAGCGCGCACTTACTCATTTGAGTGTATGTAGTTGCAATGCCGTGCTTACTCGTTATTTCATGATATACCCAAAGATATATCATTTTCTTGACAGAAATATGTTTCTTTTATAATTTAAAATGAACGAAATTGCTGCTGAGATGCCGCAGCTGAAGGATCTGGGGTAGCAGGATTTGGGGCAGCAGGGCAAAGAATATTACGAAAGTTGGCAGTCGCTTGATGTGGCTGCCCTTCAGTGCTTCCCCTTACTGCTGCCATATGACCGTAGAGTGTTGCGAAGTGTTGGCGAAGTAGCGATGTGGAAAATCAAATTTATCTGCCCCTGGCGCAACAAGCAAGCAACTAAATACGCTGGAATGCGCGCCGAAAGGCAAATCTAGGCAGCTAATTTCAATACTGCTGAAGTTATGCTGTAGCGGAAGTAAATGAGCACGTATGCAATGTGGGATGTGTGCGTGCCAGGCCAATTGCTGGTGTGGGTGTGGCGTTTCCGCGTTGGTGTTAAGTTCGTTAAATATTAACACTTTCGCGCTGATATGCCACACCACTCCAGCGCATCCCCAGCTGCCAGCTTTACCAGCCCCATGCTTGGGCGGCGTCGTCACGGGCTGAAGTAGCTGCGGCGCCCAGCAACCGCAATTCACATAAATCAGTGTGCTGTTGCCCCACGCAGAGCCGTGCCGTACGCCGCCGCTTCGAGAAGTGAGGTGGAGTGAAGTGAAATTTTAGAAGTTCTCACATTTTCGCAGCTTTTGCGCTTGTGAGCAGCTCATTTATTTTCATTTGTTAGGTGCTCACTGCCTGCTAACTTTTTCGTGAAAGGCGCTGCCTCCGTCGTTTGTACGTGCGTCGGCAGCACGTGAAAGTAGTAGGAAAGAAGAAAAGCGCCGCCATTATAAGCATACATTTTGACTAATATAGCACATATATTTTAGTGAAGCAAGAAGTTGCTGCCTCAATTTAAGGCATTTGTTTAGCTGAACATACAAATTACTTATTCAGCGTTACGTATACGTCTGGTAGTACAAATACACAAATATACATAATTTAGGCGCAGTGGCCCCTAAAGCGTTGCGTTTACTTTTGTTTGTGCGTATTATATTTTTAGCGCAAGCCAAGGGCAGTCACATTTTTTTTAATGTTGCTTTATGCTGGCGGGTTTAGAGCATTGGAGTCAATAATACAGCTGCTCTTTCTGTTAACATTTGTGAATAAATTGCATTCATGCTTTCCTTCCAAATTTGATCGTTTTCTCGATCTTCCTCTTGACTTTTCGCTTGACTTTCTTATCGATATAACTCTTTATCTTTAACGTGCTGTTACTTTGGATCTAGCTCGTAAACTTTCTGTTGAAATTCCGCTCGATCTTTCCATCGATCTTCTTCTCGGTCTTCCCCTCGAACTTTTTCTTCGTCCTCCCTTCAGTCATCTTCTTAACCTTTATTTTGAACTATCTTTTTATCTTTTCTCGATCATTCTCTCATAATAGCTCTTGTACGTACTCTTGGTAGTCCTTTCGCTCTTTCATTTGAACTTCCTTCCTATCTTTCTCTTCGTCTTCTTCTTGATATATCTCCTAAATTCCAGCAGAATATGGAATCTGTTTGCTGGATAATGAATCAAATATGATCAGATATCAAATGCAATCTTTATTGGAATCCTTACCCTTATGGCCATATCTTTTACTTAAAATGAACTATAATTCCAATTTCCCAATTATGCTATTTGCATCGTCATCTTCCTTGTAACCTACTCTGTACAATTATTTCGCTCATTTTCGGGTCTGCGTCAAACTATAATTACTTGGCCACATCCGAGAAACAAGGTAGCCAAAATTCATATCAGCGCTACCCCGAAGCTTACGAAGCGTTGGAAAGCCTCCAGCTGGATCGTGTGGAATTGATGGTTTGATGGCGTAAATATGATGAATTATGCATAAATTTTGGGATTTTATTAACCATTACGAATTCCGGCACTATTGTAATACACACACACAGACACACACAAACATGCATGCAAGCGAGCCTGTAGTAAAGCAATAAAATGTTGGAATTCCGGGTCTGTGATACGTGATTGCTTTTATGTAGTAGCAAAATTGGGGCGCACACAGGGACACTAACACACATACGATTTTCGCGAGCCAGCCGCACACAAGTGAGTTGCCAATTTGGAATTCATTGATGTGCGTCTACAAGTGTCGATGGTCCGTTGGTTTGGATGGTATGTGGCTTGTTTGCTTTTCGCCTGAAATGTTGCTGTAGCTGTTGTTATTGCTGCTTTTATTGTTGTTCGTGTTATCGCAGTTGTTGTTGGTCTGGTAGCCGCCAGCGCTGAGCAGCTGGAATTAATTGAGGCGTGAACTAACAACCTGCGAATTGAAGCGTTTACTATTTAGCCTTATTGAGGAAGGGTCCGCTGCTTGTGGGAGAGCCACACGAGAGCTTACAAGTGTATGTGTGTATGTGGAAATATGGTGTAAGCGTGCTGTTGTTTTTCCGACGACACGCTCTGTGCTTTTATTTCGCACATACTTTAGCAAAATGATTTACTCAACGTAACATCCCACTCCCAATGCCTTCATGCACATACAATCCCGTGCATGCATGTATATGTATGTGTGTGTTAAGCGTAAACTTGTAATGGGCAAGAGATTGCGGATGCTGTGCAAACATGCTAGCAGTGTGTGTGTGTGTGTGTGTGTGTGTGTGTGTGTGTGTGTGTGTGTGTGTGTGTTTATGGGTACTTGAGTTTCAAGCGTGCTCATTGAACATACAAAGCGGCGATACTATGAACAGGCGCAGAAAAGACGGAGCAGCGGGCTGTTATATCCTTTAAGCGCCCACGCTCTTTCGCTCATCCATGAAATGAGAGCGGCAATAGTTTTCAGCGCATGTATGTATGTATGAGTGTGCGGATGTATTTATTTCCGCTTCTCAGTGGAAATACACACACAGCATTAAAGCTGAAAAGTTGTGGAGCAACCTTGACGGTTTTTTGCACGCCTAGCATTTTTGGTTGCACACAATTGACTTTATTTATTTATATATGCCACTGGCGATGTTTGGACATTGCATTCTGGGCGTAAAATTTCGACGTGGCTTACAGACAATCAGCGAGAGTTCGTTCTATTATCAATCAGTTGCGACTCTTCCACTTTTCCGTTGCTTAACTATAAAAGTTCCAGCGCTAAAAGTAAGCTATTAAATATGATTCATAATAACTCGCAACAGAGAGAAAATGGCCATTTCATAACATCAACTTTTCCCTCTCTCTCTCTCTTTAATTAAAGAAATCCATTGCCGGCGCAGCGCTCCTTTTATCCGAAACACTCTGCACATTGCGAACTCTGATTTGATTGGTCTTGCTGTCGCTATGACTTCCAAGGCAATTAGCTACACAAATTAGCGAATTCTCACCGGTCTGCATTATTCATGCTACACTCCAGTCATATTTAAAAGTTAACGGTGCATAATATTTCCACCAAGAAGAAGAAGAATTAATGCTTTGAAATGCCTCCATCTCTTTTTGGCTTGAACTGAGGGTGGCACAATTTTTTATGAAATGGAATTAGCTACTTATTGGCAGATTGCTACTCAATGCCCTATCGACTTGCTAATGAATATAATACGCATTACGGTAATTGTACCTTTCTACACAAATATTTCGTATAATTTGCCTGGTGTCCTTCGCTCAAGCATGCTCCGGTCTTTCGCCTCTTGCACGCGCCATTGACAGCTGTTGCTCGTGACACGGCGCAACGCGACGCTCGAGTGGGCCACTTGAGCGCTATCGATTGTCTTAGGGATTCGCATGGCGCAGAGGAACTTCCTGCCCACGTGCAGAATCTACTACGGGGTAATAAAAGTAAGCTGCACGCATTTCCACTTGCAATGCTAGGGCTATAAGGTTTAAAAGTGAGGGGAGGCATGGCAGCAGAAGCAATACCAAGGGTATTAGGAAAGGAGCCACGAGAATGTTGAAAAGCGCATTGAAGCACAATTTTCCTTGTAGTTACACAGTTGGAGAAGCGTCTGCCAACAGAAGGATTAGCAGGGAAGGCAGAAATTAAAGTAGCTTACCCCATCTGGATTAAATTTAGGAGAAGCGCGTGGTGAACAGAACTCCTGCAGCACATCCTGTAGTTTTCGCGTCGAATCTGTAATGGAGTGGAACATTAGATAAGACGCAATTTAAAATTGTTTATAGTACAGTTTGGATTAGTATATAAGTGGAATACTTCAGCTTGAAGTGAACCGTCGTGAAGTGAGATACACATCGGACTTATTTTCGATTTTTTAAGCATTTCAAGATCCATGAATTTGCCTATATACAAGTCAATATAAAAAGCACTAAGCTCTCTGATTCGGAAATCATTAGGGTTATAATATTGAAAGAACGGTAAATTTAAACTGTATCCTTAACCTAATAATTTATTAAATTTTAGCCGATCATACTTTAATTCTTTAGGTGTATATACATATGTACTTTCCACAGCTAGCAAGTGCCACTCGTTCTCCTGGCAAAACTCGTCTAAGCCGCTTTCATTTTCACACAAAGTGTAATTAACTAATGGAAACCCTCTCCTACAGGAGCGCGTGTGACAATGAGAACCCGCCCTTATATGCTATGGCATTAAGATGTGTATGTGTGCGTATAAATTGAGTAGCATTAAATGTGTGTTCACTCCAACTGCCAGCATGTTTTTAAAGATAATCGCTTTTCTAATTTCATGTCATTTCTCGTATCGTCTGGTTCGTAAAATTTTGTTAATTTGCTTACGTAGGAAAAAAACGCTAGCGCCGAGGCTGCATTGCCGTAAATATGAGACTAGAAAATTTGTGTCGTTGACAAGCCCACAATCTGCAGTAGACAGCGCCCTCTGTCAGCCCGTCAGTGCAGCATTGGGCGGACGTTGCGGGTCAAATCGCCATATGACGCTGACATCACTTGAGCGCCTGCAACCGACCGCGAAGTGGCTGCAATAAATTGCGAGTCGATTGTTGCTAGGCATAAGTTGGGAAAGGGCCTGTGAGGGAGAAGGATGAAAAGGCATTGTGTGTGCAGACGCTTATGACAGGGAATGGAAGAATGCAACGAGTGCGACACTAATTGACAGCTCACAGTGCTCTTTGGAATGCGCTGGACGCAATAGACAACAGATATATGTATGTACAAGTGGGGTAGGCGGCATAGCAGGTAGACAGATGAGTAGATAAGCCAGTAGTCACATGCACAGACAGACAGACATGGAACAGACCAGAGAGAAGGACAGAACTATAGCGCTCGGCCAAGAGATAGACAGCTGGTCTGATAGATAGTTAAGCGGATAGACGGAAAAACCTATGTGCCTATAGATGGACGGACGGACAGCTAAGTATAAAGATGGCTGAACAGGCAGACCAATGAACAGACAGATCTACTAATAAACAAACGGAAATGGATCTAAAGATAGACATAGACACAGGCACAAAAGGACATTGAGCGATCGGACAAGAGATAGACCGAGGGATCGATTGATAGATGTACGGGCGGAGCAGGGATAGATAGCTAGACGGACACAGAAGGACAAATACACATAAATCAAATAATAATCCCAACTGAAAAGTTTCGACCCAGTTTCTCAGGAACATTTAAATGCACTTACAACTAACTGAAATATTATGGCTCCTTTTCCTCGAGTAATCACAATTAGCAAGCGAATACGCTTAACCACTACAGACATGCTCTTAATGGAATAATGCAGTTGAAAGCATAATAAAATAACGGTAATTGCACCCAAGTGAATTGTCACATCAAAATGTGAAGAGAGTGCAGTGTGCTTGATGAGCGTGACGAGAGCAGCGACAGCAGCGAGAAGGAGGCAGTATAGTTAAAGTGGTATGTCACCAGTAGGCATCAACAATTACAACAACATTAATAAAAACGACAATGGAATTTTTTTAAAGGAGTGTACTTGGTTTAAAGCGTCGCTGCTTGTAGTCGAAATTGAAACGATGCAGCAGGACGAGCCCAGTACAGTGCACGGCTGCAGAGTGAGATAGATACCGCCGGACATGAATAAAAGTGCAACTGCCCAGCAAACCGTGGAAGCATTTTCGAATACTCGTTAAGGCTTCAAATCTTTCCGGAATACTCAATACAAATCATCTTGAAAGGAACATATTTATATGGCGGAGGCAGAAGGAACAAAATAATGTTGTCCTTTATTAGACTGAATTAAGCTGGCCAAAACTCGAGATTTGTATGTTTGGCATCAGCCTCAGATCTTTTCCATTGTAGCTAAGTGCCTCCATAAATTTGCTGTCGAGCATTTCGTCATTTACCGAAAAACAAACATACAAATGAAAAGAACATTGATGGTCATCAATTTCAAGTCTCCCAAACTAACTACCTAACCTAACTAAAGGGAACTGCATTGAGATTATGAATTTGGTTTGCTGGGTATCCAAAAAAGCGTGGGTGCATGTGTGTGTATATTGTTGATAACGGCAAATGACGTTCTACGTTCCTCTGCTGTGACTATTATCTCGCATGTTTTAACTGCACTCAAGTGGGGCTGAGCCTGCTTGGGGGTTGCATGCAATGCGGCAGGGCTTCAGAAATAAATTAATTAGTTGCTTGTTGTTTGCTAAGGCAGGACGAGCGACTCACAGACGACCGTTACATATATACACGCTTTACTTAAATGCTCTGCCACTTTAAGCTATACGCCCCCTTAAGCTCTCTTTACTTCTGTCAGTTGTCCCTGTCGCTCCTTTACTGCCGCACTACAGCAAACTTGTGGTCGACTTTTAAGTACGTCCTTCGGGGTTGCTACAGTGTAAATGCAATGCTTTTGTGTGGTCGTATTAAGTTGAAGCGTATTGGCGTGGTGGCTCTGGCTGAGATTTAGTGCGTCTTTGGCCTGATTTTTCTGTGTGTGCGTTTTCCTTGCGCTTAATGTTTGATATGTCATTAAAATTTACTTAATGAAATGAAAGTCGTTGCTTCCGTCGATAAGGGAGCAAAGTTCATTTCGATATTGCTCAGCGGCAAAGCTATTTACCTATACATTGCAATGGAAGAGGCTTCGAAAGGCGTTGTCTTTAAATTAAAGCAAAGCAATTGTTTACTTCTTTCAAAAAACAACACCAATTTACTTGCAATTGAACTTTAAAACTAACTCTTAGCTCTATTTCGTGTATAGGACCTATATTTTAGTAGCGTTTAATTAAAGTGACTTCAGGAATCGCTTTCAAACTGCTCTGCAATAATTTAACCTTTTTGAAGGCAACATAATTTTGAGCCTTTTGCTACTTACACGAGGCCAGCTCCTGCAAATGTTGAAATTCTCGCGGTGACAGTTTGTCCCATCTGTGTGATGTGGCGGTCATTGTGCCTGAAAGTATGCAAAACAAAAGCGTGAAACAACACAAACACAGCAACTTCGATACACTACAGTATGTATGTATGTATAAAGGCGGTCATGCATCAGGGGCCAAAGTCATAAATTACGAAGTGCTGATGTATGCGTGTGTGTGTGTGTGATGTCGTCTGGCTGTGTGTCAAAAGTACAGCCAAGGTAAGGCCAGCCAATGCGGCGCGTCATGTGCCAAGCCCTTTGTCAATTCTGCCAACGGAATTGGCTGCCTGTCAAGCGAGGCGTACGAGTGACTTTAATGGGAAACGAAGGGCTGCGCATACGCCCACGTGTACGCGACAGCCATTCCAAGTTGCCGGTAATTATGTCATAAAGAGCTTAATGTTATATTTCAATACAATGACACCTGACCGAATTTCGTTCCCCCACTTCTGTTGCCCTTCTCTGGCTACTGCCTGCCCCTTTTAATAGCGTCTTGCTAATTTTAAATAATTTTGACACTTGTGATGTCACCGCAGAGAGGCTTGCCCCCAAGCAGCATGCCGTCGTCGTCAGCAGTACACTGTTTCGATTCATTGCCGACCGTCCTTCGTCTGTGTTGGTTTTCCACGTCATCAGCGCCGTCAACATAATTATGAATGATGGCTGCTGGCATCCACACCAGCGCTGAGTGTCTCGCAGGCCTTTGCCTGATTTGTTCTGGGACAAAAATTTGCGCGTTTTAGTCGCATTCTGTGAAAAATATTGCTTTACGCCCACTTTCGAGAGCACGATTTGAATAGCTTTTGTTATTTTGGTATGACGATTTTGCCATTTGTTTGTTTCGGCTAATTTAAAATTTTTTATTGTCTTTAAATTTAGCCTTAAGCAAGACAATATACATAAAAATAAATGTATGTATGTATGCTGAAAGAATCATATGATCAGATTAACCTGATTGACGTGCACCGTTCAGTGTTGCATTGCGGGAACATTGATTTTTTTAGTAGCAAAATTTCAAAGTTATACGTAATACATGTGTACCTATTTATGATATATGTATGTATATACTCTTTTAATGCATGCGTAGTTTTTATGCACGATTTCGACATATTGAAATGATCAATTCAGTTGCCCTTGTGATGCTGGCCTGCGGAAGTTGAAACGTTTTATAGCGGCGGCCTTTCGAAATCGCTCTTGGATGTGAGCTATTTTTAGAATACGTTCACTGAGCAGTTTACTTTGTATCAAAGAAAATTCGTCCGCCGCGTGTTTCTATGCGTTCCTTTTTTCCCAAATGAGTAGGTAAACAAACAAATTTAAATTCCAGTTTAGCGATATTTTGATTTGTGACTTCCCTGACAGCGCACATATTGCCTTAGTATATTTTACAGTATGATCTTGAAAACCTAACACGGCAGTCTGACAGAGCGGTCAACGCTTTGTAAGAACTCTTTGTCTTCCGGTTTGCTATCATATATGTAGGTACGAAGTAGACATTGAATTGGAACGGTAGGCAATTCGATATAGAATTCATGTTTCCAAGTGGCCAATACAACCATTGGTATCGTTGAATGAATTCTGAATTAAGTATGTGAACAGTCTCTTCTAGGGCCTGCTTCCCATCCACCGTTCTACTGAGAACAGAAGACTTTTTGACACTCTCCTTAAGCCTCGCTATTTCTTTGAAATACGCTAGATTTTGTATACGCTAAACGAAAATGGGGCACGTCGTAATTTGCTTCTTTGAGCCGTTATTTGTATGTTTTTTTTTGTAACTTGGATCAGCTAATTTAATTTTATTTGAAAATTAATATCATTTAATTGTGTATAAAAATGCAATAAAAATGTGATTTATTTGAAATGTTTTTCTATGCAATATTTTATCGTGGACAATAACATTTACGAGCATTTGTTTATGGCAAATGATAAACGAAGCAGATTCTTGTTAATACAAGTCGACATAAATCAGCGAAGTGTTCACAAAAACACACACATCAATTAAAGCCGAAAAGCCGTCACGCACACATAGCAAACATTCGCATCCAGATGTACACACATACATATTTAATGCTTTTGGGCTTTTAGTTATTATTTGACAAAAGGATTATTCCATTAAGTTGGAAAAGTAAGTAAGATAAAAATAAAGCTCTGCTGAAAATGTGGTATTGGATATCCTATTGATGTTTTTCGATACCAATTTGAGTTTTTTCCTACCCAAACAAATTTAATAGCTTAGTCACATACTACATCAATTTAAAATTTCTGCTTACGTGCCTCAATGTGCGCATCCCATATACATAAGGAATTTCGTTGATAACTGAATTAATACAGAAATTCTCTCATTTCTTTTGCTGCCTTTCTGCGTAGCCATTAAATGGAATTTTAAGTGTACAACTTTTTGAGTTGCGACTGTCGGAAGTTGGTATTCCATATTGAATGGAATGGTTTTTCATACTTCATCAGTCGGCTGTTTTTATGGGAGTGTATGTGTGTGTAGGTTCGTACGCTCCAATGACGCTTGGCAATAGGTTCCATGTCGGAAAATTTCCTGTCGTTAATACTTTTCAGGGCACAATTACAATCAGCAAGGTCATAAAGCTACGATATGTTCTGTTTAACGTAATTCAGCAAAATTTGTTTGGAAAACGAAGTTGGGAAAATAGAATACCATCCCTCATTATGCATAGACTCTTATAGGATCCAGAAGAACATCTGTCATTCGAAACTTTTATATTGCTTTTATGTTAGACATTTCCTAATTTATCTTTCTTTGTAATTTATTCGAATCAAACACTTTTCCTTCAATCAGGGGCATTGCGTAGATTTAATTAATTTTTAATTGCTTTCAGACAATCAAAGAGTTTTGCGTGAAATGACCAGAAATGAAACTTTTCATTGCATTTGAACTTGACATTGCGTCGATGAACACAGCAATGAAGGCGCTGCTCTGCTTCCACTACAAAGCAACGAATTGTGCAACAAACTTTCCGTATGCTCAAATTTGCTGTCTATTATTTTAATTTTTTGCAATGTTTATTTGTTTGTCGAAAAGAAATGAAGTAGCTGGAGCTGGAGTGTGAGCAGCTTGTGCAAAAACAAAGAGTGGTAAATATTTGCGCTACGGCTGCATGCGTTGCAGGTCTCGCAAATTCTCTCGCAGAGTAAATAACGCGTAATTAATTTGAATTTGTGTTTTGATTACGGTATGTAATAAAAATTCCCCAGCAAAGTTATTTCTCAGCATTGGTGGAAATTAATAATAAAAGTGAGAAAATAACTAGAGCTGAAAAGCTGCCTACACAGAGAGTATACAAGTTCTAGAATAGTGCGAAGATTTCAATCAAAATAAGCCGATTTTAATTTCACAGTCACTTTGCTCAATGGCAGATCAATTTCTTGAAAATAATTAGAAAAATTCTTCATCTTCATGTTAGGATCTTAAAAGCCTTTCAACCCAGACAAGCCAAAAAACTCTTGTTTCTTAAAGAAAGATAAAAGAAACATGGGTTTATATAAATAGATCGAAAATATCGCTTAATTTTTGTCGATTTTAAGTTAATTTTAGTAAATCTAAAGGAAAGGTGTCGCCATAACCAACGTTCTAAAGAAATTCTCAAAAGTTGTAAAAGACTAAAGATAAGACTTACTTAAATCAAGTAAACCATACTTCACATATTTCATATATAAGTAACAAATTTAATAAGAGCCGATTTTAATAGTTAGTTGAAGTTCTTCGGCTAGATTTTGATTCGCGTAAGCTCAATTAAACGAATGGAATATTCCAGCTAGAGCATTCAACTAAATTTAGCGCTTGTGGATGTGCTTTTTGACAACAAAATCCAGTTTTATTACCCAATTTTCCGAACTTTTTGTGGCACACATTCGCAATTGCTCACTCACACTGACAGACAAGTATGCGCGCCACCTCGAAAGACCGAAATACACAATATTTAAAATTACACAAAGTCTATTTTAAAGTTTAACGAGTTGCCTTGTTTAATGCGCTACCTTTTATTCTTAATTTTGCGTGCATATAAACAAAACGTTTATGCCTTTCGGGAAGCACATAAAACACACACACACACACAGCAGCAGCACATGAAGCTCGCATAAAGAATCCATGACCTTTCCTGTTCAACTGTAAATCTCTAGCAACATCAAATGGAAATGGAATCACCGACAATAAACAAAACAACAACAACAACCGACATCACCATCATCGTCAGCAGCCCAAGCGGCAGCAGCAGCAGCAGCGTGCAGCAAAGTAGCTGACTCTATGCCTGCTTGTAGATACATATATCCGTGGCTGTGTCTCTTCTGTAGATCTGCGCTGGGCCACTGCTGTGCTGCGGCCAATTCTGACGTCAGCGCGCCGCAACGCGTGTACTTTGTCTTTTTCGTGTGTTTTTATTTTGTGGCTTTTGTGCTGAGTGAATGTTCTGCACTGTTCCAGATACACGCCGAAACCGAAATAATCAATGCATGGGGAGTATTGGAAAACGAAGAAGAATAATGTTTAAAAAATCTAAAATCGATTTTAAGCGAATTAAACATACTCAGTCAAACTGAAATAGTGCGCGTCATGGCGTGGGAGTCACGTTGCGAAAAGGGGTGTGGCTGGGCGCATCGTCAGCCTGGCTGGGTTGGCTCACATTGGTTTGGCGCTCCTTGGCGCCTGCCATTTTTTGCTTCAAAGCTTTCGTGTATTCGAGTGTGTGTGTATTAGGGACGTTGCGAATATTGAATAGAATTAAATAAGCGCCGTAAAAGCCAATTTCAAGAAGTCAAAAATGCATATAAATAAATAAATAAATGTATACAAAAATGCTTATCGAAACCGAATTTGGAAATAATTTAAACTGCAATCTAAACTTCGGTATAATAACACCATTAGTTAAGGGTTATTATAGAAAACGGAAATATTTTTAGCCTTTTTCTTCTTCTTACTGTTGGTTTTTGACTCATTGCTTAGTGATTTGTATTTTTAGAGGAATATGTACAATAAAAAAATCTTCGCAAGTCAAACAGAAATGGGAAAACACGTGTGGAAGTAAGGTCTCATTTCCATGTTAAGCTGCTTATTGAAAAAAATATCGTTGGAAAAACATGTGCGTAAACAATGCACATACTCGTATAAATCGTATTCACATTCGCGATTGTCGAAATTCGCATATGTAGCTACAGCGCATGTGTGTAAGTGTGTGCGTATGTGTGTGATTGATGTGTGTGTGTCTGTCTGCTGCTTTTTGTACTTTCCGGCGGTTTTCCTGAAGATGCCCATGCCGTTTCTTTCTGTGTTTACAACACTTTCTGACGTATTATTTCTATGTTTTTTCTTCGTTTTATACACACACACGCATACATAAATGAGGATAACAAACACAGCGCAAAGGAAAATGTGGCAAATCGCCTTCGAAACAATTGTTTTTGTTGGATTGCTTTTTCGGTGTATTTTTGTGACCATCAAATCTTTGGTACCAAGAAATATAGTACACAGAAAGGTGTTAAAAGAACGCGATACACACACACAGACACACACACACGCATGTATCTGCTATATGGAAATGAGGCAGCGCTCTAGTGCGGTATTGAGAACTGCGTTTGTATATATGTATGTATATTTCAGGAGCATGTGTGTGTGCGTATGACTTTATGATCGCCATTCCAAAAATCCATCATTCCGCCATAGCAACAACAACAAAAGCAGTGCTAGCAAGCAAAGCCAACGATAGTCTTGGCTGCTACAGACGTCAGCAAAGACTGCGCCTGATCATAAAAACATTTTACGGCCGCAGGCAGCAAGGACAAAATGAAACACAGCTAGGGAGCTGCGCGCCTGCCGCCCGCTGTCTGCGCTGACTACCGCAGAGCAGCATGCACGGCGTATGAGCAACATATTGCGCAGGATTTGACTTCGAGGTTTTTCAACTGCTCTTGAGTTGAGTGTCGTTTCCCGATTTATACCCGGCCATTTTTTTGATTATAAACTGCAACGAGATTTTTATGCGGTGATATTTGGCAACCTGCTATGCCAAAGCTTTTGGAACTAGTAGTTGGAATAGTTCAGTCCCAAAAGAAATCTATTTAAATCTGGACATTTGACCTTCATAATTGCAATTCATATCTTAGTTAAGTTTAAGTAGAATGCGTATTGTAGCAGATCGCTACTTCCGGGGCTCTTGAACTGATCTCCATCTGGTAAGGACTTTTCAGCCAGCCAGTGCAATCACAGAAGCAAGCTTATTTCGTTCTTGTTCTTGGCCTTTGCTATGCTGATTTACCATTGACAGAGCAACAGTTGCCCATTGTCACAGTTGCTCGCAGGGATTTTGTGTGAATGTGTTCGTGTGTTATAAAAGTCGTATTTTCAGCACAACAAAGTAAAGTGCCAGACAATTCTCGAAGGCGCAACTGCCACTTCCGGCGCTGTTGTTGCAACGCTCTTAGCTGTTAATGCAACAGCAACAATTGCCGTGGCAATGGCACAAGACACGCCAGCAATATTTTCATCAATGACGCGGTCTCTTTCACTGTTTGCCTATCCTTTGTCACTTTCTTAAATTTACAACTTCATTTCGGGTCGCACACAGAAGCCGGATTATGTGGCGGTGTTAAAGCGCTTCGTGGCGGCGATTAAATTAAATTTACTGTGTGGCACGGAGACAAGCTCTGCTGCCTGCGCCGCCGTCGGCCTCAGCCTTGGCACGGGCACGGGCCTGCCACTCGGCAGGAAGGCAGCCAACTGCGGCAGCCACGTTTAGTTTTTATGGCGCGCAAGTGAAAAGAATGTCGCAACTGTGCGAAAGCGAAATAAATTGTAAAGCGCCACTAAGGATATCAAATTAAGGAAGTGCCTGATTCCCCTGACGTTGGGTTCACGCAAACGCTCCGAGTTAATTTGAGCTGCCTTAATACGCGTATAATTTCTTTCAAATCTTATTTTAAGTACAGCGATAATATTAGAAATTGATATTAATATTAATCGCTTGCTGCAGGCGGGTGCTACGAAAGTCTCCTCCTCTATCAATTTAAGATCTGTTGCGCCGTATAAAGAGGATAATGATAAACGGCTGTTGCTTTTAAAATTTCCAATGAAGAACATTTCTTTTTAGTGTGCGCGTGTCTATGTGTATGTGAGCGCGTATGCAAAACATGGGTCACATTTGAAATGGGAAAATGACAAAATGTATTAATCATTTTGTGCACACACTTCCGCACACACTGGAACATTTTACACACATACCCGCTGGCCCGCTGGTATGTGTATTTGCACAGGAAGTGAAAATGGACATTGCGTTGTAGTGGAAAGTGCTAGTGGAAATGGTTAATGCAAATAATGCCCTCTCTTCCCAGACATACACACACACACACACACACTAACAAAAGAGAGGAGAAGAAATGGCACTCGTGGAGAACCGTAATTGACAGCAGGCGCTCCGCATGCACAAAATAATGAAGAAGAATAACGGTACAAGCGCAAACGAAATTAATTGGATCAGACGGATGATGATGACGACGACAACGACGACGTCGACGCCTACGAGTGACACTTAAGAAAGGACGATGAACGACGCAGGACAAGTAGGCGTAAGCATGTAAAGTATTTAAAAATAGCCAAAGAGCAATAAAAATAGTAGAGCAGCAATAAAAGCGAGCGGATGGCAAGCAGACAGGGGCACTAGAGGCAGCGAAAGCACAATGAGCGCGCGCGTGTGTGCGTGCGCCTGCTAACGAAGAACAAATAATGTAAGCGCCCGGCGCTGGCATTTGAAATGCACAGCACGTATACGCCGGGAGGGCCGCAGCTGCTTTGCCTAAGCCACAATCTGCTGTTTTATTGAGGTGCTCTCAAGCAGGGCCCAGTCCAGTGTGTGTGTGTGTGTGATAAGCACACAAACACAGACACTCACAAGCACTACCACAGTCAGAACAATGTGCCTCTAAGGCAACACGAACCTATTTGAAACCGCATGGTTTATTTGCATATCATTATTGTGGGCTGTGTTTCCAGGCGTGTGTGAGTGTGGCTGTGTGTTGGAGTATGCAAATGTGTGTGCATGGACTCTCGCAGTGCGGCGGTTAGTCCTTCGGCTATCCACATTTGATGGAGTTTAGCTGCTTGGATCATACATCATACGGGTTGGGTATACGATAGACGATTAATTCGTGGGGCGCCAAAACCATCAAACAAATGAGCATAAAAGGTACTTCTATTATTTACATGTTATATATTTGCAAGTATATGGGGCCTTTTTCTAAGCTCTGCCATTTACAGTAAGCATTTTTTTTACCGAATTGCCATGTTCCTAAACTTTACAATTAATTTGTCCAAACAGATTTGAATATTAAATGCAAATTTGAATGAAATGTAAATAGCAAAATTTCTTTCTTTCTAATTTTATAATATAGAAGAAATGCGCAGTATACAACAAATGAAACTTTAATTTGTCGATTGATTGCTTTTCTTTTCGAAAATTTCATAAGTTTTTTCACTCTGACTGTAGGAGCAAACCTTTTCAGCTTCAATGCATTCTAATGAGAATGCCTCCGCGGAGATGTCACAGATTGATAGATTGATGAAGAGCAAATTGATAGATGGATGTTGGGTCAATGGCGGTCGTTGTAATGACTGTGAATTGTGCAAAAATGTTGCCAAAGTGTAAGCATCAGCGGGAGCAGAATCTAATTGAAGTTTCCCCATCAAACATACACACGCGCAAATGCAAATGGAGCAAAAACGACACATTTACAAATTTTCACAAAAATCACAATTCAAGCGCCATTACTGCTTTTCATGAGTATGTATTGATACAGTTTTTGATTCGTATTTGGCGTCACTCAATGCGATTATATAAATCAACGAATTTCCAAATTTTTTATATTTTGAAGTTGTGATTTTTGATTGTAAATAACAGAATTGTGATAAAAGTTTTGAAAATATTTCTTCTTGAAGTTAATTTTGCTCTTCCTACTCACCTGCTTTTGCTTTAATTGCGCTTCCAAACGTTGTTGAGCTCTCAAAATCTCCTTCCTCTGTGTATTGCGTGCTTCAGTTGTTTTGTTTGTATGCTGCAGGCTAACTTTCTTCAATAAGATGCATTCATTTTCTCGAAAACCTCATTAAAATCTCATATTAAAATTCGCAAAAATTATAAAATGCATAATTTTTTCTGTTACACTGTAAACAAAAAAACAATCACTTTATATTGGAATACAAATTTTGCAGTAGTTATAATTTTCTCAATCATACACCTTATATTTCAGGCTTTAATGTCAATCTTGATCAAAATTCAAAAAAGTTATAAATCTCATAATTGTTATTACATTGCACACATTTAGCATGGCAAATAATTTACGCCAGTTCATTAAGTTTATTTTCCATTAATTTTCAGTAGCATTTTTTTGGGAAAATGTAGTATATTTCTTTTTTTCGTTGGATCTATGAATAGACTATTTGTTTTAAATAAACCATTTTAATAAGGCATATTCTGGCAAGACTTTTTGTGTAATCCAGTCTACTGACTATAGACTTATAATGTGTTTATATTGCTTATATTATTAAGCGGATCATAATTTTTAGTATTGTCTTCAATTTTGATGTCGTTAAAGGCATTTCTGTTTATGCCAAGCAGTCGCTCTGCTCTGTGCAGGACAGACGATCATGTTTACATGCAGCACAGATTGCATGTAAATATTTTATAGTCACTGGCTCACATGCGTCAACGAAAAAAAATACAAAGCAATTTCGGCTGTTTTACGGCCGTCCCTCCCCCCTCTCCCCCCCCCACTGCCTCCAGCGCTTGTCGTTGCAAATAATTTATCAGAAAATCACTTTTGCGTTTTATATTTGCAACAACAGCAATTGTTGCTAAAAAAATTTATTGTTAGTTCGTTGCTGTTGTTTCGATTTGATGAAAATTTGCGCATGTCAAAATGCAAGGACCTTGCTTCTTTTAAGGCAGCATAATCAGTTGTAAGTACTGCCAACAATTACAGGCGCGCTTGACTGTTTTTATGCGTACATAAGTGGGTGTATGTATGTGCGTTTCCACTCACACACACACACACTCACACACACAAAGTTAGTGGCAAAGTTTTATGGCTCACGCTCGGCAAATGCAAAAATTCATATAACGCTGCCTTATGCAGGCGGAACCTTCGAAATTCGCCCTCCATTATGCTGCCGCATGTGTTGTGTGTGTGTGTGTGAGTGCGTGCGTAAGGAGCTTATGATAAACTCGCATGTCACTGCGCAAGTGTACCTATGTGTGAGTTTGTGTGTGTTTGTGCGGGCGGGAGCGAAGTTTCGCCAGCGCAAATAAAAAGCGGCGCAAGTTAAGAGTAATAAAATGCAAAGGAGCAGCTCGTGTCGAGCGGGAGGCGCAAAGGTTGTGCCTACATTTACACACGAGCGCGGGGCACTGCACATAATGCTGCTCGCTTTTGGGAGCGGGAGTATTGTAGAAACAGCAGCTAGGCGTGCTGTAGAGCAGTGTTGAGCAACGGTGGGTCAAAATGCCAACACATTTAATTTCGATTGGGAAGAGTATTCAAATGAGAAGTAGCTCATATCGCCTGCTTTCTATATTTAAATAAAGCCAAATTTGCAAGAATGTGTGGATGTGACATCTTTAGACGTTAGCTTATCTAAACTGAACTAAAAGATTGATATTTGTACATATAATCTGATATCAAATTGAAAACAAAGCCAGACGCAATTTTGGAAACAAGGCTTGAATTCGCCGGAATCCACTTTCTAAACTGCTCAACATGTTGGGAAACACTGTGTGAATATCCAATTTTTTTTATATGAAAACTTTTCTAAAACCTTTCAGCAGCGCCTGCATTCCCAGTGGCAAAAACTGTTGCTGAATAAAGCAAATATTTCACCGAAATTGCTCACATGGAAAGGATGGGCGTGAAGGGCAGCATTCCAGCCATTGTTTTTCAACATGAAAGCAGGGAAAAAGTTGGAAAATATATTTGCCTTTGGCAGGCAGCAGATATGGCAATTGGGTGGAGCGAGCGAGGGGGTAGAGAACATATTGTCCCACAACTAAGGCTGCTGACTTGCCTTGTTGCTCCGCTTGTCGTTGCTGTTGTCGAGTGTGACTGGTCCCGCAGCTAATAAGTTCATGAGCTGTGCGCCGCTGTGCAGGTCCTCGGAGGCACCACGGCCCACTACGCGTGACCTGTCATGCGAAATGGAATTTAGCTGTGGCGTTACAATTCGCGGCATGTCCCAAATGCTGTGCTATTTTTGGCCACAAATATTTGCCCTGGCCGACAAAAAATGTTGCATTCAATTTGCGCATTACACGAATTATCGATATTGAAGCAAAGCCAAGAATTAGCGAACAGTTTGAATGGCTTTTTTACAGTCTGTCACAGCTGTTCAAAATTGCTTTGATTTATTGGTTTTTGCAGTACATTAAAGACAATTTTTTTCTTATAAGTTTTGCAATTGATAAAGTGTAGCTTTTGCGACTTTATAGATTTGTGGTTATAAATGTTTATAAATCCTTAGAAGGCTGTGGACTTCTATTACAAGAAATAACGGTTATGATTTTTCGCTTTAGAGTGGATATAGGAATCGGTTCTAATTCCTCCTCCATGGAAAGCTTGAATTGTGGTAGGGATTCTAGCACAGTTTAATGGAAATTTTTCCCAATATTTCCTGATAAAGTTTGCAATAAATGAGAACTTGCTAATTTCTAGATAAAGACATTATTAAACTTTCCTAGTTAAAGAAGTGAATATCTAAGGGGAGATATACATATATTCATACGATGTTTTTTGAAGGCAGTAGAAGTATGGTCAAAAAGCATTTTGAGCAGAGTCATTATAGCATTAGTACCTTTGACCTTTAGTATCCTAGATCAACGAATTATGCAAGGGCAACCAAAATCTGGAGAGAACTCTTAGACTTAAAGTGCGAAGGCCAAGGAAGAAGAGATACACCTTTTAAAGCAATGCTTTTATAATGAGCCGCTGCCTTGATCTCAAGCTAAAGCAACGAATATTGATCGTTGTGGGACTAGGATTGCATCGCAATGGCACTAAAAGTAATAACGATAATGAAGATGCTGATGCCAAGCCATGAGTGGCCATAAATTTGTAGGAGCTCGCACAAAAACTAAAATAAACTTATTTGCATAGCAAAATATTTTTAGTATGAGAATAAAGACTCACACACCGAAATAGCATGGCCACTTTTCGGCATATCCCTTTGGACCCTAAAACATAATTTCTAACGAATTTATCTCTTTGCGATTTCGTTTGCTTTCGCCTACATGCGTTCGTTCATATCTGGAGCGCGTTCGCAGTTCATTTCAATTATTATCAGCGCGTTTAATTTCCATGACAATTAACACGATTGCAGCCATGTGGGCGCCACGTGTTGCTACCGCTGCTACAAAAGCGAAGCGAAATGTTAAATCTTGCCAAGAGCAGGAAAGGAGACAGCGCTGCCGAAAGAAATGAGGAGAGAAGCCTGGCACCGATATGTAGAGTGGATGGAGTGACTGAGAGCTTGGTTTGGATGAAAGGTGTCCGCATAGTTTATCGAAATTTTATATCAGAAACTATTTAAAGCTATTCAGTGTTTTAAAAAAGTAAGATATATCCACTTTTCCCAACTGTGGATAACTCCATCGCAGGTTGGATTTTGGTTGGATGAGGACGAGAGCGCCACAAGTAGAAGTGAGCGCTTTGTTGAAGCACCCGCGGCGAAGCCGGCACCTGTTGCACACACGTGTGCGTCAGTTGGTTTCTGTCGATGTGTGCGTGTGTGTGTACATGTTTATGTACGTATGTATAGCCGTACGTAGCAGTTGCCTGTTGTGTTGCGCCTCACAACCTCAACATCGTTCTCCACTACACTCAGTCTGGCAACGGTGTTTGTCTTTCAGATTTCTTTTCTTTTCATATTATTTCTTGTTTCTACTATGTTGTAGACATGAGACGACACAAGGCAAATATTTGTGAGCTTATTTACCTACGAATATGAGATATAAGCGCTGCTATTATTTTTGGAGGGCCACTAATGTTATTAAGGTTGAGTAGTTTAAGCCATCAGTAAAGCTGGCAAGCGGCTCATAAAATGCGTGATGCTTTTGCAAGTTCTATTTTAAGTAATATTTTTTATAACGACTGAGCGGTTGCAGAAATAGAAACAACAATAATTATTATTTGGCACATCTTTTTTATATGTAAGCCACTGGCAAACACTGTTAGTTTTTTTGTCCGCCCCGAATTTTTTTAAAATTTGGTTGTTGTATTTATGCAAAAATCTGCCATGTCCTTTTTCGTTATTGATTGCAAAAACATTCGTAGCGGCTTTTCGCTGTTGTGTCATTTCAGCAACTCAGATGCATTATTTCATTTTAATTGTGTGATATATTTGTTAATACGGAAACATTCAGAGGCATATTAATTACAAACACTTAACACAGTTATGTTTACCATGATTATGCGTGTAAGTAAGCGTGTTGATCAATGTATCTACACAAATGTGCCTTTGTGGATTCTATAAATATTAAGTGGCAGTTGATTCTGAGCGGAACTAAATATTTTCAGTTTATCTACTGTACTATTCCTTCTACGTTACGGTACATGCAATAATTTGCTGTGTTGTTATTGTTGCTCATACGCCCGGCTGCTCAAAATCGCATATGCAGTTTTGCTTCAATTGCTAATGTACAAGCAAAAAATCAAGATACATACAAGTTTTTGATGGACGATCAAAGTACTGTAAAAAGTGTATAAAATTTCAGTGATGCAAATACCATAAAGCATTATAGAGGAATGGAACGTGCAAAAAATGCGTGTATCTTTGGAGCGATTTCTCACTTTGCTTCCTCAGTTAAGCCATCTTTAGCACGCTTCAATTTCTCAATCAAGCAAAATGTTAAAAAACAAGATAATGCCCAGCTCCGCTTCCGAAAATATGGTGTGTGCATTCGGCGGCGCTGTCACTTTTTCGGCGCGGACGTCGCTCTGGGCGCGCTCATTAAATTCTCATTAAGCTTCCTCGCATTTACATTGCAGCGCTTCAGTGCTCAGCTTTATTGCCTTCGGTTAAGCGTAGTGGCTTGTACTCAATATAACTTTCATGATTAACCCTGCAATTCCCGAAGAACAATTTAGAGAGCAGTGCCTTTAGAATTTGAATCGCAGTTTAAAATTAGTTCTCTAAAATTTTTAAGCATTAAAAAATTCCGGCAGCCAAAGGTTAAGATGAGTTTAGTGGCTGAACGTGTTATTTTTTTTCAGAATGTCATGAATGAAATTTTGTGTAAGTAGAAACAGCGAAAACGTGCTGAAGCCATTTGGATCTTAATGCCACACTCAAGGCAAATTGCTGGCGAACTTAAGCGTTTCATTATATTGAATACGAGGGCAGCAGCACGAGTTCCGGCTACAGAAGATGAGGAACATTTTTCAAAATTTTTTCGAATACTTATATTAGTAAGAGTACAACAATGATAAGCAGGCACACTGTACTAACACTTTGCCTTTGGGTGGGCGCTTTCGCTTTGATAAGGCGCAGTCAATTTGACCAAAGTGGCGCAGCAATCTTCAAGCGATTTATCCTGAATTAAGCGCACAGATAGCAAAAAACAACGCTCGCGTGCCGTGCTTAGGCAGCCTCCCCAGACACTCTTCAGTCCGCTGCTGCTGCGGTTAGCCACTTTGTCGCTCTGCGCTGCTTATCTCGGGCGCTTGGCAAAATCCAAAATTGAAAATGCTGCAGCAATTTCTGTTGACAACATCACGCGCGCTGCGTGGAGGAGGGGGAGGAGGGGGGGGGGGGGGACCAACAGACGTAACACAGCGCTAAGTAAGCATGTCGCTGGCGGTGTTTTTGAAAAAATTAAAAACGCTCTCGCGTGCGGCATGGGGCAGACAGCCGTGGGCTTGCATTAAATTCGCTGTGCATTTAGAAAATGCTTCAGGAGATTTGCACAAAATAGCATGCTGCTGCGTGCGTGTGTGCGTGCGCATGTGGGTGTAGCAAGCATTTCTTTCTGCACGTTTTAATTAAATTCAGTTCGCTAAATTCTTTTGTGATTGCATTAAGCGCTTAGAATTTGCTTCAATTAAAGGACATGTTCTCCGTTTTGTACAAAATTAATTTTTTTATCTTCTTTTAAGTGAAGTTCAGACATAATTACCTTCAATAATCTAATTAAAAACAACAGAGAAAGTGCAATTCGAAATTGTATCATATTATTATTTAAATACAATTTAGCTCTCAAAGTTACCACTCTATTGAGATTAGAAAATTTTCCCCAAGGACATGAGAAGCAAACCAACTTTGTATAACATGCTGCTTCTACTCTAAGTATATTTCAATATACATATGCTCGGAAAATTTACAGCGTATTAAGGTTTATTAAGTGCCTTTCCTTTGTAACGAAACAAGCACACAAAAGCCATGCGAAACCATGTCCTTGCAAATAAGTTGCTGCTATTCCTCAGTGTAATTTGTCCAATCTAATGAGCCGTTTCCATGGCTTCGCTCTCGACAATATTTTAATGCAATTTTGAATGATAACTTTACAATGAATCCTACATGATATGCATGCTTGGTATATGCAGCACCATCATTACAATTTTCAGAAACTTGAGTGAAAAGGACCTTTGAATGTATCTGCTTGCAGAATATCAAGCATATCACAGAATTTCAAAAACCTAGTAGTGAAAATGGAAGTTTATAGCAAGAGAGACGAGGTTCGAAGTCAATACTAGAAAATTTGTCGAAGTTATTATTTTGCTCTAGCTCTCTTTCGTTTTTTTACCAATTGAAGTTGACACCTTTGTTGATATCTGTATAAGGGTACGCCTTTAAACTAAGTAGATTTGCAATTGCTACCGCCGGACGAGAACCGTTAGCAAACAGCAAGTCGCACTGAACCTAAGCTTTTAGTCGAATATCGCCACCTTTTTACCTTTTTAACGAATACACTTGACCAAATATAATCGGAGTGCCTGCTTTCTGCACCGCCAGATCGCCAGATCTTTCCATTGAAGTGCACTCGAAAGCCATTTTATAGTGTCTGTATCCTATTTTATTTGGCACTACTTTCCTTTAGTATGATTTGCTTGTGATTTTGTTTATTCTGCTGTGCAGTTTGTTTTACTCTTTGCCAAGTGAGAGCACGCCAAAGTAAATAACAAACAGAAAAGCACAGCAAGAAGAAAAGGCCAGAGAAAAAGAGATTAGAAGGAAGCGTGCATTTTGGCTGCCGCTGAAGCATAAGAATAATACGGCCATATAAATCAAGGTGAAAGGCTATAATTCTGGCATCTTTCGTGGCTGGGCGCACACGCGCACCGAGCGGCTGGCAGGCGGGCATGCCATTTCGGAGAACATTAAAAAAATCGACTTAAAAATGGGCGCACGCTGAATAATGGACGCAATTCGAAGCAAACTGCGGAGCTGAGGCGCCGACAATCGCCTCAGTTGCTGCGGCACTATGCCCCAGCAAAGGTGCCGCCCTGGCAGCGCCTTGCCCCCTTGCCGCTTTTGACATTGCCATATGCAAAATCAGCGCTCTATTTGCAAAAACAAATCGACAAAAAACCATCAACAATGAAAAATGAATTGCAATTATTTTTGGTGGCTTTCGACTGTTGTTTCAATGTTGTTGTTGCTGCTGCTGCTGTTGTTGTTTTGCTGGGGATTTTAATGTTTATTGTTGTTTTGGTGTGTACAAGTGCTACGTTCGTGTTTGTGTTCGTGTTTGTATTTGTGTTTGCTTTCCACTACTGACGCACTACAAATTATGGCAATTATTTGCCGTTGAGGTGATCATTTGTTGGTGTTGTTTTTGTTACGGTTTTTCTTAATAGCAGCTTGCCTGCCTGCTGCACGCAAATGGCTGTTTCGCAAATTTCTACGATATATCTTTCCATTCTTGTTGTTTTTATTGGTGTTGTTGTTGTTGTTGTTGTTGCTGATGCTGATGTCGCTCTGCAGCTTCTTTAAAATATTATAGCCTTGCTGTAACGCACGGCTACTTTCAATGTCGTTCAGCTGCTTTTATCGCGCAAACTTTGTTGGCCTGTATTTTCTTGAGCGTAATCATTTTCGTTATCACTGCGCATTTTAGCGTTTATTTTGTAGACAGCGACCCTCCCACGCGCGTTCCTAACGTGGCAGCGCTGTGCGCTTGCATTGCTATTATCTGTTGTCTTTCATAAAGTAACAGCTGCTAGATTTGCGGCCCATAAGTATTCACATTTTGAATTTGCTTGTTTTCTTTTGTTTTCTTTTTGATGTCCTTTTGGCCAGATACGCGCAAAATTTTGAGTTACTATCATATAATTTTGGCATAGCGCAGGGCGCATCACACACGCACACACACATACTCACGCACACCCACACAAATGCTATGTTGCATTACATAAATTTGAATGTTCACTTTTTTGATATTTACTTGATTTTATAAATTCATCAAAACGGCGCAAACAAAAAAATGCCAAGACGAAATGAAACACTTGAGTTTCCTGGAACTTTTCAATTGGACTTCATTCAACACTTTTGAGATTTCATTTCATTTATCTCTTTATCTCTTGTGGCAGATACACTTTTGTTGTTCTATCCGCTGCTTCGTTTTTCTATTTCTTCCGCTTTTCCACACGTTACCGCCGGCAGTTCCACTGAAACTGAGGCAATTCACGCCGTGCCGTTTGCTTTTATTCCTCCATGCATTTCACATTTCACATTTCGATATTCGAATACCGAATTCCAAACATTTTCGCTGGCAAACAGAGCGCACGAAGAGCGTGCGTGCGAGAGCGTTTGTGCGCCCATCGAAAGAGCTTCTTGTGAGGCAAGAGTACGACTGCCGTTTGAGAGGTTGCCATATGGAGCATATCTTTCTTTGTTGCATTCGCAAACACTTTTTTGAATATTTCCAAGTAGTTTTAAGATGCTTCTATAACGAAACAATTATTAAGGAAGTGCTTAAGTAAAAGAAGAAGCAATATTTTATTTTATATATATTCAAGTTTTACTAATTTACTTTCCTACTGCGTTTTGAAGCTCAGTTTAAGTTTCGAACTTCATTACTTAAACCGAGGCACAAAATTGCAAGAAATTGACTATACTCTAGGATCCTCCCTACTCGAAATACGGTAGAAGAAAGTATGGTGTGGATGCTAAATTGTGAGAAATTTATAAAAATACATTCGAAAGTACATAGGTATAACGACTGAAGATGAGATCCTTGCAATATGTATTCGTGTGTTGATTTTCACATATATGTGTGACATTTTTTCACATATATCAGTAGCTTAAGCAACTACTCAAGACTATTTTTATATTCAATTCTCTCTATTAATAGACATATTGATTGCTCGTTCAAAAGCTCTCACCATTAATTCTAAATCAGAAACAACCGAGAATGGGAACAATCGAATGATCTCTAATACAAATGGTAATCTTCCCATTTGCGTAGCCATATAACTTTGTCAAAGCCAAAAAATATATATATTTAATTCAAAATATGGCTGCGTCATAGCCACTTGTACTTTTAATAGAAAGTAATTGGTTTTAGCTATTTTCGATTCTGCCATTAGGTTTTATGTCTCATTGCCACATCTGCGATTCGGAAGCTGTGGACATGAAGATAGAACGACGGCATGAGCAGAAACCCGCACGTGCAACGGCTGTATTAGCAGCGGGAGCAGCAGCAACAATTGTCATTACTCGACAGCAAGACATTTCGGTTGTCACTTCGCATATGCGAGAGCAATGAGTTCACGCACAGCACTTGGAAGAAATGGATTTGACTTGCTGCCGTGTACATTTGTGGAAAAATCAAAGAGGCACTGGCGTCATTCGATGACGTCGCAAAGCGGCTGCTGTGATGCTGCTGCTGCTGATGCTGTTGTTATTTATTCAATGTTTTTGCTCTGCAGTGCCATTTGAGGTGACTGAATTGTGCGCTCTATTTCACACAAGGCGAAGCCGACAGCTGTGAATGAATTTTATTAAATAGTGGGATTGAGTCATCATTGAGTTTAAATGACTTTTGCTTTGCTAAAATTTGCAATTGATTCATTAGCATTTTAAGTGTTCCAAGTCGTTTATATACATATGTGCAAATAGCTTGTTTTATGAGCATTACAAACTGTTTAAGAACAGGCCGACGAATTGTTCATGAAATACAGAAAATCATTACGAGTTTATGACTAGCACTGTCATTTATAAGATTTAAAATCTTGTTGTGCTAGGATACTATATAATAAATACTAGCTGTTACCCGCGGGTTTCACCCCGCGCTCTTATAAAAGTACGTAATGTGAAGAGGTGCTTGCATACGGAACTTCAATACTGCGCGACTTTTAGTTCCAAAGCTATTCGATATCAATGATTTGGTTTGTACGGGTGGTTCCACGCCTCTTATCCAATGCCCGTCCCATTTTCCCAGTTCAAGGATACGGATATGGTGTCAGTTCTTGCCGAGTTTCGTTTATGTATGATGTATAGTTCTAAAGTAATACCCAAATGTGAAGTTGATTGAAAAGTGCCACGCCCCTGTCCTACGCCCATAAAATTTTACCAGTGGGACGACACATCCAAGAGGCGACTGCATACGAAATTTCAATGCTGCACGACCTTTAGTTCCAAGGCTAATCGAGATCAAAAATTTTGTTTGTATGGGGGGTGCCACGCCCCCTTATTCAGTGCCCCCTTATTTTCTCAGTAGAAGGATATGGATATGTAGTAAGTTCCTACCGAGTTTCATTGATGTGTGATGTGTAGTTCTAAAGTTATACACAAATCTGGAGCTTATAAAAAAGTGCCACGCCCCTTATCCTACGCCATAAAATTTATTGATTCATGTATTGGGCTCTAGTTTAGGCATGTATGCAAAGTTTCAGATCTCTAAGTAGTCGGGAAGTGGGTGAAAAATTGATTACTAGATTTGACGACATACCGCTGACATACCGCGGACAGAAAGTGAAGTTAATATAAAGCTTATAATATAGGTAAAGAACGGTAAATCGCTATGCCTGCACTTATACAAAAGAAACTCATACAATAAACATGAGTAGCTATATCGCAGACAAATTTTAAATTGATTTTGATCGCCCCGCGGTTGGTGGGATCGGCCATACATTTTTGAAACAATTTTCCCATATTATTTTCCTGAATTACAGTATTTGGGTGGCCATAGTTTCTGCTTTTGTGCAATAGTCGAACACTAGCGCCCTTTTTAATAACGATTTACGCTTTCATGCTATTCACATTTGAATATATTCGCAGTTCATAACCAATGAAGTGTAAGTAAGTAACACATGCATGTAACGCATACAGATATACGCTCCACGCACTTACAATCCGCTCACGACACTCACAAACTCGTACACATCGACACATGTGCCGCAGTACTTCCTCTTCCTCTGAGCTGGGGAACTTCCAGCCGTGCCAAAATTTACGCAAATTCCCTGCCTTGTTTTGTTTACTTTGTTGCGCCTTTTCACTACGCGCTTCCCTGTGGCAGCGCAGCGCCTCCCTTCGGCGTAATAATCAGTCCATTGCGTACTTTGAGGCGCTGCCAAGCTTTTCAGCCTATTCAAGTCACTTTCTTACTGGTGCTTTGCTTATGTGTGAGAGTGTGTGTGTTTATTTTGTATTTGGGAGGAAAATAAAATTTTATTGATTGATTTGCCCCAAAAGGGGCCAATATTCGCTGATGTTGATAACCTCGTTCTTTTGATTATTTATTTTTAGCCCGCTGCCAAGCATCCTTTTGGTCTGGCGTGCAAATAAAACTTTGTTAAATTTTAATGACTTTTTCCACTTTGTGAGCGAGTGTGTGCGGTTGTTTTGCCCTTGATTTGTTGCGAGTCAATCGAGTTTATTTGAAAACTTTTCTGCAGCGGCTGTGGTAGTTTGCAGGCAAGTTCGTTGTACATATGTATGTTTGATATTCTGATAAGGATAACGCGCGTGCATGGTTCAGGCTTGGATTCATTCAATACAGGGAGTTTTGATTTGGTTGCTATATAAGTGAAGTTTACATACGTAAAATAAATAGACTTTAATCTGTTAAGAAGCGCTTTTCAAATCAATATTTAATTGAAATGGTCTTCGAAAAATGAAATAGAACAATTGGAAAGCAAATTCTGAATAAAATATTTAAAAGAATAGAAAGCGAAATCCAGACCTTACACCTTTGAAAATATGATTTCATGATCTGACAAGAATTTTCTACCTTGAAGTATTCGAGCATAAAGACTTCTAAGCTAATCGGCATTAATGTTGGCATATCTGTGTGCGGCTGTGCCTTTGTTACGTGACCAGCTGAAGTTCGCTTTGTTTATGTGCGAGTGATGCGGGAAAAGTGGCCAGTGGAGGTTATTTATAAAAAGTGACGATTTTTTCTTCACAAGTAAAACTATAATTTGTTCAACTTGAACCTTTGCTTGACTCAGTGGATATGTGGCAAGTCGCTGAAAGCGATTGCAGGTGGGCTCAATTTGATTAAATTTATATACAGGGTATATGTTTTTAATAGGTCATACTTTAACTAAGTTGGAAGCAGAAGCCAGCGAGCGGAGGACTTCTGCAGTATCAGAGCAAGTTCTGCATTGAAATTACGAATGATGAAAACTGCGACTGCCAAACAAAGAGAGAAAACAGTGACGTCATAAGCAAGGACATTGAGCACATTTTCCTAACAGTGAGCGGCAGAGAGAGAGAGAAAGATAGAGAGAGCAAATGCAGTACAGTTTAAACATATTTCTTCGCAGTCAATGACATCATTTATCAAAGTGCAAATTACACACCTATATATACTTTTATATACATCTGTATGTATGCATGTAAGTGTGCGACTGTGCATTTTTGTATTAATGAAAATATGCGCTTTGTGTATACATACCTTATACATACCTTAAAGCAGCATTTTCACTTTCGCTATTTTCGTTGACGTCATCAAAATCAGCGCGCTCAAGTGTAAGTGTATTTTTGCCGCAAATAGCAACAATTTGCTCGTCCTTTTAGCTTAGTGGAAATTGCTCTAGCGGAAAACCGCAGCAGCGAAGCCATATGAAATCAATAATACTTAAGTGACAAATTCGTCGCGACTTGCTTAACTTCATTAGAGCCAAAACTACAAAAACAATGCGAGAGTTGGCCGGCTTCCCGGTGCGGCAATTTGACGCAAATGTCTGCAGACAGTGGCGCGATTATCATTTGCGGCTCATGTGTGTGACCTTAACCTGTGCCAAAAGCGGATTATACACTTCAATAGCTTTTAAAGTTGAAGCGCCTATTTGAAAGTTTACTGCATTTTTTAAGGCTGTTCATTTTAAAGCAATTTGAAATACAGAAGTTCAGTTATGGCCTTGCTTAATCAGTGCCCACAATCCAACAAATCTTAAATGCTCGCCGCTAAGGAATCAGGCTGGTGGCCACAATTCTACGTTCTCAGCGGCCATTTGGGAAAGCTCTGACCCTCGTCAACTTTTGAATTAAAGTACTAAAAAGAGCGAATCAGCATCGAATTCTATTGGTTTTCAACGACACAGTTTCACCCTGTGATCCCAGTATTGAAGCTTTAAACCACAAGAAGCTCTCTCCGGCAAAAGAATCGAATTATTCATATCTTCATCTGTTTAGCTTGACAGCTAGCTGAGCGGATGCTCAGAGAATTGTGCTAAGGAAAAATTTTATATTTCAAAATTGAAAAAATTACTCCTTAGAAAATCTTCATAAATCTTTCTCTTGCAAATTTTTTTCAAATATGAAGTGGCTTCTAGGTGCATTGAAAATAAAGCTTTTTATGCAACAGTTCTTTATTGTCTCGATATTAGAGAATTGAGTTGGAAATGATGGAATACATTTTGGCAGTTTAGCTGCTGTGATTTGGACTTATACTCTTATGAAAATATGTCTACTTTAATTTATAAAGGAACTGCTTTATGGTAATATCAGCGCAAACTTAATACAAGCAGTCGGTGATTGCCGCTGTAGGACAACAGAGACGAACGAACTTGGAGGCAAATTCATGGCGAAGTCGCAGCCCGCTTCCAACTGAATTCAATTACTTACGTTGACCCAAATGCATACTGCCATCTCCGTCCAATTTCGGCATTTTTATGTGACGGCTGGTGGCATGCGCTAAAAGTTATGCTATGCAACATTTCAGCGCATTTAAATTCAGAGCAAGCGGAAGTGGGTACGCGTTTTTCAAATGACCGCAATTTCATATTTCCGCATTAGCCGCTTTATTCTGCTTGAAAGGCCATGAAATGCGGGAGCGATGCGCAAGGAATTTCCTTCGTCGCGGTAAATCACTTTAAATGTCATTTCAGTGTAAGCTGCTGGGCTTTGGCAAGTCTGGCCATTTGATGTGCAACGAATTAAGGCTGGATTTGTGTGTGCGTGTGTGTGACTGCTCAAATTTGCGGCTAAGACATTTTTTCTGAATGGTGTGTTGTGGCGACTGTTTGCAGCAGGAGCTCAGTGTAACTTGTCAATCAGAAAGTTGTGCTGTTTTGAAACTGCGCTGAATTGGAACAAAGAAGTATATATACGAAAAGTATAGTACATCATATATTCACGGTCAGAACATTTTGATCTCCCCTGCATGCAACTCAAGGACATAAAATATTGATATAATAAACTTGTTGTTGTTCAAACTTAATTTATATGCGCAAAGTGTAGTTTCCTTAATCCCTGTAAACTTTTAAGGTTTGATTGCAATGAGCAACTGACCAGCTCCTCTTTGGATTCGCATAAGCTGCTTGTGCGCTCAAGTGCACAGTGCAAGGACACTGACAGGCAGTGTGTGCATGAAGCAACAAAAAATTCGAAAATGTGGCAGGGAACAAATTGTCCTTGCAGCTGTTTGCTGTGCCTGAAGCCGTTGCTGAGTGTGAGAAATGTCACATTTTTTCTGCGCACGGATGAATTCGCTTGGAGCTTGGGAAGCTCTCCGCTGTAAGTGACAGCAGCACCAACACCAGAGAATATTGCGTTTAAAATCTGAAGTAATAGTTGCAAGCATTTTTCATCATCCATGATAAACTAAATTATTCAAATCGATATGCTATATATTTTATAATATAAAGGCATATTTGAATACTGTTCTATGGTATAGCATTTTTAGTTGTCAGCTTCTTATCTTGATCTTTCTTGTGAATGAGGTTGGTCCAAACAAGTTAAATTAAATCGCCTTAATTCGTCATGACTGAGTTGTAGTTAGTATAATGAGTTCCGCTAGATTTAATTGGATCTCGAAAAATGGCAGAGTTGCATTTGAAGTTGTAAAGTTCTCTAGTTTATGCGTGTATTATCTTTATAAAAAATTCCGCTTAAATCCCGGGATTTTCAGAACTGAAAATTGCCCCGGATCCCGGCAGTAACAGGCCTAGTTCGTATGCATGGGTAAATGGATAAAGCCAGTCGAAAGCCATAAAACTTCATTGCATGCTCTAATGCTATCTAGCTAGAATGAAACAATTACAAAAGTTATTACGCCTCGAGCATGCTACGTAAAACGCTCACAAGCACACATATACCTACACCAATGCAACGACTTAGATAAAGGGAAACTTATAAGCTTTCGTATCAGCATTAATAGTTCAGTAATTTCGGCTGCCTTGCGAACTCTCGACAACTTGCGGCGTAAATTAATTCAAAAGTCACCACAAAAACTAAGCGGAACTGAGAATGCGTCCGTGAGGAAGCAACTCGGCACAAAGAATTCTAACATCCTTAAAGCGATACAGGCGGCGTAAAGTGAAATTTGCCAAAATTAAAATGTATGCTGCTGGAACAGTGGAGGAGTTTGGGAACGATTTTGAGGAAAGCTTTTTGAGATATATTCTTTTATTTTACAGAAAACTAAAATCTGAAGCAAATTTAGAATATGTGGAGTGCTCATTTAAGGCCAACTTCAATTGAAGCTAAACTTTAGATTTGCCTACTTGATGGTAAGAAAATAATACAGCCAAGATTTCCTACAGAGAAATTATTTTCAGGAATCAAACTCTCAAAAGTCATTTCATGAAATAATTTCTAGCTGAGCTCTAATTTTAAACAAGCATTAATCGGTTTATTCCAACCCGGCGTAGTGACGAATATATGTATCTATGCATATATTAATGTCACTGTGTGTGTGGCAAAAGACAGGCACATGGGAACGACAAGCTGCAATAAAATTTCTGTCGCATACATGCGAGTCTTTCGTCTATGCAATCCTTTTATATCCTTTTCGGCTTGCTGCTGTTATAAATCAAGTTGTGCGACGGGGGTCCTGCTGGCAGCCATTAAAAAAATTGAGCACAAAAAGTGAAAGAGGACTGTGAAATGCTTGGCGCCAAGGGTGGCCCAATGTAGTCTGGAGTGTGGAGGTGCAGGCGGAGGGGATTTAATCTTTGGTCGAAATGAGAGCTCTTTGAGGCCAATATCTTGGTTAACCTCAGCATTTGACAGCGACATGCAAACAAATGTCGATACGCAATTACAAGCCTTAAACGGTTTTTGCTGTCGACGCTTCGATTGTGAATAAGAACGAGCATGTCCTGGCGACGATTGTGAATGCATGTCGCTGCAGGGCGCACAGCTGTGGGCCTCCATAAATTCTGAGCGTGACATTGAAATGCGTCGTTTTTAAGATGCTGGCTTAAGTGCCCACACACACAGTAACACACACACACACTCAAAATGGAAACGTTTTTTTGTGAAATAAGTTTACAACTTTGTGGCTGCGAGGGTTTCAGCTCTCAATCAAACATATGTATATCAACGTCATATCTAATAAAAGAAATATAATCAAACATATTTCCACATAAAATTACTTTCTTCTGAGCAAAAGTATTTTTGCATTTAAATGAAAATTTTTGATATGCGCGTTCTGCGTTTTTCGCTCTGCACCAGCACAAAAATGACGCATTAAAACTTTATATTTTCGCCTGAAAATGCAATCAATGACTATTTTTGCAAAATATTCATTAATCTCATTTCGATCGCGCACGAATTGCCAAAGTTCGCGGTATGAATATTAAATGCGCCCGAAAGTATGCAAACACGCAATTCTGCCGTCGCTGCGCAAGTCGACCAAGCTAGCGCTCTCTTAGGGCGCACACAAGTCAAGTCCGCAGAGGGAGTAAAAGTTGGAAGAAAATTAAAATTTAGCTTCTTCATCAAAATTCAGCGGGAATAGTTGAAAACTCCTCGTGTAGCAAAAGAGAATGTCGTGCACTGCCTGACAACTGACGGACTGACAGGTGAACATATGCTGCATACTTATTCGCCATTGCTGGGCCATGAACAACATAACCACACATTCTAAGTGAGAAAGCAGACTAACACACTTTAGAGTGATGCTGAGAGCTATTTTATGGAAAATTTTTGGCGGCAGCTATTTGGCGCTACAAGTCGAAGAGAACAGCAGGCATTATATATTCGAACTTAAACAGTAGCTGAGAATAATTGTAGTGTTTAAATATTAATCTACTATTACTATGCACAGATGGTTTTAGGAGCAAAAGCTGAGATCGATTGAAATAGGAGTTAGTACTAAGAAGGGAATCGCACATTTTTAATGCATGTAATAATGCTAAAATAATTCAAATGCCTGCATTGTTACTTTGTGAATTGTCCGAAATTGTGAACAATTCAATGAAAGGTTGGCTTCATTTTTTAAAAAGATAAATCTCAGTCTTTATGACACATGTTAGTAGGTTGTTACATAAAAGATAAGCAGCTTAAGTTGCCACTTAATATTACTTATTTTCTGTCATTTTGTGCTTCAGCTTACATTCCTGTCAGACTTCTTGCAGCCATTTTCCAGATTTGCTGCCCCGAATATTGCCAATTTAACACTTGTTGTACTTCCTCTCCATTTCTCTCTGCTGCCCCAACGATTTCCACTTTCCTAATGCAATTGTCATTTTTTTGTTTTTCTTTGGGCTACAGCTTTCTTCATCACACTTAAATCCCCTGTAAATTGCCGGCAATTAACTTCTGTCCAGTGCCAAAACTTTTTACGCTGCCGCACATATTTTATTTAATTTAATTTTGTTTGCCAACTTCGACTTTGGTTCGCAGCTTCTACGAGAAAACAATATTCCGGAATGTAATCCCCGTGCGAGGCAAGCAAAGGCCGAACCGAAGCGCATTTTGGCTCAACTGCGCGGGCAGTGCTTGCTCGAGAGGGGAGCGGCAAGAAAGGTTACGTGCTACAATGCCGCCAAATTGAATGCGGTAAAGTGGATTTGGCGCTAATTGGATTTTGCGCAGACTCAGCAATTTTGAGGCACCAATCAAGGTGGCTGGAGAGCGAAATATCAGACTAAACCGTTTTTAAATCGCCTTTGAACCGCCCACGTGGCGTATGAGTGACTCCGCGCTGCAGAGCTGAAGTGAAGTGCTACGCTTGATACGTGTTGTACAATATTCAGGGTTCTCCAAGCTTCCAACATTCAATAATTCAAAACGCAAAATTTAGTTCGACTTTTTCAGATTCTCTAAAAGAGAGCTTAAGAGTTAAATGAAATCAGTATAGTACATGAGAACCGAAAAAAGTATTCGCCTTATAGCTATATCGAGCTTAGAGTAGTGTCGAGATATAGACTCTTAAAAAGAAATTTCTTCCAATTTCAAATTTTATATTGAAACATTGTTAAATATGCTGCGAATTTTATGCAAATTGATTCTTCGAGCAATATAATTTGTTTGCTTCTCACAGCTTTGCGCGTGTTGGCTGTGCTTAGATGTTAGAAAGCGTTAGTGTATGGTGCATGCCGCTATTCAAGAGGGGAAATCGCTCACACACACACAGAAAAGTGAGTAAAGTCGTGCTGCTGTCATTCGGAAACTGCTGCGGGTGTCAATTACGCTGACAGCGAGCGGAGCTGCAGAATAGAAATCTTGGAAGGGGAAGATACCAGCATATTTGGGGAACTTCGCAGCCCACAGGAAGCCAACATGCAACAACCAATAGCAACAACAAATGCTGTTTATAAGGCAGCAACAATAACAATTGAAGCGTAGCAATACTAGCAACCAGAACAGCCGCAGCAACAACAATTTCTTCTCTGTCACTCAAAATGCCAAAGACACTCGCTCTATTGGCATTTTGCACTTGCACTTGTGGCATACGAGCAGGGAGGATACGTCGAACACTTATTGGCAAATACTTGAAAATGCATAGCAATATCTTTTGCTTTGTTGTTGAATTGCTCGGTTTTGTTATTATTGTAGCTGTGATTGTATTTACTTTGCAGATAAACTCTAAAAATTTGCGACAACAATGCTTAGGGGGATTCTCGGAAGTTCTGTGGAAAAAAATATAAATGTCATTTGGCTTGTTTTGTTTTGAAATAGATTCCGATGCTTCGAAATGTTGAAGCAAACAATAGCTTTCGCTCAGCTTGAGGCTAGCAGACTTTTTGTATGTGCCTTTTATTAAATGTTTTTACAAAACATTAGTCCGTGCTTTGAATTGCACATGTTTTTTTTTGGAGAGCAGCTCTTTTCCATTTAACATATCTCTGTCGAAATTGGAATTTCTCATACAATATAAAATTTGCTGTTTCGATTTGCGCTTTTGACATTATCAAAATAATTATAATTTTAATTCCACTTCAACTTCCTTTTTTGTGTTTATGAAATCACTCTTTAAATGCCTGTTCGAAAATTTATTATGTTTTGTTTCCGACATTCATTCGGGCTTTCACAGCAATTCACGATAGAGTTGCAATGAAATGTATAGTAAAAATTGGAAACTTTTTTCAGCAAACTTGATTCAATAAATTTTTGTTCACATAAGTACATAAAGGTTCACATAGGTTGATAAGTTAAATTTTAAACTTTTTATTTAAAAAAAAGTATCTATTGTAGCAAACCTTTAAGTGAGTGACACAAATTCAATTTCCTGCAGCTGCTTGCTTCATTGACTGCGTTCCCACTGCACAATGTACAACATTCATCATTACGCCACGTCAAGAAGGTGTCGCGTTTACTAAATGACACTTTTTTCGTGCTGGCGCCTCAGAGTAAAGGGCGGCAGCCTGAACTACGCCAGCGACTGAGTGCCGCGCGAGCGAAATTGAATTAAAAACTGCAATTTATTGGCACTCAACCTGGCGCGCGCTATTCAATTAACTGCCGGAGCATAGCAAATTGCTTTTAAGTAATTTTGATGGAAGGTGAGTGTGTTCCGACTTTGACAGCATCATGCATGAGTGCCTTCCCTTGATGAGCTCAATGCCAATTTTATTTCACAAGAGTTTCAAAGTAACTTTATTTGGGTTGAAAAATGAAACTATTTCACTGAAAATTTTTCTAAAAAATAACAAAAAAATTTCTTTCAAACATTTGCATAAAAATATTTGCGACAAGGCAGCTCTCGCACATGCTTGCACTTTTAGCTTGAAAGGGGTATGGCGGAGTCAGTGGAAGAAGCGCCAGATACGCTCACAGGCTAATTTAGAAAATTTGCATATTTTTGTTCAAAGTTTCCAAAATGTTGTGTTCGAAAAGCCAAACGTGTTGGTGTGGCAGCAGTCACCGACGAAAAACTAAGGAATTTCATTTCCGATACACTCGCATATCTCGCTGAATATTCTTCGCTAGCGCTTCCACTTTTCAGCTGCTACTCTCCTTTGAAAGGCAGTGTAGAATTTTTAGAAATAGAGCACTCAAACAGAGTGATAGAGAGAGCGCTGCAGGTATCAGGAATCAAGGTTGCTTCGTGATTCTTTCGAAAATGGTATCAAATTCCAATGGCAAGCTTAGAATTTTGGCAATAGCAAAGCGCAAATTTTGACTACGTCGCAGTAGCTGCAAGCCTTTGATGTTGCGAACATTCCTGGAGAACTTTATGTAGGCATTCCAGAGAGGGCGGGCAGATAGCGGGAAAATTCACATCGGCATGAATTGCACAAAAACTTGCTGTAAAGTTTTACAATTTTTAGATATAATATGTTTACAAACTGAGCTTTGTTGTGGAATATTTCTGGTCGAGTACAGAGGTATAGAGCTATAAAATTTATTGCTTTCAGCTGAATTACATTTTTTAAATATAGTTTTGCTTATTTAAATGAGATTGCTTTAATAATTGATGGCTACTTATATTGAATTCACACTTGAATCGATTTCTATCGAGGTGAAATAGGGCCAAGTATTATGTTTCTAGCATTTATGCTTGCTTTGTTGGACAAACGTGCCCTGCTTAAGGGTCAGTAATAGGCCTTTAAATAACTTTTAATCGCACAAACTATTGTGTGTAGCAATATCAAACGGAAATTTTACAACCTCAAAAGATAAACGCTGGAAGTTTGTTCTATAGTACATTCTCAAATTAGAGGTCGATTTATATATTTCATGTAAAAGACTTGTAACGACGCTTTAATCATCAACGTACGGAGGTGTCGCTGCTTAGTTCTCATGTTAACGGTTGCTTAGTAATTTAGCCTCTCTCTCATTATAAATTATATCTCAACCGCACAACAGTTTCTGCGTAATTCCACTCCCACTCTTAAGACTTTGCTACTACTCCCGCACGCCTTAAAGTATGCAATTATCAATGTTTATGTGTATTTGTGTATATACAATTTGTAGCAGAAGAATAAACACACTCTCGCACTACGAATGAGTGTATGGGTGCGGGTCTGGGTGTGTGTGTGTTGGCTAAATGGGAATGATGCTCATAATGGACGGAGTGTGCTCAAGTATCAGAAAATCAGAGAATCAACATTTGCCCCTTATTATTATTATGTGTGTGTGCGTTGATAGCATCAGCGTATATGTTTTGCCTGTTGGTGTGTGCTAGCATGTTTGCACGCTCCTTAATATCACTTCCGGTTTCCTTAGCTGCAGCAGCACATCCTTCCGCTCTTATCAATGTAATAATATCATGTTGGGCCACAATGTTGCCAGCACCAGCGGCAATTTTACTTTTAGTTCATATTACACAATGCCAAATGTGAGTTTGCATGAGTGTGGGGGAGGGTGACTTGGAGGGGGAGGGGGAGGGGGTGGCTAAGTTGGCACTTTATATGCAAATGCATGCTGATGATAATTGAACGTTATGCGTTAGTAACAGCGATTCGCGGCTGTTGTGTTTATGTTCCAGCATGTTTACTTATAGCTACATATATGAGGAAAAAATCACAAACACATGACACAATGACGTCAAAAAGTAAATCGCAACATCGAAATATTCTACGAACTCGCTTAAAACAAAACAACACATTCTTCGAGTTCTTATTCCTCATTCATTTTAAATCTTTCCGCCATTTTGCCCAATGCATATACATATGATTGAATCAGCTGTTTGTCGCATCGAAAGGGACTTGAACACCTTTTCAGAAGTCTGTAAATCGACCTCATGGCTCTAAGGTTTGTGGTCGGTGTGTAAGCAAAGCCTTAAAGCAATATTAAAATTAAGCTTACCAAAAACTTGATTCAGCAATTTTTGAAGTATTTCTGCTTGTGAGTATTTTTTTTTTAATAATTTTCAAGAACAGAAGGATAAAGTGTCTATAAATGTTTTGTATAGCCTACACATAGGCGCAGACCTTCGGCGCTCAATGGAACACATGAAGAGCGCAAAAAAACTTTAAGGAAAACACATTCAGCTGGCTAAATGAAATGTTTGTACACTTCTGTTGGCCGCTGGTGAACTCGATTCATTAATCATTTGCCTATAGCTGGGAGCGTATTGCAAAGGACCAACAAGGAGCAAATTGGCGCAGCTCAGAGCCACAAGCGAAAAATCGGCCAAAATTGCTGCCTGAAAGCAAAAGGCGGCAGGGACGAGCATGAGGCGGTAGCTGCAAAAAGTAAAATGAATGTAATGAATGTGAAATTACAATTTTCAATTTGTGTAGTTTGCTTGTGAGTGAATTTCTCCCGGTCTGTTTGTTTGTTGGTTTAATGAGGGAGCTGTAGCATACCTTAAGGCGCCATTACAACGCTCGATTGAATGCGATGCATGGAAAATGGCCACTTTGCCGGTAACAAATGCCAAGAGCAGCCGTATTTATATACTTGCTCCTTCCTTGAAATGAACTGTTGAAAAATGATTATAAATTTTGTTGAAAGATTGAAAGAAATAAAAGAAGCGGTAGGAATAAGAAATTGCTTAAGAGAAGGCCAAAATTGTGAGTAAATATGGGGTGGCGCCAATGGATTTTCGTAAAAAATCAGAATTGAAATCCTTCAGCAAAACCAGGAAATATATTTCTATATCAAGGTCGACAAATTAACGATATGCTTTTTACTTACATAAATGCACTTACTGCACTTTGAGTTAAATAGAATCCTTTATAGTGACATGCTTCGGTATGTCAAATGTTTTTCTCATACATACTTACACACACACACACAAACATACATAGATTACAGCAGCCATGCATGCTTGTAATCACATTTCAAGTGCAATATTTTATTTTTGCTTCATTTCATAGAACACGGCGTATGAGAATTATCTACACGTAATTTTATGTCAGATTTACGATTGGCAATCCAGAACTTCAATATGAGCTGCTCAGTCAGTTGAACTGAAGAGCAATTTATATTGCACATAACTCACATACATATGTATGCGCAGCTTGAAGGATACCAATTTTAAGCAACGGCATTTTTAGTTTGATACTAGATACTTATACTTTCCAGATCAAAAGCGAAAGGTACACATGAAAGGATGTGAATATGCTAGGAAAATTAAAATCAAATATAAATTCGACTAGAAAAATCACAAAACACAAAGATGTGGAAAATCTGCAGAGTACACACGTTTAAACATATGTATGTGTGTATGTATGTATGTGCTGGCAGACGTGCATGTAAAGTAAGTGTTGGTGCCTGCTTGCACGCGCGCGGAGAGTGGTGCAGAGGCCAGTCAACAGGCACGCAGGCATTCATAGTTTGACAACTACACAGCCACATATACATATGTATGTATCTACATATATTTGTATGTTGCTAGATTTTGTTGAAAGATGCCTTGTATTGGAAAATTATTTATTCAAGAATTTAAATTAAAATCAAACAGTACAATGTAAAAATTATTATTTCATTGTACAAGCCAACCAAGATTTTTTTAAATGGAAAGCGAACTATTTTGAATTATTTGCGACTTAGCAGCGCGGTAGAACCACTCTGCAGTAGTTTACTTAGCTGCAAAATTATTTTGAAAGTTAAGAGAATTTGAGGTTTTCTCGTCAATATGGAATCCATGCCGAAGGATGTTCGTACTCTCATATGTGACAGTGTTGCTGAATGGGTTCCACTGTCTAGACTTGTTGCCAGTGTATTCTCAACTCATTCGGTTGGTGATTTTTGTCTGTGTAGTTGCAATAGCAACTGAAATGCAGTTGTGGGCACGTAGTCGAGTTGAAGCAGTGGCAATAATGTGTAAGTGCTACTTTGGTTTGCATTCTCTACAAGTGTGTACACCAACATGTATGCAGTTGGTTTTATTAAATAACACGACAACCGCACAAAGTATACAGCTTTAAGGACACGTAAGGACTACACTTTAAAAAGTTTTCAAACAAAAGTCTGCTCTTGATCGAAGGGTACAGCGCTGTGAACAAATTAATGTGAAAGCTATAATTTGTTGTCACTTGCAATAAAATGTTGTAATTACAGCGAGACGAGCGAGAAGACATTAATTAAAGCACGAGCAAATTGTGGTGCAAATTTCACACTTCAAACGCACACAGATACAGCTTGTTGCCAGTCAACAGCAGCAGCAGAAAGAGCAACAGCTCTGTGAGAGCTCTGGACGCGCGCTACTTGCTAAAAACGGCACTGCATATACTTATATAGCCCAAATAAATATGTACTATTATATCGTACATATTCGTTGTTGCTGTACTGCTACACTGGCCAGTAAGTCCGCATTGTGCGCATTTCCTGCTCTTTAGTAATGAGAACAGAGACGTAGCGAAGTCAGTTCCGCTTGCTTGCTTTGAGAAAGGAGGCAGCACATTAGCATACTCAATGGGTCTTTCAGGAGTAGGCAATTCTTCAAAACTTTCAATTATGCCAGCAAATATAAATAATTCTATAAAACATTAAAGCTGAGCGAACACGTTAGCATAATCAAGTGGAGAGTGAGAGTTTGCCAATCTCTTCGACGACGCGATGGCTCAGAGGTTCTTGTCCAATTCTTTGAGGGAACTTTTTGAAAGTAGTATAGTACTTTGACTTTTCCAATGCTATTCAAAGTCGTCAACAGAAAACATTTGTACATACATATGTCCCATTAACTTGTGGTAAAAATAGATCGTGCGCAAACAAATCCTTACAAATTAAGAAAGTTTAGAAAGTTTTTTGGAATCGCTACTGGATTGGAGTAGCGCGTTACAAAAATAATGTATTTTGCCTTGCAATGGTGGAACGCTGGAGGTAGGGCTAGGGGTAGGCCATGCATAGCTGCCAGTTGCAGAGTGGTTGGCAGTTGTCAATGGCTGGTGTTGAATTTAAATTAACACTTCTACGTCACAGCGCATAACCAGGACCACTGCCTCATTAGTCAGTGCGGGGCAGACTGTTGTAAAAAGTTCAGAAGTTTATTTTCAAACTCGTTTGCATTAGTTGGTGTACCTAGTTTAGTTTGATACTAATTACAACGTGACTTAATTAACGCAGTCTATGAGTGAGAATTGAAGTTCTGGTTAATACCAGCAATTTTAAGCAGATTACTTGGCCAAAATTGTAATTATGTATTTAGTTTTTGATTTCTAAAGCGTATGCTAGAGTTGTAGTTGCAAATTTTGGAAAATCTGAACATGGCGAACGGTTATAGTGTCAGTTACTTTGAGCCGGTTGCTTGCCATTCAACAGATTTTCACGAGCCTTTTTATTCTTGCAACATAACCAACCTTTGCGTGAGTTAAGCAGCTCTATTTTCCCGGCCCTGAGGCATGGGCAGAGACATGCTTTTTAGCCTGCTCCAATTTATTTCTTCTCACTGTTATTGGAACCCTGAATTGTGATATCGCAATAGCTCCTCTTTTAGATTAAAATAAAGAACAACAATTTATTTACTAGGACTGACATGCAGTGAATTTTGAATGCAATTAAATTAAATTCCATGTGGAATATAAAATAGACATAAATAAAAAAGTTGATGCAAAGTTGTTCTAAAATTGCCCACAAATTTTATGAATTTCCCATGAAGCCTCAATTCACAGAAGTACACTTTAGAGCGCCATGGCGATTAAAAATTCCAGGGCTTGTTTTGGCGAAATCACTCGAGCGCATATGCGAGCACGTAAGTGAAACTGAGGTGTGTGTAAGCCCAGAACGAACATAAAAGTTGAGAAGGAATAAGAAGCAGAAATTCGCTTTTATATTAAAAGCACTGCAGTTCGCCAACCGGGCTGTGGACTCTATTAAGCTGCGGCATTGGAACCCGCCGCATACAGCGGCCAGTGGACAATACAAAATCCACTATGCGAGCTGACGTAAAGTCAGTGAATTAAAAGCGCCACAGATGTCACGCAGCGACGAGCGTGATGAACAGCGTTGCATCAAGGACGACACCAGCAGCTGTCAGCAGCCGTTTACATGAACATTGCCGTCACTGTTGCTGTAACGCTGATAAGCGATATGGAAAAATGCGGCATAATTAACAAACCAGCCAACCAGCGTGCCACGAGCTGGGAGATGGTCTCTCGCACGTCTTTCGTAATTTGCGTGCGCTGTGGCGCCTGCAAGTATGCAACGCCAAACGAAAAAATTTATCGATATATCCTAGAGTATTCAGTACAAATGCGGAACAACAAAAACACTATGTAGATTATGTAGAAAGAGCGGGTGGGCGGGAAACAGCGAACTCTAACTTTTTAAATGAATATATTTTGAAAAAATATTTTGTTAATTACCTAAAGGTATTATTATTACGCCATCAAATCATCCCGAAATCAAAAAAATTCCTCAAAATTTTTTTGTGGGCACATGCTGCCAAAAATATTGTCTTTAAGGCGTAAGAAAGTCTTAAGGGGCCAGCAGCTTAAAGCACTGCTGGTCACAGAATCTCGCAATGAGTGTGTGTGTGTGTGTTTTCTTTCTTTTTGTGTGTGTGCTGTGACGGCGCTGACATTTAATTGACACCAAATACCATTTAGGTAAGGTTAGTTCGACCAGGCTGCTTGCCTATGGCAGACATATTCGGTTAACAATTTGACCCATTGTGAAGCTTGTTTTGGAAAAAAACCAGGCACCACATAGAATTAAAGAAAAACGAATAAATCATCTTTGATAGCACGGAGCGTATGAGCAGCCTGGAGCGATGTTGTCGAGCGTGCTCCTACATACGCGGTACCTTCACACACACAAGCATACATTGAAGGGAAGCAATTAACTTGTAATTCGCTTGACTTAGCATGTCAAATGTAGCAACGCTTTGTGTTTCCCTGGCCACCTTTCTCCTGAGCTCTCTATTTTCGTTTCAGCAGATTTGCCCCTAATTTGAGTCATTTGACATTTGCGATTTCAACTCACAAAGGCCGTTCGTTGCTCATGTCCTGTCCAATTGGCTGGCTGTCTGTCCGCTTGTGTTGGCTCTTTACATCAGCAGCGCTGTTAACGTAATTATAAACGCTGCCCACCACTCTGCTCACGCTTTGAATGTCGCACTGGGTTTCCGGTCGGTGAGTTCTGCAAATGGATTCTGCAATGTTTCGTGTATATTTTGTATAAAGTGTATTTATATATTTTCATTGATGTGCAAAAAGGTTCCTAACGCTGTCCTCTGCATTACTATGCTATGAATTTATTCGATTTGACAGATTTTTTATTGATTTCGCTTACTAGTCTCTTATTTTGCTCATAAGGTTACCATGGGTTGAGCTGTTGGGAAAACGCATTGCATATAAAATATTTGTCAGAATTTCCCAAAACTACTTCATTTAATGTTGGAACATATATACATTTGGATTAGAGACAATCCTTCTATCGCACTATAAAGTCGGCTAAACTTGTTTGCAAATGAGATTTTTCTCAAACAAATTTAAAAAATTTTTTTTTTATTATTTTATCAAAATGGATTTAAAAGCACCATACACACTTTCTTGCACGATGTGGCCAACATATAGTGCCGCAAAATTGGTGGTGTCTTGAAAAATCGCAACCAGTATGCCCTTATACGAAAAGTTCGATACTAGAGCAACATTCTAACACACGCGTATATTTATGTATGTATATGGTGTATGTACATTGCGCATATTCGCCTACGCCATGCAGCGCCACACACTGAAGTGCAATAAATAATTCTACTTCGCAACTTATTAATGCTGAGATGTAAACCAAAATACAGCAACATCAACATCAACATTGAATGTAATTACAACAATATCAACTTTGTCCTTTGCCTGGCTCTTGCATCCTTCTGCCTTCCTGGCATAATCGCATGCTCTTTCGACTGAAAATTACAGGCACACAGTTTGTCCTCGCAGTGCTTCCTCCTGCCTGCCAGCAGCGCAACCAAGTTACACAAAAGCAGCAACACTGGCGGCTGCAATGTTGTCGCAACATTCCGCTTGGTGTTGTGCAATTTTTCATGCCGGTGTGTCTCGTTTCGGTGTCATTGCTGTTGTCGTGCAAATAAAACTTTTGCCAATGACTGTAAAACAACAATGAATGGCGCTGTGGAATACTTACGGCAACACTGGCTGACAACTGATGCTGGGCGGGTCTTGTGCCGCAATAGTTTTAATTAAAGCGGAAGTTGAAGGAATTGCTTGCTTTAGCCACTCACTAGGAATATTCGCAAATTGGAAAATCGAAGCTAGTTTCCAAGTTTTTATATTCGCTAGTTCGAAAGCGGTTACGAACTTTTCAAATTAATATTAGCTTGTGAAGGTAATTATAAATTTTCATAATATATAGTTATGTATTTTTTATACCTACTTTATAGCCTTTAGGTATAAGTAGGCATAATAATAGGCATGTTAAAGAAAGGCGACCGACAATCTGCTCGAACTACCGGGGTATTAGCCTTATTGCCATCGCATAGAAGCTGTGTGGAAGATTGAAGCCATTCGACAAGGCACTGTACAATTGGAAACCGAATCCTTTTCATTGCAATCATGTTCTCTTTTGGCGGAATACACGCAATTGCAACTCAAGGAGCTTACCTGCAAATATCAACGTACTTTGAAATGTAGCGGTCAATTTAACTGTCATACCATATACAATGAGGTACAATTAAGAGCGAGCGGGACTGACAAATGACTGCGCAACGAGCAAGCTGGGGAATTACTGCCTCCATGTACAGCTGCTGCCTGCCAAGCCGCACAATTTGCTGGCGCATTGTCCCCGACTTTTTTCCCGCATTCACGCCCATTTAAACCGCAGCCTCTTTTCAATGTCCTTAAGCTGGCATGAAACATGGCAATGAGCTGCAAGCGCTTCGAACACCAGAGATAATCCCTCTCTCTCACTGCAGTCGCTTCATTGTCGTCCTTTCATTTCATTTCGCTTTGCTGCTTTATGCCCCTCCCACTCACTCCCTTTTATATTTCCGGGCCTACGCGCTTGTGGCTCATTGCGAGAATTGAATTAAATGTATTGTCTGGCTTTACACGACAGCCCAGAATAATTCGTTGTAATTGTTTTAAATGTGACAAATGAAGTGTTTTAAGGGGAAAAGGAAGATGGGAAGGAAAAGTAGCAAATACTTTTCTGTTTCATGCAAAAAAGCAAACCGATTGTGTTATTATTAATTAACATTGATTTGCAAAGGAAAAATGTGGTGGTACACGCAATTTATGGCCCAAATGAGTAACAAAACATGGCATATTTTGAAATTATAAATTACGAATTTCATATATCCAATGGTCAGCAGTTTATTCATGAGTACATTATAAAGTATTTTCAGGGAAAAATAGTGATGAAAAGTAGGAATGTTCCACTAACAGAGTGCCCACATGCTGAGCATTCGGTACATAACATATTTATATGAATACTTACTGAGCATGGTACTCATGTTAGATGGCTACTTCATGTTAGATTAAGCTACTATATAACGAATAAGGCTTTAGCAAACATTGAAGTAAGTTTCTTTGTTGGTACAGAAGAGGGATGAGAATTAGGTAAAGTTTGACAAAATTTTAAAAATTTTGCCTGCCCGGGTTTGAAGGAGAATCATTGTGAGTAGTATCAAGTGATATGGATTGCGTAATTGGCAAAATCATCAATCGAAAATTCACTTATACTCGAAAGATTGTATTACACGCTACAAGAGGCCACAAGCCTTCATCTTTTCAGCTCATTGGTATGGCAATCTTTAGGATTACAACTGCTCAACTTTAATGCCTTTTCAACTTTACAAATTCAACCTTTGCCTTAGGTAAACAGAAATACTTGGGTTTATCTCAAGTTTGTTGAAATTAGCAAGGGCTTAAGCCTATGCCGCCCATCCACGCCCATCTAACGCTCAGCTATGTAAATACGAACCGCAAGCAATTTCTGCAAATACCGCCACGAAATGAAATGGAATTGTAATTAGTCGCTATTGAAATGTGAATGCGCTGCCTTTGGCGCTATTGTACATTTGCGTGTGGTCCAGCTGCTGAGATACTGCGAGTAATTGTATTTGTCAGTTGTGTGTATATTTCTGCAACTTTTTCTCGATTATCTAAATTAGCATATGTATTAGCTTTGAATTCTATGCTCATGCGAAGCATGCCACCGCATCGCGCCACATCGCAGCGCTCACGTGTCTCCTCCGTGTCATTCATCTTCTGCTTGGGGATGATTCTTACAGTCCATGCTGCTTTATGTGGCACGTGCACATTCACTTGTACTCCATTCGCACCCAATCTTCTATTTCTGATGAGCAGAACACGAAAAGGAGCATCTCGGTGTCATGTTGTAGCTGCAACGCGTGCTTTGATATATTCTGAGTATGCGAGGAATATCTGTGAGATTTCATGTTTACATTTACCTACATTTACATTCACAATTCGGTTTAATACATTTTGTTACTTACGTTCAAATGAAAAATTGCAATGTTTTCTCTTTTCATATGCAATTTATACGCATATACTCTTTTGACATATTAGCATTATGTTTTAATAAAAAATTTCGTCTCTTCATTTAGCGCATATTTGAATGTTGCCCAAGGGAACTTCATCAAAACTGAAGAAAGTAGCGCTTTCGCAAGTGTCTTTATTTCTGTGAAGGTTTTTCTCTTTCGAGCTTCGCTGATTTTCGAAAACATTTCAGCCTATACGCTTCCGATAGACTCGCGCAAGGAGGAGATAAGTTAGCTCTCTTCTTCGGAACTATTTTTTAAACTCTTTCATTTATATTTTTGTAGTAAAACTATGTTTTTCAAAATTACCAAAATACTATACATCTTTTTTTCCATAAAATATTTATATGCAAAAGCGTTGCCTTAAGCTGGAATCTCTTACTCCAAAGAGCGCCTGTTAAATTTTCCTCTCTTAAATTTTGCTCAAGCTTAACATTTACAGTTTAAAATGTAAGCAGTTTTGATGACGTAATGAACAATGCATTCTTCGAAATGTAACTGAGTAAAATTTTAAGCTCTCGCAAAAAAAAGTCTCTTAGATTTGATGACAGGAGATGCACACTTTAAGAGAAAGTTGCAGGTCTCTTAGATGTGTAGCTATGTTTTCCCACTTTCAAATAAAAAAACATCAACAAATGATAGCGTCATTTCGTGACGTTGCAAAAAGTTTTACGTTGTTTGCTCCTTTGTATTTTTGCAAGAAGGAAAGACTTTGGCCTTCAATATGTGTGCGCTATGCAGGGACAATGGAAAGGACTAATCAATAAAATGGCATGCAATACAATGGTCACCATAAATCACAGCCATACATACATACATACATAGTATGTCTTCTGTGAGTTTCTATGCCTTGCACTCAATGAAGATAGCCGTGGATTTATGACACCTATTTGCACTTCTAGACAAAAACGTAGCTCTTTGATGACCGAAATACATGTGACTTACGACACATTGGCAAATATGCCGAAGCTTTCGGTTGGGCTCTACATAAAATTTCGAGAATTCCTATAGCGCAGAAGAAACCTAGACCGACACTTCAGTTCTCTATGTGTCAAGCTGGTATGCGAAGTTTGCTTTTCGTAACATACTACAATATTTTGGAAAGAGTGGAACTGATGTATTAAAATCATTCTCTGTTTTAACTGTTCAACTGTTCAACTCATAAAGTAAGTATTTCGCGCATTAATTATTTTAGATAGAAACATTCAACAATGAAACTCGATGGCTAAGCTTCGCTACCCTACTACAATCTACTAAAATCGAAAACTGAAGTCAACTTTCAGAAGCCTTTGCAGTTTTTATATATTAAATGCTTTTCTTCCATTTTCTACATGTACCCGTAGAAAACGCTTACAAATGTCATATGAAACCGCTCAACACTGAGAAGAAGCGCAGTGTGCCAAACAAGAAGATTGCGTAGATTCCCTCCTCCAGGCCAACTATGAAGTTCCATTTAATGCATGCAAATCAGATGCAGAAATCTGAGCTCGCCTATATCCTTTCGCAATATGGAGAGCAGCTGCAGCCAGATAAATTTTGGCTTGCATACCATTTGTGAAGGACTCTGAGTACATGAAAGCAATATACATATTTGCATGGACAGTGAACCTCCACTCCCTGACATTCAATGGTGTACTGCAACAGTTCCGCTACAAATCTTTACATCTCCGGCATTCATCATAAATTATGCTTCTTCCGTTTCCATGTACTATGTGCACTTCCGGTTGCTCTGGAAACAGCACATCATGCCATTGCCTACTTTTCGGCGCTTTGGCACTTCGTATGTTTATTTCCAACTTGAGCCATAATGGAGCACTGATTGAGTTTGTTTTCACTGCGCCGTGCAAAGTTCTCTGTCCTCTCCCATTTTGCACGTGACGCTCGCAAAACCTTTCTTGTTTAATGTTGTTAAATTCAAAATTCGATTTCCTGCATTTTCAGGCAATATGGCTTTTGGATTTGATTTGCTTTCAGGCAATTATGGTGCAATATATTTGATTACGCTTCTGATTTCCTTTTTTCCTCAATGCATCGAATTGAATTGAAATTGAAATTTCGTTTTGAGCTAAAAGCGGCTTTAGCCATTAAAACGCTGATTGAGGATACATATCCTAGTGGATATTTTTATATATTTTATATTATAATATTATTCCTACAATGTACTTTTGAACGTGATGATGTCCTACTAAATATAATACAGTCGACTTTAGATTATGGAACAACACAAAAACTCTTCTCCTGCATGCCCGCAAATTGAAAACGACCAACGCGTAGTCAGTGACGTCATACTTAAAGGGGCTGACCCCGAGCAGAAAGAGCACTGCTTTTATAGTAGCGCGCATGCGCCTATCCAATTTCCGCGCTTTCGAGTGACATCACTAGTGGCCATTACTCTCACAAACAAAGTTGTTGGTGTGTGCGTGTCATTTTAATGAATGAATTATGCTCTCTGGGCATAGTACCTACATACACTTTTAGACCTTTGTATGCATATCCACATAATAATGGCATTTCGCTTTCATTATGGCGTCATTGGGCACCATTGAAATTATTGTGCACTCGAGTGCAAGTGAGATGACAATGGCAGGTGAGAGGATGGCAACGGATATGTGCAGAAAGAGGTGACTGTATATCATATGAACAACTCTTTTCCTAAAATGAAACTCACAGACCTTGAAAATGGTTCCATATAAGCAAAAAAAAATTTAAATAAATTCTATTAGAAATACATTTAGACTAATTTGATTGATTCGTTTTCATTTCAAGCAAAAACTTCATCCCATGCAGACATTTTAATGATTCTTTGAAGAGTGTCCTGTTTTGGGCTAGAGATATTATTTGTGAAAATGTAAGATACACCTCTATTTGCAAAGAAAATACATGGATTAATTAAATTTGAAAAGGAAACCAAAAATTTTTAATGAAATACTGTCAATATTAACCGTGTTTAATATTAAATATATACATATATCTATCCTTTCTTTACTTAACACTTGCGTTAACTAGTGCCGCCTGCAAGCCGTCTCAGAATATTCAACCTCACTTAAGCCTAGCTTAACTATTAGTAAACCTTTACAGGCATCATTTGTAAAATTCGTTCCGCCCATAAGTTCGTTCCGCCTCATCGCGTCTGCACTTACCATAATTCAATATTTTTTTGCCATCTTCTTTTTCCGCGTCATTTTCGTTTTGCATAAAATTTTATGCGCCTACGGTCATTTATTACAACGACTTTTCCCTCAATGTCCTCTTTGCATGCTTGCGGCTCGCATTCCAACGGAAGCGGAAATATTCACTTGAATGGACCGCAATTTCATATTTCAACAATTGCCCTTTTAAGTGGCAGGCCGACAGTGGGGTGGGCTGTGGACGGCAGGAAGGAAGAAATTGCGTGAATGTCGCGCCTTTTTGCTGCGCTGACCTGGGCACGATAGGACATGCTGTGACGCAGTGACGTCATCAAGATAACCAGATTATGCTGCGTGGAATGAGGCCTGCCAAAATGTATTGCCACAACTGTGCAAGCGATATTAGGCATATTTTTAGGCACTGGCTATTTGAGCAGTCTGTCAATTTATTTTACGCACATTTTGCATAGGGCCTATGCGAAACATATGCGAGTAGGAATCAATTGAATTCCGTAGATATTAATATACGAACCTGTTAATCAAATGTTGCTAGAATCCTTCCTGTGACCACTTTCTGTTTTTCGGAACAAAACAGCAGCTATTCATGATCTTACAGAACTTAAATAACAATAATTCTGTGGTCAAAAGCAATAACGACCTTAAGTCGACTTAAGACGAAATTGAGTTGACGTTACCACTGTATTCCTGACGTTGATGCGCATATTTTGTTCAAACCCCAGTATCTGTACCCATCTCAGAAAAAAAGTTATTTAAAAAAAACACATGCACTTATGTTGATGTGCACACTGGTTTTTCAAATTTCGAATTGCATTTTCTCGAAACAGTTGTTTTCGACTTAAGTCGTTATTGTATATGACCACAGAATTTTGTAGACATAAATTCTTTCACATTTTGGTTGACCATAACCGAATCTCTCTCTTTATAATACAATATTTTCAACTAACCGGGAAGAACGTTTCCCACAGAAAAATGCGCGGTGTCCAACTAAATCATAAATATTAAGATCTTGAATCTACTAGATCGTAAAAGTTAAGATCCCAAAATCGCTGTTCTTTAAAGATTTCTTCATAGAGCTCTCATAAAAGTTATGCTTCTGACAAGAGCTCGCTCCGCGCTCCGCGCTCCATGGCAACATGTGCGTTGCTCAGCTCCAACGAACATGCTCCAAAATTTGTATCGAACCAGCATCAAAGCGGTCGCAAGGTTGCAAGTGCCACTTCGATGTTGGAATCAAATCAAAAGGTGTATGCACTTCAGTTGCTCTGCATCAATCGCGCCGGCTGGGTCTTCCAATGCCGAGCTGTAGGCACAATAGTTTCTGTGTTGAAAATACGATAAGAGCGGAAGAGAGCGAGAGAGAGAGAGAGACGCTATGTTTCGCTGACATGCAAATGGCAAACTAGTTGGGGGCCTTAATTCGGCGGACCGGAATCTGGAAACTCGAAAACTGTGCCTAGAAAAGCAGATGCAAATGACACACTGTCAATAATTTCTCGCCAAAGCAATTGCATAATCGCAATAAATTTTCAACGCTAACAAAATGTAAACAAAAATTGCAGAGCATCTTTAGAGCTCGAAAAGGAGCCTGTTGCATGAGGGCCATTAAATGTTCCTTTTACGATTTCCGTTTTGCACTGCAAGGCGAACGCCACTCCAGCACTGCTCCACACTGCCGTTTAGTAAAATGAAAGTATGACAATCGAACAGAAATTGCATAACAGTATTTTCACAACAATCTGGCTCACACCAAGTGCCAAGTTGTTGGCGAAATTTTCCGAAAGTATTTTGTGTAAAAACTTGAAACTTCGTGTTGAAGCTATTTGCAGTTTGTGTTACATTTGAATTTCATAAAATATTTGCGTGCTGGAAGTTTCTTTTACCAACTAGCATACTGCCATAGATTCCAGCAAGATTTTGCCTGGCTTGAAATATGTATGTCACAGGCAATAGACTACTCTAAGTGAAGCTTCACATTTGAACAACTCCACTCATTTTATGTGCTCCCCACTTGAACAACGCCGCCTTAACTTCTTTCTGCGTTTGCACCTTTCTATGTCTACTTTCTGACTAATCCAAAAATCAAGGCGCTAATATATTTTCACTGCGCTAGTGCCCCAAAATGACACAATACGCTCTTCGGATAAGCGCGCCAGCTCCCACAACTATTACCGTATTTTTAATCCCTCAATTGAATTAGCTTCTTTCATGCCTGCAGCCAATTTGCAGGAAAAACGTATAATATGCAATTCCCTTTTGTTTGCGATTTATCGCATTTTTTCTTGTCGTCGATAGTTTTTGTTACTTATTTTTTTTCTCAATTTTTGCACTCGACGAGATACTCAAAAGGCAAACGCCTACGCAAACTTATTAAAAAACTGAATATAATCGGCAGCTGGCAAAAATATTGCTAAAAGCAGAAAAGCGATGTAAATCAAAGCAAAAAAGTGTTTATGAGGGAAAAATAATATAAATAAATGTATGATTAAGCAGTTAAATATGCGGGTTTCAACGACAGATATGTGCCCTATACAGCAGCACTTTGAAGGATGTCACCCCCTATCGCGTAGAACTGAGGACGCAACATTTATAAAGAAAATATCGTTTGTAAACGATATCAAAGACAATTGACAATGCTTTTCGAGAAGTTATTATAAGATGAATCAAAACTTATGTATATGCTCCATGATCATATTTGTATGTAGAGCGAAATATCCAGATTCGAATAAGGTGTACAAATACTTTCCTTCATACGCACAGTTTTTCACTAAAGATACGAATGCGCACCCATTCTCCCACATAGCTCAGCATGACTTATAAATGCCCATTTTGAGATCAGAAATCAACTTTAAGCAAACACACATTAAAATTTATTTGCTATATTAAAATTATTCAACTAGATTTAAAATGAATTTCCCAATATAATGCTGGCTTATAGCAACATAAGAATAGATTGTTTTGCTACAAATTAGGCTTTCATCGCTTTGCACGTTTTATTTTGCTAAAATTTTTACCGCGAGAATTCATTATGTTCAGTATTGAAAACACGCAATAAAGTCAGAATCGACTTCTACTTTTATTGCATAACACGTTCCGTTGACAATTTATGCGAATTTGTTATTGGTGTATCCATTTTTGGGAGGGCACTCTCTGCTTTTTATCGATTCTTTGAGCAAATCATTTTGAAATCTGCAAATTATCATAAGTGAGTGGCACATACGCAGCTGGGGCACAGCTGCTGGACAATTTACGTTTTCGACGTGAATCAAAATGAGTTGCAAAAGGCTCGTTCTTCCATAAATTATTGCCAAAGATACTCGTAATATCGAGTGATTAAACAGATTATCCAGGGCACGTCAAATGGAACGAAAGCGTTCAGGCCAGAATTCACATACATTCGTCTCTATATCCGAGAATCAAACACAGCTACTAGCATTTCCCTACTATAAATTAGAGAAAAATCTTTAGAAGTTCGGAAGCTATTCGAAATTAAAGTGAGTATGCTTCAAAGATGCTGAATGAAAATGCGAACAAGCTCATCAATAAGCATTAGCACTGGCATGCCCCCGCGATGGGCAGTTAGCTCGAAGAGTGCATAGTTGCATGTCCCGCGCCAACTGACACGCCATTGCGCCTCCGGAGACACGCAAACTCCCCAGCAAAATGCCATCAGGTTTTTTGCTGCCCGGCCGCGCGGCCGGCAGTTGGGGCATTTTGCGTGTGCCTGCAGAGCAGCGATTTATTGCGTCTGCTTGGGACCGCGCTTATGCAAATTGCTCACATCTACGCTAATGGCCATCAAGAAACTTTTTTATCTCTTCTGGTTTATTCAAATCCATGAGTTACAACGAATCCGACCTTTTGGCTTATCAAGTTGCTTTTGCGGGCGTCTCATCTTCGGTATGCCTGACCGATAGCTGAAAACGAGGCAGGCGCGTTGAGTTTTGAGTTGCCCGTCGTCGAGCGCTTGAACCGCTTGAACCTGTTTGCGAAACCGACACTAGAGACAAGTTAATGGATTGCTATTTGACTAAGTACTCGTAGTTGATTCTCTAAGCTGCTTCTTATTGTGAGCTATTTTGAAGAGATTTAAGACTGTTTTATCATATGTTAACATTTCGATATTTTAACCATTTTGTATCACAAGTCAACAGTTCTAGAATACACAAACAATTGCGGGAATTAGCGTACAAATACTTTTAATGTTATAGTTTTCTCTGCTATATACCGTTGAACACGCTCTAGCTCACCAGCTGACGGCTGAGATCGAATATATGGAGAGACGGTTGAAGCTATGAGCTGGAGAATAGTCCAAATAGGCCAAAACCAGCTCTTCGTTGTGACGATCATGCTTATAGATAAGTAAGTAACTGAGTGACGTAAATCTGTGATTTTTTGCAGTGCATGAAAATATTTAAAACTATATATAATTTATTTCACACTAGTTTTAGTTTTATTTCTCAAAAAGGCACTTAAATAAAATAAATAAAACAATCTTATTAATCGCATTAAATGTTTATGTCTTCTTCTTTAAAAAAAAACTGTAGAACAAGTCAGATTTGGTTAAACAACACTTGAGTCCCATATATATTTAAGAATGGTTTTGTTGGAGTTTGTTGGTTTTAATTAGAGCCCGACCGAACGCTCGGTCTCGGTCTCGGTTACCGAACAGTTCGGCCAAAAGGTTCGGGTTCGGTCTCGGTTCGGTCTCGGCTACAAAAGGCCGAGTATTTAGCCGAACAGTTGAGGAACAAATTGTATAGTTTTAAATAAAATTAAAATTTTTTAATAAAACTTTTTATTGATTTTTCATACATCAGATGCTTAATGTAGGTATTTATACCTCAAAAGAGTTGTTTTTTATAATAAAATGTATTTTTTCCTAAAAATGTATAAATTTTTTTTCATTAAAATTCTTCTTCTTTTTTTTTTCATATGTATTCGAAAGGTTCAGTCTCGGTCTCGGCCGAACATTAAAAATAGGCCGAACGCTCGGTCTCGGTCTCGGCCAAAATTTCGGGTTCGGTCGGGCTCTAGTTTTAATTGCTCACAATTATGCTTTAATAAATTCTAATCACTAGAAGCGACATGGCACCAAAAAAAAATATGAGTATATCGAATTTCAAATTTAAAATGAGCTCCACCTTTTCTATAAGAATTTTATATTCAAAATAATTCGTTTAAAATTTATGGACATAATTTGGGACATTGAGTAGAAAAATGTTCAGCAAATTACGTTGGAAAAACTGGTTTTATTTCTCTTCATTATAGCTCTGAATAATTGTGCGACAGTATATATTAAATAGGCAATATACTATACTTAGACTACTACCATGCATTATTATTTTGTAGCTCCGCCGATGTCGGCAATCATTGATAACGAGTTTTTCTGAAGTTTCTTTAAAGTTCTTTCCAAGTAAATACGTTTTGCGTAAATTCACAAAAATATGAAATATCAAATTTATAACTTAATCAAAAGATAACTCAACTCCATGTGGCGAATTTAAATGTTTATTGTTGTATTGAATTTGTGTCTTTGCAACAGTTAATAAGTGGCACTTAAATGGCCCAATGTCAGCATTCATTTGCGAATCGAGCTACACGCCATTGTCGGTCTCCGGATATTTGCATAATACATATTTTCAAATCGTTTTACTGCTATTATCGCTGTCACTCATTGTAAGTCTCTCCGTCTCCCTTTCTCGGTTAGCAACACTCTGACATTCCACTGCTTTTGGCATACAAATGTCAAAATGAAATGCCAAAAGTGCGCGCGCATGCGTGCCTCGCATATTGACCTTGAAAAGGTTTTGGGAGCATTAAATTGCTGTAAATTAACGGCCATTATGTTACGAAAATCATCTTTAACAATTTTTGCTGTTATTTCAACATACAAACAAACCGCATGTGCTTGGAGTTTTAGGAAAAAGCCTGCTGTATATTAAATACATAAGGTGTGTAAGGTTAAGGGCAAATTGTTTGTTAAATTGTTGTGATATTATGCTTAAATAGTTTTGTTGTCATTTTAGTATTTAAAAAAACTTTTTCAAAATATGAGAAGCGAAAAAGTTATGGATGACATAAGAAGAAGCGTTGCTTACTGAGAAAATCTGAAAATATGTTATTCTTGATCGAAGCGGCAATAAAATTGTGGCAGGAAGAAAAGTTCTGCTGAATTTGAAAATTAATTTCGCAGCCACTGCCAAAGTAGTTACCTTCGAAATCTAAAAGGTGCCTTTCAATTAACGGTTAATCTATTGAGAAGTAAACAATTTTATACTGGCAACTTCTTCCTTGGAGTCGCGCGATATGTTGAGCCACCGAAAACACTTGCCAAAATCGAGACACCGCCAACACGATCAAATATCATTACACCCGGCCGCAGCGACTCACGCGCTGACGATCCGACTGACTGCACACTGCCGCCTGCCCGCCAGCTAATTCCATTCGGTTCTTCACTTTATTTTGCCAATAGCTTGTGTTGATTTGTGTGTAATTCTGTTTGCTGACTTCGCCCGCTCCTTCGTGCCAGTCTGCCTGCGCGCACACCGCCGCCGTTTCATAACTTTCGCTTTGTGCGGCGGCACACAAAGACGTGCATAACGCCGCGCGATCTTGCGGCCGCGCTCACCCACAGCGCAAGCGTGCTCCATCCGCGAGTGCGCTGAGAGCGTGAAGTAGGTCGCTGCACCAACGAGTAGACACTGGCGCACACCCGTCGGAGCAACGCGCCTTCAATGAGCTGCGAAGTGTTCAAAGTGCTCCAGCGCCTAAGTCGCATGTGCGGGCAGCTTTCAGCAGCGCGGCGCTGTGGCAGGCTCAATCTGCGCATAAAATCATTAAAGCTCATTTCAGAGACCGCCGCTTCGCCGCTGATGCCCTCAAGGGAATACCTGCGCTTCACATGCTCGCACAAAAGTTACATAATCTCATACGCGCACTTAACGATTGTCATAAAGATCCGCAATACGTATAAAAATTCGCGGCACTGTCCTACTTAAGTTCATTCACAATAATTCCAGCGGCATGGTTTGCGCGTAAATACCGAAAGAAAGTGGAGTGACTTGCTTGGCTTGAGGGAATATTTGCCCAAGTAATGAAATTCGGCGGAAAGTGCTCCAATGAGTTCACAAATGGAAGAATCGAAGGCTCTTGTATCTTTGGAAAAACATTGTGGATTTGTGCTCCGTCCCAAGCGAAATACATGTAATCCGAAAACCGATGTTCATTGGCCTCGGCCTATTTTGCGTCTGACTTGAATAGCAATTTCCTATAATTCTCTGAGAGAAATTTTAAAATTGTTTGCTATGATGCAGAATTCTGAATATGTGTTATTTTTTAAAATAGTAGTCGTGTATACATTGTTTTTGTAAGCGTATTTTTTTTCTCACATTACGTTAAATGCAATATTTTTGACCTGCATGGTAGAAAAGGCCACATCTGTTACCTCAAGGCGCCACATTCAAATAACAACCGTAGCTCTATGTATCATATTACATATTTTAAAAACGCAATTTAATGACACATGAAATCAGAAAAAAAAACTTTGAAATTTTTTACTGTTCGAACCCACATAAATACAAAAGCCTTCAGTTGTTCTTAATAGCCTCTTAAATCAGTTAGTGGACATTAAAATCAGCTTTAATGTACTACTTCGGATTCACACACTCACATACAAAACCATTTACCTCGCCGTCTACCCTCATGCACTCGCTCACTCACTCAGTGACTCTGGCCTGTTGGCGGACTGGTGAACGGACTGGCACTTAAGTCGTTCTATTGAATTCGCTCTGAGCAAGGTAAATCGAATGTGTTCCTTCGCCAAAGCGCGCCACTAATTACGATTCCAGTCACTGAACATCTTCAATGCTGCGCCTACTGTGGCAATTGGCCGTTGGCTGATACCTTATAGCAGAAGCGCCGAAAGCCACCGCACTGAAATTAATTCGAAAACGAATGGAATCCCTCAAGCCGTCACTTGAGGGCCACTTCCATTTCAGCTTTAGTGCGATATTTGTGACGTCGAGCGCGCTCTCATTACCTTCAGTCGCTGGCCCCAGGGGCATTCTGTGCTGCGGGGTTTTCATCTACGCTGCTGCCATCTACCATCTACCACCTGCCGGTACCCGCACGTTTGAAAGTGTTTTCCTTCGATTTTCAATCAATTCTTTCCGCACGCGCTCGCAGCGTAATCAAAAGTCAATGACGCTGCCCGAGCCAACAATAACAAACGCCACTTAGCAAGTAGCTTTTGCCAAAGGTAATGGCGTATTTCAAATGTGGATCCAAAGTCAAGCGTCCGACTCAAGGGCAAGGTTCTTCTTTATTCAATTTCAAATGTTACAGCTCTGGAAACAGACCTCTGTGCTTCCGCTGTCATTGCATAATCCATCGTTGGAGCATTTTATTATTCGGCAGACAGTTGTCTTCGCAGTGGCAATCCAAACGTTTCAATTTATATATTCTATATTGTTATGGCTCTAAAATCATTAATCGCTGCGCATTAGCATAAATATTCAATTCATAACTGTTAAATGAGAGACCCTAACGTCTTTTTGTGCGCCTCAGAGCATTTAAAATACCAATTTAAATTGGTTACACTGGCTGATTAAGCCATTTCAGCTCGACGTAATTACAGCAGCCTTAGAGCTCGCTCGTTCTTTTGTAGTTTTCTACACCTGTTATTAGCTTCTCATGGCTTCGTGGTTAAGTACGCTGTATCTGAAGTCAAAGGCGGCTGGCTCAAGCGCTGGCAGAAATTAAATCAGTTGTAAATCATTTTTGTAGCTACTGCTTATAAACATTGAAACATGCAACCCTGGCAGTCGCAGAGTTTTTTGAGATTGAGGAAAATATTTTTGGTTTGCGTATTCTATGTTCCGAAAATTTGCTGCTCTATACAAACGCTGTACCGATGCTTTTCTTTCACACAAGCATTAAGAAACGGGATCTACTAGCGTCCTGAACTCCCAAGTGTAATTTCAATTGATTGGAATAGCTGGAATCAAAATAAAAAAGCACACTAGACAGTAATTTAAAGAAACCAACTAGCTTTAAAAAATTTGTTTTTAAGCTTTAAACTTGATAGCAAAATCGGTATCGAATCCAAACTTCCAAATCAAAATTGAATACCTTTCGGTCTGAACAATTAATGAAATTGACGTCACTATTGGATTTGATTTGAATGCGGAAGAAAATAAACTTCCAAATGCTTGAATAAGTTTTCACACTTAAAGGGTCACAGTTGACATCTCTGCATGTAAATTGCTTGGACGATAGTTCCAAGCTTCCTTTTATGCGTAATTATCCACTTAACGATTGTTAAAGCCGCGAAATATTTCGTTTAAAAAACAACCCGTTATGCCGTTGAGTACGCAAATAGTCTTAAATGGAAATCAATTTACAAATGAAACTAATTTCTTTGGCTGCTGAGAGAATTTCTCAATTGTTGGCCATTAGTCTGAGTCATAGGTTCATTGAACTTTATATGGCGGCCGCGAATACAGCCAGTTGCTACTTCGCAGTTGCCGATTTGCTATTGGCGAAAATTGGCTAATAGTTAGCATTCCCACCAGCTCTTACGTTGGCTTCCTGGAACAAAGTTCACGTTCGAAATTCAAGCCGCGCAAAGTCAGCATCATCCTCATCGTAAGATGCCTTAGTTAGATGGAATGCCTTAGGCCATCATCAACATTTTGGGTTCTGGCATTTTGCACGAGTAATCACTTCAAAGAAAAATAAAATTGTTGTTGCAAATATTCTACCAAATCACATCATCAATTTAAGAAGCTCACAGATAATCAGATTTTGTTTGCTTGTAACTGTCTTCGACCACAAATAGTATTTGTGTTTGAATACTCAAAAGTGGATTTGTTTAAAAATCAATTCAAAAGACTTAAACGACGAACTTCGAACAGTCATAAATATTCGCATATAGAGGCGCAGCCACGCAACCTGCCCTCCGACAAGTAGTTTTGGCTAGCTTAAAATCATAACTTAAAGCTGTAAGTCTAAAGTGTTCATAAATTCTAAACACATATTTGTAAATTGACTTATCAAAGAAGGTCACATATTAATGAAATTGTAAGGAACCACAATTTTATTTGACATTTATTTATATTTCATTTAATTGTCACAGTGTGCCTTTGTAATGCACTTGCACCACGCCTAGGAATATAGCCCGAAAATTTCTTTTCTCTTCAAAGGAATTTCACATAAACGTTTGTATGAGAAGTTGGAACTAAATTTTCTTTGGTTTTTATCAGTATTCAACTTTTATTTCAAATCTCAAACTTTTGTATAACAAAGCTACATAACTCATCGTAACGATTTACAATCTCACATAAGAAATTAACAAATACAACACTCAACTTGCAATAAATGCGAAAACATTCGGTAAAAAATTCCAAAAAATATTTGTTATCGAATCGAATTCGGATCTGTCTGCCCTTGCCGTGTATTGTGATATTTTTTATAGCTTTATTTGCTTATTTCACATGATATATTAACACCTAGCGGTAATTCCCACACATTATATAAGCCATTATATGTGTGACGAAAGCGCAAAGCAGAAAGAAGAAATGATTTATTGCAAAAAAAAAGCAAGCGATATAAGTGCTACAATACTTACGAGTAATTTCAATCAAAGCCGAAAATAACAGGAAACGAATAAAAATAGCACTTGCCCATATGGGAGTACCTCGTGTGCGCCGGTGCCCATTCGAAGGCCTAGCCAATTGAGTCACCAGGTGTGACCCGGCACAATTTCTAACGGCACGTTTGTGCCGACAGACCGTGGCTGATTTCCTTGCGTCGACAAATGAGTAAAGAAACCCGCAACGTCAATTGAGCGGCTTCCCGGAGAAATGCTTACGTCCAGATCACGCTCACATGCACACAGACTGGCCAACAAGGTTGAGGTTGTTCAGATTTTAGTTGCACTTCTAAATTGTGTCAGCTTGGAAAATACATTTACAAGATGCTAGATACAATATGTAATATTAAATGTATGGTATTGGTTGAGTACTAGCGCTGGCAGCTAGAATCTAGCAATAATAAATAACTAAATAAAACCAAAAATTAATAAATTTCTAAATTTGCCTTCAAATTGTATTGTGTATATATCTGCTTTTTTCCAAGATATTCGCATTCAAATTAAAAAATCTTGTCATCAGAAATTATTGAAATATCGCAGTGCCTTGGGACAAGTAGTCGCACTTGTTCAATTTGCCAGCTGCCATGACGCTGCAATCTGCTCTTCTTCTTCTGTTCCTTCTCCTTCTGAGTTTGTGAGGGCTGCAATTATTTACCATACAACTACCCTTTTGGCACGAGCAATTACTTGCATTTGTTATAGTCATGAACTTTCATTAGTGCAATTTTTTAGACCGTTGAAGCTATTTAATAAAAGGAGTAAAAACTGAGTATTCAAATGACTTGCATGGCATTCTTTACAAATGGATTCTTCCTGGCACTGGCCCTCACTTCAGAACAGAGCATATTACAATTTGAAGCTGTAAGCTCAGCCTTCGAGTAACTAACAATATTAAACATTTAATAAAGCATTAAGTCATTTGCATTTAAATAGCAATGAAGGAAGTAGAAGTGTGGAAGTGTGGAAGCTGAAACTGATTGATGACAATGGCGTTGTGAGCGATTGCTTAGCATGTCTTACAGCGATAGCCTTCGTGGGCCTTACAGCCAAACGAACAGCAATTAAATAACAATCAAAACACTTGGAAATGTCATTGGAATTGTATGCCATCAGCAGTCTCGTCTTCGGGGCAGCTGTCCCTTCACTATTCAAAAACAATTTATACATGAAATAGTAGCGAAGGCAACTTCGTACATTAAAAGATTTAAAGACATCAAAAAATTGTGTGCTAGAATACAGTCAAACCTGCCAACTAGTGGATTAGCTTTGTACGAAAACACTTCTTAAACCAATCGATCGGACAGAGCAAAATTAGCAAAGAGCTTTTAAGAGCTTCAGTCGAAAAAATCGTCAAAAATTGCAGTTAATTAATATGCAGTGCAATGAAGCGCCACCTGGCGACCCTCACCGCAAACTTATGCAAATCTAATGTACAAATTTCCTTAAAATCAACAATTTTATGACGCAATATTAACGCCCGTGACAGCCACTAAATTACGAAATAATTGCAAGTGTCAAATGTGGTAATTTAATTTGCTTTAAGCCGCTTAAATTCTGAACGAGTCACGAGTCGCACTCGGCGGCAACAACAACAAGCAACTCGGATCAGAACGACTGCACGAGCTGGTTCAGCTGCATTCCGCGCGCGCAAACGCATTTCGGAATGCCCATTTCGGGCCGGTTGAATCGAGTAGCCGGGGTTATTTGGCCGGCCAAAATCGCGAGCGAGTCATGTGAGGCATGCGCGATGCTGAGGGCGGGGGCGTTGCCAATGCAAATGTTGCTGGCTGCATGCCGCTTTACCTAATTTGCATATGAGGTTGTTGGAAATTGTTGCAGTTGAGTAAATATTTGCAAATATTCTACTTAGTAAATTGAATTACATGCCAGCCTGATGCTTGGAGGTGGAACATGCGAACTTAATTTGAGATACAAAGTTGCGAATAAGATAATTTGTAGAGGAACAAGTTTGAATACTACTTTGAAGGAAGGATTTGAAATTGTGTAGAAACACTGAACGAAAGTAATATAAGCATATGGAACAGGTATAAGAACAAGATGAGGATCCCAATCAGAGATTGACTTCGCATTCCTATTGAAAAGCGATGCGGCAATGAGTCGATATAGCTGAACGTGTGAGGCAGGTCGGAGCTGACGCTGGCCAGTGGCCGGTGACACACCAGAACTCCGCGGCGTGTGAAACTTTTGGCGTGTAGTGACTTGCTCATCTTAACACACTTTCAGCGATTAAAGCGGTAGATTAATTTTTGAGGTACAGTCGTCGAGTGGTTCTCCGTGTGGCACAGCAACAGCAGGGCCACAGATGAGGCGACAATTTCGTTGGCGAGGCATTAAGAATTTCAAGTGTTGAGGTTGCAGTCACTGCAGCTGCGGCTGCTTCTCCTACAATTGACAATCATAAATGTTGCAGCTGCACAAGCCGCAAATATTCGCAGCTAATTGAAGTCACTGGCAGCAAGGAGGTGAAGGTTGGCGAGTGGCGCCAGCGCGCCAAATGCGGTTGCCAGTAGCCGCGCTGCAACTTGAACTTCGAAGCTTCGAAGCTCCACCACTCCCCTCAGAGTAAGCACCGAAAGGGAGGGAGCAACCAACCAGCAGCGGTGGATTACAGAAGCGCGCCTGCCGCCCGTCGACTCGCCGATCTTGACAAATCAGCACGATCTCTTATCTCAGCTGCTGCTTCAGCGTCCCCTCAAGCTCGAGCTCCAACCTGAGCAAGGCGCACCAATTTCAGCCGCCAGATTTATGACAGTTAATGTGATGTTTTACGTTTTCCAATGCAAGGTGGCATTTCGATGTTCGATGAAGCTGTTCTCAAAATCTTTTAATTTCATATCGTGTGTGATCTTTCGTTGTAAACTCGAGGCTACGGCGAGGAATCGGCTTTTCGAAATTGCTTTTGGTCATTTGTAAAAGGTACTTTAAACCTTTTAAACAATTCAATGCATTTGTGAAGTATAAACAATCCAGATAATCAACGTTTTCCATTCATGCTGCTCATTTCCACCCACCCAGCTGCCAACGGCGAAAATGTCAGCAGCTGACACCAATTCCAGAAGGCCAATTTCAGTTGATTTGGTATAATTACAGGTGCAATTAATTTGGGCACGATCACAAATTTTGTGGCACTTAATAACGGCACGTCAACAGCATAACGTGGCTTAGTAACGCGTCGAATTTAATTTGGCTTCTAACGCTCGGAGTAGCTGTTTAACAACAGCAACAAAAACGACAACAACGACACCAATCTGAGAAGAATATGTTAATTGATTATCGAAAAAACTGGAGACTTGCATGACGCGCGAGTGATAACCTTCCAGACCGTTGAGGCAACTGATTGTGGTCGCCGTTGCACGCTTCGATGCACTCCAAAGGCAGCACTCGACGCTAATCGAAACGGAGTGGCAGATGTGCCAGTGTACCGTTGTGTCGATGTGACGCTATCAATTTATATCGCACTTGGAGGAGCATTGCCTCAGCTGTGCTTCTCAAAATTTTCATGCAAATTATTTTTCCACATCTTATTCCATTGGTTTTCAACTACGACGAATATTGTAACATTTCAAAGCAGAAATCCGATATAAGTATAAAAGGAACGAGGCAATAAATTTAAATGTTATTTTACCTATATATGTACTATATAGCTCTCATAGCTCAGATTGACACTTTCCCTAGTTCATTCACGTTCCAGCAAAATTTTTATTTTGGTTCAAGTTGCACACTTGCTTCATTCCAATCTGTTTCACAGTTCATTTTCCGATTTGTAAGAGTCGTTCATCAGCATTCGTTAGAATCGTCACGAGCCTTCCTCCCACTTGGAAATGCACAATTTAACGCCTCGTCGCACAGATTACCCTGCAATTGCAGTTGCATGCATTATGCCAAACGCCAGCAATTTCAGCTCATCAATTGTTGCCACAAATGGGGCCAGCCTAGCTTTTTGCCCCGACAGCGAGACAGTTTGGATGATTGCAATTTGCAATGCCTTCTTATGCAATTTTTTTGCCTAATTACATACACACTTTATTGCAATGTAGTAGAAGCTTCTGGTCTAAGTCAGTTTAAAGTGCTTCTTCCATTCATAAAGGTCAGCCACGATATAAATCATTTGGAGAGCTGTTGTGGAGCAGTGACGTCATCCGATCATTGCCTGCTTTTGTGGCGTTTTCAATATTTAATCAATTATGAATAAGCCTTGACCCTTGTTTTCAGCAAAACTTCCTTTCGCATCATGACGGCTTGCTTAACTTATTTCTGGACGTTCTAATGGCCTGACAGCGTGAGTATCTTCAGCATAAAGGCCTTTGAGGGAAATAAGCTGTAATTGGAGAAACCATTGAAATTAAGAAATGCAAATTTCTGACGAGCTGAAAGCCCTGGCAGCTAGTGCTCTTAGTTTCATTTAACTATAAGAATTGTATTCTTATAATTAATTATAATAAATAAATAAATAAATAAGAAATGCAACAGCTGAGCCAGGACTATTGCTCTATTTGTGCTAAAACTTGGACCATAGCGCAATTTGTGCTGGAACTTCAGAAACCTTAAAAACAACAGCACTTTTCCGATCAGTAGGCTTTACCTTCATAGTACATTTTTTATGGCTTACATGGCGAATCCCCTCATATAAGAAGGCTTCATTCTTTGAAAGACAGGAAGTTGTTCATGAACACTTTTGAAGCTTGCTTCCACACAATGCTCTCTATAGTAGCGCTCAGGCAGAAGTCGAAATCGGTGTTAGTGCTGGAGCGCCCAGATGGATAGGGAGATCGATGGCGGTCGCCATGCACAAGTGGGCTGTCATGCACGTTTTCCACTGTGCATGTTGCAATCTCACAAATTAGTTGCTCGTGACAAAATAATTTGAGTTTGCGAGTTGCCAGCACAGGTGTCTTTCGGCAGCGACGTCAGCAGCACATCAACACAGCATCAGCTTTAAGTATCAGCAACTTTGGGGCCGGCACTTAATTAGCAACTATGTACTGTGTATGCAATGTACAAAATTTGTGAAAAAAATTGGCACAAAATTTATATAATCAGAAGACAGTATATCAGAGACACTATCACATATCATTGAAATGCACTATAATCCTTCTAAAATTAAAGGAAAACAATAATTTTTAAAGAGTTAAGTCCGAGGAGTCATGGTCATGAAGAATCTTTAATCCCATAACTTTCATTTCCCATTCTGCTTACCAACAAGCGAAATTCCAAGTACCCACGAAAAAATAGCCCCATCATAATCTAAAGCTTAAAGCTGCGTACAGACGATGCAAACAATTTGCAGCAAGTTGATTGCTGCAAACAAATTTGCGTGTATGAACAGTCAGGAAAACATTTTGCTGCAAAAACAAAGTTTGCAATAACTGTTTGCCGCAATATTTGTTGCTCGTCGTCTGAATACGGTACTTTGCCGAACTTTTGATTGCGGCATTTGATTGCTTGTTTGCATGCGCTGTTTGCAAGCAGTTGTATTATTGCTGCAAACAAGAACACATCATTAATATGTGGGATCGGGATTTGACGAAAAAATTAATAGAAGAGTATGAGAGTTACTCCGTCCTGTGGGATGTGTCTTCACCAGACTATAAAAACAAATATAAAAAACAAAGTGCGTATATTGAAATTGCTAAAAAAATTAAATTCAAGGGAAGAAGAAATCAAAACGAAAATTCATAATTTACGCACCCAGTATATGCAAGAGCTCCGCCGAGTAAAACAAAAAAAGAGTGGCCAAGGCACCTTGGAAAACTTTACCAGCAAGTGGGAGTTTTTTAATGCGTTGAACTTTATTATTAATGATAAAGAAACAAATTATAAAATTAAAAATTTCAGGCATTTATACACAGCTCGGCAACATTCAGGCACAATGCTTGACACCGTACTCAACGGGATGCGAAAAAGATACATCAGAGAATGATATGAATCACCTGTAAAATATTGAAATAAGAATAAACTGGAAAAGTTTATCAAAATGTTTATTATTTTATATACATACCAGTAGTTAAAAAACGTAATGTCAGGGCTAATCGCTCATTTGGTGGAATCGCAGGGCGCATTACAGTGTCATTTTTAGTTATAAAATGTTTAACTTTTCCTAATAAAAAGTTAAAATCATTGACGGACATCCGGAAAAAATTGAAATAGCTTGCTTCATCCTCATTTTCTAGTTCTTTTAAAAGGTTAGCATGAACGCCTTTTTCATTTCTTTTCGAGATCCACTCTCTCACCCAGCACTTTCGTTTTTTTACCGACTCCAAACTTCTTTGTTTTTTACGTTTAATTACAATTGCTAATACAGCAATTGCAGCAATTCGTGATTTTTGAGCCGACATAATTTAAACACGTCTTTATTGATTGTCTTGCACAAAGAAACTGAAAACAAATGTGAACTCCAAAGCAATATATTGCACGCAACAATCATGCAAAAGTTTTCATGCAAATCGAAAACTGATTGAAGCAAGAAATTTTCATGCAATATTTGCATTGGTCTGAACAGTTGTGCAAACATTCGCTGCAAGTTATTCTCAACTTGCTGCAAATTGTTTGCATCGTCTGTACGCAGCTTAAGACAACCGATAGCAAGTTGAAAAGTAAACTCTTTGACCTTGAAATGTCATTAAGGCATAAAAATTAAATAAATTGCAATGCATTTTTCGGAACAACAACATTCCTTTGACCTACAAACTTACAGAGGCCGATGGGAAGGATGATGGCGTGATGATAGGGCATGATCGTAAGTCACACGCCATTTCGAAGCACTTCATTAAAAGCAACATAAAATGTTAAAAGACCGCATTCTTGCCAGAGTTTGTTGTTGTTTTGTTGCAAACCGGTGCAACACGATGCTTCCTTCGCACAGCATGTGCCTCAAGGAATGACCTTTAAGGACGTTCGATCACTTCGAAAGCAATTTAAATGCCAAGCCGAGTTCCGATAGCCTTTCCATGCAAGAAACGTGTCTGCCCTCGGCGCGGGCCACTGGCGTACTTATACCTGCTCAAATGAACTTCATTTCATTGCCTTTATTGCTGCAACAACAGCTCAGTTGGGACTAGTTTATGTAGCTGCAACGTCGAACAAGTGTCTACATACTCACTCACATACGTGTATTGATGTCCGAGTACCGAAAAGCTGCCAAGTCTGCATGAGGCACAAAGTTGCCTGCCTTTTCTGCAATTCAATTCAACGGCGCCAGCTCCCAACAGCAGCGCTGCGCCACAAATGGCCACTGCCAGTCAGCGGTAACGGTGTGGCAGTTGCACAAACTGCTTTAAGCGAAACTGGGTTGTGGCACCATTTCGACGCAGCTCTGTTCTCTCAAGTGCAGCCAGCCTCTGCTCGGACTCGAAGTGAGTTCCGCCAGATTTTTACATATGTATGTATGTTATTTTATAGTATTTAAATCAACTTGCATATTTTTGCACAGAGTATTAAAGGACACTATACTCCAGCACAGATACGCTGCATATTTGCAATTTAAATCATCGGCACCCTGCTCAAGAGTATGTAGGCCAAGTCAAAAGATTTTACTTCCAGCAGGGCAGTTTCATGTCTTCTGTTTCCGCATATTTTAACAGTGCGCAATATAAAATGATCCTTTTGTAATAATTTTTTTTATAATATACATATATTCGTATTTATACTAAGTCGATTGGTGATTTGGAGTAGGGATTAAGTCTCCTAGTCAGAGCAGCCTGAAAGCGCATATTGTGACATACTATCAACTCATAGTCTTAAGTGGCAGCAAGTTTCGCTCATGTTCCTTCAGTATTTGCAAAACTATGTGGTAGAGCTTCGAATCTGCAGGTATTTGGCAATTTTGTTAAATTTAGTGAATCGCTGCATCTGAGCTGCCACAACGGCCCCTGACTAGCCCAACTGGAACTCCAGCCTCCCAGCTGTGTTGAGCGAGTTTTAATTTCCCAAAGCTGTTTTTTTCAACATTTTATGTAGCTCAACTGCAATGGAGTTGTCGATGTGTGTTTTCAAAAAAATACAAGAACATTTATTTCAAGGCAATTATATTTACAGTACGATATGGATTTTCGTTCAGTCAGCACGATAGAAATAAACTGGCTTGCAGTTTGAAGAAAAGTTTAGGAAAATGTTGGCAGACATGAGAGCACAAATTTCAAAACTTGTGTCAAAAACTAAAAATCAAAGTATCGAGAGGGTGCAAAATTCTGTTGTCTGTTGGAAATATAAAAGTAGCATGCATGAGTGTGCCTTGCAGCTGCATTTGTCGCAAATTGTACGTGCGGAAATTTCGTGTATACGCGTTTTTCGCACTGGTTAATACCGAAAACAGCCTCTCCCAATGCCAACGCCACCAGCGCCACCAGTTGCAGCACCGACGGCACGCGCACCTGTGCAATTTTATGGTATCTTACAATATGCCAGTCAACGCCGTCCTTTAATTGCCGTTTGCTGTCGGACGATATGAGGCTAACAATTTTAAACTTTGATCAAAAATTTAAAAATAATTTTATTTACAAAAATCGTATTTTGTTGTTGCCTGTGTACGCCAAGCGGATGTGTGACAAGGCATTTGGTAATTCGGCGGCTACTGACATTGCCGCTGACAATTTTGTATATCTGTCAAGGTCGGCGATGGTCGTTGGCTGGATGGCTGATGGTCTGGCGTGAACTGCAAAAGCCGAGTGCTTAAGATATGCGGCGTAATTGCTGGATTCGCTATGAGTATGACAAGACAACAAAACAATTCAGCTGCGGAGTATGTTCCTAACAATTGCGAAATTTGACCATTAAATAAAACTTTCCAGCAAAAAGTATTCATTTTCTCACACTAAACGAAGCACTTCAACAAAATGCTTATTAAATAATTCAGAAGATATATATTAATATATTTTGTTGATTGATTCCAATGTAGGAATTTGCATGGCAAGGCGAAAGCATGTCGCCATCTGTCATAGGCAGATGAGCTTATTTGCATACGACTCCATATTGTCGCGGTGGCAGCAACAACAGCCCGAAGATGAGGAGCGGAGTCAGGAGTCAGGAGTCATAAAGTAAAGCATAGCCGGAAGGCAGAAATTCACAATTGCTTTGCTGCTTTCTGCTGCGTACCGCCATCCGCGCGCAACGGGCTAAGGCGCTGCTGCCACATACGGCGTTGAAAGGCGCCCGAGGCAGCGTATTAGCAGCCATGGTAATGAAGCTGCAAACCGCCAAACTGAAGCGCTGAGCAAACACATAAACGCCGCGGTTTAGGGCTGCCAAAGTGCAAATACACCGAAATCCGCTTTTAAGCCGCTCGCAAGCGGCAATATCGAAGAGTGAAGTGCCGCCTCACCGCCGTGCCTAGTCTCAAATTACGACTTCAGCTACAGTATTTTATGAATTCCAGCATAATGATTGCAATTTTAAGCTTTATTGTTCAAATTTTATTTTGCATAAGAAGAAACTGACTGCACACTTTCACTGCGAAGAGTTGGTTATGAGGCGTGCATCTGGCAGTATGTTATGATCACGGGCGGACCAGGAAACAATTGCCCGACGGGCTGGATTTTGGTTAAGTCGGAAAGATAAGCATAACTAACTGGTGTAAAAATAATAAAAGTCATGTCAGACACTAAAAATTTAAATTTTTTGTACATGTTTGGAAGAGGTTTTTGTAGGAAGAATCATAAAATCTTATTATATTATTATTATTATTAAGATTTTTATATTATACTATATGAAATTAATATATTGTTTCATTGCCAAGGAAAACTGATATAATTTCTGCTTCAGCTGAATTTGGATTATATTTTGCCATTGTGACAATAAATTTTGGCGACGGAGGCTCGGCACAGAAGATGAAGAGTGAATCTCCGGTGGCAGCAGAATCTCCGAGGAGCCGGAGAAGACCAGCAGCAGATTGTAATAGCTGCATAAGGCTATGGAGACTGTACTCACCTTTATTCATCAGTTGACATGCTCAAAATATGCATAAATCGTTGTTTGATACATCAGGTGGATGGTAACATAATATAAATATCGTATGCAGTTTTCCAATGAAGAACAGAGCATTCGGGAAAATGGGCAATATTCAAGGCACACCTCTTGTAGTGATTTCTTTGGAAATTATTAAGAATTAACCAAGATCGAAATACTTGTAATTAAAATCATTGATAGTGTACGTTAACAGCTACTTTTGAGAAGCAGATAGCAGTCGCACGCGATTAAATTACAAGTTTAAATTTTATTATTGCCCTGCGATACATGCCCGCCACGCCCTTTTCTTGCAAGTAATTGCAAGCTGCAGGCCTTCTGTAGTACATCACCTAGACATCATTCATTGCATAAATACATAGCTCTTTCGTGAAGTTGGCTTCGTTACTTTTTTGTCACCTTGGTTGTGTCGATCATGCGCAGCTGCGCAGTTACAAATCAATACAACGAGCAAAGAACAACGGAAAGAGCGGCAAGAGTTATAATTTAGAGCCACACAAAAAAGGGGAATCAATGCCTTGCTTACTCAGTGGGTCGTGTTAATGCCAAGACGCCTCCTGTCTTTTTAGATTTTTGGTTTTTGGAAACTTGTGAGCATAAACGAATATTTATGTATAATGAAATTCAAGCCAAAGCGTGCATCAATTGATTACTTCCTTCTGACATAAATATTAGCTTTGGTCGCCCTCTCTTTGCTGTTCATGAAGTTGTTTAACAGTTGTTTTAAAATGTAAATAAAACAAGTGTTAGCTCGGCCTATCCGCTATGCTAGAAATGTGCAGCTACACTCTCACGTTTCAAAGTTCCAGGCTCATTCGCAGCTGCTTAAATAAAGCTCAAATGCTTTCCAGTTCATACTTAATTGTTTATTACAAAAATTTCTAAAATTTTAGCGACTATTTTTATAAAATCTAAACGCTTATTTCTACGACATATCATATGAATTTCAAATTGCTTGCAATATTTACTACGTTGTGGCTTGCTATATAGATCATGATTCCACTTTGCTTATTACTATATTTACATATGACTTAACTAGCATTGAGCAAAGTATTATGCACTTACAGCTCGACTCTTATGTGATTTTTGCTTTGAAAGTAGCGTCATTTACAAAAGTTAAACACAAAGAGATGCACAGAAAAACAAAGAGAAGAACTTAACAACTAACATCACAAAATATAATTTATTAACAATACTGCTTCCACACATACACGAACACTAGACAAATTAAAAATCAATTCCTTTCTTTAGTAACTAGCTAAACTCTACAAGTTGTATGATTGACATAATTGTTTTGATTTGTTTAAAAGTTAAAGCAATTAATTTTCACTTGATTCGTTGAATAGGTTTTCTGCTCTGACGGCACATCGCTTGCTTATAATTCGTTGTCTTTCAGTTTATAAAAAAGGTATTTCAAACAATTTCGTAAATTTCCAATAGTGGTGTATGAGAACTTTCGGTTGCCACATTGTGTGCGCGCTCAGATCATGCTGCCGAACATGCGCTTGCCGCGCGTCAGCACGAGGCTGACCACCATCACGGTCAGCAGGAAGAACACCAGGCTGAGGAATGTGGTGATGTAGCGACATCTCTGGCGGAACTTCTTCTCCTTCTCCATTTTGATGCGCAGTTGTTCGGCGCGCGGCAGATCCAATGTGAAATCCGACTCGGGACGGGAGGAGGGCTGAAAGTATAAAGAGCATGAAATTATAGAAATTATCGTAGCGCATAATAGTACTTATATTTATTTCTATTTTTTTATTCAACAACGAAGTCTAGTACCTTTGTGGCAGTAGCTTGGTATAATCACTTATGAGCGCCTGTTATTAGTTGTTGAAACAGCATACAAAAGGCTCAGTTGTGACATTTCATCGTAGGAACGACGATGCGATCAAGTAATAATAATAATTTAAAGCGAAATTTCCAAACACAATTTTAGTAAATCGGCAAACTCTCTCTGTTACTAATCAATGCAATCCTTTAAGAAAGTTTTAAGAAAGTTAGCAACTGTTGAGCTGTTTTTTAACCACTCTGATCATTAATTCCCAATACAAAGATACCTGCGCATTGGACGCCACTAATGCTGTGGCATTGATTTGACATTGATGTTGTCCATTGATGGAATGAAAAACGTTGACCGTGGCAAGCTTGCAAGTTAGGCATAACAAACAAGAAGATATTAGCTATGCATGAAATATTTTGGCAGTTTTGCAATTTTTAATATGCAAAACTGGTAGCCGCGACAGCGTGACTTGTGTTAGGCATATCAAGTGACCATTTGCATATGCACGTGCACGAAAACCAACAATTTCTATAACACATTTTTCGGAAATTTCAAAATATTTAAAACTATCACTACAACGTTTTTTGCAGTCACTGACTTTATAACTTCGAAGGTTGCAAATCAAATTTGAGTGTAGAAATTTTGCAGTTGGTTTGAAGTTGCCATGCATTTTTCTAAAGTGCTTAAAAGCATACAAAATATATAATACCCTTTTCATAAGCCAACAACGAATTTCACGAAAATCGTGATGTGGAAACTTTTAATGGCACTGACACTCGCGCAAAGAGGCCCAATCGTGTAAGTAATGTGCAGTGATATCAAAGGTGCACAAGCCCCTTGCAATATTTACGACAGGTCGCCTGCGTCGTGACAAAAGGATTTGCAATAAATTTACAAATGCCAAACATAAAGCGTTCATGCATGCAACCAAGGCATTCATACGTAATAAATAAGTGTGACTTGGAAGCCATGAGAAAACTGATTCAAGGTACTCAATCAGCTGCAAGGCTTCAATTCATTTTTTAGCTTCCAAATATTGAAGTGTTGCAAGGATATTTTGAAGAAATGGACATTATAGCTCACATAGCTAATACTACTATTAGGCGTACAAAAATCTAATCTGGAAACAGCTGCGTGGCAACTTCAATGACGGAAAATGCCATTTCCAAAAGCTATGAAAATTTCTGAATTGAAACAAATTATAAGTGAATTTAAACGAAAACTTTAAAAAGCATTTCAACCATTTGGAAAACGTGCTGAGAAATTCACGCAAAAACGATTAAAAGGCGCCTGCAACAAAAAAAGGGCCGGTTTAAAAGCGATGAGTCGCAAGTTGACTCCAACAAGCTGCAACAACAACAACAGACATAACTAACTGACCCACTAAAATCCGCTCGCTCATCTATTGTTGTTGTTATTGTTTGTGTCTAGAGCGCATGCGCCGCCGCGGCTGCCACCACTGCTGACCTTGAATTGTTCAACAGCAGCTGTTATCAGCGCGCCGTTTTGCTATCATAACGGCTCTTTCCCCATCTTGTTGCTTTCCCCATCTTGTTGCTTCACTTTTGTGACGTATTCGCACTTTCCCTTTCATGGCAATTCTATGCGCGGCTTTATTAACACTCTCTCAGCTGTTTGGAGCGCTCGCTCGGTTTGTTGCGGTTCGTTCGATCTTGTTCGCTTGTGTGTCAGACTTATTTCATTGAGTTGTAGCGAAGTTTGAGCATGACACCGAGGTAATTCATTCAGTGCATTTTCATTTTCGTTTGCTAAAACATTCGAAAAAAGATTTTTTCGGCCTGCATCAAAATAAAACAAGTTGTAGGCTAACATTCTTAGAAAATGACTCCGCCCCCCCTGCAAGCAATCCCTGCATTGACGGCCGCCGACGCGGCTTGAAAAACGCACAAATTCACTTCATGCTCATAAATGAAGCCACCGTGAGTGACATTATCACGCAATGCGCCGGGTTTTAAATTCCAGGCAAGTTGCTTAGCTTCATTTTAAATAAACTAGCATGAAGGAAGTTTCGCATTCAGCAATCTGCACACGTAGAGGAATGTGCGCGACGTCTGCGTGCTGCACTTGTCAAAATGCTCGAAGACATTTGCCCAGGGGCAGACATGCAGACCGTAAGGAACGTTCTGTGATCAGTTTGTGTGCCGCCAGCTTATCGCGAAATGCAACTTTGAAGTATTAAAAATCTGAAGGTAGAATGCAAATTTGTTTATGCTGCCAAGAACGAAGATAAATAAATTTATTCAGAAGAGCATGCCACTCATTTATTTTTTTCTTTTTATGCTAAAATGATAACTTAAAATCTATATATTTTAGAAACGTGATTTTTTAGCTGAAAGAATAGGTTATGAATATATGTATACCTGAACACTCCCTTTTATTGCTTCCGCATTGGGAATGTGTGCAATAAAAATAGCGCAAGCGGAGAAAGTTTACGAAAATTTATTGAATAACTCAAAAATGCGCTGAAACGCAGCCGGCAACGAGCGAGCTGTGGGAAGCGCGAAAACAAAGTGAAATGCCAGTAATTCGAAACCCAAGCGAACCCAGCTGCGGCCTCATTGAGCGATTTCCAGCGTATTTATTTGCACATTAATAGCCCTAAACCGCGCACAGCGTCGAGTGTTGGCTAAGCGCTTCAATTTGCCGGCTTGCAGTTTTGTAGCCATTACCAGGGCAGCTGCTGGTGCTGCTGCTCCTCCAATGCTCTCGCTGCCTCGGGCGCATTTCAACGCTGGCTTTGCCCGCTCTGTTCGAGTGAGCCGCAAATAAATTATAAATCTCTGCCTTCCGGCTGTGCTTTGCTTTATAAGACGCCCTTCGTGTGCCACCCTTTTCCCCTAATCGCTGCTGAAGTTACATACCTCTGTGGCGATGTGGAGTTGCATGCCACGACGTTACGCATGCAAATTACCTCATGCACCCTGACGAGACGCGCACCTCGCATTATTGACATGTCGCAATCATCCTGAATTTTTTGCTGTTGCTGTTGCGGCTGCATTTTCGTCATTTGTGGCACAAAGGGTGTGTGCTGGTCGCAGCAGTGCATGTGCCTAATGACGAGTTGTCTCATTGCAGCTGACACATGCTGCAACTACTGCACAATGTGATATTTTTGCTGCCGCGTTGCATGGAGCAACATTAAGCAAGACTTAAGAAAATAAGATAAATACAAGCATTTCCGTGGTTGCTCTCTGCTTGCTGAGAAGCTGAGCTTCAATATTGACGTCCAAAGCAAAAATGTCTTGAAAACATTAGCATAATACCAAATTTGAATCGAAACGTTCAAAAAACTCGAGTACTATTTTAATAACTCAATATATGTAATAGAATATAAAGTATAAAAATGAATACTCACAGACTTATGTACATACATAAGACTCCTCCTTACAATTTTGATACACAAGCTACTTTTTCCAAAAGTGGAAAACCTGTGACGTTTTCTTTAGACAACAGAATGATTACGTATGTTACGTATAACCTATTAAATTTTTGAAAGAGCAAATAAATGTCCCTAAAAATGCTTTGAACTTAGCACAGTTGAATCGGTCCTTAGAACGTTTAAAAGGTCAAAAAGTCTTTTATTGCTTTATTTATTGTGCTTAAAATTTTAAAAAAGTTTTGCGGAAACATCAAGTTGACCCGATAAAAATTGGATGTTAAACTGACATAAAATTTCCTTTAAAGTATTTCAAAAAGAACACCCACATATAAAATATTCGTTGGGAATGCGCATCAACCGATTTGCTTTATATTCCAAGCTAAGCGAAAAGCATTTATATGTTACTCGTATCTCTTGACCGATTTCTATGTCTGCTACTGTGTTTTTATGGCTAAATAAAATGCTCTAATCTTTGCGGACCAAACTCTGTACTAGTCACGTTTTCATTAGACATCTGTAAAAATAACGAGCGAACACGTGCGAAAGCCTGGGATTGCACTTGCTGCTGTCATTTGCTAGAATCGCTGACACAATTCTAATATTGACATACAATATATATATATACAATATACCACCATATACATATGTATGTGCACACATGTACGTACATAGTATCTTTATAGGTCGCTACAAAGCTACGCTATTAATTATTGAATTGTTGTGGGGAAATACCCCACCTATGATAAACAAGCCGCAGAAATAGCAACAACAAGAAATTAGCGACTTGAAGCAATTGTCACTGGCTCAAATGTGACTTGCGGTCGTCGCTTCGCACTTGCTGTCTGTCATTTGCCAAGCGGCCGACAATCCATCAATGACGCTGAATACGAAATCAAAGAGGCGATTAACGATTAGCACATGCGCGCAGCAGCAGCAGCAGAGCCAAGAGCGGCAATGCCGACAGTGGCAATAGTTGACGACAAGCAACAACAGAGAACAACAATTGTTGGCCTTGATGGATATGCAAATCGTTTTCAACGGCGGTGTCAATATCCCCCGTATTGCCAAAGTGGCAGAGTGGCAAGACAAATATTTACATTACAAATGTTTTATTTTAAAACTTTTATTAAATAAAAGCAGCCGTTTTTTAAGTTTCGATGTTTGTGCACTTTTAAAGGTTGTACAGGCCAATGTGAATAGGCCAAGCTACAAAACCAATTTACTTCAAAATAATACCGAAGCATATCGGCGCATGTATTTGCATGTATGTATAATCCACTTGCTAAACACTCATGCACTTACACACACACACACACACACATACCCATATACATATAAGCAAATTTGAACGACTTTGTTTAATTTCTTGAACACGTTCAAAAAGCTGACATTGAAAGCTATGTTTTGATGTAGGTCTTTTTTGGGATTTTGAGCAAAAGCAGTAGCAAATTCCGGCACGTAATTTTATATAAACTTCCTTCGCCCCTTATAGTAAAATTCACCTTAACCCTTTTTGCTTATTGCACTACATATGGCACATCTGGGAAGGCTTAACGACCCCTCATAGTGGATTTCAAAGAATATCTACTTCGATTACAACTTTCTCGGTATATTAAAATGTCCATAAATCTGCAAATGCGCCAAAAAGCCTTAAGTTGCAAATTGATTTCGAAATATTTCTATGAATTTATAAAAATGTGTAGGTTCACAATGGCTAACTTTTCTCTAAAATTACGAGTAATTATAAATTTTCACTCACCATAATCAAAGAATTACTTTCTCTCTTCCAAAGACTTTTCACGTCCACGGAACAGCCACAACTAACTGAGACCTTCGAGGACTGGCAGCCAATGACCACAGACCAGAGACCATTTGCAAAGTTTCATATCGAATTAGCGAGAGCATGCAAATGGAACTATAATAAAATATTGCAGAAATTTTCGCAATTGCGCTGTACTTTTATTTATTTATCACAGCAGATTTTCGAAGCTACGCAAAGTTTCAAATGTTTTATATGCATTGTATTGTAAAGAAGTACACTGGAAGAAAATTTTGCGTCGAGGATGACATTGAATAATGCTGGAATAATTTCGATTTAGATACTTTGAAGCCCCAAGGCGTATCACCACAGCAACTGCTTCATAACAAATTATAGAGCACTCCTCTGCTTTGAGCCACGTTAGCTACATGTCATTAATGCCTGCTTTTGCTGAAATACTTGGAAAAGTTCTGCCAATATTCACTGAAATAGAGAATTCATAGGAAAGCAAATGCTTTGAACTAAAATATTAGAGAACGCCCACTTAATACAAGAAATTAATTTTTAACAAAATATAATCATAAATAAACAATCTTTTGCTTCAAAGGTTTTAAGAAAATAATACTATATATGCAGGGCAGGCGAAATGTTTCTCCTTTCAGTGTACTGCTAATGGCAATTAGCGCAGAATGCTGCAAAATCTGCTTTTAACCGTACAATTACAATTGATGATGACAAAAAGAGTCGAAGTGTGTCATAATTCCAACGCCTTGTGCAGAAAAACCCACCACGAATGAATGGAGGCGAAAACCTTTTCACAACAACCAACATAAAGCGGAAAATGGATGGTTCGGGAGGCAGCGTTAGCAGCAAGTTAAGGCACCATTATTATGCAATTAATGGGAAAAGCAACAACAACAACAACAAAACTATATAGTCGACAAAAAAACGTCAGCAGTAAACAACCATGTTCAATACAAAAGCGTTAAAATTGTTCAAATCTTTTTACAACGTTTTGTGTGTATGTGTGTGAAGTTTTTGTGTGTTCATTTTCATCAAAATGCATTCAATCGACAAGAAAAACTCATGGCAACCATGGATGTCGGTTTATGGTGACTTGCTGCTGGACATTTTTGCCGTAGTAGTCACTGGCCCACAGTCCACAGCCACACTGTCTCTGCGAGTTGACTTCCCTTCAGCCTTAAAATAATGTTATTTTCGAAAAATGTTATTTCTCTTAAAAAAAGATGAATTTCCTGCTGGAGAACTGTAACTTTTTAATTGTGCACGAAATAAAATAATTTTAATTAAATTTCTTTTAAGCAAAACCAGAGTGATATATAAAATTTTGAAATGTGCGAGAAATAAGTAATGAAAAATCAGATAGGAGAAAAGTACATAGCTGAAGTAATGCCAAACATCATGACAAGTCGCCAAAAAATGGGAAAATGGAAAAACGTGTTAACCGTTTTCTATTAACCGATACCTTGACAACAGGCATTCAGGCGATGGCCACTGACACTGCTGCTCTGCAATCGTCACAGGGCATTAGGCGAGAAATCGCGGTGAAGGAAATATCGGCACACGAAGATCAACTTGCAAATATTTGCCAGCACACGCTGCGATTCGGGCTGGAACCACTTCAAGTGTCCGCGCAGAGCGTGGCTGCACTTGAGCGCCCACAGCCGCGCCGAAAAGGTGCCTTAACCCAGTTACGCTTACGGCAGGCGGTCTGGTCTGGGCAACTGTTGCAACTGCCACAAATTCACCGTTGACTGGCTGCGGCCAATTGTGGCGAGTGCTGCTCGGTGTTGCAACATGCCTGCTGGGTGCTGGCGCCGAGTTTAATTGCGGCGCAGACATGCAACTTTGAGTCGCGAAAAGACGTGGTAGCTTTTCGGCGTGCGTGCATAGAGTTACAGTTGTATGTGTGAGTGTGTATTAATTTTGAAAATTTTTCGCCGTTGCAAGCAAACTAGTCGGCATTTTGCAATACATGAAAATAAGTTAAATACAGTTATGCGGTTACAACTATTTGGGAACGGCAAAAGTATGTAATTTTCATTTAAAAAAATTTGTTGTTGCCTTAAAAAACTACATAATAATGCATTTTAAAAATAAGTAAAATGAATCAAACAACTGCTGCTGTAAATATGAACTCATACTAAGTACTTTAAAGATATATGTATAAAAAGATTATCGAATATGAAAGGGAGTTCCAACTAAGGGAAACTTTAAATTTTTACTGTTTATAAAAAAACTATTAAGAAACCAGAAACCAAAAATTCCGTTTGCCAAAACACTTCAGTTTTTAAATTCTAAATGGGAACTTTCATAGTAGATGTCTGATGAACTGTCAACTGAGCATAAAAGTAAGACAGCATAATTTTGTTGTTGTTGTTGTTCGAGTTAGAAGCGACTTAATAAATTTGGAGCTAATTTCCTCAAAATTCTGTACAACCTAAGTGTCAAAGCACAATATCCGGTCGTTTATATTGCGAAAGCGAAATGACCAATTTCCTCTTTACACATACATATGTATGCCAAAAAAGTGTTCTTGGCCAGTTTTGAATTGCACATATCAAACTTACTATTATTATTATTATGTACAGTTTATTTAGTTAATTAATTGAGTAATAAACTTAAGAGCTAGGCACTGATAACTGAGATCTTCAGCCCGATATCAAACTTAAAATTTGTTGTGCGATATAAAACAAAGTTCAGAACTTAAAAACTTCTGCTTCTTCTTTTAATTACTTAATTATTTCATCAAGTAATAAATTGAACTCATAAAGCAGCATCGAAATTATACACAACTATTTATTTTGCAAAAATATATGAAAGGGTTGAGTGCTCGGGGAGAAGGGAAGCAGCAGCAAGCCAACAATCAGATTTTCGACCGATGGCACACTTTTGATACACGTCTAAATTAAGCGCAAAATTATTGCATAATGAAGGCGCACGAAACCTACAAATTGAATAAAGACAAAAGTAAAAGCAATAGCAGAAACAAAAACACCGACAAATTAGCATAAGTAATGCTCAGCAGTTACTCAGCGGTTTCGCTGCGTGCCTGTTAGCGGAGTGGCGGCCAGCTTGTGGCCACTAGCCGCCAGTGTTTGAGCTGGTCTTAAGCAGCGAATGAAGCGATTACGAATTAAATTACGAATTATCGAGTTACGTTAGATAGATACAAGCAGGCATGGTTGGGTGGGCGGGGCGGCGCGGTGCGGTGCGGGAGCTGGGGTGGCCGCACTCATAAAGATGTCGAGGCGAAATTAATTGAATTTTGATGAGAATATTGCGCAGCTTTAACAAGCATTAACAGCTCATTCGCAATTCTGAACAGATGTGCAACACCGGATGCAGCAAATGGAAACTGAGAGTACTAAAGCGAATCACCGAAGGGAAATTAGTGAGCGAATAAGGTAAAGTACTAAAAACAAAAAGCTTGTCTGCCTCAAAAAGGAAATGAAGTGATGTTGCATACTTTTATGAGTATATCACCGAAGAAGGAATTGAAGTGATGTCACAGGAAGTAGTCCAAGTCAAGCTGGCATGGCTTGGCTGGTTCTGCACCTTGGTTTAACCCTTGTCGACAAGCGGTCATCAAAAGCAACAAACAACTTTTGGGCATTGTGCAAGCAACAACGAAATTCAATTAGTCGCTGCCTTGCAATTCGCATTGGGCGGATTGGACTGGACTGGGCCTTTCCAAAGTGCCAGTCGCCAGTCGCCTTTGGTCAGCGCAAATGGGCCAACACAAATGATTTTACAAATGTTGACAACTCTCAAAGTTGTAGTCGCACCAACACGTGCTCGCATTTCATTTGTTGTTGCTGCGGCTGTCATTGCTAGTGGGTCACTTGCGATACAAATCTCTGTTGTTGCTACTGGCTGCTGTGGCATAGATTCGAGTAGATTTCGGCAAAGATTTTTGTGAGCACTTGCCTCTCGAGTTATGCAAACTCACAAGTGGCAATCGCTGCTGCTCGCTACTCATAAAAGGGTTGGGCTAGCTAAATGCAAAAAGGGAGCGGGTGATAGAGACTTAACGGCCGTAGAATGAGTTTTATCATGTATTAAATTGTTTAAATGGGTAGTGCACTACTGCAATGGTCACATTTCGTAACGCTTTATCTTGACCCCAAAAAGCTGGTATGTTGCAGAAACTTTGGGCAAATAAATTTGGCTGAAATAGGACATTTAAATTTCCAAATTTTAAGATGACTAAGTTGATAGCCAAAGCTTTAACAATATGCGGTACTGACGAACAAAAGGGCAATTTCATTAACTTAAATAATTCCACCGCCTTCAAAGTGCAAAAATGCCAAGCTGGAGATTCCAACACCGATGGCAATGTCAACAAAAGCACATTGGAACCAAAGGAAATTTGCTCGATATACAAAGCTGCAGTTCTTAATAAGAATCGAGCTTGTTTCTGATTGAAGGTTTAAAAAAGCAACACCTAAGTTTTAAGCTTGCTAAATTTCGAAATTTCGCCTTCTGTTGTTAGATGAATAAAAATAAAATTTGTTAAAAGCATCTAAGTATTTTCTGACGACATTGACACATTTCTGACCATGTTGCAATTGCACCTGACCCAATGCGTCAAGAGAAGAACGTGAAGTAGTAGATGCAATAAAAATAATGCATACTAAACAATTTGCTTTAATATTTTTTTTACATTATTATGCTAAACAAAGACGGCACAGAAATATCAGCAAGCGATTATCAACACAGCAACGCCCACAATCCACAATCGCTGTTGTCAGCACAAAAAACCAACCACAGACACATACAACCAAAAACAACAACAACAACAAAGTGAACAGCAATGAGCGAACAAACGAGCACAATGTTAAGTGATATTTGTGAATGCGAGTAAGTAGCAACAAAAAATGTAAAATAACAACAAATATATTTGTCAAAATCACAGTCAATGTCCGTCGAGTGCAACAACAAAAATCAAGTCGTAATCACGTAATACTCAAGAGCGTCCGTGCCACTGCATTCATAAATTATCGACGACGACAATAACATGACAACAACAACATGACTACAGCCCCATCGAACTGCGATCAGTGCAATTGATGCACTGCACAACGTCCGATGGCCGCTATCGCTGGTCGGCATGGAAGCGGGGCTCGGTGCAGGGGCGTAGGCAGGTGCCAGCATGCGATCACCTGCCCACGCGCGGCTGCACTGCAGCAACGACAGCACGGCGACCACGACGACGACGACGACGACTATTCCGATGGCTACATCGGTAGCATCAGCGTCGTAGTCGTGGATCGGCAAAAATCGCTCAAAATGCGGCCAAGGATGAAATTTGTAAAAAAAAAAACGGTGTTCACGTATCACAATAAGTAATAAAATTTCAAAAACAACTTAATTCCTGTATTGAACAATGCGTTCACGCATACAATTCAATACGCAATGCATTTACATTTTTCAAAATATTTTAATCCGTTTTTACGGAACTGTTCCCCAAAAGGGGAAAATGCAATTCTTTCGTGCTTTTGACTGCTTTTATTTTTTCCCCTTAATGAAATGCATCAAAAACGCTTAAAATAAGTGCAAAGAAAGGTTTTTAAACGCTTGGGAGAGTAGAAGGTGGCCGTGCCGAAGTCGGAACTGGGAAGCCATCGCGACAGCAGCACTAGCCAAATGAGTACTGGTCGTAACACTGGCAACAATTGTGCGAAGAAATATATCTAAAGCTTCTCAGCTTATCACAGCAGTGAAGCTGTTCAATTGCACATGAGAAAATGCATGAGAAGCACACATGACCGAAGCTGGCGCATAGGTAACACTGCTCAGAAAAGGCAGCCAACCCCTAGAAACAACAACAACAACAACAAACGATGCAAAAACATTACCTAATCACCCACATCAATGCATGAAACATGGCGCGGACCTCTCCGAACTCTGCAGCATCTTGCATTCGTGCTGTGGCGTTAGACATCAGGCAGGCAGCCTGGCTGACTTGGCCACTTAGCCACTAAAACATAGCAAGCGCATAAAGCTGCCAAACGTTTTAAAGTCACAACTTCGTTGTTAATTGGGTGCCAGCACCGCCGCCGTTCCCGAAGGTGAGTACTCATCGGTGAAGCCACCAACTCGCAGGCAGCCAAGTCCAGCGCAAGGCAGCAACAGCACCATAACTGCGACAGAGCGGCTGCTGTTGACTTCAAAAAGTCTTGGCACGATCTACGAATTTGCGAATGTGCAACATGCAACAGACACAGCTGACTTGCGCAAGTGACGCACCATCGGCAACACCGATCTGCTCATGTGCCGTAGCCCATCGCAGCTCCGCTGGCATGCACCACACGAGCGCACAGGCATTGCACTTCAAAGGGCACTGTGTCGAACTGAGTCTGTGACTGCCCGTGAGTGCTAACTTCCGCCAAATTGAAGCTGCTTTTCGCGGAAGACTTTAATATGAGAGTCATGACAGCGACTAAAGTGAAAGACGAATCAAAGTGGAGAACTGCACGCAGGATTGGTTATCTAACAGACTTAAGGCTGCAGGCAAACTAATCGTAGCTATAAGTTTAATATATTGTGGGCCACATTACGAACTGCAATTAATAAAAATCATGTTGAGCAATGCTGAAATCGCCGACCTTCTCCAACAAAGCCAAAGTTGCAGGCGTTGCGAAAGTTTAGAACTAACATCAACACAGGTACACACATACACTAACAGTCAGCTGCAATTGCATGCGCTACGGCGCCGCGGCGCACGTAGACCAAGTCCGAATGGAGCTGTGGGCTTGGTTCGAATTGCTCAGACAATGAAATGGATGCTTTAATTTCAGCCAATTTTCTTTCAAGGCGTGCACTCCGCACTCAACTTGTCAGGCACTCAGTCAAGCAATCAGCTATGTTTGAAGACTTGAGGAAATTGGGCAAAGAACAGAGGTCAAAAATGTTAATCGATAACGCTGACCATGATGGCAGCAAATCGCAATTAATTTTCATTAATTAAGGCATGATTTAACTTACAGATAAGTTGGTATAAAAATTCAATTACAGCTCCTAATATAAGAAGACTAGAAGACTCAAGCGAATGACTTAGATCGTTTCAATAGTCAACCGATGCCGCAGAGTTAGATGGAAAAGTTATCTATATCGTGAGGGTATGCAAAAATCGAAAAAATTCGATACTATCTTCTGTTGAAAACAAACAATTTTTTACAAATTTTTAATCAGCGTATTAGCTCGCGGAGTAAGCGTTCTGTCTCCGATATCTAACGGACTAGTCTAAAATCAGGGTCGAACTTCTAAGCAACTTTATTATTTAGTAGCCAAGATTTTGTTTCCCTTTAAAAACAACGTGATACAAGATTTTAACCTAAGCATATTTGGATAAGCATGATAATGGAATATTGTAACGATATATTTCATAGGATGCTGCCGATCTCGATATATAGTTATAAATTTAGTCGCTTTTATCGATAATAGCTTTTTGTCTATATCTATAAAATCAATCATATTCCTTCTATTACCTCGATATCGAAACGATATTATTTTTATTCTAGTAGTACTCACGTAGGACATTGTGGGGGCCGCATTGTGGTTGTGCACCATACCGCTGCGTTTACCCAGCAGCGACTGATTCAAGCGATTCGTGCCGTAGTACATTTCCCAGATGCTCGGCTTTTTGCTATGCGATTCCAAAATCGAGTCCTTGTCCCCGAACTCTCCAGACTCAGTGCCACTGCCGGCGCCAGCCAGGCCGCCAACGGTTCCCAAGCCACTCGGTCCGACGGTCGAGTCCAGCTGATTGAGTGTGGGTTTGTGAAAACTGAGGTTACGTTGCATTTGTGTCAACGTCGTTGTCGTCGTCGTTCCCTTACCCTGGCAGTGAGCAACGACTAGCTTTTCGCGTTTGTGTGCACCGCGAGATAAGGACAACGGCAACGAGGGCGGCATGCACCGCTGAATTTCGTTCACCGTTTCGAGGTAGCACGCGGCGGCAGGAAATACATCGTTCAATGATTTGCGCTTCATCTTGAAGTTCGGATCACTCGCGCACCGAATGGAATTAATTTGCTGGCGTATGCTGAGCGGGACGCCGGAAAACGGCACCAGCGTGCCGTCAGCATCACGTATGGCCTCGTAATCGGGCTCGGGCGCACTCAGACTGCTGACGGAGCGCCGCCGCTCGAAAGCCTTCTTCATTTTGACTATGTTATGATGCTTCACCAGCCCACTGCAAAGCTGCCGTATCTCCAATTCGCTGTGCTGATTCATGCGATCCAAATAGCACTCCAGCTCGTACTTGAGCGTTTGTATCATGCTGTGCAGTTCCGTGGGCAGCTGCTCCTGTAGCGCCGCATGACTATCGGCGCTCGAGCGCAACTCGCTGCTCGACTGCGAGAGCAGCCGTATCTTGTCACGCACATCCTCGAGCAGCTCGCGCGTGCACTGGAAGTGCAGCTGATCCTCGTAGCGCTTGGGAAAGTGATCGACAGACACGGACTTCTCAGACAGCGCGCCCGTCTCGGCCACAATGTCGCTCTCCACGCGGTAAGCATCCTCGGGGCAGGAGTTTATGTACTTGGCACACTTGAGATTGTTCTCCTCCTGTTCGTCGGTCAGAAAGGTGGGATTATCGAGGCCGCCCACCGCAGCGCAGGACTGTTTAGCCTTGCCGCGCTTGCTGCCTTTGCGCTCGTTGACCAGGAGAAAGGAGTCCAAATCGATATCAAGCAGCGAATCGGGTTCGATGTCGTGCCGCCAGAGTCGCGGCTTGCTGGCCGGATCGTAGCCCTCCATGATGGTGGGCAAGTGATGCAAGTACGTGTGATGCGACTGCACGACTGAGGCGATGCGTTCCTGAGAACTCAGACTTGGGTATTTCTTGAGATGGCGATCGAGGTTCTCGATGCTCGTCTCCAGTATGCGCAGATTCTCGCTGAAGTGGCTACCGTGGCGTAGACTCACATGCACTGGTGAAGCAACGCCATCCACCGTCGCTGTCGCCGCCTCATGCTGCGTATCGTTCTGAGTAACTGCAGCAGCATCGATATACCTGGATTTGCTTTGTGCTGAACTCTGCATGGCACGCAGGCGACTGTTGTTCGGCGGTTCATGTTGTGCCACTTTGGCGCTCAAAGCGACTGTTTTACTCAGTGTTGGTGGCACATTCTGTTGTTGTTGGGCATGTTGGATATGTACACTGGCCACACCGACACTGCCCACTTTGCCACCAACCACACTCTTACTCTGGCTATTCAGGTCTAGGATGTCTATGGCCGGTTCGCAGTAGATGTGGTCGTCCAGCGAGTACGTGGAGCACACATTCGAGCTGTAGTAACCGGACGATCCGCTCTTCTCAGTGGAGTAGTGCGATTGATGAGAACTGGCGCGCGCACGTTGCTCACTTTGAGTTGCGCCGCTGTGGACGGGTTTTTTGGATTTCTTGCCCGATATGGTAATCCTGCCGGCCACAACGCCACCACCATCAACAGCGTCTTCAGCGGCTGCATTAACAGCATCACCACGAGCATCGTTGGCCACACCAACTCGTTTCGTGCCCGCAGCCTGTTCCACACTCTCCACAGAGCCTGTCGTTGTGGAACTTATGGACGATTTCTTGTTGCGTGCGACTCTGTTGGTCGTCGCTTCCGTCGCCGTCGCAGTTGCCGCAGCCGCCGTTAGAAAACTTGTTGCCTGATCTTCATGGGTGTAGCCTAATCTCGTCTTTACACTGGCACGCGGCGTATTCGTAGCACTGCTGCTGTTGATGTTGGTGGACATCATAATCGCTTGGCTGCCATTGCTACTATTGCCACCACCGTTGCCGTTGCCGTTGCCATTCTGCAGCAGTTTTCCAGTTTGTGCATGCGCCGTTGAGATTGCCGCCAATGGCATTGAATTCGAATTCGTGATGCCAACACTGAAAGCAGCAAAGAAAATAGAAAAGAAAGGCAAAAATGAAAAAGTGAAAAAGAGCTAGAAAATCATTTAAAAAGCGAAATTTATGGCATTTATACTCGTACAAGTCGAAAGTGGTTTCCATTGTGAGTGTGTGTGTTTTGTTGTTGGCATGCACGAAAAGTGGGTTATAAGTGTGTTTGTTTATGTTTGACGCTTGTTGGCTCAAAGCAAGTTTTTTGCGAAAAGAAAAGCGCCGAATGCCACTTGAAAAGCACACATTTTGAACAAGTTTTTAAGTAGCGTGAAAATATGCATTTATAAATCACTGCTCTTATAAAAAAATTCCGTATATGAATTTTGAGTCATAGACGCAGCTACTGGCAAAAGCATTCCGAATTTTAATTCGACTGAAATGAGTTCATAAATTTTCTGACGTGCACAAGAGCTCTATATTTGAAATCGAGTTATTCTTTTAATCTCAAATCTCATTTTGTGTAAAAAGCATTTTATTTCACAATGAACCTTTACTTCAGATCATCAACGACAATCTCCAATCATGTCAAAAGACACCTGGCCAAACCCTAAAATAGCACATCAACAAGACAGCCCGTTTCTGCTTTGGATTGTCTAACTAACGTCTTGTTGCAATTTAAGCTAAATGCTAATATAAGTACCAACCACCCTTAACAGTCTGAAGGCAATGTGGAATTGCCTAGGCAGTTGTTAATTAGAGCCAAATTAGTCTAGCGTTGAGCAGTCATTCGATTATTCCGGTTTAAACGTTTAAGTCAGAATATTCCATGAAAATTTAATACAAATTATAGGGACCTAACACTATTATAATATCAAATACGAACGGTTTAAAGTAGATATGCGGTACTCTTTGGGTTCGTTATAAGCGAAATTATGTTCAAGCGAATTCTCTAAGAAATGCCGAATCATCACGAGAGATAGCGCCACACTAAGAACATTATATCCGTATAACAACCGAACTCTAATCAATCGGCAGAAAGACTAGGTCTTTAACCTAAAATCTAACCCATTGAGCTGTGCGACGCCATTTTGTAAAGGGCGTATATTCGATGGCAAATTAAAGATCATATGTTAATTTATGATGATGAAGAATCTCAACATCTCGTTCTATTTGATATACATTTTGTATGATAAAATTATTTATATTTTAGTGCGGTTTTGAATAGTGTATCACTTGGTTAACTTATTTCGTTATTATGACTTCATAAAGCGTCCCAACTTTGTTCTTACAGGTCCCGATTAGCTATCGACTTTTAATATTCAACCTAACTCAAAAATTAACGTGACTAAGTCTAAGATAGCTTCGACTTTCGAATTAGTAACCAAATTGACTTAAGCTTTGGTACATTTATTACTCTTCATATAAAATTTTTAAAGCAGCTTATTTATATTTAATTGCATTTGCATGTGGAATTATTAATCCACTTTACTTTTACCCAGCGCACACCATTCTACTTCCATTTCAATCATAAGCACAACAGTAGTATAATTTAAGAGTTTGACAAAGAAAAATTTAAACCAGCTCAAAACAGGATCTTAAATCTTAGAACTTGAGTAACTTTTGTGGCAATAAATCTCCGAGCAAAAAATTGAAAGATCAAGCGTGCATTTGCAGTTAGAGCCGATTCCGAGCGAGCGAATATGAAGAAATGTTGTTGGGAGACTGGTTAACAATTTTTGTTTGTTGAATTGTGTAGCCTAAGTTCGCTTGCAAATGAAAGTGGCATTCTGTAGCGTTTTCGAAGCATTCACATTCGAAGACAAAAACCATTTTGCTCAATCCGCATTAGCGATCGAATAAGCCACGGAATCATGTGGTAAGACTCGAGTTAAGTGATTTCGAATTGCAGCGCCTTTTACAAACGGTTAATTAACTTTTTTTTAACAATTTTAGCCAATACGTAAGCTACTCCCAACTCAAGTGATTGGCTTGTAATTTGGAACTGTTTTCGAAATTTTCAAGCGCAGCCCAAAAGCTACCGGAGACTCACAATGGAGTGTTGCCACATCTTCGCACTAGGTCAACGGCGTATCAGTTTCTGCGCATGCGTCTCATGCTTCGAGTTCTTGCTGTGCAAACTCACATCGACACAACGGCAAACTGGCACATCTGCCACTCCGTTTCGACTAGCGTCGAGTGCTGCCTTTGGAGTGCATCGAAGCGTGCAACGGCGACCACAATCAGATGCCTCAACGGTCTGCAAGGTTATCACTCGCGCGTCATGCAAGTCTCCAGTTTTTTCGATAATCAATTAACATATTCTTGTCAGATTGGTGTCGTTGTTGTTGTTGTTGCTGTTGCTAAACAACTACTCCGAGCGTTAGAAGCCAAATTAAATTCGACGCGTTACTAAGCCACGTTATGCTGTTGACGTGCCGTTATTAAGTGCCAAAAAATTGGTGATCGTGCCCAAATTAATTGCACCTGTAATTATACCAAATCAACTGAAATTGGCCTTCTGGAATTGGTGTCAGGTGCTGGCATTTTCGCCGTTGCTTGCAAAGATTCAAGACCGGTAGCTGGGTGGGTGGAAATGAGCAGCATGAATGGAAAACGTTAATTATCTAGATTGTTTATACTTCACCAATGTATTGAATTTTTTGAAAGGTCCGAAGTACCTTTTGCAAATGACCAAAAGCAATTTCGAAAAGCCGATTCCTCGCCGTAGCCTCGAGTTTACAACGAAAGATTAAAACTAAAAGATATTGAAAACGGCATTGGAAAATGTAAAACATCGCATTAGCTCCAGGAACGTGGAAATGCGTTAGACGGATGTACACTTCAGAGAACACGCCAAACACGAAATGTGTCAATTCCACGTTCAAATGAGGTGAAAAAATGGCACTCGTCCAAAGCCAATTCGCCGCAGGAAAACCAACAACTAAAATCTGGCGAAAATCTTTTTTCCAATTTCCGGTCTTGTATGTATCTCAAATTAAGTTCGCATGTTCCACCTCCAAGCATCAGGCTGGCATGTAATTCAATTTACTAAGTAGAATATTTGCAAATATTTACTCAACTGCAACAATTTCCAACAACCTCATATGCAAATTAGGTAAAGCGGCATGCAGCCAGCAACATTTGCATTGGCAACGCCCCCGCCCTCAGCATCGCGCATGGCTCACATGACTCGCTCGCGATTTTGGCCGGCCAAATAACCCCGGCTACTCGATTCAACCGGCCCGAAATGGGCATTCCGAAATGCGTTTGCGCGCGCGGAATGCAGCTGAACCACAGCTCGTGCAGTCGTTCTGATCCGAGTTGCTTGTTGTTGTTGCCGAGTGCGACTCGTGACTCATTCAGAATTTAAGCGGCTTAAAGCAAAATTAAATTAGCACATTTCCAGTTTGGGCACTTGAATTTGGGAAATAGGTTTTCAAGCTTTTTTTTAAACCTGCACTTTTGAGCTTTTGCTTTCTGAAACCTCACATGTCCTTTAAACCAGGCACAGACAATTCCAGCGCAGTTGGTTCATAATGAAATCTGTGCTTGTTGCTCGCGTAGCCTGACCACTTAAACTTATACAAATAAGAATCGCATAGCTTGAAATTGCCAAGTGGCTACTGTGCAACCTTTGGAGGCGTCTACAGTAGCCGTTGCCGCCAACAGAAGCACGCAACGTGAGCGCGCAATTAATAATGCCGCCACATCGCGGCGCACATTCATCAGCAGCGCTTCTTATCGCCGCCGCTGAAGGTTCATCGGCGTTAATTCAATTATGTATAATTTTTTTACTGACGTCGCACAGCCAAAGTGACTAAATCGGCTGAAATGCTTTATTGTTTGCTTAAAATGTGCGCAGCGCTTCGCCTGGCATGAAGGTCGCCGATTGCCGCTCACTGCGCTTGCCCACTTGGTCACTTCGGCGGAGTACAGTGCGACAGGCCATCGCGCCTTTTTTGCCCACTCTGCGAATGCGTGCGGCAATTTTATGCTAAACTTGAGAGTGCTGAAAGCTTTTCAAGTCTCCCGCACATGGAACGCCGCATTTAATTGCATGCAAGAATCGTGAGAAAATTCGCAAGCAAAGGGCTTTTAATTCGAATCTCTATAAAACAAAGTTATAAAAGCGTTCGCCCATTTTAACTACCGAAGGCTTCGCATTTAGAGTTCGTTGTTGATCATCAAAACTTCGTGCCAACATTTAGAAATAATTGCTACAAGTAATATGCAAATATAGTAAAGGAATAAGCTACTACTATATAGAGAGCTACTGTAGTGTTATTGAATTTAACCAGCTCTGTCCTGGATGCCCCTAATCTGAAGTAACTCAAAACTTACCTCTGATACTTCAGCATGGCTCTTGGCAGTAGAAAATTGTTGCCATTTTCGCCATCGACGTGCAACACTGTCGCATCCGCACCACCACGCACGCCCGCAGGCACTTCGCGCTGCTTGAGCGGCTCACTGTTGCCTCCACTGGTGCTGCGACTGCTCTGCCCGGAAGTGGACGCCGAGGAGGGCGAACGCTCCGAGTGGGAGTTGTTGGCCAAGAAGGCGCCCAGCCGCTGCAAATAAACGCACTCCATTTCGTTGTGCGGCGGCGTGTGCGTGTAGCTGCCACGGCCGCTGCTGCGATTGCTGCTGCTGGCACTCGCGCTGCTGGGTACGCCGCTCGAATGGCTCTTGGTGGCGCGGAAGTGCGGGAAGGCTTGTTGCAGGCGGCGGCGACGGCTGTGGGGGCTGAGCGGTGGCACCGCATTGCGGTAGAGCGTCGCTGACGTGTTTTTGCTGCCGCCGCTGCCGAGCGATCGCCCAACTTTGAGCGATAATTTGTGGTGCTGATTGAGCGCCCTTTTGCCGCCACGCTTCCCGTCGTCCGCATCCTCGGCGTCATCGTCGCCGCCCTCAGAGGGCAGCACCTCGATTGCGTCAAAGTCGTACGAGTTGAAGTAGGCCTGCTCGCGAGTGCGTTTCACTTTCGCCGCCTCTGATGCATGATCGTCGATCTCGCTGGCGCTCTTGCTGCCGATCGCCGGTGGCGGCTTATTGCAAATGGGCATTGCTTGCGTGCGTTATGGCTCTCTCAGCCTCTCTCGGTCGGCTACACTGGTTACTGCGCATGCGTTGCGACGCATTGGCAAAGGCGTTGCGCGTGGTGCTGTGCTTTGCGGAGCTGCTGGTTGCCACTGTTGTTGCCCGGTTATCTGCAAGCGAGAAAATGAATTGGCTGTTAAGTTTGATTTTTCTGCAGTTAATCGATCTTGCAACATGGCTAGCGCGTGGCTTCGCTTGCGAAACTAAGCGCTAGCACCGCCACGTTAGTTGCTGTTGCGGCATTTCCAAAACGCAAGCTTTGACATTTCGATAAATTTTTGGAATGCGCAAAAATACCATTTTGCTTTTAATCATATTGCGCACAAGCGTTGGTACAAGCATAGCACGGCTTTTGGAATTAAGCTCCCGAATATTACCACTAATCTATTGGGGAATCGTTAGGTTAGACCAAAGCAGCGGCCAAGAGACTCAAATAGACCAAGTAGTTCCAAGGGTCCGATGTCACAACTCTTCATATTAAAAGTGATAAGCCGATTGTCACTATCAAATGTCACATCGAATAAGTACACTGTGAATTTAATAGTAAAGCTGAGATTGCCAATTTTGAAAAGTTTCTGATGAATAAAGCAATGAACAATAATGGAAGCTACAATGAAATGTCTTTGCCGATTAGTTGAGAAAAAAAAAATATATGTCAGCTTGCATGTTTCCCAGCAATATTTTTTTAAATATCTGCAAAAACGCTGAATGCCTGAATAATTTTTTCCGCACTGGCCTCCAAGCTTTAAAGACTCCAGTGCGTACACAGTGCCGCCCACAGGGCTTACAATTAGCTTAAGCTGTGATTTGCCTTATAGCTAACGGTAAAACCCACAGATTATATCATTTCAACAATATGCTCAGGCAAACACAAAAACAAAAACAAAAACAACTCATTACAAAATGTCACGCAAGTAAACTGCAAACCTTTCAATCAACAGTGAACGACCTAACACCACAAAAGCCAAGCTGGCAAGCCGGCAAGAGGGCAAAAACAACAATAACAAATACAGCTGTGAATAAGAGAAATATTTGCCTATCCTACAGGTGTGTGTGTGTGTGTGTGTGTGTGTGTGTGTGTGTGTGTGTGTGTGATTGTGTGTGAACGCTACAGCTTCAGCAAGCTCTTTTCTGATCAATTTATTCAGCTGAACCGACTCCGCCTTTGCATTGCTATCAGAGATAAGCTCATGTGTTGTTGTGGTGCGTAATCACCGGTGCTGCTTTCGTGCGCAATTTTGTTGTGGCCATTGTTGTTGTTGTTGTTGTTGTTGTTGTTGTTGTTGTTGTTGTTGTTGTTGTTGTTGTTGTTGTTGTTGTTGTTGTTGTTGTTGTTGTTGTTGTTGTTGTTGTTGTTGTTGTTGCCGTTGCTGTTACTGGCTAAGTTAATGATGATGATGATGATGTGTCGATGATATAATTCAAATGCATCCAATTGCAAAATGCACACTTTGTTGTTGTTTTTAACTACAAGCTTACTTTCGCTCCTTCTCTATACGCTCTCAAATCTGCTACTCGCTGAGTCTGATATGTCGGAAAGTAACGGCCTCCTAAATGTTAAGCAGCCACTATTTGAGCTTCATTTTGGAAAATTTAAATGCCCATTTTTGCAAAATCATGCACAGTTTATAATAAATTCGATACATTTTTTTTTTAAACCGCTCAATTTTATACGAGAACTCTCATTCAGCGCTGCGCTGAATCAGCTGCACATTGCTCGCTGCTGCCTTGGTGCAGTCTACGGTGCGACTGCCACGCCAGAACGGGAGCTCGAGTGGCGGCCAAGTGGAGCGATGTGGAAGTCCATGGAAATGCGATACGGCTGCAAATGAGTGTGCTTCCTAAAGCGGTTTCCGCTTGCTGCTCTTTACAGCTGAGCAGCAAAGCGTTTGTGGCAATTGCACAATGCATGTGTGTCATGGCCGTACTCGCTGGCAACATGCGGCTCAGCGAATCAGCGGCTGAGCGACAGCAAAAGCCAAGCAACACGGCCCAAAGTTGCCAGCGAAAAAGCCAATGCGCTTTGCACGAGCTTGCGAAATGCGATTTGATTCTGGTTTTTGAAATTTTTTTTTACTTTTTGATATGAGAAAATTATTGGCAGCACACACGCTGGCAGCAGTTAACCTGAATGTGGCAAGTCGCTTAGGCTCGAGCAAGTTTCGACAATGTGGCTATTGCCACATGCATGACAACAACAACAATAACAACAACTATTGGCTTTCATTTTTAGTTATTTCTTTGAACGCAGTCACTTGCGGAAAAAAGAATTCGCATTCGATGCTGTTTATTTCGAGTGCGGCTTCTTGACGTTGGCCAAATGCTGCTCAGCGTCTGCCCGCCAGCCAGATTGCTTGTTATGCGGCTGCTGCTGCTTCTCATTATGTGGCTTCCTTGCGAGTGGTTGCTCGCTCGACGCCATTTGTCAATTGACGAAGTGACAGCGCGATTTCCGCCGCTCCGGCTCCCAAGCTGCCGCCGCCACGTTACGCTGCATCTGCGTTTGTGCTTGGCAATTTAGCACGAGCGGCTACAGCCTGCTAGTTGCTGCTGCCATTCCGCACAACAACAATGACAAAAACATGCACATTCGAATGCTTTATTAGCATGCGTTGACAGTTTTTGTTCTGGCGGCCAAAGGCATTTGTCATTTCGAACATGCTGACCTAATTACTTGCCTCATACAACTTATTGTCAGTTGTTTGCCCGCCCTTTTGTTTATATTATTCTAATTACTTTGTGTTTTAAGTATTCAGTTTATAGACGTTTATTTAGTTGAAGGTTTCTTCAGCATATGTAAAGAATATTAGAAAAATGCTAATGGAAAAAAAGCGAATGCTATGGAAAACGCTAAGAAATCATTAGCGGATGTGATATATAGAAAGTGCGAAGATCCGAATGATTATTTTCCATATATCATCTTGATTAAGCTTTATAACAAAAAAATACGCTGCAGACTAGACACCGTGTTTGAGTTGAGTTTTTCAGAACTTTGTTAAATACAGAAAAAATGAATAATTAATTTTACTTTTCTTAAACTGCGCCCACTTTTGTCAAATCAAACAAATAAGGCAGCCGCCGTCTTTCAATGTTGTTCTTCCAATTTTGAATGAGGTATTGCAAAATATTAAACCTTTTGAAAATTATGTGATCTCAAGAAGAAAATCGAAATTTGTTCAATCAATCAATCGATCAATCAATGTTTTCGGAATTTTTTACTATTTATTTTTATTTGCTATTTTACAACTTACATAGTTAAAAAAGGCAATCGGACGCCAATAAGCCCAAAAGGTTTTTATCCCGAGTCTCAGTACGATCTGATTCTAAGCTATCCAATTAAGGCAAAGCTCCAAGTTGATCACTGATCACGTGAATAGCAAAACATTACATTGCTTCGAATCCCGAGAGCAGTATTTTATAATGAAGTTGAACAACGCAGCGCAGTATTTCTACAAAACATTATAATTTTGCAATATGCACAAAAAATGCATACAAGCTATAAATGAATATAGGTAGATAAAAGTGATAAGCGGAAGGTTAAGAAATATAAGCTGCAGCATTCGCAGTGATGAAATAATCTGCCACTCACGTAATTTACTGTTGCACAGGGGCAAAACCAATAAATAAATAAAGAAATTAATTGTTGACTGTTGTCAATTACATAATTATTGTCTTAGCAAACTGTTGACATAATTAAGGGCTTTTTTGAGATTGTAACGCCTTAATTAGTTCACCTACATTCCGTCAGCTAAAAGCACAGAGTAAAAACCCGAAACAAACAAATAAGTGTGCCACAGCGTGACGCCTTCATTATGAGCGGGCGTCAAACAGTGGCAAGGGGAAGGGGCGGCAGGGCTACGCCACGATTGCCCCTTTGCTATGTCGAAGCATGCGAGCGGGACCATTAGCAGTGCCTCCGACCGCCAATAATTATCTTGTCACACATGACAGCCGGCCTGCCGGCCTGCCTGTAACACTAACCAAGTTATTTCGCAAAAAATTGCTTCAGCTCTTTGACTTTTTGCAATTAATAACAAATATGTCTTTGGTTTTTTTTGACGGGGACTCAAAATTCGCTTGTAGTGCTATAGAAGAATACTTAGTTGAAGTTGAAGTATTGACGGGTTATTCTGTGCAGCATTCAGATTTAGAAGGCAAAAAACATGGAATCTAAACGAAAGGAAATTTATACAAATACAGACCCCCCCTCAGTTTAGACAATCTGAAGTTTAACTGACATTAACATTTTTTTATTTCCAGATATATTCTGATACTGGTGTTTCCATCCGCGCTGATAGTTAATCAGACATTTTGTTGTTTTTTCTTATAAGGCTTTCCTATCTTTCCGATCTCTATGATTTCCAACTGAAACGCTTATCTATTTCCATATATGTAACTTTGTATTCATTTATTAGTCCAATAGTCCATTGATTTCTGCTTCTGCTGATTTCTTTTCGACAGATATATCTACTATCTATGCTTCAAATTTCAATTGACCTCATTAAGTTATTTATTCATAGCACCGCTTCTGTAAAGCAGAAACGCTTGGGCTTAAGCGCAGCCAGCCATCAGTACCACTATCTCTCCATTTCCATTTCCATTCAAAAAGCAGAAACTCGATTAATTAAATGGAAAACTTACGCGCAAATTCCCAAGAGGCTACAAAAAAACGTTGCTTTAAAGCGCACGAAATGCACCTATTTTCCGCTTCTAAAATTTAATTAAAATTAAATTCCAAAATATTACATAACACACTTTAAAGCGTGTTTGACCTTTTACAAAACATTTTTTTTTTGGTTTTCTTTATTTTCCTTCATGCTTGGCGCAAGCAAAGTCGCTTCATTTCCACTTAAGTTTTTTAAAGGCGGGCTGCCAGCGTTTAACTGTTGTTTGGTTGTTGTTATTGTTGTTGCTATTTTTGTTTTTGTTATGCCACAGCCGGAGATACTAATCTTTGCTGCCGTTGCCACTATGGCTGCTGCTGCTGCTCTTAGATGCTTTGTTGTTGCTGGAATTTAAATGTGCATTGCATATGAAGAGCCACTGAGCCACTGAGCCACTGAGCCGCCACATGCCAAAGATCAAGAGAGGCATCTATACTTTTTCGCATTGCATAGCAATGTTGCAATGCCCGGCGCTGCAAGTTTGTAGCTTGAGTCTTTCGTTTCGTTTTGTTTGCTTTTCCATTGTGTTTATTTTTGTATTCGATTGCAAAATGCACACATTTCAACTGATTAATTCATCAACTTGAGAAGGCAATGATGACCGCATACCAGACATAATGAAACGTGGGCGTGAAATTAATCACTAGAGTGCTTTTGTTGTCTTTGTTGCAGTGCGTTTAGGCGTGAATTCCTGAAGAAGCGCTCGATTTGCGTCCTCCTCCGTGTTTGCTCAATTGTAGCAAGTAATCAGCTTAATTGCAGCGCTATATGAAATAAAATAGCAGCATATTCGCAATTGATATTTCAATTTCAACGCTGCTTCTCCGTTCGAAGTGGCTAAAACAAAAACAAAAACAAAACCAATAAATAGTTTTTGCTCATGATTCAGCGACTTTAAAATGCCCCAGGCAGATCATCGATTGCGATTATGGAAATCGGCTGGACGAGCCATAAATCAAATAAATAAATAAGCAAAAACGTGCAAAATATTTTACAACGAAAAATTTCCTAAGGGTAGCCAATTTTGAAATATCCCGCACGCTTTGTGGATTTATGCAAAAATTCAAGCTGTGCTAATTTGCATCAGCTTCCCTCTCTGCCACTTCATAATACTCCGGCAGCGTTTTAGTTTGAGTATGTAATAACTCGATTTTATTTGCATAAAGTTGAATAAACTTCGCATTCAATTTGAGCTTTATGCACCTACACGCTCTTCGTGTTAACTTGGGAAGGTGTCTTTTCAAATATTTGAATCTCATAAAAAAGATAATTGTGCATAGTAAAAATAACAGCAACAAACGCATAGTTCCAAAATAAATGTGTTTAACTAAAGCTCTATGCTACAACAACAAAGCGTGTCAGTCAGTGTAATTTTTTATGGAGAATTACTTTTCGGCTAATTATTTCTTAATTTAATTTTTTATTTTAAGTTCATTAAGAAGTCGTGTATTAAAAGAGTGTTCTACTAATTACAGCATAATAGCTTTGGCTTGGAAATTCGTTACTAATTAGTTAGACACATATGATTCACACTACAGCTATAAATCTTACATCAGCAGAGAATCAGAAACGCGAAAGCAAAGCATTGGTTATTTTGTTTGTGTATTCCACCTGCTATAATGACATAATCGAATGCGTGGCTGGAACTAAGCATGAATAAAGAAAAATTGTTGTGTTGAAAACCTAATGAAAAATTTCAAATCAGAGTCAGCTTAACAGAATACAGTTATGAGAGATTCTTTGCGCATTCATGAATAATGCAAATTAAAGTTGATTATGTAAATTCGAATGGCTCATTTAAGCAGTTTTGTGCAGCCAACTAATTTAAAGGAAATACAGTTTTCTATATCTCTGCATTATTTATGATCTTAAATAAACAAGAAAATGAAGATGGAGAAGAAGAAGAAGAAGAAGAGAACCTTGCCCTTGGGTCTTTGTGCTTGACTTTTGTACAAGCCATAAATACAGTTATTAGTCAAAGTTGGATTTGCAGCGCAGGCGCCACATAGGCAGCTGGGTTGGTGGCTTGTAAGCGAATCAAGAATCAAGTCGTAATGGCAGAGAAATATAGACTAGGCACATATGTATGTAACTTCAAGCGTCCGAGTATTGCATTGATAGCTTGGCATATGGCGCCAGCGCCAAAACAGCTGCTAACGTCGCATGGCAAGGCACTTCGAGCAAAGGGCAAAGAATATACACCTGCGCAGACACAGACACACACACACACAAACACAGTGATAAAAGCATTGCACTCAGAATCGAAGTAACCATGACAGCAGACTAGCCAGCCGCTGTAGAAGAGGCATTCAAGTGACGGCTTCAGAAATTCCATTCGTTTTGGAAGTCATGTCGGCGTGTTTGCTTTTGGCGCTGCTTCAACGTCCAATCGTGCTTGATACCAGTCGCCGCAACAGAAGCAGTCACATTGAAGAGGCGCAGTGACTGGAATCGTAATGAGTGACGCGCTTTGGCGAGGGAGCGATTTTAATTAACCTTGCTCGCAACAAACTCAACAGAACGACTTTAAGTACCAGTCCGATCGCCGTTCCGCCAACAAGCCACTCACTCAGGTGATCGGTTTTTGCTTGCATAAACTCGATTCTCATTAAAGTTTATTTAAATGTTCATGACTTGATTGAAGACGCCATTAAGCATATCTGGAGCTGAGCTGCTATATGTGGGCTGGAACTGTACGCAACTTTAATGTTTTAATACGCTCTTGATATGCCCACTTGAAAAGAAAAAGAGCAATTTAAGCATAATTACAAAAAACGCATGATTAATATGACTTATATTATGATTTATACTTGCGAATTAAGTTACTTTCGATTCGTAATGGCTTACGATAAGCATCGACATTAAGGTGACAGCATCGTCATATCTTTCCATTAATGAAGTAGCTTTCTTTTTTTATACATACATTTTCAGTGGAATTCAGCTAAATATGCAATATTTCCGTATTAGGTTGGATGAAGCTTTAATATATTCTTTTCTTGATTATGATTATTTTAAAATGGCTCAAGCATATGAACGTATAATAGCCAGTTAAAATATCAACAGCTGCGCGCAAAAGTAGTCATGCCTACTTGAGTTTGATCCAAATAAGTATGTATTTATATGCTACTGAAATTTGCTAGAAATCAACCTGTCTCCTCTGGAAAGCTTTAATTTCCAGTCTAGTCTTGAGCAAAGCCATCGATTTTTCATGCATAGCTTTAAACAAAAATGCTTATCAATTTTCGTGCTGTTAAATCTTCACTCAACAATCTTTCGTACACCATCGGTGCTCATCATTAGGATGTAGCATTGAACCAAATTGAATAGTGATTTGAAAAATGCAAGGGCCTATGAATAAGTTTCAAAAAATTTAGTTCAAAAGCAATTATCTGCCCACTCGCCTTTTGACAGCTGACAGCTCAGCTAATTTGTGCAATATTTACAATATTTATGTATGCATTCACATGTCGCAAGCGATTTGTGACAAAAGCAACAGCGACGACAACAACATAAACAGTAACACACGCATAAGCACGTAAGTAAGCAAACACCTAAAATATGCACTGTCAAAATTAATTTGTCTACACGCTTTTCTGTAAACATGACAAAAAAAGCACAACAAGTCGTATTCCCAGCAAGCGATTGTAATGTGACAGTGTTGGAGACCGAGAGTGAGAGGCATCAGAGATATCAAACAAACGAGCGAGAGACATCAAACGAACATGAGTGTGGGAGAGAGAGATAAGAAACTTTTGGCTTGTGCAAGAACTGTCGGCTTCAATGTTGAACATGTGTTTGAGCCGCCTCAACATCGCAATTTAGACTGATCTTGATTCCGAAAATATTTCCTTGTTGCAAAGACTATCCCAAGGCTGATCGTGATCTTGTAAAATTTATAAATCTAAGCAGACAAACATTATATGTAAAAGTGAAAATTAGATCTGCTTAAATGATAGATCCTTCAAAGAGTTAGTGCGTTTCTATAATTTTGTAGAAATTTCACAAATTTATACTCATTATATAGCCTGAAGAAGCTTATTTGGCAACTGGAAAATCGGAAAATTGTTTGTTTTTGGCGCTTATCGCTTACATTACTGGAAATACATGCCCCCATGCATGCTTAGAAGAAAAATTTTCATTCTTGCAATGCTAAAGCATTTCTGTCTTATTTATAATTCTTTCATTAAATTTATGATGTATGATAAATTCAAAACAGATTTAATTTTCTTAAGGCATGTTTCTTCATTACGAGCGCAGCGAATAATCTGCCTCTCAAGAAAAATTTTTCCTTTTGGGAACTGTAGTTGCGAAGAGTTGCCGCACGGCAGCCGCAAAAGGCAGATAAAATGCCACAACGAGTTGCGGCTTTGCTGTTTGTAGCCGCCAAAACAGCCGCCACGACCGCCAATGAAAGCGCAAGCGCAGGCGAAAGCTGCGAAATGGCAAGAGGCATAACAAGGTAGACAATTGGCAACATGACTTAAAGTGTAGAAATGCAGGCAGGCGGTGCCAGTGGTAAAGCCACAGCCGATAAGGCTAGTCAATTAGGTTTTAACTCTGCAGAAATCGCTCTCTTTAAAAATCAAATGTACGAACATTTTATTGAATTTAAAGAAAAAGACAATTTATTGTAAATTTTGCATAATTGCGAAAAACACAGAAATTGAACTGGCCCTATAGCCTTAAATCGGAATTATGGCGCAGTGTGAACATATTGTACTTTATGAAGTCAGTGCAGCAACAAGCGTCAAGCGAACTACAATATAATTTCTTGGCTTATCGGCCACCATCAATCAATCAGACAGCAAGTGCTCCGCAAATACAAAATACGTGCCTCAAGTGCAATCGAGCAGTTTTCACGTAATTGGCTGCAGCAATCAGAGCCCAATTTAAGCCCAGACCACAAACTACATGCCCTCAACCTTAAATGAACTGATATTGCACAGTGGCATGCCCAACAATAGCAACAAAACAACACAATATGTGTGGAAAATACGCCGCCACAATGAAAGCCAATTTGAAACAATTCACAACGGTCAAAACCTTTTCAAGGTCAATACTAAAGAGCCACCACATACTCGACCAGACCAAGGCGGTGATCAAGCCACGGTGCGAGCCAACGCACGCCTCTTGACTTGTTCATTTCGACATTTGTGTGTCAAAGAAGAGAAGTGCGAGCAACTGTCATAAGTCATAATTAAAACATGACAAGCAAGAGCACAGACATATGGTTGAGTGACATACAGCAATTGTGTGGTTGATTAGCTGTCGAAAAAGAAGCTTAATGGCTGACAAAATATCGATGGTGGTAAGGTATACAAAATTAATTCACCTTAGGAGGTTATAGAAACAGAATATGGCTCTCAAGTTCCAGTTAACCCAAGAATGTGCTGTTTTTCAGAAAAGTGGAAGGAATGAGTCAATCGAATATGTTTTTTTATTGTTTAGTGGATTACAGAAAATAAAGCAGAAACATTTTAAAATAAAGCATTTATTTATAGCCATCGATGTGTTGTGCCTCAGATCGAGGCTACCATATAACAAGAGAATACATTACTACTTTTAAGGCCCTACTGAACTAAAAGTTGTTTTCCATACCCGTGCCGCGCGTCTTTCAAACCTATTATGCTAATTTCCAACACAGATTGTGACCCCATTCAATTTTAAACTCCTTCATTCATGCACACGCATACAAATATGTTGCGAATCGCCTGGGTCAATGCTCATAATTGTTGCTGCAACATTCGAGCTTTTTTGTCAAAATGCAAAAATTACTCGTGCCTATTTTTTATGCTTTTGTATGCATGTGTTCGCATAAAATTATGAATCCAAATTTACATTAAATACAATAGCTTCTCAACTAACCATACCTTTTAATCGTGTTTTCTTTCTTTGCACTCACAACAGCTTCTACATTAAAGAAAATCAGTTTAGTTGTAATTTAAATGCCGAAAATCTTTTGAAAGTCTTTTTTTATTTTATGAAAATTTTAAGTTGCGTTTTTTGGACACTTAATAGCCATTTTTTATTTCTTTTGTTTGCGTTCTCTGCTGCTTTAAAAGTTAACTATCTATTTCATATACATGTGTATTTTGACACGAATCATTTAATTGTATTTGAATACAATGGAAAATTTTATGGTCCACAATTAATCATACGATTAACACGCGCTTTTTTCTATAGTTTTGTTGGTCTGTAGACGCTAGTCGAGGAATTTTAATTGTGCTGTGTGACCATTTGTCCCCATTTCCACAAATCTTTCATAATAATCTCAAAACCTTTTATTGCAATCCATAATTATAGAGAGTCATTAATGGTGTATGAGCACTGCAAGTTGGATTAAATCAAGAATATATTCGCTCTGTTCCATTCCAAGCACGTCATTAAAAGCTAGTCTACTATTACATACTCGTAAGCATAGTAATAACTTCTAAGAGATTCATGAACTAATTGGAACAAACAGTTATCTTGCACCGAAAACATTCGTTCCTAATACCATTGATTTTTATACACAGTTAATAGGACCAACATCAAACGAGTACACGCTCCTATTTTGGATATCCGCCAAGAGTAATGAAAAACTCTGCCCACAACTTTTCAATGGAAGTAACAAAAATTACCTCATACCGATATGTACTATATCTATAAATAAACCAACGAAATTGAATATTTTTCCAACACTTCCACAATCCCAAACTGCCAAAGTGATCTCACCTGCTAAAGTGCTGTTCAAATATCAGCCAACCAGATTCCGAGCTCAAAGACGCCAAATGCCTTTCAGTTCCACTCCAACTTCAATGCAAATATTTACTATAATCTCATTAAAATATGTATAAATATTAAAATTAATCAACATTGAAAGCATTCTATTAATTTCAAACACTTACTGGAATTAAAAGAACTAAAATATTTGTATACTCAAAATACTTGTATAAAAAAGCAAGCCATGTTCAGAGTGCCAAGCGAACCGGTCTGACCAAATTAAAACTGAAGCGTATTTTATGGTAAATGAACTGTTTAAACAAAAGAGAGAACAAATTGCCAGCAACTTGGCGGCGAGAGGGACGAGTGACCCTTCCCCTAGAACAAGTGCTAATTTTTATCAAAGTGAAAATTAGCATATTTGATAAATTGAATGTTTCCAAACTCTTCATGCTTAAAATATTCCGAATGGCGTGAACGGTGCCAGCCACAGTGTGTGCGCATGAAACTATATTCCGCCAAGAATTTGGCTAAAACGAGTTCGCTTTGGTGCTCGATCGCTTTTAGCCAACAACGCTCAACGTCAAACGTTTGGCAACAAATCGATCCGGTTCGACGACCCTTTCACTCCACCGTATAACTCTAATCAATGATTACAAGACAGCAACAGCGATCGAGACTACGACTGAGACTGAGCTACAGGTCGATCACTGAGCGAACTGGCTACATATGTACATACGTTTGGGAGAGCGACAAAACCAACGGCAAAAATATTAGAATTTAAAAAATTTCTGTTTGCTCTAAAAGCTTTGTCTAGCCATGCGAGCGAGTTGGCTCTACGTACGACGAATGCATTTTAGCCGTTTTTCCAACATGCAAAATTACTATTGACTTTTATAAAAATTTGCTTTTCGGTTTTTTTCCACAGAGCACAAACATTGCTCAACTGTGGTGTCGCAAATGTTGACACAAAAACGGGTTATAATTTTTGCGGTTGCCTTACTTGCTTGCCAACGTTCGGTTTTAATGGCCCATACGCCGCCGCTCCACGGTGTATCTGTGGGCCGCTGGCCAGAAAGAATATTAAACGCCAGTTGCATATGCAAATGCTTAAGCATGAAATGAGCCGCAGTTTGGGGTAAGTGACACTAATAAAGAGGCCAATAGGAGAGTGCACACTGTTTTTATATTGTATACAGCAATTTCACGACTATGATGTCACATGCGATAAAATCCTTTGCAGCGTTGCAATTTAATTGCATTTACAACATGGCTGCCATTTCCACAAAATGTATGTGCTTTGACTATGAAATTAATTGCGATTGGTTCATTTTCAAACTAAGAGCATAAAGCGAATGGCGTGTTGTTGGCGTACAACATAAACGAGTCCTTAACGCGGAGTTTGTTTCAAATATAAGCAAGGCGGATTTCGGCAGATGCAATCCCGAATGAGGCGTCGGTGCATGAATTTGCTTCTGTTGCTACTTGAATATCTGATAACGATCAACTGAAATGTGTAGAAGTGGGCTTCTTTTGTTGCCGAAACCAAACCAGCAGAGCGCCTTTCCTGCCATCCATTTAATTTTTATAAGACCACACAGTAATTTATTATAGCAGGAAAGTCTATCGAGATAAAGAAAGTAGAGAAACTAACTTTGAAACCTTCCAAAGTGGTAAATATGTTTTTAAATGGACCTGATGTAGATGTAGACCCGGAGCTTTGCATTTGTGAAACATGCGTACAAAACGGCAGCAGTCGCGTGGGCAGTCTCAAACTTGTTGTATGCAGATGTTGTTGTTAAGGTTCATTGTACGTTTTTCATACGAAAACTTAAAATTCATATGCAATTCATATGCATCTGTATGTAGTTCAAGCTTTTTATGTGTAATTCACACAGCACTCACACTCACTCACACTTTCATTTTTTACGCTTCTAAGGCTATAGAAGGCACTAGCAAGTTGTTGATGAATATCGTTTACACGCCACAAAATTATGACAACAGAAGATATGAAATTGGATTTGTATGCATGTGTGTCTGTGTGACTATGTACTTGTGTGTGTTCACTGCCCGCATTATGTCTCATTGTCATGGCACAGATTTGTTAATTGAATTACATAAAACAATGATAGTATGTGCGAAAATAATGATGAATGATTACCGAAAGAGAAATTTCAAATGCGCAGAGAAGGTTACCTGCACCTGATAGTAGTATACGAATTTGGTTTTTAAATTGAATATTGATATGCTTATCGAAAGCTTGTAGATATGTACATAGAAAAAAAACTTTACTTCGCTTATAGAATATATTCTATGCAAATAAACTCTTCTCCTGCAAAATCAATTACTTAGTCCGTTCTACTCTTTGAAAGAGAGGTCGATATGTACGAGTATATGCGTTTCCCTTATTCTTTCACATTTAATTTTTCTCAGTGACACCTTCAGAAAGCTTTGCCAATATGACTCGCCCCAATTCCTAAAACGTCTGCTTATCCGCACAAAAGAACGTAGTTGAACTCGTTTGAAGATTTTTTTGTTCATACTTTCTATTAGATTCGATTTTTAAATATCAACATAAATATAAGCCACAGATCTCCATCTAACGAAAAAATTATATTAATTCAATCATAAAATTTTATATAAAATATTATATTATATAAAGTTTTAAAATTTTCATAAAATTAAAATTGCTCTATCCGGTGAAGCATTTTCTCCACGAACGCAGAACGAAATTTCTTGCCTTTCTCTAATGGCTGTTGAAATCTATATATAGACATATCTTTTATCACAGATGGATAAATTTTTCAATAAACAAAACCTAAAAACCAGTTTTTAACAATCAATAAATTCCTGCTTAGGAAACAATTCTTGCAAAACAAGCGCAAACATTTCTGACTGAATCGTAATGCTAAAAATATTTCTCTTCCATTCTAGAAAGTATTATTTTTATGCAAATTCAAAGCGATTTTAATTAATCAACAAAAACAAAGTATGTATGTCTGCTTTTGGCAAGCCATCAAAAGGAGGAGATGCCAAAACTTAGCAACTCCATAAAAATCAGTGTTTATTAAATTTTTTACACATTCGAATATTTTTACAGACACACCCATTTTGGTAGAACTTCATTTCACTTAAAAACACGGATGTAGCGGCATTAGAAAAGGAAACAGCAGACGGGCTGGGCCATTAAATACTCTGAATACTCTTCTAAAAAATTATAGCAAATAAACCGGCTTGTCATAAATTTAAAATTTTATAAAATTACTGTGCCTAAAGCAATCAATTTTCTCTTATTTTTATATTGGCAATATGTATATTTATAATAGAAAAATTTGGCAAAATTTTTGTGCTATCTGCATAGCTAAGTAAAGAAATGGAAGCGTTTTTGTGTGGGTTCGATTGTAATTTTTAAGGCAATGCGAAGAAAAAGAAAAATAACATAGCATAGCCCACAAATAAACCAGTAAGCCACATTCATTTTTATTAGATAACACTTCATTTGTAATTCCGAAATAAATTGCCGAGGCTTGCTTTCGCCCCTTTGCGTATTTATGCCAATTTTGTCATGAATGAAGCTAATTCGTTGAAGTTGAAAAAATGTTGCGGTAACTATTGTAGGCGTATTCCATTGTGCGAACGCATACATACACACAATGATCGCCAAAACCGCATGAAATGTGTCACCGACGGCTATTAATTAACCTTTCCATTTCGATTTATATGGAAGGTACATACATATGTATGTGGGTATGTATGTATGTACATATATGCCCTCCGGAAATGTCTGAGTGTGGAATACGAATGTATTTATCAATTCATTGATGGGTTGGTGAAATCCTTTCAAAGTAAGATAAAATTAAGTTTGATTGGGTTAGATTAGGTAAAATAAGGTTGCTCTGGAGTCTCAGTTGTCGAATAAGTACATATGTAGGTATTTCGCCTTTTTATTAAGATTATTGGGATTAGGCTGTAATGGTGACCCATGTCATCATTTGGGCAACAGACAAAGCTGCACCACATGCAAGCATTGTTTCGATTGCCCAGGAGCTATGCATTGCACAAAAAATCATTCTTCGATTGCCCAGGAGCTATGCATTGCACAAAAAATCATTCTAACTATGCTAAATAAAGCCTTCAATTTCATGCAAAATAATGGATTTCTATATACCTGATATTACTATACCTGATATTGCAGGCAAAAAAGTATATATGTATATGTACATATGTATGTATACTCACCGTTGAATTCCCAATATTTCGTTCCTCAGTAATGACGAATTTTTCTCGTAGAGTATTTCACTTATTCCAGCACACTCAGTGCCACAATTTCTTGAAAAATATTTTATGCTTTTGGTTAGATTTATTTAACAAAAAAACTGCCAATGTACCTCTGCTCCTCAAAATGTAAAAAGTACACAAACCTATTCAAATCAAAAACGGAGCACACAAAAAATATTACAATATAAACTAAAATTGCTGTTATTTGGCGCAATGAACTTTTCACTTTTTGTAATGATAGACAAATTGAAGCAGTCAAAAAGAAGTTGTTGGGAAAATCGTAGTGCCAATAAGTGTGCAACATATGTTAAATGCTTTTGGAAGCAAAGTAAATACGAATTTTATGACCACACGCACTCAAAAACCTTTAAAAGCAGATATTCGCAAAATGCAAATTCGCAAAGGAAACACAAAGAGCGGTACTCCAAGAGGCAATTTCAAGAAAGCGCAAACGAATGATGAAGAAGAGGACGATGATGACACTGAAGAAGAAGAGGAGAGCAGTGTGTTATGTAATTTTAATATTCATTTGTTGCTTTACGATTTCTTATGCACGCGTTTTTTATTTCATTTTTTGCACACCGTAATGTTTATTTTATTAACACGGAACACGGACACGTCGTTCCGCCATAATTCACGGTGATCAGTGCAAGCGCGTAGTCAGGAATTGAGGTCAAGAGGAAGAGGACTCTATCTAGTAAAGAGAGGAAACAACTGTACCGCGGATGATGTTCAGAAAATCAGCACCATAGAAGCTCTTCTTGGAATTTCCCTTTTTATGTGGTTCCTTGAAGGCATTGGTATAAGGAATCTCAGCTCACTTTAAAATTTCTTAAACAAAAATTTTTAAAAGGTTGCGGACTCTTTTTCGTGGTTGACAGAATTTATTGTATTAATATATGAAAATAGATATGCATCCTTCAATTTAGTAAACTACTTCCATTAAAAAATATATCTCATATTAGTGAAACTCAATAATATCTGTATCATCTTTCCAACCAAAAACGAATATCCAGAAATTGTTTGATCAGAAATATTACTATCAATAACGCTGAAAAGTTATATATGCTTATTGGTACAAATGATTTTAGTTTCGACCCCCGCCCCTCAAAGAAGACTGTTTGTCAACGCGCCTGCGTACAGTGAAGAGCAGCTGCTATCGATCGGCCGATCCGGCCACGCAACAAAACGGATATCACAAAAGCTCATAATATTGATTTCTGCTGCTGCTTCTTCTGCTTTTAGTTCAGTCTGCTGAATGTCTTTGGCATCGTCTTTTTTTACTTCACATCTTCTCTTGTCTACTTCTTTCACTGCTGTTCCATTTTATGCGCACTGCGCTTGCATTTTTGTTCCGCTGACCAAGATTCACTTCGCATGCGGGAAAAACGAAAAAGCAAATTTGTAAAATAAAAAACGAACAGCGGATCTCCTTTGATTCTTATTTTCTTGCTTTGATATGAAATCTTTCAAGTTCACTTTATGTGCCAAATTTATAGCTCTTTTCACTTTTCCGTTATGTTCCACCGAACTTGTGCATTTTACAAGGGAAAAAAACGGAATTCCCATTTTTTATATTTTTGCTGAACGATTGTAAATTTTCCTGCAAAACAAAAATATTGCACCGGTAATCGCTTGTTTTTTGCTCCTTCAACGCTCCACACTTAAAAAAAATTAAACAACAAAAGCACTTGCACTTTCGTTCGTTCGTTCGCTTCACCTCAACGATCACTCCAGTTCGACGCAAGCGTCTCCACCAAGCGGACACACACACAAAAAGCGTGGCGAGAGACTGCCGCGTTCGTAAGCCCGACCGACGTGAACGACGAGAAAGAACTAAACGGTAGTTGGACCCCGTCGGTGTTGTTGTTCATGGGATCATGGCGAGCCAGCGCGAACGCAAACGAAGTCGGCGCCGCTGAGTTCGATATGCCGACGAACTTGTTGCATTGGAGCTGGACGAGCTCTTTGTATGCGCTCCACAACCTCCACAACTGCATCAAATGTATCCTCATTTCTCGCTCTTTCAAGAGAGGTGCCCGCCCAAGAAATCTAACGAACTACAAAAATTTGCATACTTTTCCCACAATTTACGGAAATATTTCTGTGAACATTTTTCGTTCTTCCCCCTTTGCCTTTTTCCCTGAAGTTTTCTTTGACAAATTCTATCCCTTTATCATTGATGTTGTTGTTCCAAAAGTTAAAATATTGTGAGAGCGAAAAGAACAAAAAAAATTAAATGATCGATAAAGTATGTAATCGTCTTCTTTCGTTTTTCCTCTTGCCAATGAACTCGATTTTCCGGAAAGAAAAATGTCCATGTGGATCAACACTTTTAGTTATATGATAGTATGTACTTAGGATAAGGTAGTGGAAAATTAAATGCATTTTCTCCTAAAACTTAGTGACAGCTTGATATGGTCAGTAGCACTAAGTTACAGTAGTAGTGAGAAATTATAGGTTTCAATAACACTGAATGAAGCATTAGAGGTAATGGAGTGTTTTCCCATTACCACTAAATACATTACGAGTAATGCAATTTTTTCAAGCTGTCTCTAAACAAAACAACAGGAAACATATTAGTTTTTCCACTAAACATTAACGTAGTTCAAAATCAAAAGTAATGCATTGCGCCCATCTCTGAAAGTAACACGCAAAGCGGTTGCGAAAAAAACAAAACGTGCTGTTATCTACTAACAACAAAAGACTGATTGGTTTGCCGTGTAAATCATATTACTATGGACATACATACATACGTATGTACATATATATAGGAACGTTTAATGTCTTCAATCTCAATATTTCTAAGTGCTGGCTACAGCTTCCACATTTGCATATCTATTAAATGCTATTAAAAGAAAAACACGTTTTTGTGTGTCTTGTTTTTCTCCTGATACTCAGTAGATCGCCGCTAGATTGGACTATAAGTTATCTTACTTCAATATGACCAGAATTAGTGAGTTAACTATGGAGAAGGCAAACACAACTGTTTCGTTTATATAAGACGCAAAATAAACTTCATACGAAATCACATAAATATATCTTCAACATCTTAAATTTACTTATACATACTTTGAAAATAATTCATTTATTACAGTGCCAAAAGTACGCTTTACTCTACATCCAATAAAAGTTGATTAAAGTAGGGGACACAAATATACATACATACATATATTATAAATCATAGTAAAATGCGAAATTGTAAAATAAAATGTTTTATTTTTAGTGACAATTAAAGTTTAGTTAAAGCATTTAATTTCCATATCTTTTCACTTTTCGCGTTCCATTTTTCCCTGTCGAATTCAGCATTGCCAAATTACATGATTTTAAAAGTTTTTATACATCTATTTGTGGCTTAAAGAAAAGGTTTGTTGTAAAGATTTGTTATATGAATTGAAGAATATAAAAATCATGGGGAATCCTGTAGTTGCAGCATGCAATACTACTGCGAAACAGCATTCGTCTTGATGACGTTAACAGAAAAGAGGAAACATTTTTGTACACATAACCTAAATATAAAGCGGGTGTTAATTAAGCAATTATAGATTAAGGCATGTGTTCACATTACATGTGTATATGTTTTGGCAGCTGCCAGAGAAAATTCCTACTGAGAAAATCAGTCAAGCATGAACAGTCGCGCTCATCTAAATTATCTCTCTCAAATGTTTTCTCTTTGAACATTTCGCTTACAAGCGAACTTCATGACGTCATTAAAAAGAGCGCATCCTTTTACCGCTCCCTCAGTTCGAAGTAGGAAGCATACAATGGCGCGCTTTTGACTCTGAGCTTGTTGCCAGTGCTGCCGCTTAGGTCCTTCGATTGCAAATCCAACCCAAGTGACCCGCATCAATTCAGTCCCACTCCCGTAAAAACGTGCCTATGAGCTGCGCCGCCAAGAGCATGTGTTTGAGTGTGCCTGCGTTTGTTGACTTCCATCACTGTCGCCTTGAAGCTGTCAGCAACTCATAAGTGATTTCTGAGCAGGACATTAACCTTCGACTCGATGTTGTTCTATAAGAAGGCTGCTTCGTGCTGGCTGCTACGCTTCTGCTAGCCATTGGCTCCTTCCCACTGATTGCAGCAGTTTTTGTGTCATGAGTGTCAAAGGATATTGTTGGCTAAAATATAGTCAACATTTTTCTTTAGCTTTTTTGTTTACGGCAAATGAGCGAGCAGACTGTGTTATTGCCATTTATATAATGCGGCATTATTGCCTATGGAAGCAATGTTAAAATGGCAGGTCAATGATCTCGTCCAGATTCGAATATCAATTACAAAAAGTATAATAAGGATTCTATTTCAATGTAATGCTCCAAAAGAAGCGCTGCAGTTTACAAGTATCGTAAAATACAAAAGGAGTTTTTACGACTAAGCAAAGATTAATAATGAAAATAAATGAAACGAACTGAACTGAAATAAAATACTTGGAATACAATTTTTGCCATGATTAATTATTTGGCTTAAGATCCGGTCATGAAAGGTGACCTTATCTGGCTTGGAAGTAATTTATTCAAAATGTTTTTCATATAAAATAATATCATTAAAAAAGGTTGAATTTAAAAAATTATCTGAGATATGTGAAAACTTTCGATATAAAATATGTTCGGCCAATACCATTCACAAGTGTCCAAACATTTGAAGGCATGCCGATATTTCTATGTGTGGGTGTGTTTTATGTCAAGCAAAAAATGTGAACGAAAGATGTGCACAATTCTGTTGATTCAACTTCAAGTTCAGCAATTTCCGTCCAAGGTAGTTTCAAACACACACATACATATGCCTACACATACACAAGTGCAGCTCATTCGAAATTTCAATGCGTCCGACAACAAACATTTTCAAAAAGACCGGCACCACCACAACACAGAAATCAAGTCTAAACAATCAAACACTTACCTAACACTCAAGCTTTTACACCCACAAGCATGAAATTACTAAAATTTACACAAAGGACTTTATTCTATCTAACAAGTGGCAACCCTCAAACTTCTCTTGCAAATAACTCTGCTAAAGAGCAGAAAGCTCTTCGTTATTTCGCTTTCGAACAAGTCACTAAACAAAATAAAGACGGATGCGTTGACAGCCTGAAATCTCAGTTTCCTAGCGACTGCCGCAAGTAAAACAGGAACAAATGATCATAGTTCATCACTCAACGATTTAATTATTAAATACGAAAATTTTGGATAATTTTATTTTAAACAATTTCAATGTATATGTATGTATGTATTAACATTTTTCACATATTAATAAACGCCTATATATATATTTAAAATGGCAAATATTAAAATGATATTGCCTTAAAAATAGCCTTAAAATGCATCTTCTCTTGATAAAGTAGAGTTCTACTATAAGTACATGCATATATACAAATAGTTCACATTGTCTATGATATATTAAAAATGTTAGGGAAATGAAATGTCAAGTATGGAATAACAGCCAACAGGTGGCACACACGTCTGACACGACTCTAATGTATGTGCTTTATGCGCTGCCATGACAATTTAGGACTTGCGTGTGAGATTAGCATAAACAAACAAAATTTTGTCCGCCTTATCGCGATGACCGTAGATATTTGCATTTTATATTTCATGGTCTATGAGACTATCCTTGTGAATGGTTGGCGACGACATTTTTAATGCTTCCTATTCAACGCAACTCAATACCAGCTGTGTTTAAATTAAGCTATTGCGAATGTTATATTTTCATTAGGATTTTAAGAACTAATAAATATCTGAGATTGTAGCGGGTCATATAAAAGCCAAAATGGCATTTTTCTATTAAAAGAAGTAGACACTTGAAAGAGCTGCACGCATAAAAGTTAGTAATTAAAGCTGAAGCCCCTCATCACATCTTATACTTGTGCCGCTCTGGATAGCTTACAAACTTGGGATTTTAAAAAGCACTCCCAGCTGATTTTACACTCACATTTGCCCTATTATATCATAATACAGAATCACAACCACAAATTCTGCTAAGTCGCACATGTTGCTCCACTTCAGCCTTATTAAAATGTGCCTTATTTATTGTTTGCATTTACGGCGAAAATGAGCAATTTTCTTCATTATCTGCTTACGTAAACAGCACAAATCGCCACGTAATCCTCGCAAGCAATAAGCTTCCTCAGGCTTTAGCGTATGCCACACCGCAACGGAGATTAACCATGTTACAACCTTAAGACACGCCGAGAGCAACCGAGCAGCCGAAAGGATCATATGTAAGTGTACACATGCCGCCTGTACCAAAGTGAGGTTGTACCGTTGTTGTTGTTGTTTGTTTGCTTACTTCTTGTTGGTCTTAACGCATGACGTATGTGGCATATGTCAGCCAAGTGTTGACAGCTGCACCAAAAACTTTCTTATGTCATGTGCTACTTTTAAGAAGCCTAAAGAGCAACAACTTAAATATACAACATTCACATATGTACATAGTACATACATGCACATATGCACATACATACATGCACACGTTTGATAACAGGGCGCAGCGTGTGAGCAACGTTTAAATCTGAAAGAATTTTTTTTAATTTCAGTTTTATTTAACCTTCTAAGGATTTTGTCACAACAGCTTTATTATTATTACGCCGCTTTTCTCATTTTTTTCCTCTGAACAGGCTAAAATATAATTTTTTTAAATAAATTCCTGTCTATCAGAACTTTATATGTATGTATGTATGTGCATATGTACATATGTATATGTATATTTAGAATATATGTATGTTTGAATATATATATTAATTTTTACGTAAGCTACTTATCTGAAGTTCGTCTGTTCATAAAGTTGTACATTTTTATAAAAGTAAAAGAGCTGCCTGAAAGCGCAGCCAAAAAACCAAAATTCAAAATTAACAATAGTTGTTTACATTTAGAAAATCAAATAAGTGCTTGAAACCCCCCTTTGAGTTATCCTATTCCCCTTAATTGCTTCCATAAATAATGTGCGCTCGCCTAAATATAGAAACTCTGCGTTGCTGGCCAATTTGCACGCACCTCCCTCACTCGTCGCGCAGACAAAGCGCGAAAGGTTATAGCGCCCACAAGCGCGCGCCCACAGGACGCCCCCGCCCCCGGCCTCCCCACGGACACGTCATTTCTCGCGCTTTTGTACGTGTCTTGCCTGTCAATACAGCGCGTTGTCATTGAAGCTTACCCTTTGTGCAGGCTACTCGGGCGCTTGATTTGCTCGTGTGTTTGAGTGTGTGCGTGTGCCTGTCTGTCACACCACTTTACGCTTTTCTTGGCATTTCTCATTTTTCTGTTATTGTTGCTTTTCGCGCCAAGTCAGCCTTTCGCCAATATGGCAGGTGCTTACCCTTTTTTCCTGCTTAGTGCACACAAACAACAACAATTTTTTTATTTACAACGCTGTTAGTTATTATCCGACGTGTCTGAGCCTCCGTCCTTCACCCACGTTCACCACGTTCTCGCCTTTCACGCTTTTCCTTTTTGCTCGCCGCTCTCTCGTAATATTGTTAATCATAGCGGAAAAGTGCTTCCAATTAAGTTTTCCATTGAGTGTCCTTATCGCGGATGCTCTTTCTGTTGCTCCTTTAATTTTTTATGCTTCCCTTTTTTGTCTGGATCGCGTTTGGTTTTATGGCAAATATTCCGAGTGAATGGCAACTCCTCCTCTTTAGAGTGCGCTGATTCGTTTGCCACAATCGCACGATTGCATGCGAGTGTGTTTGTGTGTGTATTGGTGTATTGTATAATCTTATTAGCATGTTTTACGCACGTTGTCCTTGTTGTCTAGTCCATTCGCGTTCAGGTGCGCACGGATTAGTTTTCGGATGGCTTTTGCAAGTTATGGATCGTCTATATACATATATTTTCGATGATGAAGTTGCAAATTTGTCGTGTTTCACTTCTTCCTGGCATTTTGTTAAATACTCAAATAAATAAGCTGTTTGGCATATGCATATGCAAGGATTTCGCAACATTATGTCGTTCGCGATTATTAGTTAAAGTATGCTTACGCACACTAGAAGAAAGTGTAAGCAAAAAAGATAGTAGCATTGTGACAGACTGTCGAGTCTTTGCTGCCATGTTTTTGCTTCAATGTAGATATATGCGCGCCATGAAGCAACACTGGCGCAGGCGAAATTCAAGTGAGATATTATATCCTTTCTCCGTTCTTCTACGCGACATTTATTTCTTTTGTGCACGTCCTCCCGCTGCGCCCCAACTCTGCTGGCGATGTGAAAATACACATTTCTCATTTCGACTTTCTTGCTCTGTATTCCAGCGGTAGCAAATGAGAAAGGCACGTGGGGTTAGTGGCGCCCCTGCTGATCCCCAAAGACGACTTGCATTGCACTCAAAGCAGTTCAGCATAATTTGCTTTAGGAAAAAGGCTTTCGTAATACTTTCAGCGTAAGTCCGCTTTCATATATTTTTTTAATAATAAGTTTAAAATGTCTTGAAAAATGCTGCAGTCCATATAATGCAATACCTTTATACCTATATTTCTTCTATCGAAAAAGTGTATACCTATTATCGTTTGATTAAATAATTTGTGACATACAAAAGATAGTAAATGAGCTTAAGTGCTCGTCATTTGTACAATAGCTTAAACGCATGCAAGGAGCATAGAAAAGAGCTCTATCGACACTGAAACCTACTTGCTTCAGGTCGAAAAGTTTATTTGATCGTTGGCTTGTCGAAGCAATATGTACTTATGCAAAAGCAGAGAAATTATGGTCACTGCTGAAATAATACAAAATTTCCGAACTTGGAAGAAATATGGAGTATTTTTCGAATGCGATAATTTCACTACATCTGCTGGGACAAACCCTTTTTCAACTGAAGGGTCTTGCATTACTACTTCCACGGAGTTTATATGCTCTCGCTGCACTTTACACTCCGCACCTTTCCTATTCTCTTGCGCTTTTCGCATGCTTCCTCTAAACACACTTTGTTGAACTTCCGGTTCCATTCTTATTTACTCTGCATTACCTACAGTCTTTTCGAATTTTTCACTACACATATACATATATGCATATGTCACATGTTTATCATATATCTACATACATATATACACAACACATATACAATGTACATATGTATGTAATACACAAGCACGTCCGTTTGCCTTTGGCTCAATGCGTATTTGTTGCTATTTGCATGGCATATTTATTTAAGTTCAGAAGGAGCACACACACACGCGCGCGCTTCTATGCAAACTTAACATGATGAGTTGTTACACCCCATAACTGCATAAATTGTTAGCAACATAACCGTTAGCAATAAGTATCGCAATAGCAATTGTTTGTTGTGCAACGATGCACATTTTGCCAGTAGAAAATTCAACAAGCGTTTTGTTCCAAATTTCGTGCAGTGCAATAAAAATAGCTCAGCAAATGCTGTAACTTAGCAGGAAGCGCTGAAGCGGAGAAGGAGGAGAAGCAGACAAAAAGAATTTGCAATTTTCATATGATAAAAGCGCAAAGGAATTTGTTGCTGTTCTACATTTGAAGCAATTCGCAGTGCGACAGAATTTGATGCCGTGCACACAGACTGACATGGAAATGCGCACGCGGAGGGATGCCATAAGGCAGCAAAGATAGTAGAAAAATTTGCTATGGAGAAGCTCCTTTAAAGCCAAAAGCTTTTTTAAAGAGTGTCAAATTTTGCAGAATTAGTCAAAATAGTACTTAACATTTTCCCGCTTCTTTGGCTTTTTGAGTTGCTCTTACGAAATTGAAAAGAATTCGTGGTGTAATACTTCTGCCATTAAGATATGAGCGCAGCCTAACCTTTAATGTCTGTCCTTAAACAACATGCATCTCCAGAGCTATTTAGGCAGCTGCACACACACACTACAGCGGAATGCGTGAGTGCTCGCGCCCAAATGTGACTCGTAAAAATGCACTTGCTCGTAAATATTCCGCATACGATTTCGCAATTTGTGGCTTGGCGTTGGAATGACTTAACAGCCAAGCATAAAAGCGCTCCAATTCCGTTCTAAGCTATAAAACGGGGAGTGCACTCATACATATGTATGTATGTTGGACTCTAATTGAATATCCGACTAAATACATTACGCTTGCCCCCGCTGCGATTTGATTGCGCCTGTTTGGGGTACTTGCTCCATTTATTGGCCACTACTTATACTATTTTTAATTATAGTCCCCTGCAAGCGAAATACAATAGTTACGATTGCCGAATTGCAGCGAGTGCAGTTAATCAAAACCAAATAGAGTATCTATGAATTTGGTGTGTTTCTTTATTCTACTTTTTGGCATCGAAAATTGCAAACTCTGATTGACGTTCATTGACCTCGAGTGTGATAAATAGGTAATAAAAGTACCTAATTGCCAGGAACTTGTGATGTTAACTGAACTAAAACTGTGCAGTGAAACAAGATTATTAACAAGATTAACAAGACTGACTGCTTCCATTTAAATATACAGAATATATTGCTACATTTTCATAGGATGGCCGTCGTTCTTTATATTCGCTCGGGAATTTCATACTCTGATGCCCGATAAGGAGCTGTAGCTTCTGCATGATTTGTGCCATGACTACTTTAAAACAAAAGAAATGTCTCGCTATCATTTGATGCAATCTGATTTGATTTGATGCCTCCCTTAAGAACACTTCACTCCACAACTGGCAACTAATTAGTGAAGAACAATAATTCAGAAAATTATTTAGACAAAAATCAAAATGGAAAAGGAGCTCAGGTGAAAAGTTAAAGGCCAATCCATCGCAAATGAGCACATGAGCAGAAGCAAGACCTAAAACAGGAAGACAACTGCATCCAGATAAGACAAAGAGATGAGAAATCGAGGCACCAACAAGCAATGTTAGCCAAATGAGAATGTGGAAAAAACTTCTAGTAATTGTAATTAAGATTGCGAGTAAAGATTATAATCTGTTTTCTTTTCTTTGCGTTTCTAGCCAAATGAAGATGGTACGCTGTCGCTACTCCTCGTTATCCCTGTTCTTATCTGCTCGACGCTCCGTTGACCGCACTAGCATTGGTTTATTCTAATAGCTTGTTAGCATATTAATATGTTGGTGTTGTTTTTGTTTTGTGTTTGTGCAGATTGATGAGGATAACTGCCAATAGCACAGTTCACGGCATCTGAACTCCCGCAGTAAGCTTTTTGCCATTTCCAGGCGGGCACTCAACTTCAGAAACAGTTCAATAAACTCATGTCAGCGTCCAAAGCTACGAAATTTTAAATTTAAGGTTGCTATGAGAAATAAATGTCTATTTAAGAAATTACTATTAAGCAATTATCTAGCAGCATCTCTTTTTTTATTTTTTATCTCTAAGATCGGAGCTAGTAAATAATTGCTCGGTCCTTGATGCGTGGAATCACTGCTTTAAATCCCAGCCGACTCATACCACCCTTCATAATAAACCACTTTTTTCTTTAAAGCTGGCAACTGTTTAAGAAAAGTATTTTCTACATTTCCAAGCATAATTCAGAACCTAATTAACCGGAAGTGTAAATACAATTGTGCTGCTCAAAGTAGCAAAACGATTGCCGCTTCATTGCATTTAAAAGCAAGTACCTCTTTTCCTTTGTTTTGTAATGTTATGGCCCAATTATGGCCATTTCCCGTCGTATTACACCTACGATCTGCCAACACTAACTGCGTATATTTTCCAAGCCCCAACACCCACACGCAAACACTCACATTTTCCTCATAGCATAGAATCTTATTAGGTGCAAGATTTTTGTGTGTTGCTGTGAACTACTCGAATATATATTGTAGAAGCAGTAGGGTGGAGGGTGCAGTGCCGTGCGGTTGGGTTTGGTTTGGTTTGGTGATTGGAGCGCACATTCTCTAAAAGTAAAACTTTACAGCAAGTACACAATCACCCACAGTGGCCATTGGAGTTGGCCCGTGGCAAATATTACTTCTTCCAAGGCAGCTCGATTGCATTCTGTTTTCATTTCATTAGAAAGTCATAATGAATTTACATTCAAAAGTTTTGGTTGGAGGGTATGCGAAGACGGACCGGCAGAAGGGGCAGAAGGGGTGCAATGGCGCAAGCGTTGCTGATTGAATTGACTTAATTTGCTGTATGTGGCCAGAGAGTGTGCTCAGTGCTCAGTTGCTTTATGTGTTGCCTTTGCAGGGCTTTAGGGCGAACTTAAGCTCAAAATAGAATACGTAATTCTGCCCCATCGAAAAAGTAGAATCAAAAGATTTCAACGGATCTCCTTCGCATTGCAGCGCTAGCGGGATTTCAGCATTTATTTTGATATGCTGGGAAAGAGCTCGACACTCCAGTAAAATGTCTTTAATTTAAAATGCGCTCAAATGCCCTGATAAGTGTGTAACAGCGCCTGCAGCGAGTTCAGCGGCTGGCTAGTAGAGAGGGCCATAAAAACACGTGGCGTATGAGCGACCAACAAATATTGTACAAACTTTAATTCAATGCTACTCAAACTTGTGTACGTCTGCATCCTGCATCTGCTTCTCTATATCTTTGAATCCAAAAAAACGCTATCTCTTTTAGCAAATCCAATTACATGCAGGTAATTTTAAATCTATTTGATTGCAGCAATTCGGCCGCTTCGTTACATAGTAATTCGTCTGCCTTTTGCTTGTTCCTCCTCCTGGGAATTGTGTGGAGAGCACATTGAATTTGTTGTACAATTTAAAATAGCGAAAGTAGTGAAACTCGGTCAGACATGGCCCGCCCAGCACTTAATGGTTGGCAATTTTAAAGGGATTTACTTTTAATAACTGCGCGTAATATTGAAATTGTTGTAGAGCGTGCTCTGGCGTTTTCTGGCGTGGCATGAGCTTGTGCAAATATGGTTTAGGGATTAGCTGTAAGGAAGAAAATTAAAATTACAATTGGGGAGTTCACAGTTCCGTGCTATCTAGTGTGCTTTCCTTGCCGCCTGCTAAATTAAACCCTCTTTGCCATCTGGCAACGTTTTTTGTTGTTGCTTTGCACGAAAACAAGAAATACCACCAACTGAAAAAATTGACATGCGTTGGATCGTGTTTTTCTTTCGTCATAAGCTGGCATTTCTCATCAGCTGTTTTATTCGCGAAAATGGAAACAGATTTTGAGCAAATTTTATTGAATTCTCAGAGAATAATCACACACTACTTCCATTTTGATGGAATACCTATTGCTTTTTGCGAGAGTAATAAATCCTTAATAATCGCTTTAGCAAACACTTGTAATGCGATTGTGGCAAATTAAGAATGGTCTACGAAACGGGGGCGCTCAGAGTTTTATTTTACTATCGTGCTGAAGTTAAATGAAATATAAATAAATTATAATTTAGAAATTCAACATCGGCATTTGTGAAATGGTCATCACACTGTCATGTAATATATAGCTGCGCAAATTCATGCAGATATGTGTATATAAAAAGCTTTAAATTATTTCGATAGCAAATGCATTTGATAAGGCTGTAGTCAATGATGTAGCCATACACTTCTTTCGGGAAGCTAAGTTGGACAAAAGTGTTTGAGTTAGTTCTCAATTACAAAATAATTTAAACAGATTACCTCTGAAAAAGTCAGTTACGAAGTGAAATAAGGTGCGTTCGTGTATCGAAAATAAAATATATTATATACATATATAAACGAAAGTTAGACTGCATTTAAAACGAAAATCCGCTCCCAGCGCAAACGAAATTGCAAATAAGCAGGAATATAAAATAAGCAGTAGTGCCAATCGGCCAATCGCATTCTAAAGCGCTGGTGTGGGACTTGAACGCCGAACTTGAATTCGCCTGGAAAACGATGTGTGATGGTTTTTCTTTTTTATATACGAATAGCAGAAACAAAATATACGATATGGGCGGCTACCCTGTAATGTTTCTTTTTGGCATGTTCTGCGCTTGGTTTTTGGGACAACCAATCAAATTTTGCTTTTGGTTTTTGGGACAAGTAGCAACCAAAACAATGCGACAGCTGACTGATAAGAGCGTTGTAAGATCACAATAGACGATGGTCAGATGGCTGATTGCAGCAATTATCATATTAAACGCATTTTAGTGGGCGTAGGGAAAAAAAGGTAAAAGTAGGGATTTTTTTGGGCGCTGCAGGGATTTTTCAAAAAATTTTTAACAACACTAATTAAGGTTATTTCTAGAGCTGCAAAACTATCGATAGTCGGACTACTCGATAGTCGGACTACTCGATAGTTTCGATAGTTTTCCAGATAACTATCGATACTATCGCATCAAAAAACTTCTTTAAAAATGATTAAAAGTTCAGATATAAACTTGTCCAACATTTTATTAATGTTACTATTTATAACAAACAAAAATTTTTACATACAAATGCATTATTACTATTATTATTACATAGTAACTTATAATTAAAATTATAAGCTACATAAATAAACAGATATAGCAGCAATGGCCTTCGGCTGATTGTACATACATATGTAAATACATTAAAGGAACATTGTATTACGAGATCAATCCATCATCCGTTTGTTTTTTCAAGAAAAAGAAGCATGTTAATGACCGCCTATCAGAAACAATTAATTCAGCCTTGCTAAACATTCGCTAAGATTCTGTTGAAGTTGCTGGTATACAAAAATATAGCTTTGCATAATCCACTATCTCCTTCCAATCATTTGCGTTGCTCTGAAATGTATGAGTACATATGTTAATTTAAAGTAAAGTTGCGTTCAAAAAGCCATCTCTCGATACTATCGATAGTAATGAAAACCATCGATAGTGAAGTGAAAATGAAAACTATCGATAGTGCCATCGATAGTTTTTCAGCTCTAGTTATTTCCAAAAAACAGCAGATCACGAAATTCTGTTTAGATTTGTTCAATAAACAAACAAAAAACATTTTAAAGAACGGTAAAATTTAATTTTGAAACGTGGAAGCCAAATTAAATGAGTAGAAATTTCCACGAAGTTTCAGATACGTCGCATATAAAATGTGTCATCGGCGGCACAACAAAGTCGTTCTGCTATTGTTTATGTGCGTCGTGAGTGCCAGCTATATAAATGGAGCAGCTGACAACGTCAGCCATTCTACCAAGAAGGAGCTGAAAATGAATGCAGTTACCGAGTTGCCAGAGGCCGCAGGAAAAGTCCCAAAATCGGAGGATGGAGCTGCTGAGGAGCCTGTTGTTGTAATTAGCGAAAGAACGCTACAAGAGATGCAACAACAAAAGGCAGAGACAGCAGCAAATGTGAAGCAACCATCGAATGCCAATGATGGTCGCACTGATGACACAGACATCTCCGAATCATACGAGACGGTATTTTATTTGCTCTTGGCCTTGAGCATCGCAGGCATAGCAATCTTAATGTTAAAAATATACAGGCAAGCTTCTCAACGCCCTGTGCTTTGCGCAAAACAATCAATTATATATTTCGTTAATATTGCAGAATGCGTCTCACGCGCGCCGAACGAAAATATGGCGTTCAGGGTGATCGTACTACTCAGGAACTTACGCCGCTGCCAATTTCCATCGAGGACGGCAACAGCGATGATGAGGATCAAACGCTCTTCGAAATCAATCGCCAACAAATACGAATATTATGAAACAGTTTTAGGTAGAGTTCTACGTTCCTTAACCCCTCATATGCTCTCTTTTCTATCGCCTTATCTCATTTAAAATAGTCTACTTTAATTTAACCAGAATTAATTATTTTTTCTGTATGCTCCCACTTGCCTTTTCGAGTACGTTTCGTACACTAGTAAGTCAGCCTCATTGTAGCGACAAGTAATATTTTCATAGCATTTTTGTAGTAAGAGAAATATGAAAGGACATTTCCACTACTGATGAACTTTGTTGGGTTTTTCGAATACTACCTTATTTTTATATTCACATATTATATGTCACAAACAAAACAAAACGTAGGCATTGATTTTTGTTTTGTTGCAATATCGTAACAAATTTTGTGATACTAATGAATGAGAGAGACTTTATAGAGATTATTTAACCTACCGTTGAGCTGTGTATACTGTGCATCTGAAACGCCTTTCCAGTACTTGAAGCTCTTTGACAGCTAAGGGAAGCGATATCGATTTTCGGACTAAGCTAATATATAAATACATATGTGTATGTATATATACTTGTATATAAAATTTATGTTACGTTTAATGAAATTGAATAAAATCTACCTATGTTAAAGCCAAACCACTGAATACAAGTGGAGTTAAATATATTTTAAAACTGAAATCTGCTCTTTCAAATACATATGTAGTATATTTCGAAATTCCAACAATCTTGAACACTTTTTTATGCAAAGTTAAATGGTTAAGTTATTGATGGGAAGAAAAAACACTTTCAACTAAATTTATATTTGAGTTGTCTGGCAACATGGTCCGTGAAACCAGCTTAGAATCTATTACATTTGCTCTAAAAGAAAACAGCATGATAGCTGTTAAATGAGAAGTTGCATTTGTAAGAAGAGCCAAACATATGTGCAAGCTGAACAAAAGAAAATATAAACCGAACAAGGCTTGCCACCCTCAAATTGATATGTTATACATGGGAATTTTGCAGTCATTTGGCTTTTATTCAATTATACCTTCATATCTACGTATTATATATTGAATAATATATAATTTTGTTTGCTAAATTAAAATTTCAATAGTTAAATTGATAAGCTATTTGATTTCATCCCAAAGCGGAAACGATACCTGAACAGGTAATGAAATCTCAGCGCATTGAAACAGTGAACAGTGGCATCTTGAAATGAGTTTTCACTTTTTCGTTGCTGCTCGCTGTCTGTCGTCGTGATTTAGAGGAAAATTTAATAATTTCATTGTAATTTTTTTGTATTTTGAACATTGTGTCGAGAAAAACATCCCCAACAAAATTTACAGCTCAAAACTAGTGTGCAAAAGGTAAAATGATTTTTTGTTAAGTGCGGATAATTATAACGAGCTGAAAAGTGAAAATTTTAAGTAGTGTTTGTGATGAAATTTTTAAATTTGCCAGCGAGCATAAAATATCTTTGTCGAATCTCAAATATACACTAACTAAATACATAACTCATCATACATTCTTACGAAATTCCCCGGATGAGCAAAAATTTACAATAGGTGTAAGTGCAGTTATTTTTCCCTGAGCTCAGGAGTAGTGATAAAAAACAACGAACGTGTGGTTCGTTCAAAATGGGCAGTCGTCAATACAGCAACGACAAAAACGAGCTATATGTAGAAACGCATTGCGTAGACGCGTAGACAAAGGCAGTTGCTATGTTTACATTTATTTGATCGTATAAGCTGAAATATTTTATATACTTTTTCAATCAAACTTTCTTTCAGTTTATTTCTGCAATTTGCCGTCGTATACGCATTTTGATAAGAAAAATAATTCCCACAAACATTAAAAAACTAAAAGCCTTCAAAAGACAAGCGAACGACAAACCAGCAGCATCTTCAAGGCCAACGCTAGGTCATAACGACACGGCACGCGGCACGCCTCCCAAAGTAAAATGCAACGCCAAAGTTCCTACGGAACATCATCCATACCTAAACACACCAACCTGGAGGAAATATGGACGGATCTCGAACAGGGCATCATACAGGTATTCCAGCAAAAGATATCGCTGACGGTGCCCCGATACATGCAACTCTACACATATGTTTACAACTACTGCACCAGTGTTAATGCGGCGCAGAATAATCGCACTAGCAGCAAATTGGGAGGCGCACAGCTAGTTGGTAGGAAGCTATATGATCGCCTCAAGGAATTCCTCAAGAACTACCTCAATAGACTATTGGACGATTTTAACTCGATACAGGGTGAAGAGGTGCTACTGTCGCATTACACCAAACAGTGGGAGAACTATCAATTTTCCAGCACTGTACTTGATGGCATTTGCAGCTATCTAAATCGGCATTGGGTTAAGCGTGAGTTCGAGGAAGGGCAGAAGAGCATTTACCAGATATACCGGCTCGCTTTGGTGACATGGAAGGAACATCTGTTCAAAACACTCAACGAGCCGGTCACCAATGCTGTTCTCAAATCCATTGAGGAAGAACGTAATGGCAATACGATTAATCGTCCTTTGGTGCGCAGCGTCATCAATTGCTATGTAGAGCTTGGCTTTAACGAGGAGGAAACCGATCCGAAGGAAAATGTCCTAGCCGTCTATAAAGAGAATTTTGAGAAGAAATTCATCGCTGAGACGGGTGCTTATTATGAGCATGAATCAGAGGCCTTCCTCAACAATAACACTGTCACTGAGTACATGAAACATGTGGAGCAGCGCCTGGATGAGGAGCGCAAGCGTGTGAAGAGTGCAGATTTGGATTGTGTGCTCACCGCATATTTGCACGAGAGCACAAGTAGCGCGCTTTTGGAGACTTGTGAAAAGGTTGGTGTCATTCTTACTCTGGTTTTAATTAATTATATTTAACACTGGCATGCGGGAAGTCTAGTGTACATTCGCCAAGCATACCTCTGAAATTATATTCTGTTTCACGCGCACAGGTACTCATCGAAAAGCACCTGGACATCTATCGTACCGAATTCCAAAATCTGCTTAACGCTGACAAGAATACCGATTTGAAGCGTATGTATTCGCTGGTGCATCGCACACCAAAAAATCTCACCGAACTGAGGGCCATTCTGGAAGAGCATATTTTGCAGCAGGGCACACAGGCCATCAAGAAGTGCGGCAACACTGAAGCATCCAATGATCCCAAGGTGTACGTACAAACCATACTGGAGGTGCACAAGAAGTACCACGCGCTCGTGCTGACTGCGTTCAACAATGACAACGGCTTTGTAGCCGCACTGGACAAGGCCTGTGGCAAATTTATCAACTCTAATGTGGTGACGCAGGCAAACAGTGCGAACAGTGCCAGCAAATCGCCTGAACTGCTTGCCAAATACTGCGATCTACTCTTGAAAAAGTCGTCAAAAAATCCCGAGGAAAAGGAGCTGGAAGACAATTTAAATCAAGTGATGGTGGTTTTCAAGTATATCGAGGACAAAGACGTGTTCCAGAAATTCTATTCGAAAATGCTTGCCAAACGTCTGATTAATCACACATCTGCCTCAGACGATGCGGAAGCTATCATGATTTCCAAACTAAAACAGACGTGTGGCTATGAATATACAATAAAGTTGCAGCGCATGTTCCAGGACATTGGACTCTCCAAGGATTTGAATAACTGCTTTAGGCGTCATCTGGAGTCGTCCAACATACAGCAGGAAATCGACTTCAGCATTGAGGTGCTCTCATCCGGCTCCTGGCCATTCACTCAAAGTAGCAACTTCCTACTGCCGTCCGAGCTAGAGCGTTCCGTACAACATTTCAATACTTTTTACCACAACCGCCACTCGGGCCGCAAGCTCAACTGGCTGTATCAGTTGAGCAAGGGCGAGCTGGTCACGAACTGCTTCCGCAACAAGTACACCCTACAAGCGAGCACCTTTCAGATGGCTGTGCTGCTGCAATTTAATGACCAGACCAAGTTCACGCTGCAGCAATTGCTCGAGAACACGCAAATACAACAAGAGAATCTCGTACAGGTAAATTCTCATAATATGTATTAAGCTAAACTCATTCGCAAATCCAAACAACACACACGCTTGCTTTTACAGGTTCTCCAAATTCTGCTTAAGGCAAAATTGCTCACCTGCACTGATGATGAAAACTCACTCAATCCCAATTCTGTGATGGAGCTCTTCCTGAACTACAAGAACAAGAAACTCCGCATAAATATAAATCAACCGCTAAAGACTGAGCTCAAAGTAGAACAGGAAGCCGTGCACAAGCACATCGAGGAGGATCGCAAGATACTCATTCAGGCCGCCATTGTTCGTATCATGAAGATGCGCAAGAAGCTCAATCACACGCAACTGATCACAGAGGTACTAAATCAATTGTCATCGCGGTTCAAGCCCAAAGTGCCGGTGATCAAGAAGTGCATAGATATACTAATCGAAAAGGAATACTTGGAGCGCATGGAAGGCCAGAAGGATACCTACAGTTACTTGGCTTAAATGCGATTATCAGGCGCGGGGCTTCAACCGCCCACCTGCTTCTCTCTATCAGCAGCATCTCAACGTATCGGCATGTCCAATGCGAGTGTGCAATTTTTGTAACTAGAATTTTTTTGTATTTTGTGTTTCCTCATTATTTTTATCTGTGAATCGAGAACAAAAAACTTTTGTAATTTTCACTTTTGCGGGAGGGAGGAAATATCGCCACTCAACAAACACACGACCATTTATAAATGTTTTCAAGCAAATGAAACGCCCAACACAACAGGCGGCTGACCCATGCAAACATACACCCATTCACACACATGCACATTTACTTACAAATACTTGCGCTCAGTGTTTATTTGTATTAATAAACATTTTTAATGCTATGGTTAATAATATAACTAAATGATAAATGAAGATGAAAAAACAAAACAAAAATCATTGATATTTTCAGTTCATCATTTCTATTTTTTAGTTTATATTACTCTTGCTGCTTCATGCAGTGCCATTAAATATGGAAATGAACTTTAAACAAATTTTATTTTTATCAATTGCCAATAATGTGTTATTTCGTTTATTTTTTTCCCGAAGCTATAAATAAAAATGAACTTTTTGGACGAAATAAAATTTTTGTGTTCTGCATTTGTGTTTGCTTTTGTTTTTCTCCGTTAATTCGTTCGCAATGTTCGCTGACGCATAGATTGAGCAGCTACTTCTAATGTTTATCAAGTGACCAAATTGTAAATTTTCACATTTCTGTTTATTGTGTTTGTAGGATCCAACTCTTTAAGATGCTAAATGAATTGAAAAAATAAATACATATTAATAAAACTTGAGCAGTGTACATGCAATTTTTAGTATCACTCGATTCAGCAGAATTATTATTATCACATTGGGTCAGTGGATAAATGTTCAGGGTTTGTTTGATGCAAGAAGTCTCTGGTTTAATACAGACTTATACCACCTAAGACAGATAGATCATTTCTGGCGTGGCGCCATTTCTCGTAAAGAATTAATGCCAGTCCAGAAACATTCATATTTTTTAGGCTTTTTAATGAAGGTCTTGTGCTGTATTTCATGTATTTCAGTACTCTGTGGACGTGAAATAGGATTATGTAAGTATGTAAGTGATCCTGAAACCTCCAAAAGAGGCGACTGTGGATACGGCCACGCTCTTGTCTGTTGCTCTATCAAAACAACTTTGTTACCAGGTTTATAAAACGACTATTTCAATATTGCAATTTTTCATTAAAAACTATCTTCGACCCCGACAAATGACAAATGTTCCGATGGTAAACAACAAATATCACTCTTTTACCCTATATACAAGCCAATTGTAATTTAATATAATGCGTATTATGATTTCATGCAATGAATACACGTATGTTGAAATCTAAATATGTACTATACACATTTTTTAAATGAATATGAATTTTTCCATAAAGTATTTGTTTGAGTAAATATGTAAATATGAGATCGTAGCTGATAAAAATATTATAAACGAGCTTAATTAATAAACTTAGAAAGACTAAATTGAAATAACATGAAGTATTGTAAAGGAAATTGATTTTGCAGCATGAGGTATTTGTAAGAGCACTGGCAAATAAAATAGTATTGGTATGAATCGAATTGGCTTGTAACTACTCCTCGTCGTCCAGTGTGATTGTTTTCGTTTGGAAGCGCATGCGTTTTGTATTTTTGATAATGCCATTGGTGAGCAGGTTTTTCCCTTCCTTTGCGCAGGGTAAATTTTTCCACAAACGCTTGAGCCGCACCACGGCTACGGCATTAAAGTCGCAGTGCTTTGCCGTTGGACTATCTATTTTAGTAAGCATGATTCGTGGCACTTTGTTAAAGTTCGAACAGCTAGCCTCTTCGGGCATGGTGAATGCAGAGCAACCACGTTTTTGCAGCGTCGTCACTTTACATTTAGTGGCACAATTTTGCGATTGGGCGGACTCTGCTGTTTCAGAAATTTTTCTGTAAATGCATATTTAGTTATTTCATGTAAATAATCAGCATATGTATACACAAAATATTCACCTCTTTGGATAGTGATATTTATTAATGGTTGGCGCGGGAGCAGCACAAATTTTGCCTGGCTCCTCGGGATGACAACCATAGTCGATTCCATTCAGCCAGTTTTCATATTTTTCCGGCTGAAAGCGTTTCACAAATGTCTCCATCGAAATTTTAACCATGTCCTTGCGGCAGTAGCAAATACTCGCACGTTTACCGTACTCAATCCAACGACGAGTGGCGAAATTTGTGGACTCGGCGCCGTTGAAGCCATGATTAAAGCCGGCGTGATATCCGAAGGGAAAGGTTATCATTATCTCGCCTGCCTCCTGAGTGATTCGATTAAAGGGTATTTTGTTCTGTCGCAGCACTTGTGGACTCATCAAGGTCATTTTGTGCCGCAGATGTGCATTACAATTCTGATAGTTCTCGTAGAAAATGCGATTTGCCAATTTTTCTAAGCGTTTGCCATATGCAGGGGGAACAGCATACCATGTCTTCGGTGCACCAAAGTGCAAATAATTTATTGAATACAGATCCATGTCTTCGGTGTGCCAAGCGAAAGAGCTCTTCCACATGCCAAAGTAGAGATAAGCTGTGTTCACGCCATCTATCTCGATGCCGTAGTCTTTTTCCACATAATCAAGTATGGTTTTCAGGTGATCAATGTTCCACACATCCAACTCAGGATCGCTGAGTGTGCCCTTCACATCGGCCGCGTACATTGGAGCGATATAGGTTACATTTTTCCAATACTTCCGCTCCAAGTCCTCGTAGTCGAAATGCCGTGGTGTCTGGTAACGCTCCGACTCAGCCAGCTCCTTGAATTGTCGCAGCGTCATCGACCGTTTTTGAATGTTGATTTGTTGGTATTCGCCTTGTTTGCCTGTTTACAATGAAATCACTAACACTACTTCTCCAACTGCCACTGCCACCTTCTACCACACTCACCTGAGACCACCTGACAAATTGGGGCCGGTATGGTCATGTTGATTTCATCTATGCAGTAGCCGGACTTTCGTGCTATCCATTCGGGCGGTGGTATCACTTTGGCCAAACCGGCAGAATGTGCGCTTCGAGATTCAATGTAATTTATGTACTGTGAAAAGTTTTTGAACTCTTCGAACGTGGGCCGGAAAGTCATGATGCGTGGTATATTTCGATCGTCGTCTTTCTTACCAGAGTTGGTAGACATTTTCTGAATGTAGTTCTTCACGTTACGGAAAAATTTTATAATGTTTCCCTGATGTTTTGCAGCTGCTTTCAGACAGAACTACCCTTGCCACCTTGAAGTAACGCTCGTTAGAAAATTTTGGGATTTCTTATTAAATGTGTGGGAAATTTCAATAAAAGCGTGTCTCATTGAAATAAATATTACTCTAAATCGAGGAACGTATTCAACATTGAGTGATGCCTGCATTTTTTTACTATTTATAGCAAAGAACATGAATGAATAAAGAAGGAGCAGTTCCCGAATCGGCGTGCGGCAATGGTACTTTCTGTTATTGCGAGATATTTCATATTTCGTTGTTTACATTTCACTCTCAGTGTCATACAGTTAAGAGCTAAAACTTCCATCTCCCGAATACTTGAATCTCAATTTTACAATAAATTGCTTACCAATAAAAAGATCATAATAAGGTTTTATAAAAATGCCATTATCAACATTTTTGGAAAAATGAATTTCATGGCGCGCAGTGATTCCATAAAGTTCGCAACTAACTTCAGGAAGCGAAAGCTTTGCTTCTGTGTGCTAAGTTCTCCGTCCGTACAAAATATCGACAACAAAAATTCGTTGTTGTTGTTTTACGGCTTAAGGAAGGCGCGCAACATTAACTTCGCTAGCCTTACGCTACCACATTTCATTGCAGCCTGATTTCTTGTCTTTTCCACAAACACGGCAGACGAGCTGAGAAACCAAGGGGTAGCGCGTTTATCCCAATCTCATGGCATTGCCGCACGCCAATTCATGAAATGGAGCTTCTTAATGCATTCATTTATTTATTTATTTACAATAGTTTATAAATGAATTTATAAAATATTCACAAGAGGTGCTGGGCTGGAGCCATTTGCACCGTTAATGCATTCATTTATTTATTTATTTATTTACAATACTTTATAAATGAATTTATAAAATGTTAATGCATTCATGTTTTTTGGTAATATGTAGTGTGATTTATCTATGCGTTATTCATCTGTATTAAATTGTTCACGTGAAATGGTAAATTTTAATTAAATTGGAACATAGTCAACTGTGTATTTAACTGTCTGTTTGCCGATTCTTAAGATTAAAATGTTCAGATAAAAAGATGTTATTTTTAAGACAATAAAGATTACTTGCATTGTTCTTTCATTCCGATAACTAGCTAAAACTTTTAGTTCAAGTGGGAGCATATAGCGGCGTATATTCACAACGCATACACGAGTAAGTGAGTCGCTTTTATTAGTCATGTAAATAGGAAGAGCAAGTTGAGTGATATACAGACATGGAAGATAAGCGAATAACTACAGAAGTTGGGAGACTTCCAAATCAGGTGCAACAGCTAAACTTACGAAAACATACCGAGAAGGCATCTTGAGGGGAAAGTTATCAGGCAAATATTTAAGTATTAAGAAAAATATCAAAATTACTTCTGACTTAAGTCGCAATTACTCAGCTACAACTTACAATATTTTCCCGGCGTAGTCAATATAAATAATAAGCATCAAGCGCACATGCACACAAAGGCATGTGAAAAGCAAAACTCAAACGGAGCAGCGACTGTGAGAGATACAATACTTGGCATGCGATTATTGCGTAGCACCCACTGGCCACCCGCCCTAGATGTGTTGCTGCTCTCATCGCTCCAATCAGCCATATCACCTGCTCCGTATCATATGAAGTTGTCACAGCAACCAATGCTGATAAGCTACACCGCTTCTAGCCACACTCCACCAACTCTTGAAGGTGGCTGACTTCTCGCGCGCGTTAATTCTAGACACTTGTGAAGCTAATTGTGAGCTAAGTGCTGCAGCCCAATCTAAGGAACACACAATGCCAACAATAAAGCACTATTTTGCTTATAAGTACAACAAGTTCTAAAGCGAAAAAGTTTAGTTGGCGCTCGTTGCTGGCTCAGAACAAACGTTAGACGCGCGCAAATTACCGTTAAGTACATATTTCGATTTAATGAGCTAGAAATTAGATGAAGCTCAAGCAAGACAAAAATACTACATATATGATCTTACATAAAGCAAGCAAACGTCATATTGCCATAAAATGGATATCGAACTAAAGAGATCTTTGGATTCACACGCGCGTATTTCAGGGCCCGACAAACGTAAGTGGCACAGAACAGCGATAGGCGCAAGTTGAATTGGATTAAAAACGATATACGTGCACCGGACAAACAAAAAATTATTCCTTGATTCTAGGAATGCACTCACAGAACTCGCCAAGCGTGAATACCACACATAAGGCTTATAAAATATCGAATTTGAATTTGTGCTTCCTGATTGCTCAATATATGTACTTAGTACACACATATAAAGTGAAGTGTATGTATGTATTTCGATCGTGCTTAGATATTCGATCGATTGACCATTCAGCAATCTTACACCGACGACTCTTTAAACGGTTCAAGTGCGAGTTTGTGAAAAAAATGTCGAGCAACTGATAAGTTCTTTTTAAAAATACACTCGATTGATCACTTGAAAAGGCATACAAAATTGATTCAAAAACATGCCTAGCTTGCAATAGGCGTGTGGAAAAGCCGATGCTTCGCACAAATGTGATAATACAGATTCCTAATATAGTGATAAATACTAAACTGAATATGATAAAGTCAATATGTACGCGTACAGTTCTCGTAAATTATAAAGGAATATAAAAGTGGTGGCTATATAGCTATGATATGTTCGTTAATTTGGCCATAATTAAATAATTAAAATCAAGTGCCAGTCCACAACCACAACCTTACTCACGCCAAAGTCTATAATCTACAGTTTATGGCTTATACAATTTCCGATATGCAATTTTTTTTGGTAATAGCGCCCATTGCTTTTTGTTGTTGTTCATTTGTTCATCAAAAATTATCAGTATCTGCAAGTAACTAATAGATTATTAACGTTTGGTGTTAGGAAAGTTTGATATTAACTGATTTCTAACACATGCAAAATGCCTGCCAGTCTTCACGTTAAAAACTTTGTCAATCAAATGAAAGCAGTCAGTCATAAAGCAACTATACAGATTCTTTAATCAGTTCATGTGTGGGGAAATTCCGGTTTTTTGAAGATCCTTAGCCTCGAGACGTAACTCCACATGAGGAAATCTCCACATGACACTCGTACAAGACTTTCATCATCGTCGTTTTACGAAATGATAAAGACAAAGCACTTGTATGTAAAAGAGATTATCACTATCTTCGAGCTGCGTATATAACCAATGCAAATCGAAAATAAAAACTAAACAATCCGTCACGAGCAGTGCCGAGGCAACCTTGAATATGCACAATATATAATAATAATCGATTCCAGTTTGTTGTCACACGCCCCGCAGGAATATGGTGTATTTTATGAGCGACGAAAAAACACCAATTACATGCACCAGAAAAGAGTTGCAGCAGTCTTCCGCCAATTAAAGGTTAAAAGTATTAAAGTGTCTTAATTCCCTGGGATCTTCTTCCTTCTCGTTGCAGCTAATGTGCTTGGTGTGCGCCATGTGCAGGCGTTGCTCATGTTCTTCGGCTTGGTGTTCGGCTATTTCTTGCGTGTGAATATATCCGCCGCTATAGTGCCGATGACGCAAGCAACCGCGGAATCACCGTACTACGATTGGGACTCCTCCACCAAATCGCTTATATTGAGCAGTTTCTTCTGGGGTTATGTGGCGGCACAGCTGCCAGCCGGTTTGCTGGCGAAGAAGTATGGTGCCAAATTAGTGCTTGGCTTGTCCACAATAGCAGCCTCTGTTGTTACGGTGTTCCACCCGCTGGCAGCGGAGAAGGGTGGTTGGCAACTGCTGTGCGCACTGCGTGTGTTCATCGGGTTGACGCAGGGCGTGCTCTACCCTTGCGTGCACACGTTGCTGGCCAAATGGGCACCGCGCACCGAACGCAGTTTCCTCTCTACCACTGTCTACTCCGGCGCACAGTTGGGCACTGTTATTATACTGGCCACTAGTGGTGAGATATTCGATTCGAAAATGGGCTGGCCGGGCATATACTACATATCGGGTGCTTTAGCGCTGGTGTGGTCGTTGGTGTTTTTGTACTTTGGCGCTGACACGCCAGAAAAGTCTAAGAGCATTTCTCGATCCGAGCAAGAGTACATTGAAAGTCTTACGGGAAGTGGAGCCGACAGTGAGGTGGGTACAGTTCATTGCAGTGAGTGTAAACTAAAGTGGAGTGGAGGCTATCTACATCATCGACTCTTCAAAAGAGCACTTTAAAATTTCACATTATGTTTACCCCAACCAACCGTTCACATGGGAAACAAATTTTACCTCAAGTTAAATGATTTTCCTTAAACCATTATTAAGTATCTTTTTTAACAAATCCATGTGGCTGATAGCTTCAATTTGCCATCTAAGTCGCTCCACTCTAGTAAACACCTTAATATCGTAATTTCGTATGTCAATTTGTTAATTTTGTTTTGCAGAATATGCCCATTCCTTGGAAATCTTTCTTCACATCGATGCCCTTCTATGGTCTCATTGCCGCACATTGTGGCTTCACGTGGGGCTTCTACACACTGCTCACCGAAATGCCGACCTACATGAGCAGTGTGCTGCATCTGAACGTCAAATCGAACGCACTGCTCTCGGCTCTGCCCTACTTTGCTATGTGGATTCTGTGCTTGGTGGTCAGTCCAATATCCGATTTGCTGATCAATCGGGATATAATCGGTGTCACTGCGGCACGAAAGCTCTTCAACACCATAGGTCAATGGGTGCCAATGGCTTGCCTCATCGGATTGGGTTACATGACGGAGGACGACAAGACTTTAGCCATTACTTTGCTGACTATAGGTGTAGGCTTCAACGCGGCCTCGTTCTGTGGCTACCTCGTGAATCACATGGATCTGTCACCGAACTTCGCCGGTCCTATGATGGGCATTACGAATGGTTTATCCAACTTGCTGTCGATATTTGCACCTCTGCTAGTTGGAGCTATTGTCATAAATGAGGTTTCCACACTGAAGACGAGAGATTATAGCGACACATTAACATTTTTCCTAATTCCCAACAGGAGGACCCCAACGAATGGCGTCTTGTCTTCTTTATCACAGCCGGCGTTTATTTGCTCTGCAACGCGATCTTTCTTGTTTTTGGCAAAGCCACCGTTCAACCGTGGAATGAGAAACCACTTGCTTCCTGTTCGAGCTCAATATCCAGCATTCAGAATATACCAGCAGCTCCTTAGATATACATATACTGTAGCAATAGAGTGTCTGATTCGTGTGAATTCTAGTCTAAGATTTTTTAACTAAATCTTAAGTTGTAAATGTAAGCCCATTCAGTATAAATACATTCCCAAGAGATTTACAAATTATTAAAAAAAATCTATTCTATATTTATATTATATATGTTGAGAATCTTTTTGGAACTCTTATCTGGCACTTTTAAAGCAACTCCACACGTGGTTATATCTTTGGAACCATACATAACAAATAAATAAAACTCGGTAGGAACTTACGGAATTTACTACATATCCGTATCCTTCGACTGAGAAAACGGGACTGACATTGGGCACGGGGCGCGTGGCATAGCCCATGCCTCCGAATTTATAATATCGAATAGCTTTGAAACTAAAAGTAGCAGTTGCTTGTGTTTGTTGTTAATCAACGTTCGTGGGCCAGCATCATTCCAAAATTTTAGAGCAATTGTTGGAAAATTGTGTGCCCCGTATCGTGAAGAATATCAACGATTGCATTTACTTGAAGACGACACACATTGGGATGTTACACTTTCTGATGAACTAAACGCGTGTTTGAAATCTTCTTATTTGTGGAGACATGTAAAAACATTTAGGCTCACTACAAACGTGCGTATTGAATTGCAAAACGATCCATCAGCAGATAAGTTTTTAAAACAATTCTTAGACATCGGAAATTGCATCGGTTTATTTGACCAGCACACTATCTTAAGTGTCACTGCGAAATTCCATTCAAAATTTATCAAAAGCACGTTAGCGCAGCAGCCTTGTTTCTATTTAATTACTAAAGATTTTTACCAACAATGCATCGAGAGGCGACGGAGAGGAGAGTAACGTTATGGTCAGATAGAGTGTGACGTCTTTTATAAAGATTTGGGTTGCTTTTCTAGTAATGAATAAATTTAATTAACTTTGTTTATTTTGAAAATGTCAAGCCAGAAAGTAGTTGCACCCCGCCATGAGACCATATGACCATAATTTCTACTAAGTAGAATCTTATTCCTAACATATAATTAATCTTGCTAAAGCTTTTTATGTTACACAAATTCAGATAAAATTGTTTAAGGAATTATAAATTTGTTTTTTTATCACACCTTGTGCACAAACCATCGGAGGCACAGAGACCAAAGCCATTTGTAGGTATTTATACTTGTAGCTGGTTATTTCAAGAGGGGTTTTATGCAAACGCTAGTACATTATTAAATCAGTCAGTTGCTCCGTCTTATCAACTGCATTCATGTGCATTTGATTTTACTTTAAGCTCGCACACCCGATTCAAAAGAGCAACTGATATTACACCTGCGATGGCGATCGTAAAAATTTGCAATGCAAATAAATATGTACCTTCATTAAATAAATAAAGAAATGTACCTTCATGTCAATAAATATCTGAAAGTGTATAATATGTCAATCAGTTTTAAATAAATAATGGGGAGTACAACTCTAGGAAGTATTTGAAGTCGATTTCATTCATTACATTTGGTTGGAATGATTGCGGCACTTTTTACAGAAATTATTTTAAAAATACTTTGCAATATTAATAGTATATTAGAAAACCACAAATTTACTTATCTTTACTATCAGGTTACTTAATTTTACTTTGTAAAACGCGCTGTTCCTGTAATTTCTGATTGATGCGACGCGGCACGTTGTGTGTGCGAAAAACTGTCCATATTGAGACAATCCAACTGACTATGATTGTGGCATAGAGTATGGGTGGGAAAGCCTTCTCATTGCCAACAGGAATTTTAGCACGGAGCGGAGAATTGAGTTGATAATTGGCAATAATCAATTTCCAGTTGCAGGCAGCAGACAAAGGAGGAGAACCATCATCGCTGGAGTAAAGTGTCAAACTATTACCATGTTCATGTAAGCAATATGTTACACTTGGTATTGCAGGCAATTCGTTGTAGATCAAATCATTGTCCTTGCTAGGGCAATTCACGTACATTGTGGGTGTGGCAATGTCGACTATAGCAAAAGTACTGAAAATACAACAAATTGTTATAAATACACATCAAGACCGAGCGAATTGTGATTAACTGGCTACACCTTGTTTCACGGGGTGCATGATAACGAAAGTGTATGGGCAACTTGATGCTGTCCTTTATCTTTGGAGTACCCCTAAGCAGCACCGTGAAGGCAGTTGCCTTTTCCGTTGGTACTTCAATATCCACAAATTTAGGGTAAATGGCATTCAACTACAGAGAAGAAGGGGATTCAGTTAAACAAGCGCATGCATATTCAGGGAGTGGCGAGTAGGTTGCCTTTCTTAATCGCTGGAGATCATCCAATTCTGACACACTGACATACACAGCCGCCGGCAATGGCTGTGCCAGAATGTATTCGCACTCCATGTCCGCCAGCGGATAGTCGAATTGCACCGTGTAGACTAAATCACTGAAAAAGGTAAAAGAAATGCATATTTTCATTTTTTTCACGCAACTTGTAATTACGTACCGATGGAAGCCGGTTTCACTCATTTCTATGCTCACCATAGGTGAGCAGTGATGTGGCACCGGCATTACAAGCACAAAAATGCAAATCAAATGTGTGTGCATAGCAAATGTGGTAACAAGGGATTTAAATAATATTCTGCAATTCTCTTGGAAAAATTAGTACTAACAATGGAGATTTGAAAGTGGCCACTCTCGACTGCCGTCACTTTTGCAATATTTTTCTTCTTCTATTATTCTTATCATTCTTCGACAGTGTTGTGCCTACTTTTTGACATACATAGTCCGCTTTTACACGAGGCGACTCGGCTTTACCGATTTTTTGACATTCCGCTTTGAAATCGCGCATAGATTTTACACGAGTCGACTCGCTCCACTCCACATATTGACACTAGAGTTTGCAGCTGGTTTTATTTGTGTAATTTGTAAACATTTAAAGCACTTATTCCACTCTTTGCTCATTTTATTCTTTATATTTACTTTTATGCGTAAAATTCTGTAAATTTTTCAGTTTATTTGCAATACGTATTCACTCGATTTCAAGTTTTAATTTACAGTCGACAGCGCGAAGCGCGAAAACGAATAAAGAGGAACGTCAGAAAATCAGAAAATCGCAGCACAATCGCTGCCCGAGCGATTTTGCGCGTTCCCCTGTCGTTTCACCCCTCTTTCCTACATTCTTCCGTGTCTCCGGGGCCGAGTCGCATCGTGTAAAAGCGGACATACATACATACATTTGCCATCGATGACAATGGAACAATGGAGCTGTAGGCAGCAGCAGCAACAACCAAATACCAATTTTGGTTCCTGTTGTAACTTAGCTTTTAGCACATGTATCAACTGCAACAACCAAATACCAATTTTGGTTCCTGTTGTAACTTAGCTTTTAGCACATGTATCAACTGCAACAACCAAATACCAATTTTGGTTCCTGTTGTAACTTAGCTTTTAGCACATGTATCAACCTATATGTAAAAATTGGTACTAATAATACTATTAAATAGTATGTACTAATATGGGGAAAAGTATGTACTAATATGGGGAACAGTACTTTTTTTAGTGCGAAAAAGTGCAACCGTTCACACCGTAACGTTGGCAACGTAAATATTATATGGCAACACGGCCCGAAAAAAATCAGTTGGCCCATCCCTAATTATAATATAATATCTGTGGTCAAAAGCAATAACGACTTAAGTCGACTTAAGACGAAATTGAGTTGACGTTACCACTGTATTCCTGACGTTGATGCGCATATTTTGTTCTCACCCCGGTATCTGTACCCATCTCAGAAAAAAAGTTATTTAAAAAAAACACATGCACTTATGTACATGCACTTATGTGCATTTCAAATTTCGAATTGCATTTTCTCGAAACAGTTGTTTTCGACTTAAGTCGTTATTGCATATGACCACAGATATAATAAGAAGGCTTTGCAAGCAGCTGATATCAGATACGTTTGAGTTGGCTCTACTAGGTTTGACGCAAATGGTTCAAATTGTAAATATTATTGTTTTTCAGATTGTAATAAATTCAGTTTCGGAAAGACAAACAGCTGATTGCAGACATATGATTCAGATGAGCTGGCAACTGTCAAATGTCAATTAGGTTGGTTGAGCGCTGGTATTAAAAAGGATTGCTGCGTTCATTTTGTGTATTATTTTCGCCTGCTTAATGTTTTTAACAGCCCGTTTTATTTTAATTTGGTTTATTTTCAAAAGTAAACGAAATATCACCATCCGTCTGTCTTGCTGTCCAGCAAAAAGCCTAGGAGGCCAGATTAACACGAACAAATAGCTCCACGCGAAATTCTTATTATTTGATCCAATAAATTATGTAATGTGAGGCAGCCTATTTCATTTCAACAAAAGACAGCTGAGAAGAATTGAGTTTGTAGAAGCATTGTGTTACGTCAAGTTTATCATTCAAGACACATTTCTGCACTTAGAATTCTGCAGCATCTTTTCCATTTCGCTCGGATTAAATACAGTTGCTGCGAAGTTGCAAATTGTGTAGTTTGAAAGGAGAGCTAGTTAGCACTCCCCTAGACAAGGATGGAAACACATAAAGGCCGGAACAGGCACAGACAAGTTCCGGTCGCACATTTTTTACCCAATATAAAATTTAATTAAATGTACGAAAGAAAAAATTTTAGCAGAATGCTTAAGAAAAACTAAATAATACTTCATAAAAATAATTTATTTATATATGTATTATTGTACTATTTTGCATTCAAGCGTTTATATATATCGGAACCCGCTCTTGCCAGCTTATCAGCCATTTCATTGCCTTTAATGCCTTTGTGAGCTTTGACATAATTCTAAGTAAAATATTTATATCAGATAAACCAAAGATCTCTCGAAATTCCATCAGAACCAAGCTCACCCATTTTACAAGCAAAGTGTCGTCCTGGAGCAGCGAATCCAATTCCTTGAAATCCACAGCATTCTTTACGGGTTCGCCATTTTTCAAGCACCACTGATTTCGCTTCCAGGCAAAAATCCAAGCCGTAATTGCATTGATCAGGAATTGTGAATCAGTACTAATACAAAGCTTTGGTATGCCTACATCTTTCGCAACTTTTATGGCGTGAATGGCAGCCTGTATTTCGCCCACGTTGTTGGTAACACGTCCACGCACAGGTTTCGCAGCATTTCTAAGCAAATATAAGCAGGGAATATAAATGAATAATGAGGTAATAAAAAAGTATGTGTAAAAATAAAAAAAAAATTACAGTGAGTGCTCTTCTCCAAAGTAGACACCGAAGCCAGCAGAGGCATTGGCTTGCCCGTTGTTGATGCAGGAACCATCGGTATATACAATAACAAAGTCTTCCACGTCGACTGCAAACTCATGACAGCCAATGCATTTCTGTCCAACGGCCTCCCATACTTTTGACGTGTGTTTGGGCCTCTTTGTTATGGATGAACTGGCAGAGCTCGTCTGCTTACGTTTAGTTTTAGTATTACTATTACTGCTGCTACAGACTGTCGCTTTTGTGCAACCCTTGTCTTCTGCTTTCGCCAAAGCTGCAACCTGAAATAGTGATTCGACTATGAATACTTAAGAACAGGATATCATGCTGTAATGCTGTACAGTACCAATTCTTTCTCTGTGATGGCATCCTCATCGTAACTATCACCATCGCTGGCGGGCCAGTAATCCTCAGCCTCTTGAACAGTCTCTTGCTGTTTCTGCTTCACCTCCATGTCCTGCTTCCACTCAGCTGTAGCAGTCTTTTTACCCAAGGCAACTGCCACATCCTTTGGTGAGAATCGGATCCCAACACTGCCATCACCACCTGACAGTTCTTTTATAAAAGTCTCAGCTTCCGCGTGAGTTGGAAATTTCTTATATTTAGCACCTTTAAAACCCTTGACTTGTTGTTCACACTTCGACCTTATTGAGGAATTATCCAAACAGTTTGAAATTATTTTGAGAATTTTGGAAAGAGCATTCATTTTTACCAGGAATCGTAAATTCCAGCCTTCTTACCACGAGCCACCGCGTAAAAAGACGTGGACATTTGGCGTTGTAAGTTCAAGCCTCTTAAAGAATATCGCAACAATTTTATTGGCATTAAATGCTACAACATATAATTTCACAAAAGCAAATTTTCTTTAATAAAAATTATAAAATACTATGCGATAAAAAATCGTCGATGTAAACATCATTTTGCTTGTCAGCTCTGCTTAGTGACTGAGTTGCAACTTGATGTTGCCACCTTATGTCATCCAATATCCAACCAACAGGATTTTGAAATTTCGATAAACAAAGACCACTATTCAGAACAGTTCTGTGACAATTTAAGCGAGCTAGTTAAATTCCTTTGTTATTTAAACACATAAATTTAAGTATTATATATATATATTTTATATTGAAAAATAGAAAAAACATTGTGTAATAAATTCAATACATCAGCAACAAGAATAACGGATTAGCAACTCCAGTACATACATAGGAAATGAAAAATATGACAGACTAACAATATACATTAAAAATAAGAAAAATTATCAATATCAAAATCGAAACTGCCATCCATATCCTTGCTTGGATGCTCATCTAAGTATTTCTCATTGCCAACTGCCGCTAACAGTTTTGCCTCACGCATGAACTTCTCAGCACTCCGACACCGACAGCCCTTAGCATTTTCCTAACAAATTTAACAATCAATGACAAAATATTAATCCTCATCTGCCATGTTCCACATTTCACTTATGATCGGAATCAACGTAAGAGCAAATTGAATATCACGCACCCATTTTACATCGATATTGTCGCTGGATAACAGTGCATTCAACTGCTCGAACTCCTTGCGATTTTGCACAATTTTTCCATTTTTATTGCGCCAACCACTGCGCTTCCAAGCAAAGATCCAGGAAGTAACAGCATTGAGTAAAAACTCTGAATCTGTGTGTATGCAGAGCTTTTTAATACGAACTTTCTGAGCAGTTGTGATGGCGAGAATGGCTGCTTCTATGTCACCCACATTGGTAGTTATGCGTCCTGTGGCAGCTTGAGAACAGTTTCTGCAGTTAATGAAACTAGTTAGTATTTAAAATATACATAGTATATTCGCAATGTTGCAGTACAATGGATGTTTATCGCCGAAATAAACACCATAACCTGCCATGCAGTTCCAGCTGCCAATGTTCTCGCAGTGCGAGCCAATGTATACGTCAACGTAGCCTTGGTTGTCCGTGGTAAAAGTGTAGCGTCCAATACGAATGGGCCTGCTTCGTGGCTGCGAGGTGGAAGCATCAATTGCACGATCATTACATTTCCGAGTCTTCTCCTTGGATGTAGTTATATTCCCACCTGCCGTTTCTTGCAGAGCTGCCAACGCCTGAAGCTAGTATACGGCAGGTAATTTATAAATTTGCAAAAAATTATATCGCATTTCTTAGGTTTTACCAGCTCTTGGTCGCCGTCGCTGTCTTCAAACCACAAAATAGTATCCTTGTTTTCCTCTTTTACTTCTTTTTTAATGTACAACTTATTCTCATAATGAGGAGATGCTTTCAGTGGTATGTAATCTGAGCATTTAAGAGGTTCCTTCTTTACCGATACCAATTGTTGAGTTAGCATCATCTCATCATTTTCGTCCATATGCATTTCGTGAGCTGATGCTGGTGTTGATGCTGCTCCATGCTTCTTTGCCAAGTATTCCCGTGAACTGAAGCAAGTGCTTATACCACCGCGCACCGCCGCCTTAGAAGTCTTTGGTTGTTGCGCAGTTGCGATGTACGTCGCAGCCTCTGCTTTTGTCTTAAACTTCTTGAACTTAGCGCCACCAAAGCCTTTCACTTGCTGCTCACATTCGATCCACGTTTGGAATATACCAACGTTGCGTCCATTGGCTACAGCATAATAAACCATTTTTCCGCTTGTGTCTGCGTTTCAAATGACGTATTTTTCGCGGGTGAATCTTTCGAAACGCTACATTAAATGATCTGATTTCTGAGTGGCCAGAGTTTTTTGTTCAAGAATTTTTAGAAATTAATTGCATAAAATCTACTAATGAAGTTTCTGAGGGAGAAATTGTCACGCAAATATTATATACAAGTGGGGCCACCTGTCGTGTGTGCCTGGATACACGACAGCTAGTAAAACAATTAGCAACAATTAAAGGCAAAGCAAAGTAAACAATAAAAAAGCTTATAAAAAAAGTTTAAAAAAAAAAGTTTTTTTAACCTGTGGGATTTGAACCCGTGACCTACCGAATTACGAATTACTGTATGCAAGCACGCGGTTCTACCCACTGGGCTACACAACGAACTAATTTCATTCCTCTAAAGTCGTAGAAGACAGAAAGTGGACAGCAGGCAAACGCTTTTTAGTCAGTCTGCGTTTTATATATAAGACTAGCTATCCCGGCAAACGTTGTTCTGCCTAAAACAATAATTTTATTCCAAGATTTGTTTTGAAATGTATCTCAATTATGGTAGAATTTTTTTAATAATATGTCCACTTTAGTATTATATGGTTTAAATTTGAGCCAAATTGGTCCATAAATAAGAATTTTCGAAAAAACGCCGCCGCAGCGCCACTTAGGAAGGTCTAACATGAAAATAAAATTATATAAAAAAAACTTTTTAAAAATAAGCTTTAATTTATTTAATGTACTAAAAAGTAGAAAATAAATGGTTTTTAAGTCACCTGTATCTTACTATCCATAAAAGCTTGGGGCGCTCATGTGTTCAATATTTGTCAAACAGTTACCACAATATTTTATTTAAATAATTTTTTGCAAATAGATTCTAGTAATGAAAGATATTTTGAATATGGATATTGAGCGCACAAGCTTTTATTGATAGTAAGATACAGGTGACTTAAAAACCATTTATTTTCTACTTTTTAGTACATTAAATAAATTAAAGCTTATTTTTAAAAAGTTTTTTTTATATAATTTTATTTTCTACTTTTTAGTCTTCCATAAATTCAATTTTAGAGCTCTGAAATTTTTCACAAAAAGAATTTAAAACTTGCAGAGCAGTACACAATATTTAGGGTATTCACAGTGTTTCCTATCGTCAGATGTCATATCCTCAATTTAACAAATAATACGGCAGTGATCTACCCTAATATTCGTGGCATATTTGTGACGCGGTGAGTTGTTGCTATTTTGCCAGCAGGGCGCGGCAAGTAAGTTCCTATCGTTTTTCATTGATGTGTGGTGTACCTATAATTATAAACTGAAGCCCAAGTGTGTAGTTGCTTGAAAAGTGCCACGCCCCTTGTCCTACGCCCATAAATTTTTCCAGTGGAACGACACATCCAAGAGGCGACTGCATACGAAATTTCAATGCTGCACGACCTTTAGTTCCAAAGCTATTCTATATAAACGATTTTGTTTGTATGGGCGGTGCCACGCCCCCTTATCCAGTGCCCGCCTTATTTTCTCAGTAGAAGGATATGGATATGTAGTAAGTTCCTACCGAGTTTCATTGATGTGTGATTTGTAGTTCTAAAGTTATACACACGCCCCTTATCCTACGCCCATAAAATTTTACCAGTGGGACGACACATCCAAGAGGCGACTGCATACGAAATTTCAATGCTGCACGACCTTTAGTTCCAAAGCTAATCGAGATCAAAAATTTTGTTTGTATGGGGGTGCCACGCCCCCTTATCCTACGCCCATAAAATTTTACCAGTGGGACAACACATCCAAGAGGCGACTGCATACGAAATTTCAATACTGCACGACCTTTAGTTCCAAAGCTAATCGAGATCAAAAATTTTGTTTGTATGGGGGGTGCCACGCCCCCTTATCCAGTGCCCCCTTATTTTCTCAGTAGAAGGATATGGATATGTAGTAAGTTCCTACCGAGTTTCATTGATGTGTGATTTTTAGTTCTAAAGTTATACACAAATCTGGAGTTGATAAAAAAGTGCCACGCCCCTTATCCTACGCCCATAAAATTTTACCAGTGGGACAACACATCCAAGAGGCGACTGCATACGAAATTTCAATGCTGCACGACATTTAGTTCCAAAGCTAATCGAGATAAAAAATTTTGTTTGTATGGGGGGTGCCACGCCCCCTTATCCAGTGCTCCCCTTATTTTCTCAGTAGAAGGATAGGGATATGTAGTAAGTTCCTACCGAGTTTCATTGATGTGTGATGTGTAGTTCTAAAGTTATACACAAATCTGGAGTTTATAAAAAAGTGCCACGCCCCTTATCCTACGCCCATAAAATTTATTGATTCATGTATTGGGCTCTAGATTAGGCATGTATGCAAAGTTTCAGATCTCTAAGTAGTCGGGAAGTGGGTGAAAAATTGATTACTAGATTTGACGACATACATACCGGATGTGAACCTAATATAAAGCTTATAAAAACCATTCAGAGCACCTCACGAACATATGTTGTGAGTATACAGTTGTGTTCATTAAAATAGTAGTGCGGTACCTCAAAACATTCAAAACTCTTTTTTGGACATCTTTAGCCTTACAAATTGATCACTTGCCCACATATTTTGTAGAATACAATGTTCAGAATAGAAAATCGAAAAAATCCCGTTACTTTTGTGTCTTTTTTGCTTGTTTTCGATGATTTTTGATAACAACTATAAAAATCGGCTGTTCACTAAAATAGTAGTGCTGGTTGGAAGTGCTTGAAAAAATTAAGTTAATAATAAATATCGCCATCTGTTAACGCAGTTTAATAGTTGAATACATTAGTGATAGATATCTATTGCGATTTCTACACTTTTTACTTTTTAGGGGGTAGAGGAAAGCCTTGCTCGGTCGAGAAGAGAGACCTAATAGTTAGCCTGAAAAATTAAGGCAATACTCATAAAATTATGGAAAATATTGTTGGATTTAGTGCCACTATGGTTGTTAATGCTATAAATTTAGGGAAGGATCCCGAAAATTGTGGTAGTAAGCGTAGAACTACGTTCTTTGAGGTTAGACGAATTGTGCAATATAGCAAGATTTAGTCTCAGCATCCTTAAAAATGAGATAAACTTGCCGGTCAGTGGGGTGAAAGTTCGTCGTTGATCTATTGAACAAGGTCTAATTACCAGAAGTCCTAGAAAAGTACCCCTTTTGACGCAAAAGTATGTGGAAACAAAACTTAAGTTTGCCAAAGTCCATATGGACTGACCCGTCGAAACGTGGCGACACATATTGTGGACGGATGAGAGGCAAAATAGTTTTATTTGGCGGAGCAGGCTCCAGATAATATGTTCATCGTCTAACCAATACAGAATATAGCCCAACATATACCACGAAGACATTTAACCATGGTGGGTTGAGCGTCATGGTATGGGCTTGTTTTTTGTATAATGGTGTTGGTGCAATCCACATGATTAATCTTATGATGGTCAAAACTGTATACGTGGAAATGTTAAAAAATATAATATTTCTATATGCCAATTGGAATTGGATCTGGAATGGACGTTTTAACAGGGTAATGGGTCCCAAACATTCAAGCAAACTCGCTAAAGACTGGTTTGCATCTGAAAGGATTGACTTGATTGCATGCCCTACTCCATCTCCGGATCTCAACCCAATAGAAAATTAATCGGGAGATATCAAACGAATAGTAACAACAGCAAAACCTTCAATCAGAGCTCATCTTTGGCAAGTGGTTAAGAGACACGGACTCTAATTCCTTTGAAGCACTCTCGGGGCCTTATTGATTCTATGCCACCTGGTGCAAGGCCCAAAAATAAATAATAAAGGTGTTTCAACTAAATATTAGACCTAACCTAGCATGAAAAATATGTAAAATGAAGTTAAACTTAGTTAAACTTGCTTTTTTAAGCCTTTGTAATTAGCACTACTATTTTAATGAACAGCTATTTTTTGTGACCTTAATTTGATTAGGCCGAAGTAAAGAAAATTAAAAGAGTGTATAACTAAAAATAAGTCCATATATTCTTAAAAATATATGAAAATTGTTATTTTAATAACTTTATATACGAAAATTGTGTTTATCATTTAATTTTGCAGTTTAATACCAAAAACTCATCTGCACTACTATTTTAATGAACACAGCTGTAAGCTCGATCGCTTCTGTGGTTCAGCCGTGATGCTGCAACATAGTCCGCTTTTACACGATGCGACTCGGCCCCGGAGACACGGAAGAATTTAGGAAAGAGGGGTGAAACGACAGGGGAACGCGCAAAATCGCTCGGGCAGCGATTGTGCTGCGATTTTCTGATTTTCTGACGTTCCTCTTTATTCGTTTTCGCGCTTCGCGCTGTCGACTGTAAATTAAAACTTGAAATCGAGTGAATACGTATTGCAAATAAACTGAAAAATTTACAGAACTTTACGCATAAAAGTAAATATAAAGAAGAAAATGAGCAAAGAGTGGAATAAGTGCTTTAAATGTTTACAAATTACAGAAATAAAACCAGCTGCAGAATCTAGTGTCAAAATGCTCGACACCAGCGAGTCGCATCGTGTAAAAGCTATGCGCGATTTCAAAGCGGAATGCGAAAAAATCGCCGCTGCCGAGTCGCATCGTGTAAAAGCGGACATACATACGCACAAACGTTTTTATATATTAAGATAATATAAAACATTCGTCGGGAAAAAATAAATCAATCAATGTGGCCACACTGTGTAACCTCTACAACTCAGCTGCTCGCAGGAGTGGTAATTTGTAAAAGTAGCAGATCGGACTGTGATTAATTAAATAAAAATATATTAAAAATGGAAAATATGAATTATCTGCCACCATTACCACCCGTGCCACCTCCACCACCACCAGGCGTTTCTGCGCCGCCGCTACCGCCTTCATCGTCATCGGGCGTACATAATTACTACCCCTATCCGCCGCCGCCCATACATCATCAGCAGGCAACTATGTTCCCGACAGGAGCGCCGCCTCTACCTACGTCTAATGCTTACTATATGCCACCTGCTCCACCACCCTCACAACCACCACCACCACCTCAGCAGCTTAAAGAAAACACTGCCTACAACACTTACACATCGGCCTCAACCGCTCCATCTACTCACCATTATCCCTATGATCCCTCTGGCTACGCATACGCTAGTGGATACGACTACAACTACAGTTCGTATGAGGATTATGGGTACGCCGGCAGCCATTACAGTGTAAGTAACACTGAAGTTTACAATAGCTATGGTGGAAGTGAATATGGCAAGTGGTATCCTCCGAATCGCGCTCGTGCAAGTCGTGGCTACAACAAAGGAGCGGTAGGAACATATAGCGCACGTAGTGATGGCAAGGATCAAAGAACTCGAACTACAACATCAGAGTCATATAGAGATGATAGGTAAGTGATTGAACCTGTCATCTGCTTCTGGGAAAAATCTAAGCTTTTCTCAATTACAGAAGCTATTCCAGCACACATTCCAATCGCTCTTCTTCCTGCACGACCTTTTCTTATCGTGAACGTGACCGTGACAGAGATAAGGACAGGGAGCGAGAAAGGGAATCGCGCGATGATAGACAGCGACAGAAGCCGGAAACAGAACGTGATCGTCTGCTAAAAAGCTGGCGCTCCAACTACTGTGAGACAACTGAGGATATTGCCAAGAAACTGGCGGAGTTGGCCGAAGTTGACGAAGGTGCCCGCGAGGTGTGGGTGCGTTCCTCACCCGCTGACCCTTTCTATCGTCGTACGAACAATGTAAGTGAAGTGGCGGCCACCACACGCCTGGAGGCGCTCTGCAAGCTGTTCGATGAAGAGCTAGTGTTACGTTCTGAACGCGTTCGCTCTACCTTAACACCCTACGAACCGCCACCACGAAAACCACGCCGTCGTCTGTGCAAACACAAGTCGGAGGCCTGCTCTTCCTCATCGTCGGACGGGTCTGATGATGAATTTAAAATCGAACAAGACTGCTGCATGGAGGAATTGTCGCGCAAGTTGCAGCATCCATATCGCATTCATCCAGACTTGTGGCACAATGACGTAGGTGAAATGAACGACGGCCCGCTGTGTCGCTGCTCGGCAAAGTCGCGCCGCATAGGAATACGCCATGGCATTTATCCGGGCGAGATGGGTTACCCGAAATGTAGCCCGAATTCGAACAATGCACCGCGGTTACACCACTACCGCATCACCATTTCGCCGCCAACGAATTTTCTCACAAAGACGCCCACCATCATAAAGCACGACGAACATGAGTTCCTCTTCGAGGGCTTCTCCCTGCTATCACACACGCCACTGGGCGACTTGCCCACGTGCAAGGTGATACGTTTCAACATTGAGTACACTATTCTGTATGTGGCCGAAAAAATGCCAGAGAACTTTACTATTCGGGAGCTGGATTTGTTCAGTATGCGAAAACTGAGTACTAATTTTCCAATAATTTTCTTTTAAGTACTTTTTTTATACCTTGCAGCCAAATATCTTTTTCACGAACTGCTGGAATTGATCGATTTCTCGTTGTTGCCGGTTGGCGTACCCGTCGCGGACACTTGCCCTGCATTCCACTTTCTTCCGCGCTTCGTACGCGATCTGCCCGATAATGGCAAGGAAGTGCTGGCCATGTGTGAGGTGCTGAAGTATTTGCTGGACAATTCAGCGCCGTTGGTGGATCGTGAGCACTTGCGATGTCTGAACGAAATCAGTCAGCACGACTGGCAGGACTACATAGACTTTATCAAGGGTATGCTGGTGACCAAGCCCGGCCACAAGCCGTGTTCAGTGCGCGTCGACCAGCTGGATAGGAATGTCTCCGACTTGCCTGAGTGCGTGGACAAGGAGGAGGCAGTCACCCATCCCGCCATTGTTCACTTTGGTATACGTCCGCCGCAGCTGAGTTACGCTGGTAATCCGGAGTATCAGAAGGCCTGGCGGGAATATGTGAAATTTCGCCATCTGATGGCGAACATGTCGAAACCGTCGTTTAAGGACAAGCGTAAACTAGAGGAGAAGGAGGCGCGTCTGCAGGAGATGCGCACGCAGGGACGCATGAAGCGCAATGTGACAGTGGCCGTTAGTTCCAAAGGCTACTACCGCACGGGCATTATGTGCGATGTTGTGCAGCATGCTATGTTAATACCGGTGCTCACGGGACACTTGCGCTTCCACAAAGCTCTCGGGCTGTTGGAGCAGAGCATTGGCTATCAATTCAAAAATAGGCGAGTTGCATTTATATTATTTATTAGCTAAATTTATCTTTAATATATGGAACTGGCAGATACCTGCTGCAGCTGGCGCTCACACACCCCTCCTACAAGGAGAACTATGGCACAAATCCCGATCACGCCCGTAATTCCCTCACCAATTGTGGCATACGGCAACCGGAGTACGGCGATCGAAAGATACACTACATGAACACACGCAAGCGCGGCATCAACACTCTAATCAATATAATGTCTCGCTTCGGCAAGGAATACGAAACTCTTTCCAATATTACTCACAACGAGCGCTTGGAGTTTCTCGGAGATGCTGTCGTGGAGTTTCTCAGCTCAATACATCTCTTCTTTATGTTTCCCGAGCTGGAGGAGGGCGGCCTGGCAACTTATCGTGCGGCCATTGTGCAGAATCAACATCTCGCGTTGCTGGCCAAGAAGTTGCACCTGGAGGAATATATGCTATATGCGCATGGTTCGGATTTGTGCCACGAGCTGGAATTGCGACATGCCATGGCGAATTGTTTCGAAGCGCTCATGGGCGCACTGTTGCTGGACGGTGGCATTTCCGTTGCAGATGGCGTGTTCATGAATGCGCTTTTCCTGGAAGACGACCAATTACGTGAAATCTGGAAGAATTATCCGGAACATCCACTGCAGGAACAGGAGCCGCTGGGTAGGGGTGTCTATTTGACAAAGCTCAAAAATAGAATAAACTAATTTTGGAAATGCTAATTTTTGTTGTTGCAGGGGATCGTGGCTGCATTGCCTCCTACCCCGTGCTACAAGAACTTACAAAGTTCGAAGATTCTATTGGCATCAAATTCAAGCATATACGCCTGCTGGCGAGATCGTTCACAGACCGCTCAATAGGCTTTACACATCTCACACTCGGCTCGAATCAGCGCTTGGAATTCCTCGGCGACACCGTGCTGCAGCTCATCTGCTCCGAGTTTTTGTATCGCCACTTTCCCGAGCATCACGAGGGACACTTGTCGCTGTTGCGCTCCTCGCTGGTGAACAATCGCACACAGGCGGTAGTCTGCGACGACCTGGGCATGACAAAATACGCTGTGTACTCCAACCCAAAGGCCGAGCTGAAGACCAAAGACCGTGCCGATCTGCTGGAAGCGTTCCTGGGCGCGCTTTACGTTGACAAGGGACTACTGTACTGTGAGCAGTTCTGTCACGTCTGCCTCTTTCCACGCTTGCAAATGTTTATTATGAATCAGGATTGGAACGACCCGAAGTCGAAACTGCAGCAGTGCTGCTTAACATTGCGCACTATGGACGGTGGCGAACCGGATATACCCATCTACAAGGTCATTGAATCGATTGGACCCACAAACACGCGCGTCTACACGGTGGCTGTGTACTTCCGCTCGAAACGTTTGGCCACCGCCACCGGCTCATCGATACAGCAGGCAGAAATGAACGCGGCCAAGCAGGCGCTGGAGAATTCACGTGATCTGTTTCCACAGTTGGATCACCAGAAGCGCGTTATTGCCAAAAGCATAAAGAAACAAACGGGCGGCGAACTAAAGCCTGAGCTGGAAAAGCTGCTAAAAGATCAGCACAAACCCAAGTGCCTGGCACCCATGGAAGATGAATCCCACTTGCCGAAACAGTATAGAGAGCGCGAGGATATCTCTAGCGACGAGCTGCCCGACGACGATGAAGACGACAAGGATGAGGAAGAACAACAGCCGAAAGTTGGCAAAAGTATGTGTTTCTCTATTCTGTATTTTGGGATCTGAATATGTATTTAATTTGTTTTTATATATACTGTAGCTTCTAATGACAGCAGTGGTGGTAGCGATTCAGAGGACAGCAACAGTTCGCCTGAACTCTCTGCCAACACAAGAAGAGTAACTCTAGGACGCAAGCGCATTTCCAGCAGCCGTGCGGACCACGCATCGGCAAAGAAGTCGTGCGGCCTAGCTGAAGATGCAGTCAAAACTTCTCTACAAGACAGTCATCAAAAGGTGTGCGAGGATGTTAGCAGTGACGAATGCTTCATCGATGATGCTATTGAAGGCAATGTCAGCGAAATGCAGTCAAAAACCATTGTCGTCCCTACATTACGCAAAGTATGCAGAAGCACTGTTGCAACAAAATCTCCCGTTTTAAGAAACTTACAGGATTTAGTAGAGGATGTCTCGTCGAATTCCGATATAGAATCTGACGAGTTATGCAATTGAATGTTTACAGTAGCCGTTCCAGTTATGTAAACCACCTTAGACAAGGGGTGTTCATTAAGACGATTTGCCCATGTAGAGCAAAGAGCTTTTTGAATTGTCTTAATCGCATTGAAGTATTGATAAAATGTTGCAGTTATATGTATTTCGTTTCAAAATTATAATATTTACTGGTATCGCTAAGGACCCAACAGGGTCTATGCGTGGCCTTTCGTAGGCAGCCAGATAAACCTAACCTAACCTATTGAAGTGGTTTTTATTCACTTTTATAAGCTCATCATAATCAAGGTTACAACAAGCGAGAATCTCCTGTATTTACAATTTAAACTCACTGGAGTCCAAATTTCCTGCTCCTTTGCCATTACTTAGCGTTTTATATTTTTATATAGTTATTTAGTCAGTGATAAATCAAAGTTATTTTAATATTTTGCTGAAAGTTACTTTTTTGACCGACTTCGTAGCAAGTCTGAATTTGGTTGACAATTGACAATTTGATGGAACAAAGAAGGTGTAATGTTTTAGTTCATTTCGAAGTTTTAATGTTACTAGTTCACACAGAATTTTGCATTGGTATTCGTTTCATTGTTTGTTTGTGTTGCAACAATAAAGCATATAAATTTAAAGTATTACGAAATCAACAAACTAATGTAATATGCATTTTAATAATATGCAGAAGAACTGCGTTTAAATTAGACTTTTGTGGTTGCCCTATTGGTTGCATGAAGTAGGAAGATTTGTCGGTTTGTTTTTTGGTATTTACATTCCTCCAAAGCTTGTGCCTCATTTGAACAACGAAAGGCGTCGACTCAGCAGACGACCGCTAAGCGCATTTTGCACTTCCTTCATTTCTGGTAAATTGCCAATGTCACCCCGTGCTGCCATGGAAGGAGGCGTGGCCAGTATACGACGAGCTACACGTTGAATATCAGCAGCGGAAATTTTCTCTGCATAAAGAAGTTTGATTTAAGTGATTCCGAGCGAAAGAATCAGACGACCACGGCCAACTCACCTATCTCATTGATGAAATGCTCGGGTCGCTTGCGATGCCCTGTGGCCAATACCTGTCTACCAACATCCTCGAAAACAACTGGGCGTGATTCCAGATTCATGAGCAGCATCGATTTCAGTTGTATCTTCGAGCGACTCAATTCTTCGCAAGCCGGCTCCGAAGCCATATTCACCAGTTCGCGTGTAATCACTTCTACCATTTCGCGCACGTTACTGGGGGGCGCACTAGCGTGTATGCAAAAGAGTCCGGTGTCAGCGTATGCGTGATTGTAGGCTGTAGCGCTGTACATCCAGTGGTAGCGATTGAGTACGTTGGTGTAGAGACGCGAGTACATGCCCTTGCCGGGACCGCCGGCCGAGAAGGAGCCACCTCCGCCCATCATAATGTTGAGCACGCATAGAGCCACAAAATCTGGATCCTGATGAGAGCAGCCTTCTAGCCCAATAACCACGTGCGCTAACTCTGGCAAACCGGCTGCAGCGTAAATCGGTATTTCACATTCCTCCTGCGCAGGGTTTTAACATTTAGTACTTGATTTCTACACATTTAATTTGAGAAATTTTCACCTTCACCAAGCCACCTGTATATTGCGCTATTGACTTATCCACTTCGGTAGCGCCAGTGCCACGTATATTTTCCTTCACCCAAATAGCAGGATCAGCGACAAAGAATTTCTCCACGTTGTGCAGCAGTTCATCGTGGTTTACCTGTGTAGGAAGTTAAAAATTTTATGAACATTTTTAAAAATGTAAATTCAACGCCGCTGTGCAACTCACCCCTACTCCTGCTATCACCATGCGCTGTGGCGCATGATGATATTTCAAGTAATTCAGTAGCACATCGCGGTTGATGCTCTCCAGAGTCTGTGGCGGGCAGAGCTTTGGCAAACCGAGCGTATTGTCGCGGTACGCGGCAGCATGTATCATATCCATGAGTATGGGCTCTTGCTCGGGACGCATGCCCAAGGTCTCCAGCTCAAATTGTACAGCGCGACGGGCCAATTGTACCTCGTCGTCGTGCAGTGTGGGTCGCAAGGTAACGTCGGCGAGCAGGCGTGTCACCGATTCAATAGCACGACTGTCAATGCTAGCCGCATAAATGAGAGTATCTCGCGAGCTCTGGCAATCGCAAATGCCGCCATTCTTTTCCAATTCCTTCAAAATGGCATCTTTGTTGGGGAAATTTGTCGTGGACTGTAAGAAAGGATAATTGCAATGCAATGAGTATGACTTTCTTTTGTCAACACGAAATCGGTTATTAAATAGCGATGCTGTCCTTTCAAATAATCTCCACAATGCAATTCAATTTCCACACTTCCACTTACATTAAATGCCAATTTCTCCAAAAAGTGCGAAACGCCACTTGGGTATGTGACTTCGTAGCGCGGTCCAGAATCGATCACCAAGCCCACAGTGCAAAACTGCCCAAAACGTGGTTCAGATGCAACACGCAAGCCATTTGGTAGTGTGGTGACCTGTGTTGCATTACTTTCGGCCAGCGGCTTTGCATATTCTACTTCCGGCAAGTCAGGCAGTGCATCAGTCAGTGGCGGCAGGTGTGTTACAACTTTCGTTGATGGCTGATTGACCGCAAATGCACCACTATTGTCGCGTACGCCCCCGGTGATGTTGCCAATTCCAGTCCCACTGCTGACAGAGGAAGGCTTCGTAGCGAAGCGCCGCGATACGCTGCATACAAAATACAAGCCGAATTTTGATTAATGTTTGAGGTTAACTGTATGGACTTTGTGTCAAAATGTTGCTCCATAACGCACTACCCGCCACCCGCCACTCCAACTTACCACCAATGCCAATTTCTCAGTTGGTTCAGTCTCATTTTGTTAAATTTGTTCGATTGACGTGTACAATTTTTTGTGTGGCCGCTTTACCGAAGTGTGGGAGCGCGTCAAAGATTCGAAGCCTTGAATTGATAAAAATATTTGATTTTTTCACAATTAACAACTTAAAGCATAATGCAACGACGAATGCCGATTATCACGAAAAAGAAAAATGCACAGATGATTTTGAAATGTCTAAATTTTTCATACGGCGGCTTATCAAACTTACCGAAGTACAGTGGTTGAGTAGATCCTGTTGAATAATGCCACCTGCCATTTTTCTCACATCTTCGTTTCATACTCCTTTCCATTTTGATATTTATTTTATTTTATTCCTTCTACTTCATTTGCATTTCCAAGTGCAATTACAATAACAAATAAACTCTTAACAAGTGCGTTGAAGTAAAATAACTTTGCTTATTTTTGAACGCCAAACACAAAAATTTCAAATTAGCATTTGTAAACTTAATCGAAATTGAAGCGTCGCTTCCCATCAAATCGGAAGCCGTATGCGGCAGCGTTTTTCGTGTCCACCAGCGCTGGATTGCGGTGCTTGAAGAAGCTGCCGTGTGCATGTGCTGGTCGGGAGGCGCTGTTCGGGACACCGTCCACTTCACGCGGATAGAAAGCCTCGAACATGCCCTCAGGCGGTAGCACTGCAGCTATTTTCATGTCGTTCTAAGATAAGAAATCAATAAGCAATAACAATATAAGAAAAAAGAAAGACACAGAAAGCTGACTGTCAAACTGTTTTGCATTTTTGTTTTGTTAAAAATGCGCTTCAGACATGTTGCTAAGACATTTACCGGATCGTAGGCATGCGCCAGGCGAAAGCGAAAGTGGGCCACCACAAGCAGGCAAGCGAGCGCAACGCAATGCCACAAGATGTCAAAATTAAACAATTGCATTTGGCATTAATACGATTATATTTCACGATTGAAATTCTCTTATTAACTTTCAGGGATTGATATCAATTTTATAGCTGCAAGTTCGCTCCACAATTAGTTTTCTTCGACACTTGTTTTCTCCTTTTCCACATGAATTCCTATTCCACGTTGCAAGTGGCTCAAACACGATTGAATAAAGTAGTTTCTTTGCTTTTGTGCTGTAATTCACTCGCGGCCCCTCAACCAAAACAAATTTCTTCATTGTATGAGCTGACGTATCTTGCAATTGCTGCTCGTTTCAGTTGTTGTTGTTGCTTTGTTTCGTTTCAACTCTTTCAGTTGGATTTTGTTCAGTACGCTTTACTTTTTGGGAAACCTTAAAATTTCTTGCTTCTGAACTAAGCGAACTGTTTAGAAAACAAAACGAAAGACTTAAGACCCAAACTGGCTGTTGCACGCTCTGTGTAATATTTAAGCAAGTTATTTACATTGAGAATGTACTGTGAATTTAAAAAAATACATAATATTGAAACCTTTTCACGTACAGAAAAATATTGTTGTTAGAAAAAAACATTTAAAGTTTTAAACAGTCCCGCTTAGTGCACGACTACATTTATCGTTATAGTATCGTTTTGAAAGTTATTTTTTCATTTGTTTTATGTTAACTAAAATTTAAAGAACAATAACCAATATAAACGAAAAAACGCTTTTTAAACATTTTAGGCACTGATTCCAACGTTATGTTACTAAGATACCTCTTCATTAACGTGCACAATAACACAAATAATTTATACACAATTTTAGCATTTTATTTATACTCATTTCTTTATTATTAAGCTTAAAATTTTGGCTTCTTCTCGTTTTTTTTTTGTTCTTCTACGGTTCTATGAAATAACTTTTATGCGAATAGTAATACATATTATTAACATTATTATTAATTATTACACAGCTGGTTTTGTTGTATTTTATTTAAGAATTATAAAATAGAATCACAAAATTTGCCATCGCTCTATCGTTTCTTTTACTTATATTTTTTACTACATTTCAACATTAAATCATATGTAATAATTAAAAAATTATATGAATTAAGAAAATAATATAATAATAAGAGCATGTATGTAGACAAATACAATACATAAAAATATATATATGTATAATTTAAAAAAATCAATGTACAAAAAAGTAGAGTATGTATAACAACAACGAGGTGGAAAGTCATAGAAATATATTCAGGAATATCAAAAACGAAGAGCAACAAAAAATGATGACACTTTTACGCAAACACGCTCAATTACACTTAAACGCATGAAAGTGCATCCATTTCATTTATTTCTATTTAATTAAATTGAAAATGTTATATTTAAGTTGTTTCATTTTAATACTATAGCTCCTTAGTCTTATGCGCCGCATTGCAGTTTATCAGTTTATGCTAATTGAATGGAAAAGTGTATTCGCTTCGTAAGAAACTTTGATTTGCCAACGGTTTTCGTAACGTCTGCTACTTCGTCTTTCATCCAGCCTTCCAGCTTCTAGTGGTACAAGAGCACTTGTAAAGACGCACCCACTCACACATGCATATATTTTATAAATATGTTCCATTCATGTTTCACTTAATGATAAGCCTTGAATAAATTGAGTTTGATTTTAATATGTTCGCAATTACGTTTTTGTGTTTGTTTCTTTAGTTTCTATAAAATTTGGATCGCTTGCTTCCTTTTGTTTTTTGCTGTATTTCTTTTGCCAGTTTCCTCTTTTGATATATGTATGTATGCATGCATTCCTTTTGAATTCTATGTTTTCTATATGATGGTTAAGCACTAAAAGAGCGTTTGCTTGAGCGGCTCCTGAGTCTTGTCCTCTGTGACGCAGCCCTGTGCTCTACTCTTCCGTGAAGGGGTGCTCTGAGGTCTCGGTACTGTTGCGTCGTTGATTTTCCAGAATTTTGGTTGCCTGCTCGAGTGTCTCTTTATAAAAGAAGTTGCATGTTTCACTTGCCAGTGAATATTTTACGTCATCTAGATGCCATGTGAGGCCAAGGACAATGTTGAAAGCAGACGTGTCGTAGCCGTGACAACCAGAGTAACGGTACTGTGGTTTTTTGTTGTATTTGCAACCGTTCGATTGGGCACCTGTAAGCAAAAATGACGAAATGTTAGAAAATGTTTTCTTTTGATTAAGTCCGTTTTTATAAACTGTAAATTTCAATATAAGTGATGTATCCAAAATTGCCTCAAAAGGCCACTATCTCACTTATAAATACACGCTTTATAATAGATAATCAATGCTACGATAATACACGCTTATGCACATATGAATATGTAAACCCGGCAGTAGAAGAAATAATATATGTACATACTTACATACATATTTTTGTACATATATTATATACATAGAAGGGATGTTTGAATGCGAATTTTCGAGAGTTCGGCTCAAAGCAACTTCGTTGGCAATTTCAAGCGTCTTGCTATTTCGGTAGCCGCAACATCTGCCTACTTAAGCTATAAACGTATAATCTAATTGAAATAAAATAAATTTAAAAAAAATCGAAATCTTAGTTTATTCTGAATTCCTGGCTTCTTTTTCGGTTTATAATTTTCGAAACAAGTAAGAGAGACGTCTCTCTCCGGTTTTGTTACACCTACATATACGCTTTTATACTAACGCACGCACACTTTGGAATTGAAAGCAAGGACGCCTGCGATTTTACAAATTCACCACGAATGGACTCCCGATATTTCCTTTCAAGTCGATGCTTAAGCCTCGTTCACATTCGACTTTTGCTTCGCTTTACTTCAGAATTTCGCTTTCACAGATAAGTTCAATACATGCTTTTATATGAGGCTTGCTAAATAGAACGCGAGGAAAGCGAAGCGAAGCAATGCGAAGCAAAATGTTGGGCAACTCTCAACTTTTTTGCGCTTTGACAATCAGTTGTTGAAATTTTGTGTGATATTTTTCATTTTCTTGTGCGCTTGCAGTTGATTTCATTTTCTCGTGCGTTTGCGTTTTCAATTAACACACTCGCGAATTTCAAACATTAGTAGCATAACTACTACTACTTCAATTAGATCAGTAAAATCCAAAGTTAAAGCGTTCATTATAGCAAACCTTCTACTTTTCATGCTTTGTTGTTGAATCTCGAACTGTGAAGCAAAGCGAGGTAAGTCGAATGTGAACGAGGCTTTATAAATTTTTCGCCTCATTTTCCATAAAATGTATGACTTTTTCCAGTGCTGAAGCTTCATGGGAGGTAACCGGCTTATAGCGGACTACAAAAGCAAAAGAGGAGATTTGGCAGCACCTGCCATTCAAGGCTGAACTTTAAATTTGGAAGGTGATATAAACCAATTGGTATCTGTTAAGGTGCATTTCTCATTGTAAGTTCCGTAAAAGAAAATGGAATATTAATTATAGTTAAATGTCGAGATCAAAAATCTGTCGAAAATTGTAAATTTGTTTAATGTAAGTAGCTTATACTTTTCCTACCCCGGTCGTTTCAGTCTACACCAAGGCAAGGTGAAAATACATCAGCTTATAGCATATACATACATAATGCGCGCCGCCGTTGCAACAAAAAAGACGTTAAACAGAAATTCACCAAAAACTGACCGGAAAACTGAAAACCGTCTGTTGAATATGAAATTGCCCTGGTGGATTTCGCAATTTCATAGGAGCTCTGCCGGCGTTATTGTCCTCTGCTCAAAATCCGTAAGAGTGTGTTAGTGATTCACGTAGGAATTCGAAACTTTATGGCCAAAACCTAATCGTGTACGGGCGGGTTTTTTGGGCCATCAAGTTTTAGTGTGAGTGTGTTAGTGTAATAACGTATTTGCATATCGAAGCCGGACGAGACAGTTAGACTGTGCGTCTCTCTTACTCTACCTCAGCAGCACCTGGTATAGTGGTCTCCCTCTTGGGCATAGAGCGGCATATGGGGCAAAGCAGAGCCCCAAACAGCCGCTGTACCTTAACGCAATCACACTCGTATTCGTCGTATCCAATGTTGCCATATTCACAGTTTTAACTGTAAATTACAGTTTTTAGACAATCTTACAGTTTTTAAAATTACCTCCTACTACAATTCGCATTTTTTAAAATTTAAAATTTTCGGTTTTTGTTATTACAATAAAAGTTAAATTTTTTCCAGCTTTAACGCTGTGATTACAAATTCAGCCCTGCTTCGATACGGCAATTTGTTGTCATTTATGACCGTAAAGGCGATTTTTCAACTGACAGCAAAGTTGAAATGTATGAAATCATATGAAGCATGGCACATAAGCAACGGATGCGATGCCGCAACGCAATAAGTTCAACAACTTTCAACTTTTGCCGTCCGGCAGAACGTTGACAGATATCAGCTGATTGTTTTTATTGTTTTGCCGACTTGAAATTTTCTGTGGAATATTTTTTATTTCATTGAAATTTTCTGTATTTGCAATTGTTTCGAAGAACAGTTGATAGAAACAGTACAACAGTACATTTTCCTTTATGACAAATGGGCTCAGGTGTACCGCAAGAAGCTTCTGAAGGAAAATGCTGGGGTTTCTGCTGCTGGCGCAACAATATAAATGTTTTAATACAGAAGACGAAGCAGCTGATTTTCTTTGCGCTGCCAGCGTATTCATTGTGCCGACCCTCTCCGGCAGTCCGTCGCCGTCAGTTGAAAACGACGCTCTCACGGACGCAACGGATTCTATGTGACAAGGCCTTAATTTCACAAAAATCCGTTCGTTTTTGAAGGTTACAGTTTTTGGTTGGAAATACATTTTTTTGGGAATTTACAGTTTTTTGAAAAGAAAATTTGGCAACATTGGTCGTATCTCAGCGGTAGACAGGCAGCGGCGATAGGCAGACGACGTTGGCGCAGTTACTCCCAACAGCAGACTGTTTGGCCGCAAAATAATACACACAAGTACAAAATAATTCCTACACAAGCATTTCCAACAAAGAGTTAAACTTTATAAAATTACTGCAATTAAAAATATGTCGTCCTACAAAAATTTGGAAGAGGAAGTCGATCCACCAAGAGGTCCAGTAGCGGCGGTACCTTGTAAGTTGTTTCAATCACATACAACGGAAAAGAAAATACGCAAAAGACAAGAAAGCAAGAAAGGGCTGCTATACATTGCGAGAGCCAGAACTAGTTTTGCAAACAGTTTCATAATGGATTTTACGGGGAATTCCCAATCGCGTAATCGAAAAATGTTGAGTGTTGATATTATTGTGACGTGTGTGTACATTCCTGAATTTGCTTAATTCTATATTTTCAATTGGCTTAATAAAATGCACTCGTAAAAATGAGTCGAGTGCATTCGTGAACTAAACGAAACAGAGTTGCCAATGCTCACTACATACCGCGTTTCTGGATTTTTCGTACTAAAAAAACTACTGTTCCCCAGATTAGTACATACTCTTTACCTTGTAAAATTTGTATTATTAGTACCAATTTTTATACCCTCCCTACACCTATGGTAATAGGGTATAATAACTTTGTGCGAAAATTGTAACGCATGAAAGGAGCCGTCCTAGGTATAGACATAAGTATATAGAAATGCTTAGAATCACTTTCTGTGTTGATTTCCGGTTGTCCGTCTGTCTGTCTGTCTGTCTTGCTGTCCGTTGGCGCAGGAGAGAAGGAAGGAGTTGTCCGATTTGGACCAAATTTGGCACACAGTCGCAGTAAACCTTCCACTACTTCAAGTTCCGAGATTAGCCAAATCGGTTAAAGGACACGCCTACAATGGGTCTGTAAGTCCCACTACCCCGGAATATTTCCAGTAAAATTGCTTAAATTTGTGTAATTATTCATTAAAAGGAATGGTATTAGGTATTTAATGTAAGGTGTGGACCCTCTATGTCATACAAAAAAATGGGCGTGGTCCGCCTACTATATAGACGGTAAGCGGATAATCCTTATAACTTCCATAATATATACACCAGCCTGTCCAAATTTGGTCACTTCATTGCTGGTGAGAACAACTTATAATTCTCCAAAAATGGGCGTGGTCCGCCCACTCAGTTACTTGGTGTAGGGCATTACTCTGTCGGTGAAACCCGACTGATGCTTCCTTACTTGTTACATTTAGGTTGATACATGTGCTAAAAGCTAAGTTACAACAGGAACCAAAATTAGATTTCAAACTACCGTTTTTTGTGTATTTAAAATAGCTATAAATTTTTAACTTCACTATAGATGGCAGGTTTCTTCTTGATCGAGTCGTCTAAAATGCTAAACTACATATTGTTGGAATTAATTCAGGAATGTGGCTAACAATAAGTAATTATTAATATTTCAAAAAATGTTGTTGTTTTTCCTACAATAGTAAACGAACATGGCTGGAAACCAAATTCGTCCGCACAGCCACCAAGCAACCCCCCCGTCGGCAGTGGTCCGCCACCACCTTTCATCGATCCGGAGAGTTTAGAAGCAAAGAACGTGGCCTTCACCGACGAGAGCATACGCAAGGGTTTTATACGAAAAGTCTACCTCATTTTAATGGTTTGTTGTTGTTATTAACTGGGAAAGCCGTTTTTGTATGACTGATCCACATGTTTTAATTGCAGGCACAACTTGTATTTACATCAGGCGTAGTCGCTTTATTCGTGCTACATCGTCCGACGCAGGAGTTTTCCGAAAAAAATCCAGGCGTATTGTTGGCCGCCTGTCTCACTACTCTCGTTGTGGTTATTGCTATGGCATGCTGTGAAAGTGCACGCCGCACATTTCCCATGAATTTCATATGTTTGGGGATATTTACAGTTGCCGAGTCCTTTATGGTGGGATCGCTTGCGAGTGTTTACAGATCCGAAGAGGTGCGTGTTATTTAATGTAAACCGTGTGAATGCAACATTATTCTTTTTGTGCGATATTGCAGGTTTTACTGGCGGTTGGCATAACGGCACTTCTCTGTCTGGCGTTGTCCCTCTTTGCCATGCAGACTAAATACGATTTTACAGCTTGTGGTGGAATCCTACTAATCGCCTTAGTGTGCCTTCTACTGTTTGGCATTGTGGCTATGTTCTGGCGTGATCATATCGTACAGACAATCTATGGTGCATGTGGTGCTCTGCTTGGTTGTATCTTTCTCATCTACGATACACAGCTTATGATGGGCGGTGATCACAAGTATAGCATTAGTCCGGAAGAGTATATATTTGCCGCTTTGAATTTGTATATTGATGTTATACGCATTTTCATATATGTCCTACAATTGATTGGCACCCGTAAATAGAATATGGTGCGAAGGAGTGACTATTTTGACTATGCTATTTGTAGTATGCCAGTTAGATTTGGCATACATATGTATATTGAATACGATAAGTTCAATTTTGTAATGTACTTTTGATAAGTTATTGTGAATCTCTAAATGTGCGTTTGATAACAATTCGAAATTATGAAATAAATATTTACACGGGTTACGATTAAAACTGAAACATTTTTCGTATATTCGTATGTATCGGAGAAAATAAAACTCAACCGTTAAGAACTTTTTTTGAGACCTGGACGAGAATTTCAATTTGGAGAGCTTAAAGAAGTTGAAGTATCGCTGGAATAAGTGTAGAGCTAATAGGAGATTTTGTTAAAAAAAAATAAAATTCTATTTTCTGGAAGACTGATTAAAACAAAGTGGCTCAAATTGAGATTTATCAATCAAACATTGAGTGCAGTGCATTCCAGACAGATTAGTTCCAAGTGCTTTTGCATAGTTTCAGGCTTATACTTTAGGTAAATGTATGTATGAAATGGCAAATCAACTCGCTAGAAAAAGAGCATCCTATTTTTATCGGGCCGAAACCATTCTGCGGTCTGCCATGGAGCTCCATTAAGCACAATCTAAAACTGGAAGGAAACGGAAGGTAACAAACAGGCGAAAACATTTATGCCAGGGGCTTCTCAGAAGAAAACAAAGAGATTTGAACGCAGAATATTTCTGCTGTGATAATGTTAGACGAATATCTTAATTCCACAAAGTAGTTTGATCCCAATGGCATGAGCAAAAAATGTATATGTATAATACACTTTCCATAGGCTGGAAACAATGTGTTAATGTGCCTTGGGCTGGAAATAAAATTTAATCTGTAATGATATTTCCAACAATTATTTGAGTGATGTCAAAAATCTCCAAATGCAAACATTCATAGAAAATATTGTTTATCGCGCGTAAAAGCTAGAAAGCTTTCCAGTTAAGGCCTCTCGATTATGCTTTCGGATTCTGCTTTGTCAACGGCAGTTGTCGACAAAGGAGTTTTCATGGTACTTAAGGTAGGTAATGATCTAGGGATGCATGCATTTATGAATTTCATTGACATACGATATGTATATTACATTGCCAAATTGGTGAGCACCGGTACCATGGTACCATCTTTGATAGCCACGTCCGAAATGGTCCGTCCTAATTCACAATTTGCAATATACGTTATAATAAAAGCTCTATAATTGAGGATGTAAGGAAAACATGCCCTCATAGCCACTGGCATCAAAGCATTGTATAGTTTGACCCTGGCGCTTTTCTTCGTGCAGAGCAAATACCAATTCAACTTTGGCCGAGCAGTGATTATGCTTTTTATAGTCTGTGGCTCGCTGTCTGGCGCTGCGACTATATTTTGCCATTTCTACTTAGTGGAAACGATAACGGCTGGCAGCTGCGCTCTTCTCGTGTGTTGTTTCTTCATGTTCGATATTAATATTATATTGAATGAGAACAGTTGGGTAATTGGTTAATAATTGTGTTATTCCTGTAGTGCAGCCAACCGATGTAATTTACAAACGATTGTAACAAACAACTACACCAAGTATCTAATAAACGTGATTGTTCAATTGGGCAATATGCAATAAATCGCAAGATTTTGATGTTAGTATTTTTGAGTCATGTGTAAGATAAAAATTTAACAATCTTTCTACTAGTTTATGCGGTTGTATGCATTTACACACATTCGGTTGCTAGCGACAGCTGCACAGTGCGACAGGTGTGGAAGCATGGGTTGACATAGGTGGGACGGTGGGACGCGCGATCAACGCTAAGATCACGGAGGGCGTCATCAAACGGGAAGACATTTTCGTGGTCACCAAGTTGGGCGGCATACATCACGACCCCAAGCTGGTGGAGCACGCATGCCGCAAGAGCTTGTCCAATTTGGCACTGGAATACATCGACCTCTATCTGATGCACTTTCCCGAGCGGTATCCCGCGCGCGGATATATATTCTCTTTTGGAATATGTCAGATATGTTGGTTCCTTCAAAGCTCTGCATGCTCTGCATGTTAATATGTTGGTTCTGTTGGTTCCTTCAAAGCTCTGCATGCTCTGCATGTTAATATGTTGGTTCCTTCAAAGCTCTGCATGTTAATATGTTGCGCTGTTAATATTTCCATATGCAAAATTTAGTTAACATATCCCGCACGCATTTAATTCTGCTAATATGTTGCGCTGTAAAAATTTCTCTGTTAATATGCCACGTAGCAAAATGCAAATTTTGACAACTGTCAACTGTTCTAGCCATTTGCGCCATTTGCTTCGCGCTGCAAAATTAATTTTGATTTAATAAGTTTAATAAGTTTATTTATCTGCAATAATGGAACTGCGATAGTTGAAAACTGTTTAATTTTTACTTTTGTTATAAGCTACCAACGCATGGGACAAGGCGTGGAAGGCGTGTATCAGCAACTGTTCGGTTCTTCTGCATTTTTAATATCTGCTGTTTTAAAGAAATTTATTGAATCGGAATCATTTGGTCAGCCCTTTAAAATACAAAACTAAAGATAATTCGGATGTCCGATGATAAAAGAGAATTGATGTTGTAAAAAAATGCACTTTATGCGCTGTGAGAAAACCGAAGGTAGTTCACAGCTCCCAATTAGTCGAACTCCAGCAAAATGCACTTGCATAACAAATAAATACGAAACACGCTATTCACTTGGTGGCACTTAAAAATAAGTGGACGTATGTACATATGTACATACATAGAAATTTTAAATCTAATACAATTACGTTTATATCAGCAAAAATCTTAATTCAAAAGAAAACCAATACTCTAAATGGAAAGTGTAAAATATTAATTGATTGCGATGATGAGAAGGGGTAAGGGGAAACGCAATGTACGAAGTGCTCTTGGCGGACATTTGCTTATAAAACTCGTTGGCAAGGACATGTTGGAACGACACGACGCCCAACCGCGGACTATAGGGAATAAAGTAATTTTGATTGATTTGATTGCCTTCGTTAGTGCCAGCTCGCTGACATGTAACTGCGTACATACAGACAAACACATGCATGCAATGGGTAAATGTGTATGTTATGCAGATACGGATGCAGACATATAAATGGATTTTGTTTCGCAATGAAATGAAAACGGCATTTGATCGTTGTACTCTAATGACATTTTCTATTAGTATCAAATTACAATCATAAATTTGCACTCGCCGTCGTGCCTGCCGCTGTGCCAGTGTGTTAATATGCGGTGGTATATGAGGGTACAGAGGAACTTGCCTTCGTGTAATTTAAGGTAGCGTATGTGTTTTCTATTGGCTTCTTTTCACTTTCCAATACATACATATACTTTGGAGCAAGCAAGTAAAGTGCCTATACGAGTATATGTTATAGACAATATACAATTACCGAATAACTGTGTCGGTTCACGCTTCAATGATATAGCAACTAATATATATTATTCTGCCGTACCATGCGGTTGTAAGAAACTTAATACCTCCTCAACCGATCATCTTTCAGCGGTATTTTTTTTTGAGATAAATACTTTTAGCGCTGAATTACTTTTATTACGCGACATTTGGGAGAGATTTTATTGTATACTCACCAATAGGATCGATGCATTCCAGTGTAAGCGCGCACTTAATCCATGGCAGCATAATTTTCTCCGTTACGAAGAGAGTGTCCGTAAACAACACCGTATCCAAGTCGACCATGCGCAGAAATAGAAAGTTATCTGCTTTTGTTTGAAAGTAATCGAACATTTTTGGATGTGTGCGCGTTGACACCGCTGTGGGCGTATTCCAGCCCAGCACACCCGACACCATAACCTTACTTTGCAGATCGTAGAGATCCCGACTAGTGCCGCGTATGCGCATATAATTCTCAGTAAAGAGAATACACTTGGAACGCATGAGAGCGTCCTTTATCACAATGGGGCGATATGCATGCATCCGTTGGTCCGAGACGTACGACGGAAAAACGGACAAATCGTAGCTGATGACAGCGCACTTGGTGCTGTTGCAGTAGCCTGAAAGAGCGCGCGCCTCGTCTTCAGACAGGCCGAGATCGTAGATAAGTAAATACTCATTGGGAAATTTGGCTGCAATATTTTGTGCGAGTAGAATGGCCGAAGGCGCTTGGCCATCTTGCACGTAAGTGACTATGGAAAAGTTGGCTTTCGTGCCATTGTACGGGGTTGTAGTAACGCGTGCTATGCTATGGCGCTGCGAGGGATTCACTATATTAAAAAGATGCTCGTTTGGTTTCGGTTGTAGTGGTAGGTGTTCAAGCTCCACGATTTCGGGTTCTTCATTTGGCTGGTTTTGATGTTGTTGTTGTGCTTGTGATGGTGATTTTTCATCACGTAAGTTGTATCGAAAGTATTGGGATTCTCTGGTCGGATACGATGAGCCTGAGAAACCCAAGATGGCCAAATACTTTGGATCTATTTGGAGTTTCTTTTGTTCAGCAACTCGTAGGTTCTCCTGCAAAATGATAAACAGAAGCATAACAATCAAACAATTATAGATACTCTGGAATTTGGTGGAAAAGGTATTTGGTATCAAAAAAATTATATGCAGTGGTTTTATAATAATTTAAGGCATCTTCCCTAAATGAGGCGGAAAAAAGCAGACGAGGGGCCAGTGTGCAAATAAAACATGCTTGCCCCCTTTATAGTGAATGCCCACAAAGTATCTTTTTTATATCAATTAAATTATGAGGAGTTATAAAATGACTTTCTGAAAAAGAAATTGAATTTTTTGGAAAATTATAATCATTAACGAGTTCGAAAAAATCAGAGCATTATGCGTTGATGAACACCCTCGATATGTACATATATATATATGTATGTACATATATACAAATACAAAATATATTAACTAAGGCAGCTGTTGAGTAGTGTTATTTTCAGTTTTTTTTCCAATTCTGAGAATTTAATTCCGATGTAGAGGACGATGTACAATTTTTTATATTTGCATTTTCTATAGATGGAGCCTTATCGCTCGGTAATGACTGCATGCAACAAAGCTATAAAATCTTTTCCATTGTTAAAAAATGTTTTCTAGCAGCACGGAAAGAGGAGCACAATTGCTGGCACCGCTGTTTGCTGCTTGCAAAGCAGATGCAATGGAGCAGATGCCAGCGCATGACGCCGTCTTCTGCTTATTGTTGCAATTTGCATTTGTGTTTTCTTTCCATTTGTGTGTTTGCTTACAACCCGCTGATATGTTTACATCTTATATGTAGTGTGTATATATTTTCAGCTTATTGCCAGATTGCGCCCGAGCACTGATGCTCATTTCCATATTTTGTAAGGCAAGTGAGCCATCAATTGCAATTTTGCATTCTCCTTTTGTTGCAGGTACGAGGCATGCCTTGATTGCAATGTTTTGTAAACATTTCAATTATTCGCTAAGGCGCTTTTAGATGCACTTGGAACTTTTCGCAATTACGGAATTGTTGTGCATCGCGGCGTGGACGTCTATTGACAAATTGAGCTTTGCTTGTCTGTCTTAGATAGTGCAATGCAACAAGGCGTGCCGCCAGGGGTAGGAAAGTGTGTTTTGAAGGTGAGAAAGCCAAAAGCAAAATGCTTGTCAATAGCTTAACATTTTTCCATAGTTAAATTGTTTTGAATTTGAAATGAGACTTAATAGATAATACAAAAGCCTGAACATTTTAACAGCAAATAAAGAATTATCGATTTTTGTCCTTTTCATCTACGCCAAATAAAAATTTCTCTGAACAAATTTACCACATTTCACTTTCGACCGAAATCGATTTGAGCACGAATTCAATTTCCCTGCGACCGATCCGGTTTCTTTTTCGATCTACATTGAAATGTGGTACATTTCAGACATATTCTAAGTCCTAAGCTAACCTTTAACATAACGGTATTTTAAAATGCGAAATTTCGTAAGATGCTTTGGTGGTAAACAGACCGGAGTAACGCATCATTTGCATGCGACCTACTCCATATATGGCTCTTATTGTCCGGAGTATATGTTGTGTGGCATTTCGAAGACCCGTTTGTCGTCATTGTGTCTGCGAGTAAATTTGGGAGGGCCATGCATTATTAAATTTTTCCGCTAAGCTGCCAGAAGCTTAATATGCTGTGACTGTAATTTATAATGAATAATAAATTGCTGGCCTGCCCAATTGCCCACTTGCGGCTGGTGTGAGCGCGTGGCAGAAGTCACATACGTTAGCGTAAAGTTTAAATTTATAATGTTAAAACGCAATTGGGGGCAGACGACATACGTATGTACATATGTAGCTGTGCCTCGTAGCAGCAGCACATCTCAAAAAGAAGTCAGCATCGCTCGCACACAATTGAAGTGCCCCCGGGAGACCTACGAGGAATCTACAATATGCATGCAAATTGAGTTACATCGCATAGTTGTGAATTAAATTATCGACGTGTCGTGTTTAGCTGAAAATGCATTTTTAATAGAAAAAAAAGATCAAAGCTCGAATGTGTCCTATAAAATATGATAGTGGAAATTTGACGAGCCACACCTAGCACATTTTATGAGCGGTTTACTCCAGCGTAGGTATGATAAAGTTTTACAACAGTGATAACACTTCAATGCACACCGCGAGCATTTATGTAACCTGAATTTGTGCACACAGTGTAACTTCTGATAAACCTCTATTTACACGAATTCAATGCATGTCTAAAATGAACGTATGAAAATCAAAAACTTCAAGATCCTCACCTGAACAATGAACTTCTCAGACTACTCTCAAACGGCGCTGACGATCAACAAATACATATTCCACATACGCTTTAATTCACGATTTAAAAACACGACAGAAAAAAAAACTACACAGAAATTATTGATTTTTCCGTTCGTATGTCTCTGTATTACGCGATATCAACATTTTATAACTAAAGCTCATTTGCTACCTAACATAACATTCTCGTTGTCCTTTTAAAAACAGTCAACTACGCAATATGTCTGCAGAAATTACTTGCTTGTATGCATGCGTGGGTATACACGCATAGTCCGTAAGGAAATACACAAACATTTCTATGCACCCAGACCAAACACTGCTCGAGCGTCCAATGCTAGGTCGCTTACATATGTACATATATGCATGTGCCAGCCCACATCCCATGGGATTGAACAACTGTCACTTGACCGGCTCAAGCTGTTCCATTGTAAAGGATATTATTTAAATTGTGGACACTTGTACAAAACTAAAAGATACGAACAAAAGATTTACATCTAAAAGGTAGGGGCGGAAAGTATGTGTCACAAATTATTACAGCGGAAACTCCTAAGTGCTACGTAGAAAATTACCTCTTTGCCCCACAATCAACCGACAAACTAAACCGACATGCCGTCTGGACTGAAATGAAGTGGCAAGGAGAATGGAAATGCTAACAGAAAATCACTCGCGTAAACGTAGGTGTAAAATGTGGAGCACTAGGGAATTAACCCACAAAAGGGACAGATTGTTTGATGTGACAGACACTGACAATATTCATCCACAAAACCATATGTGTCGTGCCGCATGGCTTAACCGATTTGGCGAATTCTAATCGAGAAGGGTATAGTACCTACACTGAACAAGAAACGCAAAGTAAAAATAAATCATTCTTATTTGAAAGGCCACGAGAGCCAAACAATTGAAGCCATTCATTACGTATTCATTTTGGCTATTTTCTTTTCCGATCTATTTTAAAATAAATACATGCATATTTAAATTTCATTATTTGGTCGATAGAAAATTTTCATTGCTATTTTTGACTTGAAGGGGTTTTAGTTTGATTTCACAATTTTTTTCCTCGGTGTATGCAGTAGGCATGTATTGGTCTATAGTTGGAAAATCATATTAGTCCAACAAATGAAACGTAATTTTACGTTGGTGTATTATAATAAGTGGCATGCCGGGACGACCGCATGTAATTAACTTTACATTTAGAAAAGTCAAGGCTTAATTGGATTTCAGCAAGCGCCACAGATCCAAAAAGTAAAGCATTCCAAACTGCACTTGTTTCCAGATTCTGGGCGTAGATTCAACACGATTTTTCGCTGCAACTTAATTTATTAGTTAATTTTTACGAACATATTTTCAAAAAATATTAGTGTAAATGTTATATCTGATCAAATGTAGATTCCGACAATGTAATGCAAATAATTTTCCCAAAATGTTGATTACAGTATTTTGTCGGTTTTGATCAATTTTTTTGTAGTTATTAATGAATGAATAATAACTTGCCACTCGTTCAAAATCCATAAGCCACACCCTTTTTTATATAGTATTATATGTAGTTGGAGATGGATGGCTGCAACTTACACCTACCACAATATGCATGTGTATATGAAATTATTTCCACTTCAGTACCGCCCGCCCGCCCACGCATCAAGCAAATAAATTGCCTTTTGGGCTCGCTTCCAAAGTATAATTTCCTGCAGAACTGAGCCAAACCGACGGCAACAAAAACAGCAACGACAACAACAAATTAAAGGATACACTTAACCGTCGCTGGTGTCACTGGTTAGCACTTGAGCAGCGCGTTAGATTATTTGTTTTGACATTTTTGTGCGTTTGTTTTGGTTTTTGTGTTCTTTGGCTTTCTCACACACATACATACATATGCACGCACACAAATTTACATTGCATTAAGCGGGAAATGGGCTTGCGACACGCAAAATCAAAGAAGCCGCACACTTGACTGTGAGCCGGCGGCGCCGGGAGTTATTTTCCAGGCGCAGGCAGGGTTTTGTTTACATTTTGTTTACTCTGTTTCCACGCTCTAACCGAGAAGTATGGTAATATCTTTTTTGGGGTTTAACAAAAAGGCATGCCTGCGGAAATGGAACTGCCTAATTGCTTCGCCTCGAAACAGGTGTAAAACCATAAAAGAGCTATTACAGGGCTTGGACTGCATTTGGTAAGAACATACATATGTACATATGTATGTATACTGAAACAAAAATATACGCGCAACCAACTTTTTTACACGGTTTTGGCGATGCATATTAAAGGGTCAGCTCCATTTACAATTTTCTTCTAGGATTAAATGAGGACAGCAGATGTCGCGCCCACTCATCCACGAAGAATGGCTGTTTATCTACAATATTAAACTGATTGATTTTACTCAAAAACATGTAGTATAAAACCGGCGCCGCAGTGGCTCAGTGCTCGGTCTCTGATGCGTGAGGTCGCTGGTTCGATGCTCTCATCTAATTAGGAATCATCCCCTAAAGCAGTTATAATATATATATGTAAATCATTAGATGTTTTTAATTCTTTACATGGTGGATTATCATCTAAATTAGGATATCGGTTTTCATGTGCGAACTTTGTATGCCTTCTATAGGAAAATATAAAATTCTATAGGATTTGATATCTAGTCTGTAAGGTTCCTGTAAACCATAGACTTAATAATTTGAATTAAATTGAAAAACTGTTACGGTTAAAATTACGGGCTGATCTCACACAGATAGCAAGGACGTTGCCGTGTAGCGATATTCAAATTTAATAACAATTTCACATTGCTACCTTTATTTCTTCTGCACTTTGGAATTTCATATCTGGCAAATGGAAAATTTACGACCACACATTTTGCCACACAAATTTTACGCAAAAATTACAAATTCAATAAATTTTCCTGGGTGCACAAATGAGAGGAATATGCCGAAAGTGCATTAAGGTACGTTTATATGCACACGTAGAACTTACAACAGCGCAGCCATGCTCGGCTTGAGAGTGGTGTATGTGTGTGTGCCCGATACACGTTTCCAGGCATAACGTGTTGCTGCTGGGATGCCATGTAAAATGGCGATATGCATGGCAGATGAGGCAGCAAAGCAGCTTATTTTGCGTAGATGTGCACACACACATATCCATACACAACAGCCATTGGCAACTCGGAGCACCAACAGCCAAACACAAACAACGATCCTTTTAATGAGTTTACTCTCGGTTGCAGTAGTCGCGCATCCTTGCTTGCCAACATCCCATCGTCAGCCAGCCACAGCTGCCAACTGCCCTGCAAAAGCAAATAACAAAAGCAACCACATCCTGGCATCATCTGCCAAAATGTTTGTGGGCGAGTTTCGCCACCCCACGCCACTCAGCTCCTCATTCGCTCGTTGGTTCATTTTTCCATTTGGCTTATTTTGCATATCGCGTGGAAAATACTACCATTTTAAAATTCAGCGCGCTTATTCTCATTTGGTTACCATTTCGGAGAGTTCTGTCGTCGTTGCATGTGCATGCATATTTGATATGCATGTGTGTAGGTCACAGAGGACTTTGCTTTGATGCACACACACAAGCATTCAGAGATTGCATCTAATGCATATGTGCATGCATGTGTATTGGATGGAAGGAACTGCTTTAGCCTCGTTACAGCTTGTTTTAGCGCATGTTTGGTTTAATTTAATGCAAGTCATTAAGTACTATGCATATTATTTTCAGATCAGCATCATTTTCGTTCTGCCATTAAATTGAGCGTAAAATTGGGAATTAAATTAATACCACTTTTTATACAAATATAAGAATGTATTAAATTGTCTTTGAAGAGTTGGAGCTCAAGTTTCTTAGGGCCTATTAGCCTTCCTTATTTCGCAGTTAGAGGTATTTTGGCGAAAACGAAAATTAATTCGATGTAATACTATATTTACAAAATTATTTTAAAACATGCATCATCGATTTAAAAAAAAATTAGTAGCAAATTCGCCCGAAAAGAATAACGTAGGGTAACCCGGACAATTATTGGCCAATTAAGTAAGTAAGTAAGTAAGAATCCTCGCAATCAACAGGAATTCCAAACATATAGATATGTATATGTAATTTCCAATTACATAATGCATGAAATTTCCCTATCGTATCTGCCGGTTAGGTTGTGCGTGTGTGCGTATGTGTGTGTGTGTGTGTGTGTGTGTGAGTAATGTAATTTAACTATTTACATTCTACCAATTGCTATCAGCCAGACAAAAAGTATACAACAATTCACTTGCGCGCGTATGTATGTATAAACATAACATTTTTCAGGATTTTAATTACACCGGCGCGTCTGCTAGGCCCTGTGTCGCCCAGTCTACTCCTGCTACTTCATCCTGCTGTGCTTGCATGCAGAAATATGTATGTATCTACATGCATGTAGTCGCTTGGGCTTTCCCTTGTCCATAGTTGGGTGGGTGGTTGGGAAGGTTGATTTTTCATTAAGCAGCACGTGCGTGCTCGTAATGCAACCTCCCCTTCTGGTGGTAAGTGTGCGGGCCCTAAAGATACATTAAAGCATTTACCGCATATGCGTTTGCTTTAAAAATGTTTCAAACGGTCGCATGTGGCTAGAAGCGGTTATGAGGACCATTAAATTGTACGCGACACACGGCGATCATTTCACGATAAAGGATTTGCTTCGAATTACCGTGGCATTTTTTGTTCTTCTTTTGAATATTGAAGTCAAGCTTTAGGAACTGTGTATATTTATCTGAATATAGAAAGGCCCAAACTAACATTTTTGTTAAATTACAAGGGAAGCAAAAATTTTTATAAGAACTGAAACACTGAAACAAACAACGACAGCCGTTCCGTAAGCCAGTTGAAAACTCCAAGTGCGGCTTTTTTAGAAACCGTGTCTTAAAAGTCAGTACCATAGATAGCTCAATAACTAATCAACCTACCTTTTCGTTATTTTTCTATCCAAGCAAATGTAAAATTATATCATAGTTGGGACATCGCTTTTTCAATATCTCTATAATTTTTTTGTGTATTTAAGATGCGTTTAAACTGGCAATTTCAGTCTCTTAGATTTGGGAGGGGTCATTTTACTACCGACGGTATACAATTTCAACGCTCTGAGTCATACTGCAGAAGTTTCTAGTTCAGCAATGCCACCAGAAAAAATTTGATTTAGTAGAAGCGTAGTGAAAGTTCAAGTTAACGAATTGCATGTCAAAATGGTTTAAGTACTTGCTGATCAAAGGCTCGAAACAAATCGAAAAAAGTACTGAAGGAAATTTAAATTTTGCAACTTCCATTGGCTGTTTAAAGTTTGGTCTGGAATAATACGTTTCAATGAGGCCTGTAGTTAGCATTTCCAACAAAATTACTCGTATTTAAACAATACAATTCCGCAATATACGTATATATTTGCATGTTGAAAGGCACACAAGAACCGGGTCAAGTATAAGTGCCATAAAATTCAAGTATAGAGCGCTGTCTAAATGGCGAAACGTAAGTACATAATTTCATATTTTTTAGTCTCAAGTAAACACTCTTCCACCTCTTCCGTACGTAAATTTGTACATTTTTGTTGCAATGCCAGTACATGTGCCACATGTCATGCCGTCATGTGAAAGTCGTTTTACTCTGAAAGGAAGAAATCTAGTTCGAGCACTTCCAAACAAGCCAAACGCTATGAGCTTGGCCCAACTACAAAATTACCCTCATTTGGTGGGCGATTCGGTAGCATTCGGCGGGAGGCACTAGCATTGAACTTAGTGAAGGCTACCGCAAAAACTCGTACTGTAAGAGAGTTAGTTTGCGTTTGGCTGTGTTTGTGTACACTGTGCCTCTGCAGAAAGTGCCCGAGCGCAGGTAAAGCACAAAATGTCACGCACTTCAACCAATGGCGGATATTGAATTATTAAATGGTATTGAGCTGCCATAGCCACGTTTTAGTTCAACTGCCACATGAGGTTCCATCTTACGGCGCGTGCGGCAGTCACTGGTCGGTGTAATTTCTCTTTTGAATAATTGATAAGCAGTGCCTAGCATCGTTTAAGTACATTGATCGTCATACAAAAAGTTGTGTACTTAATTCATATTAGATGAATGTTGATACATCCATTGTAATTACTTTAATGGTTGAATGTCCAATTTAAGTAATGCTAATCTTTGCTTTAGCTACTTACAACCAGTGGATTGAAAAGAAGAAATTGTACTTGCATGAGCGTAAATTGAACCAAAACTACTCGAAGTGCTCTCTGTTTTGCATTTTTCCAGCGCACAAACAATTGAGGCTACAAAGCAATCAAATATGTACATATGTATGTTATACATATGTATATGGGATCCAAAATTGTGGGCGTTTTATATTTTTCCAACTAAAAAATCGCACTTTTATTTCATGATTTGTAGGAGAAAAATCACGTCATAACAATTTTCATTTTCGATATTTTTCCAATCGAAAATAAAAACCTATCTGATTTTTTTACAGGTTCAAAAACCAGACTATTGAAAATAAACGTAGTACCACCAAAGTCAGATAAGTACGAGCTCGAAAATGTTATTTTCGTTACTGCTGATTCTAGAAGAGGCGTGATCATTATACAAACTTCATGTAATTGGTTTTTCGAGGTTAAGTAGAATACATTAATACATGCTAAATTAGACCCTTTGTACGCTTGTATAATAGCCAAATTTGTAATTAAAGCACAAGGTTAATGATGTAAAATGGTTGAAAAGCAAATGGCAGATGATTTTTGAAATGTTAAACAGTTGCACCGAAAAAGTGAATCCCATTAAATTGATAAATGCCTCGAAGCAAAAAAGGGCACCACTTAACCATGTACAAAAACGAATGTACTCTAATAAAACAATTGTTTTTGAATATAAAGTGAAAATGTGTTAATTACATTCCAGCTTTGCTTTTTAATATACTGAGACAAGTCGATAATTCCGTTCAAGAGTAGGGCTCTGACCCGAAAATTAAATTTTTCAGGATAAAAGATTGCAGTTAATTTTTGTTTTTAGATGTTCTTTTGACTTTCGATTGAATTGACGGAATAATAATAGAACATAGAATACGTAATCGACCGTGTAAAGAAACTTAAACTTGGCACAAAGCGACCTAAACTCCTTAACGGTGCCGTCGATATGTTCGCATGACGTTTTTCAATTCTATGATAGTTAGTTATTAATAATAAATCGATGATTTTAAATAGACTGATTTGACTATCAGTTGTGCATGAGCATTTTAATAGTTTTTGTAGAAAAATACCAAACATGTAGAACATCCATATGTTGCAGTATAATTGAATAAATTCTCTTAAAATAAAGTAAATTGTATGATTAGGAATTTTATTTTGTAAGCACGCAAATCATTTACCTATATATTCTATTATAGTAACAAACTGCGTAAAAGAACTTTAAAATAAGTTCTAATTGATTGTGACTGGAAAAGTTTAGGGACACATGTACATATTCTCGTCACAATAGATACATACATACGTAAAAATGACGTGACGACAATCCACTTACAATAACGCACAGGTAAAATTCGTGCATATATTTTTTGATCATCTTTATTAAAAATTGCTGATGGGTTGGTGGTTTGAAGGACATAAGAATGTCGGTGGATTGTGAAGCGAAATGAGTAGTGGAAAGTTTTCCAAAACAGAAGGAAACCGTGCATACAGAATCACATATAACAATAAATATCATTTACTTTGTGTATAAGGTGACCATATCGGTACCTTCTCCCCTTTAAGGTAGTTAAAACCTCCAATTATGCATTTAAATTGTTCTTGTTTTTATTAAAAGAGTGACATACCACTCTTGTCTAAGGAGAAGCACCCTCTTTGGCTAAAAAAAAAATCTGGCCACGTTATGCCTGCATGACCTAGCTAATCGCAAAAAGGAGCCCCTCAAGCATCAAGTTCAAAACACTTAAATTTGCTAAGCGACAACAGCAATAACAATAAAAAAATTCTACAATTGTATCAACAATGAATCATTTTGTTGTGAAACTTTCGCAGTGAGTGCCGCCGAATGTGCTAAATCTGTGTCTCGAGCTCCAGCCAGCAAAATAAATGCGGCGGATTGTGGCTGCGGGGCTGACGGGTGCGCGCGCTTGTTGCCGTTGCATTTTTGCTCTCGAATTGTGCATTTTCGTTTTCATTTTCACTTTCGCAGCGTGCACGCTGAGCGTGTCAATGTGCTCCAAAGTATCCGACGAATTGTGTTTATCAACAAATAAACATGCATACATATGTATCTATGTACAAGTGTACATATGTATATATGTACATATCTTTCTGACGTAGCCAACATAATAGCTGCTATTCATGAATGCATGCCATCCAAAGCTTCATTACACTCGAATGACAAAAGCAGCTGCTTGTATTACAGCGAACGCTTTCAACTACATGCGAGCACTTGCCACTGTGTGTGTGTGTGTGTGTCGACGAATGTGCAATTTCTGAAAGCGCACACAAAATGTTTATGAGAACATTTTCTGGAAATTATTTATACGAGTACATTCTTATATGCCCCTATTCACGCCGCCCATTCACTCACTCACTCATTCATTCAATTCCCATTCACATGTCAATGCGCAGCCGGCAGAAAAACAAACGGAAAGTCAGACAGACTAGCAGAGATGTTTACTTGACGTGAAATATAGCAAAATTCTCAGCGCCCAGCCTTGTTCGTGTGTAGGAGTTGGTAGTGACAAAGGCAGAGGCTGGGGCAATTATATCCATTACTTCCACATATGCTTTTAATGGTTGCAGCGCGCGCTTCGACACTTGCAAAGCACTTCATTTAAATAATCTGTGAGGACTAAGCCCAGTAAATAAATAAGTCCCTGGAAATGAAAATTCATTCAAACGAGTGCAAAAAAGTCGAAGTGAATCTGAAAGAAGGTCGTTACCATAAGCAGCAAAACAAGTCTAGAACTTTCAGGCAGGTTTCAGCGATAGAATAATACGCTACTTTCATTAGAAGCTTTTTACTTTAAATATTTTTAAAACCTTTGTTCTATATCCCAGGTTCCACATAAAATCAGGGTTTTGCCAATCTTAGATATCTTTCGTATAAATTAAATTACCTGCCATGACCCTGAAAAGATCAACATCTTGCTTTGTATATGTATATAATTCCGTTCATTTCTATTCACTTTGTATGTCTATAAAGAGGAAATAAGTAGTAGTCTAGCTTCTAAAGAAGCTATAAAAATTAGATTGCTGCAGGGTTTTCTGTTGAAATTCAAACATAAACGACATCATTTGCACTTGCACTTACACTTGGGAACCATTCAGGAAGGAAACATTTCTCATTTTGAATTCAACTCACTTTTCGCTTTATTCATGATTCACTTATGGCATCCATAAAGCGCAGTCCCTTTTATCAGCGCACGTACGCCACGAGCTGCACCGAGTTCTCATAAAGTATCAAAAAGTCCATAACCATGACAAACTGTCTGTGATATCATATGCAATGAAGCGCTCTTGATTTGGGAGCTGATATTTATTATTCCGCAAAATAAAATTTTAGTAGTTCCATAAACAGTTTCTGCGATTGTTGGTAAACAAAAGGCCACATTATTAAATTCTAAGCAGCAAATTGCGCACGCTTCCAAGAGAAAAGAATTCTGTCGGCGCTAGCGCGTAGAATATTGGCATTAATTGTTGCTATTGACTATGGATGCTTGGGAAAGCGATTGGGTATGTGGGTATGCATTCAAGTAGTGTTGGCATGAGTAATTGCCTTCTGAGTAACGCAAACAATTCAGCATTGTCTACGATGAAACGTAGCATCGCAAGTCAGAAAATAAATAAAGAAAAGCAGAAATCGCTCGGCCAGTGAAATAAAGTAAAGGCAAATATACTAACATAAGCAGAAAAAGGAAGTTTGGGGCAAAACTCAACGACCTCAAACCAGGCGCTACGGCAGGAAAAATGCACGCCAGTGGCAAAATGAGAAAGAAAAATCACACAAAAGCGGATATAAATATGTATGAGAACGACAAAGAAAGCAGCAGAATGCATAGCCCCGTGTTGGCAAAAAGCTGTACATTATTTTAAACATATAAATTCTTCCGTTCCATCAAGTTCCAAAAGTATTAAAAAAAGAAAAAAAGGAAAGGAAAGAGAAACACAAAAACTGATCGAAGTAAAAAGAAAGAAAATTTAAATTTTCAGAAAAATATATTTTTGCCAACACTGATTTGCATATGTATGTATGTGCAAGATATGTGCTTGTATGGTGAAAAATGGCCAGGAGCATATTTGCACGCGCCCAAACAAAGAAAATTCGGCAAAACGTCAGACAGAGCGGCGGCAGGGAAATTTGCACTAGCAGTAACAGCGCCAGCGCCGGGCATTAGGGTCAAAATGGGCTAATGCATAGTGGCAACATAAACTGCTGTGACACAACAGCCCGTTAAACACACGCAAAACAACAAAAACAAAAGCCAAGGTTTCGTTGCGTTGCGGCGATTTCGGGCTTTTTGGATGAGGTGAGGTGTTTCGCTCCTTTGTGGCCACTGCGGTGCTGTTCAAATAAATTGCCTTGTGTGTGTGCTAACGAGAATCTAGCGCAGCGCTCAAGCTGCCTGCCTGCCTGTGTTGTCTCTTTATGACATTCTAATTGACTGACAGACAGCAGAAGACAAAGATTTGTGTATTTTGTGTTCAGTCTTTTTTGCGCGTGAGGCTCGGCACACTTTCGCTGTTAAACTATGCACCCAAGTGTTGTTGCATTGATTTGACTTATCGGCGAGATATCAATCAAACGAAGGTTTGTATGTATTCTCAAGTGATTAATAGAAAAAATGGTTCTTGTTGACCCTGCATTAAATTCTTCCGCTGCCATAGTTTTATTGTTCACTCGCCGACTTCAAATTCGACTTTCTTTCATTAAGCATGTCCATTCGTAAATTGCTTAAGTATCGATAAAGTTTCAATGCCTTTGCGGCGGCGTTGCAAAATTTATATTATCTCTAAATAACAATGCCCTTTTAATTAATAGTTTTCTATTAAAATATAGTAAATAAATAATTGGTGCAGCATATCCCAACGGCCTAGCTATAACGTACTTATTTCTACGATATCATGTTACAAGATCGATTCAGCACCATTAATAATTACAAAATGCACATGCGCCACAAGTAAATTTAAATGAAGAATACGAATTACTGCGATAAGCTAGTCAAATAAACAATACTTTGGTTTTAAATTTTGTGCGGTAACCATTTATGTACATGTGTATATATATGTATGTATATGTAGGTTGTCAGACGCTAAACGCTTTAGCACTACTGGTTCAATTAGTTTCGACGAGTATGAAAGACTGAAGCTGCAATTGAATATCTGATCATCTTTACCGTAATAATGAATTTCTTTTGCAGGATAATCATAATTAAGGAATCAAACGAAACGTTTTCAGTTTAGAAAAAAACAGCAACAAAAGCTGCGTATTTTAAAACAGATTGAATACGATAATATTCAAAATGAATACGAAATAATGGCGTCATTACACACGCACGCACAATGACTCTCTTCTCACTTCATCACTGAGCCTGGCCTCGTGGGCCAACGAATGCACTCGCCTCTTGACCCGCATACTAGTATGATATGTATGTAGTAATTCCAGTTACTGATAAGAATAAGAATAAAATTCAGAAGACTGATTTTGACATAAAGTAAATTCGAAGAAAGCAGAATCGTGATACAAGTATACACTAGAGCTCTGCATGAATGCATTTGAAAGAGCGACCAAGACATTCATTCGGGTTTGAATCTTTCGCTCGCATGTGCACTTATTTCCAAACACGTGTTGAATAAGCACATATGCCTTAAGAGTAAATGAGATAGCAAAACAATTGAGTAAATTGTAAGCGCAAGCACATTACTCACAAGCAGTGTACCCACCAGGGTTGTCAGATTTTTTTTGTGCCTTATCCCCATTTTGCTTACGAGCAATCCCCAAAAAATCCCCAAAATATATTTCTTTGTTTTTTATAATAATTAACAAATTTTATTTTATAAGTAGGTATATAAAATTACAAGCAGTCATATACTTCTGACTCCACAAATTCTAAATTTGTGTCAGAAGTATACATTTTTTTTTTTTTTTTGTGTCGGAATATGAAAAACCTACCAGCACGCAGACAAGTATTTATCCATTGTACTGGTAAGCTGATTCCTTTTACTGAAATCTTCCTGAGCTTTTAATAAAGCGGAGGATTTTCGATGGTGGCAAGGAACTTAGTTGATCGGTTCTCACCACGTCTGACTCCAGCAGCTGCAATCGCGACCTGGAAAAGGCGGGACACTCGCATAAGAAGTGGGTAGCGGTATCCTCGTCCTCCAGACAGCTCTCACAGACACTGTCGTCGGCCAGACCCATCGCACTCAGGTGTTTTGCACAGGAGGTATGACCGGTCAAGACGCCCACAAGAAGTCTACAATCCTTACGGTTTAGAGACCTAAGAAAAGAGGACTTACCTTTGTCGACGGTTGGAAGCAGGAGCTTCGTCTGTCTGCATCCAGCTAGCCCGGCCCATCTTTGACCGTGTTGAGAAACAACCCAGTCGTTTATGGACGCTTTGACCATGGAAGAAGGCAGGCCAAGGGCAGGTTCAGGGCCCAGAAAGTGGTCTTCAGAACCTGATCTTGCAAGTTCATCGGACACTTCATTTCCGGACACGCCGAAGTGCCCCGGTACCCAAAAGAGGGCGAGTGAGTTGTGAAAGCCTACGCTGTTAAGCTTGGCCTTACACTCTTTGACTGTCTTGGAGGTGGTGATTGGGTTGAGCAAGGCCATAAGTGCAGCCTGACTGTCACTACAGACGCAAATACTCTTGCCAGACCATCCACTTTCCCTGACGAAATCCATAGCCTTTAGGATTGCAAAGACCTCCGCCTGAAAGACGGATGCATGCTTTCCCAATGGATAGTGAAGTTTTGTGTCGTTTTCCTCAAAAAAGTATAGTATACATAGTTTTGCTATTAAATAGCTTAATCATATCTTCTGTAGGCTCAAAGTTGCGACAACATATCTTAAAAACATTAAAGTGGACGTTAATTCTTAGCAAAGCATCCAAGAGCTCGTATTGTATTTTGTTTCTCAACTTGGTTTTTGTGGTGTTCATTACTGAAAATACCCTCTCAATACAAGCATTGCTTGTTGGAATTGACAACATTCTTAGAACACATTCTGAAAGTTCTTTGAAAATGGAAATCCCCACCAAATCCCCATATCCCCAAACCCAAAAAGTCGTCCCCAAATCAGATTAAAAATCCCCAAAATGGGGCGAAATCCCCACATCTGACAACCCTGGTACCCACTATTCAAATGTTTTGGTAAACAGAGTGCAATGCGGTGGGTGCACCGAGTATTTAAGGGGCTATACGCAATTAAGAGGCTGAGCTTATTTTTAAAGAATTTCTGATGGAAAGACGTTTTAGTGTATTAATTATAATTTCTATGCATATTGTGGTCATTTTAAAAATTATTTGCCGAAGAAAAGACTTTCGGACGATGCATTACTAACCGGCGCGCAGCAGCGGCTTCGCCAAAATTCTCCAGCTTACCATTCACTGCACCCACTTTACCCACTTCACTCACTATACTATACCGATACTTTGTTACATTCGTTTTGTTTGTTACGATTGTAGCAAATAGAGCAAGATAACAAATGCTGCTCTTACTCTCTTTGAAAATAATGGCACGAGTGGGTATTTGTTTTGGTATTGAGAGGTTTTGTGAGTGTTTCACCCATTCAAATGTTTCACTCGTGCGCCGAGTGCAATGAAATGGGTATCCGTAGTGCATAGGCAAACCAAATGCATTCATGCAGACCTCTAGTATACACTGAGATAACAGCTGAACAAGGTTCAACGCGCCTGCACTAAACTCGCAACATACTACGATGAAGTGTAAAACAACAGCAGTTGCTTGCAAATATTGAAACTACTTAGAGGACAACGCAGCAAGAGAAAAATAAATAATTGCGAAGTTGTAAAACTGCATGCCAGATTTAATTATCGACCCGGAGCGTAATGTGATCACTGATCACTGGAAAGAATATGATGCAGCATTCACAGATGACGAAGTATCTGTTTTTGTTAGGAAAGTCATTAATTCTGCGCTGTGCGTATTAATAAAATAAACTCTGAGTGAACAAGCAGCGTTCAGTGGAAAAGTACAGCAATTCTTTATGACTTTTAATGCATTTTCAAATAATGTGAGTTGAATGAGTAACGACGGTTTTGAGCATTTCGCCCAAAATTAGCGCCCAAAAATGAATCTCTTTTTCAGGGCAAAATAGAACTGGCTATGGACGTATGCTCATATCAACTGGGCGTATGAGTCACCAAAATTCCATTATCACACACTTTTTCAATCAGAAGTGTATACGTGACTGTGTGTTTTAAACCCTAAAAAATGCACACATCAATTAGAAATTAAAATAAAAAAGAGCAAATCAAACAATTTATGCTGATAAGAGATAGAGGCAGATACTTGTTATGGTAAGATAGACTCAAGCGATAAAGCTAGAAAAACCCAGCAACAACAAAGTACAGCATAAGATTGACCATGTACAGCTATTTTATATATCCGTAAAAACGATTGAAACAGATAAGAATAGCGCAAGATTTTCGGTGTGATGTGTGGTGCCTTTAAGTAGGATCAGGAAATGAATGTGATTGGGTTTAGGAAACAGTAATGCCCAAATCGAAGGCGATAAGATAACTTTCAAGCTATCGAATAGCGCACAAGCTTTAAAGAATTTATGAGTTCTTTAAACAGCTCCAGTGTCCAGTTATTGTTAACTGACGAAGTTTCCGTCATAGCTTTTCCTCTTTATGTAAAAGGTTTAATTCCAATCTCACAGTTACCACAGGCTCATTCTTGTACGGCGATATTTTCCAATGAATTTCCAGCTACGCCGCTGTATCACTTTTGTTTTATTGCTTTTTTGAATTTTTGGTTTAGTTAGGTCCAACAATTGTATCTATCATTTAAAGCTGGTACTGGTATATTATATGTCGACCACATGTTACATGTTCGTTCACGCGAAGATACAAAATATTAGCAGATATATTTAGCCATGTCACGAAATGTATACTTAATCAGTAGGTATACATATACGTATGTATTGAGTGCTAAGTACCCGAATGGACGATCGCAATATACAGATTACGAGGCATTTATTTATGACAAAAGCCTTATTTAGTTGCCTCAAACTTACTCACAAAAGATATAGTAATAACAAAATAGAATTTGGTCTATACAAAATTTAATTCTTTCTTATCAAAATATTTAATACACATTCAAGTTATCTTACTGTGTGTCGGTTTTTGTTATTGCAAATTTTGTTCAAGGTTTTTTTCAAATACTTTATAACTTGTTTATAATCTTTCGGCAATATTGCATCTTGCTTAAATTGCAGATACACTGCTGGACAAATGTGTATGTACATATGTACCTATATGAGAGTGAGGTATAAAATTTTTTGTATGTATTTGAAAGAAAAATATTATTGTGCGATTTCCCTAAGCGTACCCCTCAATAGAATTAATAATGATTATTTTTTTTAAATTAGCATGCCGCACAGCTATTATTGTGCCCCGTGCAGTACACATTTCTCAGTTTTGCCAGATCAAGGCCCAACAATATTGCACTATGTATATTAAATGCTCGTACTCACCTGGAATTTATTCAACTGCTGATGCGTGTGCGTTACGATGCTCTTGAGCGAGTCGTTTGGCTCGCCCGCTGGTCCCAGTACTATGAAAATTGTTGTTGTGATCACCACACAGCACAGAATCAGTATGAAGTGTTTTGTTCGCATTGCCGTAATTTTCTTTTGAATTTTGCGTAGTTTGCGTGAAGTACCGCGCGAAAAGTCCTTGGGACCCTCCACAATGGAACCGTAGAGCAATATACGAAAGAATACGAGCAATCGAATTAAAGGTTGTTTTTGTTTGTTTGTGTGGCACTTTGAACTTCAGCGCCTTTCCGCCTTGCTCAATCCCGAACACAAGGATTTACCGTCAGAGACAAAATTTTTATTTATTTGCGATTTGAAATGCGTTAATCCGTGGGTTACTGGGACGGGTGCGAGGAATGTGAAGCGCCCTTAAGCGATCTCTCGCTGCTTTGCTTTATTTATTATTTGTATTTTGAGCGCGTCGGATTGTACGACACAGTATTAAGCTTTTCTATTCTAATTTTTTTCTTCAATTATTGCTGTTGCTTCGCCAATTGAATGTTGTGTCGTTTTCGTATGTCAGTCGCGACAAAAAGATTATTTTGGCATTTTTTTAGTTTGCTCTGCTTGTTTGACGCTTTTGCCGAGATGTAAATTTTGTTTATTTACATTAGTTTTAGCAAATTTCAATTAATTGTATTTAGCTGAGTTTTTCTGTTGTTGTGTAAATGTTGACGTTAACGCTTTTGTTGCGCAGATTTTGTTGTTGTTGCTGCTGATCTCGTGGCCGTAAGGTGGTTTTGTATTTTCGATTGGGCATAATCTAAAAATAAATCGAGAAATTTTAAATTATTCGCTCTGAGATTGCAGTTATATCGTAGATATTTTTACATTTTATGCGTGTAGCGCATCGCAACGAGGAAATATTAGTAAAAGCATTCATTCTACGGTGAAATGTAAAAATGTGTGGAACGATGCATGTAAATCGCTTGGTCGGACGGCTGTGTCGTGGGCGGATTTCACTTTGCTCTGCATAATCGAAAAACCACTGAAAAGAGTGTATAGCATAACAAAATGTTCGCGCCATAATCTAAAGAATCGCAGCTGTTCGAGTTAATTAAGTGTTGAAGCGAAATTGCTGACATGTAATTGTAAAGACCAATTTCAGAAGAATGTCTTGACATGGTTACACAAATTCCTTCTTCGAATCTATTGATTGTGATTGTATACACGGAAAAGGAATTTGTACAGCGGGCCGCATCGACATGCCACAGTTTTGTTGGGTTGAATAGGTTTTGTTGTTTCAATACCTGCTTTTCAGATTGAGAATTGCTATATCTTCTCCACACTGTACAGCGATCTAATTAAAACTTATCTTCTCGGTGGTTTCTGCTTCAAGGTCGCAATAAAGATTAATGCGGGGCATTATTTCTCCACTTTTGGGTCTCCAACCCCAAAAAGGTCAGCAAAAATATTAGTATAATTGCTATTCAAATATACAAATTCTGGTTGGAATAAAACCGCTGTTCCTGGCATTGTCGTGAAACAACAAATAACGAAATGACGCATTGTAGTTTGCAAAATTGCAGTTGCTCAAAATTTCAAAAAGGTGAAAATGAGATGCTAATTAGTTCAGAGTACACAGAAATAATATATTGAGCGAGTATATTGTTGCCAATTTCTAGCAATAAGTTGATTTTGTAAACAATGCAGTCGTTGTTTGTGTGTTTAAATAAATGATTAAGTTATTGCGTGGCGTGAAAAGATGTGTCTAGAAGTTAAAGTCTACCTGAAGTTACCTTATACACACATACATACTATGTATGTACTGGGGAGATTTATTTCTGGATCACAACTGAAATTGAGCGCAATCAATATAAACATTTCAGAATGTTAGGCATTCCTCCAACTGAGGTACAAGTTTTAATTCAGTTTGACAAATTTGGGAGTTAATTTAAAGGCGTGGTTTAAATTGTTTACAAATACATACAACATTCTTGTTTTTATAAAATCCGTACAAGGGTGTGACAGGCATTAGAGGGTTAAAACTTTGAAACTGTTTTGTTGTTTATTGGCAGAAAGTATATACCCGCATATTAAATTTTCCCTAGTTTCGGCACTCTTTTTGTAACCATTTGCTTCACTGTCCTACGGTTGAAAAGAACAGTGAGTTTTTTTACAATATGCATGACAAATTTAATTGCAATGTGAATAAATGGGAAAAATTAAATGCAAATGACCGCAGTCGAATGAAAACACACACATGCCCCGAGACACTCACAAAAATTGGGAAGTACTTACAAATTGGGAGTTGTCGCCCAGCAAAGATCACGCGGGGTGTTGGCATTGACGTTGTCGTCGTTTGTGGCGGAGTCTGAGTAAAGAGAAATCGAACGATGCAACGCAATGACGGTAGAATGCATCGCAAATGCACACGCCTTATCCACTTCCGTCCGTCCTTATGCTGCGTCTGCTTCTCCCACTTTATCCTGCGTCCGTTTTTCTCCCACGGTTACTGTTGCAGGACTACGTCGGGAATATTCTGCTGCGACCAATGTGCAAATCGGTTTGGGAGTGTGTGCCGAGTGGATGCAGAGGAAGGATATGAGATATGAGTTCTGGTGGCTGTTGGTATCACCGCTTCTTCCTAGCTGCGTTTTTCTTCACTAGCGATTTTTAAATAATTCTACCGAAAAACGCGAATACACTTACACCTTGCATATTTTAATAATTTAAACGCAACTTAAAAATCCGAGCGAGAACTTGTATTAATTATACAACTTCTCTTGTAGGGAGTTCACAGCGCGACGCACTGAGGTAAATGAAAGTGAGGAGCAAAGTATTTCGTAGATTTATTGAAAAACGCTTTTCCTTTTTCACAGCCCTTTCTTTGATTATTTCTCTTTCTTTTCACAAAACTAATCCACGCTGCGGCTCTGCCGCCGCTTCAATGCTGGCGACGAAAACGCAAACAATAAATTTTCCTACACAGCTGCGAACGGCGCAACGCTGAAAATTTTACTGCAAAAAACTTCCGATCTCGCTTCCGCCTGCACCCCTTGAACAAGTTGTGTCGTTTTTCTGCCGTCGTGTGTTGTTGTTTTCGAACAACACAATCTGTCAGTCAATCTGACACCCGACATTCGGCTTCGGCTTGCAAGAAATTGCAAGTAGGCGGAAACTAGGAACATTTCCTACTTGCAATGTCTCAGAACAAATTAGAAATAAAGGTAGTTTTGTGAGAAGAAAATTATTTATTTATTAAATAAATAATAACCCTATATAATAAGAATAGCCCTATAGCCTGTCGCCAAAATGGATATATTCGGCTAAAATTCTGCTTCGGCTTCCGCTGAGGCGGAAACTAGGATCTGGAAAACAAACTTGATAAAGAAGCAGCGGAAAAGAACAGAAGAAGACCGAAGATATCAGAGCTGCTAATAAATACAGAGTTGCAATGGATATCGAAAAAAATACCATTTCCCTTAATAGTATATATTTCCATTGTTAATACCAATTTAGTAATTTAGGCTGTTAAATTTTTTTTAACTCAACAGAGGAGTACTGAGCACTGTACAAACACGAATAATCTTGAAGAAATGCAAATACGAAAAGAGGACCATTCCAAAAGGTTAATGTATGTTAATTGCCATCTCAAAAGTTTTGCTCTTCGTAGTTCTCCTAAATATCTTCATTTTACAATATAAACAAAAGGTAGTTCCTTTCGTACTATACGCAAAATGCAAAATCTCTGTTTATGTTGGCTGTCCGAGATTCTCTGTTAATATGCCACGTAGCAAAATGCAAAACCATCAGCCACAATTCCACAACCCATCAGCCTCCGATTGGAATCAGCTTTAAATGGAACAATTCGAAGTGCATAGATTGTAGATATACAGGCATCTTCCATAATTGGAAATAAGTAAGTTCCTCCAATTGGAGGCCAATTTAAAATCGAAACATAACCCAAATTTTAACTTACAAACATCTTGCATAAACATATCCGATAAACATATACGATATTCATATCCGGCTCCGATAGATGAAATCTCTAGTTGGAGGATTTTGATTTGAATCCATCCAAATAAAAGCAGAAACTGAAAAATTCACGTAATTTGTATTTAGGTTTTTTAGTTTAATGATTTGTTCGTTTGTTTCTAATTGAATTACAGATGCGCATAATGTACTCATAGTTAAAGTGTAGGAAGCTAGTGGTAGTAGCGGGAACTATGTGGTTTTAAGATTCGCACACTTGCCAATGGTATCAGTATTTACAAAAATTTATATAGATATTTCGTAATGACGTAGAACTTCTTAGCTCAAATGTTTACCGGGACTATTATGCTTTTAAAGAAAAAATTGTACTGTCCAATATGTTAATCAACACTTCGTCGCGTTTTTACTGTTGGCTAGTGTTATTACTTCTTAAATTGATTATAAATTTATTGAAGCTGTCGGCACAACTAACTTACACATTTGCATATTTAATTGTAGATTTAGAATATTAACTAAAACTGGTTCTTTTGAATTTATCCTGAAGCTCTTACAAAGTATCGATTTGTTTGTTATTAACCGAAATTTATTACTAGACTAACATTTTTAAGCATTTTTTAAAATTTCTGTAAAACAGTCTTTATAAACAGATTTTTGACGAAATGGGCCTTAGATCTTCTTGTTTTCAAATATAATTGAAATTTTTCTATAATTTTTCAAACTATTTTTTAACCAGCTTTATCGGGTGTATATAAAGTTTCATAATTTCATTTATAGCTATTTGACTGCAGAGCTACCAATAATAATTTACTTTCTGCTTATTTGTAGAGGTATTTACTTATAACTAACTAGTTTATTTTTCACATACTTATAAGATATAGACTTATATGTAGGTTGTTACTGTTTTTAGTTGGTATTGGACCAGATTAAAGTGTCGGAAAGCTTTTGCATTACTATAATAATTAAACTTAGAATAATAAGCAATCTTATGCTACGACGCTAATAAACGCTTGGCGTTAGCATCTATTATAGTTGACGCCGTTTTATCGGCAGCGGCGGGTGGTAGCTCGTAGGCAACGCCACCCCACCTCAGCTTGTAGGTTCGCGTACGCCATCGTATTGCTGGATTCCATAATGCGTGCAAAAACAGATACGGTCCACTAATTTCTCGCAATAGCCATCCAATCACGAATTCGAATTTGTGAAACGACAGCGAACCATTCTGCAAGAGAGAAGAGTGTGCATATAGGAACATTTGATAACATTGGGTTTTTACATAATATCAAATTTGATTCTTATATTGAGGCGAAAGAACAAAAGCCATTGGAGTTATAATCTTATCAACAGCGTTTGCGATGTTTATCGCAAAAATTGTAAAATCCTTTTATTGGTTGCGATGCGCGTTAGTTACCTGCACTATAGACAGCAGCGCCCAGTCGGAGAGGAACCAGGTGAGCACATGCACCAGATAGAACACCAGTGGATCCCACTTAAAGAGAACTGACGCCGACCACGAAGCGAAAGCGCCTAACACCATGCACTCCGATAGTGGTTCCAACAAAATGGTTGTCGGCACCATAGCCACACGCAACTTCACCCAACGTATGAGGCGAGCCTGAAAGCTGCCAATATCACAGGTGCCGCAATTCTGCAGAGCCGGTTGATTGCTGATGCGCATTTTCCAACCGCGCTCGGTAATCGCTTTGGCTATAAAGAAATCCTCCGCCAAGTAGCAGCCGAATGTTTTCAAGCCCCCTAGTTCGTCGAGCACCGATTTGCGCAGCAGACAAGACATGCCCGTATGGCAATTGACGCCAAGCAGATCAGCCGTGAGATAAACGCGCGATTGTACAGTGCCAAAGAAGATCTAAAAGTTCGCAAAATAGTGCCGATTATTTTACGTTATATAAGAGACAAAATCTGCCACAAAAGAGGGCACACATTAGCACAAACGAAACCACAAGTCGCTGCCAACGCTGATGTGCCTTTATCGTCTTTGCTGAATGTGGAACGCACCTTTTCAAAGTTAGCAGCAAATCCGTCGCGGTCGCAAGTGAATGGCATCTGATGCACGAGTGCATACTTCTCCGTCATGTTGTTAACCATATCTAATAGAGTATCACTTTTCACTGCGCAAGAGAAAAACGAAAACATATCAAAATGTTGCCAATCTTATGCTGAAAGTGGAGACTCACTTTTTATGCCACTATCGGATATCATAACATATTCATATTTAGCTGCCATATAGCCAGGATGCATGTTATTTATTTTGGGATTCACACCCACATTCGAGCCGCCAATGAAGAGTTTTGCGTCCGTTTGCGGATATTTAGTGAGCAGGTTATCGACTAGTTTAATCGCTGGATCGGCGCTGTCCTCTACGCAAAATAACAATTCATACTGCAAAACCAGAGCAAAGTGAAAAACATTTCTTTTAGATTAGGGATATGAGCAATAAATCACGCTTTTTCCACGTACCACAGGATAATCCATTGTAAAGAACGTCTCCAAATTGTGCTCCAGGTTTGGGTCGACACCCATTAGGGGCTTTAGTATGGAAACGGCGGGTAGAGGTGTTTCATTTGGATATTTACATAGCTTTTTATGTAGTTTAAATTTGCTAAAATAAGTTGGAATGTAAGTTAGTTATAAAGAAATATTTCCGAACGGGGAGATAGGTAGAGATAGTTCGGGTCGCAAGTGTATTTTAACGTAATTTCAGACAAGTATAAATTATTTGTTTGTACACTCACCCATAGCAAATCGCCAACAGATGCATAAGCCATACTCCACACCAAAAGATTAGGAAACATATTGCAACACCGTAAAGCGGTGTTGGTAAATGTGTCATGTTTTCTAGCACTTAACTTATATATATTACTTTAAATTTTGTTTGCTTATTCGTATTTAGTTGTCTCAATTGCTGTTTTCGCTAGTCCACATAGTTTCGTTTGTTCTTTTGTAATTTTGACAGCAAAACGATACCTCCCACTGAATAAAGAAACAGAAAAGAAGAAAATATTATAATTGTTTAAATATTGTATAGACAGTAAGGGGTTTTCTTTCAATACCTACATTAATTATTTTATAATTACTGTTTATGAACTAAATTGTTTAAACAAAATAAAAATTTCGGGCTTAGATTTGCCTTCAGTAATATTAGAACCAAATTAGTTACCAATCACAACAAAATGATTATTTAAACATTTCTAACTTTTACATTTTTGTTTTTACTTCTAGTATAGAATTTTTTTTATCAGACAATTGACAATGAATTACCGAAACTCAGAAATCGAGTGAACAATCAACAGTTAATAATAAATCTCTGAGTGGTGCTAAACTAAACACGCTCTACACTGGCGGTGGTAACGCTTCGACTGAACAAAACTAAACTGCCGATACCCATAAAATTCCATAAATTAGCCAATAGCCATAATGGTGAATTTCATTGATAAGATATTCAAGATATGTGAGCATATCAGTAAATATAAAAAAGCCCCACATATTACGGAACACAACACAATCTTTGCCATTGTGCCATGTTAGCCATTTTCCGAACGTCCATAAGTGCATGCGAGTTCAAGCAGAAGAAAATCAAAACATTGCGCGTTTACAATTTGCTATAAGAAACTTCAAAATGCTGGATACTTTAGTAATGCCATTGTGATTCATGTGAGCACAATTTGGAGAAATGGTAGGCGTGGCAACTGAATAGCTCTTTGCCGTATGACTAGACTGTATATCAACGTTATTCTGATAACGTTTGGCTTGTATCGGTGGCGTGTTTTTTTGTTGGGATTTTGATTTTGGTGAGCACATTGAATGATTCATAGCTTGTTCTTTTTGCTGTCTGTGTTTTTGCATGCAATACATGTGAGCGTTAAGTATACTACATTTGGTTAAACGAGCTTCCGCAGTTTGCCTGATACAGAAAGGTACAACAAAGCAGATACATTTAAATCAATTCGCACACTTGTTTATATTGTTTAGTCGCTAAAAAAGCACTGCATCCTTGAACCTCCCCGCGCTTGTGCAGTGCATGTAAAGCAAATGAACAAATTCATTATTTATATTTATAAAACAAGCAACATTTCCATCTAAACTGTTAAGGGAATACATAAATTATTTGCTCTAGAATCGAAATCTACTGCCTTGTGAACTGGGCACTTATCTCCAACGAAAGCTATATTTAGCATGAACGAGTATGTACTTTATCTACAATACAATCGATGGATGTTCACCGCTCTGTACCTTAGCGGAATGGGTATGCTTTTTGTGCAGCAGAGTGGATGTGTAGAGAAGTTCAACTGTGCAACGCAGCGGCTATGGAGATTGAATGTATATCCTTAGGCTGCGCCTGCTGTTCCCTTCATGAGGTTTTGCCTACTTCAGTTTACGACGTCTGCTACAGCTGCAGGACGAAACGTCCGGAATATTCCTCTATCGCGTACAGCGACAGTAGTTTGTGACCGAGATACGATGAGTCTGGGGATGGTGGGCACTCTTTGCTGTTGTTTTCACTGATGAATTTTACATAATTCGGTAGAAAAACACGTTTAAAATTATTTACAATACATTGTTTTTGGCATTTGGCAAAGGACAAGCGCAGTTAGAAGCTGATCGAGTTGAACGTTTACAATTAGGCAACAGAACTAATTTGCATTACAGTAGGCCACACAAGAACGAGCAAATAATCCTTCTGCTTAATTTCATCAAAACTTATTGTTTTTCTTACATTGTTTTCTTTTGTCACGGAACAATTTCAGCCTTGTTTTACGAGCGTGAACCAACGACACAGCAACTAATTTTCACAATTATACCGAGCGCGCTGAAATACACTGCAATCACCTTCCTCCGTTTTCATTTTCTTCGTCGACTGGCAAAGCAGCGGTTTCTCTATCAGGGTTGGGCAGGGCAAAAATAAAAACGTACCTTTCGCCTATATTTCGTACCTTTTTGATTAATTAAAGTTGAAAGAAAACGCATGAGTTTCTGGTTTGACGAGCAAAAAAGGGTATCCTCGGCTGTTTCTGGCGAAGACCCAAAACAAGTTGGTGCTTTACAACAAAGGAACAAGATTACAAAAATATTATGACAAAATAATAAATATTTTCACTCGAATATCTCGAATATGTACTTTTATCTAACTACTACATTTTTCAGCCGGTCAATACACAACCCTTCACTTTCATTCATTCCAATTTCCCACCTCTTTCGCTAAACCAGCATGTTAAACAGAAACAACTTGAATCAGAATCCTAATGATATTTACCTAAGATTATGATTAATTTTCGAAGATTAGTTTGAAGCATACTAGCATATTCTAGAAAATCACATTTCACATAAATTCAAGTACAAATTTATTGAAAACTTTGTTACAAATTTAATAATATTTTAATTTAATTATTTTATATAATATTTCATATAAGTATTTCATTTATACATATTTCATAAAAGATTAAAAGGTGGTTCGTGTACCGGTTCGCGTCCTGAGTCCAAGATTGGGTGTACGGGCTGTACTAAGATGGCGCGGCGTTGAATTGTACTAAGATGGCGCGGCATAATACAAATCATTCGAAGCTGAAATATTACGTTTTCGAATAATTAAACACCTAGGAAAGTGTCATGCCATCAAATTCCGGGGAAGTGGAGTTATTTATTTATATTATATTATTTATTATATTTATATTATTTATATTTTATGTGTGTGCCTTTCATTTTACGTGAAAATTAATTATTTTCTACTTTTTAGTACATTAAGTGAATAAAAGCTTATTTTTAAAAAGTTTTTTTTATATAAATTTATTATTATTTTATAATGTGATTTGCTTGGCGCTCTGTACAATAATATAAATTTATTTAAAAAAAAACAGCTGTTTTGATTGATGTTTTATTTTTTTGGTATTTGGTTTTTGTAGCGGTTGCGGTAGTCGGTAGTTTGGCACAGAAAACACCACATTGCCGACATTGCATGTAAGTGTATTTAGCAATGTTTTCAACCAAATGCACCTTGCGCTATCGAGATATAGAGGGCTTTTTTTTAATTCAAAATTGTTTGCTCAGATTTTCGAAATCTTCCTTGGTTCCTGTCCCAGATGTACTAAGATGAGGCCGGTACCAATTTCTATTTTCGATTGTACTTTATTTAGCACACAGCGCATGCCCCAACCATTTGCGTAACTGTTATTTGAATTTGAAAATTGCAAACGGCTAAAATTAGAAAATTTGTCAACGGTTGTGTGTTTCCGTTTTTAAAAAATTTTCCTGCGGAAGAAAAAACTAAGTAAAGTGAGTTAAGTGAGTGGAGTGGAGTGAAGTATGAGTGGTAACGATTTAAAACCTTACCGGAAAGTAAGGAAGTGCTGCGTCAAGAAATGCGGCGGAAACGGAAAGGGCGGAAACTTAAAAATGTTCCAGTTTCCGAACGACCTCGAAGAAGGCAGGCGCCGCGAGTTTTGGCTGGAGCGCTTGGAATTTATTGGCTCAACCATTTGCGTAAAAGCATTATCGACTTTAAAGTACTGGCGCCAATATTGCAACTTTTTCGAAGTAAATGATATATACAGTTTTATAGTGATACATATAAAGTTTTCTAAAGTGAAAAAAAGATACATATGTCGCCAAAAGCTACAAAAAGTGTAGTGTCCGAAATGCTTAGAAATAGAAAAGTTAGTAAATTTCGCAGCAAGTTGAAATACCGAGACGAATTTTATAACTTTTTTTTATACATATGTATGTATGTACCTATGTATCAGAAAGTAGAACTGATTTGTAGAGCTAGAAGAAGCAAACGATTTTTGGACTGCAGCATCTGTTTGAAATCTTCTCCACCTACCAAAGGATGAACCCTAGGGCTTCAATTACTCCTCTCCAGTTCTCTTTGATGCGATGTTATTGCTGTATTTACTAAGAAGAATGCAAGGATTCATTGGCATCTCCAGGAAATCATTTGTCGAACGGGGTATTTTGTATTTTTGCAAGTAAAATAGGCAAAAGCAACTGCGGAAAAATTACGGTTGGCAGTAGGAAAAAATTTTGAGAAATTTGTTAACGTTTTCTATAAACTTCATATTCAACTTAATTGTTTTACAAAAACCCACTCAAATTAAATAACTTACTGCCTTTTTTTAAATGGAAAAAATTAAAATTTGTTGTGCTAATAACTTTTCGAAATTTGTTTGCTGCTGTATTTGACTCTCTGAACCAATGGTCAGTTCCTTCAAAGAAGTGCTGTTCTATCGTCCTGGCAATTCCAAAGTATTTCAAAACGCTTCTCTTTATTCAGTGAATAATTTTTGCCACTCTTTAAAAAAGTCCCCTTTTGAGCAAAACCACGTCTAAACTCCGGCAGTTGTCAGCAGCTCTGGCTCGTGCATTTCTTTGTCCGACCTTTTTATAAGCTTTATATTAGGTTCACATCCGGTATGTCAGTCAGCGGTATGTGGGTCGTCAGATCTGGTAATAAATTTTTCACCCACTTCCCGACTACTTAGAGATCTGAAACTTTGCATACATGCGTAAACACGCTGACAATACATGAATCAATAAATTTTATGGGCGTAGGATAAGGGGCGTGGCACTTTTTTATCAACTCCAGATTTGTGTATAACTTTAGAACTACACATCACACATCAGTGAAACTCGGTAGGAACTTACTACATATCCATATCCTTCTACTGAGAAAATAAGGGGGCACTGGATAAGGGGGCGTGGCACCGCCCATACAAAAAAAATGTTTGATCTCGGTTAGCTTTGGAACTACAGGTCGTGCAGCATTGAAATTTCGTATGCAGTCGCCTCTTAGATGTGTCGTCCAACTGGTAAAATTTTATGGGCGTAAGACAGGGGGCGTGGCACTTTTCAAGCAACTACACACTTGGGCTTCAGTTAATAATTATAGGTACACCACACATCAATGAAAAACGATAGGAACTTACTCGCCGCGCCTTGCAAGCAAAACAACAACAACTCATGGCGCCACAAATATGCCACGAATATTAGGGTCGATCACAGCCGTATTATTTGTTAAATTGAGGATATGACATATGACGATAGGAAACACTGTGAATACCCCTAAATATTGTGTATTGCTCTGCATTCTTTTTGCGAAAAATTGCAGAGCTCTAAAATTTAATTTATGGGAGACTAAAAAGTAGAGAATAATATTATATAAAAAAAAAACTTTTTAAAAATAAGCTTTAATGTACTAAAAAGTAGAAAATAAATTGTTTCCAAGTCACCTGTATCTTACTATTAATAAAAGCTTGTGCGCTCAATATGCATATTGGAAATATCTTTCATTACTAGAATCTATTTGCAAAAAATTATTTAAAAAAAATATTGTGGTAACTGGTTGACAAATATTAAACACATGAGCGCGCGCCCCAAGCTTTTATTGATAGTAAGATACTGGTGACTTCGAAACATTTTATTTTCTACTTTTTAGTAGATTAAAGCTTATTTTTAAAAAGTTTTTTTTTTATATAATATTATTTGTCATATTTTTAGCACTGATCTCTGCTGCTCAAATGAACTTTAGCTGCCATTTCTAAAGAACAAAAAGCTTGTATAAGATTATAATTTATGACTGCCGTTATGTCTGGAGAGTACATTTGTTAGACTATTGTTGGCGGCTCATATTTCATGGTAATACGTAAAACAAATCACCATTCTCTGCTGGTGTTGCTATGTGGCTGAATGTTTTTGTTGTGGCGGAGTTCTCGGAAGATGGACTGTACTCCACCATTATTTGCCATTGCAAATGTTTTCTAGTTGTTGGCAAAAAAGCGCAGACGGGCGCGAAATAATGCAGCTTTAATTGCCATCAGGGTCAGTATCGGAAGTGGTCCCACTAACGCATATTTGGCCAAAATGTGATTGTAATGAGCTGACCTTTTTATGGCGCTATTAACGCCGCTTGCTCGTCGGCGTTTGCCGGCATTTGGGCGGCGAGCAATCCGGCTGCCGGAACTATGTGCGTGTGTGTGTGTAGAGGCCAAGACAGTGACGATTTACGTAGATGTATGAAGCTTCAAGTTGACGCTGCCCTTGTACAGCTCTCCACCCTGTTCAGCCCACCGCCGCTTCCGCTTTTGGCCTGAGATTAATTTAAATTATGTCTTCTGCGCTTGAAATATGCTCGAATTTAGTAACTGCCGAAAGTTGTGACATATTTCTCCTGGCGCATTGATTTATTATGTAACTATGTAAATTTTCTGTTTGCCTTTGTTTTAAAATTCAATTTGCCTCAAATTAACACTCAATTATTCGCCGCTGGTTGATAAATTACACAAATATTTGTCATTTTGCTTTGGGCTGCATTGATTTGTTTTTTGAGAAAATACAAAAATTGCGGTAGCGTCGTCCGCCGTCTGCTCTCCATTAGACGAATTGATTTCGCATTAATTTATTGAATTTTCGGTAGCAAATTGTTATGTAATAAAGTTGTTTTTGTTTCACTTTCACGTGTATTAGTCGCCGAAATCAATTTGAATATTTATGCGGCGCTGTATGTTTTAAAAACAGGGTGCTGCGGGTAGCAATTGGTAGCCATTGTATCATATTGGAAATAGATGAAGATGAGTGAAAGTCTAGAAAAGTCTAAATAAACTAAAATTCTTTAGACACCGTACTTTTAGCTTAAGGACAACGTTTGAGAAATCTTCGCAAATATTGTTGTTTTTTATTAAAATCTACGAAGATTATGGGCCGTTTTAACTGAAGTAGAAAGATTATGAAATATAATTTTTTAAATGAATATCATTTATTTAATCCAACTATAAGAAAGTAGACTGGGAGTTTCTAAAGACTGCAATATCAGTTTCTAGTTACTCTGATTGATTATTGGCCGCTGAATCAGGAGTTTTGAGCCATATTGCACTCCCGAGATTTCGCTACTGAAAAATCAAAATTTTATATAATATTTAGTCATACATTTTTAAAAATTAAAATTGAAACTCGCCCATTCCATCTTGTTATCGTCTAAGGGCCATAATGTCAGTGATCAATTCAGCAATAAATCAAATACGACAGCAGATCTACGAAATGTACACGACTTTTAATAGCTATGACCCTCCACTTCTCCCACGCCCCTTTCAAGCCATTAACCGTGTTGGCAACGCCGAGCAGATCGTTAAACTGAAAGCAAGGATTTTGGACTTGGACTTCGCTCAAATAACAAAGCAAATCGAACACACTCACACTTTAAAGAGATTATAGCTGGCGAAAAATAACTGTTAGGGTAAGCCACAATTAATTAAGCGGGATTTTTGCAAAGTTCATAGAGCAATAAAAATGCTATACAAAATCAACATTAAAATGATATTTTAGTAGCCATCTAATGATGAAGCCAAGAGGGGGAGAGAAGGCTACAAACAGAATTTTTGTCTGAAGTTTGAGCGTAATGTTTTTTTTTATCGATTGATCGTAGTTTATTACGCTACACGTTTTCTGCAACAAAAAAGGCATTTCATTGGAGTCTCTACGCCCACATTGGAATCTATCGAATGTGTGTTGTTTCTTTTCTTCTTCGGCTTCTTGCGAAATCATTTTTTCAGTAGCGTCAATTTAAATTCAAATGAAATAATCAAAATTTATGTTTTACCGAAGCAATTACTACGCTTTTGACTTGCTACTTTGCTTCTGCTTCATATGCAAATGGCAGCGTTCGGCCGTTTCACATTTCGGGCCATTGTTCGGAGTTCGGAGCGTTTGCTGCGCACTTGTTCCGTGGCGCTCCGATACTTCGCTGTTGTTGGCATTTCTGAATTGCTTCGGGGCTTGTCTCTACATCTGGCTTCCTCGTTGTTTTTGCCGCTTTTGGCATTCCGTGCGTGACATCTGAAAAAATAGTAGAAGTCACCGAGAAGTAATTGGAAAACGACATTCCAAAGGCCAAATCAATGCGGCGCAAATTTACAATACGAAATACTCCTTTTTTGCTATTGTTAAATTAGTATTTTCGGCCGTGCTCAATGTTAACTACCATAGAAACATCGTAATTCACTCAGGGCAAATTGCGCTTGCTGGAAAGCATTGAAATGCACTGCCGCTATGGCAGGCAATGTCGGCATCCTAGGCTTGGGATCCTAGGGTAAAATATGCTTGGGGGGGGACAATATTTTGAAGGTCTCATGCTATTCAAAATTTAAAAAGAATTTTGCTTTTGAAACATTTCTCCACTATGTTTAGTCACTATACTTCATATTTTATTTGACAGTGATCTTCATAGGGATCCATATTTTGTTGTTGCTTCCAAATATGCTAAAAGTGACTTAAATTCCTCAGAAAATTCCACACGTCGGAAACCCAACTGAGAAATGTCGGTTGCAGACAGACATTTGAGGTGAAGCTCTTCATTTCAGGAGTTTTGTTTTTGATTTTACACACTTATAGAGGAAAGGGGAGGTCTTACACCGGAAGCAAGCACGAACATGCGAAAATCATAACAAAAAATCGTGCGCTCCGTGCTCCAAGTCAAAAAACTTTAATGATACATTTTTCATATGCTAATATGCTAATTTCTATGCGCGCTCTCATACACACACTCTCGAAACCGACTGGAATTTGGCATACAAAAATGATGCGACAATTCGCCAATACACCGATTGATCAAAGAGATGGACTGCGGCGTTGAGCATGTCAAGATTTAATTGATTCTTGTGTAAAAACTAAAAAAGGAAAGACAAAGGCAACAAGCGTGTTACTATTTCACACCAAGCCAGGATGATAAGTTCATGTGAGGTCTCTCCTAAGCGGTTGTCGTTTACGGTGTTTGGGGAAACTTCAAAAGTAGCTGCCATCTTATCATGTTCACGTTGAGTTTAGTTGTAGTCTATGTGCTCCAGCTGTTAATCTGGCAGATAATGTGCATGTTTCGACTGGGTCCCAGCGATCATGCATCTTTCTGAGTTTGTCCACAGATTCATGTAAATAATTTTGAAATCGTGTATGAGAACAGTTTAGAAATTTTGTATTATTTTGGAAGTAAAGAATTACTTTCTATGAACATATATTGTATAACTTCGCTCAAATTATCGACAACTCACATATCCAAGGTATGGTTTTATCTTAGCCCCTCCTAAAGTGCCTTCTTCTCCTCATATCCTTCGCTTTAAGTGGTTCCAGCACCAGCGCGAGCCTGACAACGATACCCATTTCAATGTAATAAAACTTAATTGAACATTTATTTTAAATTACGCACGGGCTCAAAGCATCCCGGCAGAGCAGCTCAGAAAGGCGGAGTGTGCGTAGGCACTCGCGCATACCTCGCAGACATTTCAAAGAATTAAAATGTCGTTAATTCAAGAGCGCACACTTTGCCTGTCAATTTTATTTTATAATAGCGTCGAATTATTTGCGCGGTGTCGAACTTTTACTTTCATTTGCGATTTTTGGCGTACTTTTTTTATATTGCTTTTGGGATATTTTTCGGGTTTTTTAAAGTTTAATTTTTTTCTTTATTTGGATTAAATTGGCCTGACGTAGAAATGACGGTGCTTGTCGTTGATGTCGTGCCGGTTTTTTTGATTCAGCTTTGGCACTGTTAGTTGTGAATTACCTGCGCCACTTCATCCTCTCGCCCTTTGCTACTTCTGTGCCTTAATGTGTTAATTTAAATGAATTTTGCTTAATGGTTGCTCGAAATTACAATATTTACTGATCGTAAGCGATAGCCAAGTGAACAAAACGCTCAAATTATATACATATAGCACATACAAGTGGGCAGAGTGTAGTTTGCGTGAAGTGAAGCGAGTTTTTCTGTAAAGAACAGGATGTGATTTTGTCTTTTAATAAAGCTCAAACAATGTTCAGTTGATTATGGTCTTTAGTTGTTTGATGAGGGCCTCTTTTATATTTCAGTTGCATTGGTTTAATTAAAAGTTAACATCACAAAGCCAAATTGCTTCTTCCTTTGGAACACAAGTAATTTTTTCTGATTTTTAAAAGGAGAAACATATATGTACTATTATTGTATTGCACTATGTATGTGTATATGTATGTATGTAAATTCGACTTAAATCAAACGAAATATATGATATTCTACACTGGCCTACTCAACTACACAAACTGGCATTTTTTGTGGCCTGGTCGATGAGATTAATAGCTTTTCAGTGGGAATGTTAATCCCTTGCGACATTTGTGAATCTGTCGAAATAACGGTGCAATTGCAAAATACGACCAAGTCGGCCTGCAATTGTATACGAATTTCCGTTGAAACGGTTTAAGGCAACATAGAACCAAAGTGGCTGCAAAACCGCCCAGCAGAGAGAAGCCTCAAGTTCAGTTTGACGGTTGGATGAGCACGGCGCTGAGGAGACCTTCCATTGTCTTGGATTTGGCAAGCAGCGCAACAGATAGAAAAGAGCTGCTGACTCGAGTCTGAATTTATTTGTTCACCTTAATCTATGCTGGCATAAAATTTAATGGAGCATTATGAGGAGCGGGCGATGAAAAGATACACAGACACTCCGATACTCGCACAAGCATAGACAGGCAGCTCCTCAGTGCAGCAAAAGAAGTGAATGCTGCACAAAGATGAATGACAGCTTGACTGGAGGACTGGGGTAACACTAGACAGTTGGACTGACAGCTGCAGCGGCAGGCGGCTGGGAGCTAACTGCGCCCTGAGAAGGCGGACAAATGATCTCGTGAATGGCGGCGCATCGCTCTTGCAGCTATAGACAAAGGCGCACAATTAAAGCTTCGCTTTGTGTTGTTGCTTGGATGTTGTTGGCGATGCTGCGGCGTTGAAGCTGGGCGGGTTCACAGCCAGCGACCACTGGACCGACAATGCAATAAGGCGTAGTAGATGCATTTTCTGTAGGGGCGTGCAGTTACCACAGCAATTATGTTGCGCACGCGCATTCCACAAAAGCAACCCGTAACTTCTCTTTCGATTTTCTCGTGTTAGATACGGGTGTATGAAGTGGAGGTAAGGTGAAAATTGTGCAATGCAGGCCAAATTGCGTCAAGATTAATAGGCTGCAAATCGAACAGTAAAAAAGAAATACAAAATTTTATAATAATAATGTTTGTCTGCATTCTTTAAGTAAATTACACGCAACTTCGAATTCGATTTTGTAGGCAACTCGTATTAATCTTGCCCTTTTCCAGCGTAAAAGGCGACTTTAATGAGGCATCTTCAATTATATTTTCAACACATTACCTACATATTTCTAGCATGCGAGTATTAAATCACATGCCAGCTGCAGGCGATATAGGCAATGCCGGCAGTGCCTATCAGTGATGCGAAATATCGTTGCGTCGAAGTATTCGGTGTGAAGCGATATATTTCATTTTGAATCAATCTATATAATTCATATTTCTACATTATACTATTATACGCGATACTCAATTCGTTATCTACATGATTCTGCATGACTATTTGTCATAAAAATTCTTCATCGCTTTGTTCTCGTACGTTCAGACTTTTCTCGCAGGATATTTGCTAGGCAAAATATGAAAGAATTAGGTGTGATGCAAGGCAGAAGGCAAATAGTGCACCCACTTTACCAATAGAAACAAATGCCATACCATTTGCGAGCAACCAAAATACAACATTATCGAGTACTCGGTATGTGCGTACCTAGCATCACTATTGCCTTCCACTCTCACTCTCACTTCCACTCCCACACCGACGAAAGGAATTTGAATTTTTCAATACGACCTCGAATCGCGTTTGGAAGCGGGTTTCTAACCATTGGAATTTTTTAATTGTTCAAATATCATCAATTCGACTTACACACATACAAACATACAATCCAGCGTTACTCAAAGCGGATGCTGCTGTCGTATGTGTGTCTGGGTTTTGCCGCAAACGTTGAGAGAAGTCTTTTTAGAACTTTTATTTAAAATTGACTTGATGCTTTTGGCGCTTTTTTCCCGCTGATGTTCTCGAATCGATTGAGCGATGCTGGTATAAATTTCTGTGCCATTTCATTTGCACCCAAAAACATGGGAAACCTTTTCAAAATGAAATATTATCTCCCCTGTACGTATCAATGAATTAAGAGTTTCATGCTAATTGGTTTCAATTCGGCTTGGCCTGTGCGTTGGCTGCACATATAGCATCCCCCCTCCACTCACAGACTGCCTGCCTGACTGCTTTTTGATAGTAGTAAATACATTGGTTTTCTGTGTTTTCTTGAGGAATTATTATTGTTGATGGAAATATTTTTAGCGGCCGGACTTGTTAAATTATTTGAGATATGAGCTGGTCATGCGTGATGGATGTTGTTGCCTTCTGAAGCATTCAAGAGGAAATTATTTTCAGCATATTTTTAGTGTGCCAAGACAGGAATCTATTCTGATTATTTGTTCCAGCATTTTTATGTGCGCGAAGTTTCTTCTTTCCCAGAAGTGGCCACATTATGCTGTACTAGCGCTTGATACGCAACGTTGCTCGGTGACGCTTCGTACTCCAGATGAAACATAATGACGAACGTGTTTTTGTTTACACGAAAATTGTTCAATGATTCCTCAATAGTCAGACATATTTCAAATAGCGACATATACATTCTATATAGTATATATGTACATACAAGGTCTGGTCGACGACGAACTCTGGCAACCTTGTATTGACCGCCTTCACTGTGCCTTCTCCAACTAAGGTATCCTTAGCTTATCAGATTGCTTTCAATGCGGTTCCAAGTCGCACATTTAATTCGATGTAAATTTTTCATAATTTAAAATCCTAAATTTGCGTAACTAAAGGCACCCTGGATTAAAAAGCATTAAAACTCTTTGCAGGCAAGAATTAAATTGGAAAAAAGCTTGCAAGCACGACAGTATATCACCTCAAGCACTTGCACTCTGCGCATTTGTTTGCCCCGTTTTGTGTTTACTGCGGCACACAACATCGAAAAGTAATTAAAATTTGCTACTGGTCATTACCATTACCCAAATACACCAAGCGCTTGACGCTTTCAACGAAAATGCCATGCGCCAGTGGGCCTTAAACTTTGCAAACGCGCGCATAAGTTGAAATGGACATAAATGCCAAGTGCGAAATTTATGTTCTGCCTGTGTAGAAAATTAAATAAAATATGTATGCATACTCTTGCAACAAAAGTCAACGAAATCACGCTGCCAAAATGAGGCATACAGTCAAAGCTGAAGCAGAAGAAGCAGACAAAAGTGCGTGCATTGCACACTTAAATTCAATTAATTCAAAATAAGCAAAACGTCGAAGAGGAAAACAACCAAGCAAAATTGGACGAACAAGAAGAAGACTTGTAAGAAGTCAGCAGAACCGAAATGTAGGAAAAATGTTAAATTAAAAATATAAATTGCCTAACAAGACATTTACTGTCACAGCAGCGGCGGCGCGTGACGTCGACACTGCGGCAGTGTGGCAGTGTGGCAGGGACAGTGGCGCATGCAACACGCGCAACAGAGTTGACAATCGCCGCTCAATCGGATCGTGCAAGGGTGCGAAAGCGGCAGGCTCACAGCGCGTGTGCAAGCCGCAGGGAGCAGCGATTAAATCACCAAATGCAAATTAAACCGAAAAATAATATGCCCCTACAGTGTGAGCTAAAACAGTTGACATGACGGCATGAAATGATTTTTCACATAATTCTGATTATTGGTCAATTAAAATCTTTTCAAAGAAAATTGATGTGGACTAGATGGATTTATTTGAAGGCCGGCAAAAGGTATCGAGTGTACTTCACTTAATTCCTCATAGCAACAATGTATGGAAGACTTAGCAGACAAGAACAATCGAAAGCTGAGTAGTTACCTTTCAAAGAATCACTCAAATTACGAGAAATCAATTTGAGCTTTAAGTCTCATATCGCAGCTGTCTGTAATTCCCAACATTGGAAGAACTGGCCGTAAGGCTCAGGCCGAACTTTCTCGCATAAGCATGTTTGTGCATATTTTTGTGCGCACGTTAGAAGTGTGTATACATATTTTCTTTAACCAAATTCCAACTCGAATTTCTCTATAAGTTGCCAATATATTGCGAGTAACTTCATGCTTTGGATTTCATTGAAACTTTTGGTTGGTGGGCACAATTTTTTCCCTCACTGTACAAACAATTGTACTACGTGCAGCTTATAAAAAAATTATATAAAATTTTATTTCAATGAAATAAAATTGTTAAATGAAAACGAAGGTGTTTGTTGGAAGGTACAAGTGCGAAAATGTGTTTCTGTATGGGAGGACGGACAGCGTTGATTGGTTGTCCGCTTTAATTTCGGGTGGAAATTGTCAAGGGCATCGGTGTCAGGGCATGTGAGATCAGTTCAGTTCAGTTCAGACCAGACCAGATCAGATCAGACCATACCATCATCAACTTCACAGCAACGCGCAGCTAAAAAACAACAACACTCTGAAGCCCCATTTTAAAGTCAAGAAATAAAACACCGAAAAAGAGCACCACTTTGTTGCTATGAGTTACTTTTTGTTGCTGTTTGTAGTTGCTGTCTTGTTGTAGTTAGTGTTTTATGAGGCTTGACCATCATTAACTTTAGCACCATCATCAACATTCACAGCAACACAACAAAACACAATACAACAGAAACAGCAGCAGAAGCAGCAGAAGCAGCAGCAACAGCAACACTGAAGAGCAACACACTCAAGAGTCAACAATGTGCGTGCTTCATATGGTTTGAAGATGTTGCCGCTGACAACACAAGCACACGCCATGACGATTGTTACAATATAAACAGCTTTAGCAGTACATACTATAAGGAACAGCATTTTTGCCTGTTAGTAGACAATGTGCAACAACAACAATGAAAAAAAAGAAACAAGAATAAATGTTGCCAACGTCAATCACAAATTGAAACACTTCAATTGGCCAATGAGCAATAGCAACACAGAGTCCACTCATGCGATAACATCACTGACAATTTAACCCATTACTGTCAAGGTTTTTTTTTGGGTAAGCTGAAAAATTGGAGTGCGCTCTCTTGGAGATGCGAGGAATAACAATCGCACTGACATCAAATCGCAAAGAAGCCCACTGCGTAAATCGGGATCAAGTGCACATTGAGCTCTTTGAAATGAGATACAAATTGGAAAACTGAAGATGGCTGCTTATATCAAGCCCAAAGCGCCAGTGACTTTTCAAATAAATATTCAAATTAATTGCACTTTCCTGCACTTTGATTTGTAACAGTATAATTATACAAAGTTTGATGCATTGGAACTTTTGTGTTGCTGTCCACAAGCGCCACTTGAAAAATGCTGGGAGTAGCAACAACAACAAGTGCAACTGAAGCCATGAATATCAATGCAATGGCAGCCAGTGTTAAGTGCTTGATGCTGCAACAGTTGCTGCTTTTATTGCTGTCTCTTTTTGTAGTGGCGTATGGTCGTCACCTCGAGTATGATAACGCATTTTTTGACCAGCTTTTTACTTTGTGGCGCTTCTTCAAACAACTTGCAGCATATTGCAGCTTCATTTTTCGAATTCCCTCATTGTTTCTATTGCAAAATTCCACCACAGCAACAAAATACGCCCTACAGTTGTTTTTATTTAAAAAATTGCTTTTCATGTTGTTATTATGCTCGACTGGAATAATCCATTTAGTTTTGTTGTTGCTGCAGTTGGGTTTTTTCGTTGTTAGCTCTGATTCCCATCTTCATAAAGATCTCTTTTTCAGGGTCAACTCGCCAGAGTGCAGCTGCATGTTGGCCTGCACCGATTTTAATGTCTTTATTGCATTTTGCAGTTTTATGTTTATGCGATCTTGCGAATGGATTTAATCGACTATAATTGATTTCATGAGGCAGTGCATCCTTAAAGGAGCAAATGTGATAAAAGTGTTTGAGAAGTGCCGAATGAAAACATGTAAAGACTGCCGAGTGCTCTGACAGAGCAGCAGCAGGAGGCAACACTGGAGCATAAAGAGCATATATAATCGCTTTTATGAGGGTGAGTGGTTTGAAGTGTTTTGAGCTTTTAAAGCTTTTACAAGCGGTTAACTTTATATCAGCTGTATATTTATTTAATTAACGGAGCTAAAACCCACGGGTCTGTTCTCTGGATTTGCCTTTGGCTACTTATAAAGCGAACTTGAGTCGGGTCGCAGCTTTTTATGCCTAAACTTGGAAATTTTAAAATGACTGTATTTTGTACTTTGCATGTGGGAGCATCAGGCCTACGCCGATTTCAACTTATTGATCCAGATTTGCGTTGAGAACTGAAGCGATCGAAGCGACCGTTCTTCGACGAAGTTGCCAAAGTGGAAGAGCACATGTATTTTTTTTTATGTCGGCCGACAAGACAAGAGCGTCTGACAGGTTTCGTGCAAGCCTAGAGAAGCACTTAAAGAAGCCACCGGGCGACCAGAAACGTGCCACAAATGAAAAAAATGCGTAAAACATGTAAACGAACTTGTAACGGCGTAGATTAATTGGCCGACACTAATACAGCGGCAATGGCCGGAGAGTAAAAAACAGAAGACAAGAAATAAAAACTTGAAAGAAACCAGAAAAGCCAAAAATCGTCGTGGAACGAGGAAAAGAACCGCACAGACGCATTAGAAACGTGGCAGGTGCATTGCTCAAGGCGCAGCTGTGTGACACACGCACGGGCAGAATGTACATATGTACATGTGTACGCGCCGTGGCATTAACTGTTTGCACCAAGGTGGCAAATTCATTTTATGAAGCTACTCTCCACTGCGCAGCGTACGACTGGCAATAAAACGCGTAGTCTCACTGACACACTGCCACGTTGACACGCTGGCACTTTGGCACGCGGTCGGCCATTCGCACATTTATCGTTTAATCGCTTGCGATAAATAAATTTTGGCGCACTAAAATTATGTTATTAGAGGAATTCACAAGATAAAAATCAGCAGAAAACGCATGCTGCTTTATTTGCCGGCGACGGTTACGTGGGCACAGGTGGGGGCAACAACTTGTGCTGGGGGATGGTATGGTAGGAAGACACTAATTATTGAAGAATTTATAATTCAAAATTTATACATTACCTCCAGAATGTTATGTGTTTACTGAAATAAGTTAAACTCTCCAAAAATGGAACGAATCACCTTAAATATGAAAAATCTAAATATCGGGGCTCATATTTTGACAGCTCATACCTATGTATATGCGCAACAGCCCGTGTGACCGAGGCTTAGGCCGAGCTTCCTCGCATTTACTTGTGTGTGATCGTTCTATTTTAGCACAAGTAGACGGGACCTACAAAGTACTTATATAGCCTTGTCCGAACGGGATTGGGAAGCTTCTTTTCCATATAAAAGTTAAAAAGTTGCCAATTCTTCGCGAGAGATGGCGTCGCGCAAAGATTCAACTTGAAGAAAAAATTCTCTTTTTTCAGACGACATAACTCTGCTGGGTTTCGAACCAGCGACTTCTTGCATTATCCGCCGCGCCACTGCGGCTCCATCGATATAACGATGTCATCATTATTTATCACTTTAGCCGGATTTATTGCTTCTCATTGTTTTTGGTTGCTTTGCTGGCTTCAGTTGGGGCTTTCCTCCCCCTGGATGCCACGCTCTTGGCCATTTACATTCCTTCAAGTGCTGATGATACGCTGAAAAGATGCCGTTAAATTGAAGCGGCGCTGCGCTGTGGAAGTGGCTACTGTGACCAATAGCGACAAATTCGAAAACTTTGACCTTTTGTGCGTCTAGCGGAGACAAATAAATTTCGCAAATGTGGCAACAGCATCGTCTAGTTCTCCTCCCCTCGGCTCAGTGGCGGCATTATTGCGACAGTGTTGCCAGTTTGTTCTACACGCAAGCTTCGATCGAATAGCAATTGTGGGCGCATGCCATAGACCAACTGCAACTGACATAAACTTTCAATTTTGTAGCGTCACTGCGAAATATTTCTTCCAAACTGCCTCGTCGTTCGCCTGAGCAAGTCGGTTGCGCATTCTGCACGCCTCATTCAGAGATTTAGAGGAGTTATCTAGTTTTTTCACGCCTACAATTTTTTTTTGGCTATTTCATCGTGCTATTCATTTTCGAAGCATCGTTCGTTCTAACGTTGGTAATCAACACTTTTAATGCCTCTTAAGGTGTTTACATAAAAAATTGTTATTTGTCTTGGAATTTATCATTAAATTAGCCAGCAAAGGAATAAATTGTGCAGAAATAAAAAAAAAAAAATCGATTTACGTGCACATGCTGGCATTGATTTATTGCTGGAAATTCAATATTGACTCAAAATAATTCTATGTTTAGTAGAGTCAGGATTTTGGTCTAGCCAAGAAGGTTTCTTAGCTTTATAAGCCACGTGTTGTGCTATCAAGTAGAAACGCCTATCAACTTTACTATATTTGCTAGGCAAAAAATACGGATGTGGTTCTTCTTATCCAAATAGAAGTTTACCCAAAAATTCGAAATTGAATTTCGTACTAATGTCATTATTTTTGCTGACACCTTTGCCACTGAGCTCTGAAGTATGCTTACAGTTCACGGAAGTTTACGTAAAAAGAAAAAGAGAAAAGTATTTTTGTTAGCTCAATTCAATGCCATTAGCTTCTTATATATGTTTTATCTATATCTGTTATATACAATATATTATATATCTCTATTCTTTATTTAATATGAATTTTCATTAAAATTTTCCGTATGTACTTTTTGTTGACTTTTTATTGTTATTGGGATTGTTTAATTGTTGTTTTGTTAAAATTATGCAACATTTTTTTAAGTGTTTCCCCAGTAGGCTTCGTGTGCGATTTGAGCATTTTTAATGTTTTTATGATCGGTGATAATGGCTTTTTTATGGACTTTGAAGTGTGTTGTGATTTAGCTAGAAATTCGCATCTTTAAAATTGCAGTCCACTCTTAATTGGCAGCCGAACGAAACTCAGCTTTTAGCACTACAATTTTAGTAAGACTTACTATTGGTTTTAGTTAGAGAATCAGTGATGCCAGACAATTGTATTTGGAGACATCCAATCAGACAGATTTTACTTTATGTTCCTTTTTGTGTTCGTTTAAGGATAATTTAGTTGTATGCGAGACAATAAGTTTTGATTACACAATGTTCCTTGGCAATTATCACAGCAAAGTTCACATATTTTAAGATTTGCCAATAACAAATTTTATTTCCTAATATTAGTTTTTCTAAAAGCTATTCTACAATAGATCGAATCGAATCAGTCCGTCTGCATATGAAATTTAAATAATTTGATTTTTCCTGATAAATCAGGCAATGCGAAAATCAAGACCATAGTAATTCCAGAATACTTGCTCCAGATTACTTGCTCCAGTGAATTCGTTTCAATGTTACGACGGATGCTGATACAGGCAATTTTAAAGATCCTTGCTACATGAAGTTTTCCACTGCATCTGACAGCACTGGTTACTATCTGTGGTTAATACCAAGTTGGCGCCTAGGCGATAACCTACAAGGTGTTCTTTTTTAGATTTCATTGCAAAATAAAATTAATTTCAATTAGCGCGACATATTGTAAGTATAATATAATATGTATATTGAAAAATGCAAAAAGAGGCAAGTTGATGGCCAGCTTGCTTGGGTGTGTTACGCTGCTCATTACACTTCAATCCACACTTTGCATAATTCTTTAACACTTAACACAGTTGAGAATATTGAATACTTGGCCTCAAGGCGAGAGAGACCATTGAGGCAACACGTTTACGTTGAATTTAACTAATGAAGCTGCAATAATTTGACTTAAAATGGCGTCAACACAATGCAGCCGCACATAACGTATTTGAAAGGCCATAAAGAATGCATAAAAAATGACGGCAACTGCCCGGTGTTGGCCGTCGGCCGTCGATTGTGGCAGAAACTGTGGGCAGCCACTACAGTTGCGCGCCATTTCGGCCACGTTAAGAGTTTGACACGCAGGAGATGCTGTGTCACTGACATAACTTGCAGTGTGCGAAATGTGTGTGTGTGTGTGTGTGTGTGCCGAGTGCGGCATTATTAATTAGTGTGTTGAGCATCTTGCCTGAATGATCAAATATCTGGCAAAAAATATACACATACTCGTACACACTACGATAGATACAGCTTACATGTGGGCTACATTCGGAATTTTAAAATCGTATGCGGGATACTTTGTGCAACTCAATTAATTTGCTTTCAATATGCATGCAAATAAAAAAGCTCAAGAAATATAAAAACCAACAATAGATCTAATCTATTCAACAGTGGGAAGCACTTTTATGCGGATGTATTTAAATATGCAAAATTTCATTGGGCAGCATCAATTCGTTCGTTTTGCAAGGAAATCTGCGCTTTGAGTGCTGAAGTGCGGGTCTGCGCCATGCTGGCGTTTCAGACGGCATGTTCAGTCTTTCTTCTCGGAGACACGAAAGTAAGACTCTATGCGATCTGAGTCACACAATGACATATATCAGCCTCAGCATTGCGATCGATCGCCATTGACAGCACAATGTCTATCTGCTAAAGTTTAGAATTTAAAATCATCTCGTCTGCGTATCAATGCACATACGCGAACGAATGTGTGCATCTCCAGTGTTGTTTTGACATTTGCTCTATTCACATCTTTACAAAAATCTGCATTTTAATACATACTTCCCAACGCACGCAAATATACACATAAATAAATAAAATAAATAAATATTTCTCATATTGTTAACGCAAGTAGCTTAATTGGCACTCAAACAAAACATTCCCCTAATGCAGGTACATTAATTTTATTAAATACCGCATTTGACTTATCTCTATATTTCTGTTGTTTGAACAAAACCAGCCTCCTCGAAAGAGTAGCATAAATAATGCCACTAATCTGAGTGTTCACTAATCTGTGGCATTATTTATGCCCACTGTGCGAGCATTTTTCACATGTTTGTCGCAGTGTAAGCGAGAGAGAAAGAGAGAGACAGAGCACACATATACACATATTAATCAGTTTTAGAACACAAAGCTAAGATTGATGCCTTTGATTATTCATTTCCCTTTGATTTAGTGCAAAATAATTCATTGTTGAAAATTAGTCAATAGTTGAAGTGTACAATGACCCTTTCGACTAAACAATAACATTTACATATTTAATTTGAAAATCATACAAAAGAAGCGAGGAAACTTGGATTACTTGCTTTGTAATGCTTTCAATTAGTTCTGAATTAGATGAGCTATTGACCTTGATTATAGATACAACGGCTAATGGCTACTTCGGCGTAATTTGGGATTTTAGCATACTATAGGGAGTTTGATTCATGTCAGGGCAGCCTGTTAGTACATGGAGGTTTGATAAGATTTGGAGTAGGAATGAAATCTCCTAGGTACGTACCGCTGGCTCTCTGCCATTGTTTCTACCGATAGATGAATAGACAGAAAACAGTCAGCTATTCGATCTGCCATGAATAAATGTCTCTTACTTACTAACCTTAGCTTTCTTTGTATTTTAATTATATTTCCGGCTTGGAAATCAAAAGATGTATATAACTAAGGCCGGTACGATTACGCATACTCATAAGTTTGAATACATGAGACATCTTTCCCATTGATATTCGTATTTGACCTTGGTACAGTTTTGCGGTATTTCGACTTTGACCAATATAACGCATGCTTTTTTCTGAGACGTAATTTTTCGCCATTGATCGAAAATCAAAATAAATGATAATATAAAGTTTATGAAGTGACAATACATACAAGAATGCAAATACAAACATGCACAAACAGTGTAAAATCTGACAAATTATTGAGGAAAATTTATAGCATTTTAATGCGGGCGATAAGAATCTATGAAATATTGAACAAAACTTAATGATTTCGAACAACAACGACAACAACAAACGAACGAAGACAATGCAGAGCGTTTAAAATAATTTGTGACTTTTTGGAAATAAAGTTTATGTGTGAAGAACAAATTAAAACACACATTGAAACACACATAGGAAAATGTTAGTAGTAGGTGGCAACAAAGGCGTTTATTAGTCATTAAAAGAGTTCAATAAAATTTGCTGCAAAAGGCAATGCATATTTGCTTAGCCGAATTACGCGAACGAAGCAATTCGCACTGTTTGGACATTTATGGACATTGTGCGTGTGTGTGTGGGCGTGGGAGCATTAGTGAGCATGCAGATTTGGAGCTGAAATTAAAAGCAGCCATGAGCATGTTGTGTTCATGGCCACTTTAGAGAGTGATGTGGAGAAAAGTCACAAATTGAGATTGCATTGGAGGGAAAAACAGAAAATCACAGCTGCCCGCGAAATTGAAAGAAAGGCGCGCCAAAGCTTGAAACGAATTCGAAAATGATTGCCTTAACTGGGCAACAGGAAGCACCAACGATTTGGAAGATTTGCATAAAACAAAACAATTCATTTGCTAATTCGGTTAGAAGAACTAGCAGTTTTAACAATAACAAATGAAAACGATAAAACTTAAAATTAGCTAATGTGAGAGCTTTACCACAGAACCTGTTGGTATGACACAATCAATTTGACAATTTGATGGATTCTTGTGGGCGGTGACGCAGTACCCATTGGCCCCATCAACATAAGCACATTTAATCCTCAGAATTTGAAAGTGAGTTGTAGAACATCTTTGAGCTCACATTTGCTCACATTTAAAACACCATCAACCAACAACACTTCCGTTTGTGGCTATTTGAGGAATTCAAGCCGAATAAAGAATGCTCGTTATTGCCAGCGAAGCATCTGCTTTCGTATTACTTTTGTTTCGTAGCTAAAACAAGAATAATAGTTTTAGCATCTAATTAAACATAAATTACATGAGTGTAAGGCCCCCAACCGCTTCCAATTGAATCAGTTAAATCTGCTCTTAAACCATCGTGCTATTTCTTACACATAGCTTTGAAGTACGATAATCTTGTTCGTTATGCTTGAGCAATTTATTGCTTTTCGCTGTGCTTGGCACATCTAATTTTATATAAATTTTAATAATTTGAATATAATTTTTATTATAATTACTCTGTTTTGTCTTTTGTTTTAATCATGCTTCTTGTCTGCTGGCTCACTTAAACTCGTATACATTTTCGTTTTTCGCTGCGAACTTGATTCGCACGCGGAACTTCTTTATCATAGCCGATGCGTGACTTTGATTTATATACGACAATTGTGTATAAGCAAATACGATGAACTCACACAATAAATTAACACTTATTTCATTTAATTAAACACACACAAATGGTAGCATAAAAAGAATTAGTGATGTACATTAGTCTATCTTATGGAGCAAATGTAGCATTTGACTTTTTATGGGATTTTAGTTGCTGGGAGTTTGGAGATTTTTCATGTCTGGCTGTATGTTGGCTATAGGAAACTATATATATATAGAAACATATATGAACAAAATAGGAATATGGCTCCACCAATTCTGCGATTCATAGCAAATTCGAAGCTAAGAAAAACTTTCGAATAACGGTGATAATTAATAGCATATATATAATATGCAATATTACTTGCAATATGACGACATTTCGTGGTCAAAAACTTGAGCTGATGCTCATTGCAAATGTATTATCCACTAACAGGGACTCACCATGCTGCCAAAGTCGACTCCCACAACATAGAACGCTAAAATTATAGCGAACAATGGGATTATGACATCAGACATAAACGATGAAGTCACTTGGCAAGCCGACAATTGACAGTCGGGCAATTGCCAATGGCCAACTGAGAAACCAGCGAGGCAAATGTGTCTCTGTCAATGTGAAGTTCATTGCGTAGCGAAAACGCAAATAGAGATTGAAGATACGTACGTAAGTGCGAGCGCCAAGAACAACAAATTGATTATTGTGATGTTGTTATGTATGTACGTACGCAATTGAAATTTTAATTTGAATTTAAAGCACGAAATTTAAATTCGAAAATATTGCCGAGAGCATTAAAAGTACTTATGTGCGAGATTGTGCGACAAAGGTTTTTCTTGACGGTTTGAGCACTTGAGTCATCTGAGTGCATGGCAAGTTGCCAGCAGCCGCCAAGAATCTGACAAATGACAATTTAATCCGTTAAGCATGATTTTGGCTTTTGGTATTACTGTCGAAAATCTTTGATGGCGCAAATATGCAGAACTTTGTTGTGGCTTTTAAACAGTTAAGCTTGAGATTGTTGCACAGCGTGCAAGCAATGAAGCTTAAGTCAAAAGCTACCAGAAGATTTATACTCCTAGCAAAATTTAAGACACGTGCAAAAGAAAACAGTGAAAACATACTAACCACATAATAAATTAAAATATTCTATAATTGAAACTGAAAGTTGAAGTGAACATTCTGTAAATGGCTTTACACTGCGAATAATCTTTGGTTTAGTAGTAGAATTTGGTTCCTTTCACTGCTGGAACTAGAGGACATTAATAGTAGTAAGTGATTGCTCAAAAAGTCAAGTAACGAAATGAAATTGCATTTATTCTAAAAACTCTTAAATTGTTGCTACGAATGCTGACATTTCGTTCTATAGGCGCTCAAAAATACATTCTCGCTGAAAATAATGCAAATAATAATAGTTTATTGAAAACGTCTGCTAATACAATGTGTTCATTTGGCAAAACCACTTCATTATGCCGCAGTTTTAACACTTGCAAGGCATATTAAATTCGCAAATTGGCCATTTATATGCAAATATTGCCGTGGAAGTAGCGCACATTTACCGCTCGCTTTTGGCTGAATTTTAGAAAGAAGAAATATTTAATGATGCTTTTCAGAGCCATTTGAGTCCCGCTTTCTACTTGTGTCGCACTCACACACACACACTTCCTGAAAAGCATTCACATCTGCACGCTTAAAACCCACACACAATAATTTTGCGCTCCTCCCAACACAAGTCCACAAGTTCTTCTGCTTTATTTCTTAATACTTTTTATGGTTTTTGTTTTTGTCTTAAGAAATGTTTATTTTGCATTTATTAATACTAATCATTTGACTTGAAGCAACTGCGCAAACTTTATGATTCGCTGCTATTCAATATCGTTGCGTAATTTTGTGTGTATGTGACGTTAAATTGTCGCCATTGTTGTCTTTTTTGTTCGTGCTAAATGCCTATTTTATTGATTATCCAATTACCAAGATTATCTCTGGACTGAGATGTTGCTTTGTTTCGCTGCTACAGCACAATTGTTGTTCATAACCGTTAAATTGAGTAGCTTCAGCGGGAACTGAAACTTGTTTTCAAGTTTCTTCAATTGCTTTTTCAAATCCGGTTCTATGTTCAACCGATTCCACGACGTCGACTTGGGTTTCGGAAATTCGCAATGCTTTAAATTTTGCCAGTTCGGTTGCAAGTGGTTATTAGTTGCCACTTATTTAACCCTTAATCATATACCGGAATATTTTTTTCAAATAATTTTAAGCTTTTTAAAGTTTTGCTAGATATACTTAGAACTAAATATAAAATCACAAAATTTAATTTTCCGCATATATTTTGTTAGAGTCCGTATAATTTTTGCTTGGCGGATTTTTGGTTTTGCTCTCTGGTAAAACAAGTTGAGCTGCATTTTGCTTGCACTTGGGTCCTGTTAAATTTTAATTTGCTTTGCCAAAATTACCCAAAATTAAATGCTGCAAACTTTTTGCAGCCACTTACGAAAGCAGCGCAAAAAAATCAATTACACTGACACTTTCATTTGTAGGGTACAAATTAACCAATCAGCGAGCTCATAAATTTATGCATGCTCGCACTGCGCGTGCGCGCCCGCGGAAACGAACGCGCACTCGTATTTCGCAATCGATTAAGTTACAAGAGCCAGTGAAAATCCGGAATTGCAATCAGTCGAAATTCCTGGCGCTCAGCAAAGAAGAAGCGCTGCAATTTATGACAAGTAAACAAAATTTTGGATGCAAATGCATTTCCATAAATTGCAAAGGAGTAGCAGCAACAACTTGAACAGCAGCAGGCACAGTGCTGCAATTACACAAGCAAAGCGGCTGCTGCGTTGCAGGGAAATGGAAATGTACGTATCGCTGGGCAATTACCAAAAAAATGCGTATTGATTGTAAATGGTTGGAGGACGACACGCCATGGCATTGCAGCAACGTGGTAGCCAGGAATCAGAGTAGGGTTCGAGCGATCGATGCTTTCTGAAAGGAACCCAACACTCGAGAAGTGCTCTTGTAGCTCTTAAAATTTTCTACATTTTGCAACTGTACTTTTTTCGCTGGATTTATATACATACATACTGAGAAGTGCTTTTCTCTCTCTCGCTCTCTCTCTCTCTTTGCAACCAAACAGGACTACGCGCCTGTCGTGAAGGTCGTGTACTTGTCGCTGCACACAAAACGTGGCAACATTGTTTCAGCGCACGATCGGTTATGCGCATGTGCACAACGTCCGCAATTAGGGAACTATACGAACGCCCCTCCTTGGAGCCTCTACCATTCCACACGCACGAATACAAAGGTCTGCGATAAGCGGATTGCACGCTTGCACTGCATTGAAGTGGTTTGTGATCTGCGCGGCCGTGATGATCGAGCGGCATGGCGCTTTGCCAAATCAACGCGCAGACGCAGTCACCGCTGACCGATCGCTTGCAATGATTGGAAAGTGATTATGCTCTTTAGTGCTTACTTACTCTTTTTCCACTTTTTGGGCTTTTTCATGTGTCTCTATGACCAGCAACAGAAATGGAGCTGCTTTCAATAAAGCGCTGCAAATTTAAATTAATAAAAAAGCATTTTCTATGTGAAATTTTCGCCCGTGCTGTATTCAATTGTATCGAATCTAATTGCATTAAAGCGTATGGGTTTTTATGATAATAGGAATGGACTTGGTCATTGGTCTGCCTTCGAACTGGGTGTAATGCGTCTTCACACACACACACACACACACACGCACGCACGCACACAACAACAACAACATGCAATGCGCCATCCGGCATTTGTCCTGCACCAATTACAGTTCGTGCTTTTCATGACAATAGCCAAGTTAAAACAAGTAAGGAAGTATCAGTCGGGTTTCCCCGACAGAGTAATACCCTACACCAAGTAACTGAGTGGGCGGACCACGCCCATTTTTGTCAAACTAAAAGGTATTCCTTATAGAACTGTATTTAGCAACTATTGACACTCTGGAGGGACTACAACATAAATTATCAATATGTATTATTTACCGCCTTCATGGTGGGCGGATAACATCCATATTTTTAAAATTTAAAGGTCTCTTATCAGCAATAAAGTTACCTAATCGCTATTCAGTGCGATTTCAGGATTAGTTTATAAGCGAATTTGAGCAATTATTTTTGATTGAATTAATTTTGCTCTTTGCTGTTGTATGGTAAATATTTTGACACCTTCACGATGGATTTATAAATTCGTTCTGTACATATTTTTCGAAGTTTTTGTGTTACAAATTTTAAGCCGCTTTTGACGGTTTTGCAGTATCCAGCGGTTGACATATTTTTGAAGGCCTGCAGTGGATCCATTTTTTGCGTCTTTGAATTCTCTGTTGAAGTAGTTATAAAATAGGACCTTTAGTATATGGCTATAGGAGTAAGGAATAAGAATGTAGAAAATTATTATACATTTATGTGCATGTATGTATATTTAAGCAAAACGTATGTGCCGTTATGGTGTCTTGTAGGGAATTCGAGTCGCATTTCATTATATGGAAAAATTTCAAAAGAACTGTGGGTTGGATGCTAACTTTTAGTTCAGGGCAAAATTTTATTCAGCCTCCAATTTTTACAAGTCTTTGTTTAATGAAAGATATAGTTTATCAAAAAAAATTCGGCAGTTATAATCTTTTATAATTCCATATCACATCTCTCGAATGGAATACCTGCATTATAGCTACTGCTACTAACAATAAGTAATCAATTTCAACAGTGCAGATTACGCTAATTGAATTATATCTTTAATAAATTGATTAATGGTTTAAGTAGCTTATTGATTGAGAAAATCTGAAAACCATTAATTTTTATGTGCGCCAAAATCAAAATTCCCTTATAAACCAACTTACACACAAGCATGAAAGCGAAAGCATTCAATGCTGTATGGGAGCCGCGATAAAAAAGGGGTCATAAATAACAACCTCATTAAAATTGTATGCATATGAGGGGGTCGAAAACTGAAAGTTAATAAAATGAAAAACAATACTGGCTACTGTGCCGTGCCGCAGCGCAGTTTGAAGTTGTGCAGACACTGCCACCTGTTGGGATTCTCCATCAATTAATTTGTAGCTGCTGCTTTATGGTCTGAGGTCTGAGTATGAAGGGGTATCAGTGTTTTAGTAGTTTAAAATTTCCATTTCTGTTGACTAAAATTCTTGTTTGTTTGTAAGAAAAGAACGATTTACGTGGTGGGGCGGCCGCTTCCCCGCCCGGAATTAATTCCAGCAGTCGCTGAAGGCGGCGCTTAAGCAAACAGGCGTACATAGTTTATAATAAAATCGTATCCGCTTGGTATTTGCTGCTTGTTTTGCATGTCCAGAGGTCAAAGTGCATTAAATTGCAAGAGGCTTGCCGCTTAAGAAAAATGCGCGTGTCTGAGGGGGGCTGGGGAATACTCATTTTAGAAACCAATCGAAAAACAGGCAGTGATTATTAAAAGCAAGCATGAGGCAACTGCTAGCACGAAATTACAAAGCGTTAATGGGAAAATAAACAAAAATATGCACATGCGTTTGGTTTTTGAATTGCTATTTTTTCTAAAGAAACAAAGTGGCAACATTCGGACATTATAGCCATTTGCAGTTTACTGAACTTCGTAAGAGGCCGTTGAGACAAATTAGTTAAAAAGTGAAGAAAAACGAGCACATAAAGTTGCGGCGTTAACCCAATTAGCTGCAGTGGACCGTCGTTTGAGAACAACAACAAAAAGTCATAATTTTAGCAATTTCGCCTTCTGCTGCTGACATTGAAGGCATTTTTCCTCGAGATGTCCGAAGATTAATTTATCTAATTCAGCGTATAAATACGTTCGGACTGCTGTCATTTATGACAGTCCATGGAAAAGGCTGCCGCAGCTCAAATGCGCCAGCGATTGAAAGGGCAAGCAGCCGATTGCGATTCTTCAGCCGCATTGGGTTAACGACATTCGCGCCAAGGTGAGCTGAAAATGGCTAATTTATAGGGCAGCTAGAGTGAGATAGCAACAGAGCGTCAGCTTGACAATGATATAGGCTGGGGGCGGGCGCGGCAGCACATTCGTAGTGTGAAAATAAAAATTACAGAATAAACTGCCTAACGACGTTGGTTCATAATTTGTCAAAGAGACAAGCGCTACAACAGCAAATGACAGCTTCAGCAGCTACCAGCACCCGCTAAGACGCCGTTTTGCGAATGCCTCATGTGGTAACGTGGTCGTCATGTTTGATGCATGTCCAGCTGTCAATAAGTCGCCGGCCCAACTTCTGCTGGTTCTCGCGATTTACTGCTGTTTGCCGCTGGTGTTGCTGAAGTTGTCATTTGTATCTGCCAGATATGCCACAACTCTGCAGTGCAACCTTGTGACTGTTATTTCCATGTAGATATGCAGACCACACAAAATAAAAAACAAGAATCCCAAAATGCTTTTTCACTTAACTAAAAATATCGAAAAAACTTTGCAAATATTCTTAATCTTGGAATAAAGTACGAAAGATACACTTAAGTTTGATTTATAGAAATGTATAATTATTGGTGGATTTAATATAAATTTTTATAAGTATATAAACTTCAATTTAGATTTATGTAATAATGCTGCTAAATTGAGCAACCGGCTTATAAGCTAAGAATAGAAATATATTTAATAGGAAAGAGCATTTTGAAAGTATGAATGCAAATAATTCTATTCAAAGTTCTGCAAAAGATTCCAAGGATTATTGTAAACTGCTCATGGAAAATAAGCATGGCTCAGACAGATAAAACGATTTTTAATAAATTAATAGCGCTCTAAAGACCATTATGCATTAATTCGATTGTTGCCCCATGCCGGGCCGGCATTTGCCGATTCATTTGCAACGAGCGTTCGCTAATGCGATTATTGCAATGCCAGTGTGCATTTTTTATATGCATTATCGCACAATGCGACTTGGCTCGTAATCTAACACTCTGTCAGCTGAACCCAGAGAAGTCATGTGCTCACATTGCTAATCTTCCAGAGAGGCCACAAATGTCACAGTTCAAAACAATAGTCACGCCAACGCCAACGCCCACTCAGCTCAGATGTGCGATTCTTGAAATTAATTGAAAATTAAAGAATCATAAGTCATGGAACGCGACTGCGCTCATTGCTGCTTCACTGCCTCGGTGAGTTCTCATTCGGTGAATTTGATTGATTGGCAATTGCGAGAACACAAAATACCAAAATGCCAACAAACACGATTGGAATTTTAGTTGTTTTTTTTCAAGCCATTCGAAATGAAATGCGATATTATTGTGAATAGGGCAACATTTGGTGGCCACTGACATTTAGCCAAATAGTTCGGTTGTTTATAAATTAGAAAAGTTAGAAGGAGAACACTTTGGCCCGGATTCGGAGAACTAGAACATACACTCTAAAGGAATACTCCACCTGCAGATTTGCATGATTCATTCGTTCGTTTCGGTTTACACAGAGAGGATTTCATACCTTCCAATTGCAATGATTCGTCGCGAATGGGTGCTTGCTAAGCCAAAAGAATCATATAATCTTTAAGATTGCTGCATATTAATTTCTTCAATCGACGCGTCGAGGCAAACTGGTCCCTCTCCTCGGTTGCCGGTCTGTGCTTAACATAACACCGCACTGCTTACATTCTAGATTTATTTCTTTGAAATTTCCAATATTTTTTATTTAGCTTTAAAAGAAATAATTTTATTCAAAGTGCTGGCAAATATTTCATAGCTTTAGTCATGAGCTTAAGCGCTGCATTTTCAAATAAACGTCCGAATTAAAAGCTATTTTCGTTGGCTGTTTTGGCTGACTGTTTTTTATGCGACACGCTGTTGGAATGGTGGCTCGGTTGGTGGTTGAGGAATTTCTGCATGAATTCCATGTAATTCATTTTGGCTGATTCCGCTTCATTTGCCACTATTTTGTATCGTTGGCTTTAGGGAGATTTCAACGAAGATCTGTAGCGCTAACTAAAACTAGTGGCACTGCATTCCTGTGTGCACGCACACACACATGCGCACCGAATAGGATGTCTTAAGAATTACTTCAATTTCGGTCTATGCGATCGTGTGTGGCTTCTTCAAGTTTGTGGTCATTAAAGTAGCCACTTCAAAGCGCGCATGCGACCTTGACTATGGTCGAGCTGGAAGGCTGCGCAGGTTGCTGGCAAGCTAAAAGGCAGGCAGGCATGCGCGCTGAGATGCTCAGGCACAATCTAGTTCTCTCTCGGCGCGGTAATGATTGGACTTGAGTGCGCACTTTAGGTTTAAAGGCCTTGTGAAGGTCAGCTCGCTGCTAGCGCGCGCCAGAGTGGCGGTAAGAATTCTCAAGAAATATTTTTTAGTTTTCCGTTTTCTTGTGGCCACACTAAAAATAGACGCGCCTCGGCTTAGTCACTTGAAATGCAGCCGGAGATTTCTTTTATGTGATCTTTTGTGATGAGTTAGTAGAAAAAGGCGCCATATTAGTCGCTGCGAGAGTGCATGTGTGTGTGTGTGTGTGCGGCGATCTGTAGCATTGACGATTTCTTAGAATTCCCCACCAAATACGGTGAATTCAGCACATTTATGCTCTGCGCCGCTGCCGAAGCATGGAGTTGCCATTAAATTAGCATGTTGATACCGACGTCTCGACGCGTTGGCGTCTGTCTGAATCACGCTGGAAGACACTCGGACACCGTCACTCAGCAGCCGTCAGTGGTCCAAACGTCAACCAGCAGTCTTCAGCGGCCAGTCAGTCACTCACACTTGGACTGAATTGTGCGCCTCTGCTTTGTGGCGGTTGGCCATGTCGTTTGCTGTTTCCACTCTTACGCATGCGTGTGCGCATTCTTTCCATTACAGGTTTGCTGCACGCGTCTCAAAAAAGTTGCTGCTGTTTGCCTCATCGTTGTTGTCTTGTTGGTTGTTAGCGCTCTTGAGCATATCATCTCTGCTCAATTCTCTAAGCATTGCTCAGAGCAGAGTGCCAGTTCTCTATGCCGAATGCTAATGGAACGATAGAGCTGTCAAAATATAAGTTACAGAACCTTTTTTAAAATCTTAAGAAAAAATCAATATCAAATCTATCTAGTAAGTGTAATAGATCTCTAAAACCATAAAAGGTTGTTGCGTATAAGAAAGCACTGGGTTCTCGTTCCACATAACGAAGTTCCAAGAAGAAAACTATTTCCAAATCTATTCTTTTTTTTGCTAGTCTATGATTTTTTTTGCTATTACGAGTATTAATTGATACATGACGGCATGAGGCATTCTTCGACGCTACGCACATGCTCAGAAGCGCAGAAGTGCGGGGTGCTTCTTCGAAGGAACTACTTACTGCTCACTAACATTAATTGGCCTGTTGCGTTGAGCTCAGCTAGGAATCCGGGTTGGTTTAAAATGTTCTTAAGCATGCTATGGGCAGAAAAACTGTTGATTACATATTTTATATTTATGTGCCAGGTTTTAGTATGTTGTTGCGTATATTAAGCTCGCTGTAAATATATTGATTCTTGAGCTGTAGCAACAATGCAAAAATGCCAAACGGTTTTGATCAGATAGTTCTGTACTTCTTAGCTTGAGGGCATGATAAATATGATTGAAAATACAAAGCAAAAATTCAGGAAAAATTGGAATTTGCGCTGTGAAAGCAATCCATCTGCTACCAAGTTAGTATCGGTTGTGAAATTTCTTGTAGTAAAAACAAGTAAGAAGGCATTGGTAAGGCTGCCGCTTTTAAAATTTTAAATTCGTCAACATCAAGAGTCGAATTCAATTTTTTACAACAACAATCTGCTTTGACAGTGCTAGTGAATTTACTAGTGAAAAGAAATTTTTCTGTGTAGGTGTATTCATAAAACTTAAAAGAGTCAATACTGATCTACAAAGTTGTAAACTATGTTTATATTTTAATGCTTTTTGTTCTGGTCGTAAAATGTGTAAAATGCTAATAAGTAATAATGTAAACAAATCTCGGGTATAGTATTGTTGGTAATTTCAATATTTCCGTATTATATACGACAAATTGGAGTGTATATTTCGGAAACTTTGCAATTTATGGCAAAAAATTGTTGAAAACCAGTTTTTTCCTCCGTAAGCCCTGCTCGTGTGTGTGGCGTGGCTACTCTAATACAAAATCTGCCAATAGCCACCAGCAGCTTTCTAGCGAATCTTCACTCTTACAATGAGCTTCCCGGAACAAAATTCCTTTCTGCGCTTATGGTAATTTCCGTTCTGTTTCTGGTTTCTTAAAGGGTTAACATTTGTTCATATGTCAAATGCGAATAAATGGCCACAATGGGTGGGTTACGCCTACGCCAAATTTAAAAAATTTTGCTGCCGAATTTATTTGCATTTAAAGTGGCGTTTTGGAAATGAAACTAAAAAGTACAAAATGCAAATTTGGTATACGAACCAGATCGGTGTACGTACACACAGATCTTGTTATGCAAAAATCCACAAATAAGGAATTATCTACGGGGATTAAAAACTACTTAAGCCGCATGGCAGCATAAATTCCGTTTTTTAGTGAAATTTTATAAACAAAGCCAGCAAATATGATATAATTTTTGGTTGTTGTTATTTGAAAAACACAAACACACGGAACAAAGGCAAAGAATTCAGAACGCGCACTAATTACGAAATTATGCAAATATTGCTGTTTTCGAGATTTCATATTTTCAATATTAAATTATGAAATTGACACTAGAAGCGTTACAATTTTGTGAAGATATTTGGCAAATCGTCTGATGGGAATGGCGGTCTTCGGACGCGCAGTGAGAACTGGAAGCGGCAGCGGTGCTTTTTTGATTAGAGAATTGTTTAAGAGTTAATTAAAGGGAATCGCTTGATTATGCAAACTTTTCGATAACCGTAAATGAGTTAGTTGCTTCAGCTATATTATATATATTATTATAAGCCGGTTGTATTGAAAAATCGATGACTTCTTTAAGAAGTTGCCTCGCGGATTTTGAGTTTTGTGCGCGGCTATAGCGCCACATCAACATCTTTCCAATTATTAAATATTATTAGAGAATTGTTTAAGAGTTAATTAAAGGGAATCGCTTGATTATGCAAACTTTTCGATAACCGTAAATGAGTTAGTTGCTTAAGCTATATCATATATATTATTATAAGCCGGATGTATTGAAAAATCGATGACTTCTTTAAGAAGTTGGCTCGCGGATTTTGAGTTTTGGGCGCGGCTATAGCGCCATATCAACATCTTTCCAATTATTAATCATTCATATCATTTCCTCAACACATCTAAAGGTATAACATATATCTTTGGACTCTTACGAAAACTGCATATAAGCAAGTTCAAACTGCGTTTAGAAATGTGAATTAGGATTTAATCGAATTTTGAATTGACCTCTTGATGCCTTGTTTTGAATGTCTTAATAACATCTTCAAGCATTTTTTGTTTTTATTGTTGTTCAATTAGTCATGCACATATGGCTTATATTCCGTCGCTAGGTCACGACACTTATTGCCCACTGTTTAGGTCCTAAACTCCTAAACTTTAGGAGCTTGCTTACGTGACTGAACTCAATAATGGCTTATACTGAATGTGTCATTCTTACATACATATGTGCTCTACCATACCGACGACTCTGTTCAAGAGTAGGCTACGTTAGAAAATTTAACGTGTCAGTAGATGAGTTCAAAGTTTTCTCTTTTCATACAATTTGAGCCGTTCTTTTTAGCTTCATATTGAGTACATTGCTCTACCGAAAATTTTAGTAACATAAAGATTCTAATATTGGAAACTCGACTGACTATATAAGAAACTATAATATCCACATAAGTGAAGTTAGCATTTTTTAGAAAGCAACCCCCGATTCTGTTTGTCAGCTTGTACTCATATGCTTTGTTAAAAAAAATTGCTCTCCTAACTTTCAATAAACTGTCGAAATTGCTTAAATGTTGTTACCAGAACTTTAGAGCTCCAGATAATAACACCGAATACGCCAATAAAAAGAACTGAATTAATTACTAGTTCGGCTTCAGTTTATGATTGCAAATAAAAGTTTGATCAAAATTGATAAATATTTGCAAAAACATTATCTAAAACGAATTCATAAAATAGCACTGGGAAACATTGTTAAGAAAAATCTAGATAGTCTTAACAGTTCATATAGTACATTAACTTCGGAATTTATTGGATCACACGATCTTGCACTGCTACTCAGATAGGGCTGTCATTTTAAGCGGAGGGATTCAGCTATATACTCGTACAGACAGTTCCATTATATAATCACACGCTCGTCTTAAACGGTCGAGCAACATTTATATGCTGTGAATATATGCTGTGAATACTGGATAGTTCAAGGTAGCTGCTGCTACAGTTTAGTTAGAGAAAAGCAATTTACATAGTTTTTAAATAATATAGGAAAACACACACTTCATTCATCAATGTACTGTGAGATGAGAATTCTTAGACAAGTTCACGAAATTCTGCTCATTTTGGTAATTCGTGCATAATTTTGACATAGAATTAATTAAATTCGCTACATGCATGTGTTTGTATGTGTGCGTAGCTATTTAAAATAAATCACTCCATTAGTGGGAACATGAGAAGATCTTAACAGACACTGAAATAATGAATAGCTTAGAGTAGACGTGTTCGGTTAGATTTAATGAGCATGTCCAAAAGTCATATTAAAAAATTGTTCTTGTCAATGAATGCGAGACAGCGAGCAGAACTACGATGGAATACAATAACCCATAGCGTTAAAAGCTTTTTAAACGATCACATATTTCCAGCTTCTCGAGCATTTAAAAGTGAAAGTTAGTGTTGAGAACATGACCTACATGGAATTTTCTGAAAAAAAGTGTGTTTGTGATAATACTTCCGCAAAGTATGAAATATGTGTAAAGCCAAATTTCATGGAGTAACGTTAGGTTTGAAGATATCGACAGTATTTAGCTTGTTATGATATGGCGGCGCTGGTTCGGCTATGCTCGTATGCTAACAAAATTTAGATAGCTTTTACAAGTTTTATAGGAAGGCTTATCATTTAGAGCTGGTCAGAACAGCACGTGAATAAAATCTTATAAATCAGGCGAAAGTTAAAATAAAAAATAAAAAATATTGTTATGTGTGATTTCATAAACGCTCGAGCGCTAATAGATTCTTCGGAAGACACCTTTTTTCAGAGAGATTTCAGAAAAGGCCAAAGAGCCTATGTCGAAGCTTTCTCCTGCACCAAACCTCGCGTGCAACCGTTCCACCGCTCCACGCTTACATAAAAGCATTTTATATTAATTTTCTGTAATTTGTCTAACGCAGACTGTGAATTTTATTTAAATCCACTGGCATGCAGCTTAATAAAATATAAAAGTGACTTTAAACGAATCTGAAGTGTTATATAAAGAGACACCATGAAATTGTTAACATAACTGGATTTTTGGCCAAAATTCAAAAGCAAATGAAGCTGAACAGAGCCGCCAAACCATATCTCACTATATTTTCACCACAGATTTAGTTCATTCATTAACGTTTTCGCTTTGATTTCGATTTTCGATTGGAGGGCAAAAATGAGCCATTGAAAAAATTTGCAGCAAGTTGAAAAAGTTGGCACCACCGTTTAGCGCAACATTTGAGTCACATGGACAAAGTTCAAAGAAGGACTGTGATCTTGAAATGTCACGAAGCTGAGCAACCTGGAATCAAAAACATAATAGCCCAATTCACAATCTTGTTCAAATGGTCTGGGATTTTTGCAACTGACAGTTTTGTAGCAACACTATAGTGTGACAGTAGTTTTGACAGTAGTTTGGTACAAAACTGTGAATTGCAAAAATCCCAGACCATTTGCACAAGATTGTGAATTGGGCTAATGATTGAATGCTTACGAGCAAATTAAACTAAGAATTTTGAAATATTTCAAGCGCTCAAGTGTCGTATAAGCGAATATAGAAAAACACATAAAGAGCACACGAGACACAATAAAGATAAAGATAAATAATCACGCGAATTGCTTTATGGCGTGCAGAGTTCTGGGTAAATATTGACTGCAGTTGCAGATGCTCGGCATTTTGCCAATTTCGCTTGATCCGCCGTTCTTGCTCGTTTTATATGAGCGTGCTAATCATTTATGGTTGAAAATAAATGAGTGTGATCAAGACGGAATCACGCTGAGCAGAATCCGGTTAACAACGGTTGCTTTAAAACACTGCAAACTGGATTTGCTTATTTGCTGGCGGCCGCTTGTCGCTACGGCTCAGGTTTGTTGGTAGCTGTTAGAGCGGGTCATAGGGTCGGCAGCACTAAGGGCCGTGTATAACTTGTAAGCCACTGATATAAAAAAAGCAATTGACATGGCAATCAATTGCGACTACAACAGCTGAAGTACCATAAAGTTTTTTGCTTGTCCCTAATTGCAGCATTGTAATGCTATTCCACATCTGAATATACATCGTCATAACCACAATAGTGTGTTAAATATAGCTCAGGGCCAGTGGGTTAAGGAAATGCGTGCAGCGCGCTCAAATTAGCTACCTTTGATTCGCACAGCTCTCAGCAATAGTTTGATTAATTGCACAAACTCATGAAATGCGTAATATCGTTCCGAACGCGTCGATACGTGTCAATGGCAAAAACAGCGAATGAATTGAATTGTCATTGCGATTTTCTTGAGGCTGCCCAGCAGATTACTCGTACGAGCTAGAGCGAGAGCACTAAGCATACGCTCGAAATTAAGACTAATACGAAAATTATGCAATTCGCAAATCCCATTAGTTGCCCATTCCAATCCATTCCAGTCCGCTTTTACCGTATAATTTCAAAATTTGGAGCATGATGAGAGTTTGATGTGCGAGTGCGGCTTATAGATGCATGTGTCTGTGTGTGTGTTTTGGCCACAGAATTGCACAAGTTGGCGAACCAAAGACGGCATTATGTAGACGTAAACACACACACGCGCATGTGCACAATGGCCACAATGAACGCACAATGGCAGAGGGCCAACCGCAGCAAAGTTGCCAACAGCCAAAATAAAAGGAAACGCAAGTTAAATTCAAAAGAGTAAATAAACACAGAAGTCAATGATAAGGCATGACTTGCAGTAAGGGCGCAGTGGCGCTGGCAAAGATTCGAGCCACTGCTAATGAAAGAGCAGAGCAGCTGGACTTTGTTGGCAGATTAAATGCACAGCGAAAAACGCTCGCGGACATTTTAGGATATTGTGTTAGAAATTCGATTTCAAAAGAGCACACAAAATCAGAGAAAACGAACGGAATAGAAATGGATATGCGATAGTGTATGTACATTTTATTCATTGTCAGTTCAATTAATCCAAAAAAATCGCACAAATAGTGCAAATATATTCAAATTTTCTATCTAGGAAGAAACATTTTCTTGACAAAAAATTTTTGTAGGAAATTTGGGGAAGTATATTTGGTTCTGAAGGCCCATAACAGATCAATTGCTTCTCAAGACATATAGAAGAAGAAGATATAGCTTAGTCTCTCGAGAAGGCGAGGAGAACGCGACCATTTAAAGTGGAATATTTTCCATACTTCGCACCCCAGCAGCCTGTCAGGCATTGAGCGTTTTTGTCAGTGTATGCAATTGCGCGACCTAATATCATTGTTGTGGTAGGTAATGAATGATGACGACTGCGTAATTGTAAATTGGGCCAGCTCTCACTTGGCCATCGACAATCAAATGTGCGCCTTAGCTGCAGACGGTACAATGTTACAATGCGTGGCAGCTACGGATAGTACAGATACCGAAGCGTAAGCACGCTTCTTATTGATTGCGTCTGCGGATCTGCGTGTCTGAACGGAGATAATGAGACTACTGTGCGGTTTCATTGACTGGCGATTACCTCATAAACTATTTTTTCCAGCTTACCTTAGAGCATAATTATGTTGGCATTTGTTGCTGTTGCTGTTAGACTATTGGCCATTTTTTGGTAGCTGCTGTCTTAATAATTGTGGCCTGTGACTTCACTTCACTGCAGCCAATGAGCTGAGAGGGGAAACCAGTTAACCCGCGTTCTCAAACAAATGTGAGCTTTAGCTCGATGGACGAGGTAATTTCCCTATAAAATTCGAAGTGGCCAAAATTTAATTAGTTGCATCAGCTGGTCTGTTGAAAAAGCGAAAAATCATTAATACGACGATCAGCGACGTCGGTCGCCCATTTATTATTGCGCTGTACAAATGCGAAAATCCGGCAATGGGATTATCTTTAGTGGCTTAATTGCTGGAAAAGGTTGTTTAGTCTTCTGCTTCTGCTTCGGTTTTTTGGCTTTTGGCTTTTCTTACCTTACATTATACTCGTATAAGTATGTTTTTAATTGAGCTCGTCATTGGCTGGAGCTGACAAGCGTATGAAATTGATGGCGTTTGCATGTTGCCAATTGCAAGTTCTTTGCAATGCCATGCGCTGACGTAAGCCAACGAAAATGGCATGCAATGAAGCTTAAACACTTTCACAGTCCGTTGCAAGGCGTTTATGCATATGAGTCTTTGTTGTCTTGTGGGTTGACCGAGCGTTGTTGTTTTCTTGTTGCTTGTGGTGTTGGTCTCAAATTGGAAAAGAGCCATCAGCGTTATTGGTCGTTAGTTGTTCACCCTTGAAAAATGCAGAGGTGTGAAATATTTCATGCTAGCAACAAATTAAGTCGCCATCTTGCCAATTTGCAAAAAGGCTGCATTTTTATAATTAGTTTGTAATATTACCACATACAATGAATTTTCTTAATAGTTATTTATTTTGCTCTTGAAGTTTGAATTGAAAATTGCTTATGCTGTCGAGCGGTGGCGCGCTTTTTAAATTATGCGCTTAAATACTCTTCAAACGGCTCAAGAATATTTCAAAGCTGCGCTTAAGTCACGATATATTTTGTATGCCGGCTAGCAATTGCATTTTCGTCATGGTCCATTGCTTCAATTGAGCTCTGCGTAAAGTCGTGGATACTCCTGAGCTCATGAATCCCAAAAAAAGAAAACGTAATTTTGAACACACTCCAGCGCAATGTTTTTTGTTTGTTCTTGAGACTAAAGCAAATATACAGGATTATTATGTCACAAGAAGCCCGCAGATTATTTTTATTATTCTTGGCAATTTTAAATTAAGCGCTAAAATATTTTTAAGAAGTTGATTAAGTTGGCATCTTATAATTTTGAAGCCACCAATATATTTTCGCTTTTCTTTATGAGTTGTGCATAATTTTTCGACTTCTTACGAAGCGCGGCCATTAATATTTGTTATAAAACTTGTATATTTTATGACTGGCTGTTATGTTATATGATATCTTTACTAATTTGGTGTATGATATAAGCAAAAGTGGAACCAAATAGAACAAACTGTTGTCTTATGTGTTGAGAATACATATAGAACTTTCATGTGAAATGGATTGAAAGATATAATGAAAGGATTATAATCTTTGGAAGAAATTAAAGTCTTATGACATTCAATTAGACCATTTCATATTTAGGTACCTACTTTTATGTCTACATAATTTCCGAACATATTTCCGTGAAAGAGTTTCCACTCATGTAAAGGTTAATGAACCATTGATATGTAGCATATCGTCTATATCGCTTATTCCGAATGATATTTATTGCTTCACATAAATTTGGATTGTCTTATTAGCGGGGTGTTGAACGGCTTCGCTGCTCACTGCAGTGTGCTAATAAACTTCATATGCTAAGCCGGGAAAAATCCACTCGTCGAACTTGTAACTAACGCAGTTGACATTGAAATGAGGCATTGCTTTGGGTTCATTGATATTCGGACTCGTATAAATAAAAGGAAGTCTGTAAAATTTGATGCTAAAATTGTTTATTAATTTACATCAAATGTGCTGATTGTGCATGATACGTTCATTATGGTCGGAACTAGAAAATTAATATATATTTTATAATTTTCGGTTTTTCCCCGTCTCTATTAATGCATAAATTTCATGGGATTTGTTACTTTATGGTGCAAAATTCGGCGTAAATTTTAAATATCATTAAATAATATAATTCGGCAAGAAACCTGCTGCTAGCAGAGCGGTTATCTGGTTTTACTTACATTTGTGCCGAGCGTCGAGCAACCTTTGACAGTGTGCCTAGGCGCGCCGCGGCGGCTTAAAAATGGGAATTATTAGTTTCCTCACTCTAGCTGAACTGCTTTTTGTGGCTGTCCATCTGCATATTGAAAGTATTCTAGTTCAATACGTAGATCAAATTTATTAAAGTTGATTTTGCGAAACATATACACACTCGTAATATTAAATCAATGAATTCAATTCTTTTATTTATGAAATAACATGCTTTTTTACGTCATGATAGAACACTTTCTCGAAAAATGTAATTTGCTGGTTTCAGGAAGAGGCGAATTGCACGAGAAGGGAATATAATAAAATATATTTGCATTGAGCAGTGTCATCTGGAAGAAAACAGACAAATTTCAAAAATGTTTCGAAGCGTTTTTTCACAACATACGGACTTAGATTAAGTAAAATCTTTAACTCGAACTGAATTTTGCAATTGAATTCAGAGGAGCCACTGAAATTTTGCTCTGACCTATTCGTTGTAAGCCTCAAGTCATTGTGCATATTTCAAAAAATTTAACAAAACAGTTTAAACATACAGCAATATATTTTATGCATACAATGAAAAACACAGGCTAAATTTAAAAATTATTGTATTGAAATTGTGCCTTAAGTCTTTTGCTTATGCTTTCAATATCTGCCAAAAAAGTTTCAGCATTCTGCTGCCTTCTGCTGCCTTCTCTGGCGCTATACGCACAACAACAAAAAACAAATTGAAAAAATAATAATGCGTTTATAATATTAAACCAAAAAATTACAGAAATTTCAACAAAAAATCAATTAGCAAAACGCCAAAAGCATGCAAAAAGGCAAACACACAAATAACACAAGCCAGATCGAAAACCGACAAAGTATAATTTTATTTTTGTGCGTGTGTGTGTTTTAAAGCCTAAAATTAAGTTAAGACATCCAAACCGGAAAATGTGTGTAAGACGCACAGAAAGGCAGAAAGCCAAGAAGCAGCCAAAACAGCTGCCAACCAATACCAGCAAAGAAATGTACTGCTATCAGCGACCATAGACCGCCGTAGATGAAGCAAAGAACATCAAGCGTCTGCACCACAAAAGTGAGTGTTGCCATAAAAGAAGCTTGGCCCAAAGATAAAGAAGTTGATGCAGAAGCAGAGGAATCCGTGGTGGCAAGATCCCACATTGGATTCATCAGTAGAGGGAGCGTTAGCGAGGGTAGCTCCCGCGACGACCGATTGAGATAGCATGCCAATATGAGCTACAAACATACAAACATTGGCTGAGAGCGCAAAGTACCACTAGCCGAGAGCCATAAGCCAAGTCGAAGTGAGCGCACGCTCGCTCGATGGTGCAAGAGAGCAGAGAGCGTAGCAAGCAAGCGAGCGCGCATCTTCAACGGCTGGCGCGGCGCCGCAGTCGATGGCAGCCAGCAGCGTCGGCTGCTGATGCTGTGCGAGTAGAGACAATGCCTGGCAATCAGCGAGGCTGCTACGCTTACTGTGCTGCCGCTGGCTACAACAATACACTGCTGTGGGCGCCGCTGCGCTGCGCAGCTGCTGCCTTAGCGCCGGCAGCGATGCGACTGCACATGAACAGCTTCTTGTAGATTCTCCCCGGCAACGTTGAAGATGTTTGTTGTTGTCGTTGACTGCTGCTACGCTTGTGCGCTGGCTGGCTGGCTGGCTGGTCGACTGACTGGCAGCGCAGTCCATCAGTTCACCCACCAAAGAGCTGCTGCTGCATATAAAAGGCCGATCTTAGCAAATATTCACAATCATATCCAAGTGGCTCGTACGTGCGATCGTGTTGTGAGGTAATAGGGCAACAAACAAACACAAAACGTTTAAGAAATTTGAAGCGGAACTAAAGCAACAATAAAAATGTAATAAATATAAGAAAATTTGAAAGTTTTTATTTCTGCCAAAATTTAGCTGCTATTAAAATAAATTGAAAAAAAATGAAAATAAAAATTTTTGTGAAAACTTTTGACTTGACAAAACTCGTGTGCAAGTGTTGGAAAAACGCGCTCTAAAAGGATATGCCTTTGCAGTGTGCATTTGAGAAACATTTGGAAATTTGCAAAAACACAAAAAATAATGAAAATTTTTGTAAACTGATTTAAAAAATATAGATCGAAGTATAAGAAAAGCAAGTGTGCCATGCAATGCCCTTGCAGAACGTGACCAATTTCACTTTCATTAGCAGCAGCAGCAGCAACAGTCGACTTGACTCAGCAGCGGCAGCAGTGCGGCGCTTGCCAACAGCATGAACGCCCCTTTCTTGAGTTCGTGCACTTGTGCAGTTGGTAATTGCACTTACAGCTGCAATTGCTGCGGCTCAATTGAATTTATGAGCGAGGCGTGAGTGACGACTGCGCGCTTTGATGGATTCGAGTGACCAGTGTTTATGAGCAAAATTTGTTTAGCCGCTTTGTGTGTGCGTGTGTGTGTGATCACTTTATTGTGCCGCTTAATGCAAAAGGAAGAGAAAACAATGCGCACATTATTTACAGTCGGATTTATTTATGTGCATTTGCTGCTGTGTAGCATTCCAAATAGCAACAGCAATGAGCTGAGCAGCGCAAGTTTGTGTCTTGAGTCTTTTGTGTACTGTGACTCTCAGCGTAATTATTGCACTTTGTGTTGTTTTGCAAAAAATTTTTTTGGCGCTGTACGCTTTTTGTTGTGAAGGAGTTCTGAGCACATTGCGCTTGCTTCGCACGTAGAACTTGTGTAGTATTGTAAATAAGGTCATATTTCTGGCAAAATTTCAATTTCCAGAAACCTTAGGCTGTTCTCGTACATGAAAACATGATGTCATAATTATTCACTGAATTGTTTATTGTTTTAAAGCAGAAATATGCTTCTGCGTGCTAAGCATTTCGTAAAAATTCTTCTCAAAAGCACTTTTTTTCAGAATTAACATACTCCGAAATTAGCTCACATAAAATCGAGAAAATAGTTCTACTAAGCCATATTTCGTGTGTACTAAATAAGAATAGTAAAAGTGTTTATTTAGTGAAGAATTTACTGAATTTTGCGCCAAATTTATTCGCATTTGAATAAAAAGAAGAGAACCTTTAATTTCGCAAACGCCATTTTACTGAACATCTTAAAATTTAAGAAATTTTCGGGAAATTTTTGGCGAAAAAATCAGCCTAACTCGAAGAAATTTCGTAACATTGAACACCTCTTTATTAAGTTAACAGCAATATTTAAAAAAAAATTATAGTTCTGATCTCAAATGTTCGACCAGATAATAAAAATCGTCAGCTTTAAAAACATGTTGTACTGCTCTTTCGAATATTCAGATATCTATAAGATTTTATGAACTTTGCAATCAAATTCAGAATATTTAAGGAAAGTTTATGGCTGCCTATTTCTATACAAAAAATAAATTAGAAATACATAGTATAAATTCTTCAAGCCGCCAGCTAAATTTGCATAAAAATCAGTCGCTTTATTAGTCAACAGTTATTCGTTTAGCCCATTGATCTGCCAAAAATATGCAGAACAACACAAAGAAGCAGCAGGCAAATCTCTGTTAATCTCGAATTATTATGCTGCATCAATCAAGAAAATATTTCACCATAATTTCTACTTCGGTTATAAATTAGCGAATATCTGTCTAGTTGATATTTATAAATACTCGATAGCCATGAATAGGTTTGTTAATTAATTAGATTTGTTTAACCTGCGATTTGTTCTGCACTCATAAGCTGTCTAGATTTGAAATAAACGTCTTCTCCGAAATAGGCAAAACGAACAGAAGAAAGAGACGACACCACGAAATATCACCGTACCGAAAACTGTGTCACTGAGAACAAACAACGCGAAAAATGCCGACGAGTTGGGAATTTAAATGCGCAACAAATGGGCAAAACCCTTTAGGCCAAAAAACAAGTCATGGAATCAGTCATAAAAACAGAACAAATAGCTTATTAATATGCAGAGTCATTATTAACGGCACACACACACACACACAGACACAGACACAGACACATGCGTATTTCAGCTTTATGTTTCTAGAAGTGTTGATAGAAATAGAAAGCAGCAACTGTTCCTTCTGGCTGCCATCACAACTATTTATTAACTATATTCAACAATTATTTTGTATAATTTATTTGCATAAATTTAATTTAGTAGCAAGAAGAGGTCGTCCGCAAAAAATACGCAATCTGGAAGATTGTCGCGCAGAATTTCGTTTTAATAGAAACAAGAAAATTCGCACTGTGCCAAAGCTGGTGCTCGATCACATGCTGGTCCGCATCTTCCAAGTCCGTTGGCCAGTTTCTACCGATTTGTCGTCTGTTTTTTTGGCTATTACTATTTTTAGCGTTGACTCAACGCATCCCAATTTACGATCTACGTTATTACTATAGCATTGTTGTTGTTGTGAGCAGCGACGGCTCGTTAATATGCATTGCTGGCAATATGCTTTTGTGCTGAAGACAAACATATCTCTATGCATTGTTGTTTTTGGTGCTTAGACAATGGATTGTAATTAAACGCAAAAACAAATGCTAATTTTGCGCTGGTTGTAGACTGCCCTAATCATTTGGCTAGCTGTAGCAGCTTGCGCTTGAAAATGCAGCCAACGAAAGCCTAACTTGAATTGTGCTCGTTGAAACTTAATTTCCTCAAATTCGTACACATAGAATAAGAGCGCGAAGATGTAGCTGAGATAAACTGTTTAAAAAGTGGCACAGATTGCATTGCATGACAAATCGGGACGTGCTCATTTGAAGCAAACGCGTGTTCAGTTGAATGTTGCAACCGCTATTGTGAGGCTAATAACTTGCTGGAAAAGTTTGTAGTAGGTTTTAAAAAATTTTCAAATATGCCTCAAATGCAAGCACACACTCCAGAAAATACTTCAAGCGCTGAACAAATTTAATTTGCATATTCATAGAATCAAACCCGTACGTGTCATTGCAATAGCAACAGAATTTTCGGTACTCAGAGCTCGAGTACAGAATGCTTGCAAAATCATTAAATTATTCATGGTGATTTTAATAGTTACCACTTCCAATTTCCATTGAGCTAACTATCAAAGTAAAATATTTACTCTATTATTATTAAGGAGGGCTAAGTCGACTTTGTATATGCTTGACTCGACAGTTTGATTAATGTTCATTTTATTGTGTGCAACTCCATTCACACTGTTTACACACATAAATTATTTTTCCTTTCCATTGCATGAAGACAATTCGTTATTCGATTACACTGAAATTAGAATTTAAAGACATGAGTTAATAATTTTGTTGCTATCTTATAATAATAATATTATTAAACTTGGCTGCTAGATCAACAATATTTAAAAAATCGTTCTTTCACTAAAAGTATTGGCTTTCCGTTTGATGTTTTGAAAATCAAAAAACTTTGTTATCGATTCGATGAGTTTTAGCTTTTGAAGTTATCATCAAAAGCTTGAGTTGTGAGGCTTTTCTGCTTGTCAATGAAACTGTCCATATATTGTAATAAGTTACAATTTGAAACTGTTTATAATATTTATACGACAAAGCCCGATTTCCGGTCGAAAGCCTCACATTTCCATACACTACTATAACAAAAGACTGCGGCAACAAACTTGCTTGTTGCCAGCTTCTATTACTGCTTAAACCAAAGCTCTGCAAGCAATTTCATGCGTTGCACTCTTATTAATATTATTATGCCACACCGTGCACACCCTTCATCGCTTTTTTCCGTTACGAAAATGCTCAAACTGCACGTACAGCGCAAAAGACGAACGAGCAAAAACCCGTTTGCTGTTGCTGCAAGCCACATCCTGTTATTCCTCGCTTCATTAATTGGCAAGAATTTTTGCGACTACTTAAGCAGCATTACAAAGCGCTTAAGGCGGCAATTTTCGACGCTGTCTGCCGCACTTCAAATCCACTTGTCACCTCGCATCAATTATGAAATTAGCCAGTCAATCCCATCATATGCCCGTTCGATCCGTCACATTTTTGCGTAATACACGCGCCATTCCACTAATAGAATCGTTGTTTATTTATTTATCTATCATAATTAAAGCTTGTGGCTGTGGAATTATGGCCAGGTAATTAATAAATTTTGCGGCTTCAGCGAACAAGCTGTAACTTATCTGATTTAGAATTTCTGACAAATTGCACAGCGAGTATTTTTTGCTGTTGCTGACTTGAATTCGTTGCTTTTCTCGTTTTTCGTCTTTCGTCTTTCGTCTGTGTTTAGAATTCGCATTGGTCAACACAAGTCGGACACACATAATTGATTTGCAAGCTTAAGGAAATGTGTGAAAATGCTGGCTTTGCCTTTTTTGCCAGCTACTGGTTTTCCGACTGGACTGCGAAGATGTGCGTCTGGCCTAGCGTGGCGCATTCTAACAACTTGCAACATCATGTGAACAAGCGGTTAAACGCTGGCGTTACAAGTGCGGCAGCTATGCGCTGAATGTGCAGGCATGCACGTAGGCAGCGCAGTGAACGAAAGGGATGCTGTGCATTTCAAAGAGTTTATATTTATTTACAGTAAATTCAAATTGAAATTGTTATCTAAATTATGTACAGCTGACAATCACTCCAAATCACAATAACAAAGTTATAATTGCGTTTTGCGCTGCTTTTATTATAAAAACCCGATACAAAGTAAGCATGATCTCAACATTCTAGTCGAATGTAATTGCTACTTTCAAATCGTTGCTACAATTGCAAAAGAATCTAAAAGTTATAATAATAATAATTAAGAGAAAGAAAAATTTAAAATATTCTGTTTCCATATGGTTTTTATCTTGCCCCTCTTCTGGGCGCATCTGCCAGCGCATGTGCGACACAAGTCACAGATTAAAAACGCCTGCTAATCCGTCATCGCGTTGGCGCTTAGCAGTCAACTGCCAGCGACCACGGCCGCTACTGCCACTGCTGCTTGCAGGTCTCTTGCAATTGCACGGCATTTTGTGCTTCAGCTGAAATTGCACTACAACAGTTGTTAGCTGCATAGTCGTTAGTTGTCCATCTGTCTGTCTGCCTGTCCTCTGTCTGTTTGGTCTGTTTGTCAGCCCGTCCGCTCGTCCGCTGGCTGAGTGGCTCGTGTGTCCAATCTGGTGTCGGCTGCTGTCTGTTGCAATTCCCATTTTGGGCTGAAAACTTTGCTTGCTCACAGCTCACCTCACAATTTGTGACGACATTTATGGCGAGTTTAGAAGCAGCCAGCGGCGATTTCTCTGACAGCGAAATATTATGCCATCATTTAGTGACGACATGCGCCAATGTTTAACATGCTTGAGTTTTGTTTTGTACATTTTCTGTTTACTAAAGTATGCTAATTGCTGAGAAATTAGCTGAACGAAAAAACCATTTCCTGGCATAGATTATTGAAATCAAAGTCTGTTAAATGATTTGAAAACGATTGAAGCTATTTCCAAAATCCAAACATTTTTTTTTGCAAACCTAAATTGACGAACGTACTTCCATTTGAGCAGAAAATGTGTTCAAATTGTCAATGAAATAATTTGCTGTCGCATATTATTGAGTACTATGGCTACCTTTCATTAACTTGCACAAATTACATCTCTTCGGATGCTGAAAAGAAGAATGTTCGTTTGATCAATAATTAATAAGCATATTTAATCAAAAATGAAAAGAGCAAAAAAGGTTAAAATTGTTTGTATTTTGTAGAAGAAATGTGTTGAAATGCGAGAAAGTGAAAGTGTAGCTCATAGTATTAAAAATGTCATATTCAACTTAAATGAAAGACTGCGAACACAAGCCGACTACGATGAAATACGTCGTCACACATGCACACACATCATTCAAAAGACTTAGCACACAAACTTTGCACGTAAAAATACACAAAACCGCCAGCGCAAAACTCAAAAAGTATAGAAAACTGCTGCCACAAAGTCAAAGTTCAAACGGCTGCAATTAATTGACATTTTGATTACATTTATTTTAGAAAGCCATAATTTTTTACAAATCTAACAAATACGATTTCTATTTTTATTGCAGTTTCCGCTTGAGATAAATGCACAAACGCATGCGCCGACACACACACACACATATATAGTACTTAAAACTACTATTAAAGAACAACAACAAAGAAGCCCTGTTCCAGCACGAGTTCAAGATCCACATCAAAAGCTATAACTACAAGATGTGCCGGAGTCGAAACTTAATACTCGGCCTGTTGGCCACACTGCTCTATGCCAATGTGCACGCGGCGCACTACTCCTCGAATATGTTCCTCAACGGCCAGTATCAGGACGGCCTCAAGACGAAAGGCGGCGCCAGCTACTCCATAAACCCATCGAATATTTTCCTCGACCACGCAATCATCAGCCGCCAGGCGCAGCCCTTCCGAGGACCCACCTACTTGCCGCCCGTCAAGTGCGAGAATGGCAAGCAATGCGTGCTGCGCAGCCTCTGCCTCAACGGCGTCTATCAGAATCGTGCCGACACGCTGCTGGTGAGTCGCCACATTGCATAATTAATTGATAAGGAATTCAAATAGCGAAATCGAAAGCCAAAAGTGTTGAAGCGTCGACAAATTGGCGTTTATCGCACTCCCCACTGGCTCGCTTTCGCGCTCCTCGCTCTGTTGACAAATTCTTTTATTCGCAACAACATGTTTTTGTTGGCTTTGTTTATATTGCACAATTTTAATGTAAATTATTTTGAAGAAATTAAGCATGCACGCAACTGGTTTTTGAAAACATCAGCAATATTCGAAAAAAACATACAATCAAATGATTTCAAGTTTTGTTTTCTCCATATGAGCCAGCCACAGCAGCAGCAAAAATGCCAAAAAAAGTAAGCGAAAAAAGCGAAGCAGGCAGCGTATTACATAATCAGAATCGATTATGGCAATTTTGGAATTCCCCAGGAAGCGCGCAAGCGAGCAATACTTTGGGATCCAAGCAAAAAAGGGGAAAAAGGAGAACTAAAAAAATTTTAAAACTAAAAATGTTCAAAATTGAGCAAGGGAAAAGCGAAATGAGTAAAAAGTAATGACAAAAAGTGTTTAAGAAAAAGTGTTTATGCGAATAATTTGTGCAGCCTCAAGCTTACATGCAGATTAGCTCGCGGGCCACGGCTGTGGCTTTGATTGTGACAGCCTGGCCAGGCACTGCCACGTCATGGCGCAGGAAAGCTGCCTGCAGGTTGTATTGCCGCAGCAGAGAAATTAACGTAAATTCAGAAATATGCCAAAGTGCACTTAAAAAAAGCTGATTTTAAACATTTTCGCCGCAAATGCCACATAAATTGCACATGAAATGCCACAATGCGGCATATTGGCCACTTTGCTTGGCTGCTCGATAAAAATGCAACAACAAGGCTATTTACGCTTTTAGCCTTTTTGGGGAGGGGACCCGGCTGCGGGTCAGTGGTCCAAATGCGAACAGCCGCAGCGAAAGCGAACGTGAACGCCTGTCATACTTGAAATGCAGACATTTCAGGCATTTCTTCGACGTCGCATGCCCCAGTGTCGAAAACAAGGAACAACGTAAATAAATATCTGCCCAGCTAGCCACTGAGATGATTAACAAAAATTTTAAAAAAATGTTTAAAAAAATTTTCAAGAAAGTTGAGCCTTCATTTCAAGTTTTTTCGTTTCTTTTGCGATATCAAGTTTTTGCGTGATATTTATACCCTACACCTATGGTAATAGGGTATAATAACTTTGTGCGAAAATTGTAACGCATTAAAGGAGCCCTCCTAGGTATAGACATAAGTATATAGAAATGATCAGAAACACTTTCTCTTTTGATTTCCGGTTGTCCGTCTGTCCGTCTGTCCGTCTGTCTGTCTGTCTGTCTGTCTGTCCGTCTGCGTGTTCGGAAAAAATAGAAAGAAGGAGTTGTCCGATTTGGACCAAATTTGGTACACAGTCACAGTGAATCTCGGGTTAGGTAAAGTGTTAAAATTAGTCAAATCGGTCGAAGGACACGCCCATTATAGGCCTGTAAGTCCCACTACCTCGTGTTTTTTGCGAACAAATTGCTGTAATTTGTCTAATTATTCATTGAAAAGAATAAAACTTGGTATTCAAGTTAAGGGGTCGGTCATCTATGTCATACGGAAAAATGGGCGTGGTCCGCCCACTATATAGGCGGCAAAATTTTTCGGGTAAAATGGCTCCCAATTGACTCGTTACGAATATAAATGAATGAAATTCGGTTGCCAAGTTGATATATAGGTCTTAGATACCATACAAGAAAATGGGCGTGGTCCGCCCACTATATAGGCGGTAAACGAAAAATCCTCTTAACTTCCATAATATATATACCAGAGCGTCCAGATTTGGTTACCTCGTTCCTGGTAGGAATATCTTTTAATTCCCAAAAAATGGGCATGGTCCGCCCACCATGGGGGCAGTAAAATATATATGCCGATAACATCTGTTGTACACCTGTCAGAGCATCAATATTTGGCATATATAGTCCTATTAGTTATATATTATAGTCTGCCAATAATGGGAGTGGTCCGCCCTCTATGTAGGTTGTAAATCAAATGCACCCACAATTTCAGTGAATTATCACCCTACTTGGGAACATGGTGTAGGGTATTACTCTGTCGGTGAAACCCGACTGATACTTCCTTACTTGTTTTGTTTTGCTGCCATTTTGTTTTGCTTTGCTGTTTCTGCTGGTGGCTTTTCTCTCATGCTCGGCATGGGGAGAGGGTGCGAGAGGGTAGGGGTGCGTGCAACCTGCTCAACTTGATCATACTTACGCATTTCATAATTTCTTTAATGCGGCAATGTCATTACGCCGACCGCAATGGCATGATTGGCGCACCAGCGGCGCGGCTGTTGGCATTCCTTGTATTCCATAACACTGGCTGCTGACAGTGAAATGCGTGTGTGTGTGCTTGCCAGAAATCACACACACTCACATGCGTAAATGCACTGGCCTCTGAAGCACTCTTTTATGTTATAAAAGAGCCAAGATGCGAACTTGCCGTGGTTGTGCTCCATTTAAAGGCATTTATGAGAGCGCTAGAACTGTTTGCTTGTCGAAAATTTTGACTCTACCATTGGATAATGTGAATAATGCAATGCTTCACTGAAAGAGTATCGCACTGTGGCCCAGAGATATATGTGCCTAGCTGCAAGTATCTACAACTAATTGCTTAGCTCTAAGTCATTTATAAAGCACCGCATCTGCTCATTTCAAGAGAAGCTTTTAAATTTATGGAAAACTATAAAATATATAATAATTCAAAAGTTTCTTTGAAGAGATCTGCCCTTTTCTATCTCCTTATTTTGTAAGTGCCAAATAAATCTGAGCAATCTTTTTGGCGCATTCTGCTAAGCTTGGCTCTACAGTTCCAATGGCTTCGTATTTCGTTGTCATTCAGAATGTCGTAATGGAATCTCTCGAAATCCGCTCCCTGCACTAAGCTCTACCTGCAGCATTACAATTTCCATCAAGACGCCAGTGCGGCTCTCTTTTGCAATTCACACCGTAAGTTTTGCTCAACTAAAATGCGCAAGAGATAATTTAAAAGATAATAGTGCTCAGGGTGTTTAGCGCAGTCAGCTGATTGCTATCAGGAGTTCATATACGCCAGCATAACATGCTTAACCGGCTGAGAGCTACAAATTGGCAAATATTTGGTCAGGTGAGGAGGCGGCTGTAGGAGGCGCATAGTCAGCTGGCCTGTCGTTAGTTCCCTGAAAATTTAAATACACTCTTAAAACGAATGTGGACTCCTCCTTTCTACGCTTCTTTTTGAACCACTCCGCAAGGATGTACAATGGCGAATTTTTTATGTCCTTATAGAAAATCCGACTACCTCAAGTTTCGCTTGCTTCAGTTGGCTGTTCCCATAAAAAATTTTTATTATTTTTAATGAAAAAGTAAATGCATTGCCATCAAATTTAATCATTTACTATTTAAATTGACGCTTTAGCAGCGGAATTGCAAAACTAAGCTAAAAAGCAAGAAACAAAAAATACTAAGTAAGCACTTACCCAGCAGCTGCGCTCAGGGAAAGGGGTCGGGCGACAGCGGCTACTACTGTGAGCGGCTGGCAGTAACGGGGAGTCAGCCCACGAGGAGCCAAGACTCAAGAGGAGCAATTGCAATTGCCGCCACAGCCAGCGCCATCGCAGCCCATCTGACCCAATGGCACATTTGTGTATTCACCGGCTGCCACGAGAGCGCCCAAGTGCGCTTAGTGCGCCCACGAACACTCACGGAGAGCGCATAAAATGCATGAAATGCCAGAAGTTATGTGCCGTAAAATTGCGCTTGCCACGAAAACGTTTTTAGTTCGCATGTGGCCAAGTTTTTGTTTTGCGTAATACGTATAAAATTTATGTAAACGCTGATTTGAGCTTAAGCCATTCCACACTGACTCTATTAGTAAAATAATCCATCGTTTTTCCTGCTTAATGTTATAATTATGATTTCAAGCAATTTTTCCATTTTTACAATTAAAGCTTATGTAACAATAAAGTGAGTGAGTCAGCATGTTGAACATTTCACATGGAATCGAAATGGAAATCGAAGCAATCAAAACTGTATATAAACTCTAACCTGAAAGGGCTTTGTAGGGTATTAGGGTTTTAAGCAAAAAATTAAAGCCTTCGAATAGTTTTGAAAAAAGGAGAACGCTGAAAAACACAAGTATAATATTCTTCCTTCTTAAGCATTAAATGAAAATACCTCTGATCTGAAGCTAGAAGAATGAACTGCTGAGCACATATGGGTTAAACTTGCGAGGGGCGTATATTTCTTAGAGAGATGAAGCAGAAGCAAAATATGCCATAAAGCAGCCAAACCAACAAATTTGACACATTCGCTCTGAACGCATCTTATTACATGAGCAAACACACACACACACTTACACACATACAGACAGCGGCTTACAGAGTTGCGACATTTGGCTCATGACCTAGCAGCGGGTGTCCGCAAGGCGGCGCACTGCACCTGCAGCGCATTCAATGCGCCTCGTGCCTGTCACACATTTTGACATGTGCGTGTTCAGATATGGAAAAGTGGCTACTTACAAAGGAAACATTTACTATTAATATTTATGAAAATAAGCCAGAAATTCGATAATTTATGTGTGTCGGGTGTCGGGCTTATGCGCATAATTAAGGCCTTCCGAATGCCAAGTCCCCGCTTTGTATGCGCTCTCCTTCATTGGATTTGACTTGGCTTTACTCGAGTCGACTCGAGTCGATTCCGTTTTCATTTATTAATTTTTTCTTGACTTGGCCATATCCGATCGCCTATTATTGAAAGCAGTTGTCGGCGCTGATTTATGGCGGCCAGTTCGTGCATGTTTTATATGCTTAATTATGGTTTATTATTGTTTATATGCATATTTAGCCTTTGTTTTATTGTCTTCGCGTTGTAAATAAAACCACAACAACAACAATGGTTTTGATATAAAGCGACGCTTGCAAAAAAGTGTGCAAAAGCAACGGCATAGCACATTAAGAGTGCAATGAACTCGCTGCTATGTGTTCCGGAGCGCCTTGAGCAGAGCTTTGTACAAATTGATTAGATTTATTGCACACAAAAGATGCTCTAATGGGAGCAGTTTTAGATTAAACACACTAATATAAAGTCACATAGCGAACTGGATTATGGAGGCACTTCCGAAATGAGATTTTTTATTTTTGCAGAAGGAGGCGTTAGTTGTGTTATTTGTGGTAAGATTTTTAAAGCAAGCGCCGTAAATAACTAAACAATAACGATTTTGATGTTGATCAATCATAGAAAAGACATGTTATAAATGAAAAGTGTAAGCAATTTTAGAATTTAGTTCAAAACTCTTTCTAACGGTTTCGATATTTCTTCCTTTCGTGGCAATGACTATTAATAGCCTTTTAGACACAATCACTCTTTCAAATCTTTCTTCTAATGGGGCTTCATCTACAAACATTTTCGTCTTTTTTCATTTGAACTTTCCTGAGATTTTTTATTAAATATTCATAAATATTGGCGAACATAAATTGCTGTCTTTCCATGACTCTTTTCTCAGTTTTCAACCTGGTCAAATATTGTAAAGCAATAAACTCAATCAAATTTTTATCTTGAGTCGAAGCTGATATTTTATTTCATTCCATTATCAAGGTTCAGCTGCATGCCTTAAGCAAGCATATCCATTCAGAAGCACGGCTTTGCCAAACAAAAGACCTAAGCCACAAACTGACCAACCTAGTCGCCATCGAAGTAACTCACTATTATACACTTTAAGCTGTGTGGAAGTTTTCCATATTGTATGTTGGCACTTAATTACAAAACAATGAAGTTATTGAGAGGTGTTTGCATTAAAATTAGTGGCAAGAAACAGCGTGGAAGTGTGCATGCTTATCTGTAGCAGCAGCATACAGCATTACTACAAGCAAACCAACAATATCATTGCTTCCATACACAACGGCAACAGCAACAGCAACACTATTAGCACCATCATCATTATCATCATCATTATGTGTATATGTTTGAAGATTTTATTAGCAATTCCTTGAGAATTGCTACTGCTTATGTTTACACGGCCCGAACAATGCCCAGAATGTGCAGGCACACGGCACAATAACAACAACAGCAACGACAACATAAACAAATTTGGTAGGCGTTTAAAAAAGCCAGTCGCAAGGCGCTGCCATTCGTTGTTGCTATTGTTGTGGTAGGCAATAAAATTGCTGCTGTTAAGCTGCAGTACATATCGCTGTTGCTGGCGGCAGTGCTGCCAGAGTAATACTTATTTCAAATCGCTTAAAACTAATCTAAAAGACTTCATTTGGAAGTTCAAATCGTGACTTTTGATGCTTTTGTATTAACATAACATTTACAAGATCTTTGAAATTGCATTTTTGTGAAAGTGACCTTACATTTTACAGCACTTTACACTTTTCAAGCAACTATTTCTTTAAATAATTCACACTTTGATTTGCATAAGTCACAATTTCGTTCTGCAAAATTGAACTAACTTCTAATTACCATTTCCAATAAAATTGAAGCCTTACATTTTTGCATAAATCATTATAATTTAAGACAAAATCGTTTACTCGTTTGGCTTATAAGTCGTTCACATCAAATCATCTATCCGGCAACACCAGTTGGTGCACGTGTTGGTGTTGGCTTGTGTACCAAAAGACGCCTGCATCTGCTTTCAATTGCTCATTCAAACTTGCACGCACACACAAACAAAGAGTGCCGAAAATGGTAACTTGTTTCGACCACGGCTGCTGAGGCGACATTAACAGCAACGACGTTCACACTAGCCGCAAGCCGAAAGCGTTACCATAACCAACGACAGCAACAAACACTCATCGCTGCACAGCAACAACAACAACCACGTCTCATTGTGTTTCTGTTCTTTTGGAAATTATTTTATTACGACCGCGCGCATTTTGCATGTGTAATATGAATTTGCATAAAACGAATCTCAAATTGGAGAAAAAGAATAAAAGCCAGGCGCAAGCAACGAACCAAACTTGACTTTGACATACTAAGCGCGCACATGTGAGAGCTCACACACACACATGCGCTGCGCTCGCTTTAGGAAATGCACACAAGTAGTTCACAGCCTCATTTTCATTAACTGTCGGCACACAATGGCGCTCGCTCTGCAGGGAATTTCTCACAGCCGGGCGCAACAATCTTAGCCTGATTTGGTGCAAATTGGTTACTTCTGCTTTTTTGCCATTCGGTGCTGTGATATTTCGCGGCTGTTCGCAGACATTTGCAAGCGTGTGAACGCCGGTTTCCGCTCTTGCGAAATATTGCCAGCTTTAAGGGCACTTGCAGATTTTATAAATTCGGCACATGGCTGGATTTTGCGCTTCCTCTAATTGATTTACTATATTAGCACATTGCTTCAGTCATTGTCTTTGCCTAAGGTGAGCATTTCTCGAACTGTGACTTGCACGAAAATGGGTTTCCTTCAAAGAACTGTTGCTGTTAATATTGAATTAAATATAACACATTGGATGGCAATTTAAATGGTCATCTAGATAAGCTGTCAGCGTGATGACTATAACAACAACTTTCAAGAAAGCGCGCTTTTATGAAAATTCGAGTGAAATAACTGCTCCGCTCAAAACGCAGAATAAGCTTATACATTTGAGCGTTCTAAGGTCCGCTTAACATTTTTTGACAAATATGATTTAAACTACTTTTAAGCTATCTGTATATGAATAAACACACACTGATGAACTGATGACTGAAAATTGACATGAATTTAGTAAACTTTTTGAACTAAGTCCATTTTATTTCATTAAAATATTTCTGAATGAAGTCAGCTGAAATTGGGAATCTTCTATTTTTCGACAATTTCTGAACGCTTAAAAATGATAAACTGGCCACATTTGGATCAACATAAGCATTCATAAAAAAACCTACGTAATTATGATGCTCCACTAGTCGGCCCCACAGCTTAGACAGCACTGCACGAAGCTCTACTGTACTGAATTGTAAGTTTGTCGCTTGAATCGTTCGTTTTCTCAATACTACTTTAAACAGAAGCGCGATATTCCATTTCTTTCTTTGCGTTTTTTGAACTTCCCACATCAACAACAAAATTCAACAACAACGAGCTCCATGTTTTTAGAAGCGCATTTGAAAAATGTAAATAAAGCTCGCAATTAAATGCACGGATACGGCAAAAAGTGTTTAAAATAGAACTGACGTGCCATAAAAAACCAACAGGTAAAATTCTCTCTCATACTACCCACACGTCACAAACCTGAAGCCTGACTGCTGTAAGCTGTCGCCAGTGAATCACAGTCTCAGAAAATCCAAAGCAGTATTATTCTTAATGATCGTAATTACGCTGAGATCCGCTAAATCCGCAAAAGCACATCGAAGCCTGCACTTCATTTATAGCCGGCCTTTTCGGTTGTGCCTCGCTTTGACTGTTTGCAAGCTTCGACTAAGACTGCGATAAATGTAGTATTTTTACTGTAAATTTGTGGTGTGCATAGGCGTTGCTAATAGGTGATTAACCCTCATAACGCTGGGGAGCGGTGCGTTTGGGGAAATTCGATTTGTTTGTTTGCTTGCCGATCTGTCCGTCTGTCCGTCTGTCGACTTGTGAATTCAGGAAATTTGCTAAAGATGATTTAAAATAAAAATGTGCCTGCATTGTTCATTGTGCTACTCACACAACTACATACACACGAACATGAAAGCCTGCATGTATGTGTTTATATAAATTTGTTTATATTTGAAATATCAGCTCCACTATGTCATCGCTTAAAACCGTATGATTGATTGTCTGAGCAGCTCTTCTCAATGCTTATCATTAGGCTGACTTGGAATTTGTTGTTGTAGTTTTATTTTGTGTCAATACAAAAACAATGCGAACTTTTAGATTTTTACATTCCTCGCCTATTGTCAATTAATTGTATTTATTATTGTATTGTTGCTCTTTCCTACAGTTGGTTTGTTTTAACTTCTTCACGGATTTTATACGAGCATTTGCAGTTGCTAATAATTACTTGGAGAAAAATGCTAATGTTAATAGTTGTTGAATTGAATTGTTGATGCGCGGTTTCGCTTTGGTTTGATTCGCTTGAATGTGTGTTTGTGTGCTTATGTGTGGGAGCAACAAAAAAGCGTGGTAGCAATTTGCGTGGCTGTTGAAGTAACTCTTTAATGTTTATTTTCACTCTCATGAGTCAGTTTGGTATTTAAAGAAATATGAATACAGTGCGTTTTGATATTTCAATTTAAAAAGTATTGTTTTGTTTTTATCGAAAATAATCGAAGCGCTCTGTTTATATTTGGCCGTTGAGCGAAAACATGTTTGCTTCAAATTGAGCAAATTTTAATAAAAATATGAAATCATAATAATCTTAATTGCGTAGTTTTATTCTTAAATCAAATGATTTTTGAATTGAAAAATGCTCTCGATTCAGTTGGGAATTGAACTTGGCACTTTTGACATTAAAAAGACTTAATTTACGCAAAAACTCATGCCATGATTTTCTTGTATTTTTTTGTGCTACATATTGCATTATATAGGCAGAAATTTTCTATCAATATATCACACAAAAGATATGAGCCCATAATAACATATAATATGCCATAATCTCTTTCCTTGCCTTGATGAACAACGCTCCCCACCTTAAATCAAGTTTAAGAATATTAATTGGATTTAAAAGATTCACAAAATTCCGTAATAATTGAAATGTTCAGCAAAATCATTGATTCATTAATCGATTCACTCCTCAATTAAGTAAAATCATAAATATTACACACACCTCTAACCATGAGCTCATAGAAGAAGAACAAGAACAGGCCGGAGTGACTGCCACGTGTAGCAGTTCCTGTTTAAATCGAATTCTGTGAAGCCAACAAGCCAAGCCAGTCACAATGGCATCAACATGCGTCTGCAATCAATATAGAACAGGTATACAATCTTTAGAACTCATTGAATTCGTGCGTATCTTGAAAGTGTAAAAAAATAAAAGCCATGTTATACTGCCGATATTTATGGCGATTCGGTCCGCTGCCGCTGCTTGAAATGCAAATTCCATCAATGGCACAGCGCAATAAAGAACACATGCTTTACATATTACATAAGAAATATGAGAGTTCCATACCAGATAATCACAGTTCCAATTCGTGAATAAAAGATTTTTATTGCATCGCGTCGAAAAGAAACACACAAGAATACATAAACAACCCATAAAAGATACATTAATATTGCCAATGGCAATAAATCGATGTAGTTTATCTCAGAATAAAACCACGATAATCATAATCAGCGAGCACCAATTGATTGGCATATAATCTTCTCAAAGAATAAAATGTTTTCGCTTAATGGAAACGTAGTTGAAGTTGTGTAATGGAAAGGGGAGGGTGGGGGGAGCGAGTTTGCAATGAATGAAATCATTCCATGCCAATTGCAGTTAATTTATTTATAAATTTTAACAGAATATTCCAGTTAATGCTTTCGTTTTTCAGTTATGACAGAGGTAGATCGTGAAGAGCTAGGCCCATATGCCTATACTATTTTTGGACGATTCGAAGCGGTTTGATATGTTTCAAGTGGTTAAGCAGGCACTTCGAATATATCTATGTCGTTATGTTCTTTCCTTACAAATGCCCATTTTCGACATTTCACTGAATTTATCTAAAAACTTGAAGCTAACCCAATAAAATTATGCTAAGATCCGGATTAATTTATCCCGCTTCAGTTCAAACCAATTAAAGTATTTTCTCATCGGCAATGTGCTTCTTCAATGCTTCTATGGGGTTCTGCTTAGCTGCTTTTAGTTGCCAGCTGTATTAAACACTTCCTCCTTTGCACACCTCGCATCCCTTAACAATAAAATTCCCCTGTGAATTGTAATGCAGGGCATCGCATGAATAATGCATGTACGCCAGCAAAATAACATAGCACGCCCATTTTTCTGCTCATTCATGCATATATAATTCCCCCGGAATCGCTGAGTTATTCTATTTCTATGCCAACAGTCAACTGTAAGTGTATGCATCAATAACTAGCTGCTCGCTTAAATATTCCAAATTTAAAACTGCATAAATTAAAGCATTCCTATTCTATTGTCGACATTTATGAACACTTAAAAGAACGGTTTCCAACTCAAGGTCATTCTGCGATAATAATCGAGTTTGAATAACGAAAGCGCTGAAATCAATTTTCGTTAGACATCAAGTTGATTTCATTAAAATAACAATAGCATGTAAGTAAGACAAATACTTGGAATCATAAAGATTGGCAGCAAATCACTTAATTGGCTAGTGCTGGAGTTCCAGCTGAAGTGGAGTGGTTGCTTGGAGAGTGGCTCCCGCTAAGTGTGAGAATTGCTCAAGTTGTTTGACTATTTTAGTTGTTTACTTTATTGCAAGCGCCGGAAATGAGTTCAACTCTTTGGCATAATGATAATTAATTGAGCTTTGTGAACTGAGTCAAACGATAGACTTAAGCGACGTGCGCGCGCTACTGCTTTGAGTTCTATTTGAGTTGAATTTGAGCTGATTTTGAAAGAGAAAATAAATTCATTTTCTTGTGGTCATCAATGACTACAAAAGGAATTTAATTGAAATTCTTAAAATCGTTTCAAGAACAATATTTTTGTTTGAAGATTGCTATTAGTTGCGTAGATAGAAAAAATTTCGAAGGTATTTTTAAATGCAAAATCCTTTGAAATTCCATACGGACTTATATAGGTTTTTTTGTCTGTTGTATAGCTGCGGTGCTTGCTAATTTTAAAACTCTGACAGCCGCACCAATAAATCGATACTTTGTTTTCTTATAAAAGTTTTATTAGTTGGCTATTGGTGTTATAATGAGTGCCAAAAATGCGGAATAGTGATTAATAATTTTGCATAATTTGAAAAAAAATCGTCATACGAATCTGTTAAAAAGTTGCATGAAATTTGAAAAGAGAAATTGCTGGCGCAGCATCATTTCTATTAAAATAATACCCGAATATTTTTCTACCTAAACTTTTTTCTGCATGAAGTTCAGCAGCAAACACCGGTATACGTTTGTTCCGAAATTATAAAACAAGTTCCGAAAAAAGGCGCAAGCATTAAACAATATTTAAATTAGTTAATATGATAATGTGACAAAACCTGAATTGAATTTACTGGAATATGGTTTGTTGTTATAATGCTCGCCGTTTATTGATGGAGAACAAGTTCGTACCTTAAGTCGTTTGTTTGCAGCAGTTGAAGTTTACGATGATACTTTTTTATTGTACATTTGTCAATTGATATTAATTTGCAGTTGAATGTGGGTTTCAAGCTCGAAGTACGAGTGCCTAAAATGCGCACAAGCTTGTCAAAGGTCTTTGGTTCAAGCCACGAATGCATCGACTGCATCGTGAAGAGAATATCGCAAAAAACCAACTGGAGATTTCTTTTAAAAAGGCTGACATCAAATTGACTCCATATGAACAAAGGGCGCCTTACAAATACACTGCTGCCATTTGAAGTTGTTGGCTGGCGGCTTGCCTTTGATTCACATCTCCGCAGCACATCAAATGCCTGAACTTAATGTACAGCAGCTGCCGGTAGCGTGCGCCATGCGCCAAGATTAGAAGCTCATTAATAGCGGCTGTCAATAAATAAATTGCTATATTAATCATTCGCTTGCGGCCAATACACACACACACACACGAACCCTGCACGGCAAGCCAACTGAAAAGGTAGTCATTGGAACAATGGCACGTTGTGGCACGTTGTGGCACGGCCCACTTGACTACTGATTGTGTGGCAAGCTGCAGATGGCGTTTAAGATAGTACCACAAACGCTTGTAGAAACCGCGAATTTCCTTGTGGCAGGCAGGGGCAACGAAAAACAGCTTGAAATGCAGAAAAACGCTAACGACTAAACGCTTTGGCGGTTATGCAAAGTGCAAAACGAGCCAACGCGGGCTGCGACGCAGCGCGACCTCTGACATCGTCTGGCTATTGTGCTGCGCTGGTTGGCGGCTGAGCAAATGACTTTCACGCCAGTCCGATCCGAATGGGCGGCAAGCAAGGCGCTCCAGCAGTGCAGGGTGGGTGTGATAGGAGAGTAGTGGAGAACTTCGTAGTGGCAGCGGCGAATATCAGAGGCGGCTCACGCGAAGGTGAGCTTCAACAACGCTAATGGCGCCATTGCAACAAATTGGCCAGCAAGCTTGCCGCACGGGCAAATGACAGCAGTCAGTGCCGTTCGGAAAAGTGGGCGCATGTGCTGCTAGCTAGCGCTTGCCGCCCATGCTCAGATTATGAATTATGGCTATTTGGCGGGCTCTTAAAAATCTCAGAATGTACTTTTTAATATATGAAATTATTTGTAGAAAACCACTTCTCCCTGTCATATATCATTTTTAAAGCATCCGAAACGGCGCTGAAGGTGTCGCTCCCAACAGACGGCATTTAGAGAAGATGGCTTTTTTATGATACACTGACATGCGTCAAAGCTGAGGCATTTGAACATTTATCGTCGTGTGCAATTTGAGTGCCCGCCTGCCGGCACTTGGTAGACAGTTGCCACTTGCCGCCTGAACAGCGGCAAAGACAACTCCAAATCAGCAGACTGATTTGCGATTTGCCGGCTGGCCGAGCAGCCACAGAGGTCAATGCAAGACAAATGCATGGCATTGTGGCAGCGGCGCTGCTATTATTTCGCTAATTTACTACTGCACATGCACTTGCAACAATCGGCGCGGCAGCTTAAAAACTACTTGCAGGCGTAGCTGCAAGAAGCATGCAAATTCGTGACAGCTCCTTTACTAACTAATTAACGCGCACAAGCGTTTTGACGCGTTGCCAAGTGCAGCTAGCCACACCCACCGCTACGTCAGTATGATCGATTGTGCTGCTGCAGCAGGCAATGCACGATATGTAAATTGTGTGTGACAGGCGCACATTTTGCGCTCTGCGTGCGAGAACTTTCAGCCACATTTAAACAAACGCAAACAACTGCGGAGTCCGCGATTTAAGGCAAGTTCGTTGCGTGTGTCTTTCGATTTGATAGATTCTACAGAATTCAAAACATTTAAGAGCAGTGGAAAAATGTATCAGGTTCGCTGCACGCGTTTGATGTGTCCCAACAGCAAAGAAACAGGCAAACATATTTTTGAATTACATTTCTGAAATAAATTTAAGCAATACAATTTTTCTCAGAAGACAGCTTAATTAAAAGTCTGAAAGCCAGCATCAATGCTTATATTAATCCCTTATCGAAATTCTAACGAAAACACACAAATGTTAGAAAGACCTTTCAAGGAAAGCTGATGTTTATGCCACTAGAAAGCAGGAATGTCGAGAACAAACAAAAATTTCTCAAAAAAGTAATCGGAACTGTTTTCGCAAAAAAGCACCAGATGACAGAGAGAAAGTCGACAAAACTCCTGCAAAATCCTATTAACACAAATATTACTTTTAGTCGCAATAAGAATATTTATAAGCACACAGCCAAGCAAATTCCCTTTATTGAAATAATTCCCAATTTTTTGCAAAGCGAAAGATTGCGGATGGCGACTTTAGTAATACATGCATATAGTACATGAATATGAATATTAATTTGATTTTATTTAATTTCTTTATTTAAAGGAGTGTGGAGAAGATACTGTCTGCTGCAGACTGGAGGTACCAAGGCCTCGCACAACAACGCCGCCGCCCAGGCAATACGACATTTGCGACACGGAGCACGGTTGTGTATCGCAACGTGAATGCAGTCATGGCCAAATTACCTCCACCACTTACATTAAGAAGGATACGGTGAGTTGTTGGCATAACTTTGATCAAGCTTATGTGCACATTTTTATACTCAAATTCAATTATCCCTGAAGATAGTGATAAATGTGATAATAATGACGTAGAAGAAGTAGTGGTTCCTTAAGCTCTAAAGGCTAAATTAGGTATTGCATTTAGATTGGTCCTTTAGGCGATTATAGCAATCAGCAGAATATGTTTGTTATATTTTATAACTGTTACATGCACATCAGAGTTTCTCACTATATAAAATTGGGAATTGCAAGAAACTTGAAATATTTTCATATCAAAGACGAACAAACCAGCTTCCACTACAGGATTGCCCTGAAAAATTTTCAAAAAGGTCCAAAGTTCACATGGACAATTTTGACTGAAAGGGTCTTTATACTGATCCAGCAAAACTAAAATCGGACTTGAATACTGCGGCTTCGTTTTCATTTCAACCAGTCAGCTCCAATGGCTTCTACAGCAAAATTTTTGTCATCCTCAGCTTTTGAGCTTTAACTATTTTACATAAACTTCACAGCGTTTCTCACAGCGTTCCCACTCTCTATGTTGGTGCTCTTTGTTATTGGGTTCAAGTGCTAGAAATTAAGTTCACTAACTGCACCTTTCGGCTTTGCAGCCAGCTCCGCATTAAATGAGCTGATACTCCGCAGTTGCAACATCCGAATGCGTAGTATCGTTTGCAATTTGATAGGCGCTATTAATACGCCGAATTACCTTAACACTATTTGCTGCTGCATTTGGCTACACTTCAGTGGAATAATAACTTGGTTCATCAGTTCAAGTTTCTTCATGGCAGAGCTATTAATTAAACATAGTTGCTGTGGGCTGCACCTGCGAAACGTAAACAAACTTGAGTTCAATCTTAAATTACAGCAAAGCAAAAAAGTACTAACAAGACCATTTAATGGCGCTACTGGTGTCTATTGATAGGTTCAGCAATGTGAAGGTATTCGCCAGTGCAGTTTTATACGGTAGGAGCTCGGAATGTTTTAAATCTTAATGGTTCTATCAAGGCTCGCCTGTAGAAATTACTCAGCATATATTTTAAACATTTACTCTAAGCAAGACCTAAAGCAGAATCCATAAGATCAAAGCATTTCGGTTTAAACTTTATATGATCGTCTCTACATCGTCTCTCTCGACTGCTCCGTTCAAGAGCTAACTAAATCTGAACACTGCATTTTTTTGGAAAGGGCCTTGATAGATTTTTATTGAATTGTGCCTTCTTTATAGCTTGGCATCAGCTGTATCGATCTTGACGCACAGATTGTGGATTTTCGGAATGAACTATTGAAGAATCTGTGAATCGTGCTCTTATTTCCATGCTACCAGCTCTGCAGATCTGTGAAATTGATCTGTAGAAATGAGTTTCCGCTTCATTTCAACTGCTCTGGCTCAACTCGGCTGCTACTGCTGCTACTGCTGGTGTTACTGGCACGCTTTGTGGTAGCATTTTAATTGCTTTTTATTATTGTGATACACTTAATTTCGCAATATGATTTCTGTGTTGCGGGCTAATGGTTTCGTTCACATTTCGTTGACTTATTGACCTTGTTGAGATGTGGTAAATTGGTGAATTGCAGGCACACAAAAGAGGCACTTATGTATATTGTACGCACCCGTGGTGGCCTTAACAGCAGCAATGATGATGGCAAAATTAAGTGGTTTAGGTATCGCAGCAATTAATCAATATTTTTAATTGATATCAGTTGAAGCTGTTGCAGCCACAAGGTAACCCTACTGATAATGATAATGAGTAATTTAGTGCGAAAGCCTTTAGACTACCTAAGCCAAGCAGGCAAAGTGTGACTATAAATCATGCCCGACGAAAGCATGTATCTCGCTCTAGGGAGAGAATATTTTTTCCTGCTTCGAATATCATTAATTCACATTTTGAATGCTTTAGATACTTAAATGCAACCAGGAATAAACATTTGTTTCTTTCTTGGTCACTTTCTTAGCAATGTAAATGCACAAAGTTTCTTAAATTTAAATGGCTCCGATAGATAGCTTTCGCTGATATGTCAAATCATCTTGTTCCCCGCTTTAAATATCTCTCTTTTCCACAACATATTTTTGTCATTTCTGATTATGATTAATTGCCTTTGCTCTACTTTTTCTCGTCTGAAATTTTACTTGATTTTTGCAAGTGCAATCGAAAATGCCATTACATAATTTAGTTACTTGCAAAGGGTCCATTTCTTGCGGCTGCTAGGTTGCCAGACTGCCAGCTCACCTGAAACATTACAGCAATTACCGCATAATGCATGCGCAACAACAACAAGAACAACAATCCCACTCAGCAAATGCCGCCCAACCGAAAGTGCAGCCAGCTGCAGAGGGGGCATGCATGCACAACAACAAATTTCATACTTTTCGAGCAATCGTCTGAAAAAGTCTTTCATAATTTCGCAGCAGCAGCAGCAGCAATTGCCATTGCAACTTGTTACGCCGCTGCTGCTTTTAATGCGCTTATTTCATTCCATTTCTTGCAGCTCTGATGACATTCATTTTTATGCTCGCTCAACAACTGCAACCAAATTTATGGTAAAAGCAAACAACATGTGCACTTAAAAAAAATGCACAAATCAAACTATGCAAAATCATAATATGCAAAAAAAAAATTTAAATTTATCAGTGCAAAAATATTCCGTACGCATTTAAAAGAGTTCGAACAAAAAAGGGAAAAGGCGCCGAGAGCTTATTCTTGGTATCAATGAATGAAATATGCGAAAAATGCACGGCAAGGTCGTTGAAGGCCGTGGCTGGCACTGGCCGTAGCCAGACACACACACACCTACAGGGAAGCATGTACAGTGCCCTGACCTACCTACTCACAGCGCCGGTCATACTCGTCCGCTTGCATTCCTGCTTGCGCCAGTCTGGCTATCAGCCGCTTAATGCGCAAGTTTGTTTGCTAAGTCTTTCGTTTTTCCTGTTCAGTTACGCGTGCTTACGCACAAAAGCTGTTACGGTTTATCAGCGTGACGGCGGGGAGGAGCCCCTCCCCCACAGCCATATATGTGCATATCTGATCAATTAGCGCGTACACGAACCAGACATACCATGCCATGCCGCGCACGCTTTTTGGTATTTGCAAAAATATAATTTAACGATTTTTTGGAAAACACTATTCAGCCTCAGAAATGTGACTGCAATAATTCCAGCTCTCCTTCTCTCAAATTTCGCTGGCAAACAACTTTCGACTAGCCTTATTTTACTTCTTTTTACAGAAATGTGCTAGTTATTAGGCTTTAGTTCGGTGAAAATTCTACTCGAAAAACATGCATAAATATCTTGCATATAATTTGGAGAATATAAATTGAAAAGGTCAGTTGCAAACAAATTGCAAATTGTCTGGTTGGTGTAATTTTTCTTGGCATAAATTCGCATTTAAGCTGCTTAATGAAATTTTGAATTTTGCAGTTTTTTAAAATTGTGTAATTTTTCATTATGCTTCTTTTTTTGTGCGCAACTTTAATATTTTCTGCTTCGCTGCTGCATGTCAAGCGGAGACAGAACTCAATGCACCCTGCGCAAAAGCAGCTGTGAAGAGAGCCCGCGGTTCGAGCGCTTTCAATTCGGCTGTGGTAATTGCGCTTGATTTTTGGCAGCGATTTCTGGCTCTTTCGCTTCGTCGCTCCTTCCACTCTGAAACATTTTCGCGTGTGTATGTCGCCTTCTGCTTCTGGCAGGCTTCAAGTTGATTGATAAGATTTAAGATTCGGTGAAAACAAGAAAAATTGCATGCACTGCGTCTTAGCACTCCATTATGCACATTCGCTGCAGGCATCTTACTTTGGTTAATTTGTCATAATTTGCTGCATTTTGCAGTTGACAAGCGAACCTGCCACACACGCCGAATTCCCACACGAGCGCAACCAGCAGCAATTTGAGCTCTTGGGTTCCTTCAGTAGCTGAATGAGCTTTTGAATGGTACACAGTGGATGTATGTGCATTAATAAAGCTTTTAAATATTTGGAGCTTTTTCTACTTCCAAGAGCTGAACATTCAATTGCCAACTTCAGCGAGCCGAGAATTTTTAAATATTTTTTGTTTTTATGTTTTTCTGCTTGAAATTTCTTTTCCGATTTCGCAAGAGCTTGACATTTTAAAGCTATATATATATATAACAGTAATCGAATGCGCCATTCACACTTCCTCTATTTCACTTTTAATCGCTAAACTATTTGTGTCAAAGGCTGTGCTGCTGTTGCAATGCAATTCAAGACGAATCAAATTTGTAATCAATCGCTTTGTTTTTGGTGATAAGTGCATAATATAATTAACTTGAACAAGTTAAAGCACATTAAAACGAACTTACCATGAATATGACATATATTTCGATGCCCATTAACATGTGTTAAATCAAAAGACATCAGCTGCGAACTCGTTATGTTAAAAGTATATAGTATAAAACTTAATTATGCATGTAGTGTGTCCGGCATAAACATATGTAGGTACATATAAAAACTGCTATAAACGGAGCATTTACAGCTTGAAGTGGCTAAAGTGTGCCACTGCTTGTTGTTGTTGTTGTCGTTGCTACTGTTATTGCCTTAACAATGGTCTTGCCACCCGCCGCAGACTTCACGCACGCGCGCAAAGTGCCACAAAGAAAAGCGAAGCAAAGCGAAGCAAATAAATTATGTTGACAATAAGTGGAAGTCCAAGTAAAAAGCAACAACAACGACATGTACAACCAAACAAACAGCAGAAGTACTTTTATTTACAAAAAAACGTGTCCAAATATTTTAAAAACAATTTGTCATGCCGCAGACTCGTACGAGTGCACTTCAAGCTGAAGTGATGATGACAGGAACAACGGCGGCAGGCAGCGGCGAAAAGATGCAAGAGAATAAGGAAAATATGTGCTTAGTCTTTGATTACAAAACTCATACACAATCAATTGATTGAGTAGACTTTTTTCCGGTTGCAAGGCAAACCAATCTGAAAATGTTGACACTTTTTCTGTGTTTAACATTTTACGGAAGTGAACATAACCCGCCGTTCCCGGGCTTCGGCTGATTTATATCGTTTCTATCAAATTTCTAAACAAAGCCTTTTACGAAGATCTTTTCCATGTTGTAAATATTGCCAAAAGTTCAGTTGAAAACATTTCTTCCTTCCTAATTTTTTTTTTTCTTATCCCAAAATTTCAAGCTGTTTATTTCTAAGAGCCCAACGAATTTTTGAATACAATGTTTGAATTGGAAAAATGTACTTCCACACTGGCAGGCATACTGGCAGACAGTTTGGCAGACGGGCAAGACGAAAGAATGTATGTGGAATAACGAGCGCACAAATGAACTTGATTCAGTGAGCAGAGCTCCTTCCCTCCGCATCTCAGTTATGCATAAACTTTGCTAAGCCTAGCGTAAAACACGAACGCTAACAAATGATAAATTTTATGCGTGGCTTCATTGTTATTTTGAGTGCAGATAAGAGCGTATATTTGCAGCTGCGTCGCAGCAGCTTCCCAGCGCTTCAAAGTCATTTGCATATTTCTGCACCCACAATTAAAAATACATAAACACGCCGTAAAGGCGAAGCCTCCTCAAACACTTGACATGGCTCAAAGTAACCGAACGACAAAACTGGGCACTTTTGTTGGAAGTGCTGCTGTTGCTTTTGTTTCCAAGCACTACCAACAACAACAACCCAAACAGCAACAGCAACAACATGCTGAAGCCCTTGCCAACGCATACGCAACCACTCAAGGTCTAGGTCGTTTGTTTCGTGCCTGTGTATGCGCATACACATACACACCGGAATATGTGTGCGTATTGGTGCTGCATTTGTGGCGTCCGCTTTGAGTAGCACTTGAGGCTGATATCGCCCCAGCACGCTGGCAACTGGAAAACGTGCATAATTTGTAAAAATCCGCTGCCTGAAGAATACGCGGCCGTAGCTCGGACTCTGACTTGTATCTGCATACGTCAAAATAGTCGACTACAAACAAAAGCAGCTGACACAAACAACATTATCAGCAGCACGCCATCTTTCGTCTCCGCCAGAGCACATGCGTCCGCCCATCGCCCATCGGCCGGTCTTCATCGTTGCATGCATAAAATTATGCTCGAATTTGTATGCAAATGGCATGCGTTGTTATAGATTTAATTTCTAATTAATGTGCTTTTAATGAAAATTAGCCAGCGCCAGCAAAAAGTGCAGCAAAAACAATGAAAGACAAAACAAAACTCAAAATAAATTGATTTTGCTATTATAAACGATTCGTGGCACTCAGCTTGCCAGTTCCTTTCCTGAATCTAACTGCTCCAGCAGCCTTAAAAGAAATTCAAATTTAAAAAGTTACAACAAGAGTTTATTTAATTCTGTGTTTTTACATTGGCAATAAAATTTACTTCTGAAAATTTGAGAATATTTGGCAAACATTTTTGTTGCCATATCTGAAAATCAATATTGTTTAAAAAGCGATTGCAATTGAAATTTTTGTGAAAATTGATAACTGCTCATTCACTGCACGCTAGATTCGATAGGTAGTCGAGCAATGGGCCATAGCTCTTGCCTTAGAAGACAAATCGAATTGTTGTTGTTTGCAAACAACTTTGATAAAAAAAAAAGCTAGAAGCGGAAGGCTCAGCAGCAGAAAAGCGCAACAGCAGTCTTCATAAATTGAAAAATCAATTTGCAATAATTTAAAACGCCAGCTTCTTCTTTTCGGCTGCACATTTTTGCTTTGTTTGAAATTCAGTTTTCGCATATGTTTGCTTGTTCATTGCTGTGAAGCAAGCGCAAGATTTATGCTACTTCCATGAAGATTTGTATGCCAAGTAAACACTTTATGGCTGCTTGGGCATCGAAGTCTGCGGCTGCTGCGGCTCTTGCAGTTTTCCAGTTGCTTGCGCATTTGGGAAAATAGTATGTGAAGCTCTGCTGCTCGGCATGAGTGCACACATGTTAGGCAGAGCCTTGATATGCATCAGACTGACATTTTGGGGTTTGCCGGGCCAGCGCTGAGATGTGGCCTGCCTGCTGGCTGGCTGGAAGCATATCAAAGATGCATATTAACATGTTGCTGTGGTTGCTGTTGTGGTTACGCGCAAAATAATATGTAGCTGCCTTTTTATTTCTATCGATTTTCATCGCTATCGATTGATCGTTGCTGAGCAGCGTTTGTTAGCCCACTAAGTTTGTTGCGTAAGTCTTTTGAATGCATTCTAAGAAGCGAATTACTCGCTGCATTTTACACCAGATGCTGCCATGTCTCACTCATATTTTTATTTTGAAGGGCAATACAATATTCGACGATCTGCAATGAATAGGTACAGAGGATTCAAGCTGGATAGCAGCTGATAAGCCTCTTGGTGGCACGCAAATGCCAAAGTGGCAAATAGCAGCTGCTGCCACATATAAAAGATAATCCGTTACAGTAGTAACAGAGCCCCCGCGCTTATCATCGCCAGCATGCGAAAAAGTGGCGAATTCCGCAGTCAAAATTACACACGCTCGGGCACTCTGTGCACTCATCGGAGCGAATGGGCAGCCGCAATCGCTGCGTATCGGAATGACGGCATGACGGAGCACAGTGAGCAGCTGCTTGTCACTTCGCAATGCCATTAAAATAAATAACCCTATTAACAAACAACAAGCAGCATTTAAGAGTGGCATTTCGAGAACATGGCTTGCCGTTTTTTTGGGTTATCTCTCGTTTAAAAATGATGAATGGCACTGCTGATGCTCGTAGATGTGAGCAGCGCGGCCGCCAAGCAAGGCACTTTAGCTGATATGCGCGAGCTACTAAAACACACAATGCTTGGTAATCGCAGCAGTCAGCGAAAGTAAAGGGCAAAGCATTAAGTCAGATTCGATTATGTCTTTCAGGAAGAAGATTTTTGATAACTAAATTCGAAATTGAAAAGTTCATACTATTCATATGCATTATATATCATACAGTACGTGTAACCGAGGCTTAGATTTAGCTTTACCGCAGCGCAAGCTAACGGATCCTATAAATAATTTCTCAAGCCTTAACCGAACGGAATTGCAAAGCTTTACTTTCATGCCGAAGACTACTCTAGTAGGGTTGCCAATTATTCGCGTTGGAAAAAATGTATTCACATCATTTTGCTTCAGCATTAATTTCTAAAAGTAATGCATCTGCAATTTGAACCTGCATTAATTTTTTGTAATAAATATATATATAAGATATATTTCAAAGAACATTATTCCAGGTATCTTTTTCTGAAGAATTTATGATATTTTCCGTATAAACTTGACATGGAAACAATTTTAGTATGATATTTTCCGTAGTTCAATGATATATTGCGCATCTTAAAAAACTAGACTGCTGTTGTTATATGTATATTATAGATTGATAGATAGTCTCGCTTTTGGTTTGTTTATTTGCATTCCGAATTGCGTTCAAGAAAAATTAATGTTATAATTTCACAACCATTCAAGAAATATAGCATATTTTACGCGCTCTGCTGCGCGGAAGGCGTTGGTGCTGCTATATGCGCCATATACCATGTAGGGTTAATATAGCATGAAGCGTGTCATTGCAGCTTCACGCCATGCTACAAGCACACGCTCGTAGGCGCGTCGGTATGTGCATGCTACATCAAGCGTTTTATCGCGCATTTCATGAACAGTCTGCGGTGCGTATGAGTGTCTTCTGAAGATACACTTTTTCAATGCTTGATGTCTGATGTCTAATTAAGCAAATAAGCTGGAGGGTCAGATCTGAGCTGCAAAAAATTGGCATGTCCACTCGACCGCTTGTGGCGGATTTCAGCAGCTTCGCGGTGGCGTCTCACAAGCCCAGTAGCATTCGCCCGTCTGTTTGTTTAATAATACACACGAAACCGTTAAATCGTCTGCTGTGAAATTCGAGTTGGGCATTGTGCAAAACAATAAATACAAGGTCGAGATTCATATCTTTAGTCGCGGTGGCAGTGCAGGTTGCTGCATATACTTTTGCTACTTGTCTGCTGCGCTTTGTGCGTGTGAATTATTTTGCGTAAAATGTAGCTCGAGTTGACTTCGTCTTTTGTGGTCTTTCTGAGGTATTCCCATATGCCATGCTGAACGTTTTCGGTTACAAATAGCATAAAATTCCGTCGTAGCATGTTGAGCTAATGCTGTAAAACTCTACGCGAGCTAACCCTATGCCAGCTGTGACTTGTCACTATAGTTCAATCAAAAATGCTATATATATTTGACAAAATTAAATAGAAATTTCGAGAGTAATATCCCTATAAGCAATTCAGTAGTCGACTACGAAAATAACGCACTTATAGTTGACTTTTCAGTAGTCGACTACAAAAATAACACACTTATAGCTAACTTTTATGACCTAACTATAAGCTAACTACAATGTAGTGCAGAACTGCCCCAAAATCAAAGCGAGCTGTTTGCTTTCTTCTTTTTTGCTATTTGCTTTTTTTGAATATTTTTCATTTATTTATGTGCATTGTGAAATTGAAATTGAAAAATCAAAGCAAGCTGTTTGTTTTCTTTCCTTTTTGTTTTATATATTTGTCAAAAAACTTTTGCATTGGAAAATTTCAATCAGTTGCTCAGAAGGAAATGGAAGCATTTATCAAAAACCAAATATTTTTTGCCAAATTATGGAAATATGATGATATATTATCTTAAACATCTTTATTAAAAGCTCAGGAAGATTTCAGTAAAAGGAATTAGCTTACCAGTACAATGGACAAACACTTGTCTGCGTGCTGGTAGGTTTTTCATATTCCGACACAAAAAAAAAAAAAAATCTTAAACAGGCAACGATTTTACAGCATACTAGTTTAGTTGAATAGCTTCATATGAAATTAGTTAGCTATAACTAAAAAAAATTAGCTAACTTTTAGCTAACTTCTAAACAACTAACTTTAAGCTAACTTTAAAGTAACCGACTTTAAGTTAGTTGAAAAGTCATCGAAGGGTAATCGGAACTGACTACTGCCTAGGACATCGCAATGTTAAAAAAGTCAGTCATTTCCACTGAAAGTAGTCGAAGAATAGTCAGCTATGGTTGCGAAGTAGTTAGCTTATAGTGCACTAAAAGTTAGTTGAGTTGCCGGTAGGGATGTTAAATGTTGCTTTTATCATTGCAGTTGTAGTTGTTTTAGTTAAAGTTTTCAAAATAAATGTGTGAAAAAGGAACAGTGACAAGCGAAAGACTTCAGCAACAAACTTGCCGCGTACAGTTGAAAGAGATTAATTCAAATATTTCTCGAGCTTAGCTTTAGCATGAAACCAACATGCAATAGTGTGAAATATTGTCTCCAAACAATATTGATATTTTGAAAAATACTCTTACTTCACCTTGCAGTTGTTTTCTTAACAAATGAATAGATTTTTATTATTTTCTTAAATTAGATAGAAATTTTTGGTATAATCTGCACTACAATCTGCACTACTATAAAGGCATAAAAAGTTACTTCGAAAGTGCAAAAAGTTTCCGTTTTAGCTTGTGTTTAATTTTTCTAGCTTACCGCTGCCGGTTTACTCTTTTTACAAAACTGAATTCATTCAAATTTAAACCATTTGGTAGTGATTGCATCATTTTCACTGCACCAAAGTCGCACTTTAAGCCCTGGTAAGCACGTACGAAAAATTGCCACTTTTATTTATTAATCTTTGGTATTCTGTTAGCTTTTTAATATTGTTTCTATTCTTCACAATTTCACAAGCTATTATACGAAATTAAAATATTTGTCTTCACTTCTTTGTGTTTGTTGTGCGCTTTTCTTAAAAACACAAGTTTTTTATAGATTCGAAAATGCCATTCGCAGCAGACTGGCGACAATGCTTAAGCAGAAAATTAGCAAGAGTGCGAAAAAGCGAGTGAGGGGCAGATGCTATTGTTAGAAGCTCCAAAGAATTCCAGCCACAGGCGACAGACGCACACCGCCAGATTGCCACTATGCGCCTTAACGACAGACGGCATTTAATTAAGAAACTTAGTTTGGGACTTTAAGCAAATCGAGAAATTCTTCAACACTGTCTTCATGATATATGCTTGTATGTGTGTGTGTATGTTTTGTTAATGGCGTATCCAGCGCTTAATTAATTGCCAAGACGTTGCCAACTCCAATGTTTCGCCTGCGGGCGTTGGTCAGAGGTTAGACATGTTTGAACTTTCGCAGCATTTTGCTTATGCTTCTCAATACTAAACAACAACACGCCAGCAATGACAGCCGCTTCTGCATAGCAGCTCCAAAGCATGGCCTCTTTCGGTAGCTAACATGCCGTGGCCACTTAATCAGCAGCACTGCTTGCCCACACAATTAAAGGTGCGCTTCACCCGGACGCATGACAATCATTAAAATGATTAAATAAATTTTGACACGTCTCGTAGCTTTACTAGGTAAGCCGTCGTCTATGGAATGTGCTAAATTTATGCAAAATATGCTGCATAACCAGTGAACCTTTGCAAAAGTGAGAGTGAGTGCGAGAAACAAAAGAATCCAGTTGCAAGCAAACTGGATTTCTTTAGAAGTTGCTTTGTTCAAGATTTCCGATTGAGTGATGATGACTGACAGGAAGATAAGCCTGACGTGACTTTCTTAAAATCTTTTTTTATTTTTGAAATCAACTTGTTAATTTCAGTCTTTGTTGAAGTATCTAAGTATGCGTGGGCGGGATAATATGACGTTCTAAGGATTACAATTGAATACATTTCTTTTAGTCTAACATTCCACTTATATTAATTTGCAAACTGTACACGATTTTTACAGTCCGATCGCTGTTATGCGCCTGAGGTGTGTTGCCGCCTGCCATCGACGACATTAACGACGAATGGTTATACTTTAATCATTCCAAAGACATCGTTCTTAACACCAACAACACCAAGGCCCACCATCTACCACACAGAGCCAACGAATACGGTTGTTTATACCGTAACTACACCACGCGCCACACAAACACGGCCCACTTCACGATTCTCAATTTCAACTCCTGCAACTGAGTATCTGCCGGTGACAACACCAAGAACAGTTCCATCAAGACGCACTCTGCCGCCTACTTATCCAACGCCACCACGCACATATCCAACTCAACCGACACCACCGCGCACATATCCAACTCAACCAACACCACCGCGCACATATCCAACTCAACCGACTCCACGATACACAGTTTCAACTCCTGCACAAGAATACCTGCCGGTAACCACACCAAGAACCGTTTATACACGACCAACTCCACCACGCACATATCCAACTTCACCACGTACATATCCAACGCAACCAACACGTACTTATCCAACTCCAACGTACCCCACAAGACCACCAACATATCCAACTCGTCCAACTTCACCTCGCACCGTTCCCACACGGCCCACTTCACGATTCGCCGTTACAACCCCAACCTCTAGATACCTGCCGCCTTCAACGGTAAAGGATTATGACACGTCTGAATCCAGACCCCATTCAACCAATCAAGCAATACTTTCGGTGCCAATACAAAATAGTGAAATATACCCGCAAAAGTGCGCATCCGCCATGATATGTACACCCAAGGACTATTGCAATGCGATTGGCGTGATCAGCGAAACCCCGGTGGTCTACAATCCGCACAGTGTTCCGCTGACCGACTGCATCATTGAGGGCTCCGGCTCAGGTCCCGGCAGAAATTATGGCAAGTGCTGTCGCGATTCGAACTATGTGGATCCCTGGCCGGTGAATGCGGCCGGTGTTTGTGCCAAGCGTAACAAGGTGAGTGCTCCGTTGATTCCGCTCGCTTTTGTTGGCACTGCTTATCATTTTCGTTGCCTGTTTGCTCTTTTCACAGAATACAAAGCCCAAGGGCATTGAGGACATTGATAGTAACTTCGCTGAAATCCCATGGCAGGCAATGATTCTGAAGGAGTCGACCAAATCACTGTTATGTGGCGGTGCCATTGTGGGCGATGTTTTCGTGCTGACATCTGCTTCCTGTGTGCAAGGGTATGTACATGGATGTGCAGTGTTGGACATTGACTTGTGCAGGGTTTATTAGCCCGATTGCTCGAATCGATTTTGTAAAGCTCTTTTTGTATCATAATGCCTGACATTTATCTCCTTAATAATTACGTAGCGTGTCGATATCCGATGTACGAGTGAAGGGCGGTGAGTGGCAGCTGGGCAGCACCAGCGAGCCACTGCCATTCCAATTGGTCGGCGTACAGAGCATAACCGTGCATCCTGGCTACGACGCAGCGTCCGGCGCCAACGACTTGGCCATGATTCGCTTGGAGAAGCGCTTCGAATTCTCCACGCACATACAACCCATTTGCATCAGCGACGAAGATCCCAAACCATCGGAGCAGTGCATCACTAGCGGCTGGGGCCAGGAGGCATTGAAGAGTAATATCATTATTTGCTTTGCATTTACAACTTCCTAATCCTTGGCTTTTCTGCTTGCAGTTCACAAGGAAGGCGCCATCATGCACATCACCAACACCAAGCCCTTGGCGCGCAGTGACTGCGGCGCGGACCAGAGCAGCGTCTGCTCCGCCACCGAATTCGACGCGTGCGAGCTCGACGTGGGCAGCGCCCTCGCCTGCGGCACTGGCAGCATTGTGCTGAAGGGCATCTACAGTCGCGATACGGCCTGCGGCCAGGGCCAGGCGGTGCGCTTCAGCAAGCCCGACATCAAATGGATCAATCAGGCGTTCGCCGACAGAAGTAAGCCTCTGCTTCTGCTGAAGCGATTCTAAGCGCGTGACACGCGCCGAGTGTGCGTGGCATGCCGACGAGGCAAGGCGGACTTTTACGGAATTGTATGTTAAATTGTCGTTTGGGCTTTATTGTGTGTATAGCTTAACTATTTGTAATTAGCTGTTATTTTTTACATTCTACGTAGCTGCCTTAGCCCGTCGTCGATGTTTGCCAATCGCTGCTGCTCTTTTTAGCTATTTATTTTTCCTATAACTATTTCTATGATTTTTTGCATTTTTTAAAAATGTTTTCGTTTATTTGTAATTTTTTGATGAAAATGTATTTAATTGATGTTGCCAAGGGTTGGCATGGCCGCTCTTATACCTTATGCCCTTATGCTATTTACTTGTCCTACACGTGTTCGCTTAGCCCATATGCTGCCAACCTCACCGCATAGCGACACGCCAAATAATTGACGAGCGAAGATTTTTTCGAAAAACTTTAACAAAACGTTCTGCACGAATTTGGGTTAATGTGACGAGCTTCATTTGACTATATACATACATATGTATATCAATTACATAGCTTGTAAAATAGACTCAAATGCAAACGAAAAATGTGTGTAAATTACAAAACCTTTGTAAAATATATTGTAATATTTAAGTTAAGATTTCTTGCACTCGATGAAATTCTACACAAGAATTGCCTCTAAAAACTGAGATTATAGTTCGCTTGTTTTTTGTATCTTCATTCTTCTAATAATTTAAGCAGTTTACACTCTGTATTTTTTGTTAGTCTACAATTTTGCTCCTCTCACCCTTTCGTCTTTGGCACTCATATTTCTGTTTACAATTGCATTATACATTTAACTGAAATGGCCTAAAAGCAATGATAATAATATTAATAAAACAAGTAATTTATATGTTTACAAAATGTTGTTGCATAAACTGTAATTGTGTCTAAATTTAGTGTTTTATTTAAGTTTTAAATAAAGAAACTTTTTAAGATATATACAAACATTTGAAAACGTTCTAAATTTCGCTGACGTTTGACGTCTGGTGTTTTGCTTTAACATTAGAGTGCTGATAATAAGATAAGAGTAATGTGGCCCGGCTCTTTTATGTTGGACACTGAAGTACTGAAGCGATAATATACAACCATGGAAGCAGCTTTCGGATAAGCATCGCTCAGTGGATGCCTCTTATACACGTAAAGTTTTTTGGGGTTTTGAAAGGAAGGTCTCATTTTCTGGCTTTCTCATAATTCTCGATGTACCACTTTACACTTAGCTTAATGGATTCTTCGAAATCAGAAAATTTGAAATCCGGCAGCAATGCACGCAGCTTGCTATTGGATGCAGTCTTCTTGTATTGACCATCAGCCTTGGTAGTGTCACAAACGAGTTTACCCTGGCAAAAGCAAGAGAAAAATTGTCCCAATTTTCCCAGCCGCATTCAACTACAGTTTGCTCACCTTAAAATCAAATGCCTTTGCAATAGCTTCCGCTACTTGAAAAATAGTCACCTCTTGCTGCTCATCCACACTCAGAATGAGAGGTTCGACGCTGTCGTAGTAGCGCAGAACCCAAATCATCAACTTCGCCAAGTCCAGCGAGAAAACGAATTGTCGGCAGGGTTTGCCGCTGCCGTATACCGTAAACACCTTTTCACTTTCGGACACTTCGGGCTGCTCGCTAATCAGCTTGTGCATGCGATAAATCATGCCAGGAATAACGTGACTCACGTCCGGCTGGTAATTGTCGTGCGGACCGTAAATATTGCAAGGAATGACAGAAGTGAAGAGGCAACCGTACTTATCGTGGTAGGCGTGATTCTGTATGTCAATGAGACGCTTAGCATACGAGTAGCCATAGTTGGACGGATGTGGCGGGCCATTATGCACCATTGTCTCGTCTATTGGATATGCTGTCTTGTCCGGGAAGATGCATGTGGAAAGGCACGACACCACTTTGGAGCAGTGCTGCTCGTAGGCAGTTTGCAGTACATTGTCATTGATTTGCAAGTTCTTGCGCTGTGCGGAAAGGATGAGAGAAGGAGAGATTATAAACTGAATGCATTTACAAACCATAAATCAAAAGTACCAGAAAATCCAGGTTGTTGTTCATGTTGTGAAACAATCCTCCTACCATTGCGGCCAAATGAATAACATGTGTAGGCTGCACCTTATCGAAAAGCTGCTTCGTTGCATTCAAGTCCCTGTGCAGGTGAACAAAATAGAGAATACGAGGCGCTTGAAATCACTCCTCACTCACGTTAAATCTCCATCCTTTGATCCCGCAAAAACCCACTCTTCGTCATTGGCGCTTTCCGCTTTTACAACCGTTTCCAATGCCTTACCCACGAGTCCAGTTCCTCCGGTTACAAGAACTTTCTTCATTCTATGCAGTTTTGGTGAACTGTCCCGTGCGAAAAATAACGAAGCTGTAAAATAGGAACTAAACTTTTCCTGGGACACATAAACACAAAAATTATTTGCCACCAGTGATGCCAATTTCCGATAAAATGCATAGCAACCTTTAAGATAGAGAAAAATATGGCAAAATCATAATGGCTAAATAATTAAACTATGAATTTAACCATTCAATAAAATTGCAAGAAAAATGTAGTAACGCTTTTAAAAATTAAGAGAAATTGTTTCTAAGGTAACACTGCCTCTGCTAATTTTTAAAATGGGTCATATGATGCGGAATAACAAGAGTAATACTATATTTTACAACTATAGATGTGTTAGTTACCTAGTTCTTGGTTTGGGAAATTGATAAGACAGTTTAGGGCATGCACGATATAATATTGAATATAAAAATTTATTGCGGTCATTAGTAGTATTTCTCTTAAAAGATCGGATAAACTTTTTTTAATTTTGGAGACAATTTTGTAACAGCATGGTTCAAACAGTCTAGTAACATACACAAACAAGGTCAGAAAGGAACAGACATTTTTTGGAAAAGACCAAAATATTTTAGCGGATAGATTGTAGAGTTAACAGCTTAATCGCAATGGACAAGTCTAGCTGGGAAAATATATGTGGACTTTACTGATTACGAACGACGTCGCAACAGCTGTGTGATGTGTTCGTTGTCATTATGTGAGGTGTTTTCGAACTACACTAGAAATACATTAGAGTTGCCAAGTCGCCATATCCTCACGGTTGCACTTTTTCGTAAAAATAACATACTGCTCCTAGCATTAGTACATAGTATTTTCCTCATCCCGTTGTAAAACCATTTGCTTTATTAGTACCAATTTTTGCATTTAGGTTGTTACATGTGCTTAAAAACCAAAAGCAAAATCTCCAAATTTGGTTAGCCAATCAACAAGCACCAAGCCAAGCGCAACCAAAATTTAAAATTGTGCACCTTGTTTTATTTTTGGTATTTGGTTGTTGCAGTTGGTAATTTTCTTCCACACCACATTGCCGACATGCCTTGTGTTATATTTGAGTACGAACGAAACTAAATTTGTCAAATTAAATTTAGGTAGATGGAGTGGAAATTTATTGGAACTACAAACCCATAAATAAAGTAGCATGTTATATAGAAAATATTCAATACTCTTCATTCTAAAATGTAAAATGATTTCGCTTTCGATCTCGTTCGTGTCGGTAATGCATTTATTTAAATAAATTTAGCGAGTAATAATTTGCGAACTTTTTTAAGCATACATTTTTTAATATAAAGAAGGTCCTAAAGATGTAATGTAAAATATTGTAGTGTTTTCCTAACATGACTTTATAATAAGAACAGAAGATGTTAATATTATGTTTTTTTTTAAAACAAGCTAGTTTAAATTCTTCTGGTTCTGAGCACGTAGTTAGCATGAGAGATAGAGTGTTTAAATCATTCGATATCTTAAGCAGACATCTTCACGTCATATCGCTGGTTATGTTGGTTTCATATACGCACACTCAAACTGTCTGCGGGAGCGCGGTTGACAAATAAAAAAAATTTACACCTTTCGTGCTAAGACTTGTGTTCTAGTTTATGTCTTTCAAATAAAGGCTTTCAACAAATATCATCATAATTCATTAACGCCTTTCAGTGTGATATGGTGCGGAATTGATTTCAAATTGTATTAAATACACTTCGGTAAATTTGCTCGCAATAAGAATTTTAGCAAACGATGTAAGAGTTTTCAATATGTCTCTATGTAGTTATTTATTCTTTATATTTCAAAATGAAAATCATTAGTAAAAATAATACTATATATGTATACTCTAAGATAAAATAAAAATTATGAACTAAGCAAGCTTTAGGCAGTCAGGTTTGCTTGGACCATTCCACTATCACTTCGCACTTTAAGGCGCTTTTATGAATTGCGTTAATAAATGGCCTTTCCAATGGCAATGCAACGCATATAAATTACAAATTAAAAAAGTACTTTATTTCGACGACGATAAATTGATTTGATTCGATTCGATTAATTTCAATTAATTTGCACGTTATTACTGAAGAGAAGAAAGACATGGCTGACCAAGTGCGGTCTAGTTCAAATATTGTTGTGCGTTAAGCTGTCACAGTCAGTTTCACCTGCCCCACATCCGGCTCCATCCTCTTCCTGCTTGTTATTCACATGAAGGCGCATTTGGTCATTTGGTCCCACGAGTAAATTGTTCAACTGTTGTCTGCATGTTTTTTGGGAATTCATCAGAAAGAAGCGTGACTGTGCTTTTCGCACACACACACATGTCTTCATGTTCTGTGCCAAAGGACCGGAATTGAGCGTCTGCCTTGTAGGAAAGTTCAAGTTAAGGAAACAGGCCTGAATCGAATCAGTATTGTTATCGGAATCCGCTATGGTAGACTATGATATTTTTTCCATATTTTTGAAAAAAAGACGTTAAATAATTTACAACTTGACTTTACGAATCTACACAACTTTTCATGATTGGTCTTTTCAGCGTTCTCCTAAGGTGAGTGACACGTTCTCGGTCGGTAATAGGCATAATTTCTGTACCTTGGAGCGTTAGTTTGAGCATGGGAGCCAGCAAGGAAATAAATTTGCTTGGCTGATGCTACTCTTTAAATACAGCAGTTGTTCTTCTTCCTTGCTTGACTGACGCTGCTGCCAAAAATAGAAAAAAGGAAAAGGTTACCATAAAAAGCTGCAATTTTAGTACAAAAACCTGTTGGAAGCACGTTGTTCGGAAGGCGAAAATGTTGCTGAAAAGCTCGCCCATGGCGTTTAGGCGGCAGCAAAGCGAAAGGAATTGAAGCTTAGAACCTTTTCCACTGCAACTGCAGTAAGTGAGGACATGTAACTCTGAATTTTAGTTCTCTTGATTTCAATGAAAAATTGGGATTTGGTTTTGGATCTTATCTCTATGGTCAATTGAGAAATAGAAATTGTGTAATTAAGTTGCTTGAAGAAATGCGGAAAGTATTTTTGGAATATATCAACGATCACGTCATAGTTTTCGTAGCGAAAATTCACCTCATCACATAAAGGTTAACATACGAATCAGAATTAGGCAAAATGCTTTAATTTTCCTATGCATTATCATTACTAATGCAACAGTAAAGCGAAATGCTTTCGTGATTTGGAATTAATGCAAATTAGATATGGCCAAACATAAGGGCTGCAAATTAAATGCTCGTCTTTGCTGCTTTCAATTACAATTGACAAAAATATTAAGATAATACATATCAAAGACTCATGCTATATAGGTACTCGATCTGAAAAACATATTTTTTTAATGCACAAGAAGAGAAGCCCTCGATATGTTTTACCTAAATAAAGGCAAGAAAATAAAATTAGAAATGCTGCCGGCCCCATCGCCAACATGCTTCTGCCAGCAGCATGCCTCCAGCAAATTTTGTACTAAAATTTAAGCTTTTTTATGGTATCCCCTCTTTCCTTTCCCCTTCTTTTATCTTCGGCAAAAACACTCAAAGAAAATTATTATGCAACAATTCGGTTTTGGAAGTAAGATTTATTGTAGAAACTGTTGTTTTGAAATATATTGAAATAAAAACCAAACAATGCCCAAAATAAAATGACATATATAAAAAGAAATAATAAAACCACTTATAACAAAAATGATATAAAACACTTCAACACTACACAGATTGAAGTTATATAACATGGGTATATCGCTCCTACGAAGAAGACAGGCGCGAAAAATAAACGCAAATGCTAATTCAATTTGTGAGGCATCATTTTGGGGCTTTGGGACGTTAGGTCATTGGTCAGAATAATTTGTGTGAGTGTGTGTGTGTTCATTCCAAAGAAAATATCCTTTCTGTCAGCTTTGATTTGCACGCTGATGGTTTGCTTCTACGCCGGCACAAGCTTTTCTATAAACACACAAAACTCAACAGGTTCTAGTTCAGTTGCCGTCGTGCGCTCCTCGTGAACGGAACGGATCCGAATTTCAGCAAGAAAAGTGGAACTATTAACAAGAGTGACTTGCGCTTCAATCTGCAGTTGATGCTTGATTACCCCGCCAAATAAACAAAACAACACCTTCTGCAGTGCATGGAGATTCCATAAAAAGAAGTTCAACCAAATGAACGTATAAATAAACATTTGAGCTAGTGTTGTGTCCAAAAGATCATTGCAACAAAAAACAAACCAAATATACAACTAAATATAAATGTAAACTTACAAACTAACTTGAGTAATAAATATAGAAATACTAACTGATTAAATTAACATAGCAGTGTGTGCACAGACGTCATTTAAATTTGACAACCTTTTGACAGCTCATTCTGGTTACGAGTAATGTTGATGGTAATTTTCGAACGCATTGGCAGCGCTGATTTTGACGCGCCGCACCGGAAGTGAACTTTGTAAGGCTGTTAACGGTTTTTGAATATTCAAAGTTTTTTAATTTTCAATATGATTTGTAGTTATTTACTATACTGTATGAATAATTGTGTATTTGAACTTTTCAAATATTTTCCAAAGTTCAAAAAATAATAGTTGTGAATTCGCAAACGCGAAATTGTAAGAAGTTTATGTCAAAACTGTGGCACCAACCTTAATCTTTTAAAAGACCATTTTAAATAATAAATAAATAGCTAAATATTTGAACATTATCAAATTTGTGGGACTCTTAATGTGATTATTGTAACGTTAGTGTAGAAAGGCTTTAGGCAATATTTCATTTAAAATCAAGACTTTTGGCGATTCTGATGGATCATCCTCAAAGACACTTCTTAAGAAAGTTCCACTGTATTGCATACAATGCGAAATTTATTGCCTTTTTCCTGTGTCAGCATCCAAAATCCAATAAAATTGATATATTGAGAAGTACACAACAATTCAATCTGAGTAACAGTGATATTGATGCCTACCTTTTGTTTAGATAGTGCACGGGAATCCGATGAGTGCGCGTTTCTCCCACTTTCAAATTTTTTGCGGGTACCGAAATATGACGCTTTGCGCTACGAAAAATTGAAAAGCAACAAAATATCAAATAACAGCCATCAATTTCTTCGCACATTCGATGCCTTGAGTTCTGAAGTCAGGGTAAATAATTGACCAAATTAGAAACAAGAATATCCTCTGCTGGCAAAATGTGTTGGCATAAATATTGTATGTGAATTGTATGTGCCTCGCAGCCGTCCCTTGATTTTCCGTGCGTACGACACAGACATAAATAATAATTCCCTTGAGTTTTGCGTCACTTTTTATGGTGGTAAGCTAGTAAAAATTATGTTGGAAATACAGACATTTTCCTAGAGTTCAACAAATTTCCTTATGATATTTTGATTATGTGACGTTTTTCATCTAAATATGAAAAAGGAAATATGTACATATGTATGTTCCATATGAGGTGTGCGGTTTGCTTTCATTAAGTCAATATTCAATTTCAATTTATTTATTCGAAGGTGTTAACATTTAAGACATTCGCCTATTGCATGGCGCATAAATACAATAGATAATCAACTAATCAATAATCATTAAATCAACTAATCTTACTTAAATTAATACATTTTTTTTTATATTTTTAAATACATATGCGCTAATTTCTCACACTAATCTATAGTAAACATATCAAAATTATTTTGAGTTGCCTCGAATGTAAAGAGTCAAGGTTTAGTTGATTACACAGTCAATATTTGCTAATTTTGGGGAATTTGTTAAATTTCCTGTTGTAGTAATTTTTCAGTCAACAGTTTTATTGATTTGTTTGCTTAAGTGCTGTCAGTGATGTCTGCTCGAAGCAATCAAATTGTATATATGTATACCAAAAAAATGCAGCATATATTTTCGACTCTCTGGCGATATTCAGATGAAGATGCTGTGCTTCTGCTTACAAAGCCATTAGGGAATGAATTTTTGTTTATCTTTATCATTGTAGGATTGCCAAATTAGCATTTAGCACCATAGAGTTGCAATAAAAACGTATTTGTGATCTAATAAAGATTGCGCATAAAATGTCCAATGCGCATTGTGGACGAGCCAGCGGTTGGTTAGAACATCCTCTCAACATTGAGGTACATCGATCCAAGGAAACGATTTAAAATCAGAAGAAACATGAGTAACGGTCACTTCGTAAATTCCACTAGACACTTTTGTAAGGATCTTAACCGAAATCTTTGGATTAACCAGTAAAATAGCCGATCAGTTATGAGATAGTACCTTGCTGGCTCTATCAAAAGGAAACATTTTTCCATTAATGGCATTTGTTATTTCGGTAAACACTTACATATAAATACTATAACATGGAATCGCACTCGCGATGGTAAATATAAAATGAACATTGCAGAATTAGAAGATTCCGGTCTTATGACGTGCGTTCAATTTGGCGCACCACATCCTGCCTCACTTCTTTACACGTACAAGCAAATACCCACGCATATGCCCGCAAGCTTGTACGCCTGTGTGTGTGATGGATACGTGTGAACTGTTTGTCAAGACCATTTAATTTTTAATCAATAACGCGAAAATATGGGCGTGTGAGACGTGAATATGCCGTGAAGGCAGAAATACACACCCCGAAAATACTCGAAAGTACACTCAAAGAGAAAAGTCCGCAATATTTTCAGCACTGCTTGTGCTTTGCAGAAAAAAATTCACAAATAATAGCAAATAATTGAAGTACATATATAGTTTTGTTAAAAATTTCCTTCACTCATTCAAACTTTTTACAGCAACTGCAGTAATAATTTGTAGAGTAGGTCGACCGATTGCTTGGAGTGTTTCATTTCAGTTTGCTAAGTGCAATACTTTACTTGTTTATTATTACTTTGGCCGTACACACACACACACACACACACTCTCTCAAATGACAATATGACCGTAGCCGAATGACTGATGGCCAGATAGACACACGCACTCAACGTTTTCGCCAAAATGGTCGTTGGCCCTTGGGCCTCCACATCGTTTCCGCGAAACCAATTGTTGCGTTCATAAACACACACACACGCACATGCATGTTGGCGGAAGAACCCAGCAGGGAAATCTCACAAGCCTCTCTCTTCATGTATCAGTTCAGGTCAAGCGCTTTGTAGTCCGAACGAACTGCTGAGCTCACGAGAAGCGAGGGTATTGGTAAGGTCATATATTCGCATTGTTGGGCTCGATTGGAATCTCAGCGATCCGTTCAAGTGCAGTTAGAGCGAACAGAAGTAATCAGAGTGAAAGGAAGGAATCAGCGCCTTCACACTCACATTTGTCGAAAAAGAAAACTACAAGTCCTTGATAAGGCCCGACTCAGGATACTCAGTGCTGTAGTAAGCTCTATATGCAACTCAAATTTTCCTGCTGGCCATATACCGCCATAGTGTCCTTGTTGTGCGCTTTGACGTTTGGCCTGCTGTGGACCACATTGCGCTGGACTCGCGGGCGCTTCAAATCTAAAAGTCATCATGTCCGTATGTCCACATGTCATTCATGAGCGCATCCTGTCAGTCGGCATAACTGTGACGCATTGTTTGTGAGTTGAGTTGAATTAAAGTAATTAAAATATGTTGACCTCATAAGTGTCAACTGGATTGGGGTCGCCATCTCTCGGCCGTGAATATGAATTGCGCAATTAAAGAACGGTTTTCCCATGCTCAAGGACCATACATATTTTATACTTTATGCAGCGAGAAACTACAATTTTACATTTCAAAATAAGCATTTGCAACTATATTAACTTCAAATTGTTTTAAAATTTGCCTTTTATAATTGGAGGGTGTTCGATCTCTACGAGCGATAAATTCTGTCATTTTGGGAACGTTTTCAGATTTTTTGGATGGCTTCAATGCTTTCGAAGAAAAGCCGATTCTCAAAGAAAGTCTCTTCCCAAGACAAAGGAAAATCCAATCGCTGACAGATCGACTTGTTGCATATCTTATCGATTGCATCTTTCTTAACAAACAGAAAATAGCAGAAATTATTCACATATGGCACTGCCATAAAAAGTCCTTTCAAATTAAAAATTAATTTCTACACATGAAATTTTGTTCTACATACTGAAAGAATTCTACAGTTTTATCATACATATAATAAATTTTATATAACATTTGTAATTAAGTGGAAAATGCTCTCTTTTATTTAACTGCACAACAATTATTACAAATATTATGCATTCCAATTAATTTGTATACCTCTTTGTTGTTGTTCAGAAAACGAAATGCGCACCACTGTGCACTCACAGGCAATTAAGCTGCAAGCACTAGCACACGCACACGTATAAGGAAGGAGAGAGAGCGGCGCTAGGAAGAGGACAGTGCAATATAGGGCAGGTATTGCAAGCAGCGCCCTCTGCGTCAATATGCTAAATGGAAAATGCTCCATCATGCAAACGAAAGAGCAAACAATGAACAAATCGACGATGGAACCAACAGTCGCTGTGCTCAATAAAAAGCCCGAGGGGCCGAAGGTGACCATGCTCGCGGCAAGTGCAAAAGTCGACCGCAGTAATTGCAAATCAATCGGCGAAGACGAGCAGGCAATGACAGCAACAGCGACAGCGACAACAGCAACACATCATAATCACCAACAGCAACAGCAGCAACAGCAGCGACAGCGCCAGCAGCCACACTCACACCCGCACTCTCATCCGCATCCGCATCCACAGCATTTGCAGGCAAATAATCAACTCGACAAAGTATCCGTCCGCTCGATTAGTTCCGAGGATATTTCCACAGCCATCGAGGGCAAATGCTGCAGTGCGGCCGCGCGCAATCCGGCCATAAAAACCGGACGCCGACTGCAACTGCTGCAGGTGAGTTTGCTGTTGTGTCGATGATGTTCTCATTATGTTCTCACACTAATGTGAGGCGCCGCCGCCTTTGGCGGGTGAGTTTATGTGTCAGTAAATGCTGGTATGGCGGTTCGTTGGGCGAAGGCAGTGAAGCTTGAAACTACAATTTTAACAATTCGGCTTTATACTAACTGTTTTGAGAGCGAAAAGTAAAGATATCAGAATTTATTTGAAGAAAAGTTTATAATTTAAAAACGATTGTTGCTTACGTTTAAAAAATTAGGGTCTCCGATGAAGGTCGTTTGAGGCGGAAAAGCGAGTGCTCCAAAATATATTTCATTTATAAAAATTTTTAGTACAAAAAACACTTTTTCTCCAGACATCCAGACAACAACAAAAATTTGGAATTCAGCAGTAGCAAACAAAATCTGCTTTTAAAATCAGCATATTTTGTTACGACTTTTTATGGAATAATAACCTTTTCGATAAGTGGAATGAAAATTACGTAAAAATATGGTCTTTCAATCAGAGGTATTAAGCGGAATTTAAAAAAAATCCAACTTAAATCCGACTCTTTGTAAATATCGCTTCCGCTTGTGAAGTTTAGAACCAACAATTTATTTCGATTCCACTGGCAGAATGGCATAATTCGATACTCAAATAATTAAACAGAATATTACAGGGTATATTACAGAGTTCAAGGATCTCGACATTTGCCTTGCCTTGCCTTAAAGCCGACTTAGTATAACTGCGTTGCATATGCCTGCGCCACACTTTAATGTCGCCCAGCTGCTGGCGCTAATGCCAACTATTACCAAGCGTTGGAACAATAATAGCGTCAAATTGGTTTGGCATTGAGTTACTTGTGCTTGCAATGGAAATGGCTTCCCCCTTCCTTCTTTCCCATACACAAACGAACATGATCGAATGTGCAATTGTAAGTGCGTCTTCGGGACTGTCTGTCGCGGCTGCTGCGAATACTTCGCGCCCCCCCCACCATTCAGCTGTATGACGACTGCGAATTCCTATTCATTAGCAGTGCCTAATTTGCTCCTCCTCTGTCATTACTTGGCCAGAATTGCCAGACATTGCGCGATATCACGTACAGAAGTCGACGCACGTAACTATTAAATATGTATTCATTGTAGAGATAGTTAGTGTGTGTAGAAGGCTTGCAAATGCTCATCAATTGCCGGGTGAGATGCGCAGCAATTGTCCCAGGCATTAAAGTAGCTGATGCTACTCTTTTTCGGAGCCGATTGGAAGTGAATGAACTGTGTGGCAGAACGTGTCAAATGTAGCATTTAACTGTCGTCCTCGGGCCAACGTGAAGCGTGTACTCTCGCAGGGACAAATATCATATGTATGTACAATACATATAGACGGACAGACAGCTTCTCCTAGGAAGTGCAGTGTCCATTGAGCTAAGGGCACGACCTTGCTCTGCTAAGATTCGCTACACAATTCCTTTGACGTGCGTCTTCTGGACCTAGACATTCGTCTCGGCAGCTCGTGGCATGTCAATTGCCATTAAATCCCTATCGCTAGTAATCGAGTCACGTGCCGAGCCGTGCCGAGGGGAGCGCGGCGTGCAAACATTATTTAATTAGCCGCGCAGAAGTGTTAATTTACCAACTGAAAGCCACTTAGATACATTAAACGATTAATGGTTGGCAGCTGCGAAATTTGTGGTTACATTGCTTCTACTCGGCGCCTACTGAAAGGGGCTGGGGCTAGTGTTGCGGGTTATACGAGTATGGTGGCTCACAGGGGCTTCTATTTCCGAAAGAGATTCGCATACGATATCCTCGACACTTGTGGGTATTTGCCATTGAAGTGGGTTTTTTCCATTGGGTGGATTGAACGCTGTACGTAATTGCCATGATGCCTTTAAGTTCGCAAAGAAAAAGGACAGCCATAGAAAATGTTCGTGAAAAAAGTTTGAATTATTTATTCTTTTATTTATTAAACTTAATTATAATAGTAAATTAATACAATCAATAAATTGAAGAGTCCTGGCTCCCAGGGGTTTTTGCATTCGATGTTTAAATTAATGCCAAGATTCAAATGAATAAATTTATAGCTGGCGAATATTACGTTCCTTATAATGTCGTGCACTTCTCAAAAATATAGCGAAGTTTTTAGCAAATTGAAGATTACTTAAGACCACATCGGACTAATGGCTTTCTCAAGCGGGCTAAGGTTAAATTTCATTATGCTTAATGGAGCTCGGACCGGAAACCCGTTATTTATAAATGCTGTTCTACTGAAAGCAAAGAGTTGAAACTGTTATTTTTTAAGTTTGCTGGCATTCCAATCCAAATGAAGCCATCCTTAAGGGCCAAAAAAATGCTCATCATAATAAAATCGGCTTTTATTTTCAAGAGCTAAGGCCGATACGAGCCTGATAGCGGATTGATGGTGATATTTTAGTATCGAATGCCGTCCAAATAAAAATTATTACATTTATTTGCATAAATAAATGAGTTATCTCTAAGAGATTTCATCATAATGAGTTTTCTTCGTAGTTTATTTGACTAATTTATTAAAAATTTCAAATTGAGTGTAAATTGTTTGAATGTAAATTGTAAAAAAATGTTTCCAAATAAAATAAATGGCGACTAGCCCACAGAGACGCATTGCTGCGAAGGAAACGTGCTATATTGGTTGAGATGTAGCTGTGAATGTATCTTCCTGATGGCGTCGCTTTGAGGCGTCGATACTCAGGCACGTCTAAACTTTAATTTATTTTCTGTTGCAGATGATAATTTTACCATTTATACCAATATTGGCGTTGATTGTGCAAACATCGCTGACACTTGAAGAAATACTTGACTACAGGCGAGATGTGGCCGATATTGAGACGCAGGTGAGTCAAGCAAACCCACCAACACACGTGCACACACATAAACATATACAACAGCAGCAGCAGGGCGGCGCGGCTTTTGGGAGGGGAGAGTGTGCTTAGCTTCGAAGCCAGGCGTAGCGCCTTGCTCCAGTTCACTTGCCTGGCGAACGTTCATTGTCGAAGGATTGGCGTAATTAAAATTTATCGCTGCAATTCAATCATACGCCGAGTATGCCGGGCGTTTAATGAACACGCCATTGTGCAAGCGATAACTTGGCAAGTGCGCAACGATGGCCGCAACGAAGCAGTGGCGTCGCAATAAGCACTGTTCGCACATACAACACACAGGGACAAAGAAAACAACAGATGAATGGGCGTTGCATTCCAATCGTAAATATTTGTCAAAGGACTTTGCGCTTTTAGGTTATCAGCGAGGATAGCAAAAGACTCGTGTGTGTGCGCGTGATGAGTAAAACTTGACGCGCAGAAGCGGGTTGGAGCCTTGGAGAGCGTACTTAAAGCAATTAGGGAAATGAAAGTGCGCGGTCAAATGGCACTGTCTGAAAGGGAAATGGTTTAAGTAATAATAAATTTAAAAATGCAATTTTGTCAGATATAATTTGTTAAATTTTAATTATAATTTTGTCTCCTCTGCATTCTCCTCTGATTGGGGTGAAGAAATGGCTTACAGCTTTAGATATTCCCCTTGACCAGATGCAAAATTTTCGCATTTCCATAATCATATGCAGTATATAATATATATGCATATAAACCTTATAAAAGTATTTTAAAATTGTATTTATGTCCATATATGGAATTTCAAGATATCAGAAAATTTTTCTTTCTACAAACACTCGTTGAACATTTTTCTGCCTGCGAGTTCAAAATCGTTATCGCACGCTTTTTGCAGAGGCAATCTGTCGCCTGCAACGATTTGAAATTGCTGCAAATCCTTTCGATGGTGCTTAATGGGTGAGATGCATCCAAAGCATTTCTATTCGAACAATAACAACAAGAACAACAACAGCCTACGGTGTCGTCAGAGTCGAACTATCGAAGCATCTCAATCATGGCATATGTGACTGTTCAAAGCTGCCACCCCTGGCTGCCCCTTTCTATCTTCTCGCACGGCTGAATTGCTTTGCTCAGCACTTTCTGATGACATCCTTGTCAACTTTCACCGGAGGGCCAGTTGATGGCATATATCGACATAGCTTCAGGGCAGCAAACGCCAGTTGCTTTATGAGGGGTGTTCCCAGTGGAAACTCATATGCCAAATACTTCGCTTATTTGCTTTCACATTGATTTATTTTTGTTTTACTTGCTGCAGCTCAATCTATGGCGCTGCACTTTAAGCTCTTTTCCTCTCTTCCCAAGTTGGCATGACTTGCGTTTGAAGCTCTTTGGAAAGTATGCAAATTTTTTCCCATGTGCGTCATGCCGTCATAGATCAAGTCACGTGGGCACATAATTGGCAACCGTCACCTGCAGAGCAGAAGTAGTTGACCGTTGGTCAGCTGTGGGAGTAAGAATTTGACGGAAGTGAAATTGGAAGAAGTAGCTCCAGAGTGACCAGGACGCCATCGGAAAGCTGTTGACTACCACAAAGTTTAAGTAAATGTTTAACAATTTAGTATATTTATTATGACACATGTATTTGCCATGTTTAGATCACTATTTCTAAATTGTTACAAACAGATTGGTGCCCAAATAGACATTTAGCTTCTGAACACATCTCAGGAGCCACTTATGCAGGTTGAAAAGATAGCTTTATAGGTTATGAAGATTCTTATGCGGGTGCGCTCAGACAAAAAACTACTTCAGGACGAATCAAATTGAATTGACTTTCGATAACATTGTTTGTTTATGTGTCCACAGGTCACTATAGCCACCGATTTGGGCAAGGTAGTGACACGCCTGCAGTTGGAGCGTTCCGAAGTCGCATTCTATATTTTCACCAATGGCAGCAAAGTGCGGTAAGTTTGGTCCTTTGCTTGGCTCCTTTGGATTTACTCCCAATTTATTTCATTTAGCTCAAATTTGACGCAGCGCTTCGCTGTCACCGACTATGCTTTAAATAACATGACAACCTGGAGCGAGATCAGCGTACCGACGATACCCAATGAGGAGGATGATGTGGGCACGAATGTGCTACTGAATCGCAGTGACTTTCAGAATCGTTTAAATACCTTCAGGTGAATACGAATGAGACTGCAAATACATACATATAAAAGGAGATTGCTTGCAAACGTGTGTATGTGTATGTTTGTATGTGCTGATTTAGTAATTTAGTAATATTTTATAAAAAAAGAAACAAATCCCTGGCATGACAACCTAAAAGTATGCAACTGTTCCCCATTAATATGCAAATTGCTTTGTATTTTCCTCTGCTGGCTAAAATGGAATTTTGTTATTAATTTCGTTCGTCTGCACGCAGGGACAAGGTGCGCACCGAACCGGAGGAAAGCTCCATTGCGGACGTCATGAATTGGTATACGTCAATCAATCGCGCCTTGATGCTGCATTTGACGGAGCAAATCAAAGAGACCGACAACAGCGGCGTCTGGCGGTAATTGCACGCACTAAACTAAACACACTAACTGAAGCTTCGTATGTGCAAACTATGAATTAAAATTCGTGTTGTTGTTGCTTCTTTCTCACAGCTTTCTAATTGGCTTTAAGAATCTGCTCAAGAGCATCGAGTGTCAAAACATCGCCTCATCCTATGGCATACGGTATTATGGACGCGGCTTCCTCAGCGCCGATGCATTCGTCTCCTACATACGCTTTGAGTTTCTGGCGCGTGAGCTGTTCAACTCCACGCTGAACTATTTGCCCTTTCTGACGAACATGTACGAGAACATCACCAAAATGGAGACGTTCAAGAAAATGAAGTCCATGTAAGTGGGGCGCTGCAGAGTTGAGCTAGCTCCAATGAGGCTTCATAAATTCATAAACGCCTGTTGGCTGCCATTTCAGGAACTACGTCATTTTGAAGAATAAGCACAGCGAGGCGAACGAGCACAACGCTATTGAGTATTACGATGCCATGCACAATTACACCGCCGTCTTGCGCATCCTGCAAAAGGAATTGCGTCTCAAGATCAAGTAAGCATTCGCATGTTACCTCGGTTTATTTTGGGATTGTTGGAAATTGGAAAGTACTAAAACTATATAGGCCCAGCGGAAAACAGGACATTTCGCTTACTGTCTCTACTACTTCATTGCCTTGGCATTCCATAATCAATTTTTAGAATCGAAATTTTGAAATTGTATTTATATTATTATTTTTCGTATCAATTACATAGTTAATAAATAAAAACATAATTCTTCCCATGACATGAGGCAAAAACTCCCCAAATGTTCTTCTTGAGAATATTAGAGTAGTTCCTCGAATCTGAAGAATTTGGCGGATTAGAGTGTCCATTTATTCACTGGCCATATGAAGAAGGCCTTTACTCAAGTATTAACAATTCAAGAATTGCATTAAAAAATTGGATAATTGTTTTAGGAAAAGAGCTGAGCCTTAAATGTTAAACATTTGTTCCATTGCTTCTTGGATTCTTTATAGCATTGCTTTAAATTTGCTCTCTAATAAATTTTGAATTCATGCTAGAGAAACCGTGGATACCACACTGGCGGAAGCCTCTCGCAAAGAAGCCGTGGGCATTGCCATACTCGTCGTTGTACTCTGTGTCTCGCCCATCATAATAATTTTGGTCAAAAATGCTGCAGCTACAATACAGGCAAATTTTTTAGAATTCTCATGGCTGCAAGTTAATATTTAAATCGTTTCAGATGTACGCCTTAAATCTGGCGCAAAAGGCAAAGGAGTTGAAACGTGAGAAGCGTAAAAGCGATTCCCTGCTATTTCAGATGTTGCCACCCAGTGTTGCCATGCAACTAAAACACACACAACAGGTACATAAACATGATTCACAATTGAAAAAGTTGTCATGTGTGGTATATATATATAGGAATGCTTTCTCGATGGCCCCCCGCTTTGTCTACTTTATTGAAAATCTCACTTTATTTCAATAACGTTATAATGTGATTTATTAAATAATACTACGCATACTGCGATGCGTCGCGTTCGATGGTCGAGTGTCAACTGTCCTCGTCAGCAGTCGGGCGTAAACTCACGCATTCGTTAATGTCGTTAAGTATTCAAAAAGGTCGTTAATTGTCAGTGTGCGTCTCGTCAAATCACGTCGTCCACGCAGGTCTGCATTTCGTTAGTAGTCTCGAAAGGAATTCCCACATATATATATTTTCCTTATGTACGTTGATTTGGCGATTTCAATATAAATTGTTGTAATTAAGTAAACGCTCATATCTTTCACATCTGCTTAAGGTTCCCGCGGAGTTGTACGAGGCCGCGACGATTTATTTCAGTGACATTGTCGGCTTTACGGAAATCGCGGCAGAATGTACGCCACTAGAGGTATGTATAGCACTTTGCTGAGTGTAGGGGATTCGAGAACTTGTTAAACACATCGGCTGGCATTTGCAGGTGGTCACATTTCTCAACTCCATCTATCGCGGCTTCGACGAACGCATCGAGTGCTATGACGTCTACAAGGTGGAGACAATAGGCGACTCCTATATGGTAGCATCAGGGTTGCCAGTGAAAAATGGTAAGTTTTGTGATGGTATTTATAAAAAGGAATTGCACAAAATCCGTCTGAGTTTAAACCGTTAAAATCGTTCCGGCAAACGACCGGAAAATAGTTAACAGGGAAAGGCAAGCTTCGGAAAAGTAAAACATGCTCTAATTAAGTTAAGGCTCAATGTGGTAGGGGTAGAAGGATCAACATCATGGAACAGCCGTTAATTTTAAAAGCTGATTAATTGGAATATTTTCCAAAAGCAACTAAACGACTTCAGCTTGACGTCTCTTAATAGTACGTCGCGTCGCCGCAAAAATCCCTTCTCAAATTAGCCCGCATTAAACCTTTTTGCCGCTGTTTCCAAATTAAAGCCAATTAAGCTGACTTCGCTCCGTTTATGCAAATTACCGTTTCATTCGTATGCACCTTTACTGCCGCTTCTCAGCGCTGACCCACTAAATCCCTGCTATCCCATGTCGACCTATTAACAAATGACAAATGTTATTGACCGCATGTGAACATTATTCAAATGGCGAGCAGGCAATTGGGAGAGGGGTGCATGGGAGGGAACACACGGAAAATTTAATCATGTTTTGAATTGAAAAGCTGGACCCTTCTCAAAAGCTCGTCAGCGAATTCTTGCTTAAGCCCGTTGTCGTGTTAATTTGCTGTCTTGTCGTCATGAGCGTGCTCTCCGCCAGTGACGCTGCCTTACAAACACACACACACACGCACACAGACCCATTGCTATATCATTTTCAATTTGGCTCCATTTTATATGCGCAAATTACTATTCATACGCTGACTTACATTTGTATTCGGTTTATCTGTCCGTCGCATGGAAATTTCCAACCACTTTTCCATTTGCGCACTTACACGCTCCTCCTGCACCGCAAAATAGGCAACAAGCACATTAGCGAGATTGCCACAATGGCGCTTGATTTGCTGGACGCGTCGTCCTTCTTCAAAATACCACGCTCCGCAGAGACGCTGCAGATACGCTGCGGCGCGCACACCGGGCCCGTGGTGGCCGGCATTGTGGGCACGAAAATGCCGCGCTACTGCCTATTCGGCGACACGGTTAACACGGCCTCGCGCATGGAGTCCACCGGGGAGGCGCGCAAAATTCACATCACGGAAGAGATGCACGAGGCGTTGGTCAAGGTGGGCGGCTTCAAGACCGAGCATCGCGGTCTCATCGATGTTAAGGTGGGTGCGACTCAATGAGAGGGAGCGAGCTGTTATAAAGTAGTAAACTCCCTTTCTCTCCCTCTCTCTCACTCTCTCCCGCAGGGCAAAGGACTCATGAGCACTTACTGGCTGACCTGTAAAGAGGGACCTGTGCGAATTCGCGAGGAAATCTCTTGGTTCGCCGACATGCAGCCGGTCTTTCTGGAGAACCTCAAAATGGATCCACAATACAATAGCACCACGAAGTGGAAGTGAACGTGGTATGCTTTGGAAAGGGCTTGCCGCCTTGCACTTCTTCATATGAATATTGTTTGAATTTGAGTCGCGTGCCACTGCTGCCAGCACATGTGCAACAATTGAGAAGTGCGCCGCAAGCACGCACGCACACACACACGTACAAGCAACCAACTTGTCATGCTCTTATGTCCGCGCAAAGTATGAGTTCGTATGCATGTGCAAGTGTGTGTGCGAAAATGCTCCATTTCATTTTTATTCCATTCCTTCTTGATATTGTAAATGTGCATTTACACACACATATGTACGTACATGCATGCATAAATTAATGATATGCTATAAAAGCGTAGATTAATGTTGGACTTTTTGTATGTGAATTTGTTTGTGTATGGGTGTTAATACTAGAGGTATAGAGGTATAGCATGTGTATCCAATGAGGAAAATATTTTTCTTTGTGGCCAGAAAGTGTATTTTGGTTTTGTGTGTTGTACCATAAAAGGCTGGAAGTAATGCAGTACTCAAAAACTAGCTTTCAATATTTAATAGCTTATTTTTTATGCTTAAAACTTGTAAGTGAAAAAAAACACTGAAAAATAATAAAACGAATTTCCGAATTTCCATATTCCAACTGCATTAGATTTGAATGTTTTGATGTTGAATGTGAAGGAAAAGTAACTTATTTGTAATTGGTCAATGTTGGAAATTATAAGATTATAACTTTCATACTAAAATAAATTTTGATGGAGACCAAGTATGAAACCATGGTGTTTTGAATTAAAGATTTCAGAGCTTTTCGACATTTATTAGCAATATTGTTTGCAGCCTTCTCCTGCAGAATTGAATTGAAAAGTTCAAACCTAATAAGTCTTCCCAACACTTTAAAGTAATGGAAGACTGCTATGATTGTAAGTACTTTTTAAACGGAGCACTCTATTGATTCGAGTATTTTATTAACATAAGCTCATTATGAACCTTCTCAAAAGTTTATTTCTTTTGCATTGGTCAATCTTAGCATATCGATATGCTCCAATATAACAGTAATAATAATTCTTATATTATAATCGTTGCTTATTAAATTGAGTTAGTCTATTCTAGCTTGCGCCCGTTCTTTTATACACACTGTGGCAACGCCGCTGCAGTTATACCATCCAAGACAAAACCCGAAATCAAATTCAGTACAGCAACTAATTTTTTGCCGCAGACACATGGTTGGAGCATGTGCTGTGTGCTAAATAAAGTACTAATCGGAAATGGAAATTAATACCGGCCTTATCTTAGTACATCTGGGACAAGAACCAAGGAAGACTTCTAAATAAAGTACTAATGTAAGGAAGATTTCGATAATACTGGGTTTATAAAGTACTCACCGCCATCTAGCTTCTGGTAGTTGATTTTGCCCCATAAATCACCACAAAACGTAAGCGGATAACGGAAAAATCGCAATTTTTGATTTTTCTGCTCTACGCGACGGCCGTAGGGTTAAGGAATGCAGCGCAACGCATTCCGGGCAATTTGCATGCCATTTCAGGCATTTTGGACGCAAAAACTACTTTTCACGCATGCAATAAATTTATCCCACGATATTTGCTCCTTACGTAGTTTGGCGAAATCCGAAAGAAAATTCCGAAATCGGAATGTGATTTTTCGCGTTTTTCGTTACGTCATTTCTTCTGCATTACGTAGTAACAGACCAGACGGGCAAAGAAAATAGAATTAATTTTAGTAAATGTGGAAAATTGTAAATTAACAGTGGGGGGGGGGGGGGGGGGGGGGGGCTCAACTGGGGGGCCAGGCTTGTTTTTATGTGTAGTTAAGTAATTTTTCATTTTAATTTCACTGTTTCCGGCTGGCTGTTGGTGCAAAATGCGACGTGTGAATTGCATGAAATTTAAAATATTTTTCAAAAAAAATTTCCACAGTCCAGGTTCCATTAGCGCGCTGTTTTAATTTATTGCTCAATTTCCATAACAGTTATTGGAAAATATTAATTCCAACAGCTACTTTGATTTCTGAAACTTGTTCGCTTGCCCATTGAAGCGATTGATATATTCGCGGGCAACAGGTCATTTGTCACTGCCGCGTCTGCAAACTGTCAATGAGTTTGGTGGCAAGAGATCTGCCACATTTAAATTTTGATTGGTCGAAAATTGAGTTTTTTCTTGCGAATATCAAAGCAAAACTCGTTTGGCGCTGAGAAAGAAAGCAGCAAATTCCAATGGCAGCTGTCTAAGCTGTCTATGACAAGCAAAAAAACAACAACCACAAGAAAAGATAAAGAACAAGAAACAGCCGAAGTTGGAACAGAAGTGGAAACACAACCAATTAGAGCGGTCGCCCGTGAGTTGGATACATCAATGAATATCATAAATTTATGACAATTCTCCGAGTGGCAATTTCATATGGTAATGAGATACGAATAGGTATCTGTATATCTGTGCCTGCGGATGGAAGACGGACGGAAGAGAGGCACATGTTGCACATGGCTAGGTGTCAAAGCGGCGCGGGAACAAATTAATTTGTTTAATTTATGTGATAAGCTTTGAGAGTGTGGAGGCGGCAGGGGAGTTGGCATCGTGGCTGGTGGTCAATGGCGGAACTGCTTAGAAAAATGAACAAGAAGAAAAGTAAATTTATGAAGAAGAGCAAGAACCGCGCAGACAAAGTGTGAGAGAGTATTAGTACAGTAATCTCCCGAATTTTAACGGTTAGTGTGATCGTGATCATGCCAAAAGGAATGATGAATGAGTGATTGTTGGCGTGCTAGAATCTAATATATAAAACGCAGAGTGACTAAAAATTATTGCCTGTTGCCTGTCCGCTTTCTGTCTTTTACGACGTTAGACGAATAAAATCACTTCTTTGTGTAGCCCAGTGGGTAGAGCCGCGCGCTTGCACTCGGCAGGTCATGGGTTCGAATCCCACAGGTTTGAAAATTTTTTTTAAATTTTTTACTTTGCTTTGCCTTTTATTGTTGCTAATTGTTTTACTAGCTGTCGTGTATACAGGCACACACGACAGGTGGCCCCCACTTGTTGGACATAATTTGATCACAGTTCGAAATTCGAAATCGAAATTTGTTTGTGCTTAAGTTGCCAATCAGTCACCGCGTATCGTATTTAATCGTATCGCAGACAAAACCTGTTTTACCCGAGCTCTATACATGCGTTCGCTCATGACGTATTTATTCGGATCGTAACGCAGAAATTCTCATAGAAATAGGTCTCTCTCAGACATTTACGATACGATTATATACGATACGCGGTGACTGATTGGCGCTTAAGTCGCTGAGCCCCGTTTACGGTATAGTTTGAATTGCGACCTCCTTCCGTCGTATTGTGGTGTCATGTAATTTGCCTAAACTGCGATTTGCATATATTTATATCTCGTTTGAGTAGATTTGCCGCGTCCTTCTTGTGGAAATCTCCATTACCACAATCGTGATGTTACTGTTACCAGTAGAAGAAGAATCGGAAGTCAGCTCTGAATTCATTATGCAAAGTGGCGAGACAAAGGCGTAGAAAACCAAACACATTTCCATGTTAAACGAAAAGTGAGTGAGTTCATACTTTATGACTCATCCAGCAGCTCCCACGCATGCGAAGACAATCGCCACTCACTGTCACACTGGCAGAATGCGGCAGCAAGTGCCACCAACACAGAGCCACAAGTCGGCCCTCTTCAGCATGACACCGCTGTCAATCTTGAACAAATTGCGCAAAATACTGGCACTCAAAACAACGGAGGGGCTGCTCGCTCCCCGCCAGCGCAACAAAAGAGGCGGTGTGGCTACATTGGCAGCGGCAGCCGCAGCAGCACGGCGCCGTACAAATAATACCATTGTTATGTCACGGTCGCGCTTAAATGAGCGATACATTTAACGCGCAGTGACCTGTCGTAACGCCCCCCGTTCCTCCCTGTTCCCTCCTACCTGTTTGCTTTATGCAAAAGTGGCAGCAGCGGCAGGACAAAATCAAGCGATCGCATGCGATGCGATTCGATGCGATCATGACACTGAAATGCAACGTGCAGATATTTAAGGTGTGTTTAACAACAACAATAACAACAACAATGAGCAGAGTGACGCACCACAGTCGAGAAAAACGGCGCAGCATGTTGCAAGTGGCATGAAGCATGCCACATTTTACGTTGTCGCATGAGCACATTTCGTTGGATTTTAACATTGGTGGCTCCACCGATTCGCGAACGTGCCTTTCGACTTCAGAGCCACGCGTTTTGTAGACGCTGAATACGCGCGCTCCTTTAATGTGATCCTTGGCAGCAGCGGTCCATTGGAGCAAGACGACAATAACAACAACAACAAGTGCAGACAGTGACGCTACAATGGGGGAGTGTCAAACCGGTTGAAGCAACATTCGACATTTGCAGACTCCTTAAGGAAACCCTGAGTTGAAATAACAATTCTCTTGGATTATGAAAGCGGAAATGGAGTGAGTGCTTTAGAACTGAGCTCGGAGCTGGAATGAACTTGATGATGCAATGAAGTCGATAGAACTGAAATCAATAACGAAATTTGGATTCTTACGCAATTGCATCCAGCCAGTCGGACTTTTATCGGTTCAGAGTGGTTGGTCCCATATACTATGAGTTTCTCTACATTTTTGTTGAAATATTTCGTATTCTTTGACAATTCGAGAATCGTTTTCGATTCAATTGCAGCAGTTAGCAGATTACGGCTCATACAGCGGAACATTGACCGCCAGTTAGTGCCTTAGCGCTGCTGCCACTGAGATTGCAGCATAAAAACAAACCATAGTCAACAGAGAACGGCGAGGAGAAGAAGAGGAAGCATTGCTGCTACGCGCATCAATCCGCGCGACAAATGTGTGCGAAAATGGCTTTTCGCTTCCTAAGCGTAAATGCCGAGGGAGCAGCAAAGCAGCATCATAAAGCAGCTTCAGAAGCGGAGGGAATCGAGCGGAGGAACAGTTATGGGCGCAGCCGCAGACGCATTGCTGATCTTTATGGCTCAGCCCAACGGCTGAATGACGAAATGACTGCCGCAGCAACCAGCTGCGCTGTCTGTGTACATGCATGTGTGAGTGCGCTTGCTTGTTTAAATGTGTGTGTGTCTTCTTTTTGCGTGGCGAATGACAAAATGCCCGCACCGTGTTGCAGTTCAGTATCGAAGTGCAGGCCTGTATGTAAATAAACGCACACACACCCCAAGTACACACATATACACTCATATTTGCCAGCCAGCAATTACATTCACTTGGCAATGGCATCGCAGGAAATGGCGCTGTGATGCAGAGGGAAGGATTGGTGGAAATGTGTCGCCTGCACCGCAGAGCATGTGTTTCGGTGTGCTTAATGGAGGCTGTGCTGCTGGAACAGGGAACAGTGGCATGGAAAGGCAGGCGCAGCTGAAATAATTTTCTCTTTTAAAAAGCAAAGCACTCACTTCTCAATCCACATATTACCAGCGAGTTGCTTTTTCAAAAGAAGCGGAACAGATGATATCGACCATACGAACTAGAGACGTATATATGTATGTATATATGTCGTAGTTTGAAAATAGGGCTTTGAAATAGTAGTTTATAAAGACCAGAACAAGAAAGGTAAAAAATTACTTTAATTGCAGAGTTTCTTCTGATGACAAAAGCATCTTTTGATACCGATAAAATTATTTATAGAAATTTCGAAAAAAAGCTTTGAAAGCTTTTAGTCATGATCAGCTTGTTCAAGAAAAATCTTAAAACAAATTTATTTTGCTTTTGAAAAAGCTCTTGCATTACCGACTCACCTGTCACAGTATTTTTTGTATAGTTATTATATTGAATCATATAATAAATGTATGTTTTTTTCAAGCTTATTTATACTTATACTAAAAATTTTAAGGCAATACTATGCAACCGTTATATAATGATTTTTTCAAAAACACTCCAGCGTTCATGAGAATTCTGTTGATCTTTAAAGTTTAAGATATTGTTAAAATAATAATTAAAATTGTTTTCGCAATAATGTTGGCTGAGTCAAAACTTGTTTGGGTATTCCCTTTGTTTGGTTGCTTGCTTTATTCACTGCTGCAATTGTATATACAGTTATCTTGCAGCTTTAAATTATGATAGGTCCACCTGATGGTTTTGCTCCACTGTGCGTGTAAATGTCTACCAGAGAACTGCAACGAGTGCCATTTTCGTTACTCTAAGTAACTCTAAAGAAAACGCGTGCCGTTTTTACCCATACTTAAACGCAAGTGACACTCAGTTTGCTCAAACTTATAAAGTAAGTAAAGTAAGTAAACTAAGTATACCAAGTATGAGTATCAATAAGTAAGTAAGTAAAACTCAGAGTACTTATGGTAATACTTGTTCGGTTCCTGGCGACAGCCGCATTTCCCATTCTGAAGTAGGTATCGCTTAGAAGAGCGCAACTGCGAGCAGGTAGGAGCACACGCTTTAAAAGCAGTGATGTCAACTTTCTCATTTTGCAGCAGATTTAACGCATTTTTAAAACTGAAATGAATTGAAAGAATATACTGCTTAAAAATTCGTCCATAAAAAAGGTCGAATAGCACATGGAATCTCAGGGTCATATTAATGAATTGATAGTATGTGGAAACTGGCGCGCCGGCTCCTTTTGCATATACCTGGATATGAAAATTCAACCATAATGTTATCTTGAAAGAAATTTTTCTAGAGCAGGTACTTAATCCCGTAAAGACTAACGGGTTTCTGTGGCCTTTTTTATTATGCGAAATATTTATATGACATGTTGTGTATTTTCATTCATATTTTTATTTTTACGAATTGTTAATTGCTGGTTTACATATGAAAAAACCGCATTTCGCGGATTCAGGCCAGGGCATGTGGAAATTTGAGAGTTTGCATCACTGCTGGAAAGAGATCGGCGCCACTGCACTCCTTTAACACATGCGAATGTAGGTAGAGCATGAACTAGGATCCGTTATTGTTGTACAGTAGGCATAAATGTTCTTTTTTGCTTTAAAAAGCATCAATGCAGTGAAGTATATTCAAAGAAAGGAAACCTTAATGTTTAAAAAAATGTGAAGACGCGTTAGCCTTTATTCAGTCACAACTTTTTCATGCAAAGAAAAAATTTAGAACCATAAACTGTGTTTTGCAGTTAAAAATGTATTTATTTTTTAAATTTTATATTACACCTTTCTCTTTTTACACGAAATTTGATTTAAGACTATTTTTTATTCCAACTATGTCCCAAAATGATGAACAAAATAATTCTAGATATTGCAGTCTTAAACTTTTTTCTACGTATTAATGAATTTCTGATATTATTTCCTTTTACCCAAATCATAATTTATTCATGCTTTTTAAAGCAAAAAGGACATACATATGTAGTATGTTGTCACATTTTTGATAATATTAAGGTTTCCTTTCTTTGAATATACTTCACTGCATTGATGCTTTTTAAAGCAAAAAAGAACATATATGCCTACTGTACAACAATAACGGATCCTAGTTCATGCTCTACCTACATTCGCATGTGTTAAAGGAGTGCAGTGGCGCCGATCTCTTTCCAGCAGTGATGCAAACTCTCAAATTTCCACATGCCCTGGCCTGAATCCGCGAAATGCGGTTTTTTCATATGTAAACCAGCAATTAACAATTCGTAAAAATAAAAATATGAATGAAAATACACAACATGTCATATAAATATTTCGCATAATAAAAAAGGCCACAGAAACCCGTTAGTCTTTACGGGATTAAGTACCTGCTCTAGAAAAATTTCTTTCAAGATAACATTATGGTTGAATTTTCATATCCAGGTATATGCAAAAGGAGCCGGCGCGCCAGTTTCCACATACTATCAATTCATTAATATGACCCTGAGATTCCATGTGCTATTCGACCTTTTTTATGGACGAATTTTTAAGCAGTATATTCTTTCAATTCATTTCAGTTTTAAAAATGCGTTAAATCTGCTGCAAAATGAGAAAGTTGACATCACTGCTTTTAAAGCGTGTGCTCCTACCTGCTCGCAGTTGCGCTCTTCTAAGCGATACCTACTTCAGAATGTGAAATATCGCTCTCAGATCCTGCGTGTTGTTGATGTTGAACATGTAGAGTCTTGCAATGCGTTACTCGAGTACTTGTTGCAATAGCAAATTCGATTTAACGGTTATTCTTATTTTACTATTAATATTATGTCGTTTGTCAATACCGGTTTTATATTTTGGGTATTATTATTACATATACCTAGGTTGGTAAACTTATGCCTGCTCTAGAATGACGTTTGAAAAGTGCCTAGAGTCAATTTATTTTAGTTGCCCCATTGCTTTTAACATTGCCCATTACAATGGAAATCGAGTAAACAACTCTATTACTGCACTATGCGCTACTATACACAGGAAGCCAAATAATCATAACGAAAGTTGTATATGGTTAATTCGTACGATCGCATACGCAGGTCACGGTTTCATTTAAGGATCAAAGCTTACATCTCTACATCATGTCATTTTTCAATAGCACGCCCCTTTTCTCTTGAAATGAGCGTAGAAGAGCAGGAAGAGAGAACACACATCTGCGTGGAAAAGTGACGGTGCTGCCGTTTGCATTTCAATGAATGTATATCACTCCACTTTTCCAGCCAACACTAGAACACTACGCTTTTCGACAAAACACTTTGATTTCAAGGAGCAATTTTAGTCGAATCATATAACAAACATTCCGATTCTGTTTTTTAATACTTCGGTCCAGTTTCTTCTGTTTCACTGTAACTTAACTTTTTTTTGTTAAAAATTGTTTCAGTGCACTTTTTCAAAAAACACTACTTTTCACTTCACGTTTATAATAAAAATTTTCCTAGTCTAGCATGCCAGGATGCCAATGTGTACTTAGTCTGTTATTTAATTAAATATTTACAGCAATATTTTTAAGTTTTATTAGATGAACAAAAATTAATTTAATTGTATCATTAGAATGTCAAACACGCATACAAGTTCAACCCTTCCGTGTTAAGATATTATTAACCAACTATTGTATATAGCAATTTGTGTTACATGTTTTGAAAAAAGTGCGCTGAAATTGAAAGTCAAATAGTGCTAAAAAAGTACATTTTTGTGAATCAGCGCAACCCTGGCTTAGAAACGGAAGGAATGCAGGAATGAGTATCAATGAGTTTGCTGACGTCATACTATGAGTAGGCTTAAAAACTTATTATTTGGGATTTCAAACAGAGTAAGTAGGTCGCTTTACTCAGTTTTTTCAACTAAGTATGAGTAAGTATGAGTAAGGGTAGAAAACAGAGTTTCGACAGAGTATACTTAGTGCAATGAGTACTCATTGCAGTTCTCTGATGTCTACATTGCAAAAAATGTCTCATTTAAATTACTTGCATGCATTTATTGCGCTCTTCCTTCCTCTTTTTTTCATGCTGCCTATACAAAAGGCACCAATGCACTAACACACACACAAACACACACACGCAGTTAGATGCCCGCACACATGTGAACGGACAGACAGACAGACAGTCAGACAGAGTTAAAAGCATTTTGTTAACAAAAAGTCAGCAACAGCAGCTACTGCTGCTAGCTGCTAGTACAGCAAAAGCCAGTTCAAGTGTGTTGTTGTTGCTGCTGCCGCCGTTGTAGTTGTTGTTATTGTTGCTGCTGCTGCTGCAAGTCAAGTCAGTCAGTGCGGCATTGTGTCAATTTGAGTGGCGAATTGCTCTGGCCGCGGTGACACTATACTGCGGCCAGCGACGCTCGCTCCGAATAGGCTGCGTCCGAAGACGTCGTCGTGGTCGTCGTAGTCATTGTTGTTGGTGTGGCTCCCGTTGTTGCTGTTGCTTTTATTGCCCGCGCTGTTGTCATTTTGCTGTCTCCTTTGCCTTGGCCTCAGTTGAGTGCCGAGCATCGAGTATGTAAATCTTGTTGTTTCTGGCTGTTGTTGATGTTGTGGTTGTTACTGTTGTTGCTGTTGTTCCTACACACATACGTATGTATGTATGTATGTATGTATGTATGTATGTATATGAATGTTTGGCTTGTGTTGTGTGGGGCTTTTGAGCGCCTGTGTTTCTTCAGTGATCGATTGTGTTGCATGGCGCATTTATTTGCAGTTCTGCCTGTCTGCCTGGCTGCTGGCTTGTCCGTGTTGTTGCTGTTGTTTTTGTTTTTGTTATTGTAATGGCTTAACATATGCCAACTCCGAGCATTTCTACTTGGGCATTGGGGATTCCAATTGTATTGTGGGAGGGAGGGGGCAGGCGGGCAGGCAGGCAGGCGAGAGGCAAAAGCTTTGCAACCGTTCGACTTTGTAAATCTGGCAAGTAATTCAGTTGACGATGTCGTTTGTTGCTCCTTTGCTAGCTTCGTTATTGTTGTTGTTGTTGTGGTATTTGTTAGTAATTTGTGTGCATACACGTGTACGAAAAAGATTTCCATCTCAACTGCAGGCAATAAAATACACTACACCGTCCAGCGACATAATAGAGACGTTTTGAGCATTTCCATTTTTCTGCGCTGCTGCTTTTCGCATTGCGACTGCGTGTTGTTGTTGCTGTTTGCAATACATATTTTCATTGCTTGTGTGTATTGTAGTAAATCGTGTTAAATCGATTTGACAAATTGCTGTTATTAGTAAAGCGTTCTACGCTTTTTTCGCGCACGCATACTTCTGCGGCATATTTTGTAGATATGTACTATCTGCGGCTGTGGCATGGTGAGCTCACGGCAACAAAATGTGCGTATTAATGCCTTTTTCGAGCGCTTTTTTTAACCACGCTCTTACAATTAACTTGTTTTGAATACGAATTTGCTGGCATATTACATTGTATGATGAGGAAAGGAATAAGCGCTGGATGTGAATATTCAAGGCAGCCGCACTTCGTGAAGAACAGCCTACGGCCGAATTTCGCATTATAGTAGCTCAGTTAGTCCACCGGAGCCTCTATACTTGCGTTTAATCTTAGCTAATAAGTAACTTTTACGTCAACGATTCGAAGTAAGGCTAATAAAATCAGATTTATTCGAAAAATCTACTTTAACACGTGTCAGCTGATTGCTTTGTTGCGGAAAAGTGCTGCCACTGCTCTTCGATTTTAGTTGACCAAAAGTTTCGGATTATTGCTGCCAAAATTAGTTCATAAAAGTGGTACACAATTTATAGATTTAAAAATTAACATAATTCTGCCATAGATTTTATAAAGAATGTATAATTTCACTTCAAAAGCAAACTGAATTGCATGCTAATTTAATGGGCAACACTTGCACAAAGACTGACATTTACAATACGTTCACTTTTTCAAGTCAACGACCCAATTTTTACGTTTACGAAAAATTATGAAAATATACGTTACGTCTGAACTAACTGAGCCCTAATGATCGACATGACAGTTTTTGAATTTTAGCAAATGCGGGGTGGCATTTGTGCAAGTGGCGCCGCTTCATGACGAGTAACGTTCGCCGGCCGCTGACGGACTTCGCCTATGCTGCAACGATGCAGCTTCCCTTCCATGCTGATACCATTAGAATTTAGGCAAATCAATCATTTTAGCTGCCAGCACAGCGGCAAAAGTCAACAGCAAAGAGCTGGAAAAGCGTGGGGAAAGAGGGAGCAGGCTGGGAAGATTAAGTGCGCGATGAGAGGGTAAGAAAAACATGCAAACATAAAGATCACCATTAAAGTGTCTCCGTGTGCTGGAAAATCGTTTGAAGGTGGAGTGCTGCCTCAGCCATTACAACAACAAAGCGCAGATATTTGGCATATTTTGCCAAGAGCGCTCTGCGTCGGCTAGGAGCCTCATTGTTTATGTTAGTCGGCGGCCGCTGTTGGGCTGGGAAACTGCTAATATTAAGTGGCAGTGCACGTTTTAAATGCTTAAAGTGCATGCCAGGTTAAAACCAGACCAGGCTGCGTCGGTGTTGCTGAGCGGCGGAGAACGCTTTAAAGTTAAATAACTCTCAAAGTGTTAGCGTAGCTGCCAAACATGAAATGTGCAGTTGACAAGGCAGATGGTTGGGCTAAGATGAGCACAGTGCAGTGCAGTGCAGTGCAGGGCAACAATAATAGCAATATGAAAAGCGAGTGTTTAGCGAAAGTCTAGGAGAAAGCTTCAGTTGCGTTTCACCGACAGACGTTCTAATGCCCTACACAAGCCACCACCTTGGAGTTTGGAGTGCTTGAGGTTTTGTGGGTTTGCCTGTTCAACAGATTATTATTACAGGCTTGTAATCTCGCTTATAGCTTCGAGCTGACGGCCAGACGGACAGATGGTCAGACAGACAGATAAGGATAAACAGCTGGACAGACAGGCGAAAATGGACTTGCACATAACTAGCCCTACTTTAGGGCGTAACACTTTTCACACAAACTGAAAATAGATGTAGGGCATTCGAAATAACAGCGCGGAGAGCAAAGATGCAAACTTCCGCGTTGCCATAAAAGTTAGCGGGTTTGCTGTGTGAGTGCGCGGTCGGTCAAGTGAGTGCCGCGTCAGGGCGGCAGGACAACTGAGCGCAGCACTTCGACTCCTTGACTCTTGAGCATTTCATGAACAAAATGAACTTGCTTCAAAAAGCAGCACTGGCTTCTTTTATTGCCGCCATCCAGCCAGCGAGCGAGCTCTCTTCTTCCGCCCCTGCCTACGCGGAGGCACTTCAAAACCGCTGGCATACGCTACAAGCTGCTTCTCTACTTTCCGCTGCAGAGGAAGCGACGACGACGAACTGCCGCGCAGACATGCTAACGCGTGACTCATAAAAGTCACTTGGGGAATCGTGAAAATAATAAAGGCAGAATTTACCGCACAACTTAAGTGTTTTTTAATGAGAAGTGGATCAATTGCGAAGAACATTGAACTTGTCGGCCTGCGCTTGGGAAAGTGTTGTTGTACTTAGTTGTTGTTATTCTTGTGACGTGATCTATGCAAAGGTGCTGCTTTGTGGACATTATTTTAGCTCTGAACATTATTTGCTGCCTCTTGCCCACGGAAATCAGAAGCGAAACTATCTTTTAATTTTCTCCGGAAAAAAATTAAGTCGCTTTTGGACACATATTCTGATGAATAATTGCAGCGTAACCGGTTTTTTACATGAAACCGCAGATTCTCTGAAAGCAATAATAACATCGAATTTATTTTGCACCATTTTCATGAACAACTAATTGTATCTAAGGAAAAAATTATATATATGTATAGGAAGTAAAAAAAGATTTCAATGTCAGACCAGAGGGAGCTTAGGGAAATTGGATGATAAAACTGCCCGAAACACAAATGCAAGAAGTTTCTAATGAACTTGAGCAGAAGCTGGCTCAAAGTAACCAAGTTGGTAAGCCGAGATATAGAGATGGCTGTACAGAGAAACAGCAGCTGCTCGAAAGCTTCCCTACAGTTTGCATCACGTGTCAATCAAACGATTTCGTATATTTAAATTGATATCGCATCACGAACGTGCGACTGCGCTTTAAGGTAATCAATCTACACGGCAGCATAGAAATCAAACGCAGAGGTTCACAGATACATAGATGCCATGCATGGAGCCCGGCCGCTGGCTTTTGATTCCATTCAATAAATCTTAACTGATTTATGAAGTCAACGAGGACAACACATCAAGTCGGCGGCTATGCGAGGTTTGTCATTGCAAGCGTGCGCTACACATCAACATCAACGTTACTTCACTGCACTGCACCCCTGCAGTCCCCGCCATCGCATCGCATCGCATCGCATCGCATACAATCGAATTGTATCAAATGTCAACGCTTCGCATGGAACCGCATTGACTTTGAATAAATTAAAGTGCGGAGAATGGCAGCAACTCAATCGCAATTGTCGTTGCATGTGCCTCTGTGATTGCAACAGATTGCTCATGTGGTTGATGTGGTTGACACTGCGGTGAATTGGTAGCAATTGCAGAGGAAGCAATATCGTGTTTGCTACAGCAACGCAAATAGTTGGAATGGCATGATTTGAGGAAGGATTTTGATTGAGCTGTGAGTGGGAGCTGCGACAACCTGAAGACAAGCAACAAGTATAAAATCTGGCTTTTGAAAGTAATGATTAAAAGGAGGCGAAAGAAAATCTTAAATCAAACGCAAAAATATGCATATCCAAACAAAAGACTTAAGTAGCAAACTTGAGAAAACCAATTTGGACAAAAACTAGCAAAGTCGAATACTAACAGATATAGCCATAAATATTGTTATACAATAACAAATCAACATGCATGTTATAACAAAAATTAGTAAAGTATTCCGATTTTACAAGTTTGTATTTAAGCCAAAATGCCTTCATTGAAAAAGCCAATTTCCAAAACCTCTTTGCTATAATTCATAGATTCTTTTAATTTTTCTGCAGAAACTGTTCTGCAATGCAGCGAGTTTCGCCATTGCTCAGCATATTTCCGGCTCAATTGGAGCAACATAATTCGCAGCTTCAGATCGAACGAGCGATCGGGCACGCAATGCGTGTTCGAACGCATGTCGCTACAAACGTGCGTCATGTAAGGGCAGGTGGCCGGGAGAGTGGGCTGTGCTAGCTAACAATGTTGCCAACTTGTTGTACATACTTACAACAACACATAACGAGGCCTAGTGTACCCAACGCATTAACGGCGCGGTGATTTATTTGTGTGTTGCAGCTAACTAAGCAAAATACGCAGCTTAAATTGTGAACACATGGTGTGTGCGTGTGTGCGTGTGTGTGCGTGTGTGCGAACAAAGGATGATGCCTCACATGTGCCGCGCATGCGCCAATGTACAGGAATTTTGTCCCCATTTGTGACTATTTGCCGTGCCGCCTGCTTGGACGGCAGGCAGGCAACCTGGCAGCCTCTTGAAGGCGGGTGTTTGGCGCCTTCTCGTGCGTTCGTCTAATTCCAGTTAATCGCAGAGTTTCACTATGAAAATGATGGCATCGCATTAGGTTTTATGCGTGCCAGCTCGCATGTGGGAAGATGATGCAGCGGCGTTGCACGGAGAGTGCGTTTCTGGTTGGGATAATTTAAAATGTAACACTGAGCAGCAGATTTTTCTGTAGAAAAAAGCTGCGATGGAAGTTAGCATTTTAAGGAACTAAATTTCCTTCAATCGGCTAACAAAGATTTAAAATTAATTTCTCATCCCTTCTGATCCCATGAAAGACGATTTTTGCCACAAGATCTAGGACATTGGAATGCGGTGTAAATGAACACTTACTTACGCAATCTCTATGCCGCATTCCGTGGCATGTCTGTCACACAACTAGAAATAGTGCACACGCCAAGCGGTCACCTTTAATGCCGACGAGGGGCTGCTGCGGCAGAGCTATGCTTTGTGGTGGGAGCCCCCTTCGCATCCGCTGCTAATTGCACGCTAACCACAGATTTATGTCCACTTCGCATTCGACCGATATCAGATTGCATGACAGATCTCAATTACTTTTGCCTGCGAGCCAATCGTTCATTACGATTTTCCCTTATCCATTTCGATTTTATGCGTATTTACGTTTGCATTCACGTTTACGTTTAAGTTTACGTTTAGTTGAATTATTTTATTTTCCGGTCGTTTTGTTTTCCTCGCTACTTATTAAATATGTCAAAGTGTCCGTTTCACAAAAGAGAAAAGAGCATGAATAGCCACATTTTGGTTGGCATATGTCGACCTGTTTGTAGTCTAGCATAGGCGAGTATGTTAACACTATCTAAATTTTCAAAGAGACCAGTAGTTAGTGCAGAAGAAGCTTGTCCAGGCAGCTAGTGTGGTGGAACTTTCTGAAACTTCAAGAAATTTTATTGCATTTAAATTGATGACTGCGCGAATTAAATACGTCTACAACTTATGCTTTTATCTATTTGGAATTTTCTTTTTTTCGTTTTTATAAAACTGCATTTTTTTGTTAGGAAAAAGATTAGCAGCGTTTAATTTTGACGCGCAAATTACAATATTTCAGCTCACATTTTACCTTGTATTCGTTGGGCAATTTGGAGTCCTCCCTCTGCTGCCCTGACTCACACACACAAGCACAAGATTTACCGTTTTAAAGGTTTTCATTATTATTATGAAATTTCGTTTCATACCTTTGTTTTGGCCACTCTTTTCGATTTGCGCAGCCAAAATTTAATTTATGTGCAAATTGATTGTGGGCTTATCCGCAATTTTATCCAGCCACGTTGTCCTCAGGAAACCGTTGCATTTTCATAACACCGGCAACAGCAACAACAGCAGCGAAGGCAATAAAAAGCAGCAAGTCAATCACCTTTTTGTGGCATGGCAGCCACTTTAGGCCATTCTTTTTTTGGCCTGTCTGTCTATAACTGCACGTTCAAAATGTTTTCGCCCGATTTGTCTGCTTCTTTTAATTTTTTTCGCCGCTGTTTCTGTTGTTGGGTTTTTAAAGGTGTTTTGAACTTTGAAAGCGTTGATTTTGCTTTCATTTGCTATCAGTTCGTTCATAATTTATCTGCGCTTTTGGAGTATCTCAAATACGGCTTGCATAGATGAAAACAACAGCATGGCATAGCAACAAAAATGACAAGAGAGAGCAAAGTAAGAAATGCATAAGTAGAGAAGTACTTCGAATTTGCACTCAGACGAAAATAAGAGTATTTCGCTAAGAGAAACAAGTTTCACAAAGAGCGCTCATCACGCTCTTAACGCCGCATAACATGTTCTTTGCTTGTGTGCAATCAATTCAGTTCCAATAGAAATTTTTAATACTGATCACTTCTTTTCAGAGATACTCCGAGAGAGTTGTATGAATCTTTCGACACTTTAAAATTTCCAAACGCATTCCGTCTCTGATTTCATCGGCAGCCACAAAAAATATATCCAATCAATTGATATGAAAAAGTATTTGATTCAGCAATCAATTGAGACTATAATGCCAGACTCGAGCAGTTCAGCTTATATTAAGCAAAAAAGTGTAAAACACTGCTATCGATTCTCACCTTAATCTTCCACTCATCAAGATGCTCAATGAATGGTAGTTATTATTAGTAGCGATTTAACTGTAGTTAAGCAAATTAAACATCTCAGGGCTGACTTTGATAGTTTTGATTTTTATTCTGGCAATCCAGTCACAATTTACTACTACTTCAATGGTTATATTTGCATATAAAAAAGTATCGATTAAGAAACATTTTCCTTTTAAGACTTGAATGACTCCTCCATGAATAGGACTGTAGGAAATTGAATGGACTCTCAAATCTTTATGATTTTTTCAATAGTATTTAATTTCAAAAGGCTTTTGAAAAGTATTATATTTTCATGTCATCAAAATGCCATTGATTTCCCAATGTTTCTCAGAGATGCTACAAAACGATAAAAATTTCGGATTGCTGCCAAAAGAAAATCCAACAAAATTTCGTAATAAAAGCTTTTGGCTTTTAGCGTTTTTTATGTCGACGCTCAAAAATTCTATTATAACGATTTTCAGCGTGGAAATTGCCAACACCGCCACCTGAGATGCTGCCGTAGCTGTAGCTGGAGTCAGAACCGCAGTCGTGCAGGTCGGCGCGCTTGTAGTCGCTTTTGTTGGCAATTTGTTCTTTTGTTACGACAGCGCAACAAAAGCGAAACCAGCCAACGGCAGGCGGCGTCCAGCCGGGGGCAGACAGAGAGGCGTGCAGGAGGTGCGCAGGAGGTAAGCAGAAGGCAACAGCCAAAGACGCTGAGCAACACTTTCGTTTATCTTGGGCGATTGTGAAATGTGCAACGCTTTAATGCAATTGCCACACTTTTGCTTTCTTCGCCGCGTCGCGTTGGCAGCTGGTGGCAGGCAGCTGAAGGGGCAGTTAGCCATGTCGCTGTGCTTTGAGTAATGTTGAGGCGCGCTATTGTGGTTGTTGTTATCTGCAGTTACGTGCACGACTTCCGCTTTGCGCATTAACAATAACGCCGCGAGACGTTTCGATTTCCAAGAGCTCCTTCCTAAACCTTTGTAAGTGTTGCAATTTTGGTATACGGGTAACAACAACAAATTTTCTTCTATAAAATTCTCACATATTTTTCCTTCGTAACGGCGTGTTTTGAATTATAATTTTCTATCAAGTGTTAAGTGCCTTTACAGATTTTGACATTATTGAATAGACAGAGTGTCACCAGCGGAAGACCCTCGAGCGGCTTAATTTTTATGCCAGTCATGCCATGAAATCGAATGTAAGCGGGAAGTAAGTAGGAAGTAAAGGCGCACCCCAGGTGTGTCATCATTTCCTTTGCAGTTTTTCCTGGAGCTGTTCCTTCCGATATCGCTTGAACCAGGTGCGATGTGAGAATAATATTTCTTGCTGCGAAAAGTTTTTCCTCAATATCGCTTCGATGTTTTGATCGACATATACTTCTTTCTGGGCTTCCAATTGATCAATGATATGAATCTATGAATAATTTGCATTTATTTATTTCTTTATTTGAGGTAAATCGATGCTTGCTTACTAAAAAAGGCTGAGTCGACATTGACGGATTTTTATTATTTATATATATTTTCAACTTAATTTCCACTCAGCCAGTGGCAAGTTATATAAACAAATTAACTTCGTTCATAAAGAAATTTGAAGCTCAAATCAAACTTTAGCTCCGCTGCTGTAAATACAGCGGAACCGTCGATATGTAAATTAAATTTTTTAAGCTAACAAAAATATATTGTATCCCTTCGCGCAGCGCATTTAATCAAAATCGGAAGTATGCATCAAAATCGCTGTCAAGTTTGTCCCCTTTACGCAGGTTCTCTTCGGATATCTCCAACATCTTTATGACTTCACCTTCCTTTTGTGTGTAATTTATGCTCGTTTTTCATAGGCACTGGGAATTTCTTATCGATTCATTGATTGTCATGTTTTTATCGATGTTACGTGTTTCCATTAAGCGATTACAGCTCGGCAGCGAGTGAATTCGGAAGCGAGTGTTGGATGTTGTTGACCCTACACTTTCCAGCCGGTGGCTTTGCAATTAAGAATTCTCGGCGGGTTCCCAGATGCATTTGTCGGTGGTTTAAATGTCGGCCCTTGCATAGTTGAAATGGGCATTTATGCTTTTTTGATGTGCAGTAGTAAAAAGTTTGATTTATTTTGTGGGCATTCTATAAAATGTCAACGAAGTGTCAACAAAATCATAAAATATTGAACATCTTTGGCGGTAGGTTAGTCAGGCGTCGCTTTGATAAATTTATGATCAGGCAGGGAATAAAATATGATATTGTTGACTTTTTGTGGCGCCAATAAAGCACCATAACAAAAACCAACACAATTTTTAAAAATTTCCTGCACAACGAAATGAAATATATAGGAATATTAATGAATATGCTGTATTTTGATTCAAACATGTATAAATATAGAGAGCCTGTACTTAAAAAATTTGCTCAGGTCAAAATATATTATTTAGTTGGTAAACTTGGGCCTTTGTTCTCAAAAGAAGAAATCTTTATATTTAAGATAGATTTTTCGATAGTTAAATAAGTTGAGATGTACAAAAAAAATGTTAGTAATTTTATATGAAAATGCACACTAATCTATTTGTCAAATGATTATCTTAAACTTGTTTAACTGTTCAGAAGTCGGATCTAAGTACAAAATAGTTTGACATCTAAAATTGGCTTCAAATTATGTAAAGTTCAGTTTTTATAGTCTCCTGCAAAAAAGGACTAACAAAATTCAGTGCTTAGATTCTTTTTATTCTATACTGTTGCCTTAAGGAGTGCTAGAAGCAACTACGTGCACAGAGAGAACGGACAACGAGTTTCTGTAGCTTTAACCAGGCGCTCGTCTCTCTCTCTCTCTCTCTCTCTCCCTACCACTCTACTTCAAGGAAAGACATTTCCATAGTGGTCTGCGCAACTAGCAACAATTTTCTCTACATAAGAGTATGTTACGGTTGGAAGCCGATCGCGGGTATATTTCAACAACAACTCCCAAGCCTCTATTCCCTGAACACAGACCATCTTAAGTCGGTGTTTTTATTAGCGAGTTTGCACTTCATTATCTGCTGTATCGTCTCTTCGAGGGCACGAAGTAATTTCCAGCGACATTGTGTATTTTAACAAACGAGTATCCAAGTTAATTGATATGCCCAAATAACTCGCAATGTGCATACCTTCGAATTTTCTGTTCCAGCCGCATATCTTTATTCCTCTTAATTGCGCCGTGGCTAATTAAAGTTGTCAAAGAATTTGAGGATTTTGCGCATTTTGAGCTGCTCGGTGCGAGAGTTTAAAAGAAATCGCAGGCAGCTGCGAATTTTTTTCGTTGTCGTTTTGGCCGCAAAAAAGAGTTGCGAGACATTTGCACAGAAATGATGATTGATTCCTGCGATGGATTTCCAGATAAATGCCAGTGCGGCAAATGCATGGCCAGCTCCTTCGCCCAATCTCACAATCAGCTGCAGTGGCGCCATTAATTACCGCGCATTTCCCCATAATTGCGCACGCATCAATTGTCCCCTGGGTGAATGACATTTGGCGGCTGGGTCGACTGTTTGAAGTTTGGAGCCACTCGCTGCAGTTGTGAGAACTGCAATTTTCGGCAAGTCGGCGCATTTTTTGAGAGAAATATTTCGGATTTGAAATACGTAGCCAGAAAGTTCTTGGCCATAACTTGAGGAGCTGAAAGTGTCGAAAGTGACGAGGACCGCGAAAAATATTGGCAGTGTCGTTGCATTTGCATTAGAGTGTTGCCGAAATGCAGGTGGCATACTGGCCACATGTTGACCACTGCTCCTCTGCGGCCGGCTGCGCCATGTCTATGCTACACACACACATGCACACGCCTGCACAAGCACGCACTTTGAATGATTTCGCGCGTAATAGACACGCATTAGTCAAGCGCAGCAGGACATCGCAGCGCTTGTGGCTGCTGCCGTTGCCCCAACTACGTCTGCGGCGCGTCGCGTCCTCGCAATGTGCACGCGCGTGCGCATGCAACTGCTGTTAGGCAACCTTCCGCCGATGCGCCTGGATAAACATGCAATTGAGAAATTTATTAAAATCAATTTTATTAATTTGATTATTTATGCGCAGGATCGCTCATTCAATTAAATTGTTGCCATAAATTGTGTGCGTTTGAATTTGTTCATTAGCCGACCTGAGCCACTATAAATCACGCATGCCTGCGCTGTTCGGCATGTCTCATTAAGCGAAATTTACGGCGTTTCAGAAGCTTCAAGGACTTCTCTCAGAGTCACTGAAGTTCCGGAAAATGCTTTACATAAATGCAAATAAATTGCGAAAATTGCTTCTTCTGCTTCAGCTATTTATAAAAAGAGCAGTGTGACAGACCGCCCGACCGCCGTCGGCTCTGCTTACGAGTACTGCTCATAAAAAGGAAAGTTGCTCTCGAACTGCTGCTGCTGCTGCTGCCGCCAATAAATCGCACTGATTTCGCTGAAATATCTGCAAAATGCTTTGGCATGGGGCACGACAATTTCTGCTGATTTGTGGCTTGTTAAGTTTGGGCAAATGACACGACGAACCAACAACAGCAAAAACCACAACAACAACAACAATTGGAATTGCAAAATGCTGTCATGCCGCGTAAGATGCATTTGCGCAGATAAGCGCCATGAACAATGACAATAAAAGGAGCAACAATTTTTTTATTGTTGTCGCTGTTGCTGCTGTGTAACTGCTTTAAATATTTATTTTATTTATTATAATTAATTATAAGAATACAATTCTTATAGTTAAATGAAACTAAGAGCACTAGCTGCCAGGGCTTTCAGCTCGTCAGAAATTTAAAAAAGAAAGAAAAGATTATTTTTAAATGTTGGTTAGATAGAGCTGACCATCTTACATGCTTTAATAAATTTTTCCATTCGTTTTATATTGTCTATTGTTACTTCTTTTAAGGAATCTGATGGTTTTTGGTTCCCAAATATATTTACACGGAAGGTGTTCAAATGGGTACAGTCATTTAATATATGTTCTAAAGAGTTTTGATTATTGCAAAATTGACAGTTGGATGCAGCGTCCCCCCGCAAAAGGTGTTCGTGCGTAAGTTTCGTGTGTCCAATTCTGAGTCGAGCGAAGATTCGGGTTTGTTGACGTGTACAGGATGAAGGATAGACTGCTTTGATACCGTTGGGGTTGAAGACTTTGTAGCGGTGATTGTAGGACGACCAGGCGGCAGTTTTGGTTTCCTGGAGTCGTATGTCAATCAGTCGCAAGATGTCATCTTTCTCGGCTGTGGCAAAGTTAAAGTTGGGCGATTTGCAGGCAGCACATGCAGCTTCATCTGCTTGCTCATTTCCTTTAATTCCTGTGTGCCCAGGGACCCACATTAATTTTAGTTTGTTTGGACTCTGTATGCAGTTGTTTCTAATGGCTGATACTAGGTCGTTATCGTTGTTTATATTTTTAACTGCTGCAATAGTTGACTTGCTGTCCGTGCATATCAGAAATTTTCCTTTGTTCTTTTTGGCAAAGTCGGTAGCGAGCTTGACGGCAAGGGCTTCAGCAGTGAATATGGAGCAGTATGGTGCGAGATGTCCGGAAGTTATTAAATAATCATTTTGATGTACTATTGCGAATGTTGTTAGGCCATTGGTTTTGGATGCATCGGTATACAGGAATTTCCAGTTGTTTTTTGAGAGGAAATCTGTTTTTTCAGCAAAAAGTTGTTGGAATGCCGCCGCGTTTGTATTACTTTTTGAGTAATATTCCAAACCGGAAACGAAAGAAGATTCCTTGAGGAGCCATGGTGGTTGAGTGGTTGGTTTTACGTGACGGGGTTTTATGTCAAGTTCGATAGACTTAGCGAAATCTACACAGCGCTGAATTGTTGACTTAACCTGTTTTTTCGTTTCGTTGTGTTCAAAATATCTTTGTGTAGAATGGCGTTGCTGCTGCAGAATAGCTTAGGTATGAGGTGGTATGTTGTGGTTTCCAAACGTTCGGGTATGGAAGGAAGACCAGCTTCGGCAAGGATGTTTTTTATCGCTGATGTAGGAAATGCACTGATACTTCTGCGAACGGCAGCGTGGTACGGAGCATACAACTGTTTCATATGACTGCTGGCACACCAGCCGAAAATCGGTAGGCCATAATCAATTTTTGATAGTAGTAGTGCTGTTGTAATGTGAACCAAAGTAGAAATGTGAATAAAGAAGTGTTTTGACGTTAAATATTTAATAATGTTAAGCCTGGCAGCTAAGTCTCTTCTTAATTCTAAACATTGTTGCTTAAAACTAAATTTACAGTCAAATGTGATCCCTAATATTTTTACATGATTTACCAACTGGATATTTACATTGTTATAGGATAAAGTAAATGGCGTGCAATTTTTTTTTTTACATATATGAAGAATTTTACATTTGTTCAAAGAAAGATTTGCACCAGATATTTTACTCCATTGATTAACTTCTTCCAAAATCTCGGTGAAAATTTGTTTGGTTTTTGCGTTTTCATTAACTTTTGTGTAGATGATAGCATCATCAGCGTAGATCGAATGCTCTACCTTGCTGTGATTACTTATAATTTTACTTAATTGATCAAAAGCTGTAATGAATAGTAATACGGATAATAGTAGTGTAAATATGGCGGTTCTGGGACAACCTGTGGAGCGTGGAGAAGTGGAGAAGCGAAAAATTTGTATGTGTGGAGCAGTGTGACGTCACATTTTTGCTCCACCATATGGTGAGGAGAAACGATGACGTCATCAGCGGTAATGTAAACAATACGATGACGTCATCAGTGAAAATGACGTCATCAGCGATAATGCAACCCTGTTTTAAAATTTGAAGGTGACGTCATCAGTGGAAATGCAACCCTGTTTTAAAATTTGAAGGTGACGTCATCGGTGGAAATGCAACCCTGTTTTAAAATTTGAATTTCACAATTTGAATTTCACAATTAGATGTAATTTGAAGCCGTTTATATATGTATATGTGTGTATGTGTGTGTGTGTATGTATATTAGAATTTCACATTTAGATGTAATTTGAAGTGTGTATGTATATTAGAATTTCACAATTAGATGTAATTTGAAGTGTGTATGGAGCAAAAATGTGACGTCACCAGTGAAAATTTGTATGTGTGGAGCAAAAAAATACTAGAACAATTCCTCCATCGTATGGGAGGAGCAGAAAGTTTACTAAAATCATGTGTGAAAATGCAACCCTGCAATACAATTTGAATTTCACAATTAGATGTAATTTGAAGTTGTTAATATATGTGTATATGTGTGTGTGTGTGTGTGTGTGTATATGTGTGTATGTGTGTATGTGTGTATGTGTGTGTATATTTGAATTTCACAATTAGATGTAATTTGAAGCTGTTGTGTTGAAAAATAATCAAATAAATAAATATAATGTATATATAAAAATTGAATATTTATTTGTATATATGTAAGTAATATAACAAATTATTAGTTTTTATTTTTCTTTGTCTCTTTCTGAAGGTCATCATATTTCTTTTTCCTACAGGAGTCTACTTTATGATCATTACTGCCACAATAATTACAATATAAGAGTTTTTCGTATCCTTTTTTACGATTGAAATAATCCATTTTGATCCTCCTTGGGCTAAAGCTGATACTATAGTGGTAATTGTTTAAATGCGATTCTCTATATAATACCCAAATAATGGATTATTTTATTCAACTCTATATTACTTCACTCCTCCACCATATATAAGGAGGATAAATTTTAGTATAGTTTATTTATATTTATATTGTAAAGAAATTTTAGGCAAAGGTGTCCACAATTAAATGAATTGTATTGCTGTTGTTGTTCATAGTTGTACTGAATGTTATTTCCCAAGTACTTGATTATTTCTTGTGGAGGTTGTAAATTTCCAAAGCTATCGAAATATTCCTTACAAGTTCCATTTTTATTATATGCTACCCAATGTGTTCCAGAACCCTTAGAAATATCCAGATTGACTATGCCACATTCGCGATAAAATGGTCGTTTCGGTAGAGTATCTCGCATAAAAATTCCTCTGAAATGGGGTATATTTTTGGCATATTTCAACAAATCGACATCAGTAAGAGCTCTTTTGGGTAGCCTCTTTAATGGTTTTTTGATTCTGGTGTATAACATAAACCAAAACCCTTCTTATAGGGCTTAAGATGTAATCCCTTTCCCAGAGCAATTGATTCCATAGTTTTATTATGTCGATTTGCTTCTGCTAATTGTTCCCTGGCATGTTTAGTATCATTCAAAACTCTTGCCACAGCAGCTCCACCAGATGTCAAACCTCCAATTGCTCCGAGAGCAGTTAAAATGGGTATTAATGGTAGAAAACCGCCAATTTTAGGTATGGGTATAATACGAGGAACGTCAATTGAACCCTTTTTACCCCTGAAAGTATTTTGAACTACTTTTCGAGCAATAGAAATTGCTTGTTCAATATTTTCAGGTTTCTCTTGATTCAAGATTCTTTTAGCATTCATTACGGCTTTTGAGAAAAGTTTTCTTCCATTTAAACATTTCTTTCTATTATTTCCTCTTTTCTTTTGAGGCTTATTAACAGCCTTGCTCTTACTCATAACATTCCCCATACCGAATTTCACTTTAGTTTTCAAAGCGTTGGCAACTAACCATGCGTTGGCACGCTCACCGATTTTGCTTCCTTTGTTTACAACTCTTTCCCACGCTTTATCAACTAAAATTTTATCGGCTATGTGGCGCTTGTTTATATCTTTTGTTTCTGCGTAAGCAATGTCGTGTTCTCTACAAGCTGAATCCAAGGGATTAATTCCTCTATCGCCTCTTGCTAAACGTTTTTCCAATTTCGTCCCCGGCCCACAAAACTGATAGCCTGGTAAATGAAGTTCCACTGGCAACGAATTTATTAGATTATTAAGAAGACTTCTTCCGACAACAAATCGATTAGGACTGATTTGATTTTTATAGTTTACTACCATATTATAATGAATAATGTTTTAACCTTTCACACGGTCCATTAAAGACTAATGTAAATCAACAAATGTATATGTTTCATATAGATTGTCATCAGTTGGTAAGATGCGTCTAATAAAACAACATCAAAACATAATTGTAAGAAATGTCGATATTTCTTCAAATAATCATCAAAAACTAAGACACAGTTCACTACTTCCGAACACCATACGAGCGCTTATTGTTGGACCATCAAATTGCGGAAAGACCAATGTTATGATAGGTCTAATAGAAAGTCCTAATGGGCTAAAATTTGAAAATATATATTTATATTCAAAATCTTTACATCAGCCTAAATATAAATATTTAAGACAATTGATAACATCAATTAAAGGTATGGGGTTCTATACATTTTCTGAGAATGAGCACGTTATACCACCGGACAAGGCCAAAAGAAATTCCATCATGATTTTTGATGATGTTGCCTGCGAGAAACAAAATAATATTCGTGCATATTTCTGCATGGGTCGGCATAAAAATGTTGATAGCTTCTATCTGTGTCAAACATATACACGTATACCAAAGCATTTAATACGTGACAATGCTAACATGATAATTATGTTTAAACAAGATGAACTGAATATGAAGCATGTATATCATGATCATGTTGGTGGGGATATGTCATTTAAAACGTTTTGTCAAATGTGCACAGAATGTTGGAAGGATAAATATGGATTCCTTGTTATAAGCAAAGATGATGATATTGATTCTGGACGCTATAGAAAGGGATTCAATATTTTTATTAAACAATAAAATGTCAGATGCTATAACTAAATTGTTTAGTATGTTATCTGCTCTCAAGCTATTACAACTGATTCAACAACTTGATTTACCTGATATCTGATAGCAGATAAGCTGATAACCTGTTATCTGATACCTGATATCTGATAGCAGATAAGCTAATATATAGCTGATATATAGCTGGTATAGAGCTGGTATAGAGCTGATATAGAGCTGGTATAGAGCTGATATAGAGCTGATAAGCTGATATTGAGCTGATATAGAGCTGATATAGAGCTGGTATAGAGCTGATATAGAGCTGGTATAGAGCTGATAAGCTAATATAGAGCTGATACAGAGCTGGTTTAGAGCTGATATAGAGCTGGTATAGAGCTGATAAGCTGATATAGAGCTGATACAGAGCTGGTTTAGAGCTGATATAGAGCTGGTATAGAGCTGATAAGCTGATAGCAGATAAGCTGATATCAGATAAGCAGATAGCAGATAAGCTGATACACTTTTAAAATCGGAAATCATAAAATGAATGAACAACTTTTGAATGATATTATTAAGACCAGAAGTGTATTGAAGAAGAAAATCAGGAGCTTAAAGTTGGGTGAAGCGAATACAAAGAATATTTTAGAAGATACCTTTAAACCCATAACAAAACCTCTAAAAGAATTTATTGAAAAGTCGCATACACAACAAAGATCTATCGAAAGAGAAAACCCTAATGATTACGAATTCAATGAAATACCAAAGAAAACAAGTACTCCGTTCAAGTTAAAAAACGATGATGAGCTTATGGACAACAGCAATGAGGGTGATGAGGATGTTGATATATTTTACTCACAAGAAAATGAATTGCCAAACGATAGTAGTCTTATTACAAACTTATCGCAGTTGGCGCAAAAAAATCAATTAGACACTTTATATGGACCGCATAAAGATAAACATGATAACTGGCTGTTTGGTAATACACCAATTAAATTACAGAATGATAAAATTTCAATTGGCGTACAAAATTGGTCTTTAACACGCGGACTATTTGAACTATTATTTTACAAAAAACCCGTGAACTATGATGCTACTGAATTGTCGATTTATAAAAAAATTTTACAACAAACGAATGCTCATAAACGTAACTATAGCGATGAAACTCAAATTAAAGGAACTAGAGCATTCAAATATAAGAAAATAATTAAAAATTTGTTTAAAGATAAAAGTACATTATCAACTTCTATACGCAAGGGATCTGGTTTGATGAGAGTTAATAAAAATGTTCCTAATTATATTTATTGGGATGATCCAAACGAAATTGTGAATAGATTGCGACTCTTAATATCATCACAATCAGCTGGTCATACTAGTCATAATAATGAAATAGTGTCAATTATTGAAGAACTCAGAGAAGCCAATATAATTATATAAGCACATACATCAAAATTGGAGGGCATATTCGCAATATGAGTGTTAATAAGTTTGGTCACTACTCCGTTACAAGGCGAAACGATGAATTTAATCTCAGAAAAAAAATTCCCAAATTGATGGGGCTTAGTTTGGATAAGGATAAAAATATGAATGTACATGGAAGACGTATAAAAAACCTAGGAAATCCATTATATGAGAATGACGCTGCAACACAAGAATACGTCACAAATAGCTTAAATGATATAAATGTGGAGATGAAGGACTTAATAAACGACAGTGTTGGTGCATTAATAAAATATGTAGATGACGGCATTAAGGAAGCTGAAAAATCATTGAATGAGAACATTGCGAAGGAGAAGAAAAGTTTCGATTCAGATATTGAGGGGATAATTTTATCTATTAAAGAATTAAAGTTAACTGTTGATGAAAATCTTAATACACACTCAACATATTTTCAATATAAAGTTTGAAAATATCGAATCATTCTTATTTAATCATGTATCTGGAATAAAACCTACCCAATAAATAGAGATACGAACAGTAGCAAAGGTGCTCCCGAAGCCACCATCAATAAAGTGTCAATATGAATAAAAGATTTTTAGTAGAGGAACTGCATAAGCAAGCGCGTAAAAATTTTAAACGTCGCTCTGTAATCACAAAAGGAATAGATGATCTCTGGCAGGCTGATTTGGTTGAAATGGGAACTTATTCCAAGTATAACAGAGGATACCGTTATCTTTTAACAATTATCGATACATTTTCGAAATTCGCTTGGGCTGTAGCACTTAAAACTAAAAGTGCCGATGATGTTGCTAGATCGATGAAAGGTGTTTTCGTTCTAGGACGAATGCCAAAAAATCTACAAACTGATGACGGCAAAGAATTTTTCAATAAGGAATTTAAAACTTTGATGAATAAATATCATATTAATCACTATTCTTCATATAGCGTTTTAAAAGCGTCAATTGTGGAACGTTTCAATAGAACACTAAAGGGAATGATGTGGAAAGAATTTAGTTTTAATGGCTCATATAGATGGATTGATAACTATAAAGATTTAGTTGAAAAATATAACAATAAAAAACATAGAACTATAAAAATGATACCTAATAATGTAACGTCCTCCAATGAAAAAATGTTGTTGAAAACTGTATATAATAAGATAAAAATGTTCGCTAAACCCAAGTTTCATGTGGGTGATAATGTACGAATTAGCAAGTATAAACATATCTTTGAAAAAGGTTATACACCAAATTGGACAACAGAAATTTTCGAAATTCATCACATCCAGAATACTAATCCAACTACATACATATTAAAGGACTACCAAGGAAATGTAATCAAGGGAGGATTTTATGAATATGAGGTGATGAAGACGCGATATCCCAACACATATCTCGTTGAAAAAGTCCTAAAAACGAGAGGAAGTGAAGCTTTTGTTAAATGGCTCGGATTCTCCAATGAACACAATTCATGGATTCATAAAAGTGAAATTTTCTAATATTGTTAAATCTAAATAGTAACATAGCAAATAAAAGAGATTTTTTTTAAAATTTAATCAAAAATTAATGAGTTTTATTGTTTGATATATATATATAATTCTTAGTTGGTTACATGATTTGACATGACATATTTTTTTTTTTTTTTAAAAGAACATTTTGTATTAACTCTATCAAAAATAATCCCACACAAGACGAAGTCCATATCCAATATTGTATTGGTAATTTGTTATAGCGTTGAACGCTTGTGAGTCGATAATGTAAACAAAATATTCACATGTATGAACATGTTCACTCTACCAGGAATTAGAAATTTGATATGCGGACATGGTGCGTGCCGCTATAGCTACTGCTGCGTGCTGTGATAATGTAAACAAACGCTTTACTCCGGTTTATTTTTGATTCGCTTTATTTTTGGCTCGCTTTATTTTCACATTATTTTTAGATCGCTTTATTTTTGAGAGCTTTATCAAAATAATTATACGCAAGGCGAAGTCCTTATGCAATATTGTAGTATATTGTTTTATAGTCTGCTTTATTTTTCTGAACTTTATGTACATATTCGTATATATACACATGTTCACTCTATCAGGAATTAGAAATTTGCTGACGATTTGATATGGTGTCACAACGTCACTAGAGCTTTGGTTTTACTGACCTTTTTTCGAATTAAAAACGATTTTTCAATTAATATTTAATAATAAAATATTTGTTTTTATTAATACTTGAAAATAAGATCTGATGACAAAGGATCAAAATTTATTGCATTAAATGCACCATCATTTATTTCGATAGTGCTGGCGCCGACAGCTTTTCCAATCTCTATTTTATAACTTCCGTCAGGAGAATCAATTTTCAGGATTTCAAAACCTCCTTCGCTTAAAGTTTTCAACGTCATCTGGCTGACTGTGTTGAATTTTGGAGGTAAAAACAGCACATGTTCTGATGTTTCAACCAATATACGTTCTCCAAATTTAGTTGTTATCCTCTTCATGTTGAGGACCGGGTATGGACTCCTATGTAACATACTAGAAATCGCTAGAATCGACTTTATTCCTTTAGAATTTTTATTGTTAAATTCCTTGACTGCATCCATTGTGTTGAATTATTGATTTGACTCTGTAAATAAAAGAAATATGAAAAATAATAAAAAAATTTATACATTCAAATATAAAAATATTTAATTAAAGGATACTCACTTTAAATTTTTACCAAGTAGGTTTTATTAATGTTGTCTGCTCACTATTCTGTGTTGAATGGAATTTGCTACTCGTTTTCCGGCTTTTTATATGAACTCGTGAACATAAACTTTCAAGCAAAGAGAATGTTAATATAATATAGTACACATCACTCAAATTTTCAACAAATCGAAGTGAGAGTCGTTTATTAAAAATAGAGAGAAAAAATGCCCAGTCAGCATATATAAACAACAACAACACAGAAACCGAACGCAAAAATGCTCAGTCAGCACATATGAACATCAACAACAACACAGAAACCGAACGCAAAAATGCTCAGTCAGCACATATGAACAACAACAACACAGAAACCGAACGTAAAAAATGCTCAGTCAGCACATATGAACATCAACAACAACACAGAACCCGAGCGCAAAAATGTCCAGTCAGCATATATAAACAACAACAACACAGAACCCGAGCGCAAAAATTATCGTTCGGCTCATTGTCGCTTCTTATATAAGGGACGAATGAACGTGAAGCTTTTAATAGTACTGTTTCAACTTTCATCGAGGAAAAAGTGAAGTTTAAAAGCTAAAAAATATTATAATTTAAAATATAAAAACAATAGTCCTGTGTCAACTTTCATCGAGGAGCAAAGTGAAGTCTAGAAGCTAAAAAATATTATAATTTTAAATATAAAAAACAATAGTCCTGTGTCAACTTTCATCGAGGAGCAAAGTGAAGTCTAGAAGCTAAAAAATATTATAATTTAAAATATAAAAACAATAAATCAAAATGAAAGGATTTATATGTGAAGTATGTGGATGCGGATTTACTTCCAAATTTAATCTAAATCGACATATTGCTAGTAAGCATAATAAAGTTGAGATTGCATGTGAAATATGCAAACAATCATTTTCGAGAGCTGATGCGTTGGCACGACATAATAAAGTTTATCATCAGCCACAAGATTGTCTACCATCATGCAGCAATAATAATAATAATAATAATAATAATAATAACAATAATGTAAATCAGTTGATTGATTTCAACCGAAAAGTACCTTGTGACAGTTGTGGTGAAAATGTTACATTCAAATCCTGGAACTATCACGTACGCACAAATAAACATAAGAGAAATTGTGCTATTACAAAAGACGAAAACTTTAAAAGTGTTAAATCGGCGTTTAATGAGCGCATTGAAACAGTTGTATTTGAAAATAAAGATGAAGGTCAACTAATACCTGATCAATTTTTGAAAAATTCTCAACCAATTATAATAAAAATGTTAAACGATATGCTCGAAAAACATTCAGCAATTAAATATAATATAGAACTGTTTGCTGAATTCATAAAAATGTCCAGTGATGATGAAATAGTTATTGACTTGAAATCATTTCAAACTAAAATGAGTGTAGCTCAAATTGAATCACAAGTGATTTCTAGCTATGAGGACATGTGTATGCAACTCTGCACAAAACTAGCTGAATTTCAAGAAAGAGATAGCGGCTGGACATTAATAAGACTCTCTCATCTGGAAATTAACATCAATCAATATAGACCAATAAAAGGATCGCGATATCTACCACTACCATATGAAGTCTACAAGAAGAAAGCGTGTATAAATGTATTAAACAATGATGAATTCTGCTTCAAGTGGGCGATAATATCAGCGCTATATCCAATTGAAATTCATCCTGAGAGATGCTCCAACTATCAAATAGCAGACATTAAGGCTGATTTAATAACCTTGCGCAACAATATAGAGCTAAATTTCAAGGATCTGACATTCCCTCTACTAATTAAAGACGCAAAAAAGTTTGAGGACCAAAACAGCAGCATCAGCATTAATATTTTCGGATTCGATGAAGAGCTCCATAAAGTAGTTGGTCCCTACTATAGCACTGCTGTCGAAAAGGAGCACCATATCAACCTGATGCTAATCCAGAAAGAACAGCAGTTCCACTACGTGTGGATAAAACATATTTCAAGGTACATATATTCAATAATAAGAATAACAACAATTTATATACAATATTTATATATATTATACGATTTATATATTTAAAATTTTGATATATTTTGGTTTTCTATTTTTTCAATAGATTGCTATGTAAACAATCTACTCAGCATGAACATCGAATATTTATGTGTAACGACTGCCTGCAGTATAGGCATAGTGCAGAAGCGTTGGCATTTCACAAACAATTTTGTTGCAACAAAATTGTTTGTGAAATGCCAAGAGGTAAGAATGTAGTTCTACGATATAAAAATTATGAACGGGAGTTAGATGTACCCGTTGTAGTATATGCTGATTTTGAGTGTATTTTACAAAGTGAAAATTTTCAAAACTCAGCACAAGTTAAGAGTATTCAAAAGCATGTACCTTTTGCATTTAGTTATTATATAAAATGTTCTAATAATAGTTATAGTAAATTAGTTCAATATTCAGGTGTAGATTCACCAAAAAAATTTGTAGAGTATTTAGTTAGAGATTTAAAAGATATTTATTATAAATATTTAGCTATAGTAAGGCCGATGAATTTCCTCACATCTGAGGAAATTCGAAAACAATTTGATAGCATATTATGTCATATCTGTAATAAAGAGCTGGGAAATGATAGAGTGGCTGATCATTGCCATTTAACTGGAAAATATAGAGGACCAGCCCATAATGAATGCAATTTGAGATATCAGATTGCAAAATTTATTCCTATATTTTTCCATAACTTTTCCGGTTATGATTGTCATCTTTTTATCAAAGAACTCACATTATTTCCAGGAGATATACATGTAATCCCTTTAAATAAGGAATTGTATGTATCTCTTTCGAAACGCATATTTGTGGATGAGAAAAATACAATTGAATTGCGATTTTTAGATTCATTTCGGTTTATGGCATCAAGCTTAGATAGTTTAGCTAATAATTTAGCTGTTAATGATTTACATATTACAAGAGAGATGTATCCAATTGAAGCTGAGTTTAATTTAGTCAGAAGAAAGGGTGTCTTTCCCTATGATTATATAAATTCTGTAGATCGCCTTAATGAGAAAAAACTTCCAACTCGAGATGAATTTTTCAACAAATTGTGTAATATAGAATGTTCAATTGAGGATTATGAACATGCTGAAAAAGTTTGGGATGTTTTCAATTGTTCGACATTGCTTAGTTATATGATGTTGTATTTGAAAACAGATGTTTTACTATTGACAGATATTTTTGAAAATTTTAGAAAGGTTTGCAAAAATATTTATGGGCTAGATCCCTGTCAATATTATACTGCTCCAGGCTTATCTTGGGATGCAATGCTTAAAACAACTAATATTGAACTTGAGCTCCTTACCGATATAGATATGTACAATTTTGTACAAAAGGGAATACGAGGTGGACTTGTCCAATGCTGCAAGAGACATTCCAAGGCAAACAATAAATATATGAGTGATTACGACATTACCCAACCATCAGAATATTTAATGTATTTAGATGCAAATAATCTGTATGGTTGGGCAATGTCGGAAAAGCTTCCATATGGTGGATTTGAATGGATGCAAAATTTCGATGACTTTGAGATAGAATCAATTGAAGAAAATTCTTCTTTTGGTTATATACTTGAAGTAGATTTAGAGTATCCAGAAAATTACCATATTCTACATAATGACTTGCCATTTTGTGTAGAAAATAAAAACAGCCCCATAACCCAATGTAAAAAATTAATAGCAGATTTAAATAATAAAACTAATTACATTATTCATCATAGAAATCTTAAGCAATGTCTAGCAAATGGATTAAAGTTGAAAAAAATACACACAATTTTGAAATTTAAACAGTCGAGTTGGTTGAAGCAATATATAGATTTGAATACTCATCATAGAACATTAGCTAAAAACGAGTTTGAAAAAAATTTCTTTAAACTCTTAAATAATGCCGTATACGGCAAAACAATGGAAAATGTCGATAAGAGAAAAGATGTTAAAATTGTAACTGAATGGGAAAGTTATAGAAAACATTTAGGTGCTCGCGCTCTAATTGCAAAACCCAATTATCATAGCTCTACATTGTTTACAGATGACATGGTTGCAATCCAATTGAATAGGGTTCATTCGTTGTATAATAAACCTATATATTTAGGTTTTACGGTACTTGAATTATCCAAATTAAAAATGTATGATTTCCATTATAATTATATGAAACCGAAATTTGGTGTAAATTTAACTTTAAATTACATGGATACAGACTCATTCATTTACAATATTCAGACTGAAGATTTTTATAAAGACATTAGAGATGATATAGATTTGTATTTCGATACTTCAGGATATTCAAATGACAATGCCTTCAATTTGCCTTTGAAAAACAAAAAAGTTCTCGGCATGATGAAAGATGAAAACAACGGAAATATAATGAGGGAATTCGTCGGCCTTCGATCAAAAATGTATTCTATTGATACGATCAATTGTAAACAAGTAAAAAAAGCAAAAGGCGTTAAAAAAGCTTTATTAAAAAACCTTAGTATAGAAGATTATAAAGATTGTTTGTTGAGGAAGAAACAATTCTATGGTAATATGTATATATTTAGATCAAGAGTTCATCAATTGTATACACAAGAGCTCAAAAAATTAATATTAAGTTGTTCAGATGATAAGAGATGTATTCAAGAAGATGGTGTTAACACATTAGCGTGGGGACATTATCAAATTAATTGAAAAATAATTAACATGTACAATTTTATATTCCTTATTTAATAAAAACAAATAAAATACTTGAAAATTATATTGTTTTTTTTATTTTTATAATTTACTTTCAAGATAAATAATTTTTCTTAGAATAATAGCATTTTTCAGAGCACAAACTCCGCTATGAGCATAAGAACATTGCGGGATACTAGAATATGTTTTTTGCAATGTCTTAAAATTTTCAAAACAGAATTCGTCTTCAACATTATAAACTTTAATCTGCATATTTAGTAATTTTTCGATCCAACGTTTTTTCTCGCTTCCTTTCACATACACTATAGCATCCTGAAGGTTTTCCTTTAAAAAGTTTTTGACGCTGTTGAAGGAAACCGATCCATCGTTCCATTCGAAACCATGATGTTTCGCAGTTAGCCAATTTGCTTGTTTCTGATATTTTACTGCTAACCTATTGAATTCAAATGGCGGCTTGATGATGAAATTTTGAACTTCAAAAGAATTAAAAGAAATTGCCAGCTCTTTAGCTATAAATTTGTTGAAGTTTCCAATAAAGCCTTGCACATCTATAGTTATAAAATGTTTGATTTCCATCGTTGATGTACGTGTACACTCATAGAAGATTAATAGATGAATGTAAATGTAGCTTAATTTGTTTTCCTTATTTCACCAGTTAGTGGGGTGTATTCGATAAGCTTATCATGTATGAGTACACAGTATGCTGAGGTATTTATAGGAACATTTGTTAATGTTTTAAATTCAATCCTGATATCTATTGGTCCTGATTTGATTGTTTCATTCTGATGTGTGACATCTACTACAATGATTGGAGCTTTTGTTTTAAATTCTTCACATAAGAGCAACGGTTGAGGGTCACGAATGTAGTAGTTTTGTTGAAATTTTGAATACATTTCATATAGAATAGCATAACGCTCTCGTTCAAATTTAAGATTGAGGTCATCATAAGGGTAAGTATCAGAATTTAAATGTACTTTGATATCGGTTAGGTCACAGTGTTGAAACTTGTTTTCATTTAGAAATGCTATTAGAATAAAGCGGGGTCTTTCGTTCTGCTGCGATAACTTTACATTCCATAAGTGATTTGTTCCTTGAATGAGCATCGGATTGAAGTGACAGTCCCAACTGCGAAATGCCATACTTAGAGGATGACCGCTTTTAATAGTTTTAAACATTTCTAATTTTGAAGAATCGGCTAGTTGAACATGAGGAATTTTCCATGTTATATTCATTATTTTCATCTCGACTTTTTCGTTTCCTTCAGAGGAGTAAACTGCATTCTCGTCTGATTTTGAACGTAATAATATCAATTCATGTTTAGAATTTAATAACACTTTACTATAGTCTTCAGCAAAACCCAACAACATTTTTAAGGGTACGCAATAATTAAAATACCCATTGTTTAAAACCGTTTCATCACCATTTGTCCATCCAGCATTTTTTAACATATTACTTTCGTTAATGTTTAGAGAGACATAATTTTTGATTGTCGTTGTTACACCCAAGTGGCGTGTGCTATCAATTTCAAGTCCATTCAACTCATAGCGAATTTCGTCGAACATAAATGCTACAGAGTTGTTTTTCAATTTAATATTAGATGAAATTGTACCATTCTCTAGGGTTGCAAATCCTTCAATATAAATAAAACTTTCGCTGGGTAGAACTTGTAGATCTTGATTTTGAATTGCAATCCTAACTTCATCATTATTGTTATACGATTGAAGATATGGCGAATAACTATGGTATTCTTTTTTTATAATCCGCTCATCATGTAAAGGTTTTTGTAGAACATTAAGGATTTCGCTCATGATTAAATTAGGGATGATGTTGTTCTTGTTGTTGTTGTTGTTTTTTATTTTTTCAATTGAAATCCTAGAGATTTCAAGAAGTCCTTGTTAAGCTTTGTTAATTGTTTATGTTTAGGTGATTGTCGTCTCCGTTGATGTAACCTTCTTTGTTCAACAGACGGAGAAGAAGTGAGGTATACTTCACTCTTCAGTAAATTTTTATTGTAAATAATCATTACTCTTGCGGCTTAAAATGCAGTCTTAAAGTAATTGTTTCTCCACGAAAATTAACTAAATTGTCGTTCTGATCTAGGATTTTCACTGTTATAGAACTTATTTCTTTAACGTTGATTGGTAGATAGATAACATTTTGAGGACGTTCATTTATTTTATATCCAGGGCTTACATCAATCGAGAATTCGTGAACTGTATGAGCTGGTGAGCTATTGATATATGCACCGACTACTATATTACAATGTATTCTTATTATATTAATGTTGGTGATATTCACTGGTAAATCAGACGAATGAAAATCGCCCGCTTCTAGTTCCCTGCTTTTGAAGCCCAATAGTTTGCCAATAGTTCGTTTCCTATTAAAGTAAATCTTTTCAGTGGAATATATCTCTGTTTGCATCGTGTTGTTATTTGCTTCAATTGAAAGTGCACCATCTTCTTTGATTTCATTATATTTTTCATGCAAGTATTCTGCAATATCTTGAAGTTCATATAAGCCGACCGGTATTTCAATAATTACATCATCGATATGAAATAAATTGTTCCCAACATCAACATTCGGTATAGAATTATAGGTATAAAAATCAATTAGACCACACACATAATTTTCCGATAAATCTATTGGTGGAAAGTAGTTTGCCGTCAGAATAGAGGTATTTCCACTTAAAGTAAGCGTTTTCGATGTCATGATGATGTGATCTAAGCCAATATCGCAATGAATAAAAGGCAGATGTGACGTGCCATTTATATGAATTTATTCTCGTATTAAACAAATATTTTACAACATAGAATATTTGAAATCATTAATAACTTCCTCTCAAACGACGATAGTGACTCATCAATATCTTTGCATTTTTACATGCTCTCTCATAATAAAAGCAGACGCAAGTATCCGGTCCGGATGTACATTTTTCATTGCTCCATGCACATTCTCTATAGTGGCTTCCAAAATGGTTTTCAACTAGTTCATTAGAATCCGCCCTTTTTATTTGTTCAAGCCATAGAAAAAAGGATGTTAGATGCTCTGGTAGAACAAATGAGGAATAATCGACTAAAAACTTTTCAATTTCAACCGCTAGCGACATGATTACTTCAACGTTTTAACTAAAACTAACGAAATATTCTATATGTAAGTAATATACCTTCTTCTCGATTCCCTATAACACACATATATACATACATATATTAACAGCTTCAAATTACATCTAATTGTGAAATTCAAATATACACACACATATACACATATATTAACAACTTCAAATTACATCTAATTGTGAAATTCAAATTGTATTGCAGGGTTGCATTTTCACACATGATTTTAGTAAACTTTCTGCTCCTCCCATACGATGGAGGAATTGTTCTAGTATTTTTTTGCTCCATACATACAAATTTTCACTGGTGACGTCACATTTTTGCTCCATACACACTTCAAATTACATCTAATTGTGAAATTCTAATATACATACACACTTCAAATTACATCTAAATGTGAAATTCTAATATACATACACACACACACATACACACATATACATATATAAACGGCTTCAAATTACATCTAATTGTGAAATTCAAATTGTGAAATTCAAATTTTAAAACAGGGTTGCATTTCCACCGATGACGTCACCTTCAAATTTTAAAACAGGGTTGCATTTCCACTGATGACGTCACCTTCAAATTTTAAAACAGGGTTGCATTATCGCTGATGACGTCATTTTCACTGATGACGTCATCGTATTGTTTACATTACCGCTGATGACGTCATCGTTTCTCCTCACCATATGGTGGAGCAAAAATGTGACGTCACACTGCTCCACACATACAAATTTTTCGCTTCTCCACTTCTCCACGCTCCACAGGTTGTCCCAGAACCGCCATATTTACACTACTGATAATGGGGACCTTTGAGGTATCCCATTGTAGAGGGAGAAGGTTTCGGACAATGTTGAGTTGATTCGAACTCGGAATTGGCGGTTTGTCAAAAAGCCTTTAACAAAATTAAAGATCTTTGGACCTACTTTCCATGTCGCGAGCTGCTGCAGTACAATATGTATGCCAATGCGGTCGAAGGCTTTTTCAAAATCGGTACATAGGACTGTAACATGATTTTTACAGGAAAGAGCATTTGACACATAATGTTGAAGGTGTAGCAATACATCTAGAGTGGATTGTTTTCTTTTAAATGCCACTTGATTGGGACTGGTTAAATTTTTTGATGTTATGTACCAAGCTAACCGCTTTGCAACAATTTTTTCTAAGAGCTTGCCCATGCAGGGTAAAAGTGAAATAGGTCTGTAGCTAGATATTTCTGATGCAGGTTTTTGAGGCTTTATGATTGGTACAATGACAGCAGTACGCCACGATTGCGGGTAGATGCCTTTATCAAAAATATTATTATATAGGTTTATCAGTCTACTTTTAAGTATTTGTGGCAGATAATTTAGCATCGGATATGATATGCGGTCAAAGCCAGGCGTTTTGCCTTTGGCGTTACGTATAGCAGTTTCAAGCTCAACTATTGTTATTTCAGATTCTATTTTTTTTGCTGTGGGTGATAATGGGTTAAAAGAGAAATTTGTTTGAAGAACAGTGGATTTATTAGCAGCGAATTCTTGGGAAAAATTACTGTCGCTGGAGAAGTTTGACCAACTAGTTGCAAATAAATTAGCTATTTCAGCGGTGGAGGTAATAATATTGGTTCCAGAATTGATGGTTCTGATGGCGTTTGTAGTTTTTCTGCCAGCTAACCTATTAATGTCGGACCAAATTTTCTTTGTGTTTGAATCAGGGGTGATTTGTGACGTAAGCTTTTCTATGCTTATTGCTTTTGACGATTTCATCGCTTTTCTAAAAAGGGCATTCGCTTTTTTGTAGGCAATTAGGTTAGAGTTAGATCTATATCGTTTAAATTTATGCCAATTTGCTTGTTTTTCAGCTTTGAGTCGGTTAAGTTCACTGTTCCACCAAGGTAAGGTGGCTTTAGTGGGAACTGTCTTTGTTTGTGGGATGGAGATATTGGCTGCAGATCTAATAATTCGGCATAATTTTGCAGCTTCTTGATTAATGTTGTTTGAGATACTAGATGAAGAGTTTTCCTGTTCACAAATTTTCTGATATTTGTCCCAGTTAGCTTGGTCCGTTTTAAATTTTTGTTTTGTTTTTATTTTTTCAAAGGAGATGCTACTCATAATTTCGACCAGTATGGGAAAATGATCGCTTCCGTGGAGGTTGTCAATCAGTGTCCAGGAGCATTTGGGTGTTAGTTGAGCAGAACACAAAGAGAGGTCTATATGTGTGAATGTTTTGTGTGTGGAAAAGTGAGTAGCAGAACCATCGTTTAGAACTACAAGGCTTTCACCTAAGATAATATCTTCTAAAATCTTTCCCCTATTATTACAGCTGCTGGACCCCCACAGGGGACTCCAAGCATTAAAATCTCCAGTTATGATATATGGCGCATTTATATGCCGAAGAGTGGTAATGATCTCTTGCGAAGTGAAAGACTGTTGAGGGGGGATGTACATATTGAGAATTGTGCATGTGAAACCAATATTAAGTTCGACCGCAATGGTAGAAAGACAGGAGTTAATTGAAATGAGTTTGTGTGGGAGATGTTTTTTTATTAATATTCCAATACCCTGCTTGGCAGAATTATTGGTGGAGAGGTTATGAAAATAACCTGTGTACTGTTTTGGCGTTATTACGTTGTCAGTTTTAAATGTGAAATGAGTCTCTTGCACAGATATTACATCTGGATCAAAATCTTTGATTAGTAATTGAAGTTCTTGATAGTTGTTCGTGTATCCTTTTAGGTTCCATTGTAGGATCTTAATAATCATTACAAAATATTGAACTTAAGTGTGTGCAAGGGATACATAGAATCATACATTTTTTGGATCCTAACGTTTTTACGACTTGGATTGCGTTCCTTCAAAGCTATTTTGAAGTTCGTTATTGGTATTGGCAGAAAGAGAATTAAAAGAAACGAGTTCTTCGTTGCTGGAGATTGAGTCAGTGTCATTAAGTTGAAAAAGAGAGTGTGTAGTGTTGTTTGTTGTTTTTATATTAGTTGTGTTTGGTTCGAATATATTGTTGCTAAGAGAAGAGGTTGAAAGATTAGTGAGATTGTTGGTATTAAGAGTGTTTGGTTCGAGTGTATTGTTGCTAAGAGAAGAGGTTGAAAGATTAGTGAGATTGGTGGTATTAAGAGTGTTTGGTTGTAAATCATTTTTTGACAGGTTGGGGTTGCTGTCACATGAAGAGAGAGAGTTATTTGTTTTGGTTGTGTCGGATACGGGTTTCTTGTGTTGGTTTGGGTTGGTTGTTGTTGTTGTTTTTGATGGAGCAGGTGTGGATTCTGTTGGGAAAATTTGTTTGCTTTGAGATGCAATTGAAGAGTAAGAGAGGTTGGTAGGTTTTACTGAAGGTTGAGATCTGTGTATTTCTTTTGCTTCGCGCATAGTGCATTTGTTTTTGGTTTTGATTTTTAAAATTTCTTTTTGTTGAGTGAATTTGGTGCACTCTTTGGATGATGCGGGGTGATTTTCAGCACAGTTTGCGCAGTAAATACGCGTGCAGACGAGAGGATGGTGAGGGGGAAGATTGCATGTTACACAGGCGGGAGAGTTTTTGCAGCGCTTAGCGGTGTGTCCGAGGAGTTGACATAATTTACAACGCATGGGGTTTGGTATATACTCTCGGACTCGGACTGAGTGCCAAGAGATCTCTATTTGTTCGGGTAAATGGTACAAATCAAATGTCAGTAGCACAACACCACATGGGTGGGCTTTGCCATTTTCAAATTTTGTAAATTTGTAAATTGACACAACACCTTGCGATTTAAGTTCTTTTACGATTTCTTCATCTGAAATTTTGTTTAAATAAGGTGCGTAAATGGTGCCTTTAGTGAAATTCAAAGAATCATGTAATCTACACTTTATAGGGCAAATCCCAAATAATTCTTTGGCATGAAGGAATTTGTCAGCAGTTAATTTATTCTTTACCAGTAATAGCAGATTTCCGTCCCGTAGCTCAGTGATCGAAACAATGTCTTTGCTTATCAAGTGTAGTGATCTTTGCACAGCAAAACACGAGTAATCCGATATGGGCTTTTGGTCGTTTGCAGAGGCCAGAACCACATATTTAGGGTTTGGTAGTTGAATAGAGGGGAGTCCAGGGAAGTCAGTTGTTATTTGTTGCGAAGATCTTTTCTTTTTATTTTGGGGACCGTCTGCTAATAAAGCAAATCGGTTTCCCCCTATGAGGGGGGGCCCAGGGGGCATAACTATACACCACACAAGTACCGACCACGCTCAATATAATATAGTGCACTACCGAAAAAAAAAGTTGAAGGGAAAGAACGATGCAAACAAGAAAGAAGAACTATTGCGCAAGCGAAATACCACAGAAGGAGAGCTCAGAGAAGAACGATCTGCTCGCAACGAGTGATAGTCTGAGACTGGCTTTAAATATTATTTTCTCATTGCATATTGTTTTTTATTGAAAAGAAAAACAAGTAGTTGTCTACATTTAAATAAGAGCTAAGGGAGTAGACAAATTGCTGGGTTTCGTGGCTTGGCAACTTGCTTGATTCACATTTCTGCAGTTGCAAAATTTGGAATTGATCTCTTTGGCAAACGCTAGGTAATTAAATTAATCTTTTAAAATAAATCAAATTATAAGAAAATAATTAACTGTATATATATATGATTTGACATTTTTACCATAATGAATTCAAAAATCTCAAACTCCCAGGAAAATCCCAGCAAAAGTGGTATCCTAAGATTGTAGGAATATTCTGCAAAAGATGGATTGCCAAAAGTTGGACAAATGCCATTGAAATTGCGTCGCTGATTTCGAACGGAAAAGACGGAATTGCAGCACTACTTTGAAAAGCAACGGTCGGACAGACTGCAGACTTCAACGACTTGGCAGTTTGGCTGCGCCAGCAATAAATCTGTTAAGCGTAACGGAAATAATGATTTAGGCTATTGCTCGAACTCCCATTGACCTCGCGCCGTAAATGTTGCAATTTGTATTATGCAAAAATTTGCCACAAAGAAAAAGAGAAATTTGCACTAATCACATCCGAAGAAAAAAATCGAGGCCATCGAGACATCAGATCTGATTGCACAAAATATTGCATGGAAATAATGGAATGCATATCTGCAATAGGGTATAGCAGAGTTCCAACTTCCAGTGGAAAATGCACACATTTCAAGCAATTTCGATAAAGAGCGCGCGGGGCGTAGTATGGGTTTTATTGGCAGCTTGATATACACATGCAAATACAGAAGAGCATAGCTCTATCAGCTACAAAAGCAAGGCTTCTATAAGCTCAAAGAAAAATATTAGAAGCAATAAACGGGAAAGCCATTGAAATCCCATCCCGCCTTGACGAAACTGATCCTCAGTAGATTTCATACTTGATTATGCATATTCGAGTTGGCGGCTGTAAGACGAAGCTGCCCAGCCGTTCCATGCGATGCCCGTCGCTGCAGTCTGCACGAGCAATAAAATAGAACTGAACTGAATTAAACTTCTGAATAAAACGCCTTTTATGTGTTGAAGGGGCGTTGCCCAACTATCAGCACTGCCAGGCCCACTCCACTTTTATGAGCATCGAGGCCTGCAATGGCCGCCACGGCATGCCGGCCGGCCGGGCAGCCACTAGCCTGTCTAGCCGAGTCGCGGCTGCCGTTGCGTCTTCATCTTTAATTTGACATAATAAATTCCTTGTAAGGCATGCATTTTATTTATGCCATATCGACATGTGCGCATCGGCGACGTCATCGTTTAGGCCAAATTGAAACATTGCGGCGGCGCGTTAGGGGCGCGCACATGCGGACGTGTTGCACATGCGCGCTCGTCTACGAGCGTTCTGCTTCGATGGCGCGGCCTGGCTACGTCATGCGGCATGTAGTTGTTGCAGCGTGCAAATTGAAGGCGTTTCGCGTGGCTGCTTCAATTTGAGGCGCCTTTGTTTTGCGCATGTGTGTGTGTGCTTCGATAAGTAGCGACGTTTTTGACATGCGCCGGGCAAACTGTAGGGGCTGTCAGCCAGCAAAAGGAGGCCGGCATTATGCATCAATTAAACGTGCAGAGCATGCGCTAATTGCAGAATAATGCCTTCGCAAGTTGTGCGATTTCCTGCAGCTGAGATCCCGAAGCATGGCTGCACATTTCCGTTACACAGGCTCATGTTTTTTGTTGGGAATCAATTTCGTGCTTATATACCCTTTCAAATAGCGATATATATATTACTGGCTAAAATTTCGACAGGTTCCAGCATTTTAAATATTTCCGAAGTCGACGCCTTCTGCTATCAGCTGGAGCACATGTGCCTCTTAGTGTGGTCCCTCGGCTTGAGTGACGCGCCAAATTGTCGCTGATGCGTGTACATTCAAAAATGTCAATATGAGCCTTTCAGCTTGACTGAAATTGAACATTTTCGCTGAGGCTGCTCCCTCCAGCTATGGAGTATAATGTGCGCCAACCCACCAGACGGTGCCGCCGCCTGCCAGCCCCTTTTCATTTGGCGTATTACAAACAATTTAAAAACACTTTCAGCGGACTCGAGTGCCTGTGTCATCCTTGAAAGCACTCAACAATCGCCGTGCGCCGCAGATCCCGCAAAGCCGCAGATCGCGCGTCCAGCGACGCACCAAAGCAAGGCGCATCGGACACCGAGAAAACAATAAATGGCGCCCTAATCTTCAATTTTTACGCGCTCACATTTCTCAAGTGGATTTGCACGCAGCAGCGGTCAAGCAGGCGTTCAGCAGCGATCGAGCGACCGAGCGGCCGAAGGACCGTGCACTTTAGGAACTTCACAATCATTTGCCCCGAACCGTTCCGGCACTTTGTGTGTGTATGTGCGCGTGTGTGCCTGGCCATCCCGACCGCGCGTCCGTGTTCGCGCTGATTGATGACTTTCATTTGCCATTCGGACAGGACCACATTAATATCGCCGGGCCCCGCCGCTCGCCGCTGTGCCTGCGCACCGACGCAAGGTTCCGGCCGCGCTGTGCAGTCCGCTGCGAGTCAAGTGCGGGGCGTTACAATTGTGTGAAGCGCTGAGCGCGCGTAGAACACCCAGGAATTCGAGGCATTTCGTCAGGCCGCGCCAGCGCAAGCGTAACCCCACGTACGTGCGGCGATCCTTCGTTCCTCTGTGCTCTCAGCCGCGCACCACGCACGCTCAGCTGGTGAGTGTTTGCCCTGCTGGCTCGTTACATTTGCCTTTTCGCCGTTGCGGCGAGGCGTCCATCGGCACAACTGACCACTAGCTGTGGCCGCCGCCGACTCCGGCTGTGTGAGGTTAGGGCTGTCCACTTTCCATTAGCATAATCACTTGTGTGAGTCGGCTCATATGTCAGGGCGTCCGCGACGCATTGTTGCACTGCAGCCGTGACACTTCAGCCGCCAAGAAGGTGGAGAGCAGCAGGCACTTTTCGCCCAGCACGCCGGCGTCTGCTGGCGTTTACAATGTGGCAGCGCCGCTGCAGGAATTTAACGCTCCTGCAAGTATTGGAAATATCGTTGATTTTTAAGAAAGTCGAACAATGTTTTGCAATAATCTAATATTTCGATATGGCGATGATATTGGAATTTAAAAAATTTAATTCAGTTAGGAAGTGTAGAAGTCCTGATATTGTGACAATATAGAATAAGGAATGATTTCCTGCTGTTTATAGTATTTTCGGTTTTGCGGTTTAAGTAAGCAAATGAGAAGAAGAAGAATATGTAAGCTGATGACGCGATTTTGTTTTTTCAATCATAAGTGTTAGATCTCTCAATCCCTTTGTCTAAATCGTAATGTACGAGGGGAAAAGTGCTTCAAAGTTAAAGCTAAGTTTGCTCAATGAGAAGATATCCCCTTGAATAGGATCAGTGCCTTTATGTGATTCTAAATATGTTTAAATCAAAATTAATTTCCTTTCCTTTCACTTTGACCGATTCGTTTCATTAAACTAACACGTATGCATTTTTTAGACATAGGGGAACAGTTCCCAAGCGGGTTTGCGCAAAATGAGGATGAAGCAATTTTTCTTAAGGAAAATTATGGAACCATTGCGCTCTCACGCATGTGAGTGTGTGACGTAGCGGCGGCAGAAGCAGTGGCAGCAATTGGCTGCGCCAGGAGAGACAGCAGCAGTCACACAAAGCCCAACAAAACATTACTCACGCTAATCCCGAAGTCCATTTGCGGATGCGGAGCTCAGGAAGAAAAATTGCATTTGCCGCATTTAAAGATTTTGCAGAGATTTTAGAGGCAGAGAGCAAAAGCAGCGGTCAAGCGCGCAACACGGCGGGACTTCATTCGCGCAGAGTGGCAACTGCAGGAGGCTGGAAGGGTGACTGTTGGGTAAGAGGGTTTTGCTCGAAAGGCAGCGTTCCCACCTTAAAAATTTGTTGCTGTTAAAGTTTTATTGTTAAAAGACAAAATAAAAAGGCACATTTTTTTATGACAAAAATCGCTCATTTTATTTTGGAGATTTAAAATTTTCGTACTTAACACTTTTTTATTCATTGCAATGTTTTTTGTATTGCAGTTATGAGTATATATCTGCAGATTTCTATAATCTCTTCCATACATGTAAAAATAGAGACAAAAAGAATGACTTCAATTTTTAGCCTAAGGAAAATTTTGATCAATCAAATAAATTAACCATCTAGTGATCAAATTTTTTTCTGAATAAAACAATTATTTTGGGTTTTATTCGTGATCAAAAATTTTTTTGTGCGGATCGGTTTTTATGTGCTCAGATCTGTAGACCGGGCTTGGGAAGGAAAGCCAACAAAAATCCACTGGAACGATTCATTAAAAAAAAGAAGAAAAGGTAAAAATGCCAGCTGAGAGATTTCTTATGGCGGCTGAGCAAGTTCTTGCAAAAGTGCAGGTGGCAACCTTGGCTAGGCAAATGCTACTGCAGCAATCTTGCGCTTGTTGGAAAAGCGATGGCAAGGAAAACTGCAAACACACAAACATACACGCACACACGCAGGTAAGCGTACATATGTGGCATCTGCGGATGTGGCATTGCAACTTTGTTGCAGCGCACAGAAATTGAGTTGTTGCCTACCAAATTTGAGCGTGCGGCGGTGGTGGAGCATGCAGCTGCGACAGGGATGGCAATTGGGACTTTGGGACCGGCAACGGCCATGGGAACGGCGATAGGCAGAGAAATGGTGGCTGTTGTGCCGCTTGTAATGGCTGCATATTTTTTATTTGGCATTTGTTTGGTTTTGTTGTTGTCGTGGCTGCCGCCGGTGCATTGTAAGTGTTTAATCCATAAATGGAAATTAATGCCTGAAATATGAATTCTGCATACTTCATGCGCATCTGCACGTGAAGGTGTCTGTGGCACATGGGCAGATGCCTGCTGCTAGCCGAGCCAGCTGGACATTTGTCCAAGTGTGGATTATTTCTTGCGCATGTGCGGCAGTCTATGCCGGTCGTCGTGACATCGGGTGACCATATGTTCCCTGTAATCGGACATGGTCTCCTCTCTAAAAAAACTATTTTAAGTATTTAATCTTCTTCTTCGGTGGCGAGTAAAGTACTGGGCTAATCAATTCTCATCTCAAGTGGATTTTTCACAAAAAGCAATGCAGAAATGAAGACTTTTGTGTGCCAGAACAAGCGATATTGATTGATGACTTTATAAAAGAAATCTTGATACAAATCTTTAGAAAAAAGGACTCTCTCGAATAAGTTTTAACTTTTGTTTTATGAAAAATAGTGGTAAAAGTATCAAAAAAATACAAAAATTTTTCATTCAATGTGGCAGCCGCACCACAATCCGTGGTTGTTGTCTATCCACTGCCAAACGAATCGCCTTTATTTCTTGGTATCGTAATAAAAGCAACCAATTTTTATGTTTGTTCCACATTTAAAAATATGGCCACCCCAGCCTAACTGCGAACTTTTTATGTCCACTCAGGCAATTGCAACATTTGCGTCTCTGCTGGAAGAAATATTAGGACAGGAATGTCGCATAAAATGGCGGCTATCTTTTACTTCTTGCCGCTGCTCCTTGCTGCGCTTCTTTAATTCTGGGACACATTAACTATGATAATGAAGGTGTCGAAAATATTTATTTGTAGGAGTTGTACTGTTTTTATGCATCAACTACATCAACTTTTGTGTGTGTGTGTGAATATGGGTTTTTGTTCGTTTAAAAAATGGCACTGATTTGGTAAGAAAGTGAGGCAGTTTGCAAATGGAGCGTGCCATTTAGTATAGAGAGAGTACGGTGATAGCTGACAGGATGCTTTCGGAAGAGATTTCTCTAATGGTTAAGAAAGTCCTTTGGAACTTGAAAAGTTGCATTGTATATGGCGCATAAAAATAGCCAACCGTCAAAGGTGCCCATGTTCCCACCTTAAGCTTCCTCACAAGGTTTGCTATTTCATAAGAAATGGACTTACTCGTATTTTACGCATAATCTCTGATAGCTATTGCTATCGTTCCGAGTAAAAGCTATTAATACAATTTCTGAACAAGTTTAATTAACAAGGCGGTTTCACTTTGCATGCCAACTCCGTAATTAGCAGCAGTTTGAGTCCTCTTCCCAGGAGAATATACAATGTAGCAGTTTATCTTGGAATTTCGCCACATTTTAAGAGCCTAACTTACTTACTAGTCCACAAAAATACCGACTTTCAATTAAGATAACAAAGGAGTGTGAAGATTTCAATCAAATTTCATAAACTTGGCAGTGCGGCAGTGGCATGCGGCAGTCTAGCAGGAGACGCCCTTCGTGGCACGCTCGCTGTTGGCGGCGCACGTTAATGAAAGCAACAATGCCGTGAATGCTGCTGACAATCATCAGAGCCGATCGTTGCGCCGCTGGCAGCATCGTTACAAAGATTATCGCCCACAAGCCATGCTGAAGCAGCGCGCCCTCACGTCCTTTCCGCTGAGGCAGCTCTGCCACATAAGCACCATACACGCACACATACACACATGCCAATTGAATGTAATCAAGCGACACTATAAAACCTTTTTACACATCCTGCAATTCTGAAGAGGCCAGCCGAGCTGAGCGGGAGGTGGACTCGACAGTGGAACGCATGGGCAGCGAGGCAGAATCGTAGGCAGCCAACAAGGCTCCTCAACCGTGGCACGGTTAATTGAGCAACGCAACTTGATGCGTCTGAGCCTAGGTTAAGCTCGTGGCACAAAGGACAATTTTACAACGCATAAACGCGCATAAAAAATGATACCACAATTTATTGGCGACATCTAATGGCGGACACTTTGCGCCCAAGCGCTCGCACAGACGCTCTCGGAACGCATCATAAAACATAATCAAGCGCACATTCACACACACACACACGAGCACGCGGTCGTGTGCTGGCATGAGATTAATTTTTAGCGATATTGTCATATTTAGTTGTTCTCCTGCTCCTTGTGCTTGTGATGGCATTTGCGGTTTTATCAACATTTTGATTCCATTAACGAGCACACCTCGCTGCCTCGCTGCCTCGTTGGCGCGTTGGCTCGCTCAATCGCAGAAGCGCTAAAATAGACTTAGACCGACTTTTAACTGATATTTTGCAAATGATTTCGAATTCTGCCTGGTGCGATGCTACCTTACGATTTTCGTCGCTTGGCACCGACTGGCTGAGGGCGTTTGTGGGTGTTTATGTGTGAGCAGTGAAGTTATGTCAGTTGTCTGGAAAATATCAAGGTGCATCATATATTATTTACGAATCATTGCTTCAATAATATCAAAGCGGGAATTGGAATTTTCTCTGGCAAATAGCTGAAGGAATATACCTAAAAAAAACCAGACTATGTATTTTCCTGCCTTCGCTCCTGCTTGAAGAACATTTAAATTTGCTTACGAATAGAAATACCCAAGGAACTTTATTAACACAATCCACGATTCGTTGCTCACTTTCCATACCGTTGACTTTGCCGACGCGTTGACCGCTTTGTTACGCCCAGAGGTGGGGATTAATTCGATGCCATTATGCGTTTGGCAACCGTATTCGTTCCGCCATGCGATGGTGTGAAACACAACAACAACTGCAACAGGATCAGCAACATCAGCGCTCGGACAGCAAGAATAACAACAACAAACACCACTTCGAGTACCGCATGAAGAACAACTATAATATCCACAACATAATTTCTAATACCAAGCGCACATACACACACACACGCAAGCACGCATAGAATATCTGAACACACGCATGTGAGTCTATAGAGCAGCCATATTAAAAGCGTGTGGGCGTTGCTAGTGGGCGGATTTGTTAGCAAACTGAGCGTAGCAAAGTATTGAAACAGAAAAAGTGCTAACACAGGCCCATAAAAAGATTGTGCGCAGCTCTTGCGCCGCCGCGCTGATGACAAAAGCAGTTCAAATGCTCTCAGGAGGGGAACACTATGCATGCGTGTGAATGTGTGTGTGTGTGTGTGTGTGCGTGTGCTGAGTACCCCGCACCATTGGCGTGTTGGCAATTTCACTGCAAAGCGCATTTGCATAAGTGTAGACTACGCGCCGCAGAGGAGGAGGAGGAGGAGCGGCAATTGAAAGCGGGCGAAAACACTTAATATTTTTACGATTTCGAGAAGTCGCATTGTGCGACTTTTCAAAGGAAAATATTTATGGCGTCGCCAGCTTAAACTTCTTTTACACACTACGCAATTGTTCTGGGGTATATTAGGTCCACGTAATAATTGTAGGATCTTAAAAGATAAAGGGAAGGAATAGTTGTCGAAGCGACTGCAATATTTCCGTCCCTCTATCGATCGCCGTATTTGCGCCCACAGCAGAGCTGAAAGGAGTCGAGCAATTTGCACTAAATTTTATTCATTTCTAATTCTTCATTTGCGACTGAGTCCAAGACAATTCGAAAAAGGAGCGGAACTTTAAGCAAATATGCTAAAATCATTGTTGGAAGATAACAAAAAATTTATGTAGTTAAATTTTTTTATAAGAACTGAAACTAGCAACTAGAATTTCAAACATTTCTGCAATTTTTATTAAACTCTTTATTGATCAAATTAGGGGTGCATTATGAAAATTGCTCTATTAAAATCTGAATTAATCGAAGTTTTAGTCAATTATAGAGAGCATTTTTGCAGTCGTCTAGTTAAATTGGTGTAAGAAAATCGCATATAATATATGTTAAAATGTTCAGACTGGCTTTCAAATAGCTGCCTTATAAATTTCAATCTTTTCTGCAAATTTCAGATTAGGATAAGAAGTGGAAAAATGTGACTTTATGCAATTCACGCTTGGAACGAAGGTTAAGGGTAAATGATTTTAAAGTGAACTTATGTCAAATTATTTGTCAAAACATTGACAGATCCATTTTCAACGCAACCACTCTCAAGCCACTTTCTACAACGATTTTAATTCCAACTTCATATTCTCTTTGCTTTTTTTACGGGATTTAGGCAGATAATGAATGATATATGAGAACACTTTCAGTTTGGTGGTTCAGTGTAGGGTACTACCATCCTCGGATTCGTTCATCTCAAACGTCTTTAACATTTTCACGTCTTCACTTTTTTCGGTTTGTTGGTAAGGCGCAAATATTTGAATTTGTTTTCGAATTGTTGCCTTTCGATGCGCATGTTGTGAGTGTGTTTGTGTGCGCTCGCTGTTGCGTGAGTGTAATGAGATTTCTGAGCAGCGATTTTGCTGTCAAAATCTGTTGACAAATTGTACAAAATTTGGGCATTTAGAAAACAACACGTACATAATTCCAACGAAAAATGTTGAACAAACACAAACATTTGCTCTTTGCCTGCAGCTCAAATCAAACAAGACAAATTTATATTCGAATTAATATGTTTGCTTTGGACGCAGACGTGCGTGAGCATTTCGAAAGACTTGCTCAGAAGGCCGGGAAAATAAAAAAGGATAATTAAATATTTGAAGAAGAGTTGTTTGTGTAAAGGTAACAATTTCAATACTTGGGAATTGTTGACAACAAACTGCCAAAGTTCTTTGAAAATATTTTTATTCATACATACATATGTATAAAATTGTCCCAGCCTTAGTATACTTTATATATGCGCTTCCATACCGCGATCGCTCTTACTTATATATTTGGAGAACAATAATATTTTGCACTAGATCTTAAGTGCTTCGGTAGCCGAGGCCTTTAAATCCCTGCGCCTTATATGCCCACGGCAGCATTGCGCAAGTTTGTTGCTTCAGTCTTTTGTGCTTTTCACAGTCATTTCTACTCGCCATTAAAGGCGACCACACGCATGCACGGTAGGCACTGCCACGTTAAGCCCAACCACAATTGGCAGCTACACATTAATTTCAGTAGTATAAATATGGGGATTCACGCGCAACCTGTGGAGCAGGGTTGAGTGGGGTTCAGTGAAAATTTGTATGTGTGGAGCACAAAATTTGCTCCACCATATGTAGGGGTGAAACGATGACGTCATCAGTGAAAATGACGTCATCAATGATAATGTAAACAATATGATGACGTCAGTGAAAATGACGTCATCAGTGATAATGTAAACAATATGATAAAAAATAGAATTTCGCAATTCGAATTTCACAAGTAGATGTAATTTGAATAAATATATGTATGTATATATGTATGTATATATATATATATGTATGTATGTATATATGTATGTATATAGGTATATATGTATTTTAAAATTTGAAGGTGACGTCATCAGTGGAAATGCAACCCTGCAATACAATTTGAATTTCACAATTTGAATTTCACAATTAGAATTTCGCAATTAGATGTAATTTGAAGCCGTTTATATGTGTAATGTGTGTATGTGTGTATGTATGTGTGTGTATGTGTGTGTATGTATATTAGAATTTCGCAATTAGATGTAATTTGAAGCCGTTTATATATGTATATGTGTGTATGTGTGTGTGTATATGTATATTAGATGTAATTTGAAGTGTGTATGTATATTAGAATTTCACAATTAGATGTAATTTGAAGTGTGTATGTATATTAGAATTTCACAATTAGATGTAATTTGATATGTATGGAGCAAAAATGTGACGTCACCAGTGAAAATTTGTATGTATGGAGCAAAAAAATACTAGAACAATTCCTCCATCGTATGGGAGGAGCAGAAAGTTTACTAAAATCATGTGTGAAAATGCAACCCTGTTTTAAAATTTGAAGGTGACGTCATCAGTGGAAATGCAGCCCAGCAATACAATTTGAATTTCACAATTTAAATTTCACAATTAGAATTTCGCAATTAGATGTAATTTGAAGCTGTTAATATATGTATATATGTATGTATATAGGTATATATGTATATATGTATGTATATATGTATGTATGTATATATGTATGTATATGGGATCGAGAACCTAAGCGCGGGGGCAAGCGCGAGAGCGGCTCTATCGTTGTCCATAACAATATGTTTGTTTTATGATAACGCAGGAGCACAGCTAAGAATGAACAGCATATTGGTTCTTGCTAACCATCCATAGAGCGATAATGTGTGCTGTATGATGCATATGACTTAGAATTTTTAAGAGGAAGATCAATTTTGTTTGTTTACATTAAAGATTCGTTGGCGATAGTAGTATATGATGCATTAGCGTGTGAATATTGTTTGTTTACATTAAAGATTCGTTGGCGATAGTAGTATATGACGCATTAGCGTGTGAATATAACTAATGATTTTTATGAGCAGGAACACAGCTAAGAATTAACAACAAGTTGAATATAGCTTATTTCAATCTTGAACTTTTATAAACAAATATTATGAAAATAAAGAAAGAAATGAAGGTTTCAAATACAATCCTATATATTTCATGTTTAAACTAGCAACAGACAAAGTACAGACTTGAGGTATTTTAGCTGAAACTTGTCTCAGTCTTCTCCAAAGCATTGAATATAGAAAATGGATAGTCAACATTTGCTATCTAGTACGCTATTCTTTCACATAATGCGTTCACCATATCAATTGATAGTAACTGCAATCTACAGGAATTTATACTAACAATATTTTATTTAAATAAAATAACAAAAGATTAATAAAAAAATGTTTATTTATTCATTTCAGTATACTGATTTATAAATCTTATAGACTATAACAAACGGAAAAAGCTTAACCTAAAGCAATTAGCATTTACATCTTAATCTAGACATTGTTGTAAAAACTTATGGATTCACAATTTGAACAACATGTTAATTATTTTTCAATTAATTTGATAATGTCCCCACGCTAATGTGTTAACACCATCTTCCTGAATACATCTCTTATCATCTGAACAACTTAATATTAATTTTTTGAGCTCTTGTGTATACAATTGATGAGCTCTTGATCTAAATATATACATATTACCATAGAATTGTTTCTTCCTCAACAAACAATCTTTATAATCTTCTATACTAAGGTTATTTAATAAAGCTTTTTTAACTCCTTTTGCTTTCTTTACTTGTTTACAATTAATCATATCATTAGAATACATCTTTGAGCGAAGACCAATGAATTCCCTCATTATATTGCCATTGTTCTCGTCCTTCATCATTCCGAGAACTTTTTTTATTTTTTAATGGTATATTATAAACATTATCACTAGAATATGCTGAAGTATCAAAATATAAATCAATATCATCTTTAATATCATTATAAAAATCTTCAGTTTTAATAGAGTAAATAAATGAATCTGTATCCATATAATTTAAAGATAAATTTTCATTAAATTTCGATTTCATATAATTATAATGGAAATCATACATTTTTAATTTGGATAATTCAAGTACCGTAAAACCTAAATATATTGGTTTATTATATAACGAATGAACCCTATTCAATTGGATTGCAACCATACTGTTATCTCAAATTGCATTCATTATGGGCTGGTCCTCTATATTTTCCAGTTAAATGACAATGATCAGCCACTCTATCATTACCCAGCTCTTTCCTATAGATATGGCATAATGTGCTTTCATGCTGTTTCATAATTTGCTCTGATGTAAGGAAATTCATTGGCTTTACTATAGCTAAATAATTATAATAAATGTCTTTTAAATCTCTAACTAAATACTCTAAAAATTTTTTTTTGCTGAATCTACACCTGAATATTGAACTAATTTACTTAAAGAACTATTAAAACATTTTATATAATAGCTAAAAGCAAAAGGTACATGCTTTTGAATACTCTTAACTTGTGTTGAGTTTTGAAAATTTTCACTTTGTAAAATACATTCAAAATCAGCATATACTACAACGGGTACATCTAACTTTCGCTCATGATTTTTATACCCTACACCTATGGTAATAGGGTATAATAACTTTGTGCGAAAATTGTAACGCATGAAAGGAGCCGTCCTAGGTATAGACATAAGTATATAGAAATGCTTAGAATCACTTTCTGTGTTGATTTCCGGTTGTCCGTCTGTCCGTCTGTCTGTCTGTCTGTCTTGTTGTCCGTTGACGCAGGAGAGAAAGAAGGAGTTGTCCGATTTGGACCAAATTTGGCACACAGTCGCAGTGAACCTTCCACTACTTCAAGTTCCGAGATTAGCCAAATCGGTTAAAGGACACGCCCACAATGGGTCTGTAAGTCCCACTACCCCGGAATATTTCCAGTTAAATTGCTTAAATTTGTGTAATTATTCATTAAAAGGAATGGTATTTGGTATTTAATGTAAGGTGTGGACCCTCTATGTCATACAAAAAAAATGGGCGTGGTCCGCCCACTATATAGACGGTAAGCGGAAAATCCTTATAACTTCCATAACATATACACCAGTCTGTCCATATTTGGTCACTTCATTTCTGGTAAGAATACCTCTTAATTCTCCAAAAATGGGCGTGGTCCGCCCACTCATTTACTTGGTGTAGGGTATTACTCTGTCGGTGAAACCCGACTGATGCTTCCTTACTTGTTTTAACCTAAAACTGTCTTCTTACCGCTTGGCATTTCACCAACAATTTCGTTGCAGCGAAGTTTATGTTTCTGCAGCGCTTCTGAACTGTGTCTATATTGTAAGCATTCGTTACATATAAATATTCGATGTTGATGCTTCGTAACTTGCTTACGCAGCAATCTATCGAAAAAAAAAAAAATAGAAAACCAAAATATATCAAAATTTTAAATATATAAATCTAATAATATAAATATTGTATATAAATTGTTGTTATTCTTATTATTGAATATATGTACCTTGAAATATGTTTTATCCACACGTAGTGGAACTGCTGTTCTTTCTGGATTAGCATCAGGTTGATATGGTGCTCCTTTTCGACAGCAGTGCTATAGTAGGGACCAACTACTTTATGGAGCTCTTCATCGAATCCGAAAATATTAATGCTGATGCTGCTGTTTTGGTCCTCAAACTTTTTTGTGTCTTTAATTAGTAGAGGGAATGCCAGATCCTTGAAATTTAGCTCTATATTGTTGCGCAAGGTTATTAAATCAGCCTTAATGTCTGCTATTTGATAACTCGAACATCTCTGAGGATTATTTCCAATTGGATACAATGCTGATATTATCGCCCACTTGAAGCAGAATTCATCATTGTTTAGTACATTTATACAGGCTTTCTTCTTGTACACTTCATATGGTAGTGGTAGATACCGCGATCCTTTTATTGGTCTATTGTTATTATTATTATTATTGCTACACGATGGCAGACAATATTCTGGCTGATGATAGACTTTAGTATGTCGTGTTAACGCATCAGCTCTCGAAAGTGGATGTTTGCATATTTCACATGCAATATCGACTTTATTATGTTTATTTAAAATATGTCGATTTAGCGTATATTTGTAACTAAATCCGCATCCGCACACTTCACAAATGAATCCTTTCATTTTGATTTTTTTTTTAATTACAATAGTTTTGAGCTTTTATCCTTGTTGCTGTTCAGGTGAAAGTTGAAACAGTACTATTAAAGCTTCACGTTCATTCGTCCTTTATATAAGAAGCGACAATGAGCCGAACGATCATTTTTGCGTTCGGTTTCTGTGTTGTTGTTGTTTTTTATGTATGTGCTATTCTATATGTCGGCAGCTCGGGCAGCAAAAAATATACGAAGGATCAGAACGACACTCGGTTAGCTGATATTCCCGACAGCGCTGCGTTCGGTTTCTGTGTTGATGTTGTTTATAATGAAGCTTCGCTCTCGGAAGCACCCGCTGTGTCCTTTGTTGCTGCTGGCTATAATGAAGCTTCGCTCTCGGAAGCACCCGCTATGCCCGTCGTTGCTGCTGTTTGTTTCTGCGTAAGTAATGTCGTGTTCTCTACAAGCTGAATCCAAGGGATTAATTCCTCTATCACCTCTTGCTAAACGTTTTTCAATTTCGTCCCCGGCCCACAAAACTGATAGCCTGGTAAATGAAGTTCCACTGGTAACGAATTTATTAGAACCTTAGCAAATTTTAAACACAGGCATTCAACGCTATAACAAATTACTAATACAATATTGGATACGGACTTCGCCTTGTGTGGGAATATTTTTGATAGAGTTTAAGCAAAATGTTCTTTTAAAAATAGGTCATGTCAAATCATATAATCAACTAGGTATTATATATATATATATTAAACAATGAAAGTCATTTTTTGTCATTCATTTTATGATTTCCGATTTTAAAAGTGTATCAGCTTATCCGCTATCAGCTTATCCGCTATCAGCTTATCTGCTATCAGCTTATCTGCTATCTGCTTATCTGATATCAGCTTATCTGCTATCTGCTTATCTGATATCAGCTTATCTGCTATCAGATATCAGCTTATCAGCTCTATATCAGCTCTATACCAGCTCTAAACCAGCTCTTTATCAGCTTATCTGCTATCAGATATCAGCTTATCAGCTCTATATCAGCTCTATACCAGCTCTAAACCAGCTCTTTATCAGCTTATCTGCTATCAGATATCAGGTCTATCAGATGTCAGGTATTAGGTATCAGGTATCAGGTTATCAGCTATCTGCTCTCAAGCTATTACATCTGATTCATCATCTTGATTTACTTGATAGCAGATAGTTGGTAACATACTAAACATTTAGTTACAGCATCTAACATTTTATTGTTTAACAAAAATATTGAATCCCTTTCTATAGCGTCCAGAATCAATATCGTCATCTTTACTTATACCAAGGAATCCATATTTATCCTTCCAACATTCTGTGTACATTTAACAAAACGTTTTAAATGATATATCCCTACCAACATTATCATGATATATATGCTTCATATTCAGTTCATCTTGCTTAAACAAGGAATCTATATTTATCCTTCCAACATTCTGTGTACATTTAACAAAACGTTTTAAATGACATATCCCTACCAACATGATCTTGATATATATACTTCATATTCAGTTCATCTTGCTTAAACAAGGAATCCATATTTGTCCTTCCAACATTCTGTGTACATTTAACAAAACGTTTTAAATGACATATCCCTACCAACATGATCATGATATATATGCTTCATATTCAGTTCATCTTGTTTAAATATATTTATCATGTTAGCATTGTCGCGTATTAAATGCTTTGGTATACGTGTATATGTTTGACACAGATAGAAGCTATCAACATTTTTATGCCGACCCATGCAGAAATATACACGAATATTATTTTGTTTCTCGCAGGTAACATCATCAAAAATCATGATGGAATTTCTTTTAGCCTTGTCCGGCGGTATAACGTGTTCATTTTCAGAAAATGTATAGAACCCCATACCTTTAATTGGTGTTATCAATTGTCTTAAATATTTATATTTAGGCTGATGTAAAGATTTTGAATACAAATATATATTTTCAAATTTTAGCCCATTAGGACTTTCTATTAGACCTATCATAACATTGGTCTTTCCGCAATTTGATGGTCCAACAATAAGGGCTCTTATGGTGTTAGGAAGTAGTGAACTGTGTCTTAGTTTTTGATGATTATTTGAAGAAATATAGACATTTCTATCAATTATGTTTTGGTGTTGTTTTATTAGACGCATCTTAGCAACTGATGACAATCTATTTGAAACATACACATTTGTTGATTTACATTAGTCTTTAATGGACCGTGTGAAAGGTTAAAACATTATTCATTATAATATGGTAGTATACTATAAAAATCAAATCACTCCTAATCGATTTGTTGTTGGAGGAAGTCTACTTAATAATATAATAAATTCGTTGTAAGTGGAACTGATATATACCTAATACCTGACATCTGATACATTTGTTGATTTACATTAGTCTTTAATGGACCGTGTGAAAGGTTAAAACATTATTCATTATAATATGGTAGTATACTATAAAAATCAAATCACTCCTAATCGATTTGTTGTTGGAGGAAGTCTACTTAATAATATAATAAATTCGTTGTAAGTGGAACTGATATATACCTAATACCTGACATCTGATAGACCTGATAGCTGATAACCTGTTACCTGATATCTGATACCTGATAACCTGATACCTGATATCTGATACCTGATATCTGATAGCAGATAAGCTGATAAAGAGCTGGTTTAGAGCTGGTATAGAGCTGATATAGAGCTGATAAGCTGATATCTGATAGCAGATAAGCTGATAAAGAGCTGGTTTAGAGCTGGTATAGAGCTGATATAGAGCTGATAAGCTGATATCTGATAGCAGATAAGCTGATATCAGATAAGCAGATAGCAGATAAGCTGATATCAGATAAGCAGATAGCAGATAAGCTGATAGCAGATAAGCTGATAGCGGATAAGCTGATAGCGGATAAGCTGATACACTTTTAAAATCGGAAATCATAAAATGAATGACAAAAAATGACTTTCATTGTTTAATATATATATATATAATACCTAGTTGATTATATGATTTGACATGACCTATTTTTAAAAGAACATTTTGCTTAAACTCTATCAAAAATATTCCCACACAAGGCGAAGTCCGTATCCAATATTGTATTAGTAATTTGTTATAGCGTTGAATGCCTGTGTTTAAAATTTGCTAAGGTTCTAATAAATTCGTTACCAGTGGAACTTCATTTACCAGGCTATCAGTTTTGTGGGCCGGGGACGAAATTGAAAAACGTTTAGCAAGAGGTGATAGAGGAATTAATCCCTTGGATTCAGCTTGTAGAGAACACGACATTACTTACGCAGAAACAAACAGCAGCAACGACGGGCATAGCGGGTGCTTCCGAGAGCGAAGCTTCATTATAGCCAGCAGCAACAAAGGACACAGCGGGTGCTTCCGAGAGCGAAGCTTCATTATAAACAACATCAACACAGAAACCGAACGCAGCGCTGTCGGGAATATCAGCTAACCGAGTGTCGTTCTGATCCTTCGTATATTTTTTGCTGCCCGAGCTGCCGACATATAGAATAGCACATACATAAAAAACAACAACAACACAGAAACCGAACGCAAAAATGATCGTTCGGCTCATTGTCGCTTCTTATATAAAGGACGAATGAACGTGAAGCTTTAATAGTACTGTTTCAACTTTCACCTGAACAGCAACAAGGATAAAAGCTCAAAACTATTGTAATTAAAAAAAAAATCAAAATGAAAGGATTCATTTGTGAAGTGTGCGGATGCGGATTTAGTTACAAATATACGCTAAATCGACATATTTTAAATAAACATAATAAAGTCGATATTGCATGTGAAATATGCAAACATCCACTTTCGAGAGCTGATGCGTTAACACGACATACTAAAGTCTATCATCAGCCAGAATATTGTCTGCCATCGTGTAGCAATAATAATAATAATAACAATAGACCAATAAAAGGATCGCGGTATCTACCACTACCATATGAAGTGTACAAGAAGAAAGCCTGTATAAATGTACTAAACAATGATGAATTCTGCTTCAAGTGGGCGATAATATCAGCATTGTATCCAATTGGAAATAATCCTCAGAGATGTTCGAGTTATCAAATAGCAGACATTAAGGCTGATTTAATAACCTTGCGCAACAATATAGAGCTAAATTTCAAGGATCTGGCATTCCCTCTACTAATTAAAGACACAAAAAAGTTTGAGGACCAAAACAGCAGCATCAGCATTAATATTTTCGGATTCGATGAAGAGCTCCATAAAGTAGTTGGTCCCTACTATAGCACTGCTGTCGAAAAGGAGCACCATATCAACCTGATGCTAATCCAGAAAGAACAGCAGTTCCACTACGTGTGGATAAAACATATTTCAAGGTACATATATTCAATAATAAGAATAACAACAATTTATATACAATATTTATATTATTAGATTTATATATTTAAAATTTTGATATATTTTGGTTTTCTATTTTTTTTTTTTTCGATAGATTGCTGCGTAAGCAAGTTACGAAGCATCAACATCGAATATTTATATGTAACGAATGCTTACAATATAGACACAGTTCAGAAGCGCTGCAGAAACATAAACTTCGCTGCAACGAAATTGTTGGTGAAATGCCAAGCGGTAAGAAGACAGTTTTAGGTTAAAACAAGTAAGGAAGCATCAGTCGGGTTTCACCGACAGAGTAATACCCTACACCAAGTAAATGAGTGGGCGGACCACGCCCATTTTTGGAGAATTAAGAGGTATTCTTACCAGAAATGAAGTGACCAAATATGGACAGACTGGTGTATATGTTATGGAAGTTATAAGGATTTTCCGCTTACCGTCTATATAGTGGGCGGACCACGCCCATTTTTTTTGTATGACATAGAGGGTCCACACCTTACATTAAATACCAAATACCATTCCTTTTAATGAATAATTACACAAATTTAAGCAATTTAACTGGAAATATTCCGGGGTAGTGGGACTTACAGACCCATTGTGGGCGTGTCCTTTAACCGATTTGGCTAATCTCGGAACTTGAAGTAGTGGAAGGTTCACTGCGACTGTGTGCCAAATTTGGTCCAAATCGGACAACTCCTTCTTTCTCTCCTGCGTCAACGGACAACAAGACAGACAGACAGACAGACGGACAGACGGACAACCGGAAATCAACACAGAAAGTGATTCTAAGCATTTCTATATACTTATGTCTATACCTAGGACGGCTCCTTTCATGCGTTACAATTTTCGCACAAAGTTATTATACCCTATTACCATAGGTGTAGGGTATAAAAATCATGAGCGAAAGTTAGATGTACCCGTTGTAGTATATGCTGATTTTGAATGTATTTTACAAAGTGAAAATTTTCAAAACTCAACACAAGTTAAGAGTATTCAAAAGCATGTACCTTTTGCTTTTAGCTATTATATAAAATGTTTTAATAGTTCTTTAAGTAAATTAGTTCAATATTCAGGTGTAGATTCAGCAAAAAAAAATTTTTAGAGTATTTAGTTAGAGATTTAAAAGACATTTATTATAATTATTTAGCTATAGTAAAGCCAATGAATTTCCTTACATCAGAGCAAATTATGAAACAGCATGAAAGCACATTATGCCATATCTATAGGAAAGAGCTGGGTAATGATAGAGTGGCTGATCATTGTCATTTAACTGGAAAATATAGAGGACCAGCCCATAATGAATGCAATTTGAGATAACAGTATGGTTGCAATCCAATTGAATAGGGTTCATTCGTTATATAATAAACCAATATATTTAGGTTTTACGGTACTTGAATTATCCAAATTAAAAATGTATGATTTCCATTATAATTATATGAAATCGAAATTTAATGAAAATTTATCTTTAAATTATATGGATACAGATTCATTTATTTACTCTATTAAAACTGAAGATTTTTATAATGATATTAAAGATGATATTGATTTATATTTTGATACTTCAGCATATTCTAGTGATAATGTTTATAATATACCATTAAAAAATAAAAAAAGTTCTCGGAATGATGAAGGACGAGAACAATGGCAATATAATGAGGGAATTCATTGGTCTTCGCTCAAAGATGTATTCTAATGATATGATTAATTGTAAACAAGTAAAGAAAGCAAAAGGAGTTAAAAAAGCTTTATTAAATAACCTTAGTATAGAAGATTATAAAGATTGTTTGTTGAGGAAGAAACAATTCTATGGTAATATGTATATATTTAGATCAAGAGCTCATCAATTGTATACACAAGAGCTCAAAAAATTAATATTAAGTTGTTCAGATGATAAGAGATGTATTCAGGAAGATGGTGTTAACACATTAGCGTGGGGACATTATCAAATTAATTGAAAAATAATTAACATGTTGTTCAAATTGTGAATCCATAAGTTTTTACAACAATGTCTAGATTAAGATGTAAATGCTAATTGCTTTAGGTTAAGCTTTTTCCGTTTGTTATAGTCTATAAGATTTATAAATCAGTATACTGAAATGAATAAATAAACATTTTTTTATTAATCTTTTGTTATTTTATTTAAATAAAATATTGTTAGTATAAATTCCTGTAGATTGCAGTTACTATCAATTGATATGGTGAACGCATTATGTGAAAGAATAGCGTACTAGATAGCAAATGTTGACTATCCATTTTCTATATTCAATGCTTTGGAGAAGACTGAGACAAGTTTCAGCTAAAATACCTCAAGTCTGTACTTTGTCTGTTGCTAGTTTAAACATGAAATATATAGGATTGTATTTGAAACCTTCATTTCTTTCTTTATTTTCATAATATTTGTTTATAAAAGTTCAAGATTGAAATAAGCTATATTCAACTTGTTGTTAATTCTTAGCTGTGTTCCTGCTCATAAAAATCATTAGTTATATTCACACGCTAATGCGTCATATACTACTATCGCCAACGAATCTTTAATGTAAACAAACAATATTCACACGCTAATGCATCATATACTACTATCGCCAACGAATCTTTAATGTAAACAAACAAAATTGATCTTCCTCTTAAAAATTCTAAGTCATATGCATCATACAGCACACATTATCGCTCTATGGATGGTTAGCAAGAACCAATATGCTGTTCATTCTTAGCTGTGCTCCTGCGTTATCATAAAACAAACATATTGTTATGGACAACGATAGAGCCGCTCTCGCGCTTGCCCCCGCGCTTAGGTTCTCGATCCCATATACATACATATATACATACATACATATATACATACATATATACATATATACCTATATACATACATATATACATATATTAACAGCTTCAAATTACATCTAATTGCGAAATTCTAATTGTGAAATTTAAATTGTGAAATTCAAATTGTATTGCTGGGCTGCATTTCCACTGATGACGTCACCTTCAAATTTTAAAACAGGGTTGCATTTTCACACATGATTTTAGTAAACTTTCTGCTCCTCCCATACGATGGAGGAATTGTTCTAGTATTTTTTTGCTCCATACATACAAATTTTCACTGGTGACGTCACATTTTTGCTCCATACATATCAAATTACATCTAATTGTGAAATTCTAATATACATACACACTTCAAATTACATCTAATTGTGAAATTCTAATATACATACACACTTCAAATTACATCTAATATACATATACACACACACATACACACATATACATATATAAACGGCTTCAAATTACATCTAATTGCGAAATTCTAATATACATACACACACATACACACACATACATACACACATACACACATTACACATATAAACGGCTTCAAATTACATCTAATTGCGAAATTCTAATTGTGAAATTCAAATTGTGAAATTCAAATTGTATTGCAGGGTTGCATTTCCACTGATGACGTCACCTTCAAATTTTAAAATACATATATACCTATATACATACATATATACATACATACATATATATATATATACATACATATATACATACATATATTTATTCAAATTACATCTACTTGTGAAATTCGAATTGCGAAATTCTATTTTTTATCATATTGTTTACATTATCACTGATGACGTCATTTTCACTGACGTCATCATATTGTTTACATTATCATTGATGACGTCATTTTCACTGATGACGTCATCGTTTCACCCCTACATATGGTGGAGCAAATTTTGTGCTCCACACATACAAATTTTCACTGAACCCCACTCAACCCTGCTCCACAGGTTGCGCGTGAATCCCCATATTTATACTACTAATTTCATTGATATATTTTTTTACCGCTAAAATGGGGCGAACATGTTAACAATTTTGTACACAATTGCTTGACCCCGATGTGCAAAAACTACAGAGCAAAAAGAAAGCAAGGAGCGGAGGGAAACCCCAAATAAGACAAACCATTGCAAAACAAGGCTCAGTGCCAGGCAGTTTGTGTTTTTTGCAAGAAAACGCATGGTCCCTCTGTTGAGGCTTTTACAGGGGGAGCGTTTCGCTCGCATTCAATAAATAAAATGTCAAAACAATAATGAAATGAATTATGACCCTCGAGAGACGGAGTCGGCGCAGGAACCAGAGTCGCAGTCAGACAGTGGATGAGCTAACCGTGGCGGCGGTGGCGCTGACGGTGGTAGTAATTGTGGTAATCGAAATGGCACTGGCAGCGGCAGTGGCTCAGCAGTGGTCGGGCGGCTGCCGCTGTTGTGCGCACAGCCACATTGTGGCTCCTCTTCAATTTGTTACTTTATTTATTGATTTCGTGCGTATGCGCAATCAGCGCTGGTGAAAAATGTGCGCCAGCGCACATTTGCAGTTCCCAATTGGCTTCGTATTTGCTTTAACGAAATGCACTCGAGGGCTTCGTTACGAAAGCGGGCACTGGCACTGGCATGGTCACTTTCAAAGTGGCCAACCTCGAGCAAGGCAGGTGCAGGTGCGCATAAATTGAAGGACTTGCTCTAGCATCTTGGCAAACGTTTCATTGAAAGTCATTAAAGGTTGCCCGATTCTTCTAAATGCGATTGAAAATTCAACGACTTTTAAATGGAATAAACATTTTTGAATTGTGCTTAGTCAATGCTACTCAGCAGCGAATAAGAAACGAACAACAAAAGTATTTTCCAAATGTTAGTTTTTTCATACCCACTTTCGATGGCACCGCCACTGTTTTGCAATCAAAAACTTTCGCTGCCAAACGGGAAAAAGCAATTATTTTGATAAAAATGACCATTTACTGTCGTTTTGTGGATATTGCCATGGAATTTATGTTATTTGCGCTACATGTGGATGCTGCGTATGTTGTTGCTGTTGTGTACGCGCATGAGATATGCATGCTGCCCCATGATCTTTGTTCTCAGGATCAAAACATTTTAGCTCATATTTTATTGTCGACGCCCTCGCGCTGCTTTGCACTCCGTGGTCTGCTCATTTGGCCAAATGCATATTTGGGTCAACGGCACAAGCCAATAAACGGACGACGGACGCCACGGAGGATTGAGTGCCGCTCTTCAGCAGCGCATTGCCAGCTGTTATAAAAGATGCATGTTGCAGTTTTGTTCTGCTGCCGCTGCTCGAGACGTCGATTCGTCGACTTGGCGTGCTGCCCCTTTTTATATATGCGGCATGTTGTGTCGCGGTTGTTGGCGCCCACCGCCCTACACCCTCCTCCCCACACAAAAAATCATGTTGGCAAATGAAAATAATTCATTTCCCAAGCGCTCAGGTTGAAATTCAAATTTTGATCGCTTGTCTGCAATACAATCTGTTCCAAAAAGGTCCGCTTTCTTTTGCCGCCTTTTGCTTTATTTTGTTTCTCTTTGTCTTTGTTTCTTATTTGAGTGTGTGTGTGTAGATTTGTGCGTATGTGTGCGTTATTAATGCTGTTGATGCGCATTTTCATCTGTCTTGCGTTACGCTTCTGACGCCTTTTCGAAATGAATGAATGAATTCGAAGTTGTTCGTTTTTGTCTTTGCTTTTAAGCTGACTTTCAGTTTTGCTATGCTTTTAATAAATTCGATTTTTTATCGTTAGGCATCGATAAGTAGTCGCTGTGGTAGCGGTGGTTGCGCTTGTGCCGCTGACTCATTAGTAAACTTCATTAAAACCATAATTTATCAAACAAATTGGACTACGTCTATTTGTTATTCACCTGCTGCAGTGGAGCTTGAGCTGTTAAATGTGAGGCGGAATATTTTAAATCGCTGTGTGCTGCTCTTGTATTCCAAGCAGGCGCCGAGTTGCCTTGACATTGCGCTGCTGGCATATTAAGCAGAGCAGCTTGGCTTTATGCGGGAAGAGAAGTCGGAAGGGAGTGTGCGGCAATCTTTTATGCGTGCCACTTCATTTGTTCTTTCAAGGAGGCTGGATACCTCTATAATTGTACCCTTTACCAGCTCCGAAAAGTTTCAACAGCAACATTTTTTTACAATTGTCGAAATGCAGCTATTTCATAGAACCCTCAAAGAAAAAGTTGCTCAATCCATTCAAAAATTAAACGCCGGCATGGGAAATCTTGCAACATTGTATGCCTGAATCTAATTGTTGTAGCATACCGGAAAGTTCTCACTACGAAAAAGGGGTAAAATATATATATTTATATTATTAAGCGTAATTACAGTCAGCAGATAAATACGCACATTAAATTGTATTAAAGTATATGGGTGATCGATTGCACAAGCTATATTATTATATATTTCATGTAGTACATATGTAAAGAGATCAAGCGAAATGGAAGGCAGAAGCCCGAAAGTGCATGTGTCTGCGAATCGACGAAGAAAGGGGATCAAGATAAAAATTATGTATGCAAAAATCACTTTGACAACAAAATATTTTATGAGGCAATTCTTATCGCATCAATTTAACAAAACGGCACATTAAGTGAGGGGTAAACTAATTTAAAGCCAGCCAGGCACAAGAACGCTGCGCCTGCTGTGGAAGACGGCTTCCACTTCGTTTGCTGAAAAATCGAAAAAACTGCAAAAAGAAAAACGAGCAAAAATGCGATTGCTTGCACCCGCAATTATGCATCATAAAAATTTTGTAGAAGAAGCGAGGAGCAGGGGCAGGAGACGCGGCAGCGACACATCGACATATCGCGCTCGGCAATCGCTCACAAATCTTGCAGCGCATTTACGTATCGCAGGCAAATCGATCAATGCAAATTTTTGTCTCGAATTTTCAGGCGCGGTAACTCGCGTGCATCAGCGGCGGTGGTGGCAGCGGTGGCGGCATTGACTGACCGCAGCGCCGCTCAGTGGCCCAGAGCAACACAAAGCAGAACATTGGCCACGTACGACGGCAATGAGTAAAAATTATTATTATGCTCGATATAAATAATATTTTGTGCACACAAACACACACACACGCACTCACACACACACATTTATGCACTCGCATATACATATGTAGGCAGGCAGACAGTGGTGGTAATAGAGGAAAGTAGCGTTGGGGGGATTTCAGAACTTCAGTTGTCTGTTGCTCTCATTCATTTAGATGTGAAAATATTATTCTACATAATATAAATATTCAAACTGTATTTTATCCATCAATCCTATTCAATCGATGGAGACAGCTTAACTCTGATCACAGACTGTATTAAGTACAATATATGGAAAAAGGCTCTTCTTCTTGAAACTTAGGTGTATCATTTATCAAATGTGTAAAGCGGCATATAAGGTGGATAATATATTTTGATGTCTGACACTTTCAGTACAAGAAATTAAAAGCAGATCCGATCATTACTTTTGAGAAGGTAACTAAGGAGGAGCAGGAGAAGTTCAAGCCCCTACTCGCGCCACCACTGCAAACATTCCGGAGCAAAGCGAATTTCGTTACTGATTATACAAGCAGAAGCTAAAACTGCAACGAACTGCAACCGTAGCTAAAGCGGCAGCGACCGCGGCAGCAGTGGAAGGTGCAGCTGCAGGGGAAAGAACGTCGGAACTGAAATTCCTACCATCTTGAACGACGCATGCCTGCGGTGCTGGATTTTGAAGCATCTGTCATGCCGGCGCAGCTCGACTTTTGACAATGTGCGACGGCACGGGAGGGCATGGCGCATCGGTCGGTCGGTCGGTCGATCCGCGCGGCGAGTGTTCGCCTCATGTCCGCTGATCGCTCGAACGCTGAATGTTGTCTCATGTCGCTGAATGTTCCCTTGTCTGTGCGATGCGATCAGGCATGTTGTACAAGCCGTATTTTGCATATGCCCCCGTATGAATATGCACACACACACACACACATGTGTGCGCTCTACACTGCAGTTGTGTCTGCTTGTGTGTGTGTGGGCATTTTTGTACCTTCCTGACTGATACTCATCTTTATTAGTTCAGAGCCATATACATATGTCGTACGTACAGGCAATGGAACGGCAACGTGAAGCGCGTCCGAAATTGATACCGCCGGCTGGATGACCGGCCGTCCGGCTCGTATGCACTCGTTACCGGTAATGTTGTGGCAACAGCGTTTCCAAGCGGCAGCAGTGCCATGAGTAGTGTAAATATGATGGTTCTGGCGCAGGAGCAATTTTGAGCAGTTTTTTCAGTACGGTGGAGCAAAAATGTGACGTCACCAGTGAAAATTTGTATGTGTGGAGCAAATTTTTTGCTCCCAATTCCTCAATGACGTCATCGTTCTCCTCACCATATGACGTCATCAGTGATAATGTAAACAATATGATGACGTCATCAGTGATAATGTAAACAATATGATAAAATTAGAATTTCGCAATCCGAATTTCACAATTAGATGTAATTTGAATAAATATATGTATGTATGTATGTATATATATATGTATGTATGTATGTATATATGTGTATGTATATATGTATATATGTATGTATGTATGTATATGTATGTATGTATATGTGTATATGTATGTGTGTATGTATGTATATGGGATCGAGAACCTAAGCGCGGGGCAAGCGCGAGAGCGGCTCTAACGTTGACCATAACAATGTGTGTGTGTGTGTGAATTTATGAGCCACTTGCAGCAGCACAGCTAAGAATTAACAGCATGTTGATTCTTGCTAACCATCCATAGAGCGATAATGTGTGCTGTATAACTACGGGGACCAACCGTACTATATTATATAGAACAGTACTCTATTTCAATCCGATGTCTATATGATATATTTTGTTATAAAAAACATGGAAATGTTCTCTATTTTAAAATTGTGTTCTATATTTGTTCTATATTTAATACAAAACGAATTATTATCGTATAAAAAATAAATATCAACCTTGAATTACGAGCATTATCGAATTAAGCATATCATTAAAGAATTAAACCAAAATGGATGCTTCTTCTTGAAACTCTTTCCTAGGACGAAGTAGAAAAAAGTTTATTGCTTATTTGTGAAAATGATTTAGAGATTTAACTATTGATGACAGCGAACTATTTGACGAAATAGCATACGTTAAAAAGTATGTGACTTTAGGCAAGATCGAAATGTGATTAGAAAGTCAGTCGACAGTCGAAGAAAGATGGGTAGAGATTTTTAATTATTTTGACAAAAAAAGTATACCTTATAAAAAACTTTGTAAAAATTGTGAAATTCAGTCTTTGCTTATCAGGGTCAAATGCTCCTACAGAAAGGGTTTTCTCTCTTATGAACAACATTTGGACTGCGGAAAAATAGCAATTGAATATTAACACAATTAAATCGATTTTAATTACAAAATACAATTATGCACTTTCTTGCTTCGAATTTAAGGTGTACTTAGAGAAAACCACAATTTAATAAAAAATGCAATTAGAACTAAAACGTTTTGTATGTTATATTATGAATTTATGTTATATAGGGTGATTGCCATTAAGGATGCTGATCCTGTAGTTCCTTGATTCAAACCTGAAAAAAAGCTTGCCTTGATATAGGGTCCATTTTGAACCCATTACCCAGTACCACCCTGTATACAGTTTACTGGGTAAACTGTGTGTTTTTATACCCTATACCTATAGTAATAGGGTATAATAACTTTGTGCGAAAATTGTTACGCATTAAAGAAGACGTCCTAGGTATAGACATAAGTATATAGAAATGCTTAGAATCACTTTCTGTGTTGATTTCCGGTTGTCCGTCTGTCCGTCTGTCTGTCTGTCTGTCTGTCTGTCTGTCTGTCTGTCTGTCTGTCCGTCTGTGTGTTGGCGCAGGAGAGAAAGAAGGAGTTGTCCGATTTATACCAAATTTGGCACACAGTCGCAGTGAACCTTCCACTACTTCAAGTTCCGAGATTAGGCAAATCGGTTAAAGAACACGCCTACTATAGGCCTGTAAGTCCCAATACCCCGGATTTTTTTTTTCGGTAAAATAGCTACATATATATTGTCTAATTACTCATGGAAAACAATTAAACTTGATATTCAAGTTAAGGGTTTGGTATTCTATGTCCCACGAAAAAATGGGCGTGGTCCGCCCTCTATATAGTCGGTAAGCTAAAAATCCTCATAACTTCAGTAAGATATACACCAGAGCGTCCATATTTGGTCACTTCATTTCTAGTAAGAATACCTTTTAATTCTCCAAAAATGGGCGTGACCCGCCCACTATGTAGGCGGTAAATTAAATGCACCCACTTTTTCATTGGATTATCACCCCACTTGGGAACTTGGTGTAGGGTATTACTCTGTCGGTGAAACCCGACTGATTCTTCCTTACTTGTTTATTATAAATTTAAGTTATTTTACAACACGATCTCATATGTTTGAATCAAAAATACATTTTTAAAACGGTCATTTGTCATTTTTTAAATTTTTAGAAAAAAGGTATTGGTGGGTGTGTTCTCTATTTTCATTAAAAAAATATGGTCACCGTAGTTATAGCTTATTTCAATCTTGAACTTTTATAAACAAATATTATGAAAATGAAGAAAGAAATGAAGGATACAAATACAATCCTATATATTTCATATTTAAGCTTGCAGCAGACAAAGTGCAGACTTGAGATATTTTAGCTGAAACTTGTCTCAGTCTTCTCCAAAACAAAGTGAATAGTCAACATTTGCTATCTGGCACGCTATTCTTTCACATAATGCGTTCACCATATCAATTGATAGTAACTGCAATCTACAGGAATTTATACTAACAATATTTTATTTAAATAAAATAACAAAAGATTGATAAAAAAATGATTATTTATTCATTTCAGTATACTGATTTACAAATCTTATAGACTATAACAAACGGAAAAAGCTTAACCTAAAGCAATTAACATTTACATCTTAATCTAGACATTATTGTAAAAACTTATGGATACACAATTTGAACAACATCTAAATTATTTTTCAATTAATTTGATAATGTCCCCACGCTAATGTGTTAACACCATCTTCCTGAATACAGACGGCATCAGTGAAAATGCAACCCTGTGAAAATGACGTCATCAGTGGAAATGACGTCTCAGTGGAAATGCAACCCTGTTTTAAAATTTGAATTCGCAATTCGAATTTCACAATTAGATGTAATTTGAATAAATATATGTATGTATGTATGTATATATATATGTATGTATGTATGTATATATGTGTATGTATATATGTATGTATGTATGTATATAGGTATATATGTATGTATGTATATGGGATCGAGAACCTAAGCGCGGGGCAAGCGCGAGAGCGGCTCTAACGTTGACCATAACAATGTGTGTGTGTGTGTGAATTTATGAGCCACTTGCAGCAGCACAGCTAAGAATTAACAGCATGTTGATTCTTGCTAACCATCCATAGAGCGATAATGTGTGCTGTATAACTACGGGGACCAACCGTACTATATTATATAGAACAGTACTCTATTTCAATCCGATGTCTATATGATATATTTTGTTATAAAAAACATGGAAATGTTCTCTATTTTAAAATTGTGTTCTATATTTGTTCTATATTTAATACAAAACGAATTATTATCGTATAAAAAATAAATATCAACCTTGAATTACGAGCATTATCGAATTAAGCATATCATTAAAGAATTAAACCAAAATGGATGCTTCTTCTTGAAACTCTTTCCTAGGACGAAGTAGAAAAAAGTTTATTGCTTATTTGTGAAAATGATTTAGAGATTTAACTATTGATGACAGCGAACTATTTGACGAAATAGCATACGTTAAAAAGTATGTGACTTTAGGCAAGATCGAAATGTGATTAGAAAGTCAGTCGACAGTCGAAGAAAGATGGGTAGAGATTTTTAATTATTTTGACAAAAAAAGTATACCTTATAAAAAACTTTGTAAAAATTGTGAAATTCAGTCTTTGCTTATCAGGGTCAAATGCTCCTACAGAAAGGGTTTTCTCTCTTATGAACAACATTTGGACTGCGGAAAAATAGCAATTGAATATTAACACAATTAAATCGATTTTAATTACAAAATACAATTATGCACTTTCTTGCTTCGAATTTAAGGTGTACTTAGAGAAAACCACAATTTAATAAAAAATGCAATTAGAACTAAAACGTTTTGTATGTTATATTATGAATTTATGTTATATAGGGTGATTGCCATTAAGGATGCTGATCCTGTAGTTCCTTGATTCAAACCTGAAAAAAAGCTTGCCTTGATATAGGGTCCATTTTGAACCCATTACCCAGTACCACCCTGTATACAGTTTACTGGGTAAACTGTGTGTTTTTATACCCTATACCTATAGTAATAGGGTATAATAACTTTGTGCGAAAATTGTTACGCATTAAAGAAGACGTCCTAGGTATAGACATAAGTATATAGAAATGCTTAGAATCACTTTCTGTGTTGATTTCCGGTTGTCCGTCTGTCCGTCTGTCTGTCTGTCTGTCTGTCTGTCTGTCTGTCTGTCTGTCTGTCCGTCTGTGTGTTGGCGCAGGAGAGAAAGAAGGAGTTGTCCGATTTATACCAAATTTGGCACACAGTCGCAGTGAACCTTCCACTACTTCAAGTTCCGAGATTAGGCAAATCGGTTAAAGAACACGCCTACTATAGGCCTGTAAGTCCCAATACCCCGGATTTTTTTTTTCGGTAAAATAGCTACATATATATTGTCTAATTACTCATGGAAAACAATTAAACTTGATATTCAAGTTAAGGGTTTGGTATTCTATGTCCCACGAAAAAATGGGCGTGGTCCGCCCTCTATATAGTCGGTAAGCTAAAAATCCTCATAACTTCAGTAAGATATACACCAGAGCGTCCATATTTGGTCACTTCATTTCTAGTAAGAATACCTTTTAATTCTCCAAAAATGGGCGTGACCCGCCCACTATGTAGGCGGTAAATTAAATGCACCCACTTTTTCATTGGATTATCACCCCACTTGGGAACTTGGTGTAGGGTATTACTCTGTCGGTGAAACCCGACTGATTCTTCCTTACTTGTTTATTATAAATTTAAGTTATTTTACAACACGATCTCATATGTTTGAATCAAAAATACATTTTTAAAACGGTCATTTGTCATTTTTTAAATTTTTAGAAAAAAGGTATTGGTGGGTGTGTTCTCTATTTTCATTAAAAAAATATGGTCACCGTAGTTATAGCTTATTTCAATCTTGAACTTTTATAAACAAATATTATGAAAATGAAGAAAGAAATGAAGGATACAAATACAATCCTATATATTTCATATTTAAGCTTGCAGCAGACAAAGTGCAGACTTGAGATATTTTAGCTGAAACTTGTCTCAGTCTTCTCCAAAACAAAGTGAATAGTCAACATTTGCTATCTGGCACGCTATTCTTTCACATAATGCGTTCACCATATCAATTGATAGTAACTGCAATCTACAGGAATTTATACTAACAATATTTTATTTAAATAAAATAACAAAAGATTGATAAAAAAATGATTATTTATTCATTTCAGTATACTGATTTACAAATCTTATAGACTATAACAAACGGAAAAAGCTTAACCTAAAGCAATTAACATTTACATCTTAATCTAGACATTATTGTAAAAACTTATGGATACACAATTTGAACAACATCTAAATTATTTTTCAATTAATTTGATAATGTCCCCACGCTAATGTGTTAACACCATCTTCCTGAATACAGACGGCATCAGTGAAAATGCAACCCTGTGAAAATGACGTCATCAGTGGAAATGACGTCTCAGTGGAAATGCAACCCTGTTTTAAAATTTGAATTCGCAATTCGAATTTCACAATTAGATGTAATTTGAATAAATATATGTATGTATGTATGTATATATATATGTATGTATGTATGTATATATGTGTATGTATATATGTATGTATGTATGTATATAGGTATATATGTATGTATGTATATGGGATCGAGAACCTAAGCGCGGGGGCAAGCGCGAGAGCGGCTATAACGTTGACCATAACAATGTGTTTGTTGTGAAATAGAGCAGGAGCACAGCTAAGAATTAACAGCATGTTGATTCTTGCTAACCATCCATAGAGCGATAATGGGTGCAGTATGATGCGTATGACTTAGAATTTTTAAGAGGAAGATCAATTTTGTTTGTTTACATTAAAGATTCGTTGGCGATAGTAGTATATGATACATTAGCGTGTGAATATTGTTTGTTTACATTAAAGATTCGTTGGCGATAGTAGTATATGATGCATTAGCGTGTGAATATAATTAATGATTTTTATGAGCAGGAACACAGCTAAGAATTAACAACAAGTTGAATATAGCTTATTTCAATCTTGAACTTTTATAAACAAATATTATTAAAATGAAGAAAGAAATGAAGGATACAAATACAATCCTATATATTTCATATTTAAGCTTGCAGCAGACAAAGTGCAGACTTGAGATATTTTAGCTGAAACTTGTCTCAGTCTTCTCCAAAACAAAGTGAATAGTCAACATTTGCTATCTGGCACGCTATTCTTTCACATAATGCGTTCACCATATCAATTGATAGTAACTGCAATCTACAGGAATTTATACTAACAATATTTTATTTAAATAAAATAACAAAAGATTGATAAAAAAATGATTATTTATTCATTTCAGTATACTGATTTACAAATCTTATAGACTATAACAAACGGAAAAAGCTTAACCTAAAGCAATTAACATTTACATCTTAATCTAGACATTATTGTAAAAACTTATGGATACACAATTTGAACAACATCTAAATTATTTTTCAATTAATTTGATGATGTCCCCCACGCTAATGTGTTAACACCATCTTCTTGAATACATCTCTTATCATCTGAACAACTTAATATTAATTTTTTTGAGCTCTTGTGTGTACAATTGATGAGCTTTTGATCTAAATATATACATATTACCATAGAATTGTTTCTTCCTCAACAAACAATCTTTATAATCTTCTATACTAAGGTTATTTAATAAAGCTTTTTTAACTCCTTTTGCTTTCTTTACTTGTTTACAATTAATCATATCAATAGAATACATCTTTGAGCGAAGACCAATGAATTCCCTCATTATATTGCCATTGTTCTCGTCCTTCATCATTCAGAGAACTTCTTTATTTTCAAACATAGTGGAACTGCTTTTCTTTCTGAATTAGCATTAGGTTGATGTGGTGCTCCTTTTCAGCAGCAGTGCTATAGTAGGGACCAACTACTTTATGGAGCTCTTCATCGAATCCGAATATATTAATGCTGATGCTGCTGTTTTGATCCTCATACTTTTTTGCGTCTTTAATTAGTAGAAGGAATGTCAGATCCTTGAAATTTAGCTCTATATTGTTGCGTAAGGTTATTAAATCGGCCTTAATGGCTGCTATTTGATAGTTGGAACATCTCTCAGGATGTATTTGAATTGGATACAATGCTGTTATTATCGCCCACTTGAAGCAGAATTCATCATTGGTTTGTATGTTTATACAGGCTTCCTTCTTGTATACTTCATATGGTAGATCCTTTTATTGGTCTATATTGATTGATGTTTATTTCCAGGTGAGAGAGTCTTATTAATGTCCAACCGCTATCTCTTTCTTGAAATTCAGATAGTTTTGTACAGAGTTGCGTACACATATCTTCATAGCTAGAAATCACTTGTGATTCAATTTGAACTACACTCATTTTAGTTTGAAATGATTTCAAGTCAATAGCTATTTCATCATCACTGGACATTTTTATGAATTCAGCAAACAGTTCTATATTATATTTAAATGCTGAATGTTTTTCAAGCATGTCGTTTAACATTTTTATTATAATTGATTGAGCATTTTGCAAAAATTGTTCAGGTATTAATAAACCATCTTTATTTTCAAATATAACTGTTTCAATACGCTCATTAAACGCTGATTTAACACTTTTAAAGTTTTCGTCTTTTGTAATCGCACAATTTCTCTTATGTTTATTTGTGCGTACGTGATAGTTCCAGGATTTGAATGCAACATTTTCACCACAACTGTCACAAGGTACTTTTCGGTTGAAATCAATCAACTGATTTACATTATTGTTATTATTATTATTATTATTGCTGCACGATGGCAGACAATCTTGTGGATGATGAAGATAAACTTTTAAATGATGCGACAATGCATCAGCTCGCGAAAATGTTTGTTTGCATACTTCACATGCAATATCGACTTTATTATGTTTATTTAAAATATGTCGATTTAGATTATATTTCGATGCAAATCCACATCCACACACTTCACATATAAATCCTTTCATTTTGATTTATTGTTTTTTGTTTTTTAATTTGCAATATTTTTGAGCTTCTAGACTTCACTTTGCTCCTCGATGAAAGTTGATACAGGACTATTAAAAGCTTCACATTCATTCGCCCTTTATATAAGAAGCGGCATTTATTTTAGCCTTCTGCGGTTTCTAAATTTCCGAACACAAATTAACTATATAATCAGGGCTGTCAACTGTGGGAAACTTCACCGATTTCAAGGGAATTTGAAATCTTCTTCAATATATTCTTATTAAAATGCTGATGCCTTGTGCTACAATATATAGGAACGCATTCATATTGTATTATGTATTGTTTTACGATTTTTATTACCATCATTTTTAATGAAAATGGGACTGAAGTGATAATTCCCATAATTAAATTTTCATAGGATTTGAGGGAATTGACTTTGATTGAGTTTGCACTCCTGGTACTCAAATGAGCCGAACGATCATTTTTGTGTTCGGGTTCTGTGTTGTTGTTGTTTATAATGAAGCTTCGCTCTCGGAAGCACCCGATGTGTCCGTTGTTGCTGCTGTCTATAATGAAGCTTCGCTCTCGGAAGCACCCGCTATGCCCGTCGTTGCTGCTGTTTGTTTCTGCGTAAGCAATGTCGTGTTCTCTACAAGCTGAATCCAAAGGATTAATTCCTCTATCACCTCTTGCTAAACGTTTTTCCAATTTCGGCCCCGGCCCACAAAACTGATAGCCTGGTAAATGAAGTTCCACTGCCAACGAATTTATTAGAACCTTAACAAATTTTAAACACAGGCGTTCAACGCTATAACAAATTACTAATACAATATTGGATACGGACTTCGCCTTGTGTGGGAATATTTTTGATAGAGTTTAAACAAAATGTTCTTTTAAAAATAGGTCATGTCAAATCATATAATCAACTAGGAATTATATATATATATATATATATATATATATATATATATATATATATATTAAACAATGAAAGTCATTTTTTGTCATTCATTTTATGATTTCCGATTTTAAAACTGTATCATCTTATCTGCTATCATCTTATCTGCTATCATCTTATCTGCTATCAGCTTATCTGCTATCAGCTTATCTGCTATCTGCTATCAGCTTATCAGCTCTATATCAGCTCTATACCAGCTCTATACCAGCTCTATATCAGCTCTATACCAGCTCTATATCAGCTCTATATCAGCTCAATATCAGCTTATCAGCTCTATATCAGCTCTATACCAGCTCTATATCAGCTCTATACCAGCTCTATACCAGCTATATATCAGCTATATATCAGCTTATCTGTTATCAGATATCAGGTATATATCAGGTAACAGGTTATCAGGTATCAGGTATATATCAGGTAACAGGTTATCAGCTATCAGGTCTATCAGATGTCAGGTATTAGGTATATATCAGTTCCACTTACAACGAATTTATTATATTATTAAGTAGACTTCCTCCAACAACAAATCGATTAGGAGTGATTTGATTTTTATAGTATACTATCATATTATAATGAATAATGTTTTAACCTTTCACACGGTTCATTAAAGACTAATGTAAATCAACAAATGTATATGTTTCAAATAGATTGTCATCAGTTGCTAAGATGCGTCTAATAAAACAACACCAAAACATAATTGATAGAAATGTCTATATTTCTTCAAATAATCATCAAAAACTAAGACACAGTTCACTACTTCCTAACACCATAAGAGCCCTTATTGTTGGACCATCAAATTGCGGAAAGACCAATGTTATGATAGGTCTAATAGAAAGTCCTAATGGGCTAAAATTTGAAAATATATATTTATATTCAAAATCTTTACATCAGCCTAAATATGAATATTTAAGACAATTGATAACACTAATTAAAGGTATGGGGTTCTATACATTTTCTGAAAATGAACACGTTATACCGCCGGACAAGACCAAAAGAAATTCCATCATGATTTTTGATGATGTTACCTGCGAGAAACAAAATAATATTCGTGCATATTTCTGCATGGGTCGGCATAAAAATGTTGATAGCTTCTATCTGTGTCAAACATATACACGTATACCAAAGCATTTAATACGCGACAATGCTAACATGATAAATATATTTAAACAAGATGAACTGAATATGAAGTATATATATATATCAAGATCATGTTGGTAGGGATATGTCATTTAAAACGTTTTGTTAAATGTACACAGAATGTTGGAAGGACAAATATGGATTCCTTGTTTAAGCAAGATGAATTGAATATGAAGCATATATATCATGATCATGTTGGTGGGGATATGTCATTTAAATCGTTTTGTCAAATGTTCACAGAATGTTGGAAGGATAAATATGGATTCCTTGGTATAAACAAAGATGACGATATTGATTCTGAACGCTATAGAAAGGGGTTCAATATTTTTTGTTAAACAATAAAATGTCAGATGTTATAACTAAATTGTTTAGTATGTTACCAACTATCTGCTGTCGAGTAAATCAAGATGATGAAGCAGTTGTAATAGCTTGAGAGTAGATAAGCTGATAACCTGTTACCTGATATATACCTGATACCTGATAACCTGTTACCTGATATATACCTGATACCTGATAACCTGTTACCTGATATATACCTGATATCTGATAACAGATATCTGATACCTGATACCTGATATATACCTGATATCTGATAACAGATAAGCTGATATATAGCTGATATATAGCTGGTATAGAGCTGGTATAGAGCTGATATAGAGCTGGTATAGAGCTGATATAGAGCTGATAAGCTGATATTGAGCTGATATAGAGCTGATATAGAGCTGATATAGAGCTGGTATAGAGCTGATATAGAGCTGGTATAGAGCTGGTATAGAGCTGATATAGAGCTGATAAGCTGATAGCAGATAGCAGATAAGCTGATAGCAGATAAGCTGATAGCAGATAAGATGATAGCAGATAAGATGATAGCAGATAAGATGATACAGTTTTAAAATCGGAAATCATAAAATGAATGACAAAAAATGACTTTCATTGTTTAATATATATATATATATATATATATATATATATATATATATATATATAATTCCTAGTTGATTATATGATTTGACATGACCTATTTTTAAAAGAACATTTTGTTTAAACTCTATCAAAAATATTCCCACACAAGGCGAAGTCCGTATCCAATATTGTATTAGTAATTTGTTATAGCGTTGAACGCCTGTGTTTAAAATTTGTTAAGGTTCTAATAAATTCGTTGGCAGTGGAACTTCATTTACCAGGCTATCAGTTTTGTGGGCCGGGGCCGAAATTGGAAAAACGTTTAGCAAGAGGTGATAGAGGAATTAATCCTTTGGATTCAGCTTGTAGAGAACACGACATTGCTTACGCAGAAACAAACAGCAGCAACGACGGGCATAGCGGGTGCTTCCGAGAGCGAAGCTTCATTATAGACAGCAGCAACAACGGACACATCGGGTGCTTCCGAGAGCGAAGCTTCATTATAAACAACAACAACACAGAACCCGAACACAAAAATGATCGTTCGGCTCATTTGAGTACCAGGAGTGCAAACTCAATCAAAGTCAATTCCCTCAAATCCTATGAAAATTTAATTATGGGAATTATCACTTCAGTCCCATTTTCATTAAAAATGATGGTAATAAAAATCGTAAAACAATACATAATACAATATGAATGCGTTCCTATATATTGTAGCACAAGGCATCAGCATTTTAATAAGAATATATTGAAGAAGATTTCAAATTCCCTTGAAATCGGTGAAGTTTCCCACAGTTGACAGCCCTGATTATATAGTTAATTTGTGTTCGGAAATTTAGAAACCGCAGAAGGCTAAAATAAATGCCGCTTCTTATATAAAGGGCGAATGAATGTGAAGCTTTTAATAGTCCTGTATCAACTTTCATCGAGGAGCAAAGTGAAGTCTAGAAGCTCAAAAATATTGCAAATTAAAAAACAAAAAACAATAAATCAAAATGAAAGGATTTATATGTGAAGTGTGTGGATGTGGATTTGCATCGAAATATAATCTAAATCGACATATTTTAAATAAACATAATAAAGTCGATATTGCATGTGAAGTATGCAAACAAACATTTTCGCGAGCTGATGCATTGTCGCATCATTTAAAAGTTTATCTTCATCATCCACAAGATTGTCTGCCATCGTGCAGCAATAATAATAATAATAATAACAATAATGTAAATCAGTTGATTGATTTCAACCGAAAAGTACCTTGTGACAGTTGTGGTGAAAATGTTGCATTCAAATCCTGGAACTATCACGTACGCACAAATAAACATAAGAGAAATTGTGCGATTACAAAAGACGAAAACTTTAAAAGTGTTAAATCAGCGTTTAATGAGCGTATTGAAACAGTTATATTTGAAAATAAAGATGGTTTATTAATACCTGAACAATTTTTGCAAAATGCTCAATCAATTATAATAAAAATGTTAAACGACATGCTTGAAAAACATTCAGCATTTAAATATAATATAGAACTGTTTGCTGAATTCATAAAAATGTCCAGTGATGATGAAATAGCTATTGACTTGAAATCATTTCAAACTAAAATGAGTGTAGTTCAAATTGAATCACAAGTGATTTCTAGCTATGAAGATATGTGTACGCAACTCTGTACAAAACTATCTGAATTTCAAGAAAGAGATAGCGGTTGGACATTAATAAGACTCTCTCACCTGGAAATAAACATCAATCAATATAGACCAATAAAAGGATCTACCATATGAAGTATACAAGAAGGAAGCCTGTATAAACATACAAACCAATGATGAATTCTGCTTCAAGTGGGCGATAATAACAGCATTGTATCCAATTCAAATACATCCTGAGAGATGTTCCAACTATCAAATAGCAGCCATTAAGGCCGATTTAATAACCTTACGCAACAATATAGAGCTAAATTTCAAGGATCTGACATTCCTTCTACTAATTAAAGACGCAAAAAAGTATGAGGATCAAAACAGCAGCATCAGCATTAATATATTCGGATTCGATGAAGAGCTCCATAAAGTAGTTGGTCCCTACTATAGCACTGCTGCTGAAAAGGAGCACCACATCAACCTAATGCTAATTCAGAAAGAAAAGCAGTTCCACTATGTTTGAAAATAAAGAAGTTCTCTGAATGATGAAGGACGAGAACAATGGCAATATAATGAGGGAATTCATTGGTCTTCGCTCAAAGATGTATTCTATTGATATGATTAATTGTAAACAAGTAAAGAAAGCAAAAGGAGTTAAAAAAGCTTTATTAAATAACCTTAGTATAGAAGATTATAAAGATTGTTTGTTGAGGAAGAAACAATTCTATGGTAATATGTATATATTTAGATCAAAAGCTCATCAATTGTACACACAAGAGCTCAAAAAAATTAATATTAAGTTGTTCAGATGATAAGAGATGTATTCAAGAAGATGGTGTTAACACATTAGCGTGGGGGACATCATCAAATTAATTGAAAAATAATTTAGATGTTGTTCAAATTGTGTATCCATAAGTTTTTACAATAATGTCTAGATTAAGATGTAAATGTTAATTGCTTTAGGTTAAGCTTTTTCCGTTTGTTATAGTCTATAAGATTTGTAAATCAGTATACTGAAATGAATAAATAATCATTTTTTTATCAATCTTTTGTTATTTTATTTAAATAAAATATTGTTAGTATAAATTCCTGTAGATTGCAGTTACTATCAATTGATATGGTGAACGCATTATGTGAAAGAATAGCGTGCCAGATAGCAAATGTTGACTATTCACTTTGTTTTGGAGAAGACTGAGACAAGTTTCAGCTAAAATATCTCAAGTCTGCACTTTGTCTGCTGCAAGCTTAAATATGAAATATATAGGATTGTATTTGTATCCTTCATTTCTTTCTTCATTTTAATAATATTTGTTTATAAAAGTTCAAGATTGAAATAAGCTATATTCAACTTGTTGTTAATTCTTAGCTGTGTTCCTGCTCATAAAAATCATTAATTATATTCACACGCTAATGCATCATATACTACTATCGCCAACGAATCTTTAATGTAAACAAACAATATTCACACGCTAATGTATCATATACTACTATCGCCAACGAATCTTTAATGTAAACAAACAAAATTGATCTTCCTCTTAAAAATTCTAAGTCATACGCATCATACTGCACCCATTATCGCTCTATGGATGGTTAGCAAGAATCAACATGCTGTTAATTCTTAGCTGTGCTCCTGCTCTATTTCACAACAAACACATTGTTATGGTCAACGTTATAGCCGCTCTCGCGCTTGCCCCCGCGCTTAGGTTCTCGATCCCATATACATACATACATATATACCTATATACATACATACATACATATATACATACACATATATACATACATACATACATATATATATACATACATACATACATATATTTATTCAAATTACATCTAATTGTGAAATTCGAATTGCGAATTCAAATTTTAAAACAGGGTTGCATTTCCACTGAGACGTCATTTCCACTGATGACGTCATTTTCACAGGGTTGCATTTTCACTGATGCCGTCTGTATTCAGGAAGATGGTGTTAACACATTAGCGTGGGGACATTATCAAATTAATTGAAAAATAATTTAGATGTTGTTCAAATTGTGTATCCATAAGTTTTTACAATAATGTCTAGATTAAGATGTAAATGTTAATTGCTTTAGGTTAAGCTTTTTCCGTTTGTTATAGTCTATAAGATTTGTAAATCAGTATACTGAAATGAATAAATAATCATTTTTTTATCAATCTTTTGTTATTTTATTTAAATAAAATATTGTTAGTATAAATTCCTGTAGATTGCAGTTACTATCAATTGATATGGTGAACGCATTATGTGAAAGAATAGCGTGCCAGATAGCAAATGTTGACTATTCACTTTGTTTTGGAGAAGACTGAGACAAGTTTCAGCTAAAATATCTCAAGTCTGCACTTTGTCTGCTGCAAGCTTAAATATGAAATATATAGGATTGTATTTGTATCCTTCATTTCTTTCTTCATTTTCATAATATTTGTTTATAAAAGTTCAAGATTGAAATAAGCTATAACTACGGTGACCATATTTTTTTAATGAAAATAGAGAACACACCCACCAATACCTTTTTTCTAAAAATTTAAAAAATGACAAATGACCGTTTTAAAAATGTATTTTTGATTCAAACATATGAGATCGTGTTGTAAAATAACTTAAATTTATAATAAACAAGTAAGGAAGAATCAGTCGGGTTTCACCGACAGAGTAATACCCTACACCAAGTTCCCAAGTGGGGTGATAATCCAATGAAAAAGTGGGTGCATTTAATTTACCGCCTACATAGTGGGCGGGTCACGCCCATTTTTGGAGAATTAAAAGGTATTCTTACTAGAAATGAAGTGACCAAATATGGACGCTCTGGTGTATATCTTACTGAAGTTATGAGGATTTTTAGCTTACCGACTATATAGAGGGCGGACCACGCCCATTTTTTCGTGGGACATAGAATACCAAACCCTTAACTTGAATATCAAGTTTAATTGTTTTCCATGAGTAATTAGACAATATATATGTAGCTATTTTACCGAAAAAAAAAATCCGGGGTATTGGGACTTACAGGCCTATAGTAGGCGTGTTCTTTAACCGATTTGCCTAATCTCGGAACTTGAAGTAGTGGAAGGTTCACTGCGACTGTGTGCCAAATTTGGTATAAATCGGACAACTCCTTCTTTCTCTCCTGCGCCAACACACAGACGGACAGACAGACAGACAGACAGACAGACAGACAGACAGACAGACAGACGGACAGACGGACAACCGGAAATCAACACAGAAAGTGATTCTAAGCATTTCTATATACTTATGTCTATACCTAGGACGTCTTCTTTAATGCGTAACAATTTTCGCACAAAGTTATTATACCCTATTACTATAGGTATAGGGTATAAAAACACACAGTTTACCCAGTAAACTGTATACAGGGTGGTACTGGGTAATGGGTTCAAAATGGACCCTATATCAAGGCAAGCTTTTTTTCAGGTTTGAATCAAGGAACTACAGGATCAGCATCCTTAATGGCAATCACCCTATATAACATAAATTCATAATATAACATACAAAACGTTTTAGTTCTAATTGCATTTTTTATTAAATTGTGGTTTTCTCTAAGTACACCTTAAATTCGAAGCAAGAAAGTGCATAATTGTATTTTGTAATTAAAATCGATTTAATTGTGTTAATATTCAATTGCTATTTTTCCGCAGTCCAAATGTTGTTCATAAGAGAGAAAACCCTTTCTGTAGGAGCATTTGACCCTGATAAGCAAAGACTGAATTTCACAATTTTTACAAAGTTTTTTATAAGGTATACTTTTTTTGTCAAAATAATTAAAAATCTCTACCCATCTTTCTTCGACTGTCGACTGACTTTCTAATCACATTTCGATCTTGCCTAAAGTCACATACTTTTTAACGTATGCTATTTCGTCAAATAGTTCGCTGTCATCAATAGTTAAATCTCTAAATCATTTTCACAAATAAGCAATAAACTTTTTTCTACTTCGTCCTAGGAAAGAGTTTCAAGAAGAAGCATCCATTTTGGTTTAATTCTTTAATGATATGCTTAATTCGATAATGCTCGTAATTCAAGGTTGATATTTATTTTTTATACGATAATAATTCGTTTTGTATTAAATATAGAACAAATATAGAACACAATTTTAAAATAGAGAACATTTCCATGTTTTTTATAACAAAATATATCATATAGACATCGGATTGAAATAGAGTACTGTTCTATATAATATAGTACGGTTGGTCCCCGTAGTTATACAGCACACATTATCGCTCTATGGATGGTTAGCAAGAATCAACATGCTGTTAATTCTTAGCTGTGCTGCTGCAAGTGGCTCATAAATTCACACACACACACACATTGTTATGGTCAACGTTAGAGCCGCTCTCGCGCTTGCCCCGCGCTTAGGTTCTCGATCCCATATACATACATACACACATACATATACACATATACATACATACATATACATACATACATACATATATACATATATACATACACATATATACATACATACATACATATATATATACATACATACATACATATATTTATTCAAATTACATCTAATTGTGAAATTCGGATTGCGAAATTCTAATTTTATCATATTGTTTACATTATCACTGATGACGTCATCATATTGTTTACATTATCACTGATGACGTCATATGGTGAGGAGAACGATGACGTCATTGAGGAATTGGGAGCAAAAAATTTGCTCCACACATACAAATTTTCACTGGTGACGTCACATTTTTGCTCCACCGTACTGAAAAAACTGCTCAAAATTGCTCCTGCGCCAGAACCATCATATTTACACTACTGCCATGCTGCAACCCCGCATGAGCCTCATTTTTGGGGGCCATTAAGGTGTAAGGAACAAATTAAAATTATGTCAAATAGACAACTAAGTATTGTCATTTCTCTTTGGCAAGTCAGTCCGAATAAAAACTATTCTTTCTAACATTCAAGCTGCCGAATAAACATAAACTCGTATAATATGTTAGGGAGGACACACCCAAATCAGAAAGTAAACATAATGTAAAAACGAAGAAATGTTCTTACAGAAACAAAAACTGATACATTCATTTGCCTCAAGTATGTGCTCCGATGGAGCTCTCAAGTAAGGCAAAAACAATTGCATTAGACAGTGTACAATAGCAACAAACACTATGCGTTTGATATAGACAGCAGGTAACTGGGATGTTTGCCAGCGCAGAGTCGTCCAGTCCGATGGTGTGATGGTTAGCGCATTCGCTTACTACGTCATAGGTTCATGGGTCAACTCCTACGTTTCACAGACTTTACCATTAATGCTTCTATTTCGAGTAATTAGTCGTTTAAAAATTATTAGAATTCACATTAAAAGTCACTGATGAGGTTTTCTGGCAAAAACCGAAATAGCTATATGACCTGCCCATGTGAGCAATAATTCTAATTCTTTGTTGTTGTACACTTAAAATTGCTTTGTTTCAGAACAGAAATAGACAACTAAGTATTGTCATTTCTCTTTGGCAAGTCAGTCCGAATAAAAACTATTCTTTCTAACATTCAAGCTGCCGAATAAACATAAACTCGTATAATATGATAGGGAGGACACACCCAAATCAGAAAGTAAACATAATGTAAAAACGAAGAAATGTTCTTACAGAAACAAAAACTGATACATTCATTTGCCTCAAGTATGTGCTCCGATGGAGCTCTCAAGTAAGGCAAAAACAATTGCATTAGACAGTGTACAATAGCAACAAACACTATGCGTTTGATATAGACAGCAGGTAACTGGGATGTTTGCCAGCGCAGAGTCGTCCAGTCCGATGGTGTGATGGTTAGCGCATTCGCTTACTACGTCATAGGTTCATGGTTCAACTCCTACGTTTCACAGACTTTACCATTAATGCTTCTATTTCGAGTAATTAGTCGTTTAAAAATTATTAGAATTCACATTAAAAGTCACTGATGAGGTTTTCTGGCAAAAACCGAAATAGCTATATGACCTGCCCATGTGAGCAATAATTCTAATTCTTTGTTGTTGTACACTTAAAATTGCTTTGTTTCAGAACAGAAATAGACAACTAAGTATTGTCATTTCTCTTTGGCAAGTCAGTCCGAATAAAAACTATTCTTTCTAACATTCAAGCTGCCGAATAAACATAAACTCGTATAATATGATAGGGAGGACACACCCAAATCAGAAAGTAAACATAATGTAAAAACGAAGAAATGTTCTTACAGAAACAAAAACTGATACATTTATTTGCCTCAAGTATGTGCTCCGATGGAGCTCTCAAGTAAGGCAAAAACAATTGCATTAGACAGTGTACAATAGCAACAAACACTATGCGTTTGATATAGACAGCAGGTAACTGGGATGTTTGCCAGCGCAGAGTCGTCCAGTCCGATGGTGTGATGGTTAGCGCATTCGCTTACTACGTCATAGGTTCATGGTTCAACTCCTACGTTTCACAGACTTTACCATTAATGCTTCTATTTCGAGTAATTAGTCGTTTAAAAATTATTAGAATTCACATTAAAAGTCACTGATGAGGTTTTCTGGCAAAAACCGAAATAGCTATATGACCTGCCCATGTGAGCAATAATTCTAATTCTTTGTTGTTGTACACTTAAAATTGCTTTGTTTCAGAACAGAAATAGACAACTAAGTATTGTCATTTCTCTTTGGCAAGTCAGTCCGAATAAAAACTATTCTTTCTAACATTCAAGCTGCCGAATAAACATAAACTCGTATAATATGATAGGGAGGACACACCCAAATCAGAAAGTAAACATAATGTAAAAACGAAGAAATGTTCTTACAGAAACAAAAACTGATACATTCATTTGCCTCAAGTATGTGCTCCGATGGAGCTCTCAAGTAAGGCAAAAACAATTGCATTAGACAGTGTACAATAGCAACAAACACTATGCGTTTGATATAGACAGCAGGTAACTGGGATGTTTGCCAGCGCAGAGTCGTCCAGTCCGATGGTGTGATGGTTAGCGCATTCGCTTACTACGTCATAGGTTCATGGTTCAACTCCTACGTTTCACAGACTTTACCATTAATGCTTCTATTTCGAGTAATTAGTCGTTTAAAAATTATTAGAATTCACATTAAAAGTCACTGATGAGGTTTTCTGGCAAAAACCGAAATAGCTATATGACCTGCCCATGTGAGCAATAATTCTAATTCTTTGTTGTTGTACACTTAAAATTGCTTTGTTTCAGAACAGAAATAGACAACTAAGTATTGTCATTTCTCTTTGGCAAGTCAGTCCGAATAAAAACTATTCTTTCTAACATTCAAGCTGCCGAATAAACATAAACTCGTATAATATTATGTCAAAATCATAATAAATTTGTAAGTAGCTGACATTTGGCCGGGCCATGTTGCTCGTTCAAATACGAGCGGCAGCATGCAGAAACAATCAAGGCACGGTTTCTTATAGTAGTGTCATCTGTGGAATACTATTTGGGAGTGAACACAATGCTCTTTTGTTTGGTTCCTATTTCGAAATGATTTGAATGTTGTAATTTTGCCAGTTTGCCTCTGGAAGTTGAAGAAAATGGTATCTCCATTATCCAAAAGCATCGGCCTGATAATCAATATAACAAACTCGATTCCAAGACTCCAAACGCTATTCCCATGAACACACACCCGTATTTCATAAAATTAGGTCTTTCGCAAGATATGAAATGCATTGTATGCAGGCAGAGAAATTTGCATGCAATTCTTGCCTGCTTCCGGTTTATTTATGCACAGGCCAAAGGAAATAGTAGTTCGCGCACGGAGAAACACACACACACACACACATGTACAGGCGCTCAGCCATACCCATTCCCGCTTAAGTGCACAATGTGCGCATAAACAATGCGGGACAACTGCTTATCCCTGCCATATCAATTTGATCTGACGTCAATTTTGATAAGCGAGCGATTATTATTGTTATTATTGGCAACAAACTGCAACTTGCAGCATAACATGCCCACAACGGCAAAATAAAATTACACCCCAACAAAAACAACAACACACCAAACAAGAAAAGCAGCCAGCAGCCAGCAGCAGGCAAAGGAGCACCAAAACGAAAGCATCAAGGGAAATCCCTTCGAGCATTTTAAGACTTTTAAAATACCAGCAGCAGCCATGGCCATATCAAGCCGCGATCGCGCGATCGGCAGATGCAATGTGTGCTATTGCTCTGAGAATATAATAAAAAAAATTAAATAAAAATTATGCAAAAATTATGCGCTGCAAAAATTTACAGCACCAGCTTCGCAGCAGCGGCAGTGGCCGTGGCCGTGGCAGCCTCGCGCACTTCAAGGCGGCGATCGTGGCAGCGATCGACGGACGGCTGCGATCGATTGATATCCAGACGCGCTGCCAAGAGCGTGCAACACGCTGCTCTGGTTTACTCCTGCCACGGCTGGGTGCCGCGTCGCTGCCGCCGACGATTTGAGGAATAGATAAAAATTGACGTTTTGATCGATATTTATTGTTGGCTCACATGAAGTCGATATTTCAATTTCGTGCTCCTTTTGCACATGCGACGCTCATGATGCTCCCACTCCTCGGTTGGTTCGCTTGTAGCGCTTACAATTGCTGCAGACACAAGCACGTAGTGGCATTGGTCTGCAAGGGTTAAGTACAGCCGGCTAGAGTGCGGGCATGCGCGCATAATCCGAGTTGATCTATGACGGTAGCTTCCAGAAGCAATTACTACGTTGCAGCGAAACTATAATTATGTATTTATTTATGGTAAGCAACAAATTCTTATGCCACATGTGGGCGGAGATTGGGCAGTCCAGCATTGGAACTGAAGCAAACCTCACCGATCGTTGAAATGAATCATATAGATGCAATCAGCACAATAGCCTGTAAAAGGAGTTGGACGTAGTCCATCAAGACACCGGACACACAACCACACAGCCACAATAGCAAAATTCTGCCGGATCTGAATTCCTTTGATTTGGTTTTAAGAAATTAATTTTGCTAATTTCAATTCTTATTTGAATAATTCGCTATGAGTTTCACGAACATTTTATAGATCATTATTATACTAATAAATTTATTTTTATTATATGGAAGGTGCGTATATAAATTGATATAAAAAATGGTAAGCAATTGATATATCGTAATTTATTTGAACTCTGCGGGGAGCTCATGCCATGGCCAATCTACGACGGTAATTCTACTCAAACGCCCACCGAAACTGAAGTGCCTCGAATGTGTTGGCATTAAGCTGGCAATAACGCCACTTACTTGCAACGGAACTCACAACGGATTGCGCAGAATGCAGTTAAGTGCGTTTGTTGTAGATTTTTTTACAAAAGGAGACAAAAGAAACAGAAAATAAGAAATGCCAGAAAAGAGGCGGAAAGTATTTTCGGTGCATTTGTAGTGAGCATTTTTATCAGAGCGCTTGGACGTTTTAAAAGGTCATAACTTAGGGTCTTATCGCGGGCGAGAGGCAGGCCGACAGACGGACGAACGCCTCGGATGGACGGGTGAAATGTAAAACGTATGAATGAATGGCGAACGAAACAGACAGCTGGACACAACAAAAACCATGGGCCATAGGAAGAAGCAGAGATTGAACCAGAAGGCAAGGCGCACATGTGACATTTATTATCCGAGTAGGCCAAAAAGCAAAAGAGAGTCAGAGGTAGGAACAGAAATGCCATATGATGCGGAGGAAACCCAAGTGATGAGAATGAAGCAGGAAGGGAGTATCGCATAAAGAACTGTCAAGCCGTCGAAAGTGCAGTGATAATGCTTTTAAAATGAAATTAACAGTGAGCGAAGGAGAGTGTTCCTGATCCAGAAGGACATTCAAGGCAGCGCAGAGCGCTAGACATATGGGACTCATTTCAGGGTTGTAGCCAGAAACAACGTTCATGGAGAAGGTGCCCAATATCTGTAAACTGACAAATTCGACACCTCAAAGTAAATTTATTTCCTAAATTTAAAATGAACAGGAACAAAATTGTTCGTATAAACTGAAAATAATAATCAAGATTGGATAAAAAAAAGAAGATAAGGTTCCCGCCAGCTGAGCTAAGTCGGAGCACCGTAAACTCTTGCTACCGCGTGTGGGTCTCGAAGTCTAACAGAACGCTGAATAGAATTATTGCTTTAAAACTATTGGTTAGATAAAAAAGTGTAGTGCTTTGTAAAATTTTTAAGGGAAATTCCTTAGACCCTTTTGCTCGACCCTGTGCCTTCTGAAAGGAAAGCAAATATAACAGTGTCGAGTACTAACTTTGGTTACCTTTCCGCTCTTCTGTTACCTTCCAATGCCGTAGACGCCATGGCCCAGATAACAGATAAATTGTCGTCCTTTGGCATAGCGGGTGGCAGAATTTCAGCACCACTTCGTTTACGAGTTAATGACTCACAATCAGTCTCCGAATGCACTTCAGTTCCTTTTTCTGACTTCTTGTTGTTCCCTTGGTAATTCTTTTTTCGTTGCCAAGATTTTCCGGCCCTCCAACGTGGTTGGCGGCAAATTCGCTTACATCCTGTCTTTATGTCGTTTTGATTGTAAGGACGTGATTTGTACGTTGCACGTTGCCTACCTTCTGCACGTATATTTAAGCTGCCAGCACTCGCACTCAGTGTGCGCGGGTGCCCCTATAGGCGCGCCGCGGCGGTAGGTGTCCTAATTCCGGCCGGAGCGACTCATTGTTATGCGCTTGGCGACTGCCTTGCGTTGATCACGTTACCTTGATTAAATCCATTGCTGAGTATTTATGCCGAATTATGTCAGCGAGCGCACTGAAATGCCATAAATTTGAGCGTTTCATTGACTCGCAGGCGCGTCTGGAAAATGTGATTTTATTAATTTGATGCACACTGGAACGGTGGCAGCAATTGTCGAGCTACCCGTCAATTGCGAACATGGAAGCATGTTTTCAAAATCAAATATTCTTGGGAGGTGTGAAGATAAAGTGGAGAGAGGGTAACACAATTAATCGATTAGCTGTCACATCAATCAATGGAAATTGTCATGCCCTGAAACTGATGTGTAGAATCGAGAGCCAATCACAAGGAAGTTCTCAAAAACCCTTCAAATATAGAGGGTGTTTTTGAGGAGAGGTGACTTTATGTTGAGCCAAGGCGAGTTCCGAACATAATTCTCCAGCGAACTCTATAAATCGGATTTTTGTTCTAATCAGAGGCGGATTCAAGAGAGCAAGAGAGCGTCGACTGCAAGTGAAACCCAACACGATCCGATGGGGCACTAGCATTTATCATAAGCGCACAGTAATATGACTCCCTATATGGGCTAACTGTTACGAGTATACACATTTCCGACAGCTACGCTGGTTTGCAGCTGCTCCCTGCTGTATTGGCATTGTTAACAACATTACGCAGCAGAAATATTAATCCATCAGCAAGAACGAACTAACTGTGACAACCATTTCCATTTCCGATTGCCACATGCTGACGTTGCACTCTCCTGCGCGACTGCTGAGAAAACGCACAAGTGTGCCCGTGTGGCAGCAGCACCAATAACAAATGCCTCTAATTAATAAACCTCGGCGACATTTTAACAAGGGTGGTCCAGCAACAGTCTCCAGTACAAATCTCAAGGAATTTTAACGATTTCCTTATAAAAAGCGCGCAGCCCAAGTAAACAGAAAACTTAAACAAAAACAACACCAAAATTCAAGCAAGCTGCCTCGAGTGCAGGCAGAATGAAAGCAAGAAAGTCTCAAGTGGATTCTCAGCTATACAAAGGGAAAGAATAGTTGAATAGCAAAGCAAAAAAGGGAAATCTAAGACAAAAATTTGAGAATGTTTGTAAAATGATATGACTATCTCCAGGCCTGGCGGGGCTAAGACGGCTACATTCAAATCTTTATTGATACTGTCTAGTGATTTTCCAATGCTAGGATTAGTTTCCTGCGTTCCTTTGTTGTTGGCTAGGTATCGAACGTCAGCAGCATGTTGGTCGCTGTCGTCGCTGCTTTCGCATTTCACCTTTCGCCTGGGGCAGCGGCAGCGTCAATGGCAGCAATTGCGCTGGGCCACGCTAATTTGATGAGTCATGTGCGATAGGCATCTCCGCGCAGCGGCGACATAGGATTCCAAGCAGCTATCTGTGACATGTCACAGGGTTACTCTACCTGCCTCCGCGGCTATTGTCGTAAATTTTGTGTTTGTCATTGCTTAGACAGATACAAAAAATATATACTTTTCTTACTCGCCCTTTTTCCTTTCCCATTCCCTTGCTATGTTTTCCTTTAATGTGCGCTGCGAAAGGTTCTTCTTCAGCGAGTTGGCATGTGTGTGTGTGAATTTTCGTGGAAACAGCAAACTGTCAACAGAGGGCAGAGGGAGTCAAGGCACGGCTGAGTCTCGAGCCAGAAAGGTGTAGCTGCCTGCTGAAACTGCCTTATAAAAATGCTCTGTATGTATGTATATAAACGAAATTGTGTGTGTGTGTGTGGCACTTTTCCACGTGAATTGTAACAATAACATGAGAAGTGTTTGTTGGGTCCCCTCTCCCTCTCCGTGGCTGGAATTGATATGCGCGCGCTGATAATGCAGCATTTTGGAATCTTTATGAAAGCCATAATGGTTTTAAATGAAGGTACTTTGCCTTAGGCAAACGCATACACATAAATACGCATTCTATTGTAGTGAATCCGGCAGGCACTTATGCGCTTGATTAGTTTGCTCAGATAAATTTCTTTGAGCTGTGCATGTTTGGCGCATTCAAACGAATTTCAGAATTTGATAAAAGTTCTTGAGTGTGTGTAAATGTTGCTCGGGGTTTTGGTCCTTCATTGTGGCAGTGAGAATTTGGCACGAACCTAAAGGGGGATTGCATGCTGGTAAGAGAGTGCGAAAAGAGTTTACTGCTTTTCTAGAGAGCGATTCCATGTGATCACTATTAACTCAGCAGCTCAGACACTTACTTGAAGTAGGAGGTGCGCTTTGGAAAAATGACAGAGTAGCGGCAAATAATTCGATTGATCAAAACAAAACCAACAAACGGAATTTGTTAAAATCAATCAAATAAATAATGTCGGTTAAAATATTTTGAGACTTGCAGGCTGTTGTAAAAATACAGAGAATGGATTAAAATATATATATTTTAAATATATTTTTTGGTTGCGTCGGTTACGATAAGTATCTTAATAATTAGCTGTACCTACCAATTTTCGGGCATATCCACCATTATTGAGTCTTATCGCGGGTCCAGCCAACCGACCAATCAATAGAAGAACAGGCTTTTTATTTATCTCAACTGATTAATTAAATGCTTTCGTTTAAAAAAATGATCCTTACGATATGCATACATAAAACGATAAAACGATAAATAGAGAAAATATATATGATAAATAAAAATCTCAAAGAAATATCTCCGAAGCATTTCTGGGAAGGCACACAAAGCAAAAACAGGGGAACACCAAAAAGTCAAAATGAATGCCGTAGGAATACCAGGAAGGCTACATAGAAAGAAGTGAAGATTTCAAAAATACATAAATGTGTCTATGTAGAAAATATAGCAGATGAAAAGAAAGGGCAGCTAATTAGAATGCTAACGAATGGAAGAAGAAGATGAGTGGCAATGAAAAGTCGATTTTCCTTATATGCGCCTGTTAAATGTTGGAAATTTATTGTGGCAACAAGAATAAAGCGTTGCTTGGGAGCGTTGTTGGTGCAATTTTTGTTTCGAATTAGCAAATATGAGGGTTAGAAATGTTTGCCAAAAAGGATTGCCACTATCTGGGCCACAGTCGCAAGCATTCAATGAGAATGACGACAGATGCCGATCTTTGAGCTAAACAAATTCTTAAAGCTGCTGCCATTCTTGAAGTGCTGTCATTGCGCTGCCGAAGCGCTTCCAACCAATGCAGTTCCAGCACAAGACGAGTTGAAGGCCCTCCTTGTTTGATTGCGGTAAGCGGAAAGGCAGCAGGCAGGAACAACCTCAAAGTGCACATAATGACATCCACCCATTTGCTGTGATTATTTATCGAGCATTAATTAAAGATCAGCGCTTAGATAAATTCGTGTTGTATCTACATCTGCATCTGTATCTGGCCGGCACACACTCAGCGCGGCACAGTGATACGCCAGTCCAGCTCGGTTCGGTTGAGTTCCCTCCGAATGCTATGGTGCAGTTGAGTTGAGTTTTGTATGCGCAAAATTTACGACTTTTTAAAAAGTGTCAAAACGAGGCAGTCTGCCTGCACATGTGCCAACATTAAACGCACATGCACATCCCCACATGCAGACGAACGTATAAGAAGCAAGCAGCCTGCCTTTGGTGGCAGTCAATGGACCTGCAAGTCGCATCAATGGGCAAATATTCCTCTCCACTCTTCCCCATCTTTCCGCTTTACTCTGGCCGTTTGCTCCGGCAAAGTGTTTTGCAACGACTCTTGGTGGTAGCGTTAGGGCTGCCTTCATGTATGTGATCCATGCTCACACTTATGCTTGGCACGATCTTGTTGGTTTTACTTGCTGCGGTCCTATATGCTGCTGCTGCTCATGGTCCTTGATATAAATCAATTGTAAATTGATATCGAATAAAATGTTCTTCGCTACAACTTAATATGAGTTTCGTTAATTCCGACAATTTATGACTTTCGAATTCTGGAAACTGAGCTCAGAGATCTCAGCGTCATTCGCGGAATAGCAGTTATTCAGAGAGCTTAGTGTGTGGCTCGGATGCTACATAGGATGCAGAGTATTCATGCTTGCTTAGAGATGAGAACATTATATATAGTACATAGCGAGTATATTCAAAGTTATTATGGTCATTCCAGTTTGTGCAAAATTCATGATTTTGATGTAATCTAGGTTCAACTTGTGACGAATCGAATTGGATCGTCAACATGCTTGTCCCGGCACTGCACCAAGATCCCAAACTGGCATTTACCGTCAGCATTATCGCTCCTGTTACATCGATGGGACACGAAATGAGTGCTGTCGGATTATCAGCAAGATCAGCTGGCATGAATGCGCGCTTATAACTGTAAATGTTGGTAAGTACGAGTATCTGCTAATTACGATGCGACGGCAGCGATGGCGATTCGATTTTGCTTGATCGATCTGCATTCGCTCTGCTTTTCGCCGAACTGAGCTGCGTTTGTGCAGTGAGAGCGTGATGAAAAGATTTGATCGACATGCCGCTGATAACTGGCGGACTACCCAAATGATGTATGAACTGAGGCGGGCGATTTACATAAGGGTCGCTTCATATGGGGGGCAAAAAACTTTATCAGCGATGTACCTTAATTTCGCAAGAATTGCGACGCTTTTATGCAGACATCTTTGAAACTGCATTTTGCGATTGAAGTCGGCAGACATAATTATGGGAAATTCGCGTTTATATTGGCGGTAATTGCTTGCATGTTATGGAAAGCTTGTGCAGAAAAATTGCTGCTCAATTTAAATAAGTCGAAATTCAAAATATTGAATAAAAAAATATAATTTCCAAATCGTTGCTAAAAAAATGTTATTCTTAAATCAACACGTTGCTGATTTTAATTCGTTAATTTTTGGTTGCTTTAAGAGTTCCGGCACTCTGATCGACTATGCGAAGTGCAGCCCCCGAAGAACTCTGCCAACAATCAGCCGAATTTAGCACTTGAAACCCTACCAAATTGGAACACAAACGAGCAAATCCAACTCCAATCACAAACGAACGCAATTAATTTGAGGCTGAAGTTTTGTTTTTTCCTCAGTTTCTTAAATTCTCCCCTCTGCATAAAATCAGGCGCGAAATTCGAACTGAAATGATAACAATAAAGCAACGAAAAACGAATTGAATTTCGGCTAGACGGAACCAAGCTGGAGAGCCGGCATGCTCCTCCCGCGGTTCTAACTTACCCAGGCAACTGCCTCACACTGCGCTGTAAGCCATTTATCTTGCCCGAAGTTCCGCCACGCTTGGCCATGTTTGCTTGTTTTGAGTGCCGCATTTCACGTGGCGTTACTTTCGTTTGTGATTAATTCGAGTGAACAAAAAAATTATAATTTTAATGTTTATCAGTTTTGAGCTTGGCGCGCCGCGGCGTGGCGTGGAGTAGTGCCTGGACGCTGTCGGGAAGGGCGTCAATTGGAACACTTCGTGTCAGCGGGTGCGTAAAGCAGCAACTTGCATGGGCTCAGCGAAAAGACGTTGTTGTTATTATTCATGGTGTTGTTGTAGCGTAAATTGGCATAACGGCTTTATGTGCTTTAGAATGCCTTAATTTTTTGGTTATTATTGCACGCTTATGCTCAGCTGGAGCGCTTCAAATTGAAAAGGGCTACCAAGACGGCTCAACTGTTTTAAATTCGAGGCCACTGCCCTGCTCTTCTTCTCACTCTGCCTTATCTTCTGTATGTTCTTCTTCTTCCTAGCTAGTGTGCAGTGGAGGCGGCTTTCTAATACGTGTCCATTGGCACAGAGAAGGGCTTCTACGTTGCTTTAATATTTGTTCCTATACGCGGCCAATATAGCTGTTTTATAGCCCTTTTTGGGAATGAAAGAGCGGAATGCTTTTTCAGAAAAAAGGTCCGCTGAACCAAAGGTATAATAATTTGAAGGTTCTACAATTTTGGCACGTTTTTTCGCTCGATAAAAAAACAACACAATTTAAATAATGTGAAAGCACAATAAGATTGCGTCGCTAGTATATATGTAGGTACTAAAGAGCATACTTTCAACATTAAAGTTATCTTTTTTAAAGTTTAATATAATTTCTCTCTTTGCATTTCTCTCACTACCGAATGGGCCGTGCCAGTAATCGAACCCAGCCGCTTTGCCTACAGACACCATGCACTCTGCCACTGAGCCAGCACGCGCCACACACCTGACATCATTCACAATGGTCCGCCTAGTCTACGAGTGTTCAGCTGCTCTTATCACACCCATGCAATCAGTCGCAGCCGCCGCACAGTAGCCGCCACACAGACACTCGCTTCAATCATAAAATTCCATCATCAATTAATTAACACCAAATTGTGTACAGCCCACTTCAATTACGGCGCTGCGCCACAGCAGGCGTACACGACTAATATTCTGCCGTTGTCAGAGGCCCGATGCCCGATGCCCGCTGCCAGCTGACAGCCCCTTTTACTGCTCTTTTCTCGAGCTCCATAATAACTTTAGAAATTTGCGCACCATGCGCAGCCGAATGCCGACGACGGACAGTGCGCATGCGCTCGGTCGCCACTGCTGCTCGTTGACTCTAATTCACATGTCACGTTCAACACTCAACACTCGCAGTCGACGCGCCGCAGTGGTCCATTGTAAGATGGCGATAAACGGTGGCGGCGCTGGCGCTGGCAGCAGCACAATAACAACAACAGCATGGCTCAAAAATTGAATCATCATTAAGATTGGCTAACATCAAGCTATCAGCAGCGGCGCACTACAGCACCAGCACCAGCACCAGCAACAACAACAACAACAACGACAAGTAAAAGCGGTAGCAAAAACGTGAGGCACCTGGCCAGCAGCAAGACAAATACAATAAAGCAACAACAATAATAACAACAACATCTGACTACAAGAGTGCTGGCCACAAAAGGCACACTCAAATTGCAGCTACTGCACATTCGCAAATGTAATGAAATCAACCGCAACAACAACAACAACAACAACAACAACAAGAACAAATTTAACAATTTCTCGCACTAAATCAAACAATTCCGTGCGTTCCATCATATTCCGGCACACTTCGCTTGCGAGCATGCCTCTGCTTCTCTGATTGCTCAGCGTTTATGAGCCTGAAGACGGCCTTGGCCGTGGTGTGGCGCTGAAGTGGCGCATCATTATTTCGGCCGCTCTGACAGCCGTCCGTCCGTCAGGCCATTCAGTCCATGCATCCGTCAGTTTTCTGGTCGCGTACCTCACAATCGGGCACATGCAATCTTAATGGGAATATGATTTCCGTCATAATAAATGTAAAATGCTCTCTTCAGCTTTCCAACACTACCGGTCTTCAGCGTTGTGCAAGGGAAACAATGGTGGAACGATTACCAATGCAGAGGCTACTCGATTCTAGACAATAGCATATTGGATCTTAAAATTCAGACTGGCTTTTAGGCTATGCTTAATGATGCAAAAAATGAAGTTGTCTTCAGAAATTTCTTTAAGATCGACAAGCTGAGAGCATGTGGTTTTAAATAACTATGGGAATCCATTGCTTAATCAATGTTTGTCGGGATAGGGGTTTCCTCGTAAGTATATGGCGTTTTCCTCACTGCATATTAAGAGTTGCTTTAAAGTTAAGGAGCAAATTTTTTCAATGAATTTGTGTAGAAAATCGGATAATCGTGAATAAATAAGGAATTTAAACAGTGTCGATTTTAGAAGTTATAAAATTGTATATATTGGGAAAAGTATCGATCTGCTTACTATATTTGATTCAGTAAAATTTGATATGCATTTTTTATATAGCTGAGGTGCTAATATCTAAGTATGAATCACGATAGTACGACAATTATAGTAGAACGTAGAGAAAGCTGTGCTATTCGAAGTTATTCAGAAAAGTACGGGATGGACGGAAAGGAAATTCAAAATTTTTTCATACTCAAGATCATTTCGCGATCGACCGTGTGAGCATCTCTACGTGCATCAAAATTCAGATATGAGCTGGTAATCGGTTCGTTAGAGTGCTACCGAAATAACCATTCGAAGCGAAAGAAGCCAGACAGGCCGGCCAACAATTGCGGCCGACGTTGTTGAACCATCAGTTCCACCTCTTTCAATTAATTGAAACAAACAAGAAGTACGTGCCACAAAACAAGAGTAGCGCGGCATAATAAAACTTTATTACTTAACAAGAGCCAAAGCAGCAACAGCAACGACCACTAGCAGCAGAATCGTGTGCTGCTATCAGGCAGCAGCAGCACGTCCGAGCTCTGACCCCATATGACAGCGCACAAAAGGCCCTGTTCCTCTACTTGCACTGCTTGTTCTTCTTTTTTGGTACCGCTCTGTAAAGAGCAACAATTTAGCGCTTAACTCGAGTTTAATGAGCTTCGAAATTTTCTAGAATGCTACAATTTGAAAAGATTATTAAGCAGAAATTATTGTGTATTATTTCCACGGTTGGTTTATTCTGATGCGCTGTTGCTGGTAGCTGGTACCTTTTCGGCCATGTTTAGGACCGTACAAGAAAGGCTCTTCGAAAGGGGATTTTTTGAAACAAAAATTTTTGTATTATTTGCAGTTTTATAAGAAACCTTTTCCAACTAATATCGTTTTTAACTTCTAATAAACTGTTAGATTTTTATTCAACTCTTCTCAATATAAAAAAAATTTTGTATACAAAATTTATAGCGTAAGGAGTAAGGAGATTTTGCATAAAAAATCCCAGCAGAGAAGTCAAACCTTAGCCGATACCTTAAGCTCAAAGTCTTTTTATACGGCATTGATGAGAATTAGCAAATTATATAGAACTAGGCAAGTCGAAAGAAAATTGTATTTTTTCGAAGTAATGTCATAAACTACGAGCAATTTAAAATATTCACTTCTGCAATTTTCTGAAAAATGTATTTCAAAATATGGAATTTTTATAAACCAAAGAGGTAGAGGGCTTCAACCCGCCAGGGCTGCCCTTATAAAATACGGCTCTGTGCATGCTGGTGTAGCACTCACTTTTGGCTGTTGGCTTTTGGCTGAAGCATGCTGTGCATCTGTGAATGCTTGTTGGTGTGCGTGAGTGTGTGTGAGTGTGCGTGAGGCTGTTGAGGTGCTCGCGCAACGTGTTCGCCATATCATCGTCTAATTGGATAAGCATCGCGGAGCGAATAATGAGCGTTAATTGTTAATTGCTAATACGCTCGTTAGTGAGGCGAAGCGGGCATTTAGGCGGGCGCAGTTGGGCGCTTTTCTTCGCTGGGCTGGCAGAGTTAAATTGAATTTCAATTGCGCGCTTCAGTGCAACAATGTAGCGATTTATGGGTGCGATCGAAGGGGCGGTTGAGAAACGTATCGAAAAGTAAATACTGAAAATGAAGCGAAGAGCGATGAGGCAGCGGAAGTTCGTGTGATGGCTTCCGCAGAAGCTATCGTATTTGCCATTTTCAACAAGCTGCTTTCGGTTCGGTTGTTGTTTTGCTGAGTGGGCCATCGACGGCTTTTCCGTTCAACCCATTACTCTGGCTTTTTGTTTATTTCTTGTTCATCACCTCTTCTTCTTCTCCTTCTTCTTTATTTTTCTTTCATTTTGCATATTTTTTAATCTTTCCTTCTACATATCTTCTATTAATTTTCTCTAATATTTGTCCCTACTTACACCGCTGTGACCCAGTGGTTGTGTGCTCGGTCTGTAAGGGGAGGGCGCTCTCATGTTCAAATCCTGGCTTTCTCATAATTTAAAAAAAGTAATTAGTTCAAATTGTTTATAACTGCATCCGCTTCATCAGCTGCTGCCGCTTTTCTGCCACTGCATCCATTGCTCTTATCGCTGCCAAACGTTGCATGCTCGACTTCATTCCATACACACTTTGGCCACTGGCAGGCAACAACTGTTGCAGACAGCACTTACAGCATGCCTTGTCTGGCTAATAGCGCATGTTAAATCATGTTGCCGCATTCCTTCCGTTGCTCGGTCGGCCGCGCGCATTTGTCATCGCACCTCGTGCTTTTTTGCGGCAACGTCGTCCGACAGGCCACCGAAATAAAACTGTCAATTGTTAGATTTATGCGTGAAGCTGTGTTGGCGACGCTTGCCGCGATGAGGCGGACGGCGGCGCTGCTGGCGGGGGCGCCATAGACGGTGGCGAAATTCCAAACGATTTAATGCGTTCGCGCGAAACGGGCATGGAATTTGAATTGTACTTATCACGGCGTATTTGAATGGGCTTGTGGACGCGCTGCGAAACCCACACGTTCACTCAACGGCCTCAGCGGTTTCATTCAAGTGGAATTCGGAGTTTCTTCAATGAAGTGCTTAAAAGGCAAACAGTTTGCAGGCAGCCCAGCAGAATTTCTCATGTTCAATATGACACAATCAGGTTAAATATTTTGGGGAAATGCTTCAAAAATAATTAATAAATATAATAAAAGAATTCCAAAAAAAAGTTTATTTTTTTTAAAATACTAGCACTTCAACAAAAACAATCCGTACATCGATCTGAAATTGCATATCTTTCGGCCCCCATTTAACACCCCGCCCACTGATGCGCACAAAACAATTGCCATTCTCAAATTATGGTAATTTAGTCGCCCTGCACGCCTCTTAACTGCCGCTGCTGCTTAAGCATGAGCAGTTCTCTACGCCGTTTCCGACAATAAATCCTCAAATTGCCTCAATAAGTGTTCATCAAAATTGAAACCCTTAATTTTGTGCGAATTTTATTGCCGCCTCAGTGCCATTAGCTGCCGCTGCTGCTCCGCTGGGTGTTCTCTGAATCACGCGCGGCGGTGAGGCGACCGCGACCGGTCAGTTGTGATTCCGTCCGGCCGGCTGCGTGCGCGTGCGCAGTCGTACTTCGCCCCAGACTTAATGATACACTAACAAATTGAAGGCGCTCGTTATTTACCTTTTATTCCATTTCAGTTGCTCAAAATACCTGAGGATTGTTCAGAGTATCCGGCGTTGCTGTGTGTGCGTGCCTTTGAGTGAGTGTATGTGTATATGGCTTCTTAATTATATACAGGTAGCGCCATCATTAAAACCGGCGTATGCATAAAGCAATGATCTCTTGTGGTTGCTCGTGGTGTTGATGATGTTGAAATGGTGTCGTTTAAATTGATTTGGGAAATTTATTGTAATTGAATTAGATTCGTGGAATTAACAAATCAAAACACTGTAGATTCGTTTATTTAAGAGATTTTGCAAATACAAAACGTTGAAATTGAGCAGAATTAATTTCGATTCTTGTGTTGGACTATAAAATTGAAAGTTTTAAATAAAATGTTGTTAACTTTCTTTATTGCAGTTCGTTTGATTTAGGCTTAAGGCTCAAAATGTAAAGGCATTTTAATTTGTTCAGCAAGAACGTCTCTGCTATTATCTATCTGAAATTATTTTTTGTAAATTAGCTGCTGAAAACTTTGTCCACTGTACTTTTTATCGGACAACTGCTCGATTTCCTCACGATGATAAAATATTGTTGTTTATTTTAAATTGTATACATTTTATTTAAGCTCAAGTTATTAAGGCACGCTCTCCACATGCAAGCAGACAGCTTCGAATGAGAACTCTCTAAAAAAAGTTGGTTTGTTAAGTTTTTAGTTATTATACGAGTTTATGTTTATTCGGCAGCTTGAATGTTAGAAAGAATAGTTTTTATTCGGACTGACTGTTTTTAGTTATTATTGAAGTGCTTAATGAAATGCTTTAGCAGGGTACTTAAAATGGTGCTTTTAAATAGAATCGACCAAAAGAGACAGCACACACATATACATACACACATAAGCTTCTTTTCGCTTTTGTTAAATCATCTTAATTAATTACCAACTCATTTGACAGCGATTTGAACGAGCAATAAATAATAAAACGATTCTATAAATCATCTTTTCTTTGCTTGCCTAGTGTGTCTGTTATGTGCGAGTGCAAGTGTGCGTGAGTGCGCACACACACATGCCGCAGATGCCATATGTGTATATGCCATTATTTGATAAAAAGGTTTTTATGCCGGCTTCTGAAGCGCACAGCTTCGACACGATCGCGGTCGCATAACTGAGCTGATGCTGATGTGTTGGGCTGAAGCTGTAACTGCTGTCGCTGTCGCTCCTGCTGCTGCTGCCGCCGCTGTGGCTATTGCTGTCGCTGTGTGCGCCGTACGAGCGGCAAGTATTTATAAGCAAAAGAGCCAAAGGCCTTGTAACGAAAAAATAAATAAATATTTTCAACTAGCTTCAGCGAAATTGCTTAACAAGCCAATTGCCAGCGATATGATTTAGCGCTGTTGCTGGCCGGCCGGCCGCAGCAACCAACCAACCAACCAACCAACCAACCAACCAACCAAGCAACAACAACAACAGCTGCATATTGCTTTGCATGCCACAAATATTTCACGTGCCTGCATCTTCCCATAAATTTATCTACTCAGAGCAGCTTCCCGCAAGTGTTTTATTCCTGCACTTCGATACGTCAAGGCGTAATTGTCAATAGTGTTATTGGCATGTTGCCGCAGCCGTTGCCGACATCAATGTTGTCCGCTGTTGTGTTGCCTGTGCAACGTCAAAATGTGTAGCACATTGCGAGCAAATTATTTGCCATAAGTTGCCGGATGATTTACGGCGCTGCAGCTGTGCGAGTTTGGGCAGCGAAAATTGCCGGTAAATTTTGTGGCACTTTGAAGCGCAGCCGCTGTGGCTTGAGCTGGCACATTGGTGGTTGAAATTGAAAGGACGAGACAACATCTCTAAGGCGCTTAGTCTACCATTTGGTGTGATTGCTCATACATTTCCTTACTAGCACTATTGTTGTAGCTTATATGTATGTAATTAATTACTAAGTAAGTGACTGAAAGATTTGGCTACGATTCGAGCATCTTTCGAATTGTACAAGTAGTTTTCTGGATTTAGTCCTTTTGCCAGCGTGTAAGAAAAATTCCAGGTATTACCAGATACTCGCGTGCACATAGCTTGACCGATATGCTTTGAATAAAACTACAGCTATCCCATTAAATTCACCGAATTTTTTAATTTTTCACATATAAACACATTATAATATATTGATAAAAAGCGATTAGATTACATCAACGAACTTTTGGTGAGCGTATACGAAATGTTTAGATTGAGCACTTCCATATCCTTGTTAAACACTTGAGCTTGCACCTTGTAATCACCCTCGGGAAACATGGCCTCAGCAAGGTATAACATCAAGGGCAATTTGTTGACGGTGACATTTCCCTGAAAAAAATAAAATTAAAAAAGGCACGAAACCGATTACAGAGTTGCTTTAAGCAAGCAACGGCACAATCCACAACGCACCATCATCGGACACTGAAAGTTGCCCACGTACTTGGAGACGAGGCTGAGCATGCGGTTCATGAAGAGGTCCTTTGTGTTGACGTTCGTGAACTCGCACAGATCCTGGTCGATGCTCACGCGATAGAAGGTGTAGTGCTTGCCTATCTTGCGCAGCAGACGCACGCGCAGCTGCAAAGAGATATACCAATGAAATCGACGCGCTCGGAGGCCGCCTTCTGGTGCTACTTTACAGCGGGTTGTGGTATGATTTGGCTGATGTTGCACGCTGCCGACATGTACGCCATTTGCCCGTGCGTCCGCGTCATCACGCAGAAGGAACTTTTGCATATGTCCTTGTTGAAATCGCAATCGAAATGGCTCACGCGCACCACGGCGTACTGCGGGAGGGAGAAAATAGCAGCAGGTGAAAATGTGCGCAGCTCCAGTGGAATCAACTCACCGCCATGGCCAGGATGCTCACTGCCAAGCAGAGACCGTACACAACTTTCGACATGGCTCCGCAGTTGCAGTCGAAACCCGCTGTGAACGCGCTTGCTTCTGCCGTGGGCTCTCGAAAGGGTTTTGGCAGTGGATTTGCGTTTTTCGGGGCTGTTGTTGTTATTTTGCATGTCGTGCCCGTCGCGTGTTTCTTATCGATTTAATTTTTTCGGCTCAAATTGCAGTGATTTTTCATGCATCGCTTTCGATATTAAAAATCATTATATCATAATTGTCGGTGGGTCGGGCATGGGGGCAGCACAAAAAAGAGCTCAAATTAAAATAACCATTTGGTGGAATACCAAATTGCTTCATATCCAAGTAAAGGAATGTTCGTATTTTACATTGTCGGAGCAGCCAGCGTGTTCTCTCGCATTGCGAAATCGGCTAAATGGGCGCGATTTCACGGTGGCTCAAAACTCCGTCCCACCATTTCCAGATTGTAAAATATTTATGCCAAATTTCTTTTAAAAATTTAATACTGAAATTGAAAGCACAACTTTTCGGTTAGCTTAAAATGGAGGTTTCTAATAAAGAAGAACCATTTACGTATTCTTTGGGCATATAGAAATTTAAAATTTTTATAGATGCCGATAATATTAAATTGCTGAGAAGAGAGATGTCAGACTATTTGATCATAGCAGGCATTTTCATTTTGTTTTCAAATAATTCATTTTCATACACTTAACATATCTCGTATGAAAATTGCTATAAATTCATTTTAATCAAATAAAAATGAATGTGTGTTTACAAAAGCAATCAACTGCTGCTTAATTAGTAAAGCTATAGTCAGATCAATTTTGCGATTAGTGCAAAATACGAGCAAATAATTTCATGTAACTGATTTATATGTCATTCCAAGCCGACTGCTGCCGCTGTCACAGCAAACAATTCCAACTGCCAATTAATAGAGGCAACAAGCAGCAAATTGGCGCCAGTTGCTGCTACAGCATTGGAACGCTGTAGTTCAGAATCCGCTGCAGCTCGCTTACCAGATGAACTGATTAGCATAATTGAGAACTGTGATTATTTTAAGATTATTGCATATGCAAAATTTACAATTGTGCAAATGGAAAATATTTATGGCAATGTCGCCACATTGACACGACCACAGCTCCGACAGCGGACCACACCACACCGCAACACGTTTAATTGCACCACAGCAGAGCTGGCCACATTTGTATTTAAGGCAAAGGAATTTCTAGACAAGCGACGGAGCGTCGCGTTCTAAACGCCCACCAGCGTCTGCCTTCAGTTTCAATTAGATTGCATGATCGAGCAGAACGGGGCGGCAGTTAAATGGTCCGAGGCTTAATACACAGGGTGTCCAGCGATAAGAGGGAGGTGATTCCTTAAGCCAAGGCAAGCAAAATTTAAAGAAATAGGGCTGGTTACCTCACTTTGCACTTTACATCTTCGGAACTGTAATTCAACATTTTAACAGTTATTTCAATGGCAAGAAGATTGTTCTTATGCAAGAAGCATCCAGCTAGAAGAACTAAAAATTATAAATATTTTATCGAGCAATCGTGCTTGAAATATAATTAAATTTTTTCCACCTTAGTGTTTGCTTCGAAGGCTTATAACTATTTCGAAGCTCATCTAAATTTAACATAATGTTCTTATTGAATTTTTCTCTCATATATGTATTATATTGTGTCTAAAAAGTTCAACCATGTTGTGATAGCTTAAACCGTTCCCAGTTATAACATTAAAAGTATGCTGCTTATAAAATTAAGCTTTTGAACAGAACATGCAAAAGGCTCTAGATAGCAACTACGCATACATAATGTGTCCCCTTTTCTGCGATGCGCAACCTCAGAGCTCATCCTCCAGGCATTCACACTTTGTAACGGTGCACCCTGTATAGTGCATATTAGACTTGTTGCATTAGCAAAGTGATTTGTTCGAAACGCACAAAAGCGCATGTCAAGGCACTAAAATGCACTGAGATTTGAAAAATTAAATTTCCATTCATTAAACAACAACTTTTAAGTCTGGAAATTGTCATTGGCTTCACGCATATAACGCACATGCATACACACCTATGCTGATTTGCATAGGCCGACTTGTAGTGGCAAATCGGGCAAACGATTTGAATATTTCATAAATGCACCGTAAATCCGTCGTATATGGCAACCGTATGCGCTGCGAACTTGTCCAAGCCATGCAACGGCAACCCCACAAAACAGCAGCTGCCGGCATTGCCACCTTTAGCTATGGGCCCACAAAAGGCCCGGGCGCAGTACTACTCAGCACTGGAATTTGCATATAAATCTTATAAAGAAGTTAATAAAGATTTTTTTCTAAAGTGATTAAATAAATAAATAAATATATAATTGGAAGTTTGCATCTTTTCAATAATGCTATAAATGTACTTTTCTGAATTAAAACATATGCACTTGCGCTCAAAGGCCCACCAAAATGTAGCACCTAAAAACGGCACTGCCATCATTTACAAAAACAACGACTGCCGCAACGGCAGCAGCAGCAGCAGCATTTTGTACAACAACTACATTTACAACATGCACACATGGCTACCATAAGTGGTCGATTGCCGCTCCGATCGCTTGTAGCTTTAAGTCGCCGTGGCGAGACAGCTGCTACGCCTATTCGACCGAGCTCGGCCACTTCTACTGCGGCTGCAAATCAAGCCTGCATGAATTCAATTGGCTCACATTTAAATGACTTATGCTAATAATCGCTGAGCGTGTGTGTGCAGCAGCGTTGTCTGCCCCTTCATCTCTTCAACTGCCTGCAGCTTAGCACGTGACAGAATGTAAACGTTTTGCCAGCGATATCTGAACACAATTTTTCACACTTACGCCTGATTTTAAATTCGCATTTTTTCCGTTGGAAATTGTATTTCCAATTCCATTCGATAGATATACGCTAACAGATCTTTGTATTGCATTCAATTACGTTTTCTAAGTAAGTGTGCTTAAAGTCGTCCGAATTGAAATATTTTTAATGTGCTCAAGTTCGTTTCTGTGGTCTTTTGTTTCAGCAATTTACTTTTCTGGCATGCTATCACCAGTTTGTTGTCCTGCTCGCAGAGAGGCGAAAATTAATCTTGTTTTAAAGAAGTCCTTAAGTCGCTTTTGAAGGGAAAATGTTCTGATAAGGAGATAGGCATACTTTTTCGAAAGCTCTGCGGGGTGCCAGTGCACTGGAAGAAACCTGGCATCATCTAGCTTGGCCCATGCTCTCTCTATCTCTCTCTGTCTCTTTCTGCAGCAATGGCAATAATAACAAAATGTTAATTGCCTCTTATTATAGCAACAATCTGCATTCCAACGCTGCCAAACCACTTTGTTGACTCTCAAGCTGCCGCTGACTGCAGTTTGGCGGTATGTCATTTTAATTTTTCCAACAGCTGATTTTGAACTGCATACTTACGTACATGCAAATTGGCTTCACTATCGTCAAAAATAGTAATAAAATTTTATAATTACTGATTATGTTAATTAATTGCACCTTTTGTGGCCGTGCTCATACGTCAAACAATGCCAAGATTGTTTTCTCGTTGACGGCATGCCATTTGTGCAATGTGGCCAATCAAATCGGCGCCAATTATATGCGGATTTTATGGTAATGTGGCGGCTGATCGGCCGGCTGCCATATTGCTGTATTGATCAATTGTGGTGTGCAAGCACTTAACAAATGATTGCCATGACGTGAGTTTGTGGTGAGAAAAATATTAATTGCAAGTGCTTTTCGCTCGAAGAGACAAGGGGATCGGTCGGGCAAGCTGTCGAAATCGGAAGGAAGAAGCTAAACTAGAGCTCTTTTGATTTGCAGTAACGAAGCTAGTAGAGTGGCCAAAGTCCGGAAATATCGATGAGTTCGTTCGGTATCAAGGGAAAGGTTTCGCTGCTAGGAATAGTCTCAAAGCTACGCTTGAATCTCCTCAAAATATATAGAAATACTATAAAGCTCTACAAAAATAAGAACATCTTAGATTAGAAATCAAAGTCAAATTAGAAACTTTGACACTTCACGCACAGATCATGAAACAATTACATATATGTACTAGTTTACACACACAGTCACACAGAGACACAGAGTTACGCACACTAGCAGCCACAGTGCCATAGTAAGTGCGTTCACACCTTTTCTCCGCTTGTCAGTTGTTTTTATTTGGCCTTAACGAGCCGCTGCCAAGTCATAATCAAAATATTGAAAAGTACAAAACAATTTGGAACGTCGCCTTGCCTGCTGCCTTTCCCTTCCCCTTCCCCTGGCGACCGGTGGGCCACAAGCCGTGCTCCGTGTCGTCGTTATGCGTTTTCAAAGGAAATGACGCTGTTCTTATGTTAATGATTGTTTTTCCAAGCCTTAAGAAAACTCCAGCGTTCGTTTTTGAAATGGATGGAACGGCGACCAGACCAGACCAGGCCAGGCCAGACCAGACCAGACCAGCAGCAACAGAACTTCACACGAAACTCAAATTCTTTCGAAATTTTGTTACAGTTTTTTCGCTGTGCTCCTCTTTGTTGTTGATTTTTGTTATTCTGCTGCTATTTTACCATGAAATAGATTTCTGTTGCATTTTATAATGAGCATGTATGTGTGTGTGTATTTCAAACGTTTATTTATTTTTGTTTGCGCTGAAGTAGCAGGGTCCATTAAAAATGGAGTGTCACTTTAATTTGAACAGGTTTTGAGCGCTTTTGTATTGTGGCAGGCTTTTCGAGTCGAGTATGTTTGGAGCGTTTGTGAGGATTTTGACTGTAATGAGCCATAAGTTATGGCTGAGGGAGCCCCGCTGCAGAATGGTGCTTGTATTTATAATTGTAAGAGAAACCCAATCTCGAAAGGTATTTGCACTTACTCGATTTAGTTTTGGAAAATGGATGTGTCTCATCGTTGTTCGCCTGGAACCTTTGTTCAAAGAACGTTTCAGTATGAACGTGTTCACTCTGCACAGCATGTAGCCAATCCATTGCTGCCCTAGCCTCTCATACACTTGCATTTTTCATTGCCAGCCATAAGCATCGTAAGATCGAAATTTAGTAAACCTTTGATTATAAAATTTCGCATATCTGCCGGAGACATTTTAAATATTATAAATGTGAATTTTCATGTCGTACAGCCTTAAAAAACTTTTATAAGAACTTATTTTAAAATTTTTGTCGCTGATATTTTGAACCTTGATGTTCATTATTACATCGAATTTCAGCTGACGACATAAATTTAATGCAACTTTCATTTAATTGTAATTATGTGTTTTTATTACCAAATAGGATTTTGTCAAACCTAAATTAGAGTAATGTGGAAAAAAGGACTTCAGAAGCATGCAGATTCTTTTGTTGTTGTTGTTTTGTTGTTACTTGCCAAATATTATAATTAAATTCTCGGCAGCACTTGTAATCTTATTTCACACACAGTTGCTATGTATGTATGTACAATGTACATATGTATATGTGCGTTGGTGCTCCCGCACAGCTAAGCGCATAAATTGTATACCCTTTCGTTGCGCTTGTGCAACTTTATGCCGATATGCTAAATATAATAATTTTCCACTATGCCGCAAAAAGAGATCAGCAACAACAACACGGACAACAAGAACAACAGCAGAAAGGCAAAGGAAACCTGCTACACTTTTAATACGCCCTCCGCGGCAACAGGCGCACTCACGCACACACTCACACACACACACACACACACACACATATTCATTGGACTTTCGATCACGACGTCTGCGCAAACAGGCAGGACGATCAATCGCTTAAATGCTAAATAATACGAATATTTTTTTGCGCAGTGCTTTTGGCTGGTTTTTGCTTTTGCGCTGCTGCCGTCGCGCTTATTGTTGTTGTTGTTTTTGTTGTTGTGGAAGCGTATAAAATCAGCACTTGCAGCAGCGCAGTGGTGCGCACAGAAAAAGCCGCAAAAGAAGACATGAGGCGAGCAACTGCAAAGAAAGGAGGCAGCCAAGTTCAGTGAGCGCGCACAGGCGCATGCCTCCCGGCACATTATTGGCAAAACAGTCGAGCTAGGCCATCATTAAGCGATCTAGTGCGGTTACAGTAATTTGCAGTGTGCGCCAAAAGGAGCGTGAAGTTGTTGCAGCCGCACCGCCAGGGCCAGGGCCAAGCCGCCAATGCGCCAAGTCAACAAAAGTCAATAGCGGAGCTGAGCAGGTATGCGCACTGGGGCGCTTGTGAGGCATGAATGAGATTCAAATTTATGCAGTTCTGCAACACACACACACACACTGAAACATACTGACGACGTTGCAGTTTGTAGCGTTACTAAATATAACAACGTTTAATAGGTTTAGAATTAATTCTTTGGAGCTGATGTCAATGATCGGATTTCACTTTCGAGATTTCACTTGTGCTTTTGCATTGTCATTTCGTCTGAAGTTTACTTTCACTGCATTTTTTTTATTAGTATTTTAACTGTAAATGTTATGAATATTGTTTACTTTTTAGAAATATTAATTTTTTAGTGTGAATTCAGTTTCCTAGCGATGAATTTCATTTTCGATTGAAAGCGAATGGCTGCAATTAAATACTATTACGTATTGTTCAGAGCACGCTGAGCTGCATAAAGTCCAGGTGCCTTAAGAGAAAGACCTCCTCATCTTCAATCTGGATAGTTGCTTAGTAGAATAGGCATCACAACTTTTCGGCAGCTACTCATGTAGGGCGCCCCTGCTTTTCTTCCCTTCTGTAGCTTATTGAGGCATCTAGTTTCAGCCACAGAAGCTTATGAAAAATGTGCAGAGCTGCCGCTTTAACTGTCAAACTCCTTCACCTTCACATGTAAATATGTTCAACATACACTAATTTGTTTAATTATTTTATTTATTCACTAATATTGCCTCGCTCGACTTTGATCAAAACAGTGGCACCTTTGGTCACCTTCTTTACGCTCAAATAAAGCAGCAAAATTTAATGTTCAAAATTGCTAACTTGAGCCCACAAGCCCACGTAACAGATTGCTCGCGAATGCTTAACAATTTCATTTAGCCCGGTTCGGCGTAACCTTGGCAGCAATTTAATTTCGGCTCGGCTGGCACTTAAAACCTCTTTGAATAGAAGGAAATTTATGGCTTCAGCCTGGCAAAGTGTCACCCTAAATCGTGTCCAAAATTATGTACATTATTAATTAACAGCATTCAGTGTGTGTGTGTGTGTGTTTGTGTGTGTGAGTTGGTGCTGGTTGCCGCCGCTTGGTGTTGTTTTTATTTGCAGGCGAAACGAGTTCCACCAAATAGCGCAAACAGACTAGATCAACACAAGCACTTCAGTTCAAAGCCGCCTGCGGGCAAACTGCGAAAAAGTGCAACAAAATATTGGAACAGTAAATGAAAGACTTAAGCAACGAACTTTGCGTGGCAAATGCAAACCTTTGGTAATTTTTCTATTTAGCAAATTTTTAATGCAGTTTCCTTTCGTGTTTCGTTGCTTAAGTTGTTGTTGTTGTTGTTGTTGTTGTGTTGCTGTGCCTTTATGTTGCACTGTGCCGCCAACTGTGTTTACTATATTTGTACTCTGAGCTTTTTGTTTGCTTGTTTTTTTTGCGCTGACGCTGCTGCAAGTCTTGTTGATTCTTAGCTTCAAAGCCTGCTCGTTGCAGCGCTGTTTTGCATGTGTTAAGTTGTTGGCCTTAACAAATTAACATGCAAACATTAAATTGGCGACGTCTAGTGCAATTTCTGCCGCAGACAAGTCGGCTTGCTACATTTGCCACACCACTTTCACACACGTCAAGTCCAAGCCATTGGATACATTTCTGCCTCGAACTTAAAACTAACAAAGCTGTATTTTACGATCTAATAACGGAAACTTGAGCACGAAATTGCTATGGGAGTGTTCTCTCTTAAAATCTTAAAACATTTTTGCATCTTTCATATATATATTATTCGCTGCAGATGGCTCGAACTTTGATATATGTCCTTTCCGGCTTGAAAGCTTTCTATTATCCCACTCCTTGTCTTTTCCACGTATGTAAATGCTCAACGAACCCAACCCTCAGTGAATTTCAATCGAAAGCCAGTCTTCATTTCAGGCGTTTATCTTTTTATTGCTATTTATTTCTGCCAACTGCCACAATCAAAAACTCAGTGGCGTTTTTAGGTGTAAGTCAAAACGCGCGCGGCCCCAAATTTCGAAAAGAAGAATAATGCACTTTTATTGATTTTGTTCGACATTTCATTATTACTTCTAGACAATCCAAAATAATTTACAATTGAAATGATAGAAATTTGGCTACGGTTGACTCCAAAAAAATTTTATAATTATTTTTTATAATTAAAAACTGCGGTATTGAAGCAGTTTGTTGTTTGACTTTCTAGTTATTTAGTCCTAAAATTAATGCTTAGTTCAGATAATTTTGAAGACGGACTTCAATTCAAAGGCTTTTCACTTCGACACTGAAATAAACATTTTATTGAAAACATCTTCGGGCCCTAAGCAACTTAAGACAGTGCATACCGCATTCGCATTCCACATACCGCTCCCCAGCGCCTCTGCACTGATGCCTATCGCTTCACTCGAAGTTGCTACTAATCCCTCAAAATAATAAATCTTCTTTGAGGCAACCATTTTGAGGCATGTCGCGGCATTTACACAAAAGTCATTGCACCAAATTAATTCCCAACTGATGAATGTGGCAGACACCAGCAGTAGCTACTCCCAAAACTGCTGCATAATAAATCCCAGCGCAGTGGGTGTGGCAGTTGCCGTCACTTGTGAGTCACGCGTGAGCGGATTCAGATACAAATCGAAGATGCAAAGTAATTTTGAAAACATTACGGCCCATCTTTCCCAACTTCCTCCCTCGCCGTGCTGTCTCCACACTTTGGGGTAAAATTAACACGCATTGATGAGCGAAATGACGTATGACAAAGGTGTGACAAAGAGACATGCACTTCAGCGGCATAGGCTTGGTTACTTGGCTGCTTGGCTGACGGACTTGGCTGCCGGAGTGAGTCCCCAGCTCACCTCACTTCAAGGCATATGCAGCTTAAGCAACTTCGAATGGCTTATATCGAGGAGTAAGCTTAAGCCCTGCACTCAGGAGCGGCAGCACTTAAGCCAAAAGGCATTAAGTAAATTCCAGTAGCTGCGCTTTTTGAAATGCACACGCTCAAATTACCACTGCAATTGCATCGAGATTTCAGCTTCATAGCAAAAATAGCTCAAAATAGCTCAATTAATCAAGCGCTCGTCACGCTGGGCTTACTTCAATCCGCAGCGAGCAGTCCGACATCAAATGAAGTTTAAAATTTTGTAATTTTTCTTTGATTTTTTGTGTGAAAAACTTTCCGCATTTAACGCTGATTTATTTGCTGGAGTGGTGTCATGAATCTTGTTTTTCAAGCATCAGTTTCGTAGACTTATTCGCGATCTTACAACTTGAAGGCAACTTTGATAAACCAAGCTACCAATACTTTTATCGCTCTATATGGAGCTTTTTATTAGAGCTGCCAAATTCAGTGGCCGCATTGATCAGTTGATCATCTCTTTTGTGGGCTCCGCAGTTCAAGACCTAATCTTCGAATTTGCTAACAGCAAGCCGTAATTATTTGAACTAAAAACCACAGATGGCTACTCCACTAGCACTTTGCTATAAATAAATACTCAAAGACTGAACGAAAAATTCAACCGTTTTCATAGGAAACTGTCACCGCACTGTCAAAATCAACAAAAACAAAAACAATACACAAACACACCGACTGAGACGGAGACAGAGACAGAGACACCAGGATATGAGCACTTTGACAGGCAGGCACACGCAGACACTGACGCCAGATTTATACAGATTTCAAAGTGTTGCGAATTTCCTGTGATTACAAAGCGAAGAAGCGAAAAAGGAGCGAAGCAAGAGATAAAACTCGAATCCAAGCAAGAAGACAAAGTCAAAGGGAAGCTTAAAGAATTGACAATAAGCGTAAAACTATTTTATGCAAGAACACGCAGCGAATACATACAATGAACAACAACAACAACAAAAACAATCATAACAAAAGCAGCATCAGCTTTAATTTCATAGTAAAAAGGCGCGTTGTCTCTTCCTTCTCATTTTATTCATTTTTATTTTGTCGCTCTTTATCTTTAATGAAATTCAAATTTTCACAGGAAATCGCGCGCGTTTTTTGAAAATTCGAGCGCGGCAATAGTCGCAGCGCGACAGAGCCCGCGACGGCCTGCGAAGGTGTGCCTTTGAGTGGCGCAGATGCTTTTTGCCTTTTTATCTGCGCAGATCTTGGCGGAGTAACTTACATGCCTGCCACTCCATGTTCTTGTTGTTGTCATTAAGGTTACGAGAGCGTAGGAGAGGAGAGGAGAGGAGAGGAGTTGAGCGTTGAGCAAAGAAGCAACTCACAGTTATCGGAAGCAGCTCAGCCGTTAAATGTGACATCTTGCACTTATGGCCATGCAAATGAAGTTATTTTGTTGTCTAAATGCGGGCACGTCTTCATGTTCGAGTCAAGCGCTTGGAGCTTATTTATTTATTATAATTATATTTATAATTTGTGTAATGTATGTTTGACTTGTCAGTAATCGTTTGTTTACTGTTATTGTGCAATTATGGCAGTGATCAGGTTGGATTAAGGGCGCCTAGGGACAATTAGTAATCCTCATATACCATAAAAGTATATATCAAATGCCGACAGAACTCCTCCTACAGTTTATTGAAAATTAAATTACCGGTCAATGGTTTCAATTGCCATAACCTCCCAAGTTGCGAGGCCATCAGCAGCAACAACAACATCATGCAAATAACATGCTCTTTTCAAATAACGCTACATTATTAAATGCATGTGCAGGCATTCTGTAAAACTGATCTAATTTTACAGCTAGCGGAATTAGCATCTAATTAAAAGGCAAACATCCTGCCTAGAGAAGTAACAAATTACCATTTGAAGCACGGACGGAGCTTGGCGCTAAGCCGCAGGCAATCGATTTTGCAATGCCAAGCTTCAGCCTCCTGGCTAGAGCACAGAGAATGAGCGCGGCTGCTGTGATTGTTGCCACTTACGAATGATAACAGGCTACTTGTGAAGCTCTCAGGCGCCGCTTGAGGATTGCATCACTATGAGGTCATCTTAGGAAAATGCCTTTGCTTCCGCCATAGCTCAACCTAATTGGAAAAACAACAAATCACTGGCATTGTTAATAAACTATGCAATAATTTAAAGTGGAAAGGTCCGTGCATAAAAAATATTTGGCTCACGCTTTAAAAGTCCTTTTCACATTTCACTTTTAATATATTGCTGTAAAATGCTTAAGTCCAATATTGCCAGACATGCCCATATTTTTACAGACCTTTGTTGTTGTTGAGCTTTTTTACTAACGATAAAATTAGTAACTATGTTATTGCTGGCCGCGAGCCACGGCACGTACAAGCAACCTGGCAAGCAATTACAACATATTAGCCATAAAAGTGGCGCTGACAGATTTGTTAGTCCGACACTTAATGCTGGGCGTATAATTTTAGACAAAATATTGGCAGCGTCGCAACGGTAAATGGCACCCAATTTACTACGGCATGCTGGCATAGCAATTTACTACTACGCAGCGCCGTTTTTAGAAGCTTAAGCGCCCAGGTTCCAATCAGTTTGGAGTTTTCCCAACGATTTTATTTTGAAGAAACAAACAACGACTTACGCAATCATTTTGTAATTCGAGCCCCATGTTTTTCTTTTCTTAAGCACAGTTCATGTAACCTGCTCCATTTAGAAGCTAACTCATTCTAGCTGAGAAGAGAGTTTTTCAGTTCGAGTTTACAAATCGATATAAAATTTAACATAAAATCTCATTTCCCACTCATATTACATTTAATATTATAGAAAAATATTGGTTTTGTTTCGAAAGCTCTCAGGAAAATATGCTATATTTGAAAATTCGCTGACACATTTGATTTTTTTCATAATTATAATATAAATTAATTTCACATTCTCCACACACTGCCTCACTCCCCCTCTCACTCTCTTTCTCTTAATTAATCTCGGTTGTACATACTTTCGCTAATCTCTTTCGCTCTGAGAATTTTTGGTCTGAACTTCGTTAAAAATAATATATTCGAGTTTATTTCACCAACGCCGCCCATATAAATTTTAAAAATTATAAAACTGTTTTCGAACAAATTAGTGTTGATATTTTTTAAGCCAATATGGGTTAGTATTTTAATGCTTGGACATTGGGCCCTCTTGTTTTTTGGGTAATGGCACTAGAACGTGGTTTCGCCCGCTCAAAGACGGCACTGCTTCCGAGCATGTCTATAGGAGACTAAATTTGGCTGCAGTTCAAATGTGCGGAATTTCAAGCTGCCTATAAGTAGCGAAAGGAATTTCGCTACAAGCGCTTTAACACGCTTGCTATTTGGCGTAGCAGTCTTGGGATCACACAACAAAATGGCGCTGAATGCCAATGAAATATTTTCGAAATGCAGCAGCTCTAATCTCTGGCCCAGAATCGCGGAGCACGCAATCAAAGGCATTGACACACAAAGAATTAGCGCCGCGCTGTCAAAGTGAATGTCACCACGGAGTGCATTTCTCGAATTGCAGGAACGCTTGTCGAAGAGAAGCAGGAGCGACGGCAGCTAGCAGCGCCATGTGGCCACCTGCCATGCAACGCTGCACTCGCTACTCATACGAATTTTGTGATTTATGAGCGGCAGCGCAGCGGAATACTTGTCGCACTCTCGTCAATCAGCAATTCAAATCGAATCTGGCGGCTTTGTACCATAGTCAGTCGCAATGACCTACTCAGGGTCGGGTCGGTACTTGGCTCTGTTGTTCTGACAAGCCTTAATGCAATTTATTGAAGTTTTATGAGTTGCAACTTGAGGTCGTGGCGTATGTGCCTCTTTACAGTGTCACTTGCCACAGAGGATAAACAAATTTGCTTGTGTAGTAAATGTCAAATGAGTCAAGAATGCATATAAATATTCTGAAAAATACACGGATCTAACAAGCTAGCCAGAAAAAAGGCTGGACAGCTCAGTTTTTGTTGGTTCAGTCAGAAAAATAGATATAAACAGATGCGAATGCAGAGTGGAAGCGGCTGGTCGCACAAAATTAGGGGTCATTTAAAATTCGAATTTTAAAAGATTCGCTACTCAGTAAAATAATTGGCAATGGGCATTTGAAGGAATATAACATTCTCGTTCAAAATTATCTATAGAGGTTTTTTTGCTTTGTAATTCCTCTAATTTAATTCAAGAAAAACCAAATAACAATATTTCGACGGCCGACATATGTATACTTTTGAGAGCTGATTCTCCAATAGCCAGATGCAGATAAGCTTGTTCCATCCATTCAGCCAATCAATTTACATTACTTGGTTCTCAATGACAACAAAGTCTATCTGAAGCATATCTGCCTTATGAAAAATCAGTTGTATGGCAGAAGTAAAAATTACATTTGAAGCACTTTTGCTCAGTTTTATTTTATCTTATCTGGGAAAAGGCAATGGCAAGTCGTTAGTTCCTGGCTTAGCTTTCCCCAGGCGTTTCCTATAAACATGCTCTGTAGTGATTGTCGCGCCGTTAATTGGCTGGCGTAGGTGTCTCTGCAGTGTGAATTTCCTCACTTCGTGTAAGTCCTGGCAATAACTAAGAGCATGCCGAATCGTCGTGACCTTCGAACAAAAACAAATCGCCTGGGACTGCCGTTGCAACATAATCATATTCAATTTCTCCTGGGCTCGAGGAACCGTGCCTTTATTTCCTCTCTTGGCAAACTTGTCCCTCCCTGAATGTCTTAAATTATTTTCCGCCTGCTTAGAACACACACACACACATGCGAACACTTGCACACAATAAAACTTAAGATTTATGTTTGGGAAAGAAATGAGAACTGCATTTTTATGAGCGTTGGAATTAGTTGTCTCCGTGCTGAGAAGAGCATTGTGGAAATTGTTGTTTATTTATCGCAACGACATCGGTGTTCATGTGACTTCCTTGAACATGCATGTATGAGTACGTGCTTATATGTGTCTGTTTGACACATACATGCGTAGACGCAGTGTCGTCTTCAGCTGCTCCTGATCTCAGGACCCAAACAGTTTCAGTGGCATCTTTCGCCAATATTTTTTCAACAGTTTTCAACAATGTTTCAGGATTCTCGAATAACAGTGATAAAAAAGCTCTACAAATTTCGAACGTTAAGGAGCGGTACCTTACAATTTCGTTACGGGGTTTAGGGTACTTATATTGTGTCCTCGCTGGCTCTTAGTCCATTGCATCGTATCTTATTATCAAAGGCACAAAGGCACGTTATGCAGCTGTGCTCTTGGCCACAATAAAAGCTGCATAAAAGTTTTAATGAGCCCAACGTTGGGCGTGCAGCGGACTTAAAATTTAATTTATTCGTAAAAAGCGTCGCAACAATTTCGCAATTGGCCAATTTACAGTTGTAGCCGGAAAATGCAGAGCCGACTTGCGGAGCTGGGGAGGAAGATAGCTTGCGCGCTGTGCTGGTGCTCTTGGTTATGATATGGCTGGCGGTGTCTGCCGTTGCTGCCACATGCTGCTACAAGTCAATCAAAATATCATCTCCTGCTTATAATGGGCTGCAGTCAGTATTGCCACCTTATCAATTTCTGCGTCTTGTTGGTTAAAAATTAAGCGCTTAGAGCAGAGTTATGGCCTCCAGGGTGAAATGTAAGAGTTTTCTTCATATTGATGGGAATTCGAAAGGTCTCAAAGCAAAATGGGCGAACTCTTGTTTATACCAAATAGCAATTAAATAAGATATTTTGAGCATTTTCTCGCTTGTGAGATGGCAACACCCGTTGCATTTGATATTATGTATTTAATTTGCCTAATGATCATTATTGTTCTCACTGCGAGGAAATTCTGGCAGCTGGCAGCATTAACTGAATTGTCATCTTCCTTCGCTGCTTGCAATATATGCTTTGGTTGACATTTTGCTGTTGCTGTTGTTGTTGTCGTTGTCGTTGTCGTTGTCCTTGTTGCTGTTTTTTGTTTTTATTTTTGGGTCTTGCACAAATTGTCATGAGTTCAATTTCAGTCTTGCGACATTCTCAACTGTGACGGGGCATTGTTTGCATTTGACGAATATCGCGTAAACATGGCAAAAGTTGCTAGGCCTCGGCCAGTGCAGAGCGGATGCCGGCGAAATCGATACTCTGCGCTGCCAGCCAGTCCCAGGCGCGTACGCGCTGCCTGCGCTACACATTCCCATGGCAACACTGCTGCTCCATGGCTAAGGTCGCCATAAAAGAAGTCTTTGAGAGTGTTACGCGCTCGCGTGCACGAAAAGGTGTGAAATGCTCAAGCCCCTAAACCTGCCCCGTAACCACTCTTGGCTTTGTATTGTACTAGCTCCAATTGAATTGGTGTGAATTTTGCACCGGCGCGTTCGTTGAGTGCTCCACTCAAAAGATTTCCGCTGACAGAGAAACCATTTGGAGCAGGGCAACGGTTTGGGGTGGCGGAAGGGAAGCAGCAAAGTCTGTGGCTTTGTACTATACGAGTTCACTCAACCAAGTGGTCTTCTCTACAAACTCAGCTGTACCAATTGATTGAACCGGCATGCACACAAACAATCATTGCATCAATCAACAAACTGAATTTGGATGCTTAATTTTGTTAGAAGTATAAGCATGCTTCCTTTTAAATCACTCTTTGGACCTATAATAAATTCAATCCCTATTCATAATTTTTATCCATCTCATTATTCTATTTCACTATTTTAAAAAGTATTTTATAATATCTTGCAAGTAGCCAAGCGCGAGATTATGAAAATATTTCGCCAGTGGATTCGAAAATAGACAATCAAAATGAGGTCTCCTATAATTTGAATAGCTTGCTGGGAAGTAGAAATGGATTTGAAGGAGCTTTAGAATTATATATAACATGCATATAAAATCGACTAGACAAATTTTTCGCTATTTTATTTTCCTTAATTCCTTAACTAGTTCTCGGCACCCTCTTTCAAAACTAACTCGAATTCTCTTTTGTAAAAATTCCTTAACTTTAAGCTTAAATCGCAGAATTAAAATTCAAACTTCGCCACAATCATATCGAAGATAATGCTACGCACTAAACATTAAGCGACGTAAAAATGTTCAGTATGACTGCGCTTAAGACGGAACATTTAAAATCAATCCACATTCCTCGAACGTCTTCAAAACAAGAACATAAAAATCACGCCTTATTCGGCCTTACTACTTGGCCATGTCATACTTGCATTTAACAACAACCAGAACAACAACAACAGCAACCACAACTTGGCACACAGATACACACATGCCGAAGTATCTAATCTGTGTGGTGTTAAGTCCAAGGAAGCATATGTAATGCGATTGTTTACATACGACTGCATTCTCGAATCTGAATTTCTGCCAGACCAAAAAAAAAACCGAATAATAAACAGCAACAAAACATAACATAAAGCGGCTAAAGAGGGAACGAGCAAAATGCAGAAAAGCACAAGCACAAGCGCAAAATATTGCAATGGATTTTTAGCGGCAGGGACATGAGGGAAGTGCAGAGGGATAGAGGGGCTTGAGCTGAAATCGAAGTGCATGAGGCAAAAGTGAAAATTTCGAAACGAACGCCTTCTGTGCGAAAACTCATACGGCAAGCGCAGCGTGTCGCCGGGACAATAAAAAGGGAACGTTCGGTCGCCGCTGCTGCCGCACGGTCAAGTTAGCAGCAACAACAATTATGAACAATTCATTTAGCAGCAGCAGCAACAACAACAGGATCAACAACATGCGGCCTGAGGACTTGCCACGCAGAAACAGGAGCGGGGGTGTTGCCAGCGCAGCGCCGTGAGATTTTGAGTTCAATGCTGAAGAAGAAGCAGTTTTTTCGAAAGCGCTACGGACGCAATTCGCAAGCGTGCAAACGTGCAAACGACGCACGATGGACGAAACGTCACATGGACGGAGGCGCTGTGGCAGTCGCGCAAATATCGTATTCATATTTACGCTTAAACGAGAAGCAAAAACGGTGCCACAAGGGAGCACAGGACTCGCAGCGAGGAGTCTCATGCCTTGCGGCGTCCCTTGTAGGGTTGTTGTGCCGAATGTACGGAATCAGTGTTCGCGAAAGAGAATATTTTATTTTGATACTCTCAAATATGACTACTAAGATTTGCCATAACAATTTTTCGACTTTATATGCACCACAGATATCTTCGGTATTGCCGAACCTTCATTCCGTTGCTTTGTTCGTTTTGTTTGACTACTGTTAATAGTTAATCCTGCTTTATTATTCGAGGGCGCCTTCAAGAGTAGGCTAGATCGACCATCTTTATATTCTTTGAAGACTGTGTACAGCTCCGTTCATACAAAATTCTAACCGAAGAGACCAGGGAAGAAGATTTACGTCCGATGGTCGACACAGAAGAGCTTTACTTCTAAGCCAGTTGATTGGAAAAGTTCTGTGGCCTTTACACAAATTATTCAGTAAAATGGTTTTTGCAAAAAATAATTCGTTTCATTGTTGACATTTACCGCCCACCTCAAAATTATTTCTAGAAGATTCATTATGAATATGCGAACGAAATTACGACCATTCGGCACATCCCTAGCCCATTGTCCTGCGCAAAATGAACAAAAAAGAAAAGAGGAGGAAAAGTAAAGGCCAACAAAGCGCTCGTTCTGCTGTAGTTTTAAAGCGTTTTTATTTCGGCGCTGCTGCTACGTCCCGCAGCCCGCAGCAGCAGCACGGCGCACACAACTGAAGCAAGCGACGAGATGCGTTTCACTCATATCCGGTTAAAACTTCACACCTTTTGATGCACACCACGGCAGGCAGTGCTAAGTCAGGGACGAGCGGGCGGGCAGAGGGCGCTCCTGCGTTTGCGGTATAAAATTACAAGCCGCAGCCATTGCACGTTGCTCCATCCACTGTTCGTGCTGGTGCGATGCTTCTGTCTTGGATATCACGTTTGATTTGGGCTGCGGGAATAGGGTTCTGCATTTTATGGGATTTTTTGTTGGTCCTGCGGTATAGAAATATGAAAATTATTTTTGACACATCCTGCTGTGGCTGTTGTCGCAGCAACGACGACATAACCATTTGAGCACAGCAGTATCTTTGAATTAGTGCAATGCAGTGCTTGTCTTAGCCTCGGGAGCAGCACAATAGAACAATAAGGCTATGGCTTGAGGCCCAGAATATGTTCATTCAATATGCCAGTGTCACTGATGGTGCTGACTAGTCCCGTATGCCACCATCTGTACAACCCGTCTGATAAGAATGTCAGGACTAACCAATTGAAGATCTGAGTTGGTATGAGCAATCGATAAGATTGTCCCACTTCGGTTTCAAGTATAAATACACGTAGGAATACTTCCATCGGCAGATTATGGCGCAGCCGGGACTTGCGACCAAAGCACGAATTTTCTCTGTAATAGTAGTTAAATAAAATTTCAATTCATTGTGAACTTTTAAAAGAAATTCACGCAATGCGAAAACTCTTGCAAACATTTTTCCATGAAGAAAATGCCACCTTCACACAAAAACTGACAATAAATTTCGCTCAAGAAGGTGAAAAGGCTCGAATTGATCGAGGCAGGCATGAACTGCCGCCCGGCACGGTGACCGTGACCATCAAATTCACGGCGGCAAGCCAAGGCCATGACAATTTGAATTGATTGCAGGCTTTTGTGTGAGTGTGTGTGAGTGTGTGTCGGAGGGTGAGTTAAAATTAAAACCGAAAGTCCCACCGAAACATGACATATTTTGTATGAAATCGCATCTAAGTCGCCTCTTTTTGGCATCACCGCTGTCGTGCATGAGTCAAATGCTCAGCTCCGGCGCTGCCACATGCAAGGCCAGCTTAATTGAGTCATGGCACAAGTCCGGGTGCGGACCAGGTCGCAAAGTGAGCCGCAGCGTTCCCAGCACGAACAAACAAGGCATTCTATTAAGAGCTTGGCTGCAGTTTTGTGTTCTGCTTGTATTGTTGTTGTTGTTCTGATGAAAATCATGTACAAAAAATTATACATACATAAATGAGAGGAGCACACAAATAAAACGAATTAAATCTGAAACACAAATAAAATCCATTAAGCGACTGCAGCAGCCGCTTAAACAACAACAACAGCACAACGGATGCGCTACAACAACAATAACAACAATAACAGTCACACGAAAACATTTTGCAAAGCGCTCGCCTGATCCTCATCATAGTCTGGGAATCTGGCGCGCGGGCTCGCCAAAAAGATTTGTCATTGTTTGGCCTTCCAATTGGAATCGCTATGAAAAAGCGCCGCCGCGTCGCTGTCTGCCGCTCAGTGTGCACGGTGCCGAACCCCCCACAAGCAGCTTAAGTTACCCTCCCGCCGATCTTTGATCACAGCAGCGCGCCAGCAAAGCAAGCGCCCAGTATTATAAGCACGGTCCCCGCTTCACCGCTTCACACACACTGTCTTCCCGAAATCTCGATTTCGCATAAGTTGCCTCTTTGCTGATGTTGTTGTTGTTGCTGCTGTTGTTGTTGGTGGCGGTGTGGTGTGGTGTAGGACAGTCTGCAGCTTTAGCACCGAAACGAATCGAGTCGAGTCGAGTCGAGTCGAGCCAAAACGACAATGACACTTTGGTAATTTTAGCACCAGCCACGGTCAAGCCAGAGTTGCCATATATTGCAATTAATTTATTGCAATTTTTTAAGCTTTGAGTCATAAATAGAATTTATTTTTAATAACCTCATATAAAAACCTTGCATCGGTCATATCTAATGTGATTAAAAGAAATAAACTCACGTTAGATTCGCATAAAAAATAAACAAGATTGTGTAAAAAAGTAATATGCTATAGATAATTATAGATTTTAATATTCACTACCAACATTGCCTGATTCACCGCAAGCTGCCAGCCTCAATGATAGCGAGCGAGGGCGTTCCTTCCTTGCTCCACCCGATTCTAGGCATGACCATAGGATCATTACCTTCTCGAACGTGAAATGTGTCTGCTGAACTTGCTCTAGGTTGAGGCTGGGCTAATGCAGTCGACGGGCCTAGACCTTGGAGCTGCCTTCAGCTCGTATACTCAACATCTAAGTTTCAGTATTGAGCCGATGCTTCGATCGATCGATCGAGGCACCACAGAATGAAGAGACCGATGTTGCTGATTTGAAACAAATTCTTCAAATATTATATTTCCGTAAATTTAAAAACGTTATACCATTTCTAGCGATATCGTTTTCCGATTATGATGCAATTTCTGCTTTATTTTCATAAGAACTCATGTAAGCTCTGTGCGCGTTGTTTGGCATTTTAACAAGCTTTAGCGTCGCATTACTTCGCTACACCTTGATGCGACTTAATCCATTAATTTATATCAAAATAAAAGTTTCTCACTCGTTCATTCAAATTCACAGCAGACCCAGCACACACACACACACACGTGCATGCATGCATGTGCAGCGACACCATAAAATGGCAGTGTCGCAGGCACAATTCCAAACACGCTCAGCGCAAGCGCGAACACTTTCTGAAGCCATTCCATTCTGCTTGTTGCCTGCTTTCTGTGGCTCTCCGTTCTGCTTCCTCTACCTGGCAGACGCCGCTACCAATGCCCCGACCGCTTTTGCCTGTTTTGCATTTCTGCAAATGTCGCAATAAAATCGCGAATTCCTTTAATCCGTTTGAAAAGTTTTTAGTGTTCTGTGCGGCTGTCGGTCTGCTTGTCGCCTGCTCTGTGAGTGTGTGGGTGTTGCTGTCGCTTTCTATGTGCCTTCTTAGTTTTAACGCAATTCTGGCATCTTCGTTTCCTGTCCGCCCTCGTCCATCCCCTTCGACCCACAGCTTGCATTTGTTTCATTAAAGTGTCGCAAATTCCCCGAATCAAAACGCGATAAAAAATTCGCTGTCGCTCTCAAGCATCGCCGCTGAAATGCATTAGAAGCTTTTATCTTTGATTAATGATGCCAGGCCGCGTCGAGAGCGTAAGGAAGTCTATGATGAATGGCAGGAGCCGCGTGGAGTGTGTGAATGGAGAGATAAAATGTAGCGCACAAAAATGAGCAATAGCTTGAGTGCTCCTGTAAATTGTGGGCGTTGGAGAGCTGTAATTTTAATAGTTTATAAAAATTCGAGCATTGCTCGGCGTTTAACGGAAGCCGCTATGAATGCACCGACGAAATATTATTCTTTCGCTTTTGATGCTTTTTATTGCTTCCGAAGGCTTCATTCTGTATAACATAGCTGGCACAAATGCGCAAATATTCTTAAGAATCTTCTGATGTGATGGTAGAATTTTTAGTAAAATATTTTAAAGCTTCAAATTGCCTATGCAAATATTTCAATGCAATCGGCAAAGAACTGATTTTTAGCACGAAGGCCCTATATGAGTTCTTTTAAATAACGTTTTCCCTTTGGTATTGAGAAAAAGAGTGTAAGCCAACAAGCCCACTTGACACTTTCTAGTATGCAATTATAAAAGCATTTCACAGCTGCAATAAGCAGCCCATAATTACACATAACTATTACTGCTGCATCGCTCCCAATCAATTCTGCAGCCAGAGCAGAATGCTGCCGATTCGCATAAATCAAAGCGGATGCCAATGATTCCAATCGCGAACGGCTTGATCAGGGACCACCCACATGCAAAAATGCAGCAAGCTGGCGATTGTGTGTGCCATTGAGCAAACGAGTTAATTGCATCGGCAACACATGCTTAGGCCATATGGAGAGGCGGCCAGAGCCGCAGCCGAGCGAGCAATCGATCGAGCGATTCGTGCGCGTGTTAAGCAGTTTAAAGAGTTACAATTTAATAAAGCGGCGACGGTCGAGTGGTGGCAAGCACCAGCCAAATGCAGCCTGCACGTAGCACCAACGGAGAGGCAGAGTAGCTGCATCTGCTAAGCGGCGAGCTCGTGTGTTGGCGCAGTGCCGTCTCAAGCGGCTTGAAGGTGTCTAAATATAATCGATATTGGGGCGCTTTGGAGTAATTCACAATAAAAACTGCGAAAAATACTTTAACAAAATCGGTTATTCTGTATGATAAAAGCGACTCGTTGGTTTATTTTTAATATTGCAGCTGAGCGTATGAGCACTCTGCAATTGGCCGAAGCTGGGCCTTGAACATGGAAGCCTATACAAGACGGCACCGTTTTTCGAAGTGTGCATGTGTGAGTGTGTATGTGTGTGGCTTGTGGCATGTGGCATGTATTCGCTGTTGTTATGGCTTGTTTGCCATTGCCCTTCTATGTCTTTCACTTAGTGTCACTCTTCACACGCCGCAAATTGAACAACAATTGCAGCTGCAAAAACAAAATATTTTGAGGAAATTAAAAAAACCAAAAATTGATTTCAAGATTTTTGCCGCATGCAACATTCGCCAGTTAATTCATTAATAAAGTCATAAGTCGCACCTTCAACTTTGCATCATTCTTTTGTGTTTCTTGTCGTTTCTCTCTCTGTTGTTGTTGCTTCTGCTATATTGAGCAAAAGTCAAAAATTCATGTTCAAGGTTAACCACAATTGATAAATGAAGTGTCTCCGCGCGAAATGGCCACAAATCACATCCGAAACGACCACGTTGCATACGGCTTTTGTATTTCGTTCGTTTGCTTGTTGCCATTTTTTTTTACTGAGCGCGTGTGGAATATTCCAGAGGATTATATATGTATGTATACATTAAAAGCAGCTAAAACAGATCTTAATTTTTCAATCAATCACTTGCATTAAGATGCATCAATGCGATATTGTTGCAACATGCCTTTTGGTAAAAAGAAATCATTCCATTTCAATAAAAGATGCGATTATTTTGAGTTGGTTTTTTAAAATATGCGCTTCGAATCTGTTTCTATTTTCGCCTTTCATAGTAATTTGAATATTACTTCAATAAATTGGAGCCATTCGAAATCTGCAGTTCTGCGATTCCGGTGCTGCTTTCCAGTTTGATTCCAGTTACGCCTTCGATTCAATCAGCCGAATCCCTTGCTTCTAATCAGCTGATATTATATAAGCATTAGCATTTATGAGTTATTTAATAGAAATTGATTTTTTTAGCTTATACGCCACTTTGCGCTCCAACGCGCTCCAACGCGCTTCTCGTATTCTCCGGCTTCACACTCAATGGATTATTTACCCGGCCAGATTCCAGACAAGACAAGACTAGACCACTTATGCGCTCCACAAACGTGAGCCACTCCAACTTCTGAAGAAAATATACACGTTTAAAACAACAACAACGACCACAACAGCGACGCTGTTTACACACTGCTGCTGCGCGGAGCGAATAGAGAAGGATGCGAGGCAATTGTGATGCGCAAAACGCTTACAGCGGAGCCGCTCTTGAAGCCGGCGTGTTGAAGTGCCTGCCTGGCTGCCTGCCTCACTTCTTTACTTCTGGCTGCAGGCTGCCGGCTGCCGGCCTGACCTGGGTTAAACAAATTCATTAAAATGCGCCATTTCCAGCACATCACGCTGACTCGGCACTTGCCGCACTCGCTCGTGCGCCCGGCTGCCTCGCCGCGCCGGCTCCACCAATCCGCCTCTTCAGCTGCTGGCAACTTGTACGCGTTTTCCTCTACATTGCAGCGTTTCTGTTTTTTTTGCATGGAAAAGGAAACTTTTGAGAAATCTCTTCAATCAACTCGAGTGCTTCGTGGCGCAGCTGATTCATGACTATGAGTCCCTCGTCGGTTGCTGGAGCTCACGCTGCCCATGCAAGGTTGATTGTTTTGAATGAACTTCTTGAACGTCTGATAAGAACGATTCAATTGATATGTAAATAGAACAAGACGATTTGCATGCAATTTTCGCGTAGAGTGGGAACTTTTCTGCTCCTTTCAATGCTGTAACTGCCGAACATGCTACAACAACAGCAGAGCAGAGAAATTCCAAGCAATCATATGCTTCTCACAGCAACTTACTAATAAAAATAGTACGGAAAATTGGAGAGCAACTCTTTGAAGCAATTATTTTTCTAAACTCTTAAACAGAGTTTCGGAAGCTCCAATAAATTTAATGTCACGTTCGAGAAGGCGTAAATAGTACGTATATACAACATATATTGTACTTCGTTGGGCATCCAGAAAGTTGCTGGCTAAGAGATTCCATTGGGATGCCGACAACCTTGCTCCTCCATTATTTATGTATATACTGAATCTCTATGAATCCTTTAGAGATTCTCTTTCTTTTCCCGCTTTACTCAAAGGAAATTATTTACATATATGGCCAGTAATATCAAACCGCAATTCTTTCGCAAATCGCTCTACAACCATGCCCATATTTGCCCCACTCTAGCCTTTGTAAGTAATACAATTAATTCATTAGTCCGTACAAGATTTGTTCACAGAGCTTCCGAGCCACGGCCTAACTAAATTTAGTGCGCTGACTAGTTAGGCAGTGCGGTTGCATGCCACAAAGCGCACTGCCACATTGCCGCTCGCCGGCCTTCGACTGGCTTCCAGACCGCGGCACGGCAATGCTGATAAGACACATTGACGTTTTGTCGTTTAAATGATTAGCCAGCGGCAGGCGCAAGTGCCACAACGGAGTCACTGGCTGCACGCTGCTTGCCCGCCGCCGGAATAAGTCATAATTGAGCAGTGCGGCGGCAGCTGTGCGCCGCGGTGCCGCTTGCCGTTTGCAGCCGATGCGATAAGTTTCTGGGAATTTCTGTGTCGGCTGGCCAGAGATGCCGCCGCCGCCACTGCTGCTGCTGCTGCTGTCGCGCTGATGGGCGCTCTTCGTTTCGGTTGCGAAGTGCGTTGCAGATGCATCAGTTACGGTGGCTCGCAGCAGCCGGGCTAACTGGCCAAGCAGCTTGTCGCTGCCTTGTGCTGCAATCGATTGCGCTGGAGGCGCTGCAGCTCTGGCTCTGGCTGTGGCTGTGGCGGCAACTGCGTTTGGACCTGCGCAAGTTGCGGGTTCCCATTGTGTGCGTGCGCTAGGAGAATTTTTCACAAAAATGTTTGCATCCGTAAGATTCGATTTCGCAATGTTATGATTGGAAGCTTCCTTTTGTTAGCAACTACCAAGCGGTTATTTTGATTGTGAACATGCCGCTGTACTTTTTTGTTGCCACTTGCACACGTCAGCACTCAGTTTCCCCATTTCGTATGCTAATCTGAAGTGCAATTTCTCTTCTTTGATCTGACCTTCGATTCAGCCGCTCCTTAAGTCCCTACCAACAGCTTTCTAAGACTAATCCAAGCGGTTCACTGTCGCTGTGCGGCTTAAATCCGAGACCACTAAAGTATAGATACAGAACTAGTAATTTCCATTTGATATCTTCATTTCAATTGGCTATATACCATAATTGTGTATATAATATTATGTGACATAATAATCTGAGATAGTTAGCCCATTTCGTCCTTCCACGCTCTTTTATCTGACGATGCCGATTCGCTAGTGTATAGCTGAAAATTTATAGCAGCATATTAAAAGCATATTAAGTTTAAAAAAAAATGTCCTGAATGTCCAGATTTACATGACTGATCGTAGATAAATATTTATGAGTTTGAGATCAAAATGTAATTATCATGGCATTAGCCGCTTAAAAAAGGGCAACTGCAGTCTTCGAGCATATGTATGTATATATAAATGTGCACTGATCCCAGAATAAAAGTCTTACGTTTTATGGCTGCTGAATATGTGAGGCGAAAGCACAAAATGATGAAACTCAGAAGCAGCTCCGCAGCGAGAAGCCCGTACACGCACGAGAAACAGACCTCAGGCAAGGGTGGACACAATACAGGACAACACAGCGCGGCGACAAATGATGGCAACAACAACTGCAACCATGGTGCCGCTGCTGACGATGATCGCGACGACGCTGTTGATGAGAAGCAGCCACAGCCGTGGCAAAAACTGCGCATAGAAACGCAACAGCAATTTTAGCATTCAGCCGAGTATGACGATGATGACAAACAAGGATACCGAACTCAGTGGCTTGCATTCTTTTGGATAATTAAAAGCACTTAAGTAGGAATTTTTCGGGTTGCCAAAGCGGACGACAAATGACTGACTACCGTCAAGCAGGCGAAATTAAAATTAAGCAAAAACGGAAGGCAACAAAAAGCGAAACACTCGAAAAAGATGGCAAGGAAAAAACAGTTGACGACTTGCAATTAGCAAGTTGCCAACATAGTGCTTGGTTGCATTGATCTGGCAACGAAATTTCATAAATATTTTATCTATACGGGGAAAACCAAAAAAATGGTAGTGCTTTTCTCAATTAAGCCAGAATTTGGTTGGTCCAGTAAAATGGCTCAAAAGCAGCACTGGCGTTAAGAACTAAAAGATTAAAAATCTATGTAGAAAATTTTTGTTCTAAGTAAGACAATTGATTCATATTTTGCAATATGTTCCAGAACAATTTATTCTGTTCCATTTATTTATAAGAAGTCTGCATTTCTCAGAGCTATTTTTCTTTATTTATATTTCCTTCAATTATGAGAAATAAAATGCTTTCAATATTTCTTTTGAATTTATTTATATAGCAATCGTTTAAAAAATTCTCTTCTTTGATAATTTTTGCTCTTAATAAAAAAGAAATATTTTTTCCGTTTTAAAGAGGCTTTCAAATAAGTACACATCAATCGATAGATCTCAGCTTCGGGAGTAATACAAATGTTTGCAAGACCTTGCATCGAGTTAGCCCTTCTCTTCCCATGTTTCCATCAGCACCACAAATATGTGCGTATATCCTGTCATCGCTCCCAAGCACAATTGCCGAACATTTTTGGCATTTTTGCCAAAGAAACTGCGACAATTTATTTCCACGCACTGCGATCCTTCTTGCCCTCACTGGCAAACATGCGCTCAATTCCTGTAATTAAAACTTAAAACAAGCCAAAGCCGCATGCACCCAATTTGACAAAATGTTCGGGCACAGCAACAACAAACAGGGGCAGCCGACAACTCCGTCGCAAAAAGCAACTAAATTAATGCAAGGCTTCGCTGCTGCGAGTTGGACTTTCAGCATTACAAATGCTGCGGTGAAATCAATTCCGCAGGCATTTAAATAAAACAAGCAAGCAGCCCGTTTCTGGGGTGCAAGTATGTACATATGTGGAACAAAAGACTCAAGCAACAAACCTGTGCACGCTGGCCTACCTTGAAGGCAGTTCGGCCGCCTTGCAGAGTCCTACTTTCGCAGAGACCAAACAAAGTCAGCAATTTCTGACGATTCGCCACAATTTTTCACAATCAATTGCGCGCGTATGCGTGGCGCTAACCGTTGATTTAATTGCACTGTGAATCGATTTATGTAGCAGATAACTCAAGCAGTTCAATAAGTTTTGCAAGTTATCAAAAGGAAACGGCAACGCTGTCAGGCGGACGATGCACTTCCGAGCATTGGATATAGAAATTTAAGCTTTTGAATTACGACCGGATGAAACCAGAGCCGATCTGTTTGGGTACGATCTGTACAGGTATGACATCAAAATAGCTTACTTCGAAGACTGAAGTCTTCCAGTTCGAGTTTCTGGAAAATAAAACTTTGTTATTTTGGAAAGAATAAATGATTTGATTATATTACGGCTTAGTACCTGGAGCATGTCAGCATTTTACTTGCTTAACCTGTATATTATATATACCTTTGTATTAGCTATCATGCCACAACGATGGAGTTGCGGCTCTGCCTGTTTCCATTGCAAGAACTCTTCGCGAAAGGTTTCTGAATGCCTTTTGATAAACTATCTAAAACAAGTTTTTGGCAAGAGCTTATTTAAAATAGATCCGTTACAAATTTGTAATACTACTTCTTCATCATACAATTTTATAAAGTAAATAAAATGGGTAGATTCTTTCGGTCTAGCTGTAAACAATTTAGGGATGTTCCTCTGACTACGATGAGCAACAATGATGCCTGCCTTTGGTCAATGCAGTTACTCCAGTGACTAGCAAAATTAAAATTTTTTTGGAATCATGCTTAATATTGAAATAATAGTTTAAGTCGGCTTACTAATCCAATAAACAAATTTAAATTGCTGAAATGCTTTTAATATGGTTTGACTGTGCCCGCTTGATTTTTCTTCGGATATTTGCCAAGCAACAGCAAAAAGTAGCAGCCAACTTGTTAGCAAAACACCGCCGGCAATTTGAGCCAACCGATTTTTCAAAAATTATACAACACTGCAGAATCAACGCATACCCAACTTAGTACACGTATAAAATATTATGACTAATTTTAATATGCTTTACTGCATGATGCCACTATTAACAAATTTTGTCAAAAGCCAAGGCAAACATCATTTTTCAATATTGCACAGCAGCAAAAAAGACCACAGCAACAACTAGGCACAGCTGATAGTCTGATTTGGGCAGACACAGACACAAACACGAAAGCAGCAACAACAACAACGAAGTGATGTAGAAAAAGGCATAGAAACGCGCTTATGCTTATTTTTGCTTAATTTGATTAACCCGCCGGGCATCACTTGAGCAACCCGAAATGACTTAAAGTATAACAAGTTGGTTGGTTTTTTCTGTACGCTCCTGCGCTGCACACTCCACCTCACTTGAGCCTCGTTTGCTGATTGCTATTCGGTATTGTTATTGGCATAAGCGCGTATCTATGCATAAAGCCAAACGCTCGAGATCGAAGCAGCGAAAATTCCCACAAGCATTTAAAATGTTGTGTAATCGTTATGAAACGCGCGTATGTATGGCATATAGATTTTTTCGACATTCATAGATATGGTATATGTATGTGTTTTTGTGGCTGTGAGTGTGAGTGTGCACAATAACTCAACAAGTTACAATTTATCATTGTAGACATTAATTTCGTGTAAACAAAATGTTAATTAATTTGGCTTAAGCTGTGCGCTCACATTAGCGCGCACCCATACAAGCATAAACGCACACACACTCACACGAAAATTTCGAGCAAAAGCAGTGACTTACATTAAACGCTATCATGGCAGACAAGGCAAGCCTGCAACGGAGGCGAGCACATATCCTGAAGCGCTTTCCACTTAAGTGTGGGTATTTAAAGCAACAACAAAATGCATGGCTTAAATTACAATAACATTTCGTCTTCCTCATGTGTGAGTGTGTGTATGAGAAAATTGTATTGTATTTAATGATTGCTACTGGTTGTAGAAATTGTAAAATATAACGCTCCACCTCAGCAGATCGAGCTGAGCTGAGCTGTGGCGTTCATCACTGCGCCTGTTGAAATATGCTTTTAAAATTGTAAAAAATAAAATAATAACAGTTTAGCTGCTTGCCTGACTAAAGAGCGCCCTGACTATTTCCTAATTGAGCGGCTAATGGCAAACTGATTATGTGAACGAGATACAAATTTGATTCATGCTTGTGTGCGTGTGTTTGTGTGTGCCGCACACACACACATAATTAGTTAAACAAATAAGAAGGCGTCGCGTGCACGCGCTCCAAAGTCACAACTCACAACTCACAAGTTACAACTGACAGCTCACACACACACACATGCAGAGCAGTTTGCTAGCCGCTTGCTTGCTGCGTACGCTCTGGAAATTGCGACCCGGCACATCGTTAATTGTTGCCTTTGATTGGCTCTTATATGGGGTTAAATAAGTTTTATTTAAATGGCATTTGCATAAGAACGCTTGTCTACGATTTTGCTATACATTTTCGGAATCCCCAATTTCCAAAATGCATTTAGCTTGATATTTTTATAGTGAAGCATAATTTACATATTTTGTGCGTAATTCGATCATTTTCCCTACACAGTTTTTGGCAAATCTGTGAAGTTTTTCAGTTCTGTCTGCAAATCACTGTCACAAGCACTTCTGAGCGGCAGACCATAATATCGTCAGTAGTTTGAGAAATAATTGTCACCCTACACTTGAATTTTGCTTTAGATTTAGGTGACAATCCCAAGGTTTGCTCTATTACAGTCATTCCTATACTCTGTGCAGATATTCTGGGGCCAGTTGGTCATGACCGCATGCAAATGCATATTTAATAAAGGCATTCTTGGTCATAATTCCCATAATTTTTTAACCCAATGGCGCTTTCGAGCCTTATTTGAATGCCAACTTTGTGCCAAAAGAGCTCCGATTTCTGTGGCAGTGGCCAGTCCCCTATTTTCTTCTTGCTGCTTTTCGTTGCACAAAGTTCTTGTGATGTCTGTTATGGCAAATAATCGCGCCACCCAAGCAAAATGCAAATGTATGCAACCTAAAAAATTCCCTCTCTTGTGGCAGTAGAACTACACGTCACTTTCCCGCCTTATAGAGAAACTGCAATTTAAATTTATTTTAATTAAGTTGATTGCTGCAAGAAAGTATGCATGTAAAATATGAAGCTGCCACATGCATGAGGCGACATGCCTTCGACTTGTGGCTTGTAGCGGCGCGTAGCGCAGTTAAGCAAACAACAATCAATTAAACGCTCAGTCAGTGGTCATCGTGGCATCCCGTACGAGGACATGCATACATACATACATATGTACATACATTACGTTTTTATGCTATCTGGAGTTTCCGTTTCTCTTCTTTAGCTTTGTCTGGCCTGCTTAGTTGGCCGCCTTTATTTTACGACCACAAGAGGCAGTTACACTCATTTATTGAACACCTCGAGAAACACCTTGCAATGCGCCTGTGTGCCGCTGTGGCAGCGCCAATGGTGCTAGTGCAGCACTGGCCACGGCAGGGGCAACGCGAATGACGCGCGGCTCCAGTCGCTATCCCAATCTCAGCCTCATTCCCATTTCCCACTGCAATAAAATGCATGAGCATAGGCATGCGAGTACGCTGCTATGCCATAGACAGGCACGCACACACGCACGCACACGCACTCACAGACACACTCATGCACATACATAAATAAGTGGCGCATTAAAATGTGAGAATTATTGAAATGAGGCGCTGAGCGCAAACGTCAGCGTGTGTGTGCGTGTGTGGGAGCTCGGGAGGCGCGCTCCTTTCTGGAAGATTGCCCCAGCAGCGGAGGCAGCGGCAGAACACGCAACAGCTCTGAGAGTATCCCAGCAAACTGCTCTCAAAGTTGACTGGCAGCTTCAAAAGAATTGTGTATGGGAATTGTGTATGCTTGCATGGGTTTGGGTTTATGTAGTATACATGATTTTTGTTGGGTTTTTGGTTGTTTACGCGCAGGTCACGCTTTAAATATACAGCCACAAAATGCTTACTTAATGGCAGAACATTGAGACGAGTGACGCCTATATTCACGATTTAAAAGCGGAATAAAGTCAGTCCTTTCGAGGGCTGCCAATGCAACTCTTTCCGGTGTTCCAAAGAGGCATACGGGAACAGAAGTGTTTCTTAAGTTTGTTCAGATTCGAACAACTTTGCCAATCAAGCCGTTCGCTAATCATGAACTCAGAAAAGGTAACCAAATTGTGGCACATTGAATTCAAGCTGACCATTCACTCAGACAATTCCAGCCTAAGTGAAGGCCAACCAATAAGCGCTATTAACTTTGTATTAATATATCAAACTTTTATAATTTTTCCCGAGTTTTTTAAAGTTTCTGACATTTGGAAATGAAGAATTTGATTTTAATTATAATAACTATAAATGCTATACATGATTGATATTTGACATACAGAATGTACAAAATGGTTTGGTTCTTTTTTCCTGCCCTGTTACTCTTTACATTTAGTCAATGCTGTTCGAAATTTGGTGCGGGTAGCACCTTCCCTTCTGCTCATAAACAATGAAATAAATATTTTTTAATTGTGAATTTTTTGTTAGTTACGCATACAATTCCGTGAAAATACAACTTTTAAAACCACAACAAAAGCGCAGCGCAGCACAACAACCAAAGCAGCACATAAAACACAAAATCACAATCCAGAGCAACACCAACAACACCAACAATACCAACTTAGCCAACAACTCGAAACACACAATTCAGCTGAGCTGAGCAGAGCAGAGCAGAGCTCAACCGAACCGAACCGAACCGTAGCAAACTGAACTGACTACCAAGAACTCCAGCGCCGGAATGTGCCGTCGTTTGGGCACTTGGTTTTTGTTGCGCTGCTCTGCTCTGCACCGTCTGCGCGTCTGCATCACTGCAAGCATGAATGCGACTGCAGCAGCAGCAGCGGCGAAATATTTCCAGCCTGCGCCGTGCGGCAAGTAAAAATGCTCTAAACATGCTGTCAAGTTATGTCTACATTCCTTGATCATATTTTTTAAACTTTTTTTCCCTTTGACGACGATTGCTCGCTCCGCGTTGCACGTTGCTCCGGCCACAGCAGCAGCAGCAGCAGCAACAGCTTCGTTAATGTGGCAAAGTAAACGAGTCACATTGAGCATAAAAATCAAGAAAAATTGTGGCGTTATAAATGGCCACAAATAAAATATTTGTGTGAGTACTGAAGTCGGGACTCGGGCCGGAGCCAAAGACAAAACCACAGCCAGACCGTAAGTGGGAGACCGGCTGTCAGAGCCACTAAAACTTAGAGCGAAGACCGGCGAAATGCTTCTAGAGCGCGCTCGAAACGAATGCTCAAGCTCTTGCAATGATGCTCTCAAAGAGAAACAGTGCGAGTGGGAGAGAGAGAGCTCCATTGCATGTGTGTGCTTGTGTCGCGTCGCTTAACCTTTTTGTATTATTTTATTACATCTTTTTTCCCAAATTGTAATAAACGAATCGCTTTTAGCAAAAGCAAAAAATTATACCTTCGAAAAATTTTAAATATGTTTGTAAGTTGAACCTCATTCGTTAAGGTTGACTGATTTTTATTGAATATTGCATTTGAAAGTTAGAGTAATTTCAAACTTTCTGCGTGACTGCGTAGTTCGAAGCTTCATTTGCCTTTTAGCCAAACAGCGAAGACGACTTTCGACCCATTGCTGCAATGTTCAAAACATATTTCTATCAAATATCCTTGTTAAATATAATAATCTGGCAATGTCTTGGAGTAGAGGTGAGTGTTTGATTAAATAAAACCAAATCAAAAGTACATGATGGTTAGTGTAGTGATGCAAAGAAAGCTCTTCCGTCTAGTTGCTCAATTTAGTATAAAATAAAACGTTCTTTGAAGGAAAAGTTCAACTCTAAATAACACAACGAGAAAGTTGTTTATTTAACGCCTACACTAGAGATGGATTAGAATACAGCTTTAAAAATATGCAAGATCCTGTGATCAGAACTTGTAACCGATTCACATTATCATCGAAATTCTAACTAACAAACTTGTATTTTATTTGTAGAAGGTCGCCAAAATAATAATCTTCGAAGTTGAGTGCCAACGATATAGTTCCAAAATCAAGTACCTTCAGGGTTCCACAGGTTTTAAGAGTGGTCGTTCGTACCAGAATGCACGTATAGAGCTTGCGGAAGATATTCCTACAATAAGGAGTCATTCTGTAATCAATCTGAGTCAACAGAATCATCGCCATGTAAATTTGATGAACATATCGTACGACATTTGCACCATGGTACATCAAGGACCAAGACGAAATCTGCTAAAAGTGTTCTACAAGTTTCAAAAAAACCATCATAAACCAAGTGTCCTCTGAAAAAGGTGCCTCAATTATTAAAGTTAATGAAGTTATGATGAAGATTTTATTGATATTTTTTTAATTTAATTTTTTCTATGTCCTTAGGATACGCCAATAATTTTAAATAATTTCTATTTTGACGTGGATATATTTCAAACGTATGTACATATGTGCCAGAGTTGAATTTCTCCGTTTCCATAGAACTGTACTCAGGCGCGGAAAAGTTGCTGAGCCTTCGCAGTGAATGTGTGGCCTGTAAAAGTCAAAGCTACTGCAAGCGGTTCTTTGCGTGATTTTTGTTGTAACAAAGTTTAAATTAAGTGACTATATTTTTTAAAATTAAAACCACATTTTAAAATGCAATCGAAACAAAAGAACTTATATACATATATGCAAGCAAATGAAATTAAATCAAATCACGTTTTATTAAATCAAAGAAAGTCTAATCTAGTTTAATCAAATAAAATTATATTAAAATCTAATTTAGTATGATTACTCAACTATATCAAATCATATGAAATTAAATTTAAGAAAATATATTAAAATGAATCACATAAAAAATCAACTCAAATCAATGAGTAAGGGCTAAGCCCAGTGGATTGACTCGAAATAAATAACAAATAATTTCAATCAACTCGAATCGCATCAAATCCGTTCAAAGCAAATCAAACGCACACATTCAAATAAATCAAATAAATTAATATAAAAATTATGAATGTTTATTTTACACACACACGCACACACTGGCACCGTGGTACGAGCGTGAGGCACGTGTGTCCTTTGTTTGCGCGCTGCAATCTGCCTGCCTGCGCCCATGAAGAGCAAACAACATTATCGTCCTATGATAACGCTCCGGCGAAGCCGCTCCCGCAGCCGCAGCCGCAGCATGCGCAAAACTTGTTCTAACATCATTTGTCAAATCGTTAAGAAATAAGCGTGCAACATAAGCATGCAGCATGTGGCAGGCAGGCGGCCAGCAGCGCAACAAGCATGCTTAGTTGCAGTTGCGGTCCGAGGTCCGAGCTCCTCCTCAGTTCTGCGCTTGTCGCAAGGCGCAGTCACAGCCACCGGAGCTGTTGTTGTTGTTGCTGTTCCAGTGCTGCACATGCGCACTGCTTGGACGGCATTTTACGATTTGGCAGAGCGATCGCCGTTTGCATGCATGTGTTGGTGTTGGTGTCGGTGTCGGTGTCGGTGTCGGTGTGGAATGATCACTCTTTTCAAACACGCTCATTTTCTGTCTGCAGCGCTCTCTTCCTCGATCGCTTGCTCTCTTCATGCTCGGCTGAGTTAATGGCGATAATAATGGGTTTGTCAATCGTTTATGCTTAATTTTCTGCCTTGTGTCTTCTCGTTTCTATCTCTCTCTTTCTCTCTCTCTCTGCTCTTACCTATGCTAGGTGCCATTTCTTCAACTAATTTATATCGAGCTTGTTAATTGGACAAGAATTATTTATTCAGCAAAATTTATCGATTTGGTGGATTTCAATGCATAAATGTTTTCCAATCAGAAAGTTTGACCGGAATTTCATAGGTAAGTCTTTGCAAGAATAAAAACAATGATCGTTTTTCTTGTTTTCTTAGAATTTGCGTTGGAGTATTTTCATAATAGTATTTAGATCTGAAGGCAATAGCTTACTTTCTGACACTGACTATCACAACCTCGCACCGGTTTCGCCTGCCGAGTATCCCCATTCGTTTTTTACTAGTGGTAGTTCCTAAATCGATGCCAGGTACTGGAATATCTGCCTTAGTTGGAAAATCAAATTTAAATCTAATTCTTTGCTATAGTTTGCACATCCTCTTTGATCACATCAACTCTTACGAAGTCATAATTCTTTTATTTTTGTAATTCGAAAAAAACTGTGGCAAAGAGAAAAAATACCAAGGCAATTTCAGCAACAACAAGGTTTGCCTGGTCATACTCTCACACCAATGACGAATTCCCAAAATAATTTTTGTTTTAGATACAAAAATTTAAGAACTAAAAATATCAGCTATTGAAGACTAAGCAACTCTTTTAACTGCACCGAATCTTTTGAAGATTTCACAACAAAAAAATATCAATAGTAATTGATGTTAAAACAAGAGATAATAATTTATGCGAAAAATTCTTTGTCAAAAGTGCACATGCCGACGGCAAAATTAATGAAACAGAAACACGGCATTTTAATGTAAAAAAGTTTTGTGGATATGTGAAAATATAAATTCATATCAGCTATTTTTTAAAATGCAAAATCAACATTGAAACTAAATTTATTTGAAACAATTATGAAAAAACGTACACGAGGAACTTGCTAACAAATACTTGGCTACAGCTGTTCCTGCCGCTCGTCGCTCGCCGCATTCCTCTTCTATCAAAGTCAGTGGGCTTGTGTGCAACGGAAATCAAGTTTGCCATGCCTACAGCTAGTTCTATTTAGAAAATTTGTGTCACTAACTACGCAAATAATTAAATTCAGTTTGCATACTGATGTCATGCCCAACAGCGGCCACTCAGCCGAGGTGTTGGTGTCATGGCACAAAAGAGGCTGCTGCTGCCGTTGCCATTGCGGCGGCGCTTAAGAGCCACAGCGAAGAGAGTGAGAAAATCATGAAGAAGATCAAGAGGCGGACGGCGGCCTTTTGGTACTATTGTCTTTAGACGTGTGTACAAATTTTTGAAACTGAAATTTTGTCGGAAAATTGTGATTATATTGTTTTAAATAGTTTATATATATCGGCAGAGTGCTTTGACAATTTTGCTTCAGAAGCATCTTGGCGCTCTCGCTCACGCTCACGCTCTGCTGCTTGCTCTCTGTGCTCACTTACACTGTGAACCTGCTACATGCTCCACGCTCCACGCACACATTTGCACGAGCAATGCACACATACGGCCGATAGAGACCCAACAGACCAGTTTGGCGCACACACTTTCAGGCGGGAGCCATGAGAGCAGCCAGCCAGCCAGCCTGCATGCCTTAAGGCTTACCTTCACTGCCAGGCAACGCGTATAGTTGCATTCCTCATGGCCTGCCAACATGCCACTGTGTGTCTGTGTGCGTGCGCAAGTGCTCAACTTGGCACTTTAACTAAGCGTGGCAAGAAATGCACAAAGATCAGTCTGCTGTCATAACTCCAGGTGAACGGTACGCTTGCGCGGTCGAATTTCTCGAAGAAAAAAATTAGCTTGAGAATTGTATAAAAAATAACAATTGCCACAATTTTGAACTTGTCGACAGTACGAAGCACAATTGCAAATTGAGTGCGAGTGTTTTGGAAATATTTTGATGTGTATACAAAGCGGCGGCTTTGATCATGCGAAAGCTGTAGACGTGAAATCCGGTGGTGTGTAACATTGTAGTGGTGTTTTCTACAAAAGAAAAGCCATTTTGAAAAAAATTTAGCACATAACTGTGAGTTAACTGCCACCGACGGCGACCAAGAAACCGTTGCCCGAAAAGTGTGCAAGCACAGGCGGACTGCACTTTGGCCAGTCGGTCGCATTGTGCCACAAGCCGCATGCGCATAAAGTGTCAAAAGTGTGCACGCGCCTTCAAATCGCCACGCGGAAACAGCGAAGCAGCGTGGTTCGCGGCTGGCGTGTAACAAAAGTGCTGGCGGCCGACAGACGCAACGACGCAGTGCAGTGCAGCGAAACGGCTCACGTTACACGCACAACAGCAACAGCAACAACGAGCACACACAAAACCTAAAAACAATAAAGACTGCATGTAGAAAAGAATTCAAGCAAGAACGTCAGCAGCCGCATAAAAACGTCCGCCGAAACGCGCACGAACAATTCTCCAAAGCAAAAGGTGCATACGAAATTCCAGCAAGCGCGAACGCGTGAAGCCACACTCGCATGCGTGCGTTGAATGCGTCGCAAGCGACATAAGTGCAAAAGATTTTGAGTGCAAGACGAGAAATTTAGTTAGTGAAAAAAAAACAGTTTATCAAAACCTAAAAGCAAACAGCAAAGCTTCAGTAGAAAACGCTCAAATTCAAGTCTGCTTGATTGCTTAAGAACGCGCGCGCGTCCAAAACCGCGCGTTTCATGTCGCCCTGCTTGCAGTGTGCAGTTATTGCGAATTAACAAAACTACAAAATCAGCTAGCGAGCGTTTTGCTGCGCTGTTGCAACAGTGATACAATAACAACAACAACAACAACGAAGCATTTGCAAAAGAACAATAAGGATAGCATCGCACGAATATTTTACTATCGTACGTAAAAAATCGCCCGAAATTAGTGAAAAACGCAAGGCAAGCGCGCAAAAGTGCTCTTTAAAAGTGCAAAAGCGCAAAATTAAAAACACGTCAAGCATTTTGCGCAAAAAAAAACAAAAACTTGAAAAAACAATAAGGAAAGGAGCGTAGGCAAAGGCAAGAAGCGCAGAAATCGCCGCAAACGTTTTATGCTGCAACGCGAGTGCACACACACATACAACAACAACAGCAACAATACAAAATATAATGTATAATAAAAATTACAACAAGTGATCGTGCAGAAAATAGATCGATAAGCTGCGCATCGCCTGCTTGGCCGCCTTCAGAGCCGCTTCTGCCGCTGCGCGTTTTTACCAACACATTTTGTTGTTGTAGTTTTGTTGTGTTTCTTTTGGACTTTTTGCACTGTTGCACACAGTCAAAAAAGACCTTGTAAAGCATTTTCCGAGAAAAAAACGCGCAAGAAACATTGCAATAAGCAGCCGCCGTCAACAGTGCCACAGCAACAGCAACAGCAGCAACATCAACAGCAACAACAACAACAACACCATCAACATTAGCAGCAACCATAATATCAGCCGGCAAACGTGATGTTGGGAGCTCAGCTGGCAATGTAATCACACAAAAACAAATTAAAAGTAGCATAAAAATTCGCAAAATCGCATTCGAACTCAAGAAAATAGAAACGCGCAGAGAAAAAGTCGCGCCAAAAGCAAAATAGAAAAATCGCGTCTTAAGAAATTGCAAAGGACGACTGAAATTAATTTCACAATTTTAAGCTGCTTTAAAAAAGAAAATACTAAACACACACACACACACACACACATAGGCATAAATGTGCATGCAGCCAGCGCGATCTTTAACGTGCCGTCGTCGTCTATGAACAGCATACAACGTAACGCGTCGCAACGCAGCAAAAATGTACGACATTAAAGCCATTGAATTTGGACAGCAAACAACAACAACACCAACAACAACAACAAAAGCAAAAACAAGCGCAGCAACTAAGAATAGCAGCAGTGGTGCTTGGTGTAGCACAGCAGCTACCAACAACGCCGCCACAACAACAACAACAACAACAACAACAAGAACAACAAGTGCACCGCCAACAGCTACAACAACAACGACGACAACAGCAGCAGCAGCAGCATATACGCCGCAGCATCTCAACGCTTACAGCACGTGCAGCGTCATCTCCCACGGCAAGCTCGGCGAGGGTGACCGCAGCAACAGGAACAACGATACACTGACGTGCCCTCGCAACCCCGCCGACACGACACACATGACGCTGTTGTCGCTGCGACGTCGTCGCCTCTTTCAGCGCCATGCCTGCCTGTTCAGCATACTCGCCGCCTTCGTCTTCGGCCTCGCGCTTGGCGTCTTCATGCCCATGTTCGGGCTGCCGAGCGTCTTTGCGCCACTGGCCGATGGCCAGGCGGCCGATGGCACTGCCAGTCTGCAGCTGCTGCCGCTGACCGAGATGGAGGCGGTGCCGTTGACGAGTGCGCTCAACCAGACACGCCCCTTGGCGCGTCCGCCCTCGGACTTTCCCACGATATATAAGTCAGCGCGTCCAGCAGACGACTCCTCGACGGCAACTGCCGTCGACAGCGACCACGCCTTCTCCGTTGCCTTCATCAAGGAGCGTGATGTGGAGCTGTCCGCGGAGGAGATCTTCCGCAATGCTTTCCATCTGCAGCAGGATGGCACGTCACCCGACGCGCTGCTGGTGAAGCGGCTGGACGACAGCGACGGCAGCATACGCGAGTTCCGCGTGCAGCGCATTGCGGAGGGCCGCTTCCGCAAGGGACCCGAGCGGCGGCTGTCGCAGCCCTCGCTGGTGGAGCAGCTGCTGCCACTCTCCGCCGCCGCTGCTGCCGACGAAGATCAAGCGCACAGCCAGATCAGTTTTGTGCCGCTGGCGCAACGCATCGCGCAGCAAGCGGCGCACCAGCCGCGCCAGAGCGGCATCATCAAGGACGACATCTATTGGGGTGAGCTGGTGGAGCGTGCACTGCCGCCGGGCTTCGGCACTGCGGACACCAACGACTGGAACCACTATCTGCGCACGCAGGGCGTGGTCGAGCGCCTCGAGCCCGGCTGCGGTCGCATGCAGAATCGCCTGGTCGTCTTCGCCGATGGCACCCGCGCCTGCGCACGCTACCGCCAGAACACCGACCAGATACAGGGCGAGCTCTTCTCCTTCTACCTCGGCCAGCTGCTGCGCCTGAGCAATCTCGCACCGAGCGCCGCCTCCGTTGTCGACCTGGACGCGCGCACTTGGTCCGCGGCCATTGTGGACATTACGCAGGCGCAGTGGAAGCAACAGCGTCCGGTGGTGCTCACGCGCTGGCTGCCCGACCTCGAGCCGGCCGGCATCCCGCAGCCCTTCCAGCCACTCGAACGCCATTTGAATAAGTACGACGTCTGGAATATCACACTGGGCGCTGCCGCAGAGGCACTGCGAGGTTCGTCGGCGCACATGACGGCACAGCAGCCAGGATTACTGAAACGCTTGGGCGCTGCCAACGGCGCGCCGCAACATCATCAATCACGAGCGTCCAACGAGCCGGCAGCGAGCGTCGCTTCGTTAGCGGCTAATGCGCTCGCCGCACTCAACACCAGCAGCGGTGACGGCGGCCCGGCCTCGCCGGTGCTGCAGCGCCTAATTGAATTGGCGCAGTGGTCGGATCTGATCGTCTTCGATTACTTGATTGCCAACCTCGATCGCGTCGTTAACAATCTGTACAACTTCCAATGGAATGCCGACATTATGGCCGCGCCCGCGCACAATCTCGCCCGCCAGACCAAGTCCCAGCTGCTCGTCTTCCTGGACAATGAGTCCGGCCTGCTGCACGGCTATCGTCTGCTGAAGAAGTACGAGGCCTATCACGGCCTGCTGCTGGACAACCTGTGCGTCTTCCGCCAACCCACCATCGAGGCCCTGCGGCAGTTGCGCGCCTACGGTGCGGGCCGCAAAATGCGTGAACTCTTCGAGCAGACGACCAGCACCGAGCTGCGTGAAGTGCTGCCGCCCCTGCCAGATAAATCAATCAAGATTCTGGTGGATCGCATCGATCGTGTGCTGGGCCAAGTGCAGAAGTGCAGGGAACTGCTGGCCGACAGATAATGATCGTCTGTCTGAGTGTTGCTTGCAGCAGGTGATTTTGGGGTGGGGGGATTCTATGTTTTGGGAACGACAGTTGCTTTGGCACACAAGTCCAGTATAGAATTTGTTATCTTAGATTGTAGTTGTGAAATGACGTCATTGTACTGTATAGCTGTTTTAAAAACTTGCATGCAATAATGAACGCTTGAGGAATGCAGTGGAGAACGGTTGGGTATGAAGATTATGTGCGATCACACAATGCTTGGGACTGCTCTCACACTTCGAAGCAATTCAATTCACTAATCTTAAACGTACTCTATGTCCTATATTTCCATATCATTTATTCTGCTTAGCATGTTGTTTCGTATTCATATAAGATCTGAAACAGCTCAATTTGCTCCAGGAAAGACTGAAGTTTCAAGCATATAAACTAGTATTAGCCAAAAAGGCATCTCATCAAATGACAATGCTCATATTCTCCCATAGAAAGACTGCTGGAATCTACTTTTATTTCATTCAACTGCAAATGTAAAAACTTATTAAAGTCAAAGTCCTTGAGGAACCTGGGATTTCTTCACTACTATGCGTCTCTGGTTTGAAGTCAAAACTGTAAGTAGGAGCATCGATGTCCAACTGCTCCACTGAAAACACTTAAAAGCTTTTATGAAAACCCACTACTCCTGTTAAAATCAATTTCGATTTTCTATCGGTTTGCTATTTCATTGAACCGAGTAAGACTAACTTCAAAGATTCCTTCCCGTGTTCTTTTACTAAATGCTTTCCAGCACGCTCTTCAATCGACTCTAGGAAGTTCCTACCATTTTTCCTGCAGTTCCCAAGCAATATTCTTAGATCGCATGATAATCATCTACAAGTAAATCAGAGGCATTGCCCACAAACGACTGAGAATGTGTATAATATTTATTTATAATGTAAGCAGAGAAGGGGCGCTGTACTACAGGCAATATATATCAGCTCTTTAACTGCCACCGACTGGCGGTCGCACGCAGTGCCCAGCAGTGTCGGCCCAAATGCAATTGAAGAAAATCAAAATTGTATGTAGTACTTTCTCATGTGTATGCAGTCATAATGATAAAATTGTAATAAATTGAAATAATAATAGCATAAAATAAATGAAGTCAATAAATTGTATTATATTATTATACGCAAGCACTTACTAATAAGTATTAATATGTGAAATAGAGCGAAAAGTAGTGAGCAGAACTAAATAAATGTACATATAGAAAGTGTATCTCTATATTAGTTGGCGCGAATATATCCTTTGTGGTAATGCGATCCCTTTGTAGACTTTTAAGTTGACATGTGATATAAGTTTAGTTAAAACAAATCTTAGTATTGCAAACTATTCTAATTCGATTTTTAAAAGCAAGCACATTGTATGTATTTCATTGTTTAGTTTTAAGTGAATAAGTTAATAAAAATGAATTTTCTTATGAATACGAAAAATAAAATGAATATTGGCGTTTGATTCGAGCACAAAGAGCAAAATTTGGGTGATCAGTTTGTAAGAAAATTTTGCCATCCTTTCAGACATTTGAGTCCCATCAATAGGAGAAAGGTGAGATTTTTACTGTGAAGTGTTATAAGATTACTTCTATTTGGATGAAGAGCAGAATGCTTCGGTTAGTGCCTTCAAGTTTCGATTTAAAAAAGCAAATCCACTTTTTTCCTTTGCATACAACAAAATAATTCTAGTGAATCAGTTACCAAGACACGCTTCAATAAGAAATGCGCTTTTTAGTAGAAACCGAATTAATTTTCGACATTTTATAGTACAATATACAATACAATCTGATGCCTAAATTTTTAGTATGCCTAATATAGAACCCACACATAATTTCTTGAATACAATTCATAAGTGGAAATGGTTCTATGAGATTCTTACAATTTTTAATGAAATAAATCAATTGAAATTTCCACTTGTTCCTACCACTTTTCGGGGGTAACTATGCGAATGTCAAAGCTGGATCGTAGTTTTGGAGCTTGATAATGATTTTCTATGGACCATCTCTTTGCCGTTTCCGCTGCTCACATTTGTCTGTATTATGTTTCTCCATCGCCGTATGTGAGTATGTAATATTCCCAGAAACCATGACAATAAATTGCCATTGATATTTCTGATCGCTTCGTAGTTATAGTGCGGAGCACTGCAGCTGCAACATGCTGTTCTTTTCGTAGTTGCTCGCTGCCACTGCCATCCATGGCTATGGCAAATGACAACAGCTCGGCCAGCACTACTCACAATCAGTAGTAGCAACGTTTGCTGCGCCATGTTGGTTTTGTTGTCATTGCTCAGCGCGCTCCCCTAGTGGCAGCAGCAGTTGGCGGTGTTCCCAAGTTGCTGGCCTCTCGTAATATCTTCATAGGCATTTGAAGTTTTTGTGAGCTTTATGCGCAGCCTCAAGTGCGACGTCGCTGCAACGGCAGCCGCGGCAGGCAAGGGGGCGAAAAGCAGACAGCGAAAACGGCAGAAAAACGAAAAGCAACCAAAAAGCCGCAACAAGCCTGAGCTAAGCAGGCCAGCGAGAAAGAAGACGCAAAGCAAGACGACCAGCAAGTTCTGATACTTTGCACAGATACGAGCTGCGGCTTCAAGATTTAGAATCTTGGCTCATTAAGTGCGTCTGAGTGTGTTTTACGTTTAGATGCTGCCATGCTGCTGCAACTACATTCATTCGCTTCATCGTTTGCATATGATTTCGTATTCCGTTGCTTCCTTCCATTCGTATGGCACTTGCAGCCTTGTGCGCGTGTGCGCGTGTGTGTGCGTGCGTGCATGCGTCTACATGTGTAGGTACATATTTTATTGGACACCAGATACGCTGCTGCAGAGCATAATAAAAATCGTTATGCTATTTTAATAAATATATCAAATTACAACACAAAGACGTGTTAAGGAATTTGTGATTTTAACACGTAAAACGTAGCGCACGCTGAAATTGCTTTTTGGTAAGGGCCGTGCAATTTTCGCCGGAGCGAAAGGTTGATTGGGGAGCTATAGGGCGATTTGTAGAATGAGTTATGACAGAGAGGACATTCTTGCTGGGCCGCAGAAGGTGGACATATCAGCCAGAACGAATGGCTCTATTTGATTTTCATATTGATTGTCGTTGCCACTACATTGAACTACACACCAAAGCTCTGAAGAAACGCTCCGCTTTCGAAACATTTTAAGAGCTTCGAAATTGCCAACTCGAAGAAACTTGTTCAGCGAGTTTTTCACAAATTTAAAGTTACTGACGTTAGTGATAACTAGAAAGGGTTGCATTCCATGCCGTTTACAACTTCAGAAAACTGAGCTTCTGAGCTTACACAATGCTTGTATCTTCTATTGGTTTCATTTACTTTTTTGGAAAAATGCTTGTAATCCGCACTAATAATTTGTTTCAGTTCAGTCGGTCTACTTCATTTATAATAGAACTCATTGTTTTGTAGAATGTACATAAATTTGGAAACAGATGAGATATAGAAACCTTGGAGCTACCAAATAATATAAACAAATTTTAAACATAACTCAAGCTCAAATCGCTCATATGATCATCGAGAGGTTTGTTTTGACCAACAAATTTGTTTCATTACTGTTTTGAACAGGATTGTAAAAGCTTAAATTTCATTAGAAAGTTTGATTCAACAACAATTAAAGCCAGAGATTCAACAGCTTTCTTACGCATAAACAATAACGACTTGACGAAGTTCTAGGCTAAAAGTCAGCAAAAGACTTAAGCGACGAGCTGGGCAACAGAGAGAGAAGAAAGCAAGCAACGTTTTACTCGTTTTATATCTGCAATATTCATAGCTGCTTTATGTACATACTATTTGGTTAAGCAAATATTGTATAATCAGGCAGACTTTCAATGCCAATCAGCTGTGAGACCTGCCCGTCAGCCACACTCTGCCCATTTACAAGCATTAGCCAGAATTTTACAACGCACCACAGCAACTTTACGACCGGGAATAAATGCATTTTACATCACACCAATAATGGAACAACCAAATAATTTGCCATAAATTATTGTCGCCGTTTTTATAGTTTTTTTATGAACTAATTAATAAAATTATAGGCTGCAGCGCAGAAGAGCGAAGGCGAAGGACAGAAAAGGGCAGCGGAAAAAAGGCGAAATGTCGCACTTAAAAGTGATGGTGACTTATTTATGAACACACACACAGGCACACATACAGCGCATTGGCAGGCGTATGCTAAGCATACGCTGGGCGTGCACGTGCGTGTGTGTGCATAATCACGTACGCGCCGGCGGTACGGATCGTTGTACGCTCTGACAAAATCTCGTTAAGGCAGCATTTGCATTTCGGCCAGCGCTGTTAAGAGTCCTCGTAAAACTTCTAAGCCAATTTTTTTCATTTTTACAGCTTGCCAACAGTCACCGCACCATCGCACAATCGCATTATCCGGGCAAAGTCGTAAAATATGGAAAGATTTTCCGTTTCCTCAAAGGCTACGGAGATTGCGCTACAATTTGAGGGTGCTTTAATGAGTGTGGCTGTATGACTGACCGAATGTGTGTGTGTGTGTGTGAATGCGGTTTGTGCATTTGAGTTGAGTGAAATATCGCGCCGGGGCCTTGCTAAACTAACATAATCTAAGATTTAATAAAATCAATAAAATATTCGATGTTAAGCTATTTTCAAATCAATTTTAGATGTCGTGGCGTGCTCCAGCTCCTCATCGGAGATAGGGGCCTCATTTTGTCAATTGGGAAATTTTTGCTTTTAATTTGAATTTATCATTTACCTACAATTTAAAGTATAAATATTTCAAATCAAAGTGTGAATATTCAGAAAAGATCCAAAAATTGTATACGTTCGGGCAAGTATACAGGATACAAGACTTATAAATTATTAAATATTCACATTTTCCCAGTTGAAGCCCGCTGCTCGTACCAAGGATTTTTTTAATTTGTTTAGTAAGAAAATAGTGAAAAACTACAAAACTTCTTTCTCTGTAGCTTCATCAAATTTTTTCCTCGTTTCTTCATTTTCGTTACAAAATCTGCCTGAAAAGTCTTTTAACATTTCACATTGACTATAAAAAGCAAAAATTAAATAAAATATTATATTCTAGCTCAGTGAAAACATTTCCTTTACCTAAATTTCTTGAGGAAGTCCTAAAGCACATAATGGTTTCTCTACAAGTAAAAAAGGTATAGCAGCAAATATTTAATGGAAATAGAATTTGCATATGAGAAAATTTTTTCCTATTGTAATTTTCCAACTGCAAACACAACTTTACTATTTCCGTATGGCACATTTTCCGACAGCATAAAATTCATAAGTATTTTCAACACAAAATGAATGGCAGCAAGCGCATTAAGTAACGAAAAACGAAAGCCAACGATTGCGCAGCTACAAGTCATTAGAACCCACAGCAGAGTTCAATGAATTACATGCCACCATAAAGTACATGCTGCCAGTTATTTGAGGCAACTCCCATAACCAATTCTTGCCCGAAAGAATCTCCAAAAATTCACTGGAGAAAAAATCAATATAAAAAACATAACAAATTTAAAAATTTGGAGGCGAGCGAGGCGCGTTCTTATTGTGTTTTGTGTTGTGGCTGCTCCCACAAATTAAACGATTTAGAATTGCTTAGGTTGAGCCCGTATTTTGAGCAGCGCGTCCACAACAAAACGCAGCCAACACCAACACCAACACCAATAGCAAGAGCAATGCTGCTGCTGCTCCCATGAGTGCGTTTTGTGTCAGTTGATTGTTGTGTTATGTGTGTTTGTGTGTGTTAGCTGTGCTGCTTTTGCCCATTTATGTAATAAATGTTATTTTCGAAAATCTTTTTAGTGATGCCTGCCTTAATATGTAACGCGCTTGACTAAGGCTTGTAGGTTTCTAATTTATTAATGATCTGCTGTGTGTGTACAGTGTGCAAGAAAAAGCGAGCTCTCACACATCTCACACATATACATACATATATTTATGTAAGCCTGTGAGCATGGAAGCATTTTGGGGCTAGCAACGCATGTCGGCTTAGCGTAATGTTTTACTCTGCTACAAGCCGCATGCACCTTAGGCTTACTACAGTTATTATTGTAGCTTCTATACCCTATATTTTAGATACGTATTAAGCTCATATTATACACATATAAATATATATATGTATAAGTGTGTGTGGCCTTCAAAAAAACTTCATAGAAAGGTTTTAGACACAAATATATAGAAATCTCCTCTTCATTGTTTTGAGTTCGTTTGTCCGTTGTTTTGTCTGTCCATTGCCAAACGAGACAACCATATGGAAATCTTCACCAGCTCAAGTTATAAAATAATCAAAAAAACTTTTTAACTGTTAAATGTGCGCTTTGTTTTGTATCTCCAGAGATGTTGCTTGATATCCGAGACCAGCGTGGCAGAAAAAATATGCATCCTTTGTCCAATACTTGTACTATATACCCTTACGCAATCCCAGAAAGTCAATATTAGTTGGCCACAAATCCATTACCGTGCTCTTTGAGTTTCCTCAAAATTACCGTGGTCTACCTCTTCTCCTCTAAATACCTTCCAGCTGTGTTGCTTAATATAGGGTATCACCTGCTTGTTGTCTGTTAATATTTCAGTTGTATGGCGTTTCTTTTAATTTACAATGTGTGGCTGCCTTTGTATGATGCTGCATATTAATTTTTTTAAATAAATTATTTGCTCACCACCAGCACGAGTACGGCGAAGAGGTTTACCTGCTTCCACAGCGTCTCGGCTAGGGGCGCTCTTGCGCTGTACAAGCCAACTGAATGAGCGGCATATTAGCTAACAATACAGCGCTATAGACAGTGCAACTGTCATGCAGACTCATACAAAAAGTTACTACAATTCTTACTTAGTTGTAAAGAAATTGTTGAAGTAACCCAAAAAAAAACAATGATTAGAAACAAAAGATTCAAGCGATGAACCTGTTATGGGGCAACTGCCAACTCCGTTTACAAAGAATTTGACAAATTTTCCCATAGTTGCCAGCCAATATTTCAGTCCAGTAGACACACACATACCCAGAAAAAGGACGCACATAAAATATTCCTCTTGTATGTACATACACTCAGAAAAATTTAATTATTGAAGTTTTCTAAAAACTAAAGCAATTACTTACAAATTGTTTAGTTAAGCGCACAATTTTAACAAATTTATGCGTAGTTGTTTACAGCTTTTTTGGTATCAAAATGCTGAGTCAGGGGGAATCATATGTGAGAAGATGTTAAAATATTCCTCTTATCTGCATTTCCTTTGCTGGAGAAGCTAATTTGGACTTTACTGCTAAAAATTACGCATTCTTTCGACTTCAAATAGACTAAATAGAGTAAGTTCGACTGAATTTCAGAAAATTTAGTTCATAACAAAATTTACTCATTTGCAGTAAGCATTGCTTATAAATTTTTTGAGTGCACACACACAAAGTCCAGCACACGCCTGCATAGCGAAAAGTAATGATTCATTCATTTCAAATTTCGTTTTAAACTTGTGTAATTTTTCTTGGGCTCAAAACAATAACACGTCCCGAAATGAAAAGGGAAAATGAAATATCCACCACCAACAACAGCACCACACACATGCATATAAGCGCACACATGCGCACACATGCGCGACCTGACTCGTTGTCATTATAAATTAGCGCAATCAATCACTTCGTTCACCTGATTCAGCTCAGTTTCGTTGGTCTTCTCCGGTATTTTGAATGCTGTGCGCTCACATTGGTTTCACCTAACGCTTTGCTACAGCTGTTGTTGTTATTGTTGTTGCGCTTCTTCTTCTTCTTTTCTTGCCATGCCACGGCAGCTCACTTTGGCAGCTCTCATCTTGCTTGAACTGCGCCATAACAATACCTGCCAAAGCGTTTATCTGCGTAGTTTATTTGCATGTGTGTGTGTGTGTGTGAAAAGCAGCGAAGCAGCAACAACAGCTATACATTTTGAAGATGTGTCCACTTTCACGTCTCACTCGCTGTCTCTACGACGAGCGCTTTGTCACTCAAATGTGCGTGGCTAATTCTAAAATAGTCGTCAGAGCTGTGCGCGCACACACGCACACACACATGTCAAATTTTTCACTTGCTTTTGTTGTTATTATTGTGGCAACGCATTGCTCGCATAGTTGACAAATTATTGACTCTTTTATCTTCAGCGAGCCATATAATTTTTCAAAAGGATGACAGATAGCATGCTGTGGGTCTGGTAGGTTGGTGTACGCTTATTTGGTATTGACTTTCGTAAAAAACTGGCCCCGTTTTATAACACTGGTTTTGCCTAGTAAGCGCCTCTTGCTCCTTGCCTGGGAACGATCTTTCAACAGTGAGAAGCTTTAAAAAGATATCTAACAAGCAAGTTTCTATCATTATACGTTAGAAGTACTACTGAAACTTTTCTGAGCAGTGGAATATCGGCCCAAACTAAGGTAATATATCTTGATTAATGATTCCTTTAAAAATCCATTTTAAAATTCTTTCTTTAACACACAGACATCAAACTTTTTCCCCAGATTGAAATTTTTCTTATTTTTTGTGCCACAAAACATTCTGGTCGATATTTTTTCTAATTCTTAGAGCATAACTAGCCCTTTTTTAAGGGATGGGATTCAGCGTGCCACCATGCAAATTATTGCACATTTGTATGTGTTTAATGTCAAAATTGTATTGTAATAAAAACTCATATCTACAACAAAATGAAATTGGAATAGAAAAACTGTGAAACACAAACATTCTCAGCAACGAAAGACAACCTTCGCTTCCGCACGCTGTTTTTCGAAAAGAAGCCTATATGCAGCCAACACATGAACGCGAGAAAGCCAGCAGCTTCATAATTTATGACAGCCAATTCGGTAATCCGACAGTAACCTAGTCAAGTGTCAGAGCGACGCTGAAAGTCAGTTGAAAGTCAGCGGCTGCGTCAGTTTTTCAGAATTTCTATTGAAGCCGTCTTCAAAGAGCATTGCACTTCGGCATTTATTTGAAAATGTGGCACACACGCAACGCTTGGCCTGAATTTGAACTCGAAACGTGTGCTCTCCGCTCCACTCATTGACTTTAGTATTTTTCCTTGAAATTATAACATTTCTGCTCTATATCTGCTTTTATTTTCCGTTTAACACATCTCGGCACTTGCGCTTTCTTTTGGGGCACTTTTGGGCCATGCTGACAGTTTGTGGCTTAAGTCTTTTGTGTGCTCGCATGTGCAGGCAAGAGAAATGTGGCATTTAGATGCTCGTACAAGCGGCATTGGGCGCATGTTAAGTGCACATACAAATTTGTATATGTCGAAACCCTTTTAATTTGGATTTACCTGAGTAACTTGTGAAAATAAATTTCAAAAATAGCACACAGCGATTAAATGAAAATTATATTCATAAAAATTAGCGATCAAGTTTCATTTCATAATTGAAATTTATGACTTGCACTGAAATTACTTCAATTGGGCTCCTACGAGATTTCTAATGCCGAGACGCCGTTGTAATACAATATATATAAAACACTCGCTGAAAGTAATGATTGGGTTTAGCTTTTGCCTTGGCGCCAAGCGCGAGAACTTGCCTAGTTGACTGCAATTTAATTGCTTGCGGACAAAGCAAACGGGGATTTGCATTTGCAAAGTGGCGCCGTCTCCTCTCGCCCGCCAGCTGCTGCTTAGAACGCGCACTAGACAAAGTCTCCTTCAAGCAGTTCAACTGAAGTGGCATAGCTTTAATCACAGCTAAGGTGCACGCTGAAGCGCGTAGGTGTGAAGTAGTTATAACAACACATTAACTGCACAATAATCACATTTAATTGATGTTGTAAAGGTGCATAAATGCAGCGACTGCACGTTGAGAAAAATAGTTCTCGAATCAATTTCTTACTCTATTTTCGGGTTGCTTGACAGCAGCTCAAGCCTGGAATCGACGTGGAGCCATGTCATCCAGCTAAGAGCACGGCATCCACTTCATACGGCAATTTTGTATGGCCTTCCATCCCACAATGCTCTCTGAATTCTGAGGCTTAAAGTAAATATTCCAACTCCTTCTTAAGTTTCCATGCCTCTCCAAGCCTATGCCAAATATCGAGAGATTTCTTGAGAGCCGCTTATTTTCGGAATATATGTTCATATATTGTATAAGACTATTTTCAACTGAATCAGGAATCGTCTGCATTCCAATAAGGCACACAAATATGGCCAACAAATCTCGCCGTGTATATAGCTACAGCAAAGTAATTTCATATAACGGCTTGTGGCGTTTCAAACGAAATTTATGTTTCATCAAATGCAACTTAATCCGTATTTATATTCATTTTTGGTTGTTGTTTATTGTTCTTATGCTACGCACGCACATTTTTAGCTAACGCACTTTGATCAGCTTTTTGTTTACTTGCCGCTCGGTGGCTTCAGTCTAAAAGGGTTCTCTTTTTGTCGAAATTCCAGAAAAAGGCATTCTTACGGTGCATTTCTTCTTAGGTTTTTCCACTGATTCGTCTAGATTTGTAGCTACTGCGCTTGCACAGCGGCTGCTGTAGCTTTTGTTGTTGCAATTGTGATGCTATCGTTTGCTTGCAGGCGTACCGGTTTCATTGACATTTGCGCGCTATGCACTCAAACACACACACACACACTTGCAGGCACTCAAGCCCATAGCTAGCTGCCATTATGCCATCATCTTGCGTTGATTTCAATCTTGATTTGTTGTTATTTCTGTTGCGTTGTGTAACATTCCCTTCTTTATCATCTTAGATTTCATTTGATTTTCCGTTTTGTTGTTGTTGTTGCTTTCACTTGATGGATGCGTGCCTCAACTGCTGTTGCCTGTCATTGTTGCTGTCAAATTGTGTTATTGTCACAAGTGTCAAATTATAGCGCTATTTTTATATATTGTTAGCTTCATTAGCTTAATTTTTTTTCTTGAATTGCTTTTGAATTGGGCGCGAAAAATTTCAAAAATAATTGGCAGCGATTGCAAGGTGGGTTTGTCGTTCAGGCATAGTTTTTGAAATATGTTGTGCATTATTGTGTTGTGATCAGAGTAGTATAAATATGATGGTTCTGGCCCAATACGGTGGAGGTGGAGCAGTGTGGAGAAGCGAAAAATTTCATAGTGTGGAGCAGTGTGACGTCACATTTTTGCTCCACCATATGGTGAGGAGAAACGATGACGTCATCAGTGAAAATGACGTCATCAGCGATAATGTAAACAATACGATGACGTCATCAGTGAAAATGACGTCATCAGCGATAATGTAAACAATACGATGACGTCATCAGTGAAAATGACGTCATCAGCGATAATGTAAACAATACGATGACGTCATCAGTGAAAATGACGTCATCAGCGATAATGTAAACAATACGATGACGTCATCAGTGGAAATGCAACCCTGCAATACAATTTGAATTTCACAATTTGAATTTCACAATTAGAATTTCACAAGTAGATGTAATTTGAAGCCGTTTATATATGTATATGTGTGTATGTGTGTATGTATGTGTGTGTATGTATATTAGAATTTCACAATTAGATGTAATTTGATATGTATGGAGCAAAAAGATGTAATTTGAAGCCGTTTATATGTGTATATATGTATATGTGTGTATGTATGTGTGTGTATGTATATTAGAATTTCACAATTAGATGTAATTTGAAGTGTGTATGTATATTAGAATTTCACAATTAGATGTAATTTGATATGTATGGAGCAAAAATGTGACGTCACCAGTGAAAATTTGTATGTATGGAGCAAAAAAATACTAGAACAATTCCTCCATCGTATGGGAGGAGCAGAAAGTTTACTAAAATCATGTGTGAAAATGCAACCCTGCAATACAATTTGAATTTCACAATTAGATGTAATTTGAAGTGTGTATGTATATTAGAATTTCACAATTAGATGTAATTTGAATCCGTTGTGTTGAAAAATAATCAAATAAATAAATATGGTGTATATATAAAAATTGAATATTTATTTGTATATATGTATGTAATATAACAAATTATTAGTTTTTATTTTTCTTTGTCTCTTTCTGAAGGTCATCATATTTCTTTTTCCTACAGGAGTCTACTTTATGATCATTACTGCCACAATAATTACAATATAAGAGTTTTTCGTATCCTTTTTTACGATTGAAATAATCCATTTTGATCCTCCTTGGGCTAAAGCTGATACTATAGTGGTAATTGTTTAAATGCGATTCTCTATATAATACCCATTTAATGGATTATTTTATTCAACTCTATATTACTTCACTCCTCCACCATATATAAGGAGGATAAATTTTAGTATAGTTTATTTGTATTTATATTGTAAAGAAATTTTAGGCAAAGGTGTCCACAATTAAATGAATTGTATTGCTGTTGTTGTTCATAGTTGTACTGAATGTTATTTCCCAAGTACTTGATTATTTCTTGTGGAGGTTGTAAATTTCCAAAGCTATCGAAATATTCCTTACAAGTTCCATTTTTATTATATGCTACCCAATGTGTTCCAGAACCCTTAGAAATATCCAGATTGACTATGCCACATTCGCGATAAAATGGTCGTTTCGGTAGAGTATCTCGCATAAAAATTCCTCTGAAATGGGGTATATTTTTGGCATATTTCAACAAATCGACATCAGTAAGAGCTCTTTTGGGTAGCCTCTTTAATGGTTTTTTGATTCTGGTGTATAACATAAACCAAAACCCTTCTTATAGGGCTTAAGATGTAATCCCTTTCCCAGAGCAATTGATTCCATAGTTTTATTATGTCGATTTGCTTCTGCTAATTGTTCCCTGGCATGTTTAGTATCATTCAAAACTCTTGCCACAGCAGCTCCACCAGATGTCAAACCTCCAATTGCTCCGAGAGCAGTTAAAATGGGTATTAATGGTAGAAAACCGCCAATTTTAGGTATGGGTATAATACGAGGAACGTCAATTGAACCCTTTTTACCCCTGAAAGTATTTTGAACTACTTTTCGAGCAATAGAAATTGCTTGTTCAATATTTTCAGGTTTCTCTTGATTCAAGATTCTTTTAGCATTCATTACGGCTTTTGAGAAAAGTTTTCTTCCATTTAAACATTTCTTTCTATTATTTCCTCTTTTCTTTTGAGGCTTATTAACAGCCTTGCTCTTACTCATAACATTCCCCATACCGAATTTCACTTTAGTTTTCAAAGCGTTGGCAACTAACCATGCGTTGGCACGCTCACCGATTTTGCTTCCTTTGTTTACAACTCTTTCCCACGCTTTATCAACTAAAATTTTATCGGCTATGTGTCGCTTGTTTATATCTTTTGTTTCTGCGTAAGCAATATCGTGTTCTCTACAAGCTGAATCCAAGGGATTAATTCCTCTATCGCCTCTTGCTAAACGTTTTTCCAATTTCGTCCCCGGCCCACAAAACTGATAGCCTGGTAAATGAAGTTCCACTGGCAACGAATTTATTAGATTATTAAGAAGACTTCTTCCGACAACAAATCGATTAGGACTGATTTGATTTTTATAGTTTACTACCATATTATAATGAATAATGTTTTAACCTTTCACACGGTCCATTAAAGACTAATGTAAATCAACAAATGTATATGTTTCATATAGATTGTCATCAGTTGGTAAGATGCGTCTAATAAAACAACATCAAAACATAATTGTAAGAAATGTCGATATTTCTTCAAATAATCATCAAAAACTAAGACACAGTTCACTACTTCCGAACACCATACGAGCGCTTATTGTTGGACCATCAAATTGCGGAAAGACCAATGTTATGATAGGTCTAATAGAAAGTCCTAATGGGCTAAAATTTGAAAATATATATTTATATTCAAAATCTTTACATCAGCCTAAATATAAATATTTAAGACAATTGATAACACCAATTAAAGGTATGGGGTTCTATACATTTTCTGAGAATGAGCACGTTATACCACCGGACAAGGCCAAAAGAAATTCCATCATGATTTTTGATGATGTTGCCTGCGAGAAACAAAATAATATTCGTGCATATTTCTGCATGGGTCGGCATAAAAATGTTGATAGCTTCTATCTGTGTCAAACATATACACGTATACCAAAGCATTTAATACGTGACAATGCTAACATGATAATTATGTTTAAACAAGATGAACTGAATATGAAGCATGTATATCATGATCATGTTGGTGGGGATATGTCATTTAAAACGTTTTGTCAAATGTGCACAGAATGTTGGAAGGATAAATATGGATTCCTTGTTATAAGCAAAGATGATGATATTGATTCTGGACGCTATAGAAAGGGCTTCAATATTTTTATTAAACAATAAAATGTCAGATGCTATAACTAAATTGTTTAGTATGTTATCTGCTCTCAAGCTATTACAACTGATTCAACAACTTGATTTACCTGATATCTGATAGCAGATAAGCTGATAACCTGTTACCTGATATCTGATATCTGATACCTGATACCTGATATCTGATAGCAGATAAGCTGATATATAGCTGATATATAGCTGGTATAGAGCTGGTATAGAGCTGATATAGAGCTGGTATAGAGCTGATATAGAGCTGATAAGCTGATATTGAGCTGATATAGAGCTGATATAGAGCTGGTATAGAGCTGATATAGAGCTGGTATAGAGCTGATAAGCTGATATAGAGCTGATACAGAGCTGGTTTAGAGCTGATATAGAGCTGATAAGCTGATAGCAGATAAGCTGATATCAGATAAGCAGATAGCAGATAAGCTGATACACTTTTAAAATCGGAAATCATAAAATGAATGAACAACTTTTGAATGATATTATTAAGACCAGAAGTGTATTGAAGAAGAAAATCAGGAGCTTAAAGTTGGGTGAAGCGAATACAAAGAATATTTTAGAAGATACCTTTAAACCCATAACAAAACCTCTAAAAGAATTTATTGAAAAGTCACATACACAACAAAGATCTACCGAAAGAGAAAACCCTAATGATTACGAATTCAATGAAATACCAAAGAAAACAAGTACTCCGTTCAAGTTAAAAAACGATGATGAGCTTATGGACAACAGCAATGAGGGTGATGAGGATGTTGATATATTTTACTCACAAGAAAATGAATTGCCAAACGATAGTAGTCTTATTACAAACTTATCGCAGTTGGCACAAAAAAATCAATTAGACACTTTATATGGACCGCATAAAGATAAACATGATAACTGGCTGTTTGGTAATACACCAATTAAATTGCAGAATGATAAAATTTCAATTGGCGTACAAAATTGGTCTTTAACACGCGGACTATTTGAACTATTATTTTACAAAAAACCCGTAAACTATGATGCTACTGAATTGTCGATTTACAAAAAAATTTTACAACAAACGAATGCTCATAAACGTAACTATAGCGATGAAACTCAAATTAAAGGAACTAGAGCATTCAAATATAAGAAAATAATTAAAAATTTGTTTAAAGATAAAAGTACATTATCAACTTCTACACGCAAGGGATCTGGTTTGATGAGAGTTAATAAAAATGTTCCTAATTATATTTATTGGGATGATCCAAACGAAATTGTGAATAGATTGCGACTCTTAATATCATCACAATCAGCTGGTCATACTAGTCATAATAATGAAATAGTGTCAATTATTGAAGAACTCAGAGAAGCCAATATAATTATATAAGCACATACATCAAAATTGGAGTGCATATTCGCAATATGAGTGTTAATAAGTTTGGTCACTACTCCGTTACAAGGCGAAACGATGAATTTAATCTCAGAAAAAAAATTCCCAAATTGATGGGGCTTAGTTTGGATAAGGATAAAAATATGAACGTACATGGAAGACGTATAAAAAACCTAGGAAATCCATTATATGAGAATGACGCTGCAACACAAGAATACGTCACAAATAGCTTAAATGATATAAATGTGGAGATGAAGGACTTAATAAACGACAGTGTTGGTGCATTAATAAAATATGTAGATGACGGCATTAAGGAAGCTGAAAAATCATTGAATGAGAACATTGCGAAGGAGAAGAAAAGTTTCGATTCAGATATTGAGGGGATAATTTTATCTATTAAAGAATTAAAGTTAACTGTTGATGAAAATCTTAATACACACTCAACATATTTTCAATATAAAGTTTGAAAATATCGAATCATTCTTATTTAATCATGTATCTGGAATAAAACCTACCCAATAAATAGAGATACGAACAGTAGCAAAGGTGCTCCCGAAGCCACCATCAATAAAGTGTCAATATGAATAAAAGATTTTTAGTAGAGGAACTGCATAAGCAAGCGCGTAAAAATTTTAAACGTCGCTCTGTAATCACAAAAGGAATAGATGATCTCTGGCAGGCTGATTTGGTTGAAATGGGAACTTATTCCAAGTATAACAGAGGTTACCGTTATCTTTTAACAATTATCGATACATTTTCGAAATTCGCTTGGGCTGTAGCACTTAAAACTAAAAGTGCCGATGATGTTGCTAGATCGATGAAAGGTGTTTTCGTTCTAGGACGAATGCCAAAAAATCTACAAACTGATGACGGCAAAGAATTTTTCAATAAGGAATTTAAAACTTTGATGAATAAATATCATATTAATCACTATTCTTCATATAGCGTTTTAAAAGCGTCAATTGTGGAACGTTTCAATAGAACACTAAAGGGAATGATGTGGAAAGAATTTAGTTTTAATGGCTCATATAGATGGATTGAGTAGTGTAAATATACCGGTTCGTGCGCAACCTGTGGAGCAGGGTTGAGTGGGGTTCAGTGAAAATTTGTATGTGTGGAGCACAAAATTTGCTCCACCATATGTAGGGGTGAAACGATGACGTCATCAGTGAAAATGACGTCATCAATGATAATGTAAACAATATGATGACGTCAGTGAAAATGACGTCATCAGTGATAATGTAAACAATATGGTAAAAAATAGAATTTCGCAATTCGAATTTCACAAGTAGATGTAATTTGAATAAATATATGTATGTATATATGTATGTATATATGTATGTATATATATATATATGTATGTATGTATATATGTATGTATATAGGTATATATGTATATATGTATGTATGTATATGGGATCGAGAACCTAAGCGCGGGGGCAAGCGCGAGAGCGGCTATAACGTTGACCATAACAATGTGTTTGTTGTGAAATAGAGCAGGAGCACAGCTAAGAATTAACAGCATGTTGATTCTTGCTAACCATCCATAGAGCGATAATGTGTGCTGTATGATGCGTATGACTTAGAATTTTTAAGAGGAAGATCAATTTTGTTTGTTTACATTAAAGATTCGTTGGCGATAGTAGTATATGATGCATTAGCGTGTGAATATTGTTTGTTTACATTAAAGATTCGTTGGCGATAGTAGTATATGATGCATTAGCATGTGAATATAACTAATGATTTTTATGAGCAGGAACACAGCTAAGAATAGCAGCAAGTTGAATATAGCTTATTCCAATCTAGAACTTTTATAAACAAATATTGTGAAAATGAAGAAAGAAATGAAGGATACAAATACAATCCTATATATTTCATATTTAAGCTTGCAGCAGACAAAGTGCAGACTTGAGATATTTTAGCTGAAACTTGTCTCAGTCTTCTCCAATGCATTGAATATATAAAATGGATAGTCAACATTTGCTATCTGGCACGCTATTCTTTCACATAATGTGTTCACCATATCAATCTACAGGAATTTATACTAACAATATTTTATTTAAATAAAATAACAAAAGATTAATAAAAAATGTTTATTTATTCATTTCAGTATGCTGATTTACAAATCTTATAGACTATAACAAACGGAAAAAGCTTAACCTAAAGCAATTAGCATTTACATCTTAATCTAGACATTGTTGTAAAAACTTATGGATACACAATTTGAACAACATCTAAATTATTTTTCAATTAATTTGATAATGTCCCCACGCTAATGTGTTAACACCATCTTCTTGAATACATCTCTTATCATCTGAACAACTTAATATTAATTTTTTGAGCTCTTGTGTATACAATTGATGAACTCTTGATCTAAATATATACATATTACCATAGAATTGTTTCTTCCTCAACAAACAATCTTTATAATCTTCTATACTAAGGTTTTTTAATAAAGCTTTTTTAACGCCTTTTGCTTTTTTTACTTGTTTACAATTGATCGTATCAATAGAATACATTTTTGATCGAAGGCCGACGAATTCCCTCATTATATTTCCGTTGTTTTCATCTTTCATCATGCCGAGAACTTTTTTGTTTTTCAAAGGCAAATTGAAGGCATTGTCATTTGAATATCCTGAAGTATCGAAATACAAATCTATATCATCTCTAATGTCTTTATAAAAATCTTCAGTCTGAATATTGTAAATGAATGAGTCTGTATCCATGTAATTTAAAGTTAAATTTGCACCAAATTTCGGTTTCATATAATTATAATGGAAATCATACATTTTTAATTTGGATAATTCAAGTACCGTAAAACCTAAATATATAGGTTTATTATACAACGAATGAACCCTATTCAATTGGATTGCAACCATGTCATCTGTAAACAATGTAGAGCTATGATAATTGGGTTTTGCAATTAGAGCGCGAGCACCTAAATGTTTTCTATAACTTTCCCATTCAGTTACAATTTTAACATCTTTTCTCTTATCGACATTTTCCATTGTTTTGCCGTATACGGCATTATTTAAGAGTTTAAAGAAATTTTTTTCAAACTCGTTTTTAGCTAATGTTCTATGATGAGTATTCAAATCTATATATTGCTTCAACCAACTCGACTGTTTAAATTTCAAAATTGTGTGTATTTTTTTCAACTTTAATCCATTTGCTAGACATTGCTTAAGATTTCTATGATGAATAATGTAATTAGTTTTATTATTTAAATCTGCTATTAATTTTTTACATTGGGTTATGGGGCTGTTTTTATTTTCTACACAAAATGGTAAGTCATTATGTAGAATATGGTAATTTTCTGGATACTCTAAATCTACTTCAAGTATATAACCAAAAGAAGAATTTTCTTCAATTGATTCTATCTCAAAGTCATCGAAATTTTGCATCCATTCAAATCCACCATATGGAAGCTTTTCCGACATTGCCCAACCATACAGATTATTTGCATCTAAATACATTAAATATTCTGATGGTTGAGTAATGTCGTAATCACTCATATATTTATTGTTTGCCTTGGAATGTCTCTTGCAGCATTGAACAAGTCCACCTCGTATTCCCTTTTGTACAAAATTGTACATATCTATATCGGTAAGGAGCTCAAGTTCAATATTAGTTGTTTTAAGCATTGCATCCCAAGATAAGCCTGGAGCAGTATAATATTGACAGGGATCTAGCCCATAAATATTTTTGCAAACCTTTCTAAAATTTTCAAAAATATCTGTCAATAGTAAAACATCTGTTTTCAAATACAACATCATATAACTAAGCAATGTCGAACAATTGAAAACATCCCAAACTTTTTCAGCATGTTCATAATCCTCAATTGAACATTCTATATTACACAATTTGTTGAAAAATTCATCTCGAGTTGGAAGTTTTTTCTCATTAAGGCGATCTACAGAATTTATATAATCATAGGGAAAGACACCCTTTCTTCTGACTAAATTAAACTCAGCTTCAATTGGATACATCTCTCTTGTAATATGTAAATCATTAACAGCTAAATTATTAGCTAAACTATCTAAGCTTGATGCCATAAACCGAAATGAATCTAAAAATCGCAATTCAATTGTATTTTTCTCATCCACAAATATGCGTTTCGAAAGAGATACATACAATTCCTTATTTAAAGGGATTACATGTATATCTCCTGGAAATAATGTGAGTTCTTTGATAAAAAGATGACAATCATAACCGGAAAAGTTATGGAAAAATATAGGAATAAATTTTGCAATCTGATATCTCAAATTGCATTCATTATGGGCTGGTCCTCTATATTTTCCAGTTAAATGGCAATGATCAGCCACTCTATCATTTCCCAGCTCTTTATTACAGATATGACATAATATGCTATCAAATTGTTTTCGAATTTCCTCAGATGTGAGGAAATTCATCGGCCTTACTATAGCTAAATAATTATAATAAATATCTTTTAAATCTCTAACTAAATACTCTACAAATTTTTTTGGTGAATCTACACCTGAATATTGAACTAATTTACTATAACTATTATTAGAACATTTTATATAATAACTAAATGCAAAAGGTACATGCTTTTGAATACTCTTAACTTGTGCTGAGTTTTGAAAATTTTCACTTTGTAAAATACACTCAAAATCAGCATATACTACAACGGGTACATCTAACTCCCGTTCATAATTTTTATATCGTAGAACTACATTCTTACCTCTTGGCATTTCAGCAACCATTTTGCTGCAACGCAGTTTATGCTTCTGTAACGCTTCTGCATCGTGAGTATATTGTAGGCAAGCATTACACATATATAATCGATGATCATATTGGGTAACTTGCTTACTCAGCAATCTATTGAAAAAATAGAAAACCAAAATATATAAAAATTTTAAATATATAAATCGAATAATATAAATATTGTATATAAATTGTTGTTATTCTTATTATTGAATATATGTACCTTGAAATATGTTTTATCCACACGTAGTGGAACTGCTGTTCTTTCTGGATTAGCATCAGGTTGATATGGTGCTCCTTTTCGGCAGCAGTGCTATAGTAGGGACCAACTACTTTATGGAGCTCTTCATCGAATCCGAAAATATTAATGCTGATGCTGCTGTTTTGGTCCTCAAACTTTTTTGCGTCTTTAATTAGTAGAGGGAATGTCAGATCCTTGAAATTTAGCTCTATATTGTTGCGCAAGGTTATTAAATCAGCCTTAATGTCTGCTATTTGATAGTTGCAACATCTCTGAGGATCACGTTCCACTGGACACAGCGCTGATATTATCGCCCACTTGAAACAGAATTCATCACTATTTCGTATGTTTATACAGGCATTCTTCTTGTACACTTCATATGGCAGTGGTAGATATCGCGATCCTTTTATTGGTCTATATTGATTGATGTTTATTTCCAGGTGAGAGAGTCTTATTAATGTCCAGCCGCTATCTCTTTCTTGAAATTCAGCTAGTTTTGTACAGAGTTGCGTACACATGTCCTCATAGCTAGAAATCACTTGCGGTTCAATTTGAGCTACACTCATTTTAGTTTGAAATGATTTCAAGTCAATAGCTATTTCATCATCACTGGACATTTTTATGAATTCAGCAAACAGTTCTATATTATATTTAATTGCTGAATGTTTTTCGAGCATATCGTTTAACATTTTTATTATAATTGGTTGAGAATTTTTCAAAAATTGATCAGGTATTAGTTGACCTTCATCTTTATTTTCAAATACAACTGTTTCAATGCGCTCATTAAACGCCGATTTAACACTTTTAAAGTTTTCGTCTTTTGTAATAGCACAATTTCTCTTATGTTTATTTGTGCGTACGTGATAGTTCCAGGATTTGAATGTAACATTTTCACCACAAATGGCACAAGGTACTTTTCTGTTGAAATCAATCAACTGATTTACATTATTGTTATTATTATTATTATTATTGCTGCATGATGGTAGACAATCTTGTGGCTGATGATAAACTTTAGTATGTCGTGTTAACTTATCAGCTCTCGAAAATGTTTGTTTGCATATTTCACATGCAATATCGACTTTATTATGTTTATTCAAAATATGTCGATTTAGCGTATATTTATAACTAAATCCGCATCCGCACACTTCACAATTGAATCCTTTCATTTTGATTTTTTTTTTTTAAATTACAATAGTTTTGAGCTTTTATCCTTGTTGCTGTTCAGGTGAAAGTTGAAACAGTACTATTAAAGCTTCACGTTCATTCGTCCTTTATATAAGAAGCGACAATGAGCCGAACGATAATTTTTGCGCTCGGTTTCTGTGTTGTTATTGTTGTTTATATATGCTGACTGAGCATTTTTGTGTTCGGTTTCTGTGTTGTTGTTGTTGTTTATATATGCTGACTGAGCATTTTTGTGTTCGGTTTCTGTGTTGTTGTTGTTGTTTATATATGCTGACTGAGCATTTTTGTGTTCGGTTTCTGTGTTGTTGTTGTTTATATATGCTGACTGAGCATTTTTGTGTTCGGTTTCTGTGTTGTTGTTGTTTATATATGCTGACTGAGCATTTTTGTGTTCGGTTTCTATGTTGTTGTTGTTGTTCATATGTGCTGACTGAGCATTTTTGTGTTCGGTTTCTGTGTTGTTATTGTTGTTTATATATGCTGACTGAGCATTTTTGTGTTCGGGTTCTGTGTTGTTGTTGTTTATAATGAAGCTTCGCTCTCGGAAGCACCCGCTGTGTCCGTTGTTGCTGCTGTCTATAATGAAGCTTCGCTCTCGGAAGCACCCACTGTGTCCTTTGTTGCTGCTGTCTATAATGAAACTTCGCTCTCGGAAGCACCCGCTATGCCCGTCGTTGCTGCTGTTTGTTTCTGCGTAAGCAATGTCGTGTTCTCTACAAGCTGAATCCAAGGGATTAATTCCTCTATCGCCTCTTGCTAAACGTTTTTTCAATTTCGTCCCGGCCCACAAAACTGATAGCCTGGTAAATGAAGTTCCACTGGCAACGAATTTATTAGAACCTTAGCAAATTTTAAACACAGGCGTTCAACGCTATAACAAATTACTAATACAATATTGGATACGGACTTCGCCTTGTGTGGGAATATTTTTGATAGAGTGTAAACAAAATGTTCTTTTAAAAATAGGTCATGTCAAATCATATAAGCAACTAGGAATTATATATATATATATATATATATATATATATATATATATATATATATATATATATATATATATATATATATATGTATATATATATATATTAAACAATGAAAGTCATTTTTTTTTATCATTCATTTTATGATTTCCGATTTTAAAAGTATATCAGCTTATCTGCTATCAGCTTATCCGCTATCAGCTTATCTGCTATCAGCTTATCTGCTATCTGCTTATCCGATATCAGCTTATCAGCTCTATACCAGCTCTATACCAGCTCTATACCAGCTATATACCAGCTTATCTGCTATCAGATATCAGGTATCAGGTATCAGATATCTGTTATCAGATATCAGGTAACAGGTATCAGATATCAGGTAACAGGTATCAGATATCAGGTAACAGGTTATCAGGTAACAGGTTATCAGCTTATCTGTTATCAGATGTCAGGTATTAGGTATATATCAGTTCCACTGCCAACGAATTTATTAGATTATTAAGAAGACTTCTTCCGACAACAAATCGATTTGGACTGATTTGATTTTATAGTTTACTATCATATTTTAATGAGTAATGTTTTAACCTTTCACACGGTTCATTAAAGACTAATGTAAAACAACAAATGTATATGTTTCATATAGATTGTCATCAGTTGGTAAGATGCGTCTAATAAAACAACACCAAAACATAATTGATAGAAATGTCTATATTTCTTCAAATAATCATCAAAAACTAAGACACAGTTCACTACTTCCTAACACCATAAGAGCTCTTATTGTTAGACCATCAAATTGCGGAAAGATCAATGTTATGATAGGTCTAATAGAAAGTCCTAATGGTCTAAAATTTAAAAATATATATTTATATTCAAAATCTTTACATCAGCCTAAATATAAATATTTAAGACAATTGATAACACCAATTAAAGGTATGGAGTTCTATACATTCCATCATGATTTTTGATGATGTTGCCTGCGAGAAACAAAATAATATTCGTGCATATTTCTGCCTGGGTCGGCATAAAAATGTTGATAGCTTCTATCTGTATCAAACATATACACGTATACCAAAGCATTTAATACGTGACAATGCTAACATGATAATTATGTTTAAACAAGATGCACTGAATATGAAGCATATATATCATGATCATGTTGGTGGGGATATGTCATTTAAAACGTTTTGTCAAATGTGCACAGAATGTTGGAAGGATAAATATGGATTCCTTGTTATAAGCAAAGATGATGATATTGATTCTGGACGCTATAGAAAGGGCTTCAATATTTTTATTAAACAATAAAATGTCAGATGCTATAACTAAATTGTTTAGTATGTTATCTGCTCTCAAGCTATTACAACTGATTCAACAACTTGATTTACCTGATATCTGATAGCAGATAAGCTGATAACCTGTTACCTGATAACCTGTTACCTGATATCTGATACCTGTTACCTGATATCTGATACCTGTTACCTGATATCTGATACCTGTTACCTGATATCTGATAACAGATATCTGATACCTGATACCTGATATCTGATAGCAGATAAGCTGGTATATAGCTGGTATAGAGCTGGTATAGAGCTGGTATAGAGCTGATAAGCTGATATCGGATAAGCAGATAGCAGATAAGCTGATAGCAGATAAGCTGATAGCGGATAAGCTGATAGCAGATAAGCTGATATACTTTTAAAATCGGAAATCATAAAATGAATGATAAAAAAAAATGACTTTCATTGTTTAATATATATATATATACATATATATATATATATATATATATATATATATATATATATATATATATATAATTCCTAGTTGCTTATATGATTTGACATGACCTATTTTTAAAAGAACATTTTGTTTACACTCTATCAAAAATATTCCCACACAAGGCGAAGTCCGTATCCAATATTGTATTAGTAATTTGTTATAGCGTTGAACGCCTGTGTTTAAAATTTGCTAAGGTTCTAATAAATTCGTTGCCAGTGGAACTTCATTTACCAGGCTATCAGTTTTGTGGGCCGGGACGAAATTGAAAAAACGTTTAGCAAGAGGCGATAGAGGAATTAATCCCTTGGATTCAGCTTGTAGAGAACACGACATTGCTTACGCAGAAACAAACAGCAGCAACGACGGGCATAGCGGGTGCTTCCGAGAGCGAAGTTTCATTATAGACAGCAGCAACAAAGGACACAGTGGGTGCTTCCGAGAGCGAAGCTTCATTATAGACAGCAGCAACAACGGACACAGCGGGTGCTTCCGAGAGCGAAGCTTCATTATAAACAACAACAACACAGAACCCGAACACAAAAATGCTCAGTCAGCATATATAAACAACAATAACAACACAGAAACCGAACACAAAAATGCTCAGTCAGCACATATGAACAACAACAACAACATAGAAACCGAACACAAAAATGCTCAGTCAGCATATATAAACAACAACAACACAGAAACCGAACACAAAAATGCTCAGTCAGCATATATAAACAACAACAACACAGAAACCGAACACAAAAATGCTCAGTCAGCATATATAAACAACAACAACAACACAGAAACCGAACACAAAAATGCTCAGTCAGCATATATAAACAACAACAACAACACAGAAACCGAACACAAAAATGCTCAGTCAGCATATATAAACAACAATAACAACACAGAAACCGAGCGCAAAAATTATCGTTCGGCTCATTGTCGCTTCTTATATAAAGGACGAATGAACGTGAAGCTTTAATAGTACTGTTTCAACTTTCACCTGAACAGCAACAAGGATAAAAGCTCAAAACTATTGTAATTTAAAAAAAAAAAATCAAAATGAAAGGATTCAATTGTGAAGTGTGCGGATGCGGATTTAGTTATAAATATACGCTAAATCGACATATTTTGAATAAACATAATAAAGTCGATATTGCATGTGAAATATGCAAACAAACATTTTCGAGAGCTGATAAGTTAACACGACATACTAAAGTTTATCATCAGCCACAAGATTGTCTACCATCATGCAGCAATAATAATAATAATAATAACAATAATGTAAATCAGTTGATTGATTTCAACAGAAAAGTACCTTGTGCCATTTGTGGTGAAAATGTTACATTCAAATCCTGGAACTATCACGTACGCACAAATAAACATAAGAGAAATTGTGCTATTACAAAAGACGAAAACTTTAAAAGTGTTAAATCGGCGTTTAATGAGCGCATTGAAACAGTTGTATTTGAAAATAAAGATGAAGGTCAACTAATACCTGATCAATTTTTGAAAAATTCTCAACCAATTATAATAAAAATGTTAAACGATATGCTCGAAAAACATTCAGCAATTAAATATAATATAGAACTGTTTGCTGAATTCATAAAAATGTCCAGTGATGATGAAATAGCTATTGACTTGAAATCATTTCAAACTAAAATGAGTGTAGCTCAAATTGAACCGCAAGTGATTTCTAGCTATGAGGACATGTGTACGCAACTCTGTACAAAACTAGCTGAATTTCAAGAAAGAGATAGCGGCTGGACATTAATAAGACTCTCTCACCTGGAAATAAACATCAATCAATATAGACCAATAAAAGGATCGCGATATCTACCACTACCATATGAAGTATACAAGAAGAAAGCGTGTATAAACATACGAAATAGTGATGAATTCTGTTTCAAGTGGGCGATAATATCAGCGCTGTGTCCAGTGGAACGTGATCCTCAGAGATGTTGCAACTATCAAATAGCAGACATTAAGGCTGATTTAATAACCTTGCGCAACAATATAGAGCTAAATTTCAAGGATCTGACATTCCCTCTACTAATTAAAGACGCAAAAAAGTTTGAGGACCAAAACAGCAGCATCAGCATTAATATTTTCGGATTCGATGAAGAGCTCCATAAAGTAGTTGGTCCCTACTATAGCACTGCTGCCGAAAAGGAGCACCATATCAACCTGATGCTAATCCAGAAAGAACAGCAGTTCCACTACGTGTGGATAAAACATATTTCAAGGTACATATATTCAATAATAAGAATAACAACAATTTATATACAATATTTATATTATTCGATTTATATATTTAAAATTTTTATATATTTTGGTTTTCTATTTTTTCAATAGATTGCTGAGTAAGCAAGTTACCCAATATGATCATCGATTATATATGTGTAATGCTTGCCTACAATATACTCACGATGCAGAAGCGTTACAGAAGCATAAACTGCGTTGCAGCAAAATGGTTGCTGAAATGCCAAGAGGTAAGAATGTAGTTCTACGATATAAAAATTATGAACGGGAGTTAGATGTACCCGTTGTAGTATATGCTGATTTTGAGTGTATTTTACAAAGTGAAAATTTTCAAAACTCAGCACAAGTTAAGAGTATTCAAAAGCATGTACCTTTTGCATTTAGTTATTATATAAAATGTTCTAATAATAGTTATAGTAAATTAGTTCAATATTCAGGTGTAGATTCACCAAAAAAATTTGTAGAGTATTTAGTTAGAGATTTAAAAGATATTTATTATAATTATTTAGCTATAGTAAGGCCGATGAATTTCCTCACATCTGAGGAAATTCGAAAACAATTTGATAGCATATTATGTCATATCTGTAATAAAGAGCTGGGAAATGATAGAGTGGCTGATCATTGCCATTTAACTGGAAAATATAGAGGACCAGCCCATAATGAATGCAATTTGAGATATCAGATTGCAAAATTTATTCCTATATTTTTCCATAACTTTTCCGGTTATGATTGTCATCTTTTTATCAAAGAACTCACATTATTTCCAGGAGATATACATGTAATCCCTTTAAATAAGGAATTGTATGTATCTCTTTCGAAACGCATATTTGTGGATGAGAAAAATACAATTGAATTGCGATTTTTAGATTCATTTCGGTTTATGGCATCAAGCTTAGATAGTTTAGCTAATAATTTAGCTGTTAATGATTTACATATTACAAGAGAGATGTATCCAATTGAAGCTGAGTTTAATTTAGTCAGAAGAAAGGGTGTCTTTCCCTATGATTATATAAATTCTGTAGATCGCCTTAATGAGAAAAAACTTCCAACTCGAGATGAATTTTTCAACAAATTGTGTAATATAGAATGTTCAATTGAGGATTATGAACATGCTGAAAAAGTTTGGGATGTTTTCAATTGTTCGACATTGCTTAGTTATATGATGTTGTATTTGAAAACAGATGTTTTACTATTGACAGATATTTTTGAAAATTTTAGAAAGGTTTGCAAAAATATTTATGGGCTAGATCCCTGTCAATATTATACTGCTCCAGGCTTATCTTGGGATGCAATGCTTAAAACAACTAATATTGAACTTGAGCTCCTTACCGATATAGATATGTACAATTTTGTACAAAAGGGAATACGAGGTGGACTTGTTCAATGCTGCAAGAGACATTCCAAGGCAAACAATAAATATATGAGTGATTACGACATTACTCAACCATCAGAATATTTAATGTATTTAGATGCAAATAATCTGTATGGTTGGGCAATGTCGGAAAAGCTTCCATATGGTGGATTTGAATGGATGCAAAATTTCGATGACTTTGAGATAGAATCAATTGAAGAAAATTCTTCTTTTGGTTATATACTTGAAGTAGATTTAGAGTATCCAGAAAATTACCATATTCTACATAATGACTTACCATTTTGTGTAGAAAATAAAAACAGCCCCATAACCCAATGTAAAAAATTAATAGCAGATTTAAATAATAAAACTAATTACATTATTCATCATAGAAATCTTAAGCAATGTCTAGCAAATGGATTAAAGTTGAAAAAAATACACACAATTTTGAAATTTAAACAGTCGAGTTGGTTGAAGCAATATATAGATTTGAATACTCATCATAGAACATTAGCTAAAAACGAGTTTGAAAAAAATTTCTTTAAACTCTTAAATAATGCCGTATACGGCAAAACAATGGAAAATGTCGATAAGAGAAAAGATGTTAAAATTGTAACTGAATGGGAAAGTTATAGAAAACATTTAGGTGCTCGCGCTCTAATTGCAAAACCCAATTATCATAGCTCTACATTGTTTACAGATGACATGGTTGCAATCCAATTGAATAGGGTTCATTCGTTGTATAATAAACCTATATATTTAGGTTTTACGGTACTTGAATTATCCAAATTAAAAATGTATGATTTCCATTATAATTATATGAAACCGAAATTTGGTGCAAATTTAACTTTAAATTACATGGATACAGACTCATTCATTTACAATATTCAGACTGAAGATTTTTATAAAGACATTAGAGATGATATAGATTTGTATTTCGATACTTCAGGATATTCAAATGACAATGCCTTCAATTTGCCTTTGAAAAACAAAAAAGTTCTCGGCATGATGAAAGATGAAAACAACGGAAATATAATGAGGGAATTCGTCGGCCTTCGATCAAAAATGTATTCTATTGATACGATCAATTGTAAACAAGTAAAAAAAGCAAAAGGCGTTAAAAAAGCTTTATTAAAAAACCTTAGTATAGAAGATTATAAAGATTGTTTGTTGAGGAAGAAACAATTCTATGGTAATATGTATATATTTAGATCAAGAGTTCATCAATTGTATACACAAGAGCTCAAAAAATTAATATTAAGTTGTTCAGATGATAAGAGATGTATTCAAGAAGATGGTGTTAACACATTAGCGTGGGGACATTATCAAATTAATTGAAAAATAATTTAGATGTTGTTCAAATTGTGTATCCATAAGTTTTTACAACAATGTCTAGATTAAGATGTAAATGCTAATTGCTTTAGGTTAAGCTTTTTCCGTTTGTTATAGTCTATAAGATTTGTAAATCAGCATACTGAAATGAATAAATAAACATTTTTTATTAATCTTTTGTTATTTTATTTAAATAAAATATTGTTAGTATAAATTCCTGTAGATTGATATGGTGAACACATTATGTGAAAGAATAGCGTGCCAGATAGCAAATGTTGACTATCCATTTTATATATTCAATGCATTGGAGAAGACTGAGACAAGTTTCAGCTAAAATATCTCAAGTCTGCACTTTGTCTGCTGCAAGCTTAAATATGAAATATATAGGATTGTATTTGTATCCTTCATTTCTTTCTTCATTTTCACAATATTTGTTTATAAAAGTTCTAGATTGGAATAAGCTATATTCAACTTGCTGCTATTCTTAGCTGTGTTCCTGCTCATAAAAATCATTAGTTATATTCACATGCTAATGCATCATATACTACTATCGCCAACGAATCTTTAATGTAAACAAACAATATTCACACGCTAATGCATCATATACTACTATCGCCAACGAATCTTTAATGTAAACAAACAAAATTGATCTTCCTCTTAAAAATTCTAAGTCATACGCATCATACAGCACACATTATCGCTCTATGGATGGTTAGCAAGAATCAACATGCTGTTAATTCTTAGCTGTGCTCCTGCTCTATTTCACAACAAACACATTGTTATGGTCAACGTTATAGCCGCTCTCGCGCTTGCCCCCGCGCTTAGGTTCTCGATCCCATATACATACATACATATATACATATATACCTATATACATACATATATACATACATACATATATATATATATACATACATATATACATACATATATACATACATATATTTATTCAAATTACATCTACTTGTGAAATTCGAATTGCGAAATTCTATTTTTTACCATATTGTTTACATTATCACTGATGACGTCATTTTCACTGACGTCATCATATTGTTTACATTATCATTGATGACGTCATTTTCACTGATGACGTCATCGTTTCACCCCTACATATGGTGGAGCAAATTTTGTGCTCCACACATACAAATTTTCACTGAACCCCACTCAACCCTGCTCCACAGGTTGCGCACGAACCGGTATATTTACACTACTGGATTGATAACTATAAAGATTTAGTTGAAAAATATAATAATAAAAAACATAGAACTATAAAAATGATACCTAATAATGTAACGTCCTCCAATGAAAAAATGTTGTTGAAAACTGTATATAATAAGATAAAAATGTTCGCTAAACCCAAGTTTCATGTGGGTGATAATGTACGAATTAGCAAGTATAAACATATCTTTGAAAAAGGTTATACACCAAATTGGACAACAGAAATTTTCGAAATTCATCACATCCAGAATACTAATCCAACTACATACATATTAAAGGACTATCAAGGAAATGTAATCAAGGGAGGATTTTATGAATATGAGCTGATGAAGACGCGATATCCCAACACATATCTCGTTGAAAAAGTCCTAAAAACGAGAGGAAGTGAAGCTTTTGTTAAATGGCTCGGTTTCTCCAATGAACACAATTCCTGGATTCATAAAAGTGAAATTTTCTAATATTGTTAAATCTAAATAGTAACATAGCAAATAAAAGAGATTTTTTTAAATTTAATCAAAAATTAATGAGTTTTATTGTTTGATATATATAATTCTTAGTTGGTTACATGATTTGACATGACATATTTTTTTTTAAAAGAACATTTTGTATAAACTCTATCAAAAATAATCCCACACAAGACGAAGTCCATATCCAATATTGTATTAGTAATTTGTTATAGCGTTGAACGCTTGTGAGTCGATAATGTAAACAAAATATTCACATGTATGAACATGTTCACTCTACCAGGAATTAGAAATTTGATACGTGGACATGGTGCGTGCCGCTATAGCTACTGCTGCGTGCTGTGATAATGTAAACAAACGCTTTACTCCGGTTTATTTTTGATTCGCTTTATTTTTGATTCGCTTTATTTTTGGCTCGCTTTATTTTCACATTATTTTTGGTTCGTTTTATTTTTGAAAGCTTTACCAAAATAATTATACGCAAGGCGAAGTCCTTATGCAATATTGTAGTATATTGTTTTATAGTCTGCTTTATTTTTCTGAACTTTATGAAGATATTCGTATATATACACATATTCACTCTATCAGGAATTAGAAATTTGCTGACGATTTGATATGGTGTCGCAACGTCACTAGGGCTTTGGTTTTACTGACCTTTTTTCGAATTAAAAACGATTTTTCAATTAATATTTAATAATAAAATATTTGTTTTTATTAATACTTGAAAATAAGATCTGATGACAAAGGATCAAAATTTATTGCATTAAATGCACCATCATTTATTTCGATAGTGCTGGCGTCGACAGCTTTTCCAATCTCTATTTTATAACTTCCATCAGGAGAATCAATTTTCAGGATTTCAAAACCTCCTTCGCTTAAAGTTTTCAACGCCATCTGGCTGACTGTGTTGAATTTTGGAGGTAAAAACAGCACATGTTCTGATGTTTCAACCAATATACGTTCTCCAAATTTAGTTGTTATCCTCTTCATGTTGAGGACCGGGTATGGACTCCTATGTAACATACTAGAAATCGCTAGAATCGACTTTATTCCTTTAGAATTTTTATTGTTAAATTCCTTGACTGCATCCATTGTGTTGAATTATTGATTTGACTCTGTAAATAAAAGAAATATGAAAAATAATAAAAAAATTTATACATTCAAATATAAAAATATTTAATTAAAGGATACTCACTTTAAATTTTTACCAAGTAGGTTTTATTAATGTTGTCTGCTCACTATTCTGTGTTGAATGGAATTTGCTACTCGTTTTCCGGCTTTTTATATGAATTCGTGAACATAAACTTTCAAGCAAAGAGAATGTTAATATAATATAGTACACATCACTCAAATTTTCAACAAATCGAAGTGAGAGTCGTTTATTAAAAATAGAGAGAAAAAATGCCCAGTCAGCATATATAAACAACAACAACGCAGAAACCGAACGCAAAAATGCTCAGTCAGCACATATGAACATCAACAACAACACAGAAACCGAACGCAAAAATGCTCAGTCAGCACATATGAACATCAACAACAACACAGAAACCGAACGCAAAAATGCTCAGTCAGCACATATGAACATCAACAACAACACAGAAACCGAACGCAAAAATGCTCAGTCAGCACATATGAACATCAACAACAACACAGAAACCGAACGCAAAAATGCTCAGTCAGCACATATGAACAACAACAACAACACATAAACCGAACGCAAAAATGCTCAGTCAGCATATATAAACAACAACAACACAGAAACCGAGCGCAAAAATTATCGTTCGGCATATATAAACAACAACAACACAGAAACCGAACACAAAAAATTATCGTTCGGCTCATTGTCGCTTCTTATATAAAGGACGAATGAACGTGAAGCTTTTAATAGTACTGTTTCAACTTTCATCGAGGAAAAAGTGAAGTTTAAAAGCTAAAAAATATTATAATTTAAAATATAAAAACAATAGTCCTGTGTCAACTTTCATCGAGGAGCAAAGTGAAGTCTAGAAGCTAAAAAATATTATAATTTTAAATATAAAAAACAATAGTCCTGTGTCAACTTTCATCGAGGAGCAAAGTGAAGTCTAGGCTAAAAAATATTATAATTTAAAATATAAAAACAATAAATCAAAATGAAAGGATTTATATGTGAAGTATGTGGATGCGGATTTACTTCCAAATTTAATCTAAATCGACATATTGCTAGTAAGCATAATAAAGTTGAGATTGCATGTGAAATATGCAAACAATCATTTTCGAGAGCTGATGCGTTGGCACGACATAATAAAGTTTATCATCAGCCACAAGATTGTCTACCATCATGCAGCAATAATAATAATAATAATAATAATAACAATAATGTAAATCAGTTGATTGATTTCAACCGAAAAGTACCTTGTGACAGTTGTGGTGAAAATGTTACATTCAAATCCTGGAACTATCACGTACGCACAAATAAACATAAGAGAAATTGTGCTATTACAAAAGACGAAAACTTTAAAAGTGTTAAATCGGCGTTTAATGAGCGCATTGAAACAGTTGTATTTGAAAATAAAGATGAAGGTCAACTAATACCTGATCAATTTTTGAAAAATTCTCAACCAATTATAATAAAAATGTTAAACGATATGCTCGAAAAACATTCAGCAATTAAATATAATATAGAACTGTTTGCTGAATTCATAAAAATGTCCAGTGATGATGAAATAGTTATTGACTTGAAATCATTTCAAACTAAAATGAGTGTAGCTCAAATTGAACCACAAGTGATTTCTAGCTATGAGGATATGTGTACGCAACTCTGCACAAAACTAGCTGAATTTCAAGAAAGAGATAGCGGCTGGACATTAATAAGACTCTCTCACCTGGAAATAAACATCAATCAATATAGACCAATAAAAGGATCGCGATATCTACCACTACCATATGAAGTATACAAGAAGAAAGCGTGTATAAATGTATTAAACAATGATGAATTCTGTTTCAAGTGGGCGATAATATCAGCATTGTATCCAATTGAAAATAATCCTCAGAGATGTTGCAACTATCAAATAGCAGACATTAAGGCTGATTTAATAACCTTGCGCAACAATATAGAGCTAAATTTCAAGGATCTGGCATTCCCTCTACTAATTAAAGACGCAAAAAAGTTTGAGGACCAAAACAGCAGCATCAGCATTAATATTTTCGGATTCGATGAAGAGCTCCATAAAGTAGTTGGTCCCTACTATAGCACTGCTGCCGAAAAGGAGCACCATATCAACCTGATGCTAATCCAGAAAGAACAGCAGTTCCACTACGTGTGGATAAAACATATTTCAAGGTACATATATTCAATAATAAGAATAACAACAATTTATATACAATATTTATATATATTATACGATTTATATATTTAAAATTTTGATATATTTTGGTTTTCTATTTTTTCAATAGATTGCTACGTAAACAAGTTACGCAACATGTAAATCAACTGTTTATGTGTAACGACTGTCTGCAGTATAGGCATACTGCAGAGTCGTTGGCATTTCACAAACTTGGGTGCAACAAAATTGTTTGTGAAATGCCAAGAGGTAAGAATGTAGTTCTACGATATAAAAATTATGAACGGGAGTTAGATGTACCCGTTGTAGTATATGCTGATTTTGAGTGTATTTTACAAAGTGAAAATTTTCAAAACTCAGCACAAGTTAAGAGTATTCAAAAGCATGTACCTTTTGCATTTAGTTATTATATAAAATGTTCTAATAATAGTTATAGTAAATTAGTTCAATATTCAGGTGTAGATTCACCAAAAAAATTTGTAGAGTATTTAGTTAGAGATTTAAAAGATATTTATTATAATTATTTAGCTATAGTAAGGCCGATGAATTTCCTCACATCTGAGGAAATTCGAAAACAATTTGATAGCATATTATGTCATATCTGTAATAAAGAGCTGGGAAATGATAGAGTGGCTGATCATTGCCATTTAACTGGAAAATATAGAGGACCAGCCCATAATGAATGCAATTTGAGATATCAGATTGCAAAATTTATTCCTATATTTTTCCATAACTTTTCCGGTTATGATTGTCATCTTTTTATCAAAGAACTCACATTATTTCCAGGAGATATACATGTAATCCCTTTAAATAAGGAATTGTATGTATCTCTTTCGAAACGCATATTTGTGGATGAGAAAAATACAATTGAATTGCGATTTTTAGATTCATTTCGGTTTATGGCATCAAGCTTAGATAGTTTAGCTAATAATTTAGCTGTTAATGATTTACATATTACAAGAGAGATGTATCCAATTGAAGCTGAGTTTAATTTAGTTAGAAGAAAGGGTGTCTTTCCCTATGATTATATAAATTCTGTAGATCGCCTTAATGAGAAAAAACTTCCAACTCGACATGAATTTTTCAACAAATTGTGTAATATAGAATGTTCAATTGAGGATTATGAACATGCTGAAAAAGTTTGGGATGTTTTCAATTGTTCGACATTGCTTAGTTATATGATGTTGTATTTGAAAACAGATGTTTTACTATTGACAGATATTTTTGAAAATTTTAGAAAGGTTTGCAAAAATATTTATGGGCTAGATCCCTGTCAATATTATACTGCTCCAGGCTTATCTTGGGATGCAATGCTTAAAACAACTAATATTGAACTTGAGCTCCTTACCGATATAGATATGTACAATTTTGTACAAAAGGGAATACGAGGTGGACTTGTTCAATGCTGCAAGAGACATTCCAAGGCAAACAATAAATATATGAGTGATTACGACATTACTCAACCATCAGAATATTTAATGTATTTAGATGCAAATAATCTGTATGGTTGGGCAATGTCGGAAAAGCTTCCATATGGTGGATTTGAATGGATGCAAAATTTCGATGACTTTGAGATAGAATCAATTGAAGAAAATTCTTCTTTTGGTTATATACTTGAAGTAGATTTAGAGTATCCAGAAAATTACCATATTCTACATAATGACTTGCCATTTTGTGTAGAAAATAAAAACAGCCCCATAACCCAATGTAAAAAATTAATAGCAGATTTAAATAATAAAACTAATTACATTATTCATCATAGAAATCTTAAGCAATGTCTAGCAAATGGATTAAAGTTGAAAAAAATACACACAATTTTGAAATTTAAACAGTCGAGTTGGTTGAAGCAATATATAGATTTGAATACTCATCATAGAACATTAGCTAAAAACGAGTTTGAAAAAAATTTCTTTAAACTCTTAAATAATGCCGTATACGGCAAAACAATGGAAAATGTCGATAAGAGAAAAGATGTTAAAATTGTAACTGAATGGGAAAGTTATAGAAAACATTTAGGTGCTCGCGCTCTAATTGCAAAACCCAATTATCATAGCTCTACATTGTTTACAGATGACATGGTTGCAATCCAATTGAATAGGGTTCATTCGTTGTATAATAAACCTATATATTTAGGTTTTACGGTACTTGAATTATCCAAATTAAAAATGTATGATTTCCATTATAATTATATGAAACCGAAATTTGGTGCAAATTTAACTTTAAATTACATGGATACAGACTCATTCATTTACAATATTCAGACTGAAGATTTTTATAAAGACATTAGAGATGATATAGATTTGTATTTCGATACTTCAGGATATTCAATTGACAATGCCTTCAATTTGCCTTTGAAAAACAAAAAAGTTCTCGGCATGATGAAAGATGAAAACAACGGAAATATAATGAGGGAATTCGTCGGCCTTCGATCAAAAATGTATTCTATTGATACGATCAATTGTAAACAAGTAAAAAAAGCAAAAGGCGTTAAAAAAGCTTTATTAAAAAACCTTAGTATAGAAGATTATAAAGATTGTTTGTTGAGGAAGAAACAATTCTATGGTAATATGTATATATTTAGATCAAGAGTTCATCAATTGTATACACAAGAGCTCAAAAAATTAATATTAAGTTGTTCAGATGATAAGAGATGTATTCAAGAAGATGGTGTTAACACATTAGCGTGGGGACATTATCAAATTAATTGAAAAATAATTAACATGTACAATTTTATATTCCTTATTTAATAAAAACAAATAAAATACTTGAAAATTATATTGTTTTTTATTTTTATAATTTACTTTCAAGATAAATAATTTTTCTTAGAATAATAGCATTTTTCAGAGCACAAACTCCGCTATGAGCATAAGAACATTGCGGGATACTAGAATATGTTTTTTGCAATGTCTTAAAATTTTCAAAACAGAATTCGTCTTCAACATTATAAACTTTAATCTGCATATTTAGTAATTTTTCGATCCAACGTTTTTTCTCGCTTCCTTTCACATACACTATAGCATCCTGAAGGTTTTCCTTTAAAAAGTTTTTGACGCTGTTGAAGGAAACCGATCCATCGTTCCATTCGAAACCATGATGTTTCGCAGTTAGCCAATTTGCTTGTTTCTGATATTTTACTGCTAACCTATTGAATTCAAATGGCGGCTTGATGATGAAATTTTGAACTTCAAAAGAATTAAAAGAAATTGCCAGCTCTTTAGCTATAAATTTGTTGAAGTTTCCAATAAAGCCTTGCACATCTATAGTTATAAAATGTTTGATTTCCATCGTTGATGCACGTGTACACTCATAGAAGATTAATAGATGAATGTAAATGTAGCTTAATTTGTTTTCCTTATTTCACCAGTTAGTGGGGTGTATTCGATAAGCTTATCATGTATGAGTACACAGTATGCTGAGGTATTTATAGGAACATTTGTTAATGTTTTAAATTCAATCCTGATATCTATTGGTCCTGATTTGATTGTTTCATTCTGATGTGTGACATCTACTACAATGATTGGAGCTTTTGTTTTAAATTCTTCACATAAGAGCAACGGTTGAGGGTCACGAATGTAGTAGTTTTGTTGAAATTTTGAATACATTTCATATAGAATAGCATAACGCTCTCGTTCAAATTTAAGATTGAGGTCATCATAAGGGTAAGTATCAGAATTTAAATGTACTTTGATATCGGTTAGGTCACAGTGTTGAAACTTGTTTTCATTTAGAAATGCTATTAGAATAAAGCGGGGTCTTTCGTTCTGCTGCGATAACTTTACATTCCATAAGTGATTTGTTCCTTGAATGAGCATCGGATTGAAGTGACAGTCCCAACTGCGAAATGCCATACTTAGAGGATGACCGCTTTTAATAGTTTTAAACATTTCTAATTTTGAAGAATCGGCTAGTTGAACATGAGGAATTTTCCATGTTATATTCATTATTTTCATCTCGACTTTTTCGTTTCCTTCAGAGGAGTAAACTGCATTCTCGTCTGATTTTGAACGTAATAATATCAATTCATGTTTAGAATTTAATAACACTTTACTATAGTCTTCAGCAAAACCCAACAACATTTTTAAGGGTACGCAATAATTAAAATACCCATTGTTTAAAACCGTTTCACCACCATTTGTCCATCCAGCATTTTTTAACATATTACTTTCGTTAATGTTTAGAGAGACATAATTTTTGATTGTCGTTGTTACACCCAAGTGGCGTGTGCTATCAATTTCAAGTCCATTCAACTCATAGCGAATTTCGTCGAACATAAATGCTACAGAGTTGTTTTTCAATTTAATATTAGATGAAATTGTACCATTCTCTAGGGTTGCAAATCCTTCAATATAAATAAAACTTTCGCTGGGTAGAACTTGTAGATCTTGATTTTGAATTGCAATCCTAACTTCATCATTATTGTTATACGATTGAAGATATGGCGAATAACTATGGTATTCTTTTTTTATAATCCGCTCATCATGTAAAGGTTTTTGTAGAACATTAAGGATTTCGCTCATGATTAAATTAGGGATGATGTTGTTCTTGTTGTTGTTGTTGTTTTTTTATTTTTTCAATTGAAATCCTAGAGATTTCAAGAAGTCCTTGTTAAGCTTTGTTAATTGTTTATGTTTAGGTGATTGTCGTCTCCGTTGATGTAACCTTCTTTGTTCAACAGACGGAGAAGAAGTGAGGTATACTTCACTCTTCAGTAAATTTTTATTGTAAATAATCATTACTCTTGCGGCTTAAAATGCAGTCTTAAAGTAATTGTTTCTCCACGAAAATTAACTAAATTGTCGTTCTGATCTAGGATTTTCACTGTTATAGAACTTATTTCTTTAACGTTGATTGGTAGATAGATAACATTTTGAGGACGTTCATTTATTTTATATCCAGGGCTTACATCAATCGAGAATTCGTGAACTGTATGAGCTGGCGAGCTATTAATATATGCACCGACTACTATATTACAATGTATTCTTATTATATTAATGTTGGTGATATTCACTGGTAAATCAGACGAATGAAAATCGCCCGCTTCTAGTTCCCTGCTTTTGAAGCCCAATAGTTTGCCAATAGTTCGTTTCCTATTAAAGTAAATCTTTTCAGTGGAATATATCTCTGTTTGCATCGTGTTGTTATTTGCTTCAATTGAAAGTGCACCATCTTCTTTGATTTCATTATATTTTTCATGCAAGTATTCTGCAATATCTTGAAGTTCATATAAGCCAACCGGTATTTCAATAATTACATCATCGATATGAAATAAATTGTTCCCAACATCAACATTCGGTATAGAATTATAGGTATAAAAATCAATTAGACCACACACATAATTTTCCGATAAATCTATTGGTGGAAAGTAGTTTGCCGTCAGAATAGAGGTATTTCCACTTAAAGTAAGCGTTTTCGATGTCATGATGATGTGATCTAAGCCAATATCGCAATGAATAAAAGGCAGATGTGACGTGCCATTTATATGAATTTATTCTCGTATTAAACAAATATTTTACAACATAGAATATTTGAAATCATTAATAACTTCCTCTCAAACGACGATAGTGACTCATCAATATCTTTGCATTTTTACATGCTCTCTCATAATAAAAGCAGACGCAAGTATCCGGTCCGGATGTACATTTTTCATTGCTCCATGCACATTCTCTATAGTGGCTTCCAAAATGGTTTTCAACTAGTTCATTAGAATCCGCCCTTTTTATTTGTTCAAGCCATAGAAAAAAGGATGTTAGATGCTCTGGTAGAACAAATGAGGAATAATCGACTAAAAACTTTTCAATTTCAACCGCTAGCGACATGATTACTTCAACGTTTTAACTAAAACTAACGAAATATTCTATATGTAAGTAATATACCTTCTTCTCGATTCCCTATAACAAACATACATACATACACACTTCAAATTACATCTAATTGTGAAATTCAAATTGTATTGCAGGGTTGCATTTTCACACATGATTTTAGTAAACTTTCTGCTCCTCCCATACGATGGAGGAATTGTTCTAGTATTTTTTTGCTCCACACATACAAATTTTCACTGGTGACGTCACATTTTTGCTCCATACATATCAAATTACATCTAATTGTGAAATTCTAATATACATACACACTTCAAATTACATCTAATTGTGAAATTCTAATATACATACACACACATACATACACACATACACACATATACATATATAAACGGCTTCAAATTACATCTACTTGTGAAATTCTAATTGTGAAATTCAAATTGTGAAATTCAAATTGTATTGCAGGGTTGCATTTCCACTGATGACGTCATCGTATTGTTTACATTATCGCTGATGACGTCATTTTCACTGATGACGTCATCGTATTGTTTACATTATCGCTGATGACGTCATTTTCACTGATGACGTCATCGTATTGTTTACATTATCGCTGATGACGTCATTTTCACTGATGACGTCATCGTATTGTTTACATTATCGCTGATGACGTCATTTTCACTGATGACGTCATCGTATTGTTTACATTATCGCTGATGACGTCATTTTCACTGATGACGTCATCGTTTCTCCTCACCATATGGTGGAGCAAAAATGTGACGTCACACTGCTCCACACTATGAAATTTTTCGCTTCTCCACACTGCTCCACCTCCACCGTATTGGGCCAGAACCATCATATTTACACTACTGATCAGAAAACTTACCAACACGCGGCATTTGTCCATTGCACTAATAAGTAAATTCTTTTTACTGAAATCGTTCTGAGCTCTTTGCAAAGCGAAGGATTCAAAACGGTGTCAACGAAGGCAGTTGGTCTGTTCTCACCACGCCTTCCTCCAGCAACTGCGGTACTCGCAGAAGTGGTGAGTCGCGGTATCCTCGTCCTCCAGACAGCTCTCACAGATGCTTTCGTCGGTCAGACCCATCGCACTCAAATGCTTAGCATGGAGGTGTGCCCGTTTGGTGCTCAGGAAAGATCGAACAAAATATGCTCAATCTTAACAACTGGCTGTGCCACACTGTGAAATCGGACCGGTATTATTTCTTGAACTATTTTGATTTTAAACACTGTTAAATGTGCATATTATTGCAGGAAACAGGTGTGCAAAACAACAGACTTAAGACACGAACTCGCTATATATTTAGTAATAGTGAAATAGTTGTTGTGCATAACTTCGCTGCCACATGAACTGCCTTCGTGCTACTCTTTCTCCTCTAAAGCTTCAGTTTCACGCCACTCCAATCACTCTTCATCGCGGCTGCTGTCAGCATTTAGCCCTCCCCTTTTTATGCTCTCCACACAGTCGCTTTTTGCCTGCACCAGCAATTGACATTGTTTCAACTTACCAAAAACGAAAAGAGAAGACATAAAAAAGCAGCAAATAAATGAGAAAGAAGCAGACGAATGAAGTTCCCATAACGAAAACCGAAATACAAAAGCAAAATGTCTTCTGCAAAAGCCAAAAGTCATTAAGAAAACAAATCGAGCGGGGCGCTTGTGTTGCTGGCGCTGGCGCTGGCACTGCCACTGTTGTTGTTCTTGCTGGATTTGCCGCTCAGAGCCGCCGCCACCGTCAACCACGATTGTCCAATAGACCAATCAGAAGTCTCAGCGGTGCTGTAATTTGGCGAATAATCATCGGCGGCCTGGCCGTGACTGGCAGCGCCGACGGGTCGTGCCCAAGAGTCAAGAACCACTTTGGTAGCGAATAATTTGGCGTTTCGTGGTAATTGGTTGTGTTGCTCTGTCAGCGCCATGTTATTTAAATTGGCCGATAGTTAGGTGGATATTCTGGTCTCGCTTGTTTTTAGTGCCTATTAGTGACTGTTTTTAAGATCCAAGTTCCAAATTTAAAAGCTTCGATTTAAAAAAATGACTTAAACGACTTCTCTTTCAATAAAGTTCTTATAAATAGAATAGTTAGGAATTTCTTCTAACCAAACATAACATTATTTTGAATTCTTTTGATATTAGACATTTTTATAAGAGTGGAAATTATTTCCATACCGAATATGTATTGAATGCAATTATACACGTTTTTTCCAAAACCCCATCCAATTTCTGAAGACAAATGTATTTCAAATTCGTTTTCCACGATCCGCTTTGAGTTTGGCTCTGCCTTGCACATGCATTTGTCGAATACGGATTAAAGATCGCGCCGCGAACCGCAACTGCGACACAGGGTGCAAACTATTTAATTGCTTAATTAATTGCTAAACAACGGCTGCATGCGATTCGATCGATTTGGCAGGCAAAGCGGCCACAGCACGGAATCGCGTTTGCGCATGACACGCCAAAGCCCGTCGATGCGGTGCGCCGATATGGACGGCAGCGACTCATGTACCTACATACATACATCATACACACATACTACAGCATCCGCGATATGCATCGCAGCCACACCGCGCATTCACACTCGTGCGCAAATGTTCGACAAAGCCCACAAAATATTCTTTCTGCTCTTACTTTGGCAAAGAATGCTTGTAGATTTTGTATTCAATTAAATAAAATAACAGTAGATCAGGTCAGCGTAGCTAGATGAGATTCTGTAAAGTGCTTGTCGCACTCTCTACTAACAATTTTCTTGCAACTAATTGCGCGGAAAATCGGATGGCTTTCAGCCACACACTCAAGTGAACTGCTATATATGGCGTTCTTGTACGATTTGATATTTGTGCGTGCATTTGCATTCGAAATTGGACTCCAAATGATTCTCTGGAGAGAAATTAAGTTGTAAATGCAATTTGTGTGCAAATGTCGCTGCGGCAAACATAGACTATGTTGCATCATTTGGTGGGCTGTTTGATGTAATTCGTGCGCTCTGCTCCAAATAGCTGGCATCGCTGGCATTCTGTGTGGTCCGAGCGTTGCCCTTGGATGTACATGCTCTTTTTGTTGAATGAGGTGATTTGAAAGTAGTTTTATGTAAATAGTAGTTACTGAAATCTATTTCCACTTCGGTAATCTGGTGAAATGGCCAGTACCGCCCTGCAAATATCGTTAGTAGGTACTCTGCTCGATAGGCAACGGGGATGAAGCCAATAATGCCAATAAAAAATTCCTTTTTTCAACCTGTTTCATTGTATCGTTAAGACAAAACAAGCTATCAAAATGAAGAATTCAAAAAGCGCGATATTTTTCCCAATTGTCCCCCCTTTGGAGGCATGTGCAACAAATGTCAACTTTCTGCCGTCACAGAGCTTCAATCGTTTCTCATTTGAGCACCTTTATTAGCTTCAGACGCCGACTCTTAAAAGTAGAAATATGCTGCGATAGCAAAAAAGTGATTTTCTTGAAAATTTAAAATTCATGATTGGCTATAAAAAAATGTGACTTTATCTGCAGATTCCTACTTTCGCGAGTTGAGGCATTTCCAGAGGTGTGCCACAGGCATGCCAAATGAATGTGCACCAATAAAAGATGCAAACTACAGCACTATGCTTGCCACAGACGAAGAAACGTAGAAGACGATTTCTCAGAAATGTGGAACAAGCACATAAAAGCTTGCAACAACACATAAAAACTTTGAACTATGCTGAACCTTTGAGGAAAACTGCAAGTAGCGACCGCACGAAACAAAAAAGAAAAGCCAACAAAGCAGGAGCAGAGTAGCAAACTAACAATAAAAGCTGATTCTATTGTGCAGCCAGGCAGCAACGATCAACGTATTCCGACGCTTCTTCAGTGCCACTTCCTTTTTGTGGTAGTGCATCATCGAGAAACACGCCATATGTACTTTGAAGGGGCACAGGAGCCGCAGTGGGCTGCACCACAACTCCAGCTCATCCCACGGCATTGGGGTGATTCTGAATTGTGACGTATTGGCGGAAGGTCCAACGCAGCAGTAAAGCACTCACAAAAACAGCACACTGACAGTACAAAGGTTAACACTTCGAGAGCAGCAGAAAAATGGCACAGGAAAAAATATTGTTATGAGTTTGAAATTGGGCAAAAACATGCAGCAGGCAGATTTGATGAGCATTGGAAAGTTTGATGAGCTTTATCCACCGATTTTTCGATAGACAAAAAAATTGTCGCCAATGAAGTGTATGACTCATCACTAAAAGCATCAAATTCGTCTGGAAAATAGATACAGATATCGGGCTACAGTTGATAGATTTCTTAAAGGAATGTACTATATTTAAATTTAGATAAAAATCGCACACAAGCGCAGTTTTGCCTATGATGACTAAAGGCGACTATCTTGGTACATTCGAAAATGCGTGAAAATCCAGGAATTTGCATACCCAAAAACAACAACACTGGAGCAGCCGCTATCAGTCAAGGCGCAAACGGCAACACTTCTGCTGTCACAGCGACGTCTGCTCCTGCCGAGACAGACGCGCCACGTCTCTTCTAATTCTATGCAGACACCGACAACGACACAGGCACTCAACACACACGCACACTCATGCATCTCTGCATATGCAGATACTGTGTGCGTGTGGATGCGGCGGACGCGTGCTTTTGTTTATGTTTGCCGAGTGAGCGTTTGATAGTGTGATTAAGTGCGCGAGGCGTTGAACGGAACGCATGCATTAAAATGAAAATGCAGCGGAGCTGCGTGGGCTGCCACAATGCGCTAAGATGCGTGAGTGTGTGTGTGTGTGTATACATGTGATTGCGCGTGTAGCGCGTTGGTGGCGGCATCTACAATACTATGCATACATATGCATATATAATATATGTATCTTTATGCAAATTTGGAGGGTCTCTGTTGGCACTCTCCGTCGCTTAGCTTAGCTTAGGTTTGTTTTTGTTATTGTTTTTGTCGCGCACATGATTAATTGCAGTTCGAGAGGCGTCAACCCAAAAGAGAGTCTACCACAAGGCCCGAACTTGTTAGCAATTTGTATAAATCGAGAGGGGAAAGTGAATTGTTTGACTTCGGCCTGCAACTCAGCCTAACCATGTGAGATAAACACTTGAAAGTCGCTGATAAAACACTTCAACTATCACTTTCTATTAGATGACTAGTGAGAGTGTTTTCCATGCTGATATGCATCGACTTGAGCGTGCTCTGCACTCACAATAGAACTTAATGAGATTGTTACAAGCACACAAATGCCAGTTGAACGAAAATTGTGGCAGCTGTTTGAACTAACGCGGGGGGAAGGGAAATTGGTCAATATATGTATTTGGTTTCAATAAGTTGCTTAGAAACTCTTTGCTCGGCCACTTTTGGTATTGCATTTTCGTTGATAGCCAAGCATCCTATTTCAGTCATACAAAATGCATACTCTTTCGACATACATAGCTACAAAGACGTATGATAGTGTCTGTATGTCAGATGAGAACAATCATAAACTAACAAAAAAATTGCTTCTTTAATATAACAATTAAGGCATTATTTTCGAAAATGAGTGTGTGCAATATCGCACATGACTATTTGTAGATACATGTATGCATATTATTTGGTCTCTTAAAAATACCAGCTATCAGTTTGTAAAAATATTAATTTCTTCTCTTACGCAATAGCTGCCTACAGCTCTACAACTATTGAGTGTAGGGCATTCAAAGTAACGCACGCTTCATGGGAAGCAGTTGATATTTGCGCTGCCAGATAATTTCATTTGCCAAAAAGATTAACATCTCAATTAAGAGCAAACAAAAGCATACACGAGCCTCGCGCATTCAAGTTAAGTGGAAAAACGTGACAACTCTGGCAGCATTCAAATTTTCCGTTTCTTCCTACAAAAAGCCGAAGTTTTATATCAAAGCCTCTGAAAAATCAAATAAATAAAAAAGGTTACTGCAGCAATTGTCTGCAATCTTGAGCAGCATCGGCAGCCACATGAAAGACCTAGCTGGGGCAGCAACAGACGGAACAATGCCAGCAGCAACGGAGCAACCGACTAAAATCAAATGAAATGTAAGTATGTCATCAAAACTTGTTGTTAACAAGCGCATAAAATGTGTAGCGCGGTTGTGTCTAACGCTTTTTTAATTTATTTTAATTTTGCATATTTTTTCATTTTATTTGAGTTCATTCTAGTATTTGAATTTTTTCCATAAACACACGAACAATTCAAAGTGGAGCAAACACGCCGCAGCACATTAAATTCAACCTTTGATGAACGCTTGAGTTTCATGGCGTTCGCTGCCCGCCTGCGCTGCTGTTGCTGCTCTGGCTTGCCAACTGCCGGCCGATGGCTACCGCAATGCGCGGTATTCGATTACAGTTGCATACGCCGCGCTGTCTATGCTGCTGGGCGACTCGGCGGCGTGTTGCCTATGAGCACGCTTCAGCTGCGCCGTGTAAGCGCGGTAGCCACAGCTGCGCTCTTTATTCCGATGTTGCTGCTTTGGCGTGAGCCGCTTGCATGCGTTTAGCCTGTGCTTTGAAATTATGGAATTGTTGGCACTTCTTGCAAACTGCTTAAAAGTGATTGTCGTCGAGCCGGGCGTATTTTGAACTGCATGTTGAACATTAGTTAACTGCTAGTTAGTAGACACACTAAATTGTTCTGCACATGCAATTAGTAAAAAATTTCAAAACAATATTTTGTAAAACTAGCAAATCGTTTTTCAATTGCTGTAATGCCGAGAAATATACGCATCTTTATCAAACCCGGAACCCTTCGTAGCACGAACAAAAGCGATTTTTGCTTTAAAGCAATCACGAGCGAGCGATTCATTTTGTCATATTACACAATAATATCATTAATACCGATATCAGATAAGCAGATTCTCAATTGAAATAGAGCAAATCATTTTTGAAACAATTTTCGCTACCAACCTCAATTCCCTTTTCAACTCATTAGAATTTGTTTGAATCTTTGTCACTGTGTTCAGTTCAAAATCATCACCCATTTTTGTAGAAAAATTATTGACATAGTGTATAAGTACTAGTACACCAGACAGTTTAGGTAAGGTTTGCTTAGGCTAGGCTAGGTTATGTTAAGCTGGCTGCTTTCTTAGACCTTTTTAGGTCACGCATAGACCCTGTTGGGTCCTTAGTGATGCCAGTAAGATCTCCGTTTAGGAATGGTCAAAGTGCTCGCTTTTGAAAATATCAGCACTCACTCATCATCGGACGATACAAATGTCACTACTTTCCCACAAGTTTTCTTTCATTTAACGTACTGTCTCTGCCGAACGGAATTTGTTTCTTTAAAATAATCAATCAATACAAGATCTGCCTTTCTTTCATAAACAATGTTTTAAGCTACAAAGTTTTTATCGCTTAAATGCCTGAACTGATTAAATATTGCATTTGATGGCAAAAGAAAATAAAACTACAACATTATGGATAACTTTTATAGCGAATAAATTTTAATTAGCCTTTTTTCCATGCCAAGCAATGACCCGATGCTGGCCTTTTGGCTAATCGCACTTAAACATTTAATAATTCAAACATGCTTCGCCGCAAACCTCTCCCACCGAGCAAGACCATCTGTAGCGCTCGACCCCTCCCCCACCACTACCCCTCTCGCTGCATTTCCAATGACTTCCACTCTCAATAAAGCGGCCAGTCACGAATTCTGCACAGCTTTTTGGTCCTGAGCCGGGAAAATATTCGAGCTAAGGAAACGAAAAGGCCACAGCCGAACGAACTGCTACACGGACGGACGCACTGTTGGATAGACGTGCAAATGCACGAGACAGTTGTAAAGAAATTATACGAATTTACAATCTCATAAGCGCACCAAATGCCGAAGCAATCGCAGACCAAAAGCGGCAAGAGCCACTGCTGCACTCAGCAGCCTTTGTTGCTGCTGCTGCTGCTGCTAGGTGCACTACTAATGGCGCTGCTGCAGTTGCTCGTGCAGGCAATAGCACCGTCGTTGGTGCGGGTGGTAGTGCCGCTGCAGCTGGCCCTTCTCCTCGCTGTCTCCGGTCTCACTGCTCGTTTCGGTGGCTTATTAAGCTATGAAATATAATGTGCTGAGATTTATCGCATGCGGCGTATCGACATAACAGTTTTTTTGTCTCTCCTTAACTTCCACTACTCCCCTCCTTCTCCGTCCTGCGAGCAACAATGGTGTCCACTGTTGCTGCTGCTGCTGGTATCGCCTACAACCTTTCTGCTTCGAATTTGGGCTATTTTCGTAGACAATTTATGACGCCACATTTTGGAATTGCGAGAATTTTTATTGAAAGTGAAATTTTTGTGAAAAATGTGCACCAAAAGACTGGAAATGTTTGTATGCATGCAGTTAAATTCATAATTTATCTTTTAGATGCACTGAAGTATTCCGAATTTACCAAAAATTCATATTCGAAATTGGATCTCGCAACATGTTTTCGCAACATGTTTGATTAAGTTTGATCTACTCTAACAGATGGTGTAGAGGAAAACGATTGTGGTACTACCACTAAAACGTATCCGGCATTTAAGAAAAGTAGCTTAAGTGAAACGAAATTAAATGGAATTAAATAAAATAAAATTAAATGGAATTAAATAAAATTAAATGTATTAAGAATATAACCAAAATAGATCAGATAATATAAATAGAAGCCTTTAACTTCAGTTGATTCAAAACAAATTAGATCAATTTAAATCAAGCAGAACCGAACCGAAAAAAGTGGCACGAATCACTTAAAGGTTTCAAAGGAATCTTCAAGAATAAGAGCATAAAATAGAATTATAAAATTCAGATGAGAATTTTAGTTAGGAAATTTTTCTGAATTTCTGATTTGGGGAACCTTGTAAAAAAAGCTGTATGAGAAATATTGCAGATAATATTAGACAGGGACTATAAAAAACTGGATCGCCTAGCGGAACATGCACAGTCAAATCAAAGAGAGGGCACTTTTTACGATCTATAAGTATACTCAAGCAATCGCTGCTAAAGCATTAAAAGTTGTTTGCTTAGAAACTTGGAAAAAGTTTTGCTGCTAGTTGCTGAGTGCAAATTGCTAATATTTCAAAGCTGAGTGCAGCAGCATAAATCAAGGAACTGCAAAAACAGACTCAAGCGAAAAAGCGCGACAAGCTAACCCACTAACTCAACAACTTTAAGCGCTGGCAGTCCGCCAAACGAACACTCACTTCTTAGCAACCACAACAACATCAACTAGTACAGCGGCAACAGCAGCAAGAGGGGACAGCAACTACAATTAGCAACAGCGCTAGTCTTGCACAGCAATTTGGTCAGACGGGCCAAGCGCTTGCCAGAGCGCTGCAATACACCAACAACAGCAACAATAACGACAACAACCTTAACAACCTCAACAACAAGAACAATTCCAACAACGACAACAACAGAGTCAGAGACAGAGACAGAAACGCCGGCAATTCTTGACGCCAGGTGTCAATTTGCTTTAAAATTCGTTGTGGAAATTCCAATAGCTGCGGGAAGGGTTAGAGAAGGAAGAGGATAGGTACACAGCAACAACAACAACAACTAGCATACTTTTTTGCATGCAGTTGGCGCTTGCTGCAACAAAGCAACATGTAAGTAAAATCACATTATTATTTAGTTGTCTGGTCAGCGGACGGACGGACACTCCAACAGACGCACAGACAGATCTATGCAGATGTGTATGTATGTACGCATATGATGTGTTGGCCATACTGTGGATATAAGAGCCCACATGTGCGATGTGACTTGGCAGCATAACTGTTAAAGCATTTAAGTCTGAATTATAATGCGGGTCGTTGAAGCAAGTCAAAGGGGGTTGTCTATATTCAAACAGGGTGACACATTCCGGTTGATAACCTATCAGTGGCATATTGAATATGAAAACATTAAAATTAAATACCAGATTATTGGAATAAGCTCTCTTCAGCCCTGCCCTCATCGACCAAATCAGCTAATAAATTCGTTTTCAAAAAAACAGTTTCTCTAGCATTTTAATTTTCTTTTAATGACAGCATCCGACCAAATATTATACGCATATAATACAAAGCTTGATGGCTTTATTGAAGGAAATGCCATTTTATAAAATTCCTTCTTACATTTCTCATTCGAAAGCAAATAATTTTTCAATTCCAGCTATTGAGCCTTTGCATCTACTCAACCTCGACTCTCTGTGACTCCGGAATTGAGAAACCCGAATCCCATACTTCTTGGTTGTCTATCTCCAATCAGCCATAAATAAGTTATCAAGTCGAAACGCGACACCCTGTATATGCTCATATCTACATACATTTATGCATGTAGAAGTTTGCTCCAGCCTAAAATTTTACAGCCATGTCTGATGCATTACGCATTGCATATGTAGTTGCCTGTTGCCTGTGAATTGTTGTTGTTGCGCTGTTGTTCTGCCGTGTAAGTGCCGATGTTGGTTGCTGCTGTTGTTGTCAACAAATGCGTAATGCTTGTCTGCAACTGTTGCCTTTGAGGTCTACAAAAGAAAATGCTTGGTAAATCGCCCTGTCGGTGAGTCACGCGTACAAGTTCGTTCCGTAAGTCTTTTGTTTTGCAGCGACGCGGATATCTTTGCTTTTACTGCAAACATCGTTAAAAATAATCGTTAATATTTCTCTCGCACTGTTGCTGTGATATCAGTTTTTATTAGATTTTGCTGTTTTCGTCATAATTTCACAATTTTATGCTTTTGCATAAATTTTACTCTGCACACGCACCTCATAACTCAATCACATTTTCTATTTCGCAATCCCACTCAGATGCAGTTGGGATTTGTTTTACCTACTCTTTATGTGAGTGCATATGTGTCTACACTAAGAGAAATAAGTGCGGTCGACCCTTATTTGATCGGCAACATAATGTTCAAATTAATAGAAATCTTAAAAAAAAGTACATAAAATCATTAGCCATCGAGTTTTTTGAAATGCGCTCTTAGCAAATTGAGTGTCGAATTAGAAAACTTACTAAATCTGTTACTGGCAATTTTTATGAGTGTATGTGAATATGTGTTGTTTTATTAGCATTTTTCAGCAAACTTTTCAATTGCATTCGCGCCATGCCATTTCCACTTCGACTGTCTGTCTGCCTGTCTGTCCTTCTGTGTGCCATTTCCCCCCTCCCCTCAAGTTCGTGCTAGCGTCTGTTCAGCTGTCTGTCTGCGCTGCTGTCGCTTGCATTTGGAGGAAACGGCTGCGCCAACATTTAGCACAAAAGCCACTTTTCCATATTGACAGGCTCGGCTTGTACGAAATTGCTTCGTGCCACAGATTTGTCTTGTCTGCTACTGGCCCTGATATGCCATTGTCAAATTTACAATGAACTATGTCAATTGCTACTCGTTCGTAAATTTGAAGTTTTCGTATGAAAATGTCAAGCATTTAAAGCATTTGGGTGCGAGATGCGATAAGTTGACTAAATTGTTTGAGAGGTCATACATGGAAAATTGGGAGTGAGCCATGTGTAAAGCGTGAGAAGGATGGATTTTATACGAATGAATTGATATGAAGACAAATGAATAGAACTACGTGTATATATGTAGGTAAAATTGGTTGAAGATGGCAAATGCCTGCGAGAATCACTTTCATGCGCTGATTACATTGGCAGAACAAAGACTCCGCTTTCTTGCCGCAGCACTGCCATTACTGCCAGGCGTTGATAACATATATTGATAAAAATGCAACTCTGTGTGTGTGTGAGTGAGTGTGCGCCTGAAGAGCCTCGCCAAGGAATGCGCCAAGGAAACGAGTTCCGAACTCAAACGCAGGAACTTGAAATTTTATTAAGTGCCGCCAGAATGCGCAATCTGCAGCGCAGCTGTGGGCATAGCAGTGCAGTGCAGGGCAGAACGGGAAGACAAAAGCGAACAAATTTCCAGCCTTGATGGTTTTTATAATTTTTGCTTAATTGCCGAAAATTGTCTGAGCCAAAATTTTGCATAAAAGGCAGATTGCTCTTCCTCAGCGGACTTGGCGTGAGTGCGGCTTGATTCCGTTTACTTTGTGTGTGTTTCTTTCAAGCTTTGGGCTGGCCATTGGACAGTGGGTAAGCATTCTACAGGGGTGATAAATATATTGATTGTTGTCCATTAAGTTTGCGCTGATAATTACGTTATTATTCGTGGTGGCACTTTTCGGAGTTGTTTACTTCCCTGCTTCGCAAGGCCATAAATTGCATCGCTGCGTAACTGTGTGCGTGTGCGTGTGCGTGTGTGTCCGGCAGGCATTTTCGGGGGTTTCTCGCCAGATTGAGATACAGTTAGGCATGCATAAAATTTGCCGCAGCCACACGTGAGTCATCGAGTTTTGATTTTAATTTAATTTAAATTTAATTGGCACTTTATTAACTTTTAGTACAGGGGCCCAAAAAGCATTTAATCGCATCTACCAACAATTGCATAATATAAGAGCTTTCACGTCAGTTAACGCTTCGATCAACGAAAGGCGGTTCTGAAATAAACTATCAAAACAAATTAATTTCTTCTTGACTTTTTTTATAAAATGAATATAAATATATCCTGTGATTGCAGTAAAAATTTACTGTCATACTGTCATATTTTATAATGCAAAGTATAATTCAAATTTTAGTTGAGTTGAGCTTGAAATGCTTTATAAGGTTCAGTGCTCCAAAATGTTTAGTTTATTCTCTTTTGCCAAATCATTATTCATATTTTCTTTCAGTCGATTGCCATGCGCAGAAACGACTGCCTGCTGCGATAGAATATGATCAATATTCTCTCATAATTCTTTGGCTTTTTAACAAATGAACTAACATAAAGAGTTATTAATGGAAAATATACAAGAGTGTACAACGAAATGGCAACAACAAAAGAAAATAAACTGGTACCAACAAAGGCAGGAAATTGAGCGAATAAAATCGAACAATTACAATTTGCATAAATATTTGCTGAATAATTTGTGCTACACTGTACAACAACAACAACTATATATGCTATGCAATGTCAATGCCGGCCGCAGCAACTTGTCGCATGTGGCATACAACATGTGGCACACACAAAGCCTCCATACAGCAGCAACAACAATCGGTGGCAAGCAAGAGCTCAGAGCATGAGTAATCGCTTGCATTTAGCTCGTTTAACATGCAACTGCAACAATCAATCAGCATCAAAGCGCAGCACATTTACTCACAGCTATCCACACACACACACACACATCACGCACACACATTTTAGGCATAGGCCTATGCCTATCACACCGCATTTCTATACCAGCCTAGGCCAGATGGATGGATTGACAAGTTGAGCGCTTGTTGCTGCTCTTGCTGCTGCTCCACCACTTGTTCGTCTGCCTGCTAGCACTTGCCACATTGTGGATGCCACACGCTGCCCTGGCAACTAGCGAGATGTGGCCGCTACGCTTGAATGCTTGAATTGATCATTGAATTCATGAGTGCGGCAAGCACACGCACACCTGCAAGCTCACTTAAAAGAATCACGCACACATTAGCCATGATGGTAAGTACCCAGTTGGAAAACTCTATAAGTATGTTTGGAAGACCTTTGATCTTGTATATATATTGCTGAAGGCCTACTGGTACTACCAAAGAAGTTCGCATACTAAAAAGAAATAGTCGACATTTTCCTATAAAAATGCAGACGAAACTTTTCCTATTCCACTAACGCTTATTAAAATATCCTCAGCCAGCTCGGCTTCACAGAAGGGCTAATGTCTTGCATTATTTTCGATGTTTGTCCTAAAGTAAGGGAAATTTTATTATGTTCGATCTTTGGAGAGGCGACAAAAAAATCATTTTTTCCAAAATTTGAGAGTGCTGATTTTAAGATATCTATTAGGACACAAGGAAGTCGTCAGCCCCGGCTACTGGCCAGCATGCCGGCTCGCGCCTATTTTTCCAACTGGGTGCTGCTGCCGTGGAGATGTGTGTTGGTGGCGTTTGTCTTACGGCGCTGTTTGAATGACAACTTTGCTGCCATGTGGCTGGGCTGCTGGGCTGCTCGGCTTGCAGGGGTGGCCGGCACCACAAGGACGGGCGTGGTTGTTCTTGCAACAGCAGTCACAGCTTGAGCTGCCTCCGCTCGCTGTTGCTGCGCCTTGACGCCTGACGTTTGCAGTTCAAGTGCTGAAGTGCGGTTTGACTTGCTGTTGAAACATTTCGACTTCTGCTATTTTCATGAATTTGATTCCCCACTGCCACTTCTATTTTTGCCCGCTCCCTGCTGCTACCACTCAGCTACACACCTTCTTCCATCGTTCTCTTCGCTTCGGATTTGGAATACAGACAGGCATTTTATTTTCCACTGTAATTTGCCACTTTATGCATACTAACATTTGCCTAGTTCTGTTGTTGCTGTTGCTATTGTCGCTGCTAGGTTCGGCTAAGATTCCTGCCTGGCAACATTGCAGCTTTCAAGTGCAATATTTGATTTTGTTTGGCCACTTTTGACGGCTTGATTTTATGGAATTCGCATTGCTGTGAGTATGTGTGTATGTATGTGTGTGTGTCAGTATTTTGCTGCCACATTGATATGTGCAATTTCAAAAACATTTTTAATATTAAATTGCTCGAAGTTATTTGCAATTGCAATTCAAGTTCAATGCAATTGACGTTCGTTGACGTGGGACAGCGATATTCAAATCTGATTCATCGAACGTAGTAATTCTCTTGTAGCAAGGACTTTAGAAATTATTTTTCTTTCCTATATATATTAAGCAGTTGGCTTACTTTCGACTTTAAATCCAACGAAGAACTCCTTACTCCTTATCAGTTTTTCAAGTGGAGGAATTGGAATAAAAATATACCTTAAAAGTGCATTATCTTTAATTCTTTGCTGTTGAATATTTGGAACTTAAATTTCATTCGACGTCTACTTTCTTTTTTTGACCAATTGGAAGTTGGACTCCCGTTTTCAGCCTCCATGTTTTTCAGCACTATTAAAATAAAATAAATAAAATCGAGCTAGATCAAAAATGCATTAGATGACTCCTAACATGCAAATAAATAGTCTGAGTGCTGCTATCCTTAGCAGCTCTGGAAGCGGAGCCTGGAAGACTTATACAATTCCGCATTTAATCGCTGGTATTAGCGAATAGCTACATCAAGCAATCAAGCGCTTAATTTCTCAATCGCGTTGCATATGTCATCCATTTTCCATGCACACCTCAAGCGGTGACCCGCGTTTTGTGCTGCACACTCATACACTCATACACTCATTCACACACACACACACACACTCCCAAAGCAATCCGAAATATTTGTACATGCAACATGCAGCAGGCAACAGGCAACATGCTAAGTCCACACGCAATTTGCCTGGCAGCAATAATTTCGCCTAATTCCTCTATTGGCCATATGCCATGCTCGGCTGCTCAGCAGAGACACTGCGCCGCACACATTTCACACAATCCCGACATTTCGGACAATTATTATGGCCGCGAGTGGGCAAATGATGAGTGTTGCCGCAGCCTGTTGTAAGTTCGGTGCATTTGCACGGCGTCGCCGGCTTCAGCTGCGGCATCGCCGTGCAACTTATTGCAAATTGCAATGAAAACGCAATTTCACTGCCGCCCAAAGCTGTTGCAGTGGCAGGAGCAGCGGCAGGGGCAGTGCGACTCGTGCATGTGGCACATGTACGAGTGCATGCATTTGCCTTGCAGCCTGTCGGAGCACGAGCATGCAGCATTGTCTCAATTGAATTTGTTTAAGCACTTCGTTTAGAAATCAATTTGCAATTTGTGTGCGGCCTGGTGTGGCATGTTTTTGTGGCATTGGGCGTTTGCATATTTTATTGTGGCTTTCTCTTTTGTGTATCTCTGCAAGCTGGGCATGTTTTTAAGTATTCGCTTTCAAATTCAAGGAACAAGGTCTTGTTTGGGAAAGGTTAACAGAAATAAATATTTCAAGAGAGAGCAGCAATTAAAAGGGACATAAATTTAGCCTTTAAATTTGAAAAAAAATGCGTGAAATACGATATAAAAAAATATACTATAGAAAACTCTGAATACTCGTAAATTGGGGGCTTTTATGAAATAAATAATAAATTAATGAATAATTTGCGCAGCAGCTCGCGAACGATGCTTAGGCTTGGCTTTCTCGCACTAGCTTGTATGTGAATTTAGCACCAGATAATGGGACCTGCTCATTTATTCTGTAGACATGTCTGAACGATATTTGAGAAGCTTTTCTTTACTTGGAAAAGTATATTTTCGGAGAGTTGCCAGCTAGCTCGCGAGAGACGACGCCGCGTGCAAAAAATCGAAATTAATTTTTTTATTAGATGCTAAGAGATCGGCAGGGATGTGATCCAGCGACTCCACGCATCAGCGACCGAGCATTTATCTACTGAGCGGCGCATTCGCGGTCTTTATGAATAAAACAAATTACTCAGCGCAAGAAGTTGAACAAGTCTAAGGTTACCGAAGAGAAGAATAGCAGCCATTAAATGCTTCGCAATTACAAGAGTTAATCTCACACTCATATGCCGTTATAGCACCCAACAACTTCCATCCATATTCAGAGAAGTTTCTGGAGCTCGACGCACGCTTAAAAGGGCGGGTGACAAAAGATGCCACTCGAATTTAATTTTAATGCCACGCTCTTTTGAGCTGCCACAAAATGCGAAAAATGTAAATTGGGAAAATCCTTGTGCAACGCTGCAGTGCTTCATTTTTACAATTGCAAAGATGCCAACAGATGACTGCCTTAGAGCCAAAAATCATTACCGTTAGAGCAGCGCACAAAATCGCCTGCAACCTTCCATTAAAGTCTTAGAATCGCATCACACCAAACGAAAATCAATCAAAGCAACACACAATAATCGACCCCGAAGAGGGGCCGAACGGAAAGGGGGTGCCTCAGCCCGCAACGGACGGCTAACGGCAGCAAGCGACGCCGGTATGCTGCATGCGTAGCCCGGCCCGTGGCGCATATATCAAGCGATCGTTAAAAATGTGTATCGCAAAAGTCCATAAAAAAGAGTACAAGTTCGAGCCCACTAACTGCGAAATATTAGGCTAAGTTGCGAACAAACGCGAAACACCAAAAGGCTGCAGGCGGCAGGCAGGCAGGAGGCGCAGAGCAAAGTGGCAAGGGCGAAGTCGTTGTTGAAGTGTAGCCTCCACGCAGCACTTGATGCCGCTTGCGCCTGAGAAAAGAAGCGTACCGCATGCTGTTCGGCAAGCAGCGCGCATTTCCACAAACTCGACGAAAAATATTAAAACGAACATCTTTAACCCGCCGCCCCTTTCGCCAGCAACAAAAGGCGCGCAATAGAAATGCTGAAATGCTGAAGGAATAACTATTTTTACGATGGCGTTGACACAAACTGCTGGTTGCGAAATTGGCCGGGGAAAGCCTGAACAATGGACGGCAGGGCGCGGGGAGCGGCGGGGAGCGGCGGGTGCGGTGCGGACCTGACTGGAAAACGGCACAGTCGGCACTTCAGCACAACAAAAAGTCGGCCTAGCGCCAAACAAAACTCTGCCGCACAAACTGCAGAGCGGGCATGCACCCCTCCCCTCCCCCTTTCCCCTCCTCACCACTTCTTATCTTGCGAGCGACTGGCCGCGGAATGTACGTACGTACGCATTCGTTTTCGGAGTTATTGATTTGGTCAAATGGCACTAAAGCCGAAAATATGTGCTGGCTGGCTTAAACGGTGCTTGTGTGCGTTTGACATTTGCCCCGCCTCGCAACTATGTCGCACTTCCTGGCCGCCGCTAATGAGCACAATCCGTTGCGGCTATTATATTTCGGCGCATTTCACTTTAAAATGGCTACTACTTTACGCACTTAAAGAGTGCCTGATTACGCTAATTACGAAATCTATTCGAGTTCCGGTTTAGTTTACTACCATAGAACCATTTCTAAAAAATCTAATTTCAATATTCATCACATTAAAAAAAATTAAGCACCATTTTCTTAATACTAAAACTAACTGTAGATACTTATGATTTAATTTATAAAAATTTTCATATGAAACATCTGTATGTTTTTCTGAATACAAAATAATTACCCAAGTTACTTATGTTTATCCTTATTTGACTGGCCAGAACAAGCCGTTGTTGGGTTGCGACCGGACGTAGGGCTTCTTTCCAGGCGCCTCTGCCACGCGCGCGCCTTCTCCAGTTCGAAATTTTAAGCTTTGGCAGTTCCTTCTATACTTGATCTTTCCATCGGAGACATGGGCTCCCGCGCCGTCTCCGTCTTCCAACTGCAGCCTCAAATTCTTTCTTCGCTGGAGCTCCTTCCTCCATACGCACGATATGACCCAGCATGATATGACAGTGAAGGCTCGCTTTTCCAAAAGTCTAATAAATGTATGCCGATTTAAATTCTAAATGACAAATTTTCTTTGGTACATATGTAGGTTGTTTGGATCTTATCAGAACTATAGGAATATGAGCTCTAAGCAAATCTGCTGTGGAATTCCAGCATGACTTCTTTTTCATGTCTATTTTGCCAATGGCTTGAAAGTAAACTACATACTATTTACATTTTTTTCATTAAGCAATAAAAGTTTGATTCTGCTTTCAGTGACTTGTTTTTTTGCAATTTTAAGTTCATCTCCAATATTTCGTCAAATATTGAATAGAGCCCGAAGGGCTTTTTATCCTCATTCCACTTTTGCTTTTGAAAAATGAACCGTTGGACCAACTTCAAATCTAATATTTTTGCACGACGATTCTCTTTGAAGCCCTTGATATGGATTATCACTTTTTATTGTAGGACTTGTAGGTCATGCAGAAGAAGCACCCCTTTCAAGAGAATACAAGTAAAGATATTGGAAGTGTACAAGAGTCGGAAGCACACCTTTGACTAATCGAAAAACTGCAAAAACTACAAGAAATTCCACAGATCATACGAGCGGCAGCTGTTGGAGCTTGGCGGCATTTCTTAGCAACAGGCGCACATGCACACACACAAGCACACATAAAAATGTGCGAATTTTATGAGACACTGCGCCACGATTTCAGCAGCCATTGAGGCAAGTCCGAAGCAGCACTTTGGAAAAACTTGCCAATTTAATTGACGACAGCAGCTCACGTCATTTGAAGGACGACCAATAAGTGCAATCATTTCATTGGGCGCGAATAAGTTAGTTCTGAGGCAACTAATATACCGCCAAGTGAACGAGCTGACAGACAGACAGATAGACCGACTTTTCTCCTTCCGAAAAGTTGCTCCATTACAGCCATGCCGAATTTGATTGCTTCATGTCATTGCCGCGTTCCGCCGCCGATAAGATAAAAATTATTAGCCGCCTGTCTGCATTTAAATGCATGCGCAATATTTTAGGCGTGCGTGTTTTTAAACATTTCGATCGGCTTGGCTAGTCGCGCGCCCGCTCGTCCTGCCCGTGCCCAGTGGGGCTAGCAGCAGCTCGTTTTAATTAGCCGATATCAAGTTTTGCTCCAATTTAGCAATACTCGTACCCATGCGCAGATAAAACAAATTGCGGCAGCTTACAAGTTACACGCGTTTGCTGTTGCGGTCGGAAGTGGGGGCATGTGTCCTCATATGTCGCTCTGCGTAATTCATATAGCCAGAATTTCCGGCGCTTTCGCTTAAAAGAAAACGTTTGCTATTTTGTTAGCTCTTCTGCGGCTTATCCGTTTCCAATTCAGCTTTGACCTACGTTTCCTTTTCGATAATTGGATATCGAATGCCAGACCGACTACGGCACAGTTTCACTCTATACTTTAAAAATGCTCTGTTGGTGAGTTCGTAAAACACAAACTAGCTGAAATAAAACAAAGGACTTAAGCTGCGAACTGCTGCGCTTGTAGCTAAAATTATAACTAAATTAATACAATTGCATATCAATGTTGATGATTTATCTGTAGCGAAAGCGTTACAATTACCTCTCGAAGTCCAAATGGAATAAAGAAGCCAACAAGTAAATATGTTATATATAGCTGCTTGCTACACACAATCACTTCTTAAGTCATATGTATGTATGTGTGCATGTGTTAGTGTGCAATCTTATTTCGCCTGCAGTATACAAAAATGCAAATTACACAGCGCTCAAAGGACATTATTAATGATAAGGGGTCATTACTTAAGCAGAGCGGCAAGTCGAAGCACTGGCAGATTCAACTTTCAACAGCAGCAACAACAGCAAAATCAAGAGCAGCAACGATGCGTGCAAAATACGCTGCGCTGCTAGTGATCACTATCGCAGGCGGCTTTTGTTTCTCCGCAAGATTGCGCACACACAAACACAAATACACACACACACCGGTGCATGAATATATAAAATATAAACAACATTTACAGCCCAGCCTTTTTGAAGTAAAACTTTAGCTTTTGCTTGAAAGTTGTTGCTTTTGCTGTTGTAAGATTTTCAGATATTGAATTCAGTCGAAATTTAGTTTTTGTCTGGAACGTATCTACCGTGTTAAAACAGAATTGTGTGTATCGCATGTTATTTCAAAAATTTTGTTCTATTCAATTGGGAAAAATATTTGCAATTTCACTGATTTATTCAAAATTTTAAATTGTTCTCGATTTCTCGATGTTCAAATAACGTCTACGACAAAATTTCAGAAAATTGGTCATGAATCAGAATTGCTAAAAATTGCGAAATAACGGCTCGTTCTTACAGTTACTTGCCTATTTGCAAACTGAAACAAAAATATAATACCACAATATTTCTTTATCACACTACAAAAAGCCTTTTTCAATTCATCTCAAATCATTCTTTACACACTTTGTCACATACCGACAGCGCTATGGCCCAACATGATTTCCGCTATAAAAATCAAACATACCTACATATGTATATAAACCCATTAAATCTTTACGTCATTCCATAAAAGTTATCCTTTTCAAGTTGCCACCTCTTACGGTGCGCCAGCCGCAAACACACTCCCGTTTAAGAGCCACGCTGCGGCTTATCAGCGCAACAACTCAATCTGGCGGCAGCGGTACGCCAAACGCTCGCCGTGCCATTCGATCGTGTACAATTTAAATGTCATGTCGAACACCCTGCACTCGTATAATTTCTGTCAAAATTTTAAATTTATGAATATTGATTGCAACGCTGATTAGACCGAAAACTTGTTTACAGCATTCGCGCGTAAGCCTCAAAGTGTTTAAGCCGCTTTGGGAGTTGGTATTGCCATGCGTTTTCCCAGGGGAAACACGCGGCGAGTGATGTGAGTCGAACTAGTAAAATTTAGACATTTATTTTAACTAAAACGAAAGGTGCTTTTAAGTCTCTAAGCTCTGAAGTTTATATCACAAGCAATGGGATCAGCAGCTTGCCAAAAGGCAAAGAGATCAACATTTTCTAGCGGAACACGATTCCACACCCACAATAAACTCGTGTTAGCGAGCTAATTTCCAAACGTTTAACCATTCATTGACGGCTTTGCCGCAAAAATAATGTAGTTTATTTAAATTCAGAAACAATGCTTTGAAGTAAAATATTCTTAATCATATGATTTCATTTCAATGACTGAAACGAAATAAAACAACATCGCTGTGATTGTCTATGTGAAATGTATATTGATATTAAGAGAAACGAACTGACCAGTTCAATAAAGATTCATCATCATTCAGTAGCGGAATTCCTTCGAAGAAAACTCTGTATTAATTCTTTGTTCAGACAATGTGACCAATTTTTAGAAGAGGAAACGTCCAACGAAAATATTACCTTGGACGACTTCATGACATGGACAAATTAGCTTTGTGATAAAAAAAAAGAATCATAAAAAACCTGCTGCTGATCATTATTGAACTATAGCAGAAGAAAAGAGAGAGGGAAAGAGAAAGATACGCCGATCTACCACGGTTTTTTGTTATCAGAATCGAGCTCTAAATAAACTACATACAGATACACTACGAACAAAATGAAATGCTCTCAGGCGAGTATCTGCAAGTCCAACTCACAGTTCGATATAATATACAATACATTAAAATTCTACCCTTTATGGCGTTTCATTTCCCGCTTCTAATGCGAACGATTTTTGGGTTTTTTATGCACATTAAGATTGAGACTGCGTGTTCAGAGTTTGTAGTTGCCCGAGAGTGCGATAGAGAGAGAGAGAGAGACAGAGACACCAACTTTGTATGGCATTTTCGCTCGGTTGGTTGGTTGTGTTAACTCTGCTTCACACCCTTTATTTGTTGTTCTTATTTCACACGAGGTGCTAATGCTCTGGTGTTATTTACTTTAGCTAAAAACACTGACTTATTTGTACAAATAGATACATTGACTTCATCTGCGTCGACGAAAATTCCTCATTTCTTGCTGCTTTGTTTTGCTTTGGATTTGAACACTTCCTGGTCTTCGTGGGAGGCGGTGTTTATGAACTTTTTTGTAAGCGGCTTCAGTGACTTTATTTATTTTCCATTCAATTTCTGACAAATCAAATGCATTTCATTTTTATAAAATACATGTTTTTCCGACGAAGGAAATCAAATCCTGCCTTTATCAAGAATGCTTCTGCTTTGAAAAAAAGTTATAAAAAAATATTAGAATTCACATAAAAAGTCTCTGTTGAGGTTCGCTGGAATAAACCGAAATTGCTATGCCCAGATGAGCAAACGATTCCAATTTTTATTGGTTCACACTTCATCTCGTTGTTTTCAATAAATAGAAATAGAAATATTTCTATGGCGAAGAGATTGAATCAAAAACTTTTTTTGAGGATTTTCCTTACTTTAGCAAACATTAAGCACAAGACTTAAGCAACAAACTTGCAGCATGCAAAACGAGCTGCCTCTATACCCTTACTGCGCTCGTGTGTGTTCGTGTGTGTGTATTTGGCTTGAAGTATGTGCGCGCCACTTGACATTAAAGCATTTACTGTCAAAGCAAATCAAATGTCAAATTTTTATTGTTCAATGAGTTCTCGAATTCGAGCAGCCCGCCGAGAGCGGCATCGTGTAGTGTCAGCGCAGAACACGAATACAACAACAAAGCCCAGGCACGTTAACTTCACACAGGAAAGTGCTCTGCCAATGCTTTGACACGCACGCAACGCAGAGCAAAAGCTTTTGCTTGCAGTTCCATGGTGAAAAAACAGAGGCCACAGTGCAACATCCCCCCTCCCCCCTTGCGATTGAGCGCCGTGTGTGGCGCACGCACAGGCACGAACTGCAAACTCTTTTTCGCTTGGCGCATCCAATCCGCTCACTTCGTCCGTCCAGCTCGTCCGTCCAGCTCGTCCGTCCAGCTCGTCCGCCCAGCTCATCCGTCCAACTCGTCCGACCGACTGTCCGTCATTTAATTTGTTCGATCTGTTGGCTCAACGTTGGCCAAATCAAATTTGACAGTTTAAGAGTGAAGAAAATGTTTGTGAAAATGTTGCCGTGTGTTATGTACAATTTTTTTGCATGTGCCAATAACAACAACAATTTCGCCAACACGTTACCTTCTTTCTTTGGCCGGCTCCACTTGCCAAATTTGGCATTACGCTGATTGCATTGCGGCATAATGTGATGTGGCGTGACATGGCGTGGCACGCCAGCCTGCCACAATTGCGTGCTGCTTTTCGGCAACAGCTACATATCACAACATATCGCTTCATTCGTGCCGCAGGTTGTGGCAAGTCGAAAAACTGACTGCCTTGCATTTTAACACATCCTGCGCACGTCAATAAACATGACAGCTCGCGCAATTGGTCATGAATCACTTTTCTACACTCTGCTGCTACGCTTTTGCGATATGTGCCCCTTTTTTTGTTGTTGTGCTTTACAACTTACTTAAATACTGCTGATAGCAGGAAATTTAGTGAAATTGCTGAAAACTAGTTTTGGAAAATTATAATTACATGGCAACAAATTTACAAAAAAGGCATTGACTTAACATAAGCAAGCGTCTACGAAGCTCTTCTGATTTGTGAGGCTGCTCAGTAACTCGATAAATTAGTACCAATTTTGTCAAAAACTTGTTCCAAACGTTAGTTACAATAGCTTACCAAATAGCTAAAAGCAAGCCATACGGCTGCTTGAATAATGCTAATAATTTATAGCAAAAAGGCATTCCATTGTAATTAACCGAGAAGAGAATTAGTTGACTGCACTTTTTTTGATAAATGTGTTTCCATTTATTTTGACCGTTTTATTGTTGCCTTAAATATTTAAATATAGTCCAATTTTGGCAGCTGGTAAAAAAAACATAAAAACGTTATCACTTCCGAGAAGGAAACCAGCAAAATAAGCATATTTCTATAATTGCTAGGAAACAGTTTCAAATAATGCGTAGGCATTTTTTACGCGCATAAATCTTTTTTCAAAAATATGTAGCAAAGTTCGTGGCTTAAGTCTTTCATTTTACGCTACGCTGAAATGCCAAACATTCATCAAATTCTTAAGCTGCGGCAAGTGGAATTTCTCCAATAATTTATGATAGCACATTTCCGTGAATGCAAGCAACCCGCTCCGAGGCATAACAGCAGCAGCTGCCAACAACAACAAGTTGGCATACTACAACGAAGAACAACAACAGCAATAATTGAACACTTGCCAGCAATCAATCAAAAGCGAAAATTATTAAATTTTAGAAAAATTGCAAACACTTGTCGGAAAATAAGTAAAGCAACAAACGTGAAAAACGCGCAGTTTGTGGCATGCGTGGGATTGTTAGGGGCATGCAGTGGCTGCCAAACGGGAGGGCATAGTAAATGTGAGCAGCGCGCCAAGATGACGAGTTCGAAGTGTGGTTAAGAAAGCGCAAAACGCTGCGGAAGAAGAATTTTCCAAAAAGAAAAACGTGTTACTCGTTGTTGTTGTTGTTGTTGTTGTTGTTGTTGCTTTAGGCCAAAGTGACAACAACTGGTGGAGCAAGTGCAATTTACAGCAACTTCTTGCTATGATGTTGCTGCAAGTGCTGGTTGTTTTTGTTGTTGTTGCCCGTGCAAAAGGAACAAAGTTATGAGCAGCGCCATGGCGGCCGTTGATGATGATGAAGATGACGACGACGACAGCAACGACGACAACGACTATGCAACCAAGCCGCACATAGTCAAAGCACTGCCCCATGCTGCTGCTGCAGCACTTGCAAAGCATAATAGCTGCAGCAAAACAACAACAACAACAACAACAACTGCCATAGCTCTTGCAATAGCAACAACAACCGCCAGCAGAGCCAAATACAGCAATCACGGCAGCCAATCGCGATTTAAGAGTGGAAAATCGCGATGCCACAGCCTGGCAAGCCGCAAACACAGACACACACACACACACACACACACGCGCGGCTACGCAGCAACAGACCAGCAATAGCAGCATGCAAAACATCATGGATACAAGACTTAATTATGCAGCGCTCATAGATTGCGCTACAGCAACAGCAACAGCAACAACAACTACAACAACCAATATGAGCAGCAAAAAATGTGCAAGTAGAAAGGGGAAAAATAGCACCAGCAGCAACTGCAGCCAGCAGCAGCAGCCATCATGGCAGTTAGCAGTCGCGTAAGCAGGCTTAGCTTGCGGGCAGGCGGGAGTGTAAGCAGGAGGCAAGGCGGGCGAAGCAGCCAACCAACAGCTAGAAACAGCGAAATGGCTTAAATCTGTTGTAGCGGCATCTGACACTGCTGCTGTTGCTGCTACTGCTACTGCTACTGCAGCAACTGTTGCTGTTCTTGATGATGTTGTCGCAGCCATTTTGCTATACGCGCGGATGCACTCAGGTTGCCACCCATAATTTCAAGCCGCATCTCGGAAGGGGCAGCAAATATTCGCGGTGGTGAGTCAGCAGCTGTTGCTGCTGCCATTTCTGCTGCTGCTACATTATTCTATACTTTTGCGGCAGGCTTAACTTGCCACACTTTCCACTTGCCAAATGTTGCGATTTCCCCTTGTCGCTTGCCTCTTTCCCATGCGCTTGCTACACTTCCCTTCCTCGCACTTGCCTTCCCGCTGATTCCACTGAAAAATGGGCGGCGTGCAATGTCGACGCACATTTCAATGTAATTTTTTTTGCTTATGTTCCTGATGCCTCTGCCAGCGCTGCCGCCGCTGCTGTTGCATGCTTATGAAATTATTTTTATTAAAAATTGTTTTCGCGGTAATTTGCACCTAAGGGCACTTGCCGCCGCTTGCACCATGCCAATGCGCCACACGTCGTTCTGCTGCGTTGCACATCAACGCGACTCATCAATGTAATCAGTGCGCCGACTGCAATTGTTGCGCCTCGACTTTGGCTGCGTTTGCTGCTGTTGCTGCTGCTGCTACTTCGATTGTTCTTGCTGTTTGTTGTTGTTGTTGTTGCGTTTGACTTATACCTGTCTGCCGTCATCTGCGCTCCTTCGACAGGCGCTCTGCTTTTCTCTGCTGCACGTGCAGCCACGGCCATGCCGCATGTTGCATGCCACAGCAGCTTGTTGCTGATTATTGTTATTAAGCATTATTGATATTCATCCGTTCGCTCCGTTCGCCGTCAGTCCTTAAGCGCTTTTGCGCTAATCTGCCTTGGCAGATCGTTGCCATGCATTCAGCAGCTTCTGCTGCCACTGCCGCAGCTGCAACTAAAAGCTGCACTTTGTCTGATCTTAATCGCGCTGTGTGTGTGTGTGTGTGTTCATGTGTGTGTGTATGTGTGTGTCGTCATTTGCATGCTGCATTTAGCGCTGATTGCGCGCATAATTTTGCTGGAACACCACCCGCCCTTCTCCGGCATCCGCCATCCTCTAATCTCTGATCTGCTCTAATCTGTGCTGTTACGTTGCCACTTTGTCCGGCGTCATTATGTGTCGTTAATGCCACGACGTAGAGTAAGTGTTCTGCTCCAAATTGCCCAGTACGAAGACGAACTCACCTTTCAGCCGCATTTAAGCCGCATTAACGCTCCGCACAAGGCGTCTTCCCTAATTACGCCGTATTATGAAAAGGCAAATTACCCATTGGCATGCTAAAGTGGCGAAAAAATTTAGATCCCTGAAGAGCTTACTCCTAGACAGAGCTCTACTTCCTTCACTTGCACTTGTAATCTTGTCATATCCACTATTATAGTAGGTATATATACCTTTCGTTACAGCTCAAAAATACGCCAGTGCTGCCAAAAGAGAGCGCTTAGCATATACAATTTTCGATTTCTTTCTTTAAAAGTCTGCAGTCATATTTTCGCTCAGCAAAGAATTTCATTCCAAAAAGGACTCATCTTTGAGAACTTGGGAGTTCATAAAATTTGCCGAAAAGAGCGTGTTTTGTTTTCAGCACGTTCTCATTAAAATGAGTCCGAAATGATTCCGTTCTCTCTTGCGGAAATGAAGCTGTCAAAATTTTCCTCATTTGAATTATATTTCCGTGTGCAAAATTTGTTTCTGAGCGCTTTGAAACGAGGCAATTTTCTGAAGACTTTTGAAGTATTTACATGAAGTTGAAAAAACTTGAAAAAATAGTGTTTATAAATTATTTTGAAAGTCCAATATTTGAGTGCTCATGAAACTAGCAGAAAAAATTCACATAATAAAAACAGACAGATATTGTAAGTGTAAAATGGAGATAGCATATTAATATGCACCCCTCGCACTTCCGTGCTATTACAGTTAAAGTTTAAACATTAAATTTGCACAATTTCTTGCAACAACACAAGCAACAAATGATGGCAGCAACAAAGAAAACTGCCAAGAATGCTGCTGAGAAATTCGCCGGGACAAAATAATTGCAGCGAAATTTTCCACTTAATTGTGCTGCCAGCACACAACAAGAGCAGCAACAATTGCACAGGCGGCATGTGGAAGCGCAGCTAATTATGTCAGCCCGTGAGCGTAGCAAAAAGCGTCTTTGCCACATGCACGGCGACAAAGGCAACAGCAGTGGAAGCAGTGTGAGCTGCAGCAGCCAGCAGCATCTGCTGTCGCGCATTGTTGGCAATGGTAATTAAGAGTTCCTAGAAATGTCGCTGCTTCATTTAACAATCGCACGGTTGCATTCAGTGCAAACAATTCTTTGAAAAGTTCTAAAAGCGTGCAAAAGCGTTTTAGTTTATACGATTTTCTTTTATTTCGTTTTTTCGAAAGTGTCTCGTCCCTTGCAAAATGCGAGTTGCTTCAACTGAAAAACTTTCAAATTAATTCATGCTTTTTTTACAGCATTTTCCCAAGAATGGCGGCAATTTGCCCACAGCACCTCAATGCGGCCCAATGACGGCTGCTGGCGTGGAAACCCAGCAAGCAATTTTACTCGGTTTCGACTGCTTTGAGCTTCGAACCGCTGAAATGAGCAGACATCGATTGTCTTGCTTTGATTTGTCAAAGTTCAGAATATCTGTGGTCATATGCAATAACGACTTAAGTCGAAAACAACTGTTTCGAGAAAATGCAATTCGAAATTTGAAATGCAAGTGTGCACATCAACATAAGTGCATGTGTTTTTTTTTTAATAACTTTTTTTCTGAGATGGGTACAGATACCGGGGTTTGAACAAAATATGCGCATCAACGTCAGGAATACAGTGGTAACGTCAACTCAATTTCGTCTTAAGTCGACTTAAGTCGTTATTGCTTTTGACCACAGATATTGTATGAATATATCTGAGGCCAAAAGTCATAACCGCCTAAGTCGGAAAAAACATTTTCTATAATATAGCAAGCATTAATAAATGGATTCCTATGACAGCCATAAAAAAAGACTGTGGAAAAAAATATAAACTGCATTATATTCAGTGTCTGCAATCTGAATGAAGAACCTCTTGAAAAATAAACATTTATTTGGAATTTGGGAATTTTTTAAAATTATACAATAACATTAGCAGCGTAGTCGATTCAGTGCCATATTTTTGATCGCTCTGAGTATTACGAGTTGGGTATACATATATACATACATACATATGTATATGCAACTGTGGTATATGTGTGCGTATGAGTGTTTGGCGAGTCGCCCATTCATGGATTTTCCAGAACCTGTTCGATTTGCATTTGCAGACCATTAAAATTCTTTGAAGTTCATTTTAAACTTTACGATTTCTTCCGCCGCCTCTTGTGTTCTATTCGCTCTTCAGCCCAACGACTGCTCATCGGTTTTTGATATGGAAATAGGCACACAAACCGAAGCGGCTCATCTTCATAGCAGAAACTCACAGTCTTGCCATTCAGGCTCTTGGCTTACACTTTATTACCGCGACTGCTCAGAACAGCCAATTTATATGACTGTCAAAGTGTGTGTGAGCGTGCATACAACTTTAACGGTGCACCACGCAGCCGCTCTTTCGTTGAGATTGCCGCCGTGGCGAGTATGCTAATGCGAGTTTATCTACGCACACTCCACTCACACACACACACACACACACACACACACTTCCTGTGTCACTGTTCCTACTCGTAAATTGTCACTTTGAAATGGCCGTGATTTTAACTGTGTTTGTTTAACGCCAAGTGTCGAGATTATGTGGCCTCGCACTTGAGTGTGCCCGGCTTCCCAGCCGCCTCGATGCCAGCTCTGCCAGCGCTGACAGCGCTTTGTGTATATTTGCGTGTGTTTGTGTTTATGTGTTTGTGACAGGTATAAATTGGGATTACTTGCGCTTTGCTGTTCCCACATTTGCATGCCACACCCACTTGATTAGATTTTAATGAGACATCTTCGCATCTACAAAGAATCTACAAAGATAATGAAAAATATGCGAATGCTCATGATTTAAAGAAACGTTAGAGCACTTAGTCCGCTGCTCATGAATATTGGACACGAGCAGACTGGTTGAACAATCTGGAACAGGCCTTAAAAAATCAGCAGTATATTTGCCATGAAGACCGGTCCGAATAATGGAAAGAAGACAAGATCACGAACCGCAAAGAAAATGCTAACTATTGCTCTCAATGAGAGTATACACCGCCAGCTGAGGTGCATCCAACTCACATTGTCCTGCGATTTGCAACAAATGTAATCCTTTTCGATCGGCAGGTTCTCACGCTGCTTTGGGCACTTTCGAAAGTTTGGAAGCGATTACAATTTATTTTTATTTTGCCGAGCGCTCGGCAGCGGCGTGGACATTTTTACTTAAAGCAATTACCTGCACTTGCTTGGGAGTTTCCGCTTCCCCCCCGGGGTAGTTAACATGCACACAAGCTTTGTTGCAAGCAGCAGCTGGCAATTGCCGCACATGCATGCCGCAAACATAATGATGGCGGCAATTTCGGCCAGCAATTCGCAGCGTAATTTGTAGCATGCTGTCTCGCTCTGTTGAGTTGAGCGAAGTGCAAGGAGCTGAGCCGAGGAATTGAAACCCTACCCACTGGCATGACTTGTGCAATTTTAATGAGGGCCTTTGTGCGGGCATACCAAGGGGGAAAAGAAGAAGCAGCAGCAGCAACAACAACAACAACAGCAGCAGTAATGAGAATATGGCAGCCAAATTATGGAGCGCATATTAAGAGCAGCAACGGGATTGGTCAAACGAGTTGCAGAAAGTCGGTTGAAAGGTGATAAAATTGTGCCGCGCAATCAACTGCCCAGAAGAAGAAGAAGAAGAAGCGGTGATGCAAAGCAAATGGCTCCGTTCTGCCAGTCGGTGCAGCGTAATACGCCCATTTCGAGGCATTAGCAGCCACAGACAGGAAGCGATTTCCCCATTGAATCCGCCGTTTCACGAGGCAAGTAAATTGCAGGCAGCCAAAATGCTTAATAATCTACATTAAAATTTTATAAAAATTGCAACATTGTATGATAAACGTATTTCCAAAATTAAGCACAGGTTTTTTTGAGAATAAATTACCATCTTTCGAAAAATGCGCACATTATGTTAACTTTTACAAAATCGTTTATATTTTGCAAAATTGCATACTTAACAAAATTTAATAGTTTTCCTTACCAATCCACTATACTTTGCGCTCTTGTAACAATTTTCTGCAATATTAGAATCAGTTCGAGTAGAGCAAACTTCATTTAGTAACCTTTTCCAGACACTAACAATAAGAAATTCAAATTTAAAAAAAAGTCGAACAAATTTTCTTTACGGAAGATACTCCAATTTATTTATTTAATGCCGCAGAAATATGTATTCTCAATCAACAAGATTTAAAACCTTATAATTTACAGTGCTACTCATAATCGGGGTAAAAATTTTTAGTTAATTTGGTTTATAGATTATAGTCTGCGTCCAGAGACAACAGCAGAAGCTGCTGCCTCAATAACCGCCGATTGTGTGGCCCCATCAACGCGGCACACCACAACAACAACAACGTAAGCATATTTATTCGAACTATAAGTAATGCAAATCTGCGCAAAATCATAGTTCACGGTCCCAGCATTGGTCCCCCCCCCCCCCACACACACACACACATATACACGCATATACTCGTACAAAAGTACGCATGCGCATTGGTCGCCAATTCATAAACTACAGCACCATGGGCGCAGACAGATACAATTATTACTTCGGGGCGTTTTTTAACTTATTTAATAAAATAGGCATAAGCAGTTGCGAATGCGGGGAAGAGGGAGCTCCACTTGCTCCCAAAGTTATAAAAACTTGAACTTTTCATTCAGACAAAAAAGGTTTTTGCTAAAAAATGTTAATAATCCTCTGAAATATTAAAATATGGTAAGCATCTACTACAGAATTGTTCAAATGACTTTCGATTTTACAAACTTAACTAAAGGCCAATTCCGAATATGAGTTTAATTGTTTGGAGCGGGGTCAATGGAACCACTTCACCCGAAATTCCTTGTTTCTTTCTGCATTACCAACTGCTTGTGTTTTTTTTAATATCTGAACCAAGGTCCCACCAGTTAACAATATTTTATACTCTTACTACGCCCATGTCTCACACACACGCACACACACACAACTGCACTACACTGCAAGCCGCGCTGCTGGTGGCTGCCATTGCACCTGAAGTAGGGCTCCCTGTGAAGGACATTATGGAAATTATGCCCAGCGGTGATGAAGCCATTACTCAGTTGTATCGGTGGCAACGCCCAATCGATCAAAGCCGCTGATTGTGTGTGCGAGTGTGCGAGTGTGCGCGCCAGTGCTGTAAGGCCGCCGAAAATCTGCGCATTGGACATGTGCTTGCGCATGCGCAAATGCAAGCTCAACGCGAATTCGCCGCGGCAGGGATTACTTTCCTACGCCGCACATGTGAGTGCCTAAGTGCCCGAATGGCGATAGTGCGTCAGAGTATTGTGGGGCAAATGCATAAAAATCCGCTCAAATTGAAAAATATATATGAAAACAACTATTTTCCGCTTGATCGCCAATGAAAACCGATATAGCAACAAATTTTTATTTTTTGCAGCACTAATGACCATAAAATATATCAAGCATATACAAAGGACTTTTCGAACAATTCCAAAGAAATTTATTTTTAATTATTTGTGTTTTATTGGCAAATAAATTAGTATTGTTGGAGAGGTTTGTTCTGAATTGCTCACATAGAAAAGACAAAACTGTCTTTATCGATATGAAAGTAAAAAAATTTTGATTTTTCCTGGGAACAATGCTACTAAAATTCTTAAAAAAATATTAAACCTTGATTTAGATATTACAGCTGTCTGTGCCACTGTGGCGCCAAAGCCACGCCGCCAATATTACAACAAAACTTGCCGACGCACTAAAACTTTAAAAATAAACTCTTGTAAGCAGCACGACAACAACAAGTACTTACAAAGAACAGTGATTTTTATCGGAAATATAAGAAACTATTTTGCATAGCCCCAGGAACTTTATAGGAATCAGCAGCGGCAACAGTGGAAGCAACAACCGAAACAAATTGTTGTTTACACCTCAAAGACAGAGAGACAATGTAGCGCAGTGCCGGAACAACGCCCCAGCGGTTCCTGGAAGCAGGGGGAGTGGCAGAAGCACAGGAAATAGACAAAGTGTAGAAACTTGAAACGCATTCGCCGTGCCTGCCTCCCGCACGCAACAGCCGGATCGATGGACGGCCCGACACACACACACACACACACACACACACACAAACACACACAACAACAACAACAACATCAAAGGCAATTTATGAATGACATTTACGCCGCGCCACGCCGCAACATTTTTTAACGATGCAGAGTCGAAGATTTCATTTCGACGAAATAAAATACAAAATTGGAATTCAATTGCGCACGCAACGTGCCAGGTCGGCGGTGTGGTGGTGCGGCGGTGTGGCATCATGGCGGTTGGCGCTGGTGCTATCACATGCACCACGCCCATTTTTTACACTATCAGTCATAAAAAGCTGAAATTTATGCAATTGCAAAGCCGTGCGAATGCGCCGCTACGCATGTGGCATGTGGCATGCTACGTGCAACATGCTGCGCTGTGGCTTTAAGTGCGTGAGTCTTGTTACGCGGCTGCTATCTGCAGCATTAGAATTTGTGTTGCTTGTTGGTTGTTACTTTGCATGTGGTTGTTGTTTATGCAACTGTCCCGACTCTTTATGAAAGAGCGCGGCCGCAGCTGCCACAGCGCGCTTAGAAAGCAGCCACATCTCTATACAATGTTTACGACGTCGTCAGTGGCCGACCGTGGCGGGGCGTACTCTGTGTTCTCCGCTGGGGCGTGGTACGCCTAGCCGGGCAGCCAGCGTCGGCCGCCGCCATGTTACTTTGATTGACCGATACTGACGCCAGTGACGCAACGCGGCACCCCGCTACGTGCCACAATGTGTACACTCGTAAAAAGAGGCTAGTCCATTACCCAGTAATGATGGCTATGAAAATTGTCTATTTCGCAATTTTTGATAATTATTTATAGAAGCGTTCGAAACTTTTCAATTAAAAAACAACTACAAAATTATTAAAAATATTCTTTTAACGTTTTCCAATTTTTAGTTAGTTGGAAAAATTCATGCAAACCTACTTTGACATAGAAAAGTTCTGAGCTAACAGAAAAAATTCTTTGAACTATGAAATTTGCTGGTCAAATTTCGCTGTCAATATTTCCAAATCACTTTTTAAATTATAATTATATGTCAAATTAATATCTAGTATTATGTAATTATAACTAACTTTTAATATATTTCTGTGGGTGTGTGCGCATGCGTATTGCGCGTAAATTGCCTCCGTATATGTGTGCCGCTTTTTGGGTGGCGCTGGCAGTTGCACTTCGACTGCGATTGTGGCACTAATTTAAGATGGCCGCAAGCCATTCAAATTGAAAACGTTTCCTGCTTCGTTGTGCCATTAGCCGCCATTAGCGAATTCACATGCTTGTCGCTTGCGTGTGGCAGCAGCTGTTGCAACGGCTAGCTTCTTTATGCGCTGCTGCCTGCCCGCGCTGATGGGCGGAAATTTGAAAGTGTTTATGTCGCTTGAGATGTGAAATCCAGCTCTGCCGCTGATCGCTTGAAGCCGATTGTATGGCATGTTTTGCTTCCTCGTTTTGAATTTAAAATGTTGTCATTTGTTGAAACTGTATGGCATCTTTAAATCGCTAATTTTACTAGTAGGTGGCTTCTTGAAGCCGTCATATACACTGCTTTGGCAAGAAGGATGCGGAAGTGAACTGTAATATGATCAGCCTAAGATTTTAACTTTTAGGAATTGCAGGGACCCATGTTAGACCAAGGCACCCTGGTTTGTTCACTGCCCAGGCCAAGTCAAGTGGAGAGGCTACATAAATACTCGAGTTCTCGCGCATTGCAAAGTATTCCAAATTACTAGCATATTCGAATTGGAGATGTTCAAAGATATTGAGATACACCACTGCGTGCTTGGTATAAAGATTTCAATGCTCTGAATTCACAGTAAATTGAGAGATCTGGGAATTTGGGAAATCGAATAATCGACCTCTTGAGTTGTCATGCAGTGCATTCTCCTTAGATTGCCGCCACAAAGTGCTTCTCCAATATTATTGGCTAAATGAACGAAGGCACCCAGCGCTTCTCGCCACGACAACATAATTAGACTGATCGAGCTGCTAGCTCAATCAAGTGCAACAAAAAGTCCGGCAAGACGCTTTAAAATACAAAGTCATCCTGCTAATCGCGCAGTGGCACTATATTGACAAACGCAGAGGGATTTAACGATTTAACGGTGCTAACGGACAATGCTGGGAAACAACACGGCCACACTCACACACACACACACACGCCGAGCAGACTCACAAGACCAGATTGGCAACTTGCAACTGGCAGTGGCAGAGTATGTCGGGCAGCAGACAACCGCATCACAGGCACATCAACGGCAACAGGTACCGGCAGCGCAACAACAATCACGCGATCCTCATCGTTATCGCCATCAGTCAACCAATTTGTTGCGATGAATGAGTGAATGAATTTGTGTGCGCCGCCGCCGCTTGATCGACATGCAGCTAACAACAACAGGTTCCTTCCTGCACCGGCAGCAATTTGCATAAAGAGCGGGCGACACAGCATACGAGCGGGTGAGAGATGGAGAAAGCCGCTTCATGCGATCGCGATCGCTGATCGCAAGGGTACAAGCGCGCAGTGAGCAATAGCTGCAAGCGATGCTGGATATCGCTACACCAAATAGGTTGGCTCGCTGCTTGTGCTGGCTGCGGTGCGGCGGTGCGGCGGTGTGCCGATCACCGATCGCACGCTCTCTGCTGAGCACTTGAGACTTAAGCAAAGCAACTCGAGCCACGCTGGAGCGCGGGGAACACTGGATGTACGAGTTTCTTTGCTGAAAGCAGCAGCAGGATCAGCAGCAGCAAGATCAGCTGCAACGACAACGCTCGATGGGAATTGACATGATCATGTCGAAGTTGATGCACGCTCGCGGTATTTGCGCGAGTTCATGTCGCAGTCAGCGCCGACGGTTCGCGATCGCTGATCGTCGACCGGATCGTCCTCCTACGAGATCGCGCAGGCTCAGACAACACCACAAAGTTGCCCCTAAGCGTTGCAACTTTGGTGCTCCAGCCGAATTCGCTGCAACTGATCATGCCTCCACCGCGCTTATCTCTCATTCACTATCCATTTGGCAGAGTGTGTGTGTGTGCATGCTTGTCAGCGACTGCTCAAATGCAAATGTGCGCCTGTAGTGGCACACATAGGCCATGAATCTGCACCAGCGCGATTTCCATCTTCCACCTTGCAACGCGCACAACACGGCGGCGCATCGTTTCACCGTCGGCAAGTTGCGCACTTCGGCCAGCAACTCGGCGTACTCATTATTGCCGCATGTACATATGCGCGGCAGACGGTCGTCTTCGTCGCTTTGGCTGCTGCTGCTGCATCCGTCGCCATTTTTGCTATGCTCCGCCCAGTTTCGGGCCATAAAAAATCAGGAATTTCAGCCAGCAGCAACAGCAGCTGCCACCGCACCGCAGCGAGCCAGCGCAACATGTAATTGCTGCTGTTTATATAAGCGACGGCAGCGCAGCTTGCCACAGGAGCACAACTTGCCACAGCCGCATGCTGCCGGCAGTAAAATCTGCACCGGCCCTGGCGAAGCTTCACATCATTGGCTGCCAATATTTATAATGTCAAGTTGGCCATGTGGCCGCAATCGGCAATTTCGTCGTTGTTGGAGAAAGTAATTTGCACTTGTTTGTTCCTGCAATCTGTCTCGTGTTTTGTGGCACGGCTCTCTCTCGCTTGCTTGTTCTTTTTCGTTTTTGCTTGTTTGCGTGAAGTCATTTTTAAAAATGGCGCCTTGCGGTGAGACAAGCCACTGCTGCTGTTCCCTTTCTCGCAGTCGCTGTTGTACATGGCACTTTAGTGCAGGGCTCCCCTCAGCAGAGCAGCCCTACCCCGGTCCTTAGTAACTGTTTCGGTAATAACGTGACACATGACACTTCAGATTTCTCGTTGCCGGTTGCTCGGGCGAAAGGCAGTGGTGCATTCCTGCAGCGCAAATTCGCCGCAGGAGGGCCGAGCTTGCGTACCCTTGATGGAGTTGGAAAGCAATATTTTGAATATTCGGTTGCAGTGGGCAGGCACTCCTCCTTGGATCTTTCTTTCTTTGCATTTTTGTGTTCCGATATATATTACAGATAGAAGTTGCTAGTCAACTATTCGCAACTATTTATAAAAAAAGCAACTATGTATCTCAGTAACTTATTAACTTTTCGACGAGTCTGTCAGCGATTCAACCAAAGCCCCTGAGTATGAGTCTGTAAGCACATGCCAAATTTCTACGTTTTCTTGTAAAACAAGACATTTTTGTATAAAGGGCCTCCGAAGAATAAAGCAACAATTGAAGCTTGCTTAAATAAGAAAAAGCCAAAATATACCATTTCCATTTACTACTGGTATTTATTTGAAAAAATCATTTCGAAAAAATAAACAAAAATTTCTCCCAGCATATTGTTGAAACTTGATGACTTCTTTTAGAGCAGCAGGAGCAGCAGCGGTTGCCAGCTCGATTGAACAGGCAGCAAACATCGACTGCGAAATGCAAATATTGGCCGCAACAACAAAGCACCGCAACAAGAACAACAACGTGACAAATAAGTGAAATACAATACCACAACAAAGTATGCAGGCAAAACAGTAGAGGAAAACATGCCGACGAACAAGCGGGTGGACGGACGGACGAAAGGACGGATGAAGCAGAGACGCACGACAGGCTACTGACTTTTAGATGGTGAATGGAATCCTGCTACAGAACAGCGCTGCAGCGCAAAAAGTGAGTGTGAAGGGATTTGGTGGTAGGACTCAATTTTCAATTTCAATACAATGACGACAACAACAACAACAACAGCACAGCGGCGAGCATAAATGCGCACTGATTTGCAAGCGGCCGCCAATGGACTGCATCCTCAAGTCGCCGGTGTTTGTTGCCCGACGTGAGAAGTGCTTGTGGCCGAACCGCCCCTGCCTCCTCTTGCCCATTAAATAGAGAGTGTTTAGTTTAATACGACGCATTTGTCGCAACGCATCAGGCCGTGAACTATGCAGAAACTAAACGCTTCTGACATTTTCAATATAACGCATGAAGAAGCAGCAATATGCGGCCTGTAGACTACAACTTCTGCAGTTCGTAGTATAAACAACAATAACAACAACAAAGCAAAGCATGTATTAACTGAAAAATTATATTTCAAGTCGCAAAATTATGTCCACTCTATGCAAAGTTACTTGCTGCACCGTCTAGTCATATATCTAAATATATATATATATATATATATATACATGTTTATACTTATACCGAACCATTGTGATCCTAAAGTTTTTTATATTCTTTTTGCATATGAAATTTCCGACAACTTCCGAAACGGAATTGTTTTCCTTTGCTACTAAATTTATATTGACTGCATTTTTTTGTCGCTTTTGGGATTTAAAAAAAATTTGTTCCGATTCAAATCAGCATTTAAAACGGTTATAAATACCTTATTTCTATTCCAAATCCTTGGGCAACGCTATTTTTTCCGGTAAAATTCGATCCATGATTATTATATTTTTAATCTCTTCTAATATCTTCAAAATCTCACTCCATTCAATTTTAGTGGCTTCTACTGGACACTCCCTCTATCTGCGGCTGTGAGTGTGGTAAAAAAATATACTCCGCTTCACACAAAAATCGCCCAATCATGTTTCGTGGAATATTGAGCGAGACATATTCAACTAAAATTAAGCCTCAAATTGTAGAAAATTCGTTCGTTAGCATTCAAGTGGCGCTGCCACACACTTCGAAAAACACGCGCTATACGCGACTGAAGCTGCTACAATTTCGAATGGCCGCGCACATGGAGGCACAAGTGGCCACCACGAACAGCGCCATAATGCAAGCACTTGACATACTCACACACTCACTCATTTCAAGCATAGAAAATTTTAATTTAAAAATTTTTTTTTAATTTTATCAAAATACTCGTAGTTTCCGTAAATGAAAAGAAAAAATACTTAGGGAGCATCAAATTTGAAATTTATAAGTGCTGTGCCGCTGGTCATATTTCTACATATATGGCAAAAGCGTAAAGTTGTGTGTTTGTGTGTGTGTGTGTATTGGACTGAGTGGTGCTATTTACTTGCCACTCATTTTCAAATATAAATTATGCATATGTAGGCAATACAAAATTGTATTGAATGGTGTCTTCTTATTGCCCAATTTTTGAAGCGTTATTAAAATATATGCAACCATACATCAGACTTAACTTATCAATGGATTGACACATGTACCGTTTGTTATGTCTTGGCATTCCTCCAACGCTAAATCCTAAATATAAGCTTAAGCTCTCAATTTACATATATACTGTCGATTGAAGTGTCCATAGAAGTGTGAGATGTGATGCCGCCATTCTTGAAATCAAAACATATACGGTTTAGTGCATAAAATATCAATATGCCAAAATTGAAGCGAGCTTTTAAGGTGTGTTCCTCAAAAATCACTCACACAAATAAGCATTGGAATTACCTGCCTAAAGACACACACACACACACACGCTCCCACACAAGCAAAGCAAGCGCGCATCAAATAAAAAAACATTTTGGCGTTCACAGCACCTACTACATACATATACATATGTACAAGGAGAAGCACACACATAAGAGTGTCTAAAAAGGCCAAACTGAAAAGAGCGCTATCTATCAACAAAAGAAAAATCGAAAACGTCAACTTCATATGGCGGATAGATTGCAGTTTAATTCTTTCGAAGAGGGATGCCTAGTAATTTTTACAGATTTTCCTTATAAACGACTTTTTTCGAATATTTTCTACGAGACACCATAGTTTCAACAATTTTATCTTATTGATTTTTTCCATTAACGGAGAATTTTTTAAACGATTGCTTTTTGTGTGGATTTTTGTATTACGTTACAATTAGTACAATGACTTTGCAAATAAATATACGTATACATTTTTATAGGTACGCACAAGAGGTTCGCCTTTTTCCTGAATGTCATGGAATGCCCCTTATTTAGTAGCTCCGCTTCGAGCGTTAGAACGCCAGCGTCCGCGGCTAGTAACGAGCTGTACATATTTAATAAGCACGCGGCCGGCAGCCCGCCTGAACGCGTGGCGTCAGCTCACATGCCAATAACGCCTGTCTAGCTCTGTCCCTTTCCTCAAAAGCACCTGCCCCGCTCTCAAGCCTATTTCCAGAGGCGTCGCTCGACTAGTTAATGTGTTTAATTATTGCTGCTTTGCATAATAAATTCGTGAATTTTACTCATTTGAAGTGAACGCTTGTCACGCGGCAATATGGACCCACATGCCATATGCCCTGGAGTCTGGCCCGTGGGTGTCATCGCAGAGAGCGTCGTATTTGTTGTTATTGGTTTTGTGCTTGTGCTTGTGCTTCCCCTTCCCTTTCAGCTTGCTATTCAACGTGTTTGGATTTTTGTTGTTTTGTGTTGTTTTTGAAAATTAAAGTGTGAATCTGCTTTATTGGCAGCTCATTTCGGGTTTGACTCGCTGGCCGGTCTGGGCCATTGTTTTGGGCGTAGGGGCGTTCGGGCTTCAATTAAAATGATTGGCTTAATTGACAGTCTTGTTCGTGCGCATAGCTTTGACACTTGCCTTCTTATCATAACAAATTGACAGGTGTTTAAAATTTGACATACCTCCTGTGCGTGTGTGTGTTGCTTACATGATTTTTCTCCGTTTCTTCTTTTCCTCCATCTTTTTCACTTTTATTATTTAATTTTGACTGCTTTTGTGTGAAATGGAATTTTTCGTTCGTTTTGCATATGAATGTGAGGAATTTATGAGCATGTACAATTTTTGAATTGCTCTTTTCAGGCATTCTTTTTTGAGCATTCTTTCAGAATGTTTCAATTAACGCACATTTCAATTGTGTTTTGGCTTAGTTGTCAAAGCTTGATTGTCTTCAATGGGGGATTAATCTTATTAAAAGGGTTTTCAATAAGAATGATTTGATGGATTTGCACTTCAATCTGAGAAGTGGCCGATTTGTCTTCTTTGATTACTTGGTTGCAATGATTTCACTTTTGCAACCGGACCAACTTCATTGGAATCAATTAAAGTGAATGCCAAAGATCTGATTATGAAGAATATATGGTAATAAATATTTGTTTTAACGAAATCCAAATGCTACAATATCGAGATCTTAAAATGTATAAATTTTATAGGGTGTGCATTTTTTTTACGTGATCACTAAAAGGAATCTAGTATTATTTCAAATTTAGCGCATTTTTCAGCTGAGTCAATTTAATTAGGCAAAATATCAAAATAATTTTTCTTCAGTCACTATTCTGTAGACCTATCCAACATCAATAAGAAGTGCGTAAGAGTTACAGACACTAATGAGTCGAAAATCAAGATTATTAAAGAAAGAACCGCAGATTTTGGAAACAATTCAGGCTTTCCCCTTTAAAAAGAATGTGCCATATAAATTGACTAATTCTTCTATGTCAGTTTTGATTATATTCCGTACCTGGTCATATCACCTGCAATAGATCTTTGCAAATTAATTTCCAACATACAAATACACTCAGTCTAAAAATAGTATATCGGCCGCTGCATGCCAGAGACCGACTCTGGCAGAAAATACAATAAATTGATCAACGCTGGCAGCCCAGTTGACTTGCTCCACTCGCTCACCGCGGCTTGCGTGGGCTCACGACAATACCCAAATATTCAAAATATTTTGGTATGGATTTTCTTTGGCCTGAAAATGACCCAATCCCACAGATGCAAAGGCACAGACATGAAAACGAAAACGCTGAAGGTACAATTTTGACAATTCTAAAGTTATGACGTATACGGAGCAACGGTGGCGTACAGGTTATTAACCAACAAGTCCGGTCTGGGCCCATTGGAAAACAATAAAATCAAAATAGAAAACCAATAAGTGACTTAACGTGGAATTAAACGCCTGAAAATAAAAGAAATCATTCACAAAAGTTACGAGACAAAAGCGACAACTCAGAAAAAATTGCAAAATTAACAAATTCAAATTGTTGCAATGCAGCTGAACAAAATTTGGCTCAAAACAAAGGTGTAATATGTCAATGTGTATGTGTTTTTCAGAAATCACATATACGAACAAGACATTTGAACAATTGCAGACAAATGGACAAGACAAGACAAGCGCGCGTGCGCCAACGAGGCCAACGCCGCACGCAGCCACAATAGCCAGAAAGTGCGAAGGGCCCTCATTCACTGTGGGAGCACTTCAGCTGAGACTTGTGGGGGCAGTTGACGCACACACACACACACACAATTTTTTACCAATTTCGCAAACGCGCCGCCGTAAATTTCCTTTTTCAGCAGAAAACAAATCCAGACGGCAGACAGACGGACAAACTGGCAGCACGGCAGACAGATACATGGCCACAGATAATCGCGGACAGCCGGAGACACAGACATCAACGTCACAATTCCACGGTTATCAGATCATATGTTGAATGAAATTTTCCTTACTTACATATGTGGCCATTTTAATCTATTCCAGATTCCGATCTCACATACTAGACATCTCCAGATGCTCCTGCTTTGCGCGCGCCTGCTCCAGTCCCTGGTTCCACGATTGGATAAAGCTTCCCCCGAAAAGTGGGTATCACTCTTCTGCGGGAAACAGCCCTTCAAAAAGTCGTTTTCGGCTAAGATAATTTCTTCAATTGGCAACAATTGTTTTCCTCCGAGCCAAACTTGCAGCTTTTGAAACAAAAAATTGCTGCTGGTGACCAGATCTGGTCATTAATGAAACCTGGTCAGTGAAACATCAAATATCAAAATGCATCTTCAACGTGAGAAGAGTACGAGTATCCTCATTTTATAAAATCTTTAATTATATCAGCAAATATAGTAAAAGTTAATAGCGTCAAGACGTACATAAGTCATCTAAAACTAAGTTCCGGTATTTTTCTTTCATAAATTACGAGTGGACACTAACGCGTCCTACACCTGGACCGCAGAGTTCTCCAACTTGTTGGGCAGTTGTGCAAAGTACTTGCCGGACTTGCTGGACATAATCAAGAAAAATGGCTGCGATAAAGTTTTGACTTCCTACTTTGCACACCTCGCAGCCACCACAAACACATAATAGTGCAACGAGCTAAGACCAGCACTCACAGACGTGCATCTTCCACTGCTGCTCAGGCAAACAGGCACCAGCAGTTATTACCGCCAATTTTTTTTCCATCTATCTGCGATCGATTGGGTGGGAACGCGGCTGCTCAGCTGGCAACTGTGGCCAACACGGATGCACTGTCGCTGTCGCTGCCCCGACCGTGTTGGGTAGCTGGCTCTCACACATCGAGGTACCGTCCCGCTTTCATGGTGTGGCTTGGTGGCATCAAGTTGCGATGCGGCAGGCTGACGCAGGCGGCAAGTTGAGCACGCCATCAATTATGAACACTTAATAAATAACTTAATTATAATTTTTGATGGCCGTGCGAGATTTCAGGCTTTGTTTTCCTAGAGAGAAGCTGGTAGAGAAATGACTTCCGTCACACTGTTGCATAACTTTTCCAAGTAGACACAACTTTCTGAGTAATTACGAGTACATCGAAAGAGGATTATTATTTATAGGTACCTACAAAAAAAACTACATGTTTTATCAGCAAGAGAATAAAACTTTTTCTAGTAAAGAAATGAAATAGATTTATTTTCGTATTTTTATAATTTTTACTATCAAGTTTTTACACCGTTATCGATGGTCTTCGTCAGATACGATATTGCCAAAAGACGTTACTTATTCCAACGAAAGTTTATCATGATCACTCGATAAGATATAAACATATCATATTTTTTTGTATGTAGGCACCTGCACACACGCCACACCCTCCTCACGGGGTCAGCACCTGCACGTCTACGAGCGGCAATGAAGCCTTTCTAAGCCAAGCCGTCCTAACAATGAATTGTCTTGCAAATTGTCAAAATACAATTCAATGCAATTGCCGGTTGCGCACTGAATTCATTGACATTTGAAGCTATACAAAAATATGGGCTTCTACAATAACAACAACACGAAATCACGCTGCCCCCCAAGGCAAATTGTCATCAATTGTCAATAATAACTTCATTAATTTGCGCATTGTTTGCGCGTTTAATTAAACGCATACAAATGGCGTGAGGCGAGGCGATACAGCCACAACAACAACAACAACAACAAAATGCCACAAGCCATAAAAATACATACACTCGTAAGTAAGCGAAAATGCCAAAAATAAACAAACGTAAAATACAAAAGTAGAAAGACAGACCCACCCACAAAATAGCGGCAGACAATAGAAAAACGAGCGATCGGCACTCGACTTGATTGCGCAATCATAACGAAAGGCTGCCAGCAACAGGCGGTAAGGCTGCAGCAAGAGCTGACTAAGCGCCTTGGCGGCAGCAGCAGCAGCAGCAACGACGCGCAGCAAACAAAAGGCAGGCTGGCAGGCTGGCAGGCAGGCATTTGTCATAATTCACAGAAATCGAAATTTGAAATTTCAATCTTCAAAGCAAACACAAAAACAACTATAAGAAACAACTGCCAGGGCTGCCAACTCGAACGGAACTCCTCGAAATTTCATGGCAGTCGCGATGCTCAATGAGAAAATTGTTGTTAGTAGAAAGGAATCGACCAATTATAAAATTTATATTAAAACTTACTACATAACAACTTTTTTAGTTAGTTGGATCAGAAATAAAAATTATCAATCAATATGTAAGCTTCGCAAAAAAGCTATACATTTATCATTGATCACTATATTTACAATCAAAATAACAAATCAATCATTGACTAAAAAATAAATAAATCGGTTTCATTGACTTAACGTAATTCTGTATGCACAGAAACTTTACATAGAAACAATGATTTTTTTTATTGGTTCAATTTACTCATTGGTGCAGTGTGGATCTACCTTCTCAATACTGAGACAAGCTTCGGAGCGTTATCTAATGTATAAAATTGGCTTAAACTTCATCTGCTGAGGTAGTCCGACTCACCTCACTTCGCCGCAAACAAGGAAGAAGGAAAACCTCACTTCCATAATTTTCCATTCTAACCGAAAGTTACGTTTTTCCGACTTCTGAACCTCAACCGAGAGAGGTCCCATCTGATTTTCTCACACTTATTGCTTATTAGAGATATTCCAAACTTTTCCGATTATAGATAGATTAAAGTACCGCAAACTTTGCCTTTGTTATTGTCCACCTTATGGTACGTTTCAGCTCGTTTTAGCACCTTGCAGCTGCGGATCTGAATCAGCACGAGTTTTCGCTGCGAGACGTGTGATACAAGCGTGTAAGTCGGCACCCCTGGAAACGAGCACAAAGCTGCCAGAGCAATCCTCATGCAAGTCAAACAAATGCTGTCTGCGCAGATAGCGCGCTACCAACGCACGGCATAATTAAGCTCGCGCGCCCAGCTGACAGAGCCGGCTGTCGGCGCAGCTGCGCATGCGCACAAGCCAAATCACTAGCAGCGCGCCTAGATCAAGTTGCTTGTGGGCCTTTCCTTGAGCCCTAAAACGGATTCACTGCGCGGCACTAAATGCAGACGTCACTCGCCGCAGCAGCAGCCCCAGCAACTACAACTGCTGTAAACATCTGCAGTTATGTTGTCATCAAATGATCTCAAGCCTGGGCCACAAGCACAACAACAATAGCAACACTCACAACAGGTCGACGCGACTCCCCAAGCAATCGCAATTTTGAGCATCGCCAACAGCAGTAGCCCAGACGCATGCCCTAGCCGGCGGCAGGATGATGCATTACCACTATGCCGCGCTCTCATGGAATAGCCACAATCGATATTGTTGGTGCATGTTTGTATATAGACTAATGTAGAGCAATGTTGGGAGAGTTGGGAATGGTGGCCACAAACTTTAACTCTTGCCAATAGATGCTACTATGGACTTGGAAACTTTCTGATAAATTTAGATAATTTAGAAAATTTTATTAAAATTTTATTATTTTTGGTATACATTTAACACCCTTTAACTACTTTTTGGCAAGTAGAAGCAATAGAAAACATGGAAATGAACGATGATTGCGGGTTTAGTCACTGTTACTAACATTTATTTTTGGCTATATCGAAGGAATATACTGCTGGCTGCTGGCTGTATGAGCCGCCAGGCACTGTTGCCTTTACGACTGCCGCGCAACGTAGGCATCATTGCCGTAGTACAGCGTTGCTGTTGTTGTTGCTGTTGTGGCCATCCTCGTCATAGTTTTTGTTGCTGCTGCAGTTGCTACAAGCTGTGCATCACAAATTGTGTTGCTTGTTGCACACGCAATACACACGCAACAAGCCGAGCAACAGTCGCTACGGCAGCCAGAAACACTTCTTCAATAATCGTCGTCGCACATTCAATCATTACGTAATAGCCGAGATGACAGGAATCGAACTACGGCTCTATGGCTCCATGTGCTGTAGAAGTTGCTGCTCCGCGCCACTGGCTTGAGTGTGCAGTGCAGCGATGAGTTCCCGCCTCTGAAGACCGACCGCAGCTGAATTAGGCAGCCGCAATTGATGATGTGCGCTTCTGGTGTTTTTATTAATTGCACTGCTGACTTCATACTGGCAATATCAATAAATCAAGTGCACTTTTCCCGTTGTCAAGAATCTGCATAGTGGCAGACTTTCGGCATGTAGGCAAATCAAAAGTAGTTATCCATTAATTTACAGTGCGAATCTTGCATTGAGGAATTCAATTCCGGTATGCCGAAATTCCGCACGGCTGAAAGCCCCTCGAGCTAGCAAGTATGAAGAATAATATTAATAAATGTGTCAACTCTTAACTTAAATATTTTATTGCATGAAATCAAGTTCCCTATTTCGCCAAAGAGACTGGGAATGTCCCAGCAATATCCTAAAAAGTTTTGACTGATTTTAAATATCGAATACATGCTCAGAGCAGCAGAAACGAAAGATTTATAATCAGATTCCTTGAGCAAAACAAAATTTGAAATGTCTGCCGCGACTATTTCAATCGGGAAAATATGTATATATGACTTGACTTTGCTATCTTATCGATATTATTAAAATCAATATACAAATTTAAATTTTCGATCACAGCAATAAAGTTCGAAGTTAATAAAAAATTATTTGCAGAATTTCTATAAAATGTAAATGTGATACATTTTCTCGCACTTCACTGCCTGCCTTATACACTAGCCAAAGGCTCACCAGGGGCAACTTTTTGCTGCTCGGCATGTGCACTCAAAATGACAAAAGACTGACAACATATTGTCAAAGCATGCAAGCAATGACAACAGCGCGGAGCACCTTGGAGCAGGGATGCCAAAACGCAGCATACGAAGGACGAGCAGCGCGTCCAACATATCAGTTGGACATATCAATTAGAATTGTCGAGTGTGAGTGTTTTGCAGTTTTTGCCAGCACCGACTGACAGCAACAACCGCCATCGACGATGGTGCGTTTTTCCACAAAATTCCGCTGGCGCGCTTACTGAATGTCATTGCTGTGAATGAGTGACAGCGACAGCAGCAACAGCAGCAACAACAGCAGAAGCATGCAGACACTTTCCCAAAGCATTTTGCGAACGACAGCGTCGTGTATTTTGGTCACTGCCGTTGAGGAGCGGCAGAGATAGCAGCAACAATAACAACAACAACGATTGCAGCGGGAGCAACAGCAGCAGGTAAGGCAGCAACTCTATACGCATCGGCCATAATTTATTTGCAGTGCTTGGACCGCATATGGACATATGGCGCACAGAAGTGCGTCTGGCAGCCGCCCATATCTGGGTCAGTGGTACAACATGCGCAGCAACACAGCACACACACACACAGACACATGCATATCTCTATATATGTACATACATATATTTATTAAGAAATATGTACATCCTTCCGGTTGGCTTGTTGGTATTGCTACGACTGAGAGCTGCTTATTGCTCGCCTGACGTGCTTGCCACAACACCTTTCACAACAACAACAGCCTTATAAGCCCCTTCGAGCACCACCAACACCGCAAGTGATAACTTTTACATGTTTACATTAGCACTCGGCTGCTGCTTTTTATGAAATTGCCGTCTTTCAAATCTTGACAGGCGCTCTTAATTGATGTTCTCTTCATTTTTTGCAACAGGCCGGTGCAACATTGTTGCCGCAACGATTTCGTATTGTTCTCACCGGAGCATAGGCGTCGGACATTGTGACAGATCTCATTAAATTTATAATTGCCGTGTCAAAAACAATTTACCATCTTTCGGTCGCTCTGCCGTCAGTCTCTCTGGCTGGCTAGCAGCTAATTACTAACACTGCTTCAGATATCTTCAAATTCATTCACACCATTTCGATTCGGAAACTTTCAACTTTTTCAGAGCAATTATTATCAAAATTTGCTGAACATGAAATGTAAAATATAATACCATATACATTTTTACAAAAATTAGTCATCATAATTGGATACATTTTTAGATTGTATCTGCTGAGTCGAAAATCGCTCACTTGATGCTGTCTTCTCACATATCAAATTAAAATAGAAATGTTAGCAATTAATGTTGATATATACATATATATACTATAATTTTTCTATATTTTAAAAGTCATATTCGTATTCACATTCTGCATTATAAGCACAAGAAGCTTGATCGAACCGCCGACAATGAGTCACAATGGCCCATTTTTCGGAATTGCAACCACAACAAGCTTCAGCTTTGACACTTTTGAGCAAAAACAACACTACAACAAAATAAGCAATTAAGTAACTGAAATATTTATTAAATAAAGTTTACCACGGTTTCCGCTCTTCCACTCTCTCCACATGTCACTTCGTCGCAAAAGTGCCGCGCTTGCGAACTCATTAAGCTGCCATTATTATTGGCGATCGCTCCATTTGTGCGATCGTGTTTTTATTAATAACAAGTAAGGAAGCAATCAGTCGGGTTTCACCGACAGAGTAATACCCTACACCATGTTCCCAAGTGGGGTGATAATTCACTGAAATTGTGGGCGTATTTGATTTACAATCTACATAGTGAGCGGACCACGCCCATTTTTGGCAGACTACAAGATATACCTAATAGGACTATACATGCCAAATATTGATGCTCTGACAGGTGTACACCAGATGTTATCGGCATATTTATTTTACTGCCCCCATGGTGGGCGGACCACGCCCATTTCTGGAGAATTAAAAGATATTCCTACCAGGAACGAAGTAACCAAATCTGGACTCTCTGGTGTATATATTATGGAAGTTAAGAGGATTTTTTGTTTATCGCCTATATAGTGGGCGGACCACGCCCATTTTCTTGTATGGCATCTAAGACCTATATATCAACTTGGGAACCGAATTTCATTAATTTATATTCGTAACTAGTTAATTGGGAGCCATTTCACCGAAAAAAATTTGCCGGCTATATAGTGGGCGGACCACGCCCATTTTTTCCTGAGATATAGAAGACCTACCTCTTAACTTGAATACCAAGTATTATTCTTTTCCATGAGTAATTACACAAATTATAGCAATTTAATCGAAAAAAACCCGAGGTAGTGGGACTTATAGGTCCATTGGGGGCGTATCCTTCGACCGATTTAAATAATTTTAACACTTTACCTAACCCGAGGTTCACTGTGACTGTATACCAAATTTGGTCCAAATCGGACAACTCCTTCTTTCTCTTTTTTGCGTACACGCAGACGGACGGACAGACAGACAGACAGACAGACAGACAGACGGACAGACGGACAGACGGACAACCGGAAATCAAAAGAGAAAGTGTTTCTGATCATTTCTATATACTTATGTCTATACCTAGGAGGGCTCCTTTAATGCGTTACAATTTTCGCACAAAGTTATTATACCCTATTACCATAGGTGTAGGGTATAAAAATATGCGTGTACATGCCGTGCCATGAAGTCGGACAGAAGGTATTAAAAGCCTGAATATGTCTCAATTTTGTAGCGTGAGGTGCTGGCGTTTAGTCTTAATCCGTATGGCTCAGTTTCACCGATTCAATCGAGAGTTCATCAGTATTGCCAGACCTCGCTCATGAAAAGTCCGTAGAGCTGCGCAGATTTGGCGATATTCCAGCCAACAAAAGAAAAATACGAAAAGGTAGCAAAGTTGTTAAATGTTTTTTCATTTGCTTTCGAATCGAATATTATATTAAATAAACTGTTAAAGCTTTTGAAATCTTACTTGAGATGCCAAAGTGCCTACATTGGGCAACGCTGTAGCTGATACCGTTGCACAACATCCGCCGTACACACACACACACACACACAGTTACTCATGCTCACGCACTCATATTCCAAGGGCTCTATACAAATGCCATAAAGCAGAAAAATTTACATGCCATTCGCTTCGCATTTGCTTGAATCCAATTCCAATTCAGTTTGGATCGGCTCACCGCTCCTCGCTCTGCTTGGCCAGTCGACATCAATGACATTTACTTCACTGGTTAATTTATGTTAATCGCTTGTTTTACTTTTAATTTCGCACTTAAAATTGTCGCCATGCACTGCCATCCACAAGACGCCTCCTCCCTCTCAGCTGCCCCGCTTGGTGGTGCATCGCGTCAAGGATCATGCATAAACCTGTTGCCTGTGTGCAAGATCGATAAATTTTATCGATTTCACAGTGGAATTTTATACCGTGTCTTGACCGTAACCAGCGAACGGAGCAGCAGCGAGTCAATTCCTGCAGCTGTAAGGAAGTCAAAGCCAAGCTGGATGGGAACCAGTTCCCAACTCGCTCAGCTGCGGCCGCAGGAATATTAATTTCTAGTAGTTGAGCTGGCGCTGTTGAATGCAGTGCTCGTTGTAGTTGCTGGGGATTGCTGGCGATTGTCGGTGTTGGTTTTGGTCATGGTGGAAAATATTCTGTCGGCATGGGATTTCCTTGATGGAACAGCCACGAAGTGTAGCTGCGAGACAGAAATGCATAATTGTGTTTGATATGCTGGGAGATTTCATGGTGTTTTGTGACTTTAACGACTGTTTGGGATTTTTTATTGTTAAGCCGAAGGAGGATCGCAAATTTAACAGGCGAACTTTTTGCGTGCTAGATTGGCTGCATTAAAAGCTGCAACAGCTACAAAAGCTGCAGCCAAAAGCAGAAAGTAGCATCCATTCCGAAACATAAAGAATAACGAAATGTGCACATTGCAAAGCAATTAAATAGAATTTGAAAATAGCCTGGCAATGGCAATCACAGGATACCGAAATGTTGCGCCATTTTTTCTGCCAAATCTTGTTGAATTGATCGGACTTTTTATAAGTTTATAGTTTTCAGTATTCGAATCATTCGTCTTTCAACTCAAATATTTAAAAAAATTTTGAAGCTGTTTGTATATTTTTGAATTCTATAGCTGCCACGTATTCTGTTAAAAAGTGGGGTTCGCTTTTTTGTATTTCCTGCGCCATTTTTTCTGCCAAATCTTGTTGAATTGATCGGACTTTTTATAAGTTTATAGTTTTCAGTATTCGAATCCTTCGTCTTTCAACTCAAATATTTAAAAAAATCTTGAAGCTGTTTGTATATTTTTGAATTCTATAGCTGCCACGTATTCTGTTAAAAAGTGGGGTTCGCTTTTTTGTATTTCCTGGCATAAATTTGCCAGTTATGTATAAAAATTTATTATAAAAGACTAATTTGATCATTTCGTATCAGCTTCCTTCTATGTAGATACTATTTTAATTAATTTTTTATGGCCTAATCCCGTTAAAACCACAACAAACCGCGTCACATAAGCCGTAGACCGCAGCACATTATTGCCATTCATTAATCAAACAAAATATATGTATATAGTATAAAGTACATGGGGCCAAAGAGTTTAACAAGCACACTATGCCCCAAAACACCAACACAACCAAGCGTCTTAATCTCATTAAACATCACGCCCAATCAAAGGGAAGCTTGGCCTTTAAGTGCGCATCCACCAACACCCCTCCTCCGCTACTACTCTTAAGAAGCAACGCCACAACAACAGGGGAACATGTCGAATGAGCCCAAAATAGAAATTAAAAAATAAAAGGCCCAAATTAATGCACAAAAGCCTCCAACGAAAGGAAAGCACACGGAAAAAATCGAAATATTTAAGCCACTCTCTCCGCCGCTGCGTCCGTCTGGCCGTCATGAGGCAAAAGTTTCGAACCAAATCATAAATATTATCAAACAGACAAATACCAATAACAACAACTAATAAAATTGGTAACAAAGCTTACATAATACGCATGACATTTCGTTAACACACACACACACACACATAGATGACCAGCACTAGGTTCATTCCCAGCTGCGGCTCGATTCCATTTGGCTTGACTTGATTTGGTTCGATTTGATTGAGTTTGTCATGTCGCCTTGGGCGTGTGCTTCGAATTGTGTTGCCTTGTTCACTGGTCAGACTGAGCTCAGCTCTCAACGGCCCCTGTAGACCGACGTAGACGCACATTAATCCTCATTGTCATTGTGCGATTATTATCGAACGGAAGGTATTGCTTGTCTGTGTGTCTCCCAATCTGTGCGCTGTGTGTGTGTGTGTGTGGGTGTGTGTGTGTGTGTGCGTGTGCGTGTGTGTGTGTGTGTGTGTATGTGTGTGTATGGCTTTGGCTCGATTTAATTGAAAAGTGTCACCAATAATGCGGCTGTGCGGCTGCGATATAAATCCCCAGGCATGTGGCAGACAGCAGCCACGCACAGAGCAGCGAGCTTCAAGGCGAACTTGTATCAAGATCAGCTGGAAATGCATGAATGCGAGTGTTGGCGTGGGAGGAGCCAAGTTAGGCAGCGTATCATGCCGCAAAAGGCCGAGGAATTTTTAAATTGTCAACAGCTTACATTCGCTGCTTCATGTAAGAGAATGTTGGTCGTTTTGCTATCGAAAATAGTTGAATTTATGTATATTCTAGGAATTAGTGTACCCATTTCTTGTGCAAGCGCTTGAGAGGGGTCTCCTACAGCCTTTGGAAATCCGAATCACATGTCAGGCATAAGATTATTTGGAATTTGAATTTTTCCACTAAGTCACTTAAAATGTTTATCGAATAGCTGAACAGAATTTTAAAAAGATATATATGTATATATTTTACAGATTAATACAGATTATTTGAAAGAGATTGCACAACGATTTCCGGTAAGTTGCGAATCGATCACTTGCCTATTTATATCGGCTCCTCGCTAAAAAACCTCTTAGACCTCAGTGGAGCTTCAGCCTCTTCTTTAGCCTGATATCCTCTTGCTGCAGATCAAACCAGTTCGGTCAATCAGTTCCTGCTCATCATTAAGACTTGCCATTGTACTCTACTTGTGTCTGCAATAGGCTTCGCTTTTTCCAATGAGAACCTCTTCCCCCATCCGCATTCCTAACTCACGTCATCCTAGTCTGCTCTCTTTGAAATTCTAAAATCCGCATAATTCTGATAAATGCGCTACAACATTTTGTGCCACAATTCAATTGTTTGCATTTATCTTTGTACTAAACAAGTTATAAAAAATCAATAAAACACATTTGCACGCACACATACATACTTTTCAACACTTTGAACTTTTTTTGATTTTTCCGCGTTTAAATGTGTTTGAACTTGAACTTCTGCGCCGATATTTTCTGCAAATGTGGCAAATGTTTGCTAGCTCTTGATGTGGCATGCAGCACAGGGGGCACATGCAGAGACCATAATCGAATGAGTGTGAAATGCATGTTGTGGTGGTTGTTACGATTCTGCACACTTTTTTATGCTCTTTAGGTCCTTCTTCAACGCTACCCAGCCTGACCAACTGCAAGGCTTAAAGCAGCCACAGCAACAAAAAAAGGCGAGGGAGCCGCTTGAATGCAAACTAGCAAAAATATTAATCAGACTTTGAAATATGCAAGCGTACGGCACTGACAACACCGCGAACGGCAATAGTATGTGTGAGTGCACGTATACACTCACATGATATTTCCTTTGCCAAAAAAATTATTGTATAAAATCTAAATTTTGCTAATTTACTCATGTTGTAACGTTTTGTAACAATGCTACTTTTCAACAAATAATTTGGTTGAGCACACAATTGGAACCAATTTTTTAGTTAACATTACAAATTTTTCTTTTAATGAACATTAAAAATGAAAAAATGGTTCAAGAGGAAATTTTTGATGTTAACTAAAAAATATTTTGACTTTTTTAACTAACCAATCTGTCGTCTTAACTAACTTCACAGTTAACATGCATAACTAACTTATTCCGTTGTGTTCATTTGTGTATGTGTGTGTGTATTTGTAGACGGCATTGCGAACGCATGTGCGCGATTGAAAACGATTAATTCACAGCAGGGACACTCTAGTGACCTCCAACGGCCAGTGCTGCCACAGCGATTGTTGCCGCAGCTCCTGCTTAGGAAGTTGCTTAGTAAGAGTGCTGCAACTCCTTCTGCTTCTGCTTCTCTTTATCGTTCGCTGCAACGCAGCTGCGTCGAGTCGCTACTAAATAGAGCCACTCTTGCACATGCGTACCCACAATCGGTGTGGCGTGTACGCCGCACTTGAAGAATTGTTTACTTAAGCGCGATTTTCGTCAAACTCTCCTGCAGTGCGGCGTGTTAGTTGCGCTTTTTAGCAGCGCCTAGGAACACTTCAAGTGCCTCGCGGCGCGGCACAGCGCCAGATGAGCTGGCAGCTTTTGACCACAAACAACTTTTATATTAGATTTTAGCGAAAAAAATTCCAAAGAGATCTGAGATCTAAGTACAAAATTTATAATTAGAATTATTCTTTCTTATTAATGAACTGAGAGACCACATCAGGATCGAATCAAATTCAATAAGTGTTAGTCTATATATCAATATTTGATTTTGCAAGAGACGAGTTCAAAGTTCGTGTTCTTCATGCATTTTGCCACTTTGGGTTTTCCATTCAAAAATATGTCGACATGATCTAAAAGCAATTTTCTCAAAGAAGCTTAAAGAGTTGGTGAAATGTCTTTAACTCACCGAAGTACAAAATCGGTCAAACTCAAATAAACATTTCCTCAGCCGTTTTTTCGAAATTCATGCTTGATATGGAAAACGTCCTTGTCCCTGACGAGTGCGCTCACAAGCTTGCTACATCGCCTCCAATAGCTGGCATGACAGTGCGAAATTTTTCCATATTTAATTGAATGCCAAATGCTCAGTTATCGAACAGAAGCTGTCTGCTCTGCTCAGCAATCAAGAGCCTCGCTGTCATGTCGCAGATCACTGATCCCTGTTTATGCGTTCATTAGCATCGATCAGTGTGGCCTGTCGCTGTCGCTGCCACTGCCGCAGACTGGCAAATACCAAATCTGGCAGACATGTCGCATTAAGAGCGCAAAGCTGAGAGTTGCGAGGCGACAGCAATTTGGCAAAGCGCATTTTCACTGTGCTCCAATGGAGCGATGCAGCCGAAATCCGCACCTCCGAGTGACTTTAATCCCTCAAAGTGCAGAACATCGGGCAGCGAGTGCTGAACATGCGAATTCGCCAGCAATTTACGCAGCGCTAAAGAAATTAGCATTTCGCTGTTTCTCACTTTTTTATAATTTTAATTTTTAGTGTAATTTTAGCGAATTTTTTTTTATTTAAAAGTTTTTTGGTTGCCTCGGCCTTTCGTCGTTCTGCTGCTGTTGCTGCTCCCAGCAACTCACTCAGTCATTTCTCATGTGGCGAAGATTTATTGCTTCCACCTTCCTCTGCTGCTCGCACTTTCGGTCAATGTTGCAGGCAGGCAGCGGCAGGCAGCGGCAGGCAGCCTGTTCCAAGTTGAAATTCAATTTTTCGTAAATCTGCGAACTTCACTCACAGCGCTTCCTTGCGGCTGCCGCCCCTGCTCTGCTGCTGCTGCGGCTGCCCGGAATGATTGATCACTAAATTGTGTTCCCACTCGTGGCGTGGCGCGTATGCGGCTCGAGTATGATGGCTCGAGATGTGCCAGATGAGGCTGGGATGTGTTGCGCCCGCGTCAAGATCATCGACATGCAGCGACAAGCGGACGGACACACACACTCGAAAGCGAATCACCGGACGGCGACGCAACTGCAAGATCAGCAACGGCAGCAGCAGCATTTCTGTTGCATGCTTACAATCAGATGTGTCAGATCAGTTGCCTCTTTGTCGTTTGGCCGTTTTGTTGCGTTTTTCGACTTTTTTGCTACTCTGCTCTGTTGTTGTTCTGCTTCTGCTTTTTCTTCTTCTGCTCTTGCTCTTGCTCTTCTGCTCTTGCTCCTTTTATTGCACTTAATCCTGCGTGTGCTGTGCGAAGCAACCTCCAGCTCAGTGCCACACGAAACCGGGGCGTTCCACTGGGCGTTTTATTGTTATATTGACACCAGTAGTTAAGCGGCATTTTGCCACTCCTCCTGCCTCCTGCACGCATGTATTATTAAATATCGAATTGCAGAAATGTTGCCCCTGCTGCTGTTGCTGCTACTGCATGAGCTCGAGAGCGCGCTTTTGCTGCTGCTGTCTGTTTCCAATTTGAAGCTTTCCTTTGTTCGGGGAATTTCGTGAATTTCTGTTAAATCATGTAAAATGTGGGCAAAAAAGTCACCCACTAGCAATATTGCCTAGAAACATTTTTTAAAGAAATTGTTAGAATTACATTCTGCATTCAAGGAAGGAAAACCACTCACGTCAAAGAAAGTGATCAATTAACAAATTGCTACAAAAAATTTAAAAAACCAACATTTTTATATTTCGGTCTTATATTACGAAAAATAAATGAGGAAAAATCATCACCAACGAAATTGACCATCAAAATGTGTTTATTTATTAGCATAAAAACGTTGTTTCTTGGTATAATACTTATATGAAATTTAATGATCCCAACGAAATGAGTTCAATGCCACCACATTCACCACACTCTCGCACAGACATAAAATCGCTCACCAGCGATAAAATGGCGCACTAAAAGCGCTCCTAATGATCGAACGCGTCAACGAAGATCAGCCAAGTTGAACATTTCGATTTAACGCCGTTGAATGCGTCGCGTTTTATGAGGTTTCTATTTTCGTTAATAGATCAATTTTTGATGGCAACCAACAACGGCGACAACAACGCATAAAGCTACTGCGCAGACGCGCACACATACAACCATGTGCAGATGCGCAACAGGGGCAGCTCTGGAGGGGGTCTATGCACAACTTCAAAAGGTGACTCACATTTGTAAATTTTATTAACACTTTCTTTATCTTTATACTAAAAGAGAGGTAGGGAAAGTTTCTCATCAAATAACAAGTTCAGTTAGAACGTACCAATTGCAAAGTACGAACCTTAGTCTGACCTACTTTTGTTTTCAGTTTTTATGAGCTTCAAACCATTTATTTGGTTTAGGGAAGGGTGTTAGAGGGCTTCCCGAGGGCTATCCAAGCGATTGATAATTGAGCCGTGCGATCGGTAGTTCTTCGAACTTGACTTCTTTTTGACCTCTATCGTTTATCTATAATTTAAAAATTACAAAAGGAGTTGATATTTTTTGTATACTTTGCTATCATGTGCCCCAGCCAGAAAAATTTCCCAACTGCGCCCATGCTGTAGACATGCTTCAAATGTTAAATCAGTTGCCTATCTGCATGAATTTCTACGTAGCTGCCGTCATTTATTGAAATGGAGATTTTATGTGATTTTAATGTTAGTTCGAAATGTTTGAAATATTTTGAGTGCTAACTGAATAGCGGAGCGCGCAGAGACGACGCTCGAAGAGTCAATAAAACATAATTATTAACTCGTAAAAACTGCACCTGATAATGCAAATGGCGTTAAATTTTAAAGTATCTAAATGCGAGCACAGTGAACCGCTTCCTCGTAGATAATGCAATTTTTAAAATCAGACCTCGCTGGCGTGGCCAACTGCAGTGCAGAGCTTATCCCTTCACCAAACTTTGCCCACACACTCTCCTTCAGTTGCAGATGCAAGAGGTTTTCCATTTCGATTTTTCACACCTTCCCAAGACCCAAGGCGGCGCGCTGCCAGAGCTTCGCCAGCTTGCCGTTCGCTTTTTATGGGGGCAGTCAAGGCACTCCTGCAATCCTGCACAGACACATGCATATGGCCCAAGCGCGCAGGGCAGGGCAGCGAGCTGTACCGCAACCAGACAAATTCCACCGGCGGCAGACAGGCGCATAAGCTGCAGGAAGCACTTGCACCAGCTTCCACTCCAGTGCAGCTTTATTTACATAGGTTTCGCAGTTTTATGTAGTAGCAACGGCAAATGCTTCCTGTTTACCTTCTAAGAGCAGGCTCGTGTATGTGTCGCATGGGCATTTTTCATGCATATGCACATACATACATAGCATTGCAGAAGCGGTTCAGTGCTTTTATGTGAAGAGCTTTTGAAAACGTTCATGCAATTTAGATGCAGAGGTGGAACAGCTTAGGCGAATTTAACATATAAATCGTATAAAACGTGCATCCGAATGAAGCAAAATATTCTAATAATTTTTTAAGATATGAAAAATATGAAATTCTATTTCTGAGAGAGAAGTTGTGCTAAGCGCTTGTAAGCGATGACAGCGCTAGTAAACATTTGAATGGTTTCCTACCAGAAAAAATCAGATCAGTTCGAAATTCGATATACGCCTCAAAAACTCGAATCGCTTAACAAATCTAGTACAGGCGCAGCAGTAACCTCACAGCGCTCCTGCACTATGCTCTAAAGTCAGCGCAAACAAATGCATAATTACTATTTTCCATTTATGCACAATGGAAATTGTATACATGTATACGTGTGTAGTTGTGTATTATCCCTGCCCAGCGACACGGAAAAAATAGTACATAAAACTGCTAAAGTTCAAAAATTGTGGCAAATGTTAATGAACAACAACAATAACAGCAATAACACCTCCTCTTACGGAACAAAAATATATTCAAAGTCACGACATGCAAATAAATTTTTTTTTTGGAATTCAGCACGGCTAACTACAACAGCAACAATAACTACGACAACAACAAGCTCACAAATTTTAATGTATATGAATATGTAATGCATGTGTGTGTGGTGTGTGTGTGTTTGTTTGTGTGAATGCAACTTGCGCGCACTTGAAACAGTTTTACAGCTCGCACTTTGCCCCATTTGCATTTGCCAGCAATGTGCAACTGTTGCAAATGGCCCAACAGCAACAATATCAATAACAAAAACAACACGTGCCACATCGGCCCGGACCGTCTTTCACTGGCAAGTTCTCTGCTCTTGAGACTGCTGTGCTGCCTTGCCAGCTGACCTAACAACATGTTGCTACAAATGTCTGCCATGTTGCCAACACAACACCAGCGATGATATCATGATATCTGCATGCACTCTGCTATAGCGCCTCCCTCCCTCAACACACGATTGCCGAGTTTGCCGTTGCTGGCGACTATTGCCTTTCCATGGCTGCTGCTGCTCCTCCTGCTGTTGCCGCTGCTGCTGCTGTAGGTCAAAAGCGCGCAACATTCACCTCCGCTGTGTTGTTCTCCGGCTATGTTGTTGCTGCAACATGTGCGCCTAATTGAATTAGCATTTTTACGAGCGTAATGATTTCAATTAGTTTGCGCCTCACTCGCTCGTCCGTCCGTCCGTCCATTCGACCGCCCCTCCCTCGCTGTTCGTGCAACATTGCCGTCCACTCCCCTCGGCCATTCGCCACTACCGGCTGTGGTGCGGTGCCTCGTGCTTTGCCGCAGCAGCGCTGCCATCTGTTTCGATTCTGTAATCTATTGCAAAAAATATTTTATGGCAGAGAAAAGCTAGACAAATATTTTAAAAAAGTACAGTTTTCGGCAATTACAAAAAAAGCTTTAAAACTATCGAAGATTTCTAACTCCTCTGAACTTTTTCAAAGTACAATGACATACTACAATTAATTTGAGCAATTAATCAGTGGCCTAAGCCCACACGGGCTGTTGAGCCAATCAATTATTTTATGTAATCAATGATCAAAAGATTTTGTTATGTGCATTTATAAGACTTTTTGCATTTGTTTGCTCTTTGGAGAGATGACTATAATTTGTGTTTTAAAAGAAAAGATATACGCAATTTACCAATTTTGAGAGAAAAAAAGGTTAATCCAAAGAGGATTATATGTAGTCAAAGGTGGCAGCACTGATCCCCAACCAAAAGACAGAAGACGGAGAAACATGCTACACGGTGCATGCAGCATGCTGTCCATATCTTGCATCTGCTTTGCCGGTTTGGCGCGCCGTGCTCGAAGGAGCGAGCTGCGCCTGCGCCTGAGCCGCCTCGCTTGCATGCAAAAACACGAGTAGTGAGTGTCGTGGCTCTTAACTCTATGCGGAATCTGCATTAATTGCCTGTTGCACTACTGCAGCTGAGGCTCGTTCGTCCGTCCCGTCCCGTCCCGATCCACTCCGCTCGGCGTCTGTTTGTCTTTTCGGCATGTCGAGCGTGTTGCAGATACTAATGGTTTAATGGTTTTATTGCTCAATCGATTTGCATCGGCATATGTAAACACATTCTGTCCTTCACCTAAGTTTGGGTCTGTATACGTGTGTATATGTGTGTGCACGTGTATCTTGGCCTTACTTGCTCGCATGTAGCATGTAGCATGTGGGAGATTGTTTGTTGGCTCACACGTAACACGCTTTTATTGAAAGTAATTCGACAAGGACATTTACGAAATAATCAGATCGCTTGAAAATTGCCATTAAAAGTGTTGGCATTTAAGCAAGGCATGTTGAGTTGGGTGAAGGTGGCGCCTCCAAAATTCCGATAGTAATATGCCGGTAGTAATCGCTCCCTCACCTCACCATTGCTTTTATAGCTAATTATTCGCTCACAAAAAAGTATCATTCTCAATTATAAACTGATGTGATCCATTAAAAATCATTAAGCCCAAAATATATTTGCTTTGTAATTTTCAACAATTAACGATTAAAATGGAAATGCTGATGCATTCGGCAGAAACATGTACACGAGAGAGTACTTGGCACTCGTCAGTCTAACGTTGCTGCGTTTCGAAATCGCCGTAAGTGGAACGATAAAAATTAGTGCAATATTCATTTTCTAGAATCTATAAAATAGTCTGCAGCACTTCCAATACGCGTCACTGACTCCCATTGCCTTTCAAATGACGAGTACTGTAATGGCTTGAACTGCAGTTTTGTGACCATACGCAATCGCATACAGATGCTGAATTTCGAGGTGGAGTTCATCAAGAGCCTGAATAATATCCTGGTGAGATATACATACATATATAAGAAGATGGCCAAACAACTATTCAATTCACATTCGATGTGATGGAAATCAGTAAAAATTTAGTAATTTTAGAAAATTCATGGAATGTAAATTTGTCTAAGCCATAAAATTATGTCGATAAATAATGAATATGTCAATTTTCAGATACATTTTCAACTGTTCAGAAAGCACAAAATGGGTAAATTCAAACCTTTCCTTATCAATGCTACGGAAAACGTTTGCAAATTTCTGGATGACAATGAACGCTCCAACATTATCAGCCGCTTGATGCGCAACTGGAAGCACTATGGCAGTCTTCCGCATAAGTGTCCCATAAAGGTGACTATGCTGAACATTTTCCGTCTCACATTCTACATATTACCTTCACTTTCAATGCAAGGGTATGGTCAATATTCGACGTTATCCCCTGGATTTATCGTTCTTTCCCGGCACATTTCCAGCTGGAGAATTTCAAATCATCTTCAATATCATCGAGGGCAAGAAAAATGTGAACGTTTTAAAATCATTCATTGTATTTGAAGTAAAGTATTAATCGTTATACATTCCATATATAAATGTCTTTCAAACAATTTCATAATAAAACTAAAAACCGATTTTCGATTGCCACACAAAAATCTCATATTAAGTGAATTGATTTTTGCAAGGGAAATGGCTTTTGCAGCTAAGGAGAAACGGCGCGGAAAGCTCACCAGAGGACTTAGTAGAGAGCGGGTCTTGCCGCATTTCAATAGTTATCGACGAATAACCAAATCTGGGACTAAAATTGGTTGAAAGCCATCACTTGTGGCTGTTAGCAAATTGTAGCGCATCCCTGCCTCGTACGTCCGGTTGTCAATGCCACTGTTCTTCTGACGCATACAACCATTCATCCCACCATGTATCTGGCTTTCAGTTCGTGCGTTCGTCTGCCTATAAGTACTCATTTGCACTGACAAATTGATTATTGACACAGTTTCTTTAATTTTCAGTTTCTGTCGACAGTTGACAGGCCGAACTTGTTTTCAGAGCACAATACACTCAGCGAAAAATATAAAGCTTTCAGCAATGAAACTTAAAAGTGTGGTCTTTTATTGAGGTGGCCGATTTGTTCCTAATTATGAAATCATATATGTATGTACGAAGTACGAAGCTACCTGGAAACAGACTAAGCTATGTAACTCTAAAGCTCATCCATTTTTGGTTTTTAGCTTTTGATGACTTTTTCATAACTGTATAGTTCCATATGTATTTTAAACTGAAGTACATATTGCCAATATATTTCACACTGCTTTAAATAAACGGAAATTCAAATTCGTTCGATTTTTACAAACAGAAAAGTGTGTTAAAAGTTAAAACCTTATATGAAATACTAATTGTTGGATCACATTCTTTCACGTAGAACCCATCAAGCCTCAAAGTAAACCGGAATTTCCTCAGGCACAACCAAGCCACGTTCAGCAAAATTGCAAATCCTCTCAGACCCCACAGCTACAAGTTGAAAGAAAAACAGAAAACGTCAACGAAAAATGTTGCCATCTCCGTGGACAACATTTTTATCTGGGCGGCATTCATTTCGGAATTTCGTCGTACATGCGGATGGAAACGAAATGAAACTAAAAGCACACGCAGCGCGCACAGAGATAACGTAAATGATGACCACGCGGCGCACAAAGCCGCAGCGGCACCAGCCTCTACGCCTCAGCCTCATCAGCATCAGCATCGCCGTCTGCGGCACGAACTTGCGTCGCAGGCGCGCATGCACGCCCTGGTTGGTCCTGCACTCACGTTCAGTTCCCTTTCGCGCACCATTAGTGCCTGCAAGCCGAGCGAGTGTGCATTAACGTCGAGTGTGGGTTACTGATAAGCGCGCACCTCTCAACTTTGTTACAGAAAGGAAGCAAGGCGAACGAGTCATCGCAAGACGTGGCGCAGCTACTTGCCACTTGCTAAGGATGTGCTCCTCTGCAGCGAAGGAATGCAGTATGAAATATGTGAGCTGCATGTAGGCAAGGCACAAAGAGGCGAGGGCCTACATGGTTTCGGAGCATGCGATGCTGTAAACAGTTCCTATGCAAAATTTTCAGAATATTCAATAGGCAATTTGTATTTATAATTGAAATTATTGTGCATAATACATGAGGACTGTGAAATCATAAGCACGCAAATCTGATTTTCGCGACTATTTCAGAAATATTTTTGTTTGTTCAAATAATTATTACACGTACAACATGAAGTCAGCCTCGAGTTAGCTTTTCATTGCAATAGTACAGACAAAACATGTAATATTGCCACAAACCCCGCACACACACACACTCACACAATTAACGGTTCATGGCTTGAGGATTCCAGCAAGTTGGAAGTGCCAGGAAAAAACACCATACAAGCATATGTATGAAATTGCACGCCTTTTAAGTAAACATAATATTATACACTGCGAGAAATTTCTTTTCCTTGCTTTCAGTTACAGAAATAATATTTATGCAATTTTTCGTGGTTTCATAAGGAAAATGATTTCCAAGAAAATCAAAAACGAAAAAAAAATCGAATTAGAATTTCTTACAAAATATGGCATGATGATAAATTCTTGGTTTTCTGCGAGCTATACAGGTAGAGAATATTGAAATGAAGCCACTCGCAGAACAGTTGAAATCGTTTTGCTACTTTTATGTTAGACCTCAGCGAACGTGGACAGGTTTGCGCCTTAAGTCTTCCGTGTTATGGCCTTCATCTTTTTGCAGTGTAGCTACTCTGTGAAACTTCCGTAGCAAATTTTTTTCTCAGCTTTAAAAAGTATGCGCCTAAAAGGGTTTACAGCCGCACGCTCATTTGCCACAGTTCGGTTTTACTGCCGTTGCTCGCATGCCCTGCTGCCCCTCTGGCTTTGTCTTATTTGTATTAAATATTTTGTTTCCTCTTGGAATTGGAAAAAATGCATTTAACTTCCACGGCCGCTGATAAGAAAGACGTCACTCCGGTTCGATCGATGCGCTGCACTTGGCTTAAAATGCGCGCATGCGCATAAAAATGCAAAGCCACAGCACAACGCGCACATATGAAAGTGTGCGTGTGCCCTACACACACACGTGTGCGTTTGCTGCTGCTGCAACAGAGCACTTTAAATGACATACGATGTGTTACGAAAGCAATTCGATGGCGTGCATCAAGATGTGGCTTTGCCTTTGTCTTTATTTTTATTGTATTTACGCTTTTTTTATGTAAATGAACAATTCGTAGGCGAAATAGGACAAATTTACACAAATCTGCGAAAGAAATTAACTGTCAGTTGCTATCGTGGATTATTAATAATTTATTTTGCGAGCCGTGCCAGTCATAAAGTACCCATGGCCATGGCAGGGCGCTCCGTCTGTGGCAACGGGCCAGGATTGGGGCACAAATGGTAGCTGCTGCTGTTCTAAATTATGGTAATTTGTTAAATGTTGGTTCTGGCTTTCACGCAAATGATCTGCTCTAATGGAAATGGCCTCACAAATTGCCTGCGGATTTGCAGTTGAAAGAGACTTCCACTTAGAATAGGAAATTGCCGCGTCATTAGTACACGTATAATTGTTACCACATTCGATTTGTTTTGTAATTCCGTGTGGAGTGTGACTTCAACAAGATATAACATGGTCTATTGCATTTTAAATGTGGTCATATAATTCCTTTTTGAGATATATTCAAAAAGAGAGTGGCCATGTCGATATTAAATTTGTTCTCTTTTTGCACTCGCACTCACAACTTCAAGAAATGCGTCAATAGCTTAGAAGCCAACACAAACAAAAACCGGTATGGACGCATTGGCCAGAAAGCCAGTTGTGTATATGAGTTAGCTATATTAAGGTCTTACTTGCTGAAGTTAAATTGTGAAGATAACGATTTTATTACTTCAAAAATGAGGCATTTTCTAAGAATTTGATTCAAAATGTTAATAAAAAGTTAACAAGTTGAAACCTGTCTAAATATTGTTTAATGTTAGTCCCAAGTCTTGGGTATCAATTTTAGTAAGAAACCTTTCGTTTAAGGAAGTAAAGAAAAGAGTAAATTGATAGTTATCGATCGCTGAATTTGTGAATTTGTGCTGGAATTTTGTTTGAAAATTCAAAATGAATATTACGCACAGATAACCAAAATAAAGTGCTGTATTCCTCTTGAAGAGGGATCTGTAAATACATGGAGAACTGTCGGCCTTTCAAGCCGCAGTAACTAAGAGACTAGAACCCCAATCTAAACACCATATTAAACTATGGTAAAGCTGCAGTGCATACAATCCGAAGAACAGACGCCCGGCACGCAGAGGTCGAACCTCAAATTCAATTCCCATGAGATATCAAATTGCGAAAATTACCGTCTTACAATAAAATCGCGTTAAATGTCAACTTTAAACTAAAGTTTTGCCAAGTAAGTGTTATGTCGTGAACATCTACACCTACACAATCACACGGAGTGGCGGCAGTGGCGGCAGTGGCGGCAGTGGCGGCAGTGGCGGCAGTGCCACAAAACGAGTTCACAACATGGGAGTTCAAGGTCCATCAACAACAGCAGCAGCTACAACAACATTTAAGAGCATCTTCCAACTCTCGCCAAGCCTACTCTCGCTCCTTCAGTTCTCTGTTCAGCTTTGCATTATCGGCACTTAGGTAACAACACACACACACACGCACACTCAAAGCTAATACAGAGTTCCAAAAAACGGCGTACAAAAAAGCACTGCGCTCTTAAATGCTTGAAATTTAAAGCATTCGCCCAAACTTGATCACATGATTTAAACGCATTTTATGAATTCACGAGATATGCGCGCACACAATGCAACAACAACAACATCAACAACAGCGGGAACAACAATAAAAGCGGGCAGTGCGGCGAAAGTGAAGCGCAGTGAAGTGCCGTCGCATTAAATGAAGCAGTTGCGACAGTTGCAGGCCAATTCATGTCATTTTATGCCAAACGCCGCAACATCAACGACCTCATCCGCAGCCTCAACCTCAACCTCCTCCTCCCCAGCTCAACGCATATCATCAGTGACGTTTCGAAGGGGCGTCTTTGGGCATTCAGAACCCACATATTTATCGTTTCACACGCCCGATTCTTGCAACAGACGCATTTTAGTAACATGTTTCAGGAACTCTTCTCATGCCAGCTGCGAATTTCGATATGAACATATTGGCTATGGTGTAAAGATGCATTCAGAATATTTTTTATATTTTTGGCCAAAATAATTCAGAGTCTGGGATGCTACAGCTTTTTAGGAAAATGCATTTGCATAGTTTCAGGCAGTAGATTCGGTCTCCTCCTCTGCGTCGGCCCTAAATCCTCGCATCGAATAATGTTCATCATTTTTGATGGCTCATAGCTAGTCAATACATGAAATGAAACAGAAAAGCACTGCTGTAGACCCCCTATGAAATGTTCGCCTGTGCACGTCCCTGCCCAAGATCACGCTCTGCGACCGCCTTGCTCTCGTCCTCAACAATGACAAATTCCTCGAAGTTGTTACCATATAAATTTCTGCATTTTTGTGCTTTTGGACGCGATTGACTCCGCCACTGACGCTGCGACTTTGACTTCCAGTTGGTGACTTTTATTATGCGCCTGCGCCTTGCTGCCGTGTCTTTTGACTCTGCCTCCAGCACGGTCGGTGTGCCTCTGTCGATTTGAGCATTCCTGCTGTCTTGTCGGCCGCTTGTACTGCGCCGCTAAGGGGCCATAGCCGACACGGTAGTCACAGTGGCTCAGGCAGTGGCATTCGCCGCACAGTAGCCGCTTTGACGAATGTTTGGCCGTCCGCCCGTCCGTCCGTTCGACTGTTCACTTGTCCTTCTATCTGTCTGTATGTTTCGCCGGTTGGCTCGATTTGGTTTTATTGGTAATTAGGCATATTACATATGTTAAGACATTTTAAAGCTGCTCTGCGAGCTTGACTTTGGCTGCTCTCGCAATCCTCTTGCTCCTCTTCTCGCTGCTTTTTGCTCCTTTGCCGCTTTGGCTGCTACTTCAGTTTTAAGCCTCTTTTTGAAGGCTTGCAATTAAGTCACTCAAGAATTTTTCGGTGCATTTTCTCGGTTTGACTGACCTTTGTTCTTCTGCTTCAGCAGCAGCAGCAGCAAATGGTAAAATTGTTGTTGTTCACACACTCAAATGATGTGATTGGTATGGTCTTTTCAATTTCTGTGTAGATTGTTTTTGAACTTATACGTGAAATCGAGCTATTTATAGCCAGGAAATATTTTAAAAGTCCGTAGTGTAAATTTAAAGTGCAGATCTTTGTGTGTTAGTGTTGTTTTAGTACAAAGTAGTTGTGGCATTTGTAACTGGAAGGCTGAATGGTTGGCGGAAGGGAAAGTTCTGAAAAATATTTTTAGTTTGATGGAAATTTTACTTTATTTCCATTGCACAAATTTGGAGCATGTTAAATCGGAATACGTGATTTATCTCGCAGATTTCTAATATCTTTCAATACGAAATTGAAGTATAAACAAGTTTAAAATCGTTTACGCCCGCTCATTTCAAAATGAGAAAGCGCCTATTCTAAGTTAGTCAACTTTCGTAATTTTTTCAATAACAATATTTTTTTAATATCTTCTGTTTATAGAAGCAGCCAAGCTACAGTTGATTACAGTGTCTCCATCCATTTTAAGCGAAATCTTTGCTGATTCTTTACAAATGTCAGCAATAAATCTCAAGTGCCAAAAATCTACATCTACATTCTTGAGAATTCTGTTTGGTTCTTTTGAATGTTGACCAAGTGACCATGCAAGTATTTCGAGTATTTCCAAAACGGCCGAGTTGAGAAAACGATATGCCACACGTGCGCAGCTCATAACTCAATGCAAACATATTAATTCGAGAAAAAACACAACAACAATAACAACAAAATTTGCATATGAATGGCAGTCACAAACGAAATGGAACTCCAGCTCGAACCCCAACAAGCTTGAAAATGTAACTCAATACAAATATTTGAAAGAGGAGAAAGAGGGAAAATAGCTAAATACGAACAGCTACAAAAATAGAAATGAAATTTCGACCAAAACATTTCACATTTCACCAATTAAATCACACGCTTCACACTTGCCAGCTGAAGCCACCCAGTTCCGAACACGATCGATGGCAGCGATATGTCCACCGGCGTTGTCAATTGATGCCATCAACACGCGTCGTCATTGTGTGTATGTGTACATGTGTGTGCGAGCAATACGTCCGTCCGACAGTTCGTCCATTGTGTATGCAGTGTCGTTTTCCATGTTCGCGTCGCCGGGCCACTTTGCTGCAATCTCCAGACCTGAATGTGGCACACGCACACGAACATCAGCCGCATAGAATGGCATCCACACGCCTCATAGCATACACCAATAAAATAGACCACACTCGTTGCCTCGTTTCTTGTTTGTATCGAAATGCAGCTAACTGTAACTGCATTTGTCAAAAGCTGCCCGCGGTTGACACAATCGGAGAAGTGTGGCGACCCGGCGTACATGGCCCCAAGCATTGGCGAGCGATAGCAGCAACGCTGGCGACGCAGTGTAGCAAACGTTGCGAAAAGCGAGCCCACTTCGCCTTTTGTGGTTTTGTTGATTTGACACTTTTGGTTGGTCGTTGCCCCATTGTGTCTATTCTTTGATTTTTGGGAAACGCTGCAGTTGTTTTCCTAGGAAGCGGCGACATTTTAAGCCAATTTAAATAGCAGCTAATTTCAAAAATGTACATGTATATATGTATATTGTATGATTGATGGTAAAATATTGCCCATTGGTTGCCACTTCTACGATGCCGGTATTCGATTCCGAGATTTGCATTTTATATTGCTTGAGAATACGAATGTATTAAAGAATCAGCAGACGTCTTCAGGGGTTATAAGTTCAGTGAATTTAGTGAACTTCTATGGATAAACCTCCGACTCTAGGGCATGGGCTCACTATCCACCGACGCAGCTCCTCAACTTTCCACAGACAAATGAAGTTCGCAACTGTAATTAGACTCCAGTTGCTTTTGTGCCCTCCGCGCTGCTCGTCTGCCACGCATGCCAACTTTAATTAACTGTCAACCATAACAGTATCAACGACGGATGACAGTAATACAAAACTCTGACCGCAAGAATTTAACCCAATAATTCCAATGCAGCCAAACAAAAGAGGCAATTTGTACCGGAATCGCATAAAAGATATCGCATGGCGGGAGCAGCCCGGCTAGGCTGAACGCCATCATGGCATTACAAAGGCGCACACAAATGAATATAGTTGTATGTGAGTGGTTGTGCGGTTGTGTGGCTGTATGCTTCGCTGGAAACAAATGACAGCCGGAATGGCTGCAAAGCGCCGGTGGAGCGCGAAACTAAATGCTCGAGCATTAAGTTGGCATCATTGGTTGATGTACTGTGGCAACACTCAATAGGAAAAAAACATTAAAATTCGCACAGAAATTATAAATATACAAAAGCAAAACCATGTTTCATTTTATATTCTATTCTATTGCTTTTGGTTCGACTTCCCAGTAGTGATATTCGTTTCAAATATCATGCAATTCCAAATAAAAATTTTTATTTACAGGAAAATCTATTCGCTTTTCTACGATAGCTAACTGAATTTGGCCAAATCATTTCAAAATCGACCAAGAACAATTTTAATTAATTCCACGAATTTCAGAACATTTATAATTTATGGTCCATATTTCAAACTTCCAATATGCCAATCGCATTTCAAATAAAGCTGCAAATCGATTTCCTTTCTAAAGTGTGTGGCATCTCTCAGCTGCTCTCCGAATCTTACGCCGCGCCGCTTCAAAATTAAGCAAATTAATTAAATGCCTTGAAGTGGCAGACTAAGTGGGAATTCTGCTGTGCTGCATATTTCATCAAATAAATGTGTTACCCTTGAGCAACTAGCAGTTAAACACATATTTAAAGGCAACACCGAACACTCAACAGCAGCAACAACACTGCGTTCTTAACAACAACTAAAAATGCCAGCAAACAATTTGCAACTTCCTTCCTGCTTGCGTCAAGCAAAAATTATATGCAATTTTTCAATTTGTAAATTGCTCAAATTAGTTCACGTCGCTGCGGTTGCTGCTGGTGGCTGGCTGGCTGGCTGACAGCACCAGCAACATAGTTGCTTATTGCTGCTTGTTGGTTGTTAGCATGAGGCACTCACTTATTCACTTACTCGCTCACTCTTCGCGGCGGCCAGACAGCGGCAGTTAACGCGTTTCCACTGCATTGCACCCACGACGCACTCAAGTGTGGCGCGCTGCCGCCGAAGTGTGCTCGAAGGGATACCGCTCCGCTTCAGCTCTGCCTCCTCCATCGTCTTCGCGGTCGGTTGCCATCCGTTGCTACCGCAAGGAAAATCGTTTTCCTTCTTGGCCCCTGCGCGGCAAATGGCGCATTTATGCTGATTTTTTTATATGTCGACGACGCGTTCTTGCCTCCTCCTCGTCCATCTGCTCATGCTCGCCTTGCAAGTGTCAGTGTTTACACAGCATTTCCTTATTGCCGCGCTTTGTGCCTTTTTCGTCGCTCATAAATTTTGTGTTTGCTTTGACTTTAACTCGTTGAACGCACTTTGGTCAACTGCAAAATGCAACGACAAGGGGAACAGCAACACTAACTGCAACAAAATTGCACGCACTAAAAAGGCTGCTCAAATGCAGGCGGAATTAGATCTTAGTTGCTTTAAGTGCTTCCTCGAAATGCGCTCTAACTCATCTCTGTGTTGGTGTAGTTTATACAGCCAACACATGTATATTAATTTTTGGTATCACCCTCAAGAAGGCGATCTTCTTATAAAACTGAGAATGTATTTGAGCGAGTTTGAAATCCAACAACGAATCTCCGCCCACTGTCAATCCTTTAAATTAATCTTAACTGTCACCATAATAATTTCATGCTTATAAATAAACGCATTCAGATTTACACACACGCTCACACATGACAAGGATACAAACCACAAACTAGTCTAATTTACTTTTATTGTTTAGAACCTTTTTTGACTTCGACTTTATCAATAATCAGCTATGTTCATGCTGCCGCCGCGCTGCACACCGCAAGGACCATAACGACCGCCTTCTAATTCCCTAATTCCTTCAAAAAAATTTACGATCCGCCGGCCGCGTTGCGGCGTTAAATTGGCATTTCTAAGTGCGCATTTTCGCACTCAATTTGCGCTTAACAATTCAGCGTACTGAGGCACAAAGCCAAAGCCGCCCAGGCGGCCGCGGTCGGCCGTGCCAATAGCGACGGTTTATCTGTATGCACAACAAATTTTGTTGCCAGCATTTTTGTTAGCCAAAAGATATGCAGTTTTTCGTTTCTTCTATTTTTATTAAGAAACAAATTTACGCTAATTTACTGCGGGCGTTGCCACGTCGCCCCGCTGCAAATTGCCGGCAGTGCTGTTTCCTAGGTTTTCGGCTTTTGGCCACTTTAATGACACCGCGCATGAGGCTTGTAACTGGCGGCTGCATAACATTTCTAAGCCACACGCTTAGTGTCCGATTTGTGTGGCGGCACGGCGACCCCTTCAGTCTAATGGCGAGTGGCATGCCGCCACTCGCACACCTCTCGACTGCAATCTAGATTTTTCCATACTCAAAATTGCGCACACATGCAAGCGCGCTCCTGCAGTTAGGGGCGCCAGCGGTTGCCGTGCTGAACAGCGGGTGTTTGGCAGGCTCGAAAGCTGTCGTACGACATGAGCAGCAAGCGGTCAGCAGCCGGCAGCCAACAACGAGCAGCACTTTTTGTCTGCAATTTCGTCATAAATTATGCTTAAATAGCTGCAATTTTGGCCAGGCTCAATCAATTGTGATATCAATTTTGCGTTCGCAAAAATATATGCAATTGTGAATATGGTTTTATAATTTATTATTTTCATATGTAGATAATAAAATCGAGGGCTTTTTATCGCGAAAAATGGCGCCGCGGCTCATTAAACGTTTATTGAGCTAAGCCCGCTTATTACAAAAGACTTAAGGCACGAACTCTCAAGCAAATCGAACAAAATGGGAATTAAATTCATTAGCGCATTGAGGGACCCATCAAGCCTGAACAAATCTGTTGCATAGTTTAAGGCTTTTTATAGTACAACATAAAAGAACTAAGCGGAAAAAAATGGCTGCTTATATTCAGGTTTTTACTTATGCACAAAGCAACGCTTAGCTCATTATTAATGACACTTGCTGAATAGTTTTACTTATAAGTAAATGAATTTCCATAGTCCCAAATTCGATCTGCCTCATACGCCTAATTACATTTCAATCAAATCATAAATTGTATGCCTTAACCACAGAGTATCTCAGAGTATAGCAGAGTATCTCACCATAACCACAAACCGATCAAACCGATTTGGCAATTAATTACAGCTACTTACATTTCATGCCAGCCAGCCACCTTCCCGCTCACCCTTCTCGAGCAAGCAACAGTCAGTGACAAATATCAGCAGCAATTTGTAGTTGCTCCAAAGAGAAGTAATCAAGCTGAAATTGAAAAATGAAAAAATTAAATTAAAATCACAGAAATCAAAATAATCAAAACAATCACTTAAGCTCTACTGCCTGATTATTGTTGACTGATATCAATTTACCACTTCACAACTGCTGCTGTTAGTGTTTCCGCCGCTTGCTTTTGTTGTTGTAGTAGTTGATGCTGTTGCACCGACTGCGACGCATTGCTTTTGCGGTTGAATTAAAGCGCAACAAAACTGCAAAGAACCGCAGCAAAGTCGCACAACGACACAGAAAACAAATACAGTTGCAGATGCTGGTGCTGGTGTGACAAAGAAAGAAGAAGCAGCCGCTGCAGCTGCAACTGCAACTGCAACAGCAGCCCGGCAGTGCCGACAGCACAAAAAACTGTCATAACGCGTGACCAATGTCATGTCAACGTTGACATGACGACAGCAACAACAATAACAGCAAACACCAAAGCAACAGCATTAACAACTGCCACAGTACACCAGCAGTGGCAACACTCTGCAGCAACAAAGCGTGCAACAGCGGCAACAACAGCAACAAGCTCATAAGAAACTTTCCAACAACAGAAGCCAAGGTACACCGATAGAAAAAGCTGAGTTGCGATATCTTATATGTAAGTTCGCCCTGATTACTAATTAATTAGCTGAAAATTAGTTAATCAATTAACTAGCTATTAATTAGTCAGTTCAACAATTTCGGATTTTTACTATTAAAAAATATCATTAAGAGAAAAATTGGTTAAGATGGCGAAACAGTTTTTTACGTACAACAATCAATTAGTAGCAAATTGTAGCTAATATTTGCTGCAAAACTAAAAATCTTATTATTACTAACTAACCAGTAAAGTTGTATTAAATGAAGATTTCTGTTGATCTGCAATTTTTTCGAGTGTACAAGCAGAGCAGCTGGCTGAGGCAGCTGGCAGAGCGGGGTAGCTGCGGTGTAGCAGAGGCCATATTGAATTGCATTGCAAATTGCATGGAAGGCATGAAAAGAAAACACTCGCAGTTGCAGACACTAGCAACAGACATGCACAACAACAACAAAGACACACCGTGTCTGCCACTGGGACTGTGAAGAATCTGTTGCTGACGAGCCACGTTGCTGCTGGTGCTCTGCAGATGCCGCCAGTGACGAGTGTGGCGAAAGAAGCTTAAGCCTCTCCGACGGCGCTAAGCTAAGAGGCCGCAAACGAAGAGGACGACGATGGCAGCGGCGGCGGCAGTGACGGTTTGTAGTAACAGTGGCAAAAGTGACAAAACAGCGACCGAATGTCATAATTGATAGTGACAGTGCACGTTGACATGTCGGTCGCTTGAGGCGCTGGCAGATGTGCCTCTCTGGGCTGGGAAGCTGCGCGGTAGCTGTCGCAATGAAATTTGAGCCGAATTTCGCGAATGCGTTGTGGTTAGATACTGTGTAAGAGTGTTTTCTTTGTATATGACAATATTTCCTTGGCTGTTTAGCAGCAAGTATGTTGCTTAAGTCCTTTGTTGCGCCCTGGCAGCGGAGTACTTAGTAATTAGTTATGACTGCAATGGAAGCTGAGTGCAAGCTTTTGTCAACATTTCTCATACAGACACACACACACTCACACATATGCAAAGAATATTCGAAAACAAACACTTCCTTACTATTAGCGATAGCGCCTTTTTTCAAAACGACGGCAAGAAAGTCAAACAGCGCATGCGTGCACGGCCAATAAATTTGTTTACTATCAAATCAAATGCCGTGATTTATTTCGCATGAAAATTGCCTACTAAAAACATCGAACAAGCGCACCAAACCAACAATCAAAAAAGGAGAACTGAAGACAGACAAGATCAAGAAGAAGGCAAAAGAGCTGAAAGGAGCTATGTAACCCAGCAAACATTCTGTCTTTTTCAAAAGCGCAAATGAGTTTCCCTCTCAAATTGTTCAAGTCTTGACAATTTCGATAAATAAGAAAGTATTCCTCTTTTCTTTCAAGTCATGTTTTTAAAGTGTCGTTATGACATTAGGAACCTATGCAGCCAGTTAAAATGAAAATTATGGTAAAATCGCTGCTGAGCTGAGTTTCTGTTGATTGAACTAGCAAGAAAATGCTCATTGGGCGAATCTCTTGCGGCAGGAAGGTATGTATGTATGTGTGTATGGATATGTGGGCACTTTCAAGTGTGTGGCAACGATGCCATTGTTTATGCCGCGAAAAGGGAACTCAATTTCATATGCAAATCGAGCCTCACGTCACGTCGTTGCAGGGTAATAAAAACTGTGTTGTTGTTTTTTTCGATTTTTGCTCTAAGGCACTTACTTTTCACACTTAACCGTGCATGCGATTTTTGCCAGAAATTGAGAATGCTGTTTACTTATCTTTTGCAATAGACAGTTAAATAAGATCCATAATAAAAAGAAAATATTAGAATTCAGAAAATTTTTTTAAGTTTGCAAATAATTTTTATACGACTTTGGAGAAAAAAAAGTAGTGTCGAGAGTAGAAATATTTTTTATTAAATAACTCGTTAATTTGTCTAACGAAGAATTTCGTTCAACAAGAGCTGGCAACGCTGGCAGCCACTGAAATGGTCTTCTGCGTTTATGTAGCATTTGGGCTCAGCAGGCGTTGTTACAACTTAATCGCCCTTTAAGCACATAATTGATTGTCTATTCGGCGGGTCTGAGCAGTGGACAACTATTCCAACGCACAACTTCACATAAAGCACTTTCGGCAGCAAGTTGTTGCCTCCCTGCTGCCCGTTTAGCATCTCTTCCACTCACATGCTATTTTTATGGCTAATTCTGGCGTAGTTTTGAGCGTGAGCTTTATGCTTTTAATACCATAAAATACGAGCGCTACACCGTTCGCTAGCCAACTTAGGCTTTTGGCCGGGTTAGTGTGGCTACCGTTACGTCGCCTTGCACGCCATCTGCCTGTTTTGACTTGCCTAATGATGAGCTAATCAGCTGCCGCCCAAACCGCGCCGCCTTGTCACTGGGCATCGCCTTTGTGGGCAGACGAGCAAACCATATTTTAGTATGTTTTCCATTGTATTTATTTGAATTTAATAATATTATTTACGAGTATGTTGCGCGTTTATTGGCGATTCGTCGTGGCCAATGGCCAAGAAACTGTGAAAGCCGTTTTGTAAGCGTTGCACAGCGATTTTAAGCTTTAATTTAAATGGTATTTATTTAAAAGCGCGTCCAACTTGTGAGGTCGCTGAGTTGGCTAAATGCCAGCTGCTGGAAATTAGTATTGAATTACGATACTACTGCTTATTAGCTTATTAGGCAAATATCAATAGTGTTATTAAAAAGTGTTTTCGAACGCTGCTGGCAGTTCAATCTTTCGCACACTCAACGAAATATGTTTGTAATGCCAACTTAAAAGTTAGTTATGGTAACCAATATGTGTATGTGTTAAAATTGAGCTAACTAAACGATTGCTCATTACGACCGACTACGTTTATAATCGCTCAAGAAGGAAGTGGTAGTAACAGAACAATTCGAGCCAACAGCTGGAAAGTTTGTAAAAGTTTTGATAAACAATTTTGCAATGTCCCAAATGTAGTCCTATTTTTGTAGTTTCCCATCAGAGCACATACAATGTCATATTAATAGTAATTTCTACAGGAATAAATAGTTGCTAAGTAAAAACTGCTGGTGTATCAAGATGAAATATATTTCTCCATTTTCATATACATATGTAAATAATTCGTTAGTATCAACGTCATATTATTATTCTCATTAAGTAAAATCAACTGTTGATTTCGATATTTTAATGAATTTTCGCGCTCCTTTTGGATTGATATTGTGGCCTCTGGCCATTTCACAGCGGTTTTTTTATTTTTCTGAAATTAGTGATCATAAATGGCACCTCAATTTGCTGAACAGTCCACTAAATTGCAAATAATGCAGCTTGCCTCCGTCGCTACGCGCATTCCTACAAGTGCAGTTTGTGTCTTAAGTCTTGGGTATTTCGGCATTAAAATAAGCTCGAAATAGCCATTAAACTGCAGCCAAAACAATTAAAGATAATTATGCAGCAAATTAGCGCACTTCCTTCACATGCACGCGCTCTCCCACTGTTAAAAAGATGCCTGCATTTCTGCATTTCCGCGCCAATAACCATTCCGGCAGTTCTCATGCTCAACGCTCTGAAATAAAATCTGGAAAATCTCGCAAATCGCCATACCCGCCGCGGTAGCAGAAGTGCCAAGCACCACGCGGCGCTCTTACCACGCGAAATCGTCAATAAGAGCGCGACAATGTGACGCGTATGCGCCATAACAATAAAAACAAGCGGCGCTGCTGCTGCTGCCTCCTGCGCCTAAATATGGAATTTATAATTTACTTTTATTATTGTTAGCCAATGAGTTCGAGCCTTGCCGGCAATTAAGTGCCGCATTTCGCAGTGACTACAAATTGACATTTGCAAATTGAGCGTGCCGCGGCGGTGGCAGAAGGCGCGCGACGTGCAAGTCGACAAACGGTGCAAGCATTTCACATTCTTGTAATCTGCGATGGTTCCCGGCTGCTTTTATTTGTCGCCATTGCACTACTTGGCATGCTTAATTAAATGCGCTTCCGTCGCAAATTCAAAATGCCTATAAAGTAATTCACTGCGCAAGGCAGAGTTGCCAGAGTGCAGTGCTTGGAAGAAGATTTCCAGATTTCTTGTGTTGAAATGTTCTCTTTTGCTAGGCAAGAAATGAGGAAGAAACGCTTTCGTATAAGTCATTTTATGGTCACAACTTAAATTCTATACCTTGCCCGAAAAATCCAATCGAGCGAAAATGAGAATGTTAAGGGACCTGACAAAAAATTGTTCCAAAATACTACATAATTTTTACTAAGTCAAACTAACTGATTTCAGGCATTCTTTCAAAAAGCTGCCATGCAAGCTATCTTCAAACATTGTAAGTAAAATACATTTTTTTTTCGCCACTTCATTTTACTTCAAATTGCATTGCTTTACTTTAAAAGTGGCAACTCTGCGCCACAGCCGCATGCCTCTCAGCTTGACGACGAAATGGCCCAATTATGACCAAGCTCGCAATGGCAATGGCAATGACGTGCTCTCACTATCGCGCCATAAACCAAAATCACAACGCATCTGCGTAAATTATTGAAAAACTGGGGGGACAATAAACATTTGAGAAAAATCACAACAACGACAATGCGCCTTCTAACGTAAGCACGCCCGCTCGCAAGTGCGGATGCCACAATTTGTGGCATAAAAACCCGAACAATTAGTTTCATGATTTATTGGCTTCGGAGCGACTATTGTGCGCCTGACCAGCCATCCGGGCATGCTCCTCCACTTGCAGCCGCCATTGTGAACATTACACGCCACTGCTTTGGTCTAGCTGCCCATTCCATGTGTCGCCTTGATTGCCCATTTGATGGGCGCTGCTCCCCGCCGCTGCTGCTACAGCTGCTCTTTTTACGTTTTGGCATAATCGTAAAATTTGTGGGGAATGTCACTTCGCTGCACATCGTGGCCTTCCTGCCTGGCGGCTTGCCAGCCATCAAGCACCACTTGAATTCCGCTGACGTTTCTGGTTGACTTTCTGCTCCGGCAATAAACACAAACTAATTTTAATTGGAAAACTTGCCGATTTTGTTGCCTTTGCCTTTGCCTTTGCCTTTGCCTTTGCCTTTGCCTTCGCCTTAACCATTGCCATCGCCGTTGCTGCAATGAGCAATGGAGATGCTTGCTTTGTGAAAATTATATCACTGGGTGGATGTTAAGTACCACGAGCGAGGCACGACACTTTCCTACGTAAAATGTTTACTTTTGCCTTGAGGCAGACACGAGCAATTAACTGCACTTTATGTGGTCATGCCGGTGAAAAGTGCCTTTGTTTAAATAGGTGCATGCGCCGTTCGCCTTCGCCGTTCTATGCCAATGTTTGGAATGTCGGCTCCGACACTCACGTCAACGCAAATACATAAAATTGCGTTCAGATATTGTTCCGCAAAAAATAAAAGCCCTCAAGAACAACGAAATGAGTGCGAAATTTTGCAGTTTACAGCAATCAGCCTCGGCTACGAAGTAACGACGGCTGGCGTCTTGAGGAGAAGGTCTTCAGAGGTGACGAGCAGCCCTTTCACACCCGTTCTGAGGAAATCATCTAACGTGTAGTTATTTTTACTTATTCCCACAAGCAAATATGCAACATTTTATGCTAATTTTCTAAAAAAATATTTGAAGCGTCAACTTATCTAAGAGCATCCGGATTAATAGCAGCAAACTCATACCATCTAAAAATAAAATAGAATCTGCTTTGAACATTTTTCTATACGCGGCGCCATCTCTGGCGAAGATTTGGCAATTATCTAAGGTCATTATTTGGTTTAAAAATAAAGCTTCTTAATTCCATTAGAATATGGCTACATTATAAACTTGTAGATGCCGCTAACTCGTGCCAAGCTAGGCCTAAGTCTGACCATAAGTGAGAGATATAAAACCTACAAAAGATATTTCGAGTCATCTTATATGACAAATAAAGTGGCATAATCCGAAGCCTGCTGAGAACTCTCACATTGGCAAACGAAATGAGCAATCATCATTTGATGCCTAGTGTGAGCAATTGAAAGAAACATTGTTGTTGGAAATTATCAAGAAGCGCGAATCTGCAGACTATGCCTAATTAAGCTGTTACGCACTTACACTCCGCCACGCTTTATGCGCACACACAGCGACGCACTTGCTCACGGACTCATCCACCGGCCGGCCAAAGCCGTGAGTAACGCGCAGCGGTCTTTTAGTGGAAATTAGACGCGTTCATTTTCTGCGCAATGCAAAAAGCATTTGCCAATCGGTGCTGGCGGCATTTTACGATCGTTTTACAGCTCCTTAAAGTGACGAGGGCGACGGCGATGGCGATGGCAACGCCAGCAACACGCCGCTGCGTGCCCCTCACTCGCCTGGACGCTCGGGCGCTTTGTCTGCAGGCACGCACGGCCACGTTCACGTTTCGGTTTACGGCCGAAAAGCGACACTTTTCCTCAAATTGTCGCCGTTGCCGGTCCGTGGTGCGCTTTAATGGCCGCGTTTTTATGTGCGCCTCGCATAACGAAGTACTGCGCAGGCGCGCATTTCACAATTCGCGTTTCGCCATTCGCCGTCCGCCGCGTGCGGCAATTAAAATATAACTGCGCATTTCGACAACTCGAGGCCGTGTTTGCAATTTGTCAGCCTAATAATTTGTGGCAAACGGAGTCAACTGCAGGCAACCACGTAAGAAAGACAAAGTGAAATTCATTCGAATTTTCAATTTAAATCAAATTCAAATGTGCTCAAAATCTCTAGCGTTCCCGACTCACATAAAAGGGCATACATTATGCATGTTTTTTTCCTTATTGTCTTTATATTTATTCAATCTTTTCGCATATATGTAAAATAACAATATTTATAAAACCTATAGTGGAAATTAAGGATATGGAATGAAACGATTTTTAATAAATGATCACATTTAAAATGGCGCAATAAGAATGCAAGCCTCGCCTTTTTAGGAGCTCGTTTTTCGTCAATTCTTTTCGGTGACGTCGGTCTTTGTATGGTATTTAAGGCAAAAATGTGTTCTCCGGCACATCCAGTATGCATTTAGTAGCAACTTTAAAATGTTAATCACAACAGGAAGGATGATCTCTGGCAGAAAATGGTCACCGTCGATGAAAACACACTCGATTCTGCGAAATTAATTATTTGTAATTGTAGCAAATGCGGCCAACGCTGAATATTTATTCGCGGCAATACTTCAGCGCGGCAGCCAGGCGATGCAAGCGGCATGTGGCGTGTGTGTTATATGCGGCCGAGGAATTCATCATAATCGCTGGCACAGCGCGTACGTACGTAGCGCTACTTATAAGGACTTCATAACTACGGCTGCTTCACTGCCATTGCTTCAGTGGCCCTGTCGCTGCCGTTGCCACCGCCTGTGGCAGCCCGCTTGAATGCTTATGATAGCTCATTTGCTGCTGCTTATAGTCGTGGCCGGTGAGACGTGCGTCTATGCGCCGCCACTTGCGCTGGCGAGGCCTTCGCTGCTGCCGCACACTGGATTGCCTATAGAAATTGGTTGTTGGTGTGACAATTCCAGTGAATTGTGTGCGCTGTGCGATGCTTCAAAGAGTGCCGTCGACATTAGTAGTGTAAATATGATGGTTCTGGCCCAATATGGTGGAGCGTGGAGAAGTGGAGAAGCGAAAAATTTGTATGTGTGGAGCAGTGTGACGTCACATTTTTGCTCCACCATATGGTGAGGAGAAACGATGACGTCATCAGCGATAATGTAAACAATACGATGACGTCATCAGTGAAAATGACGTCATCAGTGGAAATGCAACCCTGTTTTAAAATTTGAAGGTGACGTCATCAGTGGAAATGCAACCCTGCAATACAATTTGAATTTCACAATTTGAATTTCACAATTAGAATTTCGCAATTAGATGTAATTTGAAGCCGTTTATATGTGTATATGTGTGTATGTGTGTGTATGTGTGTGTATGTATATTAGAATTTCACAATTAGATGTAATTTGAAGTGTGTATGTATTTTAGAATTTCACAATTAGATGTAATTTGAAGTGTGTATGTATATTAGAATTTCACAATTAGATGTAATTTGATATGTATGGAGCAAAAATGTGACGTCACCAGTGAAAATTTGTATGTATGGAGCAAAAAAAAAACTAGAACAATTCCTCCATCGTATGGGAGGAGCAGAAAGTTTACTAAAATCATGTGTGAAAATGCAACCCTGCAATACAATTTGAATTTCACAATTAGATGTAATTTGAAGTGTGTATGTATGTATGTTTGTTATAGGGAATCGAGAAGAAGGTATATTACTTACATATAGAATATTTTGTTAGTTTTAGTTAAAACGTTGAAGTAATCATGTCGCTAGCGGTTGAAATTGAAAAGTTCTTAGTCGATTATTCCTCATTTGTTCTACCAGAGCATCTAACATCCTTTTTTCTATGGCTTGAACAAATAAAAAGGGCGGATTCTAATGAAATAGTTGAACACCATTTTGGAAGCCACTATAGAGAATGTGCATGGAGCAACGAAAAATGTACATCCGGACCGGATACTTGTGCCTGCTTTTATTATGAGAGAGCATGTAAAAATGCAAAGATACTGATGAGTCACTATCGTCGTTTGAGAGGAAGTTATTAATGATTTCAAATATTCTATATTGTAAAATATTTGTTTAATACGAGAATAAATTCATATAAATGGCACGTCACATCTGTCTTTTATTCATTGCGATATTGACTTAGATCACATCATCATGACATCGAAAACGCTTACTTTAAGTGGAAATACCTCTATTCTGACGGCAAACTACTTTCCACCAATAGATTTATCGGAAAATTATGTGTGTGGTCTAATTGATTTCTATACCTATAATTCTATACCGAATGTTGATGTTGGGAACAATTTATTTCATATCGATGATGTAATTATTGAAATACCGGTCGGCTTATATGAACTTCAAGATATTGCGGAATACTTGCATGAAAAATATAATGAAATCAAAGAAGATGGTGCACTTTCAATTGAAGCAAATAACAACACGATGCAAACAGAGATATATTCCACTGAAAAGATTTACTTTAATAGGAAACGAACTATTGGTAAACTATTGGGTTTTAAAGAATTTCACAATTAGATGTAATTTGAATAAATATATATATGTATATATATATATATATATATATATATATATGTATGTATGTATATATGTATGTATATAGGTATATATGTATATATGTATGTATGTATATGGGATCGAGAACCTAAGCGCGGGGGCAAGCGCGAGAGCGGCTATAACGTTGACCATAACAATGTGTTTGTTGTGAATTAGAGCAGGAGCACAGCTAAGAATTAACAGCATGTTGATTCTTGCTAACCATCCATAGAGCGATAATGGGTGCAGTATGATGCGTATGACTTAGAATTTTTAAGAGGAAGATCAATTTTGTTTGTTTACATTAAAGATTCGTTGGCGATAGTAGTATATGATGCATTAGCGTGTGAATATTGTTTATTTACATTAAAGATTCGTTGGCGATAGTAGTATATGATGCATTAGCGTGTGAATATAATTAATGATTTTTATGAGCAGGAACACAGCTAAGAATTAACAACAAGTTGGATATAGCTTATTTCAATCTTGAACTTTTATAAACAAATATTAGGAAAATGAAGAAAGAAATGAAGGATACAAATACAATCCTATATATTTCATATTTAAGCTTGCAGCAGATAAAGTGTAAATTTGAAATATTTTAGCTGAAACTTGTATCAGTCTTCTCCAAAGCATTGAATATAGAAAATGGATAGTCAACATTTGCTATCTGGTACGCTATTCTTCCACATAATGCGTTCACCATATCAATTGATAGTAACTGCAATCTACAGGAATTTATACTAACAATATTTTATTTAAATAAAAATAACAAAAGATTAATAAAAATGTTTATTTATTCATTTCAGTATACTGATTTATAAATCTTATAGACTATAACAAACGGAAAAAGCTTAACCTAAAGCAATTAGCATTTACATCTTAATCTAAACATTATTCTAAAAACTTATGGATACACAATTTGAACAACATGTTAATTATTTTTCAATTAATTTGATAATGTCCCCACGCTAATGCGTTAACACCATCTTCCTGAATACATCTCTTATCATCTGAACAACTTAATATTAATTTTTTTGAGCTCTTGTGTATACAATTGATGAGCTCTTGATCTAAATATATACATATTACCATAGAATTGTTTCTTCCTCAACAAACAATCTTTATAATCTTCTATACTAAGGTTATTTAATAAAGCTTTTTTAACGCCTTTTGCTTTCTTTACTTGATTACAATTAATCGTATCAATTAAATACATCTTTGAGCGAAGACCAATGAATTCCCTCATTATATTGCCATTGTTCTCGTCCTTCATCATTCCGAGAACTTTTTTATTTTTTAATGGTATATTATAAACATTATCACTAGAATATGCTGAAGTATCAAATTATAAATCTATATCATCTATAATATCATTATAAAAATCTTCAGTTTTATTTGAGTAAATAAATTAATCTGTATCCATATAATTTAAAGATAAATTTTCATTAAATTTCGGTTTCATATAATTATAATGGAAATCATACATTTTTAATTTGGATAGTTCAAGTACCGTAAAACCCAAATATATTGGTTTATTATATAACGAATGAACCCTATTCAATTAGATTGCAACCATACTGATATCTCAAATTGCATTCATTATATGCTGGTCCCCTATATTTTCCAGTTAAATGGCAATGATCAGCCACTCTATCATTTCCCAGCTCTTTATTACAGATATGACATAATATGCTATCAAATTGTTTTCGAATTTCCTCAGATGTGAGGAAATTCATCGGCCTTACTATAGCTAAATAATTATAATAAATATCTTTTAAATCTCTAACTAAATACTCTACAAATTTTTTTTTGGTGAATCTACACCTGAATATTGAACTAATTTACTATAACTATTATTAGAACATTTTATATAATAACTAAATGCAAAAGGTACATGCTTTTGAATACTCTTAACTTGTGCTGAGTTTTGAAAATTTTCACTTTGTAAAATACACTCAAAATCAGCATATACTACAACGGGTACATCTAACTTTCGCTCATGATTTTTTTAACCTAAAACTGTCTTCTTACCGCTAGGCATTTCACCATCAATTTTGCTGCAGCGAAGTTTATGCTTCTGCAACGCTTCTGAGTTGTGCCTATATTGCAAGCATTCGTTACATATAAATATTCGATGTTTATGTTTAGTAACTTACGTACGTAACAATCTATTGAAAAAATAGAAAACCAAGATATATTAAAATTTAAAAATATTTCATTATTCTTATTATTGAATATATGTACCTTGAAATATGTTTTATCCATACATAGTGGAACTGCTGTTCTTTCTGAATTAGCATCAGGTTGATGTGGTGCTCCTTTTCAGCAGCAGTGCTATAGTAGGGACCAACTACTTTATGGAGCTCTTCATCGAATCCGAATATATTAATGCTGATGCTTCTGTTTTGATCCTCAAACTTTTTTGCGTCTTTAATTAGTAGAGGGAATGCCAGATCCTTGAAATTTAGCTCTATATTGTTGCGCAAGGTTATTAAATCAGCCTTAATGTCTGCTATTTGATAGCTCGAACATCTCTGAGGATGATTTACAATTGGGTACAATGCTGATATTATCGCCCACTTGAAGCAGAATTCATCATTGTTTAGTACATTTATACAGGCTTTCTTCTTGTATACTTCATATGGTAGTGATAGATACTGTGAACCTTTTATTGGGCTATATTGATTGATGTTAATTTCCAAATGAGAGAGTCTTATTAGTATCCAGCCGCTATCTCTTTCTTGAAATTCAGCTAGTTTTGTACAGAGTTGCGTACACATATCCTCATAGCTAGAAATCCCTTGTGATTCAATTTGAGCTACACTCATTTTAGTTTGAAATGATTTCAAGTCAATAGCTATTTCATCATCACTGGACATTTTTATGAATTCAACAAACAGTTCTATATTATATTTAAATGCTGAATGTTTTTCGAGCATATCGTATAACATTTTTATTATAATTGATTGAGCATTTTTCAAAAATTGTTCAGATATTAGTTGGCCTTCATCTTTATTTTCAAATATAACTGTTTCAATGCGCTTATTAAACGCTGATTTAACACTTTTAAAGTTTTCATCTTTTGTAATCGCACAATTTCTCTTATGTTTATTTGTGCGTACGTGACAGTTCCAGGATTTGAATATAACATTTTCACCACAACTGGCACAAGATACTTTTCTGTTGAAATCAATCAACTGATTTACATTATTGTTATTATTGTTATTATTATTATTATTGCTGCACGATGGCAGACAATCTTCTGGTTGATGATGGACTTTAGTATGTCGTGTTAACGCGTCAGCTCTCGAAAATGTTTGTTCGCATACTTCACATACAAGCTCGACTTTATTATGCTTACTTGCAATATGTCGATTTAGTGTATATTTCAATGCAAATCCACATCCACATACTTCACATATAAATCCTTTCTCTGGTTGATGATGGACTTTAGTATGTCGTGTTAACGCATCAGCTCTCGAAAATGATTGTTTGCATACTTCACATACAATCTCGACTTTATTATGCTTACTTGCAATATGTCGATTTAGTGTATATTTCAATGTAAATCCACATCCACATACTTCACATATAAATCCTTTCATTTTGATTTATTGTTTTTAAATTATAATATTTTTGAGCTTTTATCCTTGTTGCTGTTCAGATGAAAGTTGATACAGGACTATTAAAAGCTTCACGTTCATTCGCCCTTTATATAAGAAGCAGCATTTATTTTAGCCTTCTGCGGTCTCCAAATTTCCGAACTCAAATTAATTACAATCAGGGCTGTCGACTATGGGAAACTTCACCGATTTCAAGGGAATTTGAAATCTTCTTCAATATATTCTTATTAAAATGCTGATGCCTTGTGCTACAATATATAGGAACGCATTCATATTGTATTATTTGTTGTTTTGTGATTTTTTATCACCATCATTTTTAATGAAAATGTGACTGAAGCGATAATTCCCACGATAAAATTTTCATAGGATTTGAGGGAATTGACTTTAGCTGAGTTTGCACTCCTGGTACTCAAATGAGCCGAACGATCATTTTTGTGTTCGGGTTCTGTGTTGTTGTTGTTTATAATGAAGCTTCGCTCTCGGAAGCACCCGATGTGTCCGTTATTGTTGTTTTTTATAATGAAGCTTCGCTCTCGGAAGCACCCGATGTGCCCGTTGTTGCTGCTGTCTATAATGAAGCTTCGCTCTCGGAAGCACCCGCTATGCCCGTCGTTGCTGCTATTTGTTTCTGCGTAAGTAATGTCGTGTTCTCTACAAGCTGAATCCAAGGGATTAATTCCTCTATCACCTCTTGCTAAACGTTTTTCAATTTCGTCCCCGACCTACAAAACTGATAGCCTGGTAAATGAAGTTCCACTGGCAACGAATTTATTAGAACCTTAGCAAATTTTAAACACAGGCGTTCAACGCTATAACAAATTACTAATACAATATTGAATACGGACTTCGCCTTGTGTGGGAATATTTTTGATAGAGTTTAAACAAAATGTTCTTTTAAAAATAGGTCATGTCAAATCATATAATCAACTAGGTATTATATATGTATATATTAAACAATGAAAGTAATTTTTTTGTCCTTCATTTTATGATTTCCGATTTTAAAAGTGTATCAGCTTATCTGCTATCAGCTTATCTGCTATCAGCTTATCTGCTATCAGGTATAAGGTATCAGGTATATATCAGGTAACAGGTTATCAGCTTATCTGCTATCAGCTTATCTGCTATCAGCTTATCTGCTATTAGGTATCAGGTATCAGATATCAGATATCAGGTAACAGGTTATCAGGTATCAGATATCTGTTATCAGGTATCAGATATCTGTTATCAGATATCAGGTATCAGGTATATATCAGGTAACAGGTTATCAGGTAACAGCTTATCAGCTTATCTACTCTCAAGCTATTACAACTGCTTCATCATCTTGATTTACTCGATAGCAGATAGTTGGTAACATACTAAACAATTTAGTTATAACATCTGACATTTTATTGTTTAACAAAAATATTGAATCCCTTTCTATAGCGTCCAGAATCAATATCGTCATCTTTACTTATACCAAGGAATCCATATTTATCCTTCCAACATTCTGTATACATTTAACAAAACGTTTTAAATGATATATCCCTACCAATAGGATCATGATATATATGCTTCATATTCAGTTCATCTTGCTTAAACAAGGAACCCATATTTGTCCTTCCAACATTCTGTATACATTTAACAAAACGTTTTAAATGACATATCCCCACCAACATGATCATGATATATATGCTTCATATTCAGTTCATCTTGTTTAAACATAATTATCATGTTAGCATTGTCACGTATTAAATGCTTTGGTATACGTGTATATGTTTGACACAGATAGAAGCTATCAACATTTTTAAGCCGACCCATGCAGAAATATGCATGAATATTATTTTGTTTCTCGTAGGCAACATCATTAAAAATCATGATGGAATTTCTTTTAGCCTTGTCCGGTAGTAAAACGTATTCATTTTCAGAAAATGTATAGAACTCCATACCTTTAATTGGTGTTATCAATTGTCTTAAATATTCATATTTAGGCTGATGTAAAGATTTTGAATACAAATATATATTTTCAAATTTTAGCCCATTAGGACTTTCTATTAGACCTATCATAACATTGGTCTTTCCGCAATTTGATGGTCCAACAATAAGGGCTCTTATGGTGTTAGGAAGTAGTGAACTATGTCTTAGTTTTTGATGATTATTTGAAGAAATATCGACATTTCTAGCAATTATGTTTTGGTGTTGTTTTATTAGACGCATCTTAGCAACTGATGAAAATCTATTTGAAACATATACATTTGTTGTTTTACATTAGTCTTTAACCCTTTCCCTCCCACTGTACCCACTTGGGTACAGGCTCAAAAACCTACTAATTAATATTTTTTTGAAATTTTTATCTTTTTTATGTTTCTTATCTGTATTTGATTACAATTAAATAAATGAAACTAATGATTTCTGATTTTAAATGGTCTTGGCTATTAATGGGTTAATGGACTGTGTGAAAGGTTAAAACATTATTCATTATAATATGGTAGTAAACTATAAAAATCAAATCACTCCTAATCGATTTGTTGTCGAAGGAAGTCTACTTAATAATATAATAAATTCGTTGACAGTGGAACTGATATATACCTGATATCTGATAACAGATATCTGATACCTGATACCTGATAACCTGTTACCTGATAACCTGTTACCTGATATCTGATATCTGATACCTGATACCTGATATCTGATAGCAGATAAGCTGATAGCAGATAAGCTGATAGCAGATAAGCTGATAACCTGTTACCTGATATATACCTGATACCTTATACCTGATAGCAGATAAGCTGATAGCAGATAAGCTGATAGCAGATAAGCTGATACACTTTTAAAATCGGAAATCATAAAATGAAGGACAAAAAAATTACTTTCATTGTTTAATATATACATATATAATACCTAGTTGATTATATGATTTGACATGACCTATTTTTAAAAGAACATTTTGTTTAAACTCTATCAAAAATATTCCCACACAAGGCGAAGTCCGTATTCAATATTGTATTAGTAATTTGTTATAGCGTTGAACGCCTGTGTTTAAAATTTGCTAAGGTTCTAATAAATTCGTTGCCAGTGGAACTTCATTTACCAGGCTATCAGTTTTGTAGGTCGGGGACGAAATTGAAAAACGTTTAGCAAGAGGTGATAGAGGAATTAATCCCTTGGATTCAGCTTGTAGAGAACACGACATTACTTACGCAGAAACAAATAGCAGCAACGACGGGCATAGCGGGTGCTTCCGAGAGCGAAGCTTCATTATAGACAGCAGCAACAACGGGCACATCGGGTGCTTCCGAGAGCGAAGCTTCATTATAAAAAACAACAATAACGGACACATCGGGTGCTTCCGAGAGCGAAGCTTCATTATAAACAACAACAACACAGAACCCGAACACAAAAATGATCGTTCGGCTCATTTGAGTACCAGGAGTGCAAACTCAGCTAAAGTCAATTCCCTCAAATCCTATGAAAATTTTATCGTGGGAATTATCGCTTCAGTCACATTTTCATTAAAAATGATGGTGATAAAAAATCACAAAACAACAAATAATACAATATGAATGCGTTCCTATATATTGTAGCACAAGGCATCAGCATTTTAATAAGAATATATTGAAGAAGATTTCAAATTCCCTTGAAATCGGTGAAGTTTCCCATAGTCGACAGCCCTGATTGTAATTAATTTGAGTTCGGAAATTTGGAGACCGCAGAAGGCTAAAATAAATGCTGCTTCTTATATAAAGGGCGAATGAACGTGAAGCTTTTAATAGTCCTGTATCAACTTTCATCTGAACAGCAACAAGGATAAAAGCTCAAAAATATTATAATTTAAAAACAATAAATCAAAATGAAAGGATTTATATGTGAAGTATGTGGATGTGGATTTACATTGAAATATACACTAAATCGACATATTGCAAGTAAGCATAATAAAGTCGAGATTGTATGTGAAGTATGCAAACAATCATTTTCGAGAGCTGATGCGTTAACACGACATACTAAAGTCCATCATCAACCAGAGAAAGGATTTATATGTGAAGTATGTGGATGTGGATTTGCATTGAAATATACACTAAATCGACATATTGCAAGTAAGCATAATAAAGTCGAGCTTGTATGTGAAGTATGCGAACAAACATTTTCGAGAGCTGACGCGTTAACACGACATACTAAAGTCCATCATCAACCAGAAGATTGTCTGCCATCGTGCAGCAATAATAATAATAATAACAATAATAACAATAATGTAAATCAGTTGATTGATTTCAACAGAAAAGTATCTTGTGCCAGTTGTGGTGAAAATGTTATATTCAAATCCTGGAACTGTCACGTACGCACAAATAAACATAAGAGAAATTGTGCGATTACAAAAGATGAAAACTTTAAAAGTGTTAAATCAGCGTTTAATAAGCGCATTGAAACAGTTATATTTGAAAATAAAGATGAAGGCCAACTAATATCTGAACAATTTTTGAAAAATGCTCAATCAATTATAATAAAAATGTTATACGATATGCTCGAAAAACATTCAGCATTTAAATATAATATAGAACTGTTTGTTGAATTCATAAAAATGTCCAGTGATGATGAAATAGCTATTGACTTGAAATCATTTCAAACTAAAATGAGTGTAGCTCAAATTGAATCACAAGGGATTTCTAGCTATGAGGATATGTGTACGCAACTCTGTACAAAACTAGCTGAATTTCAAGAAAGAGATAGCGGCTGGATACTAATAAGACTCTCTCATTTGGAAATTAACATCAATCAATATAGCCCAATAAAAGGTTCACAGTATCTATCACTACCATATGAAGTATACAAGAAGAAAGCCTGTATAAATGTACTAAACAATGATGAATTCTGCTTCAAGTGGGCGATAATATCAGCATTGTACCCAATTGTAAATCATCCTCAGAGATGTTCGAGCTATCAAATAGCAGACATTAAGGCTGATTTAATAACCTTGCGCAACAATATAGAGCTAAATTTCAAGGATCTGGCATTCCCTCTACTAATTAAAGACGCAAAAAAGTTTGAGGATCAAAACAGAAGCATCAGCATTAATATATTCGGATTCGATGAAGAGCTCCATAAAGTAGTTGGTCCCTACTATAGCACTGCTGCCGAAAAGGAGCACCATATCAACCTGATGCTAATCCAGAAAGAACAGCAGTTCCACTACGTGTGGATAAAACATATTTCAAGGTACATATATTCAATAATAAGAATAATGAAATATTTTTAAATTTTAATATATCTTGGTTTTCTATTTTTTCAATAGATTGTTACGTACGTAAGTTACTAAACATAAACATCGAATATTTATATGTAACGAATGCTTGCAATATAGGCACAACTCAGAAGCGTTGCAGAAGCATAAACTTCGCTGCAGCAAAATTGATGGTGAAATGCCTAGCGGTAAGAAGACAGTTTTAGGTTAAAAAAATCATGAGCGAAAGTTAGATGTACCCGTTGTAGTATATGCTGATTTTGAGTGTATTTTACAAAGTGAAAATTTTCAAAACTCAGCACAAGTTAAGAGTATTCAAAAGCATGTACCTTTTGCATTTAGTTATTATATAAAATGTTCTAATAATAGTTATAGTAAATTAGTTCAATATTCAGGTGTAGATTCACCAAAAAAAAATTTGTAGAGTATTTAGTTAGAGATTTAAAAGATATTTATTATAATTATTTAGCTATAGTAAGGCCGATGAATTTCCTCACATCTGAGGAAATTCGAAAACAATTTGATAGCATATTATGTCATATCTGTAATAAAGAGCTGGGAAATGATAGAGTGGCTGATCATTGCCATTTAACTGGAAAATATAGGGGACCAGCATATAATGAATGCAATTTGAGATATCAGTATGGTTGCAATCTAATTGAATAGGGTTCATTCGTTATATAATAAACCAATATATTTGGGTTTTACGGTACTTGAACTATCCAAATTAAAAATGTATGATTTCCATTATAATTATATGAAACCGAAATTTAATGAAAATTTATCTTTAAATTATATGGATACAGATTAATTTATTTACTCAAATAAAACTGAAGATTTTTATAATGATATTATAGATGATATAGATTTATAATTTGATACTTCAGCATATTCTAGTGATAATGTTTATAATATACCATTAAAAAATAAAAAAGTTCTCGGAATGATGAAGGACGAGAACAATGGCAATATAATGAGGGAATTCATTGGTCTTCGCTCAAAGATGTATTTAATTGATACGATTAATTGTAATCAAGTAAAGAAAGCAAAAGGCGTTAAAAAAGCTTTATTAAATAACCTTAGTATAGAAGATTATAAAGATTGTTTGTTGAGGAAGAAACAATTCTATGGTAATATGTATATATTTAGATCAAGAGCTCATCAATTGTATACACAAGAGCTCAAAAAAATTAATATTAAGTTGTTCAGATGATAAGAGATGTATTCAGGAAGATGGTGTTAACGCATTAGCGTGGGGACATTATCAAATTAATTGAAAAATAATTAACATGTTGTTCAAATTGTGTATCCATAAGTTTTTAGAATAATGTTTAGATTAAGATGTAAATGCTAATTGCTTTAGGTTAAGCTTTTTCCGTTTGTTATAGTCTATAAGATTTATAAATCAGTATACTGAAATGAATAAATAAACATTTTTATTAATCTTTTGTTATTTTTATTTAAATAAAATATTGTTAGTATAAATTCCTGTAGATTGCAGTTACTATCAATTGATATGGTGAACGCATTATGTGGAAGAATAGCGTACCAGATAGCAAATGTTGACTATCCATTTTCTATATTCAATGCTTTGGAGAAGACTGATACAAGTTTCAGCTAAAATATTTCAAATTTACACTTTATCTGCTGCAAGCTTAAATATGAAATATATAGGATTGTATTTGTATCCTTCATTTCTTTCTTCATTTTCCTAATATTTGTTTATAAAAGTTCAAGATTGAAATAAGCTATATCCAACTTGTTGTTAATTCTTAGCTGTGTTCCTGCTCATAAAAATCATTAATTATATTCACACGCTAATGCATCATATACTACTATCGCCAACGAATCTTTAATGTAAATAAACAATATTCACACGCTAATGCATCATATACTACTATCGCCAACGAATCTTTAATGTAAACAAACAAAATTGATCTTCCTCTTAAAAATTCTAAGTCATACGCATCATACTGCACCCATTATCGCTCTATGGATGGTTAGCAAGAATCAACATGCTGTTAATTCTTAGCTGTGCTCCTGCTCTAATTCACAACAAACACATTGTTATGGTCAACGTTATAGCCGCTCTCGCGCTTGCCCCCGCGCTTAGGTTCTCGATCCCATATACATACATACATATATACATATATACCTATATACATACATATATACATACATACATATATATATATATATATATATATATATATACATATATATATTTATTCAAATTACATCTAATTGTGAAATTCTTTAAAACCCAATAGTTTACCAATAGTTCGTTTCCTATTAAAGTAAATCTTTTCAGTGGAATATATCTCTGTTTGCATCGTGTTGTTATTTGCTTCAATTGAAAGTGCACCATCTTCTTTGATTTCATTATATTTTTCATGCAAGTATTCCGCAATATCTTGAAGTTCATATAAGCCGACCGGTATTTCAATAATTACATCATCGATATGAAATAAATTGTTCCCAACATCAACATTCGGTATAGAATTATAGGTATAGAAATCAATTAGACCACACACATAATTTTCCGATAAATCTATTGGTGGAAAGTAGTTTGCCGTCAGAATAGAGGTATTTCCACTTAAAGTAAGCGTTTTCGATGTCATGATGATGTGATCTAAGTCAATATCGCAATGAATAAAAGACAGATGTGACGTGCCATTTATATGAATTTATTCTCGTATTAAACAAATATTTTACAATATAGAATATTTGAAATCATTAATAACTTCCTCTCAAACGACGATAGTGACTCATCAGTATCTTTGCATTTTTACATGCTCTCTCATAATAAAAGCAGGCACAAGTATCCGGTCCGGATGTACATTTTTCGTTGCTCCATGCACATTCTCTATAGTGGCTTCCAAAATGGTGTTCAACTATTTCATTAGAATCCGCCCTTTTTATTTGTTCAAGCCATAGAAAAAAGGATGTTAGATGCTCTGGTAGAACAAATGAGGAATAATCGACTAAGAACTTTTCAATTTCAACCGCTAGCGACATGATTACTTCAACGTTTTAACTAAAACTAACAAAATATTCTATATGTAAGTAATATACCTTCTTCTCGATTCCCTATAACAAACATACATACATACACACTTCAAATTACATCTAATTGTGAAATTCAAATTGTATTGCAGGGTTGCATTTTCACACATGATTTTAGTAAACTTTCTGCTCCTCCCATACGATGGAGGAATTGTTCTAGTTTTTTTTTTGCTCCATACATACAAATTTTCACTGGTGACGTCACATTTTTGCTCCATACATATCAAATTACATCTAATTGTGAAATTCTAATATACATACACACTTCAAATTACATCTAATTGTGAAATTCTAAAATACATACACACTTCAAATTACATCTAATTGTGAAATTCTAATATACATACACACACATACACACACATACACACATATACACATATAAACGGCTTCAAATTACATCTAATTGCGAAATTCTAATTGTGAAATTCAAATTGTGAAATTCAAATTGTATTGCAGGGTTGCATTTCCACTGATGACGTCACCTTCAAATTTTAAAACAGGGTTGCATTTCCACTGATGACGTCATTTTCACTGATGACGTCATCGTATTGTTTACATTATCGCTGATGACGTCATCGTTTCTCCTCACCATATGGTGGAGCAAAAATGTGACGTCACACTGCTCCACACATACAAATTTTTCGCTTCTCCACTTCTCCACGCTCCACCATATTGGGCCAGAACCATCATATTTACACTACTGACATTTCAAGCTCATCGGTGGGGTATTCTTGTAAGACTTCGGGCTCCCGTCCCCATCTCAACGACTCTATCCTGCCCCCGATGCTCGCATCCACCATGTTGGCACTTGACTACTTTCGCTGCTGCCTCACCTACACCTTTCCAATTGTAAAACAATTAAAGGCTCCACGCACACACACGCACATACACTTGCAGAATAGTTGTCTATCAATAACCAACGACGCGCTCTGCATTCGCTTCTGCTGGGTCTGCTGGTTCGTGCCTCTGCATTTGGCTATTGTTGCTGCGTTGCTGCGTTGCTGCCATGCTGTGTTGTTGTGTTGTTGGCTGCGGTGGGTCACTTTGAAGTGCCAGGGCACTGCTGTTGTTGTTGTTTGTGTATAAATTGTTTGCATAGTTTTATCATAATTTGTCATTAAAACAAAATTGTTGCCATTCTTCGCGACTTGTAAACATATTCCGCACATTTTTGCCGCCTGGGAAAGCAGTTGAGCGGCTACCTATGCTGGTATAGATGCAAGAGTTTACTACAGAATCTATAGACATGAGCGCAACCATAAACACTTCCTGTGAGTAACCATGGTCCGTCATTCAAAATGGTTTAGTATAGACTTCAAAGAGTAATTTCCAAGAATTTATTTTAATACTCTTCGAAAAAAAAATTTAATGTTTTGAAAATTTCAATGATTTCTGGCCAAACTTTCAAAGTTCTACACTTTTGCTTATAGACTACGGCGCCATTTCTCAGGAGACATGTCAAAAACAACAACTAAGCGCTCTCGCAAAAACTTGCAACTTTCCATTCCGGCTGAATGCCTTTCGGCACATTTAACACTTGTACTTACATGCCTGCCACTTGTTGTAATATGGCCAGCAATTGTGAAACAATGAAATTAGCCAGCAGCAGCCGATGTCCACTACCAGCGCGATGATGTGAAGATTAAAAGCGCTGAAAAGCCCCAAATGGAAAATGAGACAAGTTGACGAGCAACTACAACAACCACAACCCGTCGTCCGTATATCATTAACATGTTCCCATATCTTAAATACCAGAGTTGCTGCAGCAATTTTTCCTGCACTGTGGCGGCCACTGCATGTATGTTTATCTGTGTGTGTGCCTGCCGCAATTGAAGAAGTGTTAGCAACTCCGGTGGCACAGCCAAAGCAGCCGCTGCTCCATTCAGAAAATTGTAATTTTCCAAAGAAAAACACCTTAGAAAGTTGTTTTTGGCGCGCTCGCCAAATCGAGTGAAATTCCTATATTCTGCCTGTCCTGCTCACTTTCTGCTTGTGGGCTTGCGTGTGCTGAGAACTTGAGGGGATAGCTGAATAGGGGAGGAGGTATTGGTGGCAGCTGTCTCAGCGAAGAGACAACTTCATCTTGAATCTTGATCGTGCAAAAGTTCTTCACTTCTGTACTGTACTTATGTACCTATAGCAGAGGAGCATGCTGGAACCTTCAAACATCCCTCAAACGAGACTCCTCAATATCCTTGGTAACACTTTAGTCAAGATTCTACGACTGTTACAGATTTTTTTATAAAACCTTGAATTATTTGACAATTTAAATAAAGTTAGTGCCATTTTTGCTGTTGTATAGTGCAATTGAAAAATGTTCAAACGAGCTTTGCTTCTACGAGACCAATTTTATTATTTACTTTTACATGTTTTCAACTAGAGAGCGAAATAAAAGTACCCGAATATAGTGCATTCATAAATTTTAATTGAAATGCTTATACAAAACCAATTATGACTATTTAGAAAATACATGCATATATCGTAAAGGCGAACAATTTATTTAGCGCTTATTTATTTGTAATACAAAATAGAATATAATACCAAAAATTTTGAGTATATAAGGTGACAGAAAAAAAAGACTGTAATAACTAAAATTATATTCAAAAAACAATGACAAAGAAAGAACGAAGAGCATAAACAAAAGACGTGTTATAAGCAAAATGAATGAGACATACAAAAAGTTGATTTTAAATTAGCGTTAATGATGCAGGCGCGCTTCACTGCCAGAACAACACAAACAAGAAAACTAGCAGCAAGAGCAGCAGCAAGAGCAGAAAATTCCGTTTGATGTTGTACTTCTCGTCAAGCGCATCGAACACTTGTCCCAGAGACACTTCTTCTTTGGCATTGATCTTGGGTCGGCGCAAGGGAGACTCGTAGGTTTTGCGTGTGTAGCGATGTGCCATCTCATTGTCAGCAAGAGTTGAGTTTCTTCCGATTGGCTCGACCTTCATGCGCTCCAGATTGCGTGTGAAATTGCTCAAAAACGGAGTCTTAAAAGGTTCCTCCTCGTTGTTAGTGTCGGTATCGTCGCTCTGCTCGGTAAAGTAGGCATTGTTGCTGTCGCTGACCTTAGCTGCCGATACTGGTGGCGGCATGGAGTGCAATGTTGACGAGTACGCGCTGGTGCTGTGGCGAACTGTTGAAGGGGAATAGTAGCTGGGAACGCTGCTCTGTGTGTTGCTATATCGTGACGAGGCAGTGGCCGAGTCCAAAGTGTAACGTGCAGACTGCGCAGGTCTGTAGAGCTTGGGTGCAGCAAATGTTTCAGTAGGCAAATTGCGTGCGCCGCCTTGTGGCACACTAGAACTGTATTTGTTGTAAATTTGTTGTGTCTGTGGGATCACTTCTGATGCGCCATCGCTGTCCATAAGTTCCCCGTCTTCTTCTTCTTCGTCATCCTCCATGTAAACCGGTGCCGCCGGAATTGGTGCTATTTCCTGCACATATGAAGTAGTCAGCACGCCTGTCTTGGAAAGTGAAGAAGAACGCGAGCGTGAATCATTTCTTTTGTAGGTAATCAATTTCTCAGCACGTTTCGCTGCGGCTACCATAATGTCATCCTCTTCATCGCTCTCAAGCATAATAGTTGGGTGGGTCACAATAGCCACAGGAGTCTGCTGCAAAGCAGAACGCCGTCGCACCGTAACAGGAGCCGCAGTTGTAGCGATCGTCGATACATTGACAGAAGGCGCCGCCGCCAAGGTCGCTTGTTTGTTGATCGCCGAACTGGGAGTGGCGCCAATTGTGCGCCGATTTGCAGTGCGCCCCGGCGAACGATTCCCGCCCAAATAGACATCCTCCTTATCAACAGTAGCCTTTTTCACTTCCTCAATAGATGGATACACTTTCGAACCGTGGATTGTCTCCCGGCGATTGCTGCTCTTCTTGGCCAATGCAGCGCCGGATAAGGTGGCGCGCAGTTTCTTTATCAGCACACCACGAGTTGAATTGGTCACGGGCACATCTACCAAGCCGTGCTCCTTGCACTTTGCACGCAGTTCAGCGTTACTAAGCGTTTCCAAATTATCAGCTTTAGACATTTTATGTTTCGATGATTCAGTTGCAGAATTTAGCGCGTTCCTCTTAGCGTTGCCAACAGCAGAAATAGCTTGTTAACTGCCAAAAAGTGTTGCCAGTTTAAAATCTGTAACCGTGCTATTTAAAGATTTTTCTCTTTTTAGTGGAAAATTCTATTGACAATTATTTTTCACTTCTTTTCTATGCACAAATTTTATGCGCACAATACGAGCAAGACGTATTTCACAATTTAAACAAATTATACGTAGCATGGGAACACGAGTCTCGAAATAGGTTCTGCTCACTAAACACAGCCAACGACTTCTCAGTGAATAATTGTCAAAACGATTTGATGAGAGAAAATTAGTCACTTGCTGGGGGAAATTGTTTACAATTTTGTGTTTTCGTACCGTTTGAGGAATTTTTAACAAAAATTACACTATGGATATTTCTAAAGCCACCAATGAAAAGAAACTGCAGCTGTGCCAAACCTATTACCGCAGTGAGTACATTTGTTGGATCAATAAAACGAAAATTTCGAAAAATACCAATTTAGCTGGCTTTGCGTTATTACCCTTTGTGTGGGCGGTGAATGTGTGTTGGTTTTTTGAGGAAGCATTCCGCAAACCGCCTTATGCGGAGCAGCAGCAGATAAAGAAATGTAAGCTTTCTAGTAACGGTTTTTGTTGTAATGCATAATGCACTAATGAAATTATTACATATTTGCAGATGTTATTTACTCGGCAGTGGGCGCTTTCATCTGGATAGTCGCGCTCGTATCTTGGATCATAATATTCCAAAGCAAACGTGCAGAGTGGGGCGCCTTCGCGGACTACATGAGTTTCATAATACCCCTGGGCAAAGCATAGCATATAGGCGTGTAAGATATCCCAATTTCCAATTTAAGATATTCATTAGACATTAGTTAGCCTTGAACTATATTAGGCGAAAAGACATTTTATTACTTTACAACTCACTAAAAATTGTATTTTTAAAACTTAAAACTTCACAACTATTGTACTATTGTGGTAATTTTTCGGTATCCTGCGCCGTAACAGATTCCGTCATTTCCTTCAGCTTCTGCTCAAAGAAAGACTTTCTTATGGTTAATGGCAAAGACTTCTGCCTGAGTAGATTGTTTTCATTGCCCTTAGCCGTGTAGGTGTCGTCACCGATGATTGCTCGCAGCGCCATATTCTTCTTCAACAACTTATCGTAGTAGTGTACCCCAGCCGCCACGAACTCTGGTCCCAAAGAGCATAACTTCTTATCGATATCTGTATCGATGCTCACTTGATTGTAGTCTTTCATAAAGGACCAACTGCCCAAACCGAAACAGCCAAGTATGCTGTATAAGACAAGACGCAGCTGCGTAGGAATTTACAATTAACAATAAAATTTTAAATTGCGGTGCTCTAACTTACACTCAGTGGTCGCGCTAAGAGATTGAGCTTTTGGTTCAAAAAGCTGCCCACACTGTACGCCATCAGAAAGGAGACGCTTGGAAATATGGAATTCATGAGAACTCGATGTGTTTGCAGCACAAGAATAGTTTTGCACAACCCAAATACTTGCTCGTCCTCGGTGAGAATGATGGCATCTTGCAGTAGTTCACCGTATTCAGAATTCCAGTTGAGCTGTTCATCGCAGAAGCGTATGTCATTGCGATTGAGCTCATGTGCAGAGGAGTAAGCGAAGTTCACGGGAATGCCGAGCGCACAGCCAAAACGATATTTCGTAGAGCCTGCAAAAAGTACGCACTTGATTTGTAAGACGCACAGTGTTCAGGATTTGGGAAGCATTGCCTACGCACCCGCTTGAAAGAGATCAAATCCAAACACTGTGAACGGTTTAATAATTGCACGCTCATATGGACGCAATTCCAGTTTGTCAAATGCCTTCTCTACTCGATCCAGCACCTTCTGCGGCACGGCACGTTCTACGCCATTTCTACAAATCGCAGCATAAACTTGAAGTTCAAAATCGATTTGCCCAACACTCACTGATAGCACTGCACAAATTCCTTGTAGTATTTGAGTCCAAAAGTTTGGGGTAAGAAGTTACAGAAAAAAAGACCAACGCTCGTTCCACCGGCAGCGAAAAAGGTCACCTTCCGACCCAGCGGCGTTAGAAAGAACTGAGCGAATCCATGGCGTAGTTCTTGTTTGCTCATTTTTGCTTATTTTGCCAAATGTGTCGATATAATAAACGTGAAGTTTCCTTCAGGAAGTGTTTATTTATTTATTTAATTTATATCATAAATTAATTTATAAAACTTCAGGAAGTATTTGCATTTATTTACGAGTTTGCCGAAGACGTACATCCAACATTAACCTTCGCTTTCGAACAGCTCAGCTGTAACAGCAAGACTCGAATTGCATAACGCAGTCTCGAAAGCATGTTGATAGAAATGAAATCCGTATGAACATGTTCCTAGAAATGAAAATCGGTATTAACATGTTGCTAGAAATCAGCTGATTTAAACTGACAGGCGTCTCTTCGTGCGCGTGTGTTGCGGCGGATTTCAAATGTCAGCTGTTCGGGTTGCCGATTGAAATTACATGAAAAAGTTCAGAATTCTAGCGGATATGTTCAAATTCCGTAATTGCCGGAGGGGTGCATGGGGTGCATCGTGCTTCCGTGCTGATGCCAATTAAAGATAACGCCCGATGTAAATTCATGTTCTCCAACCTTGCTTAGGAGAACGAAGCAAGTGCAACAAAATAAAACAGCAAATATTTAAAATTACAATTTTTCAGTTTTTATTCACATCTAAAGCTGATTCCTTTAAATATTTTGAAAACGATTATAAAACAATCTCAATACTCAATCGGTTCTAGAGGGCCGACTTATCTGCGCTGTGCCCTTTGCAGAGAAGACTGCCAAAGCCACAGCACTAGTTCGCTGTTCGGCTATTTCGAGATGTCAAATGTCAACCCATGCTTCCACGCCTTGTCCCATGCGTTGGTAGCTTACAACAAAAGTAAAAATTAAACAGTTTTCAACTATCGCAGTAAGTTCGATATTTCGATTTGGTAAAATTCGAAAATCGCATACTATTTTCAAAATATTCTAAACAAAAATGATTTATTTTCATTTTAGTTCTACTTGTTTTCAATAGTTTTTCTCTTTTACTTATTTCATTATTCATATGCAATATTTTACGATATATTTCTTCTTTTTTAATGATATATATGTATGTACTCGTGTATATACCAGTTTTGTTTATATAGCTACAAGTTATAGTTATGTTTAGGTGCAAAAATTGAAATAAAATTTAGGTATTTTGTTAGCTTTTTCTACTTTTTCCCTTTGAATCTGTTTTGTTATAGTTTAAGAGTTTGATAGGGGCGCGGGGGCCTGCACCTTGTACATCCGTGCTTTCAATTTTGTCTGTAGTAAATTTTGGATTTTATAATGTTTTGTTAACGCGTCTATTCTACGCTCTCAACTTCCGTCTCTGCGTAGCCCCTGTACGCTCTGCCGTATGCATACAACTCTGTAGAAATAAGTCTCTAAATCATAATTTAATAAGTTTTCTTGTTTTTCTTTTAATATATATTATAATTTTATTTCTGTATGCTGTATGCGAAATAGCCGCTAAATTTTTATGTTTTAATGCAATGAATTATGTTGCTTAGTTCTCGTTTTAATATATATAAATATTAATGCTTAATTATTCATTTGCCTTTTATTGGCATTTCATTCGCATTTTTCATTATTTCATTCTTTTAGGCATATATGTACATATACATTTATATATAGAAATTTACATCAATTATTATTTAAAAATTAGTTTGATGCACACCAACAACAAAAACTGAAGTAGATTTTTTAAGTTAAATAGTTATAGGAAATAGTGTATTGTTTAAAATCTTTAAATAAATGTTAAAATTAAGCAAACTTTTAAATATTTCAAACAAAATTCTAAAAACTACTTAAATTCTCGTTTTGTTTTTTATAGTTAGTCGTTTTTTGTATACTTCTATATAGTAATTTGTTTAGTATTTTAGTGTTAAATACTAGTGTTGAATTATTTGTTGTTGTTGTTGCTTTTCTTAATAGAAGAAATATATGTCTGTACATATTTTTGCTTGTTTTTTGTGAGGGATTTGCTAGCATTTTCTTCATAGTTCTTTGCTCTTGCCACATTGCTTTTATTTGCCATTTCGCCCTCATACCTGCCTGCCTTCCTCATTTTACCATAACCAAAAAGCAAGCAAATGTTCTTGCAACGAAAAGATATCATCTATTTTATACAGTTGCATGTGTATTCACCAGAGTAGTGCGTCTTATTTCTAGCCTTTTAGCGGGAGCCAAATTGCATGTTTGTTTGCTAGTTTTGAGCAACTTAAATACGTAAATAAAAAAACTACACACACAGAGATTTGTCGAGTTTGGCTGAACATGAAGCAATACAAGCAATACAATGCGATTATAATTACTAGCGACAGCTACTAATTTGTTTCGGTTACAAACTACACACAAATAGCTATAACTACAAATTGTTTATTTGATTTACTTATATTAACTGTTGTTGAATGTGTAATTAATTAAATGTACAACTACACATATATAAAAAAATAAAATTAATTTCTAATTTAAATATTTGTATATGAGTGTATGGTATATTCTTAGTGCAATTACTACTATATAGTATATGTATGTATGTATGTATGTGTACTTCTCTTTAGATTAAGCTTATCAAAAATTGTACATTTATTTTAGCTTAACTTTTTACAATGCTGCTATTTGACAGCTTATAAGAGCTTTTGTTCTTTTACTTAGCTTACATTCTTGTGTTTACTTTATATTTGATTTTGTATATTTTGCATTTTTTCATTGTTTTTGTGTTTTTGTTTTATTGTAGTTGTTGTAAAAGGAAAATACTACTAACACTAACTTACAGGACTAAACTAGCCATTAACACATATAGACATGACATAAATTTTGCGCTTTTGCTTAATTGCATATTCTAGTAGTACGTACACTAACGAAACGCACAAATGCGATTGGCGTAGCCTATATAGAATTGTCGCTATAGTTCGAGGGCGCTCGCTCGCTCGTCAGTTGTAGCAAAATAAATAAATAAGGTAGAAGATACATAAATAATGTAAACCGCGTGCATATTTGTTGTTTAGTGTTGTTAAAAAAAGAACTGCGCACACACATTATACTCTACATACGTGACACTAACGTCAAGGAAGTTTTTTGTTTTGTTTTAGTGCTAGATTACATACAAGTAGTTTAAATAGTAGTAGTTGCTGTTGTTGTGGTAATAGTAGTAGCAGTAGAATAGAAAACATAAGCGCGTACCATTCATTAATGCTTCAACATGATTCACATCAATGGGTTAAGTCTAACTTAAAAGCTAAATGTGTAAAGAGTAAGCAGCGCCAACATTAAGTCACACGCTGCACCCTGCTACTACTTGACCGTTAAAGCTTAAGCCTAATTGTCTTACAACTAAAATTCAAATATTCATTTTGCTTGCGCATTGTAGTCATGTAGTCATTATCTGCTTCTTCTCCTTCTTCATTATCTACGCAATGTGCGCCTGTACGCTTGTTCATGTGTTCTAGTAGTAGCTGCTGGTGCAACTGTTGCTGCTGCTGCTGCTGCTCTTAAGTAGTTTAATTGTAGTTTTAGTAGTAGTTTCCCTTGTTTGTTTTGCTGCAATTTTTCTTTCACTTTTTGCATGATAAAAATCCGTTATTCCTTTTTGCAATTCCGTGCGCATAGTTTGCTCGTCGCTATCGCTTTCAATGCTGTTGTTGTTGCAACGAGTGCCGCTTAGGTCTTCATATTGTAGGGATTTTTATCACTGAGCTGTTCTCATTTAGTTGGCCCGGGCGGAAATGGGTTTATCACAGCTACAGCCGCCGCTTGTTGGCTGGCTAAGACGGCAGCTAGAATTGGCATAGAGTTAGAGATCGAGTTGAAAGCATTTAATTTGAGTTTGTGTTCGTGAGCTCACCTCCGTAGGGCGCCGGGTACATGGGATATCCGAGGCCGACGTGCGTGTGGTGGTGCGTGTGCACGTGGCGCTGCGGCGGCGGGCTGCGCGAGTCGGCGGCATTGTTGGCGCCTACGCCCCCAAGAGTACCCACCACGTTCGGCCCACCGGGTCCAACGACGTTGGGACCGCCTGCTCCCTGTTGCTTGTGTGGTTCTATTAAGCCGACCGGGCCACCACCGGCACCGCCCGTCAAGCTGACTGCTCCGCTAGGGCCGCCAACGAGAGATTTCTGCGCCACTACATCCTGCTTACCGGGTGGTCCTCCCATTGAATTCGGCGGCGGCTGTAAATTCAACGGTAGACCCACTCCCCCGGGCTGGTTGCTGGGTGGTAAATGGTTTGTGGCGTTGGGACCGCCTGGCCCCGTATTGGAGCCACCGCCGACAACACCAACTGGGCCGCCACCGCCGCCAGACTGCCCGCCCACACTCGGACTAGAGACACCGCTGCCCTTGACAGCGCCCGGACCGCCTCCGCCTCCCCCACCACCGCTGTTGGGCGACTTAAGAGCGCGGTCGCTCAACTCGTGTATCTTGTGTGTAGTGGTGTAGAACTGCGCGGCGTGGTGCAGCGCGTCCAGCGCCTTCGTGCCGGTGTTGCGCGACAGGTCCTCGGGCGCGTGATAGCGTGGAATGGGCAGGTGGTAGGGCGGTGCGTTGTATGGGCCAGCGGCGGACATTAGCACGTTGCGATACATCGGGTGATTCGGATCGAAGCCGAACGGCGCCGAGGTGATGTACGACGGATGCAGGAAATACTGTGAGGTGGGCGGTGGTGGTGGGCCTTGCGTCTCCATGGTGGGCTTCTGACCCTCCTGTTTCACTTTCACCTCATCCTCTTGCTTCTGTTTAGGTGACTCTTTAGTGAGGTTGGTAGCCTTGCCACTTTGGCTGGAACCTGAAGAACCGGAGGAGGATTTTGATTTTTGTTGCTGCTGATGTTGTTGTTGCTGCTGCTGCTGTTGTTGTTGTTGTTGTTGCTGATGTTGTTGCTGCTGTTGATGTTGTTGCTGCTGCTGATGTTGTTGCTGCTGCTGCTGCATATGTTGATGATGCTGCTGCAGAGCTTGCTGCTGATGCTGCGCCAACGACATCGCTTGCTGTTGCGGCGACGGACCCATATCGTCCTTATTATGCATGCCACCGGGCTGACCACCACTGGCAGCATTCTGTGCTGCCGCTACTGCGGCCGCATTCTGTCGCCGCTGCTGATCGGTGAAAATGTAATACCTGAATGGGGAGGAAGCAATTTACCGTTAAAAAAGACCGTTTCAAAATTGGTCAATATAGGTCAACGGCGGCTCACCTTCGCAACTCCTCCTCGCGTTGCGCTGCTAAACTCATGGAGTGATGCTGATAAATTCTGGAATAGGCGCCCAGCGCTTGCAAGTCCTTGGGATGCATGGCATGCGGTTGTTGGGGCAGCTGCGGCGGCTGCTGCTGTTGTTGCTGCTGCTGCTGCTGTTGGAGCTGCAGTTGTTGCTGATGCTGTTGTATCGAAGGAGGCGGATTCGTGTTGGGTTCCTGCTTGATTTCTTGCTTGATCAGAGGCTCCGTCTTGATCAGTTTATTAGAAATCAACTGAAATGAGTGAAGTGGTTATTTGTATATAGTCCGAACGGTTTTTATCGACTATCGGTTATATTGTAAATATCGATAATAATGCCGATAATTTCGGAAAGTAAAATGATCAAATTTGGTTCTTATTTTGGAAAATGTTAAAAGTAGCTGAAAAACAGGACCAGCGCGGACATGAAACACACATGATCATTCTATAAAAAAATTTAATAAATAAAACTGAAATGACGGCTACAAACTAATTGCACAAATTTTTATAAAGGCTCCGCTATTCTGACCGTGGTAGATTAATTCACCAAGACCCAAATACAGGGTGATTTAAGACCAGCTAACTGTAACTCACCTGCTGTTGCTGCTGCTGTGGCGTCAGCTTGGAATTCTCGTGCGGACTAGGACTCTCCTTGGTGCGTTCATCTTTGATGTTAGCTCCCGGATGGTGTGGCGGCACATTTTGCGGCTGTGAGCTGGACATGCCGCCGGGGTGGCCGGCCGCCAACTTGGCCGCATCCTCGGAGGATACAATTGATACGGGACCGTAGTTGGGTTCCACATTGTAAGGATAGCCGGACATGTAACTAAAGCGAACAAAGGAGAAAAATGTTAAAGTGAAAACAAGAAGGGGAGGGACAGACACGCAACAACTTACTTGAAGGAATAAAAGTGTGACATAGGTTTCGCAGGAGAAGGCGTGGGCAGGCCGCCGTGACCGACGCCCGGTCCCAGCGCGGACATACCACCTAGACCAGGCGGCAGGCCACTACCAGGAGGCGCGCCCGCACCTGCACTACTAAGATTCACTGGTGGTGGCGGTGGCTGCACAGGTGCATCCTTGTTGCCGCCATCCTGTGACTGCTGTTGTTGCTGCTGCGCGGATTGTTGCTGCTGTTGCTGGACCGTTTGTGACTTGGTCATTAGGTCCAGCGGTGGATCCTTGTTCTTGTTGTAGTCTGTTAAGTGCGGCGACGGCTGCTGCGGCAAATGATGTGGAGGTGGTTGGGATTGTTGCTGCGCCTGCGCGCTGGACAACGCCAAGGGCTGTTGACCCAGTGATGGCGGCAACACACCCTTATTAGGCGGCTGCTGCTGATCAGTGGGTGGTGGCGGCACCAGGTACTGTTGCTGCTGGTAGAATTGGTACATTCCATAGCCTCCAAGCGGCGGTATTGTGGGTGGACCGCTGGCTAAGGTCGCGGCAGCCAGGTCCGGTGGCTTCTTGCTGAGCAGCTCCACATGCTTGGGTTGTTGTATTTTGTCTGTGTTGGGGATAAAGGCCATAAAGAACATTAAAATCCGATCTGATGCAACTAAAAGCAGAGAGAGAGCACTCACCAACAACTTCCTGCTCCGCCACTGGCGTCGAGTCGTCCGAAATATCACTGTATGCGGGACTTTGCACATCTTCACGCGACGCAGTACCATCGTACTCGACGGGGCCCGGAGATTTGCGATTTTTCTTCTGCTTGCTGGCAACGCCGAAGCCTGCCGTAGACTTGTTTGATAGTGGAATGCCTAAAAAAAGAAAAACAAAGTTATGGAGGCATACCGGTGGAGAAGAGGCGGGCACTCACCTTGTTGCTGTATACTTTGCGGTGCTGTGGCTGGTGGTCCGCCAGGTGCATAAGCAACACTGGCAGGAGGCTGCTGCTGCTGTTGTTGATGTAGGCTTTCAACTGTAGGCGGTATTTGTGGCGGTGGCCGCAGTGAACTTTGTCCGGGCAGTGGGTTGACTTGTGGCGTTTGCGCTGAGGATAATTGCTGCTGCTGGTGCAGCACTCCTATTGACGGCGGTGCACCGGGCATGCCAGCAGCGCCGTTCGAGCCGTCATTCGGCGGACCAAAACGCAACACTCCGGGTTTCACTGCAAGTATAGAGATGTTAAAAAGGTGTAAAGGACAAAAATCCACACTTCGACTTATGCAAAACTTACGTCCGCCTTGCTGCAACAATGCCTGCTGCTGCTGCTCAGACAAGAGGGGCGGCAATCCGACAGCGCTCAACAGGCCGAGTGCCTGCTGCTGTTGCTGTGAAAGAGCCTGTCCAGAGATGCCGGCCGTAATGCTGCCACCGGCCACGGCATGCTGCTGCTGCGCAGTCGTCAGCATTGGCGGCGGTATCTGCGGCGGCAGCGCAGGGCCCAACAGAGCTGCTGTCGCCGTGCCTGCCGTCACAACTGCGGGCGCGCCAAGCAGCGATGCTACTGTAGTATTGTCTCCGGTAGCGGCGCTGCTGACAGCAGCCTCAGGCATTGCGATGGATGCAGCGTTGTTATTGTTGTTAACGGCAGGCGCCGGCACTTGTACCAGCGACGCTGATGGCGGCGGTTGTACTGCCGTGGGAGAAACCGTTACCGAAGAAGAAGGTATAGCAGATGTCGCAGTAGGTGCACCGACCGCTGGCGCTGGTTGCGCTGTTGCCGTTGCTGGTGAGCTGGGTGCCGCCCCTGCCTCTGTTCCCGGTGTGGTTGCCGGTGTGGGCGTCGGTGTGCGCGTTGGCGCTGCAGACTGTACTGCCACCGGCACCGGCGAGGGCGTCGTCGGCGGTTCCTCCGGCAGCTGTAGCGAATCTTCGTCCATAGAGCAGGCACCACCGTGCGCGTGCGATTGGTGGTAGCGCAGTCCGTTAGCGTGCTTATACTTCTTGCTGCAGTCCTGTTCGGGGCACTCCAGCAGCACGGGCGAGATAGCACACGGCGAGGCAGTCTTACATTTCTTTGTGTTGATTTGCACATTGAGTCCAGTGACCGGATTCAGAAGGCTTTGCGGCTGCGTGGCCAGGCCGCCGCCGCTGGCCGATATGGGTATTCCGCTGGCGTTTGCCATGCTCACAGTTGCGCCATCACTGTCACCATTCACTGGCGACGGCGACTCATCCTTCGATTTGCGCTTCTCCGGCCGCGGCGGCAAGAACGCCGTTGGCGATGTGCTCGGCGTGGTGCCGCCCCCATTTCCGGAGGAGGAACTGCTGCTCGTCGTGGTCGATGTGTTTGTGGTGGACGTTGAGCCGCCGGTGGTGCGCGAGGCGCCACGCCCCTTTGTCGCGCCGTTGCGCAGTTTGGAATGCACCTGAGCGTGTGAAAAGTAGATCTGCACAAAACAGTGAGTAAAAGAGAGAAGAAAAGTGCAGCGCAAAGGCATTAGTCGCGACAAGTAAGCGGGTCGTAGCATCGGAGGGGGCTGTTACTTACAGAACTGCGGGTTTCAGTAAAGTTGCTCAGATCGGGTGTAATGGCAGCGCTGCGCCCACGTTTGCCACGCCCTTTCGGTGTGCGGGAATCTAGTTCTTCAGTTGGTGAATCACAGAATCTAAAAAAGAAGAAAAAAAAACGGGCGTCATGGGACGAAGAAATAAAGAAGGAAAATTCTTGAATTAAATTCCAAATGCCGCCATGCCATCTTCACAGTAGAAGAGGGGATAAGAAAGGCCAAGAGGGCAGCATGAAGCAGTTAATAGGAAAATGAATTTCACAGTAATCAAAATGGCTACTTTAGTTGGAATTCATCAGGGAAAACAATATCCATTCCAATTTTTCTAAAAGGAAGGATTGAAGAGTTGAAATTTAAGAAATTATTCCTGGTTTCAGTTGCAAAAAGGTATTTATCTAAGCATATTTAGTTAAATTGAATCTAAATCTATTATTATTTTAAATTAAATTTTAAGAGACATAGCTATATAAGTTTCGAAACCTGCCGGGCTTGTAAAAGTCGCCGTTTTTGTCCCATACTAAATATCATTGAATCGAGCATCAAATAAGGCACCTAGCCGGCCCGCTGTACTCACCTTGGAGGAGCCCAATCGTGCCGCGTGCAGTCGAGCAAAGTGCCCACATACGTTTTGCCGCGCCACGTGACGTTCACGACCAGTACGCCGCCTTCAGTCTCATGCCAAACGATACCTTCGAGCGTCACCGAAGTGCCTGGCTCACAGGGTCCTAGGCAGTCAGGTTCGGTGATGGTGCCCACGGAGGTGCCAATGCAAATGTCGACCATCTCCTTGGAGGCCGCAGTCAGTTCGCCGTGTTTGGCTCGTTTAGCCGGTGGAGATTTTGTGCCATCATCAGCGCTGCAACCACTGGAAGCACTCGATGCGACCGCAGTTGCAGTCGCCCCTGTTGCATTGGAATTGGCCGTGGCCGAGCTGGAATTAACGGGCACCGAAATGGTGTGATGCACAGTGGCTGAGATCAAGCCGGGCGCCATGAGTTTCGCTGAACTCGCCGCGCTGGCAGCGCTTTTGCCATCAATGCAACCGCCGTTGCTGCCGGCCACAGCCACGCTGTTCGCTGAGCTGCCGAAGCTGCTGCCTGAGGCAGCTGCCGCCGCCAACTGCGCCGCTATGTGCGAGGAGATTTTTATGTTGCCGCCGCCTCCTGCGGCATCTTTGTTCGGCGGCCCGGGTGCATTTGCTCCGCTACTACCCGACGACGGTTGCGTCGTTGATGCGGCGCTCGCGCTGGCAGTTGTGGCGGCAAGCAGCGTGGCCGTGGCGGTTGCTGCCGTGACAACAGCAGAGCCGGTCGATGGTGTGAAGACGCCGGGTGGCACCGCAGTGGAGGAGGAATTGCCGCCGATGCTGCCACCGTCGGCGCCGCTGTTTGCGTTGGCCATGCGTTGCGCAACCGTACCGTTTTCCGGCCTTCGTATGCAGCCGTGATTGCTGCACGGTGGGCTGCCATTCGTGCTGGCGTCGCCGTTGCACTGGCAGAGCGCGCTTGCCTTCCCCGCAGCGCCTACTGCCGCTTCTTTCTCGCTGGCCGCTGCCGCTTTCTCCGCTGCCAGGCGGTTGGAATGTGTCTTTTCCTTGGTCTTGTCGCGGCGATGCCCGGAGCTGCCGCGTTTCGTACCCTGCGGTGTCGCTTGGCCGCTACTTAAACCGCTATTGCCGCTCGAGTTGCTGCTGTTCGTGCCGCTGTGATTGCTGTTGCTCTGACTGCTGCTGTTGTTATTAGTGTTGTTATTGTTGGAGCTGTTGGCACCGAGGTGTTTCTTGTTGCCGCCCGCACTAACATTGCTGCTGCCGATACTGGAAGCATGAACCGAACTCGCTGAACCCGAGGTTGCCGAATTCGATGAAGAAGACGAATTGGAGCCGGAATTCATACCGCCGCCGCTGTCATCCAGATTTGAATTACCTCCCACACCGCTGCCGCCAGTGAGAGTGCCGTTTTGCTGCTGCTGCTGCTGTTGTTGTTGCTGCTGCTCGGTGGCCTTGACAATCTCGTGTTTGGCTTCGGAGGTCTTTGTGCCCGGCTTGGTGCGTTTGATTTTCATTTTGAGTCCTTTGTCCAATGTGGCCTGGTGGTCAATGGACATTTTCGTGTTCGATTTGCCACCGCCAGAGCCGCCGCCCCCCTGTGCGCCCGGCCCACTATTGGGGCCGCCACCTGCGCCGCTGTTGTTGCTGCTGTTGGCGCTGCCCGACTGCGCTGACATGCCGCCGCTGCTAGCAGGGAATTTTGCCAACGCTGCTGAGACGATCGCACCGGAGAATGCAGAAGCGGGCGAGGAGGCAGTAGAGGCAGAGGAGGAAACAAGGCTGCCTCCTTTGGAGAAACCGGCAAATGTCGATGACGACAATGTGCTGCTGCTGTTGCCGCCGCCGCCGAGGCCGCTACTTGCTATTGCCGATGCAGAGGAAATGCAGGAGTTCGGCGAGGACACGGAGGTGGTCGACGCCGAGCTGATGGGCGTAGGAGTGGTCAAACTACTTGTGGCCGTGGAGACCACGCTTTTGCTGCTACTGCTGCCGCTGCCGCTTGTCAGTTGCGCCACCAAAGCTGATTGCTGCAATTTGAAGTTCTTCAGCTGTGGCTGCTGCTGTTGCTGGTGGTACTTGTTGCCGTAGTTGGTGGCTGCAGCAAATGTAGCGGCTGTAGCCGTTGTTTTGTTGTTGTTGCTGTTCAGTGCTGTTGCGCGTGCGTTGCCGCTAACCGCTGACGACGCCGACGACGAGGAGGGAATCACTTGTCGCGGATATTTCGATGCGGCAGTGGAAATGGAAGCACTTTTCGTTGTTGCTGACGAGGATGATGATGCTGAATTAGTTGGGGTTGTTGTTAATGTGGTTTTTGCTTTTGCATTTGACGTTGTGGTTGCATTCACAGCCGATTTTGTTGATGCTGTATTTGGTTGTTGATTTATTGTTGTTGTTTTTGTTGTCTGATTGCCACCACCCGAATTTCCTGTTGTTGTAGCTGTTGTTGCTGTTACTGCTGCCGCCGCTGCCTGTTGTGCAGCCGTTGACGACTTCTCAATGTCCGCGTCAAGATCGTCCAAAAGCTCCGGTATGCCACCAATGTCCCACTCGTCCTCGTACTCGAAGTTCGTATCCTTCGATTCGCTCGACAGCGATGTCGACGACGATGACGATGCCGAGGAAGACGACGACGAGTTGCAAGTGTTTGCAGTTGCGGCTGTGCTACTGCCACTTCCGGTTGTGTGTGCCTTTGACGACGATATGCCAATTCCTCCTACATCAAAAGAGAGAGGTCATATGAAAAATGTACCAAAAGAAATACAAAGTAAAATAACAATCAGTTTAAACAAACATTTGAAACAAATATAACCGGAAACGAAAATAATTTTATATAATTATGGCACATTTACACTAGACAACAAAGATGCATCATTTTCTCTTCTTTGTCACTGGTAAAATTTATTGGCGCTTAACTTTTGAATATGTATAATTCGATATTTGTTCTATTATCTTCAATTATTACAAAAGAAAACAATTTGAAAACTTTGCATTTTTCACTGAACAATGTATATACATACTATAAAATGAATTGATTATATGGATGTACGTATGTTCTCTATGCAATCCTATATGCTTTATGCGATCAGAGTGCAGTGTAGTGTACAAATTTTGCAGTTGTTTTTTAAACGCATACGCTATAAATGGACGGGATCGGCAACTGAGTAAAGTAATTTCCATATTATTTACAGAAATGAACTATCTATCGCCTTTAATGCCGGAAGAAATTTGACTTAAAGTTCAAAAATATGGAATTTTGTTAAGTACATTAAAAGACAACAATAAAGAGTTAGTAAAAAGTGCTTGCTTCTTTCCATTTATACTCACTTAAATTTGATGTTTTCTTATTTGAATTATTATTATTTTGCAAATTATGCTTAGTAGTTTGTTGTTGTTGCTGCTGCTGCTGCTGTTGCAAATTTGCATTTAATTTATTATTCAAGTTCAATGGTGCTGAACCCGATCCACTTGCGTTTCCTATCAATTTATTATTTTTAATATTGCTTTCCGTTGCTACGCTGCTGCTATTAACGGCCACCTAAAATGATAACAGGAGCGAGGGGAGAGAAAATGGTATTAGTGGTGTTTGTTACAAATGTGAAAATAATAACAATGCATACTACGAATAAAAGCAAATAATTTTTCTTGCCACATTTGGCATTCTTGTTGGAAGAATAGAATCGCTTGCCAACTTCTACACTGGAGACTAGAAGACTCAGATTCTACAATTTCGTAGATTTAAGCAAGTGAGCGAGCTGCAGTTGATGGAATCAGATTCTTGGGCTTATTTCCAAATAATATAAGGTAACAGTTTGCAGCAAGAGGTTAATTTAGAAAGAAGTTTGTTCCCCAACCACAATTTTTCGACGAGCTGGAGCGTGAATTGCAGGAAATTATGGGAGAAACTGCTCAGAGTACTCCCACCCCGAAACCATGCGCTAGTGTTGAACCCCAAACAAACAACAATAATAACCAAGAAGTATATCAAAAAGCCATTACAGTGAATGCTCCGACCGGCAGCGTGCCACTTACGAAACAAAATGCCATGCAAGACGTTCAACCTCGCACAGCCACGATTACCGATGCCGAATTGATCGCAAGAAAGCAAATTGCAAGAAAGCAATTGGAATGTTAAAATCGAACGTATGAAATGGGAGGAAATTAACAGCAAATGTGCAGGAACCAATCCAAATGTCAAAATTCAAAACAAAAGTTTGCAGGAACCAATCCAAATGTTAAAATTAACAGCAAATGTGCAGGAACCAATCCAAATGTCAAAATTCAAAACATGGAAAGCACATGATGGTTTTCAAAAGATTATGGGAGACTACCAAGAAGCTGGTAATCTTAGCTTATCCCTCAAATGTGTTGGTTCGTGGATCTACAGCGAACCGGTTTGTGTGTTTTGTTAAATGTTGCAGATATTGTTGTGACGTTCATGTCAACTCCGTGAATCTTGCTAGTAAACAGGAAGACTTGAATAAAAAAAACTCTAAAATTACAGTTCCCATAGGGGCTTCATTTAACCCCAACAACCAACTGACTCCTAAATACTTGAAAAAAAGAAATATTTTACAAAGCAATTAACCCTCTAAAAAATATATCTCAGGTCAGAAGTCATAACCGCCCAAGTCTGTTTTTCAATTTTTTCAGGAGAACAGTTTAAAGATTCAATCCTCACTGTATATACATACATACATATGTGCAACTATAGTTGTGGACTATAAGCGAAAAATACTGTATGTATATTCTATTAGGATTTTGATGCATAATTGCCGTCCTAAAAAAGATACAAACATTAAAAATTGATAGCAAACAGTTTGACACACTGAACACAATGGCACTATACACTCAATTTCGCCCCGACTCGAGTAAGGCCATTATGGTTAGTGCCCACTGAATATACTCCTAAAAAATGTAAAAACACAATTTACAAGTCTCGAAAATTGCCTGCATTCAATTGAAGCCATTTTATGCGAGTAGGGGAGGAAAACTTTCCCCATTTACAATGTCCACCAATATACATTTGTATGTAGCAAAAGAAGCAGAAAGAAATTACCTCCTTATTTTCCATTCCATAACAATTTTGTGCATATGCGTTTGCAATTTAATGCAAACTGATTCCAAATGCGACTTTAAACAATAAACCTTCAAAAAGTCAACAACAATTGCAAGAGGGGAACCTGAAATATTTTTCGTAAATTTTCATTAGCGCAATGACTCCTTTCTCACACTTCCTTTGTCCAACATTTTCCACTGCAGCTACGGCACAGTTGCCATCGCAGCATTACAAAAAATTTGTGCATTCAGTTGAGCATATGCGAAATTGCCAAACAATTTTTTAATTAAATTTTAAAAGTGTAAAAACTTTCAATCCGAAGTTTGTATTTGAAAAAGAAATTAACGAATTAGGGACATTTTTAACGTAATGAATTGCCTCGACGCATTCGTGATGGCAACCATGTGTACAGAAGAGCGCGGGAGCAAATGAAACAAACGAAGAGAAACTAAGTAACAAACGCGACGAGTCGGAAAGACGCGCACAAATTACAAAAAACCAACAGAAAAATTCCACGTTTTAGTAGCAAAAGCTTATCAATTGAAATAAGCATAAGGAAAATTATTTGAAAGCGTTTTCATAAATCCTTATGTCATACGCTGCTGTGTTTTTTTTACATTTCGACAGTTTCCAGTCATTCGAACTAAACTTCGCAACGAAAAGAGAATATTTTAGCCAATTCGATATGGCAACCACGCGGCGAATGAAACACGACAGAATCGGATAGGGAGAGAACGGCAGAGTTGAAACGCGAAAAGCAGCACAAAAGATGTGAGCGAAAGAGAAACGGACGCTGGCACAGTCGTTGCCGTCGTGTTCGTCGCTACTGCATTGCGTGTGTATATGTTGTTGTTGTTGCTACTGCTGTTTGTTTAAGACGCTTGTCCTTTGATTTACTTTTCGCTTTATTGCTGCCGTCGTTACAGATGCTTTTGTTGTTGGTGCTGCTTCAATTCTAGTAGTGGGTTTGGAGTTTTTAGGCCCCGGCTTGCGCCGGCACTTTTTCACTTGGAAACACTGCCTTCAATGTTTTTAACACAACTTTACACAAATTTTCATTTAATAACCACTACATTTGATACTTTCTGCACATTTTAATTTTTGTTCATTTTTCATTTTCCGCACGCCATTCAAGCTGCCGCCGCGTTTCTTCTCAGTGCCGTCGCTCACGTCAAATAACTGCCGCGCTCGCTTCCAAATGACAATCTACTCAAAATTTTATACTCAAGAGACCAGGGTTGCATTCGTAAACGGAGAAAAGAGCGGCTGACCGCACTGTGCTGCCACCTAAATGCGAATGTGTCAGCTTTAAAGTGATTTCATTCCTTCGATCTTAGATTAAAATTTGTCACCATATAAAATCGACAGCTTCATATGAAATGAGTTATCTATAAATAAATTTACTAAAAAAAAGTATGTAAAATAAAACGATACCTATAACGGCTCAAGACCTTGTGAAACACTACTTGTGGAAACCGGTAATGTGGGCAATTAATACATGGTAAGAAGGCTCGGGAATCTCCGCTTGAGATTCCCAGGTATACCAACTTTAAGCAATGCCGCTTTTCAGAAACAAAAGGGGTTGCTTTTTTATTGCTTATTTATGATACCAATTCAAAGTGTTATTTATAAAATGTTACTGTGTACTCGCATTTCCATTAAAAAGAGTACTTTTATAAAAATGCAACGAATACCAGAATTTTATAAAAATGCATAATGTCAAACATAATAAACTTAAACCATCCAGAAGACTTGCGTTCAATGAGATTGCGTTTTTATTACAGTTTTTGAGCAGTTTCATGATATTGCAATGGAAAAAACCAATCGATTTCAATATTGGGACTGAATTGTTAAAAGAAAATGGCACATAGCATACCAATTAGCTATTCAGTAACAGCATATGCTCCTATCGCTTTCACATCAATCTATTTTAATTGAAGAATTTATTGATTGATTTATACATATATGATTTTTCAATTAACTGAAAAATTGTCACAATGAACTCAATTCAACTTTTTTTTGTCTATTCAAAGCACAAAAACAAAAACAAATTCATGCATTCACTCGTTCTGCTTTTGAAACGATAATAATCGCGTTTTTATAATAATTTATAATAAATTAATTCTAATCAAACAGAACAGAATGCACATGCACGTATGAGAAGCAAAACGACGGCAGTCACAAAAATAAAAATAAATTACGAGTCAATTAAATTCAGATGAAAATACTCTCGACAACCACGACACCACGAGAATCGAATCGCCATAAAAAGCGGCCTTATCGCCATACTCGTACAAGTAGAGAGAGCCATCCACTTGAATTTAATTTCCTTTCATATTAAGCGCACAAAATCAAAAATAAATAAATAATTACATAAAACAATTGAAAATTTATCTGTGCAAAAATCGGCAAGTGTGTGAGCAATTTCGATATAGCTTGAATTGCAACTTAATTGCGAAGTAAATAGTTTGAGGTTTTTATTTAGGACTGTGAAATCAAAGTTTAATAAAATTTTACTGTCAAGTTGTTTATCTCTCTTACCCTATTTTCGATTGTAAAAGGAAAAGTTTTGGATTATAAATTTTATTGTTTGGTAAGAGGAGCTTTTCTCATTTATTTGTCTGTTGTCAACTGAACTGACCTATTATATAATAAATATAACTATTTCACCATATTCGAAAAAATTCAATTAATCTTAAGCCGAAGCAGTCGGACACGCTTTCAACTTCAGAAGTTCAAGTCGGATGTATTTGTTAGAACTTCGCAGCCTTGTCATCGATATTTATTGTATTTACAATCGGCATAATAATCAGAAAGTCTGATGGTTTCAAATGAGATAATATAACGCAAGTTTCTAAAGTATCATTTCTAGTCGACAATTTCAATGCGATGACTTTTTTAAACGCAATTCGGCAATTTCGCTAGAATAGCGATAAGCAATAAAAATCGATGCTCAAGTGTTTCAAACAAATGGGATTTTTTCCTATAGTTATTTGATTTGGATCTATAATAAAACAAATAGCATGCAGTACTTGGACACCTACCTTATTCGGGTGGTGGCTAGTATTCGCCTCACTGCGTCTCATTGACTCCATGCAGACGAAAAAATGGGGGCTGCCGCTGTTTGCGGGCCCTCACAACGCAACGCTTCTTCGCCTTCGCCTGCGGTTACTTGAGGGAATGGTCCGCCGTTGGTGCACGTCGCCTTTGATGTTGAATTGAAATTAAATGCCACAATTTGACGGGAATTCAGGGCTCGAAATAAAGCTGCACCACTGCTGAACACACTGACTGACGGACGATTGACGCTGATTCTTCTTCTATGCTGGCGCTGGCGGCGATTGTGATACTTGTTGCTATTGCTAATACATTTATTAGTACTGCCGGAATTAGATTGATTGCTGCCGTTGATTAGACTAAATAATGTGGCCGATAAGCTGAAATCACTTGTTGCTGATATTGTTGTTGCTGCTGTTGCTGTTGTTGTGTTGAAGTTACAGGCAGGCGACGACGAACGCTGTTGGCGGGAGACGCAGGGCCCCGGCCCTCGGGCCAATCCGTTCATTTTAAAACTGCAAAAAATAAACGAAAAAATTTCAGTAAATTATATACTACTGCCGGCTGTGTACAGTGAACAGCAAAATTATAGCACAATGCGCAATACGTTAAAAATTTGCATGAAAATTTATAGAACGAAATTCATTGCATGAAATGCAGGCTCGGCTAAACTTCTACTTAACTAATTAAATTTAAATCCAGCCCGCTCTGAGCCTTTCCTGGGTGCGCCCGTGCTGAATTCGTATCTCACAAATGAAAAACGTCTCACTCCGTAGAGACCATATGTCAACAAAAATAAGTAAATTGCATGTACTATCCAGCCAGCGAAGTGTCACGGTGTCAGCTACATGGATAATAATTGTGCCTGCGACTCGATACCTGGACTCAAATCCCGTCTCTTGTTATTACACACCAAATCTCGCTTCCATTCTGGCCTCACTCCGGCATTGAGTATCGACATCAGCCGCGTGCCCCTTTTGATTTTTCGTTTGGCATTTACGAGTGTAGGGTGTGCGGGACTACGGCCGTAAGGCCAAAACAAACAACCACGACAAGCCCACCACTATTCCAGCCACTGTAATCGCATTAAGCGCTCTCGGCCGGGCGCACGCTGCTATCTTATCGACAGGCTGCAGCGCGCAGCCCAAGCCCGCTCAATAGCCAGTCTTTAAGTCTGTGCCGCCCACTGCCCACTGCGATACGGCGGCCACTCAAGTTTGCGGCTGATAAAATTGCACGATTCTCGAGTGGACAAAAATAACAATAAAAACAGCCACGCAATAAATAAATAAAAGCGCTTGTTTAGATTTCTGTATTCAATTATAATTGATAAGTTAAAGACTTTGGAGTGCTCTGATTAGCGAGTGAAATATTTTAAGTCCGGCAGTAGTCAGAAGCGAAATAGTGCTATACATATATAACTACAGTGAGCGACAAAACTGTGAAGAAACACTTTTTCATAAAAATTCGAATAAATACGATACGTCATCACGAATTGAGCCTTTAAGCATAAATATGCGCTATTTGTTGTACTATATACATACATATGTACGTGAGTAAGAGCGACATTGAGAATCCAAAAATAGAGTTTCAAGTACATATAAGTAACAAACTTCAAACATTTTCCCCAACCAATCTCAGATGTAAATCACGTTAAGACACCACATGAAGGCACTTTAAATCATGCTGAATGACAACTTTTGCACTGGTTCTTTCCAGTTTACTACGCAACAAGAAGCATTTACGTAAAGTCCTACAAATAGAGTATATCGATAAGAATTTGATAATCAAATAAAATTTAGTTGAACAAAAAATTCAATGATTGCGGGCCGAGCTACTAAATCGTTATAAATTAAATTTCGGGCATTGATCACTCAAGTGTGATATGGCTTGATTAGGACCCAGATTCGAGTGCCAAGATAACGGCGGGAGGGGGAGGGGGTTGAAAGAATTATTTACAGGCGCGCTAATCTTGAAGTAGTAAATAACGGTTATAGGGTAAATTGTGATTTCCAGCGTTGCAGCGTAATTACGGCTGGACTAGTCACAGAGGCGCGATAACGTCACGAGAGCGCAAAGAGCAAGGGAAATGCTGAAACACAAAACTATAAATAACACGGCATATAAATTTGTACCTTATTAGTTGACAATTAAAAACACTTTTCAAATTAAGCGATAAGCGCGGAATTGCCAACGGCAATTTGGGACAGGACGTTGGCGGGCCCGTCGTCCGTCCCAGCCCCAAGAAAGTAGCCGCCAAGCGTTTGTTAACAAATTGTCGCGGGCTGATAAGGCACAAGAATAAATGAAATTTTTTAAAATCTAAAAACAAAAGCAGCAAAAATTAAGAAAAAAAGCGGACGAATTGAAAAAAGGGAACGTGGGCAAAAAGAGCACGCTAAGCAAATGAAGTGGCAAGCTGATAAGCGCACTCACAAGTGTTAATGATTTCGTGCTGATAGCTCATAAATTATACACTTGCAGTTGTTGTGTGTGCAAATTCGCAAACTGGCAAAGTGCGGCGTATTGGCTTTACGTCACGACGTAAGTGAATGTTGACTTAGACAGCTAGCGTGTGAGTTGCTCAGTGACTCATGTTGACCTCCAGAAGAGGCAAAATAATTTAAAAAAAAATATAAATATAATAAATACAGTAAAGCAATAATAATTTAACTGAAAGCAGCAATCGGCGCATGCAAACTAAAATTGTTGCAAATTAACCCATGAATGGAAAATTTTCAATTTGTGAAGGAATACAATTCTTGCTCAATATTATATAAATATACTTTTCATGGCGATTCAATATGCTTAATCTTTTTTGTATGTGTGCAAGTTAGTGGCAAGTTTTGGGAGATATGTACTGATGAAATATTTTCTGGCATATGAGAAACAAACACGACGGCATTTTGCTTTTATTCTTACAGTGAAAAATGCATCAATAAGGTTTTAAAAATTAACTCAGCTCGGGCTTTGAAAAGAGTGAAATGGCTTTTGATTTTTGCACTGTCAGCAATGGGTTAAAGTCAAACGTAACATTGGAGCTCACAAATTGACGCATGCGAAATAAGCACATAAAAGTGAAAACTTGCAAATTGGGAAATAAATCAGGCTTGAAGCTCGCAAAATGCGCAAATACGCGGATCAAGCCGCGTTCAACGGCGACCAAAGCCGTACGCGCTCGCGCTGGGGAATCAGTCATAAGCCGTGATGTTTGTGCCGCCGCGCCGCACACCACCACCAACAAAGCAGAACATCTCAGCGGCTCAAATTTAAAATGAAAATAAAACAAACAGATAAAAAGGCCAAACAAAAAATCAATGAATAAATAAAAGTAATTGGATTGCTAACGATTTGGCGCAACATTTATCGATCTGCGCTAATAAAGTTGTTGTTCATTAATTTGGATTTAGCAACAGAAAAAAGATTTTAACAAAAAGCACACATGCTATTTTTAAAAGATTTCACACGCCACAAAGTTTAATATAAATTTAAAACAAAATTTTACCTTGGTTTTTTGAAATTACATAAGAAAATATCATGTACACGACGAAAAGACGAATTCGTACTCGCATGAATTCGAATCTGTCATTCGCATCTTTTAAGCGGCTCAAATCTTCCATGCTCATTATGATAACATTGAAATATGTGTATGCAAAATATAACTATGTACTAAAGTATCAAAACAGATAAATACTCCTTTTAATCGCATTAGCTTTAATCTGATTTGTATAATTAAAACATCAAGCTCAAGCATGCAAACATTTGCTGATATTAAGTTTGAACGACACCTACGGATTGCAATAAAACTGACGGAAATCAGCAGGATTAACAGCTCAGTTTGAATACATTAAAAAGTGAGCAGTGCTCAATAAAGTTCAAATTCGCTTTTAATAACCAGCTTAATGGGCGCCATAGAAACGTGGGGGTTGTAGAAGATAATTACTTGGTGTGTTCAAATTGATTGCATCTAAATCTCAATAAAACAAAGAGGCAACATTCTTGGGTTTTTTTGTTCTACATCAGATCCGCACTTTAGGTACATTTAACATTATCCTTCAGATCATATCATATCACGGTCTTATGCAGTTTCCAGCCAAGTGGGACCGTTTAATCAGGAATCTTTTGTTGTGAGTTTACATTCAAATTCTTCAATAAATGGCAATCCAATGATAATTTTACAAAAAAATTATATCATAATGTATATACATACATACTTAGATTTATTAGCATGAAAGTCTATAATGAGTTGGTTAACATGGCCGAAAGTGTTAATTGCGGTCTTCGACAGAGGAATATTGTCAACACGAGATGCGCTAATGGGCAATGGAAGAAGAAGAAATTGATGGAAAAATTAAATATTGACGTTATTAAAGAAAGTTGTCACATCATGTGCGCAAAGCAATCAACCGCAAATTGATCACACGACGACGAATGACGGCGCATGTCAAGACACAGTCCGAAGAATTCTATTGGGAAGTGCGAGGGTCAGGGCTGCCAAGTACTTTTTTAACATTCCCTGATTCCCTTAACAAAAACGATTTTCAAATAAATTTCCCACACCAGGAAACACAAAAATTCGAAAAAATTCTGGGTTTTTCCAACAGAAGAAGAAGCTCAGTCTGAGCTGGTTTTCAAATTATGTAGGTACTACGTTTTTTTTTGGTACGAATCCTATATCCAAAAATAGGATAAAATAGAATAGTTGCTAGACACAACCGTGCATTTTCCGAAAGTAATTGTTGACTTTTCCGCAAATCGGGAAATTTGCCGCAACTTGGTAGCCCTGATGAGGGCATACTGCGAAGCACGAAGCAATTAACAAGCGATATTGTCACAAATATAATTCTGGCCTGGCCTCGGGTGCAGTGCAACAACAAACACTTGCCACAAGCCCTACGAAAACCTTTAACACCAGAGCAAGCGACGGGACAACGTTGAAGGATGTACTTGATGAATTGGAATTTTAAATTGCTGCACAACTGCACTTCACTGGCCTGCAGTTGGGAATGGCAAGAGGGAAAGACCGGCAGCCGGCAGGCAGGCAATGTGCTTGAGAAATGCGTGTTTTATTCCGCCACTTAATCTTAATTACGTGTCAATTTTTATTTTTATTCTTTGCTCCGCACTCAGCCGCAACTGGCAAACAGTAGTCTGCCATGGGGGCAGAAGAAGAGCACGGACAGGAGGAGTGCCACAAAATGTTGGAGCATCGGTTGCAGTGGCGGTAGAAGAAGAAGCAGAATGTGCTGCTGCAGTGCCACGAAAAGAACAACATGAAGACCACTATGGCACTGCCGCTGCCACTAGCAGCAGGCAACTGCGGCGAGGCAATGCTGGCAGCAGAGGAACAGTGGGGCCAACGAGTGTGCCTCGGGCAGGGGTGCACTTAATGTTCCTTCTCTCTTTTTAAATTGTATAAATTTTGTTGGTGCCTCCAGTGCTGAAGGCGAAAATTGATTTTCACGGCGTGATAGCGAGAAGTGGGCGAGAAATGGCTGTGCAGTGAAATGAGCAGGGAGATGGATGGGAGAAGTGTAGCGCAGGGAGTGCGGAGGCAAATTGTTGCTCGCGACGCGCCAGGGGACCGCTGACAAGTGCCAGGCGCAGCACTCGAGTACCCAAAGACGCAGAACGCAAGACTCGAGCACAAGCCAGGCCCGGCGGAAGGGTTCATCAAATGTGGTCTGGCTCAAATTGGCCAGCAGTCGTTGTGGTAGTCTGGGCAGTGTGGTAATATGCAGTGTTGGGCAAAGAGGGCGTAAAAGGCCTGAAGACGAGGCTCTAAAAAAAGTATGTCTGCACCTGCAATAAATTTCATGCACTTACAAATTTGGAGTCCTAGGGTTAAGTGACCACAGTAAAAAGAAATTTTTCGATTCGGCAGAAAAAACTAAAAGTCGTTTGGTTCGGATATGAAACAAAAAGGGTTCGGCTCAAACGCACTGAAACTGTGAATTATTTGGGTTTCCTGCCCTAACACAGGATCCATACGCTTAATTTTCCCTTCCCCGATAATTATGGGTATGCAATTTATTGCAGATAAAGACTCGTTTTCCCACTCTCAATTAACGTATTTCATGAAATGATTTCTTGCAGGTGGATACACGCCAGGTAAAGCCAAGCGACTTCCTCTTGCGAGTACCAGGAACCCCACGATTGTTCCCCATACACAACGTTGCAGTCGCCAAAGTATTGTGAGGGAGGGGAAGGCACTATGCGTGGACACCGCAGCGCCGTGGCTGGTAGAGGCGCTACTGAAGAGGCTGCAGCTCAAAGCAGTGGCATAAATTGTAAATGCTTTTTGTATAAGTATTTTTTTAGTCTTTATTTTATTTATTTATTTACATAGCCACTTCCCTTTCCCGCATTTCCCGCCCACACAAATAAATTCATAAAAAAAGCTCAAAAGTAGGCAGTTTTAAAAAATGGTCTTGTCAGCGTGGATTTATTTCACTTGCAATTGCGATTGCATCTACTCGTGTTGTTGTTGTTGCTGTTGTGCCACAAGCCTGTCGGCGATGGGGGCGCGCACGGAATGACAAGTGCCGACGTTGAATGCAATTTTAAGTGCACTGAAAAGTGCTTCTGTTTAATTATGCAGCGTTGCCAGATGTTTTCTGTACGCTTTTAGTTAGCTGCAAGCTGTTTGTAATGTAAGTGGCTTGTACGATTATTAATATTTGAATAATAATATTTATTATTTTTGTGCAAAAGTTCAAGCGTTTGCAATATTTGCAGCAGTCTCTGCCGTGCTTACTATTGTTGTTGTTGTTGTTGTAGAGAAACCGCAATTTATGACATGCTAATGCGTTTCATTTCATTATGTCAATCAATGAAATATAAATTTTCTCCTACTATACACCAGCATATTGCAATTGCAATTACCAACAACATGCATAATTGTTCGACTTTTTTTAATGCGTGTATTTATTGGCAAAATAAACAACTTCGTAAAGTTGTGAATTACATTTGTTTGCATTCATTGTGTAAAGTATAGAGCGTTGTAATGAATTGTTGATTTTGTTTGTATAAATGCACTTAATGATGTGGTTTTGCGGGAAATGTGTTAATATTTAATTGCTATTGGCATTGTCTGTTTTTTGTGCTGTTCATTCGCTAAGCCAGTTTGCTTAGCAGCAAAAAAACGATGGAAGTTGCCAAAAATTTAATAAATTCTTAAAAGTGACAACTTAAATTTGCGTGTATAAAATTTGACCAAAATGATAATTTTAATTTTTTGTTTAAATGTTAATAGCTCACTTTTGCAAGCCTGATTCTAAAACACTCAACATTTAAAAAGTCTTGTAAATATTAGCTTTTGCTTTTGCGAAAAATTCCAATCGCTGCAAATAAAACCATAATACGCAGTCAGTTGGGAATTCGGCAAGATTTTCCGACCACTTCAAAAATTCGTATCAAAACTTAAATTTAAACACACTTCAAAGCTTCCTGCATTAATTTGTTTACTTTGTTGATTCATTATTATTTGCTGATAAGTCAGTCTGAAGTTCCACAAAGTGCAAACTCATGTGGCATTCGCTTGCCGTATGAATGAACAGCGAAATTGATTAGCGAATGCGATACAAACTAACATGTTGAGCAGATGCCATCAAGTGTTAAGCACTTGATTAATCAGCTAATTAAATGTGCCGTTGGGCGTCGTGTGTGGCCCCTGAGCTCTTTACGGCAAAACTGACAATAAACGCTGACAAAACTCATAAGTACGCTTCGCAAAAGAACTGCACTTGAAGATTTTAGTCGGGATTAGCTGTTAGTTGGAATTAGGCTTGCCACATTTTTCCAAACGAAATCAATGCGTGATTATGCCATCATTTCTAACTTGCTATTAATAGCTTCAAAAGCATCTAGAAGATTGCATGAAAGCCAAACCAAATATTGAAACTTTTCTCAATAATACGAACGAGTTAAAAATTTCGTTCGAAAGATTCGCTACAGGTTGCTCATTGTTGGCCACTGTGCATCGCGGTGGGGCCGCACCAGAGCTGCAGTTTGTGCTGTTGGCTGCGAGGGAGGGGCGAGGCCCAGACGAACTATCAACTTTAGCTACGCGACGTGCCTAAATGTTTCGTCTCAGGCCCCTGCCACTCTTTCTACGTCTTTCACCTTTAAGCCATGTGCGAGCGCGGACATGCGTTTCTGATTGGTGGAGTAGTAGCAGGAAGCTGCCGCCACCGCGACTGCTACCGTTTTGCGCGCTACTGTTGCGCCATGATTTGCATAAATTAAATTTGCATAATTTGTTAAGTGAAAAGCGAAACAAAAAAGGTTAAATTGGAAAAAAACTCGCTTGCAATTTACTCTTTGGCGGAACAAAAGTGCAGCGTGTGTGTGTGTTTCGTATTGGACTCATAATTAATTAATCAGATATTTTATCAACCGCGTTTAGATGCTGCTTAAGCCAATTTTAAACCATTTGAATTTTTGTTGTTTTTTCTATTGTTCTGCAGAAAGGTGTTTTCAGAAATGTTCATTATAAGCTTTTTATTTATTTCATGCTACTGCATTTTTTTAAAAACAAATCGCATATCATTAAGTGTTTAATTAAAATGCCATAGTTTTGCTTATTTTTTGCTAAAATTAATTAGTTATGCAAATTAATTAAAGCGATCAGATAAGGCAACTACGTATTGGCCAATTTTGGCGCAGCCAGTGAAGATTTTAGATGGCACAACCGCTAGCAAAATTCCGCTGGCACTTTGGAAAAATCTTTCACAAAATTAAAGAGTAAATAATAAATAGCGTTAAACACTTTTTGAGCTATTATCATTACAGCTGTTTTTCAACAACTTCAATATTAACAATCGCGGCTAAATGTCAAAAAATTTCAAACATTTTTTGATGCAAACAGTTTATTTAAGTACTTGATTTTACTAAATAAATTTCATTGTTGTGTGGTTTTTTCAGCGATTGCTCTTTTGCTGCCGGCTTTAATTGTGACTGCGAAACCTTTGCCATTGATTACAATCATACTTTATAGCATTATAATAAGCAGTTTTAACACATAATGGGAACTATTGAATTAGTTTCGTTTGTTTTCATACAATACAGACAACATGATACTATAATTTGCAAGATAATTTTAAATGAAATTATTTCTTTAATTGCCACTGTTGCATGCGCCATTGCAAGCAAGTGGTTGCCCCCGCAAGTGAATTGCTTACATGACTTCAATTCAAGTTCTGAAATATAAAGCTTTTAAAATTAGCGTGTGCCTGTTGGAAATGTTTTTTGACTCCATACATTTCAAATCAAATTCCATTGTTTCACATTTCGTTCTCCATTGAAGTTGAAATCAATCGCAAAGGAAATTGAATGCGTACTTTAATCAAATTCGATCGAAAGTGATATGTGTAACCTAACAGTTTGTCTATTTTTATAATTTTTTTACCTGGAAGAAAACCATTTCGTATGGACACTGATCATAAACTGCAATTTTGTAAAAGGTATACATTTTTGAAATTTCATCTCAACAAGAAATTTTATACCGCATTTTCACGTTCATTTCCTTCCGAATGAACTGTGTAAAAAAATCCAGTGTTTGTGTATGTATTTATTATGGAATACGAAAAGAAAGTTGGCTCCTCTTGAATTTATTATAGTAGAACTAACATTTTCGACTTCGAAATCAATTAGTCCATGCTACTGCCAAGTCATGCTAAAGGCCGTTAATTTTTCCCTCATGCAATTGCTGAAATCAAAATAATTTTTGGTTTGAAATGCAAAATGTTTGATTTTTGCCTTCTTTAAATTTGCTCGCGCCATAAAGTCGTTTAATATGATTATTAAGCGCGTTAATTGAGCAATTACGAATGCTTTACGAGATGCGAAATAAAAATCCTCCAAAAATACACGATTAAATGTTTTTGTGTATACCTCTTGAATGTACTACAGCCTTTTTTCTCAATTCAATTTTTGCAATTAGCACTGCTTCGCATTGCGGCTACCAGCAAAAGTGAGTGAACGCTTGCGCCAAGCTAAGCCGCTGCTTCGGCGAAATCAAAACCCACAAATAACGACATTAACAACAACAAGCGAACAATCAACAAAGTCATAATTTAGACAAATCAATGAATTACTAATAGCCGCGCATTTGAACGAAGCCCCATAAACCGAAGCAGCCAAACGGCCAAACGGCCAAACACCACGCCGGTAGGCCTTAAAGCGCCAAGTAAAGCGCGACAGAGGTAGTCAGCCAGTCAGTCAACAACAACAACAACAAGAACGGCAAACACCTAAGCCAACAGGCCGCCGCGGGCAGTTGGAAATTACGACGACGAATGGGTTTCACAGCAGCCGCCGTTGCCGTTGCCGTAGTCATAACCGTAGCTGCTGCTGCAATCATCAGCGGCCATCAATGCGGCTGTCCGTCGGTCTGTGCGTCCGTCCACCCGTCAGTCCAGCGTAAGCTTCGTGAGGCTAGTTGGGGCGATGTATGGCGGCCCAAGCAATTCGTACGAGTGTACTTTATGAGTCGATGGCGCACAAAATTGCGCTTCTCAGATCTTTTCACTTCGGTTGGTGCCTGTTAATGCGCCCCTCCGTGATGGCAGCACGGCATGGTTGACGGTCACTCTGACCGCAGACTTACAAATGCAGGTGCGGATTCAGCAGCGAACTGCAGTGGACACTAAAGAAATTACACTGATGAATAAATGTACATCTTCTCTTAAATCCTCGAAACTTATGCATGATTTTTAGGTTCTATTTTAAGTTAAGGGCACCTACAAGCATATTCCATAGTCGGGCCCTGACGGTATTGAGAAGCTTTATCAAGACAAAATATGCTCTCGGAGAGTTGCCAATTTGCCACGAGACATCCACAGTTTAGAAAATATCATGCCCAAGCATCCAAATTGGCCAAATAAAAGTAAAGAACTGTCAGCTTGCTGATCACACAACCGATCCATCCAATGACTTCGTTTCCCTAAGCATTGAATAGTTCTTCCAACTAATGGCTCTGTTCTATTGATTTCATTTAAAAATATCATTAATTTTTTTCATATGTCTGGGGAAGCGAATTCGAAGCGTTGAATTTTTCCTTAAGCTACTGTCAATATTTAATCCGCTCCTGTGTGAGCATCAAGTGCTGCCGGCGGGTCTTGGTGGACCATTCAGTGTGGCAGTTGCTTTAAATTGGTTTTGTGCGCATACACGGATGGATGGACGGACGGATGGACAGACATTGGGACGGAGCGAAACATGGGACGGACACGCAAATGCCAAGATTTACTGCGACGCAACTCAACATGATCCATGCTGCTAAATGATCGCCTCCGGGGAGATCTTTTGTGGTCGGCTTCTCTTTTACGTTTTGCGTTTTTTTGTTGTGTGCCTCCTCGTTGGCATTTTTTGGGGGGCTTAATGTGGTATTAAATTTTGTTGTTATTGGCGTTGTTGTTTGTCTGTTGCCACAAATTGAGTTTCTCCCATGTCTTGCGGAGTACCCACCAACCACAGCAGATCTCATTGATCGCCGTGTGGCGTTGCTGTTATTTGCTGCCCCACCGCAACGCTGAGTGATTGTGGCGCGCTGCTGGGGAAGGGGGGGAAGGGAGGAGGTGAACGATACAGCGCCAGCGTTCAATTAAATTATGTGCGCCTGTGCCGCGCCGTGCCTCAACATTTTGTCTACTGCGGCTCAATTTCAATAAAATAGCATTGTAAGCTCTTTTATTGCTGTTGTTGTTGATAATGTGTTGTTGCTGCATTTGTGAACGCCTGTAAAAATTTTCATATTTCATTTTATTTTCTGCAATCATACACAAACACACATGCACGAGGTGATCATGCCCGTTCATAGGTCCGCTGAAGTAAGCACTTACACGGAATTTTATTTTCAATTTGATTTCGAATCGTTTTCATTGAATTTAATTCGCTGCGTTTCTTTTGGAATAATGACCGCAAGTGGGCCGTACAAAGAGGCAAATGGACGGATCATGTAGATGGAGAGGGATCATCAAGACGGAAAGATTATGGCGTTGGACCGATCATGGAGACGGACGAATCATAGTGAGCAATGCATTTTGTAGACGAACTGAAGAGTCTATAGACGAGCGGCTGGAGGAATACACGATTGTGTGATAAGATGAATGGATTAATAAAAGAACGGACATCTCTCTGGATAAATTGACGGACGGACCTTTGCGGCGAAAAACAGATAAAATGTTGATGACGAATAAAACTGCAGATGGATGCCTATCCATCGGTTGGGGGGACTAATCAATGGTCGGTTGGCTAGATCGATGGATGGTTGTTTGGGTCGCTGGACAGAGATGGAACCACAAATTGTTCAATACAGGGAGGCATTAATAATGGAGTAATTCGATGGATGGAGTAACCGAAACATGGGCATACGGTCATGCAGGCAGCCTTGGTACTGCATCTGACGTATAGCCTAAGCTTAAGTTTAAACGTGCTTCCATCTACTCTTGGATTGTGTGTCCGTCCAACCGTCCAAGCGTCCATCCACTCAATCTTATGTCTGCCTTTGATAATGCATAAATTTATGACTTTATTTTGTCGTGTGTGCCTTTTGTGGTAATTTGTCGTTGCTACTGTCTGTGGGCCGTATTTGTTGTTGTCGCTGTCGTCGTTGTTGTTGTTGTACGGGCATGTCAGATATTTACATTTCATGCCATTTCATTTTGTGAATTTTGTGTGAATTTTGCACACATTCGTACGCTCGTTCGTTGCTTTGAGTTGCTCTTAATGCTCACACTGTTGTTGTTGTTGTTTTTGTTGTTGCTCTGCCTCGCCTGCAGCATAGCAATTAATTATGCCGCTTGTGAATGTGTCTTTGAGATTTATTTAATTGATTAAATTGTATATTTCCATGCTGTTGTATGTATGTGCATTGACATGTTCGTATTAAATGCATACACATACATACATACATACATACGTATGCATCTGTATTTACATACTCGTATTTCAGCATCTGTAGCTGCTCTCACATTTGATCGTACTTGTGTGTAAGTATGTGTGTGCATAAATGGAAAATTATTTATGAATTCTGTGCGTTTCATGTGCTCGTATAATTAAATTTATACATACGGTACATTTTTGCCTCTAACTTACATACATTTGATGTCTGCTCGTCTATATTTCTGACTATTTGTCGAACAAATCTGCACAAATTTGTATATATGTATGTAAGTATGTACATATCTTTTCTTCTTCTATGAATCACATAGCTATACAGATAAACGTTTTATATAATCTTTGACAATACTTGAGAGGCATATAAATTTGTATTGTTCGTTTAAATTGTTTCTGTTCGACAATTCTGGGGTTGCAATTTATCATAGCAGTTTCACAATTTTTTGCTTGATAGCCAAGTATATGGCTTCGATTGGATGCCTCAACCTTAAAAAAATCTTCCATTTAAAAAAAATAAAACAAAAGAATTGAAAAAAATGGAACAGAATTACAAAATTATTCAAACAACTGTTATTTCCATATATTTTTTTTAAATTCGTTTCCTATGATACACAACACATAATAGTAATATAAAGAAGATACAGTGTAAATTTCACATAAACCAGTTGAATAGTTCTCGAGATATAGCCTACATCCGTCCGAGAACGGGTAGCACCACATACTATCTACGCCATAAAAAAGTATTTTTTAAAACTTTTATATAAACAAATACCGCAATTAAATATACTGTCAAATCGATTCTAAAAGTGATATAGACAACTTTCGTTCCTATCACAAACCCTTAAGAGAGAATCACAATAAAATCAAATGTACTTTTTCCAACCGACAAAAAGTACAATTAACAAAGAAATGGATCGCAGTCAATGAGGACTCTCCATTGCAGCATATCACATTAAGCGAGTAACACGATTCAAAGAAAGGATGAATGCAGCTCACAGGCACTCACAGTTCAATGATGCATAAAATGCAGCACTGGAATTTAAGGGCCCTTTAACCCATTTTAGTCTATTGGGTATTTAAATACCCAAGAAAACTCTGAAACTTAAAAAATTTTAGCACGAACTAGGAAATAGACATCGAGGTATTTTTTTCATAATAGTGAAGAGGAAAGATAAACCTAAAAATAAAAAATAAAACCATACAAATTTTCCTGGGTTTTCCTTAAGTTTTGTACCATTGAAAATTCTGTTTTTTTCTGAGTCGGAAAATGCTTAGGAAAGTGCTCCCAAATAAATGAAAAAGGGGAAAAATGGAAAACGCGCACTCTTTCTAGGTGGCCTAAGGTATCCTTTTTAGAATAGAGACAATCAAGCAAAAATGCGCTAACAAACCTGGTCGTCACACAAGATATTTTGAAAATGGGTATTTAAATACCCGACAGTCCATGGTGTGTAGTCAAAATGCAATTTTTTGTTGTATGACAAATATAAATTGAAGTAAATAAAAAGCGCATAGAAATTTGAATTTTTCTTATTTTATTAAAAATTGGCAATGTTTATAAAAAAATTTTCATTGAGCCATTGCTTTTTTTTGTTGGTCTGGTGCAACACCTTTATGGTAGTCCGAAAAGCAAGGAGCTGGATGCAAGTTTGTCTGGCACTTCAAGCATCCATATTCAGTTTTACCGCCGCACTGCGAACAACGATGACGAGTGTTGAGCTTTCCGATCAAATGATCCATTCGATCATAACGCGTTGTTAGTTCGGCCCCGGAAGTCGATTTTCTTCCTGGATGATGAGAAGTGCGCTTTACCATAATGGATTCACAAACCGCCACTCGGAATTCTACTTGAGACATCAAGGGGTTATTTTCATATTTGCGACAAAAGCAGTGTAGCTTCCACGCATTTACCATGACCGCGTCTAACGCATTTGTTATCAACGGCCAATACCACTTCTTGCCTCGAATCCGAATTCGGTAATTATTTATTGCATTGTCAAAAAGGTCCACACCACCCATGCGATTATTATATTGGCTGACCAAATGAGGCTGATTAATTAGAACATTTTTTTGTTGCTTTCGATCATACCGCTTTGCATAAGATATTGGCGTATGGCTCATGAAATTAGATAGTAAAGTTACAACCTGAAAATATAGGAATAATGAGTAACGCTGGGACAAAATGGAACGTTTCTGAGAATAACTTACTGCATTATCGTTCCAACGCACTGCAAGTATTGAATTGTTTCTATCAAAATAAAAGTCAGATGTCCCGCGAGGTTTCTTGCGAATTTCTTTGATGCTTATCAATTGGGCATGATTGGTCCGATTATCACGTACAGTTCCCAAAGCGAAGTATCCATCCTTTGATAAACGCGTCATTAGCTTGTGACTTGTGAAAAAGTTGTCAAACGTTACAGTGTGCTTAGAGCGGTCCTCTAGATGCGACAAAAGTGATAAGACAGTTCGTTCTCCAAGTCCAAAGTCGGGATCTTTTTGCTCTGATGCACCAGCGTACGGGATAAACTGGAATAAGTATCCTTCTGTCGAGGCTAAGCACCAATACTTGTATCCAAATCGAATTGGTTTACTTTTGATGAACATCTTACATGAATGTCGGCCATAGTAGGCTATCATTTGCTCATCATTTTTTCGGGGAAACCCCTTTTTCTATATTTTGCAAATATCGCTCGCCCACATAACGCGAACGAAATACCGCGGATTATTTTTTGACAAAAAAGTTAAAGCGAAAGCAAGTCACACCATGGCCTGTCGGGTATTTAAATACCCATACCATATCTCAGGTGTGGGTGCAGATAAAAAAAAAAATATTTTTTCTTTCAACTTCTATGGTTCACCAGGCACGCCAATAAAAATTTCATCAAAATCGTATGAGCCGATCTATGGTCAGTCTTTAATGGGTTAACCCTATTATACAAGCGTTCGAGATAAACGAGTAATCCTTTTTGAAGGCATTCGCCGGATTTCTTTGACTCACAAAAGTGGCACCCTTCCAAGGCGCCCTCACTCGTCGCAAGAGCGATTGCCTGCCTGCCTGCCGGTCCCCCCTCCCCACCCCTGCATACTTTGTGCAGTATTTACCACAAAGCATATGCAAGCAAGGCAAATTTTTATTATGATTATTTTTTTTGCATTGCATTCGTTCGTTTTCGAAATTGATTTTTCGTTGTTGAAATTTGCATAATCAAAGAAGCGACTACAGAAAAAAGCAACAACAGCAACAACAATGCCACAGCACGGCAGCATTCTGTGTCGTTGCTGCAACGTGCTGTGCGCCATGAGGCAATTCAGCCGTGAAGAATCTGTTTGCCTGCCCTTTCCCTTCCTCTCTCCTTCAGCACGCCTTCCTCTCACTTCGCAGACTCTGGCAGCATCGCATTTGCCGCCTTTTGTTTTGTTTATGGTTTATTCTGCTCTTTAACTCGGCTGGAAGTATCATATTTTTTGTTGCCTCTGCGTCCCTGCCGCCGCCGCTGTGCCTCTTGCTGTGTCTACGGCCTGTGTTGCTACACTTCCCCTGGTGCCGCTGCTCGAATTCGTTAAGCCTAACTAAGCCGCGCGTGTGTGTATGTGTGTGTGTGTGTGCGTGTGTGTGTGTGCACACACTTAAGGGGCCTCAAGTGCTGCGGCAAATGTGTTCGTTTCCCCCTTTTTGAGCAGGCTCGAAAGTCTGCCGCCTCCGGCTTCACTTTGCGGCCCGCTGCCCCTCAGCAGCGCCGCTCTACACCTTCTGCGCTGCCAGCAAGCGTATGCAGCAAAGGCGCTACTCGTAATGCACACGCAGCAGCGCCCCTGAAGTGGTAACATAAAAACGAATACACGAACGGACGGGTAGGAGAATGGACGGACGAGCGAATGTCTGAACGGACAGTAGGACAGCTGAACGGACGAGCATATCACCGTATGGGCTACAGGGACGGACGATAAGAGGTATGGACAGACAGAAAAACAGGCAGGCGGACGAACGTACACAAGCGTGGATGGCTATATGGACGGACAGAAGTATGGACGGCAGAAGGACGGACAGATTGAGAATGGTGAGATGGACGGACGGTCAGAAGGGCGGACGAACGACAGATATATGTATATGGACGGACTGGGAGAAGAACACGACGAACGGACAAAGGGACGGACGGACGGACGGACAGAGAGGTTGAGTGGCTGAAGGTCTGTTGCTGCCTGCCGAAGATGATGATGACCGCAAGACGAGTCAAGTAACGCAGCTCAACAATTACAACAACACAATATGCTGCAATCCGTGCACTTTCAGCTTTGTGGCTATTGCAATTTGCCGCACAACAGCTTCAGCTAAAGTATCTTACGGATTAGTGCATTGTGTTTTGACTGATTTATTCTGTTATCCCGCTATAAGCTCTCCTCCTCTGGAAATATTGCTGCTGGTGGTGCTGCTTAATTTCTTTATTGCATTTCTGTTTGGTGTCTTCTGGTTGTTGCTTTCGAATCTTGTGGCGTTCATCCAGCACTCCAACTTCCTTCGCACAACCTGTGCAATTTGTGTATGCAACACGCAGTTTGGCCAACAACATGGCAACATATCGAATGTTGTTCACACAAACGCGTCTACATGCCCGATCGCGATAAGCCCACTCAAAAGCAGTCCAAGTGCCGTGCCGTAGCAGAAGTGGCAGTCCAAATTATAAAGAGGCTAATTACGGTATTTGTAATGCAGTGAGGGGCTCGATTGTGCCCTTTGAAGTGGGTTAAGATGTTTATCGCAACTTCAGCAACATTTTGCTGCAGTTATCTCGAACTTCGATGTAGGGGAATAGAACAAAACGAAGTTGAGCGGAAAATTTTGCTTGGGAAAATAACGAGTGGGTAAATTTTCGGAGCGTGGATCATTAAAAAATGTGTAGGGTGGAAGGGGAGGGGGCAGTGTAGTCGGAAATGCGGCCACTTGGACGAAGGTGGACAGAGATGAAACGCCACGCGATCAGTCGAGTTCGCTGCAGGACTGGCCTGATTGAAGCCGAGTGTTCCATTAGCGAACAAAGGAGCTAACGTTCAATATCAAAACATTCGCTGTCTCTGAGTGGCTGTGAGATATCTGAAGCCAAGAATATAGATTTGATCCGCTGTCAAATCCTTTGAATTATAGCTAATTGTCTTCGATTTTTACATTTTTAAGGACTATTGAAAAAAGGCGTCCGGACAAAAGTTCGCTGAGATAGCAAACTTTTGCCAGTTCCGCCCAAAATATTTTTTATTATATCTGGCGATGAGCTGGTATTTCTCAAATTGCTTAAATCCTACGCCAAAATTAATGACTAATAAGAAAAAATAAACAGAGAACAATTTTTGGATTTTTATGAAAGCAAGAGCTTTAGAGATAAACACATTTATTCTGATGGCGACTCAAATTGCCAGAAGAGGTTGTTCCCTTCTAATCTTCAGACAATATTTGCTTGCCTTTTATCCAGCTGCATCAAAATGAGTAGCTTAAGTGCCGAAATAAGTGTGAAATGTATCAACTGAAATCCATAGTAGACAAGCCACTAACTCCTTCCAATTACCTGTGCCAACTGCAAACATTTAAGCGCATAGCAAGCGGCTCAACTGCGGCGCACACACACCGACATCCAAACAGCCAACGTTAATGATAATTACCTGAAAAGGAGCAGAAAGAAGCCGGAAAACATGAAATATTTATCAGACGAATGAAGTGTAAAATTAGGTTGCGAGTTTCACCAGCGAAATATCAATAAATCAAAGCGCCTTGAGGCACGGCAATCAGAAAGAGGCCCTTTGTTAGGCCGAAGCCGTGGAAATACGCCCCTTTTGGCGGTGCCTCCTAATCAGTTCAGCCCCCAGCGGAGCCAATTGTGGCCACTTGGCGACTACGTGTGAGTTCGTTGAATTCGGTCGCTGGCCAGCCCGCTTAGCGCTAAAGCGTAACCGAAAATGCCATTAGCAACAATTTAACATGCTTCAAAAGTGTTCGATGCTGCGCGATACAGCGCGCCGAATAAACCGAACGTCCAACCGCCACAACAGCCACAGTAACAACAACAACTGAGAACCGCGCGATAAAATGTGGTGTCAAACCGCAAAAGTAGCAGGAAAAGCAATTTCGCCGTAAATTGAGATAGCATCTTTAAAGCGCGCTTTAAAAAGCGACAACAACAACAACATTGCACAGTTCGACATTTTTGCTGTGTCGTCTGTGCAAGCTTAACCGTTGTGTCAACAGCTGTTGGGTTTTATCCACATCGACAGTAGATGTACCCGGGTACTTCATACGTTTTGTATGGCAGATAGTTGCTTTTGATATACAAATATTAACTACTACCTGGATTCTTGTAATTTTCTGGTTTTTTTTTTTTTTATTTCTTGGAAATATTGTCTAGTTAACAAAACTTTTATCATAATTTGGGAAAAAAAAAATTTGGTACCTAAATAATCCATTTTTACCAAAAATGGGAATTGCCAAAATCCATAAAAATTTAACAATTTCCAAATTATTTTTTAATCCTTGTAATTTGATCCCTTTTTACCAAGAAAAATAATTAACATTGAATTTTCATTCGCAAAATTCCGTTATATTTGAACTGAAAATCAACCCCTCTTGCTCATAGTGCTATTTTTAGTACCTGTGCGAATAATTATAACTCATAAAATATTTGTTCAATGTAAACATTTTTTTTTTGGAATGTGTAGGAAAACACGTCTACTAACAGGAACAAAAGGGTATTTGGGAATATCTTGCCTACCTACCCTTGCACAACCAGTTTTGCAGGCAGAAACATGATTTTTTGCGCAGGTTTCGTTTTGAGTAGTTTTGTATGCATAAGTCAGTTTATGTGCGATTTTTGAAGTGTAAAGACCTAAAAATTTATTTTGTGCGGCAAATATATAAAAAGTGAAAATAAAATGGCAGATGGTGAGTGGCTAGCTCCGCGTCGATTGAATGCACTACCGTATGAGGAGCAGCGTGACTATATACGCACATTTGTTGAGGCTTCTGACTCCGAAGAGAGTGACCACGAACAAGAGGTAGATCAAGAAGACTTAGAAGGAAATATTGATGACATTGGTGGTGAATCATCTGACGCTGAACAAGTCCAGGAAATTGAGTATCACCTAGAGGACGAGAGGGATTCAGACGAGGAGTATGAAGAACCGCCACTTGAAACTGGTGATTATTATACGGCAAGAGATGGCAATGTATGGTCGTCAATACCACCAATACCTGGACGAATACGTGCGCACAACGTTCTAAGAAGTCGCAATCCTGGACCAGTGCCATCGACAAATGGCTTGACAATGGCAGAAACCTTCAATCTTATGATGTCAAATGAAATATGTGATGTAATTATTCGAGAATCAAATAGAAAGGCAAGGCAAACTTTTGATGCGTACAATGAGCAGCATCCAGATGCGGAACCACGAATATGGGTGCCTATAACTGAAGTAGAATTTCGTGCATATTTGGGTGTGCTTTTGATGGCTGGCGTATGTCATTCCGGTTATGTTCATACCACTGACCTGTGGAAAACAACTTCACATCCATTATTTCGTGCATCAATGAGCTTACGCAGATTTTGGGCAATCAGCCGCTTCATACGCTTTGATAATGGAAACACTCGGAATGCACGCAAACAAAATGATAAGGCAGCTGCAATTACAGACGTATTCCTGATGCTAAATGCCACTCTGCGCAAGTATTATATATGTGGCACAAACGTTACCGTAGATGAGCAATTATACCCATATCGTGGTGGAACTGGCTTCACACAGTACATTCCATCCAAACCATCCAAATATGGAATAAAAGTGTGGTGGGTCTGCGACGCCATTTCATCATATCCCGTGCAGGTAAATCAGTGTTCATACATTCATTTTATTATATCAACTTGTTGCAAATAAACTAAATGACTAATTCAAATTTCATTTTTCAATTTTTATTTTTTCAATACAGGGTCAAATTTATACTGGAATGGCAGCGTCCGGCGAACGTGAAAGAAACGTTGGTGAGCGTGTTGTGAAGGACTTAGTTGTCAACAATTTTGGTGGAAGTGGGCGAACAGTGGTATGCGACAATTTCTTTACAACATATAACTTAGCAAAAACTTTGATGGTGGACAACAGTTTGGCTTTGTTGGGCACTTGCAACAAAAGGCGTATGTTCGTGCCAGCATCATTTGCCAATCCTAAAGGACGTGAAGCAGAGTCTACGCTATTTGGATTCTGTAACAACATGACGATGTGCTCATACGTCCCAAAAAAAAATAAGGCTGTTGTGATGCTGTCTACTTGCCACGACACTACAGAAACTGCAGGTCCAAAACGGAAACCATTGCTCATACTTGATTATAACAAACATAAAGGCGGCGTGGATAATATGGATAAGTGCTTGACTGAATATTCAACCAAACGGCGCACAAATAGATGGCCTTTAGCATTTTTTTATAATATGCTTGACGTAGCTGCGTATGCTGCGTATGTTATATATATGGAAAACAACCCCCATCTAAAACCATCTACCAACCGCCGTAGGATATTTCTGCAGCAGCTCAGCGATCAGTTATGCAGACCACAAATCGATATAAGAGCGGACAATAGCCATATTACGCGCATATTTTCTACTAGACACGCTATGGAAGCCATATATGGTATGCCCTTGAAGATGAATGTTGGTGCACAAGAGGAAGAGGAACGTGACAGTTCTGGCCGCATAAAAAGAAAAGGAAACTGCTATATTTGCATTGCAAAACGCCAAACGATGTGCAAACGATGTGCAATTTGTAATAAGCCTGTGTGCGCAGAGCACTCGAAGGATCATCCACAATGCCTCAGATGCTGCTAAAATTCATAAAATATATTTTTTACTTTCATTATAATGATTTTCTATAAATAAATAAACAAATTTCCATAAAATAAACTAAATATTTCCATTTATTTCTATATATTTGTATGAATTTTCATAGAAGTACCTGGGTACATCAGCTGTTGACGGTTGGTCCAATTGACCTGAAATTTCACACCAATATCAATTACATATTTCCAAGCTATGATACGAAGTTTCATCAAGATTGGACCAGCCGCTTGGAAGATATAGCAATATAAAGTGAACTTTGCCATTTATTTCTATATATTTGTATGAATTTTCATACAAGTACCCGGGTACATCAGCAGTCGACGCCATTCCACTAACTTGAATTTGGGCTGTATCGACTGAACTGCTGCTCCAATCTTGATGAAACTTTTCCACATGATGCAAAAGTGTATGGTTGAGGATATCATGAAATTTCAGGTCAATCGGACTAACCGTTTGGAAGATACAGGAAAATTAAAGTTGCAAATGTACCCGTGGGCTCTACGATCGACACAACGGTTAAGGCCCGATCTATTCAGAGTGGCTTAGCTGCAAATGATTTTCTTTAAATGAACAACAACAACAACATGCATAAAGCGCCAGCAAGTGGCACATGTATTTTGTTGTTGTTGTTCGGGGCAAATCTGCTCTTTGATCCTTCTGCTAGACCAGTTGCCCTATATCGTGAATATCGCTTTTATTTATTGATAGCAAAAGAAGAATATCTCGAATAGATACACGCCGAGCTCCTTCAGCGTTTTAATATTTAAAGCGAATTTGATTAAGAAAAAAAGAAAAGTTTTGACAAAAGAAAACAATGGCAAACAAAATGAGCGGCTTTCTTGGGTTTCTTACAACTTCGCGACTATGCTGCGGAACTGCCTGCCTGATTACAGGGGCGCTGGACACGGCCCAATGCTGCCGCAAAGTTGAAGACGACACTGGCTGTCGCTGATTGCTGCTGCTGGCCGCTTGAGAGTGTGTTGTCGACGCTTGATTAATTGCCACGGAGTGAGGCTAATGTAATAAAGCCTTTTAGAGGCAAGGCTAACAAGTTGTTCCTTTTGTTGTTGGCTGCTGCGGCGACTTAAGCCAACTTCTTGCAGCATGTAGCAACATTTATTATGCCAACAACTGGCGGAGTCTCAGCAACGACAATAACAACAACAACGAAGCCAACAAACAATTGCAGCTACACGTCAAGATCAACTGGGAGCGATTCGTTGTCGGCGCTGCCGCTGCACTGCTGCAGTTGAGTGCTCGCCCCAGCCTGTGGCAAGCTGGCTTCATTCCTTAGCATATGCAGCCCTGCAGCGCTGGGGCATGCAACCACTCGCTGGTCCATGGAACAGCAGCCAATTTGGTTGCAATCGCGCCGATTGAGTGTCGTAAAGTTTGTTTATCTTCATCTGGTCGGCACACACACTCTCACTCACACTCACACATACATTAACCATCAACTAGCTGCTTCTTCTTTGTTGGCGTGTTCTTCTGTCGGTTCGTTCGTACGCATTGTCTGTCCCTTGTGCTGTCGTTGCGCTTGTCAGAGATCCTCTCTGCCTTTATTTGCCCATTCATTCAAGCATTCAATTTTGTGCAGCAACAACAACTACAACAACAACAGTCACTTTGAGCTCTGCCTTGTTGCAACGTTTGCCTGCCAATAATTGCCTTGTCTTGCCATTGCAGCGCTGCATTCCGACAGCTCCCTTTTCCAGTTTTCGCTTGAAAAGGCGCCGTATCCCTTGTCCGACTGCATTGCCAAGTCAGCGCATTTGACCATTGCATGGGCAACAACTTTTTGTCTATGTTCATGCTATGCACTCGTAGTTGCCCATTTCAGCACTGCCACTGCCACTGCCAGTTCCAGCTCTGCCGTATGGTAAGGCAGCTCGTCTTCAGCGGCGTTGCCTGCCTCCACACACAAACAGACAGACACATGCACCGAGTAGCAGATCTCAGAGCCACTGCTAGTTCACAGGGCGCAGCATGGTTTTCCTCGCAATTATTTCTGCATTGAATTGATTTCATTTTGACTATTTTTGGTCGTCTGCATGAAAATGGCAAAGAGACGTCCATGCCCCAACTGGTTGCCACTCGCGCTGTGATCAAAGACGGAAGCGTTCAAATTTAACATTTAATTAACTTGAACGGTTTGATTATTTCAGCCGGTGTACTGCAATCAATACGAGCAGTTGACAATTGGCAATAATTGAAATTGGAAGTTATTACCACTTGAAAGGAGTAACTCTGAGGCATCTTCTGTTGCGCTGTGCACAGCTGGACTGAAGAAGACTTAGAAGCTGGGTACCACCACTCTACTAAAGATCGCCAGAAACGCTCGTATGCTGACATATGTATCTCTACTTCCCGGTCTACGCGGGACCTATTTGACGATTCAGCTCAATCTGACCCAGCGATTGGTTTATACAGAAATGAACAATTGGTGTCCTTTCTCTGGCTGCAAGTCCGAAATATTTTTAGTCTTTAATTTGGTTAATCTTTCAAAAGTACGAGTATCTATAAATTTGGCTGCACAATTTTGAAATCCGAGACAACGGTTCTGCAAAAAAAAGCAAACTATTGTTTTTTATTTTCTTATAAGCTTCATATGCTCGTATTTTTTTAAGCTCGCCATTGCTTTTAAACGATGCAGAACAATTTAAAGCTTTTGCAATTACAACTTAACACTTTTCAGTGTCTGTGTTCAATGGCTGTGTACGTGTGTGTGTTAAGGTGTCATTGAACAGCGCACACTTGCACGAATGGCAGTCCTTGCCAACTGCAATCAACACAAAATTGTGACAAAATTAACTCAAAGTGTTTACAAATAATTATCTGGCATTCTTTTGCGTTCGAAGTGTTTTCTTGTTGCTGCAAAATGATTATAATAATTAACGATTTAGCAAATATTTAAGTGCATAACAAATGTGGCAACAAATCAGCACAGGCATACATGTAGATACTGCAGCACACGCACACATACGCCGAGTGCAGGCAGGCGTGTTGCTGCACCGCGCTGCTAACACTCATTGCTAATTGCCAGTGCATTTAGTTAATTACCAGATACGGACTATCGATACGGCCGGCCGGCCTCCAACAACAACAACAACAGCAACCACAAACACGACTGCCGCAACACAGAAAATTATTGGCAATACATTAGAGCTGACAGAGCAGCGCCGGCGAAGGAGCGAACGCGAATTGGCAAGGCGCTAGCGGCAGCGGCAGGCCGAAAGAGGAGGCGTGTGCGCGTTGAGTGCGGTAATTGCAGCAATTTTCCGACAATTGCGACAACATACACAGTGAGTGCCGTCTATAGCAGCTTGCAGGCTCCTGGGCCCAATCGATTTTGGGCTCACTTTCGGCATATCGAGCAGAACTATTTCTAGCAAACGAAAATTGTCAAGAAAACACCGAAATTAAATTTAAATTTGTTATGTTTTGTGCCTATGGCTTCAAGTAATATAATTGAAAGCTAAACAGAAAAATTCACGTTGGCAATGGAAAAGTGTATAGTCTAAATTGGTCAATAACAACCCTTTGCCGGATTACAGCCTGATGTCAATGTAAAATGATGTCATTTTGTTAATGATTTAGTTGATTTATCAGTTCACATTTTCTATGAATATTTTAAACACTTATTCTATAGTTTCACTGAAACTGAATTTGGAGTGTATACGTTTCATAACATTTCATTCATCTACATTAGAATTGAATTGAATAGAAAAGAAGTCAATCGAAGGTCTCACTGTTCATGAGGAAAAACCTCAGAAACTTAGCACTCAATTCCTCATTAATGATAGCTAACAACTTTTTTTTATCAGAGAGTATCAATTAAAAATTTTAAAGAAAATAATCGCTATACCAGCTGCAAGCGATTTCGCTGTGGGTGCCTTTAATGTGCGGCGGTATCTGGGCCCATTTGCAAAAACGACACTGACCACAACAGAACTTGGCAACAACAAAAATTAAACCAGCTCATATGCGCTTCAGGTGTAGTGGGGAGAACTTGTGGGGATGTAAGGGGAAAAGGTGTGAGTGCAAAAAAATTTACAAAACAAACTAACAGCTTATGGCAGATAATTCAGCTGTGGCAGCCAGCGTGCGGCTTGCGGCTCGAGGCAAGCTTGAGCAACAATTGCTGTGGGGAACGGTGCTGTGTTGCGGCAGGCTGGCGGGGAGACCGACAGACGAACAGGCAGACAAGCGGCAAGTCACTCACGGCGCTGATTTGGCGCACATTACGGCGCCTTGTGACAGCGCGACGTGAGCGAACGAAGCAGGCGTGCGCGGCAATTATTCTCTATGATATCAATTTGATATCAATTTGGGTGTGTACGACAGCCTGCGAAAACACGCACACTTGCGAATATGTGCATGTATTCCAAATGCCACGCACCGTGGCACATTCGCTCTGTCGCATTTTTCTGCGCCTTTTTGCGAAGACAGAAACGTAAGCGGCGATAAGCAAATGTCAAAAATGCAACACTGGCATGGCCAGTCTTCTTTATGTGGTATCGCCCTTTTTACTTTTTTTTTAATGTCGACTCGATCATGTCGGCCCATAGATCCATCCCTTTTTTCCTGAGAGCAGGAGTTCCTGAATTTGTTCATAATTCATGAAGAGTAATTTTTTGTGAGTTTACAGGATTTTTTTTCAAAACCAATTATTTCCTTTGCTTATTTTTTTCAAATCATATTTTTTTAAAACGAATACAATGATAATGGAACCCAAAATCGATTCTGTTCTAGCGCTTTCAAGTGAGAGACTGAGCAAGACGCAGTTCAGTGTCGCAACAAAATGCGCCGGACGCGCCGTTGAACATACAGACACGGACAGACAGTTACAGTAGTTAAACAACAACAACAAATTACAACAACAACCACTAGTTGACAATTCACTGTGAAATTAGCAACTTGCGCGATTTTAAACGCATGAAAATGGCGTTTTCTTGATTTTGCCTTTTTTAAAGTCGCATTTTTGTGGCGAGCGCTTGTAAGTGGTGGCAAGTTGCTGGCGTTTGGCATTACTTGCCACATTTTTTGTGATCTGCTATAATAGCTGCTGCTGCAAGCCGGTCATGTTGGCATGTTGTTCTCTGGCAATTCACACGTCGCGTTTGCAATGTGGACCGGCGCCGTCGCCGCTGCAGCCAAATAAGGCCAACGCTTTGAGCGCCCTCCTGCGGCTTATTGCTGCAATTACGCTCAATTAGGTTGCATTTGTGCGCGCGAAATTTTGCAAGTTTATCTTTCTATTTCATCGCAATGCTTTTTGATTGGCCTATTAGTCCGTCTGTCCGCCTGTCTGTCGGTCTGCTCATCGGTCCTCTCTTTCTTGTAGCCAACGACCCTCGATGATTCGTCAATGCACAGACTCGTTTGTCTAGGGGCCCGCAAGTCCTGCAAGTAACTCGAACCATTCTTCAATAGGTCCGTTTATCGATCTATTCGTTCTTCGTCTCCCCCTATCGAACCGTATATCAGTTTTTAGGGCCTTCATTCGTCTCTCCATCCCTCTTTCCATTTAGTCGTTCCCTTATCCGTCTAGTTTGGTCAAGAAAACTAATTTGTTCGCTCTCATATTTCTATCTGTCCATTTCGATGTTATTGCTGTTGTTGTAATTTTTCACATTCTCCCTGCCAGTTTTATGTCACACGGCATATTGTCAGTCCCCAATTGCCAGGCTGCTGCCGGCAGAACAAGAGATTGCGTATTGATAGCGTGTTGTAATTTGTACTTTTATGGCAGTTTTATTGCTGCCGCTGCTGCTGCTGCCATGGCCGCAACTGTCGCTGCTGCTGCATTGGTTTTATTGGCAACGCCCCGTGGCCGCTTGCCAGAGACAATCCCACATCGAGTCGTGCAGGCAGGAAATTGACGCGTTAAACAGAAATTTTTATGTGCCAGGAAATATTTAAAAATTCCCATTTTTAATTGTTTATATTTCAATGAAAGGTTGTTTTATATTTCAAGGAAAGGTTGCATTTTTATGCGCGATATCACAAAAAATAAAAGAGGCGTGTAGGGCGTTTGGCATTGGGCAAAGTTAGAGGCGTGCTTTGGCAGTTTTGTTTGGGTTATTAATTAAAAACCTTTATTGCCATTTATATTTGAATGGATTCGCAGTTAAGTTGAGCTAACAAATTCCAAAAAGTTTGAAAATATTTGCATACAAAAATTGTTGATGCTTTGGGCCGTCATTTTGTGGGACCTACAATTGTATTTTATAATAGCTGCATTCGCCTGAAGAAGTTAGGAGCAACAAATTGTTGTTTCAGACTGGAACTCGGACAGCGAACAAGACTAAGCTGCAATTATTAAGAGACTATGCAAATTAAACGAATTATATTTTTTCTCAAGTTCAGCAGATGTCGAGTAACAAAAATTGTTGGTCGCGTCATTTTATGAAATAATTAGTACAACGCTTCGCAGCCACTCGCAATTAAACTTAGATGAGAGCATTTTATTTCCAACGAAAATCTTTTAATTAAAATCGCATACAAGACGCGTGCACTAAAATGGGCAAACAAGTAAGATGCGATAAAAAATGAAAAGCGTCGACTTTCAAGTGGCAGTCGCGGAGCCGGCGAGTGCGTTTCCATGCAACGCCATTAAAGCCGCCAGCAGTTAAGTCCGAATTGCAAAAGTGCACATAAAGTGCAGTGATTAAAATGCAAATATGCCGCGGCGCCGCTTTAACGTTTTAATGAATTCATATGCAAATGGCGACGCACGCCAACAGCAGCAGCAACAAAAGCAACAACGACAGCAACATGCTGTGCCGCAGAAAGCGTAGGCAGTGGAAATAGCGAGTTAGCCCTTTCTCCTTGCAGCGTAGTAGGCAAGCATTTTACTGCCAATTTGCTTTGTGGCTTTCAGCGGCCGATTGGCAAAAAAAGCAGCAGCAGCAATTGTAATGAAAAAGCAGTAGTAAAAAGTAGCAATTGCTGCTGCTGCAGGGCAAAAGAGTATGCATGTTTTCGCGGTATTACGGGGTCATGCACAATTGCCAAATGCAACAGAAATCATAAAATGCACAAGGCAACAACAAAAATGCTACAGCTCGGCAGCAGCAGCGACCAGAGAAATGGGCGGCAGCAATAGCAAAAGAGGTGGCAGTAGCAACTCACAGCCGAAACGGTGCTACTGGCAATGCGCCCCAGCAACATGCCGCTGCTGGTTGCAAGTTGCTCGGTGTGGCCCCTACAAAGCGGCAACACTGCTTGCCATGTTTTTCATTTGTCTTCATGTTTGACTGTATATCTGTTTGTGTGTGTGTGTGTGTGTGTGTGTGTATCCTTTCATGCACAAACGTAAAAATATTGCCAGCGAATGTTGCCACTGCGAAAAAAAGACAATGTCTGCAATAGTTACTCCCAGCTAGCGTCATTGTTGTTTCGCGCTTGTTGTTGTTCATATTTTGACAAATTCCACATTGAAAATTGTTTGCTGTCGCTTTTTCAGCTTCTGCAACTCAGTTGAAATATTTCGCTGGTATTTTCAGAGCAAAATTCACGTTGTATTCAGAGCTTAAAATATGCCAAGAAATATTCAAACTTTTTTAAATGTGCGAAATTTTGACTTATTTGTAAAGAAAAATGATGCATTGAAATTGCACCAAAAAATCATCATAGAACATCGAACATAGCCGAAACTTTAGAAGTTGCTTCACTCAATCTCAAGTTTTATACTGAAAATCCTTACTCCGAGAGTTCCTAAGCTCAGCAGCTATTGTAGAATATGTACCTGATTTACGACCTCTCTCTATTCGTTCGTTGATTATTGTCGAGAATCGCACGAATCCGCTTTCATAAGATCTCTTTCACTAGCTATACCATGGCATTCCAACTAAATGTGCGAATTCAGTGTAGTTCGAAAATATCAGACATGAATCCTTTGAAATTTGCTTTCTAAGAAATTCCATCTCAAGAGCTACAACGAAATCATAAGTTCTGCAATTTCTATATCTAATCCGGCGTGCTCCACTTGAGCGCTGATTCAACTTCAAAATCTACTCATAGTTCCATTGAGTGCACTATCTAGTGCACTAGCATCTATCTGGGTCCATCTTCTGATAGAGAGCGCAATTAGCTCTGCATGTGAAATAAACTTCAATCTTCAGTTCTCCTCAATCCTTTCGAGCCGAATCAAAGTGTCCTCTAGTGAAACACATTCATATCTGCGATTGCATCCATTCAACTGTCACTCCTGGCAATTCAACAGATCTTGATATAGTGCAAAAGTTTTCCCGCGATTATCTATAATTCGTATGCATGTAAAAAGTGCACACACACTCAAATGAAGCAGGAAATTAGTGCATAACTTCGCAAAGAAGTCGTATCTGTGTGTGTATGCTGGTAGCAATGGACATATGCGGCATGCAACATGGAAGCATGCCACAAGCAAGCATAACTGCGCGCATAGCTTGACTCCATCAGTTTTTATGGGTGGCAAGAAAAAAGCATTAGGAGCCGCAGCACATGCTGCCTTAAAGGACGGACAAGCACACAAGCACCAAAAAGGCTAGGAACGAACTCAACTGCTGAAGTGGGAAACGGCAAAGCCAGAACATGCAGAGTCGCATGCCAAGTCAGAGTCGTAATAAGTGTAGTAAGCGCTTTGCCGCGCCGCGTCTCGCCAAGAAGCCCGTCATCGCGCACGCTGCTGGCTCCCTTTGCAGCACTTACTCTACAACAGCAACAACTACAAGCGGCAAAAGTGAACAAGGCGAAAAAAGGCACCAAAAAAAAAAGGAATTTCTTAAGAGCGCAAATAAAAATGTATGAAAATTTTTATGGTACTTTTGGTACGTTTACTTACTCTACGAGCGCGGCGAGGCTAAGGCATTGCCATAAAACCATCAATGTAGCTAGGCGGTGGGGCAGGCGAGCAGCTGCGGCAGTGAGGGGGGTAAATGAAGTGTAGACCCTGAGGACATACCACTTGAACTGCGAACAAAATTTGCAAATGCGCTTTGAATGCCTTGGAAGAGCAACGCTGTACGTGGAAGCCAAATCGTGGCAGCGACATTTGGATGGACCGACCCAGCCACAGACAGACAGACAGACAGACAGACAGACAGACAGACAGACAGACAGGCAGAGGGACGGAAAGAGCAGCAAGCTTGAGGCACAGACAAGAGTGATGGAAGGGGAAGGGGGACGGTCAAAGGAAGAAGCTTGAGGGACATGGATGGCAGTAGAGATGGAAGCACAGACCAACAGACAGTAAAACCAGAGTCTGAAGAAGAGGCGGTCGGGCGAAGAAACAAACTTTCGGGACAGATGATACAAGCGTTAGACGGTAAAGAGATGAAAGAACGAATGGTTAGAGCGAGGAAGGGCTAAACTACGAGATTACGATAGAGTGTTTAGGAGACCAAAGAAACGGACTTATGCAGGATTTTCTTGAGATACGGAGTCACAGAGAGACGAACGGAAAGACGAAGGGGAGTAGAATCGTAAGAAGAAACGCAGTGACAGATAGACAGCCATGCTAATAGATAGGGAAGACTGAACGGCGAGGACGATGAACAAGCATAGACCCGGTAGCAAGGGGCTCGAGGAATGGACGAACGATGTTCTGTAAAGGAAGATTTACGGAATAAAGAAGGCAAGAGAAAACGAAAAGCGCGACCAGAGCAACGTTAGAATGGAGAGGTGCAAATTGACGGCGTGATGCCAGACCGGCGCACTGTCGTGGTGCATACGGGCAAAGCACCGGCTTGAGCAAGGCAGCATCTGAGTATAGGCAAAGGCAGTTCGTGTCGTACGTGAGCAGAGTGAAGAAGAAAGGTGCATGCTTTTTGTATTTTTGTTGTGCTGCTTCTTGCCACATCTGCAGCCATATACGGAGCTGGTTCAGACAGCGCTCTAAAGAGGCTTCCTGCTGCATCCTCTACGCCTGCTGTTGCCGCCGTTTCGCGGCTTTATGCGCAAGAGACGGACAGCAGCAGTAATGAAAGTTTTTTTAAATGACGCTTTAAGCATTTATAGAAATTTTTATAGCAATTGCGGGCTTCAGAGAAGATGGAGGCGAGAGATAGAGTGAAGCAATTTTAAGAGCATTTCTATTACGGCGCTTCACTGGGCCGCTGTCGGTCGTAAGCTGCAATCGTTTGTGTCGGCATTTTGAAATGTTTTTTTCTGCTTTTGCATAATTCCAGCCGAAGTGATAATTAGCAATTTTATGGCGGGGAAATGTCTTTATTATAATCGCGCGCAAGTTATTTTTTCCCGCATAAAGGCGGCTTGCATTTTGTGGGACCTAGCGAATGTTGCAAATGCTGGCCGTTTATTTAATTCAAGTGCACCTTGCGATTTTATAGTGGTAATGTTAATATTTTATAGCAACGTTATGGTTGAGCGTGCATGTGTGTGTGTTATACAGTGTGCGAAGTAACGATTCGCATATTCTATTATAGCAGCTATATTTTATGGCAATTCAGTATGCTATACTTTTGCGAAAAACATTCGACTTTTATTATCTTGAATGTTAATGCGGAAATATGTGGAGAGTGGACAAATTCGCACATACATATGTATATGCTATTGAAGATACAGATTTTAAAATGTTTTTCTTCTGTTGATTGAATTTTGATAGTTGTAAAAATCAAACTTGCTATAAAAGGTAAAAGTATGGAAACTTACGGCCTTACCGTATAAATCACCGTGATCGAACGCAACGCGAACACGAAGCCAACGCCGGGATCAAAAAACGGCATTTTGTAAATCACGGCGTAATTGCGTTCGTTGTCTTACGGCATCACTTGAGCTGTCAAGTTCTTACGAAAAAGAGTTGTATTTTTCTTAATTTATCAGCCAAATACAAAACACACATAATTTGCCGCATCCATTGCATACCTCCCATAGCCTAGTGGTTAGAGCGTTCGACTGGCACGCGGGAAGTTGCGAGTTCAATCCTCAACCGCGATGCATTTCTTTTTTTTTTTGTGATTTCGATCCTCAACCGCAGTGCTAGTATTTTCTTTTTTTTTTTACTTTTTTCTTTAGTATTTGCCTTTAAAAAGTATTACAATACTTATTATTTGCTTCTGCAGATTACCACAAATCAATTTTCACTCGAAATTACCAAAAATTTTGCGTTTAAAAAACTGAACGCGAGCACAAACCCAAGTGAACGATTTGACAGTTCATGTGAGTGAATGCGCCGCGTTGCGTTTTACGCGGTACCGATTTTCATATGAAACTACGTAAGACAACGCGAGCGGTCACTGAGTGAGGTGATGCGTTTTACACAATACCAAATTAGTGAACGCAGGGTGAAGTGAGGCGTTGGGATTTACAAAATAAGCACCTTAAATTTCGTTAGAAAAAAATTTACATTAATATTCAAATGCCAGCAATATAGTCCGATATCTCATACATACATTTATGAGCGAGCAATGACCACTTGCCATAATGGCGATATTGTGCTATAAACATCGCACTCCATCATCGCGAGTGGGCAACAAATCACTCACTTTCTGATCGTGTCATCAGCGCATGGATTCGTAGGCCGGACGCCACAACCCAGACAAAGTCGCAGTCAACTCACGTCGACGCTGAGAACATGCTATCAATTTTATGGCCCATTTCAAATACACAGGCCGAAGTGTAGACACGGTGGCGTGGCTTTCAGTGCCACTTCACTTCACTTGCCAATGTGCTGGCGCATAAAAATCAAATTAAAAACTTTGTCTTTATCAACGTCGCGCAATCGTCACGTAGCGTCAAGCTGCAAGGCGAGTCCGTGAGTGCCCTGCGCTTCTGCCGCCTTCAACGACAGTGCAAATGGATTAACCAGGAAAAATATGTAGTTGCAATAAAAGCAAAGAGAGGATTCTGTTAAGTAAAGTGTGGTTCCTTTCAGCAAGTGAGGTTAGAAAGCAATGTGCTTTGCCATATCCAGCAATTCGCGTTCAAGTAGAAAGCAATCTTCCGCTCACTTCGTGCTGTCGATACAAAATTATGAGGGTCTCCGAGGCAGCCAAACGCCATAGTAGCGCCATAAGCATAAAGCTCCGACAAACTTAACTTTTGGGCTGCTGCCCAACTTTCTTTTCGGCAGCGGGCCGTCATCGAGCGAGATTTATGGCCATGTCGAGTGCATTAAATTAAATTCAATACGATTTCAATGCGCGAGCGGCACAGTCCGACCCCCCACCGCACTCGGGGGCGCAGCTGTAGTGGCCGCAAGTGCCGTCCCCGCCTGCGCAGCGCATTCAAGCCTTGCAGTTGTAACACGGCGCGGATTTGTTTGGCAGCGTGCAACAACAAATTGGCAAAATAAATTTGCTCAGATTGTAAACATCAGATTTTAGTTGACAGCTGCAGTTTATGGCTGGAAGTGCCTAGCCGCGATTGGTTGGCTGGCGTTTGCTCCGCTGCTGAGCGGTTCAATTGGGTTATGTTTGGGCTAGGCTGGAGCAGCCAGCCAGCAGTTAGTCAGTAGTGGGTGCACAAGTCGGCAGCCTCTGTCTGTATGAATTGCTGGCTTGTTTGTTTGCATCGTGTAAATTGAAATTTTGCGCTGATAGGCGTCAACTCTACTTTTATTGCCTTGCTCTGCCGCCATGCCATGTCATTTGGTTTTCTTGTGACTGATTTATAAGCAGCTACTTCTGATTTTCTACGGTTTCTTGTGTTGATATTTGTTTCCGCCTTTTTACTACAAAAGAGCATGAAATGCTTGATTTATGCAAGTAAAGCAACAAAATTTGGCCCCCCAATTATTCAAGCGCTTCCGGTATAAGATTCAAATAAAAGATATAAAGCTACTGCAGTTCCATTGATTTATTCAAAAATGGCATTTTCCTTTGGCAGTAAAGAAACTTGGAAAATCATACGCATTTTAAAATTGTATTAAAAAGCAATTGTTACCTTTTTATTCATGTGCATATTGTACTTATCCCTTAATGTGAGCACTAACCTGCAAGAAGACGGAGAAAATGTTTATTAATACAAATTTCAAAATGTCGATAATTTTGTTTAATTAAGTTGTTATTGCTAAAACAGGCGAGGCTGAGTTAGAAAGGGATGTGTGCTTAGATGTTTACTTTCACTGAGAGTTCTCGAAAATCCCTTATAGATTCATGCCGGCAATTCCTTACCGCTCCTTGATTGGCTACTACAGCCAGTTACCAGGTACGGCCTGCTGATAATTCTATTTTGGTACTTTAATGGATCCACAAAGAACTGGCTTCTTGATGACATTGTTACATTTGTAAAAGTTCATGAGAAACGCTGAACCCACATTTAAATTCTCAATTTATGTATTGACTCGCCTGACTCACTTTTTTTTAAATCCATTTCAATTAGCGCTATTATATAAATCTTTGTATTCCCAGTTACCAAAAGTATCAAATCCGCCAATGCAATTGATAATGCACAAAAAATCAAAATACTTAATAGCTTACAAAAAAATTCCACATAAGTTATGAAGCGCACCAATTTAAATGCCATTTAATCTAAAAAATAAACAATGCGCCAGGGACGTAGGCAGAGACAGGCACCAGCACACACGCTCAGAGAGGAGGGCGCTAACAGTTAGCGTGGTGTTTCAAAAGCCAAAAGGTATGTAAGTAGGTAAAAAAGCCAGCGAAAAAGGAAAACAAAACAAAATGAAATAATTTGACGAAAAAATATTTAAAAAAAGAAATACCTACTCGCGCACATTGCGCAAATAAAACTCAAAACCATTTAACATCAATTTGCAATCATTTGACGTATAAATTATGTCAAATTGTTAAGCTTGTCATGATATTTGTACGCCGGTAACTGAGATGGCAACGGCTGCTGTTGCCATTGTTGTTGTTGCTGCTGCTACCTGAACTGCCGCCGCCGCTGGCACTAATTCACTCACTCACTCATTCCGCACTGACAACAACAATTTCGGCATTTGGTGTGAATTTTGCGCACATGGGCATGGGACCCTCCACACTCAGCACACCTCGCCCTCTCTGCCCTGAACTCCCTCTTTTGTTGGCAAGCCAACGGCGAAATATCAACAAGATTTTTACGTTTATGACCCGCACAAAAGAATGCTTTAAACGGCAGCCGTGCGAGGGGAGCACAACAAAAAGGATGGTTGTAGGAAACCGCACGGAGCAGCGGAACCAGTGAAGTAGGTAGAGGCGCTTTATACAATCCAACAACAAAAAGTAGCAATGAAAACGCTGCAGCAGCAGCAGCAGTAAGGTTGCCAGCCAAAGAAAAAAACGTAGAAAAGAAAAAAGTGATTATAATTTTTACGCTTTTGTGAATTTTAGCCTTAAATGATATCATCGAGAATTTCATGGAAACGTTACGAGTAAAACAGCACAAACGACCGAGCCGCGCAGCGTGCCGCAAGGGAAAAGGCAACGCACAAAAAGCTGTGACAAAAACGCAAGGCAAGTAACGTAATCTACTCGTAAAGTGCGATTTACTTTTGCAGGCAAAATAAGCGGGAAGCAGCACAAATGTTCGAACAAGTAATAAAAACAAAAGGAGGGTAAACTACTGCGGACGGACGGACGCACGGACGCACAAAAGACGAGGCAGCGTTGAAAAGACGTTTTACGGTTGCTTAAGAGGGCGATGCGAACGACAGATATGTATGAATGTATAAAAGACTCGGTTCCATGAGAGCTGCTGCAGCGGTCGGGTCGCTACTGGCTAAATGCCAGGCAGGCGCGTAGTCAGCCAGTTGAATGCGATAGGACGGGAAGCATCTATAACTACGGATTTAAAGACATCGCGACAAGCGATTCAGTATTGTTCGTTTGTCGATTCGCCAAAAGAATGTCACAGTGTGGCAATTTCGAATTTTCACAGAAATTACAGTTTTAGCATAAAATACAATTCTATGACGATTAAACATCTAAACGAAAATTCTACAATGTCATCAATAAACGCCAAAAAGTTATATGGCATATTTGCACAGTAGAAAAAAGTTATGAGATTAAAGAACACCGAATCCGAGTCTCGCCTGGGATAACAAAATCGTAAACAATTCGTATAAAAATTCACTGATATTACTTTTATAATATGTTTATAACAAAAGTGTTTTTTGTAACTCTCCGAAGTTTCAACAGTCCCCCACTGCAGCGGCCGACTACGCCAATGTATTCGCTGCAACTATCGCACTCGAGTAGCACTTTGTGTTGGTGCAACGATGAGGAAGACCAGACAACGATGTTGACGGGCGGCAAGGTACATGCATAATGGCAGGCAGGCAGGCAGGCCGACAGACAAACAACGAGCAGAGGGGCTAGACTACCCCTCTTGGCACATGCTGCTGGTGCAACGACAGGCTCTCTGCTCAAGTTGGTAGCTGGCAGCAGGCGCTACTTTTTGGCACCAACTTCAACGACGTGCCGCGCATTTACGTGCCCCAGCAGCTTGATGTGCGTGTGTGTGCAGCCCAGCCACACCAGCAGATACCAACGCTTGTTGCCGTCGCTGTGCTGGGCGACTCGTGAGATTCTTTTGCCTTGTCATGTTTTCTCTTTTTCTGTGTGCTTGTGTGTGTGTGTGTGTGTGCAAATGTGTGAAAGATTAAATATGCCAAATGGATTTTGGGTGGATTCCCAAATAAACTGATTTAATTTTTAACACCTTAGCTTGTGGCGCTTACTACAATAGTTTTGCTTGCTTTTCGATGAAGGGGAAATTCGCAAATTTTGAACGTTATTAAAGTTATATAAATTTATGATAAGTATATATACATTTTATCAATCGCTGTTAAAAATGTCAAGCTGCCTGGGTCTGCAATCTGATGTAAAAATTTCATATTTAGAATTGAATTGGCAAAATAATTTATCGAACAATCGATCGGGTTTTTAAGCGAAGAAACGTGGCAACAGCAATTGCAAAGTTACACATTTACAAAACCAAGAAAACATTAAAAACCTGTTTTACTACTCTTTATGTTCGAAAGTCACTAAAATTATATTTTGTACTCTTGGCTTGGATGTGGCAAATCAACATGAATTTCTTTATAATAAAGATATACGAAATTTACATAGTTCAAATATTTATTTAAATTTCGGTCAAAATGTTGACCACTCCTTCTTTGGGGTCGTCAATTTATCTCTGCAAACATTTTTACATCTTCACAAGATTTTCTGGCAAGTCAGCATTCATGCCCATAAAAGCGTTAACAACTCCATTTGCTGCTGCATGTAAAAGTGCCAAAGTGCCAACAGCAACTTCGACCCAGAAGGCAATTAAGCACTCGGATGAGGCCAGAGCCATTTTAGCCAATGAATTAGCAAAAAGTAAGCCACTTACACCCACCGCGCCGCGCCGCGCCCCTGCGCTTTTACAACACAAATAGAGCTGGCAGGCGGTCCGTGGCACAGACGCAGGCAGGGGGCAGGCAGTTTGCTTGGCAAGGGGCGCATTAAATGAAAATCTCATAATTATTTCATTAAGATGCCAACTTGAGCTGCTCGACTGCCAGTGCCAATGCCACTGCCACAAGCGCTGCCAAGTGCCGCACTAAATACGCGCCAACATAAATCAAGCTCAACACTCCGCACTCCCCATTGCCCTCTCCACTCCGGCGCAAGCAGCCTGCCACTCGATGTTGCTCGCTACAATTTCAGTTCATTTAATTTCTTTTGGTTTGGCCTGACTTGCTTTGATTGCACGTACAGCAAAAGGGGTGGGGAGAGGGGGCTGCTTTCGTTACGTTTGTTGGCCTGGCCAATGACCGCTTTTAAATTTTAATTAACATTTGAATTGTGATGGCCCCAAGGGGCAAACGCGGCACACGCAAACACACAGCTAATTTGCGAGCGGCCGCGGCTAGAGTCAAAAGCAGCAGCAGCAACGACAGCAAATAAATTTTATAACAAGCAGCACAAATATAAAAAGAAGAAGCAGCAGCAGCAAAAGACGTCCAGTGCAGCTCTGTACCAGCAGCAGCAGCAGCAGTAGCAACGAAGCCGCGTACTTAACACTTTACTGCACGAATTATTATTATGAAGAAATAGTAAGAAATTTTCAAAAACATTCGAAAAAGTTGTTGCTTTGTATTTGTAAAGAAACAAAATAAAATCAAAATAATTTTGCTAGAATAAGAAAATTTGAAATTGAAAAGATTTATGAAAATTGTAAATTCAATAACAAATATTACGATTATGAACCATATAAAATCATAAAAATAATTGTATGATAATTTCACTAATTAACATCTTGCCTTATTATGATAAAAAAATTTTACTTAAGTTTATATTGATAAAATTCAAATGGGCCAAAACGTTTTGAATAAATGGATTTTGTGATATATAAACTTGAAAAGGCCAATATAGGGCTGCGCAATCGGCAGTGGGTTAAGCTTTGGTCGCTAGTCGTTGCTGGCGAAGAGCCGGCATAAAATTTGTGCTCGAGCTTGCTCAAGTGGCTTGCTTGCCCGCCTGCCCGCCTGCCAGCTTTTCTAAACTACTTAACTACGAAACGCTAATAATGCCGCAAGCCATGGACACGATTCCGAGCAGTCACAGAAAAAATGGCGCACGCACACACAAACACATATAAATAAAAAAGTTGAAAAAACATAAAAGAAAGAAACATCCAAAATTTACTAGTCTAAATGCGGCAAGCTTCAGCAGCAGCATGGCTTAGACATGGCCGGCCGCGTGGCTGTGTGGCACGACAGCGCGTCGGTACGTGCGACGCGTCGTAGCGTCCGTAGAGTGGCGCAGCGACTGGCGACGACCATAAAAATGTTTTAAAGTGTTTTATGATATGCTAAATTGCTGCAGATAATAAAAATAGCTCGCACTCAGTCGGGCCCACAGGCGGCGAGCACAGCAGCACAGCAGCAACCAACGCAGCAACAGCGGCTCTTGTAAAATTCAATGAATGTATGAATGAAAAGCAGAAATGTTCAACAGAAATAAATTAAGTCGAAATGGCATAAAAGCTAAACGCAAAGCGAATTCGAAGCGTGCGCATTGAACTGAAATGATCTCTGCAGACGTGGGCAGAGTGCGGAAGCGGGAATGTACCAGATATATATGTACATATTTAAGCACGGAGAGACCAGCAAGCAAAAACTACAATACTATGTCCTGGAAAAAATGTTGAAAGAAGAAACTATAAAAAGGCACTTTCCGAGCGCTGCCGTAGTTCGAATTGGGATGCATCGAGGATCTCCCTGTTGAACATGTAAACCCTCAAGCACTTAAGCTGCAGAAGTACAAGTACCTACAACAAGTCGACCCGAAAAACTTGCTTAATTATTTTAATGAAATAGAAAGTCTGAATCCAATTTGTATTCACAAAAAAAATATGCTCGATAGGATTAGGTACTACAGCGGCTTGTTGGCAATTCGAAATTTATTACGAAAATTCCGTATGTTCAGCGAGGAAAAGATCTCACATAGGAAGAACGATTATCTGATTTCTAATATATTACAAAAAAGAACTACTTTTATAACTGTGTATTGAGTGTTCGAAGAGAGGTTATCTAAAACAGATCCCACTATTGAAACTCGGTTCCGAATCACACTACTTTAATCAAGGCAAAATTCGAAAGATCTTTTCAACAGATCGTTATCATAAAATACCCAGAAGAAGAAAGAGACAAAAGTTGATAAAATATTTTATGATATACATACTACTGGAAAAGGTAACTGTTATTCAAAACTATCATAAGTTGATCCCGAAACTTGAATTCCCATATGAGATGCGAAAATTGTTCCCTTCGGCTTTTTGGGCAGGCAAGCCAGTCTCGTTCATGAATTTTGATGTGAGGCGTGTACGAGTACGCTTTTATCCAGGTTTTCGTATATGTATTTTTTTGTGAATGCATGTGTGTGTGTACGTGCGCGTTATGGCGTGTGAAGCATGTTTCAACGTCATGCGTGTCTGGCGCTTCGACACTTCGTCATACTGTCGAAGTGCGTATTTTATGTGTGCGTTGTTCATTTTCCCTGTCAAATTTACGCGTGTGTAGTTGTGCCGACTTTTTTGGCTTCGCCGCGCTCGCCAAACATGTTCTCCACGCCATTATAGCAATTCGTTCGCTTGTCCCACGGTGCCAGGCCAGGGGCTATTCGAGTCCGACCATTCAATTTGTATATGGATGCTTGTGTGTGTGCATGTGCGCTTGTATGCTCGCATGCACAAATATTTTGCGTGTTGATTGCGCGTCTACAGTTTTGTTGTTGTTGTGATTAATTTGCTTTACGCTGTTACGCTTGTTGTTGTTGCTGTAGTTGGGTTGTTCACATGAGTTCATTAATTCGCATCGGTTTTCATGTCCCGAATTTTTGTAGCTCTTTTTTCGCATTCATTCAATTGAATCGAAATGGCGTAAGCGTGTTAATTTTTCATAAAAGCCAAATCAAACACACGCTAAATTGCGAAAATTCCCGCGCATATTTCTTCCTTCATTTTATTTACTTTTTTTAAAGCGATATTTCGCATTGGTTTGCAGTAAAATTTCGTAGTTTGTTGCCATTCAATAAAAATCTAACAGTTCATATTTTACGGGATTTTTCTAATGAACTTGTCTAACGATTTTATGGCAGCGCGTGCAGCGCCTGCAAATGTAGGCACACCCGCAGGCACACGCACACACACACCGGCATTCTCGAGACATTTGAGATACGTACATATCTGCTCGTACAATTCATTTGAAATTTATAATGACTGCACATTAAATATTTAAGAAGTGAAATCATTCTTGGAATTGAAATTTATTTGAAGCGTTCGTTCCCATGGCGTAGAGCTGAAGCTTAAGGCGAAGAGCAGATGCCGCTGCGTCTTTATGTACATATGTAATTTGAAGATGTGCTTGAAATATTTGTGTAGATACTTTCAAACAGCATTTTCGAAATTAAATTTTGTCATCCTCATGGATTCTCAGGGAGATGCTAGGAGGGTCAGCGATACTTGGGCATGATTATATGTTGCAAATCAAACGAGCTAGTGGATGTGTAGATGCTCAAAAGATTACTTTAATCAGACCACAACTTCGGTAATTGTTGAAAATTATTTTTCTAAATTGATTAGATAAGTGAAAATAAATTGCTTATGACTCAAAGACAGCCCCCAAAAAAAAGTTCCCAAAGAGAAGTTTTTTATTAATTTCGTGCTGCCAAACGATTTGCTCCCACGCACAACAGCACATACATGCAGACACACGTAGATAGATACAAATAATTTATGTGTTCTGTTTGAGATAAGATAAGCGCTAATAAGAATTTTGTATTCCGTGTCATAGCGACATTAAACGACGATAGCGAAAACAACAACAAAAATATACACGAACAACAAATGCGGCTATACATATGTACGTATCCAGCAGGCAGAACAAGCTCAAGGAGACGACAAACGCGTCAACATGACAGAACCATGCCTGCCCTTACCCCCCCTCGCCGGGCAGCTCAGAGTGCGCCAGAGCGCAGGAAATAAATCAAATTTCCTGTGCGCAGCCACACTGTCTGCACACGCCAATCGAATAAAAATTACAACAGCAAACAACAACATGTAGCAGCAACAACAACCACAGCAGCAAACAATCACGCCCACGCCTGGCATTTTTTCCTACATTGGCATTTTAAATGCTTTGCTGCTCTGTTAGGTTACAAAAACAACAACTCTATAATAACAACAAGGCACCAGCAGCGACAGCGACAGCGGCCCAAACTGCTGAAATTACAAGCCACACTGCATATTATTATTATTTGATTACGTTTATCGCATGTCAATAAAACAATTTCACAAACGAACTAAATCAAAAAAAAACTATTTGAACAAAAAACCTACAGAAAAACCAATGAACAAAAATTGCAAATGAGAAACGAATAAAATTAATGCTGAAAAAAATATTAATGTGAAATAAAATAGCAAAAAGAAGCAAATTAGCATAAATAAAAATGAAAACAGACTATCAGAGTTAATTTACTGTGATTTTAGAGCGTGTGGCGTCACTTAAACTGCCACTAATGGCAGTAGAGTAGAGCGAGAGCGCCGATATGGGGTGTGGCTGCCATGCCATGGTAACAGGCGTCATAGCAGAGTCGTAGCAAGCTTATGAGTGATTATGTTCTGCACTTGGCACGCTATAACACGTCGATCTGAGGTTATAAATATTCATTCGGCAATGAGTGTAGAAATTACACAAGAGCCAAGAAGTTACGAGCGAAAGACACAAGGAAGATATAATGACGATAGGGTGGAAAAATTATCGACATTTCATATAAAATACTCTTTGGGCCGCACAAAATACAATGAAGTTGTTCAAGAGGACCTTTATGGGCGTGGAACTACGAAACTCTCGAATCAAGCCTTTTAAAGCGTCTACAAAAGGCTCTTCAACAGCTCGAGCGGATTCGCCGACGATTCTGCCGAAGCCCATTTAAACAATACAAAGATGAGCTTTATCAAAGGCTATGGAATTTTGACTTAAAAGCGAGACACAGCTTTTCCGGGCATCGAAATACCAAAAAACTTCTTTGGTATGTTGGAAAGGCGGCATCTTTTCGATTTTTATTTTGTGTGTTTTCTACAATAAAAGCATCAAATATGACACTGGGACTTATGCAGCTAAAAGGGGCATTGAAACTGTAAAAAATTTTAGTGTACGATTTTGTAAAAATGTGCCGTTATAGCAAAAATTCGAGCAGGAGTTGTCGATGACTATACAAAAATTATACAGAATGCATAAAAGTAGTAATGACAGCCGCATTTTTGTTGTTGACCAGTGTTATTACTATTATACAAACTGTATAAACTTTACTGGCATGTTTGTTTGATATTGTTGTTAATTTGTTGCAGCATTGCAATTAAATCGAGCAGACAAACAAACAACAACAACTTGCTGATAATTTTACAGCGCCAAATAAATAACGTAAAAGTTCGCAGAGCACAAAAAGCAAATAAAATTGAATGAAATTGTCTGTTGCTATTTTTGCTTAATTTTTGAAAATGTGCAAACGTTGGCAGTGAAGCGCGGGGGGAGCAGGCAGTCAAGTGTGTAGCATGTATGTACGTACGTGCCGCAACGCATTTCGTATGAATTCACACCGATCAAATAGGGTACGGAGTTAGGGGGGAGTAATGGAGCAAGGTAGCGGGGAGCGAGGGTGCGATTGCGGCACGCCGAGCTTGGGCGTGCTCATATTTATTGTATGTACATATTTGTTACGGCGACAGGCCGCCAACGCGCACAAAATACACAGGCACACAATTAAATACAATAAAAACCATTTTGCGATTGTTGACAGTTGATTGTTGTTGTAGCCGATGTTGTTGCTGCTGCTGACGTTGTCACTTGTAGACGAGACAATACGAATGTTGCCGTTTTACGCGCGTAATCTTTGAAAATTGCTGTTGGCGTTGTCTTCGCTGTCGTTGCTGTTGTTGTAGTCTTAAATTTCTTGTTGTTACAAAACCCGTGAAAGAAAGCAAGCAAACATTTCTTTATTGCCTTTCAAATTGCAAGTATGTATTAATATTAATAATAACGACGACAAGTAATTAAATTAGCATTAATTTGTAAATTTATCACGTCGCCGCTGACTTGGCTCTTGCATGACTTGAGTTTTTTTTTATTGTCACCATAAAAATGTAAAAGGTTTGTGTGTATGTGTGTGCCTTTTGTGTTGTAACTTGTGTTGTAGTTGTTGTTGTGTGTCAGTGTCGCAACAAAATCAGGTGTAAAAAGGAAACATTACTTCATAAGAAGGTTTCCGAAAACTTTTTAAAATGTTTCTCTCCGCTGGCCAGGCTGTAAATCTCACTCTATGCGAACTCTGAAGCTTAAAGGGAATGCGGAAGCGTTTTCATGTCCTTGCTGTTATCCCCATTTGATATTCAGACTGTGGTAATTTTTTCTGACTATCATAATTAATATAAATTCAGGCATCATTCTCTCACGAAGAATACAAATTTGCAAGCAGCTCTCTCCACAATGCCAAATCATCATATATAGCAGATATATTTTCATATTAATGCAATAATAAATTAGAATTTGCAGCACCCACGGCAGAGCAATTTTGTACCGCCCCTGGGCCTCCGCCTTTGCGGAATGAGAGAGAAATAAATGCAATTTATTGAACAATAATGAACTCATATAAACTGGACTAATTACATCCAATGGCAAGAAATGATACAAAAATATAAAGTAAAAAGCTGCTGCAGATTGCAATCGCAGCAGAATTACTATACAACATGAGCAGCAATTGCTGCAAGCGCACACTCAACTGAGAGATACAGCACAGTGGCGGCTTCAGTCTTCAGTTGCTAGCCAAGTTCCTGGGATCAAAAGGATTTTGGGCCCCTTTGTCGACCCTAGAGCTGTCAGAGCTGTGTTTAAATGCAGGTCAAAAAATAGAACAATATGGAAAAAAGATTAGTGTAAATTTACCAGCTTCACAAGTTGAGTTTAAAATCCTTAATGTTATATAGATTAAATGCCTATCTACTTTAAACAACTTCTTTTACCTTACATGAAAATGTAAAATAGGGTAGATGGATGGGATGAAGGTTCCAAATGATTCAAGGAAAATATGGGAAAATCGAAAAAACGTTTTTAACAATTCAAATGATTTGGAAAATGAGAGTTACAGAGTAACACGACTTGCGCCATTTAGTTGTGTACGCAGGGCCGGAGCTAAGCGAGCGAGACGGCACTGGTATTTGTTACGGTGCGCCTACATTGCCAGGCGAAGCGATGCGGTGTGGCTGATTGCGCCTTTTACCTGGTACCTGGTAGCCTGGCAGAGAGTGTGTCTGCAACCCGCTGTCAGTTGTTGTTGTAGCAACGGACGACGCCGCTGCTGACAATTATAATCCGCTTGCGGTTGGAAATGGTGTTGCCCACCTCGAGAGATAAGCTTGAAAAATTATGTTGGCAGCGTTGTTGCTTGTCTGCTGCTGGTGCTGTTGCTGCTTGGTGTGGCCTCATGAATAATTAATGTTGTCGTCGTGTCGGCGTTGCCTGCCTTCTCTTGACTCGTTGTCCCCTTTTCACGCTTTAAAACTCACCAGCGACAGCGAGTGAAGCGCAGCAGAAGCAACAACAAGTGCAGCAAGTAAAAAAATTTGACTCATTTGAGCGCAGTTGCAGCAAAAGACGTCGCGACGCTGCCTGCCGCTGTTTTCTACCCTTCCGTACTCGTGCCACTCCATCCACCACTTTGCGCTTGTCATATTTTCAGCACGAAATTAGTAAACTGTCAGGTTTTACTAATTTTTTAGTCAAGTGTATAACTTCCAAAGAGTTTAGTACGTCTTCCGACATGAAACTTATAGAAGGATTTTAAAACTCGGTCTCCAGTAAGAACTGGAACTCGGCTCTTTTTCGGGGCATTTTTAGAAAATATACTTTTACAAAAATAGAACTCATACTGTTTTTAACAAGTTTTTTAACAACTTTTTTTAATCATATTTTAAACTAGCTAAATAATTATCGTAACTAATTATTTAGTTAGTTTTAATAACAATTTTTTTGTAGGTGTATTTTAATGCGCGGTAGTGCAGCATACATATGCAGTGTGACAGTCAGTGAGGAAGGCAGACGAACAGTTGGACGAATGGGCGGGCGGAGGGATGGACGGGTAGCCGCTGAGGCGAGTCAGTGAGGCATGCAGCACATTAAGTGCGCATAAATATTTTTTCAATTATCGCAGGAAATTGAAAACTGCTGCGCGCACACGTTTTGCTCGTTTTGTCGTCGTTACGTTTACGCTACGGCGCGCCGGCGGCAGCAGCAGCAGCAGCAACAACAAGCGGTGCCAGTGAGGAGCGTGCAACAGCAGCAGCAAGAAGGAAAGCAAAGCTGAACAAAACAAATAGCAGCCATGAGGCAAAGCCAAACAGCGCACATAGCAACAACAACAACAACAAATGGGGTGGCTCGAGGCTGCCATAAAGCGGACCCTTCTTCAGTTACTGCCACAGTCACTTTGGTGTGTTTGTAGCAGTTGTTTTTGTTTTTGTTGCCGTCTTTTTTGTTGTTGCTGCTTCTGCTGCTGCTGCTTGACGTGTCAACTGTGGCAAATCGCTTAAAGTAGCTGTGAATTGTAATTTGCTCTTAGCCTTTTCTTTCCCCCCCCCCCCCCCCCCCCCGCGCTTCAACTGAATTTATTTTCCTTCTACCAACTTCAGCTCCTCCCCCCTACTGCGCAGCTCAAGCCAAACGTGACAATAAAAATAATAAAAATAAACATAGAGTAAATATTTAATAAGCCAGCTAATGTTGCTGTCTTTCCTTTGTTGTTGTTGCTCTAGCGTGTGTGTGTATGTGTGTGAGTGAGTTGCCTCAATCTCGGCTGGGGCCTTCGCCAGCGAGCTCCTCCTCTACCTCTTGCACTGGCGTGGCAAGCAAACTAATCATACTTTTGTGGCATGATCGCGAGTCAGCTGCTATCGATAGAGGCAACATTGTTGTTGCAGCGAAATGTTCATGTTGTCGATTTAATGGCTTATTTCTGGGACGAGTGGGTTTCTTAATGAAGCGTGCGGACGACTGGGAAGTGTGTGTTTAAAGTAAACAAAGCGAATAACATACCATACCGTGCATCTCAAGTGCTCCATTCGGAAGCAGGGGCACTAAGGTCTACGTTAAATTTATTGTATAGTTTATTTCTTCTTTGAATCCATATATCTTCTATCAAAATTAGGTACATATCCATGTAGCCAATTGAAGGTTATCAAGTAAAATGCTCTCAAACCATGTAGAAGCATTGAAATATCTTCTGGTAAAAATTTACGTTTTGGACCTTCTTTCTTCGAATATGAAGTAGATCAGCAACTGGTACGAGAGACCACTTAATTTTTTCAAAATATATAACTCTTTCTACCTCTTAGAATGAAATATAGGTTTAAAATCTAGCTACAGCGAATATGAATATAGAATTTTTGGGGTCGGGGTTCCTACATTAAACGCGGCCAAAAAGTTCGGAAATGTGTGAATTTATATTTTGAACAACTGTCGGCAATTCTTCACGATTAATGTGAACTCCACACAATTCATATAATCCATTCAATTCAAGCAGATTTCGAGCATCTATAGCATGAGTATTTTAATCGATAGCCAAACAATGGCAGACCGCAGAGTTGGCAGCTTTTTTGTGGCGGGTGTCAGTTCACTGTCAATGCACACACACACACACTAATGCACACTAGCGACTTAATTGAGGCATTTAAGGCATTCTACCAGGCAACAAAAAAGGCAGATAATGCAATAAAATCAATTTACCTTAGTTTTTTTTGCTGCGACGAAGAAGGACCCAGTAGACCGGAACATGCGCCACAAATTCAAAAAATATAAAAGAGCAAAATGACAGCCAGCAAGGAGCGTCAACGTATATTAAATTGCAAGAAAATTTATGCACGAAGGCAAGCAGTGGCATGCCACAATGCCACACAAAACAATGCACAAAAGGAACATGCGCAAGCAGTGCGAAGAAACATACAATAAAATTAAAAAAAAAAAACCAGATACAAGATACAAGCTAAAACGAGGCGACAACAAAGCAAAATCACACAAAAAAACTGAAAACGAGCATAAAAAATACAAGCGGAAGGGAAAGGGTCACCGCGAGTTGACACTTGAAGGCAGCTTGATACCAACAGCAACAACAACCACCACACTAACAACAAGCAACAACAATACTTGCAACTGCCAAAGCAGCCGAAGTCGAAGCACCACATTCCAAAAGGGGAGGTGCAACGCAGACCAAGGAAATAAAATAAAACAAAAGGATCAGCAATGTAGTAAGGCTCTGCTGGAGGACACCGAGCTGGGAAGGGAGGTGAAGGATGGCAGCAGCAGGCAACTCAAGTAGCACGCAAGGCAGCTTCAAAAGATGAATTGCTGCCATGACGGTGAAAATTGCAACAAAAACAACAACGGCAATAACCAGAAAAATGGACAAAAGAAGGGAAGCAACAAACGCGTTTGGCTAAAGGCGTAGGTAGTTTGTATGTGAATATCAGGGACTATCGGTAGGTACTGCAAGGATTTCACAAGATTGGGATTTTAGGAATCAGAAAATGGAATTCACGAATTTCAAAATTTATTTTTGCCTGCATATTTATTGTTATTTTTTCTAAAATTTGCGCTTCTATATTTAGGCGAATTTCGTAGTACCTACTTATAGATATATGTACGTATAAGAGATGATATATGACTATTCCATAAAAAAGACCCACACAAAATATTTTCTACGTACAAATCCAAAGATTTTCGGCCTAAAAATGATCTTGAGCTTGGGCATTGACAGCCCTAGTGTGTAAGTGTAAAATCAGCAGCAGCCCCTTCTGGCGCTTCGCCTTTCCGTCCGTCTGTCGGCTCGTTCTTTTGCGCCTGCGACTGCTGCCAGCCGCTGAAGAAGTTCGCTGAATGCAAGCAAGAATTCTCGTATTTATTTCACTTGGTTTACTTTTTTAGATGCTTTGAGTTTTATTGCAACTTCGCTTGTTTCTGTGTGGTTTGTGGTAGCAGCAATGGCAGCGCAACAACAACTATAAGGACAGTGGCAACAGCGATTCTTTCAAAATGCATAAGAGCGATACCGCTGTCGGCAAGGGGATGCCGAGCGGAGGGCGGGAGGTAAGATAGCAGGGAGCATCTGCGGCGTTGAGAGCAACTTGCTGCTGCTGCTGGTATGCTTGCTGTTGTTTTTTGCTTGCCTGTTGTTGCTGTTGCTGCTGCTGCTGCCGGCTTTTGCTGCTGATACAGATGCTATTCAACTGATATGGCGGCGAAATTGCTGGCGGTTGGCAATTTGCTGTTTGGAATTTTAAGCGTTGCAAGTTGAGTTGCAACAACAACAACAAGTTTGTGTGAAATTGCAATGAATGTTGATAAAAAAAAACACTGCTGTTGCTACTGACAACTTTTGTTGCAGCGCTCCTCCAGTCTGATACCTGTTGTTGCTGTTGCTGCACTTCATTGCAGTGGCTTCTACTTTTATTTTTTTTTTTGTTGGTGGCATTGCCGCGTTTTGTAGTTGCTATAAAAGTCGTCATGTATTTCATGCCAACTGCTGCTGTGTGTTGCTGCTCTTTTTGTTGTTTTTGGTTTTGTTGCTGTTGCTGATATTGCTGCTACTCCTGCTGATTTTCGTGCTGCAGTGCCTGCAATTTGGCATTTTGCTGGGATTTTGTGTTTCCTTTTTCTTTTTTCACCGTTTCTGCTTTACATTTGTGCAGATTTCGTGTTTTTTGTTGTTGTTGTTGCTGTTAATTTTATACTTTTTTTATAATTTCGTCTCAATTCAAGCATTTCAATTCAATTCCGCTTTGCAACAAATGGAAAAAAATACATCAACAGCACGATTTATGTTAATCAGCAACATTACAATAAGCAGCAACAACAGCAGAAGAGGGTGAACGGGCAGCAGTAGCTGAATGTCGGGCAGCAGTTGGTGGAGGATAGGCAGCAGAAGCGGCAGTGATTGCTTTCAATCATCTTTTGAACGCATGCCATGTTGAGGGTGCTATTATCGCTGATTTTCCATGCTTCTTTCACTTCTTTCACTGCCTTTTCACTGAATTTTTTTTCCAATTTTCTTAGCGTTGGAGGCGTATTTCAATTTGATGCATTATCGATTGATTTCAATTTGGCATTGAGATTGTTTTCTCATTGTTGGTACTGGAAATGTTGCTACTGTGTTTTTGTTGTCTGCTTTGTCTGTTAACGTCTGCAATATTTGCCAATTTTTTCGCTTGTAGCAAAAGAAAGTTCCGACTGAACGAACGCTTCGGCGCAAAAGTCTTGCCAAAAGTGAATGCAGATATGTACACTTTTTTAGGCATTTTGAGATTTGCCTTTGCTAAGTGATATGCTTATAATGGCACATAGTTATATACATATATGCATACATATGTATGTACATACAGAGAAATAAATTGCAGTCTTCAAGATAAAGTATTTTAGTATGCATAATCCTGGAATCCGATATACCATACAAATAGAAAAAATTGGTTAAGAAACAAGAGAAAAACACAAAACAGATCGATATATAACGATCTTGAAGCGAAAAATTCAAAACTAGTTGGGAGAAAGGATACTTGACCTTCTTCAGATCCGAAGCTATCAGTAAGAGACAGAAAAACATCTTTGTGCCTTAAACGCAGAAAAATCAATTATAAGAGCACATTTCATATGGAATGCAATTATTTTTCATTAACTTCAAATGCATTACGCTTATAATTTGTAATAAAAATGCACAATTGAACGCAAATGACAACAGATGCAATAATTTGTAACGGGTTTAAGCAGAGGAAAATAAATTTTCTCGAACTGATGAAGAGTGCCATTTTAAAATGGCCACGCACATCAGCATGAGAAAATTACGCCAGTAGTGGGGAAAAGCAATGTGCAGAAGGCAGAGGAAATGCATGTCGAATTTCTTATACACAGAAAACATTTAAATGCTAATTTGCAAATGAGGAAACCGACAGATGTAAGGCACACACATGCAGATACACATGTGAAGTTGCAGATGCACAGATACTCAGCTACGTGGCCTGCAGTTTTTATGGGAACGGCAATATTTATGAGAAAATTATGCAAAAAGCAAGCTGAAAGTGATTCTCTTTCAACTCTCAATATTTAGCGAGCGGAACCTCGAATTTCACGTATCTATGTATCTATGAGTGTATGTGAATACACACAGACGCACTGAAAAGTGCTAAAAATTGCAAAAAATATGAGCGAGCGAATGCATGAAATGTGCCTGAGGGCAAAACGTACAGCGTATTTAATCCTGCAATGCGCCACGCGAGGCATGCTTGCTTCGACAGAAGCAGCATTGTAAAATGTATCTGAGAGTCGTAAATTTCCTGGCGCACATTCAGCATGTAAAGTGAATCAAGTGCTTGTGAAGTGAGATACAAGCCGTCAGAGCTACACAGAAATGCTGAGATTTAATTTATTTGTCGAGGCAAACAGGCTGCCTGTCAAGCCGGATGGGGGGTGGGAATGGGAAATGTGGCAAAAGGCACGGAATTTAAGCGGAAGAGGCAGGAAGTTGGTTGCGCTGGATTGCAGAGACGATAAAACCGAGATAGCTTTAAAGGTTCAGTAGAGAACAGAAATTTCAGTGCAAAAGAAGCTGCACTATCGACGAGCTACTAAGGATCATTGTCGTGTGAGTGAAAAATAGCCTTAAAAGCAGGTATCCGCTATCAGCCAATATACCTGGCGATGGTGTTGAAAGTGCCAAGTCAGCGAAATAACATTGGGCACCAGACTGCGGCTAAGGTTTCACAAACTAATCATCAAACAAATCATATCCAAAATGTTTCCATGCCTCTAATCAGCCGGTTCAATGAAAAGCTAAATGTTCAACTGTATAATGGACCAAGTCACGATACCGGTTAAGATATCAAATATAAAAGGGGAAAATATTATATTAATTTTACGCATACGCTTTAACTATAAGCCCAATAGATTAAGAAGACAGTTTTAATTGGAATTGCAAAAGATTAAAGCTTAGAATCAGAGCCATTATCTTGCTGTCAAAGTGACTCGAAGTGCTGCTATTCAACTCTCACACATGTTAATCAATGGCTATCATGTAGAATGCTGCATGCCAGAATACGAATGCCGCACAATCCGATTAAATCCCAGCATTTCGGCTAAATTCCAAATAAATCCATGCATTTTGCTTGGGGCAGAGAATGAACCAGAGGTGAGGCAGGGAATGAGGCAGCCGAGTATTAGACAAATTCATTGATTACGAATGTATGAGCCCGACTAATGCGCTTTGGAGTGGATGTCTAACACACACACACACACACCGACAAATAAACATATTTATGCAAATGCTCTGTGTTTGTATTTAAGGCTTATTGTTTGTTTTTGCTGGCCAAGGCGACAGGAGACAGGCAGTTGGGTCTATTTGGTCAACATTTGGTTTACTCTCAGGCACGCAATTCAATGAAACTGTCCTGCTTAAATTAGAAATTTCTGTAAATAGATACCACAAAGTAAATTGGTTTCATTTATGTATATGTGCGAGCATGTAGTGTGAGTGTGTGTGCGTAGGTGCATCTAAATTGAATTGGCTTTGGTTTGGTAGAACTCTCCAATATTGCATTAATTTTGCATTGCCTTGGCATTCGCGACGCCATTTGAGCACAAGTTGTAAGTGTGGATGTGCGCACGTATGTGTGTGCGTGCATTTTGCAAATTTCAAATTATTTTAAATAAATAAATATTGGTAAATAAGCACAATTTGTGCAAACAATTTATAAAATCACAACGTTTTATGTATTGACAATTATTTGGGACAATTTTCTAAATCACACCGCTTAACAGACAGACTGATAATACACAATATATATTTATATGTTTAAAAGCCAAAATATAACATAACTATTTTCCATTTTATTACACAAATCCAACAAATGAATGTTTTATGCCCATAATGCAAAAGTATGCAAAGAAAACTCTTTTAGTATGGAAGTCAGTAAAATCTGTAAGAGTAAAATCATTTCCCATAAACTCTCAAAACCTTTTGCTGTGTTTTATTATAAAATAAAGTATTGTATTTTATTGCAAAATCAAGGGCTTCTCATGCTGGAACCAGCAAACAAATTTTAGTTGGGAAAAAAGTTGGAACTTAACTATAAAAAGCTCGTGCTTCAGACACATTTTGTGCATGTGTGTGTGTCTCTCTCTCTCTCTATCTTGTGCATTTATGCAGAAGAAGCAAATTAAGTTTCGTCATGGCTTTATTTGCAGAGGCACAGTGGGACGCCGAGCACAAACTCCCGCTGAGTGACAATGTCCTGGCAATATTCTAATTTTTGAGCAATACATGCACAGAGGAGTGCACAATAGTATGTGTGTCTGAGGCATGCCAATTTCCGCTTTCATACATACCTAAATTGTGAAATTTGTCTATTTTGTACTTCGTGTCTTTCTGTCTCGTTTGTGGTCAGTGTGATAGCGTGTGTCTCTCTTTTGTTGCAGCACAATTTTCAATTAAATCAATAGCAAGTTTTGTTTTTTGTTTAGTTGGCACAATTCATTTGTGACAATTATAGTAGCTTTAATTGAATGTACAAACGATTGGACTTGCAAAAGACCACTTGACTCGTACAAATTCATATTCAATTTCCTGATTTTTAGAAGGAACTGCTATACTTTGAAGTTTTTTTGCATTTAATGAATGCTTTCAATATTGCAAGGTAAAATGTTTAAAAAATTTTTGTGTAAGCATATTTGAAAGTGGTTACTTACTGGCAGCTTTTTGCAGCTCATATTTGTTTCATATAGCACAAGATTTACCTGAAAAGATATGAAATTAAATAAATTAGTATAAGTTTGAATGAAAGTTCTTATAATTATGCCAGCTTCAGCGAAACAAAAAGAGCAGAAAAATGACAATAAAATTGTAATTATTTGCTACTAGTTTCTAGTTTTCGATCGACAAATGCGCATATTTGAAAAACCACTATTGAGAAATTTAATATATTAATATAGCCGGATTTCAGTCACAGATTATTATACAACAAGTTTTCATATAATTTAGAAAATGGGCCACACAAACGGAAACAGAAATTAGCAAATTGCAGTGTGAAAATTGCATAATTCCACATACGCACACATGCAAATTTCTTTAATGCCACAAAGGTGCAATGCAGCAGTTGACAGTTTGACATTTGTGCACTCACACACGCATACAAATGCACATAAGCAATTAAGTCATGGCTGTAAAATATGAACGCTTGCGCCTTTATTTGTGAAGCAGCAAAAAAGCGAGTGCATTTTTATAATAATTATTACTCGCTTGTGAATGTGTGGCTGTGTGGCTGTTGATGTGGTCCCGCCCTGCGGGTGTTAAGCGGTAGTGCGGCGGCGTGGCATACAGGCCGCCTTTATTTCGATGAGTGTAGCTAAAATCTGGTTGCATTGCCGGAATCAATTAGAAAAGGTCACCATCAATTATGATTAGAGTATCGAAATGAAAATTGCATTTTATTATTTTGAATTATTAAGTAATTATTTGTTATTTTGTGTGCTAGTGCAATGCGCCTAAAAGTATGCTGGCCATTTCAGCACAAAGCCAAAGGCTATGTGATATTATGTGTGTGCGTGTATTCGGTGCGTGTGTGTGGCATAGTAATTACCACAAAATTACAAACTATTATAACTATTTTATGACCGCAATTAAATGTACTCGACGGCGCCCGAGGGACGAACGGTTCGACCGACCGACTGCACTTTGCAACGGTGTGCCGTGCGGTTGTGTGTGAGCAGCGTAAAATGAGAGTGTGGTAAAAGTGCACTTAAATGCCACCCACACACAGCACAAAGACGCAAGCGGCCAAATGACATAGGGTGCATGTGACGGAGGGTGGACATCTACGCCTCCCAAGGGTGGCTGACATTAGAGATTAAATGCAAATGGTCGCTAGAGAAGACGAGGGCGTGTGGCCATGTATGTAGGTAGTTAGAGCGGCATTTTGTGCTTACTCACACATGCCCGTGTATGTGTGTGCACACACTAACGGTACGTCACACTCGTAAGCACATTCTAAGCTGAAAAAAAGGAAACGCTGAAAAATGGGCAGTTAAATGCCAGCGCCAGTGTTGCCGTGCAGCTTTTTGTCCTAACACTACTCTTTTGCATAAAGCTTGTGTTTTGTTTATTCAGGCGCCTCTGAGGGGGAAATGATATGCGTGTCGACAGTGCATTTGTCAGAAAGTGCATTGCTTCACTAAAAACAAATGTAGACCCACTAAAAATATTAGGTAGTAAAATACAGCGGAAGAGCGAAAGTGAGGAAAAGTTTTTTATGCAATGCTTTTTTAAGCAATTTTACATGCACATAAATTTCGAGAAAGTTTTTAGTGTGTTTTATACAACTTCTTTGGAAAGACCGAGTAGAGGCGGCACTGGGAACGCTTGGCACTGGGGAAGCTGCCCGCTTTGCTGGGTCGCCTGGAGAGAAGCCTTACGCCAAGTCAGAACCCGGTAATGGATTTTTATTGACCAATTAATTAGGTACGTAAGTATGTTGTAAATTGAATTTGTATGCACATACACTCTGTCATAAGACAAACGCATGTGTGCACACCTTTTCCACGGCTGGGCCATAGTATAGTATTTCTAGCCAACGAATATCTTTTTGCCTTTTTCTATGCAAATATAAGCATTGAAATGGACTGGCAGTGGACTTTTCCATTACTGTATGTGCAAGCTAGAAAGGAGTGGGGACAGAAGGGAGTAGTGATTAACAAAAAGAAGAGAATCAAACAAAACAGAAGTGCAAATTTGGAATAGAATTGAAAATGTCGTGCGAAATCAAAAAATATTACAAGAAAGCTTCGAAAATGTATACAAGCATACACTCAAACAAATATGCCCAGCAAACAAAAAAACAAAATACTATCATTTTGAGATGGAGGTAGTATCGAAAATAAACTGATTTCGAGAGTAAAGAGAGTTTCATATTGTTTCGACTTTGAGAAAATTCTATACTGTGTGCCTGTATGTCGAGTTTGGTGTTTGCTTTGAAAATGAAATATATTCTGTGCATTTTCCTGCGCTTTCCGCTGTTTTTCTATTTGCTCTTCTTTGTGATGAGGAGCGGTGAGGGGAATAAATACAGCAGCGTTTATTTGCATTGTTTGTTCTCACTCTATTTTTCTTGCTTTAGTCTCTGTGTGTTTATTTGTGAATTTATTTGAAATTGCAGTTTTATGGCAACACTGTTTGCACAAGTCTTCAGTAAACACTATGAAAAAGCATTTCCAGATGAGAGCAGCGCTCCATTTCGTTCAGTTTACAGCAATTTTACTGCAGCATTTATAGATTTCAGCTGAAAGATATTAAATTGAGGAGAAGCGAGTGAGATAGTTGTAAATAAGGTGTATTGAAAGTTCTATCTTATTGATCGGTGTGTAAACAACATGAATAGATTTGATTTGAAAAAATCGATAATGTCCGAAGAATTAAAAGCATCAAATAGTTATCTCAAGTACTTCGAAACTACTATATAATATGACCAACAGGTTTAACAGAAAATATGCAATAATAACCACTTTAAAGACAACATCAAAAATGCCTTCTCATAAGTTCAACCAATCTATCTTCCCCGCCTACTGACAACCAAAGCCAATGTGTGTACAAAAGTTATTGGTTGTTCTTGTTGTTGCTGTCGTGAAAAGTAACAATTTTATCGCGTACAGTTGACAGTTCAAATCAAAATGATAAATAATAAATAAATAATGATAGCAACAACAATAGCCACGCTAAAAACAACAATGTCAACAGCGTATTATTCAATATCAGTAATAACAACAGCAATAGCAACAACAACAAAACCAACAGCGACCACATACATACAAGAAACACGTACACAAATGCGACGTTCCAAATAGAAATGCGCACATACACAATTACAAATGTATGTTTGTGTACAGCCGCACCCACTCACACACACAGGCTCATGCGCACTTTTGCATACGTCATTCAAATAGGAAATTTCATTTAGTTGAGTGCCCCTTGCGGTATGCTTCAACTTTATGATTATTATTTAACTAGACACACACACACACTCTCCTGCTTTCAAACGACCCAAACACACAAATTTATATAAGCATATCCATACATAAAGTATGTATGTAAAGTATAGATACACTATATAAATGTACAGTGGCTCACAAAATTATGTTAGAAAGAAAAGGCACGATATGCTGTTTTCTATTCGTCAACTACATAAAATGCCACTAACAAACTTACAAGCAATAGTAAAAATGCAAATATTTTTTCAAAATAATTCGACTTCTTAAAATATTCGAACCACAAAATTAATATTTTAATATAAAGCTTCAAGCATATTAAATAGTAGACAGAACTACATCGAAATAGTAAGTCGACAAAAAATTTATAAAAAATATTTCGAATTTGGTAAATTATTTTAAAACTAACGAAAAATAGAACGCATCACTTCAATCCTTATTTAGTAAATTTCGCACCATACTGTAGTTGTTTAGTTGGTAGCATGTAGTGCGGCTGCATGTGAGGTGCATATCATATGAGTATATGTATGTAAGCAATTGTTGTGTATGTATGTATATGTATATGAATGTTATTGAATGTGTTTATATTGAAAGTGGACTGAGTGGGTCGCACACAAAAGGACCAATGCGTTACATATACATACACATATAAATATACGTTTTCCTGTGTGTGTTTAATTGCGTGTAGGCGTATGCACATGTGTATGTTTATAGTGTGTCTGTGTGAGTGTATGTTGCTTTATAAATGGCAATAATGCCTTCACATCACAAATAACGCAGGCAATTGTGTGTGAATAGTAAAGTGCTTGCATGTGTGCGTATACATATTTGTTGCTCTGAGTGAGTGAGTGTGTGTGTGTGTATTTGTGCATGTTGTACGCTTGCCGAGTCAATTTTATTAAACTGTCATTAAAATGCGACATTTATGGTAAATTATATTATTGCATTTTGCGGCACTGTGGAAAATTTGTTGGCATCAGCATATCGCATTTTGTTGCCGACAAAGGCGCACACACTCACACATTTCACATGAAGCGATATACGCACTTATACCCAAAAGGGGCGGATATGTGGGTGTGGTCATGTGTGCGTGTGCATTGAATGAATTGAATTATGGCAGCTGCCGCTTTTATTGGGCATACTGTAGTTGCAGTCATTGTTCTTGTTCTTGTTGTTATTGTTATTGCTTTTGGCATTATAATTGAATTACGAGTTCATATGCCGACGATTTTGGGTGTTGGCGCTACTCACATTGCTTCGGCTGTTATTGTTGCGCACGAAACATTCAACAAATTCATGTCTTAATTGATTTCATAAATGCAATGCAATTGCTTTACTAATTCTGCGGTTTTTAATTAATTTTTCATGAGAACTTATTCTCTTTTTGCCAGCAACTACAATTAACAATATTAAAGTGATTCTTTTGGAAGAAATTATGCAAGGACTTCCAATAAATTTAGCTACTTGGATGAAGTAAAGGCAGCACTTTTTTTCTCTAAATTGTTCACTCACAATACTGACTTCCTTTTGCTGTAATAATACACAAAGAAAACGCGAGCGATGCCTTTCATGACACTATATCAAAAAGGCTTACATATCAGAAACACTCCCACATGCTGAAGTGACAAGCACAGAGCGAGGTAATTTATTATACAAAAGCCCATACCAAAATGAATTATTTTATTTTCAGTTCTTTTTTGCTTTGGCACTGACATTTGAATAACCGTCGATGGCACTAAACACAACAACAATAATGAAGAGAATAATCGCTGTTAATCAAAAGTGCTCCCTATTCAAACATGCTCATATCTATATACATACATACAATACATATACATAGATATATGTACGTATGTGTGTAGGCGAAAAGGGTTGACCAACATCAACAGAGCAATCCCCATTTGTTGTTGCTGATAGTGCAGCGACATTGATACACTCATAAAATTTTCCCCATCTGTATTAACTTTCAATTAGTAAATTAGTTAACGTCAGATTTAGACAACATTACTAATAATAAAAATAATTGATTGGCACAACAGCCCGCCCGTGTGGTGTGGGCTTAGGCCTACCTTTCTCGCATTAACTTGTGTGTGCTTGTTATATTTTTGCACACACATATGTATATTTATAAAAAATAAAAACACTAATCTAAATTATGTTTACTATATTTTTAGTTTCCTCTACCAAATTTTCGAACAATATTTTAATCAATTTTCCTTCTACTTTTAGCTTTGTAATTTTCCAACAGAATTAATTAATAAAGCTAGTGAATTATTATGTTGCCTTATTAAATAATAGCTTTACAAATATTTTTCATTTTATTACATAATTTTCTGTTAGCTTAACTAACATTTTAGTTGATATTACAAACTTTATTTCTGCTAGTGTGCGGCATTTGTGTCTGTTTAATGAGGGGGCTAAGGGTTGTTAAGTATGCGCCGAAGAGCCGGAGGAATTGTGACGGACGGGAAAATGGAATGTAGTCAAGCGCATTTATAGGTTTGTAATTTGTTGACGCCTAACGTACAACGTCGCCGTTGTTCGTTGTTCGTTGTTGTTGGTCAGATAGCTTGAGCACACAATGCCATTAAAGCAACAACAATAACAACAGTTAAAGCCACACCGATGCCTTGAACACACGCGACTATGGAGAGACTGAGCAAATTTGTAATGCGGTAAAATTAATACCAGCGCCCCAATGGGTGGGTGGGGAGTGGGGAGTCGTGCGGTGTTAGGTGGGCGAAGAGTGTGTGGTGGCATTGAAGTGGTCAGACATGCAAGCGGCTGGCTTAGTTGGTAATTTGTGTGCTAGTTGGCATTTAGTTGGAGTGCGGATGTGAGTAGTATAAATATGATGGTTCTGGCACAGGAGCAATTTTGAGCAGTTTTTTCAGTACGGTGGAGCAAAAATGTGACGTCACCAGTGAAAATTTGTATGTGTGGAGCAAATTTTTTGCTCCCAATTCCTCAATGACGTCATCGTTCTCCTCACCATATGACGTCATCAGTGATAATGTAAACAATATGATGACGTCATCAGTGATAATGTAAACAATATGATAAAATTAGAATTTCGCAATCCGAATTTCACAATTAGATGTAATTTGAAATCGTTTATGTATGTACGTATGTATATGTATGTATATATGTATGTATGTGTGTATGTGTGTATGTATGTATATATGTATGTACGTATGTATATGTATGTATATATGTATGTATGTATGTATATGTATGTATGTATATGTGTATATGTATGTGTGTATGTATGTATATGGGATCGAGAACCTAAGCGCGGGGCAAGCGCGAGAGCGGCTCTAACGTTGACCATAACAATGTGTGTGTGTGTGTGTGAATTTATGAGCCACTTGCAGCAGCACAGCTAAGAATTAACAGCATGTTGATTCTTGCTAACCATCCATAGAGCGATAATGTGTGCTGTATAACTACGGGGACCAACCGTACTATATTATATAGAACAGTACTCTATTTCAATCCGATGTCTATATGATATATTTTGTTATAAAAAACATGGAAATGTTCTCTATTTTAAAATTGTGTTCTATATTTGTTCTATATTTAATACAAAACGAATTATTATCGTATAAAAAATAAATATCAACCTTGAATTACGAGCATTATCGAATTAAGCATATCATTAAAGAATTAAACCAAAATGGATGCTTCTTCTTGAAACTCTTTCCTAGGACGAAGTAGAAAAAAGTTTATTGCTTATTTGTGAAAATGATTTAGAGATTTAACTATTGATGACAGCGAACTATTTGACGAAATAGCATACGTTAAAAAGTATGTGACTTTAGGCAAGATCGAAATGTGATTAGAAAGTCAGTCGACAGTCGAAGAAAGATGGGTAGAGATTTTTAATTATTTTGACAAAAAAAGTATACCTTATAAAAAACTTTGTAAAAATTGTGAAATTCAGTCTTTGCTTATCAGGGTCAAATGCTCCTACAGAAAGGGTTTTCTCTCTTATGAACAACATTTGGACTGCGGAAAAATAGCAATTGAATATTAACACAATTAAATCGATTTTAATTACAAAATACAATTATGCACTTTCTTGCTTCGAATTTAAGGTGTACTTAGAGAAAACCACAATTTAATAAAAAATGCAATTAGAACTAAAACGTTTTGTATGTTATATTATGAATTTATGTTATATAGGGTGATTGCCATTAAGGATGCTGATCCTGTAGTTCCTTGATTCAAACCTGAAAAAAAGCTTGCCTTGATATAGGGTCCATTTTGAACCCATTACCCAGTACCACCCTGTATACAGTTTACTGGGTAAACTGTGTGTTTTTATACCCTATACCTATAGTAATAGGGTATAATAACTTTGTGCGAAAATTGTTACGCATTAAAGAAGACGTCCTAGGTATAGACATAAGTATATAGAAATGCTTAGAATCACTTTCTGTGTTGATTTCCGGTTGTCCGTCTGTCCGTCTGTCTGTCTGTCTGTCTGTCTGTCTGTCTGTCTGTCTGTCTGTCCGTCTGTGTGTTGGCGCAGGAGAGAAAGAAGGAGTTGTCCGATTTATACCAAATTTGGCACACAGTCGCAGTGAACCTTCCACTACTTCAAGTTCCGAGATTAGGCAAATCGGTTAAAGAACACGCCTACTATAGGCCTGTAAGTCCCAATACCCCGGATTTTTTTTTCGGTAAAATAGCTACATATATATTGTCTAATTACTCATGGAAAACAATTAAACTTGATATTCAAGTTAAGGGTTTGGTATTCTATGTCCCACGAAAAAATGGGCGTGGTCCGCCCTCTATATAGTCGGTAAGCTAAAAATCCTCATAACTTCAGTAAGATATACACCAGAGCGTCCATATTTGGTCACTTCATTTCTAGTAAGAATACCTTTTAATTCTCCAAAAATGGGCGTGACCCGCCCACTATGTAGGCGGTAAATTAAATGCACCCACTTTTTCATTGGATTATCACCCCACTTGGGAACTTGGTGTAGGGTATTACTCTGTCGGTGAAACCCGACTGATTCTTCCTTACTTGTTTATTATAAATTTAAGTTATTTTACAACACGATCTCATATGTTTGAATCAAAAATACATTTTTAAAACGGTCATTTGTCATTTTTTAAATTTTTAGAAAAAAGGTATTGGTGGGTGTGTTCTCTATTTTCATTAAAAAAATATGGTCACCGTAGTTATAGCTTATTTCAATCTTGAACTTTTATAAACAAATATTATGAAAATGAAGAAAGAAATGAAGGATACAAATACAATCCTATATATTTCATATTTAAGCTTGCAGCAGACAAAGTGCAGACTTGAGATATTTTAGCTGAAACTTGTCTCAGTCTTCTCCAAAACAAAGTGAATAGTCAACATTTGCTATCTGGCACGCTATTCTTTCACATAATGCGTTCACCATATCAATTGATAGTAACTGCAATCTACAGGAATTTATACTAACAATATTTTATTTAAATAAAATAACAAAAGATTGATAAAAAAATGATTATTTATTCATTTCAGTATACTGATTTACAAATCTTATAGACTATAACAAACGGAAAAAGCTTAACCTAAAGCAATTAACATTTACATCTTAATCTAGACATTATTGTAAAAACTTATGGATACACAATTTGAACAACATTTAAACTTGATATTCAAGTTAAGGGTTTGGTATTCTATGTCCCACGAAAAAATGGGCGTGGTCCGCCCTCTATATAGTCGGTAAGCTAAAAATCCTCATAACTTCAGTAAGATATACACCAGAGCGTCCATATTTGGTCACTTCATTTCTAGTAAGAATACCTTTTAATTCTCCAAAAATGGGCGTGACCCGCCCACTATGTAGGCGGTAAATTAAATGCACCCACTTTTTCATTGGATTATCACCCCACTTGGGAACTTGGTGTAGGGTATTACTCTGTCGGTGAAACCCGACTGATTCTTCCTTACTTGTTTATTATAAATTTAAGTTATTTTACAACACGATCTCATATGTTTGAATCAAAAATACATTTTTAAAACGGACATTTGTCATTTTTTAAATTTTTAGAAAAAAGGTATTGGTGGGTGTGTTCTCTATTTTCATTAAAAAAATATGGTCACCGTAGTTATAGCTTATTTCAATCTTGAACTTTTATAAACAAATATTATGAAAATGAAGAAAGAAATGAAGGATACAAATACAATCCTATATATTTCATATTTAAGCTTGCAGCAGACAAAGTGCAGACTTGAGATATTTTAGCTGAAACTTGTCTCAGTCTTCTCCAAAACAAAGTGAATAGTCAACATTTGCTATCTGGCACGCTATTCTTTCACATAATGCGTTCACCATATCAATTGATAGTAACTGCAATCTACAGGAATTTATACTAACAATATTTTATTTAAATAAAATAACAAAAGATTGATAAAAAAATGATTATTTATTCATTTCAGTATACTGATTTACAAATCTTATAGACTATAACAAACGGAAAAAGCTTAACCTAAAGCAATTAACATTTACATCTTAATCTAGACATTATTGTAAAAACTTATGGATACACAATTTGAACAACATCTAAATTATTTTTCAATTAATTTGATAATGTCCCCACGCTAATGTGTTAACACCATCTTCCTGAATACAGACGGCATCAGTGAAAATGCAACCCTGTGAAAATGACGTCATCAGTGGAAATGACGTCTCAGTGGAAATGCAACCCTGTTTTAAAATTTGAATTCGCAATTCGAATTTCACAATTAGATGTAATTTGAATAAATATATGTATGTATGTATGTATATATATATGTATGTATGTATGTATATATGTGTATGTATATATGTATGTATGTATGTATATAGGTATATATGTATGTATGTATATGGGATCGAGAACCTAAGCGCGGGGGCAAGCGCGAGAGCGGCTATAACGTTGACCATAACAATGTGTTTGTTGTGAAATAGAGCAGGAGCACAGCTAAGAATTAACAGCATGTTGATTCTTGCTAACCATCCATAGAGCGATAATGGGTGCAGTATGATGCGTATGACTTAGAATTTTTAAGAGGAAGATCAATTTTGTTTGTTTACATTAAAGATTCGTTGGCGATAGTAGTATATGATACATTAGCGTGTGAATATTGTTTGTTTACATTAAAGATTCGTTGGCGATAGTAGTATATGATGCATTAGCGTGTGAATATAATTAATGATTTTTATGAGCAGGAACACAGCTAAGAATTAACAACAAGTTGAATATAGCTTATTTCAATCTTGAACTTTTATAAACAAATATTATTAAAATGAAGAAAGAAATGAAGGATACAAATACAATCCTATATATTTCATATTTAAGCTTGCAGCAGACAAAGTGCAGACTTGAGATATTTTAGCTGAAACTTGTCTCAGTCTTCTCCAAAACAAAGTGAATAGTCAACATTTGCTATCTGGCACGCTATTCTTTCACATAATGCGTTCACCATATCAATTGATAGTAACTGCAATCTACAGGAATTTATACTAACAATATTTTATTTAAATAAAATAACAAAAGATTGATAAAAAAAATGATTATTTATTCATTTCAGTATACTGATTTACAAATCTTATAGACTATAACAAACGGAAAAAGCTTAACCTAAAGCAATTAACATTTACATCTTAATCTAGACATTATTGTAAAAACTTATGGATACACAATTTGAACAACATCTAAATTATTTTTCAATTAATTTGATGATGTCCCCCACGCTAATGTGTTAACACCATCTTCTTGAATACATCTCTTATCATCTGAACAACTTAATATTAATTTTTTTGAGCTCTTGTGTGTACAATTGATGAGCTTTTGATCTAAATATATACATATTACCATAGAATTGTTTCTTCCTCAACAAACAATCTTTATAATCTTCTATACTAAGGTTATTTAATAAAGCTTTTTTAACTCCTTTTGCTTTCTTTACTTGTTTACAATTAATCATATCAATAGAATACATCTTTGAGCGAAGACCAATGAATTCCCTCATTATATTGCCATTGTTCTCGTCCTTCATCATTCAGAGAACTTCTTTATTTTCAAACATAGTGGAACTGCTTTTCTTTCTGAATTAGCATCAGGTTGATGTGGTGCTCCTTTTCAGCAGCAGTGCTATAGTAGGGACCAACTACTTTATGGAGCTCTTCATCGAATCCGAATATATTAATGCTGATGCTGCTGTTTTGATCCTCATACTTTTTTGCGTCTTTAATTAGTAGAAGGAATGTCAGATCCTTGAAATTTAGCTCTATATTGTTGCGTAAGGTTATTAAATCGGCCTTAATGGCTGCTATTTGATAGTTGGAACATCTCTCAGGATGTATTTGAATTGGATACAATGCTGTTATTATCGCCCACTTGAAGCAGAATTCATCATTGGTTTGTATGTTTATACAGGCTTCCTTCTTGTATACTTCATATGGTAGATCCTTTTATTGGTCTATATTGATTGATGTTTATTTCCAGGTGAGAGAGTCTTATTAATGTCCAACCGCTATCTCTTTCTTGAAATTCAGATAGTTTTGTACAGAGTTGCGTACACATATCTTCATAGCTAGAAATCACTTGTGATTCAATTTGAACTACACTCATTTTAGTTTGAAATGATTTCAAGTCAATAGCTATTTCATCATCACTGGACATTTTTATGAATTCAGCAAACAGTTCTATATTATATTTAAATGCTGAATGTTTTTCAAGCATGTCGTTTAACATTTTTATTATAATTGATTGAGCATTTTGCAAAAATTGTTCAGGTATTAATAAACCATCTTTATTTTCAAATATAACTGTTTCAATACGCTCATTAAACGCTGATTTAACACTTTTAAAGTTTTCGTCTTTTGTAATCGCACAATTTCTCTTATGTTTATTTGTGCGTACGTGATAGTTCCAGGATTTGAATGTAACATTTTCACCACAACTGTCACAAGGTACTTTTCGGTTGAAATCAATCAACTGATTTACATTATTGTTATTATTATTATTATTATTGCTGCACGATGGCAGACAATCTTGTGGATGATGAAGATAAACTTTTAAATGATGCGACAATGCATCAGCTCGCGAAAATGTTTGTTTGCATACTTCACATGCAATATCGACTTTATTATGTTTATTTAAAATATGTCGATTTAGATTATATTTCGATGCAAATCCACATCCACACACTTCACATATAAATCCTTTCATTTTGATTTATTGTTTTTTGTTTTTTAATTTGCAATATTTTTGAGCTTCTAGACTTCACTTTGCTCCTCGATGAAAGTTGATACAGGACTATTAAAAGCTTCACATTCATTCGCCCTTTATATAAGAAGCGGCATTTATTTTAGCCTTCTGCGGTTTCTAAATTTCCGAACACAAATTAACTATATAATCAGGGCTGTCAACTGTGGGAAACTTCACCGATTTCAAGGGAATTTGAAATCTTCTTCAATATATTCTTATTAAAATGCTGATGCCTTGTGCTACAATATATAGGAACGCATTCATATTGTATTATGTATTGTTTTACGATTTTTATTACCATCATTTTTAATGAAAATGGGACTGAAGTGATAATTCCCATAATTAAATTTTCATAGGATTTGAGGGAATTGACTTTGATTGAGTTTGCACTCCTGGTACTCAAATGAGCCGAACGATCATTTTTGTGTTCGGGTTCTGTGTTGTTGTTGTTTATAATGAAGCTTCGCTCTCGGAAGCACCCGATGTGTCCGTTGTTGCTGCTGTCTATAATGAAGCTTCGCTCTCGGAAGCACCCGCTATGCCCGTCGTTGCTGCTGTTTGTTTCTGCGTAAGCAATGTCGTGTTCTCTACAAGCTGAATCCAAAGGATTAATTCCTCTATCACCTCTTGCTAAACGTTTTTCCAATTTCGGCCCCGGCCCACAAAACTGATAGCCTGGTAAATGAAGTTCCACTGCCAACGAATTTATTAGAACCTTAACAAATTTTAAACACAGGCGTTCAACGCTATAACAAATTACTAATACAATATTGGATACGGACTTCGCCTTGTGTGGGAATATTTTTGATAGAGTTTAAACAAAATGTTCTTTTAAAAATAGGTCATGTCAAATCATATAATCAACTAGGAATTATATATATATATATATATATATATATATATATATATATATTAAACAATGAAAGTCATTTTTTGTCATTCATTTTATGATTTCCGATTTTAAAACTGTATCATCTTATCTGCTATCAGCTTATCTGCTATCATCTTATCTGCTATCATCTTATCTGCTATCAGCTTATCTGCTATCATCTTATCTGCTATCATCTTATCTGCTATCAGCTTATCTGCTATCATCTTATCTGCTATCATCTTATCTGCTATCATCTTATCTGCTATCATCTTATCTGCTATCAGCTTATCTGCTATCAGCTTATCTGCTATCTGCTATCAGCTTATCAGCTCTATATCAGCTCTATACCAGCTCTATACCAGCTCTAAACCAGCTCTTTATCAGCTTATCAGCTCTATACCAGCTCTATATCAGCTCTATACCAGCTCTATATCAGCTCTATATCAGCTCAATATCAGCTTATCAGCTCTATATCAGCTCTATACCAGCTCTATATCAGCTCTATACCAGCTCTATACCAGCTATATATCAGCTATATATCAGCTTATCTGCTATCAGATATCAGGTATCAGATATCAGGTATCAGGTTATCAGATATCAGGTAACAGGTTATCAGCTATCTGCTCTCAAGCTATTACAACTGATTCATCATCTTGATTTACTTGATAGCAGATAGTTGGTAACATACTAAACATTTAGTTACAGCATCTAACATTTTATTGTTTAATAAAAATATTGAACCCCTTTCTATAGCGTCCAGAATCAATATCGTCATCTTCGTTTATACCAAGGAATCCATATTTATCCTTCCAACATTCTGTGAACATTTGACAAAACGATTTAAATGACATATCCCCACCAACATGATCATGATATATATGCTTCATATTCAGTTCATCTTGTTTAAACATAATTATCATGTTAGCATTGTCACGTATTAAATGCTTTGGTATACGTGTATATGTTTGACACAGATAGAAGCTATCAACATTTTTATGCCGACCCATGCAGAAATATGCACGAATATTATTTTGTTTCTCGCAGGCAACATCATCAAAAATCATGATGGAATTTCTTTTGGCCTTGTCCGGTGGTATAACGTGTTCATTCTCAGAAAATGTATAGAACCCCATACCTTTAATTGGTGTTATCAATTGTCTTAAATATTTATATTTAGGCTGATGTAAAGATTTTGAATATAAATATATATTTTCAAATTTTAGACCATTAGGACTTTCTAATAGACCTATCATAACATTGGTCTTTCCGCAATTTGATGGTCCAACAATAAGCGCTCGTATGGTGTTCGGAAGTAGTGAACTGTGTCTTAGTTTTTGATGATTATTTGAAGAAATATCGACATTTCTCACAATTATGTTTTGATGTTGTTTTATTAGACGCATCTTACCAACTGATGACAATCTATATGAAACATATACATTTGTTGATTTACATTAGTCTTTAATGGACTGTGTGAAAGGTTAAAACATTATTCATTATAATATGGTAGTAAACTATAAAAATCAAATCAGTCCTAATCGATTTGTTGTCGGAAGAAGTCTTCTTAATAATATAATAAATTCGTTGTAAGTGGAACTGATATATACCTAATACCTGACATCTGATAGACCTGATAGCTGATAACCTGTTACCTGATACCTGATAACCTGATACCTGATATCTGATACCTGATATCTGATAGCAGATAAGCTGATATATAGCTGATATATAGCTGGTATAGAGCTGGTATAGAGCTGATATAGAGCTGGTATAGAGCTGATATAGAGCTGATAAGCTGATATTGAGCTGATATAGAGCTGATATAGAGCTGGTATAGAGCTGATATAGAGCTGGTATAGAGCTGATAAGCTGATAAAGAGCTGGTTTAGAGCTGGTATAGAGCTGGTATAGAGCTGATATAGAGCTGATAAGCTGATAGCAGATAGCAGATAAGCTGATAGCAGATAAGCTGATAGCAGATAAGATGATAGCAGATAAGATGATAGCAGATAAGATGATAGCAGATAAGATGATAGCAGATAAGCTGATAGCAGATAAGATGATAGCAGATAAGATGATAGCAGATAAGCTGATAGCAGATAAGATGATAGCAGATAAGATGATAGCAGATAAGCTGATAGCAGATAAGATGATACAGTTTTAAAATCGGAAATCATAAAATGAATGACAAAAAATGACTTTCATTGTTTAATATATATATATATATATATATATATATATATATATATATAATTCCTAGTTGATTATATGATTTGACATGACCTATTTTTAAAAGAACATTTTGTTTAAACTCTATCAAAAATATTCCCACACAAGGCGAAGTCCGTATCCAATATTGTATTAGTAATTTGTTATAGCGTTGAACGCCTGTGTTTAAAATTTGTTAAGGTTCTAATAAATTCGTTGGCAGTGGAACTTCATTTACCAGGCTATCAGTTTTGTGGGCCGGGGCCGAAATTGGAAAAACGTTTAGCAAGAGGTGATAGAGGAATTAATCCTTTGGATTCAGCTTGTAGAGAACACGACATTGCTTACGCAGAAACAAACAGCAGCAACGACGGGCATAGCGGGTGCTTCCGAGAGCGAAGCTTCATTATAGACAGCAGCAACAACGGACACATCGGGTGCTTCCGAGAGCGAAGCTTCATTATAAACAACAACAACACAGAACCCGAACACAAAAATGATCGTTCGGCTCATTTGAGTACCAGGAGTGCAAACTCAATCAAAGTCAATTCCCTCAAATCCTATGAAAATTTAATTATGGGAATTATCACTTCAGTCCCATTTTCATTAAAAATGATGGTAATAAAAATCGTAAAACAATACATAATACAATATGAATGCGTTCCTATATATTGTAGCACAAGGCATCAGCATTTTAATAAGAATATATTGAAGAAGATTTCAAATTCCCTTGAAATCGGTGAAGTTTCCCACAGTTGACAGCCCTGATTATATAGTTAATTTGTGTTCGGAAATTTAGAAACCGCAGAAGGCTAAAATAAATGCCGCTTCTTATATAAAGGGCGAATGAATGTGAAGCTTTTAATAGTCCTGTATCAACTTTCATCGAGGAGCAAAGTGAAGTCTAGAAGCTCAAAAATATTGCAAATTAAAAAACAAAAAACAATAAATCAAAATGAAAGGATTTATATGTGAAGTGTGTGGATGTGGATTTGCATCGAAATATAATCTAAATCGACATATTTTAAATAAACATAATAAAGTCGATATTGCATGTGAAGTATGCAAACAAACATTTTCGCGAGCTGATGCATTGTCGCATCATTTAAAAGTTTATCTTCATCATCCACAAGATTGTCTGCCATCGTGCAGCAATAATAATAATAATAATAACAATAATGTAAATCAGTTGATTGATTTCAACCGAAAAGTACCTTGTGACAGTTGTGGTGAAAATGTTACATTCAAATCCTGGAACTATCACGTACGCACAAATAAACATAAGAGAAATTGTGCGATTACAAAAGACGAAAACTTTAAAAGTGTTAAATCAGCGTTTAATGAGCGTATTGAAACAGTTATATTTGAAAATAAAGATGGTTTATTAATACCTGAACAATTTTTGCAAAATGCTCAATCAATTATAATAAAAATGTTAAACGACATGCTTGAAAAACATTCAGCATTTAAATATAATATAGAACTGTTTGCTGAATTCATAAAAATGTCCAGTGATGATGAAATAGCTATTGACTTGAAATCATTTCAAACTAAAATGAGTGTAGTTCAAATTGAATCACAAGTGATTTCTAGCTATGAAGATATGTGTACGCAACTCTGTACAAAACTATCTGAATTTCAAGAAAGAGATAGCGGTTGGACATTAATAAGACTCTCTCACCTGGAAATAAACATCAATCAATATAGACCAATAAAAGGATCTACCATATGAAAGTAGTGTAAATATGATGGTTCTGGCGCAACCTGTGGAGCAGGGTTGAGTGGGGTTCAGTGAAAATTTGTATGTGTGGAGCACAAAATTTGCTCCACCATATGTAGGGGTGAAACGATGACGTCATCAGTGAAAATGACGTCATCAATGATAATGTAAACAATATGATGACGTCAGTGAAAATGACGTCATCAGTGATAATGTAAACAATATGATAAAAAATAGAATTTCGCAATTCGAATTTCACAAGTAGATGTAATTTGAATAAATATATGTATGTATATATGTATGTATATATATATATATATATGTATGTATGTATATATGTATGTATATAGGTATATATGTATATATGTATGTATGTATATGGGATCGAGAACCTAAGCGCGGGGGCAAGCGCGAGAGCGGCTATAACGTTGACCATAACAATGTGTTTGTTGTGAAATAGAGCAGGAGCACAGCTAAGAATTAACAGCATGTTGATTCTTGCTAACCATCCATAGAGCGATAATGTGTGCTGTATGATGCGTATGACTTAGAATTTTTAAGAGGAAGATCAATTTTGTTTGTTTACATTAAAGATTCGTTGGCGATAGTAGTATATGATGCATTAGCGTGTGAATATTGTTTGTTTACATTAAAGATTCGTTGGCGATAGTAGTATATGATGCATTAGCATGTGAATATAACTAATGATTTTTATGAGCAGGAACACAGCTAAGAATAGCAGCAAGTTGAATATAGCTTATTCCAATCTAGAACTTTTATAAACAAATATTGTGAAAATGAAGAAAGAAATGAAGGATACAAATACAATCCTATATATTTCATATTTAAGCTTGCAGCAGACAAAGTGCAGACTTGAGATATTTTAGCTGAAACTTGTCTCAGTCTTCTCCAATGCATTGAATATATAAAATGGATAGTCGACATTTGCTACCTGGCACGCTATTCTTTCACATAATGTGTTCACCATATCAATCTACAGGAATTTATACTAACAATATTTTATTTAAATAAAATAACAAAAGATTAATAAAAAATGTTTATTTATTCATTTCAGTATGCTGATTTACAAATCTTATAGACTATAACAAACGGAAAAAGCTTAACCTAAAGCAATTAGCATTTACATCTTAATCTAGACATTGTTGTAAAAACTTATGGATACACAATTTGAACAACATCTAAATTATTTTTCAATTAATTTGATAATGTCCCCACGCTAATGTGTTAACACCATCTTCTTGAATACATCTCTTATCATCTGAACAACTTAATATTAATTTTTTGAGCTCTTGTGTATACAATTGATGAACTCTTGATCTAAATATATACATATTACCATAGAATTGTTTCTTCCTCAACAAACAATCTTTATAATCTTCTATACTAAGGTTTTTTAATAAAGCTTTTTTAACACCTTTTGCTTTTTTTACTTGTTTACAATTGATCGTATCAATAGAATACATTTTTGATCGAAGGCCGACGAATTCCCTCATTATATTTCCGTTGTTTTCATCTTTCATCATGCCGAGAACTTTTTTGTTTTTCAAAGGCAAATTGAAGGCATTGTCATTTGAATATCCTGAAGTATCGAAATACAAATCTATATCATCTCTAATGTCTTTATAAAAATCTTCAGTCTGAATATTGTAAATGAATGAGTCTGTATCCATGTAATTTAAAGTTAAATTTGCACCAAATTTCGGTTTCATATAATTATAATGGAAATCATACATTTTTAATTTGGATAATTCAAGTACCGTAAAACCTAAATATATAGGTTTATTATACAACGAATGAACCCTATTCAATTGGATTGCAACCATGTCATCTGTAAACAATGTAGAGCTATGATAATTGGGTTTTGCAATTAGAGCGCGAGCACCTAAATGTTTTCTATAACTTTCCCATTCAGTTACAATTTTAACATCTTTTCTCTTATCGACATTTTCCATTGTTTTGCCGTATACGGCATTATTTAAGAGTTTAAAGAAATTTTTTTCAAACTCGTTTTTAGCTAATGTTCTATGATGAGTATTCAAATCTATATATTGCTTCAACCAACTCGACTGTTTAAATTTCAAAATTGTGTGTATTTTTTTCAACTTTAATCCATTTGCTAGACATTGCTTAAGATTTCTATGATGAATAATGTAATTAGTTTTATTATTTAAATCTGCTATTAATTTTTTACATTGGGTTATGGGGCTGTTTTTATTTTCTACACAAAATGGCAAGTCATTATGTAGAATATGGTAATTTTCTGGATACTCTAAATCTACTTCAAGTATATAACCAAAAGAAGAATTTTCTTCAATTGATTCTATCTCAAAGTCATCGAAATTTTGCATCCATTCAAATCCACCATATGGAAGCTTTTCCGACATTGCCCAACCATACAGATTATTTGCATCTAAATACATTAAATATTCTGATGGTTGAGTAATGTCGTAATCACTCATATATTTATTGTTTGCCTTGGAATGTCTCTTGCAGCATTGAACAAGTCCACCTCGTATTCCCTTTTGTACAAAATTGTACATATCTATATCGGTAAGGAGCTCAAGTTCAATATTAGTTGTTTTAAGCATTGCATCCCAAGATAAGCCTGGAGCAGTATAATATTGACAGGGATCTAGCCCATAAATATTTTTGCAAACCTTTCTAAAATTTTCAAAAATATCTGTCAATAGTAAAACATCTGTTTTCAAATACAACATCATATAACTAAGCAATGTCGAACAATTGAAAACATCCCAAACTTTTTCAGCATGTTCATAATCCTCAATTGAACATTCTATATTACACAATTTGTTGAAAAATTCATGTCGAGTTGGAAGTTTTTTCTCATTAAGGCGATCTACAGAATTTATATAATCATAGGGAAAGACACCCTTTCTTCTAACTAAATTAAACTCAGCTTCAATTGGATACATCTCTCTTGTAATATGTAAATCATTAACAGCTAAATTATTAGCTAAACTATCTAAGCTTGATGCCATAAACCGAAATGAATCTAAAAATCGCAATTCAATTGTATTTTTCTCATCCACAAATATGCGTTTCGAAAGAGATACATACAATTCCTTATTTAAAGGGATTACATGTATATCTCCTGGAAATAATGTGAGTTCTTTGATAAAAAGATGACAATCATAACCGGAAAAGTTATGGAAAAATATAGGAATAAATTTTGCAATCTGATATCTCAAATTGCATTCATTATGGGCTGGTCCTCTATATTTTCCAGTTAAATGGCAATGATCAGCCACTCTATCATTTCCCAGCTCTTTATTACAGATATGACATAATATGCTATCAAATTGTTTTCGAATTTCCTCAGATGTGAGGAAATTCATCGGCCTTACTATAGCTAAATAATTATAATAAATATCTTTTAAATCTCTAACTAAATACTCTACAAATTTTTTTGGTGAATCTACACCTGAATATTGAACTAATTTACTATAACTATTATTAGAACATTTTATATAATAACTAAATGCAAAAGGTACATGCTTTTGAATACTCTTAACTTGTGCTGAGTTTTGAAAATTTTCACTTTGTAAAATACACTCAAAATCAGCATATACTACAACGGGTACATCTAACTCCCGTTCATAATTTTTATATCGTAGAACTACATTCTTACCTCTTGGCATTTCACAAACAATTTTGTTGCACCCAAGTTTGTGAAATGCCAACGACTCTGCAGTATGCCTATACTGCAGACAGTCGTTACACATAAACAGTTGATTTACATGTTGCGTAACTTGTTTACGTAGCAATCTATTGAAAAAATAGAAAACCAAAATATATCAAAATTTTAAATATATAAATCGTATAATATATATATAAATATTGTATATAAATTGTTGTTATTCTTATTATTGAATATATGTACCTTGAAATATGTTTTATCCACACGTAGTGGAACTGCTGTTCTTTCTGGATTAGCATCAGGTTGATATGGTGCTCCTTTTCGGCAGCAGTGCTATAGTAGGGACCAACTACTTTATGGAGCTCTTCATCGAATCCGAAAATATTAATGCTGATGCTGCTGTTTTGGTCCTCAAACTTTTTTGCGTCTTTAATTAGTAGAGGGAATGCCAGATCCTTGAAATTTAGCTCTATATTGTTGCGCAAGGTTATTAAATCAGCCTTAATGTCTGCTATTTGATAGTTGCAACATCTCTGAGGATCACGTTCCACTGGACACAGCGCTGATATTATCGCCCACTTGAAGCAGAATTCATCACTATTTCGTATGTTTATACAGGCTTTCTTCTTGTACACTTCATATGGTAGTGGTAGATACCGCGATCCTTTTATTGGTCTATATTGATTGATGTTAATTTCCAAATGAGAGAGTCTTATTAATGTCCAGCCGCTATCTCTTTCTTGAAATTCAGCTAGTTTTGTACAGAGTTGCGTACACATGTCCTCATAGCTAGAAATCACTTGCGGTTCAATTTGAGCTACACTCATTTTAGTTTGAAATGATTTCAAGTCAATAGCTATTTCATCATCACTGGACATTTTTATGAATTCAGCAAACAGTTCTATATTATATTTAATTGCTGAATGTTTTTCGAGCATATCGTTTAACATTTTTATTATAATTGATTGAGCATTTTTCAAAAATTGATCAGGTATTAGTTGCCCTTCATCTTTATTTTCAAATACAACTGATTCAATGCGCTCATTAAACGCCGATTTAACACTTTTAAAGTTTTCGTCTTTTGTAATCGCACAATTTCTCTTATGTTTATTTGTGCGTACGTGATAGTTCCAGGATTTGAATGTAACATTTTCACCACAACTGTCACAAGGTACTTTTCTGTTGAAATCAATCAACTGATTTACATTATTGTTATTATTATTATTATTATTATTATTGCTGCATGATGGTAGACAATCTTGTGGCTGATGATAAACTTTAGTATGTCGTGTTAACTTATCAGCTCTCGAAAATGTTTGTTTGCATATTTCACATGCAATATCGACTTTATTATGTTTATTCAAAATATGTCGATTTAGCGTATATTTATAACTAAATCCGCATCCGCACACTTCACAATTGAATCCTTTCATTTTGATTTTTTTTTAAATTACAATAGTTTTGAGCTTTTATCCTTGTTGCTGTTCAGGTGAAAGTTGAAACAGTACTATTAAAGCTTCACGTTCATTCGTCCTTTATATAAGAAGCGACAATGAGCCGAACGATAATTTTTGCGCTCGGTTTCTGTGTTGTTATTGTTGTTTATATATGCTGACTGAGCATTTTTGTGTTCGGTTTCTGTGTTGTTATTGTTGTTTATATATGCTGACTGAGCATTTTTGTGTTCGGTTTCTGTGTTGTTGTTGTTGTTTATATATGCTGACTGAGCATTTTTGTGTTCGGTTTCTGTGTTGTTGTTGTTTATATATGCTGACTGAGCATTTTTGTGTTCGGTTTCTGTGTTGTTGTTGTTGTTTATATATGCTGACTGAGCATTTTTGTGTTCGGTTTCTGTGTTGTTGTTGTTTATATATGCTGACTGAGCATTTTTGTGTTCGGTTTCTGTGTTGTTGTTGTTTATATATGCTGACTGAGCATTTTTGTGTTCGGTTTCTGTGTTGTTGTTGTTGTTTATATATGCTGACTGAGCATTTTTGTGTTCGGTTTCTGTGTTGTTGTTGTTTATATATGCTGACTGAGCATTTTTGTGTTCGGTTTCTATGTTGTTGTTGTTGTTCATATGTGCTGACTGAGCATTTTTGTGTTCGGTTTCTGTGTTGTTGTTGTTTATATATGCTGACTGAGCATTTTTGCGTTCGGGTTCTGTGTTGATGTTGTTTATAATGAAGCTTCGCTCTCGGAAGCACCCGATGTGTCCGTTGTTGTTGTTTTTTATAATGAAGCTTCGCTCTCGGAAGCACCCGATGTGTCCGTTGTTGTTGTTTTTTATAATGAAGCTTCGCTCTCGGAAGCACCCGATGTGTCCTTTGTTGCTGCTGTCTATAATGAAACTTCGCTCTCGGAAGCACCCGCTATGCCCGTCGTTGCTGCTATTTGTTTCTGCGTAAGTAATGTCGTGTTCTCTACAAGCTGAATCCAAGGGATTAATTCCTCTATCACCTCTTGCTAAACGTTTTTCAATTTCGTCCCCGACCTACAAAACTGATAGCCTGGTAAATGAAGTTCCACTGGCAACGAATTTATTAGAACCTTAGCAAATTTTAAACACAGGCGTTCAACGCTATAACAAATTACTAATACAATATTGGATACGGACTTCGCCTTGTGTGGGAATATTTTTGATAGAGTTTAAACAAAATGTTCTTTTAAAAATAGATCATGTCAAATCATATAATCAACTAGGTATTATATATGTATATATTAAACAATGAAAGTAATTTTTTTTGTCCTTCATTTTATGATTTCCGATTTTAAAAGTGTATCAGCTTATCCGCTATCAGCTTATCCGCTATCAGCTTATCCGCTATCAGCTTATCTGCTATCTGCTTATCTGATATCAGCTTATCTGCTATCTGCTTATCTGATATCAGCTTATCTGCTATCAGATATCAGCTTATCAGCTCTATATCAGCTCTATACCAGCTCTAAACCAGCTCTTTATCAGCTTATCTGCTATCAGATATCAGGTATCAGGTATCAGATATCTGTTATCAGATATCAGGTATTAGGTATATATCAGGTATCAGGTATCAGGTTATCAGCTTATCTGCTATCAGCTTATCCGCTATCAGCTTATCTGTTATCAGGTAACAGGTTATCAGGTAACAGGTTATCAGCTATCAGGTCTATCAGATATCAGGTATTAGGTATATATCAGTTCCACTGTCAACGAATTTATTATATTATTAAGTAGACTTCCTTCGACAACAAATCGATTAGGAGTGATTTGATTTTTATAGTTTACTACCATATTATAATGAATAATGTTTTAACCTTTCACACAGTCCATTAACCCATTAATAGCCAAGACCATTTAAAATCAGAAATCATTAGTTTCATTTATTTAATTGTAATCAAATACAGATAAGAAACATAAAAAAGATAAAAATTTCAAAAAAATATTAATTAGTAGGTTTTTGAGCCTGTACCCAAGCGGGTACAGTGGGAGGGAACGGGTTAAAGACTAATGTAAAACAACAAATGTATATGTTTCAAATAGATTTTCATCAGTTGCTAAGATGCGTCTAATAAAACAACATCAAAACATAATTGCTAGAAATGTCGATATTTCTTCAAATAATCATCAAAAACTAAGACATAGTTCACTACTTCCTAACACCATAAGAGCCCTTATTGTTGGACCATTAAATTGCGGAAAGACCAATGTTATGATAGGTCTAATAGAAAGTCCTAATGGGCTAAAATTTGAAAATATATATTTGTATTCAAAATCTTTACATCAGCCTAAATATGAATATTTAAGACAATTGATAACACCAATTAAAGATATGGAGTTCTATACATTTTCTGAAAATGAACACGTTTTACTACCGGACAAGGCTAAAAGAAATTCCATCATGATTTTTGATGATGTTACCTGCGAGAAACAAAATAATATTCGTGCATATTTCTGCATGGGTCGGCTTAAAAATGTTGATAGCTTCTATCTGTGTCAAACATATACACGTATACCAAAGCATTTAATACGTGACAATGCTAACATGATAATTATGTTTAAACAAGATGAACTGAATATGAAGCATATATATCATGATCATGTTGGTGGGGATATGTCATTTAAAACGTTTTGTTAAATGTATACAGAATGTTGGAAGGATAAATATGGATTCCTTGGTATAAGTAAAGATGACGATATTGATTCTGGACGCTATAGAAAGGGATTCAATATTTTTGTTAAACAATAAAATGTCAGATGTTATAACTAAATTGTTTAGTATGTTACCAACTATCTGCTATCGAGTAAATCAAGATGATGAAGCAGTTGTAATAGCTTGAGAGTAGATAAGCTGATAACCTGATACCTGATACCTGATATATACCTAATACCTGATATCTGATAACAGATATCTGATACCTGATACCTGATATCTGATAGCAGATAAGCTGATAAAGAGCTGGTTTAGAGCTGGTATAGAGCTGATATAGAGCTGATAAGCTGATATCTGATAGCAGATAAGCTGATATCAGATAAGCAGATAGCAGATAAGCTGATAGCGGATAAGCTGATAGCGGATAAGCTGATAGCGGATAAGCTGATACACTTTTAAAATCGGAAATCATAAAATGAAGGACAAAAAAAATTACTTTCATTGTTTAATATATACATATATAATACCTAGTTGATTATATGATTTGACATGATCTATTTTTAAAAGAACATTTTGTTTAAACTCTATCAAAAATATTCCCACACAAGGCGAAGTCCGTATCCAATATTGTATTAGTAATTTGTTATAGCGTTGAACGCCTGTGTTTAAAATTTGCTAAGGTTCTAATAAATTCGTTGCCAGTGGAACTTCATTTACCAGGCTATCAGTTTTGTAGGTCGGGGACGAAATTGAAAAACGTTTAGCAAGAGGTGATAGAGGAATTAATCCCTTGGATTCAGCTTGTAGAGAACACGACATTACTTACGCAGAAACAAATAGCAGCAACGACGGGCATAGCGGGTGCTTCCGAGAGCGAAGTTTCATTATAGACAGCAGCAACAAAGGACACATCGGGTGCTTCCGAGAGCGAAGCTTCATTATAAAAAACAACAACAACGGACACATCGGGTGCTTCCGAGAGCGAAGCTTCATTATAAAAAACAACAACAACGGACACATCGGGTGCTTCCGAGAGCGAAGCTTCATTATAAACAACATCAACACAGAACCCGAACGCAAAAATGCTCAGTCAGCATATATAAACAACAACAACACAGAAACCGAACACAAAAATGCTCAGTCAGCACATATGAACAACAACAACAACATAGAAACCGAACACAAAAATGCTCAGTCAGCATATATAAACAACAACAACACAGAAACCGAACACAAAAATGCTCAGTCAGCATATATAAACAACAACAACAACACAGAAACCGAACACAAAAATGCTCAGTCAGCATATATAAACAACAACAACACAGAAACCGAACACAAAAATGCTCAGTCAGCATATATAAACAACAACAACACAGAAACCGAACACAAAAATGCTCAGTCAGCATATATAAACAACAACAACAACACAGAAACCGAACACAAAAATGCTCAGTCAGCATATATAAACAACAACAACACAGAAACCGAACACAAAAATGCTCAGTCAGCATATATAAACAACAACAACAACACAGAAACCGAACACAAAAATGCTCAGTCAGCATATATAAACAACAATAACAACACAGAAACCGAACACAAAAATGCTCAGTCAGCATATATAAACAACAATAACAACACAGAAACCGAGCGCAAAAATTATCGTTCGGCTCATTGTCGCTTCTTATATAAAGGACGAATGAACGTGAAGCTTTAATAGTACTGTTTCAACTTTCACCTGAACAGCAACAAGGATAAAAGCTCAAAACTATTGTAATTTAAAAAAAAATCAAAATGAAAGGATTCAATTGTGAAGTGTGCGGATGCGGATTTAGTTATAAATATACGCTAAATCGACATATTTTGAATAAACATAATAAAGTCGATATTGCATGTGAAATATGCAAACAAACATTTTCGAGAGCTGATAAGTTAACACGACATACTAAAGTTTATCATCAGCCACAAGATTGTCTACCATCATGCAGCAATAATAATAATAATAATAATAATAACAATAATGTAAATCAGTTGATTGATTTCAACAGAAAAGTACCTTGTGACAGTTGTGGTGAAAATGTTACATTCAAATCCTGGAACTATCACGTACGCACAAATAAACATAAGAGAAATTGTGCGATTACAAAAGACGAAAACTTTAAAAGTGTTAAATCGGCGTTTAATGAGCGCATTGAATCAGTTGTATTTGAAAATAAAGATGAAGGGCAACTAATACCTGATCAATTTTTGAAAAATGCTCAATCAATTATAATAAAAATGTTAAACGATATGCTCGAAAAACATTCAGCAATTAAATATAATATAGAACTGTTTGCTGAATTCATAAAAATGTCCAGTGATGATGAAATAGCTATTGACTTGAAATCATTTCAAACTAAAATGAGTGTAGCTCAAATTGAACCGCAAGTGATTTCTAGCTATGAGGACATGTGTACGCAACTCTGTACAAAACTAGCTGAATTTCAAGAAAGAGATAGCGGCTGGACATTAATAAGACTCTCTCATTTGGAAATTAACATCAATCAATATAGACCAATAAAAGGATCGCGGTATCTACCACTACCATATGAAGTGTACAAGAAGAAAGCCTGTATAAACATACGAAATAGTGATGAATTCTGCTTCAAGTGGGCGATAATATCAGCGCTGTGTCCAGTGGAACGTGATCCTCAGAGATGTTGCAACTATCAAATAGCAGACATTAAGGCTGATTTAATAACCTTGCGCAACAATATAGAGCTAAATTTCAAGGATCTGGCATTCCCTCTACTAATTAAAGACGCAAAAAAGTTTGAGGACCAAAACAGCAGCATCAGCATTAATATTTTCGGATTCGATGAAGAGCTCCATAAAGTAGTTGGTCCCTACTATAGCACTGCTGCCGAAAAGGAGCACCATATCAACCTGATGCTAATCCAGAAAGAACAGCAGTTCCACTACGTGTGGATAAAACATATTTCAAGGTACATATATTCAATAATAAGAATAACAACAATTTATATACAATATTTATATATATATTATACGATTTATATATTTAAAATTTTGATATATTTTGGTTTTCTATTTTTTCAATAGATTGCTACGTAAACAAGTTACGCAACATGTAAATCAACTGTTTATGTGTAACGACTGTCTGCAGTATAGGCATACTGCAGAGTCGTTGGCATTTCACAAACTTGGGTGCAACAAAATTGTTTGTGAAATGCCAAGAGGTAAGAATGTAGTTCTACGATATAAAAATTATGAACGGGAGTTAGATGTACCCGTTGTAGTATATGCTGATTTTGAGTGTATTTTACAAAGTGAAAATTTTCAAAACTCAGCACAAGTTAAGAGTATTCAAAAGCATGTACCTTTTGCATTTAGTTATTATATAAAATGTTCTAATAATAGTTATAGTAAATTAGTTCAATATTCAGGTGTAGATTCACCAAAAAAATTTGTAGAGTATTTAGTTAGAGATTTAAAAGATATTTATTATAATTATTTAGCTATAGTAAGGCCGATGAATTTCCTCACATCTGAGGAAATTCGAAAACAATTTGATAGCATATTATGTCATATCTGTAATAAAGAGCTGGGAAATGATAGAGTGGCTGATCATTGCCATTTAACTGGAAAATATAGAGGACCAGCCCATAATGAATGCAATTTGAGATATCAGATTGCAAAATTTATTCCTATATTTTTCCATAACTTTTCCGGTTATGATTGTCATCTTTTTATCAAAGAACTCACATTATTTCCAGGAGATATACATGTAATCCCTTTAAATAAGGAATTGTATGTATCTCTTTCGAAACGCATATTTGTGGATGAGAAAAATACAATTGAATTGCGATTTTTAGATTCATTTCGGTTTATGGCATCAAGCTTAGATAGTTTAGCTAATAATTTAGCTGTTAATGATTTACATATTACAAGAGAGATGTATCCAATTGAAGCTGAGTTTAATTTAGTTAGAAGAAAGGGTGTCTTTCCCTATGATTATATAAATTCTGTAGATCGCCTTAATGAGAAAAAACTTCCAACTCGACATGAATTTTTCAACAAATTGTGTAATATAGAATGTTCAATTGAGGATTATGAACATGCTGAAAAAGTTTGGGATGTTTTCAATTGTTCGACATTGCTTAGTTATATGATGTTGTATTTGAAAACAGATGTTTTACTATTGACAGATATTTTTGAAAATTTTAGAAAGGTTTGCAAAAATATTTATGGGCTAGATCCCTGTCAATATTATACTGCTCCAGGCTTATCTTGGGATGCAATGCTTAAAACAACTAATATTGAACTTGAGCTCCTTACCGATATAGATATGTACAATTTTGTACAAAAGGGAATACGAGGTGGACTTGTTCAATGCTGCAAGAGACATTCCAAGGCAAACAATAAATATATGAGTGATTACGACATTACTCAACCATCAGAATATTTAATGTATTTAGATGCAAATAATCTGTATGGTTGGGCAATGTCGGAAAAGCTTCCATATGGTGGATTTGAATGGATGCAAAATTTCGATGACTTTGAGATAGAATCAATTGAAGAAAATTCTTCTTTTGGTTATATACTTGAAGTAGATTTAGAGTATCCAGAAAATTACCATATTCTACATAATGACTTGCCATTTTGTGTAGAAAATAAAAACAGCCCCATAACCCAATGTAAAAAATTAATAGCAGATTTAAATAATAAAACTAATTACATTATTCATCATAGAAATCTTAAGCAATGTCTAGCAAATGGATTAAAGTTGAAAAAAATACACACAATTTTGAAATTTAAACAGTCGAGTTGGTTGAAGCAATATATAGATTTGAATACTCATCATAGAACATTAGCTAAAAACGAGTTTGAAAAAAATTTCTTTAAACTCTTAAATAATGCCGTATACGGCAAAACAATGGAAAATGTCGATAAGAGAAAAGATGTTAAAATTGTAACTGAATGGGAAAGTTATAGAAAACATTTAGGTGCTCGCGCTCTAATTGCAAAACCCAATTATCATAGCTCTACATTGTTTACAGATGACATGGTTGCAATCCAATTGAATAGGGTTCATTCGTTGTATAATAAACCTATATATTTAGGTTTTACGGTACTTGAATTATCCAAATTAAAAATGTATGATTTCCATTATAATTATATGAAACCGAAATTTGGTGCAAATTTAACTTTAAATTACATGGATACAGACTCATTCATTTACAATATTCAGACTGAAGATTTTTATAAAGACATTAGAGATGATATAGATTTGTATTTCGATACTTCAGGATATTCAAATGACAATGCCTTCAATTTGCCTTTGAAAAACAAAAAAGTTCTCGGCATGATGAAAGATGAAAACAACGGAAATATAATGAGGGAATTCGTCGGCCTTCGATCAAAAATGTATTCTATTGATACGATCAATTGTAAACAAGTAAAAAAAGCAAAAGGTGTTAAAAAAGCTTTATTAAAAAACCTTAGTATAGAAGATTATAAAGATTGTTTGTTGAGGAAGAAACAATTCTATGGTAATATGTATATATTTAGATCAAGAGTTCATCAATTGTATACACAAGAGCTCAAAAAATTAATATTAAGTTGTTCAGATGATAAGAGATGTATTCAAGAAGATGGTGTTAACACATTAGCGTGGGGACATTATCAAATTAATTGAAAAATAATTTAGATGTTGTTCAAATTGTGTATCCATAAGTTTTTACAACAATGTCTAGATTAAGATGTAAATGCTAATTGCTTTAGGTTAAGCTTTTTCCGTTTGTTATAGTCTATAAGATTTGTAAATCAGCATACTGAAATGAATAAATAAACATTTTTTATTAATCTTTTGTTATTTTATTTAAATAAAATATTGTTAGTATAAATTCCTGTAGATTGATATGGTGAACACATTATGTGAAAGAATAGCGTGCCAGGTAGCAAATGTCGACTATCCATTTTATATATTCAATGCATTGGAGAAGACTGAGACAAGTTTCAGCTAAAATATCTCAAGTCTGCACTTTGTCTGCTGCAAGCTTAAATATGAAATATATAGGATTGTATTTGTATCCTTCATTTCTTTCTTCATTTTCACAATATTTGTTTATAAAAGTTCTAGATTGGAATAAGCTATATTCAACTTGCTGCTATTCTTAGCTGTGTTCCTGCTCATAAAAATCATTAGTTATATTCACATGCTAATGCATCATATACTACTATCGCCAACGAATCTTTAATGTAAACAAACAATATTCACACGCTAATGCATCATATACTACTATCGCCAACGAATCTTTAATGTAAACAAACAAAATTGATCTTCCTCTTAAAAATTCTAAGTCATACGCATCATACAGCACACATTATCGCTCTATGGATGGTTAGCAAGAATCAACATGCTGTTAATTCTTAGCTGTGCTCCTGCTCTATTTCACAACAAACACATTGTTATGGTCAACGTTATAGCCGCTCTCGCGCTTGCCCCCGCGCTTAGGTTCTCGATCCCATATACATACATACATATATACATATATACCTATATACATACATATATACATACATACATATATATATATATATATACATACATATATACATACATATATTTATTCAAATTACATCTACTTGTGAAATTCGAATTGCGAAATTCTATTTTTTATCATATTGTTTACATTATCACTGATGACGTCATTTTCACTGACGTCATCATATTGTTTACATTATCATTGATGACGTCATTTTCACTGATGACGTCATCGTTTCACCCCTACATATGGTGGAGCAAATTTTGTGCTCCACACATACAAATTTTCACTGAACCCCACTCAACCCTGCTCCACAGGTTGCGCCAGAACCATCATATTTACACTACTTATGAAGTATACAAGAAGGAAGCCTGTATAAACATACAAACCAATGATGAATTCTGCTTCAAGTGGGCGATAATAACAGCATTGTATCCAATTCAAATACATCCTGAGAGATGTTCCAACTATCAAATAGCAGCCATTAAGGCCGATTTAATAACCTTACGCAACAATATAGAGCTAAATTTCAAGGATCTGACATTCCTTCTACTAATTAAAGACGCAAAAAAGTATGAGGATCAAAACAGCAGCATCAGCATTAATATATTCGGATTCGATGAAGAGCTCCATAAAGTAGTTGGTCCCTACTATAGCACTGCTGCTGAAAAGGAGCACCACATCAACCTGATGCTAATTCAGAAAGAAAAGCAGTTCCACTATGTTTGAAAATAAAGAAGTTCTCTGAATGATGAAGGACGAGAACAATGGCAATATAATGAGGGAATTCATTGGTCTTCGCTCAAAGATGTATTCTATTGATATGATTAATTGTAAACAAGTAAAGAAAGCAAAAGGAGTTAAAAAAGCTTTATTAAATAACCTTAGTATAGAAGATTATAAAGATTGTTTGTTGAGGAAGAAACAATTCTATGGTAATATGTATATATTTAGATCAAAAGCTCATCAATTGTACACACAAGAGCTCAAAAAAATTAATATTAAGTTGTTCAGATGATAAGAGATGTATTCAAGAAGATGGTGTTAACACATTAGCGTGGGGGACATCATCAAATTAATTGAAAAATAATTTAGATGTTGTTCAAATTGTGTATCCATAAGTTTTTACAATAATGTCTAGATTAAGATGTAAATGTTAATTGCTTTAGGTTAAGCTTTTTCCGTTTGTTATAGTCTATAAGATTTGTAAATCAGTATACTGAAATGAATAAATAATCATTTTTTTTATCAATCTTTTGTTATTTTATTTAAATAAAATATTGTTAGTATAAATTCCTGTAGATTGCAGTTACTATCAATTGATATGGTGAACGCATTATGTGAAAGAATAGCGTGCCAGATAGCAAATGTTGACTATTCACTTTGTTTTGGAGAAGACTGAGACAAGTTTCAGCTAAAATATCTCAAGTCTGCACTTTGTCTGCTGCAAGCTTAAATATGAAATATATAGGATTGTATTTGTATCCTTCATTTCTTTCTTCATTTTAATAATATTTGTTTATAAAAGTTCAAGATTGAAATAAGCTATATTCAACTTGTTGTTAATTCTTAGCTGTGTTCCTGCTCATAAAAATCATTAATTATATTCACACGCTAATGCATCATATACTACTATCGCCAACGAATCTTTAATGTAAACAAACAATATTCACACGCTAATGTATCATATACTACTATCGCCAACGAATCTTTAATGTAAACAAACAAAATTGATCTTCCTCTTAAAAATTCTAAGTCATACGCATCATACTGCACCCATTATCGCTCTATGGATGGTTAGCAAGAATCAACATGCTGTTAATTCTTAGCTGTGCTCCTGCTCTATTTCACAACAAACACATTGTTATGGTCAACGTTATAGCCGCTCTCGCGCTTGCCCCCGCGCTTAGGTTCTCGATCCCATATACATACATACATATATACCTATATACATACATACATACATATATACATACACATATATACATACATACATACATATATATATACATACATACATACATATATTTATTCAAATTACATCTAATTGTGAAATTCGAATTGCGAATTCAAATTTTAAAACAGGGTTGCATTTCCACTGAGACGTCATTTCCACTGATGACGTCATTTTCACAGGGTTGCATTTTCACTGATGCCGTCTGTATTCAGGAAGATGGTGTTAACACATTAGCGTGGGGACATTATCAAATTAATTGAAAAATAATTTAGATGTTGTTCAAATTGTGTATCCATAAGTTTTTACAATAATGTCTAGATTAAGATGTAAATGTTAATTGCTTTAGGTTAAGCTTTTTCCGTTTGTTATAGTCTATAAGATTTGTAAATCAGTATACTGAAATGAATAAATAATCATTTTTTTATCAATCTTTTGTTATTTTATTTAAATAAAATATTGTTAGTATAAATTCCTGTAGATTGCAGTTACTATCAATTGATATGGTGAACGCATTATGTGAAAGAATAGCGTGCCAGATAGCAAATGTTGACTATTCACTTTGTTTTGGAGAAGACTGAGACAAGTTTCAGCTAAAATATCTCAAGTCTGCACTTTGTCTGCTGCAAGCTTAAATATGAAATATATAGGATTGTATTTGTATCCTTCATTTCTTTCTTCATTTTCATAATATTTGTTTATAAAAGTTCAAGATTGAAATAAGCTATAACTACGGTGACCATATTTTTTTAATGAAAATAGAGAACACACCCACCAATACCTTTTTTCTAAAAATTTAAAAAATGACAAATGTCCGTTTTAAAAATGTATTTTTGATTCAAACATATGAGATCGTGTTGTAAAATAACTTAAATTTATAATAAACAAGTAAGGAAGAATCAGTCGGGTTTCACCGACAGAGTAATACCCTACACCAAGTTCCCAAGTGGGGTGATAATCCAATGAAAAAGTGGGTGCATTTAATTTACCGCCTACATAGTGGGCGGGTCACGCCCATTTTTGGAGAATTAAAAGGTATTCTTACTAGAAATGAAGTGACCAAATATGGACGCTCTGGTGTATATCTTACTGAAGTTATGAGGATTTTTAGCTTACCGACTATATAGAGGGCGGACCACGCCCATTTTTTCGTGGGACATAGAATACCAAACCCTTAACTTGAATATCAAGTTTAATTGTTTTCCATGAGTAATTAGACAATATATATGTAGCTATTTTACCGAAAAAAAAAATCCGGGGTATTGGGACTTACAGGCCTATAGTAGGCGTGTTCTTTAACCGATTTGCCTAATCTCGGAACTTGAAGTAGTGGAAGGTTCACTGCGACTGTGTGCCAAATTTGGTATAAATCGGACAACTCCTTCTTTCTCTCCTGCGCCAACACACAGACGGACAGACAGACAGACAGACAGACAGACAGACAGACAGACGGACAGACGGACAACCGGAAATCAACACAGAAAGTGATTCTAAGCATTTCTATATACTTATGTCTATACCTAGGACGTCTTCTTTAATGCGTAACAATTTTCGCACAAAGTTATTATACCCTATTACTATAGGTATAGGGTATAAAAACACACAGTTTACCCAGTAAACTGTATACAGGGTGGTACTGGGTAATGGGTTCAAAATGGACCCTATATCAAGGCAAGCTTTTTTTCAGGTTTGAATCAAGGAACTACAGGATCAGCATCCTTAATGGCAATCACCCTATATAACATAAATTCATAATATAACATACAAAACGTTTTAGTTCTAATTGCATTTTTTATTAAATTGTGGTTTTCTCTAAGTACACCTTAAATTCGAAGCAAGAAAGTGCATAATTGTATTTTGTAATTAAAATCGATTTAATTGTGTTAATATTCAATTGCTATTTTTCCGCAGTCCAAATGTTGTTCATAAGAGAGAAAACCCTTTCTGTAGGAGCATTTGACCCTGATAAGCAAAGACTGAATTTCACAATTTTTACAAAGTTTTTTATAAGGTATACTTTTTTTGTCAAAATAATTAAAAATCTCTACCCATCTTTCTTCGACTGTCGACTGACTTTCTAATCACATTTCGATCTTGCCTAAAGTCACATACTTTTTAACGTATGCTATTTCGTCAAATAGTTCGCTGTCATCAATAGTTAAATCTCTAAATCATTTTCACAAATAAGCAATAAACTTTTTTCTACTTCGTCCTAGGAAAGAGTTTCAAGAAGAAGCATCCATTTTGGTTTAATTCTTTAATGATATGCTTAATTCGATAATGCTCGTAATTCAAGGTTGATATTTATTTTTTATACGATAATAATTCGTTTTGTATTAAATATAGAACAAATATAGAACACAATTTTAAAATAGAGAACATTTCCATGTTTTTTATAACAAAATATATCATATAGACATCGGATTGAAATAGAGTACTGTTCTATATAATATAGTACGGTTGGTCCCCGTAGTTATACAGCACACATTATCGCTCTATGGATGGTTAGCAAGAATCAACATGCTGTTAATTCTTAGCTGTGCTGCTGCAAGTGGCTCATAAATTCACACACACACACACACATTGTTATGGTCAACGTTAGAGCCGCTCTCGCGCTTGCCCCGCGCTTAGGTTCTCGATCCCATATACATACATACACACATACATATACACATATACATACATACATATACATACATACATACATATATACATACATATACATACGTACATACATATATACATACATACACACATACACACATACATACATATATACATACATATACATACGTACATACATAAACGATTTCAAATTACATCTAATTGTGAAATTCGGATTGCGAAATTCTAATTTTATCATATTGTTTACATTATCACTGATGACGTCATCATATTGTTTACATTATCACTGATGACGTCATATGGTGAGGAGAACGATGACGTCATTGAGGAATTGGGAGCAAAAAATTTGCTCCACACATACAAATTTTCACTGGTGACGTCACATTTTTGCTCCACCGTACTGAAAAAACTGCTCAAAATTGCTCCTGTGCCAGAACCATCATATTTATACTACTGATGTGTATCTATGAGCATTCGTGTGTGTGCGAATGTGTGTCTGTGTGTCCGTCCGTCAAAGGCGAGCGGATTCGTGTGAATTGTGTGAGGTTAATTTAATGTGAAATGCTTCAATTGTTAATTAAATCAGCGAACACTTGATAAATTTAACATTTTATTGTTGTAGTTTGCTATTGTAGTTATTGTTGTTTTCCTTTTACACATACATACATTCATACATACATACGTATTATAACTGCAGCTACTGTGCATTGTAGTAGTATAAATATGATGGTTCTGGGACAGGAGCAATTTTGAGCAGTTTTTTCAGTACGGTGGAGCAAAAATGTGACGTCACCAGTGAAAATTTGTATGTGTGGAGCAAATTTTTTGCTCCCAATTCCTCAATGACGTCATCGTTCTCCTCACCATATGACGTCATCAGTGATAATGTAAACAATATGATAAAATTAGAATTTCGCAATCCGAATTTCACAATTAGATGTAATTTGAATAAATATATGTATGTATGTATGTATATATATATGTATGTATGTATGTATATATGTGTATGTATATATGTATGTACGTATGTATGTATATATGTGTATGTATATATGTATGTACGTATGTATATGTATGTATATATGTATGTATGTATGTATATGTATGTATGTATATGTGTATATGTATGTGTGTATGTATGTATATGGGATCGAGAACCTAAGCGCGGGGCAAGCGCGAGAGCGGCTCTAACGTTGACCATAACAATGTGTGTGTGTGTGTGTGAATTTATGAGCCACTTGCAGCAGCACAGCTAAGAATTAACAGCATGTTGATTCTTGCTAACCATCCATAGAGCGATAATGTGTGCTGTATAACTACGGGGACCAACCGTACTATATTATATAGAACAGTACTCTATTTCAATCCGATGTCTATATGATATATTTTGTTATAAAAAACATGGAAATGTTCTCTATTTTAAAATTGTGTTCTATATTTGTTCTATATTTAATACAAAACGAATTATTATCGTATAAAAAATAAATATCAACCTTGAATTACGAGCATTATCGAATTAAGCATATCATTAAAGAATTAAACCAAAATGGATGCTTCTTCTTGAAACTCTTTCCTAGGACGAAGTAGAAAAAAGTTTATTGCTTATTTGTGAAAATGATTTAGAGATTTAACTATTGATGACAGCGAACTATTTGACGAAATAGCATACGTTAAAAAGTATGTGACTTTAGGCAAGATCGAAATGTGATTAGAAAGTCAGTCGACAGTCGAAGAAAGATGGGTAGAGATTTTTAATTATTTTGACAAAAAAAGTATACCTTATAAAAAACTTTGTAAAAATTGTGAAATTCAGTCTTTGCTTATCAGGGTCAAATGCTCCTACAGAAAGGGTTTTCTCTCTTATGAACAACATTTGGACTGCGGAAAAATAGCAATTGAATATTAACACAATTAAATCGATTTTAATTACAAAATACAATTATGCACTTTCTTGCTTCGAATTTAAGGTGTACTTAGAGAAAACCACAATTTAATAAAAAATGCAATTAGAACTAAAACGTTTTGTATGTTATATTATGAATTTATGTTATATAGGGTGATTGCCATTAAGGATGCTGATCCTGTAGTTCCTTGATTCAAACCTGAAAAAAAGCTTGCCTTGATATAGGGTCCATTTTGAACCCATTACCCAGTACCACCCTGTATACAGTTTACTGGGTAAACTGTGTGTTTTTATACCCTATACCTATAGTAATAGGGTATAATAACTTTGTGCGAAAATTGTTACGCATTAAAGAAGACGTCCTAGGTATAGACATAAGTATATAGAAATGCTTAGAATCACTTTCTGTGTTGATTTCCGGTTGTCCGTCTGTCCGTCTGTCTGTCTGTCTGTCTGTCTGTCTGTCTGTCTGTCTGTCTGTCCGTCTGTGTGTTGGCGCAGGAGAGAAAGAAGGAGTTGTCCGATTTATACCAAATTTGGCACACAGTCGCAGTGAACCTTCCACTACTTCAAGTTCCGAGATTAGGCAAATCGGTTAAAGAACACGCCTACTATAGGCCTGTAAGTCCCAATACCCCGGATTTTTTTTTTCGGTAAAATAGCTACATATATATTGTCTAATTACTCATGGAAAACAATTAAACTTGATATTCAAGTTAAGGGTTTGGTATTCTATGTCCCACGAAAAAATGGGCGTGGTCCGCCCTCTATATAGTCGGTAAGCTAAAAATCCTCATAACTTCAGTAAGATATACACCAGAGCGTCCATATTTGGTCACTTCATTTCTAGTAAGAATACCTTTTAATTCTCCAAAAATGGGCGTGACCCGCCCACTATGTAGGCGGTAAATTAAATGCACCCACTTTTTCATTGGATTATCACCCCACTTGGGAACTTGGTGTAGGGTATTACTCTGTCGGTGAAACCCGACTGATTCTTCCTTACTTGTTTATTATAAATTTAAGTTATTTTACAACACGATCTCATATGTTTGAATCAAAAATACATTTTTAAAACGGTCATTTGTCATTTTTTAAATTTTTAGAAAAAAGGTATTGGTGGGTGTGTTCTCTATTTTCATTAAAAAAATATGGTCACCGTAGTTATAGCTTATTTCAATCTTGAACTTTTATAAACAAATATTATGAAAATGAAGAAAGAAATGAAGGATACAAATACAATCCTATATATTTCATATTTAAGCTTGCAGCAGACAAAGTGCAGACTTGAGATATTTTAGCTGAAACTTGTCTCAGTCTTCTCCAAAACAAAGTGAATAGTCAACATTTGCTATCTGGCACGCTATTCTTTCACATAATGCGTTCACCATATCAATTGATAGTAACTGCAATCTACAGGAATTTATACTAACAATATTTTATTTAAATAAAATAACAAAAGATTGATAAAAAAATGATTATTTATTCATTTCAGTATACTGATTTACAAATCTTATAGACTATAACAAACGGAAAAAGCTTAACCTAAAGCAATTAACATTTACATCTTAATCTAGACATTATTGTAAAAACTTATGGATACACAATTTGAACAACATCTAAATTATTTTTCAATTAATTTGATAATGTCCCCACGCTAATGTGTTAACACCATCTTCCTGAATACAGACGGCATCAGTGAAAATGCAACCCTGTGAAAATGACGTCATCAGTGGAAATGACGTCTCAGTGGAAATGCAACCCTGTTTTAAAATTTGAATTCGCAATTCGAATTTCACAATTAGATGTAATTTGAATAAATATATGTATGTATGTATGTATATATATATGTATGTATGTATGTATATATGTGTATGTATATATGTATGTATGTATGTATATAGGTATATATGTATGTATGTATATGGGATCGAGAACCTAAGCGCGGGGGCAAGCGCGAGAGCGGCTATAACGTTGACCATAACAATGTGTTTGTTGTGAAATAGAGCAGGAGCACAGCTAAGAATTAACAGCATGTTGATTCTTGCTAACCATCCATAGAGCGATAATGGGTGCAGTATGATGCGTATGACTTAGAATTTTTAAGAGGAAGATCAATTTTGTTTGTTTACATTAAAGATTCGTTGGCGATAGTAGTATATGATACATTAGCGTGTGAATATTGTTTGTTTACATTAAAGATTCGTTGGCGATAGTAGTATATGATGCATTAGCGTGTGAATATAATTAATGATTTTTATGAGCAGGAACACAGCTAAGAATTAACAACAAGTTGAATATAGCTTATTTCAATCTTGAACTTTTATAAACAAATATTATTAAAATGAAGAAAGAAATGAAGGATACAAATACAATCCTATATATTTCATATTTAAGCTTGCAGCAGACAAAGTGCAGACTTGAGATATTTTAGCTGAAACTTGTCTCAGTCTTCTCCAAAACAAAGTGAATAGTCAACATTTGCTATCTGGCACGCTATTCTTTCACATAATGCGTTCACCATATCAATTGATAGTAACTGCAATCTACAGGAATTTATACTAACAATATTTTATTTAAATAAAATAACAAAAGATTGATAAAAAAATGATTATTTATTCATTTCAGTATACTGATTTACAAATCTTATAGACTATAACAAACGGAAAAAGCTTAACCTAAAGCAATTAACATTTACATCTTAATCTAGACATTATTGTAAAAACTTATGGATACACAATTTGAACAACATCTAAATTATTTTTCAATTAATTTGATGATGTCCCCCACGCTAATGTGTTAACACCATCTTCTTGAATACATCTCTTATCATCTGAACAACTTAATATTAATTTTTTTGAGCTCTTGTGTGTACAATTGATGAGCTTTTGATCTAAATATATACATATTACCATAGAATTGTTTCTTCCTCAACAAACAATCTTTATAATCTTCTATACTAAGGTTATTTAATAAAGCTTTTTTAACTCCTTTTGCTTTCTTTACTTGTTTACAATTAATCATATCAATAGAATACATCTTTGAGCGAAGACCAATGAATTCCCTCATTATATTGCCATTGTTCTCGTCCTTCATCATTCCGAGAACTTCTTTATTTTCAAACATAGTGGAACTGCTTTTCTTTCTGAATTAGCATCAGGTTGATGTGGTGCTCCTTTTCAGCAGCAGTGCTATAGTAGGGACCAACTACTTTATGGAGCTCTTCATCGAATCCGAATATATTAATGCTGATGCTGCTGTTTTGATCCTCATACTTTTTTGCGTCTTTAATTAGTAGAAGGAATGTCAGATCCTTGAAATTTAGCTCTATATTGTTGCGTAAGGTTATTAAATCGGCCTTAATGGCTGCTATTTGATAGTTGGAACATCTCTCAGGATGTATTTGAATTGGATACAATGCTGTTATTATCGCCCACTTGAAGCAGAATTCATCATTGGTTTGTATGTTTATACAGGCTTCCTTCTTGTATACTTCATATGGTAGATCCTTTTATTGGTCTATATTGATTGATGTTTATTTCCAGGTGAGAGAGTCTTATTAATGTCCAACCGCTATCTCTTTCTTGAAATTCAGATAGTTTTGTACAGAGTTGCGTACACATATCTTCATAGCTAGAAATCACTTGTGATTCAATTTGAACTACACTCATTTTAGTTTGAAATGATTTCAAGTCAATAGCTATTTCATCATCACTGGACATTTTTATGAATTCAGCAAACAGTTCTATATTATATTTAAATGCTGAATGTTTTTCAAGCATGTCGTTTAACATTTTTATTATAATTGATTGAGCATTTTGCAAAAATTGTTCAGGTATTAATAAACCATCTTTATTTTCAAATATAACTGTTTCAATACGCTCATTAAACGCTGATTTAACACTTTTAAAGTTTTCGTCTTTTGTAATCGCACAATTTCTCTTATGTTTATTTGTGCGTACGTGATAGTTCCAGGATTTGAATGTAACATTTTCACCACAACTGTCACAAGGTACTTTTCGGTTGAAATCAATCAACTGATTTACATTATTGTTATTATTATTATTATTATTGCTGCACGATGGCAGACAATCTTGTGGATGATGAAGATAAACTTTTAAATGATGCGACAATGCATCAGCTCGCGAAAATGTTTGTTTGCATACTTCACATGCAATATCGACTTTATTATGTTTATTTAAAATATGTCGATTTAGATTATATTTCGATGCAAATCCACATCCACACACTTCACATATAAATCCTTTCATTTTGATTTATTGTTTTTTGTTTTTTAATTTGCAATATTTTTGAGCTTCTAGACTTCACTTTGCTCCTCGATGAAAGTTGATACAGGACTATTAAAAGCTTCACATTCATTCGCCCTTTATATAAGAAGCGGCATTTATTTTAGCCTTCTGCGGTTTCTAAATTTCCGAACACAAATTAACTATATAATCAGGGCTGTCAACTGTGGGAAACTTCACCGATTTCAAGGGAATTTGAAATCTTCTTCAATATATTCTTATTAAAATGCTGATGCCTTGTGCTACAATATATAGGAACGCATTCATATTGTATTATGTATTGTGTTACGATTTTTATTACCATCATTTTTAATGAAAATGGGACTGAAGTGATAATTCCCATAATTAAATTTTCATAGGATTTGAGGGAATTGACTTTGATTGAGTTTGCACTCCTGGTACTCAAATGAGCCGAACGATCATTTTTGTGTTCGGGTTCTGTGTTGTTGTTGTTTATAATGAAGCTTCGCTCTCGGAAGCACCCGATGTGTCCGTTGTTGCTGCTGTCTATAATGAAGCTTCGCTCTCGGAAGCACCCGCTATGCCCGTCGTTGCTGCTGTTTGTTTCTGCGTAAGCAATGTCGTGTTCTCTACAAGCTGAATCCAAAGGATTAATTCCTCTATCACCTCTTGCTAAACGTTTTTCCAATTTCGGCCCCGGCCCACAAAACTGATAGCCTGGTAAATGAAGTTCCACTGCCAACGAATTTATTAGAACCTTAACAAATTTTAAACACAGGCGTTCAACGCTATAACAAATTACTAATACAATATTGGATACGGACTTCGCCTTGTGTGGGAATATTTTTGATAGAGTTTAAACAAAATGTTCTTTTAAAAATAGGTCATGTCAAATCATATAATCAACTAGGAATTATATATATATATATATATATATATATATATATATATATTAAACAATGAAAGTCATTTTTTGTCATTCATTTTATGATTTCCGATTTTAAAACTGTATCATCTTATCTGCTATCAGCTTATCTGCTATCATCTTATCTGCTATCATCTTATCTGCTATCAGCTTATCTGCTATCAGCTTATCTGCTATCTGCTATCAGCTTATCAGCTCTATATCAGCTCTATACCAGCTCTATACCAGCTCTAAACCAGCTCTTTATCAGCTTATCAGCTCTATACCAGCTCTATATCAGCTCTATACCAGCTCTATATCAGCTCTATATCAGCTCAATATCAGCTTATCAGCTCTATATCAGCTCTATACCAGCTCTATATCAGCTCTATACCAGCTCTATACCAGCTATATATCAGCTATATATCAGCTTATCTGCTATCAGATATCAGGTATCAGATATCAGGTATCAGGTTATCAGATATCAGGTAACAGGTTATCAGCTATCTGCTCTCAAGCTATTACAACTGATTCATCATCTTGATTTACTTGATAGCAGATAGTTGGTAACATACTAAACATTTAGTTACAGCATCTAACATTTTATTGTTTAATAAAAATATTGAACCCCTTTCTATAGCGTCCAGAATCAATATCGTCATCTTCGTTTATACCAAGGAATCCATATTTATCCTTCCAACATTCTGTGAACATTTGACAAAACGATTTAAATGACATATCCCCACCAACATGATCATGATATATATGCTTCATATTCAGTTCATCTTGTTTAAACATAATTATCATGTTAGCATTGTCACGTATTAAATGCTTTGGTATACGTGTATATGTTTGACACAGATAGAAGCTATCAACATTTTTATGCCGACCCATGCAGAAATATGCACGAATATTATTTTGTTTCTCGCAGGCAACATCATCAAAAATCATGATGGAATTTCTTTTGGCCTTGTCCGGTGGTATAACGTGTTCATTCTCAGAAAATGTATAGAACCCCATACCTTTAATTGGTGTTATCAATTGTCTTAAATATTTATATTTAGGCTGATGTAAAGATTTTGAATATAAATATATATTTTCAAATTTTAGACCATTAGGACTTTCTAATAGACCTATCATAACATTGGTCTTTCCGCAATTTGATGGTCCAACAATAAGCGCTCGTATGGTGTTCGGAAGTAGTGAACTGTGTCTTAGTTTTTGATGATTATTTGAAGAAATATCGACATTTCTCACAATTATGTTTTGATGTTGTTTTATTAGACGCATCTTACCAACTGATGACAATCTATATGAAACATATACATTTGTTGATTTACATTAGTCTTTAATGGACTGTGTGAAAGGTTAAAACATTATTCATTATAATATGGTAGTAAACTATAAAAATCAAATCAGTCCTAATCGATTTGTTGTCGGAAGAAGTCTTCTTAATAATATAATAAATTCGTTGTAAGTGGAACTGATATATACCTAATACCTGACATCTGATAGACCTGATAGCTGATAACCTGTTACCTGATACCTGATAACCTGATACCTGATATCTGATACCTGATATCTGATAGCAGATAAGCTGATATATAGCTGATATATAGCTGGTATAGAGCTGGTATAGAGCTGATATAGAGCTGGTATAGAGCTGATATAGAGCTGATAAGCTGATATTGAGCTGATATAGAGCTGATATAGAGCTGGTATAGAGCTGATATAGAGCTGGTATAGAGCTGATAAGCTGATAAAGAGCTGGTTTAGAGCTGGTATAGAGCTGGTATAGAGCTGATATAGAGCTGATAAGCTGATAGCAGATAGCAGATAAGCTGATAGCAGATAAGCTGATAGCAGATAAGATGATAGCAGATAAGATGATAGCAGATAAGCTGATAGCAGATAAGATGATACAGTTTTAAAATCGGAAATCATAAAATGAATGACAAAAAATGACTTTCATTGTTTAATATATATATATATATATATATATATATATATATATAATTCCTAGTTGATTATATGATTTGACATGACCTATTTTTAAAAGAACATTTTGTTTAAACTCTATCAAAAATATTCCCACACAAGGCGAAGTCCGTATCCAATATTGTATTAGTAATTTGTTATAGCGTTGAACGCCTGTGTTTAAAATTTGTTAAGGTTCTAATAAATTCGTTGGCAGTGGAACTTCATTTACCAGGCTATCAGTTTTGTGGGCCGGGGCCGAAATTGGAAAAACGTTTAGCAAGAGGTGATAGAGGAATTAATCCTTTGGATTCAGCTTGTAGAGAACACGACATTGCTTACGCAGAAACAAACAGCAGCAACGACGGGCATAGCGGGTGCTTCCGAGAGCGAAGCTTCATTATAGACAGCAGCAACAACGGACACATCGGGTGCTTCCGAGAGCGAAGCTTCATTATAAACAACAACAACACAGAACCCGAACACAAAAATGATCGTTCGGCTCATTTGAGTACCAGGAGTGCAAACTCAATCAAAGTCAATTCCCTCAAATCCTATGAAAATTTAATTATGGGAATTATCACTTCAGTCCCATTTTCATTAAAAATGATGGTAATAAAAATCGTAAAACAATACATAATACAATATGAATGCGTTCCTATATATTGTAGCACAAGGCATCAGCATTTTAATAAGAATATATTGAAGAAGATTTCAAATTCCCTTGAAATCGGTGAAGTTTCCCACAGTTGACAGCCCTGATTATATAGTTAATTTGTGTTCGGAAATTTAGAAACCGCAGAAGGCTAAAATAAATGCCGCTTCTTATATAAAGGGCGAATGAATGTGAAGCTTTTAATAGTCCTGTATCAACTTTCATCGAGGAGCAAAGTGAAGTCTAGAAGCTCAAAAATATTGCAAATTAAAAAACAAAAAACAATAAATCAAAATGAAAGGATTTATATGTGAAGTGTGTGGATGTGGATTTGCATCGAAATATAATCTAAATCGACATATTTTAAATAAACATAATAAAGTCGATATTGCATGTGAAGTATGCAAACAAACATTTTCGCGAGCTGATGCATTGTCGCATCATTTAAAAGTTTATCTTCATCATCCACAAGATTGTCTGCCATCGTGCAGCAATAATAATAATAATAATAACAATAATGTAAATCAGTTGATTGATTTCAACCGAAAAGTACCTTGTGACAGTTGTGGTGAAAATGTTACATTCAAATCCTGGAACTATCACGTACGCACAAATAAACATAAGAGAAATTGTGCGATTACAAAAGACGAAAACTTTAAAAGTGTTAAATCAGCGTTTAATGAGCGTATTGAAACAGTTATATTTGAAAATAAAGATGGTTTATTAATACCTGAACAATTTTTGCAAAATGCTCAATCAATTATAATAAAAATGTTAAACGACATGCTTGAAAAACATTCAGCATTTAAATATAATATAGAACTGTTTGCTGAATTCATAAAAATGTCCAGTGATGATGAAATAGCTATTGACTTGAAATCATTTCAAACTAAAATGAGTGTAGTTCAAATTGAATCACAAGTGATTTCTAGCTATGAAGATATGTGTACGCAACTCTGTACAAAACTATCTGAATTTCAAGAAAGAGATAGCGGTTGGACATTAATAAGACTCTCTCACCTGGAAATAAACATCAATCAATATAGACCAATAAAAGGATCTACCATATGAAGTATACAAGAAGGAAGCCTGTATAAACATACAAACCAATGATGAATTCTGCTTCAAGTGGGCGATAATAACAGCATTGTATCCAATTCAAATACATCCTGAGAGATGTTCCAACTATCAAATAGCAGCCATTAAGGCCGATTTAATAACCTTACGCAACAATATAGAGCTAAATTTCAAGGATCTGACATTCCTTCTACTAATTAAAGACGCAAAAAAGTATGAGGATCAAAACAGCAGCATCAGCATTAATATATTCGGATTCGATGAAGAGCTCCATAAAGTAGTTGGTCCCTACTATAGCACTGCTGCTGAAAAGGAGCACCACATCAACCTGATGCTAATTCAGAAAGAAAAGCAGTTCCACTATGTTTGAAAATAAAGAAGTTCTCGGAATGATGAAGGACGAGAACAATGGCAATATAATGAGGGAATTCATTGGTCTTCGCTCAAAGATGTATTCTATTGATATGATTAATTGTAAACAAGTAAAGAAAGCAAAAGGAGTTAAAAAAGCTTTATTAAATAACCTTAGTATAGAAGATTATAAAGATTGTTTGTTGAGGAAGAAACAATTCTATGGTAATATGTATATATTTAGATCAAAAGCTCATCAATTGTACACACAAGAGCTCAAAAAAATTAATATTAAGTTGTTCAGATGATAAGAGATGTATTCAAGAAGATGGTGTTAACACATTAGCGTGGGGGACATCATCAAATTAATTGAAAAATAATTTAGATGTTGTTCAAATTGTGTATCCATAAGTTTTTACAATAATGTCTAGATTAAGATGTAAATGTTAATTGCTTTAGGTTAAGCTTTTTCCGTTTGTTATAGTCTATAAGATTTGTAAATCAGTATACTGAAATGAATAAATAATCATTTTTTTATCAATCTTTTGTTATTTTATTTAAATAAAATATTGTTAGTATAAATTCCTGTAGATTGCAGTTACTATCAATTGATATGGTGAACGCATTATGTGAAAGAATAGCGTGCCAGATAGCAAATGTTGACTATTCACTTTGTTTTGGAGAAGACTGAGACAAGTTTCAGCTAAAATATCTCAAGTCTGCACTTTGTCTGCTGCAAGCTTAAATATGAAATATATAGGATTGTATTTGTATCCTTCATTTCTTTCTTCATTTTAATAATATTTGTTTATAAAAGTTCAAGATTGAAATAAGCTATATTCAACTTGTTGTTAATTCTTAGCTGTGTTCCTGCTCATAAAAATCATTAATTATATTCACACGCTAATGCATCATATACTACTATCGCCAACGAATCTTTAATGTAAACAAACAATATTCACACGCTAATGTATCATATACTACTATCGCCAACGAATCTTTAATGTAAACAAACAAAATTGATCTTCCTCTTAAAAATTCTAAGTCATACGCATCATACTGCACCCATTATCGCTCTATGGATGGTTAGCAAGAATCAACATGCTGTTAATTCTTAGCTGTGCTCCTGCTCTATTTCACAACAAACACATTGTTATGGTCAACGTTATAGCCGCTCTCGCGCTTGCCCCCGCGCTTAGGTTCTCGATCCCATATACATACATACATATATACCTATATACATACATACATACATATATACATACACATATATACATACATACATACATATATATATACATACATACATACATATATTTATTCAAATTACATCTAATTGTGAAATTCGAATTGCGAATTCAAATTTTAAAACAGGGTTGCATTTCCACTGAGACGTCATTTCCACTGATGACGTCATTTTCACAGGGTTGCATTTTCACTGATGCCGTCTGTATTCAGGAAGATGGTGTTAACACATTAGCGTGGGGACATTATCAAATTAATTGAAAAATAATTTAGATGTTGTTCAAATTGTGTATCCATAAGTTTTTACAATAATGTCTAGATTAAGATGTAAATGTTAATTGCTTTAGGTTAAGCTTTTTCCGTTTGTTATAGTCTATAAGATTTGTAAATCAGTATACTGAAATGAATAAATAATCATTTTTTTATCAATCTTTTGTTATTTTATTTAAATAAAATATTGTTAGTATAAATTCCTGTAGATTGCAGTTACTATCAATTGATATGGTGAACGCATTATGTGAAAGAATAGCGTGCCAGATAGCAAATGTTGACTATTCACTTTGTTTTGGAGAAGACTGAGACAAGTTTCAGCTAAAATATCTCAAGTCTGCACTTTGTCTGCTGCAAGCTTAAATATGAAATATATAGGATTGTATTTGTATCCTTCATTTCTTTCTTCATTTTCATAATATTTGTTTATAAAAGTTCAAGATTGAAATAAGCTATAACTACGGTGACCATATTTTTTTAATGAAAATAGAGAACACACCCACCAATACCTTTTTTCTAAAAATTTAAAAAATGACAAATGACCGTTTTAAAAATGTATTTTTGATTCAAACATATGAGATCGTGTTGTAAAATAACTTAAATTTATAATAAACAAGTAAGGAAGAATCAGTCGGGTTTCACCGACAGAGTAATACCCTACACCAAGTTCCCAAGTGGGGTGATAATCCAATGAAAAAGTGGGTGCATTTAATTTACCGCCTACATAGTGGGCGGGTCACGCCCATTTTTGGAGAATTAAAAGGTATTCTTACTAGAAATGAAGTGACCAAATATGGACGCTCTGGTGTATATCTTACTGAAGTTATGAGGATTTTTAGCTTACCGACTATATAGAGGGCGGACCACGCCCATTTTTTCGTGGGACATAGAATACCAAACCCTTAACTTGAATATCAAGTTTAATTGTTTTCCATGAGTAATTAGACAATATATATGTAGCTATTTTACCGAAAAAAAAAATCCGGGGTATTGGGACTTACAGGCCTATAGTAGGCGTGTTCTTTAACCGATTTGCCTAATCTCGGAACTTGAAGTAGTGGAAGGTTCACTGCGACTGTGTGCCAAATTTGGTATAAATCGGACAACTCCTTCTTTCTCTCCTGCGCCAACACACAGACGGACAGACAGACAGACAGACAGACAGACAGACAGACAGACAGACAGACGGACAGACGGACAACCGGAAATCAACACAGAAAGTGATTCTAAGCATTTCTATATACTTATGTCTATACCTAGGACGTCTTCTTTAATGCGTAACAATTTTCGCACAAAGTTATTATACCCTATTACTATAGGTATAGGGTATAAAAACACACAGTTTACCCAGTAAACTGTATACAGGGTGGTACTGGGTAATGGGTTCAAAATGGACCCTATATCAAGGCAAGCTTTTTTTCAGGTTTGAATCAAGGAACTACAGGATCAGCATCCTTAATGGCAATCACCCTATATAACATAAATTCATAATATAACATACAAAACGTTTTAGTTCTAATTGCATTTTTTATTAAATTGTGGTTTTCTCTAAGTACACCTTAAATTCGAAGCAAGAAAGTGCATAATTGTATTTTGTAATTAAAATCGATTTAATTGTGTTAATATTCAATTGCTATTTTTCCGCAGTCCAAATGTTGTTCATAAGAGAGAAAACCCTTTCTGTAGGAGCATTTGACCCTGATAAGCAAAGACTGAATTTCACAATTTTTACAAAGTTTTTTATAAGGTATACTTTTTTTGTCAAAATAATTAAAAATCTCTACCCATCTTTCTTCGACTGTCGACTGACTTTCTAATCACATTTCGATCTTGCCTAAAGTCACATACTTTTTAACGTATGCTATTTCGTCAAATAGTTCGCTGTCATCAATAGTTAAATCTCTAAATCATTTTCACAAATAAGCAATAAACTTTTTTCTACTTCGTCCTAGGAAAGAGTTTCAAGAAGAAGCATCCATTTTGGTTTAATTCTTTAATGATATGCTTAATTCGATAATGCTCGTAATTCAAGGTTGATATTTATTTTTTATACGATAATAATTCGTTTTGTATTAAATATAGAACAAATATAGAACACAATTTTAAAATAGAGAACATTTCCATGTTTTTTATAACAAAATATATCATATAGACATCGGATTGAAATAGAGTACTGTTCTATATAATATAGTACGGTTGGTCCCCGTAGTTATACAGCACACATTATCGCTCTATGGATGGTTAGCAAGAATCAACATGCTGTTAATTCTTAGCTGTGCTGCTGCAAGTGGCTCATAAATTCACACACACACACACACATTGTTATGGTCAACGTTAGAGCCGCTCTCGCGCTTGCCCCGCGCTTAGGTTCTCGATCCCATATACATACATACACACATACATATACACATATACATACATACATATACATACATACATACATATATACATACATATACATACGTACATACATATATACATACACATATATACATACATACGTACATACATATATACATACACATATATACATACATACATACATATATATATACATACATACATACATATATTTATTCAAATTACATCTAATTGTGAAATTCGGATTGCGAAATTCTAATTTTATCATATTGTTTACATTATCACTGATGACGTCATATGGTGAGGAGAACGATGACGTCATTGAGGAATTGGGAGCAAAAAATTTGCTCCACACATACAAATTTTCACTGGTGACGTCACATTTTTGCTCCACCGTACTGAAAAAACTGCTCAAAATTGCTCCTGTCCCAGAACCATCATATTTATACTACTCATTGTCATTAGCATTTAAATTGCTTGTTTGCGGTGTGATTGATTGAGTCGCCCTGTTTTGCGCTTGGCTTGTCATTTGCCTTATTACAGGCAACTGTTTTAATGCAACTTTAAATGGTGATAAAATAATTTACAGTGGAATGAGAGTGTTTCAATTAAAACGACGACGACGCCCATTTTCGACACAAGCACAGGGTGTGCATAAAAACATAATAAAACATAATTTGTTCGCTGTCAGGCTGATTTCAATGAAATACTTGATATGCGCGGCTAGAGTGGGGGTACCCTTTGACTGCCTTGCTAAATCATTTACTGCCACTATCTTTTATTATACGTAACTTAAATTTCTGCAATACAATTTAAATATTGCTCATATGAACTTTTACCATCTGTACGTTAGGTAATTTTCTTCAAAAATCAAAGCGTAGAAGCAATTACACTTCATGGAAAACTTTATAGTTCCAGTTCTAAAGTGAAAATGCAATAACACAAAAAAATGCTTTAAGTGCACCTTGACTGACTTTTTATAATATATAAAAAAATGTTCCTAGTAAATAAAACTGGTAAATAAACTAGTTTTTAAACGGGACACTTAAAATTTAGATACATTTTCCAAAATTTTGTAACTTTCACACCTTTTCCACCCAATCCTTTTCAATTCTGCACGCAAAATGTGAGCAGACCACTTCGTTTTAGCAACAATTTGCCATAGTTTCAATTAGGTACCCTCTCTCATTCCCCTGTACGGCGCTTCAAATTATTTCTCAATTTCGTGCTGCCACAGCAAATAACTTTAAACAGGATATTGCGAAATGGTGAGGGGCTTGCCACAAACAAGAATTGAAAATATGCAAAATTGCAGAATTGTTGACAATATTTGCTCGTGGTGACGTTGCCGAAGTCAGTGACAGTGCTCGCAACCAACCTCCCTTCAAGCACTCCCCACAGCTCCACCCACACCGGGCCCAGCAACGAGTAAATCCACAAGTAAATATGAGAATACTCCGTTGCCTGTTGTTTGGGGGGAATTTTATGTGACTTTTTGGGTTTTGCTCTTGTTATAAAGTCACACACAGACACACCAGCATAAGCGCACACACACACCGAAAGACACATACAAATATGCGAAACACGTTTGCAACGCATAAATTCCCATTCCGAGCGACTTCATGCGACGAAGCATGGCGCTGCCGGAAGAGCACTGAAATCACGGTGTGAGTGCAGACACACATGCATGCATACATGTGCATGAATATTCGTGTGGCTGTGTGAGTACGTATGAACACTTTTGGCAAAAAGGGAAAATGCTGCAAAATAAATTTGGATAAAATTGCTGCAATGAAAAAAGGGAACGCTGAAAAACAAGCATACACAATTCCACTTTATCGTCGTCGCCCTCGACAACGAGCAAACGTGACTAGAGTTTGTGCCTCCCCGCACTCTCCTGCTGCAGCAAATACGAGTTGGAATTGTTGATTGTGTGCAGCAGCAGCAACTTCCAGAGGAGCAGCAACTGGCGCACGTAGAGTGTGTGCATGCTAACAACACGGTGGCGGGGGGTGTGGCAGTGCGGAAGCAGCATGAAACTCCATGGAATCCTTGAAAGGTATTTGTGCTTATGGATTGCGCGAATTTGTAGATTTTCACTTGGGCTAACAACGGCGCGACAACAACCAAAACGACGAATATTGTTTACCCTTATTTCTCAGTCACTCCCCTCCACCCGCACCAGAAAAGAACTCTGCGTGCGCTTGCATAAATTGCCAACTGCGCTGCTTTCCCAACTCTCGGCACGAACATTCATTTTCTGCATGAGTTGCACGGTTGCCTTTCTTTTGGGCTGCTCCTTTTAGGTCGCACTTGCGTCGCTTTTATCGATTTAGTTTCGCATTTCATTTAGTTTGTACACTTTCGAGACTGCATCAAAGTTCAATAAAAGAAATTATAATTTGATTTATGTTCTGTATGAAAGCGTCCATAGTAAAGTTCACGCCACAAGCACTTGGAAATCGAAGTGAAACGAATAAAAAAAGAAATAACATCCGTAATTTAACGATAAAATGTCAGATATCCATTCAAAGCAGCCGCACCACAAAAAAGGAACTTAACTGCTATGCTTCGAAATTGATTGAAAATTAACTGCGCATGCATGTGACGCACACAGTCAGATGCAGTTGAATAAACATGAATGCATATAAATCAATATTAATGCATTCGCACGCACACACACATGTTTAGTTTATACTATTCAAAAGGATCAACTGCATATTTCAATTAAAATTTCTATTGCGGCCGCTATAAACAATAACAATTCGTATATTGATTCATAAAATATAAGCAGAAATATGCACGCGCACAAATGCGCAGAAAAACATTTACATGCACACACACACACACACACACACACACAGAGTCAATAGCGCCCCGCTCATAAAACCATAATTTTAAGCACATAATTCGCACAAAACCGTTTATTTGATTTTGTTGTTGTTTTTGCTATTATGGCCTTCTTTTCGCTTTGCAAATGAAATGAAGTTGCGTCAAAATACTAATTGGAATGAAAATTTTAAATTTCTCGCAATTAGTGCGCCGCTGCTGAATTTATGCGTTGCTGTCTCTAAGCGGCGCGGTGGACGAGCGCCGGGGCTACTGAAGGCGGTTGCTGAACATTTTGCGTTTCCGCTGTGAGTATTTTTACCCACTGCCCAAAAAATTTCCAGGCCAGCTCGGAGTGGCGTAGTGCGTATGTTCAGGCCGAGGGCGCTGTTGCTGAGATGTTCAGCGCATTACTTTTAAAGCCGCAAGAAATATAATCTGAATTTGAGCTGATTCTATACGAAAAGGTATCAAAGAGAAGCGAAGGTCTTTGGGATCTTTGCTGAATTTCGATCGGAATTGGGAAACAACAAAATGATATTCAACAGATTGAAAATATCTATGCTTCCGTAAATAATTCCGTAAATTAGACAACTTTTCCCACAGTTATATTATTTGGTATGGGCTGAAAATCAGAAAAGGCCCAGTTGCAGGCACATGAAGTTTTTTAACATTTGTCTGGGCAATCCTGCCACTCTGAGGAAGCCTTTCACTACGCCCACTTAAGCTAATGCTTCCCTCGCACCCGTCGGTCAAGCGGAATTTTCGCCGCGACCGCATGCTAACGCTCTCCAATGCAGCTGAGGTCATCGCTTCATTTGCACAACTGACGGTTGGTAGCGTTCATTTTTCACGCAGACACACGCCTTCTTCGCACGCAATATGCTCGACGGCGTGAAACGGACAGGCCGCCATGTCATGCTGCCATAATGCGATGCACATTTTCATAACACTTTTGAGCTTCGAGGTTTTTATGGTATTTTTGAGAAATTTAAGTGCCATAAAGTTTTTCGAAGAATTTGCGAAATGTGGAATTCGCCATTATAAATAATGACAGATCGGCGAAACGAAAAAAGTGTAGACTACTCCAAACCAAAGAGATGTACCATGTTCTAACAAGATGAAATTATGTAAAAATTCCGTAACTTATTTTAAATGTAGGAATTAAAACACCAACTTTTTTGACACTTCATTTCAAAAAATTCGCCAAAAAAAATATACTCTTCTACCCACCAAAACGTGTAGTTTATCGAAAATATGTATGTGTGCTATTCAACAAAAGCGTAGCATTTCAAAAATGTTTTACAAAAAGTATATTCCGCGAAAGGTACGTGTATTTGCCTGCCAACGCCCCCAGCCGCCGCCGACTGTCACCCCCGAGCGGCGCTTTAAATGCATAAATGTTTGCACAGTGGAAAACTCATATACGAAACAATTTAAAATATACACACAAACACATGCAAAATACACACACACACACAGCTCACAAACCGCCCAAACAGCTCCTTCACCCCTCCTCCACTGAAAAGCGCTTAAATAAATACACATCAAAGTGTGTTGATTTTCCTTGGCTGCCGCTTTTTGCTGTTGTAACCTAATTAAAATTCCCAGGAAAAGCAGCAGAGAAGAGCTGACAAGTAGATGCGAAAATTATTTCAGCTTAAAATGTTTTTGAGTGAATGTAAAAGCGTATAATCTAATTAAGTTGCTGTGCAGCTCATTCTTGCGGAGGAAGTCGAGTGAAGAGGGGGCGCTAAAGTGACGAGCGGGTGTGATAGTGGTTTGTTGAAAGGTTTTTTCTTTTGGGAAAGAAAGTGAAATTTTAAATTTTAATTTGTTGGATTTTAATGAGGACTTAAGCTATGCAGCAACCGACAACGGCGATATAAAAGCTGCTAGGGGAAGCTGCAAATTAATTTTGCTTAAATTTCGCCAGCAGCAACGCTTAAGTCAGATGTAATTAAGTGGGCAAAGATGTGGCACGCTAATTTGGAAACTGCTTATACCTTTTTTAATATATGTACATATGTATGTATATCCATAAGAAAGGATAGATGATTCTCAGATCACACACAATGAATAATCTGTAATTCAGCTAGCTACTTAAATCTCGAAAGGTTTTTCGTCAATCAGAGATTTCCATGGAATCAGTATTTCAGCGATGTGAGCAAAACAATCTTGCTTCAATCAGCAAAATAAACACAAACATGTTCGAGTTCAGAGAAAAATGCAAAAGATGGGCAAAATACGACTGCTACGAAAGGCAATTAAACTTTTTTGTTTAGCCAAAATACTCAACATTCAGCAAAAGAATTGAATATCATAATTTGAGCACTTGAATTTTCTTGTAAAATGTACTCAAGCTTTTTGTTGAAACGCTTACAAGTAGCAATAGCATCGCTCGCAGCACATGCAGTCAATCAGACTTCATCTAAATAACAAGTGAGCTTCACAAATATACTCTAAACTAAATATAGTCAATAAATCCTGGTGCCATTTAGTTGTAATTTTTTATAATTGCGCAGCGGCTACAACTGCTCCGACAGCTTCCTTATTCCAGGAAGGCGGCTCCCTTTCATTTTCCGCCGGTATTTTAATATCTGGCATGCAATAAAATGGCAAATTATACTTTGTGGCACAATAAAAACGCAACAAATGTCATTAAACGCACACTTAAGCTGCCCAAATCGCCGCTAAATGCTTCCCGCTCGCTTGAGTTATGCACAAAAGTCAAAAGTAAATAAATAAGAGTAAAATATGCATGTGTGCAATACGTTGCCATACGTTTCAAATTCTTTTTTGATTTATTTTTCTTCGTTTCGGCAAAGCAGGAATTATTACCAAAATAAACAAAAACAATTGGCCCAAGATATGAGCACATGGAAAGAAGCAAGCGAGCAACGAAAAGCAGAGATATGTATTGTATAAAAAAAGTAGATTTTTTTCATTTTTAGCTGCGCGCAAGTGAAATCTCAAATGAAACGCAAAAGTTTATTTTGATTTTTGCCGATTTGAGATTTCTGCGCGTTGTCGTCGTCATTCGCCGCCGCTGCCAATCTGGCAATGACCCAAGGGGCCGGCCAGTGCCAGCAACAAATTTGCCACACCGCGCGCTCTCTGCCGTACGTCCCTGCTGTTTTTATTGAGACTTTTTATTATTATGATGGGTTTGTTGTTGTTGTTGCTGTTGTATTTGTGCAAACACATTTCGTACTTTCGTAATTCGTAAATTTGTACGTTTTTCGAAATGAGTTGTTGAGTTTCTTTTGATCTGCGCTGATTTGCATAAATAAACTCGTTTGCCGCAGGCCTGAGGTGCGCGGTGTGCGGGACGCTGCCCCTGCGCGCTTCACGCTTCACGCTTGTCATCCGTCGACGGTTAGCGGTTTGGCGTTTATTGGCGGCGTTCGGTGTTGATTGAATATTTTTCAAATAGACATAAATTGTACCGCAATGAAATTAATTGCAAGCAGCAGCACGGAATGCTGCCAAAGCAGAAAATTCAAAAGCGTTACAACAACAACAATAACAACAGCAGCAACACTGAAATTGCATATAAAATCCCACGCTCGGAATTTTGTGGCATTTTTCGGCATTATTTGTTTATAAATTAAAGCGGGCAGGAAACAAAAGCGTGAAGAAATCGCATTTGTTTATTTTTACAAACGGAAGCAGCAGTAAATCTCACTTTTACGGCATTTTGATTCACAAGCGATGCGGCTGAAATCGCTGAAAATATCGTAGCAAATGCCGAGTGAGCCAAATATTCAAATATCAATTTGAATGTATTTAAGCAATTTCTCGACTGAATACTTTTTAAAATTGGCCGTAGTTTTATTTTATTTATAGCAAACTTCAATGCAAACTTTTAATCTAATTTAAGCAAATCTAAACATTTTGAAAAAGATTTGAATTTTCATAGCAACGTCTTTTGCTAATGTATTAATTTTGAATATAATTTTCTTTCGGCCAACTAAAAAGATTATTTTAAATAACATTTACGCTGCGTTTTGCTATTTTTCAGTTTTATGCTGTCGTTTTGAGCGCTTGTTTATTCGGCTGCAAGAAACAGATACTTTGGACGCTCTGTGTTAGCTCAGTCCTAGATAACAGTTGTTCGGAATCTTTAGGAATATGTCTTTTCCTCGACAAGAAGTTGTATACAACTAAAATACTCTAATGAGTGCTTCAAGTGAGACGAGTAAAAGCGATGATCGTTTGTAGTGTACATCGATTTAATGTATATCTTTATATAGCAGCAAGCTCGCAGAAAGCTGTCAAACTCTGCCAAATTTCTGCATAATAACTTCACTCATACGACGACGGAGCTGCTGACGGACGCCGAAGAGCTGTGTATGGACGGACGGACAGACGGACGAGCAATGGCAGACGTTTGCACTCTGACCACAGGGCCGCAACAAAAGAAGAGCTGGCAAATTGGCTGGCACCTTGCGGTGAAAAAAGCTGCATAGAACAACAACAACAATGCCATATATACATATATGTACATAAAACCAAACGTAAAACAACAAAAAACCACTAACAATTGCGGCATTGTGCAAGAATTAATTACGCGCAATAAATATGAAAAATTGTACACTCTTTCTTTAATGGCGCATAAAGCGAAGAGGCGGAGGAGCTGTGTAAGAGCCAACTACAACAACAACAAAAACAAAATCGAAAAAGGTGCCAACCACGCGAACGGCGTCCCATAACTTTTTGTGCTGCCGCAAATGCGCCGACAGTTAATTGCCAAGCGGTAAAATTGGAGAAGGAATGGCTTAACGTAAAAAAGATGGCAAATGAAGACTGCCACAAAAAGCGTCAGTGATGGCTGCCAGACAGGCGGGCCAGCGGGACAGCGTCAAACGGCGGCACTGTCAAACGCGAGCCGACGAGCGAGCGCATTGTTAGCCCGCAGAGCGAATGTGGTTAGTTAGTGGCATTGTTGTTGTCGGCGCTGCTGCAGCATGCTGCCCAGCCCATGCACTGCCATTGGACACAGCACAAATAGAAGTGGCAAACACTTGACGGCATTGCCACGCTGGCAACTGGCTACGCTAATGAGTGCGCCGCGGGCAGCAGCGGCAATCCGCCGCTCAGTTTGTGGCAGCGATTACAGCTTCTCGCTTGGCTTCATGCACATTTTCATAGCCGCGCATTGGCTTTCCCTCATTTACGGCTTAAGTAAATCCGCTTCCACTTTTGGCCTCCAGCACAACAATTGCTCAAAATCGTGTGTGAAAAATTATTATTATAAATGGTCTACAATACCTTAGTGTCACTTTAGAGTTGGACGGACGTGCACAGAGAGACTGAGGCTCTGGACTCTGTTAGTAAGTTTGATTGCTCTTCAAGTAGTGCATGTAGTATATTGAAAATGTGGCTAACCAGTTCGTGACTCACCTGAAAAGGAAATAGAAGAGGCAGAAAGACATAAAGCCTAAGTATATATATATAATAATTATATAATGAATTTTAATGCTAATGCTCTTTTGCTAGGACATAACTTCAAACTGATAAACTGCATTAATGATCATCCAGCCTGCTGGAAAGATCGATAAAGAATTGATTGTAAATTTTAAATAAATCTGAAAAAGCATTTTTCTATGCGCTTTTATTGCGCTATATCCGGTACCTTCTTCGCATATTTTCTGCCAGATTTTCAGCGTAATTCATAAAGAAGGAGCGAACTCTTCGAATGCTTCAAATCATAGACAGTCGAAATGGGTTTTATTTTCCATGCTGGTTTGGTTAACCCCACGCAGGAAGGCGCTGCATCAGAAAATACTAAAACATCCAAATTGTGAATAGTATTCGTACTCACATACAAACTGGAAGACAATTTTAATCCAGTTCCTTTTCGTTCGAAATCGAAGTCTACTGTAGTCCAAATCGACTGAACTCTAAAATGAGTAGCCTGCGGAAGTTGTTGGAATCCTTTACATTTGGGATATTAAAAGTATTTAGCATGTATGAATATTTCAACAAGTACGTTAAATTTCAAAATAACGAATCGGAAGGGTGTTAATTTCAGAGTTCAATTAATTAAAATGTATAGCAACAACAAGCGCCATTAACATTATTGCATGTAAATTTATGTAATTAAAGCGATTGAAAGAAAAAATTTTTGTATTTTCGTTTGCAGTATTTTTTTTGTGAGCTTGCTTAGCGTTTTGCGTTAAGTCCCACACAATTAAAGCAACTTGTTGTTAGCAGCAGTTGTTGTTGTTGTTGTTCGTTGGGGCAAACTGGCAATTGCCAACAACACGCACGCCTGAGCACTTGGCACGTTCTTAGAAAATTCACATAATAATTACACGAAAGGCACGTTGATTGTATGCAATTTGCATTTAACAACTGCAACTACAGATACAACAACAACAACAACACTAAACAACAACAACAACAACAACAACAACACTAAACAACAACAACAATGAAATAAATGCCCGCTGCAACTGCTGTCAATGTCTGGCTCCGGCTCTGGCTCTGCCTGTGGCTGCAGCTGCTGCGGTTGTGCGCCATAGTACACAAGTGCCGACATATTAACACATACATACATGCATACACGCACAGTCCCATGTATACACCTACCTACTACATTTACGCATGCAAGTGCTTTTGCCGAATAAAACTGACACAGGCAAACAATCATGGAGGGAAGAGCACCCAGCTTAATTTTTCCCAAATTTGATTCACGATTTTTTATTTGAAAATGTATATACAAATATATATATATTTGAGGTTAAGTCTGGAAAAATTGCAGCGTCCCCTCATTCTCGGCCGATACGGCGGCACTGCACACCGCAAGACAACTGCAACTATTGTTGCTGTTGCGGACTGCTGCGCAGCAACGTTGTGGCTTGTCTGGCTTTGTATTGCACCGGCTTGGTTTGGGACGGGTGGGCGCGGTCGCTTTGCTTTTCTATCGCATGCACATAATTGCGAATGCTTTGAGTCATGGCAACTTCAGTTAAAATGTAATAAGTATTTAAATGGGCAAGCTTTATTGTTGCTGCCACAAATATCGACGGCGAACGGGGCAGGGGTGGCTGCTGGCGTCAGTTGTGACTGGTAGCACTTGCAAATTGTTTTATTTGGTTCTGAATTAGAAAATTACATAAATTACTGCATTACTTTATGATTGGCAGTAAAAGCGACAAACGGCAAATTGGATTTGTTGTTGTTGTTATTCTTGTTGTTGTTGTTGTTTTCAATCACGTTTGTGCATATGTAATTGAGCATGTGTGCGCATATTTGTGCATTCGATTGCAATAAACGGTGCGCTAATTGAATTCAATTATTTGATTACAATTGCACAAACACAGGCACACATGTACGCACGCACGCACGCACGCACGACTGGCGACAGCTGAGGCAACAACAGTTGTCTGTTGCTAGCATCCAGCTGTAGTTTTATTTGAAGCAATTTGTTACCTTGACACATTCCAAACATTTTTTAATTGCAATTAATCATTCTCGATGATCACTGAAAAAGGCAAGTATGTAGAATTGAGTTGCTGCATTTGAGTGCAATTGTTAACCCGCTAAATGCTATAGGTATACATACATATATGGCCTTAACATCGCTGAAAGCTTCCAGTCACAGTGGAGGCAGCATGTATGTATTTTTATCATTGTTCGAGCTTAGAAGCCCACAGAAAAAATATCCATTGCCAGAATTGCTCTACTCTTACCACTTCGAGCAGTTTTCTAAAGAACCTTCAAGCTACAGGCCGCGATTACACTGTCTGACAACTTTCTGATTGCACAAAATGCCGTTATGAAATAATGACAGCTGCTAACGAGTTAACGACAGCTACTCGCATATGCACCCACTCGAGTCACCTTCAGCACAAGCACTCAATATTGTACGAGTGCTCTCAGAGTGTGATGTCTTTATTTCAATTAAATGCCATTAATAATAATTAATTACACTGTCAATTTGTTGTTGGAACACTCTCAAACATGAACCAATTTACGTATGTATAAATTAGCAGGCGCAACAAAATGTTGACAACTATCAATTGTCAGCCTTGCTGAGAATGCAAAAAAAATTTCAAAAATTGTCTCAATAGCACAGCAACAACAACAACGGCTACTATACGATAAAATTGATGTTTTTATAATTTGTGAAAAACTTGTTTAAACGCGAATTGCTTAAATGAGCCTTGACGCAACAGCGGCGGGAGGGTCAAGAAGCAGCGGCAGGGCTTAAGCTGTCGCAGTTTACAGCGCAATAAATATTAATTAAATATAAAGTATAAAGAAAAGTTGAACATGCAATGAAAAAATTAAATGAATTGAAGCAGAAATTGCACGCTAAACTGTTGCAATTTATTATTTACATATAACAACAACAACAACAGCAACAATAAATAAAAAATTTTCTTTTCATTGGCACTGAGTAGAAATTTGCGATTTGATGGCAGCGCACAAAAATAACAAAATTTCGTTTGAAAAAAGCTTATAAAATAGCTGCAATTTTTGAAAACTGGCATGCCATTATTTGGCAAGCGCTGCGATGGTTAGGAAAAGTGGCTGTCGATATTTTCAGACTACACTTAATATGCACTAAGAAATGCTCATGTATGCCGACATTTATTTAACGACTATAATTCAAAACACTAGAAAAATACTTATATTGTATTTCTTCGATTTTCCATATCATCATTCAAAACTTATCTGGATTTTATGAAATATTGATTGTATGTAGTATTGATTTCAAAGGAATCATTTTTCGAAATCCATATGACGCGCACAGAGCAAAAACGCTTCGAGTGTCAATTTTCGCCTCATTGCGCACATGCGCTGTGCAGGTATAAAAGTCGTTTTTGCTCTGAGCGCGTCATATGTACTTTCGTTTTCATTACCAGGATTTGGGAAATGTTGAGGATATGAGCGAACTTTCAAGTGAAATAATTGCATATAAATTTAATTTCTAGAGTTCACCGAAGAAAAGTTGTGAATTTCGCTTTCCGATACCAATATGAACAAATTTTGGATCATGAATAAGAGAACGTATATCGTATGTAAGTTCTTCGGTTAAACACAAGAAAATATCTGTGTTTATAGACATGGGGGAAACACGGTCAAGTCCGACTACAATGCGGTCAAGCACTCGCACGCTCGCCTGCCACGCTTCACTGGCGCATTAGAGGTGCTGTTTGCATATGTGGGGCTCCGGCCGATATCTCCGTCCGCCATGCTGAATCACTGCCAGCCTGCGAGTCGCTTTTTCACGCTCACTTGCCCGCAAAATGCGCGCACTATTTTGCGTAATTCCGCCGCCGCAATCTGCGTCTTGCAACGAGCGCAGTCGCTTTAATTGCGCGCCGTTTTATTTTTGCCTACATTTTACTCACATTTTTGTGTATAATTTTCGAAATATTAATGAGCAATTTTCGAAAGCAAGAGTGATAATCGCTTGCTGGCCGCTGTCAGCGTCAATTTGCAGAGGAATTGGTGCAGAAACGAAGCGTTCTTGCGTAATTGCCAGAAACAAATTGAACGCAATTCGCACTCTTGGCAGTCGTTTCGGTTTAGTTTTGTCGGGTGTTTGTTTATTTGCAAGAAAATTTACGTTTTGACAAGGCAATTTGCGAGTATTGTGTTGGAAATTGGCTCATACTTATAAAAGAAGGGGCACAGAGAGAGAGAGAACAATTTGAATGCGAAAATAGGCGAGTCGAAGCGCTGCGATATGCCGAAATTAAGCGGCATTATCTAACATGCATAAATTTTTTTAGTGTAGCTATTTTCGGCTACAATAATTTTATTTCTTTTATAAATTCAATTTCAAACTTAGGGAGATGAAAAATAGAATTGTTCTGCCAATTTAGCTCAAGAGTTTAGCTTGCATTTTAAATAGAATTTCGCATTTTCCTTTTGCTGCTTTCATCGCCTCGAACTGGAGCAAACTCTTGTGCACTGGCCTTGCGGCAAGCACAATGAAAAGTTGAAAGCAATTTGGCCATGGCAACACATGCGTTCCACATGACGCTGCAATAAATACTAAGCGTTGGCCGGTCCATTCCGCAAAATACTATATGCACTGGCTCAGCGGCTCAGCTGTGGGTAGTGATTTTCTGGCTGGAAAGTCGAAAGTGCTCCAAGTGGATTTGGCAATTGCCAATTGGCAATGGTGCTCATTTTTGGAATTTCAACGAACGTACAACAACAAGCAACACCCACAAACAAACAACAAAAGGCTTTGTTATTAGCTGCCATGAAAGGAAGCTGTTGGTGTGTGTGGGTGCACAAATACAAACTGTGTTTACCACATTTCTATTATTCCCTCCATTTGTGGTGTTTGTGCATTTCACCAGCAACATCAAATTTTTAATCAAGTTTATGCAGAACAAGTGAACGGAATATGGTGGAAATATTTTGTGGCCAAATTTTGATTTGTGTATGTATGCACGAATTAAAATGAAACCACAAATTCCAACATTTTATGCACATATGCAAGCATATTTCTGTAATATAAATCGCTATTTTAGTTGTTAGTAATGCAACTTTTGCTAATAAAAGTATTGCATTTTAAGGAAAAACTGAAGAAAGAAGCTTCTTCTGTCAACAGAAATTGAGTGGCCAAAATTTTTATTTACACAATAATTCTATTCAGTTTCATTGAACTTTTAGTTCGGGTAAAATAGGTTCGATTGTATTTGGAGCAGCTTTCAGTCTCTCTCATCTCCCAATCACTGCGGTTCGAAAGGATAATTGTGACAGGCTGGGATGGTGCTGAGTACATGATCATAGTCACAAAAGCAGTGCGGATTTGTTTATTTCAAACACTTCATGTCAGAGATTATCCTTCTGTATCGGCAGTGGCAAAATGGCGTGGAATCTCATTTCCAAGTCTGGACAAATGTTGTAGATTTACAAAAAAGGAATAATTATGCACATTTGCAGTATCATTTCCTTTAACTACTGTACTTATGTAAGTGCTGAATGGAAGAGTTAGTATGCTGAAGTGACTTAAGATTTATAGTGTAAGCCTTCAATTGAATTTCGATGTCCTTAAACTCCAACTTTTATGCATACATTTCGACACAGCAAACACACTAACACACTCACACACTTTCTCAACAGGAAACATAACCGCATATCTTCCTAGGCTGCTCGCAAGCGCGTGTATGTATGTGTTGCTGCGTGCATGCATGGCAACACACTCAGATTCACAGCTTGATTGATGTGGCAAGCGAATGCACTGCAATTTACATGCGGTTGCTGCGTGGCGTTGCGTGCAGGCTCCGCGTCCCCAAAAACTGCAAAGAATGAAGGCAAAAATTATATTAAATGCCAAAGCCGAAAAACCAATGTTGTTGTTGCTTTGTGGTCGCGTGCGTGTTGCACGTCAAATTATTATTATGGCCAACATGCGCGCTAGCTTTAATTAACACAACAACAGCAGCAGCAGCAGCAGCAGCAGCAGCAGCAGCAACAACAAGCAACTATGAGAACAACAACAGCGGCGATAAGCATCGGCAGCGTGCCACCAGTTTGCTCTATTAAATTCCCAACTGAGCGCGCGTTATTAGCGTCACGTGAGCGCTGCCACTTGCCACAACGCTGGCGCATGTGCCACAAGTCGAGTATTCTCGCTGTTGACTTGACTGGAGGCTCCTTTTGACGTGGCAGGCTTGCTCATGCTTTCGATCAATCGTATGCAAATAATGCTTGAACACATACTACTGCGTTTGTATGTGTGTGTGAAAGTGTTGCGAGTGTATGTGACGAATCAGATGAGTCATTATGTTGCAGTAGCATACGATTAGTTTGCATAAAAAATTTGCAAGATGAACTTTTTTAAATCATACGAAAAAAGTATAAGAGAAAAGCGCATGCCACAGAATCAATTTTTCCCTGATTATTGAAATATGCTTAGAAAATGGTGTTGGAAATTTTCTTGCAAGTTGATATCTATCACATCGATAGGTTTCAGCAAAAAATAGCTGATAAAAGAAAAGAGAATATTTTAGAAAATATCTTATTTTACAAAATAAATTAATTTAAAAGGTTTGCTTGAATTTTACAAACAGCATTAATTTTTAATAGAAAGTGTTTAAAAAATTATTTTATAACAGAAAAGAAAAAGCGCGGCAGTGGCATTTTTCCTTCATTCAAATTTATTATGCAACACTTAATAACTGCCCTTGGCACGCTTGCTTCTTTTTCTCTGACAGGCTGTTGCCGTCTTTTCGATTTGAATGCCTTCCCTTGTCCCAAATTTGTCGCGTTGCTCCTATCGCATGCTCAAACGCAATAAATAATGGCCACAGCCTTAATCCTTTAATTCATTACTTGTAGTACGTCATTTTGCAGCGTTAAGCAAACGTGCCTTTTTACAACTCCCGGTCAGAAGGGAAAGATCTGCGAGTGTGCTCTTTCATGGAAGAACACTAGAACACTTACTCTATTAAGGAAGATGAATGGCCTTTTGTCTCAAAGTAAATTTGTGCTCTGCACAAAGCAGACAAAGTGGGAAAAATGAGAAAGACTTGAGTAAAACGTAAGGGAAGTGCTTCACGTATGCTTCCGTTTTGTAGTTGCTGCGAGCTTTAGTTCTTCTGGAGCGGCTCAGGGTGCGTATGAGCAACATTGTATTTCGTTAAGTCAAATAAGCGAGCAGCAAAGCTGAAAACTGGGACACACTAACCTATATCTTTTAAAAAATGCATTCGTTTTAGACTAATGACGTAGTCGCTTATAACCATGTTTTCTTTAGCTTACTTCAGTCTAGGTTGATGGTGTTATCTAAGAGCATCATCACCTATCTCATAATATATGTATATATATTATATAGTCTGGAGTAATATTATAGGACAAACATTTTCTATATCCCTTAATCTCGGGCCTACGAATCTTCGCTTGCTTGTTGCCAATGGCAGTGGGTGATACAGCAGATGTCCTCAGAACAACAAACTTATTTTAATATGGTCCGCAGTAGAAGCAAAAGTATCGAAATTGAAAGTAGGTACAACACAATAGAAGAGTCCTTTTTGCATTCCCCTAATTCCAACAAACTGTTATAAACTGATTTTAGCCAACTGCAGCACTACAAACAAATAAAAGCCAGAATATTTGCAGTTTGAGAAAGCGTGCAAACAGGAAATGCTCAACGGCAAACAATATCCTGTCCAACGCGGCAAAAAGTAAGCTCGGAAAAGCACGAAGAGCCAGAAGAAAATTCAATGGAACTGTGCAAAATGCTAAAAGCACTCAGTATGCGGCGAAATCGTGAAGAATCATGAGGAAGGTGAGGAGCAGCAGTATATAGAAGCAGCCGTGTATACAGAAAGGACATGCACACACATAGACACAGAGAGGCAACACAAAGCAAACAGCAGCGCACACAGCGGAAGCGAACACAAAGAAAGCAAAATATTTTCCAGTCAAAAGGAAAGCAAAATAAATGAAAAGCAGTGGCTGATGCGGAGCTAACGGAGGAGGTAATGACTGTAGTGGATGGCGTAGATGACGGTGCCACAAACACATACACACACAGTCAAGTAGGTGTGGCACATGAAAAAGTGGAAAACTGTTTTAAAGGACATGCTTTCACATTGCCAAGCTTATTGGAGGAAAAAACGAGTACAACAACAACAACAAACAACAAAAAGAAAACCAGTGATATGGAGGCGTGATGGTGGGGCAACGCTTGATGGGCAGCAAGGGTAGTTAAGTGTAATGCACATCAACGTCAGCAACAAACATCATTAGCAGTATACACAATAGGCAGGGAAGGACTAATTAAAGTGACAACAAAAGGAACGTGGCAGGTGCAACAGTGCAAAAAGAACAAGACAGAAACTGTGACTACAACAACGATTAAAGCAAGTTCCGCCCAGAGTGGACGAGATGGTGAGAAAGAGAGGAACACAGAGGGGGCAGAAAGTTGTAGCCGGAAAGGAACTGGCTGCTATTGATGATGAGCATCCGCTGAAATGTTTGAGGGTAGTGGAGGAAAGAAGGGGCGTGAAAAGTGAAAAAAAGCGCCAGGAGAAGCAAAACTGGGCAGCAGCGCAGAGAAGCGGGGCAGCAGGGTTGAGAAGCAGACAAGTAAAACCCGGATGAAATTTAATTAAATGTGTTGTTAAGGTTCTTCGGCATAAATAAATGAACAGCACATAGAAACTATAGCAAGATTACACCAAAGAAAGATGTTTGTGATAAGTGAATGGTTAAACTTCTATCTTTTGTAGCTTATAAAAAAATGGCTGAACAAATTTTAGTAGAAAAGTGTTAAATGCATGATTTGCTGTGAATTCCCGAAGCCTAGTAGGGGAGAGGGGGGTACCTTCGTCCTTGGGGCACATTCGTCAAAGGCGATTTCGGTATGAAGGAGTCATCGGACATAACTGTTTAATAGTAAAAACTAACCCATAACTAGCATAAATATCCCTCACAAAATTTGCCACCTCTATCTGAACAGCTGATAAAGTTACATTTGATTTTGTGTTTCCGCGCTGCGTTCCCGAATATTCAGGTCGGTAACGTAAGAAGTTTGTGCTGTATTCATACCATTATTTCGAACAAAATTGTATTAGTATTACTTTAATACTTATTATTTTGTAAATAAAAGCGTATTAAGTGAAAATAAAGCACTGAAATTAGAAGTAAAAAAATAAAAAGGAAAAAAGTGACACCAGGGCGGACTCGTCTTTTTTTCATGGGGCACATTCCTCAATATAACTTCACAGGTACTAAAAATCGAAATCGAGTTGAAGCTTCCAAGACCCTCGAACTTGGCTTAAACCTCCCGTAAACACACAAAATTAATATTAGGGTCGATCTCAGCACTTTAAACATTATACATATATAAAAAATAATTTATAAAATAAAATTTACAATAACTACCTTTTTTGAAGCTCTTAAACATGATGTTTTTTTTATTTTTTTAATGCAAAATATAATAAAAACGTGTTATGTAACCAAAAACATGTCTTATTTAGCCTAAACAAGATTTTGTATCACCTTATGGTACTTTAAAGTGTGAACGCCGAAAGTGCCCCGCCAAATGCCGAAGCTACCCTGGCATGGGGGCACATTCAGCGAAATGACTTTTTTTACTAATCATGAAAAAAATAATACAAACGGAACTTTTTAAAGAAATTTGACTATAACATTTTATTGTTAAATAATGAGGTATTGTAACAGTCTAATCGGTTTTTAAATATATTGATTACCTTCTGAAATATAGGCCTTCAAAAAAAAAGAGACGAAGGTACCCCCCTCTCCCCTACATGCATACACTTAGAGCACTATATTGGTTAAAATATCTACACGACCTGTCTTTAAAGTCTTAATTACAAACTTTATACTTGATTCATTTTTATCAATATACATTTTAGTTTCTTCTCCAGGCTGAATTTAAAATTGCGATCGCCTTTTAATTAGCTTAAAAAGGTGAAGGCACTTAAAGCCGAACTTTTTTGAAGTGTTGTTGCTGTTGCTGTTGCTGTTGTTGTTATTGTTGTTTCGTTTAAAAGCGTTTGACTTTACACAGAATGCCATATTTAATTTAGCTGGGGAATGAAAATCAGTAAATTCGAAAAAGACAACAGCAATAACAACAACAAAACCCTGAAAACATAAAACATAAAAATAAAAACAAAAATCAAACGAAAAACAAAATAAAAATTGAAAATGAAAACAACGAATTTAACTTCATACGCCACAGGGACTCAACAACAGCAGCAACAACAATAAAAAGAGACGTAGCCAACCATGCATATTTACATATGCAAAAGCAAAAGCACACCAACACACCCACACATGCGCCTTTCATTAAGGCACAACACGACGGCAGAAACCGAAAAACGAAGCGTTAAAAATTCTCCACTTCGGACCCCGCGTTTGCCGCCGGCCCCATTACCTTTCCCCTCCCCCCACCAGCCGTTGAAATTTTATTTTCACATTCAAGTTTTATTACACAGGCGACAAATACATATGCACATACACAAACAGACGTACGCTATAATCCACCGCCAACAACGTCAACATGTCCTGTCGCAACTTGTACCGCCCTGTCGCGGAGCAGCGGGCAGTAAAACAAGCGGATACCTGCACCCCACTGACAGAGCGAGACAACCTCGCCTACAAGCGCAGCAGAACACGCATACAAACACACACAACTGCACACAAATAAATTATGCATATATCCTGTCGCCTCGATGGTTGCTAGTGAGTTTCATCGTGCTGCTTCAGAGTTGCCAACGAGTGAGAGAAGGCGAGCGAAAGGACGACGAAACGACAAATGTGCAGACTCACTAACTGACGTTGTTCGAGTCACTCGTCGGCGGGACTAAACGAAGCGAGACCCGGGCGACAGACTTGCCGACAGAACGGCTGCCGAAGTGGCAAAACAACGAAGCGCTCAGCCAAGGGAAGTAGAGAGAAAATAGAGAGGCGCACCGGAGAGCAAAGAACGACGAAGGTAGTGGGGTAAAGAGCGTCAGACTTGACGACAGAACGACATACGAAGCGCCAACTCAGCGAAAGTAAAACAAGAAATAAAAGCACGCTATACGTGGGTTGATAGGAAAGGCGCGGGAAAGAACAAAGCATATCAAGGCATACAAGCAAGTGCCAACAAGCTGCCATGCCCAACCAAACCAAGCCAAGTCGTTGGCTTCAACAGTGCCGTAGTTGTCATGGGCCCAGAGACCTCAAAAATTAGATATAGCACTATATAGATATAGATATAAATTACATGTAGTTGCTAAAAACATTTATGTAGAAAGTTAAAGGAAAGAGTTTCTGGTATGTCCTTTTTCGGCTTGGCGTTGATTGGTTTCTTTTCCATTTAAAAGTCTCAGAAAAAATGGTTTTAGCTCTTTCTTTGATCTGATAATTTTCACTTGAAGTTTTTCTTCAACACGTAAACGTAAGTTAATTTTCGATATCAGGAATAAATATTATGAATTAATCGATATTTTTCATCCCCCATTTTAAGTTCCGTGTGAAAGCGAAAACAAAAACGTCAAGAGAATTTAGACAAAAAAGAATATCTATATTTTCAACAAATTCCAAGAGTAAGAAAAAGTAAGCTGGTTTAGTAGATGTTTCTCTACTCAAACTTGAAAGCAGGCTGCATAACGAATTAATTCCAAAAAATTTCGGCAATAGCGGTTAACTTATCTACCAACCTAATCGTGCTCCAATGCTTTAAAGTTGTTTCTTAGTAATCGCAAAGATAACAAAATGTCGGCCCTGAATAGACGCCACCGTTCTGCTACGCGCCTTAATTTTTACCCGCTTCTCCTCTTCGGTATACACTTCGATTTTGCGCTTTTCCTACGCTCTTCCTTTCTTCCGTTGGCGCTATTTGAACAGCATAAAAATGAAATATCCTGCCCGCTTTAATGTTTACCGCGCACAATTCACTTCCGTTGCTTTGCCTCGCGGCGCCTCATCTCCCCACCCCCACACAATTTCTATCGTTTTACTTGCTTTGCTGCGAAAAGCAAGAACAATAATACCAACAATAATAACAACAACAACGTTAAAAGCGCCAGTGCGCGCTTACGTGCCAATGCCAAAGTGACGCTACAGCACACCACCACCACGCTCGTCTGTCCGTTCGTCATGTCCTGTTTGGATCCTTTGAAACCCGCTAACGTTGTTGTTGTTCGTGTGTGGCTCCGACTGCGGCTTTCGTTGCGCAAGTGAGCACGTTCCTTGCACGCTTCCATAAAAGCCAGCATAGTGTATGAGTTTGTGTGATTGTGTGCGTGTATGGCAGTGTGTGTGTGTGTGCTTTAAGGATACGCTTTGCTGTCTTGGTTGACAAGTTTGCCGCAATTTCCCTTCCCAGCTTGCAAGATTGAATTTTCATGAGGATTATTTTAGTGGTGGGTAGCGGCAGTCGAAGTGGTAGTAGTAGTTGTAGTAGTAACAGTTACCACCACTACAAAACAACAACACCAACCACAAGAATGACGAGCATGACTACAACAATTTTCGGTTTTGTTATGATTTTAGTTTTATGACAATATTTTGCTGGAAATGGTTAAAGTTTTGGCCAAATCGTAGCGAATAAATTTGCATATTGCGATGTGGTTTTATGTACATACATATTTGTATGTGTGTGAGGCATAGCTGTGTGTGGTATGTGTATTGAAGTTAGTCAATATCAAGGCAAAAGGCTGAAATTATAAGTTTTTGAGGGAAAATAGAAAGTAGTAAGGAGAGTAGAGAGTAAGCTATTGTTGGGTATTATTATCTGAAAGTATGGCTGTATTCCTAAACGTACTTATGCAAAGCAGTGCTGCGCTCCCAATGCTCTACTGATTTGTTTTCTGAGTGCTACTGCGATGCATTGCATAAATCAGGTTGGCACCACTTTTTAGTTTGGGAACGCACTTGATGCTCAACATTGTTTTCACAAAATGGAAATTGTAAAAAACTACATATTCAAAACATTTTTACATTTGAGTAGCGAATAAATTCCCAGCAACGCTAAATTAATTGTAAAATTGAGAAAAAGGAGGCGAAATTTAATCGCGTCCTAAAAGTTTCAGTGAAGCCGAAAAAACATAACCTAAGTAATCACAAAGCATCAACAAAATTTGTGATGAGCAGTTTGCGCATTTGATGCTTATCGACAACTTGATGCCTGCGTTTAGGAACAGGGTGTACGTGCAAACTTTTTATGTTTGCGTTTAGGAACATGCTGCTTTGTACTTATGCAGCGCAACTGACGTTTAGGAATACACCCTATGTTTGCATAGAAAGTTATATGCATAGAGTTTACATATCAATGCGCTAATTATTCCAAAGTGGTGTGAAAGAGTTAGCAGTGATATGAGATATATACTAGCAAGTCTTTAATATACATTTTTAAACTGAAATAATGAAGAATGGCATGGACTTTAGAGGGGCGATGGAATATGATACCGGAGTTTCAAACATGATGGCGACTCTTTCAGACGAAAACTTGGAAATTCATATTAGAAACTAGCGCATGGGTATAGTGAATGACTGTGGTAACTTTGAAGGTCATAACAAAACTTCAACTTGTTCTAGAGCTCACATCATTGTTATATAAATCAGTTGCAGAATCTTCAGAAGAATGGCGTGGAATGAGACGCCATATCTTTAAATATTCCGCATCCCACGCTACTTTAAACGATGAATAATATTGTGATAGTTCTCAATTGGCGGCCATAACATCATCACTTTTTTTCAAGCTACTACATTCAAATATTTCTATTTTGCGTAACAAAAAGCAAATACCTGTTATTTAGTCTGTCAGTCTGTCTACCACTCTGTTAGCATTTACATGCAAATTACCTGTAAAAAAGAGAAAAAGACAAACATATAAAATAAAATCATTTACAACATAAGGCTTTGTTCTTTTCTTTTAGGTTGTATAGTAGCAATTTGCAAGCACACCCCCAAGCGCCATAAAAAATTACAATTTCAATAAATTTTACAATGGCAATGCGCTCTCTGCTTCACACACCCACAAGCAGCAACAAGGAACTCAAGTGTTTGCATGTGCGTGTAAAATTTTATGAGCGCGCAGTTCGAAAAATCAAAGCTCGCCCCAGAGCTGAAGCACTTCTTCCTAGGCTCATCCCCACAAGAAATTCGGGGAAATTTAATTTTATGAATTAAACTTGAGCGTAGATTTAACACAGCGTAATCGAGTCTAAACGCAGCATAATAAAATGCCGCGCCCCCGCAACACTCCCTCCCACCATCAACAGCCAAAATACGAGCTCGCAGGGAAGAAAGCGCACAGTCTGGGTAAGAAGCTCGGGCGGAGGGCAAAGGATGTGGAAGTGTGTGTATAGAAGAAGAATGAAGCAGCAGGGTGGTTGGCTCACTCTTTGGAGCATTTTATGGCGCGCAATGCAAGCACAAAAGCACTCTCACACACACACACACACATGTAATCAGAAAAGCTGGCAAATACACAAGCAGGCAATGTTAAGTGCGCGCGTGTGTGTGTGCGGCAGACCGTCGTATAAAACGTGCGCCTCGTGTGCGTGCGTGTCGTCCTCGCTTCTCAGCGCTCAGCCCTTGTTGTTGCCGCAAACTTCAGTCGGTTTTAGGGCTGCCACCACTGAAAGTCATTACACACCGTCGCGCAGTCGCGCACGTGCGTCTGTGTGTAATTTAACAATTTGTATTTTTTGCCGTGCTCTTCCCTTGCTGCCTTCCCAATCACTCGAAGGGTCATCCTCGTGCCCTCTGTAGCTCGCTTGTGCGGCGTGCCTTTGGTACTTGCCACATTTTGAAATACGAACTTTTAACCGCATTGACTACACTCACTGCCACTAATACGCGTACAACTACTAATGGCGGCATTTTAATAATTTAGGTTGCCAGTGCCACTTTCAGTGCCGTTCTTAAATTCTTCGGGATCTGTGGGTATTCGATTGTCGGGCGGTTCTCAGACAGAACGAGTTTTTAAAGTCTGAATAGGGTTGATAATGATATATTTAATATTTTAATAAAGAATACAATGAAAGTCAATTGCATACTTCTACTAAATTTGAAGCAATTAGAATGTACCAACAGTTTATTGAAAATTTTTAAATTATGATTTGAAAATATCAGATTCTGAAAATTTTCATATCAATCAATAAATTACTGCCAGCATTGTAGAAATGTATTTCAAAGAAATAGTAGAAACAGTAGCTTACGATTTCAATTCACTTTTAAATGGGGCCCTGGTCAGCGCCCATGCGCTCAGACGGCACTGCACATAAGTCGCGCACGTATCAAATCCGCCTTGCCATGCGATGCGTGCGGGCGTAAGAATCGCATGTTGAGCGTAAATTACGAGTATGTGGCAGGAAAACATTAACAGACGACGCTGGCGAGCGAGCGAACCGGCAGGATGCCAGGGTGCCAGGGTAATAGATTGAGTGGGCGCGCACTCGCAAAGGGTGTGCGGAGCTGACTGTAAATGCACGTGGCATTAATATGACCATTCGGTTGAATGCGTAGTAGTTTGTGTCTGTCTGTGTGTGTGCGTGTGTGTGTGCGTGTGTGTGTGTGTGTGTGTGCCCGTTTCTCAAATAAGTGCTCTTTCTACGAGCACCACTGCCACTGCTTGTTTAACTCAACTTTGCCACTCGCCTGCCACTGCTCCGCTTGGCTGCCGCACAGGAAACGGAAGTTGGTTGGAGCTTAGCGCTGGGCTGTCGTCGTAGGCACTTAGGAAGCATGTCATGTTAGGGCGTAATTATTTGAAACGATTATGACAACCAAAATAAGCATGGCACGAAAACAGCAACAACGACAAGCAAACACATTAAGAAGTAATGTCAAAAGCGCTTAAACGAAACATAAAAAGATATGAACATTTTTAGCACTTGCTGTTAGCTCTTCGTCAGTCACAATTTTTCAAAGCACTTTCCACACACTTTCACAAAGTAGCGTGCTTTTCTGCTACTCTACGTTCTGCCGGGCACTTCAGTTACTTACTCTCAAAGCCATCGTCATCATCATAATCATCAACACCAGCATGCCCACCACCAACAACGCCATCAACGCTATGATTGTTATTGCTTAATGTGGAGTAAACTTAATCTGTTGACATTTTCATTTGCGTAAATTTATGTTAATGCTTGCAAGGTTTCCGAGACGTAATAGTGGCAAGTCGACTAAATGGGCGTTGAACAAATTTAAATTATAACGGCTGGAAGTTTGTACATGAAAGAGGCAATATTTGTCAGAACATAAGTAGTAATTATTTAGTTTCTTGCCAAGTCAACAAGTCTCCTCTATATATGAAAATTGATATTTCTGATATTTCAAAAAGATTCTAAGCTAATACATTCTCACATATATGTATATTCTTACACATATGTACACATATAGGTATATGAAAATTTGAGCAATTCTGTTGAACTCACGAGCTTCTTTATACAAACAATTCGAACATTTGAGTTTGGAATCGGAAAACAGCTTCATTTGTCTTTCTTCCACAGAAAGAAGCAAACTCAACAGAAACGTTGACAACATTGTTTCATAACTTTAGCAATATACATACACACTTTCATATGTTCCGCGTGTCGGTGCTTAAAGGCTTTCGTAAGGCTTAAGGTATATTTCGTATAACAAAAGCAAATAATTCAAAAGAAAACGAGAGGGGAAAAGCACAGATTGAAATAAAAGCCACATGAGAAAAATTGACAAACGAAAAAAAAGCAAGAGAGGAAAGAAAAAGTGAAATGAGTTCGTCTATTGAACGTGCACACTACCACATACACGCACACACATGTGTGAGCACAGCAGGGAATATAGCAGAAAGTAGCAACAATGTTGGCAGCAGGAGAGAACCTGTTAAAAAATGCAACAGCCAAGTGGATGAATGCGTGGAATATGCGAAGGATGAGTGGAATATCCCTGAGCAACGGCGGGAAAGCGCAAGGACTTCAAATGGAGTTGCCTTGGCTGCCATAAAGCAATTAAATTGTACACAAACATAAAAGCAACCATAACAGCTACCACTACAGCTACAACACCAACAACAGGGGAATAAGCACACACCACTACTTTCAACCAGTAAAAGGCAAGTTTTTGTTGCGCTGTGGCAACGCCAAACGCCCGCGCGCCAAACACTTGTGCAAATGGCTGCCACGGCGGCGACGCGTGCAGAACGCATAAAAATGGCGCACATATTGAAGCTGCCGGCTTCATGACCCAAGGGGCGCCTCAAACGCCGCTGCGTGAAGTAGCGACATGTTGGCGATAATATGTTGCTGCTGCTGATGACGAGGTCGCTCCTAGTGTTGAAGAAGCCGCGATGATGATGGTGTTTATCTTGATCATGGTTTTATGAGTGACTGTGTGTACTTCTTAGCAACCCAGCAAGCAAAACATTTCAGGAATACTAACTGCTTTAATTTCAAATGCTTTAAAAAAACCTACACCAAAACAATTCACTCTTCTTTGAATTATTCAATATCGTAACGATCTCGTAACTGTCGAAGTGCTCTTAGTCCACACTTCGTTCGGAGAATTAACTGTTTGGATTGTAATCATGCCAAAAATTGTTTATGGGGCTGTTGCTGTTGTCGCTACTTTGTTACACCCACAAAGACACACACACACACAAAAGACTGAAAATTATGCTGCGTTGGCAAATTCACACATGAATGCGTACGCACAAGTGATCCAGTGATTTAATAATGAAAGTATTTTAAGCACTTGCAGCCCCATCCCTCCCTGACCCCGGCTCTGCTCATCCGTTTCCTTCACCCGGCTATGCGTCAGCTCTGCCTTCCAACTTTTCAGGACTTTATTTGTGTATGTGTGTGGGCCACATAAAACGCTAGTGAATTGCGACGCTGCTATTTTATGGTATGACATAAAAATGGCGTGTTGGCATTTTTGCAGCTTCGGCGGCGGGGTTGCGGCGTCCACGAAGACGACTGCTAATAAAAACAAAATACTTGCGCTCGCTTTTGGCAGATGTCGCTTTAACGAGCGCAATTTCATTTCCTTAATTTGTGTGTGTGTGTGTGTGTGAGAGTGAGCGAGCCATTTTCATTGCTTTCATTGCACGCTCTTTTCTGTTGCTGTTCCTGTGTCTGTTGGCGGGAAGGGATTTTAATTTCGACAGCGTTAATTTATTCATTATGTTAATGATGATATCGTTATTTTATGAGCATTATTATGCAAAAGAGTATGGCATAAAATGAAAAGGATAAAATTTTACGAAATTGCGTACAATGAAAACTGTATGTCAAGTAAATTCAAGCTATTGAAAAATACACACAACTTTATACACTTAATAAAAAGGGTTGGTATAAAGTTTCTTTGGAGTTTGCCCCCTGAGCGGGGTACAGGCATAGGGAGGGTTAAAAATAAATGTGTTTATATTAAATCAGAACATGAAGAAGAAGATGGTTAAAGTGGTAGAAACTTTTGATGCAAGCTGGGAGTTAATTTGAAATTAGAAAGAATATTTTTCGAAGATGAGTATACAATTCTCTCCAGTGCTTTCTATTCGTAGTTAAATCTGTAGCAAAAAATAGCAGTAAAAAGTATTCTTAAATCTTTCCAGACCTTCGAAAAAAGGCGTCCCTAAAGAAGATGATGAATAGAGAGTAGGGCTGGAGGGAAGGGGTTAAAAATAAAACATTCAAATTTCGCTGTGCTTTATTGTGCGCAAATAAAAATCTCAACCCCGTCAGCTGTCAAGCCAAAGAAACTAGAAGACTCCATGGACGAGAAGTTTGAAGCAGAAGTGGATATAAAATGAGAGCTGCACTGAACTGCAACAAAGTTGCGCATTCATTTTCCAGAGACGCTGCAAAAAACTTACAACAACAACATAGAGACAGCGTAAAAGTGTTGCAAACATTAAGACTACTTTGCAATGCTCGCTTACAAAAAGCGGCAGTGAGGGCGGAATAGCAGCGGAAACTGAAAGGATAGAAAACTGAAAAGAAAAACTCCAGCAGCGGTAGTGTGGATGTGTGGTGATGAGGCAGCCAGCAGGAGGTTGCACGGACGAGGCTCTAGCTGCTGCTGCACAAGTGACGAAAGCAACCAGCAACATTGTCGCCATGTTTGCCAGACTTTCAATTTTTGCCACTACCAAGCGCACTTGCCACCAGCACGAACTCACACACAACCACACAGAAATGCAACTCTGCTGCTGGCAGCTCCTTGCTACGGATTTCACACAAGTGTTGCCAAATACAAAACACTATTTTTTTTCCTTTTGTTTCTGCTCCTTGCATTGCGGCTTCTCTTCTCTCAGACGCTGACGCAAAGCAGTGCACATTTTCAGGATATGCTCCTGCGCGTCACAACTTTTCAAAATTGAATTGAAGTGTGCTTGAGCGTGTTGCCAAGCAGAAAGCAGTTAAGTGAGCTCAAGGGAAAAGTTTTGCAATTTTCTTAGTTCTATTTATTCCACTTCTTTCCCCTAGCTTCTCTTGCGCCAAGTTTGTGAGGGAGCGCGGAGGGGTGAAAGTAGCTAAGTTGTGTTGCAATGGGTGCGAGGCATTTTATGGATGCTCTGCTAATATGCTTTTGCTGAAATCTTTAGTTTTTTCATCGAAATTTATTGTGTGCCAAATGGTTTTTGATTTTAAAGATTTAATATGAATGGTAAAATTCCTCAAATTTATTCGAATCAAGCCAGTAAGTTATGCTGTCAGATTTGGTAAAAAATATCATTAATTGCAATTTAAATAAATTTTGTTGCTACACTAAACCTTAAAATTTTATCTACAGAAATATGTACAAAGAACAATTTTTTAGATAATAACTAAAACTATCTGAACTTTCATATCCATTAGAGTGTTTGAACCTTTACAAAGAAAGAAACCCCGCGCAATTCTTTTCCCTGTGATTAGAAATGGAGAAGTGGGAGATAAATAGGGTATAAGAGTGTGATATTGTCAGCTAACAACTCATTAGAAGAGGGAGCAGAGCCCTTTTCAATTATTTATTTATTTTCCTTTGGAGCCCTTTTCAAGGTGGACTATAAACAGATGTTGATAAGTAGGGTAAGGAAAGAAAATAAGTGGTAAGGACACAAATGTCAACCAAAGGTCAGCGAAGTCAGAGTGCGATAAGTGCGGGTGCGAAGCCGGCTGCATTGAGGGTTGAGCGGATGCCATGTCACCCCTTAACAGAAATATTCCCTCACTGAAGTCGCGAAAAGAGATCAAGTGAAAGCGGCGGGCACACAGTTAAATGCTTAATTTATGAGGTGACAAGCCGAACTTGCACACGTCCTTACTCCCCCTCTTCTGCCGAGCATCATTGCGCCCATTCAGGCTTTAGTGAAATGTCATCAGCTTCCATGCTCTGGCTGCTGGGATGACTAAAATGCGGCCAAGGAATTAGTTTCCCCTTTTTTGTGTGATGCCAAGCGCTTTGATGTTTGGAATTTAGTGCTCCCTTGTTCGTTTGCTTTGATACCCAGGAATTTGAAGCGTGCCAGAGACATGCTCTTTTAGCACGGGCGTGACAATCCTGCGCCGTTGATGATTTATTTTTCGGGTAAAGATTTTTGGCAGTTCCTAAATAAATACTTAAGCTACGGCGGATTACGTTAAAACAGCGAGGAAAATTTTCCTTCTTCATAAAGTTTGCATAAAATGTAACAGCTAAAAAATTGCTGTGAAATTCAAAACCGCAGCAAAATTAGAAAATAGTCAATTAGCAAAAGCATGTGTTTGTATACATTTTTTTCTTCAAATTTAAATAAACATTTGCACTTATCTCTTAGCACATTGCAAATAATTAGCATGTGAAATATTTGCTCGTTTCAAGTGTCGCTCTTCGAAAAAAGAGAAAATTTTTTTTTACAAATATTTGCATTGCTATGTTATTGTTTGCTTAGTTGGAATTGTAAAAACCGTGTTTTGCTTTCTTTTTGCAGGCGCGCCATAAAACTGTGAAAATATTTAGCTGTTAATTCTGTTAAAAAAAATGTTTGCACACTTTTGTGCAAGCAAATTTGAGGCAAAAAGTGCCCGCAGAATATGTTTCTGAAATATTTGCATAAATTATTTTTGTCATAAATGCTATTTTAAATTGCGCTGCGCGTTTTATTTGCATGCGCCTTTTTTGTCGGCAAATATTAACAAAATAAATGAATATTAAAATTAATTATAATACGTTTGATTTAGAATTTTATTTCTAAACAAATTCCTCCACTGAAATTTAATCAAACTTTGCAGACGAACGGACGGTAGGATGAACGTACCCATTCGCAGTATTAACGAAGTCTCTTCTTATTTGCTTTTTCGTGCGCCCTCGTAAAATCCGCTTTTACGTGCAATACGTGCGGATTTACGTTGACATTCGTTTTTGCACGTAGTGCCATCAGGCAACGCGACTGTCTCCTGCGCTCCTCCGCTTATCTGTCCGTCCGCCAGTGTGCCCGTAAATGCGCACGGCGCGCGAATTGTGGCCATAAATTTTACGGTAACTGAAATTCGCGCAAACACAAAATGTATGCAAATTTGCGTTTCTTTTCTTTTTCAGTGGCGCACAAATGATGACCATGCAAGAAGGGCATATAAAAAATATGATAACTTTTCGTAGAATATTTATTTGCGCACATGAGTAGCAGGCGGAATATGATGATTCAATGAAATGTGGTATCTCTCGCTTTTGCCGGCTTATTGATAATTCGCCAGTGAGCTGCTTTGCATTCAAATTGCTGATTATAAAATTGTTTTGCGTTGAAGTGCATTAACATCTCAACTTGAGTATTGAGAACGTTTCATAGGAAAAAAGAACGAGCATTGTTGAGGCAGACACTTGACCCGCTTCAATCAAAATTGTATTCAGCAGTGCTTCAGAAGAGTAGAACAAGGCATGCACATACATTTTATATGATAACTCCTACGGGTATGCCAGCTGAAATATATCGGCGAGTTGACTAAATATCAGTAGCTACTCGGTTGTACAAAATTATCATATCAATAGCATTCTCGCTAAGAATTGGCAACTCTCCGAGAAAACACTTTGACATGTAAATAAAAATAGCTTTTATAGCCCCGTTGAAATAGGGCTATAGAATAAATTTGTAGATTCCGTTGACTCGTGCTCAAATAGAACGAGCACACACAAGTCCTACGGACTGATTGTATATATACGATATAAATATATATGTATATGTTAAAAATATAGTAATCGCTTTATATTCGCATAACAAGAATATACAATTTTTAATATCGAATAACAATCTTAATCATTGTTACTACAACTATATACATATAAGTATTGAGAAAGAGCTCAATATTGTGACGAATATGGGGGTTATACTACGGCAGCTAAGGAAAAGGACACCCTGTGCACGGTTACAGTTGAACAAGCATACGCAAAACAAAAGCTTTAGCAAATATCAGCACCTCTGATTCGAAAGTGTTTTGAAGTTCTGTGTATTGGAATTTTCTCGTACAATCCAGAAACAGGGCGAGCGAGAAGTTGTAGAATGTTCGACAGTAGCTGGCGAGAAACAGTAACAGGTATAAAAAGCGGCCGCCGGCAGTGTCGAGAGTCAGTCTTTGAGTAATAATTGAACGTGCAACATCGAGTCAGTTACCGGGTATCAAGTGAACGTGCAACATCGATTCAGAACGAGTGAACGTGAAGCATCGCAATACAAATCGAGGACAATTCAACTGCAACTGCAAAATAGTGCAAATCTTTGTAACAAAAGGATTGGAATAGTCAATCTGTTATTGGAATCAATAAAACCGTTAGAAGCATTGAGCTTTTTGTGCATTATTCTTGACGATTACACAATCCAGTGATCCGAACCGAAGTAGCGGAGTACTTCAGCGGAATTACGTAACAATTGGTGTCAGAAGTGGGATTGTGCTAATCCAGAATAATGGTGAAGTTCGACCAGTTGAAAGTAGAGCAACTTAAGAAGGAGCTGGCCAAGCTAGGATTGCTGACAACAGGCTTGAAGTCCGAATTGCAGCACCGACTACGAGGGCCATTGGAGGCGAGAGGCTTTGATCTGGCAGAGCATGAGTTTGCGTGCGACTCAAAAGTGGCTGAGGTATCAGAGAAAGACATCGCTCCAATGAGTAGGGACATGAGCCAGTTGCTCGCTGCTATGCAAGGCATGATGGCCGAGAATTCTGTGATCATAAAGAAAGAACTCCTGGAAAATTCTGCGAACATGGAGCAGAAACTACAAGAAAATTCTACACGAGTCGAGAAAAAGATGGAAGAAAACTCTGTGATCATAAAGGAAGAACTCCTGGAAAATTCTGCGAACATTGAGCAGAAACTTCAAGAAAATTCTACACGAATCGAGAAGAAGATGGAAGAAAATTCTACACAACTACGAGAGATTTCTGAGACTTTGACTGGAAAGGTGGACGAGCTCCAGGGAAAATTCAACGCGCTAGACGAGAGAGTGATGAAGATTGAATCAGGCAGAGACTGTACACTAGATGAAAAAGTGGCAAAAATACAAGCAGATCTGGAAAAGCAGCTGCAAGAACAATTGCAAGGGCAACTGCAGGAGCTGCAATTTCAAAGCCCACTGCCGCAAATAAGAGAATTCAGTGCTACAAAACTCAAAGCACCTACCTATGATGGGACAACGGCCTTTAACATCTTCCAACTGCAGTTTGAAACGACGGCCGCCCAGAATCGGTGGGGCGACGCAGAGAAGGCAGCGGCGCTGATAGTGGCATTGAAAGGAACAGCAGCCGAGGTGTTGCAGACGATTCCGCCAGTACTAAGATGCAGCTATGAGGCCATAATAAGTGCGGTAGGAAGGAAGTACGGTAGCGAGCACATGAAGCAGCTGTACTACATCGAGCTGAAGAATCGCAGGCAAAGGAGCGGTGAGAGCTTGCAGGTCTACGCAGCGGACATTGAGCGGCTGGCACATTTAGCTCACTCTGACCTGGGCAGTGAACACTTGGAAAAGATGAAGATACAAGCATTCATCGAAGGAATTCGCGATCCAGAAATAAGACGCAGCGCAATAATGATGAGCAAACCGACATTTACCGAGACGGTTACCAGTGCACTTACATACGAGGCAGCGTGGACCAGCACTATGCAATATTCTGCACCCAAAGTTCGCAGGATTGAGGCTGAAGACGACGTTCTGTGTCAAGCAATCAAAACAGAACACCCGCCAGCGGACCGAACGCTGAGGAAATTCACAGGAAGGTGTTTCAATTGCGACAAACCAGGTCACATGGCGCGGGAGTGCCGCCTTCGTCGGAAGCGATCCAGATCGCGTACACCAGAACGGGGCTATGGCGAACGGAAAGAGCAGAGCGGTAGCGGCAGCAAGGCGTCGTTAAACTAAAACGAGCCAGCTTCGAGGGGCGCGAACTGGCTCACACAACAAGCAGTCCCCAAATCTCCATTTCACAACTGCGACGGGAAAACAACAGCCTAACGATAGATGGCCAAATCGATTACCAATGGTTTACGGTGACCCTGGACACAGGAGCATCACATTCCATCATCAGAAGCGACTTGGTGAAGAAAGCAGAACCACTAGTTGGAATCAAATTACGCACAGCGACAGGAGAGGATGCACCAATACGTGGAAAAGTCACAAAAGAAATCACTATTGGTACAACGTCAGTTCAACACGAATTCATAGTAGCGGAAATCGTAGATGAACTCATTCTGGGAATGGACTTCATGATGCGGAATGGATTCACGTTGGACTTGCGGGAAAGAGTGCTGCGATACGGAAATACGGAAATGCCACTAAAGATCGGAGAAAACCAAGCGTTCGTGCATCAAGTGGTAATGACAGAGCAAGCAACTATTCCAGCTAACTCAGACGCTGTGATTTGGGCTCAAGTAAATGGAGGAGGTGGGAGCAACTCGTTGTGGATGATTGAAGCCGACACCAAGACACCGATAAATAACATCATAGTCGGAAAGACCCTCGTGAACGCGCAAACCAACAATCTAATACCAGTCCGAATTCTAAATTTGGCCAATTCGGCGAAACTAATCAAAACGGGAACCATTATTGGACAATGCCACCAAGTTACAACCATTGTCAATTGTGAAGCGGAACGTGCAACCAAGCAAAATCCGAACGCGAAAAAGAAAACCAGCTACGAAGCTTAATCAACGCCTGGACTTCGGACCTTTCTACCGAACACAACGTAAAAGCGCAGCAACTGCTGGAAAAACATCGGGACATATTTCCATCAGCGGCAAACGAAGGGAGAACGGCGATGGTGAAACACAAAATCAACACTGGCGATGCGAAACCCCTCCGTCAACCTCCGCGACGAGTACCACTTGCTAAAAGGGAGGAAGTTAATGCGCTGGTGGAGGAAATGCAACGCAACAAAGTCATTGAGCCATCCTCTAGTCCTTGGAGTTCTCCCGTAGTGCTAGTGAAGAAGAAGGATGGCAGCACACGATTTTGTGTGGACTACCGTAAGCTGAACGATGCCACCAAAAAGGACAGCTATCCATTGCCAAGAATTGACGACACCTTGGACACGCTCTCAGGATCCAAATGGTTTTCCACACTTGATTTACAAAGTGGATATTGGCAAGTTGAAATGGATAAGAGCGACAAAGAAAAGACAGCTTTCAGTTATGGAGATGGACTGTGGCAATTTTTGGTGATGCCTTTCGGACTGTGCAACGCACCGGCCACGTTCGAACGCTTAATGGAACGTGTGCTGAAAGGTTTAAATTGGAAGACTTGCTTGGTTTATTTGGACGACATCATTGTAATGGGCAAGGACTTCGATGACCACCTAAAGAACTTAGGAGAAGTATTTGAAAGAATCAACGAGGCTGGATTAAGACTTAGTCCGAAGAAATGCTCGCTGTTTAAGCAAGAAGTTAAATACCTCGGCCATCGCGTAACTGCGGAAGGAATACACACGGATGAAGACAAAATCGCTGTTGTGAAGGAGTGGCCCACTCCAAAGAATTTACATGAATTGCGCAGCTTCCTAGGGCTATGCACGTATTACAGGCGATTTGTTCCAGCATTCGCGTCTATTGCAAGCAGCCTACATGAACTGACGAAGAAGAATCATCCATTCGAATGGAGGAACGAGCAGGAAGAGGCCTTCCAAAAGCTAAAGGAACGACTTTACACAGCGCCTATACTAGCATACCCGATTCCTGGCGAAAAATTTATATTGGACACGGATGCAAGTGCTACCGGAATTGGAGGAGTCCTCTCACAAGTCATCGAAGGCGAGGAACGGGTAATCGCTTACTACAGCACGACTCTAGCAAAACCGGAAAGAAATTACTGCGTCACTAGAAGAGAGCTGCTAGCCGTGGTGGACAGCGTTAAACATTTCCACAAGTATCTCTTCAGGCAGCCGTTCCTGTTAAGAACGGATCATGCGGCACTCAGGTGGTTGCTGCAGTTCAAGGACCCTGAAGGCCAAATTGCTCGATGGATCGAACGGTTGCAAAGTTACGATTTTGAAATTGAGCATCGCAAGGGAAGACTGCATGGAAACGCCGATGCACTATCTAGACGGCCCTGCAATACAGAATGCAGGCATTGTTCCAGAGCAGAGGAAAAAGAAGGACGACTCGATATTCGTTTGCTCAGTGTCTTGCCGGAAGAACAATGGACAGCAGAGCGAATAAGAACCGAGCAAAGAAATGATCCAGATCTGGCGAAAATAATGGACTACAAGGAAAGAGATGTACGGCCAACATTCGAAGAAATAGCATGTGAAAGCGCCATCACCAAAGCATACTGGGCACAGTGGCAGAGTTTACAACTACGCGATGGATGCTTGCATCGAATATGGGAAAGCGAAGACGGAAAAGCACATAGAAACTTAATTGTTGTTCCTAAAGTGCGAGTAACGGACATTGTGTCATCATATCACAATGGTTCGAGTGGCGGTCATTTGGGTATCACCAAGACGGTGGAGAAGATAAAGAAGCGGTTCTACTGGGTAGGATGTCAGCAATCTGTTGCGGAATGGATTGGGACATGCGACGAATGCGTCACCGCTAAAGGACCCAAAACACGCAGCCGTGGCAGAATGATCCAATACAATGTGGGAGCACCTTTTGAGCGAGTTGCGATGGACGTTGCCGGACCGTTTCCCATAAGCGAGAGTGGCAACAGGTATGTTCTGGTGGTGATAGGCTACTTCAGCAAATGGCCAGAGGTTTACCCGATACCAAATCAAGAGGCCAAAACATGTGCAGATGCTTTCATCAAAGATTGGGTGTGTCGCTTTGGAGTCCCGCTGGAACTTCACTCAGATCAAGGACGAAACTTTGAATCGGGCATCTTCAAAGAAATGTGCGCCACGCTTGGTATACGAAAGACAAGAACCACACCGTTGCACCCCCAATCTGATGGCATGGTAGAAAGATTTAATCGCACTCTGGAAGAGCATCTGAGAAAAGTTGTAAGCGACCACCAAAAGGACTGGGATGGGCACATACCGCTATTCTTGATGGCCTATAGATCAGCAATTCATGACACGACAGCAACGACACCCGCCAAGGCAATATTTGGCGAAGACTTACGACTGCCCGCTGATTTAAAGTTTGGGGTATGCGAGCCCATTGACGATGGCGATAACGACTTTGCGAACAACAAGAGAAAGGAATTGGATGGGATACACCAATATATGCGGACACGCACGCAGTTGATGAGTGACAAGATGAAAGCCAGATATGATTTGAGGGCAAATTCCGAAGGATTTGAAGAAGGACAACTGGTGATGCTTTACAACCCACAGCGTAAGAAGGGGCTGTGTCCGAAGTTACAAACGCACTGGGAAGGGCCATACTGTGTGATCAAGCGCCTGAATGACGTTGTATATCGAATACAGCTGAGCGGCAGTAGGAGAGCTAAACTTAAAGTAGTCCATTTGGAGAGACTGGCACCCTATAAGGCTAAAGAAGCTATCCTTGTTCGGGACGAACAAGTTTAAGAGGAGGGCAGTGTGACGAATATGGGGGTTATACTACGGCAGCTAAGGAAAAGGACACCCTGTGCACGGTTACAGTTGAACAAGCATACGCAAAACAAAAGCTTTAGCAAATATCAGCACCTCTGATTCGAAAGTGTTTTGAAGTTCTGTGTATTGGAATTTTCTCGTACAATCCAGAAACAGGGCGAGCGAGAAGTTGTAGAATGTTCGACAGTAGCTGGCGAGAAACAGTAACAGGTATAAAAAGCGGCCGCCGGCAGTGTCGAGAGTCAGTCTTTGAGTAATAATTGAACGTGCAACATCGAGTCAGTTACCGGGTATCAAGTGAACGTGCAACATCGATTCAGAACGAGTGAACGTGAAGCATCGCAATACAAATCGAGGACAATTCAACTGCAACTGCAAAATAGTGCAAATCTTTGTAACAAAAGGATTGGAATAGTCAATCTGTTATTGGAATCAATAAAACCGTTAGAAGCATTGAGCTTTTTGTGCATTATTCTTGACGATTACACAATCCAGTGATCCGAACCGAAGTAGCGGAGTACTTCAGCGGAATTACGTAACAATATGTTTATGAATCAAGATATTGAAAATTTTTAGATATTGATTAGAAAACTAGCATTTAACAGTATACTATAATAAATTTCTTCAGTCTTTTGAAGAATCTATGTTATCATAAAAAGCATCATAATTATATCAGAGCATTTTTGACGGAAATGTTCGGCAGATTAAAAGTCGCATGCTGAATCACAAAAGACTGAGCCGAAGAACGAACACACGAAAATATTCATAGCGCATATGTATGTATGTACTCGTATATATGTATGTATATGCAGCTACCACATTGTCACAAAATTATGTCAAAAACATTTTTTTATTGGCTGTAAAAAGCGTGCGTGTGCAGTTGCGCTTTTTCTTTGTGTTGTTCTTTTTTGTTTTGTTTGGTGTGGCCTGTCATTTATGGCCGCACTCAAGCAGAGATGACAATGACAGATAAGCATTTCATATTAATCATTATACTTGTAGCTACTAACAAACCATGCACACAAACACACACACAGGCTTACGAGGCTTGGATTGTATCCGCACATGCGGCTAATTCAATTTGGCAAGCATTTTTATAAAAAAATAAGCGCTTTATTGTGGGTACATTTTGACGAGTGGCCGTTAACTTAAATGTCAGATGAGACAAAAACTGAGATTAAGCAAAAAAGTTGAAATAATAAACATACGCTTTGTTCTTGCAAATTCAATGTCTAAACGCGTGCACTCAATTACCAAAAGTGTATTTGTAACGAAAAAAATTTGTTAATTTCTTGTTGCTGTTTTTGTTGTTGTTGTTGCCAGTTGCAAATTGCAAGCGCGCCCAAACGCTTCACGAGCAATTTGTTGTTGCAAAGTGATTGTCAATTGTTGTCGTCATTGTCAGTCGTTTGCAGTTGATTGTTGATTGTTGTTGTTGCACATTGTTTGTCTGTTATTGTTGTCGTTGTTCATTGTTTGTCTGTTATTGTTGTTGCGTATGACACTTATAAATTGCGCATATTTTACACAGTCTTAATTCAATTTGACATATTCAATGGAGACTCAAAGGCTTCGCCGACAACACGCACTCGGCCTAGGGGAAGGTCTTTTAAGGTGTGTGGCAGTGTTGCCACTCCCAGCGAAAACAAATTGCTGAATATTTAAAGTGATTGACGGAGAAAGCTGTTGCGTTCATACTTATAACGCACCCAATAAAGTGAGTAGGTACCAGAGGTGAAGTTGTAAATGCACATGCAGGCAAACAGGCGAGCTCGGTGAAGAAATCGTTGCTTTTGTAAGTACTTGTGCAATTACTTTACCAGTAGGTACTTTTGGTCAGTTCGAATAGATCCCAACATATATTCATCAAATATTTGTATGCCCAAAAAAATAGAGCTTATGTTTTCTCTTCTTTTTTGTATGACAGTTTCATCCCAAGCTACCTTCGAAAGTTACTATAAAATTATCAACCAAACTCTTTAACTCTTTGCTCTGCTGCCCTAAAGTGAATTTTTAGTATTTCTCATAATTCAAATTTCAAATGTGCGGCCCTTAAAACTTGTATGTATCTAAAGAATCTATATACTCGTACCAAAATAAAACTATCTTGTGTCACAGTGCAATCCGAAAGCCTACGTTTAATTGCCTGCCTTATCTTTAACCCAAATTATTATCTAACACCAAATTTTTACTCAATGCTAATCTAAACTATAATGAAACTACGTTTAATGCTGCTTATGTTAGTCGCGCCCCTTTCAGCTCCCCGCATGATATCTTTAGCCGTTTGAGGTCTGTGCCAATTCCCAGCATTGCACGTGTCTACGTTTTCAATTACTCGTAGCAACTAAACTAATAATAAATCAACTCACAGCTACTTTTATCTGGCAACTATTTTGGCGTGCTAAATTTAAATGCTATTTTTATGTGCGTGCTAATCTTTTCGTTCAATTTTCTTTTTTTTTACAGATTAAAATTGCCTGCCATGCTCTTGTTCAAATATAAATACTTTGTTCGCGAGCCATACTTTTCAATATCGCTATAATTTCTAGTGAATTATTCTTTTCACTAGCAGTGTTTATTTTTAAAAATGTATAAATTGTATTTGCTGCTCGGCGCTTAATTTAGTATGGTGAAAGAACAACACATATTCAAAATAGCTAGCAATTATGTTATCTTGTTTATTTTGGCAGCGCATTTCATTGTGAATTATGAGTGTGTACTTTGGACTATGCGCTTATGCATATTAATATTTTGGTATATTCGATCACAGCCATAATAAATTTCTGGGAAAAACACAAAAGTGTAGCGGAGGGGGGGAATAGAACTGCCGCAGCAGCAACAATCTGAGAACAAACTGCCACAGTTTGTACATCAAATGAGAACTTTATGAGTTTGTCTTGTCGAAAATAAATTATTTTAATACACATTTTTTCCTTGTAGCAAAAGCGGACAGCGACGGGGGCAGCATGAGATTTTATGTATGAGGGAGCGCATATAAAAATGTTTGTTTTAAGATTTCATAGCAATTTTATAGCTGAAATGAAAAATATGTGACGTGAAAATATTTGAAATATGCCAACGAGTTTTTGATGAGTTAATTTATTGGGTCTGTATAGCTAAATTTAAGCCGAAAGAATATGTGTATAAACATTTAAAAGTGGCGAATTCTTCTATTTTATATCCTTCTTCTAAAGAGAGCATATCGTAATCTGAACTTAGAGCTTATAAGATTCTTATTTAAAAAACAAAGCTAGTCTTTGTAGTAGGTTATTAAAAATTGTCTGCTACAAATTGACAGAGGTAAAATTTTGATGTTTGCTACACTGACCACACCTTACAAAGAAACCAGTCCGAACTCATACACACGCGGAAAATCATAACAGGAACACACACACATAAGCCTTTTTCAGAAAGAGGAGGAACGTCTAAAAATAGACAAAAGAAGCCAATATTTTAAGCTATATTTTGCCATGTCAGAGAGTACAATGCGGGGGTGGAAGTGCGGAAGCGAGTTTCGCCATTTTCAAATGTTTACGCTACAAAATGGTTGAAATGGTAGAAATAACAAAAGCAACCACAAACAATTGTAAAGCCAACAAAGACGGCAGTTGATCAACTTTGCGGTTTTGCAAGTGTTGCCAGCGATGTGAAGAGGGCTGCACAGAGGCGTCCTTACTTACGGCATCTGACCGAGGGTGCCTACAAGTCCCCAAGTGGGTCGTAAATTACACAAACTAATTTCAGTAAAATATGCTTGTGTTTCTATTTGATTGAAAAATTTAAAAACTAACAAAGAAGGTTTCAAGCAGAACATTGCAAACAAAATTTTTTCAAAACTGTTAAAATCCGCAAAAAAATTTGTTTAACCAACATTTCTTTGAAAAAGAAACCAAAGAGCTTCCCTTAACCCGAAAAGGGCACGGTCCTCGGCACTGCTAAAAAATATCATTTGATAAAATGTGCCGATCTCCACCTCCCCTCCGCCCGAAACACACACCCACAACAGCCCCAAAATGGCCAAAATAACCACACAACATTTTGTGGTGCGCGCATAAATTATTCGTTCGAAATTCTTTTGGCCACATGAAAAAGAGAGGGAGAAAGTGGGAGCCAAAAAGAGTGCGCAATATGGAAAAAGCATATTGCAGCAGTCAAAGCCAAAGCCACAATAACAACAACAAACAATGGCAAAACTGCCAGAATACCAACCAACAATAGCATAACAATGCAGCACACTCACACCAAAGTGAAAACCAACAAAAACAACGATAGCATAGCCAAAACTGAAACCTTGTTTGAAATCTGCCAACTAATTTGTGAAAATTTTCATTTGTGGTCAAAGGGGAGCGCGTGGGTAGAGAGGGTGAAATTTGCTTGCCAAGTTGGCAGTCGTTTTTGAAATTTCGCACAGAGTAGGTAATTTTTGTTGTATGTATGAATGTTGGTTTTATATTGCGCCAAAAATGTTGTACGTTCTGTTCGAATTTCATGTTGGCAAGTGACAGGCTTACGAGATCTGTTCAATATTGCAGAGAATTGGCAGTGGAAATTTGACGCAAAGTACTTACAAATGTGACAGCAAGCATATTTGAGAGCACAACAGCAATTCTATAGAGAATAATATTGTGCAGAACGAGGCTAAACGAATATGCTGCTAAAATAATTGCTGAACTTGTATCAGCTGGAAATAGAAAGTTACGTAAAACTGTAGACTGCTTACATTATCTGTTATTATTTTTCTTGTTTAGTTTGAATGCCATTTCAAAATGTGCAGTTCATCTGCTTTCCAAACATGGCTCATTAATGAATAGACAACTTCAGGGGATTGTCCAATTCTCCGCAAAATCCAAAATTTCAATTTGTATAATTTCAATAATTTTCATAATTTATGTGGCATTTAAAAATAGTTCCCACAACGAAAAACGCAAATTACAAACACCAAAAAAGTTGTTATTCATTTTGTTGTTTTACATTTTGCTACCAAAGCGTAGAGTTTAAAATGTCATAAAAGGCAAATCTCAAAAGTAGACAGCTCTTCGACATCATGTGGGAATTTTACGCACACAACAATAAATTTTTGAAAAATGGATGTTGTGTGCGGTTGTGTAAGCGAAAAATGAGTTAAGACGTGCTTTTTGGCGATTGAGCAAGTTGTTCGTTGTTTTTTTTTTCTTTCAAAATATGGCGTTTACATATTGCAGCCAATTTTGAAAGAGGTCCATATAGCTAAAGAAGCAAACACTACTCCTTAGTTCATGTTCATGGTAGAAGCTGGTGTCTTTCTACTGTCCAAAACTGCTTTCAATTGAAAGATAATTGAATAAACTTTGTTGCTCTATGCCAAAAAGTTTGAGTGTGACACCTTTAAAATTTAAGCACTCAGCGCGGTAACGGCTGCCCTATCTGGTTACAATTCCTTCAGCAGTCAGCTACGAATTTTGTTCAATCCCATTTGTATATTTATTCTTTTCGCGTTTGAAGCCGAGAATATGATTCTACTTACTAGCGAGATTTTTCATTTGAATTTATTTGTTTGTGTAGCAGCGGCAGGCAAGAAGGGTTAAATAATTGACAAAATGTTTTGCGGCCACCCTTGAAGCGACTCAAGTGTTGCTCTTGCGTTTTCAAGTGTTCTCAACTCAATTTTTCAATTGGGCAAAAGTACGCGTATGAGCGACGTTACTTGCGCAAACAAAACAGTTTGAAAAATTTAATTTCAGCATGAGCTGCACTTCAACTTGTTTAAGTGCTCACGCTTTAATTGTTTCTTGACTCGATGTAACGTAGCCACAAATTAGTACCATTGCAATGGCGGGGCGTGGCGCGCAAGTTAATTTCCGATAATGTTTTCTAATTCACCTTTCAAGCGCAATTGATATTGCTACAAGCTGGCAACACTGTTGCAGCCATACGCCGCTGTGTTTTCGAGTTGACGCTCGCGTCCAAGATCTCTGTCACTTGTCACAGCAATTAGAAGTGCTTACCTGCAATTAAAAAATAATGAAAGTCATGAGTAAACGGTAAGTGAAAAATGGTATGTAGTTATTAATACGCCTGCGGGATGAACAATAAAGGTGCTGAGTAGATAAATGCAACTATGTATGTACATTGGATTAGAGTCAGATAGAAGAAGTCGTATGGCTTTATTGCAAAGGCTTTTCAAATTAATCAAGACTTTTCATTTGAGTAAATATTGTTGAAGAAGAAACTGACAGACAGAAACTGACTGAGTTTAACTACAACTTTTCGAATTCAACTAAATTTAGACTACACTTAAGCATGAATCCAGTCTCCCAGTCAGAGCGGTCTAAAAAGGCTTTTCGTGACAGTTTTCTATTTGCAGTTCTCCGTGTGTTTACAGATCCTCATGAATAAGGTATGAAACAGTTTCATTTGGCAATTAAACTCAGCTAAAATTTTGTTGAACTGAAAAACTTGTCAACTTGACTAAGAATTTTGTTGTTGTATCAAATATTTGTTGCATGTTACTTTAACTCAAAACTTGTTTTAAATTAATTCAACTGCAATTTAGTTGAGCTACAACTTAACTTAGTGTTTTCTGATGCTGCCTGCCTAGTCACACATACCAATACTATACAGAATTTAAAATTTATTTATATATTACTCAATGTAAACATACAATTTTGTTCATTACTATTCAGCATGATAAATGCGCGGCTAGCTGAAACATTCACTTCAGCTTTTTACAATTTCAAATATGCCACAAATCAGAATGCAACGGCAAAAACCACAACAATTCATACAAAATAAATAAATGAAACAATAAAATTCAATTACGAACGAAAAATTATTTTTGTAAATTCAATGAAACCGCATAAATTATGCCGAAACACAAGAGCAACAACAACAACAGCAACTGAAAGCATGTTGTGCTGCTGCAAAACAAATAGAAAATGTTTTCGCAAATTGAAATGAACCAACTGTGGGCACGGACAGTGGCAGTAATGGCAGCAGACATACAGACGGACAGACAGACAGACAGACAGACAGACAGACAGACAGACAGACAGACAGACAGACAGACAGACAGACAGACAGACAGACAGACAGACAGACATACAGACGGACAGATAAACAGATTGAACGATAGGACGGACAACACATTTGACGGTTGCAGAGACGGACAGCATGGATAGACGGGACGGACAGGCCAACGGCAATTAAAATGTGCGCACATAAATAATGCATGTGACATTTCAGCAATGACAACAGCGCCACCAGCAAGCCGACTCCGTACCGGGTCAGAACGACCCACCAATCGACCGTATACTCGTAGTGTGCCTTGCAAATGCCCATAGAGCACGGCGGTTAGCAGTGGGCAGTTGTGGCGACTGTGACATGGGGTGGTGGGGTGTGGTGTGGTGTGGTGTGGAGGTTGAGGCTTCGATTATGCTTAAGTATGGTCAGCGCATGCCGCCGCTCGCATTGGCTGACTATGCGCGCATGCATAAATAATGAAGCCGCTCTTTGCTGCCGTTCGGCATGACAAGCCGCCTCCGTAGCCGCCGCCACTGTCGACTGCGCATAAAAGCAAATGGAATTCGCGATTTACATACTCGTACATTTTAAATAACGCATTTACAAGCCAAAACTGGTAGTCAAATTAACATTTGTAATAAATTTTGTATTTTAATTAAAATGATTTTAAAAAATGTCAATCGTTTGACATTGCTACAAAAGAGGCACATTTGAATGGAATCTCGAAAGAGTTGTGCACATGAAAATGCAACACCATTGAACACCGGGTACAGTAGCGTATGATGTAATTAATAGCTAGGCCAATTCCTGGATTTCGCTAGTCAAAAAGTTGTATTCACTTGAAGTGCACAAAATTATTTCTAAAATAGCCGCTTTTCTAGTCGTTTTATGATCGTCGTTTTTATGACCGAGAACAAACCTTTGAAAAGGAAGTGTTGTAGTAAATAAAAGTGAGGGAACATAGTGTCGCCTAGTAAAGGGGATGCGGGTTGCCGTGGTGTCCTTTGATATCAATTTGACAGATGGGATTGTAAAACTATGAACTCAAACATTAACTATTAAAGTCAAAATGCTTCAAAATTCCAGCTCGGAGAACAAGCTCTGAATTCCACTTGGAATCTATAGAGCTGCTATAAGGAAAAACAACTGCATGGAGTGTTACTGAACTTACATAAAACTAAAAATTTTTTATATAAATGTCAAAGCGCTTAGAAACCCGGCAGAGTAATTACCTCACAATTGCCTTTCTAATTGCTTGCAGCAAGCCGCAACAGCAATCAGTAGCAAAAACACGCATTGCCGGGCATCACTCAAATTACCACTCTGACTGATGGTCAAAGCGGGCCACCAACCAGCCCGCGGCAATGATGGCCAAAAGCAAAAAAGGCACGAAGCCACAAGAAATAAGTTAAATATTTTCAGCGAAAAAATTAAGCACCAACAGCAGCAACACTATCGGCAGCAGCAGCCGCAACAACAGCAACAACAAACAAAAATGCCAGTAGGTGCAGCAGTCACATCAAAAAGATGCTGAAAGCATAGACGAAGCAGGCCAGCCTCAAGTGCAGGCAACAACAAGCAACACTAATCGCCTCACAGCTCACAGCTCCACTCACAACTCTATGAGTGGCAGCACAAAAACACTTGAAGCTGCCATAAAAAAGTATTTCTATGAAAATGCCACGAAGGCAGCGTAAAATAGAGAAATTAAAAGCACCAACCACCAGCAAAAATAATTAAAAACAAGTAAGGAAGTATCAGTCGGGTTTCACCGACAGAGTAATACCCTACACCATGTTCCCAAGTAGGGTGAAATTGTGGGTGCATTTGATTTACAACCCACGTAGTGGGCGGACCACGCCCATTTTTGGCAGACTACAAGATGTACCTAATAGGACAATATATGCCAAATATTGATGCTCTGATAGGTGTACAACAGATGTTATCGGCATATTTATTTTACTGCCCCCATGGTGGGCGGACCACGCCCATTTCTGGAGAATTAAAAGATATTCCTACCAGGAACAAAGTAACTAAATCTGGACGCTCTGGTGTATATATTATGGAAGTTAAGAGGATTTTTCGTTTATCGCCTATATAGTGGGCCGACCACGCCCATTTTCTTGTATGGCATCTAAGACCTATATATCAACTTGGGAACCGAATTTCATTCATTTATATTCGTAACTAGTCAATTGGGAGCCATTTTACCGGAAAAATTTTTCCGCCTATATAGTGGGCGGACCACACCCATTTTTCCGTATAACATAGATGACCGCCCCTTTAACTTTAATACCAAGTATTATTCTTTTCAATGAGTAATTAGGCAAATTACACCGATTTGATCGCAAAAAACCCGAGGTAGTGGGACTTACAGGCCCATTGTAGGCGTGTCCTTCAACCGATTTGACTAATTTTAACACTTTACCTAACCCGAGGTTCACTGTAACTGTGTACCAAATTTGGTCCAAATCGGACAACTCCTTCTTTCTATTTTATCCGAACACGCAGACAGACAGACAGACAGACAGACGGACAGACAGACGGACAGACGGACAGACGGACAACCGGAAATCAAGACAGAAAGTGATTCTAAGCATTTCTATATACTTATGTCTATACCTAGGAAGGCTCCTTTAATGCGTTACAATTTTGGCACAAAGTTATTATACCCTATTACCATAGGTGTAGGGTATAAAAACAACTGGAAAAGCTGCAGATAAAAACGACCACCACTGCCCGCCTAATAAAGCGATCCAACGAATTTTCACGCAGCGGCTAGTTAGGTTTATTCGTCAGCTGACACGCCCACTTTTGCGCAAAGCCATTAAAGATTTAAGCTGTGCGTGGAGCAAGTTTTTTAAATCGTCCAAGCGTAAACGAGCGGCGTTTAAGAGTTAGGCCGTCGGCGATGGTGGGTCTGCCTAATACTCGTAGTATAAGCGTCTGAGGCGATCAGGAAAGGATGTAAGAGCTTGCAATTTGAATTTTTATATTTTTCTGAGCAGATTCATTTGAGATTTGTTAGCCTTTTTAAGCTTAAGCTTAATCCGGCTTCTATCAAAGCTCATAACATTTTAGCTGAGAAAGAGATCTCACAGAACACTTAACCCAGAATGAACCAGGATTCAGTGTTAATATTTTCGAAAACCCCTTCAGCATTTAGAAAGACAGCTCTCCTTGTACACGGTTAGTTTGAAATGTGTTAAAAACATAATCCTTAAAGGAATGAGGAAGAAAGTAGTGGAGGGTTTGATCTAGCTACAGTTAAAATTTCATAGACTGCAAAAATTCATTTCCAAAAGGTGTAGAAATCTAAAAAAAGGTGTATCTTTTCAAAGTGGCAAACTTTCCTTCACCTGCGCGCCTCCCATTCAATCGATCACTGATGAACTTTAAAGTGAACTCTGAAAGCAACAAAAACACAAAATTACACTGTTGCTCTGCATCTCTTTTTGTCTTTTGTTTCGGATGAGTGTTTCTCGGCTGGTAACAATAACGGCAGCAGCAACAACAACAATAATCGACAAAGCTAAAACAAGCAGCAAACAGCCAGCAACATGCAACATTATCGTCTTACGGCATCATCGCCACATGACCTCAAGATTGACTTTTAATCACCGGAAATAAAAGACCACATGCAACAACAACAACAAAGCGGGAAGCAACAACAGCAATGAAAAGACGAGTTGCAACAAGCTGAACTGAACTGAACTGCTGAACAAAGTTGCCGAAGAAAATAGTTTATTGCGGTTTGAAAAAAATCAAGTGAAAAACTGAAAAATGTAGCAGTTTCGTGTAAAAGACGAGAAATTGTTCTCATTTTTTGTTGGTTGCCTTTTCTTACAACTTACTGCTGTAACTTAATGTGGAACGAAGTTAAAGTGATGAGCGGTCTGACGAAATGCTGCCCCTTCGCCGGCTGCCGGCGCCCTTTTGGCCAACGGCTTGAAATGAGATCAAAAGTTTCAGGCTTTGTGCCAACCCAGAGAAAGAGTTGATGCGTGAGAGGGGCCAAGTGGTGGAGCGCAAGCAGGGGACTGCTGTGAAAACATGCAACGCTGTATAAGGCTTTCGACGAGCAGCGCCGGCACAGACACAGACACACAAAAAGGCAGTGAATGCCTCGTAATTGCCAAATTAACATTTTATGTCTGCTTCATAATGACTTAATTTGTGAGAGAGCGAGTGAGTGAGTGCGGTGACTGAGGCTGAGGACGGAACTGAGCGCACTAAGGGGGAGAGAAGGAGCAAGAGAAGGAGCGCAAAAGGTCAGACGGGGTAATATGCATGTCGCCACGTCATCCAGCGTGGGTGCGAATTACTTAAATGAACTTGCGTGGGAAATGAGTAAGAGCAATCAATTTTAATATTTCAAGCTTTGAAAAACTTTAAATGGCATGTAAGCACATGCTCTTTTAAAGATAACGTCTCAGTTGATATGAAATATTGAATTTTGTCATATTCTATCTTCTACTTGTACAGCATCAGCAAGGAAAATTGTACACATGATTTACACAATTTAAATAATTCCAATCAATTTAAATTATATCTGCTGCCGCCTTTCTACTCTTCCTTCGCGGCACGCTCGATTCCGCCTTCCGAGTTTTATTTTCGGCACAAAGCAAATACAATTTATTGGGCAAGAATTTCGCTGAACTCATGAGCTGCCTCATCACTCAAAATCGCAAAATAGTGTGAAAATGCTCACAGCCGCGCCCTGCCTCTGCTGCTCCGCACTCGCTCGCAGAATCCTTCAATTCAGTCATCACTTGTGGCTTGTAGAGAAATCTAAAATTACCACACTTAAGTGCCAAAAAGTTGTGCCGCAGAGGAGCAGGGTGAAGCGAAGCGTGTGCGGCGGTGTATGGGTAAGCCAAGAAGGCCATTATTTGGCAGCACTGCCAATTAAATTAACTCGTACCGTCGGCTGCGGCTGCTGCCAAAATATTTGCTCAAGTTTGCTGAATTCAAGTGGGGATCGCAGCAACAACAAAAACGCACACATAAAATAACGAAACGCTTGCTTTCAGTTCAAATTAAAAGAATTTGCAAATATTTCATGGCGAAATTTTTAGGTGGGTGCACTTTGCAAATGATTGAAGTGCTTAAAATAAATGAGAGCGAAATTCACTAGAAATGTTTTCATTATTTATTTTCTAAGAATTGTTCAATGGGAAAAGTATGCTCATATTTTATACGAAATTCTGATACATTTGCTTGGCAGAATTTCGCTGCAGGCGCCTAAAGATGCGAAACTAAAGCAGAATTTCATTTAATTTGCGAAAAAAAGTTAATTGCTAGAAATCTTTTGAGGTTTATGAGCATTTTTGTTGTACTATTTTTCCTCTGAATGACTAAAAGGAAAGCCATTTATATTTTCTTGTAATCGCTTACAAATTCAAAAACAACAGATAAGTTAAAATTTAATAAATTTTTAATGTTGAGCAATTTAATGAAGGGTTTGATATACAAAAATTTTCATTTTCCTTACATTATGTTTTGTGGCAAAGTTTGAGGGGGTGTCATGGTGTCATTTAATGAACATTTGTAACAAAGAATACGTTTTTTTGGCAAATTTATATTTATTAAATATGTGCTCGTAAAAATTGCACTAAAATTTTTATGCGAATTTCAAGCAAAATTTATGTGCCCTGAAGATTTGCCATATTTTTTAGTAAAAGTTAAAGCATCTTAAGGTTTAAATGAACTACACGCGAAACTTGAAGACCCCATGGTAAAAGTGTTCACCTTGCATACTATGCTATCCACCCACCTACACACACTTGAGTATGCATGCATGTGTGCGGCATACACGCAAAAAGTATTTCAAAAATTTCAATTAAAATACTTCAAAAGTTTTAAAGTGCTTCGACAGTCGACATAAATTAATGAGTGTTAATTTTTTGACAGCCGAATGTATACGTAGGTGCATGTTTGTGTGTAGACATGCGACGTCATGTAGATACATTGTGGTCTGCCAGACGTGGGTGTGCACACAATGCTGGTCACACAAGCCAAATTGTGAGCATGAACTGCGATAATATGATTTATTTTGTAGCAAAATTTTGTCAAAAATAGATGAAGAAACCTTAAGTGGCAATGTATAAAGTTTGTGGATATTGCAGTCAGACATAAATAGTAAATAGTAAAACAAAGCACAAAGATATGGAAGGAAGACAAAACTGGAAAGCAGTCTTATAAAGTAAGAAATCTATCATATCTACTTATATTAAGGGTTTTGCAACAAGGGCGGATTGATGTTGAAATGGATTACAAATTTTATCATTTGGATGTGTCGATGATTTGGCAGCAGTGACTGAAAAATAAACAACAGATTTGACAGACGCCGCCAAAACAATATGGCAGCCGCCACAGCCTGTCGAAGCTTATGCCCAGCTTTCTCGCATTAACTTGTGTGCAAGCACATTTTAAGTAAAAATCTGTACCGCAATTCCAAAATCCTTTGGAATTTGTCCTTCCAGCAATAAACTATGCCAAATATTTAAGTTGCTCGCTCGTAGCAATTTTCTAAATAAAACACATTTCAACACATCTGCTTTCGAGCTTTGAGCGCTGCAGCCAAAATAAGTGCTCGTAATTTCAAAATAAAATGAAAGGCCACTGCGCGAGACAATTTGGCAACAAAGTAGCCAGCATTTAAATTTAATGTCGACTGATATTTTGGCATGCCACGGCATGGGGCAATTGTCGTTGTGGCTGCTGCTGCCAACTAGCGGCTGACAAGCTGTGCAAGGCAAATGTTGGCAACCGCTTTTGATGCTTTCGCTCGAACAGAAATGATATATCCAAGTCGTTGCAGAAAATGTATTTATAATTCTCAGCAATTATACATGAGACTTTTTGCTCAACTTGTCGTATGGCAAATTTGTATGTTGTTATTATTCTCTTGTCATGTTGCTTGAGAGGCATGGCATGGCAACTTTTCGAAACGGGCCGTGACAGACGTTGCTTGTTTGTGGGAGCGTTTAAATTATGCAAATGACAGTGTACCTACTGCTACTTACTCATTGTCTTGGCATGCCATAACAAAAACAACAACAATCAATGTCAACAGCTACAGTAATGGTCATAAACAGTAATAGCTAGCAAACACAACAACAACGCGCAAAGTGTTGCATTAAATTACAGCTATCGATGAAGCCGTCTCGCTGTCGAAGTGTTGAAATCTTAATTGAGCGTGTGTTTGCAAATGTGCGTGCACGCTGTCCATAATTTAATTGCATGACAAACAGAATTATCCACAGTGCCAAGTGGCGCACTGCTAATAGAAATGTTTCCATATAGTATGTTTACTCGTGGATGACTAATTTTAGACATATCAAACACGAATATCTTTTTGGGGGCGTATAAGCAACTATTTTGCGGCATTATCCAAGTTAGTGTTGCCAACACTTTTTATTCCGCTAAAGTGAAACTATGAAAAAAGGCGGTACTTGTATATCACCAGTGAGATTAGCTTCATACGAGTGAGTGAATTACTCTCCGAATTGAGAGAAATTTTTAATCTCTTTAACAAATTGAAAAAATGTTCTTTAAGAATTTTTAAAAAATTCACATTATTTTCATGAAAATTTTGCGGAATTGATGTTGTTACATTGCGTGTCAAACAATTAATGCTACCCTTTTTTACTTCTAAAAAACTGCACTCTTTTCTCGTGCTGGAGTCACTGTAGGTTCGAATAGCAACCAGTCATCATATTATAAGAGAGAAAATAAATGTAATCCTTTCAAAATAACAACAATCTCCAAGCCTTTTATCCCTCATACAGTATCAGCATATTAATAGAATTCCAGAACTAAAGAGCCCATTCAGATAACCTATGTATATACCGGTCACTATATCACGTTATGAAAGAACAAGTGTTGCCCTACGAAAGCAACAAAAAAAAAACAACACAAACGACACAAAATAATATATTGAAATTGCTACTCTGCGGCTGGGTTGCTGGGTTAGAATGTACGTATAAAATTAATCACTCTCAGTCCGATTCAATTAATTAATTCAAATGACTTGAGTGTATTTCGTATTTCGTATTTCTGTAACGTGAATTACCTATTTACACAGTGTGACAGGCGGGCGAGCGAAGCAAGAAGGCGCCCTCATTAAGACGGCAACATTGATTTGTTGCGCTCGCTAATGACCTCGCACGACCCTCCCCCTGTCGCGGAGTCGCCATGTCGCACACAGCAGTCAGCGCACGGTTGCGCGTTGGGTTCGTTCCGTTTGACTGTTGGAGCTGCCGTTACGTTACACGCAAAGAGCGGCGCAGCCGAGGGGAGCCGAGGTGCGTGTATTTCAACAAGGGTTTTTCTTAAGTTTCCACAAAAATATATAACAAGGCGTCTATTATTATTATGTGCGGCTATATTTTCGGGAGGTCTCAGAGCGTTTAGATCCCCCGTCTACGTCAGTGCACAGCGCATAGATATAAATGCGGTGGGTCGTTTATTGGTTTACCTACTGTGTATGTGTGTGTGGCAACCAGCGTAGAAAATGTTGTTAATTTTGCATGGGTGTTGGAATGAATTATCGTGAGCACACGCCAAAGCAAACAACAAAAACAACAGCTACCACTATGAATAGAAACCAAGCCAACAAACCAGCGCACTAAAATTGTATTCGAAACCGTTGATAAGCAGTTAATACAGTCAACCACACAATTTGCGCTCCATTCCGCCCGCCCCGGCCAGCTTCCATTGTGCAGGTGAGTGGCAGTGTTGCCACCCACGCACACCGCAACCGCCGACGGCGGCAAGCGACTAGCAACGGAGTGCCTCGGAATGGCGGCAAGCAAAAAAGCGTGACAGAATCGATTTTGCACGGTTCACTCACCTAAAACCGCAACGGTTTCATTTTGTTTCGTTGCGTTGTTACACATTTCGTTTAACGTAGAGCGAGCGAGCGTATCGCATCACTATAGAGCACCCGCGCCGGCACAAGCTCAACCACAGCCACAGGCACGACTGCCGCCGCAAGCCAAAGCCAACAATATGGCTAGCAAGCCGAGAGGGGCTGATGAAGGGAGGGAGGAGTGCGCGCGCCTTTATTTAGCTTAGTTTTTTTGGCGTTGAGTTGGGTTAGGAAAAGTGGTATTTTGTTAATTTGGGAAAATGTAGCCACAAAGCAATAATAACAAAAACAACATTAACTATTTATAGCGCCACAATAACAACAACAACAACAAAAGCCGACGATCAGCGAACGCTTGAAAGTAATTTGGCGTTTTTTGTTGTACAAGTAGTAGTTATTATTGCCGCTTTGTTATTGTAGTTGTTATTATTGCTGTTTTGTTGTATTAAATTGTTAAACTCACTGTCAGCTTGTTGTTGTTGTTCGTATTGTAAACGAAGTAGTAGTTGTTGCTGTTGATTGTCATATAAATAGAACGCCTAATGTAGGTAGCCTGTGTATGCGCACGCTCACAGTTTCGACATGCTTTCTTAGACATAGTCCATGTTAGCTAATTTTTGTCTCATACACAGATACTATACGCTTAAAGCTCCCATGTAGATGTGAGCTCTTGAAAACTATTGAGCTATATTTTACTAATATGTAGTTGTTTGTAGATTTTAGAGTTACACTAACAGCAATTTAGAAAAATGTTCAAAATTTTGTTTTCGTCCTCCCCTTCTCCAACTTATTTATTTGGTACAATTGAAATATTGAATAAAATCAATTATGGTTGATGCTTTAGAAGGCTTTCAAAGATAAAAATATGAAACACATGTTCGATGCTTGCTTTGCCTCACTGCTCTCCATCTCCGAAAACCGCCGAGACTTGATCTTTCTTGGTGGTCTTCTAAAGATGAACGATTTTTATTATTTATATGGATTTGTTTGCTTCAATAAAATTTATTTATTCTTTTATGGTTTTGTTGTTCGTTTGGAGTGAAGTGTTTGCGTTCACTTTTTCATTTCATCGGCGGCATTTGCTGATAAACTTACCGCCGATACTTTGTTGTGCTTTAATCTTTTCGAAGCGGTTGTGTCGATGTGAGTCCCTCCTCTACTGCCCCTCATCATAATGCTGCATAAAATATTTTCAATACAAAACTGGCAATCCGCTGTCTGCGAGTCCGTCCCACAGTCGAGCGCCCCTCCATTCGCTCGGGTAATTTATGCCGGAACGCGCGCCTCGCTTAACTCGAAATGCATACAACCGCAAAACCGCGCTTGAACAAAGCAGCACAAAACGAAAATCGTCAAAATAAAATGTATAGAAAAATTATTTATTTTTGTTGTTGTTGTTGTTGCTGTTGCTCACATGTCATTTAGCTATTTATGAATGCTGCGCTTTGTTGTTCGCTCCCCCGACCGCGGCCTGTCGTTTATTATTGAAATTTAAATTTTAAAATGACAAATTTCATGTCTGTTTCAGCTCATGTCTCGCGCGCTCCCGCCCCAACAGCTTCCCCTTACGCTGCTTTCAAGTCTGCCTACTTTAGATACGCGTGTCTCTTGTGCCATGTTTTATTGCCTGTGCCATGTTGAATTTTTAATTTATTAGTTACTGTTTTTCCACTGTGCTCTGTGCTCTGCGCCGCCATACCCCTTGACCCGAGCATCGTTAGGCGGGTCGGCAGGCAGTCCCCCGCACTAAGCACAAACACCATTTGCTGGCATTTATTGTGACTGCATAATTTATGTATCTTATATCGTGCTCTGCGTTGCAGGTGTAGTAGTGAATGTGCCGCTGTGTGTGTGTGTTCTGCCGTAAATAGCTGTCAAAATAATATGTTTGAAAAACGCTTTGTAAGCGCATTTAACTACGTCCTCAGACACTCCAACTTTTATGGGATTTATGCCGAGTTAATTGAGGTAAGCTTTAGCCACCTATAATTATTTAGCTCTTTAACTCAAACCGTTACAATATGTTAATATGACGGTGCGGATGATTGAATAAGAAATATGGGGAAATGGACGTGTAAGCGATTAACAGACTTTCTCTAACAAGCTGGTGTTTAAAAAGCTTGATGATTCTGAAGCCAACAGTGAAGCCAATTTCTGAGCTCAAGCTCAGCAGCGGCCTTTTTGAAAGTTTGTATATATAAATATGTTTATATGTATACCTTAAGGGCATGCAGCAGATTGAAGGTATATTAATTAGAGATTCTTCTATAATCTCTCTAGTGATGAGCTGTCAATAATAATAGTATAATAACTTAACAATTAAGATAGTTATGTTATTAAAGTAAAACGAACAAAAGGCAGCTAATAACTTACCAAGCATTTTTGAGCTATAATTATTGCACTTATAATTAAAATGCTTTAAAATATCCAAAGATATTTGCAAATTATATTCACGCTAACTCTTTATTTATTGTTATGTCATTTATTTGATTTTGCAGAAATAGAATTTCCAAAATCCCAGCGCGAAAACCCGCCTTGCAAAACCAATATACGAAAATGTTTGGTTATGTAATCAGCTGCTAATCAAAATAATTCAGCAAAATATCAGCAGCAAATGAAAAATAAACAATAGTTATTATATGTTATTTTAACGGCAATTACCAAAAATGGCGCTTGGGAATCCCGACGCACGAAGCGTGCAACATGGAATGAACAAGAGGTTGAGTGGCAGAATGGCTGGAGTGTAATAACGGAATAACCCTCGAAAGTGTGCGCCGGATTGAACTTAAGCGGCACGCAAAGGTGTGACTACGAACCGGCATGTATAGAACACGCACGCACACACACCAACGCACGGTCGCCACACACAAATGAAACTATAAATTAATGTGGCAACAGCATGGGACGCAGGCAAACAGTTAAGCACGTTACACCGCAAATTAACTAAGAGCCGCACGCTTCAGTGGCCCCGACCTAGTGCGTCCAGGCTGGCAGGTTGCTACACAGAGAGCGGTGTATGTGCGCACTGAAGAGCGGGAGGCGGCAAATGAGGGTGAATAGAGCGCCGCAAAAAATGAGCAGGCGTCAGCATGACAGCGCGGCAAGTGTTGGAATCGCACAGTCAGGCCGGTCAGTGGCCCACTGCAGCAGTGTGCAAATTTTCAACGTCGCCACACGCCATCTTGCGGTTGGATGTAACTTAGATTTAAAACCCAGAATATGGAACATACCAGCAATAAGAATAAATTGGGATGCAAGTAACGTGGCTCAGTGCAAGTGACGAGTTCCAGCACTGGGTCTACAATATCAACCGCAGCCACTACAACACTGCACTCTCAAGCATATCAGCTCAAATTTAAATTCTCCCGCCTGCCTGATCCGCCCACAGAAATGCCATGGCTTTGATCCAATTTGTGCCGTTGCACAATTGCCAGCGGCCTGAGGCGAGCACAACGCGGCCAACGCACAACAATGGCCATTTCGTGCTCTGGCTCCTGCCTTTTTGCAACGGCAATTTGACAGGCAATTTGACAGGCAACTGACAGTTCAGGCGTCCTACCGCTGCGCAACGTGTGCTCAACTCCCCGACACAGGGCATAGATGTAAGCTTTCGGGCATTGCGCATGAGCGGGGCACGAACACACGCCGCTTTGGCATTTCTGGCCAAAGTATCGCACTAATGCCGGCCAGCCTGCCCATTTACGTACATATGTGGTCAGTGGGCTTGTGGCAACAGCTAGCATATACCGTGGGTTAGCCCATGTTACGTGCTAACAGCTATGCGGGTCTCGTGCATGGGAGGGGGCAGTGGTCCGTTGGAGCCAACGCGCATATGGCCGTTTAGAGGGAGCGGCATGTGAGCATTGGTTTTTGCACGTAGCTCCAAGTATTTCTGCCAGCAATTTGTGGCTAAATAATTTACCTGGCCTCAGCGGCGTACTATTTCGACAGACATGGGCTGTATTTTATTGCAAATTTATTAACTAATGGCGACAAATTGCATTGTTTGCGGAATACCAAAAGGAACGAGTTTATTAATGGCTCATGCGTTTGCTGTTTGAGATACCTTCTCCTTATAGAGTGTAACATTAGCCTAAGCTTGCAATCAAATTAGCTGCTTTATATTGAGCATAGAATTTACTCAAAGGCTTCTAAATGGCTTATACAAACGCTTATATAAAAGTTGATATAGAAATACTTCGAACTGTAACGTAAATACTTTTTTCCTCTCTATTTCGTTCCTAACATACATAAAGAAGTACGACAACAGCCGATATATAGGCTAATATTGGATAGAAGATATTTCTAAGAGAATTTGTATAGCGATAGAAACTGTGTCGAAAATGATTTCACGAACTTGGAGCTTGACAGAAAACTTCTTTGAAAGTCATCGATAATTTGAAACCGTATGTAGTTTTGTTTGTTGAAAGTAATCATTTCCTTCATCGTAAAGTAACCACTACTATCTAACAAGTACAATCTAACAGTTATTTATTCGTCTGCTTGCAAGTGTGTGTGTGCTCTTATCAAACCGTCACTAATGTCCTTGCCACACTTGACACCTCACCGACGCGCATTGCCAACGCTTTAACAAGTAATGCGCAAAACACGCTTGAGTGCGTACACTTTGGCATACAAACACACACACTCACAAACAAACAAATGCCTATTACCGCATTACAGCTTGCCACATAACGCACAACATTACGTATGCGCATAAATAATGCAACACGCTTCTCACATAAACAACTGAGTAACAAAAAAGCAACTAAATAATGAAAATAATAATGGCAGTAGAGAAGTGAAAAAATGCATTCGTGTTATCGATAAATTGCACTATTTGCAGACGCACGCTACACGAAACAGCGAGGCAAATATAATAACGCTAACACAATATAAGGAACAATAAAGGCATAAGTATAAATAGAATTTTATTTAGTAAGAGCAAACACGCAAGCACACTCACACACACACATACACACTTACTATAATGCTGGGCAAATATTTGCCAATGGGCAATATTGACACTGCGCTGCGCTATGCGAACGCATGTGAGAATATGGCGAAAATACTGGGACCTGCGCGGCGTAAGCGCTGTGGCAGCACTGGCAATCTTTTTACGAATTATAAATAAACAACGAGCGCTCCACAGTTCCACAATGTTTCCTCCGTATAATCTTTACGCCAGAGTGAATTGAGAAATGTGCCTGGCATGCACTCAAGCGGGCGGCAGCCAGATATGAATTGCCATAAGCTGGGCTTGGGGAGGACAGTGTGTGTTGCGGGGCGGGCAAAGATTTACTTTGCCGATAAGTTAAGTCAATAAAAAATTGTTAAGTAAGTGCAGTTTATTTGGAGTTGCCACAGGCAGGCAGACAGACAGACAGACAGACAGACAGACAGACAGACAGACAGACAGACAGACAGACAGACAGACAGACAGACAGACAGACAGACAGACAGACAGACAGACAGACAGACAGACAGACAGACAGACAGACAGACAGACAGACAGACAGACAGACAGACAGACAGACAGACAGACAGACAGACAGACAGACAGACAGACAGACAGACAGACAGACAGACAGACAGACAGACAGACAGACAGACAGACAGACAGACAGACAGACAGACAGACAGACAGACAGACAGACAGACAGACAGACAGACAGACAGACAGACAGACAGACAGACAGACAGACAGACAGACAGACAGACAGACAGACAGACAGACAGACAGACAGACAGACAGACAGACAGACAGGCAGACAGACAGACAGACAGACAGACAGACAGACAGACAGACAGACAGACAGACAGACAGACAGACAGACAGACAGACAGACAGACAGACAGACAGACAGACAGACAGACAGACAGACAGACAGACAGACAGACAGACAGACAGACAGACAGACAGACAGACAGACAGACAGACAGACAGACAGACATACAGACAGACAGACAGACAGACAGACAGACAGACAGACAGGCAGGCAGTGACTGAAAAACGTGCTCGCGAAAGGGAAAATGTTCAAAACTTGTTCAAAAAGGGTCACAGTGTACATTTTTCCAAAATACAATTTTCCATTTCCTATAAGCTAAGCCATTATTGGACTTCCCAAGGGAAAAGGCTTGGTGTGAGATGGCGAGAGACAGGCAGGCGGGAAGATGGATCAGACAGACAAACAAATAGGGCAGACAAATCGGATGGACGAATAGGCAAACAGACAGAAAGCTGCTCTTATGCACAGACAAGGGATACATCCCGCGGGATTCATAAGCATTTTTGGTATTTTATTGCTAAAATACTGGGGCTTTTTAAAAGAGAAACTGAAAAATAATTCCCAGTCTTAGTTCTGATTCAATTGTATTGATTTTTACCATTTTTTCATTTCAATAAATGTCAAAGCACTTTCGCTGATAGCATGCACTTTATTTCTGGTTTTTTCTGAAACTTTTAAATATTCCTATAATCCAGTATTGGGATTTCTTAGTTACAAAATCACAGTATTGGCATTCCCTGCACAAACAGACACAAACGCACACACAGACAAGCCTCACGCTTTCAATTAAAGTTTCCCCCAAAATAACATTTCCCTGCTTTTAACGATACAACACGCTCGATTTTATTGCTTTTCCTCATACGCCGTACGCTCTGAATGAATCACTTTGCGGTGATAGCGGGGCCAGGGACGCAGACGGCGTGTTCCCTTTCGCTACACGCCATAATCATCACCCAAACAATTGCGTATGTATATCCCTTCAAATGTGCCTCGAAGTTCCCCCCAGCAATTAAATGGCTTTTTGTGTATTTGTAAGTGTGTGAGTGCGTGTGTGCGTAGAAACCGAAAATAAAAAAGAATTTTAAATAAAATTTAACGCTTCTTCAACGCATTCAAGCGCACTTTTTGCCCCTTCTGTGTAAAAGTAGCAAGAGACTTTTTTTTCTTTTGCAGCTTCGTGCCACATTTTGTATGGGTTTGAATTTTCCCTCGTTTTATTTCTTTTTTTCTTTCTTAACGATTTTGTTTAACAAGGAACAACATCGCCTTGGCCGGTTTAAAAGTCCACACACACACATTTTTAGCTGCGTGTATGTGGTATGTTTGTATGTGCGTGTGTTTGGGTACGTGTTGCACGTAGCACGGTAAGCATTTTCATATAATTATGACCCTCATCAAAATTATTTTGATTTCGACCCTTCTCATAAAATGTTCCTAGAAACGAGCATTGCATTGCATTACTCCGAGGGGAGCGAATTGCCAGTTGAGTTGGAACAAGTTAAGGTTAGGAGAATTGAAGAGTGCATAGACCGCGCCCAACACCAAATATGATTACTTTATGCAGGCTGTAGGGTGGTGCGAGCAAAAAATTACATTTTACATTTTCAGTCGAAGAGTGCAAAGGGGAAGCAGTGTGCAAATTTCCATTTTGAGATTGACAGCAAGCAAAAAACACCCTCATTTTCGGCTTTTCCAAGGGTTCCAAGGGTAAATTTGCATGGCTGTATGCGCAACCCCCTCTTTGCATGCGTTGCCCTCGTAACTGTCATTAGGGTTTCATATTGCTTTTTGGCACAGCGCACAGAGGGTTACCTCGTCCCAGGCACTTTTTGTGTGCGATTTGTCTGGTCTGTTAAGCAGGATATGCAGGATGTGCGCACCAGAGCAGTTACGTGCTGCCGCATATTAAAACTGATTTTTATTTGGCATCTTTTTGAAAATGTTATTAAAAGGTTTTCAAACTTTGGCGTATCTAACAGTTGATTTATTGGATTGCCGTCGCCCGGGATTAAGTGGTGCGCACACGTCGAGGAAGAGTTGTAGATGCTACTTTTGTTGCTTTTTTGCAGACTTAATTTAATGCGCTGTGCTGTTTTGCAGATTTGTAGCAGCAGCTTATGATATATTAGACAAAATTAAATAACGGCAATAAACACAAGGGAACCTAGCAAAATCGAGAAATCCCTTTGGAAGACTGGGGTAATTCAGAACGGGGATAAAGCACATGCAAATTTGTACTGATATGGAACGTGGTAAAAAATGTAACTAACCAGTTTTGGAATAAAAGCCTCGAAATGAAGGCCTCAGCAAAATCTGGTCTGAGCAATAAATAAAAAAATTAGTTGCCTCACGAAAAATTGGTCTATGAGACCGCTTCCATTTTGAAACACTGAAGCTGCTCAGTTCCATGTTGGGCTCTATTAAAGAGCCTGCTAAATGAACCTCGGTTTATGTTTAATTTTTGATACATTTGATTCCGATATGCTTAACGAACCTTTTGCTTATAGCTCCGAAAAGACCTCTGAAACCCCCACAGATCTGAATAGAAGGAGAATGCACGCAGAACTCCGTTACAAATGCGCTTAATTAGTGTGGCAAGTAATAAATTAATTACACAATATTTAATACAATATTCCAGCAACAGAACCTGGCAGACCGGCAACATACAAGGCACGTGTGTCCGTACGTCGGTATGCGTCGGCGGTCGAGCTCTGTAGCAGCAAAAGGTAATATATTAAAGGGCGTATGCCAGCTTGACCCCCGTCTCCCCGCACCTATACTACGTGTCGCTGCGTCCCGTCGGTAAAGTGAGTATACAATTTGCTGATGACATTTAACTGTCACATACGAAAAATAACATTATTACAGTTGTGTGACGCTAATAATTTTCCCTCTGCGGTTGTGAACAAAAACAATTTTGTACGCTCCACTCCCTTTCTTTCCACTGAGGGCATTGAAACAAACAAAAAGCAGAAGTTCAGGGGGAAACATGGCACATAAGAGTCGCTCAACTACAATTAACCGCCTGCTTGCCTGCCTGTCTGCCTGCCTGAGTGCCTGAGCAAACCACACCAACAATCAGTCCGTCCTTCCATTCTGTCCGTCCATCCAACCAACCATCCGTGCGTTCCTTCTATCCATCCGTCCGTCTTTCCCTTCTTCCATTTGCTCAACCGTCCGTCCGTCCGTTCGTTCTATACGTCTGTTCAGCCATCCTCTGCCTCCTCTCTATGTCCGTTCAATCTTTCGCTGCACGGGCAACCTATCCGTCCGTCCCTTCTGCTCGTTCATAATCCAGCCAGCAGTCCGTCCCAACTATCCGCCCATTCCTTCCCTTCTCCGTCCAACCATCCGCTTGTTCCTCCTATCAATTCATGCGGTCCTGCCTTTACCAACTGTATTAACACACACATATACATATATATCTATATGTAAGCTTGCAGGCATGTGGGTTTGTGTGTGTTAAGAGAATATATGAACAAACAGCACGGGACCCTCGACGGTAAAATTGTTCATATAAAAGCCAGGCGCGCACAAAAACCAAAAACGAGCAAGGAACGGGGACGAAAAGGGAGAGCACAGGGAAAATACTGAAACGTATTACTATAATGGCTGCACAGCAATGGCAAACGGCAGGCGGTTCGGCAGGCAGAGAACGTGGCACAGTCTGACGGTTTCGGTTTTGTTTGGTTTGTGTGTGCGTCAGTTTGTCTGTTCGTCAGTTTGTCTGTGTGGCAGTCTGACTGTGGGGCTGACAGTCGGCCGGCCGTTTGTGCGGATTGCTGTTTGGTGCCCCTCATTTTGGTGCTGGCACACATACATGAGTACACACAAATGTGCTGATAGGAATATATGAGCACAACGTCACTGACATATACACTCGCGCAGAGAAAGAAACAGCAGGCAACAAACAACAACAACAACAAAACAATGGCATATAACATGAATAGCATACATTACACGGTTCATGTCCCTTTTGGGGTTCATACTTTGTGCGGCAATAAACAGTGCCACCAAAAGAGGTGAGCACCGAGGGGTAAGGAACCGCTCGGCAAAAGAAAATATCAGTACGTGGTAATTGCTGTCAACATGATAATACAGTGCCAAAGAATTGTCTGGCAGTTCGAATTTCGATTTTTAACTCAACGATGACTAATTCGACTATGGCTGACATAGCCAATAAAGGAAGATTTTTCACCAAGGTTTGAAGCATAAAACCAAAGAGTACTCTTTGATAAAACGTTCTCTAGAAAATTGAGAGTTTAAAATTGATTCCTTTCTATATAAAAGGAAAAGTTTAAACTTATGCGAATAAATAGCTAATTTCCAGAGACGAGTGCGTAAGAAATCCCTCGTTTATTTTTGCCCGTATATGACCTCAAATATTGAAGAGAAGCATCGAAATTCGCCCTAGAAATTGAAACCATTTCTTATGGCTTTAGGAGAAATTTAATAACATTTTATAAATCAAAGCATTTTAAATAAAGCGTTTCTAATGCTCATTTTTTCTATATCAGGAATCTACTTGATATTGCGATGCGAAAATTAATCCGATTTTAAAGAATTTTAATGTGACATTTCTAAGCATATGCTTAGAAAGAGGGAGTAGAAAAATGGAGCAAGTGGAGTGCCTAACAAGTGAGAGCAAGGATATACTGGATATACATATGTATGTATACATTGTTCAATTATTTTGAGATCCTTATAGTTTGAAACATTATTGCCAGCAATTATTAAATAATTCCAAAAAATATACAATATTTAAGGTTTTTCAAATAAAATGCTTCATGGAATTTTTTAGAATCAAGGTTTTGGCGGAACAATTTTAAACGGAAAGTGCACAGGGCAATTTAAAGCTATCAAATTACGGTAAACAGTAGTATAAACTGACTACGTGTATGTATGAGTGCGCCAGGTTGCAGTCGAAAGGGGAGGCGTTGTCGAGCGTGTCGCAGGGAATTATGTACTACGTTCAGTGCTGCTGCAGTGGATGATGATGATCGTCATCATCATCAGTGATAGCGACAACTGTGAAAGATGCATGCAGCACATACAAACAACAAGGCAATGCGCCAGCATATGACGCAACAACAACAAAAACTGCAAACAATTGCAAATTAAAGTGGAAACTTGGCGCAAAACAATTTTGAGCAGCCAGTCAGGCATGCAGCAGGATAGCTGAAATGTGGAAGAAGGGAAGGCGCCGAAAAATGAGGAAGATTTACACTGCATGGGGTCCAAGGCTGCTGACCATATTGGTTGTTGTTTTTGTTAGTGCAGCAGCGAATTACATGCCAACAACGGATTAACTCGAACGGACTAACAGAGGGACCGGTGGATACGCTGTGAGCTGTGCAGGAGAGAAAGATGCGCAAGGGGAGTAGCAGGACGAATGCAAGTGTTCATGAGTAGATGAAGGAACGCGCAGGACGAGTGCAGAGAATTGAAAGGCGATGGCTAGTAATTTTATTTCCGATATTTGCGCATTTCATTGTTGTTGCCTCTTTGTCAAATTATTATTGATATTATTTCGACAGACAGAATTTAAATATCTGAAATATCTGCAATAATATCGTAGCGTAAAAAACTGCCGTAAACAAGGCGGTGAGTGCAATAAATAAATTGAAAATGAATTAAATTGTCATATCACATTTTGCTGTTGGCATGCTTAAAGCGACAGCAGGTGACATACATACATGCATACATACATACATATACGTGCATGAAAGGTAAGAAGTAGAGTTGCGAGCTTAATTAAACGTTTCATTTCGGTGAATCGTAAATGATGTATGTAAGTACCTTTCAACGATTGGCGCCGCGTGTTAAAAGCAGCCAATAAAAATACGACCACGAGAAATATTCCTGGCAAGTTGGCATAAATAATTTAAATACACTCAGAATAATTAAATATGTTCTTCAAACTATAAAATATGTTTGGTTGTCAATTACAGCATACAGAATAATCTAAGGGAGGCGCTCTTTTATTCTACTTAAAGAAATTAAACAGCAATCATTCTATTACAATTCTTTATATCAATGAGCGAATTTCGACTGTTATTCATTGAAATTTATTAAATATATATAGATATAACTTAACTAAAAAGAAAAATCCAAATATCGACCTCAGAAATCGTAGCGAAAATTAAATGTAATCGGGTTCAATATTAAATGCAAATGATTCTTTGAAAAAGAAATTGAAATTTTTGTTACAAAGAAGTCACCGATTTAAAAATTATTTTATAAATATTTTCCATGAAATATTTTGTCAGTATGAAATTCAATCCATGAAAAATCTGCTTCAAGTTAAGTTTCTTTTCTTTGATTTTAAAACTACAAGAGTTAAACTTTAATTAAGCAACTTTCAAATTTCTACTTTCTTAAAATGTAGTAACTTCTGAAAGCACGCTCAAGTCAAAATTACCTCTCTTCAGTGTGCAATCAATATTGATTTAATCCATTAAAGCTAATTGGGATTTAAACGCGCGAACAAGTCGCGTATCAATTTAAATTCACTTAAGCAGAAACCACAAATAAACCAACAAACACACACACACACACACACGCACGCGACACAATATAACAAAGGTTTCCAACAACAACCATGACAATATATGTAGCCAGTAATACCAAATTAACCCACAGACAAAAAGCCGCACAAAAACATTTTGCATACATTATTAAGATGCATGTTAAGATAATTACAACAAAGGGGACATACGACGGCTGTGAGGAATGAAGGCAGTCAGGCAACGTTGGCTATAGGGCGACAGACCGAGCAACATAAGCCGGGGACAACAAAAAAGGGAAATTCATTTCTCACCCTGAAATTATTAAAAATTTATCAGTGTCAAAAAATCTTTACACGCCGTCGACGACAACGACATGGGGAGGAAACGGCACAACAAGGACAACCGAAGGACCTTATAATTGCATCAAAGAGCGCACACTGTGTTGGCCCCAGCAAAGTAAAAGGAGAACGAAAAAATGAAAGCAAAAAAGGCGAGAAAAATATGAGCAGATGTGCGGCATTTGCGCCAAACAGCAGCGGAGTAAGAAGCAGGAAACAGGAAAAAGGACAAGCACTCACACAAACATACAGCACACAAAAGCAAATAAGCAGGGCAAAGTAGCTGAGGCCTAATAAAAATGCCGACATACAAAGAAACAGACACATTTTGCTAAGGATAAAAGCCTGAAGTGTACCGCATTATCCACGCACACAAATACACACTCACTTAGACACGCTTATGCCAGCAAATATGCGCAAAGGTAAACACAGCCATTGCCAAACAGAGCCCTCTGCCGACTGCCACAGCCAACTGAGGATACGGCATAGACGCTGGCAGCGTGCAGGACGAGGAAAGCAAAGGCACTCTGCGACTACTCTGGGACTCTGTGGCTGCAGGCAGAAGGTGGCGGGGCGCTATGAAGTTGCATACATATATACTCACATAAATAATTGCTGAGCTGACACCTTTCATGCATTTGCCAGCAGCCAGCAGGACTGCGGGTAAACACAAGGCGTTACCCGAGGGAGACAGCAGAACAGACGGAAAGACAGACGAAATGCTTGAAGGTAGGCTGACACTTGCAGAAGGGGCTCACACAGAGTTAAAACACCCCTTGCCGGAAAAGCCATAGAAATTCTACAAACAAATTCAAGAACAGCAAATTTTCTGCAATAAGTATGACTTTAAAATTGCTTAAGTTGCCTTTTTCGAACTTGAAAGATTTTCCCTCTTTAATTCAGCGCTTCAGAGCGACTCAAGGCATACAGAGAGTGCCCCCTAAAAGCCAATATGTGCTACGCTCATGTCAAACAATCTTGTTAGTTCAGCAGAAAGGGGACAATGAAGTGTAGTTTAAATAAAATATGGAATTACCAGTCACCCTAACTACGCACAAAAACTCGCACATACACACACGCATACCAAAGTGACAAAGCAACAACAACCAAAACATATAATCGTTCGGATCAGGCGCATATCAATGAATGTGAATGAATTGTAGGTTTGTCATGCACTGAAAGCTGACTCCAGTTTGCCAGTAGGATAACAAAAACAGAGAAGCAGCTATTATTCTGTACGGTGCAGCTATCCTGTACATGCCTGCTATCCTCCCCGGAGTATTGTTGAGTATTTAAGCGGCAAGCGCATTTCGATACTGGGGTGTCTACCTTTTTACCTGAAATTGCTGGCTTTGCCCTGCGGCATTCTGTGGCATTATTTGTCAGCCAAGTGGGCGATCCTTGAAGCGGCAATGGGTTTCATGTCAATTGCTGCTGCCATTTACGCTTCCACTTTCAGTGCCACATGGCACCTTTCTGTTTGTTCCTCACACTCTGTGCAGCATTAAATGCTAATTTTCCCTGCTTTCAATCCCCGAAGTGCACTGAGGCACATGCTTCACTGACATTGAACCGTTACCGTTCTTTGTCCGCCGGCAACACTTCAAAAAATATGGTGAGGTGTTATTTTAGGTAATCGCTCTTTCAATTTTCGAGTTAATTTGATTTTTTCGATGTTCCCGAAATCTCAGCCTCAATGTTAGGCCATTACGGCAGTGAAGTGAAAAAAAATTCATGATGAAGGTCGTAATTGATTTCTACGATTAACTTGTTCAAGAACCGTGAAGGTCTGCAGCAGGGCGATAACGGATTGCAACTTTTAATTATCATGCTTTACTTAACTTTAGTGGAAAATTGTAGCGCTAAATTGTTTAAAAAGGCGTATGAAATCAAAACAAATTTAAAATCTTGCATGCTTGAAAGTCTCAATGAAACTGTAAACTATAAACGTTTATTTTTTGGCAGTTTTACAATCTACAGTCTATATTAGAGCTGTATGTATATAATCTTGCTACCGCTTGCACCCCTTAACATACTGAAACCTCTAAAGCTTATGACTTTGAGCACGCCTCTAGTAAACGTATATCAGCGATATCGAACATATCGAACAATATGTTGAAACTCTCTACAGTAACTAGGAGTGCATGGCAGCTATCGAGCTGAAATTTTGCACATATGTATGTACAGCATTAGAAAACCATTGAAGGTACTAACCTAAAATGGTACGTCTTGCAGCAGTGCGTACATATGCGGATTCTTTCCATGATATAAGCACTTCCGCAGAGGATCCACTAAAAACGCCGGGTATATCCAACTGGAGAAGGCACGCGCATAGTAGGCACGCCTGGACAGAGACCCTACGTCAGTTCGTAACCGGGTAACGGTTTGTTATTGAACATTTAACAAGAGGAAGTAAGTCATGCATAAATCTTACCCAATTTTCATTTCAGCATGAACGTGCAGAATGAACCAGATGCATACCTGAAAAGAAACATGACAAATTTAGCGCATAAATTCATTAGGCTGTGAAATGGAACAATATTTAATATGGTTACCATGAAATGGCCGGAAAAGTTGAAGCAGAAAATGTGAAGCCATTAAGGCCGACACAAATCACAGCAGCAGCAAGCAACCACTGCTCCAGCCAAAGCACAAATCCCCATGGAAGTTATCTTCAGCCACAATTCAGCGCAGTATGGCCCAGCAAAAAGGCACATTTACATGACAAAAAGAATACAAAGAAGCGCAGCGGAGCTGCACGAAGAAAATTCAAGAGCGCTGCAAGCGGCTCAAATTGTAAAAATACAAAATGGAAATAAAAGGAGGAGTGAAAATGAAACGCGCGAAAGAAACACATTAGAAGCAATAAAATGCAAGAGAGTTACTTAAGCGGCAAATACCAGGAAGCAACTACGCAGCCACAGTGGCGCACAAACACGGAGCTCGGATGAAGGCAGGGCAGGATTAGAAGACGAGCAGGACACCAGCAGCAAATAAGAGCACTCAAGCTGAAGAAGCAGCAAAGAAATAAGAAGCAGAAGAAGCCATTAAATTGTATTTTGGAGTACGAGCAGAAAACTGTGGAACAGCGAAAAGGTTTGTTTTTTGCGCATTTCTATGTGTATAAATGTCTGAGTGTGTGTGTATGCGTGTATAGGAATGTATGCATGAAAACCTCTCAACTCATGTGCTGCAAAATGCTCTGCAGTTTCCAAGCAGCCAAAGATAAGGCTTGAGGTAAGTGCAACATGCCGTGGCATCAGGCTGATGGACAGAGAAGTGAAGAAAGCCGCGAAGGAGAAGTGAGCTCCAGAGCCAACTTTTTTGTATGTAAAACATGCAAATTCGATAAAACAAATGAACAGGAATACTCGCATAAAGGCATTTCGATAGGAATAAAGTACGGACAGTAAAGCCAGAGACAGAGAGGCAAACGGAGAGGAGCCACAGATAAACAGAGAGAAAAGGCGTACCGCACAAAAAACCAATTGATGGACCGAAAAATCTGAAAATCACTTGAAACACTGATAAACAGGCAGGCAGGACCGACGGATGAGCATACCTTCGGAAGACCGGAGAACGCAAGAGAGACCTGCATACCTATTGACAGAGCGAACACCCAATAGACCGACGATCAGCCAAATTATAGACAGTTCGAAAATCTTACAGATGGAACAGTCAACCGATAGATAAGCCGAAGAACCGATAAACAGAAGAACAGGACAGACCCGTTGACCTCTAATATAGGGAATAATAAATAAATAGGGACAGACAAACAGATGGAACGGACGCTCAAACGAAACTAAACTAGAGAAAAACACAAACATCGTAAGACAGGTCGCTCGAAAGACAGATATTCGATATACTGTTGCATATATAAAAGCATATTAAGAGGAATAAGTAACAACATTAGTCAAATGCAACAACAAGCACACCAAAAACTAAAAAAACCACAAAAACAAAGTGTCTGTATATAAGATCATCAGGGCGATTGGCGCAACGACATAACGTCGGCAACCCAACCCCCGTGCTCAGCTCATCTCACATGCACAGCTTGGCGTAATCTCGCACAGTTCGAGCCAGTGCGGGGCCGTGCTCCAGACCGTCGCTTATGCTTGCCGGTGCAGACAAAGTCAAAGGGTTTCGGAGCCAGAGAGAAGTGTAGCGAATTTAAATGATGCTCACATATGGTTCTTCTTCTCGGTTTCTTTGGCACGGTTGTTGCTTCGTGGAGTGTGGCAGGCAGGGCAGTTGGGGGAAGCAGTGTAGCAACTGGGAACTATGCATAATGCCAGAGATGCAGTACATACATACATATGTACGTGTGTGCATCTTGTGCATGTGGTAGATATCGCATTCGTATTTTGTAAATAATTCAAGTTGCATGCGATTACATGCAAGGCACGTGTAGCTGTGTATCTGTGTGTCTTTGTGGTTGTGAGCATTGTATAATTTGAACTTACATGTGTAAGTTAAAGTAATTTGGAATTGCAGTCAAGTTCTGTTCTGTACCAAAATGAAAATTGAGCTAATGCGGAGAAGGTGAGAGAAGTCTGTTGAGAAGAAGCAAATGCGGGTTAAATTTTCTGTTAATATTTATTTTGGAAAACTTAAGAAAATATATTTTTATTGTAGACAAAAAGTGTTACATACTTATTATCAGCTTGTATAAGCACTGAAAAGGCATATTCAAGGGGAATATTTTTTCTCGAAAAACTATATATGAAAATCGAGACGCAATTCTCAACTCTACAAATTTGCAGACAGAGTCTGAAGTAGCCTTTAAATTCAGAAACAGAAATTTTCAGTAAAATATTTTTATAAAATTATTCTATCTTCTAGAATTTTACTTCACTTCAAAGACAATTCAATTTGTTTATACTTGTGTCGCTTGTGCTCTTTCTGGTCTATAAATGGGCTACTTGGAAATACACGACCTTTGAGGAGCAAGGCGTGCCCTATGACCCGCTACAGCCACTGGTGGACAACTTGCGTGAGGTTATGCGCAAGCAGAAATCTTTTTTGTACCTTTTCGTGGATTTCCTGCCCATCATCGGACTACATCGCGATGCGGAGTATTTCGAGCATCCAGATATTTTCGATCCCGAACGTTTTAGTGAAGAGAACAAGCACAAAAAATAAGCCCTTTAAATATCTGCCATTTGGAGCGGGACCGAGAAATTGCATAGGTATGTATGTCGGTGGAAGATTTAATATTGATTGTAAATATATATTTTTTTTGTATGGCACATTTTCAGGCAACCGCTACGCTATTATGCAGGCCAAGGCCATGCTCTACTATCTAGTGCTAAGTTTAAAAATAGAAGTTGCAGCCAGGACTGTGCGCAATTTAGAAGAAGATGTGATGGGCTTTAAAATAACACCAAAAAGTGGTTACTGGATGCGCTTCGTACCACGCTCATAAATCTTTAAGAACATTTTCGCCACGTAAATGTTAGACAACTAATTTTTGTAAATACCTTAGCTTTGTAGAAAGAATAAACAAGCAAAGCTAATATAAACAAGTTTGAGGCACCTCTACTGTTAACTCTTCACTGCATTTTATACAGGACCATGCACAACCCGAAGTAAATCTTATCAAGTCAATTATAAATGTTTGCCGGTTTGTTATTGACAACACTCCTGCTATCTTATCTGAGCTGAATACATTGGTAAGCTGTTCTAAATGAAGTAATCTGGTGGTCGACAACCCTACGAAAATGCCAATATTACACAACTCCACTGCATTACAGCATATGTTGAATTTAACCGGTGGTTAGCGCTGATAATTGCGATTCGAACTTCTGACAAAAAGCTCCTTAATACCCTTAATCTTTACTCAAGAAGTCTCACCAGTAGCAGGCATTAGCACTTGAGCCACGCTCTTCTCTTACGACTTAATGTGACTAACTTCAAATGACATGTTCACACTTGCATCCTACCTCTGTGCTAAACAACAAGGGCAGAACGTTTAAACACTTCCCTAAGCAAATATGCCAATTTCAGGTCCCTTCAAGAGCAAGCACAGCGCGAGTCATGCTGCCTTTTTGTTGAGCAGGAGCTGGAATTTAATACCACTTAAGCTTTTGTGCGCAAAAAATAAAAGCGGCAACACAGCAGCAGATCCTGCTGTGCACATGTCTAAGAACCGGCTTAAGCGGCTTTATGCAGCACTGAAGCCCAAACAGCAACCAAACAAATAAAGGAAAAAATACAAGGAAAGCAAATCTAAAGAATATTTATATTAAATAAAACGCATATAATGAATGCGTAAATAACACTGGAAATCTCGCACAAGTAGCTTACGGAGAGCAGAGGAAACCCTTCAGAGTGCTTGACTGTGCGGCAGACGCTGCGTCGGACTGAATCCAAAAAAACGTGTGGTTGTGCACCGGCAAGGAGCGTCGAGGAGGTAGACTGCATAAAATGAACATAGCTACGAGAATGCTTCGATATATTTCTGAATGTAGGATTTAAGCTTGAAGGTGAGCACCTTTAGATAATGAACACTAAAGAGGAACTGATTCATTGCATGTTTGATGCGTTTGTGAGACCTCAAATATGCTAAAATAACTAATGGGAGTATGCAATGAAAAGGCTTGGCTAGAATAAAGCAAAAAATGCTTGTACTCCCAGAGGAACGAGAAGAGTGAGATTGAAGATGAAACCCAACTGGTAAAATTTTAACGTAAAATATTTTGCAGTATTACATCGACCTGTGCAGAGATCGATTCAGATCCCGTATGGACCAATGAACCATACTAACATGTCTATCTATTTCCATAATCAGTACTTTTGTCCGAAGTCCGCTAAAGGAAACAAGCTGATGGTCCCCCTGAAACCCTTGGAAATCGGCTGCAACTACGTGCCTGTGCCAAACTCTTCAGCTTCCGAGGAAACATATGCAATATGCTATTAAGTGGGAAGGAGCAGCGGTGCGGAAACGCGTTTATGATATCGAAAATGAGCCAAGAATTATTATTGAAAGCCTTAAAAGGGCGAAGAGCTCGCGGAAGAAGGAACTCACACACAATGCGAATGCGTTGAGGAATGTCCCAAGTACAAGAAAAGGAATTCACTGCCATGTGAATGGATACTCCGCAACACAACAGAACAACAACAAACAGGCTATGTAGCAAGAAATTTAAGATGCTATTGAATGGCAGTGGTTGTGGAAGGGCGGGGGGATGGAAGATGCGCATGAATAAGCAGAGGCAAAAGAAAAGAATGCTTAAACGACATGATTTCAACAAGCGGCAAAAAAACCAACAACAACAATTTTATAAAATGGGAAATACAGCAGAAATGGCAAAACAACATCAGGACGCTGAAGGAGACCGAGGAGGAGCAGGAAGCAAGCTGAAGTAGCAGTGGAATCTGCAGCAGAAACACGCAGAAACATATAAAGAAGTAGAAAAAAGTTAATAATGAAAAATGGAAGAGCAAAAGAAAAAAGACTGAAGTGAACTGAACTGAACAAAGCACGTCACCCCGCTTCTTCCGCTGCTGTTGTTGCTCCTCCTCCTGCTCCTGCTCCAACAAGCAGGCGGTAAGATTATGGAAGCTAAAGCGCAATGCTGTTGCACGACAAGTTGTGTGGAAATACAGAGATATAATGCATGCTTGAAGGGTAAGACGAGCTTGGTAAGGACCTTAGGAAAAAGTGAGTGTTATAGAGGCAACAGCAAAAGCAATAAAAGATGGAGTCAGCGAGCTAGGATGAAAGTCGAAGACGAAAATGAAGTTGGGGGATACACTGAAGGGCAAGCAGAATCGAAACAAGCCAGGGAGGCTGAAATATATTAAGCATGGAAAGAAAAGGAAAGAGGTTTGGAAAAGTAAGAGGGAAGCGGGAAAAGAAGACGTAGAAAAACAAAAATGAAGCAAAGATTAAAGGGAAAAAGAGAGAGAAAAAGATAAATTGTGGGAAAGAGGAAGAGAAGATAAAGAAAAGCTGAATTGAAGAGGAATGATATGGAGAGGGAAAGCCGAAAAAGAAAAGGCGAAATGGGGAGGAGCGACAAGAAGAAAAGGATAAGAGGAAAATAAGAACATCAAGAGCCAGAAAATTAAAAATAGATAATTCTAATCCATAAAGGGTAAGAAAATATGAAAAAGAGAAGAGACTTCCGGCAGCAAACTAGCGGTTGCAAGAAAACGCAAAAGCATCGCAAACAGGACGACGTAAAAAGCCATGAAGAGAATACAAAAGGCCAATCAAACTTTAAAGAAAATAAGGCGAGGAGGCAGGAAGGAGCGAGTGTGAACTTTGTAACATGAGCACGTACAGCATTGGCAGCGTGCGGGCTGAATAAGTAGAACTAATGTATAAGCACATCTTCTGACAGCTTCACACGCACACACGCACACACACACATGCACAGGTTTAAGTGGCAAGAAAGCAGCTTAGTAGCTTGGCAGCGGCGGTTGTTTTGTCTTGCCGCCGCATTTGGAGCCAATATACGGCGCTGTTGAGCGTCATCCTCCAACTGCTAACACTGCTCGGAGTGTGAGTGTGTGGGTTTTGGAGCTCCGCTCCTTCGCACACAACTGCCTGCCTCGTGGATACTCTAAGCAGGCAAGCGCCAGGAGCACGGCAAGCAACAAGGCTAAAAGTTGTTTAGCTTCAGCTGCTTTGGCTTTGTACACACACACAGACGCACACGCACATGGAAACACACACACATAGGCCTTTCACCGTTGAACGCGGGCAGTGCTTATATCGACGCTGGCAGTTCTTGCTCGAGCAAAGCTTAAACACTTCGCTGGAGTATCTGTGTGTGCTTAAAATTTGCACAGTTTTTTGAGGCGTGTAATTTTGTGTGTCGTACATTTCGCCAAGCTGATTGTCTGTTTGCTTGCATGCGTTCAAAGTGTGGTGTGTGTGAGTTCGCGAGTTTACATTGCATGAAAAAGTTTTTTTTAAATTAGCTATTTATTATTCGAAAAAAATTATTATATAACTATTGCTTTACTTAAGGGAAGAACCACTCCACCAATTATTTTCACTTATCTCTCTGTCTCTTATGTGTTCTTTAAAATATGTACGTAATTCAAATCACAATTTTTTAAAGCAATCTTTACTAACATTTCAGTGTGAGTGTGCTCACATTGCTCGCTCATTAAACGCATGTCAATGCGCATTTAACGCTGACTACCGGCCGCATTAAAAATTAAGAAAGCCAATGCGTTAAAATGCATTTTCCGGTAGTAAAACAAAACTGCTAAATCGTCTCTTGGCAGGCAACAGAAAACGGCGAACGGGCCAAAAGCGACGAGGTGGAAACTGCTAGCAACTTATCGAAAACTGGATTTGTGTAATGAAAATTGAGTAGCAGCTGAGCTGATTGCGCCGTTTGCTAAAACGCGTTGCTCACACGCACACAGCCGCGCGCCGCAAGTGCGCTTAAAAATTGCTACACTTAAATGTGAGATGGCTGCTGAGGCATGGAAAAATGTGGTGCTGCCACCGAGAGCGGCGGGCGCCGGAGGCGAACAGCTTTACAGCATTCTGCCGCTTTGCACTCGAGCAAATCGCTTTGAAATGCGGCTGGCGGCTGGCGGCTGCTTCGTGTAATCTACTCACGCGTATGTGGCTGCCGAGCCAGGGAGCCGCCGCTCTTCTCCTCTGTAACCCCCTTCGCGATGCTCGCCTGCCCAGGCCACTGCCGCTTGTCGCGGCGGCTGCGACTGGCTGCACTTAAGTGAATTAGTTTCAATTGCAATTTTTCAAATAACTTGCAGCAGTTGCTGCTCCAAGGGAAGTGGCAACAGTTGCTGCTGGCGAGCGAGTCGCTTCAACAATGCGCGCCGGCATGCTGTGCACGCATTTGCGATGTTGCATGGCATGCTGGGCATGTCGCATGAATTGGGCGTGTGTGTGAACGCGTGCATGTTTTTGTGTGTGTGTCTGTGCAGAGGAATTGTAGTTGCCGCATTAAACAACTTGTTGACACTTTTCTTCTGGCTGGCAGTGCCTCAAAGTAAGCAACAACAACAAGAAGCACCATAAAATGTCGATTACTAAGTCAAGTATAAATCGTTAATTACTTTTAGATTAATTTTGCAATCGCTGAGAGCAGTTAATTACATTATATTAATTTAAATATTTTTAAATACCTAAATAAATTAATTAAGATTATGTGCTTCATTACTTCAAACGTAATTACTATAAAAGTAATTATTACAACTGAAAATATTATTAAAGTAATGATTTGAAAAGTAACGATTTAAAAAGTAAGGATTACTTTTGTCGTCATTGCAAAGATTGTAATCAAATACCGCTTTTGCTGGTAGCAACGCCAACAGGCAATCACTTAAGTGCAACGACAAGTAACAAACAACACTTGCAACACCAAATGTTATTGCTGACAGCATCTGCGGCACTCAAAGACAGCGCGTAAGCCTACTTGTTGTTGTTGCTGCAGCAGCATTACTGAAACAGCTAGGAGAACGCATATCTGTTGCACTTGCAATTTACCACATGTTGCATACAGCGAGTAGCATGCTTCATTGTTGCTGCCACTTCAGGCGGCACTCAATGCAACTGCGCTGCATTTCTATGTTAATTTGTCTTCTCTGCTTCTCTTTCTTGTGGTTCTTTTTCACTCTCAACGGCATACACTTTTGGTTTTTTTGCTCTGCCATTTAGCACGGCAAGCTGCTGCTGCACAGCGGTCTGCTGCTGTCGACACCATTCTTGCAACAAATTTATCTACGAGCTGCGTTCGCGCAAACGGTTTTTTTATCGTCTCTATGCTCTTGTTTTACGTGCAGTTGTTACTATAGATGTCGTTGTTGTTGTTGCTGTTGTCGTTGTCACTTTTATAAATTAATTTTGTCGCCTGCAATTAATCAAAACCGGGTGCATTTCTAATTTTCGCTCTCACGTCAGTTTTGTGTGCTGCTAATGAAGCTGTTGCAATTTGTTGTTGTAATGCTTTTATAATGTAAAAAATTAAAAGCTGGTTTTGCATTTAGCACTCAAGATTGTTATTGACATGTAAATATCGAGGCAGTTCAATGCGAAGGTTATCAATCAACTCTGTTCAAATCGAAAGAACTTTGGGGGTCCCGAAATTTAAGGAGAAATGAACTAAAATACTGCCAAAATATTTTTTATGCAATCAATTTTTCGTCATATTTGGCAGCACTAAAAGCAGATTATGCTGAAAAACAATGCCAGAAGTAGTTTATTTACAATCAGGAGGGGAGACTTATGAAAGGGGGACAAGAACGACTGATTTATTAACAGAAATAAGCAAAAAAAACAACGAGTTTTATACATATTTAAAATTATCTTCAGACGATTAAAATCTGTTGTGCTACTCATCAGAAAAGTTCTCTCCTGTAATAACTCAAAAGCGTTCGTGTAAAAGCTTTAAAAAATTATTCACAAAATTATGTTGAGTGTACTTGCGAGTGTCGAAGGCGCTTCCTTTCGACAGAATCACCTCGAATGTAACGTGCTAAGGCAGCCGTTCAGGCCGACAGTGAAGCTCAAAGTGCACACACACCAGCAGCTTTGCTTTATTGATTTATACAGCCGAATCAAGTGTGAAATTGTCTTTTCAATGTTCCACCACAAATATTTGCATTTCTGCAGCAAAAATAAAATATAATATTTGTTTCTTTTATTTTGTAATTTTTTTCCGCCTGTTTTGGAATTGAAAAGATTAACGGCTCTCTGCTTTACTGTATTTACTCTGCTCCATTTTGTTTGTTTTATGGCAGGCAGAAATCTCGCCTGACTGCGCTAACTTGGCTCAAAGCCCGTGCAGCGGCTGCCTACTTAATGCTGTATACCGCTTTGGGCTGCCATGTTCTTTTTACTGTTATGGCTGCGTTTTGGCCTGGTTTGTCGTTCGCTGCCGCCGCTGCTGTTGTGACTGTCATGATTTATTTGCGCCTCATTAATCTTAGCAGTTGTTTATCTTAATCGCACTCACAGATATGAAATATGTTGTAAAAGTACTGCTATAAATTTCAAACTTAATTTCGCGCCGCGTCTAAGCAAATGCAAACCAGTTTTAAAGCACAGCTTCGAAGAATTTCACTTTATTATACAAAATTATTTTTATCATAAAACAACTTTTTTTATCAAGTAAAAGTTTTTTTTGGACAAAATAAAAATACAATTATTAATTACAATATCGAAATATAAATGTAATATTTTATAGTTAGCCACTTTACAGGTGGGTAATCAATATAAATTCGCCCCACTTTTGAGCTACAATAAACAAGCGCACCTCTGCGAAGTGGCATTTCCATTTTGATATTGTTGCTGGTTTTGCTTTTGTTTTTGTTAAGCCTTCAAAAGGCTTTGACATATTGCATGCGATACTAAAGTGCCGGGAAAATGCTACACAAGCTGCTCAGCTGGTAATTGACTTTTGAACGAAGAGTGATCTCTTGAGACTGTGCTGATCTTAAGAGATTAGGGAAGGTGAGGCGGCTTGAGATTTGATGAAACTTTGGAAAATATTGCTTATAAATATGACATGTGGAAAACATTTTTAAATTTTCTGAAATAGCCTAATATTTGTCTAAGAAATTGAAACTTCGAAAATTGTTAAATTTTCGAACTTCTTTATTACAAAAAAAGTGACAGCAGTTAAACGAGAATTTTTTAATCGCAAATCGAAAAGTTAGCTAGTATTTGGTATAAATTAGCTTTGGGCTATCAAAAACTAAACGAACGCATGGTCTGCTTGCCTACAAATCGATTTAGTTAAAATTCGTATTTGAAATGGAGTGCATTCAATTATGAAGTTATGCCAAAGTTCATTTGAATGCTTTAAGCCTCTCTTTCGGACGGGCGCTTTTTTGGCTCTTTGTGTTTTCTCATAAAAATGCATGCCCACGGCACACGGAAATGCCAACAAGTGCTTGCCTTGTGAACTTAAATGAGCTGCAGGCAACATCGCTCATACGCTGCCCAGCCTCGCCGGGTCAACTGTGTGACACGATGCGGAAAAGGTGTGCCACAAAACAGACTCAAATCGTTCGCAGTTCAATGCGCATGAGTTTCACTAATTTACAAAAAATAAAAAATAGCAAACGCATCCATTTTGCAGCAACAACAAACACAGCTATTGTTAACCGCAAAGTGTGAAATTTGGTTCAAACGCTTAAGCCTGCGTCGACACAGCTTGTGCAATGGAAGAGAGGCGAAGGTGCGAGGCACATTTCTAGGGTTTCACTTCATGCGAGAACTAAGCATGTCTAAATGGTCGACAAACTAGTAACAAAATGTGTGCGGTTGATTGTAAACGGAACGGCGAAATTTAAGCCATTTTGAAATTTTAAGGCGCTATGCAATTACGCCGGCTCAAAGTGCACATTAAACAACAGCTTAGGCAGACAAGCATTAGCGCGCCACCAAAGCGGATTGCCGCCAAGTGTATCTATGCACATGCAGTGCCGTCGTTGCTTATGGCTTGCCAAGGCCCATAGCGCTTTAATTAGAGGGGGGCTCGCGCTGAAGCCAGGCAACAATATTTTGATATGTTAGTTAGTACTACTAGTTAAATTAGTTCTACTGCGTTAGGACTTTTAAATAAACTTTTTTTCCTATTTTTTTGGAAATTCTTATAAATTTCTGCTATAATAAATAATCAAAAGTATTAGCTTTGTTTTAGAAAAGACACAACGGAAGGGCCGAGGCGCTATCGCAGATTGCCTCAAGTCGCTGTTCTGGCATCGCATGGCGTGGCGGAAGAACCGCAAAGTTACAAAAACATCAACGAACTGAAGAAGAATAGAATGGCCACAAATTGTCGTACAGATTTTTTGCCTATGCTGGCATTTGCTCTGACGTGGACAGTTGTCATTCACCTGCATCGAAATGGAATAAAATGACACTAACGGCAGTTTTTGGCGGCTTGCTGTCACAGGTGTCAAAGTGACACCTCATTTGGCCGCAACGGAACCCTTTAGTTTCAAGTTACTTCTCGTTGTTTTGCTTTTCGTTGTGCTTTGCTGGAGCAACAAATGAGACCGCTGACCTTAATTTCAACACACGTTCAAAGAACATGATATTTGGAAAAAAAATTAATGAAAGACCTTTTACAATTTTGGTGGAAATGGGTTAAATATTCGACTGTCGCTTTTTGCCAGCTTGACAATTGGAGCATCAAGCATATCTGGATTGAATATTAAATAAAAATATTGGGCCATTTGATTATTTTAGAGAGAATATTCGCAAAATTAGAATCATTTAATAATTGACTCGATTTGTCAATTTGACATAAATTATTTTAACACGACATTTGCTATGTTAGTAGGTACTTATGAAGCTATACAAATTTTTCTCCAAATCGGTTCAGCCGTCGATGTTCTTTTCTTTATTATATCAACATATATTCGTATGTAAGAGAGAAAACTCGAAAATTTTTGAAAGTTGTACCAGTTTCGAATCCAACCTTTGTTCCCAACATGATTGCAGCTCCTTCTCTTTTACTTTCACTGTCTCTACCTTCCTTCGTAGTCATTCGTGGAAAATGTCATTCAATGAGATTCATTGCTTTTTCGAACAAATTTCCCGCCCTCTGTTGAAAACTGCTTACAAATGCTTCTATAGTACAGCTTAGGCCTAATGAAAAGGGTCGTTTCTCTCGCTGCGCCGCCAAGTGAAGGGTGCTTGTTGGCACAAGCTTAATTGCACTTAATTGTCATGTAATTTGTGCATGTTGCGGCGGCGACGCGGCAAAGCGGCAGTGACTTAAATGTTCAAGTGCCTCTGAAAATGACAGACGGTCCAGACCCACCGCCGCAACTCGAACCTTTCGTGCTCGACACTTGACACAGTTGCGTGCCACAAACACAAGTGGCAGCTGCTGCCGTTGCAGTCACTGCTGCGCTTAAGTGTTGCCCTCCCCGCTCTCCGTCCCTGCTCCTCACATGCGAGCTTCTTTTCATGCGAAATGGTCAGTAAAATTCTCAACATGTTCATAAATTGTTTGTAATTATATGAGGCGTCGCTTGTTGTTGTTGCTTGTTGCCATTGCCGTTGCTCCACACATTTACATACTAATTTCTGTTGTTGTTATTGCAGTGTGTAATCACTTCATTGTTAAGTGTCGATTGGCATATAACTTATGGGTCAAGTGGGCAACACCAGCTGCGGCTGCAGCTATTCGGTGGCAAATCGATTTTTTTTCATTTCTGCATGGCAATTATTTGGTTAAAAAGCAAATTGCTTACCAATTTATGTTTTTAGCGCAAGAATATTAACTGTAGCTTACCTGCAATAAAAGAAGCAGAGCATTAAAAATTCTATCTAATAATTTCATTAATTTCATTTAATAATAAACTATAATTACTTTATTAAACTACAGACTGTATCAAGTGAGTGTAAAAACATATCTCAATAACTTGCGTTTAGTTCGCAAGAGAGAATTAATTCCACTTAATGAAGTATTGACTAGCAAAGAACACAACTCAATTTTAATTTTAATTTGCATATTTTAATTTAATTATGATATTATGCAATAACAAAAACCACAACTATTCATAAGCTAATATTGATAGCTTAGCGATAAAGCAAACTACAAATGCTAAGCACCAGATGGATAATTTCTGTGTCATCTACGAGCAATTTGCCAAATTACAATGTAAACACAGCAAAAGATATAAAAGTCAAATAAACAAAAATTATTAAAACTAAACAATTTACACGCAGAACGACGAGACGCGGCGGGGCGGTGCGGTGCGAGCCCATAAATATTGGCACGACATGGCAATGCCAACAAAGTATTGTATCTCTAACAACTGTGGCAATAATAAAACCACAGCCACAGCAACAAAACAACAAACAAACCTTAAAATAACAACAAAAGCACAAAAAACTATAAAAAAACAAAAATATGTACAAATAAAAGTGAGATAAGCCAAGACCAAGCAACAAGATATTTCAATATAAACGGCAAGTGTACCCAAAGCAGTAGTTTGTGCCGACCGCGGAAGGAGGGAAGGAGATGAAGAGCAAGCACTTTATGGCGAAGACTATAAAAGGCGGTCATAAATAATGAATATAGAAAATAATCATAATAATCATAGAAATATGGTTTGAAAAGGGCTTTTGTCAGCGAAATATGTTCGCCGGCAGTGCTATGAGCGGCGAGTAGGAGGAGTGAAACGCGCCCAGAGGCAGAGAAGCTGCTAGCAGCACTAGGGAAAAATAACAAGCAGCTGTGGGCAAGGCGTTGCCACATATTATGTACATAGAGCACGGCTGTATCAAGGAATGGAATAAAAAATAAGCAGGAATTTCGCAAAGCCGATATTAAAATTTCCTTTTCGCGAATAAATCAGAGCGAAATTTAACTACAGAATTTAATAGTTATATGTTCGCAACTGAATCACATGATTCCGACATTGAAAATTCCAAAGCTCTGAATATTGAATAAGATCCGAAGATTGCCAGCCCTAGACGTTAACTCCCTCCACTGGTTTCTCTTTTTTTGTTGAAGAAATAATTTTTGCTTATTTGTAAGCACTTAGAATCAAAATATACATTCACATATACATATATAAAGTTAAAGCAGCGTTCGCTGCCCCCCGCCAGGCCATAAATGCCTGCCTACGTGCCTGCTGAAGTATCATACCATGAAGAAGAAGAGGCGAAAAGTGCTTATAAACAGCAGGCAAAGCAAGCTGAAGAGGCCGGCAGACAAATAGAAAGAATAAAAGTAGTGGAAAAATCAAGTGAACTAAGAAAGATGGCAAAAGTGAACGAAATGGGCAGCACGACTAATATGCAGACGAACAGACGGACGGACAAATAAACAGACGGAAAGACGAATGAGATGAACAAACCGGCGGACCGATAGACAGACAGACAGTGGCTAAGATGTAGGCAAAAAATGATAGAGCTGGACGGACAGTTGGAAAGAACGGCTAGACGAATAGAGCGAAAGACCAACGGAAAAGTTCATAGTCCGACTCATGACGGCAGAGAGCAACTACGACTGTTGCGACAAACCCTCAACAAAGCGACTATACAAAAGATACAAGTGCAGTGTGGCCAGGCAGACGCATGCAGGGAGTCGAATGCTTGAACGGTCGAACGGTTGAGCGCTTGGCTATGTTTGGATTGTTTGGAATTGAATTAGTAGGGGGAGTGAGGCGTAGAAGAGCAGAAGGGGCAACATTGTTATGGCTGTATGCTGGCAAAGAAGGCGAAGAAAACCAAATGTGCGCGTAGAATAGCAAGAACAACAAAAACAAAAATAATAAAAACAACAACAACAAAAGGCAGCTTCTTTTTTTTGGTATGCGAATATGTAGTATAAGAAAAGCGCGTGGTTGGAACGTGTCGTTGGACTGTCTGTCCATGTGTCATTGGTGGAGTCTCAGACACGTAGAGGCCAGTAAATGGAAAATCAACAGCAAGAACAATAAAAAAGAACAGCAACAAGAATAACAAATAAACACAGCAGCAAGAGGCACAGCAAAGTGAAACACATACACACTCACAATCACACAGATACAAATGCTAGCCTTCACATTAGAACTGGCAAGCGGCACGCAGGAAGAATAATTTTTCTTCTGCACACTGAACTGCCGCCGAAAGACAACAACAACAACACAACAACACCAAAAGGGGAATTCAAGCTACAAAAAAAACTGAAAAAAAACGAACAAAAGATATGCTTAAAATCAATTTTTCAACAAGCCAGCCAGCAAGCAAAGCAATGCCATAAAATGGGCAATCGAAAAACAAATAAAAACAGATTTTGATTTTTTGGTTTTATGATTTAGCGATTTTCTTGCGTATACAATTTTTAGTCTTTTGCTTTCTACACATTCTTTGTCAAGAATTTTAGACGATAGCTTGTTTAAAATGTATGGAATTTATGCAGAACATTTCAAGTTGCTAGAGAGTGCACAGATCGCTTGAAAAGCAGCTACAGTTAAAGATTGGTCTTTAAAACTTTGAATCGCAATTAAAGTGCATAACTGTGCATACCGAAACGATTCCGATGCCTTTCCAACCTTAACTTGTGTCGTCTCTGGCGAGGATTTGAAGAATGTGATTTAAAGTGTTGCAATTCTTTCAAGATATTGCAGCTCTTAGTAAAACTGATTTTTACTTCATTCTTCTAAATTGTAGTATCTACGACGCTATTTGATATACATATATTCTACAATCAGCAATTATTAAATTATTGATTTAAAATTCAGAGCAGTCTGTCTGAATTATTCACTGAACCATTTGGACACAGAATCCCAAAATATGAAATTCTATAATAATAAATTTGCCACTCAAATCGATTGACAGCTTGATTTGCCCTCCCAGTACGCACGGCCTCTTATAGATGCCACAACAGATACACAAGCAGTGTGTTTGTGTGTGTGTGTTTGTGTATCTATGATGATTGCTGTGCTCCAATCTTGAATTATACAGCGGGCACGAACACACGCACAAACGACTTAAGGGCACACAAAGCGAACTGGGCGAACATAAATAACTAAAAATAAATGTATAAGTAGGCACATGTGATGCAGTAAGTAACTTCAAGTATCTGTGAGTGCTTGTATTGTATCTATGTATGTATGTATAGGATGTATGTATGTATGTATGTTTGTGTGCGAGTGCTGCTGTTGGCACATTGCGGCGCTCTAGTTTCATGCCTTGTTGGTTTTAATGTTTATAGCATTGGAGTTTGCGGTCGGAGCATGAAAACTCCGTGGCCGACGGCATTTCGAATAACGACTGCAGAGATGCCGTTATGAAATTTGTTAGGATTTGGTCACTTGGAAATTGTAGGGAGCAGTTATATCTATAAAAAGTACGAGATCGACTTTGGTCAGACCTGCAGGCTTTAATAGGAAGGAGTCTGTTGCGAAAGCATCTCCAAAGTTATCCTTAAAAAGGAACGAATAAATTCGCTACAATTTACTCAAAACCTACATGCTCTAAAATGTCAGCAATATAACGTTATTAAGATAGTTATCTATCTCAGATCGATACAGAGTAAATGGTACGACAAAGAGCGACCTACAGAAGTATTAAATCATATATGCCTATCGATACTTAAGATAGATTGTGCTTAACAGTAAAAAGAGAACACAGTACGAAGTTGAAGCAGTGGGGAAAAACATTTTTTGTAAAGCGAAAACTTTGTAATATTGTAACGATCATCTTAGAAACGGAGCGCGCAAGTGTGATGCTATTAAAATCGCACCTTCCTTTGAAATTTCTCAACAGCTTCTTATAACTTATAATTTTCTTATTAGTGCCAATTACGGACCGATGTCTTCGAAACGTCAGAGCTGAATGCAAAGCATCGAAGCTAAATGTGAATGAATGGCTTTTGTATAATTCTTTAGAATGTTTCGATGCATAAAATCACTTTGTCCTAAATAGAGAACTCAACTGGGAATCATAGTTATTGTGTTCGTTGTTGTTGTTTTCGTTTTGTTGTAGTTATAACGAACCCATTTAGTTCTGCTTGCGCCACTACCTCGACGCCTGCTCACATAAATCTAGACTCAACACAGAAGCTTGTTTCGTTCTTGTTGTATTTATTTCATATCTTTTTGTTACCAGCAATGTTTTTGTTGTGGTTGTTGTTGTTGTTGCTAGCCATTGTTTTGTGGCTATGCTATTATTATTGTTGTCATCATCATTGTTGTATTGCTTGTTCTTGTTGCTGTTTCTTGTATTATCATTGTTGCTGTTGTTGTAGCTGTTGTTGTAGCTGTTTTTGCTGTGGTTGTTGGCACCAGCCAAGCAACCTATCTACCTACATAGCTTCACCGCAATTGTTCGTACATTAAACTTTATGCCTGAGGTATCTGTGCTCACATTTCGTATTTTATAGATACATTCTTGTTTTTTCTTTTCTTTTTTTGCTTTTGCCGCTGCCGCTTGGAATGTGTTCTTTTATTGTGGCATATACAACTTTTTTCGTGCTTTCCTTTGCTCTCGCTATGCTGAATTTTTTTCCCATTGAATACTCGTTTTTTTCCATTTTTTGTAACATTTTCTTAAAAGCAAAGGAAGCTTTTGTGGTCTTTGCATTTTCGTAGCGACTGTTGGATTTTATTATGCGAGCATGTTATTAAAAGCGGATTCCTTTTCCCTTTTCCAACTAATTTCCTATTTTTAAGTGAAGTTATTTTTGTAATTTTATTGCAGCAATAACACGAGTGCTCTTTTAATTGTGTGTGCACATTAAAAGCTCCCCTTTAAAAGCGCTAAAAATAAATATTATAAAATTATTTTATTTATCTGTAAATTTAAGAGCTGCTGCTTCTTGCTAATACAAGTCTTACGCTTGCAGCACTTTAGAGCGCATAATAAGCAGATATAAAGGAGATAATGCTATCAATATAAAAAACCTATTAAAAGTAAGTGCTGGCACATAAAACGGCACAGGAGCTGCAAAACAAGCTTTGAAAGAGCGCGATCCCAAAAAGATAAAGCCGTTAGATTCGAGCACTTCGCAAAAATCAAGGAAAGAAAAAGAAAAATAGTTATAGCAATTTCAGAATTGAGAGCTGGTTTCTCACTGGCTCAACTCTGTAGCTTTTCTATGACGCTAGAAGGTGATCAGGCGAAACTTTTTCGACGCAGCTTTCGAAATATTGCAATTACGGCGCTCTCGAAGCTGTGCTCTCAAGCCAAAAGAGTGAGATTCGGTACTTAGTATATCGCCAATATCTCGAACTCAGTTTGACAACTTACGGTCCCAACTAGCTGTAGAACAACAGCTCGCATGGTTAGGCTAGAGACCGTCGGAAGCGGAAGTGTTTCCTTCCGAATCGTAACATTTCTTCTTCCGATTTCGAATCGTAATGTCATAATTTCGAAACTCGGAGGACAGGCCAATGCAGAACTTATTTGCATCATAAGACCTATTTGAGCAACCACAAAAATATGCGTTAAAATTTGAAAAGAATTTCTACCCGGAAATTTTTACCAATAAAATACATTGACATATCTTTCTTGTTTACTCATATAATCTTCAATGCTTATGCAAATTTCGAAAACAACAAAAAAGACGATAGTATAAAGTGATATGAATACATAACCATTAATAAAAGCAAACATTAGCAAAATGTAGTATCTAATTAACAGTGAAACGATTTGCATGGCAAAGTGTTAATTTTGAACAAGAAAAAATTAAAAAACACACAACATAACATCTCAAAGTTCATAGAAATGATTTTTTTAATTTATGATAAGCCATCATTTAGCGATTAATGCCGATCGATCCGTGCCGAGCATCACTGACGTAGAGCAAGAATGCTTTGGCATTTCAAGAACAAGCTGAGCATACCGAAATTCAAGTAGCCGTTTATGCCTCTTGCCCGAGGTTTTCTTTGCCTAACGGTAGTATAGAATATTAGTTTTGAGTTACCAGTCTGAAGCAAGCCCCCTGTGGCACTGGTTTAATGTGAATTGGAACGTGTTTTTCGGAGATGTTTGTTATTAATTGCTATAACAGTTATTTTTGGTTTAAAATTTCAAATTCCGACACGTCGACTATGAGATACAAAGTAGCCGTGACCCATAATTCGAAAGAATTTCATTTCAATTTTAAAGATAATATTACTTGGTTGAATGTTATCGGAATTGTAGTAAAATCTAACAGCAATTTTATTATTAGTTATTATTTAGTTATGATGAAAATGCCGACTATTCAGGCTGAGTAAATGTCTTTTGGTGTTGTGAAGAAGAAATTGAATTCCAAATGTTTGTTTTGTCGAATTTTTTGCGACCTCCTTTAATCGTTATCTGTCAGCCCCTCAACTCGGCATTGCTACGTTCATTTAAACTATTTCAAATTTTCAATTTAAGCTTCAAAAATTTTTAAGGCATGCCCATTAAAATTCAACGCCGTTTTCTCAGAAATTCAAAAATAGTCTAATTAATTAAGGCAAATGCTCGAGCCTACACTGCGCAACTATTCATGCTGCCCAGCAGGTGTGGTTTTAAAGTCTTAAAATTCCAACAGGCACACAGGAAACTTGGCAAATTGAAACGCATGACGCCGAAACCAAAAGGAAAACAACACGTGAGTTGACTGACTGTAATGGATTTCGTTATTTTCCTCGAACATGATCGAATTGCATGCCTCTTTAACAAATATTAAAATATTAATGAATTTGTAATACTTTATATTGCGCCGCAGGTGTGCGCACTGAAAGAAGTTCGAAAAAATGTTGGCAATTGCTAACCAGCTCAAAAGTTATTGAGAAAGATATTTGTGCTTTTCATTCACACGTACCGAAAGGTGTGAGTAGTATATGGTAAAGTAGCAGCCAAGAGTAGGTACCAGCACTAGGAGGCTCATATATTTAAAGACAGATATTGCTAAATTGTGCACAAGTAACTGTGCCATTTCTTCAAGTTTGCCAGTTTGATGGTTCCTTGCAAAGCTGGAAGTTTCGAACGATAACGTGCATATTATAGTATCTTTTGCTAAAAGCGAACCTTAAGTGTGCTGCAAAATACACGCTAGATTCAAGTTCGTATAAATAGTTAATTGAAAGCTAAAATTGGTTCTTAGCAGCTTAGTTATAAGCCAGAGAAATTCATATACCATTCCGCATTATGTTTTACTTCTACATATTTTACCAAATAAAAAAAATTCATTTATAACATTCACACTTAATTGAAGCTATTAAAAAATATGACCTAAAATTGATTGAAAGTAAAAATACAATTGCGCATGCGCAACAAATCGCCAGCGGCCTTCAGGCACATTCCCTTTATATTTACAAGCGAGCAAAAGCGAAGTGATTGGCACATTTTAATTATTTAAGATTAGCAAAAATTAATTTTGAAATTTCAAGTTCGCCAAATTGGTTTCAAAACAAACCATTTCAATGGAAATCGTAGCTGCAATGCGAGTATGTAGTATGTGAGATATGAACAAAAATTGTGCCACTTACTTGAACTTGTTATGGCTGCCAATTATTGTTAATTATCAGTTTAGTTTTTTTCGTTTCCATCCTACATCTTATCCGTTTTTTCGCCTTTATACACATGTATATTTGTATTTTTTATGAATAAATGTTTGTTTCGTGATGCAGCTAAATTTCAAAGATTGCTTTTTTTATTCATTTATCAAATATTTGCATGTCATTTTTTGTTGTATGTGATTTATTGAAATTTATTTGCACACTTTTTATTACAAATGGGCGAAGTGTTTGATGTTTTTGTATTTTATATAAAAACTGTTAATTGCTGTTGAATTTTGCGTCAGTTTCCAAAATAGCTTGTGTTCCGCTCTACATAGCAGATAGATATGTACATTTGAACTAATGCCAGCTAACTAAATCTTGATATTGCCAGAGAGCCAATACGAATATGTACTAGTAGTCACGGGGTTCTATAACCACCATGGATATAGTACAGGATAGCATGTGACGAATTTTAAACAATGATGAGGAAACAGCAGAACATATCCATTGTCACTGTGACTTCGATACCTAAGTAATACACCTACAAACGCAGGATATTGCGGACGGATCCTCAAAGGAAATTACTTCATCCCTCGTGGAGCTGCGCATCCCTGAGGGTCTGTATATATGTAGATAATAGACGAAGGCCCCGGTTGCTAGGAGACAAGTTCCCTACTTCAAATCCAATCTAATCTAGATGCAACTCGGAAACATGCTAAAAAACAAAAATTGATGAAATCTTGCCTCATAACGTATGTACCACCAACCATGACCTTAAAGCGCACTCAAGATAAAAATAGCTAAAAATAGCTCTCTGGCGATTTCGTTTAAAATAAAAAATCGTTCTTTTATGCTAATTGGCAAAAGCGTCATTCGAAGATTAGCGCGTAACCAACAGCAAAACATGCGACTTAAACAACAAATATTAATTAACAAAAAATACGGAGAACCCACACACGCGCACACACAACACACCAAAAACAGCGAAAAATAATCAAAAACGCCAGTACAAAAATGTGCATAAACTATTTAATGAAATTGTTAAAATTTACAAATCGCTACAATAATGGAATACAACAACAAATTGTATCTAAATAAATAAACTTCAGGAATGCGCTGCTTGTATTTGCATAAATTAATTAACAACGAAATTTATGTGATCTTTAACTTTACGGCAACAAAAAGTAAACGATTACAACAAAATATCTACATATAAAAACACAAAACGAATGAAATCTATTAAAAAGACGAAAGAAGAGGCGCCTTTGTTCCTTAGTTTGTCGCTTTTGAATTCACTCGACTGTCAAGCAAGAGATTCAGAAGTTCAAAAGCCATGTTTCTAAAATTAATCAATTAACAAAAAAAGGTTATAAAAATAAAATATAAATAAAATATATATAAAATTTTTCATATTTTACTTCTGCTGTTGGTCTTTATTGTTTCAGCTCTGCGTTGTCGTTGTCGTTGTTGTTGTTTTTGGGCTTGGGCTTGGCGCTTTGAAATCTTTATCTAATTTGTTGCCGTAGTGCTGTTGTGTATCTACGAGATGCTGGACTGTTTAGCGCGCTGACATGGTCGCAGGCAATTTGCGCATTTTTCCCTCTTCTCTTTTTATTTCGCATCTTTTGTTTGCTTGTGTTTATTTTATTGCTTTTTTGCTCTTCGTGAACTCTACAAAGTTTCAATTTATTGTTTCGGGTTTCTCGTGCTGCGAATTAAGCTTTATTTAAGCGAATTAAGTTTGTTGTTGTTGGTCTTTTGACTTGCTGTTATTATTTTGCTGTTGTTTTTGCCATTTCATTTTGTGTGTGTGTGTGTGTTTTTCGCTTGGCTTTAGTTGGCCCACATATGTACATCCACACGCGCTGTCAGTCATTTCAGCAACCCACCCAACCGCCAGTCCTTCAGTCAGCCAGTCAGTCAGCTCAAGCATCACACAATGAGTCAGCCATTGAGTTGACCGCATTTGCATGTTCGTCTCTAACGCTGCCTCGTCTATGAGATTTGTATCTGGCAGCTATAAATCGAGCTTTCTGCTCTTGCGGCATCTGCTGCCGCTGCTGATGATTATTGCCTGTCAGTTATTCGCTTTTATTACGTACAAATTTATTTCGAAAATGTTTGCCATAATTAATGGTTTTTAATAATTTACCCCGCGCTCCACACACACACAAAGCTAGGTTGATAGATAGTTTGAATTTTGATTTCGATTTCACTTTGTAGCTGCACCTCCCCCTTCTACGCTGTCATGAACAACGAAGCGTGTGTTTTTAATGGATTTGCTATTATTAATTATTTGTTTAGCTACAAAAAAGTGGCGCTCCGATATGAAATATTCCGAACAAAGAAGAGTCTTCATAGCAAGGGGACAAATGAGATATTAAAAAAACGAATTGCCACACTTTCACGGCATAATTTCCATGTGAGAGTGAGCTAAGCAAATTATAGGCCCCAGGCATGAACTTTTATGACCTGAAAAGCTTAGTGAAGCTACCTTCAAATTTTTGGCCTGTTAGGAAAAGAGCATTTGACCTTTCACTGGGCTCACTGAAGTTTTCGGAATTACGAGAAACTCCTCCTCATAGCATGAAAAAGTGAAACTTTCCCTTAGTCGACAGAGCTATCAAAGTTTGTATGTCTCTTAAGCGCATACTTGACTGCTTGGATAGTTTTTTTTTACGTATTGTATGTATATTAAGTCTACCTTCAAAATGTGATTCGTAAATGGTCTTCAATAAATTTAGCCAGTTACTAAAAAATTTTATTCTTGCCGTCATCAAAATATATGTATGTAAAGAGAGGGCGTTCTCAAGCACACGAATGCAAAAGTCGAGGCATTCGAAGACTGTTAATCGAAATTCCTATTTTGCATTTAACTTCACCACCTACAGCTATGTTGAGCTAAAGGCTGCTACACATACGGCAGAGAAGCAGATGTTCCATTTGGCCTTTTCATTTGCCTCAACAACTAAATTCAATTAAATTTGAAAGAACAATCTCGAAATAACAAGCGCTGTGATAGCAATGCTTTACCTACAACGGCGATACAAAGATATGCATGTATATGCACACGTAGATACAAGTAACGGTAGATACAAAAAGCAAAGAAAAAGATGCGGCAAAAGTTGTTGGCAGATAATAGAGCAAGACGCGCAAAATTTTATAAGCAATAGTTACAAATGTATCTCGAAGATACGAATGCAACCAAAGATACAAATTGTATAGCAATAATTTAATTTTTTTCCCAAATTATCCAAGAAACGTGATGTTAAGCGCCGATAAAGCGCGGCACATGAAACAGGCAAGCATAAAGTCGATGGCTTTCGAGCAAAGCAGCGCTAGGCAAATGTATCTCAGAGCCACATGTACATCATGTGAAGATGAGCTACGTTCGGGTTGGCAGTAGCATTGCCATTAAGGCACAATGTATCTAGATATAAATGCATGTAAATTTCGCTTATAACAGCGAAGCAAAAACAAAGCGTAAGCGCTATGGGGCCTGCCAAATGATATTGTACACAAAAGACAAGCAGATACCAGATTCCTTATGCACTTGTATCTCAACTTAATGTTTGCTGTACCTGTGTGTGTCTGTGCGTGTATCGAGCTGTGTATCTTTCGCAAAGACTCAGACATGCGTGCCAAGAAGGCGTCTCTCTTCCTTTTCCTTGGTCGCTGGCGGCGTGTCGAATGCGAACAGCAAATAATGCTGTGACAAATTTGTTGCTCGTTGTTATTGTTGTTGTGTTATTGTTTTGTTGTTACTTGCTTTTTATGGCATTTTTTGCTTTTCTTCACGCGATGTTTTCAACGTTGCGCGGCAGTGGCAGTGCTAACGACCGTATCTAAATTGGCAGTGCAGGTTGTTGTTGCTGTTTTTGCTCTTATTTTTATAGTTATCAAGTTGTTGTTAACTTTAAGCTGTGTTGTTGTTGCTCGCGCATAAAGCGGAAAAAATCGTTAATTAACACTTTTGTAGAGCGCTTCGGAAGCGTTCAACAACGCTCCGCGCTGATCTTTGGCAGCTCCAATAAATGCCTTCATGTCGGAATTTTGTGGAAACCTTAACAACTCCAACAGTAACCAAAACCGGTATCAAAAGCGCAACAACTAGAAATGCCAAAGCAGCCGGAATATTGCAGTGATATATTTGAACTTTTTTCTTCAAAAAAAATATCTTTGCATATAGATTTATTAACGGTTACGGTAATGTCTTCTGTTTTAACTGACAATATTAAACATTTTCGGATCAGTGTCATCATATACATATAGCTTCTACAATAGCTTCAAAGCAATTGATTTCTTTGAAATTTTGGAAGGGTGTTTTCTTAATTCCGACATAATCAAAATTCAAATTTGCCAATAGATTTTTTGAAGGGAAATTCCACACTTCTAACAAATAAACAAATCAACATTTGATGAGTGAAGCAGCAGCAGCAGATACTTTTTAAATGAATTGATAGGCAACAAAATGGAAGTTTAAGCGTTAATTGAAATTGCCATAAAAGTTTTTAAATAAATAAAATAAAGCTGTTAATTTTCTTCTCCTTCAAGTGACCTTCAGCAGTCAATGAGCAACTCCGCGGCATGTTTTATGACAGTTTTTTGCTAACTGTCAGTCATAAATATTTGTTATTGTATTTCAAAATGGCATTCTTTTATTTCAACCCTGAGTTTAAAACAGTTAATTTATTATACAACAGCTTGCATATTTAATTGTTAACCCTTCATTAAAAAGACAGTCCAAACATGCATACATATCTACACAACGTACTCAATGCAATGGGGTTTTAAAACATTTTAATAAAATAATTCGGAGATTTCAGAAAAAACGCAGTTCAAGCGAGCGATTCAGCTACGATCGCGAAACAAAATTACGCAAATATAGGTGGAAATTCCAATTTTGAAAATACAGCTATGAACAATCTTTCAGCTTTCTGTAGTAGCGATCTCAACAGATCTCACAATGTTGAATTGTGAGTATTTTGTACTCTCGCTGGAATATGAAAACTGTGAAAAGCAAATTGTTTTTCAAGTGGCGTCGCTCTTCTTTCATTGAGTTCGAGAGAATAATAGCTTGACTTCTGACGGGTTAATTTTGAGCTGCTCATCGCTAGGCCCGCTGTAAAATAATTTACAAACTAAATTGTTGGTTCCTCCCTCATCTTAAGGCTGAAATGCTAGAATAAATTTGAAAACTTGTATTTTTTCTCTTCTTCGCTTTTGTCTTGATGGAATTAACAATTTCATTAAATAATGAATTGCTCATTTCGAATTTTTATATGTACTCATTCAACTCAAATGACATTGTGCTGTTGTTGGTTTTTCCTCCTTCGGCCTTTTCTACAAAATAATGACAAGTCAAAAATGTCAACATTAAAGTTTAATGAAGCGGCGACACCAAAATTACTCGTCAAAACTGACTGACGGCAGCCAAAAATAAAAAAAGAATAAGTGCTGCTCAGGGGGAGCAAGAGACATACAGCCAAGAAGATAGATAGATAGATACAGAAAGTATCTTATTGTGTTTGGCATTACTATCTGGCAGTGAAGGCTTGTTGCTGTCATTTTTGACTGTGGGCTGGGCCTAGCCGAGGCTGAGGTATGTGGGCTACGGTACAGCAGGTTTGTGGGAAGAGGCATACAAAAAAGATGAGAAGCAGTTGAGTGGGAAGGGAGCGGCGCGCCAAGAGCCGCTTTGCTTAACGAGAAACGCTTGTGCAGGCATCATTAGGCAGCGAAATCGAAAACTTGCTGTTCTGCATTTCTATTCTTCAGATAATAAAGATCATTTTTGATATTGTCGATAAATTGTTGATAGATTTAATCAGGCGTAATTCATAAGTCGCACTATAAATTTACTTTTGCGTGTTATTTTGTTGTTGTTTTTGTGGGTTTAAGCAAATGGAAAAGTGTATACATACATACATACATATATGTCAAATGATATGTAATGAAATGAAAAAGCAAAGCAAAAAATGGCAGAAAAATAATATCCCAAGAAAGAGTAATTGAATAATGGATTAGGTATTAGTCGCATTAACCAAAATTATTCACCTCTTTTGAAGCACACATCCACACCTCTGCAACAATTCAAAAACACGAATATCGAATGCTCCTAATGTAGCAAAATTCCAAACGATGTCCAGTCAGGCCAGAGCCAAATTCAGAGCAACTTCACAAGCAAAATGAACAGGAGTACGTCAACTTAACGGCATTCATATTTCACACTTCATTTTTACGGGCATGCTAACAACTGTAACAACAACCTTTACCTCAGGAGGAAATTCCCAACGCAAGCAACAACAATGCTACACACCAATCACAAACTCACTCGCTTGCATACCAAAACAACAACAACTAAGCCAAGTCATACAGTGCACATTTTCTTTGCGCCGCGATCGAGCGCACTTTCGGTGCACGCATACCTAGAAACAGCAAGGCGAAAGCCAAACGAACAGCAACAGTGAAAAAAGCAACAAAATCAATTAAGTCGGCTACACGGCGTATTAAACGTAATCATGCGCAAACATATGCATCAACTCACACACATACACACACACAGTTTACAGAGCTCTCTCCCGTTCTCAAGCGCACTTGCCGCCACTCACCTGCCCTCACGCATTATCGACCCGGCGCTCATCCTACTCTCCATTACGCTCTCTACACAAGTGAGAGAAATAATACTCTTTGACACTTTGACACGGGCATGCAGTAATTATGTATCGAAAATACAGCAATTGAAAGAGTGTAGAGGGATTGTAAACCAACACTTCCCAACAGCGAAAAAGGTTAAATTTTTATATACATACATACATATGTACAATATAAGTAAGTATGTATGTACAAATCAAGCGTGCTGGCCAATGTCAGATATTCGACCTATTCATTTTCTAGTGATTGCAGTTGAATTTTTTTAAATTTCGAAACATTACTTAGTCGCAATCGAACTACTTTCTGGCGCCTTACCTTTTAAGAAATCCAAAATAATTGCAATCTCTGTTGCCGTGGCGGCGTTCGTTGCTACTCAAAGTACTCCAGAGCGCTGGCTGCTACTTCCTGCTGCCGTTGAACCGAGACACACCGCCACACGCACTCCCGCTCGCCACGAGATGGGGGCGCAGTCGTTGTATGTATGACTGTTTCTTGAGGTTTCTGATAAAGGGGTGGTGATGCCCAATTACTGGCTACACCCCGATAAAAGCAGCAAAATGTAATCCACAATCAGGAGTGCGCCTTAAAGGGGGCCACAGAGTATATTGTAATCCGTAAATTGGTTGATGTTGTTGTTGTCGCGGTGGCTGTTCGGCTGGCGTTGCCTAATGATGTTTGCCGAAATGGCAGCAAGAAGGGGCACTTAGCTAAAAGTGCTATTGGCAGGTTTGAAAATGTACCCAAAGAGCGTAATCACTTCAGTTTTGGGCAGAGTAATCCTTCTATGTTCCTTTGTTTGCATTTGCTGTGTATACTTTCTTTTTATGCACCTTCTTTTTCACTCTTTCGTTTTGCTTGTTCGCAGCACTTTTTTTTGCTGTTAGTCGTAATTAATTTGCACTTTTTTCAGCAATAACATTTTCTATAAGGTTTTTATTGTTGTTGTTTTTGTTGTTGTGAATCTGCAAAAAAATGAAAGCCATTTAGTATAGTGAGTGTCGAATAAAAGAAACAAATGCAGTTGGGTTCACGCTCGCACTCGCTCTAGCGTTCAACCAAAGAGTATATTAACATACTCTTTGGTTCAACTTTGAACTGTTTGTGTTGTTGGTTTTCGATTGTTGTTTATGCCTTTTTTTGGACTTCTCTTTGACAAGCAAGTTAGGTCAGAGAAGCTACCGGAAATCAGCAAATTAATACAGTTTACATTGGCTGGACTAAATATATTTATATGCATGGCTGCAGCCTGCAATCCTCTCTGCATGTATAAGATAGAATAACTACAAGACAACAACATAATTGCATAGCAGTGAAAGCGAGCGATGTCTGCCAAATTGTTAAAATTGTTCTAAATAAGACGGTAAATTTCTGTAGTCATGGTTGTAATTGTTGTTGCTGTTTCTTTTGCATTTTGATTGTTTTTGTTTTTTGTTTCCATTTGCCTTCTGCGAGTTGATCCATCAGTTCGATTTTGAGCAAAAGATAGCCGAGGGAAACATTCAATATGTATACATATACTAGAGCTCAAGGAAGGGAACATTTGCGGAGGGAAAACGTTTTGGAACCATCACAAATCGAATTCGCAATAAATCAAATTTCTTACAAGAAATTTCAAAAATTTCATTTGAATTGGACTAAAACATTGTTGTTTCGAAATGAAAGATTATATATTCTCTATTTAAAGAACTTTTACTAACAATCCCAATTACTATAATGAAAACACATATTTTTTTATTCGTTTTAAATATCTGAAAAGTTTACTTATGAAAACAAAATGTGTAATTAATGAGGAAAAGCGGGTTTCGGAAAATTCAAAAAATGGTACGAGTGAAAAAAACTATAAAAAGAAATTGGTGTGTGCATTTGTTATTCGAGGTGGCAGCTCTAATATACATGTATGTATTTATATACTGCTGCTAAACAAAGAAACTGGAATGTAAAAACAAATGGTTCGACGAAACGGTACAGCGACAAACTGTCGACGGACGATATCGCTCCAATATTCAATGATTAGAAAGCGAAAAAGACCGCGCTGCCGCTTCCTTTATAACAAGCTGCTACTACGTTCTTTTCCGACGCTGTTGGTTGTTGTAATTTTGTTGTTTTGAGCTTGTACACACGCTGGCGGGTAACATTGTTACCCAACGCCGTCACTGCGCGAACATTTCTGCGCGCATGCATACACACAGAAATGTTGTTTGCTTTGGTTGTACATGTTGTTGGTGTAAACGACTTCTTTACACGCAGCGTCAATGAGTGCGAAAAAGAGCGCACTATACCCAGAGCGTAACCGAGTAAGGAGAGATGCGAGCGCCGAATGAATGCGCAAAGTAGTTGAATTATTCCGGTAATTCTTTGGCAACATATTCTCTGTTATCGTTATTGTTGTTGCCTCTTTTATTACTTCACTATTTTTTAATGCTCTTTTTCTACGCTTTTACTTCTGCTGCCTTCGTGGTTGTTGTTGTTGCTAAATTGTTCCATTTGATGAAAATGTTGAGTATGTGTGTATGATGGTTTGTTTTTGTTGTTTGCATGGTGTTGATGTAGAGTTGTTGCTGTATAGGGGAGACCTGCTTTGGAAAGGCGGAGTGTAGACAGTGAGAGAGGGGTAGTTGGCCACGGCTTTGCTTTGACAACCGAAACACCGAAATGGCTAATTTGCTTTTGTGCGCAGCCACTGACAAACGTGGCAAAAACAAAAACAAACAAAATCAACAGCAACAAAAATGCGTCGATTGAGTGAATCGTAATTTGAGTTATGAGTGGGAGCCGCGCGCAGGCAAGAGCGAAAAATTAAATACTCGTTTTTGTAGTGTGTGTGCATATGCATGTGCGCTTGACAGGGTAAAGTTGTAATTTATAAATGGGCTTTTTTCTACAGCGCATACCCTACATATTTTAATGGCTTTTACTACTGCGTTTTTCTGCCAAGCGTAATTTCTATTATCTATTCATGCACTCTGCACAGCCAAGAACAATTTTTATAAATCCGTGCGCTCATGCCATTTGCGCGCTCTCATCAATTCCAAATATTTGCAAAATTTATTACCTTTTTTCTTTAGCACTTTTTGTCAATTTGCCTCATTTCAGGTAGAAATAAACAATTAATATTTTGCATTTCACATTTCACAAATTAACATACTCTTTATAATTATAAATTTCCATAAACTTTTTTTAATATTCTCACATTTTTTGCTTACACACAAAATTTCTACTGATTATTAATTGAACACCATTTATATTGTATTTCTTCTTCACTCCTTATTTTTTATAATCACGCTAAATTTGCTCTACTCAATTAGTACTTTTAGCTAATCGCTTATCGGCACTTTGCTAGTATATGCGGAAGAAATTCCTATAATCCAAATTGGTTTGGTTGAGAGAGGGTTAAAATGTATTCCAGGCAGTAGCAAAAAATGTTTTTTTGTCTGCTACATGAACGTAACGACCGCACTTCAGCTCACGTATCGTCCGTTTCCAAAGAAAGAGGAACGCGTACGAAACTCAGCAGCGCAGTCACCGTCACTGCATACCGTCTTGCTGTCGGGTCTGCCGTTGCGCCGCACACACACACACTCGGAGCATACACAAAACACGAAAGAGAATGAGATCGCGCCCGTTCGTTCACTCTCGGGAAACGGCCATGCGCTGCAGGCAGCAGTGCACGCTCAGTTTGCTCAAACTCCGTCCGTCCAACAGCGGCACGCACAAATTCATGGGCGGTTACGATTATTGGGGGTTCACGGTCCCCTCTGGGGTTGAGGCTTCCTTCAACTACTGAAATGACATTTTAAAATTTTGAACTGTCAATAGCATTTGCTCTCGATATTTTATATATACGGCATCCGGTTATGCACGCTGTCTTATTTAAAAAAATGCATTGACTCCTTTCAAGCATATAAAAAGAATCTATATCTATAGGCCTGCAAAGTTTCAGATCTCTAAGTAGTCGGGAAGTGGGTGAATACCGCGCAAAGTGAAGTTAATAGAAAGCTTATAAAAAGTAAGAAATGATGGGCGCAACAGCCCGTGTGGACTTAGGTCCATCAGCGCCCAAGCACTTGACCACTGAGCCACCGTGGGTCCCCAACTAAGAATCAATTATATTCAATTTCCATCGGAGAGATGACACCTCTTTCGGATTTCTACGCACGCCCATGCACACACACACGCTGTGGCGTGCAGAACGGCAGCCATTGCCCTGCGATGCTCTCTCGGTCACTCTCTCTATCTCTGCCTTTCTCAGTGAACAGTGAGTGTCTCTCTTTGCCATATGTGACGAGAGCGTGATTTCTTCAATGGCGACTTTAGTGCCGTATGTTTTGTTATTGTTGCGCGGCCATGTTGCTTACCGGTCGAACGCTAGCTATCTCCTTTTGTTTTGTTTACACCGCACTGTAGGGCTGTCTCGCTCCGCGGCGACATGCTTGTGCCGTTTTCACTTTGTTATTGTTTTTGCCATTTTCTGCACTTGTTTTTGTTTTTGCATTGTGTATTTGCAAACTTTGTTTTGGGAAGAGTTTGAGGTTTGAGTATGCGCTGGCAGCGAAACCAGGCGCAAGTTTTTGTCATTGTGGGCTGCCGACTGGAACTGCTTGTATTTTGTTGTTGTTATTGTTAGTGTTGTTGTTGCTTTTTGTGCTGTATTCTGATTGATTTTAATGTGATTTCGCTTGTAAGGCGACGCAGCGATTCGCAGCGCAAGTTTATTTGCTGCGCTTCGTGCTTCGCAGGTATTTGAGCATTTTTATTGTTATAGCAAAGGATAATTGAAAAAGGTCGGAAAACGAATTTAAAGTGCCTTTTTAATACTTGTTAGGAAGCTAAATCCGTTTCATTTTCAATTGGCGTTCGTTTCAATTTCAGTTTACGCTTGATATCTTTAGCTTTTTTCTTCTCTTTCTTTTTTCCTGTTGTTTTATTAATTTTAATTAATTCGTAATAGTAATAGTCTTTTTCTTAAATTCGGATTCGCTATGGTGAAGTAATTGAAGTAATCGAAACTTCGTCTCTCAAAACTTCAAATTTGGTTTATAATGTTTATTCCACAACTCGACGCCTAAAAAGGTTTATTTACCCACACTTAAAATGCATTCTAACCCTCGGCATTTTGGCTTACCGGCTGCCGGCTGTGACAGTTTACCAACGTATCTCGTTAAACCTAAACTGTAAAATGTAAAGAGTCCAATCGAATTTTTTATATTTCTGCATACTTGCCTTTTTCGGCATTGATATCCCAAAAGGATTTGCCTCAAATAGACAGTTTGACATGAGGTGTGAGTTTACTAGACACCCTCGCCAATGTTTAGGCGCATGCCTTTCCTTTCCCCACACCACACACACACACTCTTAAACGTAATATTCAAGCCGTTAAAAAGAAAACAAATGTAGGATTGAGAGCATTTCCGCTTCGGGGGCTACAAAGTGAAAAATTGCTCAGTTGCGACGTTTGTCGCTCATACTCAGATAAGAGTACACAATACACACGTCTGCACACATTCTATACACATGCACAGTGGCGCTTGTATACACCTACACACTTGAGAGCGCACACATCCTTTTCCTAAACACGACATAGACATACATATACAAACTCATACAAATTTTTCAACATACCAAAAATTCTTTGCTCACAAAGCAGCAGCAACAACAACAACAAAAATCAGCAACACAAAAACACAAACCCAACAAGCAGGCCAAAATCAGAAAATAGAGATATAAAGGAAAAATGTGCTTAAACATACCAATAAAGCTGTAACAAACAACAACAACAACAACAAAAACAAACACAGACGCACCAAAGAAAGAGAGCAACAGCGAGAGACAGCAAAATTGTACTAAAGCAAAGTAACGTGCACACAAAGCAGGATATAAATCTGCTGCTGGAGCAACGACAATAATGCCAACAACAAAACCAAGCAGCAGTAGCAGCAGCATAAAGTGAACATGTTATCCCCCCACGCGCACATTCACACACGAAACACACACAAAAACATTTTAGGCTTAAGAAATAAGAAATCCCAAGAAGGATATTACGATATTACATTTAAAGGCAAACATGGCACTCAACATTTATTTGACTTCCCCCTCTCTTAGCCTTAAGCCCTCTCCCGACTTGCTGCAAGTAGTCATCGAATGAAATTGCATTTACAAGATACAAAATGTCAAGCGCAAGAATATGTACGTCCTACATACACTTGAGCTGCTCTGCTCTCATACTTGTGTATCCTTTATTGACTTGCAATCGGAAAATGGGAAAAGGCATGCCAGAAAAATGCTTCAAAATAAAGAAAGCAGAGAGTTGAAGCAGCTACAGCTTTCCTGCACCAATAAAAGTTCAATCAAATGTGAAATAACGAAAAGTATCCCTTTTCTGTGTGTTATTTTTAGTAAATTTCAGCAATTGCAGTGAGTGGCTTACAGGCGCTGTTGTGTGCCCAACTCTGTAAGAGTATGTGTGTGTAGTAGTCATAGTTGCCGTAACATGTATATATAAATAAATAAAAAGTATAGTTCAAAGATTTGCTTTGAATTATAGTTGTTGAAAAGTTAGGATATTGTACGAAGCACTACAAAAGCGAAAGGACATGAAGGGCGGCGCTGTAGCATGAGCTGATAGAGAAAGTTGGGCAGCACAAAGCGAGTGCAGGCAGACATGCTGATGTAGTAGAAGCAACACGAAAGGATTGAGTGCTTTTAAAACGAATTGAAAAGTTTTATAAACGCTGTGATTGTGTGTACGGAAGCATTATTCTATTGGAAGTATATGATATTTTCTTAGGTAATGTGAAGACAAAAGGTAGCCCAAATTGCTTATATCGAATTTTTCCGTATATGTACTCTCAATTTTTCGCTCACATAAAAGCGATAGCAGTAAGTTAGCAAACTTGTTTTTGGCCTTTAAAAAATTAAAACTCTTTTTGGTTTAAAGAGAGAGAACATTTTTTTAACAGCGTTTGATTTTATTACAATAGAAAAAGTTTCCAAAAAAGCATTTGTTCAAAAATGTCGATTTTGTCTGACAGCACTGCTTTATATTGTCCCAGCCACCCACCTTCAAATTCCATTGCATACCCAACAGGCGCTCACTGATTCATGCGATTTGCCTCTACGCTGAAGCCAAACCTTTGCTTTTTAATCTTTCTTCTCATTACATGAATGCTTATCTTCCTGTACTTCCTATGGCGTATACGCGATATATAGAACAAATATAAAACTCTGTTGTTGAAATAGGCAAGAAGCTCGGATCTTCTACAAATACATACGTTCATTGGAAAGTAAAAGCGAACATCTTTAAATAATGCATTTAATGAAATTTATACTTAGTTTCTATCGCAGTAACTCTATACGCACACCAAGCAGAGGAAATAATTACATATTTTACTAACTCAATGTCAACGAGAGTAGTGCGGGTTAAAAATACAGCATTCCATAAAGCGACCACTTCTTAAATCGATAAATGAAAATATTTTCGTGAAAAGTGTTCTTTTTTTCGGAATTTATTACGAACCGAGGACACTCTTCTAAATTTCCTTCGAAATCCAGAGTAGAGAAAGTTTTTTTCTTTTTTCCAGTGTAGTTATCAATATGTAAGCTCAATTATCGCGTGTAGTTTTCAACGCCACGCCACTGTATGTCTATGTCTATGTGTTTGTGTTGAAATCAATTTGCTCCAATGCCAGCTAAAATTGTAAGGCACACAAGTTTACAACCCAACCAAATTGTTAAAACACAAAATGAATAATAAATTTCGCCAGCGCACAATTTAACAAGCTCTTCCGTTGTCCCGCCGTCCCCGCCGCCCCCAGCAACCCCTTCAGGGTTAATACAACCAACAGCACAACTTCAAGCACTATACAGGAACAACAGCAATGGCGACAACAAGTACAACAATAAAAAGCACAACAATAAAAGTACGATTGCAACAGAAACAACGAGAAGCACTTCAACAACAAAAGCTAAAACCCTAAAACTTTGTCGTTCTGTGGCTGGGTGTTTGTGCATATCCTTTTTGATTGTGTGGGAGTCGCTCCGTCTAAGTGTAATGCTTCAGTGCCTGTACTTTTCTCTCGGCGCTGATTTTAGCTATAATGTCGCTCCTGTATATCCTGTCTGTATTTTCAGTCCGCATGAAAATCGAGAGGCGTACCAGCGGAACTTCTACAAGCATTCTATTCTGGCGTCCTTCCACCCAAATCATATTTGTCCTTTAGATTACGAATACGAATTGTTACTTTTATTGTTCACACTTACTGTGAATGCTACTGGCTTTACTTTAACCCATGTGTGTCTTTCTATTGTCCCATTATAAGCGCTCAGATATTACCGCAATTTTAATTATCTGATCTTATTTGAAAAAGCTTTCTGCAATTTTCCGCTATTAGGATGACCTCAAAATTGGATCAGTTTACAAATCATTCTGTGAATCATCGAAGCAGTAAGGTAGATTGCAAAAATAAATGAATAATTATACTAAATAATATCGATGATGTTTTCTAAAGAGAAATTGTTTGCCGGGATCTTAAATGTGCATGTGTATGTATGTACTTTTGTGTCTGTGCATGCAACTGAACATTTATTTGAGCATATTGTTGTCACGTTATAGCTTTCACATAAAGTCCTTACCAGCATACTAAACTCTAAAAGCTATACGTTTGCTGCTACTTCTCGAGCCCCTTTTACCCTCTTTCCACCTTCCTACTGCCACTTTAACAATGAAATATCAGAGCAAATACCTACCCCGAAAACCACTTGATTCCATCACATGTGGTTCAGTTGGGCTTGCCTGCGCCCCTCTAAAATCCTACTCAACCCCGCCACTTCGCTTGCTGTGCGCCTCAACGCTTCACCGCCATTTGCCGAGCATCCTGTGCACATCCTTTGGTAGCTAATAGAAATGAAATTGACTGATGAAATGATATTCCGTGGTGTAGTGGCCGCCCATGTCAGGCACGCGGACAGACATCCAGCAAGGACACTCTGTGTGCTGTCTGTGTAAATATATGTGTGTGTGCTTGTGCTTGTGCTTGTGCTGGTGTCTGTGTTTTTGTGTGGTTATCGCTTGTTGTGTATTTGTATTGGTGCTTGTTTGTGTCGCTTCGTTTTTCGTTTCATTTCGTTTCATTACGCTTCAATACAATTCCGTTTCCGTTTTCCGCTATCGCCGGCATTGCTGCGGGGCATTGTTGCCAGACTTGTTGTAGCTGTATCCTTGTTGTTGTTATGCTGGTTGTTGCCGTCCTTGTTGTTGCCTGTTTTCCCGCCTGTCTTTGTCTGTCTGTGCTCAATGTCCTTTCACTGCGGTGCCGCTCCTCGAGAAATATGATTTCATTGTGTTCGAAAATTGAATTAAACTTTCCTTGAGCAGGGGGTAAAACGTTTTCTGCGCCTTCTGCTTGCCTTTTCAGCTCTTGCCTGGCATTTCTTTACTCTGCGCATCCTACTCTATCAGTTCCTGCCGTTCATTTTTCTGCCTTACATTGTTGTTGTTTCTTAAAGTACCAAAAATCGCTTGAAATTTATGCAATCAAGTCCTACCTCTCTTTATCCCCTCTGCTCATGGCCCATATCCTCCTCGCCGCAATTCCATGTGCCATTCAGCTTCACCGCACTACACTTTCCCCGCTTATGCTTCCTTCCTATGGTTTCTCTTATGCCCGCTCCTTTGTATGCACCGCACCAAGCTCTCGCCTACCCAAAGTTCAATTGCTCCACACTTTCCTCTGTTGTGGGCCCCTTTATGGCCCATCTCATGCTCACCTCTCGACCTTCTTTTACCCATGTAGCGCATAAGAAGCATGCAGTCACAAAGTTCCACACTTCCACTCTCTTCTGCCCCCCCCCTCAGCATCAACTCTGCTACCCCACTCCCTTTCAGCTCCACTTCATTTGCCTTGAGTGCGGGAAATTGCTCTTCTTATTGCCTTTCTTCTGCACACTCGTAAAAATATAATTTTATGACTGCGCGTACATGTGTCGCCTTGTATGTGTGTGTACGCTTGTGTCCTTGTACGCGTGTGTGTGTTTTTGATTTTCCACTTAACATTTTATTAAGCGAAAATGTTTTTGCTGTAAAGTGTCTCGCGCTTTTGGCATTGTTACTTCCTTCCCCGCCTGCTTGTTTTTCTTCGTCCGTTGCTCCAACACAAAACTTCGCGCACTTCATCCCCAATATTGCTTTTAAGCCATACACACAGCCCCAAATAAGGAGGACCAAAACGCGCTTCATCATCCTCGTTCTGGTCGTCATCGTCATCGCCATCGTCATTTTCATTTTCATTTCCTGCGGCTGTGTTTATGCGCATTTTTATGTGAATTGATTTTACGCGTCACGCATTTGTGTGCGTAAATCTAACGATTGGAGTGTGTTGATGTGCCTGCATAGGTATGTATGTATGTAGTGGCATCGGCCATCGGTGTGGGTGTTATGTAGTTAATACGTTGATTTTATTTTGATGCGCCCCCGTCACTTTCTGCTTGATTTTATTATGATGTTCGCTTTATTATTATTTTGCTAGCAGTTTCTTTTTATCTTTCGTGTTGCTGCGCGTGTATGTGTTTATGCGTAGGTGTTAGTATTTGTGCGCAAGTTAAATATAAACATTTCTCCGCTCTGTTCTTCAAGGACTAATGGGCAAGTCAGTGCCTGTCAAGGCAACTCAACTGCCTGAATCCCTACATAAAATAGCTTGCTGTCCGAATAAGATATCAAATCCGATTCCATGATAAAGATGTGTATATTAGTTTGAGCTAAAATTAGCACATTAATTATTGCTTTAAAAAGAACCATGGCATTATTAAGATAAATATTCATAGATCGATAGCCTGCGGTCGACTTCGGAGAACATGAACGCATGGCATATGACTCTAGAATTGGTTTCGTATTCATTGTTGCTATGTATGTTTATCGGCAAATTTACAGTTACATAATATGCCATAATCCGATTAATACTAGCTTAAAATCATATTATATCTTATCCGTTAGATACCTATATTTACTTTAGCGTAATCTCTCATTGCAGAATAATGTCGAGTGAAAATGCTGTGAATGCCACATGCGATAGAGCATCAAATGTGTTCGTCACTGACCCTCCCCTTCTCAGCCGCAGAACAAATTTCAAATATGCGAATTAAATTATGGCAATCAAATCGATGATGGAATATGCAACACAATAAACGACGGCGGAGGCGGAGGCAGCGACGGCTGCGAGCAAACAAAACGCTTGGAACAACAAAACCAACAACCAAAGTAGCAACAGCAGCAGCGATGATAACAAGGACCACAATAGTGCACACTGCAGTAGGCAGGATCATAAGCAAGGACACAAATTGAATTGGCAACGACGTCGGTGGTGGCAGTTGAATAGTCGTCGAATCCCAGAGCAATAGTGGGGGCAAAGTGGCAACAAGGGTATAACCAGCGGAAAGCCGCATAAATGTCATTAACGTGCACGTCTCTCCGCAGGCATTGTTGGATAATGGTGTCTAATGGTGTCTAATGGTGGATGGTGGTGGCTGCTGACACAGCTGCATGCATTGAATAGCCCCAACCAGCAAAAGGGATTAGTAACCAAAGCAAATCTAAAGCCAAATGTGCACAGTGATTGCTGGACTTCGGCGTTGCCAGGACGAGGAAGGAGCCTCAGCCCGCCTCGTACCTCGTACAGCTTTGGCAACATGATGAGATCTGCTGGCAGAGTCTTCTTTAGCTAAGTTTGAGAGCTTCTGGGGCGCACCGTATTAGGGAGGCTTTTTTCTGATTAGTTTTGACAGAAATTCATTGATATTTTGCATTAAATAATGGATTCTTTGCCGAAAATGCTCACTCACTGCTCAAAATGTATCTACACTTGGAGTGTTTTCAAATTTAATGTATGCTTAAGTAAATTGATGTATATAAAATCATTTCGAATAAGTAAAAACTCAAATTTATGATGCTGTTTTAAGGAACTCAGAGGCAGAGGCTGAATAAAATTAGTTGCATTCTATTTTCCAGAATATTTGTGATTTTTTCATATTATCCCTGAACTTAAAATATTTGCTTTTGTCCTCTGGTTCCATGCGTAGTCAGTCGTACCTTCTTATGCTGCCATTACAACCTACTGCAGGTCTCAACCTCATGCACAAGCCATCCTACTTTACACATTATCCGTATCCAATTCAAGCTTTATTTTTATTAACTAACATCATACAATTTAAGTGCCCTACATACTAAAATGAAATAAGCCCACACACCAATCCTGCATATTTGTCAGTGGGTATTCGAAATGCTTCAAGCACAAATATTTGAAAATTGTGTGTATCCTTTTTTACTGTGCTTGTTTTCTCGTATTTTTGTGATGGCATTTTCGGATAAACACGTCAATGCGATTTAAAAAATAATTTCTCTAAAATACTCAACAACAAATACAGCAAATACTACCTTCAGCCTTCCGCCTTCCGCCAGACTGCAATCATCCTGCTACCAACAACAACAAAGCCTTCAGTCAACAGCAGCAGAACAACAACAACAAACCCTTGGAGGCTGCGTGCAAATTTATGCCGAAGTGCGCCGGGAACATCAATCAAATACGCACAAATTCACAATTCATCTACCCACACAGACACACACACACACTGGCAGACAAAGAACAGCAAACAGCCAACCGCCAACATGGCTGGGCATACAAGGGAGCACCCACCGCCGCCCTCAGGCAGAGGAGCTGCGACAGCAGGTGGCTGGGTCCAAAAGTTGAATTGGCGGCGGGCGGAAAGGAGCCATGATAAGGCAAAAGTGATTTTTGCTAAAGTCTTGAAAGTTGTTCAGCAAAAAAAAATAAACACACTCAAAATAAAGCGAGTAAGCTGCCACCTGAGCTGCGCTGATGATATTCTGCCATCCGCTAGCCGTCACCCCTTTACCCCTTTTTCCAATGGCGATGCCATCAACGGACAGCATGGCAAACGCAGGACAACGTTGGTGTTGCTGTCAGTCAAAATTAACCAACTCACCGCATTACCAACAAGCATATACAACAACAACAATGACAACCAGAGCAGCAACAATAGCCAAAGCAATAAATGAAGGCGTATGGGGAAATGCTGCCAGAAAAAAACCGCACAAAAATAAAGAAATCGTACAAATCAAAAAAGAACAAAAAATACAAGGACAACAACAAATTCTTTTTGAATAAAAAGAGTAAAAAAGGTAAAAGTTTGCCACACGAAAACACAAGAAGGCTTGAATACCGTAGCTGGCAGCTTCGGCAAACGCAAACAATACAACAATAACAACGGCAGCAGTTCCAGCGGCTCCAGACGCGCACAAGCTACAAAAGTGTGAAGGGCAGCACGGGGCGTTATGAGGACAAGAATACATGCTTGGATGCTGCAAGCAGATTGATAAATCACAAAAGCAACAAAATAGTAAAAAAAAAAAACGCGGCTGTTGGAATGACAGCCCCAAAGGACCGACAGAAGAATCATCACCGACCAGGCTGATGGATGGAATAAACTCGTGGAATTTTAACGTGTACATTTTTTAGAGAACTTAAAGAAACTAAGTGGAGTAGAATAGATGCAAAAAGAAGCAACTGACAATGAGTTGCAGACTATTCGAAATATTCAGGAAGCCCATGCTATGTTGAGCAACAGGTTTGAAATAAGCAAGGAACTGAAGCTGAGCACTTTTTTCAGTTGATATTCCATTCTTTGAGCTTCGAAGGAGAAACAATTTCCTTATTCCTTCTGTACAACAAAACCGTTAAAATACTAATAGTAACCCACATTGTGTTGATCTTCCGAGAAAAAATGGCAGCAGTTGCAATTTGCCACCTTCAACACGATAATCGGTGCAAGGCTTCGCTCGTGTCAATCAAAATTCCTGAAGTGCATTTTTCATACCTTTAAGAAGCCCAAAAAAACTTGTGAGGAACATTGGAAAAAGAAAAGGAATCCAACCATTGCCACGCCTGCAAGAACATGACAATATAGTGCTTTCATAGTGACAGCACTCGGAGCACAAGCCTCCAGCTGTATGTGGCATATTGTGAGTGTGTAAAGCTCGGGGAATACAACCCAGTAGGAAATATGCGATGCACAACGTTCATTAATAAAGAACTCCACGAAGAAAAGTTATCTGGAAAGGTCTTTCCGTTTTTTTTTTTTTTTGTTGTCGGAATATGAAAAACCTACCAGCACGCAGACAAGTATTTGTCCATTGTACTGGTAAGCTGATTCCTTTTAGGTCTTTCCTTACTAAGTAATACAATTGGTAATGGTTTCAATATAGATTTTAGAGAAGAAAGCTTGTGGCTAGTTTTTTCCGCTGGGAAGGAACCAACACTCGTACGACAAAAACGCACACACTTACACAAAATTATTTCGAAGCATTAGCTTCTATGGCAGTGAAGGTGATTACTGTTGGGACTAATGGAACACAGAGCAAAGCAGAGCGAGATGGCAGACAGACCTTCATACAGACAAAAGTCAACAAGCAGCGTCGCGTCGTCTGCCTCCTGACTCGCTGGGGATGCGACTCAAATGAGGCACAAAGCTGAAAATGCATATTACGGCAGCAGTGGCACTTGCTAGTACATTGTTGTTGCTTTTGCAGTGCTGCTTGTGCTTGCTGTTGTTGTTGTGGTTGTCATTTCTGTTTTTGTAATAGTCTGATTGTAGCTGCAGAACAATGCAGTACGAGCACTGTTTTTTATGCCAAAGGCTCACTACACACGTCAAAGGAGAGACGACTTTGTGACTTGCAAGTACTTGTGTACCTTAAGGCTATCAGATTTATACATATCTAAAGGACATGCCAGTAACGATTATCATATTCCCAGTTACTTGTAACAACAACTTCAAATTATATGAAATACACAATGGTTCTAACTTTCAGCGGTATGTGAGCACGAGTAGTCAGCAGCATGTACACGATTACTTGAATGAATACTCGTATATTAAACACTGCAATTACATTTTAATTTTATACAAACACTTTATGAATGATCAAAGCAACTATGCTCGATTGCTCGTACAGTTACAAGCTCGTGTACTCGCACCTTCGCCAAAATCTCAAATCCCCAGCTTCATGGCAAAGCAATTTCACTTGCTCGGCGCCAACAAATGTTCTGAAGTGCTTGGGTATGCCAGGCAATTGTTGTTGTTGCTGTGCAGAGGCAGGGAATTGGAATTGGAGCTGTTGCTCGTGTCGCTGCTCTGTGGCTCCATGGCAATCGAGCGCGCTTGCTTCATCAATAATTAATGTCGGTGTCAAGTGAGTTCGCAATTGAATCGTGAACTTGTTTCATGTTTTTGCTCCTGCTCTGCCTCTTGTTCCTGCTCCCATTTCCATCTCAGTTACCTCCACCCTGCCGTATTCACATTGTTTGCTTTGCCTGTTAGTATCAGTAATTGTTGCGGCCGTTTCGTTGGCAATTTGTGTGATTGCTAACTATATTATGGCAATGTGTAGGCATAGTAATGCTCTCCTTTGGGACGGTGCTTGGCCCCTCAAATAGTCCGTTAGTAATCTAAACGATCTCTTATGGCAACTTTTAAAAACTTGGTTTTTCTTCGGAGCTTCAATATTGAGTTACATTTTCGAAACAAGGGAAGGGAAATAAGGCAAACTTGTTAAGTTGCAAACGCATTTCTGCAAAAATAAAATAAGTGGCTTAGAGGAAAAGGATAACAGCCTGAAGAAACTAGCGATAATCTGTAAACCCAGAAAAGATCTCGAACCTAGGTATCAAGTCTCTTTGGAAATTTGTGAAACACACCCAAATTCTGACAGATCATCACGTTGACCATTCCCAAACGGAACTCTAACTGGCATCGCTAAGGACCCAACAGGATCTATGCGTTGCCTTTTTAGGCAGCCACCTTAACCCAACCGAACATGTTATTAAGCCTTCACACTCAATAAATGCACACAAAATTGTGACTTTTCAATTTCCTGCTTTTTTGTGGGTCCAACAACTTTAATTTGACAACATACAGCATTTCAGCATTTTCTCTCCCTTGCCATAGCTCCCTCTGCCAATTATGGCTACAATTTGCTCCTTCCAACAACATTTCCGCAGCTTTTTCGCAACTTTTTCAATTAAAAGTATTAAATCCGCTTAAATTAAATTGAAACAGCTCAAAACTGCAGCAGCAACGTACAAAATTTAAACAACAACAGCAGCAAAACATTTTGGTAACTTCATTAAATACAAATTTTTTTTGTAACAAAGAAACGAAATATCAAAAGAGGGGAAATTAAAAAACCTCAACAGAGTGCGGAAATGGCGATAAGAGAAGAGTGTGGCGGAAAGCAGTTTTTAAATGAGAAAATACACACATACAACATGAGTCAGAAAATCCGCAAAAATCAGCATATACATTTATATATTAATTTGTGGCGCATTATGGCACTATGGCAACCCTTAACATACACACTAATGCACAGCTCAGGCTTTTGCGGCACTCGAAAAGTGCTCTTTTCAACCAATGTCGCAAAATTAAATCGCATTACAGCAAAGTGAACGGGCAAGCAGCTGACAAAAGGGGCACTGACGGGGGTATGGAATTCTCATTTTGTTCAACTTATGTCAAACAGAATAATTATGTAAAGTCTTCTTCACATATTTCCAAAGCATGAAGTTGGTTTAAAGAAATTTTTCATATGTAGAACATCTGCGAAAGATACGCAGTCCAGTTTGTACAGCTCGTCCAATAAGGCCACCGTCGGTTTGAAGCTGGCTAACCAGTTCACTTAATCCTTGAATGCTTTTCCGCATGTTTCCTTACTTTCATTAAACATTCCAGTATTCTTCCCTTTAGAACTCCCATCGGCCCATATCGGTACAAATACTACGCGCCTGCTTGAAGCCACACTTCCTTCCACGCTCCTGCTACTCAGCGCCTCACTGTAACTTCAACCAAACCCAAAGGACAACAACGTTTGCTACAGCTATGCGTCAGCCTGTGTATGACTGAAAGTGTATAAGTGTGTGTGTATAGACGAGTGTGGCGGCATGGAGTGCGCCTTTTCTGAATGTTCTTGTAACTATGCAAAACGGAGGGGGGCTTTTTAAATGAACAAAAATAGCAAAGAAGGATCTGCTGCCTTGCTGCTGCTGCTGCTATGGCAGCCACTGCTACTCATTGCTGTCGCTGCTGCTACTGCTACTGTGCATGTTATATTAATTATAAAATAATGAACGTCCGTCGTGGCGCATTATCCTCGAGCATTTCATGCCATGTCCTTTTTACGCTGTGCATTCGTTTGGTGCTTTATGAGCAACCGAGCTTGTTCGTGCGTACAGCCGTTGGCAGTCGTTTTGTTTGTGTGTGTGTGTGTTGCATTGCTCAGTCGTCCGTGCGTCCTTTTATTTTTATGAAGGCAGTTGTTGCTGTTATTGTTGTTGAATATTTTATAATTTCCGTTTACTTGCACCTCATCGCTTCCGGTCATATTTTTTATAATTATATGAAATGTTTGTAAGTGTTGTCGTTGCTGCCGCTGCTGTATTTACGTGCACTTCATTATTCGTCAGCTTTTTTGTGGCTTTTTACATTTTTTAATCTAATTATTTGTGGCATTAATTCGGACTGAATACTTGAAAAATTCAGTAAAAGCTTTTAGAAATGCCTCGACTAAGCTCAAGCTTTGAATATCGAAAAGCTGAAAATTTTAATTAATTCGACATGTGAGTCGGTAATGCTTTAACTTTTTACTTTTTAGGAGAAACATGAACAGTTGTTTCAGAAACTATTTAAATGCTTAAACTAACTATATGCTCCGTTATTTGGAACATGCTTACTTTAATCAAAATATCTTAATTCTAACTGGGTAAGAAACTCTCAGCAGCTTTTTAAAGAAAGTAAATTTATTTTAATTTGATAATTACAAAAGGTTATACATAATTTACATTAAGTCGCTAAGCACTAAGTTTAATTGTCAAATTAATTAATTTAATTTTAGTGGCTGCACTTCAATACTCAATTTCGCAGCTGAATTTGTAATCCTGGTTCTTCCTTGTACCTCAATGCGATATAATTAATAAATGCAATATCCTCGAATTTAAAAGAAGTTGTGAAACGGAAATTTCGCACCAAGCCAGCGATCATGACTTTTATGCTGAACATGGCATAGCGCCAACCTGAAACAACAACAACAAAATACATAATTGAATAAAGTTAATATATAATTGAAAATCTAAAATTTGCTACCAATGCAGTTCCTCAAACCCTTTGCGAATGGTATATAGGCGAAGGCATGTTTGCCCTGCAAGTTTTCAGGCAAGAAGTGATCAGGATTAAACTTGTGTGCATCAGGGCCCCAGATATCTTTGCGACGATGCAAATCAAAAATGGAAACAAATATTTCCAAACCCCTCGGCAACAGCAAATCCTTGTTGAGCTGCGTGTCGTGCACCACCTGTCGGCCGATGAGTGGTGCGGAGGGCGCCAAGCGTAACGCCTCATTTATCACCATTTCCAAGTAGGGCAATTCTTTTAACTGCTCATAGGTCATTTCGAAGTTTTTATCGGGGAACATATTCACTATTTCCTCAAAGAGGCGCTCCTGCACCGTCGGATGCATGGCCAACAGCACGAGAATAGTGAAAATCGCATTCGCTGAAGTCTCAAAGGACTGCAAATTTTAAGTAGCATTAAATGGGAAATTCTTTTTGAGCATGCCACTTTTTACATACAGTCGCCAATATGGTGGCCGACTCCGAGAGCACATCGGTCCAAGTGAGTTCCTTGCTTTCGTAAGTCTTCAGCGCTTGGTCGATGAATATTTTTGGTGTTTTCTTCATTTGCAGCACGTCGTCCTCATTTCCATTTGAACTGTAATTGAGCTCGCTTGTAATCGCGCCATTATTGTAGATCTTTTGCATGACCAGCTAAGAAGTTTAAATATTAATAAAATGACTCGTTTCCGGCTACCATCGCTATTTACACAATGACACTCACACTAACTAGGAAATCTTTTATATAATCTTTAGTTTTATGCAACTTTCTGTTCAGTAAGTAGAGCCATTTTAAATGTAGATAATTCAATTCCGTATATGTTGCGATACTCTCCATCATGCTGAGATTCATAGGAATAGTGGGCGTATTTGGCATTAAATATAGAACCTTCGATAAAAAGTCCTGTGAACTCATACTCACTATGAAAACTTTGGTGCCAAATCCACATCCATTTCTTCGCCCATTTTTATTGGCTTGCCCATGGTAGTTTCTATAATGAATCATAACACACATATAATCATTTCATCACATCGACAAAGTAAATAAATCTTTCTCACTCACCCACACTAATTCCCAATGATAAATGCAGAAAAACCTTAGCCAATTTGTGTTCGTCATCATCCACCAAAGGGGTCAGTTTCTTGATAGCATAGTTCTTGGCCTTATTGAAAATCGGCAGGAAACTAAGCAGAACTTTATGAGTGAACGCAGGATTAATCAGTTTACGTTGCGCTTGCCACTCCTTATCTGCATGACAAGAAATTGGAAAAAAATATAGCCTAACATAAAGTACACTCGAGTTGGAGGCACCATAACCGGCTGGCAAATTTCAACTGGAATCACTTTTGCCGTGCAATATTACGAGCAAAGACGCTAACTCACCTGGAAGCGTAAGCAGACCGCCTTCCAGTGTGTCGTGTAAGGCGCCGTACAAAGTTGCCGCTTTGTTCAGCAGCGCTGGCGATGAGAGCACCTGTTCTATGAACTCAGGATCTGCAGTCAATATGGTCGGCTGGGTGCCCATCCACATGCAAAGGGTGTAGTGCTTGCTGTCTTGCAACATTCTATCGAAGGCCGGCATAAGATCTGCAACGAGCGCCCGGCAAATGCCATTATTTAATTTCCAATTGGGCTTGGGCAGAGAAGAAAAGTTTGTACAGGACTTCGAAACACTTACTATTCCAAGTTCCAATGCGCAGCAAATTACCCAGAATAGGCAGTCCTAGCTCTCCCGGAAATTTCAATGCAAATCTATACAAATCCATACGCTTCCATAACCAAAAGAACCACAAACTTATGGCCACACTTAGCAGCAAGGATTTGAGAAACTCCATTTTTGCGATTGTTCACAATTCCTTCCAATTTGTCGGTTCTATTTCAACAACTTTAAGTGCTTATATGTTGCACATCTGAGATATGGACATCAACTGAAATAACCCGCCATAAACGACTTTAATAGAGTAATGTTTTTTGGAAAAAAACCATAAAAATTTTATTATAATAGCTCGAATTGGCAGACGATGTAAGGCTTTAGTTAATAGGCAGCAATTACAAGTTCATTTTACGAGTACATGACAAAATATGGCCTAATTGTGTTTACATTTTTGGCTGTCTCTTGTTTTTGCTAAGAACTTCAGCAAAGTCTCGCCTAAGTTTTGATCTTTAGAGATGCTGCTTCCGTCATTGCGTCTAGACATTTTACGAATTTGGGTTGGGTTAGGTGAGGTTATAGGTTTTATTAAGCTGTAAATGATGTAATGACTTATGTTGTTACACATATGTGCATATATTCATAGCTCCTTACAAATTATAACATTAAAATCGTATCTACGCAGCAAGGTTTTTCTGAACAAACTGATAAAGTCAAAGTCTGAAGGTTTACTTTAGCCTCCCCACCCTTTTGCGACATTAAAATCGCCTTACCTATCACGTCTACGGTCGATAACAGACGCTCAGAACTAACTCAGTTGCACAGAGAGCATGGCAGATGAGTGCGAAGCAAACTCATAATGAGTCTGGGTACGGTACTCGTACACTAGAGAACGAGAGTTGGCTAGAATATATGTTTACTTCAACAGAAACATAATTATATACACATTTCACCGTTTCAGTACTGCTAGAACTAACAGTCCGTCCCATCAGATATTACAACAATTCATTACTTTTCAACCTCTGCAGCTTCTACATATAGGATTTCTATGTACTTCTATATCTGCCATTTTTTGGCAGGTATTTCAAGTAAAGCTGACGCGGAAAAGCATCGAACTGTGGTCACGATCTCTTTCATTTCGCTAGATAAAGTTGAACAAGCTCTTAAATAAATTTCTAGCAGACATTTGCTTGTCTAAATAATCCACTTGAATAATACGCGCACTTTCAATATAAAACATTTATTTTGCAAAGCACAAAAGGTGTTGGTACTTACATATAACTTAGTTTTGTAATTTGTCATACACATTTTCAATAAGTTGCCGATGAATAAGACAAAATGGGGCATATCATATTTTCTGCACTGAACACCCTTCTTCAGCACCAATATGTCGTAGTCGATATTCATGAATGACTACGACTTCCTGCTGACATATTATAAAGCGAACGCTTTTAACAGATTCAAAGCTGCCGCTACGTAATTTGTCTCTGCATCTTTGCCATTTTGCCATGTGGCAGAAGCATAACGTTGTTATTGTACGAGTCTCGATGTAGCGCATTATTATGTCAGTGAGAAGGGCACGGAGGTCAAAGCAATTGGTCGCTTGAGCTTCAAAACATTTTACGACAATGCCAAGCGCATAAGCAACGACCTTCAATTTTATTCATAAGTAGTTGTCCCACTTATAAATGTACTCAAAGAAATTAGTAATACAAATTTTGCACATTTTATTAACAGCAAAAAGTTTCAAAATGTTGACCATAAAAAATATTATACATTTAACATAACTACACATGCTGTATTATAAGCTAATTGGAATAAGCGTTTTGACTGTAGTACTCAGTTCCGCAAATGAACTTTCAATGCTGGTTCCACTTTGTACCTCATTGCAACATAATTGACAAATTCAATGTCCTCGTATTTGAAAGACGTTGTGAAACGGAAATTTCGCACCAAACCAACCAACATGACCTTTATGCTGAACAAAGCATAACGCCAACCTGGAACAACAACAATAAAAGTAGATTAACTTAAAAATATATAACTGAAAATCTCAAATTTCCTACCAATGCAGTTTCTCAAGCCCTTGGAGAATGGTATATAGGCGAAGGCGTGTTTGTCCTGCAGGTTTTCGGGCAGAAAATTATCAGGATTGAATTTGTCCGCGTCGGGGCCCCAGATATCTTTGCGACGATGCAAATCAAAAATGGATATCAATATCTGGAGATCCTTGGGCAATAGCAAATCCTTGCTGAGTTGCGTATCACGCACCACCTGTCGGCCGATTAGTGGTGCAGAGGGCACTACACGCAGCGTCTCATTGATCACCAGATCCAAATAAGGCAGCTGTTTCAAATGTTCATAAGTCATTTCGAAGTTCTTGTCGGGAAATACATTAGCTATTTCCTCAAAGAGACGCTCCTGCACCGCCGGATGCAAGGCCAACATAACGAGTGTGGATAATATGGCATTCGATGAGGTCTCAAATGACTGAAATATGAATTGAGTTATAGCAAAATACAGCAAATACTTTTACACTGCGCACATAAATCAAATCATATTTAACTTACAGAAATTAATATTATGACAGACTCGGAGAACATGTCATGCCAAGAGAATTGCTCATTTTGATATGTCTTTATCGCTTGATCGATGAAAATTTTTGGTGTCTTCTTCATTTCCACTACATTTTTCTCCTTCTTTATTTCATTATTATTGTCTTCATTTGTGATTGAGCCTCAGCTTTTCCATGACCAGCTGTGAAATATAAACGAACATTAATAATTACATTTTCAATAACGAATATCCAGAAACAAGCCCGGAATGCTTATTAAAAATAAGTTAAAACAAGGCAACTAACTTATTATTTATCTTTACTGATTTTTATCTTAAATTCTTCAACTGAAATCAATACCACTAAAAGATTAATCAAAAACTAAAGATATTTATCTATGGACAAGCTAATCCCTTCATCTAATTGAATGCTTGAGAATTATTATAGTTATCAATATAATAAGTTTACTACTTCTGCTACTGAGAAATTTCTATGAGAGTTCTAATTCAATATTTCTGGTTTAAAAGTACTCACATCGTTCATGAACTTTCTTAGGTAATTCCTTGTTGTAAAAAAATTTCTATGCAGCACAAATGCCCATTTCAAGTTCAGGAAACTTAATCCCGTGTTGTGAGCGATGTTTTTCATCATGCTGGAAAACATGCAAATTTCATTAGTATATCTGATTAAATTGTTATAGTAGATGTGCGCTATTTACAGCAGCTCCTTCTTTACAAACTTGTCTGTAGAAGGACATCCAAAGTATGTGAGATATTGTGCTGTAAATTCTTGGCCACGCTGCTTTAATCTAACAACATGTGGTGAAATAATGAACCCTTCCAACACTTACTATGAAAACTTTGGCGCCAAATCCTCATCGACTTCCTCGCCGATTTCCATCTGTTTGCCCATGGTGGTTTCTGTGATTGAAAGTATGTGCAAAACGCAAATTTTCGACACGTTCAACGAATTTCTTAAATTTTTTAAATTAAAGGCAGAAATTGCTTACCCATGCTCGTGCTCAGTGACGCACGTTTCAGCACTACACTCAATTGATGTTCGTTATCATCCACCAAAGCCATTAGCTTTGTGATGGTTACATTCTTAGCCTTATTGAAAGTAGGCAGAAAACTAATGAGCACCTTATGGCTGAAAGCAGGATTGATGAGCTTACGATGTGGTTGCCATTCCTTGACTGCTCGCCAAAAAAAAATATTGTAGTAAATTAATGCTGTTTAATGCGAGGATCGGGCTCGAAAAAGGCCATGTTTTGTAAATAAGTTAGTTAAAAGGAAAATGCCCTCCCACCTGTACTGGTGAGCAAACCCCTTCAAGCGCATCGTAAAGCGGTGCATACAAAGTCTTTGCTTTATTCAGCAGCTCAGTCGATGAGAGCACTTGTTCTATAAACTCGGGATCCGCAGTCAGAATGGTTGAATATGTGCCCATCCAAATGCATATGGTATGGTTCTTGCAGTCGCGAATCAATTGCCCCAAAGCCGGTACAAGGTCTGCCAAGATAATCATAATATAGCATCTTATTGAACACACACGCTAATGCCAAGTTGACACTCACTCTCCCAACTTCGAATGCGATGCAAACTACCCAACAAGGGCAATCCTAGTTGTCCCGGAAATTTCAATGCGAATCGATACAAATCCCTACGTCTCCACAGCCAAAAGAACCAACAACTGATGGTCACACTTAACAGCAAGGCTTTTAGAAACTCCATTTTTTTTAAATTTAGTATTTAAGTAATATCACAGCGGCTTTGAGTTCACCGATCTCCTTATAAGTTGCGCGCCGGAGATGTAGAAACTAACTGAAACTATTTGACGCGGGCATATTTTTAACAAATTACAGCAATATTTTTTTGTAAGCAGATTAAAACATTTTATATTAGTGTTTAATAACTTCTGAGCGCACTACGAATGTGCGAAAATCGTCCGGACTTGGTTAGCAGTCGGCAGTTATAGCTTTTTTATTGCAAAATAGTTCATTGGTCAAAAACGAAATGTTTCAATTTAGTGTTTCCGTCTGTTTATTGTTGTTATTTTTGTTGTAGTTGCATAGCATTTTGGCAAGCTTCTTAATGCAATTCAAACTCCAACGGCGCTGCCATTATTGAAGTGTTAAGATTTATTGCCCCACGCGTTTTACGAACGCACAGCAACGGCTTGAAATCGGCACGTACGTCAGGTGCGTATGATCCCATTACACGTACAATTGCTGCTGAACCCAAATTGCCGCTGCATGGGTTCATTTGTCTCATTTGTATAGCATGTTTGTGGAGATTCTGAAATGGCTGCGCACTCAAACTTAAGTGATTTCCTATGAAAATCAAACATACGATGGATTTAGTGAAGACGCTGACTAGCATAATTAAATGATGACGTGCATGGGTCAGATTCAGATTCGTCACTGCCTCTTCTCATGGTTATCTGCAATTAATTATTTGGATAATCGAGCGTATACTAATAGAAAGACTGATAAAAGACAGGAATAATCAATGCCAAATATGTGTCGAAATTAGTAAAGGAAAAGAAGGTAGAAGAAGAACAAATAGAAAACAAATCTGTTAAGTGCTTTTAAAATTATTTTAAATTTTTGGCGCTTATTCACACACACACACACACACGGTTCGCTGCCGCTCTGGCTTTCCACATAGCCAAGGGGTGAAACACGATAATGAAATGCCGAGATGGTGAAATGCCAGAGTGGTTGAAGAATTGTGCAATGAAGTGGGAGAGGGGAAGAGATTACGTAATAGTGACAGTTAAAGTAGTGGAAAAAGTAGTTATTTAATAAATTCGCATTTATTTACTTTCAAATAATTTTCATGGATTTGCTGGACTGGTTTTTCTTCATTTCTTTTCATATATATTTGTTCAACGTTTCCCTCTTCATTTTCTAATTCCTTTGATCGTCTACAAAAATTTCCAGCTCATTTTCCTATGCTATCATATCGTCTGTTGAAGCATAAATTTTCGCAAAAAGAGTAGCAAGAAAGCAAATAAGAATAAAAAGAATTTTTAAAAAAAGAATTGAGCAGAAAAGAATTTATTAAAATAAGCGCAGGTATCGTGCTCAGCAGTAAGAAAACAACAACAAATAATCTGAGCAATTGAAGCAAATAAAGTTGCAGCAATGAACTGCAATATGAGAGGAGAAGAAGTACAATAAAAGCAGGAATAATGCTTGGAAAGTTTCCGCGCCGTGCTGAGAACAGCAAGTTCGAAATCTTTGCCAGCTTTTTAAGCAGCAACATTACAAGCAATATAGAAAGTGGAAGGCAGAAGGCGAAAAAGAAGATGATAAAGGTCTAGAAAAAGTACCGTAATGCGGATTAAAAAGAGGACGAATAAAAAGTTGAGTTGAGTTTGTGGGCGGTGGCTCTGTTCACGCAAGAAGACTAACAAGAGCGCTGAAATAAAAACTTTTCGCAGAAGCAGACCACTTCTACTTCTTAACAACTGCCACGGAAATAAAAATCAAATTTAAACGCTAAGTTACCAGCTATAGGGGAGAGGGGGGCTACAATAACAACGACGACGACGATAGGCCACCCCTAAGAAGAAAATAAAAATGCAAAACGATACGCACACACAGACACTTCAGTATTAACGATGCGCCAAGAGGCAGGCGCAGGGAGCGGTAGTCAAATGAAAAAAGAAATGTCGCAATTTTAGCAGACCCTAAAGGTGGCCGGGGAGTCATTTAGTGCGGCGCAAGCAGTCGCAGCCGCTTGTGCCATCTCTAAAAGGGGTCCGCTCCGGCAGTGGGCAAAGTTTAGTGCGCACTTTGGCGCTTAAACGTGCCCTGCAAGCGACGCATACCAATTTGTACCATAAAACACATGTTCCACGCCAACGCGATAATAAAATAAAATGAAATTAAGAAAAAGAAGAAAAGCATGGACGTGGCGAGAAGGAGTTACAGCATGTGGTTTACAGTTTGCAAAGGCAGTCGCTACAACAACAAACACAACAACAAATGCTTGCATATTTCACTATCCAAAGCCAATATTATGAAGTAGATATTTTATTCAAAGCAAATATTATGAATATCCGTCCTCTTTTCTATTCTTCAATGTAAATACTAAGAGAATGGCAAGTGAATGATCGATTGATTTTTTTAATTATTCTTTTTGTGCAATTTTTAAACTTTGGTTTTATTGACCTTTCGCTCTTTTACTTCTTTATCTTTTTTTACAATAGCTTCCTTCGTTTCCTCGTGCTGTGTTTTGGTCATTAGTGCAAGTGATATCAACTTGTTCTTATTTATGTTTAACTTTACAGCTTCAAATTTTAAAAAAATTTTAGATTCTTTTTCATTCCTAACTACTTTATCCTCACCAATGCTTTCAGTTTAGTCCTTCGTCACTGTCACTGTCACTTTCCTTTCATTTTCGTTCCCAGCTCTTTTCCTGTTATTTATTTTCCTTTCTATAATTTTAGATATTCTTATTTTATCTTGCAGAACCTCATTTCTTTCCATTTGCTTCTATCATCTTCTTTTAGTCCCATACACATATCTCCACACTTTTTCGTACTTCTTTATCATTCTCGAGAGCGTTTCAACTCTGAAAATAATGCTGTCCCTTTGGTCCACGGGATGTTGTCCTTCCTTCCTGCAAGACGGGCAAGCCTGACGTTTTTGTCAACATGCCATCATCCGCTTCGGTTTGCGGTGCTGCATTCCTGTGGCCCTGCGGAGCTGCGGTCCTTCGGTCGCACCTTGTTGGAAGTTAATAATTTTAAAAGGCATTTGCTTGCTGTTATTTTGTAGACTTGTGCATAATATAAACAGAAAAGTAAGCGCAACAATAAGAAAAAAATGCATAAGGTTAGAAGGAAAAGTTGAAAAGGTCAGAGTTGGTAAGGTCAGAGCAGCAGCTTATTTTTGTTGCGAAAATTTTGCATAATTTGCTGCTAAAATAGGCAGAAACGTATCCGGTTTCCTGTTGTCGTTTACTTTACTTTTATTTGTATTATGTTTAGGCTGCTTTTTTGTCAATTTGCGCTTTAAAAGCAAGCAAGTGATAGTGTGTGTATGTGTATAAAATATAAATAAATTCAAAAGAAAAGACATGCAAAAAGCTAAAGAGGCAAAGTAGGAAGAAAGATACACATTCCGTATTTTTCATTCCCATATTACAAACACTACAGATTTATTTAATTTATGCACACAACCGAGCAAAATATGCTGTTGAATTCCGTTTTAATTCATTTTGTTGTGTTGTGGTGTGAAAACTACTTTTTACACACACACATGCTTACACATATGCTTGCCTACCTCATGTACATTCACATCCACCCACACTCACACAAATTACGGCTATTAGTTTATTATTATTGTGAGCAGTTTATTCAGCATGCTGGGTCGACGTTCACTTCCTGCTGTTATCCTTGTTGCTTGTTAGTTGTTTTTGCTGCAGTGTTGGTCGTCTTGTTGAAACTAAAAGGTTACCTTTCAAGCACACACACATGCATACTTAACAAACATATGTATGTAAGCTAATAGATATGTATGTGGTGGTTCCGGCCAGACAAACTTTCACGCCAACTTCCTGCCACTTAACTTTCAACACCGCACTTCATGCGCATGTGTATGTGTATCTGTATGTATATCGTATGCTTACTTCTACACCGACAAATGTACATGTCTCATGCATATGCCCACACATACACACACGTCACACAATTCCTCTCAGCCTTATTGTCCGCCAGCCACCCTGCGCAGTTAGTGGCAATTGTGTTGGCTGCAAGCGACAGCATCGCAATATAATTTTACAGCCTTTCGCATATTTCAAATATTTTTGCCATACTCTTTTCCTCACCTTTCTCTGACTTACTCTATCCCTGCCGCTCCGCTTGCCTTCCAGCTTTGTGTTCGAGGTTGTTCACTCATTTCTTATGATTTATTTGGCAATTCGCTTTTATTGCCTGTGCGACTTGCCAACAAAAAAGGAGACGTTTCGTGAACACCACTTCGTCCTCTGGCAGCAGGCAATTTTGATATTTTATATTGCTCACTGGCGCACGCACACAAGCATACAACTATAATAAAATTTCTACATACATATACATACATATGTATGAAAGATACTGCTTGTGCGTTTGTGTGCTTTTAGTTTTCCATTTCGGAATTTATAGTTTTTTCACTTGCATAAAAGTTGTAAAAGCTAGATTTTGTTACGGTACAATGCGGGGGGAGGGGGTAGTTGCATTTTTATAGTGATGAAATTGAAAGCTTTTTAAATGTGAGGAATACACGGCGTATGAGTGAGGGTGGAATTTTTTGCCATGCTGAATAGTAAAGTTGTGAAAATGTTTGGTATCAGTTCAAAATTATACACTCGCATAGCTTCTACAGTCATTTACTATTTGTGCTATGCAAGTATTTGAACTTGGTTGAAATGCGGTGCAGTTTGACATTGTTTCGTTTCATTTTAAATTACTGCACATTTAATATTTATTAATCTAAAAAGTTGTTGCTCAAAATTTGCATTTATTTGTGAATGTGATTAGTACATAGTTCTTTTTTGTTATCGATTTTTTTCAAAATATGTACAGTGATCTTTTTACTATTATGATTATTCATATACATAATTCCCTTCTAAATGAATATACAAAGAAATATTTCTAACCTAATTTTACATGATATTTGCTCAAACTGTCATGACAATTACATAACTAGTGCCAGTCATCATGCCTGATGCATGAGCAAGATTTGTTAAATTTCAATTGAAATCCTTATTCTGTGTTAGATTTCAAATCCTTTTCTAGCGTTTAGCAGCTGCGGCCTACGAGCTCAATTGTCGACAAAGCGAAAGCTGCAACACACACAAAGTAAAGCCAAAAGCCAAGGTAAAACATGCACACATACACACTTACACTTACACTCCAGTTCAATTCTCTACGCTGCCCTTCGCTACTCCCTCCCAGGCTGCGTATTAAGCGGAAGCTGCAGCACAAATAAGTGAATTTTAATTTGTAAAATGTGCGCAACTTGGCAAACATAAAATGAATACATAATGAGTAATTAATTCACTTTTATACTGTAGCGCACTGTCTGTGCCTGTACGTGTGTATGCAAGTGTGCGTGAGTTAAGCGCAAATGATGTCCTTAAACCGTATCTTTGCCGCAACCGTAATTCCCAAGCGAACAAGCAACAACAACAGCCGCAGTCGCAGTCGCAGCGGAGCATAGAAGGAACGACAAGGCTTTTATTGCTGCCTTGTCTTGCCTTGCCGTTGCCTTGCTCTCAGTTTGCTTGTATGTACATATGTGTGTGTGTGAATATGCGGCGTGCTGCTGCTTTGAAAGCCAGGCGAGCGTAAGGCAAATACTGTTTATTTCCCTTGAGACAAATCTATTAAAACACGCAAACATAAACACATGCACAAGCGCACACAGACACACGCATACATATATGTACATACATACATACCTGGTAACACAAAAGCCAAGCAAAAAATTTATATCTAAAATTGTATATCAGTGTTTATATGCAGTGCCGGTTTGGGCTGCTTGCGGGTTTATGGGCCCAGGCGATTTCAGCCTGCCTCTTTCGCGTTTCTTGTGTTAGAGAAAAACCCTTGTACTATAAAACTTTATGAAACTCGAGGTTATTTATAAAACTTCGCAGCTTTGCGGCCAGGCTCCTTTACACTAATCAACAAATATGCAACTTTATTTTCAACAAGTCAAATTTGCAATAAATGAATTGGAATATTTTGCATTTTCATTGATTTGGCTCTTTAATGTAAGGAAAAATTCAAAGCACTAAATATAAAAAAATAATATAAATTATTTCAGTTACATTTACGCTGTTATCTAGTGTTAAAAGGCGCATGCCGGCCCATAAGCAAAAACGGCACTGCGTATAATACAACAACAGCAGAGTATGCGTGTTTGTGGCGAAATTCTTTTTGGCAAATTGTGTGCAAACTTTTCGACACCTCGAAAAGTAAGAGCGGCAACTCTTAGACGATGCCCAACGCTCTATACACTCCTCCCGCAATGCGCACTCTCCCCCCGCGTTGCGTTGATTGTAGAAAAGTAATTACCAGCGGATTTACATTTATTTAACCACTTCACAGGCGAACTGTCTGCAACGGAGGAGAGTAGAGGGAGGGTAGTTGGGCGACAGACAGTGACAGCGTGTTTTCGATGGTGGAGCGCGGGACTCGGGAGACAGAAGGATTTGCAGAAAACTTTGCCAAATGAAAAGGATAAAAACGCAAAAGCTAAAGGCAACACACAGCCACACATACAAGCGCGTATACAAGCATACATAAAAACACACACGCAAAGCAAGTTTTTGCCTCAAACGTAATTTCAACTTGGCGTGCTCTTTTTCGCCTTTTTTCCTGGAGCATATGTGTGTGTGTGTGCGCAAGAGCATGTCTGCGTGTGCCCTGAAAATAGCAACACAAATTTTATCGCAAGCACAGCATTTGTTTTTGTTTCACCATCTGTCGCATCGCACCGCTCCGCACCTGTTCCCTCTTGCGCCACACCACATTTTTGCCTCCCAGGAACTCATACTTCCCACTGCTGCCCTCCTGCCGTTCTGCACACATCCGCGCAGTTGCCATTATTTGCCTCCCCTTTTGCTCCCATAATGCCAACATAAGCAACTTTTGGCATGAAAAACTAAAATCACACACAAGCACAAACACAAGCACAAACACGACACACAAACAAAAAACAACAACAACAAAAGCATTAACTGGAGAAAGAGGGCAGCACTGGCTATGAACAGCACGCAATGACAAAGCGTTGGCGGGTAGCAGGAAAATGCTAAATGAAAATGAAAATAAAAATGGCGCAGTTTGTATTAAGCGCAGAGTTGCCAGTCTGACGTATTTTTAAAAATAAAATACAATTCAATTTTTTTTGGAAGATATTAAAAATCGCAATATATTCAGTCACTCGAACACATAATCGTACAGGGAATGCGGTGGCCACCCGGAACCCTTCATTGTTAGTATGAAATATGTTAGTTGATGCTGAATGTTTTCCATAATTAAACTAACTCTTTTCAACTACGAATGAATGAGGAGAAATAAATTCGAATTACTTTCGATTGTAAGTAATTTTTCGTATACAAATAATTAATACAAATGTGTTTTTCGATTTCATTATGCAAAATATTCGTGTATATTTTATCGCCTAAGATACTCTTTTTTTTGTATACAAAGCAATCAATTAGATGCCACCATTGAAAATTCCCATTCAAGAACTTTGTTTGGATTTTTAAGATTTTTTCATCTATTTGGGATTTTATATATTTTCGTGAGTGGTAACCCAGGCTGTAGATGGTAGAGAGGCAAAGAAGGCGGGATAAATAGGAAATGGTGGGGTAGCGCCAAAATATGAAATACCGTTCCGCTCGCTTCGTTGCTTAAATCGCTGTATTATCCTTTTTAGCGCTTTGCGCTGCTTTTGCCAAGGATTTTCACAGTCACCGAGCCAGCAGCCAGGAACTGAAGTTGCGATTTATGTGGCTTCATTGTGTGTGTTTGTGTTTATGCTTATGTGCGCTTTGCTACTGACTTGGCAATACTGTCACTTAAGCGGCATGCACTGACGTCATTTGCCTGTGCATGTGTGTGTGTGTGTGCGTGTGTGCTGTAGTGTGTTATTTGCAGTGCTTTTGTGCTGCTGCTATGTTGTTTGTAGGCGTGCTTGTTTGTGTTAAAGTGTATTTGAGTTGCAATGTGTTGGTACATTTGTCTCTCTATATTCAAGTGTGTATGTGTTGACTTATGCTGCTGTTTGTGGGTGGCACGCAAATGAGGACGTGCGCGCGCAGGCGTCAAAACGTACCAAAGGGGCTTATCAAGATAATCATATTGCAAGCATGGTGAACTTGCGCTTCTCCCCCATCCAGAAGAGACTGCCTATAACTACAGTAGCCGAGTTGTGGCTTTGCATGCATAAGTGTGTGTAAGACAAACTTGAGCGTTAAAAATGTGGCATATTAGAGCATTTTTTAGTTTGAAGGTAGTTTAATAGTGTATTTCAATATTTATTAGAATTTCGGTTTGGTGAATTGGTATCCAAAATATTATTTCCGTGCCACGAGAAGTTGGAATCGAAATTCCAATTTGTATTTGCTTAAGTTCGCACCCACACTTCTTTAAATAATTTCCAACTGATTGATATATCTTGCGCTTCACTCCACTAACTACTCCTTCCTTCGCTGTAAGCATTTCCTCAAAATTACAAAGAGTTTGCTTGCTTATTTCACATAAACATCAACCTCAACACCAGTTGCGCGCTCTTTCCCCACCCTTCGACTTTACCGTCCAGTTTAAACCAAATGCTCGGGAATGATTTGTCAAACCAAAGCAACAGCAAACTCAGCTCAGCATTTCACACACACAGTCTCACCTACACACACGCACAGACATACAACCCACCCGCTTTAGCTACAAAAGCATCAACATCAGCTGTTGTTAGCTAGCTAAAAAAAATTGCTGGAAAAAATGAATATTAAAGAAATCCACTGCTGAAATCAAATGCTGATGCTTGTCCTTTGGCCTGAGAAGCACGTGACTGAAAAATTTAATCAACTGCAAAAAGTGTCAAGCAGGACTAACGAAAAGCGATGGACCCATCACAAGCGTCAATAGGATACTCTCATCAGTGGATGTTTTTTTTGCGTGGGTATGTATGAGTGTGACTAAATAAAGGTGTGCTTTTAAATGTGCTCAAGGCTTTTTATGTGCAATGAACTTATGTCGATGTTGAAGCGAAGCAGCACACACACATACGATTGTACAAACACGTGAACATAGGCATTCAAACATACAAGCATACAAGCAGGCACAAAAGCCGGCAATGACGGTTCATGTATATGTATTTGTGTGTGAGCCGAAGTGCTGATGGCATAAATGCGATATGGCTTCGAGTGTTGCTCGCAGCACTAAGGTGGCTGTTACACAAGTGCGCAGCTTTGTTAAGCGGATTAAAAGGAAATTAGTAAACAGTTGAGTGCGGAAAGGAAACGGATGTAAGGAATAAGCAGAAACATGCCAAAAGTAGCAAGAAAAGTGAATGGTAAGCGAACACACAAAAGCATATCCTTCTTGAGTGAATGAGCAGCAGCAGAGCAAATTAATTGCCACAAAGTGTTGCTGGAATGGGGGCCAAGAAACCGAAGCGGGTAGGAAAGAGCAGCAAAGACGTCGACTGACATTGATTAATGAACTTTGTTTACGCGCAAAAGGAGAATGTACTAATTTGCCAAAATTTGAGAGAGAGCCGAAAAAACAACTACTTTCATTTGTAAAGCAAATATCATTTTATATTAATTCGCACGCACTTGAAATCGTATTTGGTGTGACAGTGAAATTAACAGTGTTTGTTGTAAACATTTTCTTTTCTTTTCTTATCACTTCACTTCACACAATTTTATCTCTTTTATTTTAGCAGAATTTTCACCCTACTCAGCGATTGAAAAGCAGCAAGCCGAACAAAGGGGAAAGGAAAGCGCTCCGGCAAGCTCCAACAAATGATAAAAAGTCAAGTGAAAAGGGGGAAAAAAAGGAAAAGGGAATATTTTGCACTTGAGTGCGCTTGAAATTTACTTTTTTCCCCATTTCACAGTTTTATTTGCCTTCCCCTTGCATATTTGCCAGCTTGCCACACTTCTTAATTTGCTCTCCCTGCACTTTCATGCGTCCCTTTCCCTTGTTCACCGCTCTCCCTGTAGACAAACTTTGCCAAGCAAAGCGCTTCCTTCATTCGTTGCTGAAGTCTCTTGTGCTACCAAATCCTCTTTAAATTTTTTCATATCCTGCCAACCACTTTGCCGCGTCTTGCTGCGAACTCCTGGCACATGGCACACAGGCGCACACACAAACAATTCATTTGCTAGCAAATTAAGTGGCAGCTCTGTAAAAGTGTGTAAGTGTGTGCATGTAACAGAGGGAAGAGACGCACAGCGAATTCGTTAAATGTACGTCGAACAACAGTAAGGCTGTATCTGTCCGTGTTTGCTTCTACACACAAACACATTCTTATGACCCAACTAAAATGTTTTTAATTTTTGCCTATTTTATTCAAATTCTCATTAAATTCTTACTCTAATATTTCGAGCGTAATAACATAAACTTACAGAAACCCATTACTTATATGTATATCCATAGACTGAATAAAGATTAAACATTAACATTAAACCACCGAGGAACTGAATAGGTCCGTTAGACTCGTATTTTACTTGGCTGGAGAATTCAAATAACAAATAATATAAATTTTTATAACAATTTTTGCAACAAAAGAAATGTTTCAATTATATTTAATCAAACAGTCGAAACCTTAAATAAAATGCGCGTTGGGTAGTCAAAGCACCACAAAGTATGCTACGAACTTCTGCCGACGACTCTTTTCTATGCTCAATAGCCGAGTTAATGCCTGACGCCAAGCGCGTACAGCAGGAGTAAATTGGAACAGAGCTGCGGAAGTATTATGTGCCAGCGCTATGAGCAAAAAAGAAGGCACGACAGTGCAGTGTAAAAAGCGTAGCAGCAGCATGCAAAAAGGTAGTAAAAAATAGTAGCAGATAAGTGCGGGTGTAAAATGGCGAAAGCAGAGGAGCCAAGAGCGCTACAAAAAGTTTAAATTAAACCAATTAGGCTGTAGCTCAAATGAAGCGTGTAAAGAGATTTTGAGGGTGGCAACGCTGCATGCCGTTGGTCGGCTGAAGTGCGCTGAGTGAAGGGAGAGATTGCCGGTAATCAAGCCAAGCTGCCGAGCGGCGTTGGTGTTGGCGTCTCTCATGAGGATAGAATAGGGATGAGCAACATTTAAAATTTAAATTATGTAAACTTGGCAGCCAACCTTGCCGTTAGCAGAAGAGCTGCGCCTTATATAGGTATGTAAATATGGTAGTATGTGTGTGTGTGTGTGTGTGTGTGTGTACAAGGGGTAAGAGCCGAAAGAGGGCTGGCACAAGTGAGCAGTCATAAATTAATGATGATTTAACAACTTAAGTTGTTAAAGGCAATGGAGCGGCGACGAGGAACGAGGGACGACGGATTCTCGAGTGTGCGGTGAGTACCAAATACAAGTACATTATAAAACTAAAGCACAGTTGAGCAGGCTGCAGCAAAAGCCAAATGAACAACAACAAAAACTACAACAAAATGTAAAGTTGATTTTAATGAGCATGAAATGAGCGCGCCAAAGAAATAAATAAAGGCAGCGAAATGAGTGAGTGCCACTTTAGACTTCTGCACGTGAAGTGACAAGGAAAAAGCGCACAAAAAGTTCTTAAGCGTTTTTCAGACACACGTACAAATTATATGCAGTCTGATCAAACTTAGGATCAGTGCTACTTTTCTAAAGTTAATTTTGGTCATAGAATCCAATTAAATCTGACTGATTTAAAAACTGTATTTTAGAACAATGATAAGGTAGTAAAAAAGAAATTTATAAGCCACAATAAGTATCTAAAGCCAAAGCACTCGCAACTTTCTAGCTAACTCGAAGCTTCATACAACAACAACTAAAACAACGCCAACGCAGATGGATACTCGCACAGTTGCAACAACTCTACGCCAAAGCAATGGAAGCAGCACCACATATACTAACAGCTGTAGCTAATATTAACCAGTAAGCACAAAAACAACAACTTATGTAAATCTTAAAATGCAAAATATCATGGCAAAATGCTGTTGCTAAATTGTACAAAAAAAAAAACAGCAGAAGTAGTAAAGACGACGTTTATCCTTTCGGTTCACTTTAAAAGGATAAACTTTTGCTGCCGTTGCTGCTACTGACATTGCGCTTTTTTCTGCAGATAAGCTGTGGCAGCAGTTGCAATACCTCTACTCATACATATACACTTAAATTCACACTCGCACATACCGAAGCGCATGCACACCTAAACACATGCACACACACCCATATGTACAAAGCAACGCTGAAAAACTGCTGTAAAACTTATTTTTTTATGAAACAAAAAGTTTTGTAATCCCACCACCCCCTTTCACAGCCGCCTGCTTTTGGTGCTCACTTTTCCTTCTTCGGTTCGACCCCCTTCGCCTAAGTCCTAGCAACAGGCTACTGAAGTGCGTTACTCGCAAGTTTGTGTGTGTTGGTACTCTATTGATTTTTTGTTGTTGGTACTCGTACTTGTAATGTTTGTGTAAGTCAATGAAGAGAGCACTTCTGGCGGCGGCGGCTGCTACAATGAAAGCTGCCCAGAGTAACAACTTTTTCATTGCAAATTAAGTTGGCAACACTTTCAACTCGGGCGGCATGCGGGTGCGAGAAACTTTCACCAAAAGGCCTTTCAATGTAATGTGTGTGTGTTGGTGTGCATAAGTGCAATGCCAACAGCTGGGAAGGCCAAAAAAAGGCGCTTCTAGCGTAAGACCAACAAAATTTCCCTGGCAAATTGTAATACTAATTTTTTGTATTAGAAATTTCACCAGTGCAGAAATAAAAAACCTTTAAACCGCCATTTAAAAGCAATCTTACCGAAATCCCATAATAAAGCCGACCTCATTTCACTCATGAAATTTATCTCAGGAAAAATCCCAAAGAACTTTTGTTTTGAGATCAGAAATTGCAGCGCTCATGGAAATTTTTTTCTAGCACCTGCAGACGCGGGGAAGCGTTTTTGAAAAGCAGTTCATAATGTATGAAAAGCACAAAGTAATAATAAATACCGTGAGTGACAACCCTAGTGTGCATATGTGTGTGTGTGTGTGTGTGTTTTTTGCGCGCATGCGAGTATAACAAGTCATCTTGAATTGAGTGCATCTTGACAACTTTTCCTAACTTTCCTTGGCAACGCACGTTCCACTTCTCTGCACTCCTACCCTGGAAAAAATGCATTCCGCTCTAGAAACTTTTCGCCGTGCCAGAAGCTTAAGGCTGACATGTTAACAGGCTAAAAGCGGATCTGTTCAAGTGGATTTTCTTTATTTTGCTGGCTCCTCCTACGTGCTGCTTTTTGTTTGCTGTTGTGCTTGCCGTTTTTGTTGTTGTTGTGGCACTTACTTACGCTTGTAAATATGCAATTTTTATTGCATTTTAACAGGAAACGGATGTGCAAATTTGGTGCTTCCTTTCCTCTTTCATGTTCTCGCTCAAATACTTTATGTCATACAAAATATATTTGACAAAGAGCATGGCACAAAAATAACATATGTATCTTCTAGAGGGTTGAGGAAAGGAAAATATGTGTGCTTATAGGAAATGTTCTCTGTCGCATCATGAAATACTTTTGGGTATATTATTGTCGCTTTGATGCGATTGCCATTTTCAATTTCCTCTTCCAGCATGCAAATTTCGGCATCATCATCATCAGCAAGCAATTATCAATTATGAAATGAGCTGGCATCCATCCCCCCTCTACTCATAGCAACTGCGCTCTGCATTGTTATTACTCATTTCTTCAACTGTTCCGGCTTATGATTTCTTTGCTTATTCGCCATTTACTTGTGGCTTTGATGTATGCGCGTGTGTGTGTAGACGATTTCCATCACACAAATGCCATTTGTATCCTTAGGGACATTGTATATGAATATTTGTTGCTGTGATTGCTGCAATCACCCACCACAAAACTTCTACAATGTGTGATGTAGAGAGAAATCGAGCAGAGACTTGTAATTTTATGAGAAAGCCCAGCGCTTTATCTTCGATTTTTGTTGAAAAATTAATGTTGTTGCATACACATAATAAACCAAAATCAAATAAACTAGCATAATAAAAGTGTTCATATACACTCACAATACAAGATATATAGATATTGATTTTGAAATCCAACGATACGATTTAAAGCCCCAAAATTAATGTTCAGTATCGCAGGCCATTGTATTCATATCTACATACTACAGGCGTCCGCCCTATACTATACGGCATATCACTACGCCCGTAAGTGCTGGTCCAAGTTCAAGCACGCGCGCCATCAGCGTGAACAATTACAAAAACAAACAGTTCTTCAGAGCATAAAAAAGTTGTGATTCTGCAATTAATAAGTTTTATGAACGCGCGCAGGCAGCTTTTACGCAGCCCTGGTCAGCCTAACAGTCGACATTATCATTCAATCATTGAGCCACTTACCGAAGCTTTCGCGCACTCGTCAACCAACTTCCATCGCAAGAACCAAACCGTATCAAAAACATATTACATACCAACAACTACTTGTAAATTTTGTATAATATTATCACAAAGCTGCTAAATGATCGTCATATTTCGCTAGTCTCGAAGCTTGCCAACCAATGAAATCTTGATGCGGTACGTTACCTTCTTGCCCCAAACCTGTGCGCGTTGTCAGTTCTTGCCCGTACGCGCTCTTGAGAAGACGCTCCGGAAACCGTTGCTCACGCCGTAAGCACACACAACCCAACAAACGGCAGGAAAATGTCGAAGCTAGTGCTTTACGGTACGGATCTGAGTCCGCCGGTGAGAACCTGCCTGCTGACGCTCAAAGCGCTCGAGCTGCCCTTCGAATACAAGGTCGTCGATCTGATGGCCGGCGAGCATTTGAGCGAGGAGTTCCTCAAGCACAATCCGCAGCATACGGTGCCCGTGCTGGACGACAACGGCACCTGGCTGTGGGACTCGCACGCCATTTGCGCATACTTGGTGAGCAAGTACGGCAAGAATGACTCATTGTACCCGAAGGACCTGGTCAAGCGCGCCGTCGTCGATCAGCGCATGTACTTCGATGCGAGTATACTCTACATGGCGCTGCGCAACGTCTCGCTGCCCATGTTCCAGAGAAACATAACAGTGGTGCTCAGGGAGAAGACGCAAAACATCATCGAGGGCTACAAGCTCGTAGAGACCTTCCTCGGCGATCATGAGTACATCACCGGCAATGGGCTGACCATTGCGGACTTCTCGTGCGTGGCCACGGTCACCTCTCTGCATGGCATAGTGGGCATCGATGTTGTGAAATTCCCAAAGACCCACGCCTGGGTGGAGCGCATGTCCAAGTTGCCGTACTACGAGGAGGCGAACGGCAAGGGCGTGGCGCAATACGTGGGCATTATGAAATCGAGATTGACTGAAATTATTATTTAAAGTCTGCTTGCCAAGCTTCGTGTTCAAATAAAAGCAATTACTTGTACAAAACTAATAAAAATGTATTTGATTTCTCGTCACTTAACCATTCATGTCCGTAGGTGGCCTTTATAGCGGAAAATGCTGGAATATATGTATAAAAACTAACTTTGTATCGATATAAAATAAGTACGATTCCACAGCTCATACGCATGTTACTTATAATATGCTGCTCACACAGATTCCAATCAAATTGTTTTCATATCGAAACATGCTGAGGGTTGAGAGTGGACTTACCAAATACCTACAAATATTTCGTTTAGTTTGCTTGCTTTAATAAAGCCTGAATATAGATAACAAAAGCAACACATAAATGGCTCAATATTGTTATCAGGCTTTTATATTTCAATTAGCAATGCTTCGATAGGCCTTCACCGACTCATTAATACGCTACAACAGCTTGACATGTAAGCAAAAAAGCACGATTAAAAAAGTTTAGCTCTATAGAACGACTTTGTTCGATGATTTGCAAATGCACCTAAATATTCTGGAGCATGTTAAAATTTTAAAGTCAGTTAGAAATTTGAAATTCCAATGAATCATTCACCACAAGGCAGCATATAATAGTTGCCTTCATCAATTCAGATCAGTTGGTAGAGTTGAGTGACAGAGCATCTAGACAATTCAATTCGAAATAAATTCATTATGTAGCAGAAGCTATCAACGTGATATATGTACATAAAACTATGAATGAACATAACTTCAGTCGTATATATAAAGTTCAGGCCAGATAGATGCATTTTCGTAGATGGATAAAAATCAAGTGACGAGCACTACAATATTTGTGTCAATGGAACTGAGTACCGGAATCGATTCTTTCTTTTTCGAAAAACCCCTAAGGGAAATTTTAAGCTAATTGGCATCCATAAATCGTACATATCACATAGAATACGAGTACATATTATAAATGTAAATGGCAGGTAGTACATGATTCCACTGTCGCTTTCATATTGATATCTATGAGTACAATATTATGACATTTGTTGTTCATTATCTTTCTTTCATTCGCTCAATGTACGAACGGCTATCTTATCTAAATCTCTGATAAAAAAAAACTTTGTTGAGCGCTCGTTGCGATTTGCAAGATTCGTGATTTCAAATAATGTAATAGCATAAGGTGTGTTTTCAGCATTAAGTTCTTGTATGTAGGTATTATAAATTATGTAAGTATTTTATTTATAACATTAATTCAATAAATCTTAGCTCGCAAGCCGATCGTATTTAAACTGGGATCGCAGAGTTCAAACTGCATTGCTCACAGCTTTCGGCTCTACGCTCACGACGAGCTTCAAGCTTTCTCTCCTACATTTTAAGCTTCTCACTACGAAAATATTATGTGAGAATATGAAAAAAGGGAACAACTACTAGTCAACTAGAGAAAAACAATAAAAACAACTAAAAAAAAATCTCAGTTGTTTCATTAGTCGACTGTTTTCGCACTTACACATACACGTTATGACTAATTTGACCGTGTAGATACACAGAAGATATTGCTTAATTGGTGTTTAGTAAACATTGTAGAAATGCGAGCTTTTACTAAATTTCACTAAAATGTACACACTCTCAGCTTCCGAGCCAGTTGTAGCTTTGCTCATTCTATGCTAGTGAAGCGGCAAGAGTTGAATAAATATTTTTCGGCATAACAAAACAAACAAGCAAGAGATATAAATACATATATATATAATCCTTTTAGCTTCCAACTCGTTATCTTACAAATTCCATACTCCGCATCCAAGATATAATATTGGATATCAAAAGCTCAAAGTAAGTAGAGAAAGGCCCAAATTATTGCCAAAAGAGAGCGAAGAGGAACTAAAATAAGAAACCAGAGAAGCCCTATGAAGTTAAAGATTTAATCGAAAGAGAGCGAAACAAGTTTGGCAATTATGCGAGGGCAGCCTCGACTGTAATGTAACCTACACATGCTTCGGCATTGAATAATCTTCGATCGAAGGGAATTTATCAATTAACTACATATTTGTAAAAGTCTAAATGGGGTAGGTGAGGCTGGGATAGAGCCAGACAACACGTTTAATCTCCTTGAAAGGGGTCATATATATTTTAGAAAATATAACTTTATAAGTAGGTAATTTTAAACAGCGAATTTTCGTAGGAGATAGCCATTGATTCCATTGGAAATGGTTTGGATATGTGCGATTTGATCTCATTTAAACAAAATAATGTCCTGCTCTTCATCGGCTCTGAATAGACGCACAGTGGCTCTGATGCCTTCAACTCTTACAAACAGGTGTAGGTGACAATGACGCAGCGCTTAACCAAAAACCACAACACAATATACATATGTGTGTTGGGAAATAAGTTTGACATGACTCTCTGGCGTGCGTGAGCTTTTTTTCGGCCAACAAAGCTACCGCCATTATACATATATAACCTAACAGCGCGTTTGAAAAAATTTCAGTACTTGCAGAGCAATCGACCGGCAAATTTCGTACTGCTGCAACGCTTCAACAATTCGTAAACAGTTATGACTAGGCTAATACTCTACGGCACAGAGAAAAGCCCACCGGTGCGTGCGGTGTTGCTTGCGCTAAGCGCCCTCGATTTGGAGTATGAATTCAAAGAGGTGAATCCGATGGCCGGTGAGCACAAGACGCCCGAATACCTCAAGAAGAATCCGCAGCACACCGTGCCCACACTGGAGGATGAGGGCCAGTACATTTGGGACTCGCATGCCATCATGGCGTATCTCGTGCGCAAGTACGCCAACAGTGATGCGCTTTATCCGAAGGAGTTCCACGAACGTGCCGTCGTCGATCAGCGTCTGCACTATGAGACCGGGATGCTCTTCACAACATACCTCAAGGGAACCTTCGCGGGCTTGTTCAATGAAAACACTACCAAAGCCGAGTTCCAGGAGAAGCTGAAGCCCATCAGTGAGGGCTACGACATGCTGGAGACCTTCTTGGCGGAACATCCTTACATGGCCGGCGAGGGCCTGACCATCGCTGACTTCAGCATTGTCTCAAGCCTTTCCACTTTGGACATCGTAGTGCCAGTTTTGACGGACTGGCGTCCGCGACTGTCTGCCTGGTATCAGCGCATGGTGGGGCTACCCTACTACCATGAAGCCAATGGCAAAGGAGTGAAAGTCATCGCTGACCTCTTCAAGCCCAAGTTGGAGGCATTGAAATGAGTATTCATCCTAATTTAAGTATAAAACATTTTCAAAAAATTTACAATAAAAGCAAAATTTCGAAGTTGTCGAAATAGTTGTGACCTTATGGAGCAAATGAAGATTGAGCGCACTTAATTCCTCATTAAAATGTTTTTTAGGTTATGTTAAGTCGTTTGCATGGGTTTTTTGTACATCAGCTGATCAAATGTTCCCTACAGCGGCGTCTGCTGCCGTTCCCTTGTGACTTTGTACTATTGCATAAACCGACACAACAAAATTGCTATAATTAAATTGTTGTTGTGACTGTCGTTAAAATAATAATAGTAGTTTCTTATCGAACCCTTTCCAGTAGAATCGCTGTTATAAATTTTCACACAATACCAACACATTCACATCAAAAAGGGGTGGGCGGGTGTACAGAGTGTTTGTGGCATGTGATTCAGGTTTCAATTTTGGGTCTACCTTTATTTGTGTTTTCTCAGAAAGCTCGGCGTGAAGCCTTTTGCGACTGATCCAGTCTCTCTCTCTCTCTCTCTCTCTCTCTCTACCAACCTCTCTAGCTCACATCCCGCTCTGGAAACTTTTTTTGGGGCGAAATATGTTGCCAACACGATAAGAGATGTTTTCTTCAAGCTAGTGCACTATTTCTAGAGAATGGAACCATCAAGTTTAGTAGCTGCAAGAAGTGAGATAACGAACACTCAATCTCATCATTTCAAGCACTGCTCTAGAGTATGCTCTCTCTCACTCTCTCTCTGGAACCAGTATCTTATCTGACTTGCCTGAATCACAGCCGGCGCAAACCATGAAGATTTTTCGAATTGTTTTCGCGGATTTGAAGCAAAAATAGACTGCAATTAAATGTGCACCGAGATAGTGCGGCGCTATCTCAATTGGTTGGGTATATCAAATTGGCAATGAGTGATGTAAACATATTCGCGGATCAAGCAATTTGACATTGGGAACACTTTAAAAATTGCCGCTGCTTAATTAATTCCATTTAATATTGTTTACGGTTTCGTTCTGACACTATGAAAACAAAACAAAAAGGAATGGAAGCTACTATGTACATACATAGATAAGATTATTTATCTTGGCTGAGGAACTTACATATATGAGATATGAGCTAAAAGCTTGTTCTGTGTAATGTGTAATGCAATATAACTCTTCATTGCTCTGTGATATAAAGAGCCTAAACATAGTAGCCCAATTCACAATCTTGTGCAAATGGTCTGGGATTTTTGCAATTGACAGTTTTGTAGCAAAACTACATTAGTTTTGACAGTAGTTTGCTACAAAACTGTCAATTGCAAAAATTCCAGACCATTTGCACAAGATTGTGAATTGGGCTAGTATATATTTTTAAGAAAATATAATGTAGAAAGATCAAGTTTTTTTTTTATTCATCTTTGGTGAGCGTTTTTGTAAAAAAATTTTATATTTATATACCATTTCCGCTCACACTCCACTCAAATGTGTATATGTACATATGTATATGTGCGACTAAGCCAGTTTTGAAGAAATGACTACAGCGTACATAAATGGCTTAAAGAAATGAAGCTGACATGTGGAAAAAGTGAAGCTTTTTACTCTTAGGCTTCGGTATAAGAAATCAAAATTTAAACTGAAGCTCATTTCTTAATTGTTAGTGCTACTTTTATTAGTTGCTATCACTTTGAAGCATTGCACATACTAGGCATAAAACATAAGCATTCAGCCAAAGCGCGTTAATAATATACTAAATTGTATATTTATTCTCTTTGATTCAGCTCAACAAAAATCGTTATCAAGGCACTGACTACAAGATTTGACACTTTATTCTCGTCGCTGACTATGAAACTATCTGTAGCGGTGATTATAATTTGATAAGAATCGGTTTAATTGTTTGTCTAATTCTAATTTCGGGCAATAGGGCTTTCGATATTTTTAATTTCATAACATTGCGTAAACATTATATGATTTGTTTACAATAAAGTTTTTCATGTTCATGCCTGCAAACAAAATTTTGCAAAGTCATCACAACTTGTACAAATCATCCAAAGCCGTAAAAGAGGCAATGCTGCAGATGGGACTGCCTTTCCAAACTATGCCAACTCATGTTGATTCACAAGTTTTCATTATACTAAAAAATGTACACTTTCCAGCATTTGGAAACTGGACAAGCTAGCCAAAAGCTCTTCTGATATATACACAAAAGCTTGTATAAATAAATAGTTCTATTGAAACTGCCATACAGTACACAATTTATGCTCGCTTTGTACAGACAACAACGTGCACCTCAACACCATCAAACATGGGAAAAATCACTCTGTATGGCATGGATCTGAGTCCGCCGGTGCGTGCTTGTTTACTCACACTCAATGCCTTGGAACTGCCATTTGAGTACAAGCAAGTGAACCTAATGACAGGTGACCATCTCTCCAAGGAATATCTGGAGAAGAATCCACAGCACACCGTGCCTACACTAGAGGATGATGGACACTTCATTTGGGATTCGCATGCCATCATGGCGTATCTGGTGAGCAAGTATGGCAAGGATGATTCGCTGTACCCGAAGGACTTCTTGAAGCGCGCCGTTGTGGATCAACGCTTGCACTTCGACTCCGGTGTCGCTTTCACTGCGCTGCGCAATATTACCTACTTTCTCTACGCGTTGAACGACACGAATGTGCCACAGCACAAAATAGACGCCGTCAATCAGACATACGATTTTGTGGAGACCTTCCTCAATGATCACCCTTACATGGCGGGCGATCAGCTGACCATTGCCGACTTCAGTCTCATCGCTACATTGAGTTCGACAGTTGCCTTTGCGGAGATCGGTGCGGCTAAGTATCCCAAGCTTACTGCGTGGATGAAGCGCCTGCAGCAGTTACCCTACTATGAGGAGGCGAATGCCAAGAATGCGGAGAAGTGTATTGCGTTTTTCAAATCCTTCAATTACGTGATTGTGCCCTAAATGACTGTTATTCCGTTTTTGCTTGTGTGTAATTGCTTTTAATTTGTATGCACTTCAAGAAGATTGTTATAAATACACAACGTGTATACTATACACGGTATTATTACAACTCGTCATACACATACATATGTACATATGTAATTGCATGCATTCAAATCGCTTTACCGGCACCAACACATTGGCATGAAAATATGAAAGACATTTAATAAACGATTTAACAAATGCAAAGATGTAATATTATTTCTAAACAAATTTTGTTCGCCATTGTGAAATAAAACAATAACAGCTGTATTAAAATTTGTTGAATTTTTTCTAACAATCGTTCTGTTTATTCAACCGGAAAGGAACAATGGATGGGAGTGATATTCATTTAGGATATAAGCATACTAAAGCTGCAGCAGAACCAAAATTTAGCTTAAGACAAATATTGCTACTTGTTGTTAATTCATTTTTAAATAAAGATTCCAATATGTATGTTAATTTTCGGAACCGTTATTCACCAATTTGCTCTCGATTTGATGCGTTGCTTTCTTCACTTTTGCCTACTCGTACGCTTTTATAGAACAACTTTTAAAAGAGAGCGCCGCAGCAAAACAAATTTTACTTCTAAAAATTTACAGTATCGAGCGGAGAGGAACAAGACAAATACTAACTGCCTCGCATGCCTTCAATTAAATTCAAATGAATTGGCAGCTTTCGGCACTTTGATAGGAATTGTTTTGGTATTTTTGAATTGAATGATTTTTTTATTTTTTACAAAAGATTTTTGACTCATTTCTGCCAAGCTCCTAAAATTTAGGAATATGATAAGCTCCAACCAAAGAGAAAGCATAAAGCTCGTGCTGCAGTTTCGCAGAAGTTTTTCGAATTATTGTCTGAATTGAAAATGGAATAACAGTTCGCAAGTTATGCGCTCTTGGCATAGACGCTGCGCAATTCAGCATGGATAAAGTCGTTTTATACGGCATGGGTTCGAGTCCGCCGGTGCGTGCTTGTTTACTCACATTTAAAGCGTTGGAACTGCCATTTGAATACGTAGAAGTGAATCCAGCGACGCGTGAGCATCTTTCCAAGAAATATCTGGAGAAGAATCCACAGCACACAGTGCCCACACTGGAAGACGATGGCGAATTTATTTGGGATTCGCATGCCATTATGACGTATCTGGTTAGAAAGTTCGGCAAGGATGATTCGCTGTACCCGAAGGACTTCTTGAAGCGCGCCGTTGTGGATCAACGCTTGCACTTCGACACTGGCATTGCTTTTACAGCACTGCGCAATATCTCCGTATCGTTGTTTCTGAATAACGAGAATAGCGTGCCGCAACACAAAATGGACGACATCCTGGATGCCTACGATTTTATGGAGACCTTTCTCAAGGATCATCCCTATATAGCGGGCGAAGAACTGACCGTTGCTGACTTCAGCCTGATAACAACGTTAACCTCGTTGGCCGCGCTGTCGGAGATTAACGAAGAAAAATACCCCAAGTTGATTGCCTGGACAAAGCGTTTGGAACAGCTACCGTACTATGAGGAAACGAATGCAGTAAATGAAGAAACGAATTCTACAAAAACTACTTAATTTCGAGACTGTGCTATATACATATGTATGTACATATATATATTAATATTTGTTTGTTAAATTTGTTTGCGCCATTTAATTCTTATATAAATCTGAAAATAAAACTGAACATTATTTTTTTTATCAAAGCAAAATATTCCTTCTGGTTCTAATTTTACTTCTGAAGCTTAGAAATATGTATGGGATAATTCCGATTTTAATGTTGCTTCTGGAATACACATACATACAGACATAAATGATCCCCTTGATTAATTTCATACATACATACATAGGAGCAGGCTCTTAATCGAACTCAGCTGAAGTTCATATTCATAAAGTTGTTGCATAAAGCTGCCTTTAAAATATTTTAAGCAGACATCGAAACTTAACTTTTTATCGATGTCATACACGATTGAAACGTTCGCAAGATTTCGTAAACTAAATTAACATAAGCTAGCATAGTTTGAATGGATCATAATTATCCATGACTGAAAGCTTGCAAACGATAGTCGGAATTTCTGATATTTATCGTTTGTTTCCATGCATGCACAAACATGTTATGATCTTATCCATAATATTATAAAAAAAACATTCCGAACTCTTCGCAACTTCTGTGTATGATAAGCCAGCCAGTTAATGAGTAGGAAAAAGCTTTTTCCAAAATTGTGCCTATAAATTGGCAGCTTTAAAGAACTGGCAGGCAGTTGTAGAACTACGCTTTTTTGGCACGGACGACGCGAATATTTCATCGGAGTTCAGCATGAGTAAAATCACTTTATACGGCATGGATCCCAGTCCACCGGTGCGAGCTTGCTTACTCACACTCAAAGCCTTGGCACTACCGTTTGAGTACAAGCAAGTGAACCTAATGACAGGTGACCATCTCTCCAAGGAATATCTGGCGAAGAATCCCCAACACACCGTGCCTACACTAGAAGATGATGGACACTTCATTTGGGATTCACATGCCATCATGGCGTATCTTGTGAGCAAATATGGCAAAAGTGATGCCTTGTACCCGAAGGACTTCTTGAAACACGCTGTTGTAGACCAACGTTTACATTTTGACTCAGGTGTTCTTTTCGTCGCACTTCGCGATATCACCATATCTCTGTTCCAGCATAAAGACCCGAATGTGCCTCAGCACAAAATCGACGCCATCATTCGTGCATACGACTTTGTGGAGACATTCCTTAAAGAACATTCCTATATAGCGGGTGAACACCTGACCATTGCCGATTTTAGCTTCATCTCTACCCTAGGCTCATTGGCTGCTTTATCGGAAATTGATGAGGCCAAGTATCCCAAGATAACTGCCTGGAAGAAACGCTTGGAGCAGTTGCCATACTATGAAGAGGCCAACGGCATAAACTCACAAAAGTCTGTGGCATTTATCAAAGCTACCAAATTCGTCATTGTGCCCTGAATAATTTGCAAAACGTGTACTGTTCTTCCAGTTATGTTTTGACCTTCTGTAATTAATTTCAATAAAGCTTGAGTTGTTTCGTTTATTTATTTATGAGTGTTGATTTATAATTAATATTGTAGGAACTTACTTCGTGAAGTAATATATATATTTAAATTAAGATACTATTCTTTAGAAGGAACCCAAACCACATTCGTATGAGTAATATTTTAGATTATGAAAATTCTTTCTATCTTTGCCATTACTATGTAATTTTTACTAATTGATAGAGTTCGACTACTATCACTTGAACCCGCCAAATATGCCAAATACCTTCGTTTATAGATAAATGTTTTTGAGCCGGCAGAGATTGCATGAAGACTGTGCCATAAGAATTACAACTTAAAAAAATTGATCGATGGAACTGCTATATTCTAATTTCTTCCAATTGTGAAATTCCAATCCCAACCGATTTCTGAAAATGAAATATTAAAAAAGATTAACTAGCTTCTTATTTAATATAAATGATAAATCATATGTATATATACATATGACGCGTACAGAGCAAAAACGCAGCGAGTGTCAATTTTCGCCACATTGCGTTCGTGGGCTGTGAAGTTATAAACTGCGTTTTTGCTCTGTGCGCGTCATATGTAAGTACATATATACTATCCTTAAGCTACTGTGTGCTTTTGAATTGATGCCTACATGTTTGTTAACCGTTGTGTCGATCGTAGAGCCCACGGGTACATTTGCAACTTTAATTTTCCTGTATCTTCCAAACGGTTAGTCCGATTGACCTGAAATTTCATGATATCCTCAACCATACACTTTTGCATCATGTGGAAAAGTTTCATCAAGATTGGAGCAGCAGTTCAGTCGATACAGCCCAAATTCAAGTTAGTGGAATGGCGTCGACTGCTGATGTACCCGGGTACTTGTATGAAAATTCATACAAATATATATGACAAATATATATGGCAAAGTTCACTTTATATTGCTATATCTTCCAAGCGGCTGGTCCAATCTTGATGAAACTTCGTATCATAGCTTGGAAATATGTAATTGATATTGGTGTGAAATTTCAGGTCAATTGGACCAACCGTTTGGAAAATATAACCCAGTTACTAGAAAATGTACAAGCTGATGTACAAACTGGTTGTGCAAGGGTAGGTAGGCAAGATATTCCCAAATACCCTTTTGTTCCTGTTAGTAGACGTGTTTTCCTACACATTCCAAAAAAAAAATGTTTACATTGAACAAATATTTTATGAGTTATAATTATTCGCACCAGGTACTAAAAATAGCACTATGAGCAAGAGGGGTTGATTTTCAGTTCAAATATAACGGAATTTTGCGAATGAAAATTCAATGTTAATTATTTTTCTTGGTAAAAAGGGATCAAATTACAAGGATTAAAAAAGAATTTGGAAATTGTTAAATTTTTATGGATTTTGGCAATTCCCATTTTTGGTAAAAATGGATTATTTAGGTACCAAATTTTTTTTTTCCCAAATTATGATAAAAGTTTTGTTAACTAGACAATATTTCCAAGAAATAAAAAAAAAAAAAACCAGAAAATTACAAGAATCCAGGTAGTAGTTAATATTTGTATATCAAAAGCAACTATCTGCCATACAAAACGTATGAAGTACCCGGGTACATCTACTGTCGATGTGGATAAAACCCAACAGCTGTTGACACAACGGTTAATGCACAACACTTTATTTTCACAACAAACAAACATAAAACACCGAACTCTTGAGAATCGAGGAATTTGAAAAGATATCCGCTTCGTGGAGAGCTAAAAAGCTTTCACGTTGATTCTCTTACAGCGTCTATAAATAAACAGCTTTGCTAAAACTAGAAATCAGTTGGCAAGCGGTTCCCTCTTGGCGCATACATAGCGAATATTTCTTTGGAATTCATCATGGGCAAAATCATTTTATATGGCTTAGATATGAGTCCGCCGGTGCGTGCCTGCATCCTCACGCTTAAGGCCCTGGAACTGCCCTTCGAGTTCAAAGAAGTAAACATTTTGGGGAACGAACAATTTGACAAGGAATATTTGAAAAAAAATCCACAACACACCATTCCCACGTTGGAGGACGATGGCCAGTTCATTTGGGATTCCCATGCTATAGTCGCATATCTGGTGAGCAAGTACGGCAAGAATGATGCGTTGTACCCGAAGGATCCCTTGAAGCGCGCCGTTGTGGATCAGCGCTTGCATTTTGATTCAGGTGTCGCCTTCCCCACACTGCGCGCTATGTCCATATTACTTTTCTGGAAGAAAGAGAAGAACATACCACAACAAAGAATCGACGCCTTTTTTGAGGCTTACGATTTTGTAGAGGCTTTCTTTAAGGATCATCCCTATATAGCGGGCGAACAATTGACCGTTGCCGACTTCTGCCTTATCGCGACATTGTCCTCAACCGTTGCCTACGCAGAGGTTGATGCCACCAAGTATCCTAAGATAACCGCCTGGAAGAAGCGCTTGGAGCAGTTGCCGTACTATGCGGAGGCCAATGGCAAGGGTGCGCAAAAAGTTGTTACATTCATCAAGTCCACCAATTTTGTTATTGTTCCTTGAAATAAATAGAGCTGTCCATCAATATTGTCTCTGTGTAATATTTCATTATAAAAAAGTGATAAGTTATCAGAGTGGAGTAGTTACTGGTTAGCTACAATGACTTGCAATTGTGCAGAATGAAATGCAAAACTGAAGCCTCCCTTCTGCGAGTATCTAATGCCTATCATATTATTACGATCGTATCAGACAAATGTTAATCAATAATAATCTTATTGACGCTCAAAGTACATACCTGAACGATCAACGCTAGTGGATAGGCCGACGGTGACTAGGGCGTAATGACTAACTAAAAGACAACAGTCTTCAGCCGCATTCACACTAGGGCTCAAATGAGGATTGTTGTTTTTGTTTCCCAATGTAATATAAAAATTTTCACTCTCTTTCAATATGGGAAACAAAAACAACATGTCTAGTACTAGGTACGAGGCTTTACAGCAACTTCACTTCGGCAAAGAGACTCACTGATATCATATTCCTTATCAATTTGTTTAATTAAAAACTTTTTTATTTTCCATCCACTTATTTTAAATGTATTGGCAGCTTCGTTTAAGAGTATGCTAAGTCGACTTAGACCATATACATATGTACTTAGACCGGTCTGCCTCATGACACTTCAGAGCCTGGCACTGCCGTTCGAGTACAAAATAGTGAACGTGCTGATACAAAAGGCCTTCATCGCAAGGAACCCCCAGCACACAGTGACCATGCTCGAGGATGATGATTGGCTGCTTCGGTAAGGCGCATGCAAGAGTTGCCCCACTATAAGGAGACGAATGGAGGCGGCGCACAGAAAGCGATTGATATAATCTATTCCACGAAATTTTTTGTTGTGGCATGAACTATTCGAGAAGGGCGCATATTTTGAAAATGAAACTCTCACAAAAAACAGTGCAATTGGAAGACTCTTAAACGATATGAATCGATGGTACAAATTTTTCACAAAAATATTGGAGCATTCCATTTTAGTTTTATAGGCTGTTAAGTAAAATATATGTACATACATATATGAATATGAGTTTTCTTTATAACTTTTTTCTTAATGTGAAAATACATTCCAGCAGTTTTTTCAAATTTTATCCCTTCATACCTTTTCAGTTTTAAAGTGGGCGTAAGCCAAAATCTACATAAGTGGATTAACTGAAAACTAAACCGCTGATCCTTCTTGTACAACTACGAGTACATACTACAAAAATTTACACTCTGAGTTTCGCCCTTAAATTTCATATCGACGACTCAAAATTTACAAGCACACGAATTTTTTACGAAATTATAGTACTTCGTCTAACTTATTTTGTCTCGTCGTTGTATGGAACCGAATCACCTTTTGCGCGCCTTCGCTATTTGCCTGCATGCAAAATCTTGAACTCAAATTTAAATCAGGGGCGGCTAAAACTAAATCCGTTGTGTTCAGCTCCACAGTGCTTCATCGGCACGCAAATTCTTCGATTAATAGAATCGCATTTTTGTTGAGAGATAAGCTGATAGTGCTCGCTCTTTAATTCAGAATGAAATTTTAAAGAAAAGAGAAATTATTGTAAATCAAGCGAAGCTTTTCCATACGAAAACAAAGCGCCACATTAGAAATATCATTTCCCCGCCAACTCGCGCCAGGGTCAGAACTAAGCAAACTTTCCAATTCGATTCCGTGCGCGAAGTCGGACTAGGCGCGTTATCTATGAACAGGTTGACGCTTTACGGTGTGGAGCACAGTCCGCCGGTGCGGGCAGTCAAACTGACGCTACACGCGCTGGAACTGCAGTACGACTTCAGGCTGGTCAACCTGCTGGCGGGTGACAACAAAACGAAGGAGTTCCTGCGCATCAATCCACAGCACACGGTGCCCGTGCTCCAAGACGGCGGCCACTATATCTGGGACTCGCACGCCATTGCGGCGTATCTGGTGCGCAAGTACGGCAAGGATGATGCCCTCTACCCGAAGGAGCCTCTGGAACGCGCCGTCGTCGATCAGCGGCTACACTTCGAGTCGGGCGTGCTCTTCCAGGGCTGCTTGCGCCACATCGCGCTGCCCGTTTTCCACAAGAACCAGACGGAGGTGCCACGCGAGAAGATCACCGCCGTCTACGAGGCCTACGACTTCCTCGAGGCCTTCCTGCAGCAGAAACAGTATTTGTGCGGTGATGCGCTGACCATAGCCGATTTCAGCTGCGTCTCAACGGTGTCCAGCCTGCTGGGCTTGGCTCCACTGCAGCCGCAGAAACATGCTCGGCTGAGCGCCTGGCTGCAACGCCTGCAACAGCTGCCCTACTACAGGCAGGCCAACGGCCACGGCGCCCAAATGCTGATGGACAGCTTATATGCCAAAATAACAAAGATCGTGTAATTCCAATTGCCATTTGATTGTGCAGCTATTTTTAGCCCCTTTCTCGTTTGTCCGTACGGCAGCAGATAACAACAACAGTGAAAAGTTTACATTCTCTGTCAACTTATAATTTTATGTAGAAACGTTTCACGATTTGGTTTTATAATATAGTAAATAAATAAAATAAAAATTAATTAGCCCTTACGCTACCAGCTTTAGGATGTCAATGAGTAAAACAGTGCTTTGCTCATCTTTCATACTATTTACTAGGGATGTTCGCGACGTCGATGTCAGAAGGGTCCACTTTAATAAAGTGTCGTTCTGAAAAGGCGAGGAATATACATACATATATGCACAATATTCAAATCGATTTGCTCTTCTGAACTCTGAACATTATGCAATTGTGAATCTGAGCTTTACGTAAATGTACAAAATGTGTCATTAATCTTGACTCAGTTGTAACTTTTCGATTTGTTTTCTGCGTACAGTTTTGCTTTTAATAATTTGTTTAGATTAATAGCACACATTAACATTGTACATTCAATTGTGTTTGACTGTTTGGGCTTTTGGATTGATGTTAATTGAAATGATGTAGAGAAGATACAAAGTCATGAAAATTAAAAACATAAATGCTTCAAATAAAAAAATAAAAATGCGCAGTTATTTACAAAATTTATTTTCACTTTGACTTACTATAATAGTTCAACAAACTAGAAAATATGCATATGTCACATGTGATGTAAAAAAATTGCACATTCATTATTAATGTATATCATGCATGTTGAACATTTCACTTCCCATCGAAATTGCAATATGTTACAATTTAAATTTAATTCATACTACAGTCAATTTCTATCGAAAGTGAAATGTGGAACATGGCAGTATGTATATTAATTGTTTACTAAAATCTAAGCACAACGCCTGAAAACTGCAAACGCTCAATCGGTTTGCTTTGTTAACTACAAACAAGGTCAGCAACAAATTGCAGCTGCAGCCGCTTGGTAAGCTACATTTAGATAATTGTTAAAAATTCACAGCAAAAGTTTCATAATAATTTTGTTTCAATTTTAGAATTTTTACATTTTGTGTTATTTTATAGGGCTACAAAGTTTTATTTTGTTTAAATTTCCTAATTCCATTACTTTAGAAGAAATGTGAGTTCGGTTTTACATTCAACAAAATAACTAAAGTCGAATTATTGTAATGCTACACTTACACAAAGAAAGAAAAGTATTCGATTAACAATACAAAATTTAAGTTTTTTCAGTGTGAAGAAAGGCAAAAGCAGATATTACAAAAGATGTGCATGGTATGCTTGAGAAAATTTAAGATTTATATACTACACATAGTTGCAATTTGACAAATGCAAATTTGACAACGCCTTTTTGCCATCACTATCACAAGCAATGCCTGGCAGAAGCCATCAAAGCGCCAAGTCATCACAATCAACTCTAAATGATGCAGATAGCAGCCAATTAACTTTTCCAAAAAACATTATGACCGAATTTTCGTAAGCATTTTGTTGGAAAGCAAAGCTGAAGCTGGATTCTCAATTGAAAGACTGCTATAAAATGGGATGCCAATATAACCAAATTCATGGCCCTACTTTGCTTTTGTTTAAAATATAACATGCAATATTGAGTACAATATTTTCCTTTTATTTTTCGCTTTCATTAAAAATGGCATGTACGAGTGTGCCAAAATTAATTAGAAAACAAATCATATAAAAAAGAGACTATATTAACTTGCGATAAAGCAAAGAAATAAACAATAAAACGTAACAATGTGATAATTGCGTCACGAAGAGCAACGACAAAGATATAAAAGCATAGGTAGAACGAAATGAACTAAGTTACTTTCGAAAGCATGGCGGAAGCACTCACACAACTCGATCAGGTGCACTTAACATTTGCAAATTCCAGGAAACGCTCGCGGCCCCACCAAACGTTCTTAAATGCGTACCCAATTGCCAGTACAGAAGTCGCTTTACACACATACACCACTTCTACCTAGAGGTTTTTCGATTCACCTCCGCCTTCCATACTAATTTCATACGCTGCACGCAGTCACGGTGATTAGACTCCCAGAGTAAGCTGGTAATGTGTCCCAGCGTGCCGAAGCCATCATCGGCATTTCGCACCCATTGTAGCAGCAGCTGATAGATAACCTAAGCAAGCAAACAGGCGATTTAATAAGTATTAATGAAATGTGCTCGCCCGCGGAACTCACTTCCCTGATGCCACCGTGCATTTGATGATCTATGACCGCCTGATCGATTTGCCCCTCTGAGTGACCCAGTTTGCGCATAACCTCCTTCCAGCCCTCTCCCAAATGTGTCGCTATAGTGTCGAGCATGCGGTGATTAGGCTCCTCCTGTGACTGCATCATGCCCACTATGCTGGTGGTTTTGCGCGTGGTCTGTCGTTTAGTTGCACTGGCACCATTGGGGAATGGGCCACAAGCCGCCTCTTCTGATGCACAAATGCCAGGTCCGCCCTTCGGCGCATTGCTAGCGCTCAAATTGGTATTGAAATTTAAGACGGAGCCTATGTGCAGTTTGTTCACATTAGAGAACTGCATCACTAACTGCTGCTGCGCATTGTGCACATTCATCGTGTTCATGATGGTGCTGTTGTCGGCGGGTGCTGAGGCGGCCAACTGGCCATTTGCTATTGTGGTCAAGGCGGCACTGTCGCCACTGCCTCCATTTGTGGGTAACTCGGCCACTTCGAGGGAGTTGTAGTTTGGATCGGACAACTCGCGCACCACGTAGTCTGTCAGCTCAGCGGACGCTGTGGGTGTGCTGGCGGTGCTCTGTTGTCCATTCGGCCTATTCCGCCCATTGTTCGCATCCGCAGAATCGTCAACGGGAAGAACGGGAAGGGCATCAGTTTCGAGTCGTGCCGTTTGGCACAATTTGGCTGCATCCTTTTTGCTGCTACCGCCGAACATGTTTGGCAGGAAGTTTTTCAAGCGGGGCATGACCCGTTTGCCTTCTTTTTCTTTGTTTTTAATTTCCATCTATTCCGGAAATGCCAACAATCAAACTGTTTCACTTCTTTTGGCTGATTTCTGCTCCCGAATTTATTTTGCTTGACTCCTTTGCGAACCGTTCTTCGCTCAGAGTTGCATGTTATTGTAGTAAAGCCCTACTTTTGATATCTGAGGGTTGCCACTATAATTTTTTTTTGGTTAAACCAACACTCATGCAAAGATTGAAACGGAACAAGGTACGCGAATTCAGAGTGTGGTGGCAATTCAATTATCTTTGTAAGATTTCCTCCTAAACCCTTTTGTTGTTTTCCCTCTTCCGTTTTTTACTCTAAATGCTAGCAAATTTCATATATGTATATACGTTTTTTCGTCAAAAACGACATATACACGGGTTTTTTCCAGTTAAATAAGATAGTGAAAAATAAATATTTTTAGTAGGTGGATGAGGTGAATGTGCACTGTGAATTGATTAATGGAAGAAAGTCGATTTCGGAAAATTTTGTGGTGCTGCGATGTATAAGTCCGCTTTTACACGATGCGACTCGGCCCCGGAGACACGGAAGAATGTAGGAAAGAGGGGTGAAACGACAGGGGAACGCGCAAAATCGCTCGGGCAGCGATTGTGCTGCGATTTTCTGATTTTCTGACGTTCCTCTTTATTCGTTTTCGCGCTTCGCGCTGTCGACTGTAAATTAAAACTTGAAATCGAGTGAATACATATTGCAAATAAACTGAAAAATTTACAGAACTTTACGCATAAAAGTAAATATAAAGAAGAAAATGAGCAAAGAGTGGAATAAGTGCTTTAAATGTTTACAAATTACAGAAATAAAACCAGCTGCAGACTCTAGTGTCAAAATGCTCGACACCAGCGAGTCGCATCGTGTAAAAGCTATGCGCGATTTCAAAGCGGAATGCGAAAAAATCGCCGGGGCCGAGTCGCATCGTGTAAAAGCGGACTAAGGAAAACGCTTTGATATTCTTTGTTTCATATTTGATTTATGTACCTGAAACAGATCTTAAATTTTTCCGCCGTTTACAGTGCAAAAGCCCACTGTTAAAACTGCTTAGTAAATCTTGTTTACGAATGGAAAGAATGAGTCATGCAGCAAGTTCCATCATGCACGCAAGTTCGTATTATGGAATTACAAATCGTATTCAAAATACTACAAGCCTACTTTACACAGGCCATAACGGTTTCGATTATCCCTACGCTACAATTATTTTCCAACGTATGTTGGTGATAAATGCCCGAATCCATAAATTCATACGCCGAAGTAAAAATTCAAATGTGTAGTCTGTCCGCGAATGAATACATACAATTTGCAGTCAACAATTAACAATTTGCCATTTTAACTATTAGCGCGAGATATTGATATCTGTACTTTTTTATGCCATCCCTTTCGAAAAGGCAACTTTGAATGAGGAAGGGAAAAGAATGTTACTAATAGTAAATTAGTTAGTCATAAAATTCACAGCATGACCTTCTGCTAAGCCATAAACCAATTCGGATCAATATGTCTTGCAAATTGAAGTAGGGCCTGAACATGGGAATACGTAAACCGGTTTATGAGAAAGAGGGTTGCATGGCTTCGAAAATATTGTAAGTTAGAATTAATTTAGGATCATTATTTCCGAGATTCGTGTGAATGGAATTAAAGGAAAAATATTCAAAAATATTAAATGATTTAACATATATATTGACAACAAAGTTTACATGTATTCTTCTTTGAAATATTGGAATTTAAACGATAGTACTAAAATATACGCGAAGGTAATACGATATTGCTGCAACTCTGCGTCAGTACTTATTATTACGTTTTACGTTTCTTGGACGTAAATTCGCTAGTCGAATTCATTCGTATTTGCGGATTTGTTGTGTGCAATTGGATCGCTTTTCGCGAGTAGAAGTTAAAATTTCGCCATCAACTTGAAAAATTCTTATTGTCACGCGAGAAAGAGTTAAATTCTTTGAATTAACAAAATTATTTGTTAAAGGCATACAGTTTTAACGTTTTCATATACGTACTTCCGAACACAGGAAAGAAGTTTTGAGATAACAAAAAATACTCCAAGAGTGAGTCATCATCCGTCGCTGCGAAAGGGGCGCATAGATATTTGCAATAAACACGCGCGCAAAAGGAACGCATAAAAGGCACTTCCTTTCACCACCCAAAAGCAACAAGCACGGCGTAAAAAGATCAAGGGTACAGCAACGATGAAAACAGTTGTTTCTGCAGTGAGTACAAATGCGTCGACTGTGACCGCTGCCACCAGCAGCACTACGGCAGCCACGGGACTACTTGCTCTGCCGATTGTGCCCAAAACGGAGTCCGCTGACGCCAACGGTGCTGCTTTTACAGCCCCAGCTGCGTCTGTGAGTGGCGCCAGCAACATTAGTAAACGTCCAGCCTCCCTGGATCTGAATAAGTCCGCAGCGGGGAAGAAGCAGCGGTTAGTGGCGCCCTCGCTCAATTTGGATTCACCCGATTTGCCAAAGGCGCTGAATACACCGGATCTGGAGAAGATTTTGCTCTCGAGCAATTTGCTGCAAACGCCACAGCCAGGACTGGTGTTCCCCACGAAGGTGGGCCCGATCACTTCGGAGCAGGAGGCTTTCGGCAAGGGCTTCGAGGAAGCGCTGCACAGTCTTCACAACAGCAAAAATACGCAGGCGCAGCTTACTAATAACGTAGCCAACACTACTCCTGCTGCGGTGACGACCGCTCCTGGCATCACTACGACGGCCGCGGCTGCCGGCATGAGTGGCGGCTCCTTTACATACACCAATTTGGGTGAGTTCAAGCGAATATGCTGCATTTTGTGCTTGCTTGACTTTCCAGCCTCTTTTCGCTTTTTATTGCAGAGTCCAACTTTCCTGTAGCAATCAAGGACGAACCACAAATTCCTCCATCTTCACCGCCGGTTAGTCCCATCGACATGGAATCGCAGGAGAAGATCAAATTGGAACGCAAGCGACAACGGAATCGCGTGGCTGCTTCGAAGTGCCGCAAACGCAAGCTAGAGCGGATCTCCAAGCTGGAGGACCGCGTGAAATCGCTTAAGGGGGAAAATACAGACTTGGGGCAGGTGGTGAAAACGCTTAAGGACCATGTAGCACAGCTGAAACAGCAGGTCATTGACCACATTGAATCCGGCTGCAATATTTCATCCATGTACAATGGCTCTACACTGCTGCAGTGCAAATAACAGCAGGATTTGCTGTGCACGAGCGGGACAGTGGGAGGGCAGGCAAAGGAGAAGATCGCGCATGACGATGACAATGAAGAGGCACAGGAGCAGAAGGAACTAGTACATCATAGATTGCTTGCACATGTAGATGTAGAATTGGCAACGCAACCAGCAGCTGAGAGTAGAAAGTTGATAATGTCGTCGGAGGAAGTGCACTTAATAGCATCTCACCTGAGAGGTGACATTGCTGAGCATGCACAGTCAGTGGCGGAATTGAGTTTGGACGACAGCGTCATCAATGTAATCGAACAGCATATGCCTTACGAACTGTTCATGGAAACGCCACCGCTAACCGGCGATGCACTATCAACAAACTCGACAAGTTCCATGTGCTCTTCCAATACGACCGGCGAGGGCGGTGACAGCGCTGCGCTGGTCGCACTTGCTCCAACTGCTGTGACCAACACGACAGAGAGCAACTCACTCGATGCCAACAACGATGAACGTCCGTTGGTCTTCGTTATTATTAATATGCAATAAGTTTCAGTTTTTGCTCTTGGTCAGCCTTTTTTGCAATTCCGCACCAAACGCAATCAAATTTTCCAAACTTGCTTCTGTGTGCTAAGCAGTTCTTCGTATGTAAGTGCCTTTGCCGATGTAAATTATATTTTTTTAAATTTTATTTTGTAACTTTTGTCATGTATTTATTTATTTTGTAATTTACTAAACTACTACGCTTAAGTGTCTTATGTTATTAAATATAATAAGCGCACAAATGTTTATGAACGCCAATACTTTTAAGTATTCGCCTGGGATGAGAGCGCACGCTTTGTATTGCTGTTGACTCTGTCCAATTGGAAAGTGAGTGCACACGTATTTACAATGCCGAAGCAAATCAATAAATGTAAATGCACGCTTTATTGTGAATTATACGCTGAAATACTAAAATATTAACAAAATTTAAAATGGTTTTTATTTCATTATACGAGGATTTTTACTGGCTCGAACACTCCTAGCACCGCGTGATCGACTAGCGTCAGGCAGAGAAGAGTACTTCTAAGTGATTGAACTTCAATAATAAAATGCGTTTTCAGTAATTCGCTTGTTATGACAATTTGCGCTGAATGATACACAAAATTGTATGCGTTTTATTGGGTACTTTGCTTTTTCTTCAAATTTATTCCAATGTTTACAATACAAACTTGTGTTATATACATAATAATAGTAAATTAAAAGCAAAACAAAGGAGTTACAGTATGGAGTGGGAGAGGGATTGGCGGACTCTCACTTTACAACAATGTGTATCAAATAGTGTACTAATTGTTTGCCCTTTCTCTGGGCTTCTTTATTTTGTTCCTTTATTTTTGAGAGAATTTGCAAAATTCTTATTTTCTTGCAAAATACCAAAATACAACAAATAATTTGTCACGTTTGTTATGCGATTTTTCGAAAAGAATTTTTTGTTTGAATTTTTGCAAATATCTCTGCCAAAGGTTTAACAAAAATATGTTATTTTCTTTAGGATAATGCGGATGTGTTTTACTAAATAAAAAAAGGAGCACTTTCTTCTTTTTTAATCGTAATACTGCAAATTATGTTGAGATTTTTTCATTCGCGCAAACTATTTTCATTTGGCTTTCTATAAACTAAATTTTAATCAAATTTTCGCAATGGATTCCTTTTTCAATAGGTGCTTTTCCTTTTCGTGTATTCACATCCACATTATCGCCATTAAATTTAAGTTTACATGCACATATAATTTGTATGAATATTAATAGCTTAGTTAATGCCATACAATTTTCTTAAATGCATTTCACATATTACAAGGTTTTCCACTAAAATAATATTGATTAAAAAGTGCTGTTCTTTTGACTTGGTGCGAGAACTCAACACGCGCTTCACTGATAGCTGGCTGTAATTATGCCAATGACATTCACTTCTATTTGCTTCACGGAATATCTTTCTTGTGCCATTTTAGAACAGTTCAGAGCTAATAGCATGCAGCCATGTTTCACATTTCACTTTGGATACAAATAGAAATTGATCGCAATGCAAATTAAATCCATACTAATTTCGATGGAAAGTAAAATGTAGAAGATGGCAGCTGTGTTTCCTGAAATAACCGTCCAGTAGTTTCATTATTTATATAATTATATATTGGGCCATAATGTGTTGGTTAATCCTTGCTGATAGTTAAAGAAGTTCCGAGCTGTATTCGAAATTATAGCTTAGCCTTTAATTCTCTCATCGGCTTTGACTAGCTTAATATAATGGCTTATTCACCGAGCTGCATTGGTCTTAAGCCTTTCTAGCTACAATCAAGGAACTTTCTGCCGTTTAGTCGAACTTTGAAGCATGTTGCTCTCTATACGTTCGCATTCCTCTTTTGTTCCTGGGAAACAGGGGAGTTCGATTCTTTCTGCTATTAGATGCCCTTGTTGCCATGAAATCAAGCGATTTAATTTTGCATTCTTTCATAAGAAATGTTTTCTTTGTTACATTTGTATATTCGTACCACAGCAAAGTATGAAATTAAACCGCAAAGCAGATTCTTATCACCAAAACAAAACCCAAAAATGAATTTGCCAGCATATCATTTTCAAGTTGAGCACAGCAGAAACAGCACAATTTATCACAAAATATATTATATATGTATGCATAAATTTTATTATGTTCAGTTTTCAAATTGAATATAGGCCGATTTCGTACTGAAACAAAATGTGCTTTTTTCAAAAACAGAACATTTACAAAGAACTTGAAAATTCAAATTGATTCCACAAATTCTATTTAGCTCTAGAATAGTTATGTATGTGCTTATATAGTAGAATATTATTAATTACCATTTGCCCAATTGCCCTGCACACAATTGTTTAAATTAATTTAAAGTGAAACTAAAATTCAAACACATTTGCATAATCGATAAAGCATGCAGAACATAATCTCAAGAATTAATAAAACGCTAAGCTTGCAAGCTTTAACACGCTCGAATTCTGTCTGTAGTACATGTAAACATACATTAAAGAGCAAATGGTAATTAAAATTTGCAAAAAACACGCTTGTAAGAAATAACATGAGCACATGTAAATTACTTGAAATAAGCAGCAAAGGTACAATTTATAGCCATACAATTGTTATTTTTCAATATTTGGCGCTTTCAACGCGATTATAGTTTATGCACGAATCAAAGTACGAACCGACTTTGTAAAACAATGTATAACTATAAATTGTCCATTTCAGAAATGTTCTTAGCTTTTAGGCAAATGGCATAAGAGTTAGAAAAAGATACAATGAAAAGCTGCACAAATAATTGGTAATATTTAATTTATAAATACCGATATATATGTATGGTTGTGTGTTACAACATGCATACTTAGTACATATACAAGTAGTTCAGAAATTAAAACCTTTTGAACCTACATATGCAGTTATTAGTTAGTAATAAGAAGCCTTATTATTATTAGACGAGTTCCATATTAGTTTGCATAAAAATAAAGCAAAAATTTTCCATTATAATTTTAATGGGGAATTATTTTTACAATTTCTTACTTTCAATACAAACTTCCATTTTTATTACAAACTTTCATTTATGTTGTTTCAGCAGAAATTACAAATTTTTAAAATTTATTTTGAATGCAAGTGCATAAAAATACGACCACAAGTTTTACTTAAACTTTTTCATTTGCATTTTACATTTTCACATTAGTGTTAAAATGGGAACATGCAATTGGCCAATATGTAATTATATGTTTTTCTTAATGAAATTTTTGCTTTTTAGTTGAGAAGTTCATCAGTTAAATTCAAGATATCTTCAACTTTTTGTTTATAAATATTTGTATAAATGAAAAACAACAAGAGCAAACGCTCATTTTAAAATTTCAATTGTTTTTTTCTGGCGTGTAGAAGAAAAAATATTGCTTTTGTGTTAAATAACGAAATTGTTGAAGACGCATTGAAATCGCTTACAAAATATACAGAAAATATAAATTTGACTAAATTAATTATCTATTATGAAAGTAGAGAAAATAAAAGCAGGCATATAAAGTGAGCACACTTTATAACTTGCTTGTGCACGTGTGTGTTTGTGTGTGTGCGGGAGGGGCTACATGTGCAATGCATTATCTCCAATTATCAATTTCGAGTGTATTCTTCTACTTTTTCGCATTGTTCAGTCCCAATTCACTGAGTATCTTGAGCGCACTCCTTGCCGCATCGTTCTGAGATTCTTCTGAACTGGTACCAACGCCGTGACAGATTTGAGGCGGATTCGTAGAGAGTGTTACAATGGTGAGATACTCATTGTGATTGCCTTTTGGATAGTCGGAAAAGTTGACCTACGTAAAAGAATGCGCAATTTAAAAAGGAGCAAGAAAGGCAAATAAAGTAACTTACTTCAAAGCCCAAAAGTTTAGCTAAGTAAAGCAATTGATCCTTCATGTGTACACTGGTGCTGCTGCTACTGTTGCTATTGGAACTGCTGCTGTTGTTGCTGCCTGCAGTGCTGCTGCTGGCGACATTGCTACTATTATCTTTTATAGCTGCTGCAGTTTCATCCGTAACGGCGTTAGCAGTTGTTGTAGCAGCATCGTTTACGGTATTTGTTGCAACAACAGTGGTGGATTCCTCCTGCTTACTATCTTTTGTTTCTTCTATTATTCCTGTTGCTACATTGTTGGCAGCTATTTCCTTCTTTTTCGCTGCATCTGTAAATTAATAAATAAAATTAATTGAAAAAAAGACGTACATATATACAAATTATAATAGTTGTTCGACGGCCGCAGTAAAAATTCTCGACGACATTCGAATTTCGTATGATCAGAACTTATTAACTCTACTCTGTCTTGTTGACTTCTCCAAAGCTTTTGACTCAGTTAACCACACCCTTCTCTGCTGTAAACTAGGAAATTATTTTAAGTTTAGTTCTAGCGCTGTAAATTTAATATCCAACTACCTGCAAGGAAGAATGCAACGTGTAAGAGTAGGAAATACTTATTCATCTCTTAGATCTGTTATGACTGGAGTTCCTCAAGGTTCCATATTGGGTCCACTCCTATTCTCTATGTTTATTAATGATGTATTTTCAGTCTGTAAATATTCAACTGTTCACGCCTACGCTGACGATATTCAACTCTATCTCTCTCGACCTACCGGACTCTTAGAAGACTTAGCCTTTAGACTTAACTACGACTTGACTTCATTAAATAATTGGGCTGCTACTAACTTACTTCTTATTAATCCCTTAAAATCTAAAGTACTCCCCATTGCTAGGAGTGAATCATGCTTTACTGACATCCCTCACCTGTCTATTGGACCTGACAAACTTGAATTTGTGTGTAAGGCGAAAAACCTTGGATTTATTATTAACTCGAAACTGACTTGTATTGACCATATTAACAGCACTATAGGTAAAATATACGGGACTCTACGTTACTTACGTACTTCCTCGGACTTCATGCCTATTGAGACGCGTCGCAGATTAGTCGTACAATTAATTATACCCCATATTACTTTCTTTGAAGTCGTATATAGTCAGCTTGACTCACAATCCCAGCATAAACTTCTTGTGGCATTCAATAACGCGGCTCGGTACGTATATGGAGTCAGTCGCTACGATCATATCTCTCAAACTAGCAAAGGCATTCTTGGCTGTGGTTTGGTTGAATATTTGAACATCCGCAACATTATATTTCTTCACAATCTTATGCACACTAAAAGCCCGGAATATCTTTATGAGAAATTGCAGTTTTTTAAGTCTCAGCGGTCAAATAACCTAGTCATTCCTAAGTGCAACTATCTCAACAGTTGCAGATTCTTTTTCATCAGCACTATTAGACTGTGGAACTCACTTCCCAACAGTTTAAAACTAATAACTCCACGAGCCAGCTTCAAACATGCCCTCTTTCAATACTTCACTACCTAATCTATTGAATCTATTTACCTTTCCTACTCTATATTCTACTTCATCCTAATTCTTTCTCCTCGCCTAATTCTACTTAGTTTTAATTTTTTACATTCTAAGTCATTAATGTCATTTATTGTATTGTACTTAAATATTGTATTAAGTTAATGTGAACAATTGTCATGTATTTAGTTTTAAGTGAATGTTAGCTTTAAGACATATTTGTGATAAATCCTGTGTATTCCTATGAGGTACTAAAAAAGACTAAGTCTTATTGTACACCACAATCTTAATAATAATAATAATAATAATATTGGCATGATATAGCATATATAGCAAACATCAATTGAAGTCTTAACTGCAAACCCAATTCGCTTACGTTTCTTATTTTGTCGTAAAATCAAAATGCCAGGCACTTGTCCCGCCGAAGTGGATATTAGCGGCACATCTAGAGCTTCGCAAATTGAGAGTGTGTTGGGAATTGCTGTTGGCAACGTGGCGGTGACCAACTCAGCACAACTTGCAGCGACATTGCTACTGGAACTAGCGTTAATGTCTGCTGCAGGAGAAGATGTTGTCGTCCCAGTTGGTCCATTAGTTTCGAACGGCTGTGACTTGTGCTGCGCAACAGTGACGTCTGTGCTGCAACTGCCGTTGCTCTCCAAGCCCATTGCAATGAGCAAATCTGCAAGCAAAACCAAAAAGAAAGTTTATGAAGAGGCACATAATCAATTTGTATAAATATAAAAACCCACTTTGTGCCGCATTTCGCTTTGCAAGTTTCTTGCTGTTGCCCGTACCGCGTGCCACCATGCCCTGCGCTGCCACTTCGATGATGAATTCGCGCCGGCGCGAGTTCTCATTGCCATTCTTGGCAATCAGCTCAAAGACGGGTTCCTTCTCCTTACGATTCTGCTGCAATTGTATGAGTTTCGTGATGGGATTCTCTGCGTCGATGTCTTCGCCTTCGAGTTTCTCCTTGATGGAAGCGCCCGCACGTTTTCGTCGGTCATTGCCTGCTGCCCTAGCGTTCGGTGTGGTGGCGGTGGAGGTTGCCGCTCCTGCTGCCCCTCTGCCAGTGGTCTTTACCTTGATGCGTTTCACGGGCGATTTCGTGGGCGTAAGTGGCGGCAGCTTTTTCAGCTCCTCCAGCATTTTCTCAGCAGCACGCTTTTTCGATATTTTCTTGCCATTGCCCTCGCCCTCTGTCACTATAGAGCCCACAATGCACGCCGTGATGAAGTTCTTCATGTGCGCCAGGCCCTCCTCGCGTAGCACCTTGAAGTGTACGGTCAGATTACGCTTTATGCCGATTTCGTGCACCAGCGAAATCGGAGACTTGCTGTCGCTCTCCTCCAGACTGTTGCTGAGCTGCTCGTTTAGCTGATTCGTCGCCTGTGCCTTCAGCACTTGCAGCGCACGTGCAGCCGCGTCGTGCTTGGCCTGCTGCAGCGTGCGCCCGGTGCCAACAAACTTCTGCTTGCCCACGATAAGCGTTATTTTACAGGGCACGATGGCGGGCGCTGCATACGGCGGCGGCATCATAGGGTAGCGCTGATGGAAACGCGGTGGACAGCCGCGAGGTCCGCGCTGCTGAGGGTGTGCGGGATAGGGTAGGGGCGTGGGTGGCGCGAAAGCGCTATTGCGGCGCATATACGCGGCCGGATCCAACATGCGCGCGTGGTGTGGCATGTGTCCGACAAGCGCTGCTGTTGGTGGTCCGTACGGAGGCAGCATGCCATCCACCAGGGGTAGCATTCCATCCGCCGTTGGCATTTGACGTGGATCGAACAGGTAGTATGTTTGCTGACCCAGCTTCATAGCCAGTGCGTTCAGCTCCACCGTGGGCGTAATGTTTGCACGTAAGCCACTGCCCTCCTCCAAGCGACGATTAGTTTTCGGCACGGGATGTTTATATTTTGTCTTCTCGATAGCCTCTGCGGCTGCCAAATGCTGAGCTTTCTTGATTTTGAAACCCTCCGCTGAGTATTCCTCATCGCCGAGTTTAAGTGTGACCGTAAAACGTTTGCAATGCGCCGGTCCTTTTTCACTGGTCAAGCGATATTGATGCGTTATCTGCGGCGAATAAAAAGGTATAGTTTAGATAACACTCCACTACATTTTGGCAGAAATACCATGTTCCACCACTTGGAATCAAGTTTAAATGGAACAGGAGGGAAGTGCATAGCTTGTAGATGCACAAGCATCTTCCAAATTTGTAAAAAAAAGTAAGTTGCTCGATTTGGAGGCAAATTCAAAATGCCAAAAAAACATAACCAAAATTGTACTACAGCAAATTTTTCTTCACAGGCAACTTGGAGCGATTTTTCAAATAATAAGATTTGGTTCCAGTCCAACAAGTGGAGACAGACTTGGTATGAATAAGTGTTAATAATTGAAAATTATATACAAAAATATGAAATAATAATTATGTCAGTTGCAGTTTTGCTGCTGCCGGTAGGAAGGAATTCAGTATAAGCTCGACAAAGTGAGCCAAAGTGATTTGCTTACTTTATTGAAGCGAGCTAACTCATTCACCAGACACATGGGTGTTTTCTCCTTGGAGTGCTTCGTCGTCATAGTATCTTCATTAGGCAGCACATCGTCGTTGTCGTTGTTCGATAATTCATCGTTTTCGTTATAGGTGCTCACTTGAGGTGTTTCCGTGGAAGCTTCTGAAAATGTAAGAATTCATAAACAGAAGCAATAATTTCGATATAATTTGGGGAATATTTCTACAGAGAAGAAGAAATCTTGACCCACCTCCTGCGCTCACCGCTTCACCCACTTGTGGAGTGTTGTCGCTGCCATTGAGCGTGCCAGCGCTGACAGTTGCAGAAATATCACTGCTGCTGGCAGCTACAGTAACATTGCTTGTGGTGTCAGCAGCATGCGCGTTGTTGCTCAGTCTATTTGATGCTGTTGATATGGTTGCTGGTGCTGATGCTGGCGTGGACAAGCGCGACTTCTGCATACGCGCGGGATTTTGCAGTATTGTTTTGGGTGCTACATAATTGACCGTGGCTGCAGCAGCAACAGCGCCATTGTTGTACTTGTGTTTGTTGTTAGCACCAGCAACATAATAATTGTGTTGTCCGTGTTGTTGCGCTGGCGTTGGCAATTGCTGCTGTTGTTTATGCATGTTGTTGTTAGCGCCATGTTGCTGCTGCTGTTGCAACGGCGGTGGCAAATGGTGTGGTAGCTGCTGCTGCTGATGATGTGAATTGCTGCGTTGGTGTTGTTGTTGTTGCTGTGCTGCAGCCATATGCTGTAGTGCCGGCGGCAGCGCATTGACGTGATTGTATTGTGCTTGCTGCTGCTGATGATGATGATTGCTTTTGTTGTTGTTATGATTGTTCAAATTCTGATTTTGCAGGCGTATCTTTTGCATTTGATTTGAAGCATGAAACGGTTGGGGGTGTTTATGATTTAAGCTGTCAAATGGAAATAAAATTATTAAAGATTTGTGCTAATGAAAATAGCTAAAGTAAACAAAATGATTTTGAGGAAGCGAAAAATTTGGTACAAGTCAACACGCTTCAGTTTTTTATACAGGTTTTCATTGACGTTCTGCGTTTTTTTTTAATTGTACAAAACTGTACTCTGCTTGTTTGAGATTTTAAAATTGTGGATTCGGCTTTGGAACAGACAAGGACAGCCAGCCTTATATTCAATACCCTCTATCCACAATTTTCTAGAAAATGAATGATATTGCTCGATTGCCATTTGCCATTGATGTACTGATGTAGCGATGTAGCAATGAACAATGGCTGCATTATGATGGCAGCCATTGAGCTAGGGCTTATGTCTAGAGCGCCAGATCTAGATGCGCATGTTTGCATATGGAATAAACTACTTGAAGGTATATTAAAAGCACAAACTTTACCCTACTTAGGGTGGTGGGGTGGCTTAGTCCTCAGTCGAGTGAGAAGGCACAGCTTATTATACACTTCAACAAAATTATTTGTAGTGGATTAAAGATATTCGCCGCAGCACAAGCACTCAAGATCAGACAGGCAGACAGACAAACCCACACTGACAGCATGAACTGAGCTTGAGCTCATAAAAACATAGAATTGTGGTTAGCAGCGATTTCCCAAAATTCAAGCAACAAAACGAAACGGAAAAGGTCTACAAACACGCACACACACTCACATTAAATGATTACATTTGAGTGTGTAGAGGAGTTATCACGCATGCGCAAAGTACAAAGAATAGAAATCAAAGGGATCTCCAATGCTGCAAAATGATATTTTGTGCTGCTAGCAAACAGAACAACAATAAAGCAGCAAGCGAACCCTTCATATTTGGCTGAGCTAGCTATTGTCCTTGCTGCCTTCGCATGCGCAGCAGCAAAAAGGGCACACTAAACAAAGGCCGCAATGCGTAGTGCACACAAAGGCGCATTCTGTGCGAGTGTCAGTTGAACGCGACGCGGTGACAAATAAATTCAACTTCATCGATTCCCTTTTAGCGAATGCTTAAGGTTGACATGCCCCGCGACTCCCCACCCCGACCGCAGCAGCACCACTCAAACTCACCATTCTGTGCAAGTTTATAATTATTGTATTTGCAACAATGAACTTTTTTGCCTAATTCGCTTAAGCAGAGGCATGGCATATTGTTCTGACGCGATGGTGTTTCCAGGAGACTTATTCGAAATTTCGCAACGCGGCGCGGAAAGAACTTTTCTGAAAGGAACGAAAGCACACGCATGTTGCAAATTAAATTAAGACTTACGTCTGCTGAAGTCTGAAAAATACTTAAAGAATTGAATACATAATCAATTAAAAACATTTTTTTTCATGAACTATCTTTGTGCAAAGTTAATCCAATAATACTTATTCGACTTTTGAAACACAGCCCATATCGCAATTATCCATAAAAAAAATTTTTCAACTTCCAAAACAAAGAATAACTTATTTTCACGATTACGATCAAAAACGAATCGGCAGTCATAATATAGATAGCGAACACAAATTTTTATTTAAAACTAAGTTTACCTAACCTAACCTAAGTTTACGGTTAATAGGATAAAAATAAAACTATTATTTTGTAATTGTCATCAGAGTTCCACTAGTAATACAATTACAAAAGCAATGTTCTTTTTAAATTCGTTCCCTTTAGTGGTTTATCATTTCCAACTGCACCACCTTCTCAAAATCGAGTTATCCAGAAAATGCAATCGAGCAACTTATTTTTATCAGTAGTTTAAGGAATCGTAGCCATTTTTTATAACTTTACACTTGCAGCTACTAATTTGCAGAACTTGCTATAAAACGTCACTGAAGATTGCAGTGTAATGCTGTTTGCAATCAAGATCAATCGAAACTTCACACGTTACTGCTGCTATTATCAGGAGCAACTGTGCAATTTGATGAGGTGGAAAACAGATGATTCTTGTTGTACAACAAACGTAGAAAAGAAAAACGCACAAGTCGTCGATTCAAATGATTGGTGACAATGACGAGGTGAGAAAATATGTATGTCTGTTCAATTGAGAGAATGCACACACCGCTCCGCTCAAAAGAGAGAGCAAAATCATGGTCACAGATAGAGAGTTCCTCCTTAGGGATGATGGTAGAAAGACCCGTTATGAACGGAAGTCACGCATCTTTTTTCAAAGCCGGAAAACTGAGCAAAAAATAGCAAATAATAGAATTGTAATTTATGAGTTGAGAAAATGGGTTGATGAGACGGCGGCAACGGCGACCGTTGCCGGTGATGAACAGAATTTGCATAATTGTTAAACAAAGCGCGTATGGAGCAGCACAGCTCAGCTCACAGCAACGTGCGAGAGTGCGTGAGCGAGCGAGCAGGATATGTGAAAAATGATGCTGGGAAAATCTGTTTTACACTGAGCGCTGATTTCATTCCTTACCGATTGTTTGGATGCTCTCGCAGATGGGGAGCAGGCTGCGTCGTCGCTGCGTGTGACATTTGGGCGGACGGTTGCTGCTGCTGCGACGATGGACCCATGTTCATGGGTGGCATATGCGGCGGTCTGCCGCCAGCGTTGGGGTGCATCGGTGCCATGGGATGAGAGCCGCGCAAATGGGGCGGACGCGCATTATGTTGCATATTGAAGCGCTGTTGTGACGTTTACGTGACTGACTAACGCAAAAAGCGAATTTCAAGCTGCAACAGAAAGAAAAGGAGAACAACGATTTAAAATACTAGTAAGGTAGTAAAAAAAAGTTGAACTTGTTTGCCAAGTTCTTTGTGCAGGGAAATTTCATATTATGTATTTTTCAACACGTCTCAACAACAATGCCGCAAATGATGTGCTACGAGTATAAACAACAGCAGCCATGCGACTGCAGAGCAATGTGGCTGCCGAAGGGTTCACATATGACTGCATCATCAATCTACGCATAATCACCCCCAGGGAGTGCAATTGCAGCGGAGAATGCAATCGCCTTGCTGTGCGGCAGGCTGCCAATTGCATTTCCAGGCATTCTTTTTCAATTGGATAAAGTTGCAGCTGCAGTTTTTACTATTTAGCACCCAGAAAGCGTACTGGCACAGACGTTTTTTATGTGCAGCATAGATGAGAAGAGTGGCTTGTCGGTATAGTATTATACATACTACGATAACTAAAAACTTGCAAAAGATACTCTCATATGGTAGCTTGATTTCGTCACAGATAGTGGTCTGTAAAAGCTAACTGAAATGCTTCATTCACAAAGTTTGAATTGAATATACATATTAAAAAACATATGTATGTATGTACATATTTAGTTTCTAAAATCGGAGAAGCCTGAAAACCTACTGAAACACTGAAAAATATAGGCAGTGTTTTAGACTGAGGAACCAAACAGTTTATTGAATACGTGGTACGCCGAAGTAAACCATTTATACATTTTTGCTGAGAGCAGCAGCAGTCCTTGAACCCATAGTTCAATTGTGTATACGTTTTTCTAGGTTTTTATTGTTGTTTAGGCAACTCCGCCGGCTTCCGATTCGCACGAGAAGTTTTACACGGATGCACGTTTTTATTGCCGTTGCAGAATATGATTCAGAGTATTGCGCAGTATTTCTATTTTCAATAAACTTGCAATTCCAATTGTATAAATTAAAAATTTGCAATTTTCTATTAACATTTATCAAATGGAATATAAACATTTAAGCACCAGAAAACAAATGTGCATTTCAATATTAGCCATGGAGCCATGGGGTCATGAAGTGCAAGTTGATAATGCTAAATTTGGCATGCCATTCAAATTGTTGATACTATTTATATATAATTGTGCAACAAAAGCCAGTTTTCAATCTGAAGTATGAACATAAGATAAGAACGCAACAAAAACTGTAAACAGCTGGCAAACCAGTAGTCCGTCTGTCGCGCAGCACTGCCGTCGCACTTACCGCAATATGTAGACAAAAACGAAAATAGCTGCAGACGTGTAAAAAATACTAATGTTTCTGTACTCCTGACCCTTTTTTATGTATTTTCTTTTTTTTTTTAGAAATAATTATTATCATCGATTTGGCACTTTTCTCCGCTATGGTTTTTTCTTGCTCGTCTCGGTTCTCGGTTTTCTCAGTTGGCTATTTTCGCTTGAGTTTAATTGAATTAAAAACTAATTTCACTTAAATTTAATTGATGAACTTATTACAACACAGTCTTGCTGTTAATTCGCAATGATTTGTGTGTTTTTCGCCTTAACTTGCAGCGAATTAGCTTAGAACTTTAAGTTTTCAATTGCGGCCATATTTTTATATTTTTGCAATGGAACTCCTCGGAAAATAATAAACGGTAATCGCTGCTTGCTTGTTTGACAGCTGGTGACGTTGCCATATGTGAATACCGAAATGTCAAAACAATATTGCCATATTGCCGAACAACAATTTTACAGCATACTATTTTCGTATTAGTACATACTATTCGCCATATTAGTACTTACTATTTCCCATATTCCGTTGTAAAACCGTTTGCGTTATTAGTACCACCTCATATTAGTACATACACGAGGTTGCTACCCGTGCTATGCATTTTCCACTTTATTTAGCAATGCCATAAACCTTAAATCGTTGCCTTACAACAGAGATATTTAATAATTATTATATATCTCTGGTATGTGCGTCCATTTACCTGCGACTTGTGCTAAAACAGGTGCGTCATCCCTTACAATGAAAGTACAATGTTCAACTACTCAACCCAGAGACAGAGAAGACACGGAGGACCGGAGGACCTTGGCTGTTTGCCACACATTTTCATCCATCACCGGAGGCAGTTAAAACTGTTAAAAATTAAATTGCCATATAGCCGCTGGCCGATGAGGGAAGGAATTTTCTTTGCTCTATCAGGTGCGACCTGGTGTAATGGAGAGAGTTTTGGCATACAAGTGGCGCGTTTGGCCAATTTTCCAATTTTCGCGGTGTTGTGCAGGTAAACTCTAACTATAATAACTCATTTATATACACTTGCTTACACTTAACGTACTCTACATACAGAATGCGCAACATGTCTATAGCGAATTTGAAGATATGCAGGCGCACAAGCAAACCGCAGAGGATAAGGAGCTGCTGGATAAAATCAATGCCGCTATCGAACAACTGTCCACTACCGGCAAAAAAATTAGTAGAACAATTTACGCATGATATCAAAAATTGGACTGAAATTAGAATTAATTTTAGGCAACAGCCACTATAAAACTGTAAAATTGAATAAAATTAGAATAATTATTGATTGAATACAAATTAATAAATTATACTCTGAGCAGTGGAAATTTTCAAAAATTCCCAACTATTGAAATTCCGTCAGGCAACTGAAAGCTTGCGTCAAAGGTGGAAGTTGAAAAAGTATTTTGTCCAAATTCATACACAAAATCTGAAAAAAAATTACCAATTTTGTCATAAAAAGTTTTTATCCACATAACATGCTCATATTTCGAAAAGTATGCTTCAAATTTCATAAATTCTACCAAGACAACTACCCGTACATTTGGTTCGTGTCAGTTTTCGCGGTCGTCTCCATCGGCTTCCTGCACTATGAGCTCAAGCACAACAGTCGCGACCTCATCTACTGGAAGGAGCTCTGCGAGTTCTACTACAACGAGTTGGAGCACTTCGCGCTCATACTGATCATGGCCATCTTCCTGGCCTTCATCATAATGATGAACACGCGCTCGTTCAACTGGTTCGACGAGCTCTCACAGCTGGAAGTGAAGAAACGCTACGCGGACTTTCTCTTCATACGCCTCATCGCCGACATCGACAAGATCGAAGCGAAGTACCTGCTCAACCAAAACGATGTCGCCTCGCTGAAGAGCTTCATACTGGCGCACGAGGACATGCGACGCACCATCGAAAACTTCCGCAAGGACGCGCGCAAGCTGCTGACGCCCAACGAGGTGGAGGTGTCGCTGCCAATTGCGGAGGTGTACGGCTTGTTGGACGACGAGGAGCGGCTGGTGCGACGTTCGCGCTTCTATCATATGGATCATAATATAAATATATGTACAATAAAGAATAATTCATTTATTTAAAATGTAAATTTTATGCATTTTACTTGCTAAAAATCTTTTTATTATTAGCAATTAATCTTTTTATGCCATACAGAGAGAGAAAGAGACTTTGAAACAAATGATCAAGTACTTCGTAAATATTATTACGTAGGCCAGAATTAGAATTTGCAAATGGTGGAATTTGCGAATTTGCTATTGATGACATGTTGACGTTTTAGGTTTCAACAACATTCAGTCGCCAAATAATAGTGCAGAGAAAGAAATGTTTACATTGGGGAAAAAAGAAATGGAGAACGCTCGCGAAAAACTGACAAAATAAAAGATTTTGAGGTTTTTTTAATAGTTTCCAAACGGAGAGTAATGGTATTTTCATTGAAATTCTCTAAAGATTTAATGAAAAACAAAATTTTAATACAAAGACGATTAAACTACATATTTGGAAAGCCTTGCAGCGTAAACTTCAGAAAGCTTTCAATAAAATGCTTTTAAGAACAATAACATTTAAAATACCAGCAGGACCAAGTTTGAACAAGTTAAATAATAAACAATTCACAAAAAAAGAAGTAAAACTAAATTAAACCATTTACAATAGTACAGATGGATGATGATGCCACAATTCATGCGACATGCTCATGCGGCACAACGGCGATATTTTCCGTCTTGACACCGACGAGTGGTGTGGAAGCTTGGGAAAGGGGGAGGCTCGTTGGTGGCGTGTCTTCCGACGGGTTCTCCAAAGCCTCCTTCAGGCACTTCTGCAGCTGGTCATATGTGGAGGCAGTCTTCTTAATATACGCGCGCTCCGAGTTGTTCGTGCAGCGGTGCTCGTCCAGCTCAATCAAGCGGTACTGCTCACGCAGGGAGGTCAGCATGTGTGTGGCGTTGGCGGAGACATCATACATAGTCTTCGTGTTATCCGCGCCCTGCAAAGAAAAGCAAAAAACACAAATGTTAAATGCCTCCTGACGCTGTCCAATGAGCATTGCTATTTGATATATGTAGAATTGTCAACTGCACTTCTTTAGATTGTGACCTTAAACCATTTTCTTATTTTTAGTTTGCCGACGAGTTTCGAGAATTTGAAAGAAAATCCCGAATTTTAGATATGCAGAAATTTCGCCCAGCACAGAGGAAAATCAAGTCGGATTGAGCTTTTTGTTATCCAGTGCTTGCATGGTGAGACTACAGCACAACACTCACCGCATTCGCATAGCACTCAAAGTACTCGATCGGATCCGTCAGCCCATTGCAATTGGCATACAGCTCACACGAAGAGTGCATCGAACTGGCCACTTGTAAGCGGTCCAGCTCGGTGGCATTATTCACACGACTTTTAGCAGCTGGAAAGAGAGCAATCAACTATGTTTAGTACAAAGTTCAATTGACGAAGAAGACGAAGAATAGTGTCAGCGCACCTGCAGCGGTCTCAAGGCAAGCGGCATAGGTGGCCTCGAACTCCTCCGCAACGACGGTCAGCAGCGGCAGATGGCAATCGAAACAGACCAGCGAACGGCGTGGATCTTGACGGGACAGCTCGTGCTCGTGCTCCAGGAATTGCATAAGATTCTTGAGCGGCACTCTGGGCCCGGCCATGACCAGACCCAAGAGGCAAACGAATGCCGCGGTCCGTTTTATGGCGCAATGCATGGCAATACTTTGTAGTCGTTATATGCTAAGAATGTCGTTATTTGTTTATGAACTTGCACTGAGGCACTGTTTATTTATCTAAAAGAGTATTTCAAAATTTATGCACTGATTTCTGAGATTCCAATTCTGTAAAAAAATTTAAAATTACTTGTTGCGGTTTTTTATTTATATGCACAAATCTGTTCAATCTTTTACAAATCGTACGCTTCACGCTGTCGTTCTTGTAATACTGCCGTCTCTGGAAATGCCTGACACACTTTTTATAGTCGAGCCAAATTTCAAGCGTTTTTTTTATAAAATTCAACAAAACTCGCTTTCGTGCTGGCGAGCTTTATGTTTTGTGTCAATATTTGCCTGGTCCATTAAAAAAGAAGCGAAAAAGTGGAAGTTTGCCTTTTTATGTTGTTGTTGTTGTTGTGTATACGTACTATAAGAAGAGTGACGGTCTGCAAAGTGTACGAGTACATCAATATTGCTACAAAAGCAGCAACTGACAATTGTCTGCCTGTAGATACTACAGACTAGAGATTGTACAGTTGAGCTGTTGCGATTGTATTCATATTTGCACGAGTCGAAAGCCCGTGCAGCTGGCGCTACATTTCCTTTTTTCTAAAATTTTAACTATATTATAATATTTCCTCTGGTAAAGAAATAATTTTTACATTTGTCTAATATAGAGTTTTCTATGAGAAGTGTATAAGAACCGAGTTCATGTAGTCTTATCAACGTTTGTAGCCACAAGCTGTAGTAATTTTTTGTGCTTAAAATAAAGATCATTGTTCGATAATTCTCATCTTTGCAATTTGGTTCATATTTTTCAATGTGTTTAGCTTATTCCTTGACTTTGATAGCCTTTTCTATGGCAGAGCAAACCCAAATTTAATTTTTCTCGCTTAACTGATTCTGCAAATATCTAATGACAATAACTTCGAAATCGTTATATGTAGTTACAACAACAATGATCTTGTAAACATTTTAGATATGAGCACAGATAATATACATCAATTCGTATTGCAAAAATGGGAAATTGAAGTGTTAGCATGCCCAAAAGCGATGTCATGCGTTTGAGTGCTAAATCAACGGAACACAGGCCGCAGATCACAGATCGTCGCCGGGTTTAATAAAAATGACAATAACAATAGGAATTAGGCACAAAAACAAGCACTTAGCGTTTAAACTCAAGCTACTGAAAGTAAATCAAACTTTTTTGGCATGATAAAACAAAAAATTTAAACAAAACAAGTATTAGGTGCTAAAGCAAGCGCTTAGTAGCTGACGCCAAGCCACTGGTAGTTGATCACACTTTTCTTGGCCACTTAAAAAAACCTGATTTGTATACGATTGCACAGTTTGGCAGCGATAGCAGCACTACTGCAAAAGATATTGTACAATCCCGTTGATAGTTGCACAGCCATACACATAGCAATATGTATATATATATGTGCATGTATGTGTATTGTAGGCAGAAGCTTGCTGCCTCGTTTGCATTTTTCTGTTTCGATTTTATTCAGCGCAAAACTATTTCAAATTGTTTATAGTTTCGATTGCATTGTAAATGCTTAATGACAACGTGCTGAGCAATTTGAGTCGAAAGCTGTCGCATTTGTATTCTGATATGTTGTCACTCGTAGCTTCGAATTGCTTGTATCTAATAACATGCGAGTATCTGCACTGCGCGCGTGCGCTCAATTAGTTGCAAAGACAGGCTACAAACCTGCGCAGGCACTTGACTTGTGAACTTGACACTTTTTTCGGCTACGGCTTGTTGTACCTTTGCCACACCCCTTTTGAGCAATGACGAAATATCTACACAAGCAAATGGTCGAGCGTGTGGGATTTGACTTTGGTTTAGGCACTTCTGCAGTTACCACTGCACGATTTCGTACTGGATACGTGAATTTTCGAGAGCTGCCGTGCAAGCCAAGCCGCTGATGTTGTTGGTCGCCATAGCGCCACGCGGCGTGCGCTTTTGGCCAAAGCGAAGCTTTTCTGGTGTAGCCAGTAAACTTGTCTTTTCGGTTCGTGCTTTCTTTCGCGCCGCGCCGCGCCGCAAGACTGTTACGTTGCAGCAGGCGCTTCCGTCTGCCAGTCGCAAATCAGAGGCATAACGATTATAACAGCCGGTTTCCCAACAACTGATAATGTCATTAAGTTTGGGGGGAAATGGGCAGAAGTCGCCCGGAGAGTACATTTTGAATTTACAGTATCAATTTAATTTTGTTATAAAAAATAATAAATTTTAACGTTCGATTTGGTGCGGCTGCAATGGAGCTTAGAAACGATTAAGAGCTTAATACAAAAACACTTGGAATGTTTAGATCTATAGATACTAGATGCAGGGGGAGGCAGCGCTACTAAAGCTCCAAAATTGTGAGCAGGCACAAATTTTTATTTAAATTTCTTCAAATTCGAACTTTTCAACCAGATCTATTTTTTAAAGGCCTTCAAATTTGGCTGCAGTTTTGAGCTTTAGTTCCATTCGAAAGTCATTACTTTTCGCCAACGAACACGGATCCCAAAAGAGATTCGAGTTGAAGTTCCGAATTTTAAACGATCACATTACGATTAAGAATAATCATGTTATTTTTTCGATATCGACATTTTCTGGAATAGCCATTAGTAATTCCATTAACTTTCTGACAAGTTTTCTATTATCTGTATGACGAATCTTATAAATATATAGTTTACACTGCCTGCTGTTTGGATTGCTACACAAGTTAAAAATCTTTCGAAATCCTCAAAATTTTGCCGCCAATCAAGTCAACTAATTCAACAGTTTCATACCTTGATGATATACGATATGCTCGTATACCAGCTAATTGATAAGTCCTTCGGTGAAGCTGTTGCCAAATCCAGCTCTCCGCACCGCTGCGCTGCAATTAAAAAGCTTCGCTCTGTTGTCAATCAGCGACTGCGCCCAGTTTCTGTGTGCGAGTATCTCAAGCGGTGTCACTGTATGCGGCGAAAGATTCGACAGTCATGGTGGTCATGGTGTGTCAACTGCTCCCACTAATTTCTGTCATTTTGTGCAAAAGTCTGCAATATTTTATTTATGGATTGAACTTGATGCGCTACTTTCTCCCGAGCTATTTGCATCTTACACACGTCGTTTGCATTTTTATTTGCATCAGAAATTAAAATATCATCAAAACTAAATTTACCGAAACTATCCTAAACGCGAAATCTACAATGGGCCGGCCAAAATCAAAGCCAGCACGTCGCGCGTTGCCAATAAAATATTCTTTATAGCTCGCGCGCTTTATTGCGGTCGGTTCGTCTCGTCTCGTCTGTCTGTGGGACGTTTCGTCGCTCTGCCAGTCTGTCTGCTGGCTCGTCTGCCTCTCAGCTGGTGTATCTGCGTGTTTGCGTGTCTGTCCTTTTGTGGTTTTTCGAGCGCCACACACGCTTCCATCGGCGATTGTGAAAACGTATCGATTAATTTATGCGACTGTGACTCTGAAGACCGAACCAGCTCCGTCTGCGAGTGTGTGAGTGCGAGTGTGTGAGTGTGAGTGTGCGAGTGGAACTGTGAATGTGATGTGTGTGCTGCTGTGATTAATTTATTGCTGATAATAATCCGGCAATTATGAAATCTCTTATGTATGTGTTTCTTGCCGCATTCTGCGAGGTGACTCCAAAGCCCATAAAAGCCGAAAGATATCAAAAATTGAATTAAGCAAATTTTACGTAGTCCACTATTTTTGGGAAGTATTTGTGACGTAATTTTGTGCGATGTTAAATTTATGTAAATGACTTTTTGTATGTATTTTATGGAAGTCGATTCGACTCGTAAGTGAGGAAGAGATGAAAACAGCCACAGCAACATATAACGGTGCAGAGGCTTAGGGATGGAAGGCAGCTCTTTAAGAATTTGAAGAAATTAGAAATAGGGAGCAAATGGAATCAGCAAAAACAAATATTTAAAACGGCTAAACGTATAAAAACCTAATCAGAATGGAAACATAAGAAATATCTGGCAAATAAGTTTGATTTCCAAGTCAGAATCCATCAATTAATAAGCCTAAGCGACGAAGCCTACGCTTGGATGGAGCCGTTGATATGTCAAAATTTAACTTTTAATAATACTACCTTCATTGGTAAAAAAACACGTTGCTAAATGTTTCAATTTAAATCTGTCAATTTAAGCCATACTTCAATATATGTACGCAAACTTTTGTCTTAGGAGTCATCAAGACTGAATCGAATGTGAATTTTGAAGGCCAGCGAATTTCTAATTAATAGCATATGAAAGATGACTTGTTTGCAAGTCTTTTTGTAATATGCAACAAATTTATTCAATTGTTATATCTGTATGGCTCTATTCTAATGGATATTTTATATACTTATTTCATGTAAATTTTTTAAAACCATGCAAATGGGAATATCCAGTACAAAGGACATTAGATAACATTCAAACACAACTATCTAATTCGCTTGATTTGAATTTTCAACACCATTTTATTGTGAGTTATAAAAGCACTAGCGGGTGACATAAACACACTTACACATACACACTCCCACAAATACAGCGCAACAGATGCAGTTCGATTCAACTTATTTGATGATTACAAAACCGTGAACACGTCGAAAGTAAAGGAAAGCAAAGACAAGGAATGAAGAGTTTGAACCTGCTCCATTGGCATGCTGCGGAGCGAGCTGAACGAACATTGAAAGAGGTTGAACCACAAAATTTATAAAATAAAAAATAGAAAACTGTAAAAAAATTAAAGATGAAACAAAATTTATAAAAAGGCGCACGGTCAAAGGTGTAAAAGAAAGTTTGATTGTTATTCGCAGCATTGTTTTTGTTGTTATTCCAATGCGAACTGAACTTTTTTGTTTTAAAATTAATTTCCGTGTCATATTTCACAATTTCGCAGCTCATTGTTGTGCGTTTCTGGAAGCGTGAAATTTATGCGAGCATTTTGTAAAGAGCCAAAGGAGAAGACGTGAAATAGAGTCAGTTTTGTAAAGTTTTTATTATTAGTATTATTTTTATTTTTATTTTAGCTAAATTGACGTGCAAGAGAAGCGACTTTTAAAATTTTATATGCACTTTAAGTGCAGCTAATGCTATAGGTTGATGTCCAACTGGATTTCACTGTAAGAAGATATTGAACTAATCGATCAATTCATATATATATTATCCATATGCTCGTTTAATATGTAAGAACCCAAATACGGATTGTCAAAAGCTAAATACACAACAAGTCACATGTTTTGTTAAAAATTAGTGCAGCTATAAAAAAATTACATACACACACTTAAAAGTGCAATCTGGGGCAACTTGATATTTCCATTAATTTATAGCAATGGGAAAACCCTTTAAAAGTCGTAGACAAGTGGACAACGTGTTAGCAGCGTATCTTGTAGTCTGCGAGGTCGCATCAGCCCAAGACTCATTTTAATAAATACTAGCCAAGCGACATATATTTAATGAGCCATTAATGCAACGCCAGCAGAATGCGGCCACATGCAGTTACAACACCAGCCGAACGAGGAGATCTTGTAAACTAGTACGAAAACATAAACAAACAACAAAACTAAAGCAGACAAAACTACCAAAATGAAGCCAATAGATACGCTTTGTTTCAAAGATGTTTGCTTTGAATTGAACCGCTTTTGTACAGCGAGATATCGTGTTGTACCTGACCTTCGTGAAAATAATTTAAGCACCTCTCACTTCTCGGCTGCAACGTTTAAGCTTCTGCCTTGGCTTCGGCTGCTTGCAATTTGTTTGATTGTTACGGAATATATGGGAGGGTGTGCTATTGAAAATCCGCATAATAATCGTTTGACTATTGGCAAGTTGACTCTAAGGGCTTTCTTGTTGAACTTTGGTGTGCGAGCATCTTCTTTAAAAGCGCCAGCGGTTGGTGCGAATTTAAGGTCGTCAATTACATTTACAAGCCGTAGAAAAAGGCTGTCATTTTTGAAGGCTACCAATAGGCGGGCATTTGGCATGATTTGCTTAGCACGAATTAGTTCACATACAAATTAGAGGAAGACAGTGCAGCCACATGCTGAGCCTGGCCGTCCTACCAACATGCTCTGCAACAAATTAATTAATTATGCTCGGCAATTCATTCAATTAAGAAATATGTATGTATGTATGTACGCGTGATTAACTGCTGCCAACACGCATCTTTTGTTTGCGGCAAAAAATTAAATTAATTAAAATTGTAGTTTTTTTTTTACCAATTTGCAGAAATTTGGCCAAAGCAGATCAAGGTCAGAAGTTCAACTGCTACACTTGTTAGCTGTAGAGCGGCAGCAGAATAACAACAACAGCTGACGGCAACGAATTAACGTGACACGAGTGACCATAAATCAACACGAGCGCGGAAAAAATTAAATGCCACTAAATTAAACAAATGCTCAATAATTAATTGAATAGCTTAACCCGGCGTGAACGGGCATTAGGCCTGACTTGTTTTCGAAATTAAGCTACGTTGCTTTGAATAACTTGTTTGAATTTGCTGCTCACCGGGCACATTAAATGAAAAGTGCATATTGCAAATAAATATAAATATGGAAATCCTATATGGCTTTCATTCATTAGAATATTTTTATGGCGCATATCTCAGGCAGTTCATTGACGCTATAAGCAAAAGTCTGTGCAGCGGCGACCACTAAAGCGCGGTCGGTAGCATGTATGCGTATTTGCGTGCGCAAGTGTGCGTGCTTGTTGTTCGCCAATAATTGACTGCCCAATTTGAAGCAATTTAATCAATTGTATAAATTGTCTAAATGCAGCCAATGTGGGCCACCCTGCAGCTGAGACAGTGCACGCCATAAGTGTGTGGTCCTCCGCCTATACACACGCTCCCTCTGCATTGACTTGCAGCGTTGCGAGGGGCCAACATACGCATGCATAATTAATTACAACGGCATTTCAATCAAAATCATTTTATATCAACTCAAATTGCTATTGCTCAATTCTCAATTGATGAGGAGAAAGTTTTCTTTTAATGAAAAGTTAAATTTTCGTACAAAGTGCCTGGCTGTGAGCTGATGCACAGCGCCTTAGTGGACAGGGGTACAATGGGCACGAAATTCCCTTGACTACTGTGAAGAAAAAACGACATTAATGATGTTCAAATTTTGAGTTAAGAGTTCGAAATTAATTGGTTTTGATAGAAACTCATCAGGAATGCCATCAGAGTGCTGCTGTTTAAAGATTAATGATTAAATTTCCAATATTATTTAAAATTGACGCAGTTGCTTCAAAATCTAAGCACAACAAAAGAGATACTTCTTAGTATCTTCACAGTTGCTCAGTGTATATGTTACTCGGTCTTTGATGCGAGGGCTGGCAGTTTCAATCGCTCGCATTTTTACAAACAAATAAAAGAGATTTTGTTTTTCTTTCCACTACGTTCCAGCTCTTGAAAACTTTGCTGTCCGCGGGCGATGATGAACATGTAAATTTTAATAAAATCTCACTTTGACATGCAAAATTGAGCAGCGCCTCGGAATACAACAAGTTCTGTATACGCATCGCAATCATTATGTAATGCCACTTTTGTCATCAATTTTGTTGTTGTTACTTTCGAAAATTTAATTTATTATGAAAAGGTTTTGGTCAGCGCATTTAAATTTCAATCAACAAGTAGCAAGCTAATAGGCAACATTAGCTCAAATTAGCTTGTTTGAATTTATAAATATGATATTAATATTTTTTTTTATTTTAATATGAAATATGAATAAATTATAAACTTGGAGTGTTGCATTTTTAGGCGCTTGGTTGCAAGAAGACACGTAATACGTGAAAGTTAACAATAATAATTCTTGTCTACTTTTACATATTTCATATTAAATAAATCAAGTACATTTTAATTTTATTGCGCAATTTTTTGAGAGGTCGATACAGCTAGCCTATAAGGCAGCAAATATGATGGAAAGAGTTTCCCGTTCTAAAATGTGAGGGTATATATCGAAAGATAGCTTCAATTTGAAACTATGAATATTATTAAAAGAATTTCACTTTAGAAATGTGACAATTTATACTACTTTAATGAAAATTTGACAGTGGAAGAATTGCAGCTGTCATAGTTTTATGCAAATCGAATTTAAGTAATAAATCGAAGCTATTGTGCAAGCTTTTAATGTGCCAAAAACAATGGAACAAGTTCTCAGTTTGCTTTTAAATGCGCTTAAAAAATTAAGTGTGCGAAAAAGATAAAGATAGACATTATAACAAAAAGAATCGTTTTTAAATGCAGCGCGTAGCAGTGAGTCGACATTCATAAATTGTATAAAGGTATAAAGGTAGGAAATTAAATAAACAAAGGTTGATCATGTGCTTGCGGGAACTTCGCATTTTTTACGAGATTCTTATTAAAATTTTATATTTTTGAAATTACTTAAAGCTGTTATAAGTTTTATGAAGTGCGCAAAACAAAGATAAAACTTCTGCAAAAACTCAACTTGAAGTGACTTTTGTCTTGGCAGTTTACTAATTTGCTATAGAAAATAAAATTTAAAAAATTACACGCGAAATTTTCAAGTTATGTCAAAAGTGGCATTATTTTGAAAATTTGCATTGAAAGAAGCTGTCACGATTGAAAACAAAAGCATTTTTTTGCTCATGCCTCTCCTTTGTATATAATTTTGCTATAATTAAACGACTTCAAGTGTTCGCAAATCAATCAAGATATTTTGGCAAATTTTCGCAAGGCGTCCAGCAGAAGCGGCGAATTCTAACAAAAAACACTTTCAATTTTGTTGTGCCCTAATACGAGTATGTGCCAGCGCTGTTGCCAGATGTAGTCGAATTTTGAGTTAGCAAGCATCAACCGTGAAATTATTTTAAAATTCCCTGCATGCAATTATATATCATCTTAAAATAATGATCACAATCAAGATTTTCACGATAGAATTTCAAGATTGCAACCTTTTTAGTGGCTCTTAAGAAAACCAACATATACAACTATCAGTTTTTTCACAAGTTCAATTTTTTATTAACTATATAAAACCAATTGATTACGTTCAATGCAGTGTTAATTTGTCAGAGTGCTGACACTGACCAAATTTGAACGGTTTGGCTTTTGTACGTTAGTTAGTATCAAAAACCGACTATATAACTTTAAGGAAAAAATCTAAATGTAGCAATGACAAAATTTGACAGTTTCAAGTTTGTTGTCGGCATTCAAAAGTTCTGCTTCACAAAGGTTTTCGTTCGACTGACAATACTTGCAAGAGTAGCAGAATACCACCGCCTGACAAATTGCTCGTCAAGCTGTCGCATGCAGTTTCTGACAAAAGTTACGATATTTTTAGAATTTCCAGCCATATTTGTCAGCTGCCAGTTTCCGAAATTCAGTATTTCCTAACACTCAATTTTATGAGCAGAGTTCTTGCTCTCTGAATACGTCATGAAATTGTGCGCACGATTTTGAAATATTGTAAATGTGGCAACCTTGATAACAATGTTTTTTGTTCTACGCAAATTAAGTGTGAAATCATTGTTTTTGATAACCATTTTAGCATATTCCAGCTGCTACATTATTCAGAATCGTTTAGAGACGCTGTTGTTTTATTCATTTTTGTTGTTGTTACCAAATGACTCGGCATATTCTAATTGTTGATATGAGATTGCTGTTGAGTAGAATTTTAGTTTGTTTGCTTAATGCGTACGAATGGGCTGTGCACTGCGGGGGCGGAGACCAGCAAAAGCGAACATTCGAGTCACGAGTGATTCATTCATTTAGTTCATTGTCAATATTAACTAGAATGATTTCCTTGCCCAGGCCGTCTCACAATTTAATTCCATTCAATGAAAATCAATTATAGTTGGCAATGAAATGTTTTGGCGATTTTGAATGGCTGCAACTACTTTTGTTTAAAATAGCTCTACACATTTTGTGGATCGCATATGATTTCAAAAGGCGTGCACAAATCGTTCGCCAGATTATGGCTTATGCTGGGCTCCTCTACTGCTGCTGATGCTATCTTAGAAATTAAATGTCTGATGTGCATTCATGGTAACGTGGAATTATGCCTTCAGTGTTTAACAAAGACGTATGTATGTATGTACTTCCTCATAATACGCATAATATTTGGCGAATATGAACTTCAGGTAAAGATTTTTTGTCATGGCAAATGGCACGCTTTGAGGCTCCTATCAGGCTCCTATCAGGCTCCTATCATGATACTGATACTTCGCTGGCTAAGCAGACATTTCGGGGGTTTATTCAAATTGTACTCAAATCGGAATCGTCCCTATCCAGACAATTTTGGCTCTTCTCCAGACAGTTGATAGTATTTATCAGGCGTAAAGGGACCTTGGCAAAAGGGATCTAATGTACTTTGACTAAAGCTTTGTGTTTCCACTCCTCAACTGACTAATTCTATCAGACAGCAAAGTTTTAGTAAACGGTTATATGGAGAGGCTGATTGTGCATCCTCCTACGGTCTGGGATCTTGAGGATTGTTTCATCGTAAAAATGCCAATCTCTCTTCATTAGTGACGTACTTCTGTGCGTGTAGAGGATGTGCTTAAGGTGTAATTATATTGGCAGATGGCAGTTTCCAACAACACACACACACGATTTCGCAAATGTCGAAGAGTACGGCAAGTGCCAATGCTACACGACGATTTTAATAAATTACCATTCGCCTGCGCTGGCGTTTAAAAAGTATGCAACGTATGCTGTTAAACTTTACCATCCAACAACGAAGTAAAAAACAAGTAAAACTACTTTCAAAAATTTCAATTTTGTATCAATTCGTAGGGGTCAGAGTTTTTTAAAATATTTCTGCTAACAGCTGTAATCGAAATTTTTATACAATTTCCATTTAGGAATAGGCATTGAATGTTAACAAAACAGAACTGGTAGCACAAACGAGAAGCGACAGCAAAACAAAGTGGCAAGAATCTGACTTAATTCGAAGTGTGACTTCGGCGCCAAGAATTCACACCGTGAAATGTGTATGTGTATGTATGTGTGGGTGTGTGTGCATGAGGTATATCGACAAATTTGTATCTAGATCTTGTATCTGATATGCGCTATTAATTTGTCGATTTGATGGCTAATATAAATCAATTCAAAGCAAATCAGACTGTGAATATTCGAGAATCCAGAAGAAGAATGGCATGAAACCACTTCAGTGTAGGAAATGAGACTACTTCAACATGACACTAGAAGCAACTAAGTGCAATTGTGATTGAAATTAGCTGAACGCTTAGAACTTGATCACAAGTAACGCTACGATTCATTGTAGCGACACACAGTTTTCATTAATTTTCAGCTTGAAATAAGTCGGCTTCAGTCCTAAAGGGGTAGTGTCGATCACACTGATATTCGCAAAGGGCGCGCGCATACTTGGCGCATGTATAACACGCCGAGGCGGATACGGCTATGGATATGACGGCTAATCGATTGAAACAAAAATTGCATATTTCGAATTTGTATCGCTCAAAAAACATCTCTTTCAAAGGTTTTCGTTTTGAAACTGAGGCAAATCATCCCAACTCGGCGAGCATCGGCAGCGGCAATTATAGCTGAGAAGCGTCAACCTGTTTCATACGTAACACCCCATCGACCGCATGCTCGTATCTAGATACAAATTACACTAAGCGGCTGCTGCTGTTGTTGTTGTTTCTGTGGAGTCGTTACGGACACAGATACAGATGCAGCTACAAATACGCACACAAACAGAGACGCAACCGCAGACGCAGACAATGAAATGAAAAGCCATATTGAAAACGAAAGTGAGCGCGTTTCAAGTTTAATCCCTCGATTTAAGATTGAAAAAAAAACACAGCATGGCGAGCGAAAGGAAAGGAAGCAGCGCGAGGGGTAGCAAACAAGCACAAAATTCACGCCGCATGCGGCGATTCTGTTGGTCGATCGCGTTGCTGCTGCTGCTGGGCTGTTTCGGATTCACTGTTATGCTATGGCTATTTTCCATATGAATATTCCAATTATTCTGCGCCGATATTCAAGTCAGGCGCGCTTATTTCTCTCGGTGTCGGACAAGTTTTTATGCTGTGCACTGATGACGCGAGCGCTGATGCTGCGCAGAGGCAGCAGCTGCTGTTGCTGCCGCTAATATTCATGTTGCCTGCTGCTGCTGCTGTTGCTCTTGGTGTTGCTGCTGTGGTGGCTGGCGTTGTTGTTGCCGTTGTGGGTCACCAGCGACACCATACGCAATCGATTGTTTTGTGGCGCGGCCAGCGCTCTGTCAATGTTGCTGTTGTTGTTGTTGTTTTTTATTCATCTCGTATTTTCGGGTGTCTTCAGCAAATAATTTGGTTATCTTTGACTTTTGGGTTCAGTTTGAGTTCGCGTTTTAACCGGTAAAGTGCGTCGAGCTCGCAATTCTGCGGAGAATTTTTCGTACAGCATCGCACGCAAAAAATAGGCTTAAAAGGATTAAACGCTTTTAGTGCACGATTTGCTTAAAAATATTGACCATTTATCAAAAGAAAGGTGAATAATTGCACAATTAGAAATATTATTAATCACGTTAAAAATGTGCATAAAAATCGTATTTTTTTTTAAATTTATTTATTTATTTATTTATTTATTATTACGTCTACAGAAACAATTCTTACAGACTACTACAATTAGTTTATGAATTTTAGCAGATCAAGCTTAAAGCTATACAAAGTTTGTGCAAAATTAAGGCTGTCTGCGTAATTATTACACAACCGAATGCATCTTGCGATAGGTTCGTTATATGAATAATTAGATTTATGTACCATATCTTGGAACATCCGTACTCGCCTCAATTCGCGGGTCGGGACATGTCTATTGAACATAAATTTGTAACTCTTCTTTATGGTTTCTGTTCTTTGAAATATTTAACAATAATTGAATTATATTAAATCTAATAAATCATTTTTTAATCGAGCCAATTTAGTGCAAATTTGAAGCAGGATTCTACGAAAAAGTTCGAAAAAGCCGAAAGGATTTTCTAAGTAACAGGTTAGTGTATTTTTGTGTGAAAACCTATGCAACAACTTTGTGTATTAAAGAGAGAAAACTTTTTAAGGCAACATTATTTAGTTAAAACATTAGAGTCACATATATTATATTTTTGAAATATGATGTTAAAAAGCTTTTATAAATGATTTCAAACGAGATTTTAAACCGGGGTGATATTTTGTACTTGATAGTGAGGAAAAAAATGTCCTGGCAGATTAAAATGCATGCTACAATCAGTAAAATAGGCAGGAAGAATTGTGTATATAAAGAAAAAATTAGAAAAGAACTGTGGAAATAAATCGAAAAATTCAAAATATTTGATTATTCAGAAAACTCGACAGCCAAAAAAGGTTTGGTGATTGTGAACAGCCATTCTCAAAAATATAAATTTTTGATTTTAGTTTAAAATGCACACACAGCTTGTTGATGACTGGATAGAATAAATACACCGCAACGAAAATCGAATGCATTTTTCGCCTAGTCGATCTTTTCTGCACAGGGCAATAGTTAAATGGGTACATCCATGTCAAAGAGTTCAGAAACACACCTTCCAAATTGAATGGTGATGCACTCAGGCAATAAGCAGGCTGAAATGCCTCGCTTTATACGCACTTAAATCTCCCCAATAACATTGTAGTTGCGTATGTATATGTGCTCATATGTCAAATTTGGTTGCTTTATAAGGAAAATTGAGTGCCATTTGAAGACATCGTAAAAAGTGACTTTTTAACGCGTTTCAGTTAATGCAGTCTTTACATGCAAATCGCAGCGCTACGCTCCGCCTAATGTGCCATTTATACTTAGATGCGAATCACCGAAATGCATCGCTCCGTCACAGCATCAATAACGGCTTCATTTAAAAACTCATCAACGTCATTCTTAAGCACAAACAACAAGCATGTGTGGCATTTCCAAAGCGTCTACGATTTGTTGTCTTTTTGGCAATAGCGTTTTACAGCTTAACGCTAATTGCTCTGCAGTGTTGTAGTGTTTTGCACTTGTGCGAAGCATGAGCTCGGTCCATTTTGTTCCGGTTCAGCAATGCCAAATGTGGCGTACTGGGCCAGACCCGGCCAGGCCACTTGTGCGTGCTGCTGCCTTTTGCGGAATGTACATTGGATTTTGCTAGAAGCGTGAAGGCATCATCATGAGCCGAGAAGCAGCAGGCGAAGCCGTAGAAGATACTTTACTGCCTTCAGCTTATGCAAAGCAAAGATATCATAGCCCAAGTGCTTCACTTTTGATTTAAGCGCTGTTGGTTTCCCTCCTTAAAGAACTTTGTGTGTAGTTCATGGTGTTTATAGTAGGTACTCTACAAAACGATTCGCTATTTGTAACTATTATTTCAGTTTAATGCCACACACATTTAACCCTTGACAATTCAATTGTTTTAATAAGATTTCAGCTCATTTATTCAGCATAAAATTTTTCATTGTAGATGTAATTTTTGATATGAAGAATCTATGCAAAATTGTGAATTTTATTTAAACTCATTTCTAAATATTCTCAGAGCTTATTTTGTACTGATAAGACATATCACAATGTTACACAATGGTTGCTCTTACTTAGATAATTTTCTGACTTAAGGGCTTAGAAATGTCGTGCTAAAGTTCTATACAAATAAGTATGTACTCCAAGGAATTTTGTAAGATTTTGCTATGAATTGTAATGAAGGCCTTGATTTCCCCTCATATATGCCATTTAAACTTTCATTAATTTGTTGTGCTGAAAGGTCTTGAAAGCTCGACCAGCAGTAATTCAATGCTCATCAAATCTTCCTTCAGAAGATTCATCAGAATTTACATTAAACACAGTTGAAAGCTCACAGCATAGCTCAGAGTTCAATGTTCAACAGCCCGCATCGAGTCCCATACCTACATAAGCCATGATTCAACTTAATTAACCTAATTTGATAATTTCAACTAATTTATATGCAACAAAGTGCCACTTCGATGAAATCGATTAATCATCCAACAATAACACGGTGTTAACACCAGAAGGAATTTCATGTGGGACTATTGTCTCTTAATTGTTTTGGCGTGAGGCGCCCTTGGCGATGATTTTTACATATTCTTACACCAATTGTTTGTGTCTTGCTACCTCCTTCTGCCACTGCTGCTCAGGCATTTTTACAACGCTTGATTATTAATGGGTTTCACTGATCCGCATATATGTATGTGAGCATGTGTGGTATGTAAATGTGTAAATGAATGACGAGCGCCCAGTGAACTTGCTGCAATTTGGCCGGCCATTAACGCCGCCTTTTGCGGCACTATCAGCAACTGATTGCTGTCTCTTGTTGCTATTAAAGTCATTTTTCCAACCATTTATTGTGCTGCCCAGGGCATTCTCTTTTTCTTGTTTTCAATACATATTTTATATTTTCACGTGCACGCGTTAAAAGGCTTTAACATAATTTGAACCAAAATCAATTAAAACAAAGGCGAAATGCGTGCATCATTAATGAAGATGAAGGAAGAGGAGAAGGAGAAGCAGCAAAAGAGGAGCAGACTGTTGGGGCTCATGTAGCTATTGACAATGACGATAAAGACGCTGCTGATCATGAGCTTGATTACGTTGATGATGATGGCTGGCTGGTGGCTGAGTCGGTTGAGGTTGACTTGATGGCGTTGTCGGCCGAGGCGGTAATGGTGCACTTGACAATGACCTTGAGTTCAAACCATGTTGGTAAACCATAGGCAAATTTCGAACGAACAATTTGTTTAAATGCACATAATAAGTACGATCTATTGAGATATCAGCAGGCAGGCCAGCGGAGTAATTTAGTTATTGTGCGAGTGCCAAAATGGTTACAAAGCTTTAAGTAATTGGCTATTATGCGTATGATTACCCTTAGCAAATTGTTTAGAAATTAAGTTCATGCTGTACAGGGTTAAATGCGGGAAATTCCTGCAGTATCATCTTTCATATCTTTGCTATGCACAGCAAGGTGTATCATTAGCATCTGCTGAAAGGCGTGTACTTGCCATCAATTTAAGAGAGCCAGGATTCTTTTATGTATTTGAATGTAAGGAGCTCTTCACAAGGTGCAGGTTTTCTTGTTCTTAAAAACTTAACAATAGATTTCTAAAAGCTCCAGTTATTTGAATGAACGAAGCCGTGCTTCGTATAACTTTTCTGTTGCCTTAAGTCTCGCTTTGAGGTATATATATAACTTAAAAATAGTGCTATTCCCACTAACGTCGTTAAATTTTAGCTATAGTGATTCCCTGAGAATTCAGCAATTTATTTCAGCTGTAAATACCCTCACGAGCTATTCATTATTAGAATGAGTGTCCTCAGGCCTTCTAACATTGTTGATTTATGATGCAGTTAAAATGTAAATTTTACCATTTATACTTTTTGCCATTATTAAACTAAGACCAATAGATCAATTTGTGTAGTCTCTGAAAAAATCTCCCGCCTCAGCAGTGACGCACAAAAACTGTAGGCTTACAATAAAGCAAAGTAGATGAAGGACCTCGCATTATCATTACTGAGTAACTATCTCCGATCTGACAAAAGATTTTATCATATCTATATTTAATATTATTACGAAATGTGCGCTGATTGTGGCACAAGTCAAAATCTGCATATACGACGAGTAAACCGATTATTCCTGATTCTTCTGCTGCTGGTCTTCCATAAATCTTGGCTTTGCTTCCGAGACAGGCGTGAAATGCCCGGAACGTGTTCCGCATACAATACCCAAGTGATTTATGCTGGAGGCTCGAAGCTTAAGTCAATAAATAAAACATTAATTAATTGTTACTCAATTCATTAATTTGCAAATATTGACAGATTTGTGGTTTATGTAAATCGTAGCTTTAAGTTAATTAAATATTAGAATTAACGGTCAAAATCAAGCTGATGATTTTCATTCTTTTCATTCTAAAAGCGCTATCAAATTCAAAACAAACACAAAATTTGTGGGAATGAATTAAGTGAGAATACAAATGTTTATTAATGACTATCTTTACTACGAATAATTTGTGCATGTGTGTGTGTGTGCTTCTGACTTAGTAGCACCAGTAGCATGAGGCTTTAGTTTTACAACTGCAAACAGTAGGGAAGTGAATCAAAAATTTAATTTGAAACGCGTTTCAGCAGATTTTATTAGATCGTCTGCTGAATTGACTATGCTGAATGCTTTGTAGCACGTGCGTACGCTGTAATGCCATTTTAAGTGCTTTCTGATTGGCTTTTAATGGTGGGCAACAGGGAGACAGAGTCAGAGCTTTAGGTAGTTTTAAAGGTATTTAGTAGAAAAGTGAATGCTTTCGAAGTGTGCCTCAGGCAGAATTGATTGTAGATTTCCGTTTAGAAATGATGAATTGCTGTTCAGGATTAAGCATTTTAAGCAAATAATTTTTTCAGACCATTTTTATGGAGAAAGACAAGAGCTGTCCATTTCTATATTAAAAAGAACAAGTTTCAAATAAGATTTATTATATAGCAATTTCAGTAATTTTTCTAATTTCTGTTTGAAGTCAATGGCTTTTTTGCACAAATTTGAAGTCCTTTTTTTGTTAGATCATCTTTTCGAGTTTGAAGCTGACGTCATTTAGAAGTACTCGCAGATAAATAAGGCACTTGGCATATCTTCAACGTGAACCTTTCGCCTTGTAAATTTAACTAAGTCTCAGCTTGCCAAGCAGAAAGAAGATGTTTTACGATTGCTGTTGAAGTGTCTCAAATTGCGGCACAATTCAAGGAATTATTAATAAAGACTTGTTATGACATTGAAGTCGAGTGCTTCAGTCGCACACTATGACCTGTTACATTATAATCGAATTGGCACTAGTGCGCGCACACATACACAAGCACTTCTTGCCATCAGGCGGACAAGAGCATTCACGTTCGGGTCTTAAGTCTTTTGTGTTGTTGGTCATACAAAAGTGATTTTTTCCAACATGCTTCTTCGTACTACAACATAATTTCAATTTATTTGAGAGTTTATAAATAAAACTTTGAAGCGGTTTTATGCTGTCATCGAACTTGTCAATTGTCAATTATTAATTGTGGTTACGGTAACGGTAGTGAAGCGCAGAGTGACATAATGACAGCATTTGACCTTAGCAAATCAAAGCGGCCGCTTAGAGTAGCCAGCTTTGAGCGCCGAATTGTGAGCGAGAGGTGGTTTTAACGCGTCAACACACTCAAAGAAACATATTAGTAATGTTAACTAAAAATTTTGTTACTATGAATAAGAATTTTGGTTGTCTTACAATTAAGAAATGCCTAAAATTTTGTATATCAAAAATTTTATAAGAATAAGTAAATAGGACAATTAGAAAATACAACAGAACTAGTAAAAATGTTTTTTTAATGTCAAAATGCTGCTCATGTTGCCATTCTTTAAGTATGGTGAGCATTTTTTTCAATTTCGTGTCGGAAATATACACTTTACTTTTGCTTATGGAATTTTTATAAGTGCAGACACTTCGGAAGTCGTTACTAAAGTGTTAAAAAATGTAAAGTGTTTCCTTTTGTTTGAATAAAGACAAGAAAGGCACCGCACGCTGTTATCGAATGAACTTGTCCGCCAACAATTGCTGCTGAAAAATTGTTTAAATTTAAAATTGGCAGCACCAAATCGACTTTTAGCTGCTGCTTTTTCACAAATCGATTTTGAAAAAAATTAATGCACAATTTGCGTATACAAACGAAATAAAACAAAGCAAAGCAACAAAAACAATCAGCGAAAAATTGGTGCTAATTTGCTTGGCTCGGCTTATTTGGTGTATGTTGGATTTTATAGTGCAAATTTTGTTGTTGTTGTTGTTGCTGCTGTTGTTGGCGTGCAGTAGGAGTAGCAGCAAACTGTAGATGTTGCTGCCAAATGAATGCCTGAAGCAGTACAGCAGCAACGGTTGCTTGGGAGTGGGTGTTGAAGCGGACAACTTTCAAGTTTGTGGTTTTCTCCTTGTGCTTTTTGCTGTTTGCCTTTTGTGTTGTAGTTTTCATTATACAACACAATTGGTCTTATTAATCACTTGAAAATGTAGTATTTTTGTTGTTGTTGCTCTGTGGAGTGCGGAAATTTGGCAAATCAACATGAACAAAATAAAGGAAAGAGCAAGACTGAGGCACTTGACTTATGTACAGACAGACAGAGAGCATTTGAAGCATATACATATCTCCCAATCTTTTGTTCACCCCGACCCCAGGCCAAAAGTGTGGATCTTTTGACAAACGCCTTCTTTTGTAGCTAAATAAACTGTCAATTCCGTCGCAGACAAATCGATTGTCGATTTCTGTTGACATACCCCTGGGATAAGTTTTTGCACAGATTTCTATCAAATTAATTTTCAAAACTATTTGCATATTCGCTATTTTTCAACTTCTGTTATTTTTCAGATTCACGCCTTAAAGATTGCATAGCGAATGTGATTTATGTAAATTCGCAATTTTTTCTGCCTGCAAAATCAAATCGAATATCTTGCTCAAATTGGCATAATCAAAATTTAAACGTCTTTTGATAGATTTGCTTCGATTTGGTGGTCTTGAATGGGTGCGTGCCGCTTTGTGCGTTGCCCATTTTTTGCAAACCAGTACAATTTTTAATGATCTTTTAATAATGATTACATGGCGGATTTTTGTATTGACTATTGCCTGTTGTTGTTGATGGGACGTGAAACGCGTGGCTACTGCCTGTTTACACTGAGATTGTTATTAATGAAAGCGCCATATCATTTGGGATTCTGTTTATGTGTGTGTATGTGCGTAGGTGTGCTTCAACTGGCATAGTTATTGTTGCATTAGGCTCACCTTTGTATATAATAATTGCATCGTTTCCTTCGAGCACACATGCCTGCGTTACCAACGCGCCCCGCTGTGATATAATACCGCAATTTCAAGCTGCATATGCGAAAGGGGTTGGCCTTTGTTACTAATGAGCACTTTTTAAAAAGTGTATTTGCCTTCACATTTCTCAGGTCAGACTTAATTTAATATCGTTACCATTTGAGTTTTGCTTAGTTCAGTGACCGATAATTAAGGCAAAAAGGAACAGTTGGTAAAACTACAAGAGCCTTAATTTTCAAAAGCAAAAACTTGCAAAAAAAGACGAAATATTTGGTTGTATCTGAATTCGAGAGATAACTATGAAATAGTAAGTTCATTAAAATTCGAATAAGCGCCACTTACTTAATAAATGTGTCTGAAATGAACTTTCCCATCAATCCAAGATAAATAAATCAAGTTTTGATTTTAAATCATATATATACATTATTTTCAGCGCTTATAAAATTTTATGGAAAATATATTTAATCAAGTTCATTGAACTCTTATGCTCACGCCCACTTATCGGAGACATATTTGGAACCAGAACTCATTTCATATACTTTATTACAAGCATTCAAATTAAAGTTGTTTTTTCCTACATAGTTATGTAAATATTCCTGTTGAAGATTAGTGACAGTTAAAGTGCTTAGAAATTGCTCAACAGCTTAAGCTAAGCTCAAACCTTGCAAAATAGCTTAAGCTGCATTCTCTGCTATTTTCAGATAGTCTCAAAATATCACAAAATATTTAAACAGATATTTTTCCTTGGCACAAAATTCCGGGGAATTCACATAAACGGCAAAAATTCCAACAATCAAATTATATAATAGTATAATAATGAATTCATTGAATGTTGCATATTAAAGAAATGCCTCTACGCACTGACGTAACAGCTTCGAATCAGCTCACCGGCGGAATGTGTGATGTGTGAGCGGATCTGGCAAAGTGACACAGTTTCTGGTATGGCCAGCATCTAACTAATTTCCATATTATTCAATTTGGAATGGAAATATTTGATAGTATGGATAATACAACGGCGATCAACGGTAAAAAGCAGCAACATTTTTGTTGTCATAGCTGAAAAATGTGTTAAGCAGCTCCGTTGGGAATTTAACTGAAATACTTTATTTTATGAATGTATATTATCAAATTTGGGATATTGCTATGATTTGTTCACTTTAATGAACATGCAAATATTGAGCATTAATTTACGGATGTTAAGTAATTAAATATGTTGCATGCAATCTTATGAATATTCGTGGCATGAACTTAGGGATAATGCAAAATTCATTATCATGAAATTCTCTAACAGCGCTATTATGGCAAAAGTCACAATTTCATACTTTGTATCAATTGATTGAACAAATATATATGAAGCTTTCTTTCAGTAGTTCATTTGTACACGTTCTGTTTTGCCGAATCATAAAGCATAGATCGATTGTACACATTTTGATTGACTTTCTTGTTTAGAGTAATCAAACTCATAAATATCTTCCTCCACAACAATATTTCTAAATTATGGAATTATGAATTTTTCCACTTGCAGACTAACAAACCGAGAAGCAACCAACATGAGGAAACACAAGTTATTCGGTAAGTACATAGAATCAAGAATACTGCTAGTAATCTTATAAATTGCCAACCTTCCCAGGCATAAGTTGCCTTATGTTATTAGCAATGTTTGGATCCATCCAAGCCGAGGACAATTTCGAAGATGCTGACAAATCGAATGATTTTTCGAGGTAAACATTTTTAGACACAATTTTTTTTCCACATTTCAATAACCTATTTATATAGCTCTAGTGCCACAGCGCAATTCGACCTACAACACACGATTCCTGGCGAGCCGGGCGTCGATTATCCGATCTACAGCGCAGTACCGCAGACGAGTTTCGAGTGCACGAGCAGGCATGAAGGTTGGTACATTGCATCGAATTTAGTGTCCAAATCGGGTATGCAATTTTGTATGCGCTCTCCACAGGCTACTACGCCGATGTTGAGAGCAGATGCCAGGCATTCCGCATTTGCACACACACTGCCAGGAGCGTGCACGGCTTCGGCTTCCTCTGCCCGAATGGCACGCTCTTCAATCAGCGGCACTTCGTCTGCGACTGGTATCGCAACGTTAACTGCGACGAGGCGGAGAACTACTACAGCAAAAACGACGCCAACCGCGTGGGCAGCAACAACGACATGCTTGAGGTGGTGCGTCAAATGATGGAGTATCCCATGAAGACCATTTCGAAGGCGTTGCAGCGTGGCTCAAGCACTAACAAGCGGCCCACCAGCAACAGCAGCGCACATCACACGCTGAAGAAGCAATTGGGCACGGCCGCAACCGACTCCACGGATGAAGGGCAGGCGGCCAAAGAAACGGTGCAAACGTCACGTAAGGGCGCGGTCACACGCGCACAGGTCGAGTCCGCCTATGGCTATGCGACGAAACAGAAAGCGCTCAGCAAGAGTGTTGGCAGCACCACAGAGGCGGCCAAGAGCAGCGCTGATGATGCGCCGGCCATCGACTTGCGCCTGTCACACTCTGATATAAAGGCAGGCGCTCCAGATGCAGATGATGTGTATGTGAATAGCCTAGGTGAATTGTCCACGGATCTGGGAGCTAATTTCGATCGCAGCAATGCGCACATCATAGCCGAATCGTCAGGCACACAACTGAAGAGCATGAATTTCGCGGAGAAGGTAAACGCCGGGCTGAACGATTTGGTCGAGGTGCCGGCGAACGAGGTGCTCGCACCGGAATATGTGAAGGGCATTCGCAAAACCAAGGAGGAGGCCACTCAATTCGATCTGGTGTCCAACATAAATCGACTGCTTGACGAGGTTGGTGGTGAATTGGACACGAATGTGTCCGGCTATGAGATAGCGACGCCGAAGAGTCCGAAACCTGGCTTTCGTTTTCTGAGTCGTGGTTTCTCATCGCAAAGCGATCGCTCTCGGGATCCCTATGCGTATGGTAAGCCCAAGCAGACGCCGAGTACCATCAGATTCTCGGTGAGTAAGTTCTCTCATACGATCTGTTACTTGCATTTTAGGCAATGAAATCGAAATTGTTCTTCTGTAATAAAATTCGTATGGCATTCAAAAGAACCTTTTATCGAATGTGAGGTTTTGAATTGTTTTTCGTTTCGATTAGTTTTGATTTTAGTGCCAAATGCACGAGTAACAGCTCCAATGGAGGAAATATGCCAACGTTAACTGCTTTTAAATTAATTTTCTTAATCCAATGCTCTTTACTAAGCTACTACAACTTTTGCTATTACTATCTCTATCTATCTCTATCTATCTCTATCCATCTCTTCTCTACACTTTCACTTTCTGTGCTCACTCACACAACACTCAAGCCCAATGAGCTACCTATCGATCACTCTAAGGGTACACCAGACACACACGACACACGCCATGCCAATGCCGAAGACATACAGTTCACCTTCATGACTACCACACCGCCAACACACACACGCACACCTACACCGACAACCACCACAACAACTACAACTACGACTACAACTACTACGACAGCCAACAACGATGAGGGTTATCTAATAGCGCCCACTTTGCCAACGCTAGAGGGTGACTTCAACATCAGCTCCACAGTACGTAATGCCTACTTGCCTGCTGCAGAGTCGGCGTCAAGTGCAGCACTCGAGTCCGCCGAGGAGGACTTGGTCACGCCAATCTCTATACACCTGAACATCGATGCTGGTGAGTTTGCCTTGACGGAGTCTCCATTGGGCAGCGTCACTGCGTCGAGCAGCTCAACCGCAGCAGTCACAGCTCAAGTGCCGCAACCGCTGATCGTAGCTGAAGAGAGCGTCGAACCCGTTACCGACATCGAGGATCAGGCAGTGCTCGAAGTGGATGAGGAGAAGCAAGATGTCAATCAGCAAGCAGCCGATCTCTTCCTAGCCGGCTTACAATTGAGCGTGCACGAGCAGCAGAACGCCACTACTCCGACAGCCTACACGATCCCCGGTGGCGTGGCGACGCAGCCGCAATTTAGTGAGGTATTCGTGCCCGATCCGCTGAGTGTGGCTGCCTCCACAAGCACCGAGGTCTCGCACACTATACACCCGAATGGACTGACGCCCTACAGCACTTCCACGGAGACCATCATGGAGGTGAGCAGTACGCAGGAGCACGGGCGCAGCTACCGACGCTTCGCAAATTTCCAGCGTGATCGCGCCACAGCCAGGCCCTTGGTCTATGGCAAGCGTGCGCAGCTGAGTGCACTGCTCAAGCCGAAGACGAGCGCCAGCACTACGGCCAAACCGGCCACAAGCAGCACCACACGCAGCTTTCTGAAGCGCGTGGCTGCGAGCCGCCTGCGCCTGGCCAGGCTTGCTTCCGCGCGCAATAGCGCCTCCACAGCTGCGCCCAAGTCCGCACCAAGCAGCAACGGCAACAGTCTAGAAGCATTATCCGGAAGTGAGCTTGGTAAGCGCGTGGCTGTGCGCAACATCGACAAGGAGACGGGTAACTACAACGAGCTTGGCGGCGAGGCGGGCAAACATGGCGCGGCCACTTGGGAAAGCGTGCGCCAGAATCTGCAGCGCTATGCAGTGGCTCCAAAAAGCGGCGGCAAAGGTGCACACGCCTATAGCACTGTCCCTCCCACCGCCACGACGTCTGCGGCCGATGCAGCCGGCCGCGGTAGTTCCTTGTCGCGCGTGCGCAATCGCTACTCCAATTTTAAGAGCGTACAAGCAGCAGCTACGACGACGCTGACCGCAACCACCACTACGAAAGCGCCGTACACCACCACAACTACACTACACACACAATCGGCACCCATAAGTTCATTCTACTCAGCCCCCAGCTCCTATTCAACCTCATCAGCCTCATCCTCTGCTTCCATTCCATCCTCACCCGCTTCCATCAGCACTTACACTGCTCCAGACTCGTCTCTCAATCCACTGCACTCCGTTTCCGTAACTTTGCCTAGCGGCGGTTTTTCCCCGCCCACGTCGCAGACAGATTCGCATCTGCTCGGTTCGCAGCCGGCGAAAAATTCACACACGAGTGTTGGCCCCTCCGCTGCGGACACTTCTGCCGGCAGCACCTTTCTACCCTTTGACAAGCTAACACGCGCCATTGTTGACGAGTCCATTTTACAGAATTTCCGCAGCAATCAAGCCGCGGTTCATCCTGCGCCCGCCTATCAAGCGCTAAAAATTGCCTATGCTAGTTCGCCAGCTGCAAAGCCGACGCCGACTGTCAGCTCCACGGGACTTGGCTATGGAAAGCTGCCGGCTTTGGGTGAGCTTTTTTAGTTCGTAAATTCAATAACATTCTCCCTAACTAATCTTGACTCTGCTAGAGGGCGCCGGTATCGGAATTTTGTTGCAAAGCATTACATTGCTATTTCTGATTCCGATCTATAATGCTAGTAATTCGAAATTCGGAATATTCATAGCTATCATATTCCGTCGGATCGTGTCCAAATGCCGATTGGACGAAATTCGAAAAGTGTATTGTTCGAAATTTCGAATTAATGCTTCAAATTCCAAATTCAGAGCATTAAGGGCTATTGTAAAATCCATGAATTTTTGAATTTTGATAGGAATATGAAACAATGAATTGTTCCAAATTTTGAAAATCTCATTTTACGATTCGGAATCGGGTATGGCAATGTTACGATTCAGAATGAGAAATTCGATTTCCAATATTCTCTGGAGTAGGCATAAAAGGATAGCCACTTGTCTGTTTGATTACTAAAATATACTTTATATTGTTCTTAGATTACAAAATCATCGAGGGGTATACATGGATATAAATTTATTCAAGACAAACTACTAGAATACTATTCAGAAAGGGTAAATCCAATTTGAGATAGCATACACTAAAATTCAGAATTATTACTTTAAACTTAAGAAGCTTGAATTGAATTTCAAAAGTGAAAATTGAAATTCAGAATGTGCTGATTCAATTTTCAGAAACCACAATTAAAAAATTCAGTCATTTGTTGGTGCTATTTTCATCTTTTCAAAAAGAGCTCATAAAATAACATGATGATGTTTCGGATTGCGCGGCTTTGCAAGTCGTTAGTCGTTTCAGTTAGAATAACAATCGAAAAGTAGGCTTCAAATAAACGTGGGGAACAATTTGACCTTGATCCTTTATCCGCAATACTTTCCACTCAATTCCGGCCGTCCTATTTGCAGCACCCTCCCAACTAACAGCGCCACAACGACCGCAACATTTGCCGCAGGTCACCGCACAAACGACGCTACCGGCGGCGCTGCCAACGGCACAGACGCCGCGCATAGTGATAGCGCGTGCGGAGGGGCAACGCCTGGAGCCGGACTCCATCAGTTCGCTTATATCCTCGTTGGCAGGGCCTCAGCAGAGGCCGAACACGCCGCACGCAGGCGCTTACGTGGCGCTCGACGATTTTCTAACCAAGAAATTCGGTGATAGTGCGCCGGCGGCTACACCGTTGACTTATCCCAAGGTGAGCACAACGGCGGCAACATTTTTCGCGCAACAACTGCAGCAGCAGCAACAGCTGAAGCAGCAACAATACGGTTATACCATATCACAATATCAACAGCAGCAACAGCAGCAGCAAAAAAAACAAGTGTTCCAGTCGCAGCAACAACAACAAAAACTTTTACAACAACAGCAGCAACAACAAACTTACTTGGAAAAGCCTGCTGCAATTGCAACAACATCAACTTTATATTTGCCACAGCTTCAACAGTTGCAGCAAGAACAGCAACAACAATCAGTAAAACTGAACTACCACCAACAGCAGCAACAATTGCAGGCGCAGCAATTGTTGCAACAACAACAAATACAACAACAAATGCAAAAACAATTGCAACAACAACAACTACAACAGCGGCTCGAACAGCAACAACAACAAGCGCAGTTACGCAAGCAACAACACCAATTACTGCAACAACAGCAACAACAACACCAGCAGCTATTGCGGCAGCAGCAGCAACAGCAACAACAGCCGCAATTGCAGCAGCAATTACAACAAAAACAACAACAACAACATTTACCGCCACAGCAAACCTTCATTGCACGAAACATCGTAGCCGATCTGCTGCAACAACAAAAAACATTGCCGCAATTTCCACCGCTGACAGCACAGCCCTCAGCCGCAACGCTGCCACCGCCACCACGAGCGGCAGCAGCAGCAGCAGCGCCGACAGCACAAACCCTAGCACTGCCCTTAGGCAATGCCGCCACTGCTGTCATCGCCCCCAACTCCTCCTTCTACTCCTCAGCCATTGGGGATTACATAAATGTGCCGCTGCCTGCGCTGACCAGCAGCCTCATACCCGCGCCCAACACGCAAGCGGCGCAAAAACGCAGCGACAGCGCCGTCGAAAGCCTGCAGCTGGCGGCCAGCCCCTCGCCGCCGCGCAGCAATCCCTACACTGGCGTCAGTTCGTACGACGTGCCCCTCAGCAGCATCGGCCGCCTGCCTAACGACATTGCCGCGCAAAAGCGCCGCCTACGCAAGATCTAGCTGAGGAGGAACAGTGAAAGAGAGTGTAAGAGCGAGAGAGCAATCGCGCGCGAGAGATTTTAGTGAAATTATTTTGAACTAACGCTTTATTACCCTTTAGAATTATTTACCCTTAACTTTTATTCGTAGCTTAAGACATGCCCCAGCCACCACTCCGCCAACTCTTCTCATATTCATCCATTTTTGCATGTGCTCCTTTTCCACAGTCGACCGCTTTATCAGCACCTTTTCTTTATTCGTTTGTACTGCAATCTGAAGAAGAAAAAACATAAAAATGTATTTGCTAAATTTAAACTAGATTAATATTTATTCAAATAAAAGAAATTTGATAGTAAAATTTAAAAATCTTTCCATGCTGTAAATTCAATTTAGCATAAAACGAAAGACTTAGGTAACGAACTTGAATAACTGATTGTGAGATCAACGGAAGGGGTAAGTTTACCTGTTCCTGAGCACGGATGCATATCGTCTCTCTGGAAGAACCTTAGCAAGCTAATGCATAGAACAGCTGAGCAAGAACGGATTCTCACTTAAGTTAGGACTCCTAACTATGTATCTCAACAGTTTAAGGAAGTGTTGAGATCCATTTTTGTCTACCTCATGCATTGTCTACCTCGGTTGCATAAAAAGAGTTTGATATAAAATGTGAAGATATCAGGGGTGCAACAAAAAATTACTTTTATAATAAAAATTAATTGGTAACAGCCATTTTTTAGAAAGTCAAATCAACTATTAATGATTATTTGTTCGACAAAAATTCTATTATTCATCGTTATTTCTTGAACCAAAAAATTGGAATTGCTCGTTTTTTGATCAGAAAGTAATTTTTTGCCTCGTGTGCTTCATTATTGATGGCCCTGTATTGATATATGTATGTATGAAAATTAAAAACTGTTTTTGTTGCTAAGCAGCCAAACCCGAAGATCATTCTTCGCATTCCTCGCTTCCGTTTAACTGCTTTAAGTAGTTGCTTTAATTAGAATACTATGTGGAAATAAAACAAGATTAGTGCATATGTATAGTTTTTTTTAATATTACACAATTATGTATATTGTATTTGTTCTTGAATTATGATACTTGAAACAGATTTGAGTGCGTGTCATTGTTTATTAACTTTTAATTGTAATTATATTTGCAAATTCCGATTTTTATACCAAACCATTTGCAATTTTCTTAGTCAGAATTCCATCACTTTATCAACTTAAAATAATATTTAAGCTTAACTCTCAGCGACGTATGCTTAGTGCTCCATTGTTTTACAATACATATTCTTTCTTTGTTTTGTTGTAAATTTTCGACCATTAAACTATCAATACGACTTATGTTTGCGCAATTCTTATACTTTTTAGCGTGTATTCTTAAAGAATTCTGCAATTTTTATGCACTAATTAAAATATCAATTCGTTTCTTTATCGGAAATATACACAATATAATTTAGTTTATTTTTATAGATTTTTAATTATGGCGAAATTGGTATGCTATTTTTTTGCACAACTAAGAAATATCGAAGAAAATTGTTCATTCCTTTGCGACCATTTTTAATTATTTGCTATTACATACAGTAGAGCTTTCCTATTGCGAGCATCTAAAATTCGCTTTTTCATGCATTAACATTTTTAAGAGATGTTCTTCTATTAAAATGCTAGAAAACAATAGATTCAAATCGAACCGTATTCACATTGAAATCGCTATAGGGAAGCCTTACTGTATATATTTGGCATATTTCCGAACTTCACTTTTCTTTGCTATGAGAAAGCGTTTTTGTACACTTTCTGCACAATTCGGAAAAGCTCTGCCTCTAATTATGTTACAATAACCCAAATTAAAATATTCTAAATAAAAGGTTATAAAAAGTTTTCAATATCATAAGAATTGTTTATAGTTCGTAAATATTGTAATTTAAATTGGATCGCAAAAGTTCTGCTGTAATTTTAATGGGGATTCCATTGTAAAATATTTGCGAAAATTCACAAAAATTTTCTTCACTTAAATATAAAACGTAGGAGCTTGCCAGCGCAGAAGAAGCCAAATACGTCTTGCAGTTCAATTTGCTGATTAGATAAAATAATGACGTGCAAATTAGTTCGTCGTATGTCGACCTGTACATGTTCTCTCAAAATGGCCATGACAGCAAGTAACTTATTCCAAATCAAATTATATTATTCTCACTCATGAAAACTCAATGAACGCGTGTAGCTGTGCGTATAGTAGTTGCGCACATATTTTGTATGGACACACATGCACATAGAAATTGTTCAGTTGCTTCCCTTTTAAATAGAGTGTATATTTAAACATTTTCAATATTAATAAAAGCTATCAAATTGGTTTCAATTATGTACAAAAACTTACTATTAAATTATAAAATTAAGCAGAACTATTTAAATACGAATCTAAAATAAAAAAATTGTAAAAATGAATAAAAAAAAGATGAAACAACAACCAAACTTGTGGGGGGCTCATGAAGTTAAAAGAAGGAACAAGCAATTTCATCTTAAAATTGTTGGCCAATATTAAAACCAAACAATTTGATAATACATACATACATAAAAAACTGTGTAATGTATACGAATGCGCTTGTCATAATATCGTACATATTGAAATTGTTCTGTTTGTTGGTTTGTTGTTGTTGTTGCTAGCAAGTAGAATTATTTGTTTAAAAATAGCTACGATAGTTTAAGTTACAATTTAAGAATAAAGATTATGCTTAAAATGCTAACAAGCGAGCATTGCTCGCTCTCGAGCGCTCTCTTTCTCCTTCGCGCTAACTTGTGTAGAGCACTACTACTTTTTAGTGTTTGTGAGATTTTCTTTTGCGGCTCAAGGTTATACGACGACGACGCGTAGGGGGCGGTGGTGGACGCAAAGGTGTCCTCAACGCAGCCGCATCCGTTGCAGCGTAGTGCATGGGAAGCGGGGGTGCAGCAATTTCTCAGGAGCATGTCGAGGGATGTTGCTGTGCGGTGAAAGATGCCGTCGCCGATGGAAGCGCAATGTATGAGAGCAGCGGGTTGAGAAAATTGTTGCTGCTGCTGGCCGCCGTCATCGCCATTGCCGGCGCGCTGTTGGGCAACGCGTGCTTTTGGCAGTGCACACGCAACGTTGACTCGTCGAGCTGCCAGAGAGCCTCACGCGCGCACGGCACATGCGCCGCCGCCTTGCAGTCGCGCTGCAAGCAACAGACAATGGCGCCCGGCTGGGCACACAACACGCAGTGGTAGCGCGTGCTGTTCCACACGGCGGCGTCCAGGCCCATGAGGCGCGCCCCCACCAGAAAGACGTCCGGCGCCCAGATGGTGCAGTCCTCGTGCAGCCAAACCTCGTAGCTGCTCTCAGACACTTTGCACATGCCGAGGAAGCTGTGCTGCAGCGCCGCTGCCTCGGCAGCAGCCAAGTCGAGTGGATCGGCGGGTGATATGGCGGTTGTGGCTGATATTGCGAGTTCGTCATGCGATTTCCTTTTCTTCTTGCCCTGTAGAAGGGGAAAAAGTTAATAAAATAAACAACCACTATGCAACAATTTTGTTAAAATTTTGGAGTTTTTTTGGAACTAACCATGCCCGTACGTTGTGCGTTCATAGCGCCTAGCACCGTTGCCGTTGGTGGCGTGTGCAGCATGGCCGGCACCACCGGCAGATTTCGCGCATTTAGTTGCACCATATCCATTCTCCTTCGCTTGCTCAGGAATACCGCATCCAGGTCAAGCGCGTCGGGCGAGTTCACCGCCGTTTTGTACTCTTCGCAATCCACGGACACGAGGTACGGCCCGAAGAGATCGCCCAGGCCCATGCGGTGCGGCCCGCGCTTGCAAAATACACAAATCCACGTAGAGTCCGTGGTGTCCGCGTCGTACTTGTTGCTCAGCGTAGACGAGTGCAGGCCGCGTATGTTCCGGCGCTGTGCGTAGCCGGCTGAGGAGGACTTGTTGATCTTCGTCTGCTTCTCGCTGATGTCCTCCGCGCTTGGCGCATTGATGACGCTGATATTGCCATCGCGCTTCACCAGTATGAAAGGCGACTTGTATTTCGGTTCGACGGCTGCTGTTGCAGCGTTGCTCGGGGCGGGCTCACGCGTTGAGGGCGCTGTGCCGTCTTCGTCGGAGGAGTTTTGGCGGCGGCGGTGCTGTTTCTGTTGACTGCTTGCTGACTTGGTGCCGGTTTTAGCGTATTTTCCGCCACCACCCTTGTTTGTCTTGCCCGTCTTCCCCTTCGATCCGCCACGCTTGCGCCCCACCGATTTGCCCTCTTTGGCAGCGGCATTGGCTTCCTTAGCTGCCAAGGCAGCGGTTGCCGCCGCCGACGTGCTCGGCCGCTCATCGTCCAGGCACACAATCAATTCCTTACTGTTGTCCTTCGGTTTGCGGCGTTTTTCTGTGGAATTTCTAGTGCTTTCAGCCTCGAAAGTTATGCGCAGGTTGGCCGGATCCATGGCGACCGATAGCCTTCTGCGCGGTGGTATCACCCGCTTGGGGGGTGGTGTCGCCGCCGGGAACTTCGACAATTGCGGTTGCTCGGCTGCTGTTAGCGGCGGCGTGGAGAGCTGTATGGGCAGTGGGCTCGGGACGGTCGACTTCTTAGCCGCTTTCGTCGGCGGCGGTCCTTCTACTCTTGCGGGCATTGCGTTCAAGTTGTTTGTAGCAGCGTTCTGATTGGCTTGTAGCTGGTTTTGTGCCACTTCGAGGCCACTCGCATTTGAATGCGCTGCAATAGTGACGGCACTGCTGGCAGACAATTCCAGTGCTAGATTCAAATCGTTGGCCGGTGTTGCCGTGATGCGTTCATCCTCGCGCGTCGTCGGCTCGTCTTCTATGCCCGCAAACATTTCCTCTAGTTTATTTTCAACCTGCGAAATGTATTTCGAATATTGATATTAAAGCTTTGGTATTTTGGGTATTGAAATTGTTTAGCAACAAAAAAAAAAAAACCACAATCTTGAAAGCATTGGAAGGACATCTGCTTAAGGTCGTACAAAACACTTTCAGTACGGACAAGAAATTTCGTTGGTACGACCTTAAGTTTCTTGTAAATTTTGCTCCTTCTTAGTTTTCAATTCACAGATTTATGTTCGGGAATTTGAAAAAATACTATACAGAAATTTCATAAAGTTGTAGTTTGACTATAAGGACTTAAATTCTAGGAATGAATGCAAGTGAGTTTCTGAGTGAACTTATACTATGCACTTTACTGCCGTTTCAAGTGATGTCGATTTATACTCTCCTATTATACTCCTTATCATTTTAACCGAAATACACTTATGGACTGGAAGTTATACCATTTAAAACGGGTATGATAAATATCATAAGAAAGATAGGATTATAAGATTTCCACACAAAATTGTTAACATTAATTATTGTCAAATGGAATTATTGCGCATGCTACAACATTCATTTGATTACGATTTTATAAAGAGTTTTACCCAATTGCTGACCTCTTCAAAGCAAGACTTTGGGGCACTCATCTGTGTGCTTGCCACTGCTGCAGCCTTATTGTTATCCGAATTCAGCGCAAATTCCTGTTCTTTCCTGCTGATGTTTGGTGCAACAGCCAGTTCCTTTGGCTTGCCATCAACATCTTCACCTGTGCGTGAAGCTTGTATGACACCCTCACGTAAATTCTCCTTCTCCATGATGGTTGTTTCCTGTGGTGCTAGTAGTGTTGCAGCAGCCTCCGCAGCCGTTTTTGTTTTGAGTGCTTTGCTGCTACGCGTCGAATTGCTGCAACTCGATGTGCTCGACGAGCTGCTGCTGCTTCGGCTATTGCTGGGTGGGCTAAGTGGGCGTACAATTACTGTGGCGGCGGAGGAAGCTGGCAGCGCTAGCTGCGTGTTCGACAATGTTACTGGCGGCGCTACGGCTGCTGTGGCCGCGTCCTTATGCAACTCCTCAGCCAGTACGGTATTGTCATTGGCCGCCACTTGCTCGCTATACGAGTTCGAATTGGTGGAACAATTTGAGTTCGAATTCAGCTCGGCATTGCGCAACTTGAGCGCTTGACGTTGTTTTTTAGTTTTTGGACTGCTGCCGCTGAGAATTGTTGTGCTGTCACTACTGCTATTATTGTTGTTGCCAGTCTTAGCTATCATTTCGGCAATTTTATCTATAGTTTCCACATCGGCGCCGATGTAAGCGGCCGCACGTCCATTTTCAAGTGTTTGTGGCTTTGATTGAACATTTGCGCTATCCTCATTGCTGGTAGCTTGTTGTTGCAGTTGTGTCGGCGTTGTTATTGTTGTTGCTTTGTCTGCAGTAACTGGGCAACTGGCAGCATCGCTGCAAAGCAGAAACATTCAAATTAGAGCATGGTCTTTCATTATAGCAATCTCTCTTACCTGTCAGTCTTGCGCATCGACTTTCGTAGTTGCTGCTGCTCGGGCGAATCTCTCGCGCCGCGCTTCATGCTACAGCCTCTTGGCAACTGCTGCTGCATTGCTGCAGCACCAGCGTCATTCCCTTCGCTTTCATTTGACGAAGTGCGTTGCATTTTGTGCGATTTTCGCTTACGCCGCAGCCGGCCGCCGCTGTTGTTGCTATTCGAGTCGAGTGACTCCTCTTCGTTGGAAGAAGCTGCTGCTGCGTCGGGCGACTGCGCAGTGAGTGGCCTCGGGCAACCGCCTTCAGCAGCAATGGGCTTGTAAGCGGCAGTGGGCGGCTCTTTTGATAGATCCGCTATTGGTGGCGTATCCACGTGGCCCAGAGGATCTTTGCTTGGTTCGATGCGCGAATGGTATACATCCAAATTGGTTAGGTGCGTTTGATGCTGTTGCTGCGGCTGTTGATGTTGTTGCATAGCAGAGGGCGGTGAATGACGTTGCTGACGTAAATTATGCTGTTGTTGTTGCTGCTGCTGTTGATGCATATGTTGCGGTGGAGTGTGTTGCATATGTTGTTGCGCAGCATGATGCTGTTGCTGTTGTAGATGTTGCTGCTGTTGTTGTTGCTGCTGTTGCTGCAGCTGATGATGTGCATGATGGGCATAATGCAAGTGCTGTTGTTGCTGCATGTGCGTAGGCAATTGCTGTTGATGATGATGATGTTGCTGTGCGTAACTATTCGGTTGCTGTTGTTGTTGTTGTAAGTGTAATTGATTATAATCGATGACGGCATTGCTGCTATGCATTGCTGCTGCTGCCGCAGCGGTCGCGTTTGGTGGGTGAATTTGCTGCATTTGTTGTTGTTGTTGTGCTGTTGCTTGATGATGCATGACCGGAGATTGCGGTGTGGGTGGCGTATGAGGTCCATTATGCTGCTTCCCTGTGTTTGCTGGATTGCTATAGGGCGACTGCTGTTGTGGTGGTTGCTGCTGCTGGTGTGCATGATAATTGCGTAGGGGGGATGAATCTACAAGTAGTGAGTTTCAATAGATTTTAATATTTTGTAATTTATTTTTTTTCTTTATTCGCGTTCTTCGTTTACTGACGTTTTTTGGGAGAAAGTTGCTGCTGATGCGTTGGCAATTTATTTGGCAACATTGCATTGGTATAGTTGCAGTCCTTGGTAGCCAGTTCAACTGGCTTCTGCAATCGCTTGGACTGCAAGAATAAAGTGGAGAAAGCACATTAATAAGCCTGCAGACTAAATTTCGTAATTTTTGATGAAAATGGGAAATACGTTTAAACTCTTATAGCATGTAGATTTTTTGATCACGTGACCCACCTCAATGTCGTAGCCGCGACTTAGCTGCGCCATTTTGCCGCTATAGCTCTCGGCGAGGCGTGCCTCTGTTTCACGCATATAATGCACAGGACTCGGCCCCGAGGTATTGACGGTAATAGCAGCATTTTTGTTGTTATTATTACTACCAGCAACATTCGGATTGCCAGTAGCACCGCTGCCTGTAGGCGCTGCGTCAGCCGTCGCGCTGCGTGGCAGCATTGCCTCACAATCATTGTTGCCATTCGAGTGCAGATATTTGGCTGTATTGCTGGCATTCGCTGCAGCGGTGGCAGGAGAAGATCCTGCGCTGGACGGCTGAGCAGCTGTCACATTTTGCATGCCCCCGCCATTGCCGTGTGTATGTTGCGATGCGGGCACTGTCATGCTGCTGGCGTGTGGCTGAAGATGTGGTGGCGGCGGCGGTGCTGGTTGCTGTGCGTGCGCCACCGAGGATGAGGGCGAATTACCGGATAAATTGTGACTGCAAAAAAAGTTCGCAATTTCAGAAAGTTTAATAGAGGGGGGAATAGAGGGAGAAGTGCTCCCTACATTGGATAATTGTTCTGTGAATGCATTTGCGTCTGCTGCTGGTGTTGTTGATGTTGTTGCTGCTGCTGCTGCTGTTGTTGTTGTTGATGTTGTGCATGTTGTTTGTGTACATACTCATGTGGCGGTATGCCCGCGACATGAGGCGGCGCGTTCTTATTCAAAGGCGAACCTGAGCTGCGACTTGACTGCAGTGACAAATCCATGGAATCAAAGGGTGAGGGACCACGCACGAAGGGCGGCAGCAGCGGATTCATTTGATGCTCCAACTACGGTCGAGAGTGGCGGGAAATTAGTAAAGAAAAATCAAAACATTTGTTAAAAAAGAGTAAAAAAATTAATTAACTAAAAACTAAAAATTTTTACAAAATTATATTCACTTTTAAAAAATTATCAAAATTTATGCGAAAATTCCTACAAACTAAATTCAAATAAAACTAAAGACGTAGACGACAAATTAAAGGAAAGTAAGAGAGTGCGGCGACAGCCACACACGTACAGCATACAAACAACCGAAAGAAAAACAACGGGGAAGGGGAAACTATTCCGAAAAGTGAGTGCAGCGGTCAAGCAGAAAAACGTCGGGACATGTCAAATCTAAATCAAATAAACAAAAACCAAAAGTACATGTGAAGGGGGGGTATGGGAGTGGGCAGAAGGTACACAAACAAGATTTACAAGTGTAAATGTTTCAAATACTTGGCCAATAGCTTCAAGTCCCCATGGCATGCAACTCGAACACAATGAACCCAAAACAATTCACTTTGATTACATACTCGAATAACAGATTCGCTAGCATTAGATTATATATGAACAAAAATCAGTATGTATTTAAATTTGTTTTTACTGTTATTCGAGATCAGTGCAAATATTAAAATATCTGAGTGAATAATGCTTTCGGGTCTGAAAAAACTGTTCGAGGAAGAATAGAACGAAAAACTAGTATATCTGAAATAATTGCTATTCAAAGCTAGAAATAAAAGAGGTCACTTTTAGGAGAGAAATCATCGAAAGTAAGAAAAGTGGAAATACAAACAAAAGTGTTGACACATTTCTGCAAATGATACAATAATATAATCGAAATCTATGGTAACTAAAGAAAATTATAATGGAAAACTGCTAAATAGTATTCAAGTTTATGTAAGAGCACACAAAAACCAAATTGTAAAAATTAGAGCAAAAGAGAGACAGAGAAAGAGATTTAAGCAGTTTGTAAGGAATTACATTTTTATGATTGCCCGACATGAAAGTATAAATTGAGTCCGGTGGCGGTGCCGCGGTATGCCAAGTCAATGGCGAACGTACCATTGGACGTTCATTGGACATGTGCGCCAATTGCGGCTGCCTGGGAATGTACGATGGTATCTAGAGAGTATACAGAAGAGCAAGAATATATATTGTATGATGGCGCGATCTTTAAGATGCTTAAATATTTTGGGCACATCATTTCAGCCGGTTAAATTGATAGAACTGAAACGAAGGATTAGTTGGGAGCAGAGCCGAAAGTCCTGTGCCCGCAAGCGAACTTACTTGTAGGGGATTCCATGAGGGATTCTGCGTCGGTTGGCCATGCGGATTGTTGTTAGACATTCTAAACGAAAAGTTGTCTTGTTATTTTTTTGTTAGTTTCTTGTGCGTATTTTTAGCAGTAAATTTTGTTGTTGTCTTTCAAGGACAAGTGAACACATTTAAAAGCAGTACCTTTGCCGAGGGATTTCTTGTCTTCATGCAGGACCAAGTACTGTAAGTGAAAACAGTGGCGTCCAGAGGCGTGCTATCATTTGATATCAATTATGCAAAATTTGTGGAAGTTTAAGCGTACAGTGCTACCTCGCATAATCAACATTGTAAACTATTGACACTACTTTTATTCAAAATGTAAAATTTAATTCTGTTAAAAATGATTAATTCAATTTGAATAAATACGTATGTATGTAAAAATTTGAAAGCAGTATCGTTTGCCAGAGTTTTTGCCACTTTTTTTGTATTAGTTGGCGTTAAGCGAGGTAGTACTGTATTTGCTTGAAATCAAAAAGGGGCTCTTTTGGGAAAACAACAAATTAAACGGACATCCAAAAGAAAATTTATTCAATTTAGCTGTGCAAATTTTCAAGTTCTGCTCAAATGCCTAATCTAATCGTCAGAGGAATCAGAGAAACTGAAAAACACATGGAAAGCCATGCAAGCCATATGAGGGTAAAAGAAGTTTAAACAAGTTTAGCACAGCTTAAAAAAGAACAACACACACTATAAATATACATAAACATTTCACATTCACTTTGGGGCACGAAAAATTCGGCAGAAAGGAGCAGAAGCAGCAGCCCCCAATTGCAAAAAACTCGATACCACAAAAAAAGCGGAAATAAATCACGCTCCCTCCACCTCATCGAGACCAAAGTTCCAGAGATGGTACTGCTAGCCTGCAGTTTTTCGGAGCCTTAATTGGCTCGGAGCACCCTTATACATATTTCTTCTTCACTCATCAGCATATACACAACACTAACATACTGCAAATTGTAATTAATTAACTAGCAGCAGCAGGAAAAACTCGCTGGTCCATACGCCACACTAATCTCGTCTATACACAATTCGTCTTCCTTTCGACTCCTTGTTTGCACACACTATTACAATTTCCTTTCAATGTTTTTCCACTGAGAGGGAGAGCACATTTTGCGAATGTCGTTGGTAAAGCAGGTGGGCGAGAGAGGTAGGAAATGGTAGTAAACACAGCGGAACGAAAATGGTTAGTACTATTTAAAAAAACTGTTATTTTGAGGAAGAAATTGTACCAGAGTTTTAAAAAATTTCGGTACAATATTTGAAGCTTTGATCCCACCACCCAACTCTAAGCCACTCTCTTCCGAATAAAATATACAAAGATTTTGTCGAACTTTAACACATTTTACGTGATTTCTTCCTTGATTTTTTGTTTTGAGTTTTCTATTTACATTTCTGAATTTTCAACACTTTGCTGTGTGTCAACGCTATCTTCTGCATTTACTACTTTTCGAAAATACTAAAATTTAAAGCGGACTTTGCCAAATCAACCAATCAACCCGAAGCACTGCACTCGCGCCAGCTGCCGCCACAACTGTCAGAAATTGTTTTTAGCAATTCCCTCATTCTACACGAATTCTTGTTTACATCGTCTGTCACATCACCCGTTTCTTTTCAACACGCACAGAGTGCATAAGCCGCATACGGAAAGGTGGTATAAATGCAACAAGATAAATCCGTAAAAATCGTTGCAGCTGCCACTGAAATATTCAGTAGTCATATGCTTTTTCAGAGAATTGTTTCGAATCGCCACAATTTTTGATGTTTTGAGCTATTTGTTGCCAGAAAGCAGAGGGGCAGCACAGAAACACCGGCCGAAATGTTTGATGCGGCGAATTCGCATGTTGCCACATTCAAGGAACTAAACATTTAAAAATGTACACGCGGATGTTGAATGCAGTCATTTTGACCTAATGGAAGTGGCTGGCGTAAAATTACATTGCTCCTAAAGCTGGCAGATAGTTAAAACTATTCAAAGCGTAAGCTTATATGTACATACATATAAGTTAAGCTGTGCGTCGTAATTCTTTTTCACCTGGTTAAGCGCTGCTTTTTGCGCCAAAGTGGCCTTCCAATTTTAGATACTCGCAGGTGGCAACCCGTTTTTTTTCACATTAACCACAACACTTTTCTGCAAACCTTATAATACTTTTCGTTCAGTATTCACACTAGTTTTTGCAATTTTCGCTTTATTTCCTGCACTATTTCAAAAGGTTGACACTTTTCACACAATTTCCATGTTATTTCTGCATTTTTTCTTGCTTCAATTTAAGACTTAAAATTTTAATTTGTAGCGTGAAAATCGGCGGAGTCAACTCGCCAAATCGCTCTCGTTCGACTTGCGCTGTCAAATTTTCGAACAATGAAAATGTTTTAAGTTCGAAACTCAGTTGATCGAAAGGTTGCAGCCAATGTTGCCAGATTTTTTTTCCAAAAAACTGTAAATTCCTTAAAGAAAAACTGTGTTTTCAACCAAAAAACTGTAACCTTCAAAACCGAAAAGATTTTTGTGAAAATACGGTTGTTTTAATTTTATTAAACAAAAATTACACTAAACAAATTATTTTAAATAAAATAACAAGCTTAAATACGAAAGTACTAAGATTTAAATCACATTTTCATATTGTTTTAAAGACATTTTAATTTATTCTTTCAAATCTGAAATTAAAAAAAACTGTAATTTGTACTAGGAGGTAAATTTAAAAACTGTGAGCTTGTCTAAAAAACTGTAATTTACAATTAAAACTGTGGCAACATTGGTTGCAGCCCATGCTGCTGCAAAATAGGCCACACTTTTCTGTAGTGAGTGCAAGTGAGACGCGCGGTCAACTGTCTCCCTTTTAACTAATGCACTCACAAAATGAGCAATTCCTTATAAAATTTGCTGTCAAGTATGGCCAAACCGCGCATTTTATGCTATTGAATTCCAATTTACATTGAACTGCTATAGTTAAAAACTTGCGAAATAGAGATAAATAAATTTTGTTTAGCTACAAATCGAATAGGTTCGAATTAGTATGGCTGTGTAATTAAGGGAGATTATGATATCAAAGCGGGATATTTAATTCTGAAATACTGGCAGCACTGCCGCGACAGGGTGCAAAATCTGACGTATCGTTAGTTAAGCCGATCAGCTGATTTTGACGCGGGAGTTTATAGTTGGTTCGTTTTGTTGTTATTGTAATTTTAAAAGCAATTATCGTTGAATAGTTTATTCGGGAGGTTTTCAGTTTTAGCTGCTTCTTTTAATCAACAGTAAATACACAATATGACGTCGTCGGTGGTGAAACGTGGTGCGTTTATAGTATTCGAGGGCTGCGACAGAAGTGGAAAATCAACACAATCTCGGCTGTTGTGTGAGCGCACATTTTGTTTTTATTTAGAGACCCTACAAATATGTGGGACCCACAAATATTACATGCTTTTTAAATACAGTTGAATGTCTAGAAGCAAATGGACTGGCGGTCAAGCATATGGGGTTTCCGGCACGCGAGTCTAACATTGGCAAAGTAATCAACGCGTATTTGACGAACAAACAGGATCTTTCCGATGAGGGCATTCACCTACTCTTCTCCGCGAATCGTTGGGAATTCAAAAATGAAATGAAAAAATTGCTGCAATCAGGCACTACGCTGGTGGTGGATCGGTACTCGTATTCGGGTGTGGCTTACAGCGTTGCCAAAGGTATGTTCTCTTAAAACACATTGGAGCGCCATGACAACTTTGTTATTCTGAACAGGCTTGGATTATGATTGGTGCATGTCACCAGAGAATGGTCTGCTGCGTCCGGACGCCGTGTTCTACTTAAAAGCACCGACGGAAAAGCTAATGGACCGTGGACAATATGGCGAGGAAAGGTCATATGATTGCAGAAGCATTTGCCAACCTTACATTTCAATAAATATTGTTCCTTATTTTAGATATGAGAAACGTGACTTTCAGGAAAAAGTCTCCAAAGTTTTTGACCACTTATACGAGCAGGAGCAAAAGTATTGGCATAAAATGGATGCCAGTCAGCCGAAAACTCAATTGAGTGAGGAAATCGCCCAAGAAGCGCTGCAAGTTCTGCGCGAAGTGGAACACAAGCCACTGCGGTCGTTAAAATAGTGTTGTGTGTAATTTGCAATATACTAGTTTACTATTTTCTGTCGATTATTTAATATTTTTTCGGTTAATGCTAAAAGTGTGCATTTATTTGGAATATGTATTGTACTTTTACTTTTTAAATTATAAGCAAATTTTCTCTGTATGTACTTTGATTTGGTTTTGTTTTTTTTTTCTTCTCAAGCCACTATGAGTGCATCTATTTAGCTTTAAAACATAATTATATACTGTACTTTTTCTTGCAGCGGCGTTCTAGCGCTTCTGCCAATGCGACAAGTACTCCAATGATGGCCTCGAACAGCATTTCATTATGGTATTATTAAGGTTACGGTTGAGGTAAGCATTGACCATGCAATTTATTTGGTATGTTTTTGATAAATTTATATATTATATATTATTTCATGAATACTATTAATGATTATGTTCCACATCTCTCTTCCGATTTATACTGATTGGACTAAATTTCTATTAAATTTCTGTTGCGATCATTTTCATTTTTCACCGAGAGTGAAATGTGGTACATGGCTGTATATTTCCCAATTTACATAAACATACATACATATATGGATATTTATGGATTATGTAATTTTATATTTTCAAGCATGTTTACTCTTCTACTTTCACATGCAGTTTACCATAAGCGCGATCCACACCATCCAAGCCCAATTTTATATCGAAGCGATACGTTCCACCTGGCAACGGCAGCCGGAACATTTCAGGCGTCAATCCAAAGTGCTCAAATCCAAATTGTGACTAATGCAGAGTGAAATAAACGCGTTAATTGGAACTCATTTGAATTTACTTAGGAGTTGATTCCCCAGTGCTTACTTAAAATGCCATTTAGTATGATTCCGCGATTCAATTTGCACTCTTCAAAATTAAGTTGAATGCTCATAATTTAAATCGAACAAATGGTTTTTATAGCACGTTATTTGTTTTAAATAATCACTGTGAAATTGAGTCATGGACTCATGAATTACCTCATTCCAGGGACAGGTACTCCTCTTGACGCTTTTGGTCTTCAAAACTATATCAAATAAATATCTTTCGAAAGTCATGGGATACTTGGCATTGCTCATTAGCTTACAGTAATCGAATTTTACGTTATAAAGAAAAGGCTTGAAACCGTTGGCTCTTTTCAATAGCTGTAAGCTTGCCTGAAATTTAAAATTGTAATACGTCATACATATAGTTAAAACAGTCAAAATAATGCCAATTGAAATGGTTTAGACTTCATAGAACATTTTTTATTAGAATAACAAAACTTAACCAAAACTTGTGTACATGTGGTTTTATGGACTTTTGGTTAGGCCTGTCTTGTAAGGTAGGGATTCCAGTTCGCTGCTTTAACTGCTTTACTCACCGTAATCTTATGAATGGGAAGTTTATAAAAGTTGATCTTCAAGGCCCCCTCAGTATAGTCGCGTCGTACTGCTTTGAGTCGACAAACTTCAATGCCGATAATATCCTTGCTATCTCCCAGCAATTCGCACTCAATATTAGTCATCTTCCAAATCACAGCCTGGGCCTATTAGCGATAGCTTTTTAAAATTCAAAGATTTGTAGTTGACCATTTTAACAATAACCTACATTTCGTAGTAGAAAGCTGAAGGTAAGTATGTAAATCACGCCAAACTGTCGAAAGCGCGAATCGGATTTGTCGTGCCCCATTGTGACAAAGGTAAAATATTGAATGAAAGCAAGAATGAAAATCCTCATTATCATACCTATGTATATATGTACATACATATGTAAGTGTCAAAGTATAAACGGCCAACAGCTCTCTAGCCGCCTTTGTCGGGGAAACATTACGCCTAGCCTGCTTGGCATTTGTTACACAGTATTGTATATTGTATAGATCTTCCTATAGAATTTCATTACGATTTTTGTAATTTTCAAAACTAAAATCGTTTATATTTGCTCCTCTTTTAAGCATTTGATCGGGACATAAAAAACCGTGAAAAATTCGAAAGTTTCCGTGAAATTTCAAGCAGTCATCACAGGTCTCAACGTGCAATATACCTAACAGTGCATGAAATTCACGTCAATGCTGGATTTTTGTCGGTGGAGGCCAATTTTGCTCGCTTTATAAAATTTATAGCATAAAATATAAGTTCGTAGAAAGTTCTACGACAATTATATTCTGATATGCTTGATTGCAGCTTCCATTAAAATTTTTTTTCTAGCTGGGGAAAGTGCAGGGATAGGCACTATTTCACAGCTAACGATTACTTGTAGAACAATGCAACCCTGTGACAAAATTGGCCATTTAAAAAGAATTTAAATTGGCACTAAAATGAAATCCTTGAATCAAATGTCAATTAAAATTTAAGTTGTCTGAAACCAAGCCTAACTATATTAAAATTATGGATGATGCTATTGAAATTTCATTTTAATTTGATACGAAATAATCATCATCATCATGTGAATTCATTCAAATTAAAAAGTGATGTTTATCGATTCTTTTATGAGGAATTTAATTATCCGTTATTAAATAGTTTGACTAATTGCGAACAAATTCGAAAGTTGAATTTTAATTTTTGTTATAGTATAAATTATGTGATTTGTGCACATATTGAGCAAAAAGAGGTGCAAGGTGATGAGAGGTGAGTTCTGAAATTTGCGCTGTATCTTCGTGAAATATCAAGTAGTTTAGAAACTAAAGGAATTGTAGAAATGCAAACGAATTATATTTTTCATAGAAGTGCTTGTAAGTGTTTTCCTTAAGCCTCGTTCACATTCGACTTTTGCTTCGCTTTACTTCAGAATTTCGCTTTGACAGATATGCTTTTATATGAGGCTTGCTAAATAGAACGCGAGAAAAGCGAAGCGAAGCAATGCGAAGCAAAATGTTGGGCAACTCTCAACTTTTTTGCGCTTTGACAATCAGTTGTTGAAATTTTTTGTAATATTTTTCATTTTCTCGTGCGCTTCCAGTTGGTTTCATTTTCTCGTGCGTTTGCGTTTTCAATTAAGACACTCGCGAATTTCAAACTTTAGTAGCATAACTACTACTACTTAAATTATATCAGTAAAATCCAAAGTTAAAGCGTTCATTGTAGCAAGCCTTATACTTTTCACGCTTTGTTGTTGAATCTCGAACTGTCAAGCAAAGCGAGGAAAGTCGAATGTGAACGAGGCTTTACTGTAGTTGAGTGTCTTACTGCCTCACTGTCCAGCAGCACTGACTGCATTGTCAGATAAAATAAAATAAAAAGCTTGCAGTTTTTTTTGCTGTTGCTCCACAAATATCTTTTTTAATAATTTATTCCATTATTCACTAAAAATAAGGACACTTCTTTGTCATTCATTACATTTTATGATCGCTTTCGTCATTTTGTTTTGTTATTTAGAAAGTTTTTTTTACAATTATTTATTTATAAATTTGCAGGTAATGCGCTCTTCCCTTCACTTCACTCCACCCCACAATAATAAACGAGAGCACCATAAATCAAAAATGTATCCACATGTGCAAATAAAAATAAAAGATGAGCTTCACGCTCAAACGGAAAAATTCTTTCGAAAAAAGTAAAACAAATTTTTCCGCCGATTGCGTTGAATAATTTGTGAATTTTTTCTTAGCTGAATGCGCTTCAATTTCATATGCACCCGTTAGCTCTCTGCTGTTGTATGATATGATATTCTATTATGCTTTATTTATATATCTCGTAGATCTTGCGCTGCTATTTGCTTGGCCGCTCCGTCGCTCTACCCAATCCGCCCGAACTCTAAGCCTAATTGAACGCAAACGACTCGAAGCCTATGCCGACGCCCGTCTCCAAGTTGCGCTCCCCGTCAAGTCCGATGGTGGCCACCTGGCGCGGTATCTGCAGATAACCCTCGCCCGGCTCGTAGTCCGCCACGGGCACCTCGTCGGCTTCCGCTGTGTAGCGCTTCTGCGCCTCGTGGTAGGCCACAATGTCGCCGTGGCTGTGCTTGGGCCACATGCACTCACAGCCCGAGGGCACGATGCGAATTTCCGATTCCCAGCAGTTGGTCTGAACGGCCTTGTTGCGTCGTATCAGATGTATGGTGCGGTTCAGCTGTATGCAGGAGAAGCCCGCCTCGGAGCAGATCTGTGTGTGAGAGAGCAAGTTGAAAAGTCAGCTTAGAGCTGGGTCGAAAGCTGCTTCGATACTCACCTTGTTCCTGTTGAAGTCGTAGTTGCGACTGGGCGTGAAGCCATGCGCGCAGGTCACTTCGATGTAATGATTCGGACGATACTCATAGCCGATGGTCTCCAGCGGTATGGAGACGCGTTTGGTGGGGCACAGCGATTGATAAGTGGTCTGGAATTACAATTGAAATGTGCGCTTGATAAAACTGCTTAAAACTGCGACACGAAGGAGCTACTCACGCTGCGACTGCCGTGCTCTTGCGAGGGACTGCCGCGCACTTTGCGCTTGCGCACATTCTGTATGCCATAGGGCAGCTCATCGCCCAGTTCATCGTCGGCTGCGACGGCGTCATTGGCTGGAGCGACGAAGCCAAGCTCGTCATCATTGTTAGTCGTTTCATAAGCCTCCAAAGTGTCGAAGAGATTTTCGCCACTATTCGCATGGCCAAATCTGTGGACGGAGGAGGCAGTGAATCAGCGCAGTCGAAATATTTTAAATTGAAAGAAGATAGAAAAGCTATGCATGTATGGCAAACTAAAAAATGTTAAGCTGGATGAAGCATCTAACGTATAAGTGGCAAGCCGAAAGCGGATTTCGAACCCAAAAAGTGATTTTTAACCGCTTCTGTTTTGGTTTGACAGCTTTGTGTGTGTGAGGGGGCGCAGGATGAGGGCCGAGGTGTACGAAAAAAGCGCATATATTCCAAGCGCTGGCCATGAATATTTCATTAGGCGCATAAAATATGCAAAGGGCCAAAAAGACCCTAACGAATGGCAAGCGGCAAAATGGCAAAGCGCATAAAACGGAAATGGCAGTGCAAAGGATTTGCGCCTCTGTGACTTGCTACCGTTTGTGCATCCACTACGTGTGTGTGTGTGTGTGCATGTCTGGCTGTCGGTGTGCTCAGCTTTTTGGTTTTCTGTTTGCTCCTTTTGTGTGCACTTGGCCCCTTTTGTTTCCTAATCAGTGACACGTTAATCGCATAAGCTTAAGCCGATAAGCAAAAATCGTTGCACACAAAGCAACACAACAACAAAGCAAGGACAAATGCAGAAAGCTGTTAAATTTGACTACAAAAAAATACAAATGCAAATAAAAATGTAAATAAAAAAAAAATGAGAGCGAAGTTTGCAAAAAGAAGTGGGATTAAAAATGATTTGCGTTTGTTGCGGCATTGTGGCAATTGGGCAACTAGAGACTGCCGTCTCTCTCTTTCATAGAACTGATTTGCTTGTGTATGGTTTTTTTGCCATGTTCTTTAACGAGTAGTAAAAAGCATGGAGAGAGATCAAAAGAACTTCTGAATCGTACACGTAGATCCTTCCGGAACCACCGTCAGGTATTTTGTCGCGAGAGTAGGAGCAACAATGCGTATGCGCTTTATATTTGTCTCTCATTTTCATATCCAAGCACTTTTCAACTCCTTTTAATAGACGTTGTTCCGTCATGTTTTATCTATACCCACATCGATTTCTTGATAAATTTGTTTATCGAATATTTTGTTCAATATTGTACCACACTGTGCTTTCATTCCGTCAAATTTTGCATTCGAGTTAAGTCGAACATTTGTTCATTCCTTCGTACATCTGGAGTCCCTCGAGCAAGAAATCGAGCGCATATTCACTGAGCCATTGCGGCGATATGCTTTAAATAAAGTTTGGTTTATATGAACATTATTTGCTCAATTGATTTTTACTATGAAATAAGGCAAAGCCTTTTAATGACCAATGGCAATGGCCCAAAGAGAAATATACCAACTCTATATTTTATTTCATTTATGGACTGTGTTTATTTTTGCAATTAAAAGGAAAATGCTGGCAAGCGAATTTTAATGAATCCTGTATGCATTATTTCAGAACTTTTTGCTGTTTAATTTTTGTTAACATTTCTGAGCTTCATGACCATGTCGGCGCAGTTATTATTATTATTTTGCGCCATTGTTAGGTGTTCGTATTGGTCTGCATGTGTGTGTGTGTAATTATGTGGTAAGTTAGGTGCGCGTTATCCTGTTAAAAATTTATGCCATTTATTGTCGAGGAAGCAGGCGGTGGCCGAAACAAAGCTGGAGCAGCACAGGTGGACACAAAATACATACATGCATACTTGCTAATACGAGTATGCATGTATACGAGTTTACGCCTGTGTGAAAAATCATAGCAGCCCTATAAGCAATTCAGTAGTCGACTACGAAAATAACGCACTTATAGCTAACTTTTATGACCTAACTATAAGCTAACTACAATGTAGTGCAGAACTGCCCCAAAATCAAAGCGAGCTGTTTGCTTTCTTCTTTTTTGCAATTTGCTTTTTTTGAATTTTTTGAATTTATTTATGTGCATTGTGAAATTGAAATTGAAAAATCAAAGCAGGCCGTTTGTTTTCTTTCTTTTTTGTTTTATATAATTGTCAAAAATCGGCTCAGAAAGAAATGAAAAGATTTATCGTGAAATATATATGGAAATATGATGATATAATGTTAAACAGGCAACGATTTTACACCATCATATACATAAAAGGCAAGCGTCACCCTCCGTGCCCCATATCTACTGTAATTGCTCGAAATATTTTTATTTCAAACTTTTCAAACTTTCAAAAATAAAGTGACAAATTCAAGAAAACGAAAAATGAGTTTTGGAAAAATGGCTCCAAAAAGAAAGAGAAAATACCAGCGAAGCCGAGCTGGAACGTTTTGTTTTTTTCGCAACCGCTTTGCTCTATTGGAAATTTTACAAAACTGTTTAAAAATCCATTTCATTTCCACATTTTCCTTGCCCGTCTGGTCGTTGCTACGTAATGCAGATGAAATGACGTAACGAAAAATGCGAAAATCCCAAAATTATAACGGCAAAATTTTTGCATACAAAAATGGGCAAAAAACGCGTGCAAAAAACTACGTAAGGCGGGGGATTACGTCTTCGCCGAAATGCGTCGCAAATTGCCGGGATGCGTTGCGCTGCATTCCTTAACCCTTAATCTACTACGTAGAGCAGAAAAATCCTGAAATTTTCCGGATTGCGGCCGAAACTTGCGATTTTTCCTTTTTCGTTACGTTGAAAAACCGCGCGATTTTAATTGAATTTTCTTGCTGTACTGTATTTGAATTTCATTTGTTGCGCACGAAAATATGCTAGGGAAATAATAAAATTCGTAAAATATATGCTCTTTATTCTCTCTAATAACGGCACAGAGAGATACTTGATGCTAGTAAAATGCAGTAAATTCGTGCAGTGGACAGTAGCAGTGCAGGAATTTTTGGTTAACGCATTCAGAACAAATTACGTTGTAACTGTTATATCAATAGTGTGGGCAAAAGTATATAGAGTTATACTATTTCAATACTCCAAAATGGGAGTATGCCCAAAATGCCCAAAAAATTCTGTGCCCAATTTCTCAAAATGTTATTTGGTGACACAATGGTACATATGTACCCTTAGCACGGATTCTATCGAAGACAGTGATGATAACGATAAACAAAATTACCCTGTTGAATTTTTAAATAACTGTCCTCAGGAATGCCGTTGCATAAATTGAATCTCAAAATTGGAAGTGCTTCTTCGAAATTTAAATACCAAAAGAGGTCTCTGCAATGGGACACGTCTAGCTGTTAAATTTTTTGTCGTATATTTATTCTCTATGATTTGAACCCGTCGTAGGACGGGCTTTTTTACCCTAGTATTTTAATAAAGCGTATTTATTATTAGCTTATCAACTAATAGTTTAGTTGAATAGCTTCATATGAAATTAGTTAGCTATAGCTAAAAAATAAGCTAACTTTTAGCTAACTTCAAAGTAACCGACTTTAAGTTAGTTGAAAAGTCATCGAAGGGTAATCGGGACTGACTACTGCCTAGGACATCGCAATGTTAAAAAAGTCAGTCATTTCCACTGAAAGTAGTCGAAGAATAGTCAGCTATGGTTGCGAAGTAGTTAGCTTAAAGTGCACTAAAAGTTAGTTGAGTTGCCGGTAGTTGCAACAGCTTTTTCAGGCTCATAGTTTTAGGACTTACTTTTTGTTGACTCTCATACCAAATTCACCGAATTAGTTGTTGAATACTTGGAATGTTTAAACTGCTATTATTTTGCACACACGGTTATTTGTAAGGCACACACACACATACACACATGTCTATCTATTTAATTGCTATACTCTTTTACCTTTCAGCGCGCACGGCTATCGAATGCACGTCGCCATTGTAGTCAACAACGGCATTGTTGTTGTTGTTGCTGTTGCTGTTGCCAATGTGGCGATTCACATGACTGCCAGCGATACTGTTGCCGTTGTTGTTGTTTTTGCTGTTGGTGTGACTGCTGTCGACGTTGTTGCCATCGCGCGAAGGCTCATTTAAGGCAGACAATTGCAAGCGGAAGTCATTTCTGGCATCCTGCGGCCGAGCCACTGCACCAGCAGCAGCAGCAGCGGCAGCCAGGGCAGCCGGGCCAGCGGGGAGCATGCTATTTCGGCTTTGGTTGGGCATGTAGCGAACATGGTTATTGTTGCCATTTCTGTTGTTGTTGTTGTTGTTGTTGGCATATTTGTGTGCATAACGTTCGCTGGCTACAACCGCATTGTTGTCATCGTCATCGTCGTCATTGTTGTTGTTGACATTGTTGCTGTTATCCTTATAGCCGCTTATATTATCTAGATCGCGTTGTTGTTGCTGTTGCAGCTGATGGCTGTTGTGGTTGTTGTTGTTGTTGTCGCTGTTGTCGTAATACGTTTTTATTTGTTGCAGACGCCGTATATTGGCGAAATCAAAAGGATCAAATTCTTGTTGTTGTCTTTTCTGTTGCTGCTGCTGTTGTTGCTGTTGCTTTTGCAACTTCAGCCTCAATTGTTCGGTGAGTTGTTGCGCATCATGCTGCAGCCGCTGTTGTTGTTGCTGTTGCTGTTGTGTGATTATCGCCTTGTTGTCGTTGCTGCTGCTGCATGCATTGTGCTCGCAATCCCAATCCTTTGCCAACGTCCAGGATATGTGACACAAAACGGATGCAGCTGTGAGTAGCAGTAGCTAGAGATGGGAAGCGAGAGAGAGAGAGCAGAGAGAAATAGCATAAAGTTAAGTTGGGTTAAGTTTGTTTTGTTTTATTAAGAGTATTTTTTGTTGTTGTTTTGTGTTGCTTGTGACTTTTTGCTGTTGCTATTGCTATCCATAATTTATTGGCGTCACGGTCTGATTCATGGCCTCATCCGGCTTCCAGAACCTTACAGAGCAAGTGGCTGGCGACGGATATGCACTTAACAAGCTCAACAGCGTCACACAGCGGCTTGCCTCATGTGGCTGTAGCTTGCACTACTTATGTACATCCATATCCATATCCATGTGCATATGTATGTATGCAAAGGATTTGCATCATGTTTGGGAAAATCAAAGAAAAAGTGTGTATGTGTGTGTGAAATTGGATTTTGCATTTAGGTTTAATTTGGTTGCTAGCTGTCACATTTTTACAAAGTATAATTGCTCAACATTCTATGCTAGAGCAAGGCTCTTTGGTCTACCTCATCGGAGTTTACCAGCATCCAGCTGGAATTTTAAGCCTTAGAAGTCTTACATTGTAATACATTTTTTTTGGAACCACTGTACTAGTAGTACTATGCAAGACAGCACCGTCAATTGCATCTAAATAAAAGCAGCCTTGAACTATGCCATCGTTGAGCTGAAAACTATTATAAAAAATTATTTTGCAAATCTGAAACATACTATCAAGCGCTTCAATGCAACGACTGCTCTTGAAGTGCCATACACTTTTCTTCGCTACTATTTACTGTTTTTGTAAGGCTACATTGTTAAAGAGAACTTCAGATTAACAGATAGCCCAAACATGGCGCAGCATCTCATAAATTCATACAAGTTGGGCTCCTAAAAGTTTGCCCTACACAAATTGCCCCGACATTGTGAACGTCGCCATTGAAATGTGTAGAACTTCTTACTTAACTATCAAAATAAAAAGACAGAAGTCACCACACTCACATCGGCAGCATGCTCACATATACATACACACATATTGCACGTCACACATTTGTATATACAATTCAATCAACTTTTAGGGGCCAAGGTAGCTGCGCTGCATTCAATACGATAAAATTGTGAATGCCGTGCAAGTAGTTTGGACAAGCAGTGCTAAAGTTCTGTCAAAGTAGAAACGTATAAAAATGGCCAAAAATGAAGTGACTTCGTTTACAAGCGAGTGGCATAAAAAAGGAGCAAAGTAAGAACAAGAAAGAAGAAATCGGATTAAACTTTTACGCTTTGCGGCTTTTCCTTTTGCAGTTGCTGTTGATGCCATCGAGAACTATTGGTCACGTCTCGGAAATTCTAATGAAGAACTTTTGGTCTGCGGCCTGCAGCGAAGTACAACAGCGCCCAGCAACAATAACAACAACTCTGTATCCGTCGTGTTAGCGAAGGAGCGCGCTTAGAATTTCATAGAGGCAATATTGTGTTGCATAACTTTAGGCGTGTTGGCGCTCAAGTGTTGGCTAATGCACGCACACAGACAAAAACTCACACTCACACACACGAGTATATGGTTTAGTGGCGTGGCGAGTTTGTTGCGTGTTTGCGGTTGCTAAGTTGACACTTTGCCTTGCCGTCGGCTTCTATAAGTGATTGTGTATGTTTTGAGTGTATGTATGTGTTTAGGAATCTCATAAGAGTTCCAAGCCAGGGCTGCTGTTGAAATTATTAGACTTGTGTTGAATTAGTGAAAACAAATTGTGCATTTTATATTGAAAGGAACATGCTTTTAGTTTAAGGATCTTAAAACATTAATGTAAAATACCGTTTGCGATTCCTCTCAAATATAGGAATGCTTCGTTAAAAGTTCTTTATAGTAATGTTTAAAATCCATCGTTTTACATATATATATTCTAGGCTTGTAATATTGCGCACTCAAAGTGAAACAATTTCGCCTGAAAGTATCTTTATTAAGAAATGTTTTAAAATTACCTTAATATTTCTTAATAAGCATCCCTGCGTGTTTGAGTCAGAAAGGAAGAGAGAGAGTGACGAGAAACCATACGGAAGGATCAACTCCATTAATTTATATTAGTGGCACGTTTCTAAATCTGGCTGCGATTTTTGTTTTTTTGTAGTTGAAAGTGAAATCAACTTTCTGCAATTTGGTTTTCAAACACAAAAGTTTTAAAATTTTTTTAAAGTTTGCCAAAAAAAGCTTACGAAAAATAATGAATAAGTTCCTGCGCTCCCCACTCAAAAGCAGATGCGCGTTAATCGTGCATTAAATTGAGTTATTCGCTGGATTGCTTGTCAAAGCGAATGAGCACTAACATTGAGACACACACACACACGCATACATATGCAAGTGCCTGTTAAGTGAGTTTTCCACTAACGCTCACAAATGCACATACGCAGACTAAACGTTTAATTGAGTTGCAGCGAGCAAAAAAAGCAAATACTTTGCGCACACATACATATGCACCCCTAGTTGCATGCCTATAAAAATACAGTTGTATAGTAGGCGTAGATGTGTTGGCGTTGCATGCTTGTGTTTGTGTGTGTTTGTGCATGCGATTCTGTCTGCAGCGCGACTAAGGCACAGGTGCGCCATTAAGCCCTTGAACGCAGACACTCACACATACAGGCGCATCAGCAACTACATTAATACTCTATCACGTAATGGCAGACACGCACACAAGCGCAGCCGATATAAGACCCAGCAGGAAAATCGTCACATGCCAGCTCAGGCTTAAATTCAGCTGCAGATTTTTATTCACGAAGCGGCTTTGACGTCAGAGATGTGGAGTTATGGAAACGCCTGCTTTCGATGCATTTTACTTTGATTGAATTGTTTGAAATCCCTTTTGGCTGTGTGAAAATTTGCAGGAACAAATTCGCATTCTTTTCATGCGTTCGCCAGTGTTTAGGTTTTATTATTGGCACTTCTTGCCACTTTTTCCTGCTGGGATGCCTTGGCACTGACACAGACACAGCTATAGACACAAGCACTGACACAGGCACATGCATACCTGCGCAGCCAGACACAATTTAACTATCACTCTATCGTTTCTCTACATCCATGTGTGTGTGTGTTGCTTGTTGCAATTTATCACAGCATACTTTAAGGCTGTTGGCACTTGCCTAAAAGTGTACTTCTATCTATCTGCCGCTTTCCCAAAGTTTTTCGCGCGTGTGCTTGTTTGTGTGCTTGTGTGCACTGCACTTTGGCGTAGTGTGTTTTTTACAATAATTGCACATTTTGTTGACATTACAAAGTGTAATTAACATGGAAAATGTGCGCAAAAAAAACGAAAATTTTTAGGCTAAATGCCAAAAAGTTGATGCGATATTTTTCTATGTTGTGTTAGCTAAAATTCCTGCAAATTGCTGTTGCGCACTTTCGGCGTAAAAATAATTAAAGTAAAAAAGTAACAAGTGCTAGTAAATTCTCTAAAAATGTTGGAGGTATTAGAGAGCCAGCATCGGACCGAACTTTTCATGGCGAAATAATCAAAACTAATATGCGAGAGTGGCAGCCGACATCAAATTGAATTTGCTAAAAAAGTGGCCTGGGGGAAGGGTAACGTAGGGAACGCGAAGGGCAGATCTATACAATTGAAAATTGCCAGGCAGGCGGACAAAGTTTCACGGCGAAGCACAAAGTTGTGACAATTGCTGCTGTTGCTATCGCTGCTGTGCTTGTTGGGTGTCGTTGTCGCTGGCGTTGTCGCCCAAAGCGCGTTCAATTGAACAGCAAAAAGTTGCTGTAAATGAAGTTATTGAAATGAGTTTTTGTGTGTGTGCAGAACGAAAAATGAACGAAATCATAGGCGAACATTGCTGGTAACATGCTGCCAACTGCTCGCCTAGGGAGGTGTGAGTGTTTGGCTGCATATTAGTAAAAAAAAGGCAAATTTAAATATTTAAAATTTTTGCCCATTTTAAAACTTTAAAGCACCTAGCTTAAGCTTAAATAGCTTAAGCTGCAGTACTCTGAGGCAAACAATTGAAGGATTAATGACAAATGCCAGTCAGAAAAATGTTTGAGCTTGAAGTACGTAAAGGGAAGCGAAGAGTGCCTTCAATATAGGCATTATAAAAGTGTGTATTACGATTTGAGTTTCTCTTTTTTAGGCAAAAATTGAACTTAGTTATCCACTCTCAAGAAAACAAACACTTTGAAAATATTTAGCTTCATACTTTAGTCAACTACCAAATGAGTGAAATATTTCCAGCAAAAAAAATGTTTTCGATTTGTTTAGAAACTCCTCTGAAATTTCTAACTACTCTTACATAATGTGCTTGTTCCTTCTTCGCTCACCACTAAAACCCTGCACTGCTGTTCAACTTCTTTGAATTGTTCCTCTTTCACTCCCTCTGTTAAATATGCTGCACAAATACACGTTGCTCTACCACTCGCCCCGCAACATTCGTTCTTCTGACAGTTGTATGCGATTGCCCTGTTTAATGTGCAGCTCAGTTTGTTATCCTTTAAGAGTAAATGCAAGTAAGGACAGTCAAAAAGTGTCATGCTGGCGCTTACGACTCACTCAAGCTGATGGCTTCTTTGCACACAAACCAACGATTTTATTTATATACATACACATACACAAATACATATACACAACAGCGTTGTAAAGTTAACATAACTTTTGGTTACTTGCGCAAGCATGGTTACTACATACATATATAAAGCCCACATTTTTAATGATAACTATTGTATATAAAAGAAATAATGATCTGTATCCTTTAAGTAATCTAGAGAATACAAACTATTTTCGAATGAAAGCCATTCCATTCCTCTGTTTTCTTCAGCGCCTTTCTTAGATTTCAAGTTTCTTTCGCTGTAACTGGGCATTGACATTAAAAAACTCTGAAATTTGTGTAAAGTGCAAAAGTTTGCTATATTCCCTTCTATTTTGTATTTAACTGAGACCACTCTTAACATCTCCTCGCTCTTTGTCTTCTCTGCCTGGCACGAACTTCTTTTCTAACTTGGCGTCGAGTGAGTTTTGCAAGTCTTTTGACCATTGCCACAGAGTTAAGCTTTTAACGACATGGAAATCACCTGCTTCTACTTTCTACTTTCCAAGGGCAATACCATTTTTGCCCACTCCTGTCTCGTTCTGTACGTGTGTCTGAGTGTCCTGCTCATCCGGAGCATACTAAGTATACGGTCCGTGTGGAGCTCATTCTCCATGCGCGTGCATTTGCGTGACCAATTAGTGTCTGCGCTTGTTTACGCTACTACTTTCTTTCTCTAACCCCTCCTCTCTTGCATTTCTGCTGAACTTTTTGCTTCTTACTGCTTGCGTCCTTTTATCCTTTATGTTTATTTAACAAGTTTTTGTACTTTGCTGCAGCTTCACTGTCCCGTGTTCACTCGCTTTGCTCCTGCCCCTTTCACTTGAAGGTCTTCTTTTTTTTAGTTTCTGCTTCTCACTTAGCGCAGTTTGCTGTGGTTTCATTCACCGCTCACGTGTACGTATTTTGTTTTTTATTGCATTACGTTGTGACGTCGTGACGCGGCTACGTGTTTGGTGTTTGTGTGCTTGTTCTAAGTGTAACAATTTGTTGTTGTTTGCCGTTATGCAATGTTTTCCTCTTTTGTCCCTTTTTTCCTTCGGTGTTAGTTTGTTGTTGTTTTGTTTGTTTTTGCGCAATTTGCTTGTTCTGCTTCTCGTCGGATTTTCTTGCATTTGTGGCGGCTTAAAGTGGCTTTTGTTGTTGCCTAACTTTTGGGCAGAAAGTGCAAAGAGCATTAAAAATGATATGCCACAAATTGCGAGGTGAAATATGGTATATCAGAGTAGGCATCAACGAAGTACAGAATTAATATGATGACATTTAATCATCAGTTGAAGGCTTTGGAAAATGACAGCTGGGGACAACAGCTCGTATCATAAACTTTAATACAGCACATTGAATCATATTAAAATCGAAGGAACCAGTCAAGTCATTTTGAAGTTCGAACAGGAGAACAATAAAAATTTTTAAAATTTGAAATATATGACGATACGTAAACATAAGCTTTGCTTTTAAAAAAATTGGTAATTTTCGTTTTTTAAGGAAACTCAAATTTGAATTAAAGCAAAAGAGGTTACAGAACGAAGTGGTACGAGTAACATAAATGCATGCATTAAATTAATATTACGCATACGACCCGCAGTGTTCCGGGCAATTCGAACAAAGCTGTGCTGTGGCTAAGCATCAATCTTAATGCGTATCCTCTTAGCCTAAAAGTATGCAACGCAATGCATCACAATGTGGAAATGTGAAGCACGCCATTGCCATCAGTTAAAAGCGTAATCGGCAACGAAGGCCAAACATCAGCGAGTGCCAACGAGAAAAATTGTTAAACGCATTCCTGCCTTGCAGCGCTGAAGGTTAACTGTAGAGTATGCAGGGCAGGGCAGGGTAGGGCAAGGCAAGGAAAAACAAAAACAAATACTGAAGCAAAAAGAGTCGCCATAACAGGAAGCAAACTGGCAACGCCAACAAGAAAAATGCGCTTATGGACTTACTACAAAACATGCACTGAAAGCATAACAACAGCAGCAACAACACGCATTATAACAACCAGAAAAGCAAAGCAGCAACAGCAACAACACCAGCAACAGCAACAGCTCTCGCGAAATCCTTCTTAATCAGCGACAACAGTGAGCCATTTCTTCGCCGCCTGCACTCGAAGTTGCGACCCCGGCTTGCTCCATAATGTGTCTGCTTTTTCATGTGTTTTTCCGCTGCTGTTTCTTGCTCTTTTGCTATTTTGTACGCTTTCCTTGTTGTTGCTGGGGTATGCCAAGCTATTTTGCGGCCTCTGCTCGACCCTCGAGCTGACTTTCGTTGCAGCAATTAGTGGCTGCAAGGAGTTGCATTTCGTATAGAAGGCGTTAGTGTGCATAACACGAAATGGCCAGAGCAGGCTATAAATTGTTCATTTTTAGCCACATTGCGGAATTTCATTTCAACAAAAAGCACAGCGGAATGCAGTGCATTTTTAATTAGTGGCATTCAATTTGGCATTCCAATTGTGGCACTGAAACTGAAAGCGAAACCGATATATGCAATAAAGTGATAACGGAGGCTATTTTGGTTGAATATTTATGCCAAGAAAATTTCGAAACTATTTGTGTAACATAATTTTTAGGGCGCTTGAAAGTTCTTAGCCGGAAGCTAAACAGATGCCGGAAACTGAATGTAATGCCTGTGAAATAATAAGGCACACTTTTTCAAGATTAATTTTCTTTTTAATTCAATGATTTCATTATATCTTTTGCAATTCCTTCAAGTTTTTCATGTGTTTCCTTAAATTATGAAATTTTTTTGTGATATTTGCGAAAGTGCTAAAAATATATTTAGATAAATTTCCCCACGGACACGTTGAAATATTGTGGAATTTGCAGTTGTTCTGCTGATGAAGGTTGCCTGTTTATGTTTATTATGCAGCGCATGTGTGTTGTTGTTGTTGTTTTTGTTACAACTAATGCCGCTATAGTGTGCTATGGTTCATTGTAGTTGTTCACGCACAACTTAACAAGGATATGCGAGCGAAAGCGCAAGGATATGTGACAGCCAAGAAACGTGTTAAATGCTTGCCTTAGTAGCGTTTGCAAGGGGGCTGCAACGTAAGAGGGAAGGCGGCGAGATTGTCGAGGGACATGGCAAAGCAGGAATGTAATAAATGCCAAGGAAAATATTTTGCTGCCAAATCAAAAAAGATCACTATGCATATGTTGAAAGTGAGCAGGCAGGGAGCAAACGAAGAAGTGGCAGAGGGAGGAGCAACATTTTACTGATATTTATTTGCAGGTTTCATACGTTTTTGCTATTTTCCTCTCTTGTTGCTATTTTCAATTTAATAAAAAATGCAAATCACTAAAGGATGCACACACACAGACACACTCGCTGATTCACATGGCAGTATGTGTGTGCACAATACTCGTATAAACAATCACATTGACACATTTCAGCGCACATGTATTTGAAAAAGGCTGCCGCAGCAGCAGAAGGTGCCACTCAAATTCAACCCTGCTGGCATTGTTCTTATTGCTGTTGCTGTTGCGGGAATTGCCGGCTGCACATCCCAGCGCACAAGGTTGTATTTATGCGCATTATATGGGGAATTCATGAGCTGTTCTCTGCTTTTTTCCCATTTTAAATATTACAAAAAAAATAGTAAAAATAATAAATAATAAAAATGCGGCAAACATTTGGCAACGCTGTCGCACACATGCACACACACTCGCATATAGATATATGACGATTATGGCGCTGGTGGCTTGGTTAAAATGCTTTTGACACTTTCCCATTTTGGGTTGCGGATTGGTGGCCATTTTTGATAGAAGGTACACAGCCACGGCAGCCCATTTCAAATGTGAAAATGTAAAATTTTATTCAATTTGAAGAGTCCGGCTGCCCACCTCCTTGCCACACTCGGGCAGTCAACGTCATTCACGCCATTCCACGTGAGTGGGCTGCCACGCTTTCTGTACCGCTCCGCCCCACCCCTCCCGTTCGCTTGGCATAATTGAGTGGTCGTCGACAAGCGGCCACTTATATTTGAAAAATTTTTTGCTGCCCCTTGAAGTGTCAAAATCCCATTGACAGCCGCCCCGAAAAGGTTTATTATCACATAAAAGCGCTGTAAATGGTAGAGCTGCTCATAATTCCGACACAGATATTCCGCCCGGCGCAGTCTGCAAAAGTTACTTTTTGGCAGGTCTGTTGCTCTTCCAGCTGCCCGCGCGCCATAATAACTCTTCCTCTGCTGGCTTGCTATCAGTAATTGTTGTTGTTGTTGTCATTGTTGATACTGTGACAAACGATGCTGTGACAATTTTACGAGCAACTTTAATTTCTCATCGCTTCCATTGTGACACTTTCGTTGAGGAATTTTTATGATAGAGATTTGAGTGCTTTTGGGATTTCGATGGTCAGTTCTGTTTCTCTAGAATGAACTTTATCAAGCTATCAACTTTATAAAGAACTTTATCAGTTATCATTATAGAAGTGTGTGTGTGTGTGTGTCAATCGAGCTGGTTTGATTAGACCGTCTTGACATGGCAATAAATCGCAGGAAAATTCGAAAGGGAATTTCTCAACTATTACGAGATTGAGCCATTCCGCATTTGCCTTGCCATTTATATGCTGTCCAATTTATGAGTAGCTGCCTTTTGATTAAAATTTTTATTCGAATTATATTTTAGTGCATTTTGAAATGTCACATAAAGAAAAAAAAAAATTTTCATCGATGTAATTCTATGAACATTTGCACAGGCATGGCAGCATAAAAAATCCTACAGCATTTCTTTAAGTTAATTTTTTTCATCTTTGAACTTTCAACACAAACTTTTACCTTTTTATAAGCTTTATATTAACTTCACTTTCTGTCGGTATGTCAGCGGTATGTCGTCAAATCTAGTAATCAATTTTTCACCCACTTCCCGACTACTTAGAGATCTGAAACTTTGCATACATGCCTAACCTAGAGCCCAATACATGAATCAATAAATTTTATGGGCGTAGGATAAGGGGCGTGGCACTTTTTTATAAACTCCAGATTTGTGTATAACTTTAGAACTACACATCACACATCAATGAAACTCGGTAGGAACTTACTACATATCCATATCCTTCTACTGAGAAAATAAGGGGGCACTGGATAAGGGGGCACTGGATAAGGGGGCGTGGCACCCCCCATACAAACAAAATTTTTGATCTCGATTAGCTTTGGAACTAAAGGTCGTGCAGCATTGAAATTTCGTATGCAGTCGCCTCTTGGATGTGTCGTCCCACTGGTAAAATTTTATGGGCGTAGGAAAAGGGGCGTGGTACTTTTCAAGCAACTACACACTTGGGCTTCAGTTTATAATTATAGGTACACCACACATGAATGAAAAACGATAGGAACTTACTTGCCGCGCCCTGCTGGCAAAATAGCAACAACTCACCGCGTCACAAATATGCCACGAATATTAGGGTCGATCACTGCCGTATTATTTGTTAAATTGAGGATATGACATATGACGATAGGAAACACTGTGAATACCCTAAATATTGTGTACTGCTCTGCAAGTTTAAAATTCTTTTTGCGAAAAATTTCAGAGCTCTAAAATTGAATTTATGGAAGACTAAAAAGTAGAAAATAAAATTATATAAAAAAAAACTTTTTAAAAATAAGCTTTAATGTACTAAAAAGTAGAAAATAAGTTGTTTCCAAGTCACCTGTATCTTACTATTAATAAAAGCTTGTGCGCTCAATATCCATATTCAAAATATCTTTCATTACTAGAATCTATTTGCAAAAAATTATTTAAATCAAATATTGTGGTAACTGTTTGACAAATATTGAACACATGAGCCCCCCAAGCTTTTAGGGATAGTAAGATACAGGTGACTTGGAAAAAAACTTATTTTCTACTTTTTAGCACATTAAAGCTTATTTTTAAAAAGTTTTTTTTTATATAATTTTATTTGTTATGGTTTTTTCAGAAAAATTGATTACATTCGTTTTGTTTGCTGAGTAAGTCTCTGTCTAAAAATAACTTTATCAAAGAAAAATTTCTTTCTGTCCATTGAAAACTCAAAGTTGCCAACTCTCTTGAAAAAGACAATAATAATATTATTTTGATTTTGCATTCTTTTTATTTTTCTCTTTTACCATGATACATTTTGTTTTATTTCTCGTTTGTGAGTTGATTTCAACAGAGTTCTACAATTTTCGACATATTTTTCTAATTTTCGTGCCATAAATATGCCCAAGTAACAAAAACAACAAGTACGAGGGCGACAAAAAAAACTGTAAGAAAATTCAAGAAAAACAAAAAGCAAAAAAGAAGGGCAACAGCAAATAATTCCAAGCGAAACAAAAGTAAATTTCTGAGCACGAGGCAAGCTTATTTCCGGCTCATGTGTTCATATCTTGTTGCTGTTGTCGTTGCCGATGATGTTGTTGTTGTTGCTGCTGTGGTGAATACAAAACTTCGCAAATGGACAATACAAGTTTTTATGTGCGTTTTGGTGCTGTTGTTGTTGTTGCTGCTGCTGTTATTGTTATAGTAAATTGCTGCAACTGCTGCTGTTATATGCCAGTTTAGTTGTAGTTATTGTTGTTATTGTTGTTGCTGCCGCTCGCACTGCCTTAGCAGGCAGACAGTAAAGCTTCAGTTGATGTTTGTGTTTTGTAAAATTGCATGCTCTGCGCTCAAATGCCTTTGTCCTTGTTGCAGATTACAGCAAGGAGCAACATGACCACAACAACAACAATAGCAACAACAACGAGGTGCGCAGCTGATTGCAACAATGTCATTTGCCAATTGCAATGTGCCAGAGAGCAAGCGTGGGAGGTGTAGCCAGTGCAGTAGTGTGACACTTCCGGAGGCATTTCTGTGGCTTGATGATGCCTCAATTATGTTCAATTTGCAGCAAATAATAAGAGAGAAAAGAGGGAATAGAAACCGGCACATGGACACTTGGACACAGGCCCAAGGGCCTGTACTGCTGCTGAAAATAAAAATGAACACAATTCGTAATTTATTTGCTGCTCATATTCCACATGCTGTGACGGAAGGACATACATATAAAGTTTGCGCAAAGTTGTTAAAGCCCGGCAGCAGCTGACCATTGAAGGCCAAGCGTTCTGCAAGGCTGCATGCGGGCTACAACAAACGATGTCCGCGCGAGCGTGTAAAAATCGGAGCATTGAAGGGGAAAGAGTGAGTGCTCGGTTCTATGAAATTTCATATGAGTTTAAATCTAGTTAGTAGCACTTTTTTAATTCAGTGAGTGTCGTTGCCAGAGAAAAGACAAGAACTGCCTAAAACAACAAGATAGGTTAGCTTAAGCTGGCAGCATAAAAAGGCCATGCATAGACCCTGTTGGGTCCATAGCGATGCCAAAAAAAGTTCCGTTTAGGAATGATCGAAGTAATGATCGGTCAGAATTCGGGTGTGTCTCACAAATTTCCAAAGAGGCTTGATAACTGATAACTAGTTTCGAGATCTCTTCTAGACCTGAAAAGACAGGCGAAGAGTGATAATTTTGAAAGGCTAATTTTGCTTACATTACATAAAAGGATGTTTGCATTTAAATTGCAACTAATTGGGTTTAAAGCATATAGTTTGTTATAAAACATGTCAGCGTTGGTTTTGAAAAAGTTTTTTTTTTTTACCATCACATAATATCATATTTTGCTCGAACTCCAAACAAGTTGCATCACATAAAGCAGGCAATTTTTTTGACTTGCCAGATTTAACTTGATTTTTCAGATTTGCCGAAATGTGTTTTTGCATTTGGAATTTCAATAAAACTTACGAAAACCTCGCAAAAATGTTTTTGTGCGCACAACTTTTTGAGCTTGCGGCATGTGGCATGCAGCGCCACTTAAAAGAAAGCAGGCAGCAGCAGCCAAAACTTTCTTTATGAATGCAGCGCAGAATTAATTAAGCGCGCGCGGGTGAAAGGCGTGCAAGAGCAGCCTGTATGCGTGTGTAATTACGAGCGCACCACAAAAATACATACACACTCATAAAGTGCTTTGAGTGTAGTAGTAAAGAGTTATGCGTTCTTGAAAGTAGTAATACAAAAGCGCTTTGAGCAAAATGAGAAATATTTATAAAATATATTAAAATGTTCATAAGTTCTATGCGAGCTGATAGCAGTTTGTGCGATTCATAAAGATGTCCTTTGAACAAAGCGTCCTGTGGTGTGTAGTCAGAAAACTTTTCAGTTATTCTTTCTGCGCGCTCATCACACTTCTAGTCGTATTCGAGCCAATCTGTGGTTAGTGCCTTAGTGTCGGTAGAAGAACGAGGGATCCGCTTGCTGTGTGTTCGTCATTAACTTCCTGTCCGTCCTTCAGCCTGTATTTCACGCCATCTTGCAGTTCATCTTTCAGTCCATTCTTCAGACAATCCCGCAGTGCAGCCTTTCGTTCCTCTTGTAAGTCAATATTTCTTCAGTCTGTCTTTTTGGCTGACTTTCAGTACATTCTGGAATGCTTCCGTCAGCTTCTTCGTCAGTCTTTATTTTATTCTGTCTCAAGGTCCGCCTCTCAGTGCCTCCATCAGTCCCTGATGCATCAGATAGCGCTTCTGCAGGTTTCTTCTTCACTCTTGTATTCGTCCGTTCGAACCTCCATCAGCGCCCTCCCTTAATCCTCTTTCTGTTCGCCCAACATCCGTCTTCCTGTCTGTCGCTAGGCACGTTCTTTTTTCCGTCCCTCATTCAGACTTTTCTCTGCCCATTTTCTTTATATTCATCTCTATGCCCCTTGTTAAGTCAACCCTTTGTCCGACCACTAGATGATGGGATTTCCAATTAAATTGCATGTTGTGGCAACACACACATATACAACACATACACAAGCCCTACAAGCACAAAAGATAATGTTTATATATGCATATATTTACATATGCAATAATCAGTTCTAACGCGATGTCTGCTCTCAATTTACGCTTGCTCATTCTGTTCGTTAGGTTAGAAAAGATTTGACTTGCTTGCTGTCGGTGCGCTTTGGTGTGTGTGTGTGTTAGTGCGCGTACAAGTGCTATCATATGCTCTAGCTGCATAGGAATATCACATGCTAATAGCGTGTAAGCATTCGAAGGGGTTATAAGTGGGAATGTTATGCACGAGTGTTCGTAATAGAAAGCTCATATATGTATATGCATGTGTATATGTGTATGTGATAATATGAAGTATCAATGCTCAAAGCTTCATTATGATTTTATACGAAGTGACTTAATCCTTTTAATATGCAATCAAGAATTAAGTAACCGATAAAGATGTTCATCATATGTGTTCCAAAAATATGACTAAATAAAAAACAATAACAAAACAACAACAATTAATGTGAAGGCTTCTGCTTACACGCACACTCACACGCACACATTCGAACACACACAAATCAGCGGCAGCATATGAATGTGTCTTGGCTTGGCCATAAAATATGCATGAGGTAATAGTTCCATCGTCTTCACACAAACATACACACACACACACACTAAGCGACCAATTAACATTCATCGCCCGGTCAACGATAAATAGCGCCACTGAAAATGCAACCCTGCCATGTGGAAAAGCAGCAAAACGTTTTGGGCTAAAGCGCGTCAAGCTTAAGGATTTAGTATGCTGGCCAAGAGCACAGCGCAGTTCGACTCCAATCGACTGCAAACAACTGACTGACATTGACTTCATGCCATGGCATGGAATTTCGTGCTGCTGCGGGGGGCAGCGCAGGCAGGCGGTCGCACAGCCATCCATTCCTGCGATCGACGAAGGACATTTGCCATGGCCAAAGCTGAGAAATCAGCAACAACAAAGAGATGGCAGGCAACAAGGCCAAAGGCGACACAGCAGCAAGGAAGACGAAGCCGAAGGAAACAAAATGCAATAATTTATTTTGTGGCAAGTCGGTGTGCGGCATTTGGACACTTTAATTTCGATTGCGTCTTCCCATTTGCCCGCATTGGCCGCGCGCGTTTTGTGCGGAGCAGGATGAGCCAACGTTTAAAGCATGGCGGGTGGTTGGGCTAGCGCGGCAGTCGAGATTGAAACAGTGCGAATTAAATTGATGGCGTGGCATGAGAGATGGCTCGGTTCAAGCAGTCTACATGCAGGCGCTTGCGGGAAGACGAGGGCGCTTTATTCCAGCCGCAAATCGATGAAAAGCGAATCATTGACTCGCAATTGTGCACATTTAATAGGATTTTGATTGAAAGAAATGCAGTGCTTATTTCTGGCGCTGTGAGCGTAGTTGCCACACCGAGCAGAATCGCAAGGAAGCAGAACATTATTAACTTATCAAAGTGCTTTTGTAAAAGTAGGCGAATTGTAAGATAAGGAAAATTATTATCTTTTTTCGGATATCGCTAATATTATGCTGCAATGGGTTGAACAATTTTATAAAATTGTTATATGTACTTTTAAAATTTCGTTACAGTTCTGAGTGCGCTGTTTTACCATATTTTAGCTAAACTTTGATGTCTTTGAAGATTTTTTCATTTGTGAAAAGCTTTCATAAAGAAATCATGATTAAGGAAAGCATTTAAGAATTTTCAACTTCAGTTCCTTTGATGGAAAATTGCTTAAAATTAAATTCGATCAAAAGACATAGAAACTATTGAAATGAAAAAATAAATTTCGAATTAATTTCCCATTGCAAAATGCTTACCATTTCAGAATTCAATTCACAGCAAATTCGTCAATTGAAATTGAAATTGTGCACATTTTGAATTCCCCACGCGTTGCACTTCCCACACTTGCGCTTTGACGTTTTCAATTACATTCAAAAAAATAAAATAAATAAAAATTGAGCGAAAAAAGCACCAAGCTTATGGCAATTTGCTTTGAAGCAAGGCGCGCAATATCAATTTTCCACATGCCACAAACGCAAAATGCAATCATGCAACCATGCCATCATTCACGCTGAATGTCCTTAGCTGGCATGTGGCAAACAGAGGGGCAAATTGAAGCGAGTTAGCGCGCATTTACAGCATCAAGCATTCACAAAACGGCCAGTAAAATATATACAAATGCCTTTAAGTAAAATATATAAAACGAGAAGCACTGCAAAATTAAACCCTTGGGATGCATTGCAACTGACAAAATGAGCGTCAAAGTGCAAAACTCAATTGTTAGTTGGCGCTTCCTGTGATCCTTTTATTTGCATCGGTTGCGAGTGGCAACCCAGCAGTGACAGCAGTCGCTTTGCCAAGCACTTTCAGTGACTCTGTAAGAGTGTGTGTATATGTGAGCATGTATGTGCTCATATATTTGATTTGAATTTAACATATTTGTCGCTGTTGTTGTTGTTGTTGTTATGTGATATTGCTGTTGTTGCTGGCGCAGAACTGTGGAACCGTAACGAACTTCATCAAACCCGTTTAGCTACTGCAAACTAAAGCACTGCTGCCATAGCCGTTGTATGTGTGTGATTGCGGCAGTGTATGTGTACGTGCATGTGTGCGCCTGACTTTGTCTGTGTGCTCGCGTTGTTGCTAGTGTAAGAATGTCTGCATGACGCTGTGTGACATTTAAATTAAGTTCATGATTTAACGCTACCATTTTTTATACACTCACACACACACACACACACACATGCAAGCATACATGCAGCTACATATACCTACATAAAATCTAATGCACATTCACAGCCACATTTTATTTATTTTTATATGCATGCTTCTTCTGTATTGTGGCGCTTTTGATGGCATGCCTTTTGTCAGCGCATATCCCTTAAAAGAAGACAACGCTGCTGGCGCTAATTTATTATGCTTGTGTCTGTTTGACTGTATAAAGGACATAATATTAAAAAAGTAGTATTGTCAAGAGTATTGCAGTTATGCGCGCTGTCTATTGCATGCAAACTCTAAGAGGCAAGTGACTGGAATTTGATTTTTTCTAAAAGTAGTCCTGTATTCAAAAACTGTGCAAAGTTTACGCTTGAGCTTAATTTTTATATAATCAGCTTGATTTTTATATCAATCACAATCATGCTTAATCGACATACAAACGCAATTTGTAGAATATGTATGCATATAGAGAGATATAAAAAATGCATCCAGAATATTAAAATTCAGAACTAAGCAGAAAAAACTCCAACGAAAAAACAATGGCAAAAACAAAATAAATATAGGCAATGAATAATTAATGAAATCTGCATGAACGCAGCAATTATTAATTGTTTTTGACTGCTACACACACACATGCAAGTTGTTCTCTTATATCAAATATAAACGTGTGCCAGTGCCAGGCAAATAATAGATACTGTCAAATGTCAATGTGATAGCAATTTTGAATTTGTATGCAAATTCCTTGACCTGATTTTCAAGTTTTTTTAAACTCGTAGCAAATTGAATAGAGCAACTTTATGTGTGAAGCTCAGATGATTAAATGTGGGCACTTTATTTAAACGATTTGAATGATTATAATAGAAAGGAATTTCAATTGAATATGCTTCATTTAATTATAGTAGATAATGCATTTATACGTTGAAAGCAAACATGTTTGAATTGAATTGAATAAAATATGATGTGCCTGCTTATTCATTCTTTCTATAAAAAGTATTTAAAACGGCTTTGATTTATTTGCTGCATTAAAACTTAATGTAGTCCATGTTTTTTGATTTCATGTAAATGATTTTAAGCGCTTTGGCTACTTTCAAAGTTTCGCGTGCTTTTGATAGCCTCTAAAGGGCTGAAGTAAAATGTGCTTGCGCCTGAAATTTGTCCAGATATGAACAAATATAAACGGTTCCAATTCGGCCAAAGCCTAAAATCTGACAGTATGCATTTTTAGTTGTCGGCCTAAAAGAGCAAAATTTATTGCAAATGCTGACTACTTGTGTGTGTGCATGTGTGTGTTGGCTACACAAATATGTTGGCTCTCAGTAGCAATGCTGTTGATTTGGTTTGTGTTTGGCATTGTTGAAAATTGCAGCGACTGCATGGTAAATATGCATACGAAAAATAACACAATTTGATGTAATTTCAAAAAGTTTATATTTCATTTTGATCCAATTGATTTGAGCAGGTACAATCAAGCAGATTATTTTCGAACGTTGTTACTCATACGCCGTGATAAAAGCTGGCAAATATATTTATATAAAATCGATTTCTCAAATATGCCAACAATATTCTAAGGCACTGAAACATAAATATGTATCAAATATTTAAATGTAAAATTTCAATGTAATATATACATATGTATGTATATATATTGCTGTTTTGCTAAGTTAGTCCTGAATTGTGTCATAGGAAGAAAGAGTGCGAGTTATTCACCATGCCGGCTGTGTATTGTATGTAAGAAAGAGACAGGTAACCAGGAAGTTTGAGGCAATTATTGTAGTTGTGCGCTTTTGTTTCTGATATAAGATATTTTTGGGACGGGCAACGAACTCACGTTGATTTGCATTCAAGTGGCGCTATTCATGTCAGAGACCGAGCTGTAGTGTCAATGACACCTGCTGTGTGCTTGTGTGCGTGTGCGTGTGCCACTGTGGTACGTTGAAATTGCTGAACTTAGTACGTGCTGTCTAGAATATTGAATTGTGTGTAGTTGATGTCATGCTATTCTAATTAATTTTGTGATCTGAAGTAGGTGAGATATAGCTAAAGTGCCATTTTATTTAATTTCATTTAAATAAAATTTACAAGAAGTGAAATATTTGAGAAGCTTCAAGATAGCACTAGCTTCAAATGAATGAGTTATTAGTTTTGCTTTGATTATACAATATATATAAAAATTTTAGAGTTCTATCATTTGGATTACTGAAACTATTTTTGATTGCATGATTTCAGCTTCTTTTATACAACAAAATAAATATTCTGAATATGCTTACATATTTAAAGAATTATGTTTTATAGACCGTTGCCGAATCCGATGCTAATGTAAATCAACAAAATTCTTTTAATTTTTTACAAAATTATGCCCTTACATTAAGTAATTAACCCTTTGTACGTTTAATTAGCATGCATAATGAGCGCGCACACTTTTGTGTGTTCAACAAAATTTTTATGCAGAAATGCCGAATAATCAAGCAAAAGTGGCCAAAAGCCGATGCTGCTTTGAAGTGGCAAAAGCGATGCGACGCCTACAACAACGAAGGCAATTTACGCGCTGCTGTTGTTGTTGCTTTGTGTTGCTGTTGCCGCTGGCTTTTATGATGATTGCCAAATGCTGGGGAAGCCCACAATTAGTCGCAGCGGCTAATGACGGCCCTAATTGATGTTATCCATCAAATTGGCGTTGCCAGTGCATCAGCGCGTCAACGTGAGTGCGCCAACAATGGCGTGCAAAACTTTACAACAGTACAGCTATTCAAACGATGATTAATTTACGAGCAACTAATTGAGTGGAGGTGGGAATCGAAATTAACAAAATGTGAAAATTGTGCGTTAATTTAATAATGTCAAATTATTAGCGGCACGTTTTGTTGAAAGCAAAGAGTTGCGCATACGCCATGTGGAACGGCAGCTTTCTAGGCCGCACAATTATTAATTAAAAGAGCTGCCAGAAGAAGCAAGAGCGGTGGATAGAGTGAGCGGTGCAAAAAGGCTGCTATGGTATAAATGGAAATATAAAATGAGAGTAGTCTCTGTTAATTGGCTAGCCAATTAGAAAAGCTGTGGTTAGCTACAATTTAGCTTGATTGGGTGCGCAAAGAGAGTGGAAGTAGCAGGCTTTTTTGGAATTATAGGTAAAAGAAAAACTTCGAGTCTTTTTGTACAGTTGAAATTTACATCTCAAATATCAAGTAAAGTTGAGTGTGAAGTATAAAATTTTCTGTACAAATTTGCAGTGAAAATTTCTAGTAAGAATGATGGCAACAAAAAAATCACAAACAATTCAAGGTTACGCTACAGAGCACTGGAGCAAGTGTATTCATCATAATTTGCAATTTTACATTTTGCTAAGTGGTCTGCGTAATTTAAGTGGTTTTTGTCATTTTCGACATTTTAGAAATGCGTTTTTTCATTCCTACATGCCAAGCGTTTTTGCTCTGCATTCGCATTACCCTTTTTTAAAAATTTATGAAAATTTATGCTCATACATAAATTAGTATAGTCTGCACGTAGAGACGTGCGTGTGCGTAACTTTATTAAAACTTGAAGCGTAGAAATATTGCGCATGCGACTTGATGTACGCCGAAGGAACGTTCGCCATTATGCATTAAGCCAGGCCGTGTGCCATAAATTTTTAACTAACAATAGGCAATGTGAGTCTGCAGAGCAGGCTCCCAGCAAAATATGGAAATAATGCCTTTTACGTTGCGATGTGCCTGGATTTTTGGCCTTTGTATGAAATTCAAAATTCAGTGCGAAGTTGCATTTTTTTAGCTGATAAGCCGAAGCTGAGGCTATGCTCAGGGTTGTCTTAAGAACGCTTGAGGGATGGCGCAGCCAAAGGTGTTTGGGGCGCTTTCGACTTGTTAGCGCTTGCGCCAAATATTTTTCTAATAAAAACAAACAATTCGGGCTTATATTATAAATATTCTTCCTTTGCTTCTGTCTTGCTAATCTTCTTAAAAAAATGTATCAATTGATACGCCTGCTAATTTTGTAAATTTGCCAAATTTGTTTGCTAGAACAATTTATAGAATTTTTTTTAAAGTTTTCTATTTCAGCACTTCGTGAAATTGCTGCGGAGCCTCTTCATCTAATAAATGTTCCATGGGCCGGGTCGATATTGGTCCCTGAGCCTTTCAAACAGGACGGCGCTGATTTTGCTCTTATCAAACTTTAAAACTCATGGCAAAATAAAATCGCAGTACAGAAGAGACTAGTCCAGCAGCAGCAGCAGGGGCGAAATTCAATGTGAAAGGGGAAAGCGGGGCAAAAATAATTTTTCCCTGCGTTCTTTCATCTGATTAAAAATTCGTAATAAGTCTAGTGGCACGTGACATTGAGGCCGGCAAAAGCCATTTTCCGCGAGCACAATGACTTTATCGGCGATTTCAGGCAGTTTCAGCCCTGCGAAATATTCAAAAGAAGGCAGCGGCGTAAGTACATTACGGCAAATGCCGTTACGTGCGGCAAGAAGAAGAACACGAAAATGCGTGTGTCATTTGATCATTTGAAAAGGCGCAACTTGCAGCGAAAAGGCAGAGCGGATGGCAGCGGTTGATACGTTACGCGTTTCGCATACGTAGTTACGTAGCGGCATAAGTAGATGAGACCGAAACCGCAAGCGAAATGAACTGTACGATATTCTGTATGGGTGAGTGTGTGTGTGTTTTGTGAGGCCAGTGTTGTCAGATTGTTAGGAAAAATTCACTAAAAAATTAAGTTTTAAGCAAATATTTTAGCGGGACGAGGGAATTGAATTTGATGTGAAAATTTGGTATAAAATTAATAAGAAATTCTGCAAACTTTGTCAAAGCTTTTGGAATAATTTCCAACAATAGTTCTGCCTTGGTGTATTTTACTTTGCAAGTGTTACAATAAAAAATTTTAGAGAGTGAGCAGAAATTTGTTTGGATGAAAAATTCCAAAAATGCTCGAAAATGCGAAAAATCGTAACAACGGAAAAGTTTCAATAAATGCTTCGTACACACGTTGACTGTTTTTATTGATAGGGAAACTCCGGAAACTTTGAAATGAGAATTCAGTTATCTGCCTCATCAACTCAGACTCAACTCTGAATATATTTTTCAAGAACTTCGTAGTTTTGAAACATTTGTGAAAATTGAAATTTATTGTAAAATTTTTATGGTAATTTTTCACTGCTGGGTAGATTTTTTATGCCATAATTTCCTTAGGATTTGCTACGGAAAAACTAATTGGTGTGTATATTATTACAATGAATTCGAAGCTTGTAGGAAGGCCAAAATAGCGAGGTGGGATTTTCGTGGTGGAATTTGTGTGGAAAGCGCAACCGACAATTTTGGTTGTGGCTGTAGGCAACCAAAAACCACAACGACAGGAAACAACACAAACCGACGCATACGCACACACTCTCACACACATAGCGCGTAGGAGTAGCAGAGCAAATGCCGCAGGTTAGGTTTAAATTGCCAAGCAACGCACAGCAAAACTTTGCTTCCTTTAGTTCATTTTGGCTGGTTTTTTGGAAAAGTTTCTGTTTGGCATCGCCTTTTCGTGCTTTCTCTTCTGCGGCTTCCACGCTTCTGCTCAGTTTGCGCGCGCGCGAAAGTAGCAACGCTCCAAATAGTCATAAATAAATAGGAAAATGTCATTTGCCCCGACAATGAGGGCCGCAAGTGAAGTAAATTCCATTTGAAGTGTGGCAGCACATACACACACATATATATAAAAAGTTGACTTAAACCAGTGAACAAATTGTTGTCTTCGATTGCCTTGAGCTCTTCACTTTTGTGTACTGGCAAGCTTTGATCAGCGATTTTCTTTGCTTGCGCCTTTTTGGTCCTTTTTGGTTATTAATTTGTTTTCGCTTTGAATGCAATGAAAATTGCTCGATAGATAGATTTTAAAATTATACTTTTAATATCAAAAAGCGACATAACCTTAGCTCTTCCAGAGAGCCTAGGAATTTATACAAAACCATTTTACATATCTTTGAAAATTTAGTTTCGTTCGACTGGGCATATCCCCTTCACTAAATGTTCACTAGGTTGGCGATGTCAAGTGCGCTCGCTGCTTTATGTCGTACTCTCAGTCATGTTGTCCTGTTGTCCTGTGCGCTGTCGCTGTCTGTTGGTGTTGGTGTTGCTGTGTGATAAAAAAAGCCCGTAGGCTTTATTATCTCTGCTCTTCTTCACGCTGGAGCGCTGCCTGAAAAACTTGCCACAGCTCAAGACGTCATTCAAATGCTCAAAAATCAGGCATGGCTAGTCGGAAAATGGAAAATGGCAAATGGCAAATGGAAACTGGCTAGTGGAGCATGAGCGTTGAGTGGATTTTGGGGGCAGTGTACAAAGAAAGTGTGACTTTGAGGCTGCTTCATTGGGTGTGTCGCTGCTTGCTGTTCGTTGTATTTGCTGTTGTTGCTGCTGCTAAACGTTTGCTTATTCATTTGTGAGCGGTTAGATAAGCAGAAATGGGCATCACGCCGCACCTTCATCGTTACGCATTGCGGCAGTGCGACAGTCTGTGACACTTTCTCGTTTCGCATTTTCCAAGGCATTTTATCAGAAATATTTACCAGGAATTTATACTATTTACTTTTTGCTGCTGGGCGAAAGTAATTTTACGCTGCACACATACATACATACATACATGCATATACACTCTTTGCATTTCACTTACAGCACAGTGTGCTGTAGGGAGCTGGAACTCGGAGTAGTTGCTCCTTCCGCTTAGCAAACACTTCGCACACTCACTTGGATGCTTGCCTGTCGTCCTGTAGTGTTGCTTCAATCTAAAATAATGAAATTCCCCATCAGCAGCTGCAATTTGTTAATGTTGCTGCTGTTGTAGTTGTTCTGACATAAAGGCGACAGCTGCTGGCTGGCATCTTATCGAATTTTAGTAAAAGATTGTTTGCCGAGATACAAATTGCGTAAGTCGGAAGTGAAGAGCAGGGAAATTGCGGGTTTTCTATTCTACTTACAATTTCAATCAGGTAAATGAGATCGAGTTCGGATGGGAGCAAAGCAGTTACTCTCCAGCATGTTGTTTGGCCTTTCTCTCTAGTCTGATTTTCTCTTACTCAGTTTCTTCCTCGCCCCTTCTCTAATTTTTCCTTTTCTCTTGTTCCTTTTCAGGCCATTTCTCTAATCGTTTCCCTTATACATACTTTATTTTTCATCTCCTTTATAACTTTGCCATTCCTTACTCCTTCTGCATCAGATTTTTCCTCACGCTGACTCTTCGTTTTGTCCTTCACCTACCTTGTGTTTTTCTTTTTACTTTTATTATTTTCTTCTCTCTTTTCCGGTACATTATCTGTTGCCTTCTTTGCGTTTCTTATTTTCTTATTTTCTATTCACTTTCCCTTTTTCTTACATTTTCTAGCGTTTTCTCGAACCTCTTTCTTTGTACCTCCATCTTAGCTCTTCCCTGCTCCTTTTTAATCTTTTTCCACTTCGTTTGTTTCCGCTGAAATATCTTGGTAATTTTTGTAAATTTTTCTCTGTTTCTCTTTTAACCCTCTTCATTTCGTTTCTCCTTTTCCGTCAATATTCTTCTGGCTTTAATGTTCGCATATTTTCTTCTGTCTTCTCTTCAGCAACACTATTCTTCTTTTCTTTACATTTTCCTCTTTTCTCATGCTATAATCTTTCCATTTCTCATCTTAATCTTTTTACACTTCTTATTGTATTTTTCTCTTCCTAAATTTTTTAATGCATCACTGCAAAATTGGATTACTGAAAGCTTCTTGTCTTTTCCCCAGCCCCTCCTCTCGCATTCCCGCTCACATTCTTGCACATAATTTCATTTTTCTGTTGCTGTTCCATATCCTTCAGATTTTGCTTTAAGCGCTTCCAGTTTTGCGGTTGTTGGCTGCTGTTGCTTTGATTTTACGCCTCTTTGCCCTGCTCGGCTTTACCCCTCGCTCTCGTCGTGTCCATGTCACAGCCTGCTCTGTGCCGGAAGACGTTTTAATGAAAATTCCCGCCCGCTCTCACACACTTACGCCATTTGTCGCCATATTTATTTTAATGGCTGCTCAATTTAATCACTTCACCGCATGACAGCGGCACGTTTTTGCGGTTTTTTCTTGCATCCCTTGGCGGGGGCGGGGGCATGAATCTACATTTTACAGAATATTTAATTGAAAATACTTCACAATCCAGCCAGACGAACGCCCACACATATGCATGCATGTATGCGGACAAACACACACATGCATGTTTACATATGTATGTATGTGTGTTTATGTGTGCACATAATGTACGTTTACATGTGCAGATATACTCGTATGTGGAAAACATTTTTTTTGCAATTTGCGAATGCACGTCGAAAGTATGGAATCATTTTTTTGGCGGATAATGAAATTGCTTTTTGAGAAGTTTTTTTTTTTGGAAATCCTGCATCAGCGATCAGAAGTAATGACTCAAATGTGGGTTATCTAAAGAAAAGAAGGGGAGTCATTAAGGCCATCAATACACTTAAAATGGAAAAGGTACGATATGAGAGAATTTATGTCGCAGATGCAGATACAATTTTTTTTTTAAATATTAGATACATTGAAAGCTGAGAAAGCTATAATTAACGGCCATTCGCCATTACCATTATTCGGATTAAGGAAGATGATAATGAAGCATGCGTCAACCCATGAACAGTTGCTTTGCCAGTGTGGTATGAGTGCAAGCCATTATCATGCATCCCGCTTGCAACCGTTCGTTGTGGATGAAGCTACCGCTTTATAACTTCTTGATATAGGAAAGTTAAATCAAATGAGTTTGTGGCATTTCCATTTCCATAGTTGAGTGCTGATTTTCCATTGTCTATGTCTATTTCGCTTTGCAGGACCTTTTTTTTGAGATCAAAGTAAATCATGCGGAACAGTTTGGGCAAAGAAGACGCCATATCTTCTGAAATTTAGAGCCAAGAAATTCGCTTCTTCCTCTCGCTGCTGCACAAATTAAAACGACTCTAAAAGTTGCAGATCTTATAAAGAAGCAGCAACGGCGGCAACAGCAGGAAACACGCATTCAAGCGCCACAATGCTTCACATGTGCCACATTGTTGTTGTGGTTGTTGTTGCACTGGCACAAGTGCAGCCATCTAAGTGGATGAGTGTGTGTGTGGAAGCGGAAGTGAGTGTGTGAAATCGTTCCGCCTATGCGTCAAGCAGCTGGCAGCCAGTTGTGGCAGCAGCAGCAAAACTATCAGCAACAACAATGAAAGAAGATTCGAGAGGAAGCGCAGCTACAAAATGAGCAGCATATCCTGCCGCTTGAGCTTATCACTGAGCCGCGTTGAGCATGCTCAAATGCTTGTATTCTCGGTTGGTGTTTCCGGTTTCTTTTCGAAGTGGCTAAAAAAGTGTGCGAGTGTTGGTGCATGTATAGAAATGTGGGTAAGTTTGATGTACTTTCTGCGCTCATGCGCGCGAATTTCCTTGTGGCAGGCTTCAGCTGCAGGATATGCTGGCAAAAATTTATGTGCAGTCTTGGAAAAATAATGATTCGACTTTTTACTATGTGTCCTGCCAGTGGCCACTGACAACTTATGATCTATTGAGAAAAACACCTATCATACTTTCATTACATTTTTGTTAAAATTATTTAAAGAAAACAGTTTCAAATTAACATAAAGCTATTCTTTGTATAAGTTCAACGAAAAATATTAATTGCAAACGGTCGCTGCTTTTAAGTGTACATCTTGTTAACAATTTAATAAAGACAGCAACAACAAATCAACAGCATAGCGCAACAGCAACAGTGTTGCCTTATTGCATTCACACGAATTCACTGGCAATTAAACGGAAATGAAATTGCCGCCGGCAGCCAGCTTGTTAAAATGGCCAATTTAATAATTGAAGAGCGTTCATTAAATCAAGAGGGCGCCAGCATGTCAAAAGGAGGAAAGCGAGGAAAAGTGCGGGAACTGGAAACTCGATAAACTCTGCTCATTTCAGCATCATTACAGAATTTGTATGCTTCAGACAACAGGCAACAAGCAACAAGCAGAACAACAACAACCAGAATCAATGCAGAACCACAAGAGACCACAAGCAGACGCAAAAAAAAACAACAAAAAAAACAGGCAGTCATATTAATTGCATTGATGTGTATGTGTGTATCAAACCCCTTCATTGACATTTTCACTGGTGTAAGTAGAGCTCTGTATGATATAATTACATACTTTCGTCCTCATTATTTTGCTTGGATTCTGCTGCTTCTTGTTCTTTAATTTTATACTAATTCTTATAAATTGTTTGTTGAAGTTGGCAGCATACCATAACTATCGGATCAGACAGTGAGAGCTCGATCGATGTCGGTCTCTTGGCTGTCACCGATGCCGCCGAATTTTGCCCAGTTAGAAAAGTTCGTCTGGAGCCAAATGTGCAAAGTTTGCTACTTTTTTACTCTAAATAAATTTTATAATTTTCCAAAATTTCGTACTAACCGATGCTGTTGTTTGCTTGAAATTATTTTTATAATATTTCTAAGTTGTTGCCATTTCAGGCGCGCGTTGAGTGTCGGCAGAACGGCAGCTGGAAAAGCCTCATTTGTGACACGCACACTTACGCAGCTTGACTGCTCTGTATGACTTTTCAAAGTGCGCTTGAATTCAATTAAAATTTTCCAATTAAATACAAAATGGCAAAAGGGAGATTGGCAAAACTTTGGCGGCAACACAAATCACTTGAGTGCAACCAACAGCGCTCTCGATTGCCGTCCTGTGACAGCAGCAGCGCCAGCGGCAAAGCTGAAAACTGTCGATGGCCACAGTGCGCCATAATGTGAAACATAAATTTCAATTCAAGTGCGCCAAGTGGCCGAGTGGCCAAGTGTGCGGCACTCTTGAAAGGTGGCCTCTTGGGAAGGGTGGCTGCGAGTGACATACGGCAGTTGCATTGTCGCCGCTGTTGCCGGAGCAGCGGCGCACCGAGTTCCTTGTCCTGTAATTATCGCATTTTGCGCCTTTTGCTCTTCACACTGTGCGCCGCAGCGGGGGCTGCCACAGCCGAATGGCCGTCTGCCATAAAAACTTCGACGGCCAACTGCAACTGCGACCGGCCGGCATTGGCGTGGCCATCACAATCGCACTTCCGTGCCATTTGGCCGCGCATACGCGCTCGCATTTAATTGCTTTATGACTCGTCCAAGTGTCTGGCGGCCAACACTTTGGCAGCTGCCGCGCCTGTGCCTTTGCGTGCTGCGGCAGTGCGGCCTCCGGCTCCGTATCAGCGCCATAAAATGCATTATTTGCAGAGTCAGTGACCTCCTTGGGCATATTCATCTTTGTCTGCGCTGCACTTTATCTCGCTCTTTGTACCTACTTTCTTCTGTATTTTTAGCTGCGCCTGTGCATTTTCGGTTTGTTTGAGCTGTCCTTAGCAGGCCATACTAACAGCTGTGCTGTGGCCTTATGCGAGAGTATTTCCAAAGGGGCTCCCTTACATTTTGCTTCAGTAAATTCTTGTTTTATTATTTTTCAAGTGTGAAAAATTTCAATAGCCTCTTAAGATCATGCAAACTAGCTTAATTCGAAGAGTATTGAGTACTATATAATTTTCGAAAATTTTAGAGGAATGGTCCAATAAGAATGTCTGCCACAGAATTTCCTGTGAGCGCCAGAGGACTGTCTACCACGTTGCATTGTTACGCTCGAAAAAAGCCCAAAGCATTGAAATTATAAATTATGCTGTGTTTCGCATGCGCTGGACACTGCCGCCGATGCCGCACCAAACAATTGACAATGCACAAAGGATAAGGTACAAAGGATAAAGCACAGCGGAAATGGCTTCCACTGTGCTCTCATTTTTGTGCTGTTTGCTGTAAGTTTAACTGCAAGTAGGCATCGCTTCACGGTGATAAGCCTGCTCGTGGTCGAATTTCAAGAGACCAGTGGAAATTTAAAGTTATGGAAGAAATCTGGGGTCAGAGCAAAAACCAATACGGAACTTCGGACTAGAGTGTGGTTCGGCGAGTATTAAATAAGAAGGGGTGATGTACGCAAATCCGGCATGCGTTAGAAGCTGAACTGCAGGGGTCTTTTAAGATACTACTTCACAAAATAAAAAAGTTTGATTCGAAGATTGTCGATATTATCAAGCAAAAAAGCTGAAATGAGAGTGGGCAGTGAATCATCGAAGTGCGACGGGAATTTCACTGCAGTTTTAGTTTTGTAAAATATTTAGAGACCACATTAATATCTTAAGTGCATCAGTTTAAAGCAACCGGAACAGTAATTGGCAAAAACAATTTTCGAAAATCAATTTTGTGGGCTAATGCTTTTTGTTTGTGCTGGTGTGTGTAACCTCAAAGCAGCTTTTAAAAAGAGATGACACATTTAAACGTTTATTGCCAGTTCCAATGCTATTTCTGTTTGTTTAAGACCACAAGCAGTTATAAGCACACACACACACACACACTCATACGAACACATTTAGCAAGGAAGACGAGCAATATTTATTTCAACTAATCCAATGCAAAGCCAAAGAAGCTAGCATAAGATGACACAAATACAAATAAAAACATACACATACACATACACAGACGTGCACTTAAATGTACACGCTTAAACTCACATGCACACGCATACGAACACAGACTCTAAATAGAGTCCAAGTATGTGAAAAAACAAGTTTGCCTTCTTTAACGTTTGCTCCATTTTCTGCTGCTTTCCTCTGTCCACACAAGTTTGCAATATACCTGCACAATTTGTGTGCGTATTTGTGCACAACAAACACATACACAATAGACAGTGGACACAATAAAAATAAACACTATTGTAAGTTGCTTAAGTGTGTTTATGTGAGTGTGTTGGTATGTTGTTACTGGAGCACATTGTTTACCTTGTGTGGTCCTTAATTTGCGCACAAATTAAATTCAAGCTAAAGTTTGCCAACAATAACAACAACAACAACAACAACAGCAACAGCAAAGTTCAGCAACCACGATGGCCGCCGCTTGTGGACACTTTGTATGTACAGCTAGTATTAATAAACTTGCGCAAAAACGCTGCATACTTATAGTCGCCACGCGTAAAGGAACCAAAGGCCAACAAGCCACCAAAGGGCTATCCATTCCACCTGCAGCATTCGCATTCGCATTCAACGCAAGCTGACTTGTCAGCGTGTTAATTTGCTAAATAAATTCACACAGACGTGCGAAATGTTTACAAAATAACAACAACAACAACCAGAAAACAAACAATAATAACAATAACAACAACAATAAAGCAAAGAAAGCAAAGAAAGCGAAGAAGGCGTCTAAATGCAAACACAAAAGTAAAATAAAGTATTCATTCTGGTTATTGTTGTTGTTGTTGTTATTCCGAGTAGTACCTACTCCCGTAAAGGGATACTTCCCGGGAGTTCTGCTTGAGCATGCACACACACGCATCCTTCGCCAGGAACACAACAGGAAAACTGCTTGTAATTTCCTAACACGATTTTGTGTGCGCATTTCGGAACGTGCCGTGGGGAAATTGCTTCATTTTTCGTGTTCAAAATGTGAGGGTCCGTGCGTCGGAATAACGCAAATGGCAGCAGTAGCGGCAATAATAACAAAAGCAACAATAAAAACATTAAAAGAATACAACGCTCTTTAAAGTGAATGGGAAGTGAAGTCAGTAGCTGGAAGCAACGGAAGTGAGACGGACGCACGCACTGATGGACCGACCGACTGACGGACGGACGAGCACACAAACCGACATAGAGACGAAGATGAATGAAAGCGCGTCTGTAGATTTGAAGTTGCTTGCATGACAAGAACGCACGCAATGCGCATCAATTAGCCTTGAGGATTCAATTGTTTCACGTGATAAGTTAATTCCGCCTCATTAACAGGAGGCCATTGTCAAGGCAGTCAAACAAGTCGGGTGGGTCGGACAGCAGCTGGGAATTTTTGCAAACTTTTCTTGGCCTCCTCTTGTATTCGCTTTATTCGTAGCATATTTTTAGGCGGAAAGGACTTGTTGATTTGTTTGTCTTAAAGAAACGAGGTGGGCTAAGATCTCGCTGTATTTTAGAACTGTAAGCAGGCGTCCATACCATCTTGTTGGTTATTCTGTAAGCGAGAAATGCAAAAATCTCGAAAACCGCTTGAAAACGAATAAATTTCATAAAATTTCTGTAAAAATTTAATTTACGCTCAAATTTAATGCTTTCAAAAATAAACAGTGTTTTCAATGTATCAAACACTTTAATTAAAAATATTTGTTGGAAAAAGCCATAATAATTTTTCGTTGTTAAAAGAAAAGTGCTTATTTCTTGTTACTTAAAAGCATCAGCGGAAGTCAGCGGATTTCTTTTCACTCCGTGATTCTGATAAAATTTAGATTTAGAAAGCAGCATTTTTTTAAAGTAAAACATGTAGTTCTTTTGTAATTTTTGTGCTCAATTGTAGTATGACTGGCAGAGGCAATCCATTTGAGACTGCATTTGCAGCTGATGAAGTGTTTCAGTCGGCTGATTGCGAGTCTGCATTGCGCAGCTGTGGCATGTCCCCCTGCACAGCGACGCCTGCTGCAATTGCGCCATTTTTCATATTGATTTTCGGAATGGAGCGAGTGCTTTGGCAGCAGTTTGTCGACTGCCATTCCGGATTTCGGCACTTACTTAAGTGTGAAGCGTGTTTGCAGCATTGGAACGTGCATGGCTTTCGCTAGCTGAGCTGCCCTGCACGCTGGTTGTTGCTGTTGTTGGCTGGTAGCTGCCAATTGGCATATACTCGTACGTCGTTCAATAAATGGCATCATTAAGGATTCAACAAAATCTCGCAAATGTTGTAAGGATCTCTGCTGCCCACTTTCCTCTTGCTCGCTGCTGCTATTTGCTTTGCGCTTGCTGCTTTTGCGGCAGCAACCTTTCAACGAGCGACTCTGTTGCTCGCAGATTCCCACTATGTATAAATTTTCTTTATTTGTTTGCCAAATGAAATCGAATCATGTGTGGAATTTTTAATGCTACAGTTTTGCACACATGCACGGCGGCAGTGTGAGTGAGCTTCTCACTCTTGTGTGTCGATGCTTTGCGCAACAAGTATAAATCTGCTAATACATATGTATAAAAAAGTAATTTTTTCTCATTTACTTTTAACAGGAGTTGGCAGTGTGAAGTAGAACAAAATTCGAGAAACGAAGGACCTTCAAAGTGCTGATGACAGATTTGATGAATGCCAAAAGAGCTATGTGCTATCTTGGAAAAAGTATGACATCCTTGAACTTATTTAAAACAACAATTAAATATTTTGATGCTGACAAAAAAAAACCATTACAATAATATGAAACTCTGGGCGTCAAAACATTCAATTGCCACCAAAAGCTTGCTTGTTTCAGAAGTGAAAGTGTTAGTGCAAAAAGTCGAGATATACTATTTCAGTTGACAACGCCTAAAAGCACGCAGCAGTGGTTTTCCCAATTGGGTCATGGCAGCTTCCAAGCGACATGCGTTCAATAAAATGACAAATTTCGTATGAATTTATTTGCTGGCAATGTTATTAATTGCTCAGCAGCCAATTGCACTTTTGTTTATTTCCTGCTATAACAAAGCAACGTTAGGGGGCATAGTTGATCCAAGCGAAAGGGTACTGAGGGTACTGAGGAAGCATTAGGCACAGTTACAAATGTTGTTGTTCACTTGAGTAGGTTAAATGGGGTTCTATGCTCATGTCAGATACTTTTATTTTCGCAGCAGAAAGGCAAGCTGGCACAAGATGATTAGAAGGAGTCTGCGGTCAAGAAAGTTTCGCTCCAGCTTGAATTTCTTTTCACTTTCGGAGTGTGGAGGACGTCTAAGGTAGACATTTTTTTCCTAACAAGCATTTACAAAATTATGCAATATTTAGTTGAATATGCAATTAGCATTGAATTTCCCCATTTTTCTCGAATGGAAATTCTAACTGCGCAAGTGCTGCTATTTTTGAAAAATTTTGCTAATTTATTTGAATTATGTACATATATTCATTTGAAATATATATTTTTTTAAATTGCTTACAATGTATTTCCGTTGCATTTCCGCATTGGCTTTTGGAGCCCAAGAGGATGCGCTTGCTTAAATTGTTGTTGCAGGTTTTGCTGGGGGTGTATGTGCTGTTTAGCGGCTGCCCTTCATGCACTCATGCAATAAATAAGCAATTAAAAATATGCACGCTCTGCCGTGAGTGCATAGTCAGACACGCACACACACACGCACACACAATTGCCACATGCCGTTTGCCACAGTTACAATAGCGCGCACTGTTGTCGCTGGTTGTGCGACGAACTATGCACACACTCACACACATGCATTCGCACAAAACTAACAATTTTGGCTGTTTCTATTGCCGCTTGTAGTATAAATCACAAAGTAATTAAAATCAACAAAGTTAAATTTGTAAACTTTTTTGCTTGTATTTGGTGTTCCTGCCCCTCATCATGCTCCGCTTTCGTGTGCAGCAAACTACTCACAGAAATTTCCGCACACACTCATACAAATGTAAAATAAACACTCTTCTGCACGCAGTTGCCACATACCGTGAGCGCAACGTGCCGGCATTCGAAATGAGTTTGCCAGCTTCTTCTCAAGAATTGCATTTAATTTTACAGTTTCCAAGAATTCTTTGAGTTCTGTACCAGTTCTGAGACGTATGCGTACTATTATCTTAATGAGTCATCTATGCAGGTGTGCCTCAGCCATAACCAGTTGAAAAGCCGCAATATTTTCGTTTTATAAATTGTTCTAGCTAGAAACGATGGCTGCAGTTGTTTGGTATTTCGGTTCAACTTGACGTATGCGTAACATTAATTGAAACTGAATTAAAGTGACAAAGAATGATTTTTCCTGTACACTTTGAAGCGGGTATTGATATCGATTCGATACATACTAAAGTATAGTTGAAGTTCTTAAAAAGCACAAAAGATACAAAAAGAGCATACAATTACTTGAAATATTAAAAGTTGTATTTTTTATAAAAAAATTGTTTTTATAACATTTTCAAACATTGCTCGCATGTGACCTAATAACAATAAGAGCATTGCTTTCAGGTTGGATTCAAATAAGCATACCACAAAAAGGCATGAGATTTCTTTTCGAGTTTGCATACAATATTTCCTCATTTCCCACTTTATAATTTGTATTATACATTTTCAATCAAAACGCCATAATTTATAAAAAGAACACAATCGCTTTCATCTGGTTTCTTTAAGGTTTCTTCGTGTGTAATTTTTGCACATTGAACTCGCCCACTTCCCTCATGTGACAACTCAGCTCAGTTCAGCATTGCTTTATGCAATAGCACCCAAAGAAGGTCACCGGAAATATTAGCAACAAAATATGTAAAGCTTCTTTGTTGCAGTGTCATTGTGAAGGTCGGCCTACGATTTGTACGATATTGCTTTGGCATAGTAGTTAAATGATTATTGGCGCAATATCCTTCAATTTGTCTGCACAAAGGACTAGCTAGGCATAATAACTTCCGCTCGAGTGCTGGAAATAGGCGTAGATTGTGTGTGTGTGTGTGAGTACTTAAGTTGTTCTTGATTCTATGATGAATGCTTTCACAAAACCAAAAAGCTTGATTGTGGTTAGTTACTTTTGTATGTATACTTGAAATATTTTCATACTTCAACAATTGGCATTATTTTTGGCTTGGCCTCCATCTCAAAATACTTGAATAGGAAATATTTGCATAACTCTTTCGATATCATATTCGAGATACTTATTGCTTAATGTTTTTGTTTTTCTCGTTGTTTGTCCGTCCGTCTTCCTTTTAGGGGGCACTAATTTTTTACAACCTTATACCATTACTAAACGAAGCTACTAACGATTACTTTCTGCCCTTCAGCTTATGTTTAATTAACAGACCTTCCCTTTTCAGTAAAAGTAGTCAAAGTCAAGTGCTTTGACGGTGTGACCAAATTTAACTAAACTGACCACAACAGTTGAAACTAAATGGCCGAAATTATTACAACTAACCAAAGCGACAAGCATGCATATACATATATACATCGAAGCAGACATAAAAAAACTATGTGTTCTGCGGCAAAATTAGAAGCAATGGGGTGCGGTGTGGTGCGGCAGCTGTCATTGAACATGCAACCTGGAGCACATGTTCCTTAAGCGGGAACACACTTGCCCTCTGCGAGTAATGCAATTATATCTGCTAATTTAGAAGGCAATATACATAAATAATTCGAAAATATAAGATCGATTAAAAATCGCAAGAGCCAAAGCAAGATGATGAGCAATTTTTATCGTAGCGCAACAGCAAATTTTATTTTGCTTTCCTGAAGGACTTGCTTCGAACTTCCACGAGCGAAGTGGTTTTTTGGGGCCGGAATTCAGAAGCCTTTTTAGATTCAGATAATTAATCCGATGGCCATTTTAACCCACACCAAACGCGCCAAGCAAAATCATCAACAAGCTTCAAAAAAAAAGCAAACCTCAAAAACAAGCCGACATTCCCAGCATTGCTCTGCTCTACCACTTCCTCCCCTCTAATTGCTGCAAAATTGCATGCTTTTGTATTTTTGCATTTTTTGCCAAGATTTTGGCCATGCTGCTCGGCTTTGCGCTAGCAAGAACAAAACAAATTGGCATGGCAGCTGTGGAGGTTGGCAGCCAGCAGCGGCCCTCAGCAAGAAGGCGCTAACAGACGCTCGCTGCATATGCAAAATGTAATTGAATTAATTAAATTTCAGAGCGCAGCCAATGTCAAAACTAAAATGCTTCCAGTCAGCAACAATTGACTCAAATTACCCGAGAGCTTTCAGCACTGGCGCAAACTCCACGGCCGTAGCTAAAATATCCTTTGGCAGGGGAAGGGCATGAACAGTGATGCTTACATACAAAGTGCATATTTTGAAAATTTTTTTTTCACGGCTTGAAGGGAAAACCAGGCAGGAAGTTAGGCTCACTTCAAAATACAACTCCTTGCAAGTGTCAGAGTGGAGAAGCGGAGAGTTCCGAAAAATGACAGCATTTTTTATGGGGGCACCGAACTGTTGATGGGCCTTCTGCCGCAACAACTGCTGGAGCGGCCAGCGAGCCGAGTTGAAAAAAGAAGCGTGCAAGTGGAAATGCGCGTCAGCTTTTCGAATGTACGCTTTGAATGCCCGCCCGCAACGATGGGCTTTGATTGTGGCATGGTGTTGCTGCGGAAGTGAAAGCGGAAGAGGAAGTAGCTGGGCAGCGGCTGTGAAGAGTGCAGAAGCCGGCAGCCGTTCAGAATTTTGGCAGCTTGCGCCATATGCAATTCGAATTAGTGTGTCTGTCCGTCCGTCCGTCCGCCTGCTTGTTTCTCCAATCGTCCTTTCACATGCTTGTGCGGCAAATATCCTCAAAATACACAAACACATATACACTGCCCACATACTTGAGCACACAGTAGCAGGAATGCCACAAAGTCAGCATATCACGAAAATGGCATCAAACCATCAGACACACTCACACACATACACACGAAAATTGCATTGCATAAAAGTGTAACGCGCCAAAGTGGAATTTTTGTACATTGAAGCAGATAAGCACCCAACGAGATTTTATGCAAATGAGGCGTCAAAAAGCCAAAATGAAATGAACATTTTTATGCAACCGAAATAAAAGCAAAAAATAGAAATAAATGTAAAAAAGTAGAAGAGAGATCGCACAAAGGGGAAGAGTGTGCAGTGGTACGAAAAGTCCTCCGCTGTCTAGCTTGTTCAAAGTGAGTAGCGGACAGAGTACATTCGGAAATGTCCATCGAATGTTTTATGCTGTCAAGTTGCTTGGCGGAAAATTCTGGGCAATAGGCGGAAGACTCTTTCGGAAGTTGTCTAGGCGATGAAATTTATTACTGGCATCGGTTGATTACTGATCTGCCACGACTCCTTCCGTCGAGACAAACTCATAGGCGATTTGTGTGGAAGAGTCGCAGACGAACCATGAAGAAGCTTTGACAGCAATCGTCGAAAAGATTTACACGTGATGAAATTAAAAAAAAATTACTTTGTTTGAAAGAATTGCACTGGCCAGAGTTCGTGCCCAAGATTTTGACATCATAGACGAGTTTTCTTTCAGCAAGCCAATTTTAACTATAGAACTTACGTGCTTGAGTAGCCACTACCACCAGCTGCAGGCTTTGGCCTCAAGCACCAGCCTTCCTAAAATTTTCGAATTATGCCACGAGAAGCAGTCTACATCGAATCCTCATTCACAGCCCTGGCTTTTGTCTGCCAACAAATTTTGTGATGATTATGTACCTTTGTAGTCTTCAGAATATTTGCATAAATTATGATGCTATCCTTTAAGAAGATTAAAAATCGATTTTGAAGCACGACAAAATCTGAGAATCCACATCAAATCCTTGGAATTTATTCGATATTTACTTTGCGTGTGCTGCTCAATGACATGATAAATGCGTGCAGTGATGTGTGCCCGTACGGCGACGCCATATGTCGAGCAGAGTCGCTCACCCACACACACAGACGGATCATGCATCAACATGCATGAAAGCCGGACTAACTTGCACTCAAATGCATCGACATGTCTTGCAAGTGTGTGCGCGTTAACTGAGTAATGTTTGTGTGTGTGTGTGCAGTTGTGCTTGCTTGCAGGCATAAGTGCTTACGCATGTTGCACACAACAACAGGCGCACTGTAGCAGGGGACATAGCAACAGTCACACCGACGCCGCTGATCCTTTCCGTCCGTCGTACGAACAAATCAAGCTTTTGTGGCTAAAAGAAGCGTTCCTGGAAGCGCTTCTGCATCAGTGTGACTGCTTAAGTCAAGCAAACGAACAAAGGCACAGACACAACTACACAGCTGCACACATGCATACACCCGCTAGCCCGCAGGCTGCTTATGCGTGTGACAAGCTGATGCAGCTGCCATGTTTTTGCAAGAAGCCGAAGAGCTTTGAAGTCACTTTCTTGTGTTTTTGCTTTGTTTAAAAATTTTTCACTTTCTCTTCGATTGCTTGGGCATTCTTGCTTTGAAGTATTTACTAGTAAACGTAGATATTCTTTAGCCTAGAAATTACTGATGTGAAAAATTTGCTCTTCAAGAGTTTAACAGTTTGTGTTATTGTTTTCCTTTTTTTCTACTTTCTTCTTAAGTAGGCTTTTAAAGTCACTATATGTAAACATTCATTTAAAACTTGTGAGTTTAGAATTTAGACATGCTTAGTCTTCTATATCGTAGCTGCTGGAATATTCAATTTAATTAAAAAAACATCAATAATAAGCCTTGGAAAATTATTTTATTAATATTCATTTTGACATCTTGATTATGAAAAACTGTGCTATACATGTGTTTTAGACCTTATAGTAGTAGTTGAATGTAGCTTAAAAAAAATCTAAGTACCTACATTTTTTATATTTTTTCTTCGCATGTAATTATTGGTTCCATTTCCAATGTCGATTTCAAGATCTGTAAAATAACAATTCCCATTCCAATTGCACTACCATAAAAAACAGGTACGATTATTTTCTCCATTCTGTTTTTCTGCGAAGAAATTCGTAGCGATTCCCCTTTAGTTTCTTTCGATTTTGAAAGTTTCTCTAACTAGAGATCTGCTATCGGCATGAAGATGAGTTTCAATTTTCAATATAATGCTTCAGATTCGAATTTTGCTTTTTAGCATTCCGATTACAATTTAAATTTGTTGTTTTTGTTGGTACTAACGTCTCATCTGAACGGCAACCCCAAACTCCCTCACGTAAAGTTCGATTAAAGGACTTAACAACTTCAAATCGTATAGACCTTTTAGTAAGTCGAAGTTCTGCCGTTATGCTTTGCATTACAAACTAAATGTATATGTAAAGCAACATGTGTGTATCGAATATATGCGTGCGTGTGTGTGTGTGTACGTGAGCATTGCACACAATGCATACAAAGAGCCAATGAAGTGTAAGTGCTTCAAATTCCGTTTCTGTTGCATTCTTTAGTGCTGCCATTTTGCGAGTGTTGCCACACTGAAGAGCTGGTCATTATTGCGTGGCTGTCTTTTTTATATGTATTGTATATATGTAAGTATGTGTTTACACTGAATTCAGTCTTCTGCAAGCAGTTGAGGCAACTGCCCAATGCGTTTGAATAAATCTCGTAGGCGGCACTTGATTTCAATTGCAGCGCATCGGCTGGCAGCACTGGCAGATTTACAAGCGAATGTATGTGTGTGTGTGTGTGCTGTGCTGCTTGGTATTGCGTGAGTGTAAGCTTCATGCACGCGTGAGTGTCTTTGACAATTGGCAAGTGGCTACTGTTCATTTCCGTGCTTTTGAGCAATTTAAGTAATTTTTCAAGATTTTCGCTTTGCGCAACAGTGAAATGCACACACACACACACACTCGCATATATGTTCTTGCATGTATGCAGTAAGTGTTAATGTAAAAATTGTAAAATTAAGCAAGAAATAACTCACCAGAGATGTTGCCATTGTGCAAATGCTTTGCAATGTACTTTTGCACGTATGAATTTGTCCAATATGAAGTGCAAAACATACACAGCCTTCTGTTGTTGTTGTTTTGGCTGTTGTTTTTCTACAATATCTGAATAGTGTTTACGTTTGTGTAGAAATTTGTTGCAGCTGCTGTGTAATTAACAACACAAAAGCGCGTGTGGCAAGGCGGCAAAGTACAGAGGCGGCTGTTGAAATTGTCGCTGCGTGAAGTGCCGAGCGGAAACGGAAACGTTGGCGCTCCGGTCACGAGTCACTCAAATTATGATAGAAAGACTGTGCGGATTTTTCTCTGTGTCGAGCAGATGGCAGTTAGTCAATAGCAATTAGTCAATATTTTATGCTCAATACAATTGTCAATCTTCAAAAAAGTTTTATTTTAAATTGATTTGAATATTTTTTGTGCGATATTGCATGTAAAAATGCAAATGAAATTGATATTGCAATATTTTTGCCTGTCATTGACTGTGTAAATAGCGCTTAATACTATTTTTATTATTTTGTGGCAATCATGCACTGCCATTGTTCACAGGCACACGCACACACTGATGCAAACAAAAGAGTACGCGTGTGTGTACATGTGCATCAAATTTGATTGCAATAAAATCCAACAAAGGGCTACAGCTTTTGTGCGCTTTGTGGCAAAAAATTAATTGAAAGGCCGTGCACCAGAGGCGGAAATATTTGCAGGGGGATGTTTTAGTTTTATCGGAAATAATTTGGCATTTAAAAGTGTTTAGTCAGAAAAAAGAAGAATTTCGCGCAAAACAGCTAAGCAAATATTTGTTTGTATGTGTAGCGTGCAGCTGGCAACTCGTCCCTCCCTCGGATTGTTCGCCTATGCGCCTGTGTTCGCTGCGCAATTGTCGGATATTTAATTTTAAAATACATCCTGCTTGAGCTGCGAGATAAAAATTGCGATTTTTTCATGCATATTTCTCGAGTTGTTAGTGAAATTATAGTTTTTGGTCAAAAGCGCTGCTGCCGGAGTCGAAATGTGGCAATTGCGCCAACTTTTTGTGCTGTTGTTGCACTTTTTGAGCAGTGGTGTTGGTCTGTCTGACCAAAGGGCAACTTAGTCCACATGGTTTTTTGCATCTGAACATTTTTTGAAAACATTTTTTTTTGCTTTAAATGAATGTGCAGACAGTAGTCTGCTTTTTGTTGTTGTTTAGCTGTGGTGAAGAACAGCGTGTTAAGCGAAAGCTCAAAAGGATCTACGGCAAGTTCAGGCACATGCTTTGCTAATTTTTAAAGTGCATGCTTTCATAAAAATTGCTACATATTTGAACATTTTTTTTCTAAAATAGGTTTGCATACTTCAAGCGCTTTCTATGAACAAAAATATGATTACTAAATTCGAACGAGTTTGGAACACTTTTTCTGACAGCAGCACAACAAATCTGACATTTTATAGAATATTTAATCTGTCAGGTTTTGGCGTTTTGGTATTGCGACTAGGATAATGCCAGTGTGTGTGTATATCGTTTGAAAAATATTTCCTTTTGAAAACTTTTTTGAAGACTGATATAAAATATATTGTAAGCTTTCTGCACCACTTCTTCAACTATTTCCTTTTCAAATAATTTTCCTACGATTCCTTCAAAGTGTTGAATTCATAAAAATTTTAATAAATTTTGTTGAGTACCGTTTTGTTAGTTTAGTTTATTGTTTGTTTTCAAAAATTATGTTTTTTATTTCGCGAAATTTTCTTTCGGTTTAGAATTCTGCGGCGGCAACTTTTCTTCGCAGCTGCTTCACACAAACACACTCAGCGGAAATGAATGGCTTTTGGCAATTTTCTGTGCTTGGAGCACTTCTGTTTGCATACCGCTTGCGCTTTCCCGGCCAAAATCAACTGAACTGGTTGCGCAGTGCGGCGATTGCTATTTATAATGCGTTGCCCATGCTGCTGTCTGGGCTCCGAACTATTGCAGTTGGCAGTTTTACGATCAGCGCCAGCTTCAGCAGCGTGCTGTGACGCTCTTGCGTATCACAGCCTGGCCAAACGCGCACTGAGGCAGGCAATCAATTGCAGCAGATATCCCCATACTAAGCACCTTCATTCGCTATTTACTTTGGCGCTTGTAATTGCTACTCCCACTCTTGCACGCCGTTCATTATAATATTTGCAGGAAGCCGCACTATTTGCTGACGAATTCGCACTCACTGCGGCTCATCGTCCAATTTGGCTGGCGGTGCAGCAGGCGGGCAAGGGTTGTTGTTAAATTGGTTACGCTTATCAGCGGCGCGTATCCCTTATTGCGTTCTGTTGCCACTGATAACATGCGTTATCCGGCAATTGGCTGCTGATTTATTGCGAAAATGCGGAAAATATCTGTGACGCTGGCGCAGACTGTTGCCTGTAGTGGGTGGCTTCCGTTGTCATTGCAGTGTTCTCTCCTTCTCCCTTTCGCCTGCTCCATCTCTTGTCAGTCGAACTTGGCTTACAAATTGCCGCACGGCATGCGTGGTCGAATTGAATCATGCGTTTCAGCACACACTGAGCATTTTCTCAAACCGAAAATAGTTAAAGTCAACTCTGCTGAATATCTAAATGAAAACTGAATTTTCCTGTAGTAATTATCATTATATTGTTTTCGTAGTAGGGATCCACTGCTTCAGGCATGGCGACAAGAAGGATCCTTTTAAAAATTTCGTCACATTATTGAAACCCACCTTACCCTACAAAATGACGACTGGACAAGTTTTTGGTTTACTAAAAAGTAGGAAGAACGGAATATCTAACCGTGCTTTGCATGTATGGGGGCATCCGCTGTGTGTTGGTTCAAGCGAAAAAAAAGGTATATTCTAAAAGAAACAAAAATCTTTAAGTCCTTAATTGGTTGAACTTCTGTAATTCTTAAAATTTCTAGCTCGTAATTGCTATGTTATAATTAGTTAAATAGAAGTAGAATGCCTGTAGAGCTGCCGCCTAGTACTGGACCTACTCTTTTGCCAGTCTCGGTTACTAGAAGCGAAGTTGAAGAGAGTAAGGCAACTGGTATTGGCTTCATTATATCCAACATGTGTTCTTTCGAACGTATAAAGCTGCTTGCTCTACATAATTCCCCATAAATTCGTAAATTTTCAAGTCGAATGTCAGAAAAGTCGAGCAGTTAGAAATTAATTTTTATTAAATCAAAAGTAGTAGTTTTGGAGAAGAAATATTTTCTTGGAGTGCATGCGAATATGCTTCTGTCAGTAACTGCTAAATTGAAATAGCGAAATCAATTAGCTAAGCGTTACAACGCGCTGTCTGCTCTACAGATGACAGCCCAATGCTCGAACGGCATGTGAAAATATACGGGGCTCATATCGCCCGCCATCGTCGGCTTATCACGCTTGTACGCGCATTTGGCATTATCAATCATATTTGCTGGAATTATTCAACTCAATTCCTAGAATTGGCTAATTTGGTGGACAGACTTCGCTATCGGTGATGTTGATGGGAAATTCCTGCAATCAAGTTGTAAACAAAGCCACCGTAAATTAGACATACGTGGCGGCGTACCAACGAATGGCGGCAATTGAAGAGTAGCGCCTGTTTTTGTATAATTGAAAGTGTCAGTCAGACTGCCACTTTTAGACTGTCGTGTCGTCTGCAGAAGATAGGAGATTAATCAAACAATTTGGGCAACGAAATAATCTACTATTTTTATTGTTAAAAACTTTTTAATCTTTCTTACACAATCTTCTTTTGAAATTGATTTCTCCGCGAATTCACGTTTTTTTGAACACATTCAACGCTTGCGCTCACATTCATCTTAAGTGTTTTCTCAACTGATGGCAATATTTTAGATTGAAATTTAGACCAACAGCAATGTAAAACTTTTGCTCACACACACGCACACACACACACACACACACACACAGACAAACATGTGCGCCAAGCAAAAGGCATGCAAGTCGCTCTTTCGCCCTGCTCACAATCCGTTACGCCAGTTCAATACCTATTATCCTTTTTGGCATTTGCTGAAATACACTGCTTTTGCCTTTTGCAATAAATTCTACTTTCCAGTTGCTTTGCGTCTTTGCCCGCTGCAGTTCCTTCCAACGCACAATTTAACTTTCACTTTGAATTTTAGTTAAAAAGTTCATTTTAATAAAAATTTCGACAGCAATCTACGAAGTCGTTTATTGTGCTTGCCTGGCAACAAAAGTGCCAAATATGGAAGGGGCACGATAACAAGAAAGAGGCAGCCGAAGCTTAAAGGTGTGCCACGCTTAGCTGTGAGCAGCTCTCTTGTGGGCAGGAACTGTAGCCAGGAGCGGAGCGAGGAAGCTGTTTAAGCCACAGACGAGCGGCTGCCGTCCGTTCGCCGCACTGATTTCATAAATTGATTAAAATGCAAATTGTTTGGGAAGCGAGCGAGCTGATTGTGAACGGCCAGAGGGGTCGGATGCCTGCCAGCTAAAAGAGATTGCTTTGGTCGTTGCATTGGCTTTTCGGTTGCGGTTGGGCAAATGCTTTTTCTGTTGTTGTTGTTGTTGATATTTGGCACGTTTACCTGGTGTACTTGCTGGCAGCCCCTTCGAGCATTGCAATTGCATGGGCTGAGTAAGAGCGAAACAATGTAGCACCCCAAGGTATACTACGATTTATTTTAGAATGATTGCATGCTAGGGGGTGTGTGTGTGTGTGTGTGTGTATTTGCTAAATTGTTTTTTCGTGCTTGATTTGAGCTGGCAGTTTACCTCGTTGGCGCCATGGCCTTTATATGAAGGCAGAACCGTGGACAGAATCGAAAGGGGTCAAATTCCATTTTGGTAAGCAATGCTTGCACGTGCTTATATAGAGACAACTTGGAACGAACTAATAAAAGCAATGTTTGTTAACATTTGCTACTTTTTAAATATTACAAAAGCTGTGAAAATTTACCTTTGTGAAAATTAAGGTGAAAGAGCACATTTTTTCGTAAAGAGTACAAAAGCAATTTTAAGCCTTTCAAGTAATTTTTCTAAAACATACACACATGCTTCAATTTTCAGCCTTGTACTATGCTTCTTCTTAGCCTCTAACGCTTGAGCATAGTCTTAGAGAGTGCTAAATTGTTTGTGACTTTCGAACCCTTCAACACGTTTGAGCTCATTTGGGTAGCGAGTTCTTTTGTTGAGAAATTGTTGTTAACAAAGAAATAAGGATTCGAAGGAGCTCACCTTGCTTTGTATGATTACTTTTATGCGATTTTCTTTAAAATAGTTTTTGTATATCTATTTGCTAGCATTTTTCTCTTATAAATCTAGTGCTCCATTCCCATACCCCTCGCCATCAAGGCCATGCACTCGATGATCAAGCAACCCTTTGGCTCTTTCATAACCTGCCAAATTGCCATTACCATTGAAGCGCACAATCGGAAGCGCTCAGATTCAACGCCGCCGTCGCGGAAATGTTGTGCGTGTGCTTGTGGTTCCGCGGTATAAGCTGACCGCTTATATCTCGCTGGGTATGCGAACTTTCATACGATATAACAATTTCGAAAATTTTCGAAATGGCCTTTCCTGCTGTCCCCGCCAATTTTTTTTTGCTTTTCCACACAAATACCAAATGCTCGAAGCTTTTATTGCAGCTTGTGTATATGTTGGCTATATTGCAACATAACTTTGTTGTTGTTTTGGTTATTGCTGTTGCTTTGGCATAAGCAGTTTACAACTGCAGCAGTTATTGGCATTATTGCCATGTCCTGGCAGCACAGGCCACTGCCGGTCGCTCTTTCCGACTTAATAACTTTGCATTGTGCTCGTGTGCGTGTGACTGTATATGCAGGTGTGTGTGTGTGTGTGTTTTATCTTAATTCTCAGCGAATATGCGAAATACGAAAATAACCTAAGCCCAAATGGAAAACGCTCATAAAATGCAAGTGTGCCCGTGCATGTTTATCGTGTACTGTTCAGGCAATGACATTGGCGGAGCGAGCGCTAAATATCGCCGCATAAAAAATTTAAAACATTTGTGCGAATTCCTGCAGGCGGTAAGTGCTCTTGAGGGACCGCCGCTTGAGTTGAGGCTCAGGCTCAGGCCCGATGCCGGAGCCAAAGCCTAAATGCCAGCCAAGCCTCACGTCAAGCCCAATTCAGCTGCCGCATTCGCAGGTATTAAGGCGGCTGGCTATTCTTGTGGTGCTTGTCATTGCTGTTGTTGTTGTTGTTATGCAAATATTTCACCTGCTTTACTTCCGGCAGGCACTTCCGGTTTTATCGCATGCGGCTGCCTATTGTAGCCGTAAACTTGCGTATTTTGGCACTGCGACAATGTCATTTTTCCCACATTTATTTGCTGCTTATCCTCGGTTTTTTTATTTTTGTAGTTGTAGTTCTGTGTTGTTGTTGTTCGGCATTTGGTATTTGGCATTTTTGTTGGAAATTTTACGCAGCAACGTATTAAAACTTGCCAGAGTGGCGCGCAGTGAGCTCACACAAGCCAAACCACTTTGCCTCACACACACATGCACCAACATTTCAAAATGCACACATGCACATATACACACACACATACATATATAAATAGCAGGTATTTATGCAACCGATTGATTTTTTTCCATTACGCTTCGATTAAGCTGCCTTTACTTTGTGTTGTTGTCGGCAAAGCGGGCTTGAAATAGAAACAGGGAAGCGTTGCTTTGGCATGCAGGAAGCACGAACCCTTTACTAGGCACTTTCGTTGATTTTTTTGTCGAATCAATTGACCTGATTTTGCTGTTGGTCGGTTTTAGTTTTAATACCTTTAGAGGCTTCCAAATGTTTTGTTCTTTTTTTTTCTTTTCGTGTGGTTCGCGGATTAGAATGGAAAAAATGTATAAGAACAGTTGGCCGATAAAGCGCTTTCATAGCTTGTCTGAGTGAAGCAATTGTTGCAGTTTGCACGCTTTGAGTTGTGAGAGATTTGGCAAAAATAAAATAAAATAAGTTGGCAAATTTTGAAGCAGCGGAATCACAGCTAGATTTGATGTGGAAACCAAATTGGATGCTGATTTGTATAGCTAAAGTTCAAATTGAAGAGCAATCGAAAGAGCAGCGCTTACGATAACGATATCGAAATTGTAATTTTATTATGCTCGAAAGGATAATGCAAGGATTGCACGCAAAGTTATTACAAATCCGATTTTTTGTGCACTTCTATTACAAAACTCAAATCCAGATCTTCACAGAAATGCCAGAAATAGAATCAGATGAACATTTTTCTCTTTGAGCTGTAAACTGCAAGTACAAACTTTTGACAAAAACAAAATGAAAGTTACTAGAAGAAGTATCAAATAAAAAGCGGACGAAATGGGCACACAAAGAGAATGTATAAAAATGTTGCGCAAAGAGGCGCGTGCTGCTTTTGCTTAACGAGGAGGCGGACAGGGAGGGAGCGTTTCTCACTTGCCAACAGCACTGCAGGGCGTATGAGTGACATGAAATAGCCAATTGGCTTGTTTTGCGCATAAATGCTTTGAAATTCGAAATATATATAAAATTGAGTTACTCTTAGAAAGTGCTTTATTTCATTTTCAAACTATATATGATAATGCCACAATTTTTAACATTTTCTACGTCGCTGCAGTTGAAAGTACTAAGCAAAAGGATTAAGAGCATAAGTCGCTCTTTTGGATGTACTCCAAAACTGTTTGTTCAATTGGAAATTTAATTAGTGTGCTACTGGCCTGCGTACAAGCTGACGAAGAGTAAAGCGGCGAGGAAGGCTTACAAGCTGCCATTGACAATAGCGCGTTGAGCAACGACTGACAACTGCAAGGACTGCAGGCTGCTCACTTTCGCACAGCAACTTTGGACTGCAGCAGCAGGACGAAGATAGTAGCAGCAGCACATAAGTGGCAATGCTTACGCTTTTGTTGCTTTGAAACTTGCACAGCGCAGTTACAACTTTACGCTTTGGATTGTGGTTCAGTCTCTGGGGTAGGCGTCAGCTCATATTCTCAATTGCTCTCCCTGATTGCCTTTTGCTTACAAAAAAGGCGCATAAAGGCCAAATCCCTCAACTTTATGTCAAGCTTCATTTAATTAAAATTGCACAGGCAGTCTCTTGGAATTTTCGCCATTGTTGCAAAGTGTTGAGGTTGCTGACCAGGCCAACCGGCTAAAATGAAAAGGCACAGGAAAAATAGCAAATTGCTGTCAAACTTACAAGCAAAAACTTTCATAACAACAACATTTTCGTTCTTCTACTTGCTTGGACATTTGGTCAAAGGCTTGTTGATTTTCTCTGCTGGCAGTGACAATTCAATGGAGCGCCTCGATATGCTGCCAGCTTGGACTTGTTTAAGCAGCGAAATGTATGCCTAAAGTGTAATTAAATTTATGCTTTCAATATCCGCAATGAAGCTCTGAGAGTGCGACGAAATTTGTATACGCTGCTAGGCTAACGAAGCCCTTAACCATTTTGCTCTTTGACTCCGGCACACACATACACATACATATGCACCCCAAGCGAAAGTGCACAGTAGTGTGCGCCTTTAAAAGAAGTGGTATGCATATATGTCTAAAGGAAGAGAATTTGAAATTTTTTGGCAAAATAAGAACACCAAATGTAAGAATAGATGCATACTTTCTTAAAATAGTCTGCTCCAAATGCAAAGAAAGAAAATCAGTCAATATTATGTTAAAGCAGAAATCGTTTGATTTAAACACTCGGCCCTTGATTCTGTCGATCGGATGCAATACCGCACTTTGAACATAATTTATAACTAATAATTTATAATTTCATTTATTGATACTGCTTTAAAGAAGAACTTCCCTTCAATTTTAAAAAAGGTTTTCGTTACAATTTGTACTTTAAGAAAATATATTTTTTCACTTTTTTTATTGCATAATGAGTAATTTGCCAAACCATCAGCTATATATGTATATAGTTATATATTGCATTTTTTTCTTGCAAAAGTATCAACATTTCATACTAAAATTATGCTCAAGTTACTAAGCAATATTTTGGAGTGTTGTGCGTTGCCACATGTTACGTTCAAATGTGCCACGCCATCATTTGGCATTTGAGAAAATAATGTATGTAGCTTCTGTCAGTGGCAATAATCGTATAAGTTAATTGAATTCTTTTGCATACGCATAATCTTTATTGCGCCAAGTCATTACTGGGCGGCAGTGTTCCACGCCATAACAATATTTAATAGTTTCCATAAATTATAGCATTTGTATTGTATAATATCATTGTTTTATTATGCGCAACCGCGCAGTTGCATAGTGCGATTTGTGCGCTGATGGCCATGAACCAGGGGAAATTGACCGAGCATTTATGTTATTTTTACCATCGTATATAAAAAATATATAATTTAGATGCTTGTTTACGCCTACTGCAGCCATAAAAAGCTGATGTTTGTGTTTGGGCACTCTGGGAAGCTTTTTTTTTACAGCGAGCAGATAAAGATAACGTGTCGTATGAGTAATTAGCTTGCCACATACGACATGTATTGCGGCAGTTGCAAACGGCTTCTGCAGTTATTGCAGGGGCAATTATGGCTGATAGTCTTGACAGCTTGCCGCTGGGAGTGTCAGCCGGAAATGCCTTTTTGAATTTAGTTGCAAAGCTCATTGACTCTTGAAAAACCGAACGAATTCTTTACATGCAATATACCTACGTTAAGATGTTATAGAAGAACTGCCAAAAGCTGAACGTGTGCGTGCAGCGCCACAAATCGTCGCAGGTGGCCACTCTAGCTTGCCACCACTTCAGTGCAATCAACGAAAAGAGCGAAACTACTAGCGCTATCTGTAAATCGAGCATCGGCATATTCCCGGCCAGCGCCAGTGACGTGACGTCCGAACGTAGCGCTTACCATTGACGTTAAACGCCGATCGACAGCGAAGCAATGCACAAGTTTGAGAATTTACAGCCATATCTGAGCTTGTATTGCTGTACATGCTTATCGCTGATACGTCAGCCGTCACTGTCACGCGGGGAAGAAATTCCCCCAAAGAGCTGCTGCCAAGAGCAACATAAAGGACAAACGTTTAGCGGCATGTGACTGTACTTTCGGACTGATATTTTTATGCGAAAAAAACAACAACTTCGCGCTCAAAAATTGCTATAAATAGCTTAAGCTGTGGTCGCGCATGCCGCAGCTCATCTCAACGCGACAGTTTATTGCCAATATACTCGTATGTACATATATCGGCCATGACCAGTCGAAAGAAACAAAACCAGTACTCGTATTCCCCCCCTGCAATTGATTTACAAGCGTGCTAATCTCAACATGCGGCTGATGTCAATGCGCAGGGCCCTTGGGTGTTGTGTGTGTATGTGTGTGCTGCGCGTGTCCGCACAAGCCCACACACACATAAATCATGTTGAATATCTTATCGAATCATTTGCATTGGCAAGTGTGCAAAATAAGCGTGCAATCGGCGAATGGTGCAAGCAGTAGATCACAAAAACAACAACAAGTAAATATTTATTTAATCGGAAATTGCGGGCGAATGATTAATTGTGCACTGCAAATTGATTTAATTAGAGTTGCCGGCATTGAGTGTGACAGTTCGCGGTTTGGCATTCCATGGCTTATTATACTAAGCGTATCAAGCTGGAAATCTGTTTCTTTGGAATTGCATTGAATTGCTTTTTAGTGTGCAATAAATTGCAGTTTTAGCATCATTGGGGGTTAGCAATTCGATGAAGTCCTTCATTCCTCATCTCACTCTTTCTTGTACTTCATCAAATTGCAAGCACCTAAAAAGATTTCACTTCATATTATTTAAGTAGTGTGAAAATAACACTTTGCACCTGGCCGCTGCCGCACTTCCGCTTCAGCTTAGCCTCTCTTTAGTGGCACTTCCGCTCCGCGCTTCACCAGCAACAACAGCCACAACAGCAGCAGCCATGACCAGTGCTGCCTTCTGAAACAATTTGCAATGAAATATTTTTCGGAAAATGTGCGCACTTAAAAAAAGCGAAGCAACATGGCGAGGAAATGTTTAAGAGTGCAAACGCTACAACAGCAACAACAACAGCAAATTGCAATTGTAGCAGAAATGCGCTGCATTTCGCGCTTCTCTCGCAAAAAACTTGACACAGAATGCGATGCAAATGAAATTTATACCGTCACCACCTGCCGCCAGCACTCTCGCGCTAACCATGAAGCATCTCCCGCCACCCCGCGCCGCAAATCGGCTACTGCGCAGCGCTGAGTGAACGAATGTCGGCATCCCTGGCAGCGCCTCATTTCGCGCTGACATTTAACGGGTTGTTTTCGGGGAGTTGAAAGGGTGAAAAGGAAGCAGCTGCAACTGCCTTCGCTGCTATTCCAGCTGCCGTTCCCTATCTTTGCTGCTATTGTTGTTGCTGCAGCTGTTGCGTTGTCTATTTCCGTTCTTCGTTCTGCGGAAATGAAACAAAATTGAAAATTCATTGTGTTTGGCGTTGACAGCGCAGTGCCGGCTTCAGATATTTGGATATTTGCCTCTGGGGTCCATAGATTCAGCTTTACCGTTTGCTTTTCTTAGAAGAAATGTTTATGCCAATAATTTCAAACTTCGACATAAGCTTGGAAACTCTAACAAGCAATTCGCTTCAATCGATCATTATTTCATTATTTGATACGAAAAATTCAATGAATGGATATTTTTTTTATATGCTATTTCACATACTAATTCCAACAAACTAAACACGAAAGCCAATTAAGGGTGTGCCAATTAAGAGGAGCTTACATAAACTGTCAATTAATTTAAACACCTTTTTATTTTTTTGTGGAAGCCTCTTCAACGAAAGCGCCCTGGATGTGGGCCCTTGCTGGCTAAAAGGTAAAGACGGCAATGCATTTTAAGTGCAGTAATCCGTTGAATTTTTCATTTTCCTACTTGCAGCAATTCATCAGCATTGGATGTGTTGGTGTCTTATTGTGTGTTTCATTTCTGCTGCCCCTTCGTCTCCGCCCACTCGTCTTGGATACAGCTGCTACGATCGCTTTCGCGTTATTTCTGCTGAAGCGGATTAAATAAATTTTATGTATTGTTATATGCAAGTGAAGTTGTTGTTATTTCACAATTACCACTTTGTTGTAAGGTATTTTTTGGTTTTGTAAATTTTTTTTTGCACTCACAGTTTGGTTCAATTAAAAAAGTATAAGTTTTAAGATCATTTTTGAATTTTTCTCAAAGCTTAAATAATTTTGGAATAGATTTCAGCCAATGAAACCACAAACGAAGGTTATGTGACAGCTTTTTTAACGACATATAAAATTCAGAATGCTTTTGTTGTAAGAATGAACAAAAATAAAAATATAAAAAAGAAGCTAAATTTTAAAAGAGAAAAGTATGAACGAAGAAACTTTTTGAATTAGTTGGCGTGCACTCGAGTGCAGCACAAACTGCGTTAATTTCCGCTTTAAATGCAAGAATTGCAAGAGGAAGCAGCAGTGGCAGCAACTGCTGCCGTCACATTCATGCGGAAATGCACCCCGCACTCTCTTGCGGTGGTGTGGACGCTGGCAGCAGCTTCGTGTAAGGAAGTTGCGAGTGCGTGCATGACTTTTGTAATTTTACGAACGTTTTCAGAGGACGCTGAGAGATCTCTCAAAGGCTTTTGCAGCGGAAGAGTAAAGTGTGCGCTGCTGTGGAAAATATGAAAAGATATTCTGCAAATATTTGCCCTGGTTAACTGCGCAATATTAACTGCAGTATCGCGTTTGCCATGTCCATCATTAGTCAAACAAAGCGCATTGTTTGAGGAACTCCAGAGGGAGGCTGTTGTCTGGGAGCATGCGGTGCAGCTCCATTGAAATTTGAAACCCAAAAAGTGTGGTTAGTCATTGCTGATTTTCTATATATTGCTATAGATAGTACCTGCAAATCGAAGTGGAATTAATATAAAGTGGAATCACAAAGAGGAATAAATCATTTAATTAAAAAACGATCGTTTACTAAAAAATATGAAGAATAAAGACTACCGAAACGAACAAACTGAAAAACTCAAATTCGAACAGATTCAAATTGATATAATATACTATATATATACTATATTATAGTACTTTTGAAAGGAGCGCTCATTATGTTAAACAAAAATTAGTTTGAGTCTTATAAAAATATGAAAATAAAAACATATATGTATATTGAATATTGAAAATATTTTGATAAATCTCGTCACTAAAATATTAAAGTAGAACTGTACTTTTCTCTGGCTGCAAACTGAGTAAAAATTCAGGCTATCACTTATCTACTTCAGAGCTTTGCTGCAACTTTGTTCATTCTTTAAAAGGTAAAATGACATGAATAAAGAATCTAACACTGAAACACTTTTTTAATCTTCTTGACATTTTCTAACGCTAGGCTAACTACAGAAGTTTGTTTATTTTCACACATTGAATTTTTTGAACAGTCCACTTGCCTTCAAAAACTTTAAAACAGGTACTATTTTACTAGCAGTTTGACATTTGAAAAGGTTAAAAACTACTAAACGCGAATTTTCTAAGCTTTGACACTGCATTACACCAACTTTATGAAAAACTTGCACAAACAATTTTTTTTGATACATTTTGCTGTGGCTTTCATAGCTACTTTGTTGCTATAGTTGCTGCTGTTCGAAGTTGCTCCGGTTGTTGCGGGAAACTTTTTAAATATGCGGTCTGGTCAAACAAGCGGCAAGAGTGAGCAAACACTTTGGAGAACGTACACAAAAGCAAGTGCCTAGTAGCGGAACTAGTAGTAGTTGGGAGTAGCAGTGATGGTGGTAAAAGTGTTGCTGATGGTGTTGACAGCGCTGCCGGCATACAACGCAAATGACGTTAATAACTTTTACAGTGTTGGCAATTGGCATTAAAAAGGAGTAACAGAGCGTAAAGCCAAGTGCGCTGTTGACATAGAAAAGGAGCAAAAATAAGCAAGCAAAATTACAAACGAGATGAAGGCGGCTTGCCAAAGAGCAGCAAACATCGAGCGGTAATTAAAATATGCAAATATAGCAAGAAGTTGAGTTCACATCAGAGCAAAAAAGAAGGCAAAGGAATTCGCAAGCACTGAAGTCCAACATACTTTATTCGCAATTAAAGAGCAAAATTAATTGTCTCAAGTAATTGTGGAAAATCGAAAAAACGCAATTGAAATAGAAATTTACTGTTCGATTAAAAGTAGATTTAATATGGCTTGAAACTCTATCTCAGAAACAGCTGGCCGAACAGAATTTCGAGAGAACATTTGAAAATATTTTTTTAATTCAACATCTTACACAGCATAAAAACTTAGATTTAAACAAATTTTGAATTTTTCTGTAGATTTCTACGTTTCAGAATTGAGGCCAAATCTAATAGTTTTGCAAATGAAGATTTAAGAATAACAGAGGTACAAAATAGCTGTGAAAGCATTAGATAGCAATAGATAAAATTTTTTATATAATTAATTCGAGTAATGCATTTTTAATCCGAATATAATCGAATTTATGTACGCTTGTGTAAAATTGCCGTTTACCAAAAGTAATTCCCAATCGAATCGCTCAATATTCCGGCTTATCAGGCGAAAAATGCTCGCTTCTAGAATCTAAATAATTTCTGCTCTTAACGGGAGCTGAATCACAGCTGATATGAGGCCATTTGGCAACGCGAAGTCTATCACTTTGCATTTGCCTACTTATCACAAAACATTTACCATTGCCGATAAGGTTGCTTGGCTTATGGGTAATTTTTCTACAACACTTGACAAGAAATTCTATTTTTAAATAAAGCTACATATTTTGCACGCTAGATTCTATTTTTAAATCGTCCATACAAGCCTTAAATTATGGCGCAGCATTACCAGGTAAACACTTCAATTAATATTTAATTTATCGAAGCGAAGCGGAAGTCAGTGCGTCTACAAAAGGCATGGCGCGTTCCTAATTGCACCAATTTAGCAATAATAGCAGCAACAACTGTAAAAGAAACAACAACAACTATCGTTTAAGCCTTTTGCTATTTCCTGCGCCGGCTGACGATGAGTCACATTTTATAATTATGTCTATTCGCTTATCAATGACAAGCCGATAGGGAGACTGCCGATAGCTATATCAAGCGCCGGCGTTTTGTGTCCTCCATAAACAATGTATTTATAATTCTATTGGAAATCAAAGCTGTCAGTGTAGTCGGAAAGTTTCCATGAGCGATAAAAGTAAACTGGAAATTTCTTGGAAACTTGAAATCGACTGCGCATATAAACATGAGTTTTTGCCTCACTTGTTTATGATCTTGAGCTATATTGCTAGAACCCAAATTTATTCAAGATACTACGTCTTTGCAACAAATTTGGCGAGCTAGTCAAACTGCTTACAGTTGTTCTTGTAGTACTTTTAAAGCACATTATAAAAGAACATTCGATATTTTTATGTTGCTTTCCAACAGTACACCTATATTAACCGACAATTGTTGACTTTGTACATAATGTAGCAATTATAATAGCTAAGTAGCACATGACAAGTGGAAAGCGACAAAAATGCGCAACTAATATTATAGCTAGTGGTGGGAGTGGCTGAGCTGGTTTACTAAATGCGAAGTAGTGATGTTGGGTGGCGAACGTATCTCATTTGAAACCACTCTGTTAGTTCGTTTTGTTGCAGCTCTTTAAGCTAAGATTCTAAAGAAAATCGAAGAAATATTTATTTCATTTTTCAGTGATACATTCCATTCCAATGCAGAAATTGTTTTCCACATTTGAATTCCTATTATAGTTACAGCGAGAAGTAGAAGATGTCATCACTTATTAATCCGATTTACTTGTGAAACCTTAAAATGTTTTTAATACCAATGATTTAAATGCATTTTGCAATTTTATAGTATTACACAATTTCGAAAGTGATGTGAGTCGCTCATATGAAGTTGATTGATCTGACGAATCTCTCTTTAAGAAGCAGTCGCGTTTATTCGAGCTCGGCATTTCATGGCATGCCTTCGAGGTGCTTCCAGTTTTTCGCGTTTATGCCCTTGTACTTTGCTTTTTTTGCAAAATGCGCATCCGATATTTCTTATCACTGCACTCGCTAAAGCCTACACACATATATAAATCAATGAAATTTATGATTTGTAAAAATTGTCAATTTGTGAAGGGGAGCATTTAAATATAATTTCAATTACACTTTGGTTTTAATAGTCGCATAATTGCCGCGTGTAGAGTATATCTGTTAAATACACACGCATTCAATTGCATTTTACCAGTTATATTTGGATTTGTTTAAGTCGAAAATAATTGGCAAGTAATAGCGCGTTGATAAGCGTGCAGGTGGCTCGTGAGTGCGCACCTTCACTCCACACACTGTTCTCCGGGCTTAACCCATGCCGTGGCCGAAGTAAGGCTATAGCTATTTTGACGTATCTGCGCCACGTTTTCGCACTCTGCCATTGATAAGCGCTACCCAGTCCATTGTACGGGTAAACGCCTTAAAGACAATGCCTATCCGAGCATATGAATCACGATCGGGCCGAGCGCTGATAACGCTTGGCGGGCACTTGTACCATATCACAAGTACAGCACTTCGTGCAATAATCAGAACAATTAGCGTGACGATTTTACAAACGCTTTGTTCAGTTATGCGATCTCACTGTACGATAAGATAATGTCTACACGAATTAGCAGTCTTTGACATAACTTTCGGCGTGGCCAAGTTCTGTTTGCTTATGTGAGAGACTGTGGTGCGTTTGTACGCCTGATAACTGAGGCATTTCCTCAGCCTTTGACGCTCCAGGCATAATATATGCCAGGCATTTGCAATTGGCTTGACAGGTTTGCTGCTCGATCAGCACCGGTGTTGGCATTATAACTTTTTTTTGTGTGGCAGATGGATCCAAAAACCGATTAAATATTTGAGAAAATCCCCACATTTAATACATTTATTTTCCGTACTTTTATTAAAATCAATTTTATTTTTCAATTTCGTATGAGGCTAGGTATTACTGTTCAGGATAATGCATATACATATATATATGTACATGTATGTTTATTATTTCCTCATATATTCACTTGTGGCTAACAAACAGTACAGTTTGCATGTATATTTCTTAGCTAAAGAAGAAGACAATAAAAATTTGTTTAAAATAGTTTAATATAGGAAACATAATAGAAAAAAAAATTACATTTAAGTGTGGCATATCTTCAAAAATCATGTTTAAGTGCCAACACTGCGACACTGCTTGAGGGGGATTTTAAATGCGAACAGCACGAAACGGTTTCCCGGGGAATTCTTCTACACTTTTTATGACGACCTTAATTTTATTTGTGTTAAGCATTAGAATAAGGCCGTCAATATCATTGACTGATCAATATTTAAGCCTTTTTCTACGTAATTGTTAAGCACAGTGAGTTCTTATCAATCTGTCTAAAAATAGCTAATTTATTTGTTTGATTTATGAAGGCATTTTGGAGTATCAATCGAAAAGTTCCCCTCTTATATTTGGCACTTCCTAAAATTTAGCATGCCTAATTGTATAATATATGTATGACATTCTTAAGTGAGTGCGTATAAAAAAGATCCCCTATTAATATAAACCGCTGCTGAGTGCCCACGTATTTTTTCGCTATTGCGAAATTCTGCTCTAAAGATAACCTCGAACTTTTTGTCAGCGCATCTGAAAAGTGACCGCGCATGGACTTCTTATCATTACAAACAGATATGTTCAACCTTAAACGATATCTGAGTGTCCACAACCTTGAACTTGCTGCCAATTTGTGCAGTTGTCAGCGAGCTATGATTTGAACAAATATCAATTTCATTTTCTCAAAAAGGTTTGCGAAGTTTCAGAAATTTCAGTAGAGAGGAGTGAACTTTCTACTCCTATCTGCAGTCGGACGCCATAAAGATAGCCATTGTCTTACCAGATATTACTCATTCCATTAAACAAATTATTTCTTGATAACTTTGGCCGGGTTTTTCAGACAATTTGGTATATTTTCAGGTAAAATGATATGAAAATGGACTTTGAGTAGCTAAAAAGTAAGTGGGACTTCAAAGCTGACTCTAAAAACTAATAATTTATATATGTACATTTATATATGCATAATCCTTGTATATGCAGGGTCTTTGCATATGGTCTATTTTTATTAACTTTTTAGGCTAGAAAAATGTGGTTACTCAAAATAACAGGAATGCAAGCCTTTCCATGAGAAGTTGAGACTACAGATTTAAAGAATTTCTCTATCAAACTTTCTTGTCATCTAATCTTTTGAATCACTTCGAGCTTCGTAAAATCCTTTTAGCAATATATTCTAGACACTATAAGAAAGGCAAAAGATTTGATTTTAGCAAGATGAAATAGAGAAATCTTCCTTCACTTCACTCTTTTCCTTTATATCGTGCACACACACACTGGAACATGCTTACATGTTGATTATTTTCCCTGAATTTCATAATACGGCCTAAGTGAAAGAAGTGCTAAGTTCAGCATCTGATTAGATTGTGTGCCCGCTTAAAAGCACATGAGCTCCAAAAATTCCCTTTTATCCGCCGTGTTTATTTTTAGCTATTACCGCAACATCAAGTCAAATTACAGCGATCGGGCGTTCGGACGCAATTGGCCAACTGGCGATAACGAACCATTTGATATTGCCAATGCGATTGGCAGGCCATTGCTATAGTATTTTGATGGATAGCCCAACAGTGCAGCGCATGAAACGATTTTCTCAGGTAGCAATGTGCCACTCTTATCGTCCACGATCACGATCTTCGTTTTATCTTTCTCGAATATATCACATTAACCCACGGGAGCTTAAGTAGTTCTAGGAATTTCGTATTTTCGAGTGATATTTGAAGTATTATACTCGTGTATGGCATGTACATATGTATGTATATACAATATATATGCACATGTTAGCTGCTAAGTACTTTATTTCTTAGATTTTTCTACTAATGAGTAAACTTAATAAAAACAAATGCTATGAAATTTTAATTAGTTGGTATTTTAAAGTTTATCAACGGCGGAAATTGTATTACTATAACTTTAAATTGCGCAGTTGTTTGGATAATACTTATTTAGATGCGTAACTTGGTTCTACATGGGAATATTCTACATCAAAGACAACATGGGATTAAAAAAAAACATTTGCATTTTCTAGTGCTCTTCCAATACGTTTTTGGCGGACTCATATAAATTATGGCTCTTTCATGCGTTCTTTCCAATAAGGTGCTTCTTTTAAGTACGCTCAGCAGTTTAAAGAGATACATTTATATTTAGATAAGATCGTTTCATTTGCCACATTTTGCACAGGAATTTCGGTTTATTTTGAAGCTTTGCTTTTTGTTGTGCCTCTAGCTTTGGTAGTGAGGTGTCATTCCAAGATCTTGGTTGAAAAATTTTCTAGTACTTTTATTAAAACTCTCTATCACTTCAAGGTATTGCATAGCTGTTGGTCGAAACCAGGCTGAAATTATAATTGCCTTATATGCGAAATGCCGAAATTGAGTGTCTTCAAGTGAAGATCAATTGAGACTGTTTCGGAGAGTAGCTGAAGACGAGCAGCTGCTATTCTCGGCCATTTGATGCGCACACTTGAGTTGCTGGAACTGCAGATAGTTTTGCCGTGAACAGTGAGAGCACAGGTAGGCGCGTACCGAGAGTGGCCGTGATTGCATGGCAGTGAGTTATGCACTTACTGTTTAATGAAAAGATAACGATACAATTCAATATCGAGCAATTGAGAACAAAATAAACATCTCGATGACTGACTTCAAAACAATAATAAAAACACGCATCATGACGGCAATTCTTGGCATATTATTGACAGTTTCACGGGTCCGTGAGGCATGTTTGGGACTGGGGGTGGGGGTACGCTGAGTGCTGTAACTATTGTGGTGCTTGAGAGCACCGCTATAAAAGCTGGCACAAGGGAATGCAGTGGCACTAGTCACAGCAGCACTACAAGCGTGATAAAATCGCCGCAACACGGCAGAAGTGAACAAGAGAAAATAGTTTGGAAGTGATAATAAATTTGGTAATTGCGCCACAATTTTCGTCAGTGAAAACGTTCCAGGAACTTGCAACAATTGCCATGGAATTCAGGTGCAAGTGTGTGCTGCTGCTCGTCTGCTGCGGCTTGAGCGCCGTGCTAGCGACGACGCCCGGCAGCTTGACGCATACGGCAGACATGAGCCTGATGCAGTTCATGACGCGCTCCCGCGACTGGTCGCAGCAGAACCCGCAGCGTTCGCTGGCCTGCTTCGACTACTACTTGCCGCTGCTGAACGCCGTCTCGGAGCAGTATGAGAAGAGCTACGCCGCCTGCCAGGCGAAAGCGTCTGACGCTAGATGCGCCGTGGACAACTCCACACAGGCTGAGCGTGAGGAAATCGCAGTATCCGCGCAGGACGCGTGCAATTTGCTCAGCTCCTGCAATCAATACTCGAGTGCGCTCTCATATTTCGAATGTTATGCGGATGCGGTAAGTAGTGCCGCTTTTTTGAAAGTTGCGCTGAAGCTAAAGCATCGAATTTTGTTTGCAGGGCTCGCAGGATGCCAAAACAATGTACGCCATTTCGGCGAATGCATCGGAGATTTTGGCAGTAGTGCGCGAGCAATATCGTCTAATCGAAAGCGATGAGTATCGCTGCACCAACGCCTCTGAGCGTGCCTATGTGCAGGACACGGCGGCCACCTACGAACAGCTGCAGAGCTGCCTGCAGGGCAAGACGCCGGTGCCCAGCACAACTACGACGACGCCCTCTGCTCTGATCACAACAACAGCCACCAACTCGACGGCATCAGCGGAAGATTTGGCGGCAGCAGCCAGCTCCAAACCGAAAAGGGTTAGGCGGCAGCTAACTGCAGATGAAGCTGCTCCATCAACGGCAACGGAAGAAACACCGAGTATTGCCATTTTCGAGTTGTGATAAATGTGGCATCATTGAAATGTGCTTGGAAAGGTAGTGAAAATGAATTGAGCAAACTTTAAGAGCTGAACAATTCAGAATTTGATGAATACTTAACCAATCAAATTAACTGTGCATATTTGAATTGCGAGTCAATTATAAAGTAAAAAAATATTCTACTGTGTTAAAATTTTATTGAAATTGTTTAATTAGCTCTCTGCTCCCTTTCTGAACCTTTAACTAATTCTATACACTAGTCCAAAGGGGTATTTGAGAAAATTATTAATTCAAAGAGTATTCTCAGAGAGTTTACAATCCATCATAATAATTTGAAACAAACAATAAATACCTAAAATATGAGAGAATTTTTTTGCGTATATATAAATTCATCTACTATTGGGAATATGCTTGTGGCCGTACTTCTTTGTATAATTTTTTCAGCTGAAAGCTGTACAATGGCTATGATTCCCCTCTGGGACATTCATCCCATTAAAATTACCTCATCATAAAAATATACATTTTGTAAGGTTGCTTTGTGGGTATTTTTATTATTTTGGCAAATTTTAAAGAAAACAAATAAAATCATATATAGTTTAGCAAATATTAAGCATATATCATTTTAGGATGTTAGGTTTTAGAATCAAACGTCACGAGAAAATTTGGACAAAAGTTTGCCCAAAGGATCTGGACAAAGGAGTTGGTGGTTGAGTCAGTGGCTATGTGGGTGGCTGAGTTGGTGGTTGAGTCGGTGGCCGAGTTGGTGGCTGAGTCGGTGGTTGAGTGGGTGGCTGAGTCGGTGGTTGCGTGGGTGGCTGAGTCGGTGGTTGCGTTGGTGGCTGAGTTGGTGGCTGTGTGGGTGGCACTGCAATGGTGGTGGGCACTGCAGTGGTGGTGGGCACTGGTGTCTTGCCTTGCAAGCATTTATCAAGTTCGGCCATAGAGGCCATAGAATTCTTCTCGAAAACAAGCTTCGAGTTGTTGGAACAGTGATATTCTCTGCTCTCAATCAGGAGATGTTGTTCGCGAACTGCGCTAAGAACATTGGTGGCGTTTTTCGAGATCGCGTACATGCTCTTCGTATTCGCTGCGCCCGCGTTTTCAATGCACTCAAAATATGAAATGGAGTCCTGCTTTTTCGGGCACTCATCCAGTAGCTTGCAGGAAGACTTCGCTGAGTCCTCCAGCTGCAAACGTTTAGGCTGGGTGCTTTCTTCCACTTTGGCTTTGTCGGCTTTTGCTTGGGCATCACAGTTGGCGCACTCTTTCTGGAACTCGGCGCCAATATCGCCTATTATGGATAGGTGAACGAAGCAGGCCGATGAGCGCGCCGGGTTCTGTTGCAACAGATCACGCGACTGGACGAAGAATTGCAGAAAATTGCGGTCGGCTGCGAGTGGCAATTGTCCGGAGTTGGAAACAGCCAAACACAGGCTGGCGATTGCGAGCTTCAGTATATACTGCATTTTTGAATGTGTATATCGGCTTTACTAGATGTCTGCTGGAAGTGTTGCACTGTTTGCTACGGGCTTGCTGATTGGCTGCTAGAAGACTGTGAATCTTCCTTTGACTAACCGCAGCTTTTATAGCTGAATTTTGAAAGCGTGTTGTAATTGTAATAAGCAGACGAGATTCTTTTCCTTTGTTTGGAGTGATTTCGGTCAGTGACCGGGAACACTTAACACAAAACTCGTTTTCGCTGGCCAGCTATGCGCTGGATTCCAAATCCTCTTGCCACACCAGATAGCAAGTCAAATCTTGCAGTTAAGCGTTATCAGCTTGGATACGTAAAATTTATCATTTGAAAATTTAAATTGTTGGCCAATCAAATGACAATGAACGATAAAAAAATAGCATGTGAAAGGATCGACGGGTGTGGAATAAACAAGAAGATAATTTCGAAATCGCTTGCTACTTCTTATGAGAGCCATAACCTAAGCAAAATGCGCTAACATTTTACGAATACGCCTTCTGCATGCCAGCGATTATAATCGATAAATTGTTATAATTGAATTAAGCGCCAGAATTTAGGCTACTTTTGTTGATGAAGTATGCGAGAACATTAAATTATTGAAACGGATGTAATCTGAAAAAAATTCTGTGCAAATCTTTGAAGGTAAGCTAGTAAAAGAGGCCACCTTAACGGTGACCGGCACAGCCGATTTCAATAGTAGTGCATATACGAACTGTTGCGGAGCAGAGTACGATGCAGAGTGTAAGGAATTCCTACAAGCGTGGTCAAAAATTGTAAACATTGCTCGATTTTGTTCAAGCCTATAAATATATTTGTGTTGATGAAAGAAATACAAATTTTTTTGTAAGTTTCCATGCTCACCTTGCACATAAATCAATGCTTCTAACCTAAAGAAAGCATACTAAGTCGTAAAGCGATAAGGTTGGGTCAGAAGTTGGTCAGCAAATTTGATTAAGCTTAGGACTTTTATTATTAAAAAATATGAAAACATTCCAGCCTAAGCTGATATTTATGCAAAACTTTGTACACTGCTGTATATTCTTCTCAATTGGCTAATAACAACCCATTAACAAGGACGGCCTGATCTAGGGCTTATCTCCCGGCATTCCTGCTCGGGTCCGTCCTCCAACTGCCGCTCAAATACACTGCTGTATATTGCATATGTAGGAGTTTCTTAGAAATAATTTGTACTTGTACTTTTTGGCCCCCTGAAATTCCGGGGCATCATTTCTTTGTTTGGCAATGACTCACGATTCATATTGAAATTGGTATTATTCAAAGAGGTTTGATTTATTGCCAGCAATTATATAATTTCCCGACTGAGTTCTTCCCAAACCTATTCGATTGAGGAATTGAGTGGGATGATGCAGTTCGTCGAGCACTTCTTTTCTTTTTTCCTTCTTTCTCAAATAACTAAACTCAATGTTTCAAGGCGTATTTCAGATAAGAATCTTTTCTATGCCTATATATTTTTACATAAAAGAACACCTAAAAGTTGAAAAATGCTTTTCGCTTAGACCGGTCAAGTTTTTAGTAACACTTTATCGCCCAAATTGCTGGCAGCACAGCATTTCAACCGGTCAATATGAAACAAGGACATGCTATGGTTCGATAAGACTCTGGTTAGTTTAGAAGTACCCCACCTCATTAGCTGTATAAAAGAATTCCAACGTAAGGAAAGAGGAAGACCTGGCGCCACAGGCTCAAAGCAGATAAATTTTAGGCCGACCAGCTACATTTTCATTAGGGGTTTTTATAAAGGGATAAAAGGGATAGATTTGCCTTTGCTTTCAATGTATTTATAAGTTTTATTATTTTCAAACAATTGATGGACTAAAAGAAAAATTATATAAAACTGAGCAAATAAAAAACAAACATTAAGATGTTAAGATGATTGCCAACATGAGTTTACACCTTGTTGGAGAATTTGGATATAATATGCTGCATCACACCCGGCACGTTGCCGGCCGTCTCCCCAGCGTCATCAGTAGTCACCTCGACTTCAGGCTCGTCCGTGGTGGTTTGAATGGGCTCCGCTGTGGGCTGCTCTGTAGGTTCTTCTGTGGGCTGCTCTGTGGGCTGCTCTGTGGGTTCCTGTGTGGGTGCTTCGGTAGGTTCCTCTGTAGGTGGCGCCGCTGTGGTGGTGGGCACTGGCGTCTTGCCTTGCAGACAGCTATTCATTTGGTCATATGCGTTCGCGGAGTCCTCCAAATAGGCACGCTCCGACGCATTGGTGCAACGATACTCAACGTTCTGGATAAGGCGGTATTGCTCGCGTACCTCGCTGAGCACGTCGGAGGCGTTAGCCGAGATCGCGTACATGGTCTTCGTGTTCGCTGCACCGGCGCTCTCGAAGCACTCGAAATATGAAACGGAGTCTTTCATTTGCACACAATCACTCAGCAGCTTGCAGGACGACTCCGCCGAATCCTGCAAACTCTCACGCTCCGGCTGTGTATTTTCATCGACTTGTGCCTGGCTTGCTTTTGCTTCATCCTGGCAGGCACCGTAGCTTCTCTCGTACTCGAGCCCAATGTCGTTCAACACGGGCAGGTAATAGTCGAAGCAGGCCATGGAGCGCACCGGGTTCTGCTGCGATATATCACGCGACTGCATGAAGAACTGCATCAGATTGATCTCGGCTGCGTGTGGCAATTGCCCGGCGCTGGCCACAGCCAAGCACAGGCTGACGATTGCGAGTTTGAACATGGCGTGCATTTTGATTGTGTGTATTTCGTTTGCAAGATGTGAAGATGCCTGCTGCAAATAATTCGCCGTTCGTTGGTTGTGTGATCGCTTCAGCACTGCGGAACTTACTTCGAATGTCGCAACTTTTATAGCTAAAGTTTTATAACGTTGTTACGATAGTGGTGATAAACATGACCGATTATGCTTTCTACGCTCAAATGCCGGCCAAAAGAGAAAACCCCGCGCTGTATGGCAAATCCCCCCGCCGCCGCCGGTCACCGCCCGAGTCAAGCGTTATCAGCTTGGATTTGTATAATTTACAAGTTAGAAACTGAGAATTGTTGTTCAATCGAACGGCTTAATGTGAGGTATACGCGAGCTGATAACTTTTGCAATTTGTCAGCAAAAGCGCTGAAATCATTAGAAATACACTCCCTTCTTTGCAGCAGTAATTAATAAATTTTTACAAATTGAACGGAAATTAAATTGAAAAATTGCGCCTCCTTTTGTTGAATTTAGAATAAACAACACAGATACGAGCGGATGATATGGCAGTCAAAAATGTCAAAGCCTGCGGAAGGAGAGGCGACTGTTGCTGGCTGACCACAAGCGGCAGCGATATCAGATGCCGGCAGGCGGGCTCACAGCCTGCGATTATTGTATTACATCAAAAGATAGAAAGCTAAGCAAGTAATCAGCAATAACAACAACTGTCACAGTCATAGCTACTAAAACAACATCGCACTGCAAAACAAATGTTTTTATCAGTTTTTATGGCTAAAGGCGAAGGCGGGAGTGTGCTTGGAACTATCGCTAGAAGGTGCTATAATTTGAGCTATAAAAGTGGCCGCAGTCTGCGGTGGAACAACAGTGTTATAGCAATCACACAACGAACAAGTTACCAACTAAGAAACATTTCGAGCAGAAATCTTGAAGAACGACCATACAGGTTATAAAGAAGAAAGGACAATATCAGCGAAAAAGTTAAAAAAAAAAAAGTGAAAATGCACGCCATGTTGAAAGTTGCAATCGTCAGCCTGTGCTTGGCTGCGGCCAGCGCCGTGCAATTGCCACACGCAGCCGAGATCAATCTGATGCAGTTCTTCATGCAGTCGCGTGATATATCGCAGCAGAACCCGGTGCGCTCCATGGCCTGCTTCGACTATTACCTGCCCGTGTTGAACGACATTGGGCTCGAGTACGAGAGAAGCTACGGTGCCTGCCAGGATGAAGCAAAAGCAAGCCAGGCACAAGTCGATGAAAATACACAGCCGGAGCGTGAGAGTTTGCAGGATTCGGCGGAGTCGTCCTGCAAGCTGCTGAGTGATTGTGTGCAAAAGAAAGACTCCGTTTCATATTTCGAGTGCTTCGAGAGCGCCGGTGCAGCGAACACGAAGACCATGTACGCGATCTCGGCTAACGCCTCCGACGTGCTCAGCGAGGTACGCGAGCAATACCGCCTTATCCAGAACGTTGAGTATCGTTGCACCAATGCGTCGGAGCGTGCCTATTTGGAGGACTCCGCGAACGCATATGACCAAATGAATAGCTGTCTGCAGGGCAAGACGCCAGTGCCCACCACCACAGCGGCGCCACCTACAGAGGAACCTACCGAAGCACCCACACAGGAACCCACAGAGCAGCCCACAGAAGAACCCACAGAGGGACCCTCCGACAGCACCACTGAGGATGATGTTGTTGAACAAGACGCTTTTGCGCATAATCAACCCGCTGGTCTGAGGCAACATCTTAGGTCTAAGTACTCCCGCAATCTTTAAATTCTCACGCTCAGGCATAAAGATGAGCTCACACTCAAACGCTGTACACTTACTTATATATACGTATACTTTCAAACGCTAAAATTTATATGATGTTAATTCTATTTTACAATTATTTATATTCTATTCTATAATCGTTCATAATAAAACAGAAATCGAAACAACAGATACTTATTCGTTTTTATGCTCAGGCTTTTAGAAGCAGCTACCTTCGCTGAAGTGTTAAATATTTCGAGCGGCCTACGCATAGCTTAAGCTACTCGAACAGCTTCTTCCTTGCAGTGGTCGCTCTATTATTCTTGTCATTGAATATAGTATATAGACGACTTTATTTACCAGGATAATGTCGGCTCCTATCTGCAATTCCAAGCAATATTCAATTTCATATTTTCACAACTCTTTTATCTTCTGAATTTAGATTGTTTGTTAATTTTTTAGACAGTTGCTATTTTCAGTTGGGTTAATGGTTTTCGCCTCCGTGAAATAGGCTACGCTACCAAGATGTTATATTTTCTAATTTTGGTGTTTTGTATAGCGACATAACGGTAGGAAATCCTCAAAAGATACTGCAGTCCAGTTAGGTACAATATGTTTTCGGGAATGAACCACCATTATTTGACTCTCAAACTGAACAGCTCAACACTTCGAGCGATCCTCAAAACTGTGCAGGTCAGCAACAATATTATGTACCGTAAATGTAAAGGTAGGAAGGAAAGTCAGCAGAACATCTTCACCCACCAAGCCGTGAGCAGATTTTTTAAACACTCTTCTACTTCGAAAAATCAGTTGCTCAAAATTATTAGAGTTATTTTATTCTACATCAGCAGTGGCCAACCCATGGCCGCATGTGGCCCACCTATTTTTATGTTATGTTTTTATCATAATTTTAGGTAGACTGGTTTCGAAGATATACATAGGTCAAAATGCACGTTCATATTGAAAATTACAATTTCTCTAGTACTTTGCTATTTATTTCTTTTTAAAATATATAAATATATTTACAAAGTTGAATATACCTAAGAAGAAGCTAGACCAATTATTAGATAGAGTTTTGTTATTTCCGTTGCTTGTGCAACACATTTACAACATTCTCGGTTTGAAAAGTAAACGTTAAATACAGGGAATTTATGATAAGTATTCTACAAATATTTTAGTTTCTCTACATTTAATTAGCTCTCTTTAGTGATTGTATAAGTTAGCTATGAATATAGTTTGCCAGAAAAATTGCAATTTTAATGATTTCTGTAGAAAAGTAGTAGAAACGTTTTGTTTGGTAAAGTTTGCAAATACTTCACAGAATCCATGAGCCATTCCAAGAAGAAACAGTAAAACAATCGCATACACAAAGACGCTAATTCGATAGCAGGAAACTGCGCTAATCTTAATTTTTTATGGCGACCTAAAGCAAATGAGATAATCTGAGATCAAAGAACCGGTTTCTGCTTGTAAATATTCGCCTTTTTTCCACGGAAGTCCTGCAGAGGTGCTTAGCTGGTTGTTTGCCGTTTTTACTGGGCCCCATTAAACTTTTCGCAGTCGGCTTTAGGAATGTCAATCCGGGAATGCACGAGAATTTAGTTTATTTGGCATTTAGTTTCTTTGTCTTCTAAAATATTGTTCTTGATTTGGGTTTTTAAAATTTTCTGGTACATTTGTATTCTTGTACGTTTAGGATCTCGCATCGAAAATGTTCAGCACGTTTCTCGAAAGTGTTGCTTTTTTCTATAAAAACATTTTGCTGAAAAATACAGCATTTCGTGTATTTTGCCTTTGAGAATTTGCTTATTCGAGATGCCGAAATTGTATTTATAAAAATTAATAGCGCGCATATTGACGGATTGCGGTTCCGATATTTCGGCACAGCCGAAGATCAATGGGATTGACATCCCTAGTCGCAGCACGTCAGCGAAAATAAGAGGGATGTGGTATCATGTTTTTAACACAGTTGGCATTTGTATTTTATTATAAACATTGTTAAAACTAAGATACTCGGAAGCTGTTGACCAAAAAAAAAAGGAAAAACATGCCTCATATCCGGTGGGCATACTCGGTTTTCAGAGATTAATTGAGATAAAGATAATTTCAAGCTATTTGGAGCATGATACGGAAGCAATGGCGAGGATTTGGCATTTTACAAACTCATATTTTGCCCAAGCTCCATTGTCCCAGATATAGAGCGTATGTACAAGTTTATGGGGGTTGCTTTGCCTCGCCCACGAGCTGTTGCCCCAATTGAGTATGTCACGATGATTCAGTGTTGTTCACTCCTACACTCAATTTGCCGCTTTAGTTGTTAATTGCGTATTGATGCCACATAAAAAGGTTGGAATCAACAACTTCCGCTAGTTGGCCTGGAAAAAAATATATCTTTAACCAGATATAGTCACGCGTGAAGTGACACATCCAGGCGGCACGGTGACATATTAACGTGTGATAAAAATTTTGGTTTATTGTTGCTGTGTTTCTTCGAGGAGTGTTACTACTCATATCATTTATGGCTCCTTTGGCGAAGTTGCAGATACATTTCAGCCCAAAAGTGAAATTGCGCATTCGTGGGAATTACTGGGAGCGCGGGAGAGAAAGGCAAGAGAGCGCCGTGATAATAGTATGTTAGACAATCAAGTACAGGCCACAATCATAGTGCGACACAAAAGCCAAACACAAATAAAACAATAGCAACGGAACGCTTTTTTATGACGAAAATGAATTTTATGGTGGCAATTCATATAATTTATTGAGTACTTTAAAATTTCACTATAAAAACTTGCTGCGGCGTGTGCCCCAGACACAGTACGTCAAGATCAGCCGAAGTGCTTGCATCGAACGAACGAACGAACGAAATAGAAGAGCACATTTAAAATTCTAAATTAGCATAAATTTGATCAAAACTGACTTTTAATTAGTGGCTGATAAGAGAAAAACTATGAATATCGCTTCGACTCTGGTCACTTTGGCGTTTTGCCTGGCGCTGTGCAGCGGAGCGGCAGTGCCGTCGGTGGATGCGCCGCTACCGCTTGGCGGGCAGCTCGATCTGATGCGGTTCATGGTGCAGGCGCGCGCCTTCTCCGCCGAGAATCCAACGCGTTCTCTGGCCTGCTTCGACTATTATCTGCCGCTATTGAATGACATCGCAGAGGAGTACCAGAGCAGCTATGGCATTTGCGTGACGGAAGCCACAACGGCCAGGGAAACTGTGGATAGTTCGACGGCGCCGGAGCGTGAGCGCATCGAAGCGTTGGCGCGTTCATCCTGCGCACGTTTTGGCACTTGCAACGTGAAGGAAAACGTGTCGTCGTACTTCGAGTGCTACAATGAAGTGGTAAGTGCGAGTCGCTGTCCAATCCTGTAGAGTGTGGGCTTCATATGTGACATCTCTTTCAGGGTCTTGAGAACTCCAAATCGATGTACACCATTTCGGTGAGCGCTTCGGAAACATTGGCCGATGTGCGCGAACAATATCGATTGATCGAGAACTCAGAATACCGCTGCACTAACGCGTCGGAGCGTGCCTATATACAGGAGTCCACGGCAACATATGAACAAATGCAGAGCTGTTTGCAAGGCAAGACGCAAGTGCCGAGCACTACCACGACGACGACGACGACGACGACTACAACTATTACCACCACAACTGAGGTACCAGTATCAACAACTACAGTGGTTGATACAACTACAGTTGTTGATACTACAGAAACGACAGCTGGTGTTGATTCCACAACTACAACTGAAGCGGATACCACAACGATATCATCCGCGACTCCAGAACCGGAAGATACCACCACCGCATCACCGGAAGAGGATACCACAACTGAAGATAATATCACCACTACAACACCAGAGGAGGATACTACAACTGAAGCACCAGAGGAGGATACCACGACTTCAATATCCGAAGTGCATAGCACAACTTCAGCAGCCGAAGATGATACCACCACTAAGGTAACAGATGATGATACCACCACTACAAGACCAGAGGAGGATACTACAACTGAAGCACCAGAGGAGGATACCACGACTTCAACATCCGAAGTGGATAGCACAATTTTAGCAGCCGAAGATGACACCACCACTGCAACACCGGAGGAGGATACTACGACTCCAGCACCAGAAGATGATTCTACAACTGCAGTACCTGAGGAGGACACAACAACTACTATCGTTGCCGATTCTTCGACCACAACATTCGACTCGACAACCGTGACTGAACCTAATACCACATCTGACACCACAGAAGAAAATTCTGAAGATATCGCAGAAGATGATAGCGGAGATAGTGAAGTTGGTGACTCCGTGGAAGATAACAAACCCACTGAAGAGAACAGCGTGGAAGGCGGTGCTGGAGAGAGCAGTGATAAGAGCGAAGAGAAAAGCGAAGAGAAGACTGTGGAAAACAGCAACGAAGTGAGCAAAGAAGTGAGCAAAGAAGATAGCAAAGAAGTGAGCAAAGAAGATAGCAAAGAAGATAGCAAAGAAGACCCTAAAGAAGATAGTAAGGAAAAAAGCAAAGAGCACAGCAAAGAGCACAGCAAAGAACATAGCAAAGAACATAGCAAAGAACATAGCAAGGAACATAGTAAGGAACACAGCAAGGAACACAGCAAGGAACACAGCAAGGAACACAGCAAGGAACACAGCAAGGAGCACGGTAAACACAGTAAGGAGCACAGCAAGGCGAATGATAAGGACGATGCCGAAGAGAACGGCGAAAAAAACAGTTGGGAGAACAGTGGAGAAAATAGTGAGGAAACTGAAAATGTAAGCTCTGAAACGGGCATGAACAGTTCCGAAAACAAGGGCGAAACCAACGAACAAGATCGCTTGCAAGAGTTACGCGGTCGTCTTAAGAAGGCTTTGGAGGAAATACGCAAACATTTTCGCCAACAATAGAGAGGGTCATATGAAGTGATATTCCTCAATTAGTTTTGTGGATAGTAAATTATAAATTCCACATGAGAGTATGTAAAATAAATTATAAACTGAATCTACTCAAATGAAATCTTGGAACTAAAAGAAGGGATATGAAATTATGACATTTTGACTTAGCTGCGGGAATTGATAAGCGCCTCATGATTATAAATGACGGTGTCGGAAATAGCTTCAAGAAATTCGCGCTATCAGCGTGTATTAGCAGTACTTTAGCATTATCGCTTTTCATATCACCAAATCACAATTAAATGTATTATTTGCTAGAGTATTGATTTTTAATTGCCAGTTGTGCGAATTCGCAAACAATAATTGAAATCACGTTGATTTATGTGCAATTGTTGTATGGTCATATTCAAGGACATTATCGTAAATTAGTAATGCGTACGAAAATCATGCAACATATTGAATCATAAAACATATATCGAGAATCTGAGACTGCCGAGTGACTGCCAGATCAGGTCGATCGGCTGAACAAATTGCAGTTTTGGCAGCATATTGGCTTTAACATATGGACATTATTAACGGATTTAAATCGCCCTTACACTTCGTTTGGAGTATATGAAACTGTTGTTTATGAAGAGCATCTCATATGGTTTTTTTAGAATCTTAAAAAATTTTTTCAACAATCAACTATATAAAACCACACAATGCATAACAAATGTGAAATTAATATTTATAAATGTGAGAACACATTGATGAGGACAAAACTTCTAGGGACTTTCGTGGTTTCTGCAAAAGTCTTGTTCAGGCCAAACGTCCCTTGCACTCGTACCGGTTCGATTGGAGCTAGGTGGCAACTTGCTGCCAAGTGTCGCCTGGGCCCGAGTGCTGCAAGCCGGTGGCGGCAAGCTGCGCTCGGACACTTGCGATTCAAACCTCCATCGATCAAGGTAAGCTGGTAGCAGCTCCTCCATATGAGGAAACAATAACTAGTTTTGCATAGTTTTTTTTTTGTATAATTTTCTACCATCTTCTACATATGAGGAGACACTCATTTATATATAATTTCCGGCCATTATTTTAGTATTTAAAAAACATATTTTATTGTAGTATTTACTTCGCTCTGCTTTTTCTCTTTTTGAATATTTTCATCCTGATTTTCCAACGCCGGCAACGAATCGAACATTTTTATATCTTGTTTCACGTCATATGCGGCAAACCCCTGGCTAACTCGCCAAGTCTAATCAACGATTTTCGTGGGGACCAGCTGAGCCAGTGCACTTCCCAATCTTCCCATGCTCAATAGCATGTTCTTTAAGGGAGTGCCTTTAGTTGACTTTGATATGCGTGTACCTTCACCTAGTATTATATAGGGAAAGTCACGTAGCTTCAATTGGTCGATGCGAGCAAAACTAAGGCCTCATGCCTGGTTTCTCGATGTGGCAGATCCACTAGTAGCCTCCTAAGTTCCGTGAATCGTTACAAAATGAACGACAGCAGTATAAATGAATCAGTTTCCTGATATAGATTTTAGATTTGCTGGCTATACTAGATCGCCTGTAGCGGGCTTAATCTGAGTCAGTTCCGTAGCGCGCCATTCATCGCGTTAGCCCAAAGTTCGGACGTCAATCGTAATCACTATCTGCAAAAACGCACTAATCATATGTGTAAGACGCTGACATTTCGACAAGCGTCTTCAATGTTGGACAACTGGTTTGAAGTGCTTCTGCTTGTTCGTAGAATTACCCAATCCCCGCATCTACGACGTATCGATTATCGCTTGGAGCCATGTTCAATTATGTCGAAATCGCAACGAAGAACCGATCGATAAAAGCAAATTAAAATTTAATAAAAAATTGGCGAAATTTAAAAAGAAACACTATCAAATATTGTTCATCAAATCTGCGTGTTATAAAAGCCTGCACTTGGCCGATGGTGACAATAGTCTTGAAATAGAAGCCAAAGGAGTACGTAACTCTGAGCCAATTTAGTAGGCACGCATACATACAAGTTAAATTGGAAATACTTTAATTGAGTGCAAGTGTGCATACATCGAAAGTGTCTACATACACACACACAAACACATAAATCAAAACGTCGAACATGTCCTTGAAGTTTCTGCTGCCACTATTGCTGCTGGCCTCCTCAGCGTGCGCCAAAAGCAGCCTGGACATTGAAGACATCGTCTCACAGCAGCGCTACCTGATGCGCCTCATGATGCAGACCTACTCCGTCTCCGAGCGTGCCGCGGTGAATGTCGACAGCTGCTTCACATACTACATGAACGAGCAGGACACGATCGTGGGAACGTACAGCGCAACCCACAAGGGCTGCATCAATGTTGCCGACGACCGGAAGCGCGAAATCTCACGCCAGAACGACGAGAAACGCGAGGAAGTGCTCACGAGCACACACGCCGTCTGCGCTTCGCTGGACAAATGCGACAGCATCGAGGACGGTCTGGAATTCTTCGAGTGCTCCTACGAATCGGTGAGTGAACTGAATGTGAATTGCAGGCGTCAGGCATAACGTCTAATAACATGTTCTCTCTTTTATTCTTGCTGCCGTTAGGCTGATGCCAACTACGGTGTTCTGTATAGTGTTTCGGTTGATTCCAAGGAACGCGTCAACGAACTCAAGATCAGATACCAGCAGATCGACTTCGAACAGAACCAGTGCACGAACAAGGCATACAATGTCTACATAAGTGATTTGGACAAGTCCAACAAGGATCTGCAGAAGTGCTTGCGCGGTGAGATTGTGCCACCCACCGACACATCGTCCAGCTCTTCGTCCAGCACAACGACCACCAGTGTCGCTCCTGAAACCACGGAGACTGAGCCCCAGCCCGAACCCGAGCCGACCACCGAACAAATGCCGGAGGAGGATTTGGGCTTCCGCGTTATGTCCATGCACCGTTTTAGCCCGCTGAATTTGTTGAGGCCTTTGTAAGTTCATCCGTCGCTTGTAGAGTTTATCAATTCAAAATTGTGTTAAAAGCATTTGTTGTTATTATTATTTATTAAATGTCATGCTAAATGAGCAAATACTTAAAACTGAATTTCATGAACTCGTTTCCTTGTTGGTCATTTGGGTAGGACAGATTTCAAGTGACAGCCAGTGTACTTCTAAAGCTCCGAATTTCTCAGAAAGCACTCGGGATTTCAGCTCTCTTAGTGGCGGCGATAGATGGCAGTGTCGACCGTAGTGAGCAACTTGAAATTTTATCTGAACTTTTTATCATAGGAGCTTATCGGCTATACCATGTCCTTCGTCATAGTTTGAGTAATTTGGTGCAGTGGCAGGCAAGCGTGATCTGCTTTGTAAGTGAAGTGTAAAATAAATTTATTACTCTAAGTTACATAGTTGATAACTTATTTGGCCACTTCAACCGATTGCAAACCGCGGTTTGCCCACTGCTGGTCTTGGGCATTGCTGCTGGGCCTCAAACACCAGGGAAGATCAACATTTCCACTTTACCAACTAGGCGGCACTTGAATATGTTTATGAATGAAATAAAAGGACTTGCCGATAACTCTACTAGACGTTGAGTTCACTACTTATGCCCTTTGGAATTATTTTTTTTTAACGAAAAAAGTATTTACTAAAATCACATTTTGAATTTTGGCTTCTATGACTCTTTCCGGAATAGGACTATTCAATACTGTTTTGGTGATTGGAGTATGGATTGTTAAGCTCATGCGAATTGCTAGTCATCCCCGCGGTGAATGCGCCGAAGAAGTCAAAGCGAAGGAAATGTCTAGACGCAAGTTTGTTCACCAATTTCTATATTCTGGCACTAGTTAGGAACTAAGGTATAGTTTTAGGCGTTTTCGGAAAATTTTTAACATATGAACGCTTAATCAATGGTGACTTCAAATCGACGAAAAGCGTTATCAAACAAAAATTGATTTGATTGGTACATCACCAATTATGTAGATAGGGAAAACTGTGTAGGAAAACAAATGGCACAAAGACAAACAGTGTGTTTTATCAGATCAGCACAGCGAACTGAAGAATGACCACGACAACTCGGATACGAGGCAGATAAGATTTGTGAGCGTGTGTAGATGGACGGACAATTTTTTGACGGCACTGCTGCTGGAGGCTTCGGCACTGAGAGCGGGAGCTTTTAATTGCTTAATAGTGCCCAAGAGATTTACAGCACCGCACAGCCGGACAGTCGCAATAGGTAGTCGCACGATGAATTACCGAATTGGTGGACTCGTATTGACGCTGTCGTCGCTGTGGCGACTGTGCGACGGAACGCTGTCGACGGCGCAGCCCGAAGTTGATGTCTGCTTCGCGACCTATTTGCAGAGCACCAACAGCGCGGCAAGCGCCTACTCGGTTAGCTACGAGGAGTGCTTCCAGAAACGACGGAAGCTAAGTCGCGTCACTGGCAAAAAACACACGGAAAGGGATGAAGTGGAAGCTGCCAGTGGGTTGGTGTGTAATCGTCTGGCCGACTGCAATGCGCTGGAGGATGAAATTGAGTTCTTTCAGTGCCATGACGCGATTGTGAGTAGTGTTAAATTTTGCCCGTTTGAAGCGGCACTAACTTGTGTGTGCTCTTTGTTTGTTTGGCAGGGGCAGCCAAACTTGCAATCACTGCTCTCGGTGAAGTTCATTTCCTCCGTTGCGCTCGTGGACTTGGAACAACAGCACGAAGTGGCGGAGAAAGAAGTACTGCTGTGCACCATCGAGGCACAACGCAAGTACGCCGAGGACACCACCGAAGCGTACAGGGTGCTGTCGCTGTGCCTGAGGGGAAAAAGTGGCGAAGAAGTGTTGTCAGTTTGGTTCATTTAAGAAATTATTAATAGTCAATTTTTTTTACTTTTCTAGTACGATTTATGATTTCCTAATAAACTAATAACTTAAATAAAAGCCCTTGATGATTTTTGCATATCCCTGTTGAGCTCAACATGCCACGGAGTCAAAACTTTCAGCTGCAGAGAATAAGCATCTCAATACCGACTTAAAAACCGATATTTTCCAAAATCAGCATCCTGACGCTCAGACCTTTCTGTAACTATTTTGAGTTCTATCAATTATCCCAAAAGCTTTCTTTTGCAGTGTCGGCAGCGTTTAAAAGAATGGATTTCAGAATTATGCGCTTAGTAGGGGATGCAAATTATAGATTATAACATGCAGATTTATTTGAAGATCCTCAACCATATAAATATGACTCCGATTGTTAGTCCGCACATTAGTAAAGGTATTATCGATATTATAATAAAATAAAATTATTAGAAGCTGGCGTTGTGGTTGTAGGAGGATTATTGGAGCTTGTTGTGGAATCTGTTGTTGTTGTTGTAGGAGGAGCAGTGGAGCTTGTTGTTGTCGTAGTTGGAGAAGCAGTGGAGCTTGTTGTGGTAGTTGTTGTGGGAGGATTAGTGGAACTTGTTGTGGAATCTGTTGTTGTCGTAGTAGGAGGAGCAGTGGAGCTTGTTGTGGAAGCTGTGGTTGTGGTTGTAGGAGGATTGGTGGAACTTTCCGTGGAAGGCGCTGTTGTTGTTGTTGTTGTTGTCGGTGGGGCAGTGGAACTAGATGTGGAGCTGCTGCTGGTGCTGCTGTCTGTTGGACCAAACTTTAGGCAGTCATCGAGATCATCGTACAAACTGGCGGTGGTCTCAACGTAAGTGCGTTCCGTGGCATTGGTGCATTTGTACATTTCGATGTCAATCTGTGCCAATTGTTGCCTTAGGTCGACAGCATTTTCGGAAGCATCCGCGGAAATGGCGTACATGCTATTGATTTGATTTGGTGCCTGAAAATTGTAGATGATAATTAAGAACTAATCAGTTAGAGCTTGGGTCTGTTGCCCACGCAGACTTACAAAATCCGCAAAGCAATCGAAGAAGTTCAGGGGATCAGTGATGGCCTGACACTCTCCAACATACGCGCAGACGCCAGTGGCCGAGGCATTAAGGGAGGTCTGCTCGCTGTCCATTTCCTGCATGAGCGTGGAACGGTCTGCGGTGGCGTTGTTGATGCAGACATTGTAGTCCGTGGCCCACTGATCGGCGGCGTTCTGCAGTTGCGGCAGGTAGATGGAGAAGCACTGCGTGGACACGGCTGGATCGGCGGCCTGCACGATGGACTCGCGCTGCAGCAGGAACGTGGCCAAGCTCATGTCGGCGTGCGCGTTCAGCGTGTGTGGAAGCGGTATGCGGCTGCCCAGCTGCGAACAATTGCTTTGTGGTTATATCAGTGGTATACTTGGCACGTCCTTCCTACTTACAGCGGACACAATCAGCAGGCACAGAACGGCGATGAGTGTCTGCTTCATTTTGCTTGAGAATTCTTGGTGTTTGCTCCCTTCCAATTTGGCTAAACTCACTTTCTAGCCCATTCGCAGCTGTTGTCCGCTTTATATACGCTTCGAGCTGTGAGAATGGGCCGGCGGTCTTATCTGGCCAGCAGTGGACAAGTGTATCGAATCGATAGGCATCCACCGGCAAGAGTTGTCACTCCTGTCAGCTTTGTCCCGTGCGAGGCTCATCCATCTCACTCTAAAATAGTTTATCGACGGCATTGCCAAACGATCATTTGGATATGGCAGCTCTCGCTGAAAAAAGTGCCTAAAAATGCTGCCGCTTGCAGTAGATACAGTGAAGGGCAAAACTGTGCGCCACTACTCTCCCCCTTACTCGCATATATTTCGCAAAAAAGGTTCAAATTTGGCATGGTTTTAGTTATGCTCCTTCTCAAAGTGTAAGCCCTAAATTATGCAATCGTTTTCTCAATGCTTTTCCTGGCATTCCCGAGTCACATATCAAGCCCGTTATTTGTTTTAATAATTTATTTAGATTAACAAGTTTTGAAGTATTTTGTAAATAATTGAATAGTTTCATAACGATTTAAATCTGTCCATATATCAAAAGCATTTCTAAATCTTGAAAATACTTTTCTCTTTCACTGTACATGAGTGCATATGCAAAGTTCTTACAAATATAGAGCAGTTTTCAAAAATTTATATTATATGCTTTTATCTTTTGAATATATTGAAAAGAACAGAAGGAGGCTTTATCAAGAACCCAGGCGAAGCCTACTGTACTTTGCCGCAATATAATTCTTGGAATTGCTGCTATACCAGCCGATTACAGACGCCGGAGATATGAACTCCACATTGACAGTAGAACAAGTTGACATCGAATTGTACTTAGTTTGCCTTTATGCTTGATCAATTACTGCAAAGTTGCTTGCAACTTGAACTATTTTTAGTATTGGACAAAGTAAATCAGTTAGAAATGTCTGCAGTCTGCCCGCCAATCGCGGCTGCACGAGAGAAAGTTTTCTTTTTCTTTGTATTGCGGTTTTTAGAAAGCTGAAACTTTGGCTAACTTCTTAATTGCAGCAAATAAAAGTAGACTGGTCAAGCAATTAATAAGTTCATTAATGGCATGCTAATTATAATTTTCTTCTCTCAGCTCCAAAGGCTCGTGGGCGTATGAGTAACTGCCGCTAAGTTTGCATGCGCTGAACGAATTGTTGATATGTCCGTATATCAGCATTTCATGCCAGCTGCAGTGCGATTCGCAAACAGCTTTTTGCATTACGTTTGACGTAATGAACGCTGCGTGAAACGTAATGTTAACAGAGCCACACTGAAAGCTAATAAAAAAAATATTTCCAGCATAACATTTTTATTGATTAGGCAACTTTGTGTAGCATATTTTTATGCGCACTGCTTAGTGAATTAACCCTTATGTTCAAATATTTTTCTTTCCCTTAATTACTATAATAAAATGTTAAGTGCTGCGCTTGCATTTTTCATGATTTGCTTTGTAAATTTCTGCGCCAATTTGAATTGCTTCCTTGAATGTTTGTTTAGGCTCACACTTAAAACCCTTAAACTTATTGCCTGCCCAAACGATGTAATTAACCTTGCAGTGTCGGTTTCTTTCACACGCTGCAAACATCAAATGTTGAAGGTCAATTATTGGTGAATCCATATTTTTACACGTCTACACATTTTGCACGTAACTTCTTGGTCATTCAATGCGTTTATATAAAAGTGACAAGCAAGCTTAAGATAATTCTTGTGTGTATAGAAGGAGTCATATAAGGAAATTATAAAGAGATATGGGATTTTAATTAATGGTCGAAAAATTTATGTACTTTAATTTTTGATGGAAAAAATAACGTCAGTGACAGAAAAAATAGCGATTTATGATTGATCAAGGGTTGATTGTTTCTGTAATCATGTTTTAACATTGTTTCTTTTTTCTTTGTTCTATTGCTCATTCTTTTGCGACTTATGTCTTATGTGGAATTGCAAATTAACGTTAATGCTTATATTCTTTACATCTTACACTAAATTCGATTTTTTTTATTCGTATATAGGCCATACCTAATGACGAACCGTTCCTCCTTTGGCGATAGAGAAAGATTCTTTGAGTCAAGTTGGTGATAAAACGTTACGTTAGGCATATCGTTTAACTAGCGGTACTTTCCTTCGTCGACTGTGACTAACTTTGTCGTCGCTTTAACTTGTCCGCTTCCGGATCTCTACGTAATAAATGTCGTGCATAATTTTAAGCCTTGCTGTTTTGTTGCTATTGCTTTTTGTTGGCGCTTTTTCGTAGTTTGTTATCAAATTATTGAGATATACGCACGAGTTAATGCCAGTTCAACTGATAAACATATCTCATAAACATTTTTGAACATGAATTGGCCACTTGCTGGAATGACCTTGTGCCTGTTCAGCGAATATTCATAAATACAAATAAATTGTCGATGGGCAAAGTGCGTCCCAATGAACTGACATGTGGCGCAAATGCCCAAATTCGAATGGTGACTGTGAGTGCCATTTTTAAATGCCATGACGCAACCGGCGAGTAACATGGAAAGGAGGAGTTTTTTTTAAAGATTTGGCTGAAAATTAGATACTCAATCATTTGTGCGTAAAAGGGTTTAGGCGTGCGGTGGGGGTAACTTATTGCTTTTGCATTTTGCTGAGGTGCAGAAATGAAACCAGGCTAAATTCCAGCAAGAAACGAGCGTTTAAATACCTTCATACATTACCGTGGAAGGGATTAAATATTGACATATGCGCTGCAAGTTATTTTAAAAATTTTGTATGTGCGTTGTTACTGACAGTGAGTGGCTGAAGGGGCACTTGAAGGGGTTTCATACCACTCAAATAAGTGTATTTCTGCGTGCGAATTTTTCGGTATACGTCATAGCCCTTCCTCAAACACCTTCACATATTTTCTGGTATTGTGAGAGAGATAATACTATATGAAGTTTAAAAAAGGAGTAATTGGCATAAAGAAAAACCATAAAGCAACCAAGGCATAGGTTTTTTGGCAGCCTTGGTATACATACATCTCCCATTCAATATCATTCATGAATTTTGTTTGTTTTTTCTGTTCTGAAATATTTTAAATTGCATTTCGTTATATCGAGTTTTGTAGCTGAAATATTATCTTTTGATATCTTAATATACGGCAGGACTTTAAAATTTTCGATGGCGACATAAGGTGGATTTTAATTGTCTCAAACGGTTGATTAATTATACATCTGTATTAAAAGTTTAAAGGAAAACTAACTTTTCTAATTAAAGTTGATTTATAAAATTTTTTACAAATTTGAAAATTTTGCATGAAGTCTTTATGACATATACACAATATATATATGTACATACATATACCCATAAATCGCATACATTTGAAAATAGCTGCAATTTAGCTACAGAAAGCCATTTCACCATTCTTGTTATTATACCCACCAGGCTATATGCAGTGACAACGTCGTCCGTAATCCCCCACACGTCCTCGCATCTACGCACCCCGCTGCGACTGTTTAATTTTTGCAAACCGCATGCGATATCTTGCCTCTCTGTCTTCCTGTCATTTGCAACTTTAAAGTCGTTGTCCGAAAGCGCAAAAATATTATAGTTATGCGAAAATGTGCCCCAGCTCGCCGGATGCCACTACCACTACCACCACCGCCAACACAAACTTCAGCTGAACGCTATCAAAAACTGAAGGCACTCAATCATTTTGTGTTTTGGCCTTTAGTGTAAATCGATATAGTAGTAATTTGTATAAAAACTGGCAGTCAGTTGCTGGCACTCATTAGTTGCGTGCTTGAAGCGGCGCTAGAAGACACGTAAACCGACCGAACCACTTATTCAACGACGACAAGATGCAGAACATCAGTTTGGCTGTGCTGCTGTTGGCGCTGGTCAGCGTTTGCAGTGTTGGTGTAAGTGACGAGCAGAACTGATTTTGCGCAGCTTTGCACTACTAGCGTTTGTTTCTCCCTCCCCCATCCTGCTCTCGAGCAGGCGATACCAGCGGCCAGTTATGCGGAGGCCAGCTCAAATCAGGCACTCATGAAGTACCTGCTGAAGCCACAGAGCTTTGTCGTCGGCCCGGCGGTCTCGGCGCAGTGCTTCAACCTGTACGTGCCCATACTCAACAACATCGCCAACACGTTCTCCGTGCAGTACCAGGCCTGCATTACACTGGCCAATCAGCGCGTGCAGTCGCTGAACGCACAGGCTGCCGCCAACCAGACGGACTTCATACAGCAAGTTGGCGACGTTTGCACTGCGTACCAGAACTGCGACGATGGCACTGATGTGCTGGCCTTCTTCAACTGCTACGCCTCTGTGGTAAGTTGAAAGTCCTGTTGACTGCCCCAAATCAGCTGCAATATGCAACTCTGCTGTCCCGCTTCACTTGCAGTCCAACCAAGATGTTTCGGTGGTCTACAATGTGGGCATCGAAGCCAGCTCGGCTGCCAATGCGCTCAGCCAGGGCCTGCAGAATATACAGAACGATCAGGACCAGTGCACGAACACCACCGAGCAGACGTACATCAGCGACACCGCCTCCACATACACTATGCTGGACGATTGTCTGGACACTGGCCTGCCGGATGTCGGCAGCACCACCTTGTCGACGGGTTCTACGGTCAGCGATGACATCACCGATACGCCGGAAACTACAGAGCCTGCAAGCGGTACAGGTACCACCCAAGAAGCGGTTACTGTTGCCTAAAGCTGTTGTGTCCGCTAATGCCGGTATCTAACAAGTGCAGACCGCAATATCAGCGGGCTGAAGCTATAAGAATGCCTTAAAAGTTGTAAATAAAAAATTGTTGAAATTGTTTGAGCTTAATATTAATGCATTTTCGATCCAAATATGATATGGGAAATATGAATAACGGTGGCATATCTCCTTGGATACCAGCTTGAAGGGAAACAAAAACTAATATTCTCTGCTCTCGCCTAATCCTTCGCTGAAGAGCTACGATTACGCACTCTATGAATATTGAATTTACGCTCGTAGCCATTCGAGTTTAATGATAGCACTTTTGTAGCTTCTGCGAAAAATTAACCTAGATGGATTCAGTAGGGCTGCTTATTTCGAACTGGTATAATACTGAAATACTGAAAACAAATGGAAGAAACTTCATATCTCAATATAAAAGCGACCTATGATAAAGTATGCGTCCCTCAGCGCAAACTGGTCTGCTTCTGCAGCTATATTTTCTACCGATATGGCAGCATGGAAATTTGTTTACTTGCGGAAATTAAATGAATTGTCTGCCAGGCATTCTGGGTTAAAAAGTTAAGTGCACCAAGCAAAATGACTTAAAATTTGCTTAAAATTTGCGAAAAAGTGAAAGAGGCAAACGAAGGCGGCCGGCCAAAATGCTGCTGAGCCCGACTTAGATGGCAACACAAATGCAAGTACTTAGTCACACACATATGCACACAAAGGCATACACACATAAACGCTTTTAGCGAAGCCATTAAGCGCCTTAAGTTGCGAGAAAACAAAAAAGTTATATTTCTACGCTTTGGCTGTCAGCATAAAATGACGGAAGTACGAGTATAGAAGAGGAGGAAGAGAGCAGCGCTCGAAACTTGTCCTAATGCCAGAAGACTATGAAATCATACTTTCGCCAAGTTCTGCGCGTTGCATATATTTTTTCCTTTTCATGCAGCCTGGCTCATATTTTACGCAAAGCATTTAAAAAGTAAAAAAACATGTCTGAAAAGCTGAAGAAAAAAGCATGGGAAATTGCTAAATTGAGTTAGCTGCGTTGACTATGAAATTCTGTCTTCTACAGCGACGCGAACAAGAGTGCACTTCATTTGGTTCGCTATGACGGAGAAGTGCGCTACAAACGGTGGTTTGGTATATTTTAGTTGGAGAAAAAGATTATCAACCAAAAACTAGATTCTTATCATTAGAAATTTTCTCAAGTGCATTTTGAATATTCTGAAGTAGTACATTTGGAAAATCCAATGTTAATTTTCAACTTTCGGTAGTACAATTGGAATATCTGAAGTTCATTAGAAAAATCTAAAGTTCATTTAGAATTTTATGAAGTAAATTTGAAATTTTGTGAGATATATTTGGAAAAACTGAAGTACATTTAAGATTTTTAAGATAAATTAATTTTGTAAGTAAATTAGAAAATTCCGATGTACTCCAACATGTAGAATTTTCTGAAGTATATGTGAAAGAAGAACAGTTTTTGTTATAGGACTGCCGGATTCATTTATCTAAAGAAAGAGAACTCCATTTTCTTGCGCGTGGCGCCGTTTCTCGCCAGCTGGTTGGCAAATCTCCGAGGGTTTATTTTACTATAATAAAAAAAAACTTTTCACAAAAAACCATAATAAAGCTTTCCGATCGGAAACGTCTCTAGTAAAATTTCTCAGCGGTATTATTCAAATCAATGCTGAGTTTGCCTGTTAAGCGCATTTTTCCATGTAAGTCATCGGCATTTCTAGGGCTGTCCAAACGCATGCCCGAAACGCAAGTTCCGAGTGGAAATTGTAGCTCCTCGCAATAATGTGAAATATGGCGGCAGCGCGATGGAACTGTGTCTCTGTTCGCCGGAGTGCGAAATGCAATGCAAAATATAAGCTTTTACTTTTTTCCAGCAAAATGCGTGGCAACGATGGAACTTCATGCAATACTCTCAAACTAATTAACAACAGCTACCAAGATTTTTATTATTGTTCTTTAGTTTCTCTTTCCTCTGAGCGTGCGAATTTCTCACTTCCGGCGCAATTTTGCTCCACTTTCATTTTGAGTGATTTGCGGAAATTTATGCATTTTCGTATATTTTCGTGGCGGTATGTTTTGCTGTTTGGCCATTGTCTAGGTAACCACTCACCCCTACCATTCAACTCGCACTTAGTGCTTGGCACTGCGGCAGTGCATTTGCAATGTTTTCATTATTTTTGTGTTTGTTGTTGTTGTGGGTCTATTAAAAAGTTTGCAGCTAAACTGGAAATAAATTGTGGTATTTTCATCAGCGAACAGCGTGCATCTGCCCAAGCGCGAGCTGGCCACGTTGAGCGCTGAGGGAGGTGTGTGGAGTGGCATCAGGTGAGTACAGCAGCAGCAACCGCAAGACGCTGCGCCGTGTTGCGGCATCAGCAAGTTGAGCTGTATTAAAAAGTTTGCACGCATAGCAAAAGTTTCCCTTCAGTGACGAGCTTCCAGCTGTCAGTTGAAAACCAGCCCCTTGAAGAAAATCCCTCCAACAAAGAGTGAGAAAAATAGCCAAATTCTATTTCGAGCATCAGCAGTTTTGTGGTTTTGTCTCCTGATTGCATTAATGCTTGGAATTTGTAAATTATATTAGGCAGCCTTCGAAGTTGTACCGAATTGTGCTTTCTGCAGATTTCACTCAGATTCTACACAGATCAGCAGCATTATTGCAAGCTTGCTCTAAAAGTTCAATTGCAAATTTTCTAATATGAAACTACAGAAAAAGTGTGCTCTCCGAACTTGCTGGCGCTTGATAATTGGGCAGGCACAAACTTGTATTGGACTAAAGCTTGTTAGTATGAAGGACGCAAAAGCGGAAGTAGCAAAAGATAACACAGCAACGAAAATTCTGCTATGAAATTTATGCTCTGAAGTGAGGCTAAGCGATAAAAGTGCATAAAATGTATATATAAGTGCTTGCTGTGGCTATATAAATTATACTAAAATAGTTGTGTCATTTTAGAAGCAACACAAATTTCATAAACCAAATGTAAATCTTTAAAAAAATTTTTTCTGTCATGTCAAATAATTTTCTAGTCTTCTGATTTAGCTTACATATGATCGAAAAAGTATTTCTACTTCTCAATTTGTTTTCGACAAACAAAAAGCTGGTGTTATTTTATAACGACTATCTTCGAGTTTAATTGAAAAAATCTAATTTCAATAAAATAACATAAACTTTTGCTAAAATAAATGGTAGATGTTCGTTGCCTGGCTACAGCTGCAGGCGCTAATTTCGCTGGCAGAGAAATGGCATAGAACTTTGGCAGTAAATTTTATGTAACTAAAATACACTCGCACACACACACACACACACACACACATACAATGTGATTGATGGCTGCGCAATTTATTTTAACTGCGCCAATTTAGCAAGCGTGTTTTGATTGCATGCGCGCGACTGCGCACGTTAACCCTTTACCTGCTAACCTTGCTAACCCCTTTCAATGTCGCTTCAAATATGCCTGCATTCAACGTTGCTTTTAGCAGCAGCCAGCAGCAAATGAAATTCCGCACTTTATTTTGCTAGCAACATTTTCAACTGCCACACACTCCCTCCCACTCAATCCCAGTATTCCCCCTCTCCTGCTATTAGCCAGCTCTCAGCCATGATGCAAGGCTGTGAGATTTTCTGAATTTCCAGCGCATAATATTTGCAGTTAATTGCGATTCGCCTGAAAGGGACGCAGCGGAGGAAGAGAGAAAGGGACAGAGTGCAGAGTTTGGTTTAGTTCAGAAGTAGTGAAAAGTGCTTACTTAATGGCGTATCAAATAAACGCTAAGCGACGCTTAGTGCGTCCGTATTTACGGTCTATCTTTTAGTTGCGTTGCAGAGACGCTCATTGTGGCGGCCACTGCATCATGGCGAACTATAAACTTTTCAAATGCTTTGTTGACTTTTCAGTTGGCACAAATTTTTCGCTTAAACTTTGATGCACACTCTTTTTGCACGCTACAGTCAGTTGCTTTGGTAGTTCGGTTTGGCTGATGAAATGCAAACGCTTACTTTCTCGACCAAGAGCAAGGACTCGGCTAGATACAAGCTAAAACTAAGTTTAAGGTGTTTTTATATATATTTAAAAAATATGCTCAAAAATAATTATCTTTTGGCGTGCGGTTCGGCAACTAAATTTCAAGGAATTTCAAGGACCTTTGCATATTTTCGGGCTAATTGAGAAGAGGTGAATATCTGCGACTTGTAGCGTACCCGTAGAATTAAGTCTGCGCCACTGTGCCGGAACCACAGTAATCCCAAATGGACGCCATAATCGCTACCAAAAAAAGTCGTTAAGCCCATTTTAAAGCCGCCTGCGTTGAAGCACTTAAAACTGCTGATATTTGGCTTATGTTTTTTCATATTTTTAATTAAGAATTGTTTGTGCACTCACACTTGGCCATGTTAGTTGCAACGCCTTTTTATTTATGCATCTATTTCATGACAGCTGAAATTGCAGAGTCGCTCACAATTCTCAGCGGAATGCGCGCGCAGTTACTGGCAGCGTCTCTCAAGATTTACCGCCTGCATTTCCTGCCATGGCCCCGTCGAGTGCGGCTGGCATAAAACAAAATGGCGCAGCGAAAGAAGGAAATGAGGAGCAGGAAGTGGTTGTGTGGTTGAGCCGCGCGAATCGCTGGCATATGCTGCTCAGAGCGTTTCCTACTCGCTGGGGAGGAAGCGACCACACACACACTCACGCCAGTGCGGATGCACACATGCTTGGGTGCGCTCCTGGCACATGCTCGTCTGCTTGTTGCAAGGCATTTTTGGTCAGATGTTGCCGTAGAGAGATGCCCGCGAAACGTGCTTAGGTCGCCGGGCGCTTGATGTCTCGAGCTGAGTTCGGCGCTTCGGCAGCTGCACTCCAGCAAAGAAAGCAGGCACAGTGGCAAGAGCAGCCGCAATGAAGTGCTGCTACTCCGCTGCAGTGATTTTGCATGCCGCTAAAACGAACGTGTTGTATGCGAGCGGAGGCAGCGGAGCTGGCAGTTCCACACTAGAGCGCCCGGTTCCAGCGCAGTCATGCCTGCCACGCTGGCGCACTGGCCATAAAGGAAACGTAAGCACGCTCGTAAAAATCTGATTTATGCGAATCGATAAGCGCGTCCGAGCTGCGCCTCAGCTACTCGGCTAATGCGATACCCCCGCTGCTGATCCAGTGCGGCAGCATAGCTGAGGACGGGGCCCGCTGCATTCGTTAAGCACATTTTTCAGATTTCGCCTCAGCCGCGCCTTGATTTGCATTCGCGGCGAACGGGTGCTGAGGCTGCACGTGCAAACGTTGCAAAGTCAGCAAGATAGAAAATGATTTCGATTTATGGCTGGGCACGCTGCGATTTTGCCTGCCTCCTACAACGGCAAATAAAACAATAGTTACATTTTAGCCGACGTGGAATTGATACGGTTAACTTATGGTGGAGTGCTACACTGTGAAAAAAATGGTGCCTTAAGTCGAACAAGAACGTTTTCAATTCTAGAAGAAACGAAAATGAAAGCTGCTGATTTAAAAACAGAATACAGAAATTGTTTGAGTTGAGGGAGATTAGCTGAACCCAACCGGGCAGATGAAGCCGACCCGGAAAGTGAAGCCAATGGCAAGACGTGAACAAAAGGTTTATATGGGGAAATCTGAGCTAATTAATGCATCATCAAGCGATGCTAAGATTATTGGATTATAGCATTATCTCAAAGCTGTCTGGGCGAAAATGTAAAAGAGCGTCGGCTGCACCTCACCTTCCCCTACAATCAATCAGCTTGCAAAAAATACGCTGATTTCCAAAAACAATAATGTTAATAATTAATATGTTTTTTCAAGATATTCGCCTTTGGATTTCGAAGATTTCAACTCTGAAGTAGGTCCCACAGAGAGCAGCTTGAGGATTTTCCATTCTGGCGCCACGTTAAAAACAAGAAGCCACCTTTCCTTCACCTACTTACTTCCGACCTTTGCACTCGCGGGCAAGCGAGCCGCGTGCCGCGTGCAAGTTCACTTATCGCGCGCTTCAGAGTAAACTGAAATAATTCATTCGCATTTTCGCTTTCGCGCTGCTCGCTTTGTCGCGGTCTTCGTGTCCCGTGAAGCGTTTGTATGTGGCATTTTTGCACTTATCTCGGCATGGCCGCGTGCTGCCACAGAGTCACCGGACGCACTGACTGCAGCAAGTTCGCGTACATTGCTGTGGCGGAAGTTGCTGGGTGCGGCGGAGGGAGGGGTAGGGATAAAGTTGGGCAGCCGGAAACGCATGTAGCAACTGCCGGCCATTGTTTTCCCTTTGCATTAATGCGAAATCTAAAACGCAGATCTGCGCGTGTGATACCGCTGCGGGAGCGGAGAGACAGGCTGCAGGGAGCGAGCGTATTCTAAGCTGTCTCGTAAAGTTGTAGCAAAACCGAAAGCGTTACGCCGTATCCGGTGTGCATTGCAAAGCCGGAACTGCTCTCGTTGGCATTTCAAATGCGACCGACGCTTCGGCGAAAGGTGAGTGCGAGTCCGTTTTTCTAGCGCCTGGCGCCAGTCCCACAGACGGACCGTGCGCTCAGTGAGGTGCAGGCAGACGGCGTGTGCGGGCCAAACAAAGAGATAACATTAATAACGGTCTGCTGATTTACATTCCCGCAATTTCACTTCAAAACTTGTAATTAATGTGAATATGGGCAACCGCTGGAGCAGCGCTTTAATTTCCCCCAAAATTGCTGCTCTGCAAACAATAAAATAAGCTGAAAGTTCTATGACTTTTAAAATTGATTTTTAAAAATTTAATTAAAGCAAATTTCATAATTTCGTGCACCAATTCTGGCTTGGAACAGACTGGGGTTCTAATTTGTTTAAGGGTATTTTGAAGCCGGAGCGTTTCAGCACTGAACCCGTTAGTTCCATTTGAACTCAACTTTTACATATTTATTTTTATTCAAATCAAAATCGCTCCCATCAATTTGAAGCTATGCTTTAATGTGAATCTGTAGATACATGGATAACTGTTACTATAGGCCTCTCAGGCCTAATATATGAATAAATGCTTTTATATTGGATAACTTTCCCTGCGTTTTGAATGGAGTACCTGGTGATTCAATTGGGGCTTGCAAGCTTCACATTTGGACTAAAATTGGGTTGTTCCAGCCGATAAAAAGTTGTCCACAGCGAATGTTTTACTACGGAAAATGAACTATTGTGACGAATATGGGGGTTCTACTACGGCAGCTAAAGAAAAGGACACCCTGTTCACGGTTACAGTTGAACAAGCATAGGCAAAACACAAGCTTTAGCAAATATCAGCACCTTCAAATGAGTTTCGAAGTTCTGACAAATATTGTGTGTTGGATTTTTCTAGTACAATCAAGAAACAGGGCGAGCGAGAAGTTGTAGAATGTTCGACAGTAGCTGGCGAGAAACAGTAACAGGTATAAAAAGCGGCCGCCGGCAGTGTCGAGAGTCAGTCTTTGAGTAATAATTGAACGTGCAACATCGAGCCAGATACCGGGTATCAAGTGGACGTGCAACATCGGTTCAGAACGAGTGAACGTGAAGCATCGCAATCAGAACGGGGGACAATTCAACTGCAACTGCAAATTTTTGTAACAAAAGGATTGGAATAGTCAATCTGTTATTGGAATCAATAAAACCGTTACAAGCATTGAGCTTTTTGTGCATTATTCTTTACGATTACACAATCCAGTGATCCGAACCGAAGTAGCGGAGTACTTCAGCGGAATTACGTAACACTATTTTCGAATACTACTAAGCCAAATCAGCCTTACTTTTGGTCTTTTCCAGCTCAACTTAATCCAAAACAAACATAAGCGAATCAAAACATATCAAAACCGTACTTAACTGAACTTAACCAAAACTAACCAAACCCAAACTAAATTGACATGGCTTTTCTTATTTAAGTTAGACGTAATTTTAAGTTTTCAATAGCTCCCAGCGAGGCATGAGATTCCAGATGAACACATTCTTAGTGCAACTCTCTCTCGTTTTGGCCTTGGATGTCGATCTGCTTTGCTTGCGATTTAATTGAATTTTTGGCTTAAGTTCTTTTTAATTAACAGAACAATTTGCCAAAAGAATGCCTAGTTAAAAATTGTTCCAAGCTACCAAGCTTCAGAAGTGCCCACATTCTCTGCGGCAGCATTCCATAAAATTGCTCGCAAGCCATTTACAGCTAATTTACGCTCAATTGTGAGCGTGTGAAATGCAGAAGCTCTGTAAACTTCGAGCAAGAATTGTTTAATTAAAAACGAAGGAAAACGACATTTTCTACGTTTTCCCAATTATTTTTTGTGGTTGCAGAAGGGCAGCAAAACATTTTACACCAGGCGAGGCGTCCATAAAATGCAGCTGCATTGAGCGGCTGTACGCTCTCAGCTGAGCCGGCTGTTGCTTCTGGAGGATTGCGGAAGGCAGTGCGGCAGGGAAGGCACTTCCGAGCAGGTGCCACTGCTCGCTCACTCTGCCATTGCGCAATTATGTGCAGGCAACCGCTCAAGCTGCCGCACTGCGTCGCACGTTCTTTTGTTCAGCGCTGCAGCAGCGGCAGCATGGGTCAAAGTGTGGCGCTTTTTCTGCTGGCCATATTCCAGTGTGCTGCCCGGTATTGTTATTCAGCTGCAATTTATGACTTCTATTATTAAAGTTTGCCACCTGTCTGAAATATGGCCTCGCACCAATGCACTCACACACACACATGCACTCCACCAACTTGCTGGGGATACAGCCAAGTCAAAGATGTCAGCTTGTTGCTGCAATGATAATGGAACGCTTCAGAGAAGAAGCATATGCCTGGATATAGTACTAAACAAAAGACAGCTTGCACCATTCTGCATAAAGGTTACGCATAACTGAGTATCAGAGGCGTAGGTGTGGGGGAGAGAGATAATCAGTGGTTCCTTTTTGTATGCACCAGCATGGGCCCATTTCTAGGGCCGCTTAAGCGAGAGACCCTGCATAAGCGAGGGAATGATTTCACAAATTTTGCTTAAAAAATTTGAACAGTTTAAAAATCGTACCTATTTACACGAAAATGATTTTAACTTATAAAATTTTCTTTTAATATTGAAATTAAAAGCAGAAATGGATCATTGTTTAGAGTACAAATGTCAGACATGATGCCTTGCAGTGGAACCATGTCGATTCTTCAGTTCTTTATTATTTTTGAAATTAAGCAATTTTTTTTTAGAATTTTGTGCGATGTACTTTTGGTGTTCTTAATGATTTGTCAAAATTAAAAGATGCTAAAATAATTGCTTATTATTTTCCAGCTAAGAATCAATGGGATATCTAGTTTTGCCAGCTGCTCTAAAATTCAACAAAAAATAGTGCCCAAAAATGAATGTCATAGAGAAGTCGCTCAGCTCCTTTTGGCTTATTGGAATTATTTATGGTTCAGTCTGCTTATCCGCCACTATAAAAGTAAATAATTAAAAAAGGCACAACTTTTTCTGTGCTCTCATACGCGCAGAGCTTTTAGAGCAAATGTATTGCACACATACTCGTACACTTGCAATCACAGATGCATTCAGCTACTTCCCTGCGGTGTGCGCTGCCAGAATGGAAGAAGCCATATAAATGGGCTAAAGCAACTAAACACCAGCACAAATCAAGGCCGTGAACTCTTACCATAAATAAAATGGCGCGTTGATGCCTGCAAACACCTGCCGTGTTGCCATTCAACACCTGAGAGAGCGGCGTTGCCAGTGCTGCCAGAGGTCGAAGGGCCAACGCCAGCACGACGGGCGGTGCAGCCCGTCACACTCGATTGAATGCGAAATTTATTTGTGTAATGCACGCCCGGCAGCGAGCGATCAAGCGAGGAAGCGAGCAACCGAGCCGGAGCAACAGCAGCCGGAAGTAATAAAGGAAAAAAGCGCACAAGCAAGAAAAGGATTCCAATGGGGAAATAGAAAAAGGCGCGCGCGCATTAAATGCAGATAGGATGCACATTAAAGTTGTTGCCTACTTTTGGGCGCACAACTGTTTTATTGTATTGCAGCAGCGGCGCAAGTTGCCAGCAAGCGGCAACAGCAGCGCGCGGCGGTAAGCAATATTTAGCGCGTTCACGCTTAATGCGAGCGTGGCATGGATTGGAGTGGCGCAAGTGTGCCGGACCGGAAGTAATGCACCAACACGGAGGAAATTGCAATTCAACTCAACTCAACGCAAGCGGATGCGGATATGGATGCTGTTGTGCGTGGCAGGTGCTTCAGCGCGAAGTGGGAAGAGCATGGAATGTAGTGGCGGCTGCTGGTGGTGTGGTTGGATGAGAACTGCGCCTTTAAAGAGTGCGCATTTTAATAAGTTATAAAATCAAAGGCTTGCCCTAATTACATGAAAATTTAAGCGGTTCAATAAAAAAAGGATGCCTTTCCTTATAAAACAAGCATTCGTTTTAATTTATGAAGACTAATCTGAAAGATATTCATGTTTGATATGTCTTAAAGGTAATCTCTGATTGAGCTATTATTGTTTAAGAAATTATGTACGGCTCAGTTAAGATGTGGTCGTTATAAGCGATGAACGCTAAAGAAGCCACTCAAAGCCCGAGTTGAAGGAAGCCCACAGATGATATGGCGCAATATTTCATACACGAATATTTTATCCTTCCGATTCAAAACTCATCTGAATGAGCAACTGAAACAACTAATGAGCTATGTAATAAAGAGCATAAACTTCAAAGTTTAAACGTAAAACAATTTTGATATTTCTTTATATTTGTAAATTACAAATAGAAATTTCGTTAGTAACATCTTTAAATTCAAGCCTAATAAAGGAGAGTAACAGAGTTTTATAATTTTGCAAGCGGAAATTAATAATTTCATTTCACATTTTACCTATCTATGCACAAAAATGGCAACAATCACCATAACAACAACAACAACAACCATGACAGTAACTGGCAACTTACATTAGCAACTTTTGGAGCAAATCAAAACGAATTACCAGTGTCAACAAGAATGCCCGTTTGTTATCCTATTAACCGAAAAAAGCAGCAGCAACACTACCAGCGAAGCAGAGAGACAATAAAACAAACAAAGTTTATATCCTCCTTCCCCTACCAGCTTGTCGGTCCAAAGCACAAATGGACAATCGAACGCATTTTCACTTGAACGCAAAAGGTTTGCGGGCAAAGTTTTAGTCGGGCCGCCAACTTGATGCGACGCACCGCCGGCCCAGGGAAGTGAGAGGAGAGAGCACACAAAATGAAGAAGCTCATTAATTTCACCGCATTTAATAGGAATGGACACGAAAAACGCACACACACACACACACACCTACACGCACGAGTGGACAGACAGTGAGGGAATAAAGGAGCGCAGAGGATGCCGAGCATAATTTCCAAGTAATAAAGCAATAAATGTATAAAAAGTCAATTTAGTGTTAATGTGGGCGCAGCTGGAAGCTGTGCGTTTGGCGCTGGGGAGGAGCAGTTGGTGATTGCCTGTGTGCGGGTTGAGATTGCAGGTTTAAGGGTTTGCAGACCTCCACAAAATGTGCTGGAAAAAAGTTAAGCAAATATAAAATTATTATTATTATTAATTTAAGTAAGATCAGTTGATTTATTCATTAGTTGATTATCTATTGTATTTATGCGACATGCAAAAGACGAATGTCTTAAATGTTAACACCTTAGAATAAATAAATTGAAATTGAAAATCTATTTTCAAGAACCGTTTCTGTGAAGAAGAGTCTTGCATGGAAATAAAATTGAAATATTTATGTTCGTTATTTTGGAAAAAATATTTATACAAATATGCTATCTTTCCGCCATCCGAACTGCTCTTCTTTTTTCACATACCATCATTTCAAATTCTCATTCTCAATCGATTCCTTTTAAGTATAAAAACATAAGCGATATATGCATGTATTTTTGAATTTTTGAATTTTGGCTCCCTTGGCACGATGATTGTGACTACATTGCTGACATTGACCAAATTGCGCACAACTTTTCCCCATCCACCTTTCATCCGATTCCTTAGAAAACGCATTGGCGCACTAACTCAGCCATTGACAACGCTGAAACGTCGTAAAGCTTCATCGAAAGGGATTTTTATTAGTGCGTTTTGTGGCTTAACGCGCTCTCGTGTGTGCATGTGTGTGTGTGTGTGTGTCCGAACTACTCTATTACCGCTACAATGCTTGGCGACGCGACACACAGGATGTGCGGCAAGCACAAGGGACCCCGCTCGCCGCTGGTGTCGTGACGTCCATTTGAGTTATGGCTGCGCAGTTCGTTCGGGCGACTTTCTTAGCAACGCTCTCACAAATTTTTATGTCATCTGATATGAACGTTTTTCTTGCCATTGCACGCCATGCCGGACCATTCCAGTTGCCGGTTCGTCCGTCTCGTGGCTTTCTGGCCGGCATTCGAGTTAGTGTTCTTGTTGTTGTCGCTTAATGTTGAATTATGGCAGCGTAATAACTAAAATGACTTTTATAGTTTTACGTGAATTTATGTTGAAATTTGTTTGGCATTTCATTTGCTGCTTCGAGTCGTTTTATGTGCAATTAAGACAAGCGTTCGACACATACACACGTCGACACGTCGACACAAAAACACTAACCCAATACATTTTGATGTTCATCATACTATTATATAAAACGCTATTGCGCACGCAATGTTATGGTTCAGTTACCGTTACCCTGTTAATTTAACATTAAATGTATCATTGTTTTTGCACAGCATTGTTTTGGGTAACATTTGATGAGAGTGAGAGAGTATGTTAGCATAGACTTGCAATGTTGTCGTGTTCTTTTCTGCACAACAAGAGTAATGCTTTACATTTCACTTTCATGTACATAAAAGGTATCATATTTTGGCTTACAGCTTACACTTCTTGCGGTAATGGCAATGGTTAGTCGACTATTTATTAATTTTTTCAGCGAAAGAGAAGATTGTAAAAATATGTATGTATAAGATTTTAGGGGCAAAAAACCTAACTAATAAAATTGCCACATTGGCAGATGTGATTAACAGCCGTGCTGCTGAACATAAGACTATATAAATGGACAGATATTTTTAGTGCTCGGTTAGATTTCATGGGAAATCAAAATAAGTTCAATTATCTAAGCAAGTTTTTAATTGAAGTCAAAGTTTGAGTAGCTGCATACATATGTATGTATCTATGTATATAAGTAAATGTAGAGTAGGTTAAGTCTGAAAGTTTTTTTTCACGTCCAGTTTAAGTTATTTTTTCGGTATTTGGTCTATCTTTCTAACTTTGGATAGAGAATTAAACAAAATATTAATCACATATGTATATATTCCCACATAGCCGACTGAACTACAAAAAAATAAAAATACGCGAGCTTACCTCATTTATAGACAGCAAGAGTCGGTGGGACTGACGTTGTAGAAATAGTATAGGAACAGATAAGGCAAAAAAAAGAAGAGTTAGAATCCTTGATTTAGCCGCGCAGTGGGTCAGAGGAAAAGTTGAAATTATTCTAGAAGGTGGAATACTAAGAATATGTATAAGAATTACACACGTTTCATGAAAATTGCAACTTTAGAGAAATCTTGAGGGAAAGGGATAGGATTAAAATCTTTTTGGAAACCAAGCCTCACATAACTTTTATTCATTATTTTCCAATAAACACCGAATTTTGGGATACTGATAGTAACAATTATATATTTGCTCTTTTATTTATTCCCTCCCGAATCACTACTACTACCTCCATTCATTATTTATCAGGATTGAATAAGGTAGCGCAGTATGTACGTTGTCAACCAGCAAAATGAGATAATTTTCTTTAATTCAAGTTTTGGTTAAAGGTGCCAGCAAAGCTGACGGCTTAATTACGTTCTTTCGGGTATTTCTACCAACATTTCTTTGTTGGTCTTAATTTCGAGAAACAGATTTAGAGTTAAACTATTAACATTTCAAAATATAGTAGGTAATACGGATTTATAAAATTTTGGTTTTAAAATTACAAAAAAATTAAGACGACTTCTCCATATCGGCGAAGGAAAAGTAGGGGAGTCGCCACGAAGTGGCGCTATACTGCTGGTTTGATTATAAAAGATTTTGCAATTGCCATTTTTGAAAGCGAATTAGATGAAAATTAATCAATTCGGCTCATTGCTCTTAAAGCTAGATTTGCCTTTACAAAATATTTTCTGCACTATTTTTGAGTAGAAAGGTGAAAATTCCATTTTGCAATTGGAATCATGTCCAATAAAAATCAGGATTTCAGCTAACACATCAACACTTTTGTATTGGCAACAAGTGCTGACACTCTTGCAAATCGTTTAATGTAGCAGAAAATACAATTACGAGCTTTTTCTGTTTGGGCAACCAGCTGTTGGCAGGTATTCCACTCATCTATCGGCATCATAAAAAAAACAGGCTTGGTATGCAACAGCGACATCAAGCAAACACTTGCCTGTCATGCTGTTTCATCGAAGTGGAAAGTTCAGGTCTAGACAACATAAATCATGGCATGTCCTTCAACAAAATCGATGTCTCGCGTGCTTAAGGTAAGCCCGAGCAAAATGTTTCGTAGTTGTTGTAGTTTTTCTAGTCTCTGTGCTTCAACTGTGGGATAGGATATGACTTGAGCCACTATAATGTGCACGAAAGAACCCAGGCGAGCAGTAACATGCCGATGACCAGTCTATACAAATCCTTGGTGGCATTTTTCAGCAAATGTTGCCGACGTCAAAGATGACATAACGAGTGTTTACATGAACTTTATAATTGTCAAGTTATGCAGTCGCAGGTTTATTTAAAAAGTAGCTAACAGAAAGATGTCGACAGGAAGCGTCCATAAATAGTGCGCCATATAATTGTATTGACATTGCGTCGCATTTGGTCATACATGACACTGTCATCGAACTCCGATTTTCAGCTGCCAACGCGTAATAAAGATTTTCAAACAAGCGTTGCTAGTGCCTCCTCTACTTGGTCTTTCCATCGAAAGCACAGCTTCCCGCGCCGTTTCCGTCTTGCAGCTCCTTTGTTGTTGTTTAAACTGCTTTTAGTACTGACAAGGAAAAATATTTAACGCTAGCTTGTGCCGTTTTCTAGAATAAACATTTTAGTTGCATTTGTTAGAGGTGAATATAACGGGTTGCATTGTTGCTGCCGTACTTCGCATTTGGCCTGCGAGTGGGAGCGCATAACGGCGTTCTGATAAGATTATTATTCCAATATGCTACAGTAATACTATAACGATATTATATGCTATTCAAATTGCATACACCTCGCTAGATACTTTAATGTATGTCCGTTACATTTAACGCTCTTTGTTTGTGTGCATGTGTAAGTCTGGGCGGAAAGGAAATTCGCACTTCGTCCAACCTTTCGCAGAAAATACTTTGCATGTGCTGCAAGCTCTACTTATAGTTGTGTGTGTATGTGTGTGTTCCTGTGCTAATGCTCGCATTTACGCTCACTCAGTTCATTTATGTGTAAATGTATTTGTATCTACGCTTAATGCACTTTCAATGTTTGCTTTGATGGCCCAAATGTGAATTTATTTCCATTCTGCGGTGCTTTTCTGGTAGCAAAAACCACAGCAACAACTCGCTGATGGGAAATCCCTCTATTAATATTTAAAGCTCAATCTCACTCACTGTTTACTGAACAAATATACTTACATGTTTTTATTAGTTGAAATTAAACTTAATCACTGTTTGGTTTGTTGCTGCTGTCAAAATGTCGCGATCTGGAAATTCAGACCATTTGTATTACGGCTTTTTTTAGTATCATAAAGTCTTAAGCTTTGTTCAGTAATTAGTTTTACATCGACTCATTAGGCTCCGGTTTATATCATTAAATAATACACACTGCCGTTATTCAGTTTTTTTTTTATTATAAATTAATGTGTTGGCTTTTTCGTTTATTGACCATTGACACTTCCACATCGAATTGCTGTAGAAATAAAAAAGTTTAATAATGGGTAACTTATTTTTGAGGTCATTTATAGCGATTTATTTGGCCGGCTATTACACAATAATGCACATTCTACAAGTCCGCTCTTAACGAGCTCGTTGAAGCTGTTTGAACCACATATAAATCACATTCCAGCTGGATTTATATGAAGTGTGCATGCTCGAATGTCAACTGCATCAAAACTGAGCATGTGCCTCGCGAGCTATGACCGCGAAACATGTTAACTTAACGGCTTGAATCATTGCGCACGCATTTAACTGCAAATCCGTCAGCCAATAAAAGCAGCTTTACGAGGGATCGTCCGCCGGTTAGTGGGCTTGGGCATGCGCCTAATCACAGTTTCGTGTTAATGGCGTGGCCGAAACGCTTGTCCGAAAGCGCCATTAAAGTATTTCATAGCAAATGAGCAGCCGTAAACGCACTCACACGATTACAATATTAATTTCCTAGCATTACAGCACACACACTCACATAAATGCTCACATGCACATTGGCACATCGCAATTATGTGCCTAAATGACCAAGAGTAAAGAAGCAACGCTGACGGCCAGCATCGGAGCAGCATTGCTTTGCCAACCGCAAGCATCCGGCGGCCAAGCAACCAAGCAACCAGGCGTCCAAATGTCCAGGCGTTCAGTGAACCGCATCCAGCCAAATCCAGAGCAGCCGTCAAGAGACAACGAACCGATTTACAAACCGCAAACGAATTAAATGCCCGAGCAGTGGTGGAGGGGGCACTGGCACCTCAAGTGTTTCGCACTTGAGCCGTTGAAAGCAGCTGCGGAAACGGCTGCGGCTTTGGTTACGGTTATGGTTGCGTCAGCTGGCGACGATGTTGCTATCGACGTGCTCAGCGCTGCCTTTGAGACTCCAGAGCCCATTTGAGTTGGCGGGCTCTTTCGATTTGCATATTTTTTATGCAATGAAGCAATTTAAAAGTTTTATCTCTCTTATTTCTCAAAATAAGATCTAAAAGAGTACAACAAGACTCCAGCTTTCATAGACCTCAGAATATAGTGCTGCTTTGGTCCAAATCACAACTAGGAATGAATAGAATCATTTGTCTTATTAAAAGCTTAAAAGTTTCACATGTAGGTACTTTAGTTAGAATTTAAATAAGCGTTTAAATGAATTTTATTAAAATTTTGTTGATTTTTTTCAATTGTTAAAAATTAAAAATATGCAAAATTTCAGAAACGGCTAAAGTTAGCCACGCTGTCAATAAAAATGCCAAAAATTTATAATATTTTGCTTACAAATTAAAGTAAGTTTGCATCTTGCGTTGAAGCTCCTCCATTTTGGTAGGCCGGAGCAAATGCCAGCTTGTATTTTACCACTACAACCTCAAAAGTTATTAATAAGTACTTTCGTTTAGTTCATTGCAGAGAAATCGAAATGTATTCATTAACCAAGGATTATTGAATTAGTAATAAGAAAGTGCGGCCCATAAGCCAAGACCCGACTGTGTTTATTGTCAGCGGTGAGGGACGCACATGCGATAGCCTTGCAACATGACACTTCAACATTACTCAACAATTCGCCTGATAGCTTAAGCAGCAACAACAACAAGAGCGGTAGCAACTACAATGCCATGCCACTTAACATCTCCCTCCCCTCAAACACACACACTCTCTTCATGGAATTCCAATTTTGCACGTTTATGGTCGCCAAGCGCCATGATTTGCAGCTGCCAAACGTGCGAGAGTGTCGACAGCTGCCGGCAGGGGGTGCTGGACGGGGCGGGCACACAATTTCATGATAACCTCAATGGCCGCGCAATATGGCCTACGGTGAAACGGTAAGTAAGAGGCGCGCTTCGCGTTGCCTGCGAGGGGGGGAGGGGGCAGCAAGCCGTTTACGCGTGATGAGCATTTCGTGCAGCCGTCAATCTTGGCAAATGTGCGGAGGCTGTCAGTCTGCTTACAAATACGAATAATGCTGGAGGATGTCGTTAAGGACCAGTGCTTACAATTAATACGGTAACTTGCGGTATTTATATGCGAGAGGTGAACAACAATTAGTAGTAGCATGTGTACACTGACCATTGACGCAGGAAATATATTTATGATTGAAATAGAGTAAACTCTACTGTGTTGGTTTAAGCGAAAAAAAAAAACTCTACTACAAAAAAGTATTACTACAAAATTGGTCGGCACTTAATTCATATGCTTAACAAACTCTGCGGGATTTAGCTTTAAATCTAGTCTAAAAATGCTGAAGAGTACTAATAATATTGAGTATATTATAGCAAGCGTATCATATATTACCCGATTCTCTGTGAATCTCTATCTTTATACACATTTGTTCACAAGCTTTTCAGTTTTCTGACCGTATGCGAAACAATGTTTTTAAAATTTTTGCTCAAAAGTAAAAAATTTGAAATAGAAATTTAATAACTAAATGAATTTTTCATATACTAGCATTGAATCGTTTTACATTTCTTAGGTATACATATGTTCGTAAAAAGTATCTGCTCTAGTAAAAAAATTACTCTCTTTGGTTAGGAATTCTTCAAAAAGTTGCTCAAAATCGCATTTGCGAATCCCTTGGCCATTATTTTACCTGTAGAACATGCATTCTGCATTCTTCTGCTTGTAATTTGACAGCTATAACCATTATAAAAACATCTCTGTAAGCAAATTGTTAAATATGCGAAATTAAACGAACTGCCGTTTCTTCTCATTTTGAACATTTCGCTGTCATCTTCTACCCGCTCAGATGATGCCAACGACTATGAAAATGGCCACCAGCATGCACCGCTATACAAACTGATTGCTGTCTGTGTGTGCCGCACGTGACTTGATGTCTTGTAGGAGTGTGTGTGTGTGTGTGTGTGTGAGTGCGTGTTCGTCACACATCACATTCGCACGCATCTCGGTTACTATTTATAATTACGTTTGTAATTAACTTATGTGCCTGAGATGATTTTATGGGTACATCGCCAGCATTACAACAACTAATAAAGTGGAGTTTGTGTTAGAGCATGTGCCAGAATAATCGCCGCAGTGCAAATAGTGTCTTTTGTTGTCTTCTTCTTCTTCTTCTTCTTTTGCTTGAATGCAGTATAAACGCTCGTGACGTTTGGCGAACGAGGGACTCCAGCTGCAGCTCCTCGGCATTGGCGTGGGCGTTGGCGTTTGTGCTCGATATTTATGCCCTAAACGTGGCCACATGCGCCACATCGCCATCGCCTGTGCCGCTATCTGCTGCTGTCCCTCTTCCACATGACCCCTGGCACACGGGCGCAATCAGCAATCGACTCTCTGCTGCCCGCACCTCAGCTACCCAGCGTTTGTTACCGCTGGTCAGTTAAGTGCGCAATGCGGCAGCTCTGCCAAGGGCTTGAGTGTGGCTGTATGTGTGTTATTTATGTGCCCCTGCCCGTTATTATGAACGTGTTCAAATGTAAAATCGCATTTTAGCGTCAGCTTCTCTGCTCAGTTGTACGAGCATGTGTGTGTGTGGTGCACATCCTTCCTCATTGCCAACGCCATTCCTGCTCACCAAATCGCAGCGGAACGCGCTTTTGTAATTTGTGCCGCGCTTCATACTTAAGCGTTTTTTTAATGCTGACGAATGTTCACAAGCGGAAATGATTCGATTATTTGGCGCGTACGCCGTAGACACGTTCAAATGTCGTAAATATTGCGGCTGCAGGGCTGTGCTCTGAAAAAGTGTGCGAAAAGGGTTGCGGTAGCTGCAATGAAAAATTGTGTGAGCGGCATTTAGGTCAAGTTGGATTCTGAGTTCTTCCACGCCAAATCACATAAGAAGAAGGAAAAATTCGCATTTCCAATTTTGAAAATTTTTTTAAATGCCGTTGTAGCAAGTCAAAATTGTATTAGGGCATTGCAATTGGCTAAGGAGTTAATGCGTCCTTTGCCGCTTCGTCCTTTTATGATTGCCATGATTGGACCTAGGAATGATAATAATTTCACTATATAATCGCATTGTTGTAGTTGCCCTTTGCGAAGTTCCATCGTTCCAGCTTGAGAGTGTCAAAGAGGCGAAGAAATAAAACCGCAATTTCACTTACAAAATGCCAACTTTGAAATTATGTCGACATTTTGGAATTCTCTTCGAGCGATTTTCATGCTGCAAATTATGCAAGCGAACAATTTGTCGAATACTTCAACATCTGCAAATGCCAAGAAACTTGTGAATTTGAAATTTTTCCGAAACGAGTGCAGCGAAGGCTGGAAATTGCTCTGTCTTACACGTGGCAACGCAACGGAATGGAGTGGAGTGCCTGTGGCGGCAGTTCATAGCGTGCAAATGCTAAGTGCTGCGCCGTGGCAGCAATTGTCAGATGGTGCGGGGAGCAGGCGGGCGTTGCATAGTTGCGTGCCGACTCGAACGTGGCACGGCGAGTTATGCTGTTAGAATGCCGCAAATGAAATATGCCAACTTCATTAGACAGCAATTAGATGCGTAAGCGGAAATATGCAGCAGCCGTGGCACGAGTGGCATTGCAGGCGGCGACAAGGAGCGTGCATTTGCATCTGCCACTGCAGCTGCTACTGCTGCTGCGGAGGTATGCTCAGTGTTAATTGAGCTGATGGCAGCAAGCGGTTTCGTGGCACGGCGTGTGGCATGCGGCAGCCATTAGTGCACCTTCCTTAAGTGAAGTGTATGTATGTATGTTTGTATGTGTGTGTGTTAGTAATCAAAGTGGGTTACTAACTCGAGTGCTGTATAATTCGAGAGCGATGCTTGTGAAAATTGCTTGCATAAAGGCCGCAAAATGGAAAATTGACGAGTGCGCGTGCCACAAATTGCAGCAATTGACTGTCCGTCCGTTCGTGTATGTGTCTGTTGAACAACGAGATTTTGAAAGATTTTGCAAATTAAGCTTTTTGGTAATTTTATTGATTTGAGCTGAGGCACACAAGAGCACTGCGGGGTAAGTAGGTGCATTGTTGTTCATAGCAGACAGACTAGATTAAGTTACAATATTGTAGACAAATTAATGCGAACAAATTAATTAGGTTGCTCAAATCGGTTAGTAGATAGGTTAAATACATATGCCGGAGTGCATTTAATAAACAGTTACGATTCACGTAATCCATTCTGAGCATCACTCAATTGACTGTGCTCTTCTGTGAAACTATTTAACATACAAACGAAAAAATTTTTGAGACAGAATTTTTTCCTTTCGAGCTGGAAAGTGCCATTTATCGCAATACCTTAAAATGCCAAAAATTATTCCTTTTGTTCTCAGCTCTTTTCCAATAATATTCGGAACATTCTTTAATCAGTTTCCGTTTGTCTCTTGTCCATTGAAATGCATACGCAAAGATTTAAAAATTTGCATGCAGGCTTTCTTTCCTTGGAATTGTCGCAATCAACTAAAAGCTTTACACACACACATCCTTCTGCTTATAACACACTGGAAAATTTCGTTTATAAACTGTAGAGATTTTATGTAATATAATAAAACGCCCTCATAAACTACTGCAAGGAATCAATCAACTTAAGATGCAAATAAATGCGAGCAATGCTGTGCAAAGGAGTGATTCGAGCGGAGAGTCTGAGCAACATTCTCAGCTTCTCAGGATTTGCTGGAAAATTTGCTTTTATCAATAACTAAAAATTTACCAAAGTTAAAAATTAAAAATGGCCTTTAAGTTATTTGTTCATAGCATTTTTTTATTAAACCATTTTACAATTTAACAGCAACAAAGAGAGAAATATGTTTACTTGCAACTTTGCGTGCATTTCATGAAACTTTCCACATGAATTACTAAAAAAAAAGTAAAATAAAAATATTTATATTCTTATTCTGCTCCAATCGAAATAAGTCACAAGGCTGCTCTTCCGCCGAATAATCTGGCAACTCTGAGTCATAATAAAAATGCAGTTGTGTGCCTCTTCTAATACATACATGCATGTATGTATTTCCTTCAAACAAACTCGCATTTTCCATTGTAAAAATGAAGGATTTCCGGGCAGCAAGAAAACAAGACACGAGGGAACAATTTTCGGAAAATTATCGCTGCCTAAACTCGTCCTCGCTTGTGCGATTGTTTGTTCGCCTTAGTGACAAGCATCGGGCGTCGGCATAAAAAGCGCACACAAGCGGCAAACAAATGAAATGCTGAGACAACAAACACTTCCGTTTCCTGCGCTAGTTTTCAGCAGTGAAAATGGACACTCACACAGCAAAGGTACATACATATAAACTCGTAAGTGTGTGCGTGTCGTCATTTCAATTTCGATTCGTGTGTGCACAATGGCTTACATATATACAAATGTAAATGTATATGCGAGTGTGTGTGTATTTCAGACAATAGCCAGAAATTGACAAAAGGATGAGTGTGTGTGTGTATTTTCATTTTATGTTAATACTAAAGCGTTTATTTAGCTCGGCGCTTGAGCGCGCGCTGTGCCTGTCAAAGCGGAAATAAAAATCTGTCTAAGAAAGGGCCATTTTATGACAGCATCTACGTAAAAATGCTTTATTTGGCAAGTGCGCACAGTGCCGTCTTTGGCTTAGTATGGGCCCATTCTTGCCATGAGTCCAGACTCTCCTGCTAAGGCACCGCGCCTCAAAACTCTCAATAACTTTCTCAAATGAAGGTTCTTCAATTATTTTGCCAAATTCGGTCGAACAGGACTTTTGGGACTTCCATATCTTGCGTTGCCATAAGCATCTAAAAACGGCCCTGTGCATGTGTGAGTGAATATTGCTGCATTTGCCTGCGCTCTTTTCTTTCTCTAGCCCAGGCTTCCACATACACTGTGACCGCTCTTCTTCGTATTTGACGTGCCATCTTCCCGCTCGCCCCTATCCTGCTCTTATTTATTGTGCTGCAAAACGGTTTGACAGCCGCCATATTGCTTTGTAAAAGTGTTAATCTCATAAAACAAAATTTGCTGGCTTTTTCAGCAATTTTCTATGTTGCTACTCCAATCCGCAATATCGTCACTCATTCTAGCCTCTGGCTGCCGCTTAACGCCCAGTTGGAGCGCATAGTTCTCGAAACATTCTGTGCCCGGCGGAAACGGAAGTGCTCGGTTACATGTTGTCGTAATGTCTAGTGCTTTGGTTTATGACGATTTTATTAGCTCATCTGGTGTTGCTGATGGTGTTGGTAGTGTGCGGGTGGTGGCGTTGCTGTTGTCTGTGTGCGGCGGCAGTTGCTTGCAATAATGGCCAGGGATCGGAGTTGTAAAATAGTGATTGATATTTTTATGTTCTGCTGCTGTAAGTGGCGACCATTATGTGCCACTTGTGCCTGAGCAAAGGAAGCGGCTTAGCGCGTGGCAGTCGCCGGTCTTATTGGGCGGTCTTCGAAGCGAGTTAGACGCCAACTGCGAAAAATATGTGTTGTGTAACGTGAATCGGACAAGTGATAGCTTTCCACTTGGGCAACAGTTATCTAAAGCGCTGTCAGCCATTTGAAATATGTGAACGGATAAAGTGGAAAATGAGGCATGAAGCGCTGGCCTTCCGAATATCGGAGCTGTGAAATTTGAGGCATTTGTTTTCATCATACAGACATCTTGGAAACATGACCATTGGAAGAACCTTGTATGGTTCCCACTTTCTCGCAATAAAGTGGTATTTTTGTGATTGTTAGTTTGATCTTTTACAAGGACTCACATAATCAGAATAAAATTATGAGTGCAGCTAACTTGTGCTCAAAATAAAAACTCCCACCAAACAGACCCACAGCCGAACTCCATGAGGCGCTGTCTGAGCCCTCTAAATGTCAATGTGTCACAGCATTATCATTACTCTTTTTTTTATGAAATATGTCTGCTGTTTTTCATAGTTTAATGTCTGCATAAATTTACGAAAAGTGCTTAAAGCAAACAAAGCAAATTTCATTGACTTATTCCAGCTTTTTAATGAGTCGCTATACACACACACACACACACACACACACACACACACACATTCACCCGCAATGTGCTGCAATATTTTCACTACCACATTTGCATAAAAATGACGCATTACAGTCAAAAAGACAAAGTGCAAAAAAGCGAATAAAAAATGGCTAGAAAAAACTAGCGCCGCCATCATTTCGACAGCGGCGCGGTGGCACGCTTGAGCCGCATCAATGTTGAAGGCGGAAAAACGAAAATCCGCAAAACGTCAGCGGCCACAATGAACGACCGCAGCAGGTGCGGCGGCGGCGGTGGCGATGTGCGCTTTTTCTGCTGTGTGTGAGGGCAAAGGGCGGAGGGAGCAGCAAGAGCAGTACAGCCACAACAGCAATGCGACACGTTTTGGCACCGCACAACAACCCGACGCGATGTAATGGGGGGTAAAGTGTGAAGTGTGCAATTGCGCGCGTCAATGCGGGTGACAGGTGCTGTCCAGTGGCCGACAAAAGACAGCCGTCGCAACAGCAGCAACAATAACAACAACAACAACCACAGACAATGCCAGTAACAGTTGCAGCAGTGGTATTGCTAGTGGCAGTTACAAGCCCCCACGATGACAACAATAACAACAGCAGCAACCATGGGCAGTGCCGTCTTCGGGTAGTGTCTTTATTCAAAGGCGCCCCAATTGGCTTAGTAAAGCACCAGTTGCTGTCATATTTCTTGAAATAAAAAACAATTTACAAAATATCTTTTGCTACTTTCGGAACTAAGGGAATGATTCACAGTAAATCTAAGTTTTCAGCAAATTTGAAATAAAATATTTTCTGTAGTCTTTTTTTGTTTGAGAAACCTAGCATATCAAGGAGGCTTGGAGAACTGTAAATTCGTTACATAATGTCTGAAGATATTATTATCAATTCAGCTATAATTATGAAAAAATTATTCTTAATCTTTTGTAATGACAATTTTTTAAGGCTAATTCATCTCATTCAAAATTTAAAAAAAAAGAACTTTCAAAAAGATTTCATAAGCTATGACATGGGAAATATTTTAATGTCACGAAGATCTAACATTCTGCCAAATTTCAAATTTCTATGTTGAAAAAATACATTTAATATAGATACCTCTCGACAAAAAAGTGATTTTGTAAGAGATTCATATTTTTCCTGTAGGGGAACGGAACAGCTCAGAGAAATATTTCATACAGTGGCACACACATATGCACACGAAAGTAACTCAGCAAAATCAGCCGCATTCAACTCCCAACTATTTTCGAATTCAAAGATATTAAGTGAAAATTAAGTGGGCGCCATCCAAAGGCTACTCACACTCTGACACTATCTTTATTAAAGAGAACGACACCAAAAAGCAAACATAACAAATAATGCAACAAAAAATGGCGTTCAGCCGTTTTGGTAGTTTAGCAAAGGTCAACGGTTTATGGTGCGTATACGTGCTCTTAGGATGGCTGGAAGGCTGCCTTGCTAGCTCGTGCTGGCTGCTTCGCTTTCGGGGTAGACAAGGAAGAGAAATTATGAAACTTTGTGGTGTAAATTTTAGTTCATTTCAGTTGAACTAATGGGATCAGTGGGGTGAGTGGTGGGTCAACATGTAAGTGTGTGTGTGCGAGGGCAAGAGGTTTGCTCATACATATGTATGTGCCATATGCTGACGAGTGAGGTACGAGTGGTAGTGTGGCAACTGCTGCTGGTCTCTTTATGTATTTTTATGGATTTTATGCAATTTTTATGATTTGAGTTTTTGTGCAATGTTTCATTTTACGATCTCTGGCTCAAACGTATTTATGCCAGAGCACGCACTTTCGTGCGGCATATCAAAGTTGCCAGCTTTATGCCCTAAAGCCTGTTGTGATGGCAGTTTGTACCGGCTTGTGGCCTGAGGAACACATGCGAATGCACACACATGCATAGGCCTATATACACATATGAATTTAAAACGCCTCAGTCTCTTTGTAGGCAACCCACACTGCCCAAGCTTTTTATCGATATGCACTTAAACTTTCCGAAAGATTACTCGTATACGATTTTATTGAAATTTTGCTAATCGATTTTTCAAATTCAGCAAAAAAACAAGCCCACAAAAGACAAAGCCCACAAAAGACAAAAAGGAAGGCTTTCCATTTTTAGCATAATCTGTGCAGCCATTTTTCAAGCTTGAAGAATTAAAGAACAGGCAATTTTTTTCTATCATTAGCTTGGGTCAAGTACTAAATAATAATAATAAGAGTAGCAGAGAGGACGTTGGGAAGCTTTTCATGGCGAAGAATATTCTCGGAGAATTGCCAATTCATCGCGAGAAGTCGAGTATGTACTCAAGCTGGCTATGAAGATTAAGCCTATGATCGAGCACTAAAAGGGGTCGATTTGGTACCTACTCTATAGAACGCCCATGAGTTTCTGTGCTTTTCTGTTTTGGCAGGCATTCCATAAATCGTAGTTGGGCAGTTCGATGTCAACAATTTTAGCATAACTTAAAATTTATTCCGGTATTGGCTTTAAATTATTTGTCCAGTATTCTTCGATTTTTGCCGAATTTTAACTTTGTATGGAGTTGCTTAAATTGCACGCCGCCTTGGCTAAGGCCCTCGAATCAAAAAGACGCCTACAAAAGCTTCTCGCCTGTAGGGTACGTCGAAAGTCAACACTAAAGGACACTCGTCCTTCATTGACTCCGCTGAGGTTTACGTTTTATAACGTTATCGTATTTTTACGATTTTTTCTCTTTCTTTTTGTGTGATTTCATTTGTGTATGATGCTTCAATTTGTTGCTGTTGTTGCTTTTCATGTGGTCGCTGCCAATTTTGGACCGCGCCAAATCCATTTTCATTTTGTTACGCTTAAATTTTGGCAAATTTATTACCGGTTTTCATTGTTGTTGGTTGTTGGTTGTTGCTTTGTTTTTATGTCGATGGCGGCATCATTTGGGATTTACTCGCTAAAATTGGCCGCAAATAAATGATTTATGAGCTCAGCTGCATAATGCGTGTAATTTCAGCGCATGCCGAAGCGCTGTGCTCCCCGCCACATTCCACCGATCCCACATACAGTGCCATGCTAACTACACTCAATCAAAGTATTTATATGTGCATGTGGCCTTCTGCAGGCTGGCATTGTAATTTGTGTGAGCCGATTTAATTTGACTAAAGCAGCTTTAATTTTATTTAAAATAATGCCATTTATTTGACGTTATATGCGCTCTGTCGAAAGAGTACATTCGGGGACATTTAGCGGTTTTATATGTGTGTTATGACAAATGTTTGTGGGACTTCAAATGATTTATACTCAAATATAAAACATTTTGCTTTGTTTATAGAAAGTTTAAGCTATGATTAGGCTGTTTTTCAATCACTGCTGCGGTATGTTAAACAAAAAACAACAAGTAGCAATGTAAATTTTAACAAATTGCTGAGCTTTACAATTAGCTCTATTTAGCTTTAAAGAAGCGGTAGCACAGCCACTTACAAATCGGTAGATGACTATTTCTAACTATCTCAAACAGGTATAATTTTCGCCAAATATGCAGTGAAAAAATTCGATTTCCATAATGCCCATGCTTGAAAATTGCACAGCATGAAATTGCTAACGAAAAGGATAATAGCTTAAATATGGCAACTGCGCATGAAATGGGAAAGGCTCTGTGCCTAACAAAAGCTGCAAATTAGCTTTTTGTAATTTTTGAATTTTTATAAGGCTGCCACATGTCTTAATTTGTCTACGAGCAGCCAGCGAGCAGACCAGCTTCGAAATAAAATTTTCGTTGAGATAAAGTAACATAATATATATTTCATATGCGCTCTTACAAAAAAGATACATAATATTCTTTGCTTGCAGACCAAGCTGGGTAGCACCATATTAATTTTTTTTTTAAATTTTTGAAATTGTCGAATGAGCAAAGTGAAATCCGTTTGCAATCATTACAAAAATTCGAATGCTTCGTTTAATAGCTGCATATTTTCATTTCGTCATTTCGGCCAAAATGCTAGCGCTATTCTAACTACTCCCTTCCCCTCCCGCTGCTGAGCTGTGATAATTGTTGATATTTGCTTTACTTGATTTGCGTTGCTGAAGCTCGTTTTGCTTAGTGCTTTTGTGCTGATAAGGCAATTGTTGCTAGCGTAAATAATACCTGCTGCTGCACATGCCATGTTGCAGCTACCAAACAAACTCACACACACACACGCACATTCATACTCACATGCAGGCGACGCCATTATCTGCGCATTACGTGCTCATTGCCTTTGCCAGCAGGTACCAGCAACAACAACTCCAACTGTTGCCACAACACTCGTCGAGATAGCGCAGTTGCATCCACATGGCAACTGGCACATAGTAATTTTATTTATTTGCCAATTTTTTATTGCAGCAGCGCACATAAATCGCGCGGCGCATTAATGTCCGGCGTGGCAGGCGGTGCGTTTTCACGGCTTCAAAATATAAATAATATTTCAACGCAAGGATTGAATTGTCCAGCACTAATGCGCTTATTTATGCTGGCCATGTGGTTGTGTGTGTTTGTGTGTGGCTACCAGCAATTGCAGGCAAAGCCGTGCGCTCGTTGAGACGCTTTGATAAATGTGGCGCAAATATCGCAGCGGGCGGGGTTGAGAGGGTGCAGCCGTTCTGCAACGCCGCTGAATTCCACGCAGGGATTGCAAGCCAAAAAAAAAGCTTCGTATTGAGTAGATTTAAATTAATTATTTCTATGCTTATGCAAAAATGCTGAAATGGGGGCGAAAGCAATTAAAAGGGCTGGACAAAAATCGTCTGAGTAAAAAGTTTATGATATGCTTTTGAATTTTGATACTTATTCCAAAAGCACGAGATTCCAAATAACATTAAAGTAACAAAATCTGTACTTATAGATTTTGGAAGCAAGGCTTCAGTCGGCTGATAACCTAAGAGCCATCACAGCAGAGTTTAGTCTCACTGCGTTGACCAAAGAGAAAGTAGTACACTCATTTAATGCGTCCTTTAAAGATCTCTTGGAGAAAGAAGACAGATTAACGAATTATATGCAAAAATATTTAACTTTGTGCTACCATTTTTTCAAGGAAGGTAAACCAAGTAGTTTTAGTAGATACATATTCATATAAATAATCAATATTTATTTGACTGACATTTTCAAGCTTTTTAATCTGTTTTAATCTAAAAACTTTATTGATAACTTCAAGAGCAACTTTAGCATGTGCTTGCATACTAATCGCCTGGCTCGAGCTATTGCTTTGTTGGTGTTTTGTGACTGTCAGTATATGTATGTATGTATGTATGTGAGTGAGTGGGCATATCAGGACAAGGCGAAACAAACTAGACAACTTTGAATACTCCGTAGTACTCTTGTGAATACCTTCAAGTGGAACTTCTTTTCTTCGCAAGCATTCCTTGCACTTGTGCGTGTAGTTAATACATAAAAGTATATACACATACAAGTGGCATGAATGACTCCCAATATTATTAAAATTTAAGTATGTTGAAATTTCACTGAAACACTCACAAGAAGCTGACAAAAATTGTATGAGGCAACCTCGAGCACAATTGACATTTTGAAGTGTACGCATGTGTTTGCTTGAAGTTGGTGTGTAGCTGTGTGCACAGTGGTAAAAGTGAGAAATTTTTGTGGTAAAAGCAGTTCATGTTACTAGTTAAAAAAATTTTTTATAGATGCTCATTCTTAGCAGATTTTGGGCTTGTTTAAGGGTTCCAGCATAGTAAATTGTATAAAAATTTTAAGAAAATCAGCGAAGATACTCAGCAATTGATATTATCTAAAAGGTTGAATGAGACTCTTCAGACATACATTTTTATATTTTTGGTTTAATATTAACTTACTTGTTTATATGGCATCTCAAGCTGTATTATTTGTCTAATGGAAAGCACCTGAAATATTATGATATTACTTTCTAAGACTAGTTTTAATTTCAAAAATTTTGAAAAGCAAAACCTTTGTGAAAGTGCTATGCGACGATATTCAACACTTTTATTATACTATTTTAAAATAATTGAAGTAAAGCAGAATTTTTCTTAGCCGCTCCACTATTTAAGTGCTGCTTCCAAGTGGACTTCTCATGAAAATTTTTTGGAAAGAACTTAAAAACGCACAGAAGTAACAAAGAATTACGCTGAAGCAACACAATTTACAATTTGTTGCCTCGAGGACATGCAGAAGAAGTAGAACGTTCTGCATAGAAAAACACGCAAGTGCACACATGCACAGACGGAGCTTACACACACACACATACACACACGTAAGCGTAGCTACAAAAATCGAGCACAATAAAACTACAATAGAAATGAAGAATGTTGAAGTGCGTTTGTGTGCGACCAAATGCGTATATGTGTATGCATATGACTCGGTGTGTGTGTGTATGAAGGTTGAAAAGTGTAATACAGAGCAGCAGAATCATAAGCAGAGCAAAAGCTCTGCCAACAGAGCAAGCGGCCGAGCGGCCGAGCGGCTGAGCGGAGCTGCAAAACTATTGCAGGCAAAAACTTTTCATGTTGAGACGTGCAGAAATTTTTAATTTGCGGTTTGTCTTCATAGCAGAGAAGAAAAAAAAAGAAAACAAACATGAAAACAAAAACAACAACAACAAGAACAACAACAACAAGTGGCACCATTTCAGCAATTCCCATTTGTTGTGCCGCACTCTTATTTCATATTTTCCCCTCAAAATAGAAAGAGAAAAGAGGCCACAGGCAAAAACTTTTTATTGCTTCTACAGCCACAGTATTTTATGGATGGCTCTTATTTCTATGTATGTATGTAAGTGCATATGTGTGTGTGTGTATGTGTGATGGCGCTAGTCGCAGTTGTTGTTGTTTTAGTTGCTGCCGCTGCCGCTGTCGATTGTTGAAATTGTTATGAGCTGTGGCCTAACACAGGCATAAGCATCAGCTGGATTTTTCGTAGGGTGGAGTGAAATTTCTATAAGGTCAAAAATTCATTTACGACTTTTATGCTGATATGCGTGAAAGTTCATAACTTTTTTCAGTGAAATTTAAGTTGACTCATGTCTAGCGGGCAAGTGCCTTCCCCGGCCGCTATTTAGAATCTTACATGCATATACATATGTATATACACATGGACTTTGTATATAAAACTCTGAATATCTATATGTGTCTTCAAAGAAATGCTTAAGCAGAAACAAACACAACACAGAATAAAGAAAAATATTGCAATGAGCCACAAAAGACTGCAAAGCGAGAAAGAGTCCCTGAATTATGGAACCTTAGCAGAATTGCCAGCTACCTACCGCCTTACGAAAGAGAGATACGAATTCGACTAAAACATTCGCTATTTGCGAAACTTCAGGCGTTTCATTTCACTAGAATCTTATGACAAACGAGACGCGGCCGTCAGCGTCCGCTGCAACAGCGGCATGGCTTCTTTTGTGTGTGTGTGTAGTTGGTCATGCCGCAGCCAGCCTGAGCAGCGCATGCACGCGCCATTGCCCCACTTGACACTCGTGCGTCAACATTGAGGTTAGTTGGTGTAATGTCTTGCGGTTAGGCGCATTGCCGTTCACTGCCTCTCGTGCCTGCCCCAGCTACAGCTCCATCCTCATCGCATCGTCGCCTTGTCGACGTCAGCAGCAGCAGCGACCTCTGTGTGGCCGCCATTATGGCGTGCGCGCATATGTGTGTGTGTTTGGGAGCTTGTGCTCGTGCCCGTGTTTATGTCTGCGCCGTGCTTGTCACTTGTAGCCGCAGTTTGTGGCCATCGAGCCCGTTCGCACTGACTTGGAGTCAAGTACTTCTCCTTTTACAGCTTCTCCGATTTGCGTTCCGATGCGCCGCAGGCATTTTGCAGCCGACGTGGTTGCCGCAGCAAGTGGCATTGGTTTCGGGCTCATGTTTCACCAGCTGCACTCATAAAAATTCTGCTATACAAGAATAAGCATAAAATATATATTTCGACAAATCTATTCATTTGGTAACGAATTAGCAAGTAAAGAAGACGAATTATTTAGTTAAAAATGAAACTTCAGCAATCGTCATTCGAGAAAGGGCAATGATAAACACTACTAACGAAAAGGCTGTAGATCTTAGTAGTTAGTAGTGGACATATTTTCAACCAACTTTTCTTAGTTTTCGGAACAAATCTTTTTGAAATAAATTTCTTTGAGTGTAAGTTTGTGCTCGTGCTAGCGCTAGCTAGTTCACATTATGGCTCCCCATTTGGCATTTTATTGCTTTAAAAAAGTTTCTAGCTTGCCATCAAACTCTACTGCCTGACCGTAACGCACCCTCCCTCATCTTGTTTTAGCTTTTCGCCTAGTTGAAGTTGCTCTTGCCATGGTTTGCTCTTTTTGCTGTTATTGTTGTTGGTTGGTTTTGTCATCTGCATATTTAAATTACAAAAGATTGTCATCTGCGCAATTTTTAAGCGCTGATAAATGCTGCGCTTCATCTCTTTATTTTATGCATTGTTTTTGTTGTTTGTACTTTAATTTATCGCACTTTTAAGTTTATTTAACTTTATGCGTACAACTTTTCTCACTGACGCTAATGACACTTTTCAAAGGAAGTAATTAGCTTAATAGCAAGCGTTTTGAAATATCGCACATATTTCTAAAAGTTACTTAATATATTGGCAAGAATATATAAAGCTATAAAAGTTTCATTATTATCGATTTTCATTATTTGAGGAAAGTCTGTTCTTTTAAAGCTATAATCTAGGGAGAAAGTGGGTTTTTTTGACCGCTTCTTTTGAGAAATGAGAAATAATTATTGTTATCTTAGCTTAAAGGAAAGTTTGGTGTTATCAAAGCAATTTCAAATACTTTGAAGTAGGTACTTTTTTTGTTTGAAATGTAATTAGTATTTCCTATAAAAATTTAAGCATGTTTGCAAAGCTCAGTGAAAGGCTCAGTTAACTTTCCTGCTTCAAAGAGGGCCGTTTAATAATTCAGGCACGTGCTCTGCTGCGTATGAGTGGCATTTAATTTGTATCTGCTTGGCGTATACGCCGTGTGTACCGTGAGTAAAAAACACGAAGATCCTGAGAGCACATAATTTGCAACGTTGCGCTATAATTTCAACTCGACACACACACACACACACAAAGCATATTACGTTGCCAAAAAGCAAAAATAGCTTCATTTTGACGCTCGGCGGGAGTAGGGAAAATTGAGGGGAACATGATATCACAAGCAATCGAAATTTTTGCAACCTCATTATAGGGTAATGCTAACAGGAATTGGCAAATGATTGACACTGATATAAGCAACACTTGCCAGGGTTGCCAATGTTACGCGCCACAAACAATTTTGTGATCTGATGATGTAAGGCATATTGCTACCTCTTTCTTGGCTTTTTTGGTCGATGCTTTTTCTTACTATTAAATTCGAATAGAAATATTTCAACGTTCATTTGTATGGCTTAAATCAAATCTGATTTAATTGGCCTTGAGTGCTTTGTGCTGTCAAGACAACATATAACATATCCATTTGGTTCTATTTCATGGACAGCAGTGCCAGAGTTGCCACACAAGAGTTGCCTTCAAGCACATGCAATCGTCTGCAGCAAGAAACCACTCCCTTTGCAAAATGTTAAAATTCCACACTTCTGTGAAATTCGCAAGCAATTTATCACCAGCCGCTTGCGCGCTTCCTCTTGAGACTGGAAGACGTCAGCATAGCAGAGCCTAACGCAGTGATGCGTTGCCACGGAAAAGACGCGCTTATTAGCGTCAGTAAGAAATGTCTCTGAGAAAAATGGAAATGCGGCTTTGTCTTCCACTAGCAGGCTTCCATTTTACTTGTGCTTCTTGGCGTGCTCATCTAGAAGCCATGCATATAATTTGTATATTAGCTTCTCGATGTCAGCAGCCTTCACTTCTCTCCACATGATTGTCTGCGGCAATTTTTTTCCCATCATCGGAAGAAAGCAAGTTCAAGGTCGGCTACTAAATGAACTGTATTTGCAGCGTACGCCAACAGATGGCGTTGTTTATGTTTATGGACTGTAATAAAATGAACTAGCAGGCAAACATAACTACCAACGGAACATTTTTGAAAAAAATAAGCGTATGTGTTGCAACGAATGCAACCTTGCCTTACTAGCAGCTGTTTTTCAGAGTTTTCTTAGTCTGTCATTCGCCCATGCAACCCTGTCGCCGATGGTCTGCCTGTGCGATATCTACTTCCAGCCGGTCTATTTCTTTGGCAAGCTGACGTCGTATCAGAAAGTTCACATTCTCATAAACGGAAAACATCGAGGGCAACTGGGCGAAGACAGCGATGTAAGATATCTCCATTTAATTGCAATACTTCGCATAATAATCTTCAATAAAGATTTTAGCGATTACTGGAATATTTAACTGGAATATACAGGCTCAAAATAGCCGTCTTTTTATTGTCGCCCGAAGTCCCTACAGTATGCTTATACTTATTTAAAAAAATAATAAAATCTTTCTTGATAATTTGGAAAATGTGCAATCCAGTTAAATTCCTGCTGGCATATGTCAATAGCTATGGCGCATATCACACCAACTGCCAGCATATTTAAATGCTCATTTAAATTTTTGTATGCAAATTTCAAGCTGATTGCTTGCCAACCACAACAACAACACACATACACATGCACATACAGTGTGTTCCGCGAAAAAACTAAGGATATTTTAAGGCGTAGATATTTTTCAGCATCTATCGATATATTTTACTCATATAATACGAATTTTTGCATGAAATTATTTTGTGCACCATTTTTAGGGCAACATATTTTGGTTTCTTTACAAGATCGTTAAATGATTTTTTGCTACTCGAAAATTTTTATAAAATTAATTCAGCTTGGTTCAGCGGCCAGTGGCTCCGTGGCTGTTGTTGTTCTACTTTTGCTACAACTCTCAAGGGAGCGCTGATAAATTGGAATAAATTGTTGAAGTATTCTGTAGAGCACCCTGTATCATAAATTCGAATTTAATATAAGCGGTAGCAGAAATGCGGCGGCAGGAAGTGTCAGAATGCTCGCACCAGCGGAAAGCAGTGCTTAATGTCAGTGGCAGTTGCGCAGGGCATATGTACGTAGGAATGCACACCCACGTCTTTCAAGAAATCCACTTGCCACCAACAACAGCAACACCAACAACAATAGCGACAGCAAAAACAACTACCATAACATTTAAAGTGAAGTGAAGTGAAGCGAATCGGCAGTGCGAAGTGACGAAATAACTGCAATGCAATGATACATATTTCTATGTGTGCGAGTGTGAGTTTATGTGTGTGCATTGCCGTAAGGATGCCAATATCCTTTAGCGTGTGATTTCGGGAGTTTTGCTCATAAATCAAAAGCGTGCTTAGAGCAGCAGACAGTCGCGTATGGTGCTTCAGCCTTAGATGCTTGCCTACCCCCGCGCTGCCAACTTCGCCGCGCTAAATTGGCAACGGCAGCGTGAGTGAGCTTGGCATGGTGTTAGTGTTAGTGCTGTTGCTGCTGCCGGTGATGCTGGCAGCTTTGACTGCCACTTTGAAGATTATTGATGACACGCGATAGCATTCTGTTTCCGCTGCTACATTTCCTCCCTCTTAGCATATTAAAATGCGCTGACTCTGGTGTTTGGTAGTATGTGTGTGTGTGTGTATGAGCGTCGAAGAAAATTGTCAAGCTTGACATCCGCTTCTTTGCTGCCGTAAAAAGTTGTCGAATGGCGCGGTTAAGACAGCGTCAACTCGTTCCTTGTGGGCGTCTGCCATGCACGCGCTTGATTTATGCCATATTGTATTACAATTTGGCTGTTGCTGTTATTGTTGTTGTATACATTTTCGCTGTCAATATGTTCGACATTTTTCTGTGACACATATTCTTAATGATCGTGCAACGGCAACAAGCTGAAGTTGCGCAGCGCAGGCGTGAATGCTTAAAAGTAACTGAGTAGCGTACAAATGAAAAATTATGCTTGGAACTAATTGAGAGTCAATTTAGCAACAAATTTGAGCTTAAAAATATTATATTCGAAGAATCTTTACATGGAATGAATACTCGAAGAATCGGTTTTCATAGCACTGCAAGAACAAATTTAGCAGAGCCAGAGAGACTAGAAGTTTCGCAATAGTTGGCAACGCTTTCGGCGCTTGAACCTGGCAGTATTTTTCTATAAATTTTTTATTTTTATGAATAAAAATGTACTTCTAAAGCAAGCATGGCTTAGAGAAGTTATTCCTGAAGTGGTTTATATGAACCCCCAGGGGCCACGACGACCTGCAAGGAGTCCACATCAGCGAAAAAAATTTAAATGACCTGTATCCCGTATTACGGAATATTGCGATAAAGCTGTTATTTGCTTTGGACCTTTGCGCTGATTGGAAAATAAGATGGAAATGAAAGCAGAATGTATTTTCCTAAATCATGTTTTGTACTGAATATTGAATATATAAAATTCTGATTAAAAAAAATGTTTATGTTATCTGCAGATATTGAAGATTGAATTAAAGCAATAAATTTTAGTCAATGTTGTATCAAATAACTTTGCTTTGACTTTGACTAAAATTGTTTGCAATAATTTCAAAATTGTGCAAACAGATCTCAACGTAATTAACGGCAGGCTGCGCTGTTTTTGTGTACATTTGTCTACGGTTTTAATCTCTTAGACAAATTTGTTTGCTGTCTTAATTATTCAAGCAAGGTCTGCACTTGTGCCTACTTCTCAGCCTTAATTTTTTAAATTTTGCTATTAAGGTTAACATATTCTTCTTCTCTGCCCGCCAAACTGAATTTTCACTTAATTATTGTCGCCTGCCTGATTGCTCACAAAATTCAGGCCCATAACTCTTTATTAATTTTCGATTTATTTCAATCAGTGCGCAATTTTATGGCTAGCAGCAGTTTCGTCGCTATAAAAACTACTTAAGTGCCTTTTAAGTAAGGCAACCAGAAAGGTTGCAAGCCATACTTTGTAGATTTAATACGGTTTGGGCTGTAGGGAAAATTCGAAAATTCACATAAGTGCAGCGTCTGTGAACGGAAAAAAGGGCAGGAGCTAGGAGCCAGGAGGCAGCATTGCACAAACTTGCCTCGTCTCAGGTGCTCTGTATAAAGTAAGTTTTCAAGTTTGAGCAGTGTCGTAGTCAGGAACTTGAGCTGCCATGGGCCAACTGATGTAGGGGCTCTTTATAAATATTTATTTTTTCAATTAAAGTATTTTTCTGAAAAGATCGAAAATTTACTGAATTTCAAATAAGTTTTAGGGTAGTTTTAAAACATGAAATGCAAGCTGTAAAATGAGATAGCCTTAAAAAAATTCATTAAGAATAATTTATTATATGAGCTTAATACAGAAATATGCTTATTTTATGTGCTCCCTTTGGCGTTTCTTCAGCTGAAATAGCCTGAATTCGGTAGGTCTCCTCTTAGTATTGTATTGAAAACTGTAATGAAAATCAAATCAAGGTTTAGTAATACAAAATTTCGGAATACAAATTTCAAAAAATAAAATGCTTTAAAAATCTGACATATTAATTTAATTCACTTAAATAGATTTTGAAGCAGCAAATTTTAGCTTAATCGCCTTATTTAAGAGCATCGCCATATCGCCATGCCTTGGGGAGTCTGTCCATATTGCCAATGATTCAGAATATGCAGCTCTATTTGTGGCATGAATTGAGATGGTTTGTGGGCGTAGCGGGCGGGCATGTCGATTTAAATATTGTACTTATGCAAAAAAAGTAGCTGAGGTGTTAACTCGCGAACGCACCGAAGCGACGCAGTGGCTCAGACTCGGGCAGAGGCAAGCAAGCTTTCGAGCAGGCCGACATGCAAGTGGAGCGCAAATAAAGCAGGATTTCGCTATTGTCGCATTTAACTTAATTTATGACTACGGCTTGAATGTCTTCTTTCTCTCGTGTGCATGGGTTGGTGGCTGCTGTGGCAGTGGCAGTGCGGCTGGGCTGTTGTGTGCGACGTTGTGTAATGAGCTGCGCCCATAAATTTTCGTTGATAATGGGCGCGCATATTTGCGCAGTATATCTCCGTCGTGGCCCTTCACGTTCGACTGCCAGCGTGTGAGCTGCATGGGAGGGAACGGAAGGCAGTCGGTGGTAGCTTTGGAGTGAGTGCTTACGCTTTTATTGATATTCCAGCGTCCCTATTAAGGTGTAAAGTAGGTCTATAAATTAAAATTGAGTAAAAAAAGTACTGCCTTTCAATTAAATATTTTTTCTCTCTTCATCAGATTCCTCTTTTCGTGAATAGTCGAAGAAAAAAAAGTAGAATTACTGTTGATTCGGATATATATTTTTCAATTTACTTAAACTCAACAGAACTCCTTAAATGAATTATGTAAATAGAATGTGAGCTTGGAAAATCTTTCAAATAGCTGCCAATTTTCTAAACTTCAAATAATTCAACTTCATTAAAATTGTGCTCTTCTAGCTGTGTCCAACTTGAGGCAATTATATCGGTAATTATAACCACTTAAAGTTACGTGACAGGCAGCTAAAAATTGTTTGCGGATTTCATTTTGAACTGCTGCTTAAACTACTTCATGACGATTCCCTCATTATAGAAAGAGGCCCACTAAACGGATGCCATGCATAAATTATGCCTGAATTCCATATGTTGCCTATTATGCCACTGCATGTTAGCTTATTAAGTAATTAAGTAATTACGAACTAATTGGAAATTCATTTCCTTGAGAATTCGACTCGACGGGCTCATATAAAAGCTCAAGCTTTGCAGCAGACCGGTAGAATCTGGTAAAACTCCCTGGAAGCATGGAGTCTGTCAATAGTGGCGTGTTCTTTCGTAAGCTATGGCTCTGCTGGACGGCGTTGGGTGTGCCGAAGGTCTCGGTGCAATACCAGAAGCTCTTCGTAGTGTACGGCATCCTTGTGACGGCCATTGGTGCGGTTGGCTATCCGCTGCATCTGGCCTTGGCGCTCTTCAGCAGCGCCTCTCTGGCGGACAACATCAAGAACCTGTCGCATTGTGTCGTCACTATCGCCTGCACCATCAAGTTCACACTCAACACATTGCAACTGCGCAAGGTGTGCGAGGCGGAGGCCATACTGCAGCAGCTGGACGCGCGCGTACAGACCGCCGAGGAGTCGCATCACTTCCAGAGGGTCGGCCGCACGCTCAGGTACATGTCGTATCTGTTTCTGGCCTTCTACTTTGCCATCGGTCTGTGCGGCACCATATCCGTCAGCATGAAAACGGAGCGCACTCTGCTGTTTCCCGGCTGGTTCCCGTTCGACTGGCGCAGGTCCAACTTGAATTATTTGCTGGCCAACGTGTACCAGATTGCCGGCCTTTGGTGCCAACTGACAATGAACTACGTGAACGATCTGTATCCGCCCATGATGCTCTGCCTGCTGGCCGAGCATTTGAGTCTGTTGGGCATGCGCATTTCCAAGTTGGGCCACGAATCCACGCACTGGGCAGAGAACGAGCTGCAGCTGAAGCGTTGCATAGCCGATCAGAAGAAGCTATTCAAGTGAGTTCGTACCCTCATTCTCTCACAGATGTTCATTTCCGCTACGCGTACTTTTTTCAGATTATTCAATGTGCTGCAGCAGATCATGTCGAAACCCGTGCTCATACAATTCGCCGTGACCGCCTTCAATATGTGCGTCTCTCTGTCGGGCATGCTCTTCTTCGTGGATGTGCTCATCGACCGGATCTACTACTTTTCCTTCTTTGTGGCCACTGTGCTGGAGATATTTCCCACCTGCTACTTTGGCAGCAATCTGCAAACGCTCTTCGGTCGTCTGCACTATGACGTGTTCTCCAGCAACTGGACGGATCAGAGTCCGGTGTTCAAGAAACACATGATCATAATGACGGAGCGTTCGCAGAAGCCCGTCATTGCGCTGGCGGGCGGCATGTTTCGCATACACTTGGACTCTTTCTTCTCAACCGTTAAGGGCACATACTCCTTGTTCGCCATTATTATGAATATGAGAAAGTAGGACCCTCGTCTGTCATCTTGTCTCTCTGTTGTTGGTTTTGAAAGGCTTCAAGTTTCCTGGGATAAAGGGAAATACATGCATTTCAAACTTTTTGATAGAAATAATGCTTTCATCTGAAGCAACTTCAATTAAGCAAGAAATTACAACACTTCTGTGAATGGCGGCTATGGCAATGGTCCTACTTTTTTTTAGTAACTAGCAGATTTTTATTCTGCCATTAGACACCGCTAATCGAAGCATATTTTACAAACGCTGAAGCAGGTCTGGCCTGATCTGACCTGACCTTACAGTCCTCTGCTGGTCTCAATGCTTATGTTCAACTACAAACTTGCAATAAAATTATGACCTTGAACCGCCTTGAACCGCATTTTTTGTCAAGAATGAGAATTTAGACACGTTTTCCAGCATAAATACCGCAATCTAGGCCAAAGTCTAACAAAAAATAATAAAAACGGTTGAAAAAGGCATCAAATTTTAACAACAGCAATACCAAGGCCATTTGTGAGAGTGAGTGCGGGAGTGTGTGTGTGCCTAAGTTTGTATGTGTTTCCATATGTATGTAAGTATGTATATATAGTCGCCTGTGCGTGTCGTCACAGATCGACTAGCAGAATGTTGCGTAAAACTTTCCACTGCCGCGAGTGTCATATGTGAGCTGCCCTGAGTTGTAGCTGAGCGCGTGTGTGTATGTGTAGTGGGCGTGTGCTCCTTTTATTACTTGTGATTTTTTAGCACAACTTAGCAAGTAGTCGTTCGTTCTTTACCGCAGAAGCAGGCAGCGAAACGACAACGCTCAACAGCTGCGCTCGAGTTGTGAATGACTCGCAATGCCGCATATTAATGCCTTATTTATGAAGTGATAAATTGCTTGTGAGTGAGTGAGTGAGTGTGTGTGTGTGTGTGTGTGTGTGTGTACATACACGCGCCAAGTTGTCATGAATTGTACGATTGTAGTACGGATAATTCCAGCAAGCAATCAATTTAGTTTGCATTGAAAGCAGCGCAATTTTTGTCATTTGCTACTACTTAACTGAGAGCTATGAAATCTCAATAGATTTCCATTTTTGTGCAACTAAATTGACACATATGCATAAATATATATATATGTATACATACATATATAGTGTGACGTTGCAGGGGCAGACCAGAAAGCTTTGACATAAAATATTAGGTATGCATTGCTGCATTGCTGCATTGCCATGCAATTGACGGCTTTGTTTATTTGCCCCTTGGCTTGCCTTTTCGCTTTCATAAAAAAAAAACTGTTAAATATGCGCCTATCTTTTACGCGCAATCAAGCAAAAATGAGGAATCACAAAACTTTCTAAAAAGTTTTTGTAGCACGAAATCTTATCTTTCCAACGCCATCTAGCCTAACCCGAGTGCACTTATAAAAGGCGAGATACAGATTACTAAAGCCATCTGTGGCAAAAAATAATGCAACTTAAATTTATATATTATTGCTTCAGCTAATCGAACCATATTTTGAATTGGCAAAAACCTTTTATAATTTTAAATTGAAAGCTTTACTTTTGAATACTTGAATGCAAATAAGAAGAAGAAGAAGTCTTTAGCTACGGCCTCTTGATTGATTTCAGTAACTCTAAGTTTCGATTATCTTTTCAGTTTAATGCGCACAATAACTAAGACTTCGGATTTTTTGGGAGCCTACAGAAGCGCTTGCAGTCTACCAAATTGAGCAAGTGCCACAAAATGAAGAACTTAATTTCATGGCTTACACAATAGATTATGCAGTGTATTTTACGGCATAATTTGCAAGTGCTGCAAGCCGGCCGAGTCGAGCACATAATCCTCCGCACTCACATGCACAAGCTCGCACGCACACTTAACACTTTTGACCCTATGCTTTCAATATTAAAGGCAGATTTGCCACGCCACACCAAACAAGGCTGTGGCAGTGCTCCAATGATGGCAGTGTTGTGTAAGTTATCTTAATTAAGCTAAGCAAACATGAGACATGCCTGTCTAGCTGTGTGCGTGCTCAGTGTGTTTGTGTGTGTGTGTGTGTGCTTCACAGCTTAGTCTACATGTAGTTCGTAGTCGGTTTTAGAACACTTTGAAGCACTTAATTAAAAAACAACTAAATTATATGCATGGCAAACAATTGTTGTTGCCTTCTAATTCATGTAAAATTGTGATATAGAAGAGAATTGGCTATGACTGCATCAAAGAACAAAATATTCTAGATAGAATTAAATATGCAGTAGTTTCCCAAACAGATGCCTATGTGACAAAGAAGGCTACAGGATTAACGATAATAATTTTTAGTCTATTCATAGTATTCTATTGGGAGGCGCACGTTAAGTGGAGTTTACATTATGCGAATATACGTCACTTTTATGTAGATAGGTGCTTTTTTTATACCCTACACCTATGGTAATAGGGTATAATAACTTTGTGCGAAAATTGTAACGCATTAAAGGAGCCTTCCTAGGTATAGACATAAGTATATAGAAATGCTTAAAATCACTTTCTGTCTTGATTTCCGGTTGTCCGTCTGTCCGTCTGTCCGTCTGTCCGTCTGTCTGTCCGTCTGTCTGTCTGTCTGTCTGCGTGTTCGGATAAAATAGAAAGAAGGAGTTGTCCGATTTGGGCCAAAATTGGTACACAGTCACAGTGAACCTCGGGTTAGGTAAAGTGTTAAAATTAGTCAAATCGGTTAAAGGACACGCCTACAATGGGCCTGTAAGTCCCACTACCTCGGGTTTTTTGCGATCAAATCGGTGTAATTTGCCTAATTACTCATTGAAAAGAATAATACTTGGTATTAAAGTTAAAGGGGCGGTCATCTATGTTATACGGAAAAATGGGCGTGGTCCGCCCACTATATAGGCGGAAAAATTTTTCCGGTAAAATGGCTCCCAATTGACTAGTTACGAATATAAATGAATGAAATTCGGTTCCCAAGTTGATATATAGGTCTTAGATGCCATACAAGAAAATGGGCGTGGTCGGCCCACTATATAGGCGATAAACGAAAAATCCTCTTAACTTCCATAATATATACACCAGAGCGTCCAGATTTAGTTACTTCGTTCCTGGTAGGAATATCTTTTAATTCTCCAGAAATGGGCGTGGTCCGCCCACCATGGGGGCAGTAAAATAAATATGCCGATAACATCTGTTGTACACCTATCAGAGCATCAATATTTGGCATATATTGTCCTATTAGGTACATCTTGTACCTCTGCCAAAAATGGGCGTGGTCCGCCCACTATGTGGGTTGTAAATCAAATGCACCCACAATTTCAGTGAATTATCACCCCACTTGGGAACATGGTGTAGGGTATGACTCTGTCGGTGAAACCCGACTGATACTTCCTTACTTGTTTATTATTAATTTTCGGCTGCCCTTGCGTGTTTTTTGTACATATTAAGGTTAAATTATATATATTTTGCGAACTACTGTCAGAAGAGATGTCGCATATGCGACGAAGGTATTCGTAAGGCAGATTTTTAGTAAAATTAGATGGAGTTCCTTATTTACTTAAAAAGATGGCTATTCGACACATGTAGAAGCGCCCGTGCTTGCTGAGAATCTGAGCAACAGAAGATTGCTGACAGCGCCCTTTTTCTTTTTCTTTTTCCACGTACTACAAACATAAAAAGAAATCCCTCATATATACCTATTGGGAAAATTTATCAGCGTAGTTAAATGATTTGGAGTTTTGAAAAAAGATTAACTGCAAATACGCAAATTACAACATCAAATAATTGACAAGTCCCTACGCAAAAGAAAAATAAAAAACTGTCGAAAATTTTTACCTGTCAAAGGCAAGCATTTTTATTTCTGTTGGTTGCAAAAGAATAATAAAAAAAGACGTCACTCTGTGTGTGTATTGCAACATGTTGCCAATGATGACTGCCATATGTCACAGCCAAGGCAACAAAAGTGTAGCCATGTTTTACAGCGTATCAATGCGGCCTTCAAACGGGTACACAATTCACCAGCCTTAAAGTAGGCAAACGCACAGCAGATGGAAATGTAAAAATGCTAAAAAAATGTAAGTGCTAACACACACACCCACAAACAATGCAATGTTAGAAAGTTGTGCTCGTTGCTCGAGGGGGAGCAGGCATTTTGAGCCGTCGTTATTGCAAAGCATTGCAGCGGAAGTGATTGCGCCCGTGCTGAATGTGAGTGTGCGCACATAAACCTTTGCACATGCACATGCACCCACACACATGCTCGTAAATGGAGCGCATACATTGCGGACGCTGCGCTACAATTTGACGGTCATTTGTGTGCGATTTGTTTGGGCAGTCGGCATTTTGCTATTTTATGGTCTGTGCACGGAATTACACCCCGGTCGCGCTGTCGGACAATAGTTTTTTGCAGCCTTGCCGACTCACTCGGACGAGCATGGCCAGCACAAAGAGGCGAAGGCACCTACGGGCATCGTAAATGCCGCCGCTGTCGCATTGCAGTTCTGCTCCAACTCATGTCAATAGCGACAAATTGTGTGAGATTTGCTGGTGGTTGAGCCGGAAGCGTGGCACGAAACAACCGAACCGGTCAAATTTGTGGCAATTCTACACTCATGGAAATGGCTTCAGTGCGTATGCGAGTTGGACTTGGTAATTTTTTGTCACTTATTTTGCAACGAAATTTAAAATATTTTAGACATGTTTCTCTTCAAGTGAAAAATGTTTTTCCAAATATGAATTTTAATTGTTTTACTATATCGAAAATTCACGAAGTAAAAGAAAAATTTTGGTTCTAAGCCTTTTTTAATATTTTAGTTTAGATGCATATAAATTATTGCTTGGTGGGTGGTCTTCAACTGAACTGGTCGTGGCTTCCTTGCTGAATGGCAATTATAGTCTTTTATTTAACTTATTTCTTTCAAGACCAAGCGCACGAGCTACTCCTTTTGTGCTGTATAAGGGAACATTAAACCCCTCGCCTCGAGGATTCTTTCAATAGCCTCGCAATGTAATTCTTGCAAATAAAATGGCGGTTCTGCACAGCGATAGCAGCTAAAGCATATTAGCGTTGCTAAAATAAGCAACTAAATTAAGTGCCATAAACTTGCAGCAACTCTCCCCTACAATATTTGCATAATATAATTATTTTTACAAGACCAACAAGCAATTTCGCCGAAACTCACTTTTATTGCACGCGTGCAAAGTGAAGCGTTCAATTAAGATTGACTGCAGCGCCACGTTGCGGACGGACGCGAGCAGCGCAAAGTCATTTCGCCGCATAATGGCCGCGATGCAACGCTCAGATAAGGCGGGACAAGAGGTTGGGCTGGCTTGCGAGCGTCAGCGGCTTGGGGCTGGGGGGTGATGCGCCATTTTTAAATCAAACTTCAAGTGATATAACAATAAACTTTAATGCACGCGGCCGAAGGCAAAAAGTTTCGGCCATTTGGCAGCAACGCGCATTAAACCCTCTACAAGAAGCCGAACCCCTTTTAAGCGGTAAATTAGCTTTGTCTTGGCTGTCTTCGTGGCGGTGTGTATGCTAGTGTGTGTGTGTGTGCGGAAGAAAAGTTGGTAGCGACAGCGAAAAAAGGCGGCAAATTTGCAATTCTACTGCGAAAGGCCCTTTGTCGGGCGGGCATTAACACTGGCAGAGAGTTGCAAATGAATGACTACGAAGCGCGGCGGGACTTGCTGGCATGTCGGCTGCGCAAAGTAATAGCGCCCATTTGCATGATAATTGCGCACATCACTTTAGCCGAGTCAAAACAAAGTTAGGCCCTGAAAGCGCCGCCTTGTCGCCTCTGCATCTCAGAGCGCTGCACTGAGGCCGAAAATGAAGAAAGTTTAGTTAACATATTGCTGCAGCAGGAGGGCAGAGGAGCAAAGTGCCAAAAGGCGGAAGGAAGGGTGCGACTGTGCCTTCCTCTCTTCCTGCCCCACAGCAAGCACCAAGCTGGCAACTTCTTCGAGCCGTCGCTCATTACGTGGAATTCACTTAAATCTTAATGAAAACATTAACATTTCGTGTTGTTGTTGTTTCTGAGCTCATGCTGCAGTTTATATATTATATATACATATATATATGTACATGTGGCAGCTGTTAATTTTCTGCTTCCCTTCCTCTGAAGTCTGTGCCTACAAATCTGCAGCTGTCAAGTTTGGTAGCAGGTTAATTGCCAGGCGTCAAGATTTATGTGTGAGTGAAAGGCAGAGCAGTGGCTTGTGCATAGGCACTCAGTTAAAGAATTATTTTAGGGGATCAAAAGTGTTTGCAGGTATCAAATTGAAAAAAATCGAGAGAACAACAATTTTAATGCCACAATTTTGGGCTAAGATAATTCTAGCTTAAAATCAAGTCAGCTTTATTAAAATGAAGTTAATTGTCCCTGCTGTGCTTTTGGCCATGCCTACGCACCTGTGTGAGACGTTGCTAATAAAGGTCGCGAGTTCAGGCGTACAAGTGGCAGAGCAGCTGCATCCTTTCGTAGGCGTGAAAGGTTCAAACTCGCAGACGATAGTGGGTGAGAAGGAGGCTGACGTCGTCCGCTTTAATTCCATTTACACCTGCCACAATTGCGCACACTCTGCTCGCGAAAGGCAACTAAAAACTTTGCATACATTTACACGGGCGTTTCTCCTCCCGTGCGCCACAGCCTGCCCCTCTCACACATCCATTGCGCGAGCTTGTTGGCATGTTGTTTCAAATTTATGCAAATGTTTTCATGTGTATGTGAAATACGAGTGCTGCGGCAGCAAAAATTCAGATTTATGCTCTAATATATATATATATGTATACGTGTGCATGTGTCAGTGTCGGTGTGGCGTGCTTTTTTGTTACATACATATGCATATATTTTGCAAATATTTTTACACGCTTGAAAGCACAACCCATGCCAAATTCCGCAGCCTTGCTTTGTTGCCTTTTTGCTCAAAAGTGCATTTATTACGTTTTGCTGTTGTTGTTGCTAGCGACTTTCTACCATTGTAGCCAGCCGCTTAGAGTTGGGCGATTTCGCGTATTTTACGAAATCTCTACATATGCATGTAGTAAATACAAAATAAATTTAAACGCAAAATCTTGTTGTTTCGAACAGAGTCGGAACAGGAAAACGTACATACATATGTACATATATAGCCAGGACTTTCGTCAGTTATTGGTATGAAAACTGAAAGAAAGATCAGTATGGCCAAGGAGGCAGATGCTACTGAAACGAACGTGCTAAACAGAGAACACTCTTTTTTAATCGAGAAAAAAATAATATAGTTGATAAAATAAATTTGCGAAATTTTTAGAAAGAGAAATTCAAGAGAAGTCTTAATTGCTTATTAATGAATTGTTATTGTTATTATATTTTACATTTGTACATGTTCGACATGCCAATTTTTACATGTCGAAAAAAATGCTTTCTAGTCAACTCGGCACAACTCTGCCGGTGCTGCTGCTGTTCCTTATGTAGCGGCTTTTTCAGCATTTTTCAAATGTTTTCGCAATGTTGCCCTTCGTTTGTAGCTGGCAACACTTTTCGCCCATTTTCTTTAATAATGTTTTGCTGGCCAGAACAATTTAAAGCGCAAAATTTGGTTTTGCTTTACAATTCTTTATCATTCTTACTAAATTTCAGAAGCTTTACGCTGTCGTATGTCATATAGCCATAACTTTAGTAAGGCACACTAATTACAACAACCACAAGAGAAGTTTGCCGTCGCTCGTGCCTGAATAAATTGCTCATTTGATGATCGCACAACGAATGAGAAATCAGCTGATTTTGGCCGATTTCTGCATAAAGCTCTCTTATCTGTTTTTTAATAATTTTGTGTGCATATTCTGTAGATGAACTTTAATTAAAAAGAAGAGCCAAGCGAACATCAAAGCTATGCGAATGTACATAGGTTAGGTTAGGTTAATCTGGCTGCCTAAGAAGGCCACGCATAGACCCTGTTGGATCCTTAGCGATACCAGTTCCGTTTAGGAGTCGTCAAAGTAGTGATCTGTCAGAAATTGGGTGTTTTTCACAAATTTCCAAAGAGGCTTGATGCCCAGTTTCGAGATCTGTTCGAGCCCTGAAAAGAATGGCTGCAAATGTACATAAATTCAATTGAAATATTTTCTTGCGCACTTGAAAGCTAATTTTCCAGTTGTTACAAAGTCCGACGTTAATGTCGAAAACAATTTATGTTCTCAAGCGCGATAAAAGACACAGTCATTTATGATTGCAGGAAGAATCGTTTTAATTTTAAGTTCATAAAAGGCGGAACTCTAACTGGCATCACTATGGACCCAGAAGGGTCTGTGCGTTTTAGGCAGCCAGCTCAGCTCAGTTCATATACTACATATATTTCTACCCGACCCTATTTTTACAAAATGAACACACTTGAAGGCACGTTACACTAACAACTGCATTGTCAGTGGATCCGTTCGATTGTGCTACGTGCCACAAAGTGCGAACGCGTCCTCTGCAATATGCAACAAGCAACGAACAATCAGCAGCTGAAATTGCACTCACTTTGGTGAAGGAGCAGGCATGCAGCGATCATCGCCCCAAAGTAACAATTATTTCCGACGCAAAGGCGCTACACTAAAGCATCAAGGGGCGTGGCCATAAGGTATGGGCGGGCTGCTTGCATTATGAGCTGCAGCTCGCTCAGTGGTCAATGCATATGATTTATGCTGGCGTAGCTCACAGCCAAAGAGGCATAATTTATTGTTGCATTATGTCACACACACACACACACACACAAATTCTATGCAGGAGCAAAGCACGCAGCAGCCCGCACAATAAGTGTATTAGTGAAATTTATAACATTGTGCCAAGAGAATACGAGCTCGTTAAGGCCAAATCTCCATTGCAACAGCAGCACACAATTTCCACATCTCACACTCCCTGCCATACCTCTTCCAGCAATGCTGGAGCAGGTGCTGAACCACACTAATTTATTCCATGCTGAAGTTCAAAGTGACGAGTCTGCGTGATTTTATGTGTGAGTGTGCGAAATTGGCTTTCACTCTTCGAGCTTTTATGGATTTGTGTCCAATTTTGTCTGATTTTCAACTTGTATGGGAAATTTAAAAATTTTCAACGCTTTATGCCAAATTCTTCAGTTCGGCGAATCTTTTTTAAATTTCAGAATATAAGTACATCATTGTTCTACTACAGAGCAAAGAAAATGCTTTCTGCGATTCTAGTTGAATTCTACGGGAAACTTCATAATTAATTGTATGACGTGAGTGTTTTTAATTTTCATATGGCTACTTTTGTTCAACAACTTGCTGCTCAAAATTGCTGTTTTGATGAAAATTATGGAAATCAAAACAATTGAAAGCTTTTTCTCATTTCAGTTCACCTATTTACTGATTTTTAAAACTTTTCTTCTTGTTATCACAACGATTCAAAAGCACATTGGAAAGTATTTATATGCCAATATTATCTTAATTTAAAGCATGCTCTTCGCATATTGTATTGTATAATCTCACTTGCTGCGCGAGTGTCCCGCCCTCCCCTGGTCATGATTACAGCTACTACAGTCAGCCGTAATTATTGTAGATTCGACCGTCTATGTTCCTTGCCACCATCGAAAATTCTCCGCTTTACAAAAATATCAGAAAGGTTTTAGAGAAAGATAGCACTTATAAGTCTATGCCCGTCTCTCGTCCCTTGGTAAGACATTCTGTTGAGAATTTCCACTTTTTATAACCGAAAAGTACAACAGATTTGGTCAAATGTTGCTAATAACAGAACAAATGAAGTAACAATTTGGAACTTATAATTTCCTGGATTAGTCAGCTGAAACCGCTTGAATATTTAACGAGCATTTCTGTTTGGGGGAGTTGTCTGCCACTAATTTGACCATAATGAGACCACATGCGTTATTATTTGGCACGCGGCTGTCGGTTTTAGTGCAGAAATAGCAACTAATTGTTGGTTTTTGTTGTTGTTGCATTTTCTGTCCACACAACAAAGCAGACATCCATCAATTTCAACTATTAACACCGAAGATAGGAATGCTTGCGCTGCTCTGTGAGTGTAATAAATCATCATCAGCGCCTTAAACAGGCGGAAACGCCACGTTCTTTTGGCTAAGCTACTTCGGGGCAATCCTGCCATTCCCATGTGTAGAGTGCACGGGCTTGCTGCATTGGATAGGGCGGTCCAAGCACCTGGACTCCAGACGGAGATTGACTTTGATTTAAAATATACAACAGACCAATTACGTTTTTGGATTATAATTTAAAAAACATTTTATCAAATGTATGCAATAAAACGTAAAACGAAATACAATTTTACTGTACTAGACTTCTGAGGTTCCGCCACATTAATTTAATTGAGCCGGCCTGCTGTTGGTCGGATTCAGAGCCATCTTGCTGTTGACTGGAGGCAGGATGACCATGATGACCACCATGATGACCCCCATGATGACCACCATGATGACCACCATGATGACCACCATGATGACCATGGCCGGGAGGAGTGGGTGGTGTTCCTGGTGTACTGCGATCGGTCGTGGTATTCCAGCTAGGAGTGGTAGTGTTCCATCCCGGAGTTGTGTTGGTCCAGCCAGGAGTTGTATTGTTCCAACCCGCAGTTGTGTTGTTCCAACCAGGAGTTGTATTGTTCCATCCTGGTGTTGTGTTGTTCCAACCAGGAGTTGTATTGTTCCATCCCGGAGTTGTGTTGTTCCATTCCGGAGTTGTATTATTCCATCCCGGAGTTGTGTTGTTCCAAGCTGGAGTGGTGTTGTTCCATTCCGGAGTTGTGTTGTTCCATTCCGGAGTTGTATTATTCCATCCCGGAGTTGTGTTGTTCCAAGCTGGAGTGGTGTTGTTCCATTCCGGAGTTGTGTTGTTCCATTCCGGAGTTGTATTATTCCATCCCGGAGTTGTGTTGTTCCAAGCTGGAGTGGTGTTGTTCCATTCCGGAGTTGTGTTGTTCCATTCTGGAGTTGTATTATTCCATCCCGGAGTTGTGTTGTTCCAAGCTGGAGTGGTGTTGTTCCATGATGGATCAGGAGTTGTCTATAAAGGAACGTGTTTATAATTTAGATGTTTTCTAGTGTGATATGGTGGGTGATGCGGCTTATTGGTATTGTATTTTGGACTACTCACATTTTCTTCCGCCGGAATATCTGCAATGCACGCAATAAGATCCTCCTGAGATTTTTGTAAACTTTCCTCAATACGTTTCAATTCGAAGCGCACGCAGATCTTCGCTTGCACATAGTAGGTGTAGCTGAAATAATGAACCTCCCTGTACACATCGGATAGCTGTAAGGAACGGGTATTAGTAAAAGTTTTGGGTCTTCGAACATTTGCATTCGAATCAGAGACTCACCACTTCCGCATAGCAGTCCAGTTTGGAACTTAAGTTGTTTCCATGCTTAACCTTGCATATGGCCAATTCCTTCTTCGCTTTGGCCTTCTCCGCCGCGCCAAGATTCTTCAGGTCTACCACAGCTGCATGCAGGCACTGCCGGATTTTTTGGCCTCCTTGCTTAAGCGCTTCAATGTCCTGTTCAATGTACAGGTTCAGGCAAGCTACCTCCTCGACGATCTTGTTCTGATCCAGAGAGCGGTGTTGCATTTCCAAGTTTTCGTTATCGAAAACTGCATCGTACAACAAGTCATTGGGAATGGGATCCACTGCATTCCCTGCTGTAGAGTTAGCCTGCGTACGCAAGAAGGAATTTTATTGTATAATTATTTCCGAGCTTTCTTCAAAGAAAATGTTGTACCACACTCACGCTTGTACAAAGCAGCAGCGCAAAAGCTGCAAACACTGTCGAGGCAACCTTCATGGTTTTTGGTCGTATCACTTCTGGTTTCTCTTCGGTTAGTTCACTTTATATTGAATAATATTTCCCTGGTAAAAAATAAATTCGCATGTAAGTTTTATCAATTTCTATGTCAGAAATCTATAAAAATATGCACACTCAAAGTAAAGTCTTAATTAGTTGAGATAAGACTTAAGCACGTTTGCATGATCGATGATAACATCTTCGCCTTCATTCAATTGTATTCCATCCTTTTCTAGCCCACCGGATGCGATATAAGTTACCATTATAAAGAAAACAAAACGTTCGGCATGGTTAGTTACTATCTGAAGTGTCAATGGTATGACGGTGAAATCAAAGATTGTCCCAGGTCTGAATCACAGTGAAACATAATAGGGCAATGGCATGTTCGGTGGTTCGGTTGTTATAAACTTTAGTGACGTTGTTACTAAATGATGTACAGGAATATATATCTTAAGGATTTTCGAAGTCGATAAATTTTTATCCATTTACGACACCCAACTCTACATAACATTATAGCTAAATGATACGATCTATAGCTAACAGCATGACAACGAAGATTGTTGCTGAAAATTGTCTGGTTGCTTTCAGACAAGTCGGCTTATGAATGGCTTCTTTCACTGCATAAGATTTTCTATATAAAATCAATCCCTTTCTATAAAAAAAAACTCGAAATTTTTCTATTCTGTAGCACCCTAATGAGTTGCTATTACCAATTCAAAATTAATATAGACCTGATGACGATTAAGTCATTGAATTTAAGAAAATTCACATGAATTCTTGGAATCATGGGGAAATTTTACTTTAATTCCTTATCGCCCCCGAAAGTCTAGTTCAAGCACTTAATGGCAAACAAATAAATCGTACCATGTTTACTTATAAAGATACAAATGTATATGCTCATTCCTTATTTTTTGTAAACTGAGATACAGTTTGTCAATCAACTTGAGAGTCGCTACATAACGACTTTTTTGAACTCTACCTGAAAATTTCGGAAAAAATATATTATATTTTAAAATTAACTACAACAGAAGGGAAAATATGACAAGGCGTGTGAATAGATATTCATTCTGGAAACTTGTAAGTGAAAGATGCTCCTCGCTTTATCATCGAAAATGTCGATGAAATTATCGAACTATCTATTACATTCGTTGAACTTAGATCATGAGGCACCAAAGTTTTGATGCATCCAACATATAGTCCTGATATTGCAGCGTCATATTACCAATTATTCCCGTCTCCCCAACATTGGCCTCAAAAGGAGACTGTGAAAAGTGTCAGTCTCTTAAAGATAAAATCCCTGAATTGTGCAATAACGGAATAATGGTTCTAGCCGAAAAATGGCAGAAGGTAGTTGAAAAGAATTGGCAAGATGTGGACTTATAAAATGTTTTTTTAATAAAAAAAAATTTGTATTTTTACTAAAACACGTCGCTTACTTTTTCCCCAATGATATGTATATCATTCAAATATCAAAGGTTATCTCACGTCAAAATTAACCAATAACCGTTCACTTCTCTAGCAAGAAATTATATATGTAGTATTATGAAAATACTATACTAATTCAATAGTATGATATATTTTTTTTTCAAAATTTACATTATATGTTACTGATGAGGATTTCCGACTGTGTGTTTGTGCGCAAATAACTATGGTTTTTGTTGTTGTTTTCAGTACAGAAATAAGCAGGAGTGTAGCGTGTAAGCAGCTTCAAAAAGCATGCTTATCAGTGCATATTTCGAATTTGCTTTACAGGTGAAATTCAGTATTTATCTTTTGTTTACGATCTGCTCTGATAATCATACCTTGAGAAGGTGTATAATTGGTTTTTTGGAGATCTTGGAATTTTTATGACGGTATTCCAATAAAAGCTGGAAATATTTAACATACATACGTACATATACAAACACTTCTGGCATGCAAGTGTGAACAACTTGAGTGACTTTTTGTTGGTGGAATTGGTGGAATGCAGTAAACAGTGCCACGCGTACTCAGCTAATCTATGCCACGCAGAGTGTGAAGCTAGTATGGTGACAAATGTAGTCATATAAGAGACATATGCCTACACTTGTCAGTCGAGTATGACGTATGGATCTTTGCTGAGATAGACTGACAGAAAGCCAGTCACCTTGAAAGGAAAACGCGTTTCCAGCGTGGCTCTCGGCTATCTTATTCGCATTTAAGTCCATTATCAATTTCTTTGCAATTAAAATAAGCTTCAAAATAATTTTAAGCGGTTATTTCTGTACAAAATGAGTCAATGTGTTTTTCAAATAAAACGCGCCAAGTTTGCTTGTTGTGCTGATAAGAATTCCCACTTCAAACGGTGATAGCGAGCGTTAGATATTGCGACATTCTTTGCTGCCGTAAGCCAATAAGCTACTTGTAATCGATCAGATGGCCTGTACGTAGCAACGTATGTACATACGGGTGCGGGAGTATGCCTAAAATAGTGGAAAGAAAATATTTGACTTCTTAACATGCTACCAGTCGGCTACTTTTCAGGTGAACATGTGGCTCAGTGGGTTGTGAAAAATACATGTAAGTATTACAAATGTAAAAAAGTTAACGAAAATCTATTTTGTGTGATTGTTGGTAGCTTTTCAGCGTTCATTTTATCGATCGGCATACATATATTGTAGGTGCTGACATTTAGACTGCGAAGATTTTTTGTAATGTCGTTCCAAAGAGTTTGCTGCTGAATACATAAAATCAGTTGATCTGTTAAAGAGTAGGTCTGTTAGTGTGAAAATTAGTTTTGAAGAATACAGCTTATTTTCTTGTAATTTCAAACATTTCCTCATGTGAGTCTACACTTTATAGTTTTTGATAAATCAAAATGAAATAATTTTCCTAAGATGAGTTAGTCTCTTTAGAATGGATCCATCGATATTTAGATTAAGTTGTAGTTCAATATTTTTCACGAGCGTTAAGTTTTTTAATAAACGTTTGAATCAACTTTTCATAAAATTTAATATATTTCTGGGCTTTTCCATAAAATTCAGAATTTTTCTACTCATTTCATTGAATAAGTTTAGCTTTGTTCTTTTTCCAGCCGTTTCAGTGCAAAGATTTTTGAAAACTTTATTCTATCATATTTTTTTTTAGTAGTTTCGCATATATTCTAGTTTCATTATCATTTGAAAAGTCGTTTGCGGTGTTGAGCACACATGCAGACTTATAGAAAAATAAAATAACTTTCTTATCGGCAACATTATTTCCACATTTAACAGAAGCAAAAATATATTCGTTTTAAAGGCAATTCTAAATCACCGCCATTCATCACAAAATTAAAGCGCTTAAGCTGTGCGGCGCGAAATGCTGCAAAAAAGAAATGTAATTGTTACATTTTAAGCATTTATCAGCTTTTAGTTTCAGCCAAATATTGTGGACACCTGGCACTTGTCAGTAGTTATGCGTCGAGGCACCATGAAGGAGGTACTTCTTTTTTGCGCTATTCCGGCGCTATTATGCTGCTCAATTGTAAGTTTAAAAAAAATATATTTCCAACATTCGCTTAGAAATTCTTTGAAATTCTTCTAGACAACTGCTTTTGTGTTGGACATACGCGATACTGATAATGCCGCTGAGAGCATCGCTTCCGCTGATTCTAATCCGTTCTACAACTTCATTTCTGACTCCATTGCATACAGTGAAGAGGGCAGCTGTGTGCAATCGTATTTGCAAGAGCATAAGAGCACTCAAAAAGAGTTTGCTGGCGGCATACGTGAATGTCTGCACAGCACGGCGAGCGAATTGCAGCAACTTCCTTCCACGAGCCTTGCAAAACTTGCCGCAAAAAGGATCAAGTTCCAAATTTCTAACTGCCAACAGGAAAACGGCGAAAAGGACAACAGAGTGGATTGCTATGCCGATGCTGTAGGTGTTTTTTTAATGCAATTGACTATTCTTGGAGTAACAAATATTCTTATAGATTCTGACATATTTCAAGAATGTGCATTTAATCGGCTCTGCTTATTATTGGCAGACTAAAAGTTGCGTGCGTTTTGAGTTGTGGCAACTTGACTTTAAGCTTAAGAAGGCCTACGAGGCACTGACGGAATGCATTTCTCAGGAAGCCAAAAGGCAACCTGTTGAGCTGAAGGATTTTGCATATGGCAGCTCTGTAGGTGATGGCTCCAATCAGCAACAGAGCAGCTCTGGCTGCAGTCAGCAACAACAAAATGGATCCGGTAGTCAGTCCGAGAGCAGTGAAGGACCTTGTCAGCAGCAGAGCAGTGATGGATCTAATTTGCAACAGAGTAGCTCTGGCTGCAGTCAGCAACAACAAAATGGATCCGGTAGTCAGTCCGAGAGCAGTGAAGGACCTTGTCAGCAGCAGAGCAGTGATGGCTCTAATTTGCAACAGAGTAGCTCTGGCTGCAGTCAGCAACAACAAAATGGATCCGGTAGTCAGTCCGAGAGCAGTGAAGGACCTTGTCAGCAGCAGAGCAGTGATGGATCTAATTTGCAACAGAGTAGCTCTGGCTGCAGTCAGCAACAACAAAATGGATCCGATAGTCAGTCCGAGAACAGTTCTGGACCCTGTCAACAGGAGAGCAGTGACGGCTCCAATCAGCAACAGAGTAACTCGGGCTGCAGTCAGCAACAACAAAATCGATCCGGTAGTCAGTCCCAGAGCAGTGAAGGACCTTGTCAACAAGAGAGCATTGACGGCTCCAATCAGCAACAGAGCAGCTCTGGCTGCAGTCAGCAACAACAAAATGGATCCGGTAGTCAGTCCGAGAGCAGTTCTGGACCCTGTCAACAGGAGAGCAGTGACGGCTCCAATCAGCAACAGAGCAGCTCTGGCTGCAGTCAGCAACAACAAAATGGATCCGGTAGTCAGTCCGAGAGCAGTGAAGGACCTTGTCAGCAGCAGAGCAGTGATGGCTCTAATTTGCAACAGAGTAGCTCTGGCTGCAGTCAGCAACAACAAAATGGATCCGGTAGTCAGTCCGAGAGTAGTGAAGGACCTTGTCAGCAGCAGAGCAGTGATGGATCTAATTTGCAACAGAGTAGCTCTGGCTGCAGTCAGCAACAACAAAATGGATCCGATAGTCAGTCCGAGAACAGTTCTGGACCCTGTCAACAGGAGAGCAGTGACGGCTCCAATCAGCAACAGAGTAACTCGGGCTGCAGTCAGCAACAACAAAATCGATCCGGTAGTCAGTCCCAGAGCAGTGAAGGACCTTGTCAACAAGAGAGCATTGACGGCTCCAATCAGCAACAGAGCAGCTCTGGCTGCAGTCAGCAACAACAAAATGGATCCGGTAGTCAGTCCGAGAGCAGTTCTGGACCCTGTCAACAGGAGAGCAGTGACGGCTCCAATCAGCAACAGAGCAGCTCTGGCTGCAGTCAGCAACAACAAAATGGATCCGGTAGTCAGTCCGAGAGCAGTGAAGGACCTTGTCAGCAGCAGAGCAGTGATGGATCTAATTTGCAACAGAGTAGCTCTGGCTGCAGTCAGCAACAACAAAATGGATCCGGTAGTCGGTCCGAGAGCAGTGAAGGACCTTGTCAGCAGCAGAGCAGTGATGGATCTAATTTGCAACAGAGTAGCTCTGGCTGCAGTCAGCAACAACAAAATGGATCCGATAGTCAGTCCGAGAGCAGTTCTGGACCCTGTCAACAGGAGAGCAGTGACGGCTCCAATCAGCAACAGAGTAACTCGGGCTGCAGTCAGCAACAACAAAATGGATCCGGTAGTCAGTCCGAGATCAGTTCTGGACCCTGTCAACAGGAGAGCAGTGACGGCTCCAATCAGCAACAGAGCAGCTCTGGCTGCAGTCAGCAACAACAAAATCGATCCGGTAGTCAGTCCCAGAGCAGTGAAGGACCTTGTCAGCAGCAGAGCAGTGATGGATCTAATTTGCAACAGAGTAGCTCTGGCTGCAGTCAGCAACAACAAAATGGATCCGATAGTCAGTCCGAGAGCAGTTCTGGACCCTGTCAACAGGAGAGCAGTGACGGCTCCAATCAGCAACAGAGTAACTCGGGCTGCAGTCAGCAACAACAAAATCGATCCGGTAGTCAGTCCCAGAGCAGTAAAGGACCTTGTCAACAAGAGAGCATTGACGGCTCCAATCAGCAACAGAGCAGCTCTGGCTGCAGTCAGCAACAACAAAATGGATCCGGTAGTCAGTCCGAGAGCAGTTCTGGACCCTGTCAACAGGAGAGCAGTGACGGCTCCAATCAGCAACAGAGCAGCTCTGGCTGCAGTCAGCAACAACAAAATGGATCCGGTAGTCAGTCCCAAAGCAGTGAAGGACCTTGTGAGAAATCTGAGAGTGATGCATTTAATCAACAACAGAGGCACTATGGCTCCAGCCAGCATCAGATCGCCTCAATCGGCAGTCAATACGAAACGTTTATTCATACCGCTAACGTGTTAACGATAAATAATAATGAGCAAATCGTTCTCATTTAATTGGAAATAAATTTACAACCCCGCATTAATTTCCTCATCATTTGATTTTAAGCACATCTATAGATATTTTGTAAATTTATATCGTCATATAATTTTTCTGGCATTAATCGTTGGATATTGGATAAAATCTGGTTTGAAAAGGTAAAAGTCAAGCAAAACTTGTGTTTCGAACAGTTTTGAAATGAGCTTTAATTTGGGACATGGAAATAACTAGATATGTATGTGAAACGTTCATCATATGAATCTTGATATTTCAGTTCTTCTTCTAAATGCGGCAGTTCATTACCCGGTATCATGAAATGAGTGTAAGCAAAATAAAGAATTTCTATTTTTGTTATATTGTAATATTTTACATATATACAAAACTATAAATACGTTTCAAATAATACTAAACTTTCACAATTTACCAAAATCAAAAAGAGCCAAGGAATGGAGACAAAGTGGAAACGAAACAAATTATTACAAATGTGTTCAGATGAAAAATTTATTTAAGTAAAAAATTTTTGATTATTATAATTGTGTGCTTATGAATGTCTGGCTAAAAGATTCGAAAATATCTGGTCGAAACCTAGCCCGTAGTTTACAAGTGAAACAGACTGATACCGAACCGATTCATCAGTCGAACTCACAGAGCCAGTTTTTCATTGCAAGTTTAACGAAATCGATAGATTACACTAAATCAAACCCATTTTCAAATATTTAAGTGACTCACAATTTGAGTCTAATCAAAGTTTAAATGCCAAAGGTTGACAATTGAAAGAATATTTACCTCCTTGGGAACTCTCCGAGAGTAATATTTATCATGAGAAATCCCCTAATACCTTTCGAAGACGGTTTTGATTTAATTTCTAGGCCCTGTTGGCTTGTGCTCAGAATAGAGCTGCACTAACAAGTCAATAACAAAAAGCTCGACCTAAGCTTCACATACGCGGATTGATGCGTCAAATAAAAATGCAAGCGGGTCTGCCAGGATTGAACCTAATACCAATTACATAAGACAGGTAGCGTACATCCATTAAGCCGATGAGTCGCTAAATAAGCCTCATTTAAAAAGATTCTAAAAATATTAGGCTTGCTTTTTTGTAGCTTTGTTAGTTTTTCAGCTATGCCAACTTTTTAAAAAATACAGATGTTTCCCCAAAATTCTACGGACTCTCTCTCTCTCTCTCTGTATGATTCGCTATATACAATAAATCCTAATGATTTACGAACAGTGTTTACATTAGCATTTACATGAGTATCTGTGAATTGTGTAGTGTAATATTTTTTTTATTCACGTTATATATATTTCATATTCATTTTGTTGTAGGATTTGCATAATGTATGTATATATGAAGCTACCGTTCGCAAAGATAACACAGCAGTTCAAGTTTTGTTCACCTTTGTGCGAAATATAAGTGAGTATGATTGATATGAATGTGTATGCAGGTGTACAATTTGTGAACTTATTTATTAAAGCAACTTTTCGGTGATTCACAAGACGCCTAACTAATTTAATGCATTATGTATGTACTTTGTCACTGCCAGTTGGCGAAAGCAGAAGTCATCAGTGGACTGTGAACAGCTCGTATCTAGATATGGCAGCGCGAGCGTGGTCACTGCTTCGTCGAAAGCGTTCTGCCAACCCAAGTAAATACTATCGATCATGCTGCCGGAGATAGCAAGTGGAACCGTAAGAAAGTTGATAATTCGGATGATGGATGATGCCAGACACCGCCGCAGACACTGCCCTATACGCAAATGCGGGGCCTGAATTTTAATTTAAAAGGCACTGCCCGCAGCCGAGAAGTCAGAAAGTTTTCTACAAACAAACATGAAGGGTCTTATTGCATTCACCGTGCTTGCACTGTTCCTCGGCGCCAATGTAAGTGCATGGGCAATGGTCCCACTGGTGGACACACTAAATTAGACGCTTCAAATTTGCAGGCCTACGAAGGCATTATGCCTGTATCGGAGCCAGAGTCCGAAATGGTGTACAGCGCGCTCTTCGATAGCGGCAACTTGGGACAACGCATTAAGAGCCTGAACCCCACCGTCGTCAGCGAGGATGCCGCCTGCGTCAACACCTACGTTCAACAGGATATTCAGCTGCTGAAGAACTTCAACGCCGGCGTTCATCAATGCCTGCACATCACCGTCGAGGAGTTCAAGGCCCTCTTCAACTCGAAGCTCTATAACCATGCGGCTATGAAGATCAAGAACGAGTTGGCCCAATGCGAACAGAACGCTACCGACACCGATGCCAAATTGGAATGCTACACTGAGGCTGTAAGTTGTTCACATATCGCATGATACAAATTGCAGTTCAACTAACGAGCTGTCTCCGTTCCCTTCAGGTTGCTGAGTACTTCCAGAAGGTGCACAAGCTGAGCACTCCCTATATAAACATTTCCAAGTCCTGCCTGCGTGTCACCCTGAACAAACTGGAACGTCAATGGAATAGGGCTTACAGCCAAATGACCAAGTGCATTGCCAACGTCCGTGCTGCCAATCCCGTTCAGCCCAGCGCTCCAGTAGACAGCAGTGAATCCGATTCTTCTTCGCTGAAAGCCAAGTTGAACAACATCAAGAACTCCTTGTAAACAATTGCATATGTGTTGAACCAGCTATTGGCCTCTTGCTAAATACAGTATTACTTTTTGAGCATTAATTTTGTATTTTTTGATTGATTGATTTTTCGAAGCACCAATATTTTGGTCTCATTTTTTATCAATATTTGTGCTGCTGATTGTAAGTTTGTCATCGAACTTTCTACATACTTCAGCATGTGCCAATAGGCATGTGTAATTTTCGATACAAATATTTCAAAATTGAAAAGAAAATCTCTCTTCTATTATTTTATTGCTTATTCCAGATGATCTGAAAATAGTTCAAAATTAATTGATCCACATTGAAGGTTGGTGAAACAATAGCTTAAGCGTAGCTTAATTGCTATTCAGCGTAGAGTTGCCAGATCAGCCTTTACTCGAGTCAATTACAGTCACAATTGATTGCCATTTTAAAAGTCATCAGCATATGGAAATATTATTTACTCTTGAGCTAAGCCATCAATTGATAAAAAATATTGGGCTCGACTTTGGTGACTCTCTTTAGAATAGGGCTTTAAATGAACATATTGAAAATGAAAGTATTCATCTTAATTTCCCGCCTATGAAAATCACAATTATATTTTGCATGCATGTAACAAATTTTATTAAAATTTTGCTATTGTGTCTACTTGTCAAAGGTTCAATTTAACAGCATCAGATTGATGCTGCGCTGCATCTTCATTCTCGCCAAGCAGACGCTGTATTCGTTGGTGACGAGAGTGAGGTTTATTTTGGCGGTGCCAACCGCGCTGTCAATGCACGCCTGACGCGTAGTATCCACCAGGTTAGAGTTGCTGACCATTTCCGTTTTCGCTCTGTACGCTTGCGTATTGGCGGCATCCAAGTGCAGCAGATTGAAGTCGAACTATGTAAGGAGAAAAGAGCGCCCATGAGCACAAGCCATCATGGCTGAAGTGTGGCCAGCACTTACCGAAGCTGTGGTGCAATTCAGAAAGAGGTTCGTATCGTTAATGGCTGAGCAATTGTTGATTTTGTTGACCACGTCCATCAGATTGGTGTGCACAAGCGTCAGAGTGGTGTTCACATTCTTGTTGTTGGCCACTCTCGTCTGGTTGGCCTTCTCGAAGCAGGCATTGGTTTGATTGACCAGCTGATTGTTGACTGTTTGTGTGGCGTTGTTGTACTGGTTGGCGCAGGCGGATTCACCGGAGGTCATGGCATGTGTATCGATGAGTGCGGAGCGCATCTGCGCCCTAATCAGCTGATAGACGCCATCTGCAAAGTTAGCCTCGTCTAGGTAGGTATTTGCCGAGGTGGGCAGAGTGTAGGCCTGCAATGAGAACAGGAGTTGCAAATGAGTTTTGATATGAGTTTCGGATGCACGTTCAGAAGAGAAGCTTTAAGCCGACAGCAAAATCAGCGAGTACGCAAATTATTCAAAGCTACAGATTCAAGTTTGGCGATCCCTTCTGTTAGAGAAGTGCCCTAAAAGTATGCCTTCACAGCAACATTTCAGCACACTTACACAAAAGAGGCACATGGCCAAAATAACAACACGGCCAATAATTTGCATTTTTGGTAGGTTTTTGAAAAGTTTGCAGCGTTCTGATTTGACACTCGGTTGAACAGTTCGTTAGCACTATTGACTCTGCTTGGCATTGACGGCCCATTTATAGTCAAGTTGTTGTTCGGATGTAGTCTGTGAGCTACACCAAAGAGCACACGACTAGATTAGATAAGGTTGTATTAGGTGAAGTACCAAATAATGAAGGTACATTGCTCGATGTCAATGGCTTGTATTGTGCAGTTTATTGCTTCTAAATTTGGCTCAATCATCAGCAGTGATGAGCGAGTTCCAGGCAAATTATAAATTATCTTAGACGATTTGCTGCTAACAGAAACTTAATTAAAATGTTCTATCGCTTCATTTAGAACATGCTCAATGTCGACTGTTTTTCCATATATATATTGTATATAATACCAAAAAGTACAAACTGATCTCCATATGTATGTATTTGAAAAAAAGATATAAAGGCTTGAAAGAAATTTATTGCCATCCAAACTAATTTCGAGCAGCTGTCAAACATGAATTAAGAAGCGGTACCAAAATATTACACGATGTTTCTACAACAACATTTCTTAAGTTCTTTGTATGAATGAATGGAAGCTTCTTTAATTTTAGACTTTAAAAATTTGTAGTGTTCCGCAGATTCTTTTGATTTAAATTATCAGCATATATAATTCAGTGGGTACCTATGTAGTCGGGAATGTTAGAACTATTTAGGAGTAAGCATTTTTAGTTTCTGGCTTATAATTTTAATCAAAGAATGGCAAAAAAAATGTTTTGGCTTATAAATTGGGCGATATTTTCCAAAAAATGCTCACAAAATATATTATGTATATGCTTTAATCATTATCTTGAGTTGACTGAAAGTAATTGATATATTTTGATGAAAATATGGATATTGACGGGCCCATTTCGCTTTCATGAAGGGTGAAAGGGTAAAAAAACCTCTGGATTAATTTCTAATGCTGGCCTTACATCAGAGAAACGCCACAACTTTATACATGCTGGCCGTATCAAATCAGTTTGGATTGCAAAAAATCATTCAAGATAATTTTTACATGTTATCAAAAGAAAATATGACAACTTCACCGAAAATAGAGTAACAGCTGTCATTGATAAAGGCGCCTCAAGCGCTTACATAATACAACAACAATGGCTGCTTAATATAGGAATGTAAACATTCGCTTGATAACGCACGAAAGAAAGTACCTACCAAACGTTCTACAATTTGGCCAAAATCAGATTGGGGATTCACTTTGCACGGTCACTGAGCTTGGTCAGGGTTGTCATATTTCACATTGGCTATGGGCCATATTTCAAGCGGTTGAGGCTCAATTTGAGCTGAAGAGATTTCCGCGGAAGCCACTTAAGAATTGGGAAATTTTTTCAATTATAAAGCACCGAATGGTAAATGATTTCCTTGTCTTGCGCTTATCAGCTGTGGCAAACTTTATGATTGTTATATACTTGGCGCACTTTCATGGGAGTGGCAAACAAGTACACTGAGAAAATGGGTGCTTCAATTTATTGCTGCTATTATTAAGCGCTTTCGAAGCGAATTTCTTATCACGTTCGGAAGCTAAGAATAAGAAAAGGCGGTACAATATAAGCATATAATTTAATTGCCATTGACTGTGAAACGTTGAGTGTGTGTGTGTGTGTGTGCGCTCGACTGTGACGTATTTGTAAATGTTCAGTTTTGCACTTATTGTGTTTTTCCGCACGTGCCGCTCTCATAAAATATTGCAAATTTCAATATGGCTCTTGATTTCAACAACAGCCTTCGAGTATTTTCGAGGGCTTTGCATGGGCTTAATGCAAACAATGACAACAACAATAACAACAACAACAAGAAGTTGTTGCACTTGTCACTTGTCTTTTGGAGTCTGCTTGCTGTTGCATTTTGTGCCTGCCTCCCCGCCACTTCAAATGCATTTGTATGGCAAAAGGTGTGTGCATAATTAAAAATTCACCGCATGAGGGTTGCATTATTTGTGTGTGTGTGTGTGTGTGTTGTCGTATGAGTATTTGTCTTCCGCACTTGCAGAAAGGGCTTACCACACTCAAAGCCGCTCGCGGTTTCTGTCGCTGTGCTGCAGATAACGCGCGTAATGCGTCTCAAGTGGTGTTTGAGGGGGGCTTAGGAAAAGCGCTGCCACACACAAATTGTGCGCTTGTTTGCTTGCTGGTGGAGGTTTGTTTGTATGCCGACTGCTATGCCCTGCATTCTTTTCTATTGGTAGTCATTTACGGCGCAATTAGTTACTTCATATCAATAGAACATTTTTGCTCTAAAATAATGCAACGTTTCAAGAAGATTGTTAATTGGTTTTACTCGTAAAATATTATCAGTGTACGGTGTAGATTTGGAATTGTTGGAACTAAGCCATGTTTGAAAAGTCTGCACTCAAATGCTATATACTACAAAGAAATTATTTGAAGTAGCGTGTAGTCAAGTGCTCCATTGCCATGACCGCGGGCGCCAAGTGACTCACAACTCTCCCTGGACCGGTTTCCCCTTCATAAAAATATGCAAAAGGCTGTATTATCAAATGCTTTGCAGCTTCGCAGCCAGCTCGGCTTCCTCCAGAGGAGTCACTTCAAGGCGCTCTCACGTGCAAAATCACTGCCTGAGTGGCTCTTACAAAGCAGTGCTCTGCAACCGTTTCCAGCGCGGAGCAATCAGCAACCTGCCCCCCATTTGAACAGGGCGCCTGACAAATTTACTAAGCGACTTTATTATTCCGAGGCAGAAATCAAATTTGTAAAAACTTTGTCGCTTGGAGGCAGAAAAGTGCCAACAAAACAGCAACAACGACAAGTTAAAGATTGCCAGCAAGAACAAGCACAAGAGCACAATGCCTGCAGGCCGCAGAAGGGCTGCGTAGCTAAGAGTTAGAGAGTTGCCGAAGCCGCTCTCACGTGGACGCAGCGCGAAACTCCGGCGAATAATTCAAGCGGCACGTCAAGCGAAAATTCGCTGCGCTCGCCTAAATGTATGCAAAGCTAGATTTATGGGCGGCCAGGGAAACACCACACACACATACACACAAAAAGGCAAGCGACACGTGCCACGTACAAACATGTACGTATTAGATTGTGTGTGTGTGTGTGTGTGTGTGTGTGTAGCAAAAAGAGCAGCAAAACTGAAGCGATTAATCAAAACAAAACTTGGCAAGGGTGCGGCAGGGATAGCAGCGAGTAGCAAGCCGGGACAGAGTGTTTTGCACACAAACACACAAGCGCTTACATTGTGTGTGTGTGCGCGCGCTGATGACAACGAAAATGCCAAGCGCACATGTGCTTCACTTTTGCCCCTTTCCCTGCCGGCAAAAAACAGCGTCTCCGTTTCACCTCGCCCCCGTCCGCTGCGGATTTGACACTTTTCTGCGCTGAGAGCGGCGCTTTGCCGTTGTTGTTGTTGTTGGTGCTGTCGTGCAATGTTGCCGTAGGCTACGGCAATGCTTTGGAGACCCGCCGCTGATTGTTCATAAGCTCTTTGTTGTTGTTGTTGTATGCCGCAGCGCACCTTAACACTGCGACAAGGCGTAAATGCAAATAACCCAAAATGCTCTTTGAAAAAGGGAAGCATTTACATGCGCGCACACACACACACACACACACACGCATTAGCAGGGCCGTCTTTAGTTATGAGCCAATACGAGCATCGCGCAGAGCCACCATTTAGTAGGCTCCCCCATTACAACATATATTAAAGCACAGCAATAATAAATAGTATAAATTAATAAAAAGGCTACTCATAATATAAATTTTTTTTGCGAAATTGCTTCTGCTTTGGACAGTAATTTTGTTTCAAATTATGAAAATTCTCGAGCTATAGGTACGACTATATTTGTTTTCATTTAATATTCGTATATAATTTCCAAAAGTTTTCTTAACCTTTATCTGCCCCTCAAAAAAACTTACGTTGCGGACCCTCATGTGTAGATTTCTACACATATGGGATTTTAGTGCATATTCGCTACAATAATTCGAACTTAGCCCTTTTCTTGACTATATTTCTTCAGAAAACATGTTTAAAAGATAAAACTAGTTTGCAGTAGCTTTTCTTGAATGCATTTTATGCAAACATTTCGATTGTTGTCTTTTTAGCATGCAATTTTTAAAAAAGAACAGAAAATAGTTTCATATAAATTGTTTTTAGATAGAAATTGTTTTCGTAGCTTATATGGCATCTTGATATGCCCTTTGCTAGTGGCGGAACGGTTTTTGATCTTTTTGATGGGATATGGCTTGTAGCATTTGATAGTAAAGATGCTGTAGATTCCGATCCAGGCATACCAGATCTGGCTGCCATATACGGGTACAACATGTGGTCGAGCACGCACTCAACCAAAACATTATGCCCCATTTTTCATGCTTTTATGGCATATACTGGCGGAATATGCATCTTCCTCGAAAACTGAGTGGTAACGCATTCATGTGAGTTATAAAATTTCACCAGTAAACTAGACCACTTATCATATTTCTCACGAATCGGAGCATACTTTTCTGATGATTTTTGCTGCCTTCTATTCATTGCATCACGAAATCGTATAACTTGATTCATATATGTCATTATTGCATTGAAAATTGGGCGGCCGTGTTCGGTTCGTGTGGTTTGGTTAAGATCTAATATTATATGCATTAGGTACTCAACTGCTACACGAATTTCGAAACCATTGCTCTAAAAACTGGCCTATATATACCAGCTAAAATTAAAACACTAATATATGCTTGCAATAAGTTTTAGTCAACCTTATTGTAGCCCTCACCATGTTTTGCAATGACAAAGACATTCGAATACGTTAAAAATAATTTTTCAATGTTCGGCGGGAAGAAGAGTAAAAAAGCATATCCTATGCTATTAACGCAAGCTTTTTTAATTTATAATTTTATAACTGTATTTCACAACTTTGGTTTTATTCACTGATTTATATTTACGCGCAGAAAAAACAGTATTTTTCCCCGCCAAAACCTCACGAACATATGTCAACTTCATATGTGTAGAAATCTACACAAGGGACAACAATGTAAGTTTTCTTATAAAAGTTCCAAAAAATTTCGGTTTATGATAAAAATGCAATTTTAGCTGTAAATCGATGCTGTTGATAAAGTCATAAAATTTGGAAAAATTTCATTAAGCCGTTTTGGAGAAAATTCCAAAAGTGTATGCTCGATGTGTAGTTTTCTACACCAGGGGCAGATGAAGGTTAATCATATTTTCGATCACAACTAAGTGAAATAATTTTGGATTCAATTATTACGAACTCTGCTTATAATTTTTTATATAAAAATTTTGTTCCAAAAAAATTTGTTGACTTTGAATTTTTAAATTTGTTTTGAATTTTTGGTTAATTTCCAACATTTTAAGAACTGCAAAGATTTGTTATAAGCTGTTTGGGTCTACAAGTGGTTGGAGACGGCACTGCACTTAAGTAAGCACCTTTTCTTATGCGCGCCACAAGCAGCCACTAAGCAGCTTCCGTGTCGCTTTTGTGCACCGCGCTTAGTGGCAGCCGCGTCGCCGTGTGTTGCGCCAAGAGGGCGGCGGCGCGACGGCTGCCTCGGCTTGCTTTTGTTTTTCGACTCTTGCTGGCTTGTGGTTGTTGTTGTTGTTTCTTGACTGCTGCTGTTTTGCTGGCTTCCTTGGAGTGCGTGTGTGAGTGTGTGTTTGCTCTTGGCATTGGCATTGTGGCTGCCACTTGTCGTGTGGCATGTCTCGCGCCGCGTTGATGGCAGCATGTGACGCGGGATTTTCAATTTCATTCGTTCTTTCTTTTTTGGAGGACATCTTTTCGCTCGCTCATTGCACTCGAGTGGCAAGTGGCGCACAATGCGTCAGCAAATATCTTTCGAGTAGGCATTTCCTTTCGATTCTCACGCCACAGAATTAGCCAAGTTTAGTACTTTGTCTACGCTGATGGGGACTGACGTTGATTTAATGTGACGGAAATGAGTAATTTTTGCAATTCATTGCGCGGAATTATTGAAAAATGTTACGTTATATTATATTATAACAGTTTAAAAATGAAAAAATTGTCGCAAGATTTAAAAATGTTCGAAAGATCATTCCAGAGATTAATTACATGCGAACTTGATTGCAATTGCTGGTGCTTTCAATGTCTTCAACTCTCATTCCGCTTTTAGAGTCTATAAAATTACTTGTCAAAGTCCACTACCAAGTCATCCATTTCTCATGCTTGCGATCATAGTTTGAGTTTCTCAGTAATATTAGCAATGAGAATGCTTCTGGGGCATTATTTTATCCTTGGGGAATTCGTTTTAAAATAGAGCTATCAGTTTCATGTTCTTTTGGCTCAGCAAACTCCGAGTCGGACCATCCGATCGAAGTTGCTACTTTACATTTAATCGAAACAATGGAAAGCTGCAAATTAGCTGCGAATTAAATACACTAAGTGGGAACGAACACACAGTGGGATAACAAATTCTGTGTTCTTCGAAGCATATGATGTTACTGCGCTGACACCAAGAAAGGATAACAAATGCAACAAAGCAGGGAAGCTACAATTCCATCGGCGTGTAAAATTTGTTAGCATACATATATGAGTGCGTATGTGTGTGTATGGAAATGTTTGCTCAGTCAAGAACAAAAATTAAGCAAAAACTGAATTGCTGTTGAATAATTGCATGACATGTTGTTGGTGTTTTTGTTGTTGACGTAGTGTTTGTAAATGTAAATTTAGTGGTGTTGAACAAACACAAAAAAAAAGGCGACAATGTATGCGCTTGTATGCTCATTTATTTGTATGCCTGTATACAAGGGAATTTTTATGGAAAATTCAGGTTTTTTTAGAAAGTGTGGTCGTGTGCGTGTGTGTGTGCACAACTAATTGAAATTCATAATGAGATTTTTATTCAAATTTCCCAACTGATTTGAATGAGTGAAAACATGCTCAGCAGGTTTTCGTGTTTATGAGAGTGTGTGCGTGTGTGCGTGTGTGTATATTTTGCGAAAGCTGCTAATACATGTAAATGCAAATTTGTGTATAAGTTTAAGTGTAAATGTAACTGCATTTGCATATGTACATAAAGAAGCAACAAAATAAGAACATCTGGAAGCATGAAACAGTTGTTTGCCTGTTTTTGCCCTGCGAGCTGCAAATGTGCATATACAGGGTGTTAGGCGAAAATAATTTCACTACTTTGGGATATGATTACTTGAGTCGATAGGAGTAAAAATGGCAAAGGCCACGTGCCAAAAATATGAAAAGCATACGGCTACTTCAACAAACTCTCGAGGAATAGCCAAAGGCGTAAAAAAAGGCAAACAATTTTCAAAAATTGACAAACTTTCTAACTTTCTATATCCCTTAAGTTTTTACTTTAAAAGTGGGCAAATCAATCGTATACATTTTTGCATAATTTTCTCTCTTTCAGCACAAATATTCTAAGCTTTCATTTGGAAGTAGATACTGAGAGATCTAAAAAGATAAAGCTGCTTGATATAAGAGAGGTTATGATGAGAAAAATATTTTTCTGTATATGATAATTATGCTGTAGAGGGTTTCCACTACCTCGTAGGAGGAGTATTTCTTGTGCAGCCTGTACGTCTTCTAATTTTCTTGCTCACATACATATGTATGTGTGAGTGTATTAGTAGTGTGCTGTGCATGTTCAATGCTAAACACGCATAACATTTGCTTAAAATTTTATTTGACAATTTCTAACTTTCTTTTCTAAGTTGCTCTGTGTACGTTTTCAATTTGCATGTGCCCAAATCTGCAACTTGAATTTTTTCGCAATATTTACGCATTTGCCATGCCATTTGCTGCGCTTAACACATACATACACACACACACGGCAGTCAGGCTTGAAGTGAATACCAAAAATCAGTGAAAAAGTGAAAATCACCTTTTATCGCTCACACCTGCTTCAGCAATTTCTATTGCTATTCCTACTTTGGTTCTGTGTGTGTGCGTGGGCGACATTTTATTGCCAAACTGAAATCAACATGAAGTCAGCAACAGCTGTTGCCAAGCAACGACAATTTCGACGTGTCTGCCTGGCAGGCAGCGGCATACAAATTTCACTGTGCCTGCAAAATAGTTGTATGGAATTTTTACCTTCAGCTAAGCTTTCTGAGTGTGTGGTTTTTTTGTGTGGTTTTTTTATAAGTGAGGAAATCTTGTATGAGGCACTGCATCTGCCGATCTGGCAAAGATGTTAACGACAAATACAACTGCATGGATATACGAAGGTTCACTTATTGCTTAAACATTTCTTTCCTCACAGAATATTTCTACTTTTATTTTCGTGTGTAAAAAAGGAAAGGTTTGAAGTAAAAGTCATATACATACATACATATATGTATGTACATATGTAGGTACATGATAGTTAGATATATATGCATGCCAAAACTAGATATGTTCAATTGACCGCGGAACATCAGAATTATAATAAACACGACCTTCGAGAATTTGTTGATGTAATTTTTTTAAATTGAAAAAAATCATGCATTCTCTTCTCGAAGTAGGAAAAACTATAGTTTTAAGATTTTACACACTAATATGCATGCTCTTGGGCATGTGTACGTGCCGTTTTAAATAAAAGTGTATGCCTGTATTTGTGTGTGTGTGTGCCTCAAGCAGCATGCCTGCACCTTTTCCCATGCTGCCCCTCAGGCTATGGTCGCAGGCATTAAGTTAAGCAACTCGCAAAAATATTACGAAAATGTCCCTTTGAACTGCTGGTCAAAGGGTGGGTAAGTGCGGGCGGGGTGTTGGACACGGCAACAAAAGAACATCTGACATTACCGCCAGCAACAAATTCTGACAGGTGGAAATTACGCTTGAATATGCGACAAAAACAACAAAGGAACGGCGTCGTGTGCTTTGCACGGCACGTTTCGTTAGTGGTATGTTCGCTTGTGTGCGTCTGTGTGTGTGTGTGTGTATCATTAACACGCAGACAAACACAACATTGAACACGTAGCGTTAATAAAAAACCGTACGACCGGCGAATGGCGTATCGCACTCAAGCAAATGAATCCAGACAAAGCGGCATGCATATATCCGCCTGCGATCGCCATTATGATATGTGCTCGTGTGTGCGTGTAAGTGCGGGACTGCCAATGTGTATGTGCATGCAAATCCACATATTCGAGTTTCTATGCGTATGCCACGAATATTTATGAACTCTTTATTTTAAAGTTTTCTGCATTTCAAACAGCAGCAAATTTAATTGTCTCTGGAATTACCGGACAAGGACTAAGCGTGCACGCTACAGTCTGCGCTTAGTCCTTATCTAAAGCAGGGAATTTTGCAAAGTTCCTGCAAATCAAAGTGGAGCATAGCTCAAGCTCTTCGGAGAGTTGAACGAACCTCAGAAGTGGCTTGATATTGATCGATTCAAGGTCGTCCAGGAGAAGATGTAACCCAAGATATTCCTCCACTGCTTCTAGAAAAGGGAAGCAGTGACAGAGTAGCTGAGCCACAGTGTCCTTCTCCTAACTCTTGAAACTGCGACAAAAGCCTCGAAAACTTAACCAATTTCTTTTGCTGAAAATCTTTAACATGACTTTTTAAAGTTTATTCATTCAAAATAAACTACAAAAAGTTGTTGATATCAATTTTTTAAAATCCGTAGATTTCTCTTTGAATAAAATTCTTTTTGGCAAAGAAGCAGCTCGCAGTAAAGCGCTGATATAATTCAGAATGACTCCAGCAACGTAATGTGGAGAAGTCAACGCAAGTGTTTGACAAAGCTGCGCTAAGAAGCAACACACACACACGCACGCACGCACACATGGGCACTTCCGTGGAAGTGCATGCATGCATCACGGCCGCTCTCACCTACTTGCAGCACATTCACTTGCCGCAAAAGTTCAAGGCTTAGCCTGATTCGCTGCCAACGTTTGTAAATTATTATACAGCCACTTGCCGCGCCCCTTCGTCCTCCTGCTTGCCATAGCCAGCCGCAAGCTTTGTGCGAATAGCTGCTGCCAACAACTGAGCGAGTGGCAGCACCGGCCGCAGATTTTCGCTCGGCTGAACGCCTGCCCCCCGCAATAAAAGCGGCACGAGAGCGAAATGCTTGTGCACGTGGCACGCAATTAAAACGGAAATGACTGACTGCCGGATGTGCGCGCAGTTAGCATTTGCAATTGTTTTGCATTTTTGCGGCCGCACGTCCGATTCCGCGCCGCCCTTCCGCTTTTAGTACTTTTTTGCGTTTCTTTTTTCTTTTTTGATTCAATGCGGAAATCAGTTTCCGCCATTTACAAATTATTGTGTGATTACACTGAAAATGCGGTTGTGTTTTGTTGGCACCAATTTTGACCTTACCTCTCCACACTTACTGCTCGAGGGGAAGGGGAGTAATTCATTTAAATTGTGCACAGCGCTGCGACGCATGCTAATGAGCTGTAGGGTAATGAAGTGGGAAGAGGACACTCTTTGCGAGGCATAAATTCATTGCCCTTTTCAAGGCAGGCTGGCAGGCAGGAAGGAAGGAACTCAGGAAGGATGTAAGCGAAAAGTTTGCAACTTCGCTCTTTGCAACTGCAGCAGAATTCTTATGGGACTTTCTAAAATTACCTCATAGATTTAATTTAAAAAAATTATATTAACTTTTAAATTAAGCAAAAATTAGAAAGAATAGTTTTTATTCGGACTGACTTGCCAAAGAGAAATGACAATACTTAGTTGCAAAATAAGCAAACTTATAAGCAAAAATTTACAAATGTTTTAGCAAAATATTTCAATTCGATCTTCAATAAACTGTTTTGAATGGAAGGGGATTTCATACAGCCATAGACTATTCTGGTAGTTCCCATGCCAAAAGTAAGGCCAAGATATTCTTTCATAATCTTTCAAGTGATAATAATAGTATAATATAAGTATTATTTTATATTCATAATATAGTATTTTATAAAGAATGGCTTTTAAAAATCTCTTCAGTAAAATATGGGAAAAAATTTGATAAGTTCTGGCTGCTTTTATGCTTGATTTACAACCCTTGACGGCCCTATTTCATTTTCACAAGCGGCCTCTTGGAACAAATATCGTTGTATACAATATACCTCAGTATGTAAATGCATGGAAGGGGATTTTGACTTTATATGTTATCTTATAAATTTCCTAAGTGGAATATTTATCGCAACTCCTGTAAGTATCTATCTGCTTAGCGTTAAAGCAAGTTCGCCCTTGACGGCCCTATTTCATTTTCACAAGCGGCCTCTTGGAACAAATATCGTTGTATACAATATACCTCAGTATGTAAATGCATGGAAGGGGATTTTGACTTTATATGTTATCTTATAAATTTCCTAAGTGGAATATTTATCGCAACTCCTGTAAGTATCTATCTGCTTAGCGTTAAAGCAAGTTCGCTGTATTTTAAATTCAAATACTAACATATGTGAGCTGCAGATTACGTACACACGCACGCATATGTATGCCGTGCCACTTGCCACTTGCCACATGCACACTTCAACGAATCCGACGAAACAAACACGCTGCCGCTTCTGCAATTCGCGAAGTAGGGAGCACGGCACGCGGGCCAGCTGAGCGGCAAGCAAGCCTGATGTAATTAAAACATACACACTAACGTTTCCTTTATTTGTGGCAGTCGGTGCTTGCCAGTTGCTTGGGCGCGTTCTTCAGAGCTCAGCATTAAATCAAAGTAAATAACTCGCTTCGATTTGCAACATTGCCACATTAGCATTTTGCTACTCCAAGCGCACCCTTCGCCCGTCCCTTCGGCCAGGAGTCGTGCTGTGGTGCCGTGCGCCGACATGTACTTTTGACATAATTCTTCAAATAAACATGCACACTAACACACACACACGAACACTCAAATTAACTGTTACGTTCTGTTGTATTGCGCAGTGTTGCATTTTGAGTTGCTGTTGTTTTCTTTCTGCTACTTCTGTGGTCGTTAGTATTCCATTGAGCTATTTTATATTTGTATTATACGCACGTGAGTGCACACACATACACACACACAGAGTCTTGTGAGCGTGCAGACACAGCTATTTGAGGCATCGAATGGCGCTATGCTCAGATTTGAGATTGTATTAGTATGCCTTTGTCTAGGCACCGTTGGCTTTAAATAAATTACTTAAGGTATTCTACATATATACATATCTGAAGATGTGCGTGTGCCTGTATGTGTGCCTGTGCGAAGTAACAGAATTAATCTGCTAAGTCGATCAGCGGCACGCAACGCCACATGAATGCTACCGACGAGCGTGGCTTTGGGCAAATTGTTGGAATTGTTATTTCCGACATTTCAATCGAGATTTTAATTTCTGTGGCAAGTGGAAATTGCTGAACATTTACTAAAGAGACGCTTGAAGTTAATCGATAATGCCATGCCAACCAAGAAACATACAAAAGCTGGATATTTTGGAGTTAAGGCTGCAGATACATACATATATATCGAGTCGTAGATTCTGAAGAAAGTCACAAAGGTAGGGAGTTATTGAATGCAAGAGCTAGAAAAGGCATCGAGACAGCGTTCGTAGGATCCGTTTTTCGATATGGCTCCAAAAAGCTAATTTACATAAAGATATAAAACTTTGCGAACTTCAGGAATAACAAAAGCATTAAAATGCGACTGAAACAGAGTCATGCAGGACCTTAAACGATATTTGTAAGTAACGAGAATCAGCTGGAGTATTTTTAAATATGAACTGAGCAGACGGAAAATGAATATGGTTATGCTATACAGATCCCTCATCATCACAGAAAGTGTCGATATTTTTGTCTGAACATACAGATAACTACCGATTTCCCAAAGTTTTCAAATATGTGCTACGCCCATGTCAGTAGATCTTGTTATGTGTTTGAGATATTTTTCCAAAAAAATTCCCTTTACTTTAAACAATCATAAAATGTACAAAATATTTAGAGTTTGCAACTAATTATTTAGGATGTAAGTTCTTTAGGAAGCAAGAACTTTTTGAAGAACGCCCATCCACGCTGCCATATAAAATTGTGTGTGTGCGATTAAAGCGGATCTTAGCCATTTAACACGTATGCATTTGTGTGTGTGTGTAGCTTCTTGTGCATATTTGTATAGAGCAAACGCTGCAGATACTTTAATTAAAATTGAAGTGAGCTTACCTCACGTTTCCAACGTAATGGATGCCATTCATTTTGATTGTGCTTCACAGAGTCGAGAAAGTATTGGTGTCGGAGCAGAAGTGGGAGAGCGGGTGAGCGGGTGCGATGCAACAATTTTAATGTTGTTTGGGATTTCTGAACAATTTGTTGGCAGAAAATGCACACAATTACACACGCTGCACAAACACAAGCACAAACATGCCAGGGGACTCAATGCCGGCAGCGTTTTGTACTATTCCGATGTTTCTGATTTACCCGCGATTTTAGAAATCGAAAACACGAATGCTAATAAATTGAAGCTCTTGCAAAATTAAAAAAAATCGTAATTTACATTTTTAGTAAGAAAACTCAATACGCTGCCTGTATTATAATACAGAAACAAGCGAAAAGTAGTCATTTTCAGCTTCTAAAGCAGCGGAAAAGCCTTCGCGTTGCCGGTATCGGTACTCACATTTTAGAGTTTCCCAACACACGCACACACCTTCACAATTACATACATGCATACGCAAACCATAGATTTGACTGTGTGTGCGATGGCGCGCTGCCAATGCCTTTAGCGTGTGTGTGTGTGTGTGTGTGCGTAGGGCAAATTTGAACAACGCAAAATAATTGCGATACGCATTTAGGCCAAGTGTCCATTCCGCAGTCGCGCTTACACCTTCACCCGCTTGCTCACAAACATAGAAACACACTTACGCACATTCCAGAAATACATTTTATGCGTTGGACCACAATGGCCAGGCTTCCGTGTGCGTATGTGAGTAGGTGCCCTCTCCCTGCTACTGTTCCTGTTGTTGTGGCAGTGTCCTGCCCTACCCTGCCCTCTTCCGCTTTCGAATGCAATTTGCCTCCTGCCGTGCGAATTTTGTGGCGGGAGTCGTTACTTTCGCTGCCGCTCGCGTTACCGATATCCTCGCTGGCTGCTGGCACACTTTTGTTGCTGTTGTTGTTGTTTTTTGCGGCAAGCGCATTGGATTTCATCTGCCTGCCGCGGTATGCGCTCAATTGCTCAGCGGTTATTCTGCAATTACAGCAACAAAAGCGCAGCAATAATTAGATTTGCTGGTAGTGGTTGTTTTTATTATTGTTATTTTACTTGTTTAATGTTTTTGCATTTGCATGCATGCATGTGTGTGTGTGTGTGTGTGTGTATAGTAAAACAAGTTTAATTTAACGACAGAAAACACACCGAACTAGTACCGCTTTTAAGGGATATCGCAGACAGACGCCCAAAATAAAATTCATACCTTTTAAAGTTATCCATCCTATGTTTAAATGTTTAAATATATGCAGAGCTATCTCAGGGCGTGATGATTATGAGATTGGATCCCTACTCCAAAAGCAACTGAGGCATTGAAAGCCGGCTCTAATTAAAATTTGGTTTTTGTTTAAAAGAAAAATTCGGCCTGCCAAATCACGCCAATTCGAATTATTTATTTACTCGCCACTTGGATTCGATTTGGTGTTGCAATGCAGCATCAGTTCCAATGGAAGCGCAAGCTTGGAAAATATTTTTGTTATTTACAGCAGAAAAAAGCGACTTTTGTGCTGTTTTGTTTTGGTGGGAAAATAGGCAATAGAAAATAGAAAAAGTAGATTTTAGTGAAATGGTTTCTTAGGTTAAACAATTCAAATCGAAAATTGCTGCTTCCTAAAATATTTAAATGAAAATAAGGCGCTGTAATTTTGCCAAAGTCATTAGCAATCTCAATGGCTCCCGCTTCATTCTGGCATATTATTTTTCCAAGTGCATGCTGAAAAGCTTGATTGATCGCTCTATTTATATGAGCATGTGCAGAGCTGATTATGATGCATCCTTGTTGACAGACATGTTGATGTCAGCTTGTTGTTGTTGTACCGCCAAATACTCGCGGATATTTGCTAATATTTCGCGCTCTACAAGCGATTGAGTGCTTAGCCGTTTCAACATGTAAACAATATTAAAACATTGTCCGACACACATACACATACACACATCCCTCACATATGTGGCACTGCTCAGAAACAAGGGCTCAATAGCCGAAATGGAATTACTGATTAGAGGAGCATGTTGCAACAACAGACAGGCAACGGGCTACAGCAGCACGAAATCGCAAAAACATGGCGCCATAGTTTTAATTAATGAGTACCAGTAGAAATGCATACTCACACACACACGCATAGTTACACTGCTATGCATTTCAGACGCGTTTATAGACAGAGCACGTATCACTGCGTGATGCAGCCCTCCTGCATACTTAGGCATACTCAAAGCAATAAGTTAGTTATAATGACTAAAAAGTTTGTTAAAATATATGTGAGAATATTTAGCGTCCATATGGAGAACAGATTTTTACTACAACTTAATTATTTATGGCTTATTTGTTTCATCAATAGTTATTTAACTGAAGTTGGCAGGAAACTAGACAAGGACAACTGATAATTAAGCATTTATATCAACCCAAATATTTTTAAACATTTTTGAAAATTTCTTTTTCGAAAATTTAAGATTAAATAGATATCTACACAATTTTGATTTGTCCTAAAAGGAGGTCGGATTTTAAATGATCTTGTACAAAAATTGTCTTTAAAAAAAAATATTAGTCAATAATTAATGCAATTGTCTAAGGGTACACTTGACCAATTTTCGTACTGCAGTTTTCAGCCAGTGTATGTGTGTTTGGTATTTGTGTGGGTGTGCCTAATGTGTGCGCTCTATGCTGTGCTCCACTGCTGCCTTGTTTTGTGGCATATCGAATTGCGTTTGGCCGTTTTTGTGCGTTGCAGTTGCACAAATTATGCTGTTGTATTAGTGACAGTAGCATTGCGTGCCTCCATTTGGAAAGCGTATTATTAGATTTTCGCATTAGGCTGACATAAAATGCAAATAAGTAGTGTACGTGTGTGGGTCCATGTGCGTGTGAAACGAATATGGCTTACACGTTTTTACATTTCGGTAGTTGTTTCCTTTTACTCCTCTTAAAGTTTCATAATATTTAAAGGCTGTAAGCAAATATATACACCGATTGCAATGAAATTGGTAAAGTAATATTAATTTAAATAAAAAGCTTATAAAAAAGAGTTGCTTTTTCAAAAATTACTCAAAAATTCAATACGGACCTTTAATTGATCTGCACTAGGTACATCTCTCTACATATTCCTCATTTTTGTCTGACAGTGTAAAATCAGCAACTCCTTTATTAACTATTCCAATACATTTAGAAATATACACTTTATATGAACAGAAATAAGGGAATATGCAGAAGTTAGATGTTCTATATTCATCTGTAATACGAGCTCATTTCTTTTTGTTTAATTCCACTGGCTTTTCTTTAGCTCAACTCATATTGCTCATGAATAACAATATACAAGGTAGGCATTACTTTAAAAGAATTTTTTCACTTTTTTGTATATTCCAAATCTTTGGTGGAGGGACTTTGGACAGCCTTGCCTTTCCCTCTTGGCGGTGTGTCGGCCATAATGTTAAGCTTTTATGTGGTGGCTTATCAAATGTTTCATAAAATTTTAAGTCATTTCTCAAACAAAAGCGAAAAAATAATTTGTTAAGCGAACCCTCGCCCACTGCGGCAGCATTTTGTTGCTGTTAAAAAGCAGCCATGCTTCGTTCTTTGTTGCCGCATTGAGCTGACAACGTTGTGGCAGCATCAACCACTGCTGCTAGTCATGGAAACGAGAATGACCGAAGCGGGGAGGAGGCTGCCATAGCATGCAAATTTGTGGTCTCAACAGCGGGATTAATGCATAAATTGCACGTGCCTTGGCAGGCGACACGTTGAGGTGTAGCTGAGTGAGATGGCGCTGGCAGGAGCACGAAGGCGCGCAGTGGTACAAAGGAAGTGCACGCTTTTTAATGTTGAATGGCGAAATCGTGTCGATAATGGAAACGCATCACTGGACCAACGCTTGCAATTGTTCGCGCAATTTACAATGAGGCTGACTGCCAGCGTTGCTGACAAAAGGCTCAGCAAAATGAGCAGGACATAAAGCACGCGCAGATTGAGTGCAGCCACAGTAAAAGCGGATGGTGCTGAAGGAAAATACAAACGACAATGAGCGACAGCGAGAGTGGGCGACAGGTAATGCATGAACGAAAGGCAGGCAGTCATTGTTTGTGGGGGGAAGTGATTAAAATTTGAAACTCTTTGTGCACGTTTTTAATTATCAATTGTAAATCATGCTCACTCGCTTGATTACTCTCGCTGTTTGTCTCTTAGTTACACGCAGAATTTTTAATAAGTTAAGTGAACAGCACTGAAAATAATTGAGTGCTTTTATGCTGTTTTCCTAGCAAAGGAATAGCATGAATATAATTCAAATGAACTGCTGAGAAATTGATTGAAGCTCGAGCTATGGAACTTTCTAAAGCAATGAAGTATGATGCGATGGTCCTATTTCTCAGAGATGAAATCATCCGGGATCGTCCGTAGCTTCATAGCTTGTTATAAAGCATGCAAAGATAGTTTTCGCGCTTGGTTTCTGCTGACACAGACTGTAGCTTGCCTGGAAGAAAAAAAGTTTCTCTTCTTCTTCTCTTCTCTGCAATTTACTCGGCTGCACCCTTTGCTTTCGGCATATTTCTCATTGCCACAGCTTAACTCCGATGGCACACGCATAATCCGCACTCACCTCGTCAGCTTTTGCGTAATATATCCGCTTTTCTTGTGAGAAATAATTTGAGAAAAGTTTTTAATTAAAATGTAAGGCAGGCACAGACCAGACCAGACCAGGTCAGTTCAGTTCAGGCCAGAGTAAAGGGACTTATCTGAAAGTTCTGCAACAGGCTTAAAGGGGATTGCATGCCTGAAAGGACTTACCACCCAAAAGGTATGTCAACTAGCTTGTAAGGCCTGAGCCAAAGAAGTGTGAGGAGAAGAGATGTGATGTGATACATAAAAGCCAGCAGCTGCACACACACGCACATAAATGTCCTAGATGCTTGTGTAGTTAAGAACGATCATCGGTATGTACATACATATGTCATGCTAGAACTTCGTTGTAACATGTAGAATTCCTTTCTGGTAGTTATCCCTTGCAACGTATTATTACACACAAACACACGCACATCAGTCCTTCATCTATCTTCCACCTGTCGTGCAACTGCTATACCACATCAACTCTCATGTCCTTTTTTTGCTTCAATTATTTTGCGTGTTTTCTGAATTTCGCTTGAATTGAAACGTTTTTTGGTTTGCATCTGTTTTAAGCAACTTCCACCGCCGACAATGAACAGCAGTCGCTGCTGCTGCCACACCGCAATAATTTGTTGTCTTTTGCATAAATTCATCTTTTGTCGGGACGTTTTTTATTATTGCCGCGCGGCAATATTTCTTGGCCGTACGCATTTTTAGGTGCTTCTGTCTGCTGCAACTTCAGAATATTTTTCATTGTTGTTGGATTTGTTGTTGTTGTTGTTGTTGTTGTTGTTGTTGTTGTGGTTGTTCTATTGTTTCGCTTGGTTTTTCAGCCCTTTGCATATCTTGACTTTCTGCTGTCTGACATGTCCACGTGTAGGTATGACTGTGTGCACCCTTACACAAGCAGACAGCAAAAATTTTTCAGCTTCCGAGATATTTATGGCTTTCGATGCATGGCAGCAAACTTTGTATAGAAGCTGCCTTAAGGCATCGAGGCACATGCAAATGTTAACACTCTGCTGCCTGCTGTCATCTTCAGTGTGTTTCTATATAGATACTGTTTATTTTGAAAGATATATAGTAAATTAAATAGCATAAATATATGTATTACTTGGAAGCTACTGCTTGGACGAAAATTAAGATTCGCACATTAAATCCGAGTAAATTCTTAAAATTATTTAAGCTGCAAAGTTTTACAAGAACACAGCTCAAAGTACGAACCTCAAAGCTCATTTCCACATGAATCTCATCCCCAAGAGCTAACCGCTCTTCAACATACCAAAAAGAGGCTATCATTAAATACGACACAAAAGCAACCAAGTCAAATTGCTTGAAATGCTCAAATGTTTGAAGCAGTGACTTTGGTATGATTCCTTTTCTTCACTCCACTCTTCGGAGTGCTTTATTCTTCTCAACTGCACTCACTCACTGTACACAAGCAGGGGGAAATGTAGCAGGCACTAAACTCGCATTTCGCTCCGGTAATTACCAGCTGCTTTATGTTTGCTTACGCCGAGGCGATATGCCATTTGGCGAGGCCAAAACAAAGCATTCCATTTACACATCCGCCAGCGGAGTGGCGACTTTACTGCGTCGGCAGTGCTTTGATCTTTTCCCATTTCCCGCTTCCGGTTGCCAGTTTCAATAAACTGCCAATACGCGCACTGCTCGGCGTTTATTTTGCCAATTTAAATATGGCTATGGCTCACTCGCAATATGGTCGGCCCTGCTGCGCGACTACCGCCTGCCGCTTCTTGCTCCACTTAACGCAATATCCTGGCAACTAAGCGCGCTCTTAGGCGGCAGTTTTCGCTCCGTGCTGCCTTTCGCTGCCGTTCGCCGCGAGGCAAATTGATTTCTGCGCTGTTTGCGCGTGTTCCACTGTTTTGCCGGCCATTCCTCGGCTCTGCCCTACCCCCCCGCCCAATAAATAATCGACGCAGAATTACAATGGAAACCAATTTCCATATTCAATTTCGTTAAGTGGCACAGTTGAGTTGGCGCTTGCTGCTGCCATATTTCCTTCAACTTTTGCATTTGCTGCCGCGGCCTCAATCTGCGGTCTCTGTGTGTAAGACAAATGTCGAAGTTGGTTAACTTCAAAGCAAGCTTCTACAGACACTCGCAATTTTTATTTGTAAATATTTACGCATTTCAATGGCAAATCGTTATTTATTATACAAGATGTGTCTGCACTCTTATGGAAGGCCGCTCTTGCAAGGTTGCGCTGCTGTTTCCCCAGCTTAAGATGGGCTGAGTTGTGTAAGGTTAGTAGAGAAGTGTGCGCCCTCCTTAACTTCGTTTCCTGCTCTCAGATGGTCAAGCAACTAGCTATAATATGCTCTCAGTTTAAGTGCATCCTATTTCCTTTTCTGCTCAATCTTGTTCAATTCTTTACTTTTGATCATCTCCATTCCCTTTCCTATCTTTCCATTCTTTTCCTTCCTTTTATCTTTCCTTACTTATTTTTTTGTATTTAATCTTACTCTATCCGAACCTCTATCCGAATCCTGACCTATACTACCACATCCCACCCTTCCCAACCCTGCCTCATCCTATTATGTATATCGTAATCTATCTCATCTTATCTGATCCCAACCGTGGAGCACTTTTCTTACTATTACTTCTCACATATTTCATTCTCATATTATTTCTTACAATACCTTTCATCGCTTTTCTCCTTTAAACTGTTCTTTATTCAGCTGCTTCTTTCTCTTCTTCTTGTTAAATTTGCAATAAAAGAAATTTGAGGGGAAGGCGAGAAATATTGCCTCTCTTACTCCTTCAACACCATTCGTCGACATGAAGGCTTGAAATCTTTCGTCGTTGACTTTCGATATCAACAATTTAAATAAATATTGATTCTTTAAATCGGAGGACACGCAATAATTTGAGCTGCTTTCATAAAATTGAATACAACAACAAAGAAAACAAAAAGCATGGATTAAAAAAGAGAAAACTTATAACAATTGCCGTTGACAGCGCAGCAAACTTTTTCGAATAACTTCTCATGTTTGCCGGCTGATCGGCCCGGGCGTACCTTCCCTCTCGAAAGTTTCCGTTTTATGGCAGTTCCGAGCCGGCCCTAGGCACGCCATGAGCAACTAGCTACGCAGCAAGGCCAAACCGCAAACCGACAGTGAGTGTGGTTGGGAGAGTAAGTCAGGCAATGACTTTGAAAACTTATTCGCCAATAGAACCGCAAATACACGCGCCTGCCATTGCGGCGCAAGCAGTTGACGCAGCGTCGAAGTTGGGTAGTCTGAGCGCTGCGACAAGGGGAATACTTACGCAATGCGTCAGTGGCGTTGGCAACGCGATGAGTGTCAAGTCATTCAATTTGGCTTTGACTTATCATTACAAATTTTATTTTTCTCTCTTATTGCCGCAAAATTTTCAATAATTCCCCAGAGCTGGAAAAAGTTCTAAACCAAACGAAAATTGAACGCTGGGGAGTATGGGGGCATGCGCTGATGCTGCCTTATTCTTTGTGTACGCTTGTCAGCATTGAAAGGGTGCGTGTCTGGTGTGAGCTACAGAAGACTTGGCCTAATTGTAAGTTTTTTCTACTATTTTTAAATATTTCTCACACATTTCTTCGCCTTGCCAGCACCCCCTTTTGATAATGGACAAGCCAGCCTGTTTATTTATTTATTTTTAGAATTCTAATTTTCTAAGCTACTAAATTATTAAAAAGTTATTAGGCAATGCAATTAAAAGGAATTCCTTCCATAAGTAGTTAACTATAAACTTTCTAAGTTACTGGTTGCCACCATAGCAGGCATATTTATTTGTATTACTGCCTTAATTAAAATACCAGCAAGAATAAGTGATTGTAAAGTTATGACTAGATTACAGCTGTATTTATTCTTTTACGAAAGCCGCTTTCAAGTGACGGTCTAGCAGACTCCACCTATCTCTCTCCCCCTCTGCTGCATTCCTAAATAACTGGATTATGGCAACACTGCTATTTTCTCACGCAAGCTCAGACCTGGCAGCTTTAAATGGTCTTTGACAATGCACACAGCAGACACCCCACACAAATTCCTTTGAAAAATATATGACTATATATATATTTAGCAATTTCCCAAACCGAAACTTATTTGAAATTGGCGCTGCTTACCCATGGCACGGCTTCTGCCTGCATCTCACCTGCCGCTCTGCAAGACGTCCTGGCACTGCCGCGCGTATGATCGCAGTCAATTTCCAATCAAATCGCAAATGAAGGCTATAAATATGCGATTTGGCGCGTTTTATCTTGCGCCTCTTGCTCTTCCTGCACTTTCGCATTTCCATTGCTGGGACTAGAGCAAACAAACAGAAGGGCGATTCTCCTCATTTGCCGCGCAGCTCTTCGTGGGTGTTGGCGGTTTTCCGTTAGTGTGGCTGGGCTGCGCTGGGCTGGGCGCACGTGCGCACTGTCCTGTTTATCTTGCTTATGCTACTTTCTTCTACACTTTGCCTTTCATGCGCTGCAATATAAAAATAATAACAGCAGAGCTGTGAAATGTAGTCAATTATTTTCTATTTTCGTTCCATTCGTATTTTATTTTCCATCTTATTTAGTTGTTGTTTGTTTCTTGCGCTCAGACAAGCTCAGACAATTAAATTTGAAGAAAAATGTATCTTAAGCACTTCCTTATTGATGTTGATTTTATGTTTTTGCGCGGAAGTGTAGCCGTGGAAACCAACTTTCATTTTTACGTGTTTTGTGCTTGTTCTTCTCTGTTTTATTTCAGACAATAAAATTTTAAGTGTGCTTCAAATGAAGTTGGTTGGACATTTTTTTAAAAGTGAAACTGACGTCATATATGACGGCTGCCAGAGAATAGACAAATAAACAGATGGAAGATGACGACGCTTTTTTTGGAACACTAAATCTCTATTTGTAGACAGTCTTGGTACAATTTGGAGAACAGTTCTCTATTTTACAGAAAGTTTTTCGCCAGCCCTAGTCTTTAATGGGGAATTCTATATTTTATGCTAGGGCTTAAGTGTCTAGTTTAGTCTGAGCTTACCGGTCTTTATATCAAGTTTAATTTGAAAAAAGATATGCCATAAAATATTTCAGTTATTAATTTGAGGTCAAATATTCTGAGACACACACGAAAGTCGACCAGATGCTGGTATTCCATACACAATTTTCAAAATCAGTCAATAGTTATTGATGTGTGTCTGCGGCAGCGATTCAGTCTTTCGGTTGCTTAATAATGTTAGCTAAGAAAATTCGAACTTGGTTTGGCAATCGCTCAAAGTTTCTTCCTGTCTACTTCCAGTTGCAATCATGCGCACATACATGCACACTCCTTACGACTAAGCGTTGCATACTTCATGGCGCACTTGCCTATCAAACGTTTTCATTTTCACTACCAGTTGACAGCAGAATTTCATTTTCTTTAGAAGCTCTGCTTGCATAACATGCCAGAATTTATTTAAATAAAATCATCTTGCCACCATTTCCGTTTTTACTCTCATTTCCTGAGATATTTTATATTTTTTAGCGGAATTTAATTTTCTCGCTCTTTCGCTACAACTCGTTTTTTCCTCACTGCATTTACTTGCAATGTTTTACTCATGTTTACATACACGAACACCCTCGCACAAAGACTCAGCTGCACACACACACATGCACATATTATATATTTAAGTGGCACATTCCGCTGCTTGAAATATTTCCAGAGAAAGTGTAAGTGGAATTCGTGGTATATTATTGCAGGCTAATTCATTTCACATTTCCTAATTGTAATATATACTTTCTTACATAAATATAAATAAATATATATATTGAAACTGTGCATACATATGCTAATTTGAATGCATATGTGTAGGTAACACTCCTGCATGAAACATGATTTCAAAACATTTTAATAGCAAGAATCTCATGCTAAATGGACTTGAAGCATATCCTGCTGTTCTTCAGTCAAGTAATAAAGTTATTTAATATTATAATTTCCAAATGGCTTTTCTTAGCTCTTACTGATGTTTTGAGTAAAAAGTTATAGAGGAAAATGTAAAAGAGTCTTTTATTATCCTATTAATATATGACATGATAATTCAAAGTTTCCTTGACATCTCAAAACTGCAAACGAATAATAATTTTGCAGCTCAAGAAGCTGTAACTGAAAGTGCTGCTTTAGCCTTCTTTATGGAAAATCTAAAATTGTGACTACGAAAAAAGCAGCTTTTTATAGATATAAAATTTCTAATGTAGTAAAAACTTGAGTTAAAACTTATCTTTCGCTATTAGTTCGGTTTGAAATGTTAAGAAGCTGGAAATATAATATGGTTTGAACTCTCTGAACCTTCCGAAAAATTGACTATAAGAAACTCTTGAAGTCCAAACGTTGGGCGAGCACTGGAACTTGTTTGTATAAGCCTTCTCCCTCGCTTGAATTAATTTGCTAGTGTCTCACGACTTCTGAGGTCTAAATAAAATCCTTAAATTTCCATAGAAAAACACAGCCCATTCATATTTCAAGATGTTCAATAAGGGGACCTTCTTATATTATTAATATTTTATATCTTCTAAAATTCATATGTTTTAAATATTCCTCCATGATTTCTGGCCAGAACATATTCCCACGAAGTGCTCTCATGAGAAGAAATAAATTTGATATGTTAAAACAATTTTTATACTTTCCATGCTTTTTTCGCTGTTCCAGTTGAAGTAAAGAAGTGCAAGCAGCGTGTCTTTAAGTGGCGAAATCCCCACTGGAGAGTCACTTGCCTTCGAGGTAATTCGAGCAGACTGGCGTGCATGTAATTCGATACCACTTCTGCTACTTCCAGCGGGTACTTCGCTTCTGTTGTTATGGATCTCTCGTAGAATAAACACGAGCGCGCACCTCGAGCAGCCAACGACGATGCACACACATACGCACCTTTGCATGTGACCATGTAAGGAGCGTGAGACAAGCGAGGGTTTATATTTACATAAGACTTAACAGCTGTGCTGTTTTGTAACATACACTCACACATGCTCGTACTACAAGACGCAGGCATGTCCCGCGAGCAGCTGGAATATGCACAACAAACATACATACATACATGTAGATATGTGTGTGTGTGTTTAAATTCTCATGTCGGAATGACGCAACTTTCACACGATTTCTTGATTTTTCCTACTGCTGCAAATCGGTTTAGCAGCATTATCGCATCAGCGAAAAGTTTAGCAAATTTTATTCTAATAAAGCTTGAAAGGGATTGGCATTCCGTTTTTGCTAAGCGGCTTAAAATGGCAGTTCAATTGTGCTGGCTCCAACGCTTGCGCAGGCCAAAGCTTTGTGGACTGCAGTTTGGAATAATTGGGTCACAATTTCTGTAAATTTCAATAACTTTTGCAAAAAGTAAACCGGCTTAGGCTTAAGCTTAGCAGTTATTCTTTGCAGCAGATATGAATAATTGGGATTTTCGTAGATCAGCTAGAGCTATAAATTGCAAGTTCAAACCAACTTTTCTTACAGTAGATATTCATGCAATGAAAAAACTAAAGAAGTGTTCAAAAGAATTTTCAGAAGCAAACAATATTATTAAACGAGCACAAATGCTAAGAACGCCCGAAAAGATGCAAGCAATTAAAGCGAAAATAGATATAATAGCAAATATGTATGTGCAGACGTTAGTATTTGGATATGAATATCTTGCGTAAATATGTGCTTGTTTGCCATCGCGAGTGTTTCCGCTAATATTTATTTTTATTGTATATAAAAACATTTGCAATCAAAAGCAAACATGAAAGCAAGTTGAACGTTTCAGCATGACCGAAATAGGAACACGTCTGCAGGAAATTGGTTAGAGGGGATAGAAGGGATAGAAGAGCTTACAAATTTCAGTAAAATTAGCTGCTTTTCTGCAGAAAGCATAGACATTTCTTTATGCTTGTATATTAAAGCCAAAACACTTACTAAAGTATAGGGCAATATGGCAGAGTTGCTGGCGTCATCAAAGTAAGTGAAAGGATTGAATTGCCGTGCGCTCTAAATGCGAAAATCCTTTGTGTTGGTTGCGGAATTTGATAGCTTCTTGCGTTATAAGTGCAAATCACGCAATATGCGCGTAAAACAATTATGCGGTAATATATTAAATATTAATATGACCTCGGGTCTTGTATTAAGCCAAAAAAGATAACAAACACGGCCGCAAAGTAAATCGCAGCAATAACACGGAAATAGCAAAACGCACACATGCACAAACACACATACACAATTCGAGAAAGTAGCTAAAAATATGAACTGCCGCAACGGCAAATCCATAAAATATTGTTGGCAGAAATGACGTTGAAGCGCGAGTAAGGCTGCCTGAATGAGTTAGCACCGCCAGATTTACACGCTACGACGTAAAACAAGCAGTTAAATCTCGGGTGGATAAAAGCCAATTTATAATAAAGCAGCCACACAATCGCTTTGCCGCTACAGAAACATAAATGAAGTTGTAGAAAACCTGCAGGTAGAATAGATATCGAATTTCACAAACCCTGAGAGTAATATAATAAAGGCCAATGCATTCAAAGCAGCAACAACTATTTTATTAAATCGCTAGAACTTGAAAATCAAGCGCAGCATTAACTTAATTATTGTAGGAAAGCAAACAACTGACATGGAGGCATGCAGCTTCTGAATAACTCCGAAAGTTTTGTTGGAATAATGCTTTTACAGAAATTTGAGATTGACATCGAAATCGGTTTGGTTTTTTTAAGAAAAGTAAAAACTGGCGCTGAAACTTTTTATTAAAACAATAGAATTGAAATTAAGCAGCAGCTCTGAATTTTCAGCAAACTTTAGGACATAAACTCATAGTTAAAGTACAACAAACTAGCTTATAAAGATTTCAGTAAATGAGCAAATGAGCATTTCAAATCAAATTCAAGACAATCATTTTATCATTTAAAAATGTATTGAAAATGGCAACCGTGTTACTAATTAACTTTTCCGAGAATTATAATAATAAATGAGTTTTGTTCAAATTTAATGCTAAAAACTGTCACAACTGAGCAAGTCGTTAAAGGAGAAACGAATTGAGATTGAATATATATAATCAGGCATGTGATGGAAATCGAAATCGTATGAAAAGGCGAGTGAAATTGATTTGCCTTGTGATATGTTTCATTTTCAAAATCGAGCAAGTCGTTCGGTGCGATTTAAAATCGAAATGAAATCGTAAAAACTGAATTTCATCACAGGGCATTGTATTGTTTCGAATTGCTCATGTTGAATATACATAAATCCCGAAATTTGAAATGAAATCGTTCGATTTCCATCACACGTAAAACGAATTCGTACGATTTGAAATTACATTTCTTTTTGAATTCGTACGATTTGAAATTTCTTTTTCGTTTTGAATTCGTACGATTTTCATCACATGCCTGAATAAGATTATAGCATTATTTCGCAGCTAAGTAAAAACCACGTCAACAACCAACGCTAGCAAACTCCTGGCAAATTGTAGCTATTTTCCTGGAATGCCTGCCTGTAGCGTATGCGATTGTGCGAGTGTGAGCGGCGCAATAAAATAGCGAAACTTATTGCCCATGTGTATTGATTTTGGCCAAGAGGGAAAAGTAATTTCTTTGTGTGCCATAAGCAATTAAGAGGAAATACTAACATCTAGTGTGAGTGTAATAAAGAAAGTAGAATATAATGCCCGAAATGCATTAATAAAATAGAAATAAAAGTCTAGGCACGCACAAACACATGCACACACGTACACAGTGATAGTCCTAGAAACACAACGTCAGCAAATAAGGGACCGCGCCGCGCCGACCCACAGCCAGACCCCAACCGAGATAAACTACACGAACACTTACGTTGAACGGCGCACACAAACAAACAAACAAACAAGCAAACAAAAAAACATACAGACATATATAAATAAAGCAACACAGACGCTCAGACACTCAGATACTTGCTTGTATATGTTGCATACATCATTTCAGCATTGAATACTCTTGGCGGCCGTGCATGTTGTGTGTGGCATACGCCTGTGCCTATGCGCCGCTGTATGAGCGGCAGCGTGTCTTTTCGTGTGTGTTTGTGTGTGTGTGTGTGTAGCCAGTTACCTAATTACATTCCGCATATAGCAAACATTGACTGATTGCGCCAATAAATGAAAATAATGACATGCCATTGACTGCAGCGTTACCGCTCCCTCCCCGTCTGCACTTCGCCGCTTCCAATCGCTTGCTCTCTTTCTTTCGCTTCTGCCTTCCTATAATGCGGCATACGGTCCTTAGCCTTATGTTTGTCGGCCAAAGCGTAAAGTCAGGCAGAAGCGTGTGTGCGCGCCCTAAAGTGTGCTCCGAAAGTTTATTGTTTGTGTACACGTGGGCGTTTAGAAGTGGCGCATATCACGCCAGCTTCCGCGCATGTAGATTTAAAATGAAATTTAAAGACTTTGCCCCCGAGACGCCGCTGCCAAATGTCCTTGAGTATTGCCAATAACTTTTCAATAGGTTCCGCGATGATTTGCTGGTAAGAAGAACCAATTTAAGCTGCTGGGAAGCTGTAAATCGATTTTTAGAATCATGACATTAAATGAAGGAGAAAAAATCTGTTATTAAAAGAATTTATTTGATATGTCAAAAAGAAAATGTTTAAAAAAAGCTCTATATTCTTTTATTTCTTTAAGGATTTCCAATAAGTTCTATTGCAATTTTTATTTACAAATTCATTTTGAAAGTTTGTCTAATATAAGTAACACGATCGAAATGTTGAATATACATACTATTTTCCACAGTTCACAGCAAGCACAGACGAGCCTAGCAAGCAATGAAGAGCAATGTAGTCAGCGCGGAGTCAAACGCTCAAAGGAGCAGCATGCGCAACCACTGCAGCAACAATGACAGTGGCAGTCAATTTGCTTGCGGGCATAGCACAGCAGCTGTTGTGAGTGTGTGTGTGCTTGTATCACTGACTGTCTGTATGCTCTAACAGAGATTTGTCTGCGGAGGACGCCACAAATTGAGAGCAAGCAAAAGAGCAGAGCTAAAAAAGAAGCATAAAATGTCCAAAAAAAGGAAAACTGGACAAAAGCCACAGCAAAACGGCATAGCAAAGGAACTGTGTCAATAAGTCATTGCATACTGCGCGGCGTTTATTGGCAATGATCGCTGCGAGTGTCTTCTTTTTGCGCTAATAACTTTTCCGAATCAATTAAATTTAAAAAGTGCGCGCCATGCTGCAGAACGTCGAGGAGGCAATATTTTGATGCCTGGCGCTCACACAAAATTTAGCATAATAACCCAGATTCGTCTATATGCACGATTCGACGGCGAACAGCTGTTTAAAGCTGTCTTGCGCAACTCAAATTCTCACTCTCATTCACTCTCTCGCTCATTTTCTTCTCCAATTGCTGCGCTCTTTATAGCTGCATGTGCTCTTTATGGCAGCGATAGTGCGCATGTCCTTCTCTAACACGCTCTTCCACCAAAGCACGCACTCTGAGCCTGCTTGAGCGCAATCTGCGAAACAGCTGTTTCCGATTTGGGCAGCGCAGCGTTCGCTTTTGGCGCCAGCGAACCTTGCACAATAGCCCGCTTATTTCGTGTAAGCGCTTATCAACAAGCTGTATTAGTATGTGTGCCATTAATGACATTAAATAATTCGCTGGCACGCATTTGTATGGAAGCGTGTGTGCGTGTGTATGCCTCGGCTCAGCTCAAAGTGCAAGCCTTTTAGCGCACACTATTTCAGAGTCAGCGCATTCATTTTTCAAATCTGCCACTTAATGGCAATGGCATTGCACTTGAACGCGGAATATTCCGTTTGCTATTTGAAATTCTTTATAAAATTCCGAAGAGTGTGTGTCCTCAACAAGAAATCGTTTGCTTTAATGAAAGCTAATCTAATTTTATGGTTTTTCTACGTTTGCATAAAATTACAAAAGATTGTTTATTTTAAAATATTTTGTGGTGTGTGAGAAAATAATGTAAGCACGTTTTCCATAAGAAAGAACTCTTTCAGTGATGTTGGCTGGAAGTTTCTACGAGGATCTTTAAAAGAGTAGTGCTCCAAAATGATTCTTCCAAACTGAAACAGAGCTAGAAGAGTATAAGTATAATTACTGATAGCTGGAGTGTTATTCTTCTAGGCATCCAAAAACACGTTCTACTCTTTGCTGCTGCTGCTTACTGCCACGCACACATACACACAAAAGCACACGCATTTTGTAAAATGTTACTTGCATTTCGTATGAGTGACACGCAATTCTATGGTCAAAAGCAATAACGACTTAAGTCGACTTAAGACGAAATTGAGTTGACGTTACCACTGTATTCCTGACGTTGATGCGCATATTTTGTTCAAACCCCGGTATCTGTACCCATCTCAGAAAAAAAGTTATTTAAAAAAAACACATGCACTTATGTACATGCACTTATGTGCATTTCAAATTTCGAATTGCATTTTCTCGAAACAGTTGTTTTCGACTTAAGTCGTTATTGCATATGACCACAGAATTAAAGCGAATGGCATAGCAAGTATACGCCTTGAAGAGCGATCCTACAAAGTTTAATTACATTATCCAATTACGCGAAGTGAATGCAAGCATATCGCATGCGATTTACCAGCTAGCATGCGATAAGCGCAACGACGAACTTGCAGCTTCTTGCTATAAAACTTGCTCTCCTCTGGCGCTCTCGTGTTATTACACAAAGAGACATTGCATGTAGAAAGGTTGCTGTAGTCAGTGCTGCCAGATTGTGGCAAACTAAAATCAAAGTGGGACTCTTGCATAGCGCATATCTCTTTGAGAAAAGCCGGAAACGTTGTTATAATTGGTTGTTAAAACGAAACGAAATTTAGTTGAATAAACACAACTTTTTACTTAAAAATTTTAGTTCATTTTACAGTTCATTTTACATTAAGCTATTTATTCGCATGCTAGTTTTCTCACATGCAATATATTTTTTATTCGAATAAATTTTGAGTGCTACATAGTAGGGAAATATATTCACCCAGGACATAGCCGTTCAGCTTACCGTTCGTTTTTTCGAAATCTCGGATTGATGTGCTGTTCTTCAAACTTTTTTTGATGCAGAATTTTTGTCAAATTCGATCAATAAATTTATAAAAAAACAAAATTAACAAATGTTTAGTCGGAATTAAATTTACTTGTAAAATATGTAATTTTCATTCAGTTTGTCTGGCAACACTATCCACTATTCACGCAGTCAGCGGCAATGGCAAAGAGTGCGAATGCGAGCGTGTATGCGTATTCTTGCGAGTATCTCTTGTGGACGCCTCAATGTTATTATCCTTGTCGCTGCACTCGCAGTCGCGCCTTCACAAGCGCCCAGCGAAGAGACAGGCGCGCTATACGACGACCGAGGAGCGGCAGCGAGGCCACTGGCTGCGCCGACGAGCACGAAGACGACACTGAGCACGACATGCACGACGCTGGCGACGGCGTCACGGACCTTAAGCGTTGCGGTAGCATCATCAATTCACGCCTTGCTGCAGGCAGGCACATTCAGTTAACTTTTGACCGTGCAGCGAACGGGTAGAACGCGCTCTTAGTGTTGCGTGTGAGTGTGTGCGTGCGAGCGCGTCGGACAGTTCGGTGCGTTATTTGAGAACAAACTTCAAGTGACAACAGAATATTCCGAAATTATTGGCAAAAAATGAACTGTCAAAAGTAAATTTTGAAGTGACCTAAAACAACAACAACAACTAATTGACACATAGCCAGCAGCAGCTGTAGCTCAGCTGGCAACAGACAGCAAAGCGGAAGTCCTTGCAGTGCAGAGTGGAGTTCTGAAGTAGCTAAGCAAGGCAGTAGCCTGTTTCCCTTTTCCTTGAGTTTTCTTGCCTTTTTTGCTTCATATTGCTTCTTATAATTTTTTTTGTTTTCTCTTTTTATTCAATAGATTTCTTTTATTATTTGCTTTTGCTAATTTTTGCAGATTTTTTGTTGTTTTTCTTTCTATTCCTTTTGCTGTCTAGCATTTGCTTTTTTTACATTCGATTTCAGTCTCCTTTTTCTCAATTTTCTAAATTTTTCTTGCTGTTTTGTTTGAGATTCTTTTGCATGGTTGTTGTTTTATTATTGTGCTGTGTCAACTCATCATTTCCGGCCGCAGAGATAAAGCGCGTTCGCTGGTGTCGCAGCAGCAGCAGCAGCCGTTGTCGATGTCGACGACATTTTATCGCCAACGTAGCGCCTGCAGCGTGTTGCCTCGTTGTTTGCTGTCTCTCTGTCTGTTCTGTCGTCCCTCAAGCACACACGCACGCTGTCACACACACATGCACACCTACAGCTGCCTACAGCTCGCTTGTCGGCTTGCTTGTTTCCTGGCACGCCAGCCTTCCGCCTCAGCTGCTCCTTCCGCCTGCTTCTTCTGCCTGGCTTGCTCGATTTCGTCCTGTGCCTTGTTGCAGCAGTGTCGCAGCCTCATTTGCTGCTTGCCTGCTTGTCGGCACAAAGCCCCCTTGGCATTTTGACATTCAGGCATTGCGGCGTTTAGTCGCGCTTCGTTCCCCTTTCTGCTGCCGCCTTGGCGCCTCCTCCGCCGCCATGGCAGCCTGATTATAGATTCGTGGCGTGTTCGAACTTTTACTTAAAGGCACTACACAGGCGGCCCATAGGCAAAAGTCTTAGTGTGCAGAGTAGTATAATACACACACACAGACGCAGACACAGACACACACACACATGCACAGCCCAACAAAGACATCAGCAAAATGTTAATCAGATTTTAAGGGATTCGAGCAGAGATACCGCAGCGTGCAGACGGGCTGAGCTGCTGGAACAAGACGTCAACGTAAGCGGAAGCGTGTGCGCCAAAGGACGACGACAGCGGCGACAAGCAAGCACGGCAAGGACAACAACGCCTTGCCCTTTTGCCGCCCCGCCGCGCCGTCTCGTTACGCTTGATGATGCGTGAGATAAGGTGCTAAAGTGCGAGTGTGTGTGCTGCGGCATAAATTTAAATGCGATCGCAAGCGATTTGAGTGCTTTGTAGAGACCGAAACTGCTACAAAATATACTCCGCCTCCTCGGCCAGCACTCTCGCACACATTCACAGACAGGCACACATGTGCATGTGGCGTACGGCAAAGTTAGGAAGCGCGCGTGATTTCTCTGGTAGGCGTACGAGCGGCAAAGCTGCATAAATTGTGAATTTGTGGCGAGATTTTCGACAGCACACACACACAAACTCACTGTATATATTGAGGGATTTGGTGTTGATTTAAGCGCTAGGAAAGTGTGATGAATTTAAATAATTCGCAGTGACTGCAATTCATTTCGATTAGAATGCAAAAAATTAAAATGTAGCGCTTGTAAAACTGCATCAAAACACGCTAAAAAGAAAAATATTAAACCAGAAATCGATTTTGAGAACAACAAAAGTGTATTTGTAAATTTATGAAAATGTGCAAAAAGCACTCACATAATAAACACTTTAAAAGCGAAGCTTAAATTACGAAAGCAGAAGAGCAAAATTTGCTTGTCAAAATCTTCAAAAATTTAATTAAAAGCACAAACAAATTTTTCTATCAAAAAACTCAATTCGATATGAATAGAAATTTCTTAAAAATATTATGAAAATGTGCCAAAAATTCAAAATTGGAATAATCATTCTAAAATTCGAGCAGATGATATAAGCTATGTAGACAAAAGCAAATATCTTTCAAAATATTGCACAGAACTGCGCCTAGCTTCAATTTAGCTTGTTGAAATAAGCTGATGCTTTTAAATCTCCTCCACAGCAGTCGAAAGTATTAAATCATCTGAATTGCGGTAAGAAGAAGAAGAAAACAACACGATTTTAGTGCGGCTGAGAAGGAAAAACAGCATATTAACACTACAAAAATTTACTTAAGCTACGGATTTTGAACCAATTAATTTATAGTTTTGCATGATCTTGGGCTGATTTTTTCCTTAAAATTACAAAAATATACTTTGTTTGCATATTTCTTAAGTAATACAAGCATTTTTTAAATTCTCTTATAGATATTACAAAGAAACCAAGAATGAAAGCAGCTTATAAATATATGAAAGGGAGACTAGAAGTGATTAGTTAACAGTTTCAAAAGTATACAATTCAAGAAACTAGTCAAACAATGCTTGGACATAAAAAAAGTGTTCTAAATGAGCTACTCAAAAAAGCAAAAATATAATCAATGTAAAGCTTGAACCTTCGAAAGGGCTTAAATGGCATACTAGCCATGAAAGACGTTTCAAAGTATTCGAAGATGGCTCGGAGCCGAATTTGTTTAAATAAACTTTAAATAAAAAAAAATTGTATAAAACCATAAGCAGTGGCTTTGTTTGCTAGCCAAAATAGTTTTTAAAAAAAGAACAGTACTTTCGGAATTCATAGAAAAAGAAAAACTGAAGAAAAGTATAAAATTGGACTATTGAAAATATGCAAAGGAAAATACCTACAAATACGGCTATAATTCATAAAACAGTTGTTTTAATCAAAAGTTGGAAGAAAGCAATTGAAAGTTAAGTGTAAAGTGCCAAGCAACGAACACACACACATATTTACGGATATATATTTGTGTATGCAATACCCTCGAACACATCGCACACATACAAAAACACTCCCACGAACCAAAACGCTTTTGTATGTGAATGAGCTTGACGTTTGACCGACGTTTGTGGCGCCTCCACTTTGTAGCCGCTGCGCCGCGCACCACTGCCGCATTAACTGCAATTTGAACTTGCCGCTTTAAATGCGCGCGCGTGGAAAAATAAAAACCGTGCTGCCCCTCTCGTTCGGTAGGCGATTTTGCTGCGCCAGTCTCGTAGTGGCAAGTTCCGCAGTAACAAAAAGCAACAACAGCTGCAGCTCACAAAAAACGCGTTAGTGTGTGTGCACCTGCAAAATTCAAAGTGCAGCGCAACGTTAAATTTGATTCGACGCGGTGGCAAACTTTTTCACGGCGGCTTCACAAACACACAGACACACACAAATGAAAAAGAAACAAAATTTTAAAAAAATCTGTAAGTTGTTAAAAACGCCATTTACAACAATTACAAAAATCTGCGGGCGGAAAGTTGAAGCAATAACAATAAAGTAAAAACAGACAAATATATTCACAGACAAATAGACAGCCAGCGAGGTGTTAGTGTAAGCGTGCAGCTGTATGCGTGCGTACAACAGATACCAGGATGCTCACAGATACTTTGCACATTACAATTTTGCAACTTGTAGGCCTTCATAACACAAATACACGCACATATATGAAGAACAGTTTCGGTTGTGTGTGTGTGCTTAGTGAAGTTTAAATGTTGACAACACACACACACTTGCCTACTCGAAAACAGTTTGAATGTGTTGTAGCCACTGCAAAAGCAGCTAGAAACCAAAAGCAAAAACAACAAAGCATTACGAAAACAAAAAAAAATCTCTACACCATCGGCGAAGCCATCAAACCAACAAAAAGCACCAACACTTCTTCAACATTCAGCAACAAAATGCCTGCTCTGCATAATCGAAAATCATTTTCGATTTAAATAAGTTGCTAAAAAAAATTGCTGAAAAGATCCAAAATATATTCAAAACTAAATCAAAATCATGCGAACAGTGAACATGTCAGCTCCACGTGGATTTACGTGCTTGCGCACGAACAGGATACTCAGCAATCTGCTGCGCACCACAATGATGATTGTTGTTGGCTTGGCCAATGTGAACCATGGTAAGTGCTAAAAGCTATGCACACATTTATAAATTCTATATACATATATGTACATATGTAAGTATTTGATGGAATGGAATCATGCTATTGTGGAGCATAGCCAAAGAAGGGGAGGCTTGGTGGATTTAAAAGTATTTTACGATTTGTAAACAAGAACGACAATGAAACAAATTCAAAGTAACTATATCCCTTCCGGGCGTCAAGATCGAACTGGCTTCGTTCAACTCTTTCGTTGGCTTGGTCGATTTGCTACGGTTTAGTTTACACTATGGAATATATACCTTCAGGCAATCAAGTTTATTCATCCATGCTTGATTTGAATACATTTTATCAACAAATTATTTGCTACTTCCACAATTGACGCTATTTTTACGGTCTTAAATAACATTTAATGGGTTCTATAATCATTGTTTAGCAATTTCCAACATACATATCTGAATGTCTAATTTGTAGGCCCCAGCTTGCCATTATTTCGTAGCATTTATTTCGAACTATTACTTCGTCAGATAACGCTCAGAATTTTCCCCCATATCCATGCTTTATTTACTATTTTTGTAGAAGACCATCAAATCATATACTATAAATTCACATTCGAAGCAGCTCAATTCCCTGGTAGACATTCCTCCTTTGAAGGATGTGCACATCCACTGAAATGCTAATGTTCAGAATTCTTAGAAAAATATACGAATAAGCTACTTGTCGTCAGTTGGAGTAATTCATCGAAACTTTGCGCTTGAAAGCGTTAAGGAAATGTGCAGCAACTATACAACAGCTGCGCAGCAAGTTGCAACATGGCAAAGTTGTACAAAGTATGTACACTTGCAACAACAGCAGCGGAAGCAGCATAAATTTTGCCGAGATATGACGAAAGTTTCACAAAGTTTAACATTGGCGGTAAAAAGAGACTTGCCAGCAAAATAGAAGTAGCTGAAACTTAAAAGCTTGAGTAGGAAAATTAGGCAAATTTGGAAGGGGTTTATATTACATGAAACTGGTTAAAAATCATTTAATTTTGACTAAAGTTCAATAAAAGAAAGGAAAAGTGAAGTAAATGGCAATATCAGTAAGCGCGAAATATTTTAATCAGATGATCTCTGAACATTTTTTTTGCTCACATTTAGTTACATATCTTAAGAACCATTGAAATTATTCTCCCGCTCAAACGAAGGCCCATCTTAAAGTAATATAAACTTACATAAAAGAAGTGAAGCTAACAGAGAGCAACGTACCACAGGGCATAGACTAGCCTTGAAAACAAAATTAATCGTACTGAGCCTTAACTAACGGTATCTTAACTGACAAAGACTTATCCTACCTCAACTAACCTTTCCTTAACGAACCTGAGCTGACTCATCGTTACGTAACCATATCTAACGTTGTCAGTCCCAGCTTAGCTTCACCTAGATATATTCCTAACCTTACCTAACACTAAGCTTTCTTTACCTTACCTAAACTTAGAACCGAACCTTACCTAACCTAAAAAACTTAAACTATCTTTATCTTTACCAAACTTTATCTTACCTCGAATAACCTTACCTTACCTTACTTCACCTTAGACGAGCTAACCCTATCTGTTCTAACCACACCTTATATAAGTTTTTTTCCTTAACCTTTCCTACCATAACCTGCCTGGCCTTGCTCAACCTTAGTCCAGTGTAAGTCCATACATTTATTTCAAGATCACTCTTTCTAGCAACGCACACTTTCGTTTTAAATATGTCGTATTTGCTTTTGCATTTCTCACTATGTTCAATACAGTTGCACGACATTTGTGTGTGTGCCTGTCTGCGTGCATCTGTTATTTTGCCCACTGTAATGGAATTGATTGTTGAAACAGCAAATGCGTATTTTACATGAAATGAAATCCAGCAAACTAACAAAATTGAAAATGGAAAATGGAAAAGGGAAATTACAATGAAAAAAATTGCAATGGAAATGAAAATGAGCATGCAAAGGCACAGTTCATTTGTAGGGCATTTCTCATTTCGATTTGCTACAGTTTTTGTATTGTTTTAGCTGTTGCCAATTTAGTTGTGCAAATATTTTACCTCTCCTACCAGCCACGAGTTTGCCCCTCATGCTGTGTATCTCTCCATTTGACTGTTTTTATTGGCCATTGAAATTGCGAAAATATTTTTAAACAATTTATTTGCAAAAGTATGGCAATGTGCGTAGCTGGGAAGCTTACTACCGTGAAAATGCCAGCATTGCCAAACAACGAAAAATTGTTGGATTAAGGTCCACTTTTCTTCTCATAGTATTAGAGTAAGGATTAGAGGCTATTCCGTTTGGATACCTTAAGGCAGTGGATTCAAAAGCATAGTGGTTAAGAAACAAATTGACTGGGGGTTTCTTATCTGAACTCTGAAGTATGGATTTCTGTACACAAAATTCTCTCATAGCAAAATAGTCTCATTGTGTAACGTTGTGGGAATCGAATTTTTTCCAACTGAACAGTTTAAACATCTTATTGGGACAAACGAACTTGATGTATAAACGATATACTTTCCAGAATAGTAAACTGCAATTTAATTCGAACAAATTTCCGTAATATTAAAAAAATTCCATTAAGGTTTAGTTTAACTCATTTCTATACTGACTCACTTTTATAAAAAATTGCGCATATTCGCAAAATATTACTGGACAAGTGAGGCCACCTGTCGTATGTGCCTGTATATACGACAGCTAGTATATAATACAAAACAATTAGCAACAATAAAAGGCAAAGCAAAGTAAAAAATTAAAAAAAATAAAAAACAAGATAATTTTAAACCAGCGGAGCTGGGATTCGAACCCATGTACTTTCGGTTTCTGCGCCAGTGCCTGATGTTCTAAATTTTTATAAGAAGCCAATCGCTGCCTCTGCCGCCGCGCTGGCAATGGAACAAATGCTTTTTAGTCAGTCCGCGTTTTATATATAAAGATTGTTCCAAGCTTTGGGCTGACAAACTTAGGAATTCCAATCTGAAATTCTGGTTATTCATATCCATACATGATAACATAAAAGCATGATGAGATTGCTCGTACATTCAAACATACATACATATATACATACATACATACACCTGCATATACTTATCTATATAAATGTACATGAAGGCAAATGCGCATGTTTTATTTGATCAAAATCTCTTGGAAATGCGTGGACGGCAGCAATTTTAGCGCTGCTTTTTATTGCCTTCACACACATACACAATTATCTCACATACACATGCTCGCATTCACGTATCCTACAAATAAACAATGCAAAGAATGCACTGCTATGCTTTGAGCACTTTGCAGAAATGCCTAAGTCTTTTTCAATTTTGTCTGTCGCTTTTTATCCTGCAAGCAATTGTGAGAGTGTGTGTGTCAGTTCGCGAATTCTTAATAATTTGGCCCCCACAAGACGCAAATAAATCAAATATTCATGCGCCTTTCCCACACACTGTGCTCTCTTTCATTTAATGCGATAAAAGGACAGACAGCGGGCGGGAGAGCGAGGCTGAAAATGAGTGCGCTGGGAAATGAAAAACTGCCAACTGTCACAGCGCTGAGAGTGATAACGTCAAAATGCCTTGACATTTACTTAAGGCAAAAGCAAGAGCAAGATTTTGCACAAAACTACAAAAACAAAATGGCAAAAAATGCCAACGAATAAAAAGAAATCGTAAAAGAATGAATTTAAGCAGAAGAAGGCGCATAGAAAATTGAAAGAACGATAAAAGAGAAAGTGTGCAGCTTGATAAAAAATATTCTCATAGCCTCAAGCTATTTGCTTTTACGTTGTTTCCTTACATTTCCATGTCTGGGTTTTGCTTTGAGCGATGGCTATGCAGGAGCGTACCTAAGGAAAAAAATTGTTACACGTCTGTATTTGATATAATTCATAAAATATTTAGATATTTAGAAGCAAGTGCGACTACAAAATAAAAGTTTGTCAACATTATCTTGATTATCTTGATAGAAATTTCGGAACTCAAAAGATTTAGTGTCAAGAACAGCGAGTTAGACAAAATTTCGAAGAAGTCATTTGAAATAATTCGATTATTATCGCGAGTAATATGATATATGTGCATATAGGTATGTTTTTTATGCAAGATTTTTATTGTTCCAAAAATTTTATCAGCCATCATATTCAGCTCCCGCTTTGGTCATTATTTTTGAGTAGTTGGAAGGGAGGAAACTTGCAGTTATTTTATGCTAGATTGTATTTGGAGTAGGTTTAAGTCTCATAGCCTCCTTTCCCTGAAAGGCCCATTGTGCCACTTCTCTTTCCATAAACTCTTGGAGGGTTGAAGCCTCAAGAGGAATGAAGCAATTCTCTTTGCGAATCCGTCCGCAATACCCCGCGGTTGCACGATCATAGCGCATGCAGCTCATCACAGTGAGAGAGGAAGTTTTCTGATGTTTCTTCATCATATTCTATATTGTATGCTATATAACAGCTAAGCATTGTCGAAAGTTGTGCAATAAAATAATATGACAAAGATTCTTGATGAAGAACAAACTGCCTAATAATAAGTAGCTTCAACAGTAAGTAGCTTGTTCAACCTTCAAGGATTTGTTGATGACCAAATTCAGAAGAGCACTCGATTATTATTTTATTTTAGGGCAGGAATATTGCTTTCCGGTAAATTATTCTTTTAAAAATGCCAAGCTGAATTTTTCTTATGTCGAGCATTTTCTCTTTGCTTTCATTCGCTGAGGCTTCTCTCGTCAGCACCGCACACGCTTGCATTTAAAGTTTAGTGCGGCTGCTATCAATTCTGCTGAGCTGCTGGCCGTTTTTATTTCGCTTGGCCAGCAGCAATTACTTGGTCAAGGTTCTTTCGTTTTGCGATGCCGTCTTCCAATTTGCCACACTTAATCTAATTTTCCTGCAATAAATTTGCCATCTTCAATTCTTCTTATTCTTTATTTGATTAATATTTATTTTTTTCTTTTGCGTGCAACATTCATCAGCCAATTCCCCCGCCCGCATGCCGCACTTAACTTGAAAAGCACTTTTCTTTTGAGCTTGCCAGGCTGCTGACCCAATGTCTCCGCCTCACACTGTCGGCAGTCGTCACACAGACACACACACACAGAAACACACCTACACTGTCTCTTGCTTTAAGCAATAAAATTTATGAAAGGCACATTTTTACGAGCGGCGTCTTCGAAGCAAAATGTATTTTCAACATTTGTAAGATTTTTCGAACAATAAACAACGCACAGAAATAAGCTGTTTATTTCATTTGCCGCGCTCTTCTGTGAGATTTACGATCCCTGCTCGGTTCCAACCTTTTTTTTGCAGCAATTTGCCAGCATCTCGCAGGCCACTGTACCTTATAGATTCTCAGATTCCCACGGTGCCAGACAAAATAATTGGCTCCTTTTCATTTGCGGAACTTTTTTTAATTCTCTTAAATTCTTCGCAGGCAGTTTTATTAAAAACATATTCTACGCAGCCATTGCAAAGCAAATGCGAATATTCGCCGCCTTTTTGCTCTAGAAAAAGTGCAATTAATTCCACAGTATCCAGCATATTTTTTTGTTTATGAAATAGTAAATAATTCTTTGCTAACTTTTTGTTAGTTTTATACTCGCAATTTTTTCCAATTTCTTTTACTATTTTTAAACACAATTTAGTTTTGCTGTTGTAAGTTCTTGTCATAATATTTTGTGAGCTCACACATACACAAAAATGGACCGCTTTGAATGACGGCCATGTTGTAGGCAAGTCCGCTTCGAAGTGCGCATTTTCACTTGCTTGTGTTAGTGTGTATGCTTTGTTGGAAGTCCGAATTTCTGCATGAACAGCGCAAGGAGTCAAATAAAATAGAGGGTCGGAGAGGGGAGGAGGGGGGGGGGGAGGGGGGTTGAGGAGGGGGTCAGCAAAGCACTTCGCAGTGCAGAAGCAAGAAGTGGACAAACCTGATGAGCAGCAAATTAAATTTCACAGGCTGCAGTGCTTCTACAGGGATTCAGGGCCAACTAAAGTGTTTCTCTATTTTGTTGATAAGGAAAGTGAAAAGCGAGCAGTAATGGCAGAGGGGAAGGCTTCAACGAATGCTCTGAAGAAATAAAAAATTGCACAGCGAAGCGCTCAACGAAACAGGCAAAAGTCCAATTGGAAATTAAGTTGAAATTGTGGCACGTGCTGCAGCCAGCAAAAAAAGAACAACAGCAACAAGCAAAGGATGTGAACTTGACAATTGACGGAATAGAAGAAGAAGTGGAGCGAGTAAGAGTAATTTTTTTATATAATGTAAATAAGGCACTTTTTAATGCTCTGTAAGGGAAGATAGCTCTCAGAATGCTGTCTTCTCTGTCGTATCTTTGGCCTTTATCTCACTTGCTCTTTACATTTCTCTAGCATCTACACTCTCTGTTGTCTTTTCGCAAATACTGTTGCCATTTGTTTACAAGAATTTTGCGCATCAGCTTACGTATTTGCTTTCCGCTCACATAAGAAAACTATTTTAGCATTTTCATGCGATGTCTTGTAACCGCTGCAGCTGCTTCCTCTGCTGCTTCGACTCACTCTTGTGGCTTTTGTGGCGTGGCAAGGATTTAACCGGCAGTCAAAAAAGTGCAAACTTTCACTGGCATTTTGGCATGTTTTTGCTTGCTCCTTTGCTTTGGCTTCTTTTTGCAGACACTGCTGCTGTTACGGAAATATGCAACACAAGGGCAACAAAAACAACAACAAAAGCGAGTTGCAGTCTTGCACGGATTGGCTTGAGTGGGTAAAAAGGTGCTTGTACGACGACTTGAGGCGCACTTCACGCTGACTTTTGCCCGCCTGGGGACGAAATGTTTTGTACACTCAAGTGCAGTTTCCCTTTGCCTGCTTGTATGTGTGTGTGTGTGTGTGTGTGTGTTCATTAAGCTGCTGTACGGTTGCTTATTGTTGCCACTATCACTGTTGCCACTCGTAGCTGTCGCCACTTTGGCCATTAAGCCATTCAGCCATTCAGCAAAAGCAGCGCCTTTGTCTGCCTGTAAATTTTCCAAAAATGCTAAAAAAAATAATATTGTTTTCCTCTCTTTGCATTGCAAAAGTTTTTCGACGAAATAATATTTACGCTTATGCCGTTGCAATGAAGCGTAAGGCGACAAGTGCCCGTTGTACGAGTGGTATGAGTAACATTTACATAGGCGCCGATTGGAATCCATTACAGGAGGACTGCGCCACGAGCTACTTTTGAACATTTTCAACTCTTAAGAATGCAAAATTCAAGTAAGCATGCTTTAAGCTGCAATTAAATTTCACCTGCTCGAATTTGAGACTTCAAGATTCTATCGCAGGTTTTTCACCTGATTATTTAGTGGATCATTTATTCCCATTATTCGTTGATCCTCGTTGATCTCTTTATGGAACAGTTTCTATGACGTAGCAGTTTTAAGCATCTTTTCAGCATATCCCCTTGAAATAAAATCACTGAGCCATATAAATTCGATGGTTAGTGCCGAGGAGTATCAGAGCAAATATTCCAAACGATTGTCACATCCAGTACAAAAATTTCTCCAACAACTTTCTCAGAGTGGCTGCAACTGATAGACTTTAGTGTATTTTCTGAGAGAAATAATTTGCCTTCTGCTAAGAATTTCCTTCCTAGTCTTTGTTTATCCGAGCCTAGTCCTTCTTACTAAAATATAAATTGTTTGAGCGTATTAAATTTAAGAAGTTTTGTTAATCAAGAAATTGATAGCATTTGAAAAACATTTCCAGTATAAGTACCTCGGTAAAAGAGCAACTGTTGCTTTTCTTTCTCTTCTGGTAATTATTTTTAGTATAAATCTTTCATTCAATTATTTTTTCTTTATCTAGATTATTGGCGAAATGGATACGCAACCTTAGCACCGTTTTTCCGCATACGCATCTCAAAAGCTACCAGTCACACAACCAGCATGACAATACATACACATTCTATTCTATACATGTGTATGTGCAATTGCCTTCGAAATATTCGCAGCGGCTCTCGAGCGTCGAATACCACTTCAAACACAGACATTCAAACAATATCACCTGCTCTAAATCTTCAGTCAGTGGCGGCGGCGTGTGACAAAGTAATAAAAGCATTTTTCTCAAACAGCACACACACACACACACACAAGCACGCAACAGAGAGCGAGTAGTGGCTGGTTGTATTGTTGTAAACTTGCACGCTTGATAGCTACCTTCAAGCATAAAACATTTTTTATTGTTTGCGACAGCTGCAGTTATTTAACCCTTTTTCTTTTCTTGCCGCAAAAAATAAAATCTTGTAAAAAAGAGACTAAAAAAGGTAGCGTGTAAAGCACGCCCATAAATACGCAGACTCACATTCACACTGAAAGGTAAAGCGGGCAGAGTTTTAAAGCATGACTTTCAACCTTAAAAAACGCTCGATTTGTGTGTGTGTGTGTGTGTGAGTGTGTGCGTCTTGTCGGAGCCGCAATAAATATTTCCTATTCTTCACTTTCAATTCGCCACTTTTTTTCCAGGTTTCTCTGTTTTATTTTCATTTTTGTTTTTTGGAATATTTTTCTGCTTTCTTCTGTGCCTTTTTTTCTGCAAAATATAACTGCAGCATTCGCAACTTTCACTTTACAATTCCTTTGCAGACGACTTGTCTGTACTTTGATGTTCTTCTTCATTTCGCAATGCTACTTTTTAGTGAATGCAAATGTATCGAGTACCCACTCAAAATGGATGCATTCATGTTATGAAGCTTGATTTTCACAATTTGATGCGTAATTTAAAAGCATTTTTATCATTTTCAAAATTGAATATAGGTAAATCATTCAACTCAAATTGTATTTGCATTTCTACATATATATTTTTAAGCAAGAATTTTAATTATGTATGAGAAGAATTTCGATAATGGCATAGAAAGGTAAAAGATAAAGGTCTGATGTGGTCTCCAAACACGCGTAAAATTGGGATTTAAATTGCAAAAAAAAAAACTACAAGATTTTTATAGCTTTTGAAGGTATATATACTTATGTAATTCTCACATACTCGTTACGGGTACTTTGTGAGTGCTTGAGTTTGGTTTTGGCTGTTCATATATTGGCTAATTCATGTATGCTGTGCACTAGTTAATGCGAGAAAGCTTAAACTAAGCCTAAGTTACAAGAACAACTCTTATTATTATAAATGCCCAAACTTTTTTGAACACTGAAATACAATTTTAAAAGCACTCTTTGTATCTTCTACTGGATGGCTTAGAAAGCAACCAAAATCGAAAACGCAATTTTTCTCCATTTTTTTTAAAACGGCATTCAGTTCTCGGTGTCTAACACGGAATTTATTGAGTGAGTCAAAGGATCGAGTATTCGAATAGACAATAAATAACCATATCAATTTCTCGATAGCCCAGATATTTTGCAACTCTAACACTGGCTTGCTTGCTGCTTGTCAAAATATCTCTAAATATCCTTTTCTGGCTGCTGGCTTGGCTGCCTGCCCGCCCGCCTGCCTGCAGTGATCACTTTCATTTCTACCGCCTTGCTTGAGCATCTGAGCGGTGAAGGCGCCTGGAATTCAGTATTTCAGATTTAAGCCATTTTCGACGCATTTCAACGTTCGGCGCTCTTCTTCTCGCTTTCTTCTGGCGCATACATTTCGGATAAATTGAAATTTCTGTGTGGCAGTATGTGTGCGTGTGTACTAGTATTTGTGTTGAAGCGTATGTGTGCGCTTAAAGTGTAGTGATTTTTTATGTGGAAATTGTATTTTTATGCAAATATTGATAGCATACTTTTAGGCAGCACAGTTCCTTTTGCAGGTATGGCAAATAATGTTTTTCGCGGAATGCAATTTGAGATTTGCAATTTCATCGGGCAAAAAATTAACCAGCAGTGAATGTGCATTAGAAAGAAATCGTTTGAGAGTGAAATTGTATTGACAGAAAATGTAATTTGATATTACTTGTTGACAGTGCCTTGCATGTGACGCAAAAACTTGTGATTGTCACATGGAAAAAGTGTGTGCCCCAGAATTTGCTGCTACAAATTAAATGTATGTGTGTGTGTGTGTGTGTCAACTTGGCACAAACCAAGCGCACTGTGGCAAACGGCTTAGGCCAATTAATGCTCAAATGCACAAAGTGCACAAGCCAGCACAGCAAGCTTGTATGCACACACACATACATATCTACATATACACTGATGTTCGAAATAATAGCAACACTTGTTTGACGTAGCCATCTTAACGAAAAATTTATTTGAATTGGATAAAGGGTAAAATTTTTATAAATATGCTCAAGTTGCCGCCTAAAATGTCTTCGTCGCAAGCCCAGGTTAAATAATTTCAACAATTATTTCGAAAGTGTGGCTTTTCTTTCGACCATCACTGTACATACGCTGCTATACTCACAGATTGCGAACGTTGCACATGCAAGGGCTCAACGGCTAAGCCTTTTATAAGCCTCACTTTGTTGTTACTCTAAGTGCCACACACTTACGCACTTTTGCACACAAACACATGGTTCAACGGTTAACAGCAGCGCAGCTCAAAGCGTTCACTGGAGCGTGGCGCCGCATTCGAAAGAGCCGAAAATAGAGAGAGATAGAGAGTATTTAATTAGCTTTAATTGCATTTCTATTAGTGATTTGCATTGAACATTGCCAGTAGGAAACACAGGGTTTCTCAAACTTCTTTCACCATGCAGATTGCAGTTTGAAAGTAGCACTCTAACATATTTTAGACATGGATTTCAAATGTTGATATTTGTAAAAATAGTCGGAATTATATATGCCTAATATAATTTTATTATGTATAACGAAAAGCCGAAAATTGCGTAATTTTCTTACCTCTCAATTCTCATTTGCTTGTAGTTCCGAAAGTAATCCGTATCATTTTAATTGCAATTAATTAAAATTTGTCTGATCAAAGTTCCACATAAGACGTATAGAATTCTTCAAAATTCAAATATAAATTAGTTCCCAGCGCTTTCGCAGATCTTTCTGAATGTAAAATTCACTTCATACTGGAGGAACAACAAAATCAGTAATGTAAATTGGAATTGTAGACATTTTGCATAAATATTTGAGAACTGTGAAAAGTATTACATTAAGCTGCTGCTCCTGTCTTCTGCCATTAATATTTGTATGCCACTGCAACAACAACCTGCATTCTTTTTGTTTTACTTGCGCTAACATATACTCATGCAATTTAATGCTGATTACGAGTGAAAATTGAATTAGCTTTACAAATAAGATTTCATATTGAACTAAAAATTTTGTTTTATTTCAATTTATATTTACGAGTACGTATGAAAGTATTTTTGTGTTTGTATATGTCCTTTCAAAATCAACATAATTACGTATATTATGCAGCCAATTACTCTTAAACGAGTTGAGGTTACACTATTTATTGTTGTCATTAATGAAATGGATTTAAGCGCACTAAAATTCACAATTGCTCGATTTTAAATTTTTACAAAATAACATTTTTGCACATTTGCTAAATTATTGTCTGCCTGTAGGCGCTTGATTTTAATTTGATTTATCAAAATTGTTTTCATTTCAAATATTATTTTTTGCGGTCGCTTTTTCAAACAAATTGACTCATTGACTCTGGCAGCTGGTTCGGTTTCATTTAATTGAGCTTCCAGCAAAGGGCTCTCAATTGCAATTTGATGATATGCTTTCATATGCCGTTGTGTGTGTGATAGTAAAATTATTGCTTGAGCATTCCACCTAAAATATTTATATGTATTTTTTTGAAAATATTCACGCTTCATACTAACATTTTTATTTCTAAAAAATATGCAAATCCAAAATTATTCCGAAATATTAATTGCATTTATACTAATTTTTTTACCACTTAACCCTAGTTTTTTTGCTGAATAAACCGACACTCAAGGGATGCCCCCTAAAAAGGATCATAGGAAGTTGGGTCGGGGGAAAGCGGAGTTGTAGAGCAGCTTAAACAGTACAATAAATTTTTTTTGGGATTTCATTTTGCTGGCTTTCGCTTGCCATAATTTTCGATATATTGAAAAGAAATTTTGAACTTATTTTGAAGTGCAAGAGCAAAATGCAAATGTGAAAATAAGTGCTCCAAGATACACACATTTATGCAAACCCACACACTCGCACGCACGCATACATGCATTAAAATACATACAAACCTGATTGATGATATTTTACAATTAACCAACCGACCACAGCATGTGTAAATGTTGCCGCACAGCCAATTTATGTGCACACATTTGCAGTTGTGGATGCGTGTGTGTTTGTGTGTGTAATAGTGTGTCAAGGTCTCAGCTGCTTGCCACATGCGCTGCAGTAGCACTTTATGGGGCGGCATAAAAAGCCAATCGAACAAATTGGCAACAAACTAACGACCAAAATGGCAACACACACACACACACACACACATAAACACACAAACAAACACACACACAGCTATGCACAAATACTGCTGAGCATGCTTAAGGCTTTATGGCACAAGTACTGGCAGGAAAGAGGAAGGAGCACCGCAACTTGCAGCGGCAATAAAGTTCACCTGCTTCCTTGGCGTTCAAAGTTGGCCAGCAGTGCAGGCATTGAAGCTTGCAAATTTAAATGCATGTAGCAAATGTAGAGGGGAGGGGGTGGTACACGTATAGCGAAGGTGGCTCTGCTCAGGGCCGCTTTTAGCTGCTGTGGGTACTCTAGGTGAAAATTATCTTTGAACCCTTCTGTTCTCTGGAATATAAAAACATCCTTTTCACATTTAAGAGGAGGAAATTTACATATCTTCTGAAATAAGACAAACAACTTTTGAAAAGCAAATTTCTGATTCTAAGCGCGCATTTTGCTTAATACAATAGGAGTAAATATAAAGGCCCTTGTCGGCCCACCGTTAAGAACGACACTGTTCATATGTGAAGAGACAGAGAGAGAGAGTGGAAGCATGTGTGTGGGCGTGATTTGAGAATATATTGCCGCCATAATAATAATCACCGTGCTACGCAAACAAATGGCGCAGTGAAGTGTGCCACATGCACAAGGAAGAAGCAGCAGCAGCAGCATGAGCATCATGCACCAAGCAACATTACTCAGGCGTCAGTGGCAAGTACGCTTAAACTAGCAGGAAAAGTTTAGAGGTTGCATGCCAGAAGAAGCCTCAAATGCAAGGATGCCACAAACTTCGGCTGGAGTTGCTGTCCTTTACGTCATACTTTTGCTTTTTCTTCAGTCCGTCCACTGCTGAGGAAGCACAGTTCACATGCACGCTCAGCAAGTTCAGGTTACTTATCGCACTCTCAGTTTCTGTCTGTGTGTGTGTATGTATATACGTGTGTTAGAAATGTACGTGTGACAATGATGGCTTGGCGGCATTTTTTATTTGCTTTTCCTTCAGCTCTGCTATGCCATATCAGCAGTGGCATGTTGGCCGGCACAGGAGAGGGAGTCAGTGGCGGAGCAGCAGAGGCTGCACGAAAAAGCGCGCATAATAAATAGCACCACTCAGCTGCACTGCGCCAAGCATGCATACGCGCTCTTAAATGCAGGCATATGCCAAGGGACAGTTGCCACTGCAGGACATGAGCGCTTGATATGCGTAGAAGCAGTGATGAAGATACGCCGCCAACTTTTGGCTTTCCCAACTTTTTTGACTGCAGTAGTGCTGGTTTCTTAGATTCGGTCTTATGGCTTTGTCTTCAGATTTAGCTTGCTCAAACTGAGAATATAATTTCTCTTTTTAATTGTGGAACTGTTCTTTTTTCAATAGTGAACTTTTGCAGAAAACGTATTTTTCATCTAGATCACAAAATCTTAATTCCCAAATTTACATGAAATTTTTCCTCAGAAATATTTTTCACCACATCGAACTACGCTCAACTCTGTCTCAGCTCTCTCGGCAGAAGCTAAAACTCTCTCCTTTCCCAAATTATATGCTTTTGGTTTTTTGTTAAAATGAATGCCTGATAATTTGTCAAAAGTTGAGATTTAATATATTTACGTCAATCGAATATTAATTAATTCTAATTAGTGCTGTGTAAATGCAGCCGCAAATGTGAGTGCGGTTTGTAGGTATATTTGTGGCGCTAATTAGATTGATTTGTATTTCGGGCTCAAGCTACAGTGCACTTCTGTCTGCAAAACGAATTATTCGCAAATTCAATTAATTACGTCTCAAAGCTGCTGAGATTGTATAATTTTACCCGTGCAGTTAGATAGGAAGATAAGATAGCTTCTATGCTGGAACAATTTGCAAAGCCTGCGGCAGAGCAAACCGCATACAACCACTTCCTTAGGTCATTGTGGCAGCTTGCGAGGAAAATGCATTTGGTTTACTAAATGCAACAGCAAATAATGGCTTAACTAACATCTTATTCGTTCTGAATGAACTTTGTGAATTACGCATGGAAGCTAATTAAATTTGTCTTAAACCGAGATTAGGCCTTTGAGTTCACACAGGCGGCACATCTTTCAAAGAACAATTTCACTTCTAGCTCGAAATGCCAAAGCAACTGAAGGCACTGTGTTTCCGAACTGATCTTCGGATAAAAAAAATGTTAATAATATCAATATCAATTTGTCTTATTTTGCATTTGCAAGTTAGCACAAAAGTTCGAAATCTCAAATGACAAAAGGATGTTTAGCAAAAAATATTTCTATGCAATATTCCTGTAGCCACGGGGAATTGAGAGTCGTTTTTTCGCTTAATAAGAGCATAAACAATCTTCAAGACTAAAGAATGTCTTTAATTTCAATCAGAAAATTGTGTGAATGTTCACATAAATATGTGCTAGGTACATATTAATGTAGAAATTTCGATGTTTTGATTTATATTATTTATATTTAAATTGCATAAATATCATATAGCAATGCTCTTAAAATAAATGCACTTAAATCCAACAAACTTTTAAAATTTTACGCTCAGAAAGTGTTATGCAAGTGCAAGAAATGTGGGCATATAAGCGAATCTCTGTCTTCATTGCTCAGATTTTCTCAGTGAATAAGTGTCGAATTGCACTTCAATTTAAATTACAATTACACTAAATCTCGAATTTGCTAACGCATTTGCAAATAAATAGTTTACAATTGTGCAGACAACAGACAAAGACATTTACAATTAGTTTACCAAGTCGTGACTGCCATACAAAATTACGGCTAAAATGTGAAGAAGCTGGAGCAGTGGGGCATGCGAAGGCGAAATGTGCAATGAAATCGATTTGAGCAGCAACGTATTTAAAAGCGTACGTGATTGCTTTTATGCGGCACTGTGTGGGTGTGGCTCGTGTGAGAGGGCGTGGCATTGCCAATGGCATTAACAAGAATTTGAGCTAACACTTTGATGAGTGGCAGCAATAAATGATGAAGAGAATACAAATAAATGGAAAAGTGTTTATATATGTAAATGATGACAGATTTCTTACCTGAATAATACAACACAAAAGTAATGTCACGGTAGTTTATTTTCTCGAAGAGCATACTCAAGCGTTATTCGGGCATCCGCTATGTCCATTACGAGCCAAATTTCGTCGTGTAGAGTTTCAGTTTGCTTCGCCAGCTGTGCACACACACATGCGCACCTACAAGCTAAATTTTACCTTTTACATGTTAACTGTACAACCGTGCACTTGGTGCCTGGCTGCCTTCTGCCGCCTTGCCTGCCCCCAAAAGCCATCAACTTCAGCCGCAAACAATGAAAATATTTGCTCATTAAATGCGTACCTTTCGCGCGGCTACATCCGCCGTTATCCTTTTGCCAGTGCTGCCCGAACTTATGCGAAACCTCGAGCGGTAACTTTTGACAGCGCGCTTGATTGAAAGCCAACGTCAACGCCAGCCACAGCCACAACTAAAGACTGAGCCAGAGCTCATACACTCACGAAAATCCATCAGCAACAGAAACTATAAATTATCTGTCTTAACTACACCGATTCCTTATTTTTTGGGTTAAGGTTAAAGGGAAATTTCGAATTAAAAATTTCAAAATTCCTTTCTACCTCAATATTTAGGGCATAGCAATATTAACGGCAGCAATATCTTCAATTAAATTCAGTTAAAAAAAGTCACCAACTTTTTAGCAGACCTTAGAATCTTATTGCTCTGGGTGTTGTCAATTCCAGTTACTGCCAGCGAAATATGTCAATGCACGCACACAAGCACAAACTAACAGCAGCGGCAATTGCGATTTTCCATTTTACTGTGCGCTCGTTGCCTGCCTTGCAGTCCTTGATTTCTTCCATACCGATGTTGTTTTTGTACAATTTGGCACACTTGAAGCAGCGACTAGTCTTGCTTACGGTCAAAATTGTAGGCGCTTTTGCTTGTTTGTGTGGCTGTATGTGTGCGTGCGTAGTGTGAGCGTGTAGTTGTGTGGGCGCGTTGGTGTGGATGTGAGTGTGGTTGCCGGAATTCCAAGAAAGCCTCCAGAACTGGTTGGGAGACAACAACAAAATCAATGGCAGCTCTTATGTAAGGCACTCCCCTCCACACTGCCGACGCGTTCCCAATTTTAGAGCCAAGAATGACGTAAGCCGCAGAGCACAACGTGTCAGTGTGTTGATGTCGCAGAAATTACGGCAAATCCTGGCAGGCATGATATTAGTTACACTGTGTAACAGCATGTAAGGTTCATACAAAACGAGGGCAACTCGTAGAGGCGATCTCTACTTTCGAAGAAGGTATTGTAATATATTTTTAATAAATTTTTATATGCTTTTAAAACTTCTTTTTATACTTTTCTGGAAGCTGGGCAAACTAGGCGAGAACATTTCGTATTCTAACAGACTACGATCCCAATCACCATCCGGTATTGCTAAAGACCCATCAATGTCTAATCTCACCTAATCTAACCTCAGATGTTCGTTGGGTACATTTCAAGTTTTATTAAAAAAAATTCCTCCTAGATGAAACGCTCCTAATGTGGGGCTAATATAATTTTTTGTTGTAAATTTGTTTATTTTTTTTCAAATAGAAGTTTCTTGCTAGTAAAAGGAAATCTTCTGTCAAGATGAAAAGCGCATAAATGATGAAGAGCAGAACGGAGCAGAACGAAATCCAAAATAGCGCACAAAAGCAGCAGAGTGTAATACAACAACATGCTGGAATAGTACGCTGCTGCTGGCGACAATGACGATAGCAACAACAACGCTCAACGGCAGCAGCAACGACAACGTCAAGTCGTGTAGCGACGATGCAGCAGTCATAGTTACTGGCGACAAGGCAGGCAACAGCAACATGCGCGCTAGTGAAAAACGCCATTTTCCTTTCAAAAAAAAAGTACAGGGAAAATAACAGTAAAAGCATTTCAGCTCACTCCAGCTAAATGAGTGTCCCGGGACAACTTTCAAGAGTCGTTAGATATTTCCTGAAACTGCGCTCGCGCCTCAAAATCTCATCATGGATTTTCGCCGACTGCCAGGATATGCCGCTGCCACGCTTGAAAGACGTTTTGCTCTAGCTTACTTTCCTCACCCGCACACCCCGCCCGCTCGCACCACAACCGACATCACCATTCAAGCGCTCTTAATGTAGTCTCGCATGGTTTCGCTTGTAATTAGAAATGCACACCAATTTTCCATTGGTATGTATTTGCCGCCGAGCATTTCCCTCTCTACGTCCCTCTTGCGCACATCCTTTTCTGTTTTGAAATTAGCAAAAGTTGCACCGTAATTGGAAACTTTTACTTAAGAGCGTCAATTTCCTATTTGCTCACGCTTTCGCCGGCAGAAACCGTCTTGAAAGTAGCCAGGAAAGGAGTGCTCCTGTCGGTGTGGCCGGCGGATGTGGCGCTGCTGCACACTTCAACTATGAGTGTCCATTGTAGAGCAATGTCCTGGCAGCGCCGCGTTGTAATTAATTTTGGTTTCAGGCGTTTATGTCTACTCCACCGAAGTTGCCCCTTCTATTTTTTGTGCGTTAATTTATGCTTAGCATATCAGTTTACAGTGATTAATTGTTGTTGTCTGCGTCGCAGTTGGTTGCGTTTTCCGGCGGCTGCGGGAAGGTGAAGGCGGCTGGGTAATTGACTTAGAAAGAGGGGCTGAAATAACAGTACGAGCATTAGATTCTGCTGCCTTTTGCCGCTGTCATTAAATGTAAGCAGAGCGGAGGGATTTTAGCACGTAGTTTTAAATTTCCTCGGCCTGTAAAGAAAGAGCGCAAGAATGTGTTTAATTTTAAGTACGTGTAATTCGAATTTTTATCGACCATCTGCTTTGCACTTTAACTTGCGCATTATGACGCCTCAATTAGTGAGATTTGGCAGAGGAACCGTCGGCATCACCAAAAACTGTCATTGCATTTTGCCTTTGGATAAAAGTCTTAACAAATGTTTTTTTTACAAAATTTTATAAAAAGGACAACCGAAAGTTTTGCTGCTAAATTCATATTCACTTGCTTCCAACTGCCGTATTTTGAATGCAATTATGATCATTGGAAATAAATTTGTTCGGTTCTGAAATCAATTGCACTAATTCGAATATGCTCTTTCTGAAATAAATTGGACTTTTCTGAATTAAATTTGCTTGTTGTTTGAAAAAAATGTAGACAAGTTTTAGCTTTTTTTCTGCTCATATATGAATTTTGGTTTGTATATCTTTTTAATTAATTAGAGGTATATGCATACATTTTGAGCTGACCAACCGGAATCGAACTACGTTAAAAACTGGTTGATATGCCTATACGCCGTTATAGATATGTGGCTCTACTTAACCTGAAATGCTGCTCCCTTCGAGTGAGTGAACATTGAAAGCGTCGATTATTGAAAATTTCTTCTTGTTAGAAAATCTGCGCATTTTAAGCAGGCTTCCAAGTCAAAAGATTACAAACCGCCTGCAGCATAAATAATAACTGCAGGAATTTGGATTAAGGCAGTCAATTGGAAATTTCACAAAAATGCCTGCATACATTCAAACGGAATTTTCAAGTCGAGGCACACAATTTCCACGTCGCTCGCGGCATAAGTTGAACACAAGGCAGTGAGCATACTACTCAAAAAATTCTTTTGTTGGTGTATTTTTCACTTCTGCTGGTATAAAAATTTGTTAATTTCGCCACTGCCCACCCCCGCTGCTTCGCCGGTGCGTGCTTGCCGCAGTTAGTCAGCTTATATTGCGACTCACGCTTGCCAATCAGCTGAAGGTTAACTTTGTTAAGTAACAAACTTTGCTGCTTACTTACTTTTTATCAGCTGCACACCAACACGCAGAAGCAGGCAAATACAAACACAGTGGTGAGTTGCATGAGCAGCAAGGATATAGCGCAGGCAGAAAAACCAGCTTCCAAATATTGTCTGTAAAAATGCTTTGCTTTGCTTTCCTCACGCAGGCACACACACACACACAAGCTCTCTTTCCTTTGCATAGGAAACAAAAATAAAAGACTTCTTTTTGTTGCATAGCTTTAGGCTGAGTGGCATATTTTTTGCAGCCAAAACTTTGCGCTGCTAAATTAAATCAAGCGGCAACCCGCACGCGAAAACTGCGAGTGTGTATGTGTGCGTTACTGTACGCCTCTAATCCTCTCGCCAGCTCTAACGAACACACACGAGAGCCATACAATAAATTTTAACGAGCCTACGCTTATGCTATGATAGAATATAATTACGAGCATTTTCGAAAGACATTGACAGTGCTTTTTAAGACGCTCGGGGGTGCCGGGGCCCAAATGATGGGCATATTTCTTTGGTGTACCTATGAGGTTCTTATATATTCAAAATTAAAGAAAGTATTTAAAATATATTTCAAAAACATAGAGAATGCAGTTAATAAAGAAGATCGCAAAATGGTTGCAAAAAAAATTAATTCAAAAGATATTTGCAGTTAAAAACAGAGACTTTAAAGACTAAGTTTAAAGCCACTTCATAACTGTTTTTCTAATTCAAAGAACTCCCTTCAAATTTGAGAGCCTGACCCCTAGCCTGGCGCCCTGTTGGCTTATGGGTAAGGCCGCCATTGAATGTAGCTTCCTTTGTTCCGTTTTTCCTTTTTCTTACGTAGCATTTTTCGTGTCTCTCTTGTTGACAAAATCATTACATTTTGCCTTTGCCCCCGACAATATTTGGCAGCAGAAGTGGCATTAAAGAACAAGCGAAAGTGCTGCAGGCCTTTTAGCAAGTGCCTAAAAGCATGCTAGCCCCCAAAAAAATGTACACAACGGAAAAAGGATGCTGGCATATTTCTGCTGAATTTGCTCGATTTTATCCTTTCTGCCACAACTGATTTGCATGATTTCGGCTGTCTTGTATTCTGTTTCAGTTGTACCGTTGTTGTTGCTGTTGCTGTTATAACTGTCGAGATTCGTCGCAGTCCCTTTCATTTTGCTCAGCGAAGATGACAAATCAAACTCAACCGCAGCCTTCATGAATTGTTGTTCACTTCCAAAAGGGTTGCATATCTATTTTTTGTCGACATTTTGTTGGGCAAAATTTTTTGCTTTTGCTATACACGCACATTTACTCACACACACACACACACACACACACACACACACACACACACACACACACACACACACACACACACACACACACACACACACACACACACACAGAGAGACAAGACAAAGATTTTGATTGAAGGCGCTCAAGTGGCAGCGGCAGCGACAGTGACAGCAGCGCCACATGCAAATTTCGCATTCCTTATCGCTTAGCTCAATATGCTGTCACTGTCATAAAGCCCTCCATGCCGCCCATTCCCTCCGGTCGCCCGTTCCCTATGGCCTCTCAAGCCGCTTAAGCTCCGCGTAAGTACTTGCTTCAATTGCTTGCCTTTGCCAAGCTTGCGCCGTGCTGCCATATAATTTCTCGCGCTCTCAACTTTAATGACTTTCGACAGCAATTTTCATAAATTAGCATGTCTTCCTTATGCCGCACCCCTTCGGAGCATTAGCTGGCGTCATCTATACGCCATAATCCTTAATGTTATGCAAGGACTTAAGTTTAGCCGCACTCGCTGCCGTACGCAACGCCTTCCCCGGCAGTCTGCTGTAGTATGTTCGCTCATATCGAATGCACACTGTACTCAGTGTTATGCATAAATATTATTACAAACACATTGTAGCACTTGGTCACAATATTTAAGTACCAAGCAGTTTCTCAAGTGCCTGGTAATATGACCGCGCTTGAGTGCAATGGAACTGGACAGTGCTGAGTCGGCATGCCTGACATGCGCGACGGCTCTGTCACGATGTGAGCGTGATACCTCCTCTCTGCCGCGGCGACTCTTCGCCAGCAATTATTTATATTTACATAAGCATATTTATACATAAGCGCAGACCGCTCCTCTGCCGGCGTCACTGTCGGCGCAGCTACGCGGTTTCTAGATATATTGTAGCAACTAAGAATCATTGAATAAACGACCACTGATACGAAAAGACGTGTTTTCCTTGTGACGGAAGAAGTACCCCAAATTGGAACATATTGAAGATATTACATGGCGACCGTGACGTGGAGATATTCCATGTGACCGATCCTGCCAGAAGTGAACTGACCGATCCTGCCAGGAGTGAGCTGACCGATCCTGCCAGAAGTGAACTGAGTGATCCTGCCAGGAGTGAACTGAGTGAGTAGAGATGGGGTTATGGCAAACCGCGGGGGTGTGAAAAATAAAATACAGAAAAGAATAGCGCACATAAAGTGGCTACTTTTTAAACATCAAACACCACCCCCCTGGGCAACTGCCCAAAAACTACAAGAGGAACTTGACTTCCTTAAAGCAAGCCTCATCCAGAGAAAGCCAATAACCCCAGCTCACTCAGTGATAAAGACGATTAAAAACACAATAAAAATAACAACACCTCCACTCCCTAAGCAGATACCGAAGAAACCGAAAACGTGCCCGAGTGATTGCCCAGGGCCACTGGAAAACCCTTTTTGCGAGGCTACCTGCCTAAAGAAAACCTGTGCGATGACCGGCACCGGTACCGCCTGAGCCCATAGGCCCCGGACAACAGAAGCAGATGCAGCCGAGAAGGACGAAAATTTTTTTTTTACAAACATATATCTTTAATTTAAGAATATATATTAAGAAACATATTGTGAAATTGAGCGGAACCTTATCTGCCCGATAGCAGTATAGCCCGTAAAGCTATACGAACAAATAGGTAGAATGCTGTAAAAAAAAAAAAATATAAAGCTTATAAAATCATTCAGAATACTTATAATAACTCACTAATTTTTTTTGAGATTGAACTTTTTTGATTTGAGAATATATGAAAAATAATAGTATAAGTAAATTTGATACAACCATAATGGGTATAGTCGATACCAAAACAGTGGACTCCACTGCTAATGTCATTAATAAAATCGAATCAACAAATATTGATTCAAAGGTGACAAATATATTGTTATCGATAATTGTTGTAATTTTGTGCGTTTATATCCTTTACAAAGCTTATCGCTTACACAATAAGTGTATAACGAAAAAGGCCTTAAGCCAAGCTAACGATCTGGATAAGATCTAATAAACGCACAGACAATTGTCATAAGAATATATTTAAAATATATAAAACAAATATATATATATGTACAATGATTATATGGTTGTCTGAGAGAGATTTTTGGAGAATAAATAGAAATAAAAATAGAAATGAAACCTTAGTATGGAATGGGAGCAACTGAGTCTCCATATCCGGGAAATAAAAGAAACCTTTGATAAATCTTACAAATGTCTAAGCCAGAATAGGGTAACACAGAAAGATACGATAAATAAACATTCAAAGATTCTTGTCAATTCCTTTAACGAGGCAAGAATACTAGTGCATGATAATAGGAAAATAATAAATAAAACGAACTGGTCAAAAATATCAAAATTATTGATTAAGTTACGTACGAATTTAATAACCATCAAAGAAAGGTTTCATTTAGATATATTAATACCGACAATCTTAAATACCCCTTTGGTAATAGATCCTAGAGAAGATATAATAGATTTAGAGGAAGATGAAGATGACGAATCAAGCGAAGTAATTGATATAAAAGAACAAGATCTACACGATCTGACAATTCCTGCGGTAATAACATTACCAGAAATAGACGAAGAAATAGAACAGGAACAAGAAGAAGAGGAATTATATTCAAATACAAGTTTAATAGACACAAAAGAAAACATAATGGCAGACCCAGTTGCCCAACGGGCATACATAAAAGACATTTCGAATGTCATTCCAGAATTTAATGGACAAAAAATACATCTTCAAAGATTCGTAACAGCTTTGAAGTTAGTAAATTTAACAAAAGGCACTTTTGAAGAGATAGCCGTTGAAGTCATAAAATCAAAAATAATAGGATCTACACTATACAAGGTACAAAATGAAACCACAATCAATGAAATTATAAAAAAACTGCAAGATACTATAATTGGTGAAACATCCGACGTAGTAAAAGCAAAATTGGCAAAAACCACACAGAAAGGAAAAACTGCTGAAAAATTCACAACAGAAATTGACAATTTGCGTCGGCTCTTGGAAGCTTCGTATATTGACGAAGGCCTAACGGCCGAACATGCTGATAAATTTAGCACCAAAGAAGCCATTAACACAATGGTCAAAAATTGTGAACATGGAAAACTCAAAACAATTCTTGAGGCAGGAAACTTCACAACAATGAACGAAGCCATCACAAAATACTTACAATGTAGTACTGAAATGACAGGCAACGCAAATTCAATATTGTACGTCCAAAGAGGCCAAGGCCAGCGTGGTAATTACAACAACAGAGGTAATTATCACGGTAGAGGCAATGGTCGCGGTTATTATAATAATAATAATTATAATCGCAATAATGGCCAGAATTATAACTACAATAACAATTACAGAGGAAACTATAGAAATAATAATAGAGGAAACAATAGAGGAAGTTATAGAGGAAATAACCACCAAAATGGAGGTTACTACCCTAACAATAATAACAACAACAATGTTAGAGTAGCCCAAAATGCTCCGGGAAACTCCCAACAACCTTTAGGTACTCAGCAGTAAGAAACATTAAAATTCACACCATCAATCTCAGCCAAAACACATTCGTTACTTTTATAAATGTAGCAACGGGAAATAAACTAGTCTTTTTAATAGACACAGGTGCAGAAATATCCATATTAAAAGAAAATTCCGATGTTTTTCAATACATCCAAACTAATCATACAATCAATATACAGGGAATAAGTCAGGAAGTTACCACATCAAAAGGTCTAACTTCTATCGAAATACAAACTTCTAAATATATAATTCCACACGACTTTCATATCGTAAATTCACAATTCGCTATTCCTTGTGATGGAATACTAGGAATCGATTTCATTAAAAAATATAACTGTCAACTAGATTTCAAGCCATCTGAAGACTGGCTTATAATTAGACCAAATAATTTAAAATATCCGATTTATGTTCCAATAACATACAGTTCTGGCAACAACTTCATAATTTTGCCAGCAAGATCCCAAGTTGTCCGAAAAATTGAACTAACCTCAGTAGAAGACAGTGTATTGATTCCGAACCAGGAAATTCAGCATGGTATCTATATAGCAAATACCATAGCAACATCCCAAAATGCATTCATAAGATTACTAAATACAACAAACACAGATCAATTAGTCAGTATAAATAACTTAAAATATGAACCACTTTCAAACTACGATGTAGTTAAAACAGATGTAGGAAACAGAGAAAAATCTGTATTAACCCAACTTTCAAAAAATTTTCCGCCACAATTCCATACACAACTAACAACATTATGCACACAATATAGCGATGTATTCGGACTAGAAACCGATTCGATAACTACAAATAATTTTTATAAGCAAAAACTGAGATTGAAGGATGATGAACCAATATACATAAAAAATTATAGAAGTCCTCATAGTCAAAAAGATGAAATTCAGGAACAAGTCCAAAAACTAATTAATGACAAAATAGTCGAACCATCTGTATCTGCTTATAATAGCCCACTTTTATTAGTACCAAAAAAGTCACTTCCAAATTCCGAACAGAAAAAATGGCGATTAGTAGTTGACTATCGTCAGATTAATAAAAAACTGTTGTCTGATAAATTTCCGCTCCCTAGAATTGATGATATTTTAGATCAACTAGGTAGAGCAAAATACTTTTCATGCCTTGATTTAATGTCAGGTTTTCATCAAATTGAACTCGAAAAAAGTTCACGAGACATAACGTCCTTTTCAACAAGCAATGGTTCATACCGCTTCACGCGATTACCATTCGGCTTAAAAATAGCGCCAAATTCATTTCAGAGAATGATGACTATAGCTTTCTCTGGACTTGAACCTTCGCAAGCATTCCTTTATATGGATGACTTAATAGTCATTGGTTGTTCCGAAAAACATATGCTCAAAAACTTAACTGATGTTTTTGAGAAATGTAGGCAACATAACCTAAAGTTACATCCCGAAAAATGTTCATTTTTCATGCATGAAGTCACTTTTCTAGGACATAAATGCACAGACAAAGGAATCTTGCCCGACGACAAAAAATACGACGTCATTCAAAATTATCCAGTCCCACATGATGCGGACAGCGCTAGAAGATTCGTTGCACTTTGTAACTACTACAGACGGTTCATAAGAAATTTTGCCGACTACTCTCGTCACATAACAAGATTATGTAAGAAAGATGTAAAATTCGAATGGACAGCTGACTGCCAAAACGCCTTCGAACATCTAAAATCGGCACTAATGAACCCAACTCTTTTACAATACCCAGATTTCAGCAAAGAATTTTGCATTATTACAGATGCTAGTAAGCAAGCGTGTGGAGCAGTCCTAACTCAAAACAAAAATGGACTCCAGCTTCCAGTTGCATACGCATCAAGGTCATTTACAAAAGGCGAAAGCAACAAAAGCACAACAGAACAAGAACTATCAGCTATTCATTGGGCAATAACATATTTCCGGCCATATATTTATGGTAGACACTTCACTGTCAAAACAGATCACAGAGCACTTACCTACCTATTTTCAATGGTAAACCCCAGTTCCAAACTTACACGCATGAGACTTGAATTAGAGGAATATAATTTCACAGTAGAGTATCTAAAGGGTAAAGATAATTATGTAGCTGATGCACTATCAAGAATTACTATCACGGACTTGAAAAATATTCAAACAAATAATAACATTCTGAAAGTCACTACCAGAAATCAAAGTAAACAGAAAAACTCCTGCGCAGGAAAAGAACAAGTAGATTTGCATAAGCAAACTCTAAACAAAGCTTCTCAGCCCAACGTATACGAAGTCATTGTAAATGATGAGGTACGAAAAGTAGTGACCTTGCGAATAACGGATTCACTATGCTTACTAAAACATGGGAAAAAAGTTATGGCAAGAATTGATGTTGGCGATATGTACACCAATGGAAGTCTCGACTTAGGTCAGTTCTTTCAAAGGCTTGAAAAAGAAGCCGGTATACTTAATATCAGCCAACTCAAAGTGGCACCGAGCGAAAAGATCTTTGACACCATCTCAATAGAATCTTTTAAAATAATGGGCAATAAAATATTACAAACTCTAAGAGTAGCGCTACTCAAGCCGGTGACCCTATTATTAAATAATGAAAAAGAGAAAGAAGCAATACTGTTTACATTCCATGACAATCCAATACAAGGAGGTCATACAGGAATAGCTAGAACATTAGCTAAAATAAAAAGGCATTATTATTGGAAAAATATGACACGAGATATATCAAATTATATAAGAAAATGCCCAAAGTGCCAAAAGTCAAAAACGACTAAACATACAAACACTCCATTGACTATTACTGAAACGCCACAAATGGTTTTTGACAGGGTAATTGTAGATACGATCGGTCCAATGCCCAAATCTGAACAAGGAAATGAATATGCGGTAACCTTAATTTGCGATTTAACAAAATACCTTGTAGCAATACCAATTAAAAACAAAAGTGCAAAAACAGTAGCAAAAGCTATATTTGAAGATTTTATTCTAAAGTACGGTCCAATGAAGACGTTCATTACGGACATGGGAACAGAATATAAAAATTCAATAATCAAAGATTTATGCAAAAATTTGAATATCAAAAACATAACTTCTACAGCACATCATCACCAGACTGTAGGTACCGTGGAGCGAAGCCACAGAACACTTAATGAGTTCATCCGCTCATACATCTCAGTTGACAAAACAGATTGGGATGTGTGGCTACAATACTTCGTATATTGCTTTAACACAACACCCTCTATGGCACACGACTATTGTCCATATGAGTTAGTTTTTGGTAAAACTTCAAATTTGCCAAAACATTTTAATAGTATAGATGAGATAAAACCCCTATATAATATAGAAGACTATGCTAAAGAATCTAAATTCAGACTAGAGCAAGCATTTAAGAGAGCTAGATTAATGTTAGAAGCAAATAAGCAAAAACAAAAAATTAACTATGACAAAAATACTTTAAATTTTGATTTAAAAATAGGAGATCAGGTTTTATTGAAAAATGAAACAGGACATAAGCTAGATTTTAAATATACTGGACCTTATAAGGTAGAAAGTATAGAAGAAAATGACAATATAATAATTTCAAATAATAAAAATAAGAAACAAACAGTACATAAAGATAGGTTAAAAATTTTTATTTCATAATCACTTTATTTCTCTTATAAATATTTCGAGTATGGCCATACATAGAATAAATACGAAAAAAAAATTTTAAATCTAAAAACTAAAAATCTAAGTATATCAATATTTTCTGATTCGAAAAAAGAAAAAAAAAATATAAAAAAAAATTTTTATCTTTCTTATATATTATATATATCATTAAAATAACTTCATATAATTACGTTATTTTTCTAAAGGAGGGAGATGTAGTATGTTCGCTCATATCGAATGCACACTGTACTCAGTGTTATGCATAAATATTATTACAAACACATTGTAGCACTTGGTCACAATATTTAAGTACCAAGCAGTTTCTCAAGTGCCTGGTAATATGACCGCGCTTGAGTGCAATGGAACTGGACAGTGCTGAGTCGGCATGCCTGACATGCGCGACGGCTCTGTCACGATGTGAGCGTGATACCTCCTCTCTGCCGCGGCGACTCTTCGCCAGCAATTATTTATATTTACATAAGCATATTTATACATAAGCGCAGACCGCTCCTCTGCCGGCGTCACTGTCGGCGCAGCTACGCGGTTTCTAGATATATTGTAGCAACTAAGAATCATTGAATAAACGACCACTGATACGAAAAGACGTGTTTTCCTTGTGACGGAAGAAGTACCCCAAATTGGAACATATTGAAGATATTACACTGCTTCCGTTTTCGGCTCCTGTCGTTGCTTTGTAGTTTGTGTAAGTGACACTTTAGATTGGAAGCAGGAGTGCCTTGCCGCTCATGAAATGCGTTAAATATCAGCATTTTCAATGGCTGCTTTCTCTTGGCTGCCGAAATTGCTGGTCCAAAATTTATGCATGCCCAATTTACGATATAATTTTCTAAATGATTTTATGCGTATTTTCGTATTTCCGAATTTTCAAATGTCACAACTTTCGGCAAATGTGAAGTGATTTATTTTGTTAATGCAGATATCACTCGAGCTCATCATCAAAAGTGCTTGATTGAGTTCTAAAAGTGTACAGAAAGTTATGATGTGTAATGGCAAAATTTGGGCAGCATATTTAAGTTGTCTGATATGATGTTAAGCAATGCAGCAGGCAGGGGACGCAGTCGGTGTGAAGCCCCAAGTTAATTTCTCAATCATTTAGCTTTATTTAGCTAGTCACATTTTTGCAATATGTTCAAAATATTATACATATAGAAATGGTATTAGTATTAAATAAGCTAAATCAAATTGAAAACAAGTATAAGAAAATTTAACTATATTTTCGACATATAACTTTGGGCCCCTCAAAGCTTCGCTGGGCTACGTTATCGTTAGGCAAAATAACAGCAATGATGTAAAGGTATGAAATGATGAAAGAAGGAGTTGAAACCGTCAGTTGTTTCATGTCATTGAAAGGGTGAGGCGGAACTGGTATCCTGAAAAGGTCTTTGAAAATGTCAAATTGAGATGACATGAGATGACTTATACAAAGTTGAATAAATTTAAGTTCGGAATTCGGAAAAAAGTAGCTCATCAAAATCAAAAACTCAAATTTACAAACCATTTTTTCTGTCAAAATCCTTGCCAGCTGTGATGCTCAAAGGCAGAGACAGATTTGATAACATTTATGAAATGTTAATTAGGACGTGAAATGGAACTGAAGTAATTTCACTTATGTAATGATATGATGGAAGAGTATCGAAGAGTTCGAAAACTGATCGATTTTTATGTTCTCGTATTTATAAAGTAATTTTTCTCTTTCGGCATGGAGAGTTCGAGCATAACAGCTGGGTATAATTTCTTTCTGCTAATTCCAAGTCGTTGCTTAAGCGTCAAATTGTTCTCTGCTGAGTTGCAGATTTAGTTGCTATAGTCTTAAGTTTTTTGAGCATCGAACCACGCGCTAAAGTTACACTTTGCTCTGTTGCATTTTCATTACTTTTCCCTTTGTTAATGAGTTTTATTTGCGCGCGTTTTTTCAGCAACTTCTTAGCTACATACTGCTGTTGCTCGTAGATACGCTTCGAAATTGCAATGTCAGCAGTTCAAGGCTGAATTCGAACAGACAGTGTAGCAAATGAAGTTTGAGGTTGTTCGTACATAAATACTTCTTCTCTTCTTCTCTTCTTCTTGATTGGTCAATACAAAAATTGCAGAATCGTTACTTCTTGCTCTTAGCTGCAAAAAGTTCTGCTGCCTAGTGAATTCTCGCTGAAGTGCTTATATACATATTCTTGTTTGCTAAATTGTTCAGGACTAATAAAAAATTTACAAAGAATAAAATTATACAACTGAAAGCTAGACTAAAGTTTTCTACTTTGGGAATAAAATGATTAGCTAGTGACTATTTTTTTGTTGCTGTTTTCACAGGCATATTTTATTTAAAATAGTTTGAAGTCATATTTTATTAGATTTACAAAAACGAACACGACTTGTCTTTGTGAGAAATACATTCTAGTGAAAAAGTAGTAGATGGGAGTATAGGCAAAGCCAAAAAAATGGAAAAACTTAACATAAAGACAAAGTGGAAAATACATAAAGTGTTTCAAGTTTATAACATCACATTGTTGTTGGTATTGTTCAAGCGTGGTACAAACTTTTTAGTATTAATTTCTCTATTCCTTTGCTCAAAGGGGAAGTGCGTCCCATTTTTTGTACAGTTATTTCAATTAGGTGGCAACTGTATACATATTGTACCTCTCCTCCTCACTCGTTTCCCCAGCACAGCGCTTCGTGGTTTCATGTTAAAATTAATTGAAAATTGTTGGTTTTATATGCAGCTGACATTGTTAATATTATTTTTATCAATTGACAATTGCTATTTTTAATAAAGCAACAGCACTGCATATGAAGCGCAACAACAATGTAATTATTGTTTTGGTTTTTGTCACAAAAGTTTTGTTAATTAAAGTCGACTTTTTAAACTTCGACGCAATGCAACACACAAACAATTGCTTCCATATACTTTTTGCAAGCTTTCAATTATAGGCGTGAATGAAATCGAACCAATTTACGCATAATGAGAGTTTTTTGTTTGTTGTAGAAATGTACGCTTTTGTTGAAAATGCTTTTTACAGCACTTTATTTAACACACGCACACTCGCACAGTGCAACATGATGAAAGAATATGAGCGCACAATGTGAAATTTATGCTTTTTTAAATATATGCACATAACGATAAAAAAGCAGGCTGATTGCAGTTGAACTCAGTTGGGAACGCTTTGGACAATGCCGCAAAATGAATGCAAGCTGGAAGCGAATCTATTACTCAAGTTATTACTCACAATAAAGTGACGGCTGCCTTTTTGTACTTCATATTATTGAGTGAATTCTATTAAAAGTAGTGTTCCTACTTACAAAGAGATTGACTACTGCTATCAAATCAAGTATGCTCCAACTTATTCAAGTTGATTCTATGCTTAAGAGTAGTTCTTTTTCGACGCTCAATGCGCTGTTCATAGTTGTGCTCAGGTCTACAGCGGAGTGGTATATGGAATTTCTCTGCTGTGTAAATTTATATTGCATGACAGATATCAGAATAATATGCATACTCATCCTGAAGCATCCTTTGACACACACACACACACACAGCGATGCTTGCCCATTGGTCTATGTATGTCTAGACGTTGCTATTATGCATATAGGGCTAGTAGTATTTTGCGCTAATGACTGTCATTTGCTGTCCTCATTTATTATGGCGCCTGCCTGTTTATGGGCACGCACACAGCCTCATGCATGGACAGCCTGCTTGTATGCTAACGACTGACGTATGCCAAAATCTCGGTTTTCGAGTGTAACATTAAAAGTTATATATGCAAGCATTGCAAAAAAAAAGCATTGTAATACAGAGAGTTCTGCTTGAATATTTAAAATTTGTTGTACAAATCTTGAAACTAGGTAAATAAAATCAAAAATGTCAAATATTTAATTTCGACAAAAAATAAAGCTTTAATCTGAGAAAAATGTCACCGCCTCCAAATTTCAGCGGAACTGAATTTAATTTAGCCGCCTTGAAGTGCATTTCTCATGCCTGTTGCATGCAACCGCAATTTGTGGCATTGCAGCTCGGCATATTTCTTGCAACGCGCACTTAAATGGCGCCTGCAACCACAGCCACGTGTGGCACGCAACAAAAGCAACCAAAATTGTTGGGTTTACGTGGCGTATGAGCGTTGCAGGGCGTTGCAGGGACAGTTAAGGCCACGAAGGTGGGATTGGTTCATTTGCCCTGAAGCCACTCGAAAGCGTGCGCCACAAAATGCTCACGAATTTTGAAGCAGCTTTTCTGTGTCAGCAGCCAGCCATAAGCAGCGAAGACGCTTGCCACTGCAGCTGTTGAATGGAACTTGTTACCAACGAGATGGCAGATAGACACGTCTACGTTGGAGTTGCATAATAAGCGTGCAACGCTGTTCACAAGAACACCATCTCTTTGTAAAAATGGTATTCACTGCCTCGGTATGAAGTTGATATTTTAAAATGCTGTTTTTTTTTGCATTTGAATTTAAAGAAAGTGTGGCATCTTATACTTGCAAACGGTGCAAAATTATACTACGTTGCACTAATGCCAGAGTAAATATCACGGAGCTGTGAATATACTTAATATTTTTGTTGTTGGGAAAATTACATTATAGGGTAGCCGCCAGTAGCGCACGACTCCACTGCAGCAGTCAGGCGTGGCTTGACCTTAAAACACACATATTCAATTCCTTCTACACGCACACACACATACACACGCCCATGGCACCGTCTAGCATGCCACTGCAGTGCCAATATGTGCGAAGCTCTCGGAGTGCACGAATGCACGAATGAGCTTTGCGAAATTCGAAAGTTATTTGAATCTTAGTGAAAGTTCCAACAACAAAAGTTGTGCAAGAACAAGCTAAATGCAAAAAATTGTACTTCAGTTAATTTTTATTTGTTCATATTCTAGAACTACCGAAATATTTGCATGATCTTTAAGAAGAAGAGGCGTATATTATCAGGCATGGGTATTGTTATTTTGTTGTTCGAAAATCCTTCACCACGGAATTTTCTTGAACTCAATTGAGCTGGTGTGTTCATGCAAAAATTGCTGAAAACTGCAGGCGCATTACTCGCTTGACCTCAGCAATGCAAATTATTTTGCGAATAACAACAAACACACACAACAGCAACTGACAACAACAGCAGGAACAAGTTTTCGGCTTGGTAAGCAAAGTCTTTGGTCTGTTGCGTTTCTCGTTTGAAATTGTTTGCGGGAAATTTGTTGAAAGTTGAAATAGTGAAATTGTTTGCTTGTAGTTGTCACTGCTCAAAGTTCATCTTTGTTTGCCCACATTTAAAAGCTTTGTATAAAAAAAAATAATCAAAATATATATTACCTTTTGAGAAAATTTAGGAAAATAGAAGCATTTTGAACTCTATTATAGGGTAGCTTTAAAATTTTCTTTTACAGCCAAAAAAAATTTAATTTCACCAAAATTAAGTTGGAAAATGAGTGCTGAAAGAGTCACAAATAGTTTTCAGCAAAAATCTTTTGAATATCGGCAACACATAATTGCTTAAAAATTTCTTGTCGAACTGTTTTAGAAGTTCTCTACATAGAATGCTGTCATAGAAGCTTATGAAGTTTCATAATAGAGCATTGCAATTATTACAAAGTAGAGCGACAGAAGAAAATAGAACAACTTTCGAAAGCTATTCCTAAAGCCAATGTGAACTGTTTATATAATGGCAACTCCCAATCATTTTTAGGATTTTGCAGCACTTTAAGCTTCACTTTAAATTGCGACTCCATGCTAAACCGATTTCGACTTGCTGTCGTTTAAGCGATAGAACAGCTTGGCAGCTGTCCAACAACAAACATTTTTCTATTAGCTTATACTAAAAAAAAGTAAATCACAGCTAAAACAGAGCTTAATTTCGATTTCTATGCGCTGTCATTCAGCTCTAACACGCATCCTTTCTCCAACAACACGTACCTAAATCGGTGAGTTAATACGAAAAAAATGTTGCTGCACACCGACGAGCATTTTTTGTAAATTGGTTTTAGCGCATCTGACATTATTTATGAATACTTTTCATTGCATACTCTTTGGCGCATTTCAATTCGCCTCGCACACATGCACATGAGCATGCTTCAACATGGCAGGCGTCTGATGTGCGCTTGTGTCTGTTACAAGCAATTTTCGAGCGTTAACTGCACATGCATACAAATATGAAAAAAATTCCAAATTCGTTGCTTTTTTGCTTTTTTAATACGTTACGTGATTGTTTTACGTTGCTTTGCCGCTGCAATACTAGCTTATGCTCATGGCATGAGTCCTGCACGTGCATACATGTGCACTCTATGTGTAGGTATGTGTGTGCGCCACATGGCTGCAAGTAAATTTCCCCAGCGTAGTAAAACGACAACAACAACAACAACGGCGACATAAAATTTGAAAAATGTTATGGAAAATTGCAAGAAATATTATTCAACTACACGACGACGACGCCAAAATCAAGCATGTTTGCATGTGGTAGTGCATGTTTGTCTATATGTGTGTAGCGAAAACAAACGTGTTGTTCAACAAATCCAAAAGATAAATGGACGCAAAATGGCGTGCCTGCGTAGTTTGTCAATACGCCCAGGGCGGATTTAGCAGCGCTTCGATCCATTGGAATAACTACACATAATAATAACAAGACCAGGATTGAGTAGAGTAGCAAGTGGAAGAGGCACCAGCTAAGCTTCGATGCAGAGAATGAAGAGGGCGCCTGGAGGGCAGCACCGCCAAAAGCTTCAAATGGAATGAGTGCTCCTGCAAGTGTTTCTGTGTATGCTTGTGAGTGTGTACGATAAAACGTAATATCAGTTGCTGAAACTCTCCTTGGTTAGAGTATGCCTTCCCAGCTTTGTCGCCAGAAAGTCGCCAGAAATAATGAGGAAGACTATAAAAAAATTAAAAACTCAATAAGCTGCTGCTAACGCATTGTCCTTGAATGTATGTGTTTCAGATTTCTCGCCTGTTGGCCTGTTGATTCCTCATTCCAGCTGCCTGCTGCTTTGCTTATGAACACTGCAAACTTCAATCTATTGGAAAATAATCTTCTAAATTCGGCACAGAAAACGATTTTAATTCAAACAACTTCAAGCTGGAAAATGTAGGAAATCGGCCAATAAACACGTTCGCCGATCACATGTCGCAATCATCAAGATTGCTTTGAAATTCTTTGCTGTTAATTTAAAAACCTTAGACTAGAGCAAATCGCGTCCTGGAACATATGCATGTATTTGCGTATAAACTTTGATAATGAAAGTCAATTCCATCAATCTGTTTCCCTTTTTATAGGCACATTTCTATCTCTGCTTTTCCAAACTCTGCCAAACAAACCAAGTTGTAAAAATGCCAGAATTTCTCAAATCCTATTACAGCTTTTAATGTGAAAGGGTCAAGAAATGCATGCACCCGTCCTTGCGAACCCTCTGCTTAATGCAAATGTGCTCCCAAAATCGGTAACAGGCAAAGCGAAGCTCACCTTCCCTTGATGCTATTATATCATGCCATTAATCATTTGTCCATAGCAAGCAGCAGAGGCTCATGCCTTCCACCTAATCCGTTTATTTTGGAACTGTTTTTTTATTGTTGTAGAAATATTTGCACAAAAGCACTTTTGTCTGTTCGTGTCAGAACATTCAAATGCCATTTCCACTTAAGATGTCACAACATCTCGAACTGATAGTTTCCGTTTGCGATGATAGCATTTAAATGCACATACAAAACAAGGCAATTAAATTTAAATTTAAATCAACAACAACGATGCCAAGCACAACAGCAACAGTAGAGAGCTCCCAAAAGGACTTGGCTTGGCAAAAAGTTTTTCCATTTAAAGTTTCTGGCTGCCTTCGCCACAGTGCGGCGCGCGGCGTATAAAAAATCCCAGCACAGCAATGTGACAGTTTTCAAGAATAGATACACACATACACACAAATGTTTTATATATAAGTATAAAGCTAAAAGAAAGTAAGCAGCAGCGCCATTTGAAAGGCAGGCGCTCGACAGCCAACGGCAAAAGCGCACCTTCGCCAGTTAAAAGTGGAAAAGTTGGCCGGGCGACCCTGCACACACACACACACACACGTAGAAAGGCAGCAATAGCAGCCCAGCTACCACAAAAGAGTTAACTTGAATTGAGAAGAAGGAAGGGCAGAAAAGAACAAGACTCGATTTAAGAAAATTAGAATCGATAAATTTTGGGCCACAAATAAAGCGCCGCAAATGCGGTCAAAAGCGCCAAGGGCGGCCAAAGCAGCGTAGCTTTTTGAGTAAATTTTTATGATTGTGTGACATAATCAAAAGTAGCGGAAGAGTTGGGCAGATAGCATATGTATATTCTCCTTGAATGTGCGAGGGATTACCAGATACAGGGTCGTAATGGGGATTCTGCAGAACGTGGTTCTTCAGGGCAAGGTGAAGAGAACATCATTTACTAAGTAGCTCACTGAGTTGCTTGATAAAAACGCCTGTCACCCTGTATACAGATGTTGAAGAGATAAAGCGAAATTGCCAGTGGAAGCATTAGATATGGTAGCCGGAAATGGAAATCGCTGTTAAAAAGGACATAAGCTGTGCAGCCCGGAAAGGCAAAGAATTTGGAAGAATTTGTCTGTATAGAATGTCGCACTGGCTGCTCTCTCCTTTTTGCTTCCTTCTGTCGCTTCTACAGCCTTCTTCGCCTAAATTCAAGCGGTGACCTTGTCAGTTTCTTACTTTGTCTGCCGTTGTGTGTAGTTTAATAACATTTGCCACATTCTACGGCGCCATATTGATATGTAACATGTATGTTGTAGGCGCATACACACACACATACACAACTGCACGCTGAGCACGCACACGCGACACGTGTGAGCAGGTCCGCCGTGCCGTGGCGCGCGCTTCCGCCCTAAGTCAACTCAATTTCTGCTTTTTATGCCTTTGCACTTTAATGACAAACACACACAAGCGCATACGCAAACAGACACACCTGCTTTCGGCCCCCTCGCGCAAGTGTCCGTCAATGAGCTCTGATCGTTGAATTGAGTTGAGTTGAGTTTTAGCAGCAGTGAACTACTTCAGCGCAGCTCGAGTGAAAGGAGCGAGTGCCTCCGAGCGGATGCTGTTAATTTGATTTTATGGTCTCTTGTCGCCTGCCTGCCTGTCGGCCTGACTGGCATAAAAGTCAACTTTGAGTTGGTTTGCCTTTTGTGGCTAACGCTTTTTGGTGACATTTCAATTTGTGTGTGTGTGTGCGAGTTTCTTAGTGTATTTACCACATGCTCAGAGTATCAATATTGGTGAAGAAACACACACGATAAATTGAAATGGCTTAAGTTGCGCAAGTGTTTGTGTATTTGTATATATAAATGTTTACAGTTGCTTTTATGCTGTACTTTTGAGCTTACTGCTCTTCTTCTTACTGAACTCAACTTTATATTTTAGATCTGAGCACAGTTGAAGCCAGCTGAAAGCGGATTGAGAAAATTAGTTTAATATTTGCTGACTATAGACTTTTGAGATCCATCTATCCAGTCTCTATTTAGTATACTCAGTAATAATTCTGTCAACTCTTGCCACTTTTGTACATTTTTTTGAGAAAACTGCACTCTCAGTTATGTCCATCTACAACATTATCAAAGAAGAGAGCACTACGAAATGTTTCTAAAATTCCTCGTATTTAATTTGTTTTTGTTGTTGGTTTTTTTCAACATTTCACATTTGTTTGGCTTTAAGCAAATTGTTCTTGCTTGCTTTTTTCTCAAGTTTCTACTTGAGCGCTGCTGCCCACAGGCCGCACTACAAAGTGTAGCAACCCCGTGCTCCGTCTGCGCCAAAGGGCAACTTGGGCAAGGGTTGTTGCCCCAGCTTCGCTTCCGCTTGGCACTCAGCAGAACTTGCAGTGCTTGCGGGCGATGTTCTTTACAAATATTTTGAGTCGCCGCCCTCTGCTCTTCCACTATATCATCTATATAGAACATGTTTATTGTTGTTGATTTACATAAATTCTTTGTTTATGTTTTCTCTGCCGTGTGTATATAAATCAAATATTTTTGCATTTCTGTGGCTCACAGCTGAATCATAAATTTTCTTCCTTAGCCTTTTTGTGCCTCTCCGCTTGCCGCTTGCTGCCTCAACTGTTTTTCTGTTGTTGGTTTATTATTGTATTGTATCTTCTTGACGTCACTCTTTCAGCTGCCACTTAACAAATTTTCGTTTCCGGCGCCGACTCCTGCCGCCAACTCTGGCCGCCTTCTCATATCTCTTGCTACAATACAAACGCTGCCTGCATCCACCGCTCCACGGCTCGTTCCCCCTTCCACTCATCTTCCATTCATAATTTATTAATATTGTAAATATGTTGCTGCTTCGTTTATTTTTCATTTCTTTTTTGCTTTTCATCGGCTGCTCGTTTGCCAATTTTGTAGCTCTGCGGGATTGAGGCCGCCTCTGAGTGCCTCCTTGGTGCACGTAGCAACGTGGCAAGCAGCAGCAGCAACGCTTGGCTTGGCCGTGATAACAATGAAAACATCATCGGCATCATTTAACCAAGTGATGAAGTGTTGAAAATGTAAATTGAAAAATCATCGCAATGCGGCGTCTTTGTTGTTGCCTTTGCGCTGCTGGCAGCCTCCTCTGTCTGCCGCCCCTTTTCGGGCCTTTGTGACACAAAACATCGCCTATTTGTAGCAAACTTGTGCGGCTGGATTTGAAGCCCACGCCATTTCTGATCTGAATGTAAACATTTTTATTGATTTTGCTCACTTTTCACCCCTCGCTGTTGTTCTTGCCAATCAGATAAAATATACATATGCTAACGGTTTTCTGCCGTATTTTGCTAATATTTCATTTTTCACGTTTTATCTTTATCTGCGCGGCGGTAAGTTTTTGAACGTTGTGTATCTGTGCGACTGTATCTGCTGCTTTTATTTGCCCAAGGCTGTGTCTACAGCATGTATCCAAAGTGTTTACATATCATCTGCGTATGCTTTTGTGTGCTCGCAGCCACTCATGCCCCCTTCGGACCCCTTCTGACTTATGTTCATAGCAAAAAATTCAATTAGCAACACAAATGGGAATAGATTTGTATGCACCGCAATTCGAACATGAGTTCCTCTCACACTTCTTTCTGAGCCTTTATCATTGTAGTTAAGATAGCATTCTTTGTTGCTGTGGCAACGTTGGGCATTTTAGCTCTCAAAACGATTTCAAACTGATTGAAGCTTCTACTTAAGCTTAGAAGCAATTTTAAATTGTATTTCAATGCTTGAAGGTATGTGAAAGACAGAAGAAGAAGCATTTGTATATAATAAGCATCTGAATGTAAATAAATGTAAAAGAGGCAAAATCATAGCAGAATCTTTTATAGGCTTTCATTTTCTGTCCTAAGCATGACTAAAATAAACATCACATTCAAATGAACAAGAGTCTAAAAAAGGATTGTTGACTATAAATTCTTGCGGAAGATTATATAAACTTGCTTATTTTTTTATTCCAAGTTTTTTCCATGTGTTTTCAATAGGACTTAAAGCTTGATATAAAAGCTTTTTAACAAAATATTCTCTGAGTCGATCTTATTCTTCATATTTTTATATTTCACAAATCATCGAAGTTTTTTCATATTTATATTTACCATGTTCTTAATATAAAAGCCACTTAAGACAAGTGATAATAATACTTTCAAATGACAAAATCTTTAAATTATCGCTCAGAGTTTTCACGAGCAGGGGCCAAGAAACGCAATGCATAAATTCTATGGCGTGTATTTTGCATTAAAACAGCGGCACACGGCCGTTTGCCACAAACGGATTGCAGCTCATTTTATGACTGCCAGCTCAAGTGCTCACACACACACACACAAACGTAGCCGAACATACACGCACAGGCCGCTTAATGCCACTTTTATGTCGGAGCAGTTAACGTTTTATTGACAAGCGAATGCCTGCTTAAACATTAATGATTCTCGAGCTGTAGGCGCCGCAAACGGAGCAGGGGCGGTGGATATCCCTTAGGTTTATTGACAAGGAAATGGCAAATGGCTAGAAAGCACTCAAATAACGCGTTCGCTGCTTGGTCAAAGCCAGAACTAACTCGCAAAGTTATGGCTAAGGGAAGCAAAGCAAATGAGCGCGAAGAATGCGAAGGCTTTGGTGCGAAACACACACACACACAGACACATATACAGTATTACCCCGGTAATATGAACTATGCAAAAAGTAAGTAGTAGAAAATGTAAATTGGAAATGTCATTATTACTCTTAAATGTCGACTGCTGATTTGTTTGTTTCCAATTTTGTTTTCTGAAAATGTCAATAGGCAATTTTTTTAATAGTCGAGGTTTTACTGTACCTCCATTTCTGTATATACACTGTCATATATTTTCAGTCTTATGTTGCAGCAGCGGAGCAGAAGTAGGAGCAGCCATTAAAACGCTAAAAGCCTTGGGCGGGTGTGGCGCGCGCGCAATCAGTTTAGAATTATTGGCAACAAACTGGGGTGGCCTAATAGTTGTGATAAATTTTTGCCCGGTAGCAGCAGCAGCGGAGGCGACGGCGGCAGCAATTTACAGCTGCAATTTATTTTGCCAGCAGTTAAAGGTTAAAGTTGCGCGCTTACCTTTTGTTGCGCCATTTTGTTGAGAGCCAGCCGTCCGTTCGTCCTTCGACGCACCGCTTCCTGTCGCGGCAACATTGTCTGCAGGCACGCTTTTACTAAATGCTGCGCACTGTATACAATGAAGGTACCAAGGAAGTGCCACAAGGTTTGTCTGCCAGCGTCTCACTGTCTCTTTGATGTTGAGGTAGATACTTCGCGCTGGTAATCGCTAATAATGCCATTTGGTACCTCTTTTTCGATACTCGATACCGAAAATACGGGTTCAAAAATCGCGAAGAATATACACAAATGTCCTTAGCTTGCTCAGCTGCCATATAAGGCTCTCTTATGCATTTGGTTTTCCACGACTTTGGCGCTTTTCCAGCTGTAAGGACCTGCCTGAATCGAATACCCATATCATTTGCACACTATTCTATTCTCATTTCATGGTTCTTTGCCATAAATTCCGACATGTTACCATCCGCCTGCCTACAGCTTGTGTGAGTCTGCCTGCTCCATCGACGAGTCGCCGTCTTCGGGTATGTACAGGCGACCTACAGTTCATTCGACATTTTCCAGCAATTTCATGTTTCAATTAAATGCTGCAAAACTTTGTAATGTTTCCTATACGACAAAATAGTCCTGTGCTTCGTTGTTGCTGTTACTTACTGCTTCCATTGGATGGCAGTTACTACTGCAGGCGTGTAGTCGTTATTTTGCTTTGTAGGGTGTGAAAAACTCTGAGGAACTTTTAGAACTTATTCCTACGAAGTTCCACTTTAATGATCTTGTAAAAGTTACAATCTATTATAAAGGAGTAGCTACACTTGATGCAATAATATGGCTTTCGTTATATTAGGCCGCAATCGAATACGCCAGGCATCGAAATAATCGAATATGCCAGGAAATAAATCGATTTATCGGAGATTGAACCTTGCACAGTAAAGAATACGAATATGCACTAACCGATGTGATGGCTCCAATCGACACAAGCGCTGAGGTTGTAAAAAATAAATATTTTATTTTTTTTAAATAAAAGTTGTTAACTAAATCTTGAAAGTGGCCGAAAAGTGTCCTCTCTACGGCGTGCCTGGGCTGCGTTTGATGTCTTGGTTTGTTGCTTCTTCAATTGTGCTGTGGAGCATCCCTGCTGGGTGTTAAGCTCGCACTTGTTGTTGTTTGTTTGTTGTGCCTAGCATTGCTTTTGTGGTAAAGTGTCATGTAAGCAGATTTTTGTCAAAAATATTTGCAACATTCATTGCAAACTTTGCTCAGCAACAGAAGCAAGCTAAAATCTTATACATACTTAAAAGTTGGTAATGAATTTGCTTGTTTTATTTTGTCGGGCATGAAAAGTTTCAAACAACAAGCCAAGAGATTTGCTATCGATTTTGTGTGTGTGTGTTGCTGTGAGGCTGCTGTAAGTAAGCTTGTGGCTGGCAACAGTTTGCGGCGCACCAATAATTCCAGGGATCACGGAAGTTTTGACTTCAAAACTGCCAGGGAACTTAAGGCATCTCAGCGGTTGTTTTGCGGAGAGAAATCTTTCAAATTACAACAAAAAATAGTTCATCTAGAGAGTAAAGTTTCTTCTGTAAATATTACATTTCAAAGTCTTAAAACAATGGTTCTCTTTTATTAAAATTCAAAAATATGAACATAGTTGCAGCCAAAAAAATTTGTTCGGAGAATTTTCAAAATTTTGTCATTTCGAGTCAAAAGCGACAGACCTAAAATGTTTTAAGAGCTACCAAGAGAAAAGCAAAAAATCTGGCAGCAACGCGCCGGATATGTTCGGCATTTTAATTAAGCTGGAGTATAGCGCGGCGCGTAGGCGTGCCGTGCCGAGTGGGCGGTTGTCAAGACTGCCGCTGCGGAAATAATCTGTTGGCTCATGATTTTCGCAAGCTGTAGCTTAAATGCGCCGCAGTAGCTGAGAGAGGGGAGCTGTAATTATATTGCGTGCGCTCAAGCAAAAAAATCATAATCGATTACAGTTTTAGCCTGGCTTAAATAGAATTATGTGCGCTGTTGTTGTTTTTAATTTAAGTGCCGAATTGCGGAAAGGCCACATTAAATTCAGTGAAGTAAATGAAGATCTAAGTTGAGCGCTTATCGTTTATTTATTTTGTGATATGCTGAAAATTTTGAAAGCGGCTCGAGGCGTTTTAATGCGATGTTAAAGAAGTGCGGCTTAGAACGGTTGAGGCCACTGGAAAACCATTCGAGGTTGCTTAAGTATGAAATGGCAATCTCTAATTTGAATCGGTTCAATTGCACTGAAAACCGCTTGAAACGGTACAGCTACCGATTGTGCATTTAAATTTACTTATTTACAAATGAACATGGCATGGATATTTCTGAATTCATGCAGAGTTGTCTCTATAGGCCTTTTAGGCTGCGCTGACCAACTGACTGAATCCCTACACAATTCAATCCAAGTCGCTTTAAATTGGCAATAAATGAACTATAAACGCTGCCAAGTTATTGCTACCTCGGCTCATATTAATAACAGCCACTCACACCTGTGCACATTCAAATTGTTAAAATAACTTAACAGTTTTTATATCTTTCTCTCTGTCTGTCTGTCGTTTTAGGTAAGTACAAAAAAAGCAACCGAGCTATGTGCAAATACACGATGTTGAAAGTTCTGTAAAATAAAATTATATAAAAAAAAACTTTTTAAAAATATGTAAGCTTTAATTTATTTAATGTACTAAAAAGTAGAAAATAAATTGTTTTTAAGTCACCTGTATCTTACTATCCATAAAAGCTTGGGGCGCTCATGTGTTCAATATTTGTCAAACAGTTACCACAATATTTTATTTAAATAATTTTTTGCAAATAGATTCTAGTAATGAAAGATATGTTGAATTTGGATATTGAGCGCACAAGCTTTTATTGATAGTAAGATACAGGTGACTTAAAAACCATTTATTTTCTACTTTTTAGTACATTAAATAAATTAAAGCTTATTTTTAAAAAGTTTTTTTTTATATAATTTTATTTTCTACTTTTTAGTCTTCCATAAATTCAATTTTAGAGCTCTGAAATTTTTCACAAAAAGAATTTAAAACTTGCAGAGCAGTACACAATATTTAGGGTATTCACAGTGTTTCCTATCGTCAGATGTCATATCCTCAATTTAACAAATAATACGGCTGTGATCGACCCTAATATTCGTGGCATATTTGTGACGCGGTGAGTTGTTGCTATTTTGCCAGCAGGGCGCGGCAAGTAAGTTCCTATCGTTTTTCATTGATGTGTGGTGTACCTATAATTATAGACTGAAGCCCAAGTGTGTAGTTGCTTGAAAAGTGCCACGCCCCCTGTCCTACGCCCATAAAATTTTACCAATGGGACGACACATCCAAGAGGCGACTGCGTACGAAATTTCAATGCTGCACGACCTTTAGTTCCAAAGCAAATCGAGATCAAAAATTTAGTTTATATGGGGGGTGCCACGCCCCCTTATCCTACGCCCATAAAATTTTACCAGTGGGACGACACATCCAAGAGGCGACTGCATACGAAATTTCAATGCTGCACGACCTTTAGTTCCAAAGCTAATCGAGATCAAAAATTTTGTTTGTATGGGGGGTCCCACGCCCCCTTATCCAGTGCCCCCCTTATTTTCTCAGTAGAAGGATATCAATATGCAGTAAGTTCCTACCGAGTTTCATTGATGTGTGATGTGTAGTTCTAAAGTTCTACACAAATCTGGAGTTTATAAAAAAGTGCCACGCCCCTTATCCTACGCCCATAAAATTTATTGATTCATGTATTGGGCTCTAGATTAGGCATGTATGCAAAGTTTCAGATCTCTAAGTAGTCGGGAAGTGGGTGAAAAATTGATTACTAGATTTGACGACATACATACATACCTGATTTGAAGTTAATATAAAGCTTATAATAATTTTCGCTGGAATATTTAAATTAGCTTTCAGCGCACGCACACAATTAGCAACTCGACAGGAATTGTGTGATTGTAGTGGTTGCATAGTTATCAAGTGGCTTGTTCTAATTTGCTGTGAATTAATTAAAAATTTACGCCGAAAATGAAATTGCATTTTTTGCCTACCCACAGGAAAGTTCGCTCCCCTTCTCCTCTGCGCTTCGCCCCTTGCAGCAATGCCGCGTTCGCCCCTGGCGCGATAAGCATTTTTGTTGAGTGCTAAAATGCAATAATTGCGCAATTGTTGAAAAATGCATCAAAATGTTAGTGCGATTTTAAATATTCACAGTTCGTAAAAACTTTTTTTCCGCATGCAATTTTCCACATCTATAATTTTCATTTTTTGGCGTGGCAAATTGCATTTACGTAGTAATCCCACGCTTGCACGCTTTCATATTTCTTTAATGTAATTAAACGCAGCGCCGCACCCCCTGTCGGCGTTGATTAAAGTTGATTTAATAAAAGCGAAATATTTGCAGAATTATTAAACTATAAAATATTGATGGCTCGATAAATTTGCATGCGGAAATAATGGTTATAAGTGCAGCTGTTATTAAAGAGAGATCTATAGCAACTATTTAAAAAAAATAAGGCTGATATTAGATGCCATCGAAGCGAAGGAAAAGAACGCTGCTAGTGAGACAGATTTCTGTAAATACGAGAAACTTTCGATATTGATTTTTATCAAAACAGTTTTTGAAAGAAAATTATGAGCTAAAGAAACCAATTTATATTTATAGCTAGAGAAACTAATTTAAACCTAACCTCGCTTAAAGGAACGAGCATTAATTTAGCGGCCATTTTGAATTGCCGCAGCAAACTCTGCTCCGCCTAGCACTTGTAATCCCACCGCGCCACTTCGCGGTATGCGCTGCCATAGCGAAGTCCACACCAGCGCTGTGCCTGCCTCTCATAAATAATGGCATGCAGCACTCATGGCATTGTGCGTTCATGCCATTGTCTCTGCTGATGACCCCCAACAGCTTAAAACATAGAGCGACCGAACAAAAAGAAACGCAAGAGAAAATTGCCAACATTCCCCCGGTGCCTTTCGCTTGCCCCTCCCCCTCTTTGGCTTTGTCACCAACAAACGCTGCTCGCCTTGCGATGTGCACAAAACAAGCGATCTCTTCGCGTTTTCAGGCAAGCGCAAACCCCAGGCACGTGCTGCTCCCTGACAGTTGCTCTGCGCGCTGCCCTCCTGCTCTAATTTATGCCAGAACTGGCGCATGAAATAGCGTGGAGTTTTTGGGCGTGTTTGGCTCTAGATTTGAATTTTGGCCACCAAATGTGCACTTGACCTTGGGAAAGGATCAACACAGGGCAATGAGAGGAAGAGTAGACTCTAAGTGTGGGCAAAGTTAGTAAACTGTTGGCTTTTACAAACTTATTGGCAGGTGAGGGGCTGGCTAATAAGAAACCATAAAAAACAAATATTTCTTTATAGAAAACAGCTACAATTTTGGAAAATATTAATTTCATGATTGCATTAAAAATTGGCAAGCATCTTAAAAGCATCTCCAATATTATTTTCATGCATTTTTATTAGGACCATGGCTTCTATTAATATTTGCCCAATTTCTACTAATCTTTTTCGAGTTTTCGATTAGCTTTTAATGGCTTTTTATATGTTATTCGGAAAAATAAAATAAGTATCCTAACAAACGAGCTCGATTTTTGGAATGCTGCTCAGCCTCAGCCCGTCTTTCGCCAGCTGTGCACAACTTGCATTTGACCACTCACCTCCTCCTCTAATTTGAACCTAAAGTGCTTATTATTGCCATAGCAATTTCGAAAACATTTGCAGCCATTTGCAAAGTTGCTCTGTGTCGGCGGCACTGATTGCGGCTGCGATATGAGTCAATGCGGAATTGGCAAACATTTTCACTTAACTGCAAAGTTCTGGCCATGTTTAAGCGGCGACAATGAAAGTTGTACTGGCAAGCGAAGTTTGCCCAGATAGCTCCATTTTATGTGGAAAGTTATTGCTGCGATGTGTGCTCTTCAATTATCATTGGGCAACATTGCCACATTGCAACTCAACTGGTTTGTTGTGGTGCAAGGATCATGCAATTTTTCGCCTTTTTTTAATATTCACATTGTTAATAAAATTATGTTTCTATATCACAAGAATATATTTGAAGTTTCACTGTAGAAAAATTATGGTATAAAAAATGGCAATATTTTTGGCACCGCGATGGCTCAGTGGACTAGTGCTTGAACACTGATGCGGAAGACCTGGATTCAAATTTTTATTTGTAGGTCCCGTTAATGTTTGCTAGAATACAACGAGCCCACACAAGTTGATGAGAGAAAGCTAGGCCTAAGCTCGTGTTGGCTTTTGCAGCAAATATTGATGTTTCTTTTTAAATATATTTGCTGCTTTCTAAAAAGTCGGTTTTGGTTCAAACTGAAACATTTTTAGAAGATTTTGACAGAATTATCAAAAGGCTTCAGTTCGAGCGCTTAAAAATGTTAGAATACTTGTTACAAGCGGAGAAGGTAAATAAATTTCCATGTACCTATGTAAAAAGGACAATGTTTTGTTTTTTTAAACATTTCAAATGAATTGCAAGCGCTATAGCATGCAAATAAGAAAGTACTTTTTTGCCAAGATCAGCATACATTTTTTTGTATTATAATTGTAATATAGGTACGTATATTTTTTATGTTGGCTATTGCTCGCTGCCTTGCTGTTGAATGTGATAGGTTCGATATTACATTGAAAACTACAGGCAAAGAATAAAAATTTAAGAGTATGCGAGCATTAAAGACTTGAAATGCATACGCACAAGAAAATTGAGGGAACTCTTAATTACGGCACAAACGCAGCAGGCATGTGATCCTTTGCATGTTTATGTGAGTGTGTGTGTGTGTGTGTGTGTGTGTGTGAGTGCAGCTCTCATTTGTGTGCAAACAACAATGTCGCATTCTGCAGCATAAATCAGCATAAACAAAAGCAGCAAAGGCAACAAAGGCACGTCTGCGTGTGTGCGTGTGTTTGTGTGTGTTTATGTGCGCACTTCTGCGCGTGTATGTGTGCTGCAGTGGGATTTAAATGGAATATTATCAGCGCAAAACTGCAGCAATTTGGCGTAGTTTGCTCTTCTTGTAGCTTCCACTGCGGCTGCTCTCGTTGTTGTTGCTGTGAGTCTGTTGCAGCTTGAATTATGGCATTGCCACGAAGTTGCATGCAAATGCACACTAACGACGCCTTTCAACGTACGACGCATAAAGCAAACCTACACATACATATACATATGTACATACTCGTACCTGTATAATGAAGATTTGCAGTGACTGCGAGATGAACGAGTCCATGTCGAAGGTAAGTATGCGCTTCTGGCAGCTGTATTTAAATTTTTAGAAGCGATTGGAGTTTTTTTTAGAAATCGATATATGTAAATGTATCTTAGAGCAATATAGCAACCCCGTACGAGTTAATACAATTTCGACGAAGGTATTAAAAATTCAAAAGATTGATCCATCAGTTTTCTCCTAGAGGCAACGGGAAGACGATTTTCAGCTGCTGTCACAGTTTTCAGTGAAATGAATTGATGACAGCTTTTCACTTCATGTGGAGCAGCTTGCAGCTACACACATACATAAATTCACATGTGTAGTCATGAATGATAAATAACTCAATGTGGCAAGTGAGCGTGTCCGATGACCGATTCTGAATACATATTTCCGCAGCTCAATTGGAGCGAGACTGTGCATGAATGAATTTGTGCAAGTTTTTTTTTCAATTTAAGCATAAAACACGAATTTCCAGCTTAGCTTCAACAATGCCAGACAAATTGTCAAAAATATAGACTAACTGACTGCAGAGTAAATGGAAACAATCGAGGACAACGCTAGCAAAGCAACAACGCTTTTACATTTACATCTTTTTGCTTCCTTTTTATTTCATAAAATAAAAAAAATTTACTTCTGATGCCATGCCGGATAAATCTAATCTACTTCATAATAAAAGCTAAAGCAAATGATTGTGCATATGTCGACTTATTATTGAACTACACGCAGCGATTCGTTCTCTTATTCTACACCAATTCTATGCGCTTTCGCTGAGTCTGCAGACGTTCCATATTGGAGAATTGCAGTTTACAGAGCTGTGAGCTTAGAAGCAAGCAGATCTTCTGCCGGCTTGGATGAGCTACCTTCTTGCTTGTCTCTGCCAATTCGTTAGACCACGCCTTGTCCAATCACTTACAAAGGACTCATCAAAAGTAGCATATTTTAAGCACTGCAAGACGATTATGGAACAACCAATACATACAATGTAAACACATGCTAATCTCGATAGGAACTTCGTATTGTGCAACCAGCAACTCTTCAAGTTTTAGATACAAAAAACAGCAGGACATTTCAATAGGAATTGGTAGATTATATGAATATATAAATATCTGAGTTGCAGCCACATACTTTTACCATTTGAGGGCTGCACTCAAATATACTCACATGCAAACACACACTCACATAAATACGGCAAACCATAAAGTAAAATTTTAGTCAAATGCAAAGATTGAAGAAATTTGATTACATTTTTGCAACCTATTTTACTTGATGGAAATGAATAAAAGGCAGTCAAGTGGAAAATGTAGCAATAATCCTGAAAGCAGCTGAGAGAAAATATTGCAATAATGGCTGAGATTTTGCGCATGTATGCATAAATTTTGCCATATTTGCACATTTCATATGAAATATCTGTGCATTACGACAAATGCACGCAATCGCTCGACGAATGGCGAGGGGAGGGCGGAGAAGTGTGGCAAAGTGAATTGCATGCAGCGAAATTGAGAGAGGAGCTGAAAGTAGAAACAAGCTTGAAGTGGCTTGGAGTAGAGAAGTTTGGAAGATCAGAGATGAAAGTAAAGGGAGGCGATGTAAAGTTGAAGTATTTGCAGGTTAAATGATTGAGGAATCGAATATGTGATAAATTGAATAAGTTTTGTGTGAAGGGGGCGTGCAATTGAATATGATTGAATTTAAAACCTCCGAAATGATATTGAAGCCTAATGGAAACGTTTCTCGGCTTACTGGTGTAGTTCTTTCTCTTCAGACGTTTCTGTTATAGCGAAACAGTTTAAAAGCGTAAATCTAATTAAAAATTAATTTTGCAATGAACAGCGCAGCGAAGCCTTGCTGAGCCTTTTCCCTGGTTTCTGTGGTGAAAGAGCGGCCGCTTCATGGGCTTGCAGTGCTGTTGAAATCAACTTATGCTGCAATTATTATTTAAACTGTTGTTGTTGTTGTTTGCTTGGCTCTGCTGCTGCATGTTTTGTTGTTGCCAGTTGTTGGCGCATTTCCGTAAAGCGTCATTATGCCATTTCCTTTAGCGTTCTTCCGCTGCTTTAAATACGCTAATGACTAGCGCTTAAGCAAAATAAGAAAAGGTGAAACAGAGAGAATGGAAAGAGTGAGGTGGTGGCGTAGAAAAGCTTAAGAAAGCCGCTGCGCACACAATCCACGGTATTGAAATGCAGACGCATTTAATCGAGGAGCACAAAAAGTAGTGCAAAAGCATTTGGCGCTTATTGTTTGGCATTTCCTGTTCACGTGCAAGCGGCACTGTCGTGCGGAAATGAAATTAAGTAGTGTAGAGAACAGCAAAAGCGCAGCAGAAAGGCAAAGGAACGGCTTCGAGAACGATAAAAAGCATCCAGCATATGGCTTTGTAATGTTGGCTTTATAATGAATTCCAATGCCGAAAGGTATTTCATTCATTCATATTTTTTATTTTCATTTAGAGCATGCAAAGAAAGAAAAGAATAGCCTTGAAAGAAAAGCATGCCTTTGTGAGCAGAATGTGAAAAAATCATATACCTTTTATAAGGTTATTTTGTCGTTCAACGACGAATTGAAGCAGATTAGAGCAAACGTATAATAAACGACTTCGATTTGTCGATGTTTGATGGTAGCATTTTTAAGGTATATTAAAAGGATTATAATTATCTCTAGCCTGTTCTTCTGCATTCCTAGGAGATTCGTTGCGAAATGCCCTTCTTTTCAAAAATTCCAATCAAGCAAATTTCCTCCCAGGGTTGCATTCGACAATAACATTTTACATCGTTTTCAAACAAGGTTGCATTCAAAATTGAAAAAATTGTATTTAATGAGTTCGTAATATTCGAAAAATTAGGTACACGCTGTAGTGTGCGTAACATTTCATGCTGGAAACTCCGTGGATGCTTTGACAGCACTATAAAGTGTTGGCAGTTTTCCTCTTCTCGCTCAAAGAGCGCATTTTTTCGCAGCACATTAAAGGCTTCTTCGTGTTTCACTTCATTTTCCGCTGCGAAAACAGCTTGCCAACAATTTGCCTATCAATGTCGCTCATACGACGTGATGTGCCAATAATTGTGTTTTTTTTCTGCTGACGCTTCTACTCTTTTTTACCAATGCATATGCGCGAATTTCGCAGAACAACCCAATGCCACCAATTAGCGGAAGATCACTTTGGCGGGTCGTGTCAGGGCGTGAAGTGTTGTGCTGCCAAAGAAATTGGCAACTGTCAATTGTCGAGTGTTTTGAATTTCAAATTGCGACACCCAAGCGAGGCTTTGACACATTTCTGTAAACTTTTTGCACTATCTCTCCTCTGTGCACAGCAAGGGTGGAGAAAGGGGAGGTGCAACGGCAGATGGAATGGAAGCAAAAGAGAAAAAGGCAGATTGCAGTTGCATACCAATCAGAAGGCATTCGAAAGAAACACTCGAGGTATGTGTGTGTGTGTTCATGTAAAAAGTCCCGACGAGGTCCCTTGAAAAGGCTTCTAAATGGAAAAAAATACCAACACAGGCAAGCATTTGAGGCAACAGCGACGACAGCGAAGAACGTTGCAAGTGTGGCTGCGGCGAAAATTGCTGCGCATGCGAAAACGCATAATATCAGACGGTCACAGCAGCACGAACGCACTTCAACACACACACACACACACACATACACAATCACTCACATGCACACATAGTTGCACGTAGTTGAATACAGATTGCATACGAATTCAATTGCATTTGCCATCTGCGGTTCTTGTGCGAGGGGTTACAGTGGCAAGGCGGAAGGAAGGGAAAGCGTGGGTTGGCGGCACATAGCGAGCAATCGAGAAAATGCAAATGAAAGTTCCAATTCGTGTGCACGACTTTTGGCATTTGGGCTGCGTGTGCACTTCTCACTTTAGCCCAGTGTCGTCTCCAGTTTCGCATATTCACACTTTCTAGTGCCCCACCCATCAGCTGCCACATGCCGCGCTTGCCACGCACTGCTGCACTTAAAGCACTCTCTGCTGTGCCTTGTCGCCCACTCCCATATCCTCTCATACCATTTCAGCAACAAATTGCATATGCAACATGCTTACACACGAAGCAGAGCATCGTTCACAGCCAACTTCCTCCCACACACAAATAGCACCTCTATATGACTACCAAATCCTCCCGCGCCATCTCACCTTCCACCTGCCTTTTTCCACTGCTAAATTCCACAGGCCAAAGGCAGCTGCAGCGCACTGCTCCCTGTCAGCTTCTGTCACTCTTTGTCGCCCATAACTTTCCACAGCCTGCCACACCCACTCAGAACCTGTAACTGCCTTCCGCTGCTACTCACAAGCTACTGCTTCCGCTCAGTCTCATGCGCTCGGCGCACTAATGCAGCACCTACAACATTCACAGAAGCCTCTGCATTTTGAAAATAAAGGTCTGCGCCTCGTCTTGCCTCCAGAGGCTTCCACTAATATGCAGTCATATGTGAATATGATGGAAATGCCACGAGTTAATTTCATGTCAGCGCAGCACGCGTGTGAGTGCATGAGTGTGTGTGTGTAATACATGTGTGCACATGTATCTATGTACATATGTATATCTATATGTGTATGTGCACTCCAAGAATGCTGATCGCATGCAAATAGTTCAGATTTCTCATTTGTTTGCTGTTGTTGTTTTTGTTGAGTATTCCTCTTCATTTCGGAGGTACCCTCTTTTCCTGTCATCAGCATTGGCCCTACTGTTACGGAAATAAGAAGTATTGCAGAGCTTGGTCATGGTCATTTGCAGGTACTGAATGAACTTCAGGACCAAACAATGAAAGTATGTGAAGGAGAGGTCTTTTGAATTTAATGAATTATATTTACTTCCAGCATAACCATCTTTTGCCATTTCCCATCGCATCCAACCAATACAAGTTTATGTAATTTTTTATGCAAATACAAACCGAAAAGGACTTCAACGCTCTCTAATCAGGAACTCTATGCAGAAGCACTAAAAAATTTATGAAAAGAAAGAAAGAGGCAAAGAATTAAATTCTTACTGAAAAAATATTCAATATTAGGAATCGCTAATACTAATATTTTTGCTATCCAAGCACGCCTCTGAGCTGCGGGATACTTTATTTATTGCAGCGAGCAAGTGAGCCGAAATTGGCCCGCAGCTAAAGACGGTACTGAACTTGCGCTCTTGTTGACTGCTGCTGCTTGTTTTAGCTGCTGCCCTCTATTCTGCCTATCATTAAGGAAAAAGTTTCCACGCAATTAAAATGACACAACGCGTAAACATTGAAAAATAACAAACCAAACTTTTTCGCAGTTTTAAATAAATTTGGCGTTTTAATGTATAAATTTGCTCACTTTGAAGCCAATGAACTTGCACAAGAATTTACTGCCATTGCCAATAGAAACAGTAGCAGACCTCCTTGCGGGGTGCTGCTGACACTGAATATGTACATGAAGATCAGGGGAAAAAATTAAGAATGTATATTTCACAAGAAAAAAATGTATTCAAACATGCAAAATTTTTTTAAGATTTGTTTTTAAATATTTTGGCTTTAGATAGTTTTAATTATTTCGATAATCGCAGAGCAATTTATACCCAAGTTATAGCTATCAGAATTAAAAATGTATTCCTTCAAAAACGCATATCAATATTGTAAAATTTTATAAGAAGTGTGTAAAAATGGCCTTATTATCAAGAATATCATAAAATATATATATATGAAATTTTCTCTCTCCCTTTCCTTGTTTGGCAAGGATATTCTGAGCCTATCCCAAATTGCGGTCTGTTTGGAGCAAACCTGAAAGTTGCTCATATCCTTAAATTGTACTTAATAGCATGTAATTTACGTTCATTACATTTAATTAATTGCCATAATTTACAGGGCACTGCAGACGTGATTAGGCATTGTAGCCAAGATGGAGAGCACTTAAGAGCTATTGCCCAAATAAATAACACTCATGCGCCACAAAGGCCGATGAAAACGAGCTCGGCCAGTAGTCTCAAGCCTAAATATGCCATGTGTATATCAAATGTCACCACATTGTAAATAATAAGGACTTTATTAAAATATTATAAAGGTTTATGCCAGCACACATTTACACGAATAAACACGCTTGCACGGGCCTGCATGATGTCATATGTCATTGGCGTAATGTCCCAGAAGTCATTTTGGAATGGCTGCCAGCTTAATGGAAAACTAACAAAATGCGCCTACATTTGTGTGTGAGTGTTAGTGTGTGCTTTGCGTGAATGTGTATGTGTGCATATCGTGTTTCACTGCGCACACAACAAAAGCGTGTACACTTGCGGCCCTAACGTTTTCTAGCGCCGCCCAAGCCTCTGCACTCCCTTCTCCACGCACTCGCAAGGCCTCCCTCCTCCAACATCTACTGCAAATCCTTAAATGAAATAAATACTTCAACGCATGTGCTCCGCTGTGCTGTTGGCTGTCATTAATCACCGGCGCCTTATGGCAAGCGGCTGAGCGAGCAAGCAAAAGGCAGGCTAGGCCAACTTCAACTGCGGCTCTAATGGCATTAATGTTTGGAGACATTGCTGAGCTGTTGTCCTCCAAAATACTACATACAGAGAATCTCATTTATAATGTATGTATGTATGTCGGTAGGTGTGTGTAAGTGTATACAGAAGAGCTGCATAATTTGCACAAGCTTTAGCTTTCTTCTGCCGTTGTTAGTCACTTCCGTTAATATTATTTATTTATTTATTTGTAAATTTAGTCTATGGCTAGAACCTTACAGACTAGATTAACACAATATAAGTAAAGAAGCAAATAACAAACGGGTGAATTAGAACATTAATTATTAGATAAGTTTTACAATTTTTTTAAAGCAAAACTCGAGATGGAAAGATCTAAACCACAAACGGTTGAGATTTCGTTGAATTCAGACAGAGGCCGAACCAAAGGTGCGTTCGAGGCATAATTAGACCTGCAAGGGGGTATAACAAACAAAGCATAGTGACGTTGAAGTCGGCAGGACTGAGAAGGTGTGGTGAATATTAACATTTAGTAGCTATATAATAAGTAAATCGATTATTTTTAAAATTACTGTCACATGAGTCACTCTTTCTAATAATTACAAAGAAAATAACCATCCTAAAAAAATAACTTTTCTTAAATGCGTTGGTATTTAGAAAAATTTAGCTGCATTTCCGGTATGTACATAGGTGCGACCAAGAGGCAGCTCGAATGTAGCCCCGGATGATCTGCCACACCTTTTTTTTGTGTGGCACATTCACTTTGCTGGTCTTTAGTGGTCAGCACTTCATTATGAGTTTATTTATTCGTATTTAAGATGCCGACTTAAATTTGGTAAATGCCGCGGCAGCCTGCAGCTTGTGGCATGTGGCAACTGACTACGATGCACAGCATAATTGCTTGTGATCAATAATCCACAGGCGACCGCTCTAGTTAAGTGGGCGGCGGTTGTATATGCGAATGTGTGCGGATCACTTTAGTATATTTCTCTAAGCAATTATTCGGCGCCAATATTTTGTGTTTATTTTGTATTGTGTGTGTCGGTGCTAATGGCATTAAAAGGCTTAATTGCGCAGCAGTCGTTGTTTTGTTTCGCTCCCACAAATGCCGCAATCACATAACATTTTATCAAACAGAATGCAGAAGTATTGATTTTTAAAGATAGCTCAAGATATGAGCTAGAGCCACTTTTACTCGATATTCTTTCAAACAGAATTTCAGAATCCTTTTGCTGAATTTTCACAGCAATTCAAGGCAAATATTTAGGCTTAGTTTAATAATAAAATATTTCCGCAACTTTAAGAAATCGCAGCTTATTTTATCATATCAAAAATGCCGGCGTTTCTTGTAAAATTTCATTAAATGGAAAGAAATCAGTTAGCAATGGGATTAAACGTCAATCCAGCAGCCATAAAATGCAACGATATGAAAACTAATTAAAGTCGCGTTAATGCACGGATTTATGAGCACAAAGCGCATAAAAACACAATAACAATAATAACAGCAGCATTAGGAGCAGCGATTAATTTTAATTAGTCACTAATAACGAGTGAATTTGAAATTGCGCATACGCCAGTGGCACGTGGCAGCAGCGGCGCGCCAGCACATAAAAGGCTATAAAATAACATTGAAATGTAAGATTTTCCAAAGTGTATACCTACTAAAATGGTCGACAAAATATACTTAGGCGCATAAGTACACACACAAAGGTGGTGCTTGCATATAAGCCAAATTGCTTTATTTTATGATAGGTGGCAAGGCAATTGCTGACACAAAAGCATTCTTGCTATGAAGTTCATGTGTGTGTGTGTATTTTGTTAGTTTATATATGCGCTGCATTTCACATTTAAAATACAAACTCACAAATGAATAAATAATTTTATATTTTTGTATATGTGTGAGTATTGTGCGATTCTATAGCAATATTCATAAACATTTGGAAACCTTTGAGCATATTAGTTGCCCGACAAGCTCAGGGCCTGACACAGGCTCACAAATATGCCAACATTTACAACTTTACAAATAGCCACACATATACATATATACGATATGCAGACATATACAGCTGCAGTCAACACATGAAGCACGTGCTCCTTATGAAGCATATTCACATTAATAAAATTTTTGTTGTTGCTTTAAACATTTTTAATTAATTTTATTTTGCGTTGGTGCAATTAGATTTACTTCATTACTCCCGCTTCTTTGTCGCGCTCACCCAACCTTAATGCATGTAAATTAATTTATCAGAGTTGTCGCACTTCCATACAATACTCGTTCATGAGCATGTGTGTGTGTGTGTGTGTGTGTGTGTGCATTTCGGATTGCTAATTACAATTATTATTTCAACATATTTCGTTGTTTTGGAGATGTTAATGTTGTTTTGCTGTCGTTCTTTTTTGTGGTTGTTTGTCATTGTTGTTGTTTTCATTAAAATGGTATGACAACTTTTTTAATACTCATACTTACACAAACATGCACTCACACTCATGCCTATTATTATACGGCGCGCAAGGTGTGAACACATTCGCTTTAGTTATGTATGTAAATTTAATTTAAGCGCACACGCACAACTACACACACACGTCCTTCGTGCAAACGAAAGCACATATGTATTGTATAATTTCGCATGTTTACACATACTGACACATACACTGGCAGGCTTACAAATGTATATTAAATATATGTGACATTATTTCAGTGGCGGCTTTATTTCAAAGATTTTTTAAAATTATACAGGCAGCGCTTTAAAGCGAACTGAAGTTATACTGTTTCAAAGAATAAAAATTTACATTGAAGCGATTTATTTTCCGAGTGTGAAATTATATTTAGACATCTCTTTTAAGTATTATTTTATAAAAACAACGTTGCAGATGTTGATTTTGTCTTCAGAAATCAATTGAAATGGAAATGGAATTGAAATTTAATTTATGTTTCAGCCGTTTGGTATTTTGAAGCCGATTTATTCATATTTTTCCTTTCGATATTTATTTTAATTGAGAGAAATAATTGAAAATGGTGTGCCAGCAAACAAAACAGCAATATTGGCTTTCAACCTGTTGCGAACTTTTCTGGCTGCACGCGGCGCCATTTCAAAATATGCAAGTCTCTTTTATTATTAGCCCGGCTTAAATATTCTCATTTTCACTCATACTCAAGCTTCTCTCACACTCTGCCCATTTTCTCTATTTGCAGGACTCAGTTCGTATGTAACGAAGGATAGCCTCAGCGACGAACTTCACCGGAATATAAATCAAAATTTAATTATGTCACCCGCAGCAGCGTTATCCGGCGCGCCCGTCGCAGCGGCGCTCACGGCAGCAGCGACGTCGTCAGCGTCAGCGTCGGCACTCACAGCCGCCCCAGCGTCCACAGCAGATGAGCTGCTGCCGTACCCGCACGGCTCGCTCTTTCAGCAGACGAGCGGCAGCAGCATTACCAGTTTCGATTCAACAAATGTGATTGATGAGCGGCAAACACAGCAGCAGCAGCAGCAATATTACATTAGACAGCAGCCCAACAGTCGGCAATTAGCCAAGGATGCGCTGGCACGGCCCGCACACAAAGCGCTGGGCGTTGCTGGTGGCGGCGCGCTTGGTGGCCTGGAGAACCAGCTCGACGCAAACGCGTCGGGGGAGGGCGACGCGGACAGCATTTACGCCGCGCCCATGTACTTCGGCACGGAGAACTCGACGGTAGTGACAACGCAGATCGGCGCCACCGCCCACATACCCTGCACCGTGCATCACATCGGTGATGGTGTGGTAAGTAGCGGGGGCAGTGGCAATATGTTGATGAAATGCTGGGTGGGGCCGAGGAGAATGGGCGGCTGCGTTCCTGGGGCGTCTTTGTTTTTAATTCTTTTGAAAGTGACTTTTATTGTGATTTGTACAACGTGTCGTTTTGCCACTGTGGGAAATGGACGAGGAAAGAGAGCGTGGGTGTGTTTTTTCTTGTTGTCCTAAGGAAGCAGCGAGCGATTATATCGAATGCGGAATGAAAATGCAGAATTTTAATTGAAATTTTACTTATATTTATATGACACAAGCGAGTGCAGAGACAATGATTAAATATTATTGACATTTTCTATATCTTTCAATGGAATCAGTTGATAAAGAAAACTAGGCTGCTTAACATAAAAAATATGTTTTATATGAAAACCAGCTGCTGTGCTAGTTACAATGAGCCTATAGGTATGGCTGCACATCGGAAAAAGTTGAGTGAAGCTCGTGGAAAGGCGTTTTCTTCTCTACTTAAGGTCCAACAAATGATTTAATTCCAACAGCAATAGACAGAGAGAATAGCATTACTTCTACTACTACTATTTGTAGCGAATTATTTGATTCACTTGAGTTTTCTAAAAGTCCTAATGCAGGAATGGCAGCCTTTAAAGGACTCCATTGTGCTCAAAAGCTAAATTCATATTTCTGGCAAGCTTGACTCAGTTCTGCGCAACAGCTACGATGTGCTGCTGCTTTCCACAAAGTGCGGATGAAAGTTCTCCCATTCTACCCATTATTCCATACAAGCAGCTGGGGAGTATACGAAAAGCATTTCAGAAATTTAAAAATTGTTTGATAGAAGTCAAAAGTCACAAGGAAACCTCAAAAAAATTTTCATTGTAATTCAGTTTTAATTTAACTGTTTCAAAGACGTTTGCTTTTTTCAGTAGTATAGATGATTTTCATGAAAGATTTCAAAAATCTTAAATTCTTATACCATAAGAAAACTTGAAGGATGTCCAAACTTTTAGTCCTTTCCCTTTGCTCCATTTTATGCTCATTAACTCTGCTTGTTATTATAACCAATTTCATACACACACATGCACACAGAAGTGATTCAATTTCGTTGACTGCTGCTAACAAGTGTGTTAATCATACGCCATGTATTCCACATATCACGTTTACGCTCAGTTGAGCCGCTGCGAAAAGCACTAAAAAGAACAAGCAAAAAATTAAAGGACATACCAAAAAAGAGTTGTAGTACATGCGCTTGTCACAACTAGCAGCAAAAAATTCGGAATTCGATAAACTGAAAGCAGCAGTTAGCAAAAACGAACACATGCAAACGAAACGCAGCATGTGAATCGGGCGTGTGAATCGCAGCAGCACAAAGTAAGCCTCAATTCGAATTTAAGGCAGTCAACAGAAACAACACTTGCACACATACATACAAACATACAAACATACAAACATGTGCAGGCTGCATGTTTGGTGTGGATATTAAAAGCTCACAGCGATGGTTGACAAAACAAGCATATAAGTGTGCTTAATTGCATGTAGTTGTGTGTGTACATGCGCGTGCTCAGCAAATCTTATTCAACCAACTTTAGTAAGGTATTCGATTATTATGAGTAATTTCACAAATTTCCTAAAAAAAGTACTAACAAGCATATCTAACTGTTTTTCTAAGAACAAATTTTAGCAGCACATACAATATGAAATATAAAATTACATGATCGATTGTGAAAAAGAGTGGTATTTGAAAGCGTACCAGGCTTCAAAAAAATCTAAAGTTATAATGAAAAGTATGATAAAGCAAGAAAGCTCTTTAGATGTGTACAGGGTGTGGCATGTGAATAATTCGCTTTATGCCGATTTGTAAAATTTGCCATTCAGCCATATCGAAACCAACAATTTTCGACAAAAAAGAGACACCAACAGTTAGTTACGTTAGTGTAACTAGAGTGTGTGTGAGTGTGTCTGGGTAATTTAAGCCGAGGCTTTCTGCATTACTGCAACTCCTTCTGGCAGCTTCGGCACATATTCGAATTTATTTGCTGCATCGAGCCATAAATTGAGGCGTATTTTGAAATCAATTCATTTGCTGCAAATTGTTAATTAGATTTTCCGCACGATGAATCCGGGTATTTTGGGGCATGATGAGAAATTTCTATGCAGATATAGTATTTCACAAGCTACATGCTCGTTCCTGTTGCTTTGAGCGTGTGTGTATGTGTAGGAGAGTAATGAAATTGACCCAAATTTCGTTGAGTGATTAATGTAATTGATTTCTTGCAGAAAATATATTATGTTTCTTTTGGCTGCAGGCAGTAACTTGCATAATTGCTGAATTGCCAGATGATTGCTCTCTGTCAGCGCTTATTACTGTAGCTTGGTTCTTTGAGAGATCTAAGATGGTGACATTGACACCAGTAGGCATCATAATAAGCACATATTTTTGTTAAAGCTTAAAATACATAATATTTTATTTTCTTCATACTATAAAGTATGACTGCAAGTACCGCAAGGGTTTCAAATCTTTTCGGAAAATGAGCATATTTTAGTTTGATCTCAAATTGCGCGCCAATTAAATTTAATTTGCGGCATGTCTTCACACAGCTTTGCAAAAATACACCTACATTTCATTGCATTGTAACAAATTCTGTTCTGCCACTTCAAGTGAACCTGCACTCACACACACACAAACAGGAAAAAACAAATTCGCAATTTCGAGCACGTCACAAACTTTCACACCTAATCCGACTTGGCTGTCAAAATGGTATGGCAACGCTCAAGGCCGCGTCCGTGCAGCGCGAATTCAGGTCGTAGCAAAAAATGCCAGCAGAGCCAAAAAGCGCTTTAAATGCGACATAGTGAGAAAACATTTTCAACAAATCCACATGGCTGCGCTAAGCGTATGCAAGTATGTGTGAGTGTTGAAGTCAAGTGAGTATGTGTGCCAAAAATAAAAATGGCGACAATTTTCTGCTTAGAATTTTTGATTACGCTCAAGTGCAACTCTGCGTTGGCGTTTATGAATCGGCAGAAAGCGTGGATTATGTAACCAGGCGTTGTAGTGCATTTGTGTGTGTGCATGAATTTGTGCAAGCATAAAAATAATTTATAAAAATATACTTTTTTTTGCATACAATTTTATACAATCTTCTCATTGATTTAATTTCCGTTGAAATGAGGGCGTATATGTAGGCGTGTATGTGTGTCTGCGTGGCGTAGGTCCTCATATGCTCACGCCTGCCTTGCCTTTTGGCTTTGAAGTGCCAAACTTGACACCACATCGCAGTGCTATGGCACTTGCCAGTTAATTGCCACGTCGCACAGTGGTCGAAGTGCATGCAAAACTTTCAAGGAAGTGGAAGCAAATTAGGAAGCCACAAAAATATCGGTAGAGTATGTAATGTTGGCTTTTAATGTGAAATTTTTTTTAAAAAAATTTCCGAATTTTTGTTGTGCATGTTGTAGCCCAAAAGATCATGTTATTGTTAAGAACATCAGATAGTTAAGGCTCATTGTCGATATGCTTCACTGAACTAATAAAAAATATGTTTAAGACTTATGTTAGACATAGTAGTCATCTCAGCCTAAATAGAGCAGTGTATAAAATTTAAATATCAAATTCAAAACAAATTCATCAAAGAAATTTGTAAGCTTCTAAAATGCAATGTATATCAAATATCAATGTTAATTAAAATAAAGCAGTTGAATATTATTTTTAAGGAAATTATGCCTTTCTGCTTCTTCCCAGCTGATTTTTTAAAATCAAAGTAATGTGCAAAAGTAGCTAATGCCTTTTAAAAAAAGCATTATTTTCCACTTCTCAACCACTGTGCGTGCTTTCACACCTCCTTACAGATTTTGCTCTGCCTCTTCTTCACACTGCCATGCACACCAGCAGAGTCGACAGCCTGACGTATCGCACTTATAATACGCCAGTTTCCTGATCCGTAGTCAAATTAAGATTTCTTAATTTTCTGCTTCGAGTGCGCTGATTCCGTCATTAGTATGCATTTTATATATTCCGCTATACATTTGCGAGTGTGTTTAACATATTAATGAGAAAATTCGCTTTTATCTTCATCGCACTTTGTTGCGTGGGATGGTCAAGGGGCGTGCACGATGATGGAGCAGCTACACGCAACAAGCTGGAAATATTTATACAGATTTTCTAAGAAATTAATGCACAAACGAGTTAATGAATGAGAGAAGTGACAGGATAAAGAGAAAGTCAAGAGCAAATGTAACAGACAAAGCAAGCAAGGAAAACGATAGATGCAAAGAAATCATGTAAAGAAAGCAACAAAGGAAAAATGTTACATGACATAAAGCGACAATAGGTATAGAAAAAGGGAAAGAAAATATTAAAGTAAACGAACCGAGAAAGGCTAGAATGCGGAAAGCTTAAAGACAAAGAAATTTAAGGTGAGAGAATAATAACAAACTACAGTACGAATTGAGGGAAAGAAGGAATGGAGCAAAGAAAACCCTTTATTGAAAGCTTATTCGGCTAAGGCGTTTCAGCTACCAGAATTTCTTTCTCAGTGGCGCACTCGGAAAATTTTTCAAGTAGTTTTTTAACGCAAAGGATTTTTCTGTCGAGTTATGTATTTTGCTTTTACATTACTAACAAATATTTTCTACAGATTTTATTCGTTCGAACATGCTTCAGGCAAAATGCGATGATCCGTGCAAATTTACTGAATTATTAAATGTCGGCAAGTTTTGGCACACAATTTTCACTACTAACTTAATATTTCAAGTAAAGCCACCTCCAGGGGCAAATTAGCAACATTTCCCAGGCATGTTATACCATTTCTGGGCAGCTGCTGCTGGGTTTCAGCCGCAACGACACAATATTTACCTATGCTGATCCGCATTTAACTGAGCCAGCTCCTGAAGCAGGCAATTTTCAACTACACTCTTAGGCGTACACAAATCCCAGGCAAAACACATGCAAAATCGAAAATAGCAACGCAATCGGCAGCAAAGCATCCGGACGCAGGTGTGCCCTTTCAGCAAGTTGCCACATCTGCCGAGGAATTGCTGCCAACTGCCTCACAAGGCGCAGCGAAATGGCAATGGCCAGTACGAACAAGCCCACATGCAGGGAGACTTCAAGTTGTTTGCCCATGGCGCACACACGCACACATGAAAACAAGCCCACGCAGGCGCATGCGGAGGACTAATTCGCATATCCTGGTTGAGAGCCGTTATGATGTATGGCAGCAATATCTAAGCCAATTTTACAGTTTAGTTGCTCGGATGCATAACATCAAATGCATTGAAGTAATTAATTGTAAAATACACCTCAGGGCATTGGACTGGATGCTACATTGAAGAGCAACCGGAAGTGTGCCATATTGTTAAGCAGGCAGTGTGGCATGCAAAGCCAAAGTGTTGACGTGTATGCATGGAGTGCCTAGATTGTGTGCGTGTCAGTGGTAATTCCCCTTGTAGACAGTTTGAAAATTCGATTGAGGGACCCAAAAGAACGAGTCGTATAAAAGTGAGATGCGAGCCTTTTCTTTATATTCATTCAGTTTGTTTTTTATTTTACTTAGCTCAGATTATTTAACAGAATTACAACCAAGAGCCTCACTAAGGTACACAAGCAAATGTGCCTAGAAGCATGCTACAAATTTTAGCGCTCTTATCGTTTGCCCAAATGTGAGACTTTTACATTGCAGTTGTAATTTTTATGCCAGCTGCCACGCCTAAAGGTATGCCACATCCTTTATTGCACTTGAAGCCTTGCAAAGCTTAGTTCCAACAGCAACTTTTTAATGCCAACAAATTATAGCAATAATAATCACACTCATTTTTATGGCACATGCTGAGGCGTAATCAGCCATAATTTTGTCGCCATTTCAAGTGTGAAGGTGTGTGTGCAACAAATGTGGCAAGTCAAGCGATTGTGACGTCATCAGTCTCTATAATTTTACAACTTACAAGATAAGACGAAGGCGAAGACAAAAATTCAAAGACGGCATAGATTCTATTTTTTTAATTCGCTAGACATTCACCCTTTTCGCAAACACACACACAGGCATCCTACACACACACACTTGCAGATACAATTTACAAAATATTTCCATAAACTTTTTTATGTCCTCTGAATATTAGCGCGTGCTACAGAAAGTATGCCACGCTGAGTAGCATTCAAATGACCTCCTTTCCTTCTGCATTGTTCGTGTGCCTCGTTCATCGCTCCTCGCCTTGGGAAGATTGCCATTGCGGCGCTCTTGTGCGTTTTATGTCAGCAACATAAAAGCGAATTATTAACGCAACAACTGCTTAATTGTATTAAAATAACAATGAAAGGAAAAATTTAGCGCCAGTCACCGGCGACGAAGGGGGGCAGCGCACTGAGACAGCCGAAAGGCGTCATTTGGCTCTGCTTTCCAGCCTCAAGATGGCAGCAGAGAGGGTCGCATTGGGCACACTTGCGTGCATGTTTTGCAGTCGACTTCTAGATGCTGCTCGCTCCTTTATTTACGCATTCGAGTTTAGAAATTAGTCTTAATAAACGTTGACATGCGGCAGCATAATGACCAGACCCGGCCTAATTAACCCTTTAACGAAGTGATAATGATTTGTATTCATTACGAAAAGGTTTAAGGTGAATGTTCACTTTCCAAAAAGGTAATTTAACACAGTTTTGTTTAAGGTAATGGCATGGAAACATGTTGGATTTGTGTGACCACAACGTCACTTAGTTTAGTGCTGCCTAAAGAGAGGCAGGGGGATGAGAGATAATAGGCTTAAATTATGAAGAAGTAAACAATTTACAAAGTCAAAGAGATTTTCATATTAGACTCGGAGTGTCAAACATGCAAATGTGAGGAATGGCAGTTTTGAGTGTAGTCGTCTAAGGGATTGATCGCTCGTTTTTATGTCATATATTCTCTTGCTATATATTTCACATGAATTAATGAATTTTATAGATTGGTCAAGATTTTTTAGATCGAACGAAGTCAGGTTTGTAAGTTTGGGCCTTTTGAAGGGATTGCCAAAAAGGGAAAAAGATTTGAAGTCTTGGAAAACGATTTTCTTGTAAAGGTTCCGAGACGGATATATTCTTGCCTGCTCAATCTGTTATATTTGTTCCAACAGTATTATCTGTTTTAACTTTTCCATGCGTTTTACCAATTCTAATATTTCGAACTGCCCTAGTTTTCTAGCCGCTGAATCTTTTCTGTAAGTTATACAATTTATATCCGCTCTATCTGTTTGACATGTTTTTCCATTCTTTTCATTATATCTCTTCTATCTGTTTCTTTGCCTTTCTCTTTGAAATGCGCTAGTTTTTCGAACTCACAGAACAAAAGTTGATATCTGATCTATTGGTGTTTCTGACGATTTATTCTACATGGGGTTCTAATAAAACTCAATTAGATAAACATATATTGTTCTTCTTGATGTATATTAATAATGTTATAAAATACTTAGTCCCAAAAATATGCGCACAAAGCAATTAATTGAAGTAGGCTTCTGGTGTTCATAATGTTATTGTAAGCTCCCTGTGGAGGATACGGTGAGAGCACTTTGGATGCACAAACTTGACTGTAAATTTGCTCACAAAAAACAACTTCGCTCTTGTTAAACAAACTAATTGTGAGCCATAATCCTTTGTGTTTATTTACGTGTATTTTCTTCCAGGAAGTGTGTATGTGTGTGTGTGACTTCGTGTTAAAACAGTACCAGGTAAACAACAACCGAAAGGAAACTTTGAAAGATTTAATTTGCCTACGCACAAAATAACTCTGCTCCTTTGCGCTGCATGCTGTAAATTAATGGCAGCCTACATTTAGGCGCACGTAAAACACACAGTGTGGCACTTGTTTGTATGTAGCTGAAATTTTCAGGGAATTACATTGATACTGTTGTGCGTGTATAAGCAAGCACTCAACCTTGAACTTTTCTTACAAATGTTTCCGCTCAGTTAACGCGAGGGCGGTAGAAAAGCAAAGTTAAAGCATGCCTGCTCTGTGGACATCTTCCTCCTGCCTCTCCCTGCCTTTCGAGCGGGAAATTCCTAATTCTAAATCAAATTAATTTTTCTTTTCTAACAAATTCAACGGAATTGTTCTGCGAGCGATTTTGTTCGAAAGAACTTAATTTCAACTTCCAGAGCAGGCACTACAGTGCTATTAAATTATAAAGAAGCATTATTTTAAAGCTTTTCGATATTAATAAAATATTGTTAAATATTCAACGGCTGCTCATGGCTCACTGAATAAGCAAAATTTCTGAAGTCTAAGAACTCTGGAACATGTCCACTCCAACCAGCATAAAAAGCCAATATTGTTTTGTGTTATCCCATCTCTCGCAATGAACTGGCAACTCTTCAAAAGTATTCGATGCTATATTTTCACTGCCGTCAAATCAGATTTTTTATCGAACTAACTAGGCACATTAATATTTGGCTTTCTGAAGGTAAATGCTTCGAAAAGCCTTACCCAGGCTTACCGCCATAAAATCAGCTTGAACTTTTTCAATGTGTTAAGTGAGCGCTTTGATTATCTTTGAACATTAATTAAATTTTTACGTATTGTCAGTTTCTAAATTTCTACAAAGTTTGGCGTTAAAAAATTGTTAATATCTTACGTTTAAATAAGTATTAAAGAAATATAAAATATAGAATGTCAGTTTAATTTTAGGAAGATTTAAGGCTACGAAAATCTTTCTCAAAGTTGCATTATTCTCTCGTTAAACTTAATAACTGCATATATATTTTTTTGTCATTAATGTGTGCGTGCTTGCGTCAGTGTATGTGTATGCGCTGCTGCTATTGGAAGTGCACTTAATTACAAGTGGGCACTTCTTGTGTGCATTTCATATAAGCAGCTCAAGTCTAGACATCAGAAGCGATCTATTATCTTGAAAGCAATTACGCAGCTTAATGATACGCAAACACTTACACACACATACACTCTTATGTACAGCATAAAATACAGTGTCTGTTGCTTACATAATTGGAAGGAGTCCCGACGAAATTCAGCACTGGCAATTTAAGTGTCCGAATCAGACAAACTCAAGCAGCAAAAATCAAAAATCGTAAATCAAGCAGCACTTCTGCACTCTACACTTGGCACTTGATGCTTCCTCTGGTGTGCCTATTGCAGTTGGCAGAAGTGGTAAACATAACGAATCGGCATCAGTTTCTAAGTTAAGTGCCAGTGGTCGGTCTCTCTGTCTGTCTGCCTCTCAGTCTGTGGCATCTCTGAACTAGACAATGAAAATTATAATGAAAGAGATGGAGCGATCGTAGCAAAGGAATCATTTGGAATCTGAATCAGTTCAGAAGCAGTCTATAGACAGCACAATATGGCTTTTATTGAGAGTGTGTGCACAGAATATTGTCTTGCTGTCATTCATTTCGTAGATGCGTTCCAAAATTATTGTGGAATCCTTCTGAAATATGCGCATACCTACAATCCTACAGTCAGATGAATACTCGGAGTATTAAAGCTGTTGCTTTGTTGTTGTGCTCTTGCTAAATTGCCAAAAACCACTGATGTGTTAAAGTGCATTAAAGAAAATGTGTGCTCACTTAAAAACGCATCGACACACATACAGAGGAAGCAGGCTGCCGCATAAACCGCTTCAATTTGGAATTAGGGTCAAGTCAAATGAAGCCACCAGGCAAATGCATTTCACATGGGCGTAAGGCATATTTAGCACCACAACAACAGCAAAAGCAATACACTCTGAAGCTCATAAAACATCAGCTGCAGCAACAACAACCAAAGCAGCTCAAATTGAGTGCAATAATTTGATTTTTCAGCGTTTTCAGCAGCAAACTGCAAGCTGTAAATTCATAAATTTCCACTAAAAACAATCAGCAAAGGCATACTTGAGTGGTGTGAGGGGCGGCTAGAAGTGCTGGCTGAATGAAAGAGAAACTTTGGTATGGCGACCTAAATATGAGAAAAATTTTCCACAAATTTTATATGCTCAAATTTATTTCTCTACAGAAATTCGACCCAATTTAGCAGACAATCGAAAAGTGTATGTGTGCAAGCAATATGTATGCCTGCATGTGTGTGTGTGCCAATACAAATACATGCAAGCTTACATTTTGAATTGCTGCCAGAGGAAGCGTATGCGTGGCTCTATTTAAATTTTTTACGCTTCGTAAATAAACTTTTTGCTACTGGCTACTACTTTCATTGCAGCCAAGGTTTTTCTACGGAGAGCTGAGAGCGTGCTGCTTGAAAATTGTTAATAAAAGTAAAATCCTTAATCTCCGACTGCGAGTTGCGTACCAACACACTCAGCCCGTTTTAAGAATCTTCTAAAAATTATATTCATATGATTTGTTGCTAAATGTTTTTGAACTACTTTTTCAAGTGATTTCCGAAACCTTTGAAGCCGCAAGTCTTCAGTAAGGGCCAATCGAAATTGTTATTTTTATACTGGACAGCCCTTCAAAGTTAGTTTTACCTCTTCATTTGTTGCTGATTTGATTTGATTATAAAGTATAGATAAGTTTAGATTACATCTATACAAGTGCAATTTATATAGAACGTATTTCTTAACGTCAACAGCAATTAAAGCGAAAATGCTTACAACAGCAACAATTTTTAGCGGTATTTAATTCATTTTATTTCCAAGTGGAAACAGCCTGAAACAATGAAGAAAGAGAGTTCGCTGAATATTTTAAATTTTAAATGTGTGCCAATTTGTGGCACTATTAGTCACACACACTCACACATCTAAGCACGGATGTATTTGTGTTTGCGTCTGTGTAAATAGTTGCGTATGTATTGCTGTTGAAATTTATATGTTTGCATACGCTGCCTGCTCACATGCAAATGAGCACTTTCATGCCAATTCGCGCCGCCTATACATACATATATATCTATAAACACGCATATGTATGTGTTTGTGTATCTTGTGTTAATGTAGTGCATGCACATCTATTTGCATACAAAAATCAATACCCGACCACAAATTCAATGCGGTAAAAGTCGCAATCAGCGCAAAAAATGTAAACATTAAGAATTTACACTGCTGTGCCATGCAGATGTGTTGGTTTATGCTGCATATGTAAGTGTATTTTTGAGTTGATACACTCACAAAAATTATGCATTTAAAGAATAAGTAAATTGCCAAATTGGATTCTTACCTTCAATGAATTTTTAGGAGTATACTAGCTGACCCGGCAAACTTCGTTCTGCCTACAAAAGTATTACTTAATATAAACCAGGAGTTTGAGCCATTTTGGATAGTAAATATTTTTTTGCAATTTCAAATATTAAGATATTATAGGTGACCCGGCAAACCTTGGTTTTGATTGATTTAAAGTTTGAGGAATGACGATTCAACTCGAAATTTGTTTTTGATCGAAAAAATTACCTTTATGTAACAGATGGCTCAGTGACATCATTTATTTATTTCAACATATTTCCATAACCGAACCAAAAAAGGCCTTATATGGTTAAAAATTTCTATACTTTATTTATATTTTAATTATATTTTAATTTGTACATTTTCATTTTAATATTAATTGAATGAAACATTTTGCGGGTTGAATGGAACTCAATATTTATACGAAATTAATTATGCAAACTTTGCAAAATGAAGAATTATCTTCAAGAGAAGTGTGAAATAAATCTTTTTGACTGGGAAATTGATTTGGATCATTTATTGAAAGGATCATCGGAGATTTTTATGATTTTTGTGTTATTAAGTTGGTTTGTTTTTCATTACATATAACAAAGAAGAATATGCAATTCATTTTTTTTACAGTGTACATATTGAACAAAATTTTTTTTCCTTTTTCATCATAACAAAGTTTGTTTGTATTGGTGTTTGCCCTTCCATAAGGAAGCTTTGGGCGTCGCTGGCCTAAAGCCTATTAAAAGAGTTTTCGCCCACAGCGGCACCTGTTGAGAATTATTAGAACTTTATTTGTCGTAAACCATCGCGTGCCAATTACGAACAAACCCGCAGAAGGAAGTTTCTAATTTGGTCCAGCCGTTCTGGAGTTTAAAGCATCGGAACAAACCACGATTCATTTTTATATATATAATAGAAGAAGAAGATAGAAGAAGAAGAAGAAGAAGAAGAAGATAAGATAGAAGATAGATAAAACCCATATTATGTAAAAATGTTTACATGTATGTATGACTAAATATGTACTAACAGAATACAAAATTTTAATGTTGCATGGCTTGTAGTTTTAAAGATATACCAAATCAAATGTTTAAGTTGAATGAGGGGTGCCACGCCCCTTATCCAGTGCCCCCTTGTTTTCTCAGTAGAAGGATATGGATATGTAGTAAGTTCCTACCGAGTTTCATTGATGTGTGATGTGTAGTTCTAAAGTTATACACAAATCTGGAGTTGATAAAAAAGTGCAACGCCCCTTATCCTACGCCCATAAAATTAAAAATTAAAATTACCAGTGGGACGACACATCCAAGGGGCGACTGCATACGAAATTTCAATGCTGCACGACCTTTAGTTCCAAAGCTAATCGAGATCAAAAATTTTGTTTGTATGGGGGGTGCCACGCCCCCTTATCCTACGCCCATAAAATTTTACCAGTGGGACGACACACTCCTCACGCCCCGTAGAGCATGTTTATAGTTTGGTCAAAATCGTAGTTCTTGAGTTACGGTGCAAAAACACAAAAATACTAAATATTGCGCCATCTGTCGGACGAACTTCAAACTACACAGAAACACTCCTCACGCCCCATAGAGCATGTATATAAAGTTTGGTCAAAATTGGTCCAGTAGTTCTTGAGTTACGGTGCAAAAACACAAAAATACTAAATATTGCGCCATCTGTCGGACGAACTTCAAACTACACAGAAACACTCCTCACGCCCCATAGAGCATGTATATAAAGTTTGGTCAAAATTGGTCCAGTAGTTCTTGAGTTACGGTGCAAAAACACAAAAATACTAAATATTGCGCCATCTGTCGGACGAACTTCAAACTACACAGAAACACTCCTCACGCCCCATAGAGCATGTATATAAAGTTTGGTCAAAATTGGTCCAGTAGTTCTTGAGTTACGGTGCAAAAACACAAAAATACTAAATATTGCGCCATCTGTCGGACGAACTTCAAACTACACAGAAACACTCCTCACGCCCCATAGAGCATGTATATAAAGTTTGGTCAAAATTGGTCCAGTAGTTTTAGAGTCTATAGAGGACAAACATACTATTGTATTTTATATATATAGATTACGTAAAAGCACTTTTTTCACTCAAATTTAAGAAAAGCCTGGCTTGGTTTAAAGCTGGGCTTAATTTAGAGCATGGCTTGTTTTATAGCTCGGCATAGAAGGTGAAATTTTTAGAAATTCAAAAAAAAAATTCTTTCAGCTTTTTACTATACTCTTCTACCGTCGCTATAGATAGGAATACCTTGATTATTCACTGTAGTGAAGTGGCTATGATGGGCTACTAGCTAGGTCCAGGCTTCATTAACTAGTTAGTATGTAAAGAATTTGAACCTCCAAAAACAATCGTATCCTTTCTACTCATTTACTCTAGCATATTTTCCGTTTTTCAACATTTTTTTATAGAATAAAATTATATAAAAAAAAACTTTTTAAAAATAAGCTTTAATTTATTTAATGTACTAAAAAGTAGAAAATAAATTGTTTTTAAGTCACCTGTATCTTACTATCAATAAAAGCTTGGGGCGCTCATGTGTTCAATATTTGTCAAACAGTTACCACAATATTTTATTTAAATAATTTTTTGCAAATAGATTCTAGTAATGAAAGATATTTTGAATATGGATATTGAGCGCACAAGCTTTTATTGATAGTAAGATACAGGTGACTTAAAAACAATTTATTTTCTACTTTTTAGTACATTAAATAAATTAAAGCTTATTTTTAAAAAGTTTTTTTTTATATAATTTTATTTTCTACTTTTTAATCTTCCATAAATTCAATTTTAGAGCTCTGAAATTTTTCACAAAAAGAATTTAAAACTTGCAGAGCAGTACACAATATTTAGGGTATTCACAGTGTTTCCTATCGTCATATGTCATATCCTCAATTTAACAAATAATACGGCAGTGATCGACCCTAATATTCGTGGCATATTTGTGACGCGTTGAGTTGTTGCTATTTTGCCAGCAGGGCGCGGCAAGTAAGTTCCTATCGTGTTTCATTGATGTGTGGTGTACCTATAATTATAAACTGAAGCCCAAGTGTGTAGTTGCTTGAAAAGTGACACGCCCCTTGTCATACGCCCATAAAATTTTACCAGTGGGACGAAGCATCCAAGAGGGGCCTGTATACGGAACTTCAATGCTGCACGACCTTTAGTTCCAAAGCTATTCTATATAAACGATTTGGTTTGTATGGGCGGTGCCACGCCCACTTGTCCACTGCCCGTCTTATTTTCCCAGTAGAAGGATATGGTTATGTAGTAAGTTCCTACCAAATTTCATTGATGTGTGATTTGTAGTTCTAAAGTTATACACAAATCTGGAGTTTATAAAAAAGTGCCACGCCCCTTATCCTACGCCCATACAATTTTACCAGTGGGACGACACGTCCAAGAGGCGACTGCATACGAAATTTCAATGCTGCACGACCTTTAGTTCCAAAGCTAATCGAGATCAAAAATTTTGTTTGTATGGGGGGTGCCACGCCCCCTTATCCAGTGCCCGCCTTATTTTCTCAGTAGAAGGATATGGATATGTAGTAAGTTCCTACCGAGTTTCATTGATGTGTGATGTGTAGTTCTAAAGTTATACACGAATCTGGAGTTGATAAAAAAGTGCCACGCCCCTTATCCTACGCCCATACAATTTTACCAGTGGGACGACACATCCAAGAGGCGACTGCATACGAAATTTCAATGCTGCACGACCTTTAGTTCCAAAGCAAATCGAGATCAAAAATTTTGTTTGTATGGGGGGTGCCACGCCCCCTTATCCTACGCCCATAAAATTTTACCAATGGGACGACACATCCAAGAGGCGACTGCATACGAAATTTCAATGCTGCACGACCTTTAGTTCCAAAGCTAATCGAGATCAAAAATTTTGTTTGTATGGGGGGTGCCACGCCCCCTTATCCAGTGCCCGCCTTATTTTCTCAGTAGAAGGATATGGATATGTAGTAAGTTCCTACCGAGTTTCATTGATGTGTGATGTGTAGTTCTAAAGTTATACACAAATCTGGAGTTTATAAAAAAGTGCCACGCCCCTTATCCTACGCCCATAAAATTGATTCATGTATTGGGCTCTAGATTAGGCATGTATGCAAAGTTTCAGATCTCTAAGTAGTCGGGAAGTGGGTGAAAAATTGATTACTAGATTTGACGACATACATACCTGATTTGAAGTTAATATAAAGCTTATAAAAAGCAACAGAATCACGACTTGCATTTTTTTTGCTTGTTAGTTTACTATTGAATTTTTGTCAGTGTATGTGTGTGTATGCATGTGGTTTTTAAAAATGCAGTAAATTCGCATAAATTTGCCATAAATTTTGGTTGCAAGTGATTTGTTGCTCCCATTTTTTTGTTTCTTTTGCATACTTTCGCGCACTTCGCTTACGCCGCTCCTCTTTCACCCTACGCCGCTTTGCTCGCTGGCATATTGTAATTTTTTCCATGGTTATAAATAAAAATTTCGACTTCTTTTTTGTGGTATATTTTTTTAATATACACAGTCAAAAAAAGCGTAAACAATTATCTGTGTAAACACACACATAGGGGCGGTTATTTTAAATCGGTGTGGGTGTGTGTTTGCACACATGCATGTGGCGTCCTAGTGGTAGAGATTTATGCGGTAAGAGACACTCACACCGCTAGCGAAACCGCTGCTTTTGATTAATTGCTGCACACAAGCACACACACTAGCGCACACATATAGGCAAACACAGATACACCCTCGAGCAAAGTGTGGGCCTTCTGCTAGGCTTTGTGTGTGCATGTGTATACTTTTTTTAGTCTTTCTAGCATGCATTTGTCTGAACAAAAGATTATTTTTCGAAATCGCTTTCGCATACTCATCAAAATTGTTCAATTCGAGCGCTACGAATTAACAGTCTTAGCCTTTTTGGTCTTCATCGTCAGTCTTTAGCAGAAGCTCTTAGCTTCTTTTATTTGCTATTGCTTTATGAGCTTTGAATTCTATAATCCTTGTTGTGATTTTGTAACCTTCCATGAAAGTGTTTTCATCAAATTTAATATCACAATAAAATCTAAAGGATTATTTTACTTTACACTCGTATTTCTATTAGAATAACCTCTAAATTGTTGACGTCTATTTCGAAGATAATACTTCAAAATGTTGTGCTTTAAGGAAGAAGTTTGAGGTGTTCATCTTTAAGTCTTATTAAGGCTATTGAAGATTTTTTTTCTTAAACAATTAGCAAATCTATTTTGAGTGGTTTTAGTCAAATGTGAGACACGCTTTTTTGAGACTCTATTTTAGTGTAGCTGCCCTTGTAGTCCAGCTGCTGAAGCTATGTCTTGATTAGCATATCTTAGATCAACATAAGAAGACTAAAAGTTTCTTATAAGAGCAGCCTATCGCTCAGCTTTAAAACAGATGCCTAAATCTCAAAGGACATAAAACGATTTTGATGCGAGAAAGCGACACTACGATCATTTACACTCATTTTAGATCACTTTGGCCAGCTCTACGTTTTCAATCGACTGCTTACTGCGGAAAAAGCTTGTGAAAGAATTAAGAGAAGAGCTCGCATGAAAGACTTCACTCTGAGGAACATGCTGAACTGCTCTTGAATGGGAACATTTTAAGAGCTGCTTTAAAGGGCGACTCATTTATCTCATTAGGAGAGCGCAAATAACCTTAACCAAATAAATTTAGTTGTTGACTTTTGCGTAGAATAGAAGTGTGTACATATTTATTTAATTTTGCCTTGCTCTACTGCCCCCAAATTTTCAAGGACACACAAAACCCTTTTCTATTAACAAAAAAAAGAAGAAAGGAACTTCCTGCCATGGTTTTGAATGACACTGTGTGCCGCTCTTCGAATGTTTGCCATGTGTGTGTGTGAGTGGCGCTATAAATTTTCAATATGTGTGCGCTTGCTTGTGTGGCTGCGTGAGTGCTTTGGCATGAGTGTGCCTGCGTGCTTCGCCAATCTGGCGCCGCAGTCAATTTAGCCTGCTGGCACGCAGCTCAGTGCGTGGAAGTGTGTGAGCGTGTGTGCAAGGACGCCGGCTGCCAAAGCGGAGGAAAGCCCATGGAGCGGCAAAAGTGCTAAATTAATTTCAAGAGCTTCCCACGCTTCACATGCTCAACAGCCAACGCTCGGCCTGGTCTGGTCTGGCCTTGCTTCCCCTCTTCCGCCCTCCCACACTGCCTCACACATGCAAACATTGCGCTTTACTTTTTATTTATTTATGTTATTTATAAAAATTGTGTTAGGAGTAAATAAATTAAAAAGGGAATTGGCTTTTTTGGGTGCGTGCGAGGAAGAAGTGGCAGCCATAGCAGAGAAAGCAAAAGTGGAAATAATAATAAAATAAATGAAAAAATGAGGGAGGGAAAGTAAAAATGAGCCAGCGCACGTTTCAACCATTCATACAAGTAATGAACGAGATAACATGAGAGCCAGCCATGGGCGCAGGTTGGAAGGCAGCGGGCAAGTAGTCGCATTTAATTCCAGCCACGATCCATGCAATTCTTAGTAAAGGTGAGAAACTTTAAAGCAAAGTGATCGTAGATTTCCTGATTCGTAGTGTCCTTACATTAGCAATAGCTAGAGTGCAGCTGATCTCTATCGCTTTGCCCACTAATTACGCCCCTGACCGATGCGCCAGATCTACTCCCAAAATATGGGAATTGCCATTTTTTACAGTTATTTGCTTTGTAAATTGCTAATGGCATAAAATACATATCACAAAGTCTCTCTCCGTTCAGACTCAAGGGTTGTGCTTTCTGAAATCTGGCATGTGTGCGTGTACGCACGTCCGCATATGATTGTATGTGTAGCTAGTCAATTCTCATTTGTATTGCTTCACTGCCGCTACGACCACTCTGCTCTGCTTCCAATCAAACATTTTGAAGCAGTGCTGAGGTAGCAAAAAAATAGAAAATTATCAAAATTTCATCGATGGAAAATTGATGGCCATGCTCAAGCACGTATCCACACATAAACACACACACACGCTCACACACGAACATACTCACATGAGTGAAACGTAAATATTTGTGCTTGCATGGGCTTGGTTTAGATTTCGTTTGGCTTGCCACTTGATGATTAATGGCCACTTGAGATTTCAAGCCACTCGCCCTCACGGGCACACTCCCAGCCGCTCTGCTGTCCACCCTCATATCCTTACATCCGCCCACTACAAAACACTCGCACGCACGTCCTCAACAAGAAAAATGTTACTTTTTGGCAAGCAAATGATTAAAAAATCTATTACCACGCACAGCAACATAGCTACATGTGTTTGTGTGTGTGTTTGCATTTAAGCTTGTGCCTACAGATAAAGCCGCATCTGCTTTATTCATATTCGTGCGCATCTGTAGCGAAGATATATAGCTTGACCTTTAGCAGTGCTTGCAATCAATAATTTGTGCTTGTTGTTGTTTTTGTTTTTGTTATTGCAATTGCTCGGCTCTGCTCTGCTCTGCTGCCGACAACAAGTCAAAGTCCACTTTTGCTTCGTTGAAGTCAATTTTCTTTTGCATCAAATTACTTTTGGGCTATTGAAAAGGAAAAATTCTTGATTGATTGCTGTGGTCACAGACACATGCACATACAAATACAAACACAGGAAAGTGTCCCATATGCTTTGTTGTTTTAGCGCTGTTGCGTCATTGCGTAAATGTCCTCTACCTTTTGCCCCCTTTGCGATGTCAAATGTTGGCACTTTTGCTTTCAAGTTTACGCTTCCCTGCATTCTTGATCAAGTGGGCACATCAACAAAGCTAATTTTGGATTTTTGGCTGCTGATATAAGCTGCCTTCGACTTTTCTAAATATAGACAGGAAATTAACTGCAAATTGATGAAAAGTCGAGCAGAATTTCGACAAAGAAGTCAGATGGAGGCGGTATTTGATTAGCCTTCTACAAATGATGCTATTTTCTATTGGATGCACATAAAAACTGTCCGAACTACAACTGATCTGAACTATAGCAGATAATTCTGTTGGTGTTTGGTTTGTTGATTTTCTAGCATTTTTTCAAATGTTTTCAATTTGCGATTAATTACTCAAATATGTATATCTTTTTTCGAGCTAATTCACTTCTAATTGCTTACTAAATTTTTTGGAAATCATATAAAAAACTATTAAATCGTAGCACATATGTCAATTATTCTGGGTTCGAATTTAAAAAAATTTTTTTTCGATGTTCATTATGTCCTTCAAATAGTTTGTTAAATACATAGTGTAGAGCTTCGCAGAGAGCTTGCTTAAGAGAATATATATTTATGTTTAAAATAAATTAAATTGTATTCTAATAATCATGGGAAAATATTTTAAAATAGGAATTCACAAAAAAATTCTTCTTGCATTCATGTCTTTATTAATTTCGGTTTAACTCTTTCTTGCAGGTGTCGTGGATACGCAAAAAGGACTATCATTTGCTGACAGTCGGGCTCACCACGTACAGCAGCGACGAACGCTTCAGTGCAACACATCTCAAACATTCGGAGGTAAAATCTGTGCGATTCTTATATAAACTATAAACTTATATAACTTATAAAAACTACTTATTTGTGGAATTTTTTGCAATACCTTTTAATATTAAATTTATTGCTGTAAATTGCAGTCAATGCATACAAATGCAGAGCACAGCTTGGCAATTGTCATTAACTAAGCACATTGTGCGAGGCACACACATACACACATGTATGTGTGCACATGCTTGCATTCAAGCCAACACACACACACACACATATACGCAGGCAATTGCAGTCAACAGCGCCGGCAGCAGACGTGACTTGCATCTTCAAGCAGCCGCCAGGACATGCACCGGCACATTGATTGCTATTCCATTCTCTTCACACTTGCACTCACACTAACGCATGCACACATTCCTGCAAAATTCCACACGGGCAAACTCCCACATATCCTTGTGGTATGCATGTGATGCACACATATGCTATATACCGCACACACATGCACTCACACACACTCACTTACGTTCTAGCATTGCCATATTGACACGTCGTCGTCGAATCGCAATCATTTCTCATGTGCTTCTTCAGCTGCTTTCCGCTTGTTTCCCGCTGCTCGTGCCCTGCCTGTTGTTTGCTGCTCTCGCTGCATTTTGCGAAAATTGTTATTGCTTATGCGCTTAGCGTTGAGCCAACAGTTGTGCTCACCCCATTTGGTTAATTCATTTTTTCCACTTCCTTCGTGGATTTTTCTTTTTCGAACATAATTCCTTTTTTCTGCTTTGCTTACGCTTTAGAAATTATTTCCCCCTATTTATTCGACTCATTATTTTGCGCTCGGCTCAAGGCAAGGCAGTTTAACCCTTTCATGCCCAATGTTGCCTATAGGCAACATTGTACTTATTGGCTTCTAAGTCCCGCTATTTAAATTTTTTTGACATGCGGTTTTTTGCATAATGTAGCTTCATGTATTGTGCAAGCTTACAGCTACTTGTTCTACTGCAAACTGTGCACATGTTCATTCAGTAGCCGATCTCCGCAAAGAGAAATTGTCAAGATCGTTTCGCAAAAAAAGTGTTTATACAAAAAGTGTTTAAAAACATTAAAATAATTGTTTTATTGTAAAACCAAGTAAGCACTATAAATAAATAAGGATACAAGAGTTATTTAGGGAAAACTAATCATGAGAAAAGTGTTTAGTTTGCTTGTAATATTTTTTCAAAAGTGCAGTTGCCTATAGGCAACATTGGTCAACTGTTGTAATTTCCGAGCAATGTATATTTCATTATGTATATTTATTTTTCGATGCGTTTAAGAGGTTCAAGCCGACAGAAATTGGAACAAAATTTACACTTTAACTGGGATGATTTGCGGATGAGGAAAATTAAGAAGAAGAGCAGTAAACTTCGAAAACTCTATCAAAGAAACATTGAGAAATATGATTGATAAGGGCGGAAATATGCAAGTTTATCTAAATGAGGAAATAATTAGCAAAGAAATTGACTGAAAACAAATTTAGAATGAAAAGTTGTACAGGAGGTGATAGAGAAAATTTATTTGCAATGTTTGAAGTTATTTTGTGCAGAGGTAATGGAATGTAATACCAGTTGGAAAAGTGAACTGCGCAGCAATGAGGTGAAACAATCAATGGAATATTTCACCCAGTTCTTTGAAGATGAAGTCTGGAAAAAGATTTATGACTAAACAAACTTGTATGCGATGCAAACTAAAGGAACGGCGTTCTTGCTGACATGCTGCTAGAATTATACAAAATAAACCATAGCTCAAATAAATGTTATAGGCTCATAGTATTCTGGTGTATGAATTCATCTGTAGTCGATAGATGGCTGGTGTATCGCAGAGACCTCAAATATGCAGACGGCGAAGTGAAGCATATTCCACTAATATGTTCCAGTTGGATATTGCTTGCTAACGAGCTTTTGAACGCAACTCTAACAGTAGTGTTTTCAAGGAAAGGAGGTCGATCAGAATGACTCCTTACAGATATGGAGTCAAATCCTTCATAACCAGGATCGTTACCACCGCCTCCATGATCCCCAGATCTTCCGATGGCCTCTGAGTTAATCTCCTGTAAAAGAGCACATGCTGCAGAACCTGTAAAATCCATACGATCTGAATATCTTGGTCACTGGGTACGATGGGGAGCAAAAGGCAGATGCAAACTATGCCAAACTGGTTTTCCACGCTCTAAATGCAACAAATGCAATGTTTAATTGTGCTCGAATCTACAAAAAAATGGTTTTGTGTCTTTTCGTACTTGAATTTCAACAAAAAATTCATATAAAATAAATGTATATGGTTTTTAAAATTCACCACCATTCCCCAATGTTGCCTATAGGCAACATCCTGTAACTTACGAACCAGGACACCAAGGACTTTGAAATTTTTGTCAGTTCATATTTGAGTCAATATTATCACATATCTGACCTCAACGAATTTTTAGCTCCGCCCAATTTAATTCGGGCATGAAAGGGTTAAAGCTGGCAGCGCTGTGCTCTGTCGATTTCACCATCTTCCCCCGCTCAACCTTCTGCTCAGCTGTTCCGCATAGTTTAAATTGCAGCGCATATTTTCTGCTTTTCATAAAACTACAGGCATTTTATATTGAATCTACTATATTTCTTCTCTTTTTTCTCTCTCTCACTCTCTCCCTCTCCCTCTGTCAACGTATTGGAAACCCGCAACGTAACCGCATCGCAGGATTGGACGCTGCAAATAAAATTCGTGCAACTGCGCGACGCCGGCGTCTACGAGTGTCAAGTGTCAACCCATCCGCCCACTTCGATATTTCTGCATTTGAACGTTGTCGGTGAGTATCGGCGCCCAAAAAGGGTCGCACACAAAAAACACATACACACACATATTCACGCATAACGATACAGTCTTGTTTTGCTTGAGGGGGCGGCACACAAGCGCACTGACCCGCATTTCTCTAGCATCGGGGTTTTTCCCCTATTTTCAAGTACGACTTGCGTTGCATTTTTTGTTGCGCTACACCGACCACAAATGCCCCTATTTACCCGCTCCCGCTTTCGAAAGCCACTAAAAACGTTTGTGTTTTTCGCTCGATTGCAATTCCATTTGAGTTCATTTATTTGCTTTATGGCTCCTCGGTTTGCCAGTGCCGTTTGAAGTTCGATTTTAGCCACACATTTTTTATCTTTAACCAAACACTTTTTTTGTGATTTCAGTGAATTTTTGATATTTGTTTAGCTGCTTTTAATTTTAGCATTTCACTTAAGCTGATTCATTTTATTTGCTTTCAATATAGAATTTATGTTATTTTTGGAAATGTAGACATACTAGGAAAAGTTTTACAGTATTTCTTTAAATAATTGGTGTTCTCCTTATTATTATACTATCGCCCCGGAGGCACCATTATAAATTGATATGTGGTTTTTCTCCTAAACAATGTGGCATATGTACATATTTATTTCAATGGTGATTCATGGTTTCTATGGTCTATGGTTTCTCAATGTCTTCAAGCCGTAGCAAAGGTCAAAATTTAAAGATTTTTGAAGTCGAAGTTATCCATCTTGCTATCTACTTTATATTTGTACTATTCTGCTTTGGCACAAAAATACATTAGCTCAATTGCTTTGACTTAATATCAAGATTTCTTGTAAAGCTTCTATGAAAAGGGAACCTAACAAAAATGTAAGATATGTCGTCTTTTCTATGGAAAGAGTAATTCATTTATTATTTTACTAATCACTTTCAATATGTCGAATAAATAACAGCAAATCAACTTGCTGTAAATTTATAAGGAATTTCTGCAATTTATGCCGATAAGGCATTCCAAAAATTAAAGCTCTACTACCGAGAAATGCAAAAGTTCGAGAGTGCGAAAGTGCAAAAGCCTAATTTAAATTTTGCAGATTTTATATTGTTGATCGGATTTTTTGCAATTAGCCTTGCAGTGTTTGTCTGATGACGTTTGCAACTAATGCAAAACACCAATGTGCAAATTTCAAAGGACACTTTCATATTTCAGCTTGTGGTGCGTCATTACTATCGCCCAGTCTCATCACAAAACGCATTCAGAGATATTTACAATTTTAATTACGAAATGGGAATTATTTATTTTAGCAGTACAAAGTGTTTGCGCTTATTTGCGTGTGTATATGTGTGTAATTTTGAGACCGCAAATGACCGCAACATTGTCATTACGGCCGTAGCTATTTGCTCGCGACTGGATATTGCGGCTTGCTATGAAATTGTGTCAACGCGGCTTCATTTGACTTTTGTGTGCATCCGCCATTGTTAATGGCAGGCACTAATTTTAAACTCGCCAGCTGCATGCACAGACAGACACACGCACAGCCTGCAGATGCACAAATTCATAATGGCTTTATGGCTGTGTGTGTAAAGGGCCTTCGCTGCCTTCATCCGCTCTACTTAATTTGTACAAATGACAATTTTCGGCTGACAATTAAATTTAGCATTTGCAATTTATAAAAATGATTTTGCAAATATGCAACAACACAGCCACAAACAAACAAAAATAGTCAGTGAATCAGAAATTGTACACGCCTAATTTAATTGCTCAATTGTGTTTGATTGTGTGAAATTAAATTAAATGAATGAAAAGATTTAGAGCGTTGATTAAACTCTTTATCCAACTGGCACAAAGATTAATTTAAAATCGACACATTATTATGTGTGCAGGAAACTGAGCTTAAGTCGACCAAGACAAATGTTCCAACTTACGGCTTAAGCAGAGTGTCCTTCCAGGCTACTTCGTTACGCGTGCGCCTTCTCCGATTGGAGCAGCCTGTTCGAACTTCCTACAAATTGTGAGCGACCTCTGACCAAAACTCACTAAGATCGTATCTTAGTAAGTTATGCTGGTATCCCTACAGCCTCATCTGTTGTTCATAATGGAAATTAATTTTAATAAGAGCAGATTTTACGCTAAACCGCTAACATTGATATTAAAGTCCTTCCAAATGCCAACCGCTTTTTCCACCATTTCCGAACAAAACCTTGCCCCCAAATTTTATTAGTTTTGTGCTTTCCTATCCAAATTAATGTCCAATTAAAAGTTGTTGCTGCTAAAACGCGTTTGCACAGCCTGCAGCAACAATTTGTAGTGTGCTCGTAATTGCATGCAGTTAGCCTGTTTTAATTTAATTATTTAATTTGTAAAGTTGGTAAAATGTTATACACTTGTTGTGCTTTGGCAAACTAAATGTGAGGCATGTTCGCCATAATTAAAGAAGTGGTTATTTGCATAAACTTCAATATAGTTGTTGGAAAAAATAAAATGGCTTGCAGCGATCTGCATCGGAACAGCAGCCCAGCAAGGTGGGGGTCAAACTTACCGCGCCCTGGACTCAGTTATATTTGAGCTCAAGCAAAAGTCAAAATATCAAAAACTTATTAAAACACACTAAAATGAATTTCAATTGAGTTGCTGAATTTTGCAGCTGTTTATATTTTTCTTGCCTTAAATAGTTTCCGAAAATGTACGCTCGCTAATTTCTGCAATTTTAATTTCGCTCTATTCTCATTTTCGACATGGTGTTGCCAACGAATCCAACAATAATTCCATACGTGCGTTTGTGCTGGTTCAACAACAACAACAACTGCTGCCGCCCAACCTTCCATGCTTTTGGAAATATGCTGCTGCTGCAATCACATCGCTGATGACAACCAACTTCGATAACAACTACTAACAACATCAACAACGACCATAAAATCTACAACAATTTCAATTCGGTTAGAAGCACGCGCCGAAATTTCGGGACCTCCAATTCGATATCTAACGCCGGGCTCCACTCTACGCCTGCAATGTCGTGTTATGCAAAATACGGAAGCGTCTGAATTTATATTTTGGTACCATGACAATCGCATGATAAATTACGACATCGATCGAGGCATTAACGTGTCAACGGAACCAGGTGAGCGAAGATTGGTTGATGTTACTTTAAGTGCAATTGTTGCGGATTTTATATATTTAATCTATGGATTTCTCAAGAAAATTTTTCTATTAAACCATCTAATAGATATGAAAATTTCAACCAAATAGAATTTTATACATATCGAAGTGAACCACATACAAAATAAAAATAAGTCCAACCGGAATTAGTATGCTCTTGAGCAAAGCTCGAAGAGACGCGTCAATACAAAACTGACCATGCTCTCAAGCGGTACCAAATATTTTCAGATTGCTACCATTCAAATTGAGCTGCATTGCCAGAGAAACCGCAAAATGTGGGCTCGATGTGCATCCGTAACAACTGCGGATTATAAACGCACGCTTCCGCATCCACCAGCGAGATATTTCATGTTATTTCCGCTTTACACATTGCTGCCATACATACAACTACACCGTTACACAAACATGTACATGCACATGTACAATACAGACTGAACATGCCAGCAGGAAAATAATCGATGCATGAAATTGGCAGATTGCTTTAGCCGGTAATTTATAGGGTAGTATGTATTTTGTAGAAAATTCCAAGAGATTGAGTGAAGTGATGCGTGCCTCAATTTGTTACGCTCTCATTTCGGTCAAGGATTAATTCAATCATAATCGATCCGTGAAAAGTAGAGGATATTGCACAGTCGAGTGGACTCGTAATCTCTTTCGTAAGAACATCGCCGTGTTAATATGCACCCATTCTGCTATAGCATTGCCACTTAGATTACCACTCGTGACTTTTTCCTACGGGAGCCCGTGATGCTGAATGTACTAGTAGAGGGTGCCATGAACATGGAACGTTGTGTCGCCGCCATGGTTGCATTTTAAATTGTTTTTTAATGTGATTTTCGAGTAAATTTTCAATTCACGCATGTGCATTCGATTTCGATTTTCAATATAATTTACTGCACAAAGAAATTAACAAGTACAACACATTCTTTAGCAACAACAGCGACGGCTATAAGCCTTCTTTATGAATACGAGGAGCAGTCAAAATGAGTCACAAACACACACAAAAGAATACGCAAACACCAAATAACGTGTGCGTGTGCGTGTCTTTTCGCATGCTATAAGAGCCTTATGCTATAGGAGCAGTAGTACCAGCAGCCAAGCATATTCCATTATATACATATGTATGTATGTATATAGTATGCACATGCAACTGCTCACACACACATACACACAGATTCATGTTGCCTTGTGTTGAACAATGGCGGCTGCACCATGTTAAATACTGGCCCCACACACTTCTTTACCTCGCTGAAGGCTTAATTTAATTGAATTTGAATGGCCGTGCGCTTATAGCAAGAATTGTGCGCGTGTGTGTTGGTATATTTTCTTCACAGTTTTATTTATAGCAATTAATGAGAAAATCATTTGTTCCATTTTATTGTGAATGCAAAAATGTATTGAGAAAAATATTGGCGCTTGTATGGCCGCTAGCCGAGCAGCTCATCCAACATGAATTGGCTTTCGTCTGCTTTGACCTGCTTTCCTTTATAGGCGCATGCACTATCGACGAGCGGAATATTTATTCAAAATATTTGCATATTCTTTAAATCGAAAGTTTTACAACTTTTAATTATAATTCGATTGATAATTATTTGTCCGTCGGCTGGCCATTTACTTCATAGAGCTAGTAGCTAGCCTGCTGCAGGCCAAAATCTTGTAAGAATCGCTACATAAATAACACCCATCTGCCCCCGGCATACGAACGTGTTCTCTAATCAGCATGTATTGGCCTTTGACATGGTCGAATTTATTAATCGTATATAATCGAATAGGTTTTTACATGCAATTTATATAGCTGCATTTTCATTCATTCGTTCATTGATATAATAAAATTCTCAACTTGAAGTTTACGATTCTTGTCTCAACCCAAACACAAAAATTTCATTAATTTCTTACATTAAATTTAATGTTAATTGCAACATATTTATATGATTTTACATAACTAAATTCCAGCATTAAAATGACTAAGCACGCATAGAAATAGACTCTCATTTAATTACATCTGCAAATCTTGTCTGTGGCTGCAATTCTTTACAGATTTTCAATCCTCAGAGCTGACAATTCTGCGAACGCGACGCGAGCATTCTGGGAATTTCACGTGTGTGGCGAGCAACACGCAGCCGGCGAGTGTGTTAGTGCACATATTCAAAGGTAAGCATGCTATGGCAATACTAAAACACACACACACTCTCACGCACTTCATTCGCTCTACAATGTGATGGATATAGCGCAGGACAGTGTCGGTGTCACACAAATTTATATTCGATGGTGTAAAAGATGCTTTTATGATAGGCATTATCTCTCCAACTGTTTCATACATATGTATGCATATATGTACGTACACCTACATGTACAAGGGCGATTAAAGCTTGCCGTGATCAGATTTGCCATACAAACACACATTGAACTCTTAAGTGGCCTGCTGCTGGCGGCCATTGAAATTGACTTGCCACAGTTGGTGTCGGTTATTAATCATTGACTTGTCTGTCTGCTCACCTGCCCACATGTGTATGGCTAAGTGGTACGGTTAATTGATAGACAAGTTTCAATATTGGTTGCTGTTAATTAAGAGTGTTTGTAGCAATAAAAATGCTTTAAAATAATACGTCCTTTTTGCCTATGAAGCCGTGAGCGTATGCCGAAAATTACAAGCAACTAACTTATTTGTTGCATACTTTTAGGCAACTGAATTTAATTTCATTTGTTAATAAAGGCAATTATTTGAAATATACTAGAAATACACACCGACAAATTAATGATGTGTTATGCTGTTGATTTAAACAACTACTATAAAGTTTTTCATGAGCCTAAAATATTGCCAATAAACAATTACGTAATGTAATTGGCTATTTATAAAATGAAACGTATTTCATTCAGTGTTAAAAGCAGATATCACATTTCATTATTGATTGCATTTGCAAAATTGTGCATTATTGTGAGATATGTTTAACAATTTTGATATTTGGGAAGAGTTGAATTAAATCAGCAAAATTAGAGTTGAATTAAGTTTGTTTGCCATCAGGGAAAAGTGGAGTGTTGTTGTAAGTTTTAAATAAAAACGCTACACCAACATTTCAAAAGCTATTTGAAGATTTCAGTCAGTTCTTAAATATTTGTTGTTGCTTTTTTTGATGAAGTAGGAGTCAACTACATGTTCGAAAGTGCGAAATTCACAGCTCGTTGAATGCTCAATCTTGGCAAGACAAGTTCTGTAAGCAAACAGCGAATATTATGCGCTTGTTTGCAGTTATTCAAAGAGCCTTTGCAGCAATATCCTTTCGCCTCCAGATTTCTATAGCGATAGCAAAGCTCGTATTCATTGGTTGACTGCCCTTCTCTTAGCACTGTCAACAGTTAATACCCGAACGTGATTTTCGGCATTTATGAAATTAATTGCTCGCTTTCTTCGCCATTTGCGCACTTCAAGCAACGTTAACTGCCAGAATGTGGGCATGGCAAGCTTAATATAATGGGCGTGCGTGTGTGTGTGCTTTCTTAGTGCAAAACCGACGCGGCATAAAACGCATTAAAAATGAAATGCACTGACGTCGAGGGCGACGCCAGCTGAGCACATCCGGCAGTCATTTTTCCAACTGAAAGCCTTCACACACCCACTAGCCACATAAATTCATGCACAATACATTAACGCGCAACAATATCACTGTGTGTCTGTGTCTGTGTGTGCGTGTGAATGTGTGGCACTGTTGAAGCGAATTGAATTTGTGCCGTTATGCACGCGCACTGTGCCAGTAATTAAAGTAATTTATGAAAATCGCAAATGCATTAAGAGTACTCAAACACCCACACACGCTCACACACACATGCAGCGTGTGGTGAGAAGAGACAGTGTGCGTTGCCCGCAAACACTTGCGCGCTGTCATGCCGTCAAGCCGTCGAGAGCGACGTTAACGTGTGCGCGTCATTCGCGGCTATGTCTACTGCCGTTATTATGATGGGCCGGCAGCAGTTGCCAAGGCATGAGGGGATGGCGGGATGATTGGAAGGGCGCGATAATGCGCTGCCGCTGGCCACAGCGACCGCAGGGCGCGCCCAGCTGCCAAGGGCCAGAGCATGTTAACGCTACCGGCGAAAAGTGTCAGCATCGCGCGGCCTACCAGCTCCTGTCAGTAACTGTTGAGGGCGCAAAATGTTTTCGCTTGGTTTTTTTCTTTATTTAATTAATAGATAAATTTTTTAAGCCAGCCGCGCTGAGATTTATCAGCTTAAATTATTGGCAAGATCAGCAGCGGGTTTCGCATTTTTTAAGCAACGATTTTCAACGAATTTTCGGGCAATACTTAATACAGAGAAGCGCCTATGATGTCATCTCTGCTTTCTTTTAGTAATTAATTCAGGAAGTCAACTCTTAGACAAGGATGCACTATCAAGGTCCAAGCATGATAAATATTTGCGCATAGTTAATTACGTTCCAGCTACACCAAAACACACTTCCACCTACAAAAACACATTCGTGTGTGTGTGTGTGTGTGCTCACTTCAGCAACATTATTCTGCACTAATACCCACTCCCCCCCCCCCTCCACCCCTCTCTGCACCTCGCATGCTGATGGTAATTTGTTTTTGTATGCATTACAGGTGATAATCCCGCAGCAATGTACCATGGCCACGTGGGCTCATCGACCAAGTCATATCAGACGCATCTGCACAGCGTGATGGCCATGATTGCCATCGGCTACCGGATACTGCACACACACGTGCACATAAAAATCGTGTAATTAGCAGCGGGCCGCACCGAGCCTGCAGCCGAAGCTGAACAGAAGCTGGAAGCCCAGCTGCGGCGTCGCAACAAGGCAATTGCATTAGGTGTAAGTGAGTCTGTTGGACACGCACACATGCATGCAGCGTTGCCACATTATGGCAGCGCGGTTAAATCATGCCGGAAGCAGCTGCATGTGCATGTGCATGTGAAACTGGAACTAATACTACAACTACAACTACATATAAATAGATAAGTGTGCGTAAAAAAAAACCAAAATCAAAATTTTTTATGGAAAGTTGAATAACAAAAAAAATCGTGTTACTAGAGCGAAGTTGATTGCCTCTTCAAAAGAAGTCCTTATGCAGTCCTCAAGTGCGTAATATGGCAGTAATTTAAGCATTGTTTCTTTTCATTTTGGATTATCACTGAAAGATTTATTAAAGCCACGACTTTACTGTCATTGAAGCTCAGATTCAGATTGTGTTCAGCTGATTCTTCCTCTACGTTAGAGATTATGCACATGCTGGCTTGGCCTATGACCATGATGGCATATGCTTATTTACCCTATAGAGTCCGGTTAGAAATGCCATGTCTATTCGCATTACAAGCTAGCTCCGTCTAAACTCAAGCAACTGAAATATTACAGCTCAATCCCTTCGAACAATTGAATTGAAAATTGCCCGAATTTTTTGTGAGTAGTTTCTCTTTTGGTTTGTTATGTTTCCTCTCTCTCTCTCTCACACGTGGCTGAATTCTGGAGTAATTCGAAGCTTGCCACTTGATTATGCATGCAAGCAGACATAAGCACATGCATCTCTAAAATGTAATTAAACTACATTTAAACTGCTTTTTAAGCGCATTTCTAAGAGTATCTACCAACTAATCTACTACTAAGCCCATTAAATGTAATTATAAATAAATTTGCTGTGCAAATGCTGCAAATCCGCAAATGCATACCTTGACTACCAGATTAACGCACATGCATAAATCCAATTATGACGTAAGCCATGACAGCAAAATATGCATTAAAAGCTCAGCAATAACCACATGCATATGCATGTTACAAGGCATGCTAATTGGAGTTCTGTGCGTGTGTGTGAGTTATTTTTAAAAGCGTTAGATTCAAGCTTATAGAAGAGCTCTTAAATGGATTTGCTTGAAATTGAAATTTTTCGAAATTATGAGTTCTTTTGAAATACATAACTGAAGCCTCATTTATCAACTGTTTATATTTGGATAAACGCGATAGCTTGCAATCGGAAAGCAGGATGAGTTCTGGAAGCGAACAATGATCGGAAATTCGGCTTCGACGAAGGTGCTGAAAAATATTCAAATGCATCGAACATAAAAGGCAGCAGCGATGAATATTATGATATGTGTAATTAAGAGAGTAAAAAGATATAGGTTTTGTATATCAAAAAGACGTCATTATGGTATTTCAAGCTTCCACCCGTCAGCTACTTTGATGGTATGTTTTAATTTTATTGTATTGTATTTATTTTATTGATTTGCGGTTTCGAAAATTGTGAACGTACAAATTAAATGCGAATTACTTTCATTATTATAAGTTATTTCGTTTTTTGTGATTTACCACTGACGGCAGCTTACCATGAGAACGACAATGAGACAATGCCACAAAAACCAATGAATATTTGGAAAAAATGTGAAATGAAACAACTTTCTAAATGAGCATTATTAATTGTTTTGGCAATTGCGGTTAGAATGAATCGTTTGATAAATAATGACAAAAAAGCGATTGCATTATTTAATAAGTTTAAACCACTTCAAACAGGCATAGGGGCAGAGGTGTAAGGGGCAGATTTCCGAACCCCTCAGATTTGCAGTTCAGCAGATTTGTTGTTTTCACTTCAATATAATATAAATGTGTAATGTGTAAAATAATTTTAGAATACTATGAAATGTAAATAACTCTTTTTAAAGATTTAAATTGCATGTATAACAAATGCAGCTTAAGTACATTTAAACAAACAAAAATTGAAGTAAAAATAAAGATCAAAAGAAAAAGTTAAATAATTTAGTAAAAAATAAAGAAATCGAAAAAATTTTTAATTAATTAAACTAAAGGTAAAGTAGAATACTGAAACAATTCAACATTAAATTTAAATGTAATTTAGTTGCTATTGTTTATTTTTTACGACATTGAAAAACTAAAGACAAAATATATATAAACAACATTTTAACTGTGAGCATATAAATTAAAGTTTGAGCATAAGTTTAACTTAAGGTGCTTAGTAATAAAATTTAAAAATATAAATATTAAAGTGTAAATATTTTAAATATGAAGACGTATACACATAAATGCATACAAGAGAAAACGCAAGCTTGCACACATGCATACACATAGACACACTAACATTAGTACATACACATATGTATAGTGTAAGTTTAGTTAAAATTTATTGTAAATGTATAAAACAAGAGAAACTAACAATTAAATAAAACGAGAAATTATTATTTGAACAAAATGCTACTTTTTTAGATTTGAGACGAAAGTCCTGGCGGCTATGGCATTACTATTTTGGAATATAAATTAATTTTGTTTCTTCAAATCATTTATAATAATAGACTTAATCTCTTTCATATGAATAATTGACTAAGCGCTAGGCAGATCCTTTCCATTCGCGCCTAAAACGCCACAACAAATCAACTCAGCAGACTTATGACAGTTTAGGCAGCTCTGTTGCCACTCTGCCACATTATGGCAGCGCGGTTAAATCATGCCGGAAGCAGCTGCATGTGCATGTGCATGTGAAACTGGAACTAATACTACAACTACAACTACATATAAATAGATAAGTGTGCGTAAAAAAAAACCAAAATCAAAATTTTTTATGGAAAGTTGAATAACAAAAAAAATCGTGTTACTAGAGCGAAGTTGATTGCCTCTTCAAAAGAAGTCCTTATGCAGTCCTCAAGTGCGTAATATGGCAGTAATTTAAGCATTGTTTCTTTTCATTTTGGATTATCACTGAAAGATTTATTAAAGCCACGACTTTACTGTCATTGAAGCTCAGATTCAGATTGTGTTCAGCTGATTCTTCCTCTACGTTAGAGATTATGCACATGCTGGCTTGGCCTATGACCATGATGGCATATGCTTATTTACCCTATAGAGTCCGGTTAGAAATGCCATGTCTATTCGCATTACAAGCTAGCTCCGTCTAAACTCAAGCAACTGAAATATTACAGCTCAATCCCTTCGAACAATTGAATTGAAAATTGCCCGAATTTTTTGTGAGTAGTTTCTCTTTTGGTTTGTTATGTTTCCTCTCTCTCTCTCTCACACGTGGCTGAATTCTGGAGTAATTCGAAGCTTGCCACTTGATTATGCATGCAAGCAGACATAAGCACATGCATCTCTAAAATGTAATTAAACTACATTTAAACTGCTTTTTAAGCGCATTTCTAAGAGTATCTACCAACTAATCTACTACTAAGCCCATTAAATGTAATTATAAATAAATTTGCTGTGCAAATGCTGCAAATCCGCAAATGCATACCTTGACTACCAGATTAACGCACATGCATAAATCCAATTATGACGTAAGCCATGACAGCAAAATATGCATTAAAAGCTCAGCAATAACCACATGCATATGCATGTTACAAGGCATGCTAATTGGAGTTCTGTGCGTGTGTGTGAGTTATTTTTAAAAGCGTTAGATTCAAGCTTATAGAAGAGCTCTTAAATGGATTTGCTTGAAATTGAAATTTTTCGAAATTATGAGTTCTTTTGAAATACATAACTGAAGCCTCATTTATCAACTGTTTATATTTGGATAAACGCGATAGCTTGCAATCGGAAAGCAGGATGAGTTCTGGAAGCGAACAATGATCGGAAATTCGGCTTCGACGAAGGTGCTGAAAAATATTCAAATGCATCGAACATAAAAGGCAGCAGCGATGAATATTATGATATGTGTAATTAAGAGAGTAAAAAGATATAGGTTTTGTATATCAAAAAGACGTCATTATGGTATTTCAAGCTTCCACCCGTCAGCTACTTTGATGGTATGTTTTAATTTTATTGTATTGTATTTATTTTATTGATTTGCGGTTTCGAAAATTGTGAACGTACAAATTAAATGCGAATTACTTTCATTATTATAAGTTATTTCGTTTTTTGTGATTTACCACTGACGGCAGCTTACCATGAGAACGACAATGAGACAATGCCACAAAAACCAATGAATATTTGGAAAAAATGTGAAATGAAACAACTTTCTAAATGAGCATTATTAATTGTTTTGGCAATTGCGGTTAGAATGAATCGTTTGATAAATAATGACAAAAAAGCGATTGCATTATTTAATAAGTTTAAACCACTTCAAACAGGCATAGGGGCAGAGGTGTAAGGGGCAGATTTCCGAACCCCTCAGATTTGCAGTTCAGCAGATTTGTTGTTTTCACTTCAATATAATATAAATGTGTAATGTGTAAAATAATTTTAGAATACTATGAAATGTAAATAACTCTTTTTAAAGATTTAAATTGCATGTATAACAAATGCAGCTTAAGTACATTTAAACAAACAAAAATTGAAGTAAAAATAAAGATCAAAAGAAAAAGTTAAATAATTTAGTAAAAAATAAAGAAATCGAAAAAATTTTTAATTAATTAAACTAAAGGTAAAGTAGAATACTGAAACAATTCAACATTAAATTTAAATGTAATTTAGTTGCTATTGTTTATTTTTTACGACATTGAAAAACTAAAGACAAAATATATATAAACAACATTTTAACTGTGAGCATATAAATTAAAGTTTGAGCATAAGTTTAACTTAAGGTGCTTAGTAATAAAATTTAAAAATATAAATATTAAAGTGTAAATATTTTAAATATGAAGACGTATACACATAAATGCATACAAGAGAAAACGCAAGCTTGCACACATGCATACACATAGACACACTAACATTAGTACATACACATATGTATAGTGTAAGTTTAGTTAAAATTTATTGTAAATGTATAAAACAAGAGAAACTAACAATTAAATAAAACGAGAAATTATTATTTGAACAAAATGCTACTTTTTTAGATTTGAGACGAAAGTCCTGGCGGCTATGGCATTACTATTTTGGAATATAAATTAATTTTGTTTCTTCAAATCATTTATAATAATAGACTTAATCTCTTTCATATGAATAATTGACTAAGCGCTAGGCAGATCCTTTCCATTCGCGCCTAAAACGCCACAACAAATCAACTCAGCAGACTTATGACAGTTTAGGCAGCTCTGTTGCCACTCTGCCGCTGGCCACTTTTTGGCCAAGCAGAGAAGCGGTGAAAGTGCGAGAAAGGCACTGAGCCTCAAGTTGCTCGCCAAAAGTGCGACACTTGTCGGCTTATTGATATTTAATCTGCTTGAGTGCTTTCGAAGCGCAATCCAAATGCATTTGGATACTCGACGAGTTGGCTCCTGCTCTCTGCTGCTGCTTTCATTTCATACCCTTTCCACACTATCAACGCCTCATCGCGAAACTTTTTTATGTTGCTGCTCATTATCGTCTTGCTCTTCTCGACGTGGAGCGCCAGCAGCCGAATGGCACTCAGTGTCGTTTACTCTGTCAGCGCCATCTTGGCAATCATCTTTGCTGGCCATTTTTCGCAGTCTGTGTGAGCATATGCGAATACATGTCAGTGTGTGTGTATGTGTCAGCACTGAAGTGCTTTCTCTGCCAACTGTTGAGAACTCCAAAAATAGAGGAAGTGCTCTCAAATTTTAGCCAAGCACAGGCACTGGCCCACTCCATTTGTATCGCTTGTTGAGCCGCTTTAAGCTTCTTTGTCTTGCAAGCTGAGAATATGCTCGAAAATTTCGAGCTTGACAAGATTTGAAGTTTTGAGTGCCTCTACGAAAATGGAAAGCTTATTTTCATATATTCTATGCAAATAAATAGAACAAAAAAATTTAATTTATTTACGAGCAATTATTTTTCTAGAAGTATGCATTCATGGAGACAATGTAAGTATGAAATCTCAGGAAATAATCTCATGGATGGTTCCATCGACAATTATCATAGAAATGAGCACTTGATGGCCAACCATACACCAACGTAGCTATGATATTAATTTTGAAGAAAAAATTGCGATTTAAACCAGTTAATTCATTTAATATGCTTTTGTACTACAATTCAGTCGAAAAGAATCAGCCCGAATTTCAATATCAATCGAGCAATCCCTCACAAATTTAACATCTCTCTGCTACCAAAAGGAGCTGATTGCACCACTTCCTATACACATATGAATCTGTGTTATATTCTACTCTTTGCTCATATTTTTAGGCAGTAGATTTAAGCAATAAATCCAACACAAACATAAGCAGTGCCCAGGATCTTGGCAGAGCCAGCCGGCTGCAAGTGGGCGGTACGACGCATTCGTGCACGCATTTTAAATTGATGTGTTTCACTTTTTGCTGAAGCGGCTTGCCAAACAAACAAAAATATGCTCGCTCGGAGTGCACTCGATCTGCGTAGAACCAACCCAATTTGGCAAAAAACTACTCAGGCCAAGCCAAAAGCGTTGTTAGTGGTGTGTAAAGATGCATTTCAACTTTGCAATATGCGAGTTCTGGTCCATTTCGGCGCTGCTTTGTAGAGCAGACAAAGTCATCAAGTGCATGTGTGCATAAGAGTGTCTTTCTGGCAATTTTGTTGCATATGATAGCTTAAGAGTGCAAGAAGAAGCATGCCTGCCACTCATATCCTTGCTTCTCTTCTACCTGCTGTTTGTGATATCTCAATTTGGTTTGAAGAACTTTCCTTTTTTTTGAGTTTTTCAAACTGACCCTTCTTTGTCACTGCTTTCATTGAGATGTTTACAAAATAAGCCAATAAATAGAAATATTTAAATGCAGTGAAAATGCAAACGAATCTGTCAATTCAGGAAACAAATCGAAGAAGAGAATGGCCAATATATTTGATTTTGAAATATTGCCAATCTTTTCGCACATTTCGTAGCTCATACATGGACACTAAATTGCACTTTTTAAAAACATAGCAAGCATAAGAAACCTCACATATTATTAATAAAAGTTTTATAGCACTACAAAATGGCATGCTTTTGAAATTTTTTTTACCCTGAAAAAGAAGGAATTCATACGGCTGAAAGGCTCGTTTATGATATTGCTTATCTCGTAAACTAAACTTGGAAGCGTTCGAATATGAGTTCATACCGAAAGTGAGCAAATCGATTACGACTTCTTGCTCTTTTGCTGTTTTGATGAGCAATGGGACATGTGAGACAATGTGTGTAGTTACTAAATTGCTAGCAAGAAAATGTATCCTTATTCTCTGATGCCTTTACATTGCCAACTTTAATAAAAGCTACGAACAGGCTATACATTTTTGGCTTAAAGAAAAAATTTACAAGGTTTTCTTGGCGACCAAAATCAATTTCAACCTGTTGAAAATTTCCAAAGCTAGAATATTTGCATCAAAGAAATCAAGGAGCACAGAGCGTTCAAAATTGAAATAACGAAAGTCAAATGGCAAAGAAGAACTGCATACAAAAACAGACACAAGTGTCCAACTGTTGGAAATGCAAACAACTGTCACACCCATTGAGCTGCACAACAAACACACACACACACACATAGATGTAAACCCTAAAGGCAATCATGGCCTTTCTGCCGCACAATTTGCTCCACATACACATGCACACAAGTGCGCTCTGGAATTTGGCTACTGCGGAACACTCGTGTTTGGAATTGCTGTCCAACCCGATGTGACACACAAAAAACAGTAAAACAAAACAAACGACTGGCGAAGCCTCTCAAATGCTCAATATGCGCTCTGAGAATATTGGCCGGAAAGTGAGTGCTGCTGCGAGTCAAGGGAAAAGCACGCTGGCGAAGTGACTGCTAGCCAAAAGTCACGTCAGTCAACATGAGCGACACTAATTAAGATTGCGGCCTGCGGTTGTGCCACTAAAAGTTGCGTCTTTTTGCGCTGAATTTGGAAACTTCAACAGACTGCAGCCCGTTGCCCCCCAACTTCATCACAAGCAACTTTCATTTTGCTAAATGTCAGCGGCACAAAAGTCTGCACGGGATTTGGGTTTGATTGCGCACGTTGCATAGCCAATGAATCCTTGTAGGCCGTAAGCTGCAGCCTCTCAGTTTACGCTTTGGCCCATATCCTGGAAAGGCCGAAGTGACCTTCAGTTTAAAGTTGTCGAAGCATCGAAGTATTTGCGCGAGTTCAAAAAATTGCTCGGCATGATTATTTTTGTGCGAAAAGGAACTAAGGAATGCGAGATTAGAAACATTTTGCCATAGAGAGAAGTTCCTTTGAGAGAAAAATCGACGTGCTCCAAGAGCATGCACACTAGTCTTTATTGTATAGTTTTTGTTGGCTTCCTGACCGGTCATACCTGCTGTGCAAACCACTTGAGTGCGATGAGTCTAACCAACAAAAGCATCTGTGAGAGCTGAGGATACCGCTACCCATGTCTTATGTGTGTGTGCCGCCTTTTCCAGGTTGCGATTGCAGTGGCTGCAGTCAGACGTAGTGAGAACCGACCAACTAAGTTCCTTGCCACCATCGAAAATCCTTTGCTTTAAAAAAAGCTCAGCAAGATTTCAGTAAATGGAATTTACTTTCCAGTACAATGGACAAATGCATGTCTTTCTTATTCCAACACAAAAAAACAACAACAAAAACAAGCTTTTGGCAGCAGCAATACACGTACTTACACTCGATTTATATGAAACACACACACTCACAGAGGCAGAAGCAGCCGAGCCACATCAAATAAGCGAGCGCCATCTATGCAAATCCATTGACAGCAGCGGAGACGGCCATTCAAAAGGCGTATGCCCTTCTGATGGTGTCATAGAATAAAGAGCACATAAACAAAAACACACACACACAATGCCGGCAGCAAGAGCGAAAAGAAAAACAAAACTGCAGCCATTTCGCTGCCAGCGTTTGATGCCATTGCAGCGCATTCAACTACGTCGGAAGGATGTCATGAAAAATTTAAGCAAGAGGACTAAGGAGAAAAAGCAAAAACAGAGAAATGATGGCAGAGAAAAAACGTATGAGATTGCATAAAAAATAGCGTCATGCATCATTCGAGCGTTCAAGCGCAGCTATTAAGCGGCGCCAGGCGGGGAACGGGGGCGTATGAGTAACATTGATGGATGTGGCGCACGCTCTGTTGGCATAATCTGCGTACGAACATTGTGCAGCATTTGAAAAACTTGTTGACTGCGCTACACAAAGGGCATATTGCTTACTCACACACATACACTCAGACTGCACACATACAAGCAAACTCCCACAGTAGTGTGAAAGCGACTGCATATTTGAAATGGCAAGTTTGCAGGCATGCATCGTAAAAGTTTTCTAATAACCATGCACATGCATAGGCTCATACACCAACACACACACACACATATATACACATTTTCTCTACATCAGATATGCTTTGCAGTTGCTATCCACATACTTACATGCCTCAATATTTCTTGAAAATTGTTTACGAAGTTCGAAAGTCAAAGAGTTGAGAGAGCTTCTCAAACTGCAAACACATAAAATGTAGCAACAAAACAATGTCAGCAAACAAAGCAATTGGTTTTAAAAAGATTGAATTCCCAAACAGATACTGAAGTGCTTCAAATTTTTTTCGCCTGACAGAATCAAGCTACATATTTTTCTTTGCCTTTTAATTAGCGAGATTCGAATTGTTCTTCATTTCTAGCTCAAAAATCAGCTTCATTCTCGGCATGCTCGCTCTTCTTCTTCTTTTTGCCGATGAGCAAGTGAAAAAATGGAAATTATGAAACGTGCACAAACAATTTGCGCCGGAAATGGTCCTTCAGGCGCTAAGAATAACGTCAGCATGATTTTTATATTGAAAAGCTAGCAGCATATTGTGTAGCAGCTGTGGAAGAAAGGGGCAAATTGCAGCAATTGAAGATGAACAAAAACAAGAAAAGCAAAAAATAAGATGAAGGCGAAGCAGGGAAACAATAAGAAGCAGAAGCAGCGAAAATAAACGCTAAGGCGTTGCAAGTAATTGAAGGACACAGCTACACACATGCGCCGCTTGAACGCTGCGTGGCTGCGTGGTGGCACAAAAGTGCACAGTGCAATATGGCACTAATAACAATAACAATTCAATACGACAACTTAATGGCACACACATATACACGCACATAGCCATAGAGGAACATGCAAGCACATCAAGGAGAAGCAATCCAAATAACAGCAGCGCTCCTAATTGGTTCATATCAGGCGCACGCATACATTTCCAGGAGCACTCACCACATACACATAAACATGCATTAACACACATGCGCACATACTCGTGCACACTATAAATATTAACGGTCATGCGTTTCAATTTGCTCGTCTCAATGATGGTGTGCGTCCCTGCGTGATTACGCCTTCCTCTTCTGTGTAGTTGTGCCTGTGTGAAGCAACAATTTTCAAAATTGCAGCTGGAATGCTATAATATGCTTATGGATCTTTGTCTTGTGCTTGTAGAGGTGCAACAGGTTATGCCAGACACACACACACAACCAAAGCTTTTTCAATTAGCCTCACGTGCATAATATCCCATTTCATTTGGGAGTGTGTGAGGCTAGCATGTGTGCGTGTATATTTCAAAAGTGTATGGCTGTGTGCACTTGCCAACACTCACACAAACACATATAAGTAGGAGGGCATTTGTGTACATTGGAACATTCCTTGTCATTTCATTAAGCTGATTATTTTGCTATTCATATTTGTGGCAAAGCTGGAACAACAGCAACAACAACAATGGCTTTATGTGGTTTTGCTGTATGTTTCTTGCAGCTTCTTTGTCCATATCATTTTGGGTATTAAAGTTTTGCAGCAATTGCATTAATTGCGTAAACAAAATACCAAGCAGAGCAGAGCTTAAAAAGTAGCACTAAGAGCAGAGAGCAAGTGCAAGCTGCGCATTGTTCAGCAGCAGCTGCTTGCTGTTTATTACAACAATGGCAGTAAAATTTTGCAAAAATCTGTTTAATAATAGACAAAAAAGTTTACACAAACATTTTTTTGGATCTTATAAAATAATATTTATAAATTTATATTTTATAAGATAGAAAAACCGTTCAAAGTGGCTAAAGAACTACTTGAAGCGGTTTGAGCAGGTTCGAAAATTGTTCTTTTCATTAAAAGTTTTAAAAAATTTTGACAAAACCAAAGAGTCAAAAACAATCAATTATAGTTTATTTCTATAAAGTGAACTTAAAACAATAACGCCTAACAATAACAATTAACCTCTTCCAAAGCCACACACACTCAATTCACTTGAACTGCTCAACGATGTCTATTGCAAGGATACGTGCTAGCTGTACGAGCACGAGTGCAATTCCAGATGGAAACATTTCTGAAAAGTCAAACAAGCAAAAAATATCCTAAAGCGTACTGCAAAAGTCAATAAAAATAAAAGTGAATGTATTTGGCATGTACATGTGTATGTGTATGTGTACGCTGTTGTGCTTGTGGCATGCGGCATGCGGCATGTGGCAAAGAGCAATTTACGCACACCTCAACGCAATTCAAATGAGGCAATTTCCAATTTGCACGCGTAATTTCAAGTGTTTTGCAACATTCTTATTGTATTTCCTCAACGAACTGTTTGAACTTTGCCCTAAGCCTTGTGCGAGTGCTTAGAGTGTCGATTAACAGGACTCTGTACGCATGTAAGCATGTGTGAGAATGTGGCTTGTACTTGTATATTTTGCATGCGACAGGCTGCAGATGTTCACATAAGGTTTTATGAGATCACTTGCAAGCAGTTGCATTTTACAAATGCAAATATGCTAACTGAACACTTCATAAAAACGATGCACTTGAAAAAAAGTTCTTAATATATTTGAAACAATTTTACTTATTCTTCAAATAAGTCATGAATGAGCAGCTGCTTTGTTTATTAACTTTATCAACTCAAATTATTTACATTAATATATTTAATATTTCAAAGCTCCTTCTTCAGAAGATCATTGAGGAATTTGTGACTCCAGTAGCGATTTTAAGATGGAATATAGCCTTCCACTTTTCATAGTATTTTTTTCAGTGTTGCTTGTGTGTTGTAGCAATTTGCGATTAAAACAATTTGCAGAAGCACTCAACAGGTCGTAACCACCGAGACGTGCTGGAAATTTTGAGTGCCCTTTTAAAACTTTGGCACGTCGCTGGAATGCTAGAAAAGGATAAAAGGAAGCCAGCCACAAAAAGGCAGAAAAACTCGTCTTTAAAATTATAATTATTGATTGATTCGAATATTGTCGCCAATGAGCGGAAAGGCAGCCCATCAATGTATTTAATTTTCATCTGATCAGATAGTTGGGCTAGTAGTTGCGTCCGGCTGAGCTTAGCTTCAAAATAAGTGTGATACTCCAGAGCAGCTCCGCACATTGTTAAGGAGATTCATGGTTAGGGTTGCTCACAAATTACTTTCAACTCAAATACTCAAGGGTATGTAACACGTAAGAGTCAAAATACTGTTCATGCCAACCAACAACAACAAAATAAAGTACAGTAAATTTAAAATGTCATAAAATTTTATGAGCGAGGAATAATAATAAAATTTAGCGCTGAACATGGACTCAATTTACGCGCTTAAATGTAATAAACAATTCCCAAAAGGCTTTAAAAATAAATTAAGCACAGTAAAGCAAAAGGATTAACTCAATAATGTGAGGCTAACGAACGTCACACACACACACATATTACACGCATGCATAGATGTAAGCATGTAGTGCGGTTGGTTAGAACGAACAAAGACGGCTAACTTTTAAGCTTAAGCAGACCCACACACATGCACGCATACAATCATATGTTCATCTGTATATGTGTACAGCAATACACACATACAAGGACACATGAATCTAAGCTCAAACAACGCACTAGCACTAGCCGCAGTGCTAGAAATAAATGAAGAGAAAAATGCGACTGGAGGAAGCGCCTCGTGGAGTTGGAGCAGCAAGTGGCAGTAAACTAAACAAGAACAAAGAACGAAATTGCTGCAAGAGAAAAGCAGCAACAAAATCTGCAGAAAACAAAAAAATCTAACAACAAAGCAACTACATGCACACCCACACACATGTACACTCAAGCAAAGGATATGAACTAGAAATAAACAAATATTTTATGCGCCGCATGTGTTTGTGGTTGGCGCTGTGCTGTGCTGTGCTGTGCTGCGATGCATATGTGTGTGTATGTTGCCCCTCCACCCCTCCCCCCTCTCCCTCTTTATGTGTTTGTGCGAGTATTGTGCGCGTGTGTATAGAATTAGTTGGCAAAGATAAAGATAAGTAACGTGAAATATGTGGCCTCTGTAATGTAAGCGGGCACACCATACGTAGTCAAGCGGACGGCATACAGCGATAACTGCCTGACTGCATGTGTGCGTGTGCGTGTGTGAGTGGGAGTGTTGCCACATTTGTTTGCCTACACAAACAGACACGCCGAATGAGAGTGAGAGAGAAAGGCAGCGACAAACTATTTTGTATGGCGACGGCCGCAATGGTCGAGCGAACGCCGGAATGTTGGAAGTTGGCGGCAGGGTTGCCAGAAAAAATTTCACAAATTTGCAGCTAAAGAAATCATTCAACACAAGAACATATTTGATAGGGAATTATTTATTAGAATGTTCAGCTTGGTGATCTTACTAGGGAGTCGTGCATCGAGATCGATTTCTGTGTGGACATTGAACCAATTTCAAGCTCATAAAAAGAAAACTATTAACTTTATATAAAGTCAACTTTACATAAATACTAACTTTTGTTCCACTATTGCAATTTGAAAAAGTGCAATCTTGAATATATTCTTTGGAATATAGTTGAATTAGATTCGTTTTTTAATACAAGGCTCCTGTCCACTCTATAAAATATATCGACTCCTCTCTATGAAACAAAAAGTTCGAATATTTCTGAGAGGCACTCTACGTATTTGACATTTACCCATATCAGCTAGCATTCGCGGAAAAACGTCTTCCATAAATTGTTGCCATAATTCAGATGAGTTGATTTATTAATTTAATAGTTCCTTTTTTTTAATTTGAGTTCGATTCAAAGCAACAAATTTCATATTAACATAATGTTAAAATAAATATTAATCGAAGATAAAAACCCATTCCACAAACTCCCTGCCAAGTTAACAATTTGAAAATAGTTGGCAGCCCTGAAAAGCAGCAGCGGGGGGCGTGGTGGTGCGCTTATTTTCGCATAGGAACGCATAATTCTTTAAGTATAATATTCTTAGCATATTTTGTGGCGTTTTATTGTGCGATTTTTATGTGCTCCTTTGTCGGCTATGCTTGTTCCCAATGTATGTGCGCACTCATGTGTGTGTGCGTGCACATGACCATTGTTATGTATGCATGTGTAATTGTATGAAATGTATTTTTGTGCGAGTTTTTTGTTCTGTGCCGGCGCCCAAATCCTTTTCCAAGCGTTGGAGACATGTTCATGGCCGCTGTAATCAAGCGTTACGGTTTTGTGGTGCCCTACAACTATTTCCATAGGATAGCTGATTTTGCGGATCGTTAAGTGGATCTCAGTTACTGTAAAATATTTCATAGTATATTCAATTAGCTTCAAAAAGCTTAGTTCGAAGAATTGGCATGTCTGCTCTTTTACTCTTCCTGCTTTCCAACTCTGCTATGAGAATTGCCAGGCCAGCCCTAACGTTGGAAATGAGCGCATTTACACAGAATGGCAGGGAAATTTTCGTCTGGGCATAGATTTTTCCAATTGTTTGTATAATAGCAAGATCCGAAATGTAATATGAGCGCATATTTGGATCTACCGTATCTCAAATTCATACAAATTCTGCAAATAGAGACAATTTTTCAATTCAAATCATTATTTGAATTAATATACTTTTGCAAAATTTTACCGAGATATAAAATAAAACGCTCACTCATATTGAAGGATATAAAGAAAGAAGCATTTTTCCTTCCAATAAATATGCAGCGCATTCAGCAGCCGTTAAGACCCGTCCAGCATTTCTTTCTTTCGAACTGGCAGTTCGAGTGTCCTTGCTTGCAGTTAACATAGCAGTTTTATTTTACTGCCAAATAATTTATGCCTCAGCGACGTAAGTGTGGGTGTTATGCTTGCGCAAATGTTCATGCCTCACAAAGTTTCTTTAATATTTCTGCTTCTTGTATATTATTGCCACAACTCAATTCAACACAAAACAGCCTCTTCCAACGAACATTCAGGACTTTTCAATTTTTCTTCATTTCAATGCAGAGCATGGAATCCCCTCCTGCTGCTGTCAACGAGCATGCAGTTGCTGCAACCACAAATTCTCATTAGTTGACTTTAATTAATTAATTTCAAATTTGCTTCACATTTCACTCGGATGCGAACTCAATCGATGCATGCCGCCCGCCGTCAAAGAAACGCAACACAAATACACACACAAGGAACATAAACGCCTCTTGCGCCCGGAGACCAATAATTTAATTAGTTCCTGCCTGCAGGAGCCACACAATTTTCCAAATGTCAAATGCTGCTGACACATGCTGACACATGTCCGTAATTGTGTCAACTTCGGCCTGGCCGAAGGATGCAGCCCTGTCAGACAAGACAAAACAAAGCAGACGGCATCGCATCACATATTCCTATGAAGCGCACAGATATCGGGTTGCTCCATTAATTGTGCTTAATTCAAGGAAGAATGCTACTCATTATCGCAAGTTAATCTTTCCTTGCTCAGCATGTTGCCAGTGGAGAGGGAACGAAGTTCTAATTGTTTAATTTATGTTACAGTGTGTGTGTGTGTGTGAGAGTGTGTGTGCATAGCAATTCCCACATCTAAAGCCATAACATAGCATAAAGATCTTAACTACACTGAGTTGCCTTCAATCATATAATGAACCCCCAAACCGAAATAATTCCAAGTGTCCTTTTGAATAATATTTCACTAGTATAAACTCCCGATTATCGGGTGTGTCCTATGACATAGCTAAATAAAATTTTTTTTAAATGTGCTTAATATTATTGCCAAAGTTTTCCAAATCTATTCAGCAGGCTTTATCTCGAAAGGAAATAACCCAATGCAAAACTTTCGAAATTAAAAACTCTAATATTTTAGAACATTTTCAAACAATCTTCGAGAACTTATGCGTGAAAATTCATCGTGAAACTTTCAAAATGGTGTATCATTTAATATTGTGCAATTCTTAAACCGTCTACAAAAGCCCATTCTTAGAATACTAGCATGTCTGTCAAATAATAGACCTCGAAATCTTTAAAATGATATATAATTTATCATGCAACTCTCTCTAGATCGTCTGAACTAAGCGCCGGTCTTCAAATAAATAATAGATTACTAAAAATACAAAACTATCAGCATGGCGCATTTAAATGCTTGAATAAAAAAAGCTTTTAGCAATTAATTTCAAACATAAAGATTTTCACACTTTGCCAATTAAAAATGCTACATATTGCATGAAATATTTATTATATGCAGCAAATATGGCAGCTGGAAATGAAGTGAAGAGTTTATAGAAAAACTACAAATTTCATCATTTTCAAAAATATGCAATAAAATATCAGGCGAGCTGCAAATGACGACGACTACTAAATTATGCAGGCTAACACGTTTGCATGATGAGCATTTATTTGATTTGCATGCAAGTGTGAGTTTATATGCATGTGTGTGTGTGTGTGTGTGTAAATTTGTGCATGTAGAATAAACTACAAATAAACTGCAAAATCAAAAGCAAAATCTGAACACTCGTTCGAGTTAGAAATGCATTGTGTTTAGCAGGCAGTAACAAGGAGCGAGGGAGCAAGAGAGTGAACAGAAAAAGCATTGATGCAGTGCAGACAGAAATTGTGTATGTATGTGTGTGTGCAATGAGCTGCAAAAGGGTTGCATTTTAAATTTATGTTGTTGCGAAATGCGAACAAATTGTAAGCTGTCAAAGTGTCATGCAATTGCTAATTGCTTTACGCCCAAATGCAACACCAACACACACACATACATACAGCAACAGTCGCAGAGACAAATGCCACACACATAGAAGCAGTGGCTGCAGCAGGACTCAGAGCCAGTGACAAGTTGCGCCACAGCCCGCAAGGAGTCCGATGGCTGAGTTGAGTTGTTCAGGCTTCTTGTTGCTGTTGTGATTGTGGGATTTATTTGCAAATCGCTTGGGCTGTCACTGAATAGACATGCAATCACACAGGCAGGCCGTGAGACAGACAAACAAACAGAGGGAGAGTAAGAGACGGAGAGACAGACGGACAAGCAGCTGAAGTGGCATGCTCACGTGTTGAAGGGAAAGTTCAAGAATAACTTTAAGCCTCTAAATCGTAGAAAATCAGATCAGGAAAAGAGCTTGGAGAAGTTGGCATTGTCTTCATTCTTAGATGTTTATAAAAGGTCCTTACAGGTTCCGGTCGTGGTTCGGTTAGATAAAAAAATATAGTATGGTTTGGTTTGTCCATTCGATTCGATTCTAGCCCGCTAAAATTTCGGCTGGCTAATTCAAAAGAGTTCAAAAGTTCGGTTGAATTGCAACTCAAAACATAAACCCTAGCGATATTCTTCACATTCGCACTCGCTTTATCTCAAGCGGCAAGTGTAGCGGAAAAGGAAGCGCAAAGTGCATGTCGCATATTTAAATGGCGTCCCATTGCCGGCGTTATTCTTGAGTGTGTATGTGCTGCAGTTAGTTCGCTAGTTCATGTTCGTTCTGCAGCAACAGATTTCGCTGCTTGAAATATGTGCTTGGCTGCTACTTGCACTGCTGTTGTTGTCATTGTTGTGCTTGTTGTTGTAAGTAAAGCCATGCATGCATCCCGGACTTGAGGCACAGGCACCAAATGCTGTAAATTGACTTGAAGTAGCTGTGAACTGTCGCAGTTGAGCCGAGCAATGCCCATTCCAATTTCCATATAACATATGGCAACTCTATAATATTGTTCGTATATACATATGTAAATGTGTGCGCGTGTTTGCAACAATGACTACTATTATGAACACAAATACAGGAAGCACAGCACATTAACAGCAACAATCAGCAATTGTCTTTATAATCAATAACAACTGTCATTGCTGCTGTCAGTGTCTGTCCTTGCTCGCTGCGCTTGACAAGCGTGCGCCCAACTACGCCTTAGTCATTAGGCAATTAGTGTAATCCTTGCGGTTCAGCATATTTCATTCAATACACACTTAATGTGCTTGTGCTTGTGTATGTGTATGTGAGTCCCGAGTCCCTGTTGGTATGTGTGACAAAAAGGCTTGCTATGTGGCTTTGTTGCATACGAGCTGCTGTGCGGCTAACATATGCATGTGTGTGCGTGTGTGTGTTTCTATGTGAACTAGTACATATGCTCCTGAGTAATTAAGACCACTTAATCTTTGAATGTACTCTTAAAGTTCTTAAGTGCATGTAATTGCAGAATATATTTCAGCAGCTTTCGTAATTGCATTTGGAACAAGGAACAGGGAAGAAACAAGGAACAAGGAAGGAACGACTTAAACTTTTGTTGTATTTTTTTTCGAATTAAATTTTGTAAGATTTAAGAAATAAGCTAAACAAACATTGGAGTACCAAGTGGGCTTGATTTTCAAGAGAGAAATTTACCTGAGCTTAAAGTTCATTTAAATGCCATCATTTAAGAGTACATATGCTGTTTAGCTTAGAAGTCCACCTAAGTATTCCTTATATCAAGTAAAAATGTATTTATCGAAAATTAAAAAATTGGAAGGACATTTAAATGTATTGAAGGCATATTCATTTAGCAGATATTTTAATCGCTTTATCTTTTTCAAAATAATACAGATTTTTTTAAATGCATCCACTTAGATGGCAACTTGCACATATATGCTTGAGATATTCAGCATTCTATACAGGTTGATCTTTTCTATATAATATTCATATATTCAATATATAATCTTCAATTGTGCACAGCTCCAAAAAACTGCTTCTGATTTAGGTTAGAATGTGATAGTGTGTATAAAAAAGGCATTGCAGCTCTCTTAAATCTAAATAGCATTTTCAAATGCTCTAAATACAAAAGAAAAATAATTTGAAATATTCTGCACTTAAATTGCATTTCTCAGAGGTAACAAGATACATCAATAAATGCAGAAGCTTCAGTTTTAAATTTCAAATTCAACTAAACCAAATCACGTAAATCGTAAAGCTGCTTGCATTTGATTACTATATATAGCACACATCAATAAGATATTTACAGTCACACACACACAAAAATGCACACATAAACACGTATGCAGACATACAACTGATATATTGCAAATGTGAGGAAAATGCCAATAACATATCCAAATGATTCGATTTAGCCATGTAAGAACTCTGCATCGAAGATCCTCATGCAATGAACGTCACTCGGGTGCACAAGAGGAGGCTTAACAGCCCATGCATTCCAAAAAATAAATTCAAGTTGATACAGAAGTAAATAAATTCCACAACCTTCTACAAAATAAACACTTTATATAGTACTCAAAACAAAGTTCGTTCCAATAGTTGAATACATTCCACAGAATATTAATACGTGCTTCGGTATACAATATAATGTTCCCACACAATTGCCCAGTCCCACTTTTGGCATATTTAATGCGTTGCATAAAAGAAAAAAACGTTCCACAAAATTAAACAGGTTCCACACATGCGTTTTACACCTTTAAAATCGACTCATACTGCTCCTTTACATTGCACATAACGCACAATCAATGTGCACCCAAGCCAAATGACTCGCTCAAATGCACGCCCCTGCCCTTCGCCTTACATGTAGCTATCGAATGGCAGCGCTGAGTTGCTGCACGTACGCCAGTGAGTTATTTTGATGCCAGTCTTAGAAGATTTTCCAGTGGCCCACGCGTATACCCTGCCATGTTGAGCACACCCACACATACACGCGCTCTCATATATGAATGTATGTGTCTGTGCATGGCTGATGACGTCTGATTGTTTTCGCACAAAACTCATTTTAAATTTATTGCGTTTCCTCGGGTCTATTTCGTTTCTGTGCGTTTAATGTTTATTTTCAACTTTTTGTGTGCTGACCAAATTTTCAATCAGAGCTCAACTCGTGCGCTTGAGCAACTACAACAACAACAACAGCAAAAACAACTCTTAATTAAGCCAACAAAAACATTAGCATGCATTTAAAAATTTATTGCTCATTTTGATTTGTATTTAGTATTTGCATTTAGTCGGGAAAAAAAACCACGTCTGCGTAAGAACTCTGTCTGCTGGTGTGCGTGCGTGTATGTGTGTGGCAATTTAGGCCAGTAAACAAAAGCGTAAACAAATTTTGCATTCCTCTTTATTTCCTACTTTGCCTTGGCGCTGGATGTTAAATTCTGCATTCTGCATAGCTTACGCTTCACTGCAGCTCAGCTTCATGGCGGTGCCTGCGCCCATAAATATGCTAACTTTTTCGCCTTCGTCTGCCTGCGTCGCATGCCAGAAACTTACTTTCGTTGCAGTTCCTGTGTTTGTCGTCGTCGTGTTGCCAAAGCAAAGAAAATATGTGTATAACTTTTTATGTGCCACAGCAAAAGGATGCATGTAGTTTAGAGCAGAAGTTAAAAGGATAACGCATGGCAGTGCAGATGTCAGGCACAAATAATGTATAATATATACATATTAGAGCACTGAAATGTGTTTGTCTTTTCAGCTGCTAATTTGTTGGCAGATCATTAAGAAATAAGTCGGTATATTTGCATAATATTCAGCCCGAATTTACAATATTGGCACAATCGGAATCTATGATTCGAGAATTATTTTGCATGAGATAGAAGGAATCAGCCTTCAATACAGGCACATAAAATATTTTCAATTCACGTAATGTTATTTGATTACAAACCTTCAGACTGGCATTGCTAAGGACCCAGCAGGGCAGCCAGATTAACCTACTACCTACTTGGCCTAAGAAATTTTAAAAATTCTCTGCCACTTTAATTATGGAAAACAAAATACTATCGGTGATTTAGCAAGTAGACTATCATGTTTTTACAAATCGCTGCCAATTTGACAAAAATCAGCTGGAATGTTTTCTGCTGGGAAGAACACGTCAGCCGTCGATAATAAAGGGTAATCAGTTAAGAGTGATATGAAAGAAATTTGAATAATACAATGACGGCGTGAAGTATCAAATTGATGCTGGTTTATTTTGAAGCAACATTCATGTCCTTATGAACTCAACTTTGCTTTAAGGTTTTGCTTAAATTGTATTGTATAAAATTTTTTAGGCGAGGGACATTTGTATTGAATCCGAGAAAATGGTATTGACAATAGCTCGTGTAACTGAGGCTTAGGTCTAGCTTCCGGCTTTTATTGCCTGTGCTCGTGCCTAGACTTTATTGCAATCACAAAATAAAATATATCACATTTTTATTGCTGTTTGATGCAAGTGACAGAAGTGGAAGATTCACAATTGAGAACCACAATCTTATTCCAGTTAATCGATGCCTGTTCGGGAATGGCTTTATATTCAATTCCAGTTCGATTCTGCTTCTGCTCACTTCTCTTGGGAACACATTGCCTCTACTTACACTGATCTGAGCTTGGTGCGGCTGCCTGCCTGCTGCACGAAAGTAGTTCTTTCCGCTTGAGTATGCTGCACTTACCGTCAGACAGATGCTTGCCAACAAAGTTGCTGCCATAAAGTAAGCTGCCACGCTGCACCTAAGGAAGGCATAAACTGCATGAGAGCGTATTTGGGCACTACGTAACTGCTCCATTTTCCTTTGATATCTTGCAGCAATTAACGTTATTAAAATATTAAAGTGCGCATATGTTGTGCGTGTGTGTGCCTGGGTGTGCGTGTCTGTGTGTGTGTGTCTTCTTCTCGGCATCAATCTTATTAGCAAAAAGCAACTTTCGCTATACTTCCCCGCAGACGTGTGCACATGAGCGCTGTCCTGCCCCCGCCAGCTGCATCCATCGGGCGCACGAACTTGCTTGCCTTTTATTCATAAAAATTGCAAGTGCTGCCAGAGCGGCGCATAAAATATAAAAAACGGGTAAGCGTTCTAGCGCTTTCGAGGTACTTGCAACGATTTTTATTACAGCAGAAGCGAGCAGCCAGCAAATTTATGCGCACCTTCTTCACCCCTTGTCCTCTTTTGCCGCTTCACTGGCTCTCATGTTTGCTGCGTTGGCATGACGGCGTCGCAGTGCGTTGGGCGCCAGCAGGATGGCATCCTCGGCAAAGCAACAGGCACTTAATTAACAGGATAATTTTGCGCGCTCTTCTGCAGCCTTAATATAAGCAGTAATATGAGCAGCCAGCAGCAACAGGCACGGCAACGGCATGCAGCTCTTTATTAGCGCTTTCCAGTGCGGCGCATCCTTCGTCTACTTCACGCCAGTCTCGCCAGTCTGACTCCCATATATTGACTCACAATTAATGTTGTTGTTAATCTGTTGTCCTTCATCATCATGAAAGTGTGTAAGCTGCATGAAGTCTCCGCTGAGGCAACACTAAGCCACACTAAGGCGCTGTACTTGCAGCAGCTTCAGCTTCCATGCCGCACATAGCTACTGCTGCAGAGTGTGGCAATTTATAAAGAATTGTATTTTGAAAGTAGACATAGCAAATATGTATAAGGATTACTTAGAAAGTCAATGTAGATTTTCACTTCAGATTGAAAAGTTATTTAGAGCTAAAGCTAGATCAAAGATTGTCAAGTGCTTTTCTTTGCAAATTAAGGACGAAAATACGCTCATTTATTTTAAGAGCTTCTTACCAAGCTGAAAGTAAGCCCTGCTCAGTAGCTGAGGTGCTCGATGCAATGCTCTGCCGATGGCTGCCCATTTGTTAAGGCACTATACAAGAGAGCTTGCGCTGAATCAGCTGATTGTTGTGCCATATGGATTCAATATGAATTGCAAGTTCTTCTATATATGTAGAAGAACTGTCTTCTGTCAGCCTTGATCCTCGCTACTGATGACTTCATTGACAATGACATCCCTTACAGGTTGCTCACAAAAAGTTGTCCCAGCACCAAAAAGTGCTCAACCATTTTTCACAAGCAATCTTCGATTTTTCAGATTGTTAAATTTTTTTCTAACGAGAATACAAGTCGAGAGTCACTTCAACTCACATGCACATACATGCAAATACGCTTTGGCTAACAGCGTCTTGGAATTTCCTTCAATATGCTTGCTTCTACAACTTTTTCGCTTATATTCGCATCTGCTGAAATTTGCTAACTAAAAATGACGACAAGAATTCTTTCAAATACTTTTTTGCCAATTGAAGTTGCACTTTTGCACTGCAAATGTATGCGTGTGCATGTGTGCAGCACATGATGTCCTCTCTCAACACACCAAAGGATATCGAGGCAGCTCTGGCAGTGCACGTGCGGCTTATGGATAAGCGTTATCAACTCGAAACTAACAGACTCCGGCGCAAATCTAAAAGAGGTGGGTAAGGCGAAGAAGTAAGCGGAAAATAAAATGTGAAAATTTGCGAAAAGTAATAAGAAGCTTCACAATGTATCTGTGTGTGTGTGTGTTGGAGCTACGATATTACAAATTCGAGGAGATTGCATCCCTGTCAGCAGTGGATCTGCCGTTGACATTGCACATCTTGCTTTGTCACTCGCTGGCGTAGCGGCGAGTTGAGCTTACACTACTCTAGCCATCTGTCATATAAATTCATTGTCATTGGCTTTTTATCTTTTTTGCACAAGCACACCTCGTGCAACTTATATTGTAAATTCCTTTTAATAAATCAAGTATAAAGAATTGAGCAAAGTTTAAATGTGAACAACTGGGTCAGACGAACGCCACTATCTTGTTTATACAACTACATTCATCTATAACCGAAGTTGATCCATTCTATATCTACTAAGAACTCAACATTGGTGCCTCCTGTGAGGTTCTGCTGCGGTTATTCGGGTTATCGGGCGTTACGTCATCATCTTGCAGTAACACGAGGTAATTGCATTGGTATTTTTGTGTTTGGTTAGGTCGAATATTGGTTACGTAAAATATGGCGAAAGAGGGCGAGCTGAATATCTTGGAGTTGGTTAAGGAGCAGAATTTTCTTATGCAATCGGTGCAAACAACTTTACGGAATTTTAAGAAAGATTCTGCCACACGTAAATCGGAACCATATTACAATGCGCGTTTGGAAACTTTAGCTTCATATCGCACGGAGTTTCGTGCAAATCATCGCGAGCTAATTCGACAATCGAAAAATGCAGAAATACGGGAATCGTACATAGATGCTGGCATTTGTGAAAAATTCGAAGAAATATATCTAGACGCGGTAGTCTACATTCGGGAATCTCTTAGCGAAAAGTTCACGCCAGTGGCTACGGAAGTCGCGCAAACATCTAGCTTAAACAACAGTAGTACAACTACGGCAGCGAGCGGCGTTCCTCTGCCGGAAGTAAAATTAACATCGTTTAGCGGAAAGTATATTGAATGGCCAGCGTTTAAGGAAATATTCTTGGACCGTGTACATGGGAATGCGAGTTTGAACAATTTGCAACGTTTTCATTATCTCAAGTCCGTACTGACGGATATTGCTGCTCAAGATATCGAGCACATCAGCCTTGTTGGGGAGAATTATCTGGAGGCATGGAAAATGTTGTGTGAACAGTACGATAACAAACGCATTTTGTTTACTCATTATATGGATGTTTTGGATCAACAGCCGGACGTAATTCGGGAAGATCCTACATCGTTAAAGCACTTTACACAAACGTGTCGAGCTTGTGTAAATTCTATCTCTAAACTGGGAATAAACGTTGAACAAAACCAAATTCTTGTTTATTACATGGTGAAAAGGTTACCGAACCACTTGCGTACCGAATGGGATCGCTCTTTGCGAAAACAAACTAGCATTCCTACCTTTTCTGAATTTTGTTCTCTTTTAGATGAGCAGTATCTCCTGATGATTACGTCATCACGGACAAGCGCAAAGCCAACGCAAACTCATCAAGCAAATATAACTTCGCATCGTAAATCGGAAGGTATGCCATCGTATAGCAAGAAGTACATCAAGTCTATGCATGTAGGGAAGAAAGCTATTACTTGTCCTATCTGTGAGAAATCGGATCACCCGGTACGAGAATGTCCAAAATTCGTCGAAATGGGCGTCGTTGAAAAAAGAGCAGCGGTGGAAAGGTATAAACTTTGTTTTAACTGCCTTGGATATAATCATCAATCCTCCAGATGCAATAGTCGTCGTACTTGCGGAACATGTGGAGCCAGACACCATACTTTGATTCATATCGACAGAGAAGTTGCAGCTTCTGCCGCATCAGTTACAGCACCGGCATCAATATCTGCTATGCATGTGGCAGCCACGCAGGAAATTCGTGAGCAGTTTAGTCAACAGTTGCCTTCTATACAATATGATGTGCTATTACCTACAGCGATTGTTACAATAAAATCCTTTACTGGGCAGTCATGTTATTTCAGAGCGTTATTGGATCAGGGATCACAGGCTACATTTTTATCGGAACGAACTATGCAGACGCTTGGTCTTCCTCGTAGAAAGGGTCAAATCGAGGTGACCGGCTTATCAGGCTCTAGGGTAACAACGAGTCGTTTTTGCGTTAACATATCGGTGGGCTCCAGGATGGACGCTCACGTGCAGTATCAAGCTGTGGCTTACGTTTTACCAAGGGTGTGTGGAGTTTTGCCAAGCCAAAGAATAACAACAACATTTGATTATTTGGATGGTCTACATCTTGCGGACCCAAAATATTTTGAGCCAAATTCTGTGGATGTGCTCTTGGGTAATGACATTTATGATGAGTGCATTTTAAGTGATGTTCGACGGGGAGGCAGTGGATTGCCTATTGCACAGAACACCACGTTTGGTTATATCATATCGGGAAAAAATGCCACGAGTTCGCTAACTCCGAAAGCTGTATCGTTTTTATCTATGAACATGGAACTGGAAGTCGACGACTTATTAAGGAAGTTTTGGGAGCTGGAGGAGGTTGGTGGATCAGGTAGCTTGAACACGGAAGATATCTGGTGTGAAAATCTATATCGAAACAGTCACAAGAGACTGGACAATGGGAAGTATATCGTTCGTTTACCACTGAAATCGGAAGTTGATGCATCGTGTTTTATCGGGAAATCCAGAGCAACAGCGCTCAAACGATTTCTCCATTTGGAAGGTCGCTTATCCAAGGATGCCAATTTAAGAGAAATTTATATCAATACAATTAACGAATATCTACAACTTGGGCAAATGAAACCAGTGAAGTCTACGGAAGAGCAGCATTGTACTGCTGTGGCGATAAATGATAATCGTCTTACCTGTTGTTATCTCCCACATCACCCGGTGGTGAAGGCGGATGCCGTAAGCACGAAAGTTCGAGTCGTGTTCGATGCTTCTATGAGAACCAGTAATGGGAAATCTCTAAATGATATTTTAGCTACGGGCCCGGCCCTTCAGCAGGATTTGTCCGCGGTAATCATGAACTGGCGGACCATGAAATATGTCTTTATAGCCGATATAGAAAAAATGTTTCGGTGTATCGACGTGGATGAAGAAGATGCTCAATATCAGCGTATTTTATGGCGAGAGGAGCCGGCGCAACCGATTCGGGAATATTATTGTTCGACAGTGATGTTTGGAACAGCATCTGCTCCATATACGGCAATTCGTACAATACATCAATTAGCACAGGATGAAGCAGAACGGTTTCCATTGGCTGTAAAGGTACTTAAACAACAAATATATGTCGACGACATTTTGTCCGGTGGAAAATCTATAGAATCAGCTTTACGCGTACGAGATGAAACAATTGCTATGTTGCGTAGCGCGTCCTTTGAATTGCGAAAGTGGGCTAGTAATCACCCGTCTCTTTTAGACAAAATACCAGCGGAGCACAGGCAGTCCAAAGATAAGATGCAGTTTACATCTGCCGATCCCATAAAGGCATTGGGTCTATATTGGGACCCTGTTACCGACGAGTTCGAATTCAAGGCTGATTTCAAATTTGAGATTGAGAACCCCACGAAACGTACCATATTATCTAATATCGCTCGCTTATTCGACCCGCTTGGTTGGTTGAATCCTGTCATTATATCAGCGAAACTTATCCTGCAGGAATTGTGGTGTAGCAAGGTTGGCTGGGACACACCGTTACCCACGGAGCTTCGAAGTACTTGGAGAACCTTCGGAGAGGATTTTCATCAAATATCTCAACTTAAGGTTCCTCGCTGGATTATGTTTGATCACACCAAAGGTTGTTGTGAATTGCATGTATTCTGCGACGCATCTATTCACGCCCATTCAGCTGTTGCTTACCTTCGCGGAACAATCGAAAATGGTAAAGTGTTTACAACGATGCTCACCGCCAAATGTAAGGTGAACCCTATAAAGCCCAAGATTACGATCCCTCGCGCCGAGTTATGCGGGGCCGTTTTAGCATCTAAGCTATTGAAGTTCATTATCAGTAATATCAGTATTGCAGTTAATCGCTCTAATATTTTCATGTGGACCGATTCATCAATAGTCTTGTATTGGATTCGGGGGGACCCATATCGATGGAAAATATTTGTATCCAACAGAATAAACCAAATACGAGAAAATACATCGGTTTCGCAATGGCGTCATGTAACATCGGAAAATAATCCCGCTGACATATCGAGCCGTGGAATTAGTCCCTCACGGCTTTCACATAGCGACTTGTGGTGGCGCGGACCTGCATTTCTTCAACTGCCGTTTGCGGAGTGGCCACAATCTGCGCTTAATACCGATTTGGTGCCACCAAGCATTGATATCGAGAAACGGAGTATAAAAACTCATCTAAGTACAACGGATGGCACAAACGAGAATTTATCGTTAAGTAAATGGAGCTGCTTTTCACTCACCATGCGCGTGATGGCTTATTGTATTCGATTTGGAAAAAATTGCAGACCAAAGCTGTGGTCTCGGAGTAAAGGCGCGTTATCGAGCATGGAGTTACAACGTAGCGTTCTCTGTATAACAGGAATGATTCAGCGGGAAGAGTTTCCGGAGGATTGGCGCGCACTTTCGAGAAATCGGCCACTACCGAGCAATAGCAAGCTTCGCTCTCTCAACCCGTACTTCGATGAACAGAGTAAGGTCATACGGGTCGGAGGCCGATTGAAAGAGGCATTATTGTCGATCGATAGAAAACATCCTTATATCCTGCCATCCAAGCATCATGTAACAGCACTAATTGTAAAGCACAGCCACCTAAACACCCTACATGGAGGAGTTACTCTTACTTTAAACCACATTCGTAGGAAATTTTGGATTTTGAATGGACGCAACGTTGTTCGAACCGTGATACATGGATGTATCACTTGCTTTAAGCAAAACCCAAAGCCGTGCGCACAGCGCATGGGAAATCTGCCAGCAGAAAGAGTACGACCCGCTCGCGCCTTCTCATCGGTGGGAGTCGATTATGCTGGACCTTTTAACATATTGCCATCGAAAGGAAGAGGACGCGTTTCAATAAAGGGCTATATTTCGCTTTTCATCTGTCTAGCTACTAAAGCTATTCATCTTGAGCTTGTAGGAGATCTTACCACAGACGCATTTATCGGAGCGTTAAATCGCTTTATCGGAAGAAGAGGTTTGTGTAGCAATATCTACAGTGATTGCGGAACGAATTTTATCGGAGCGAATGGAAAACTTCAAGCGGATCGTACAGCTTACCAGCATTTCATAAACAACCAGGTTGGTCCTCATCTGGCAGAACGTGAAGTTCGTTGGCATTTTATACCTCCATCCTCACCACATTTCGGAGGACTATGGGAGGCCGGAGTGAAATCGGTTAAATATCATCTGAAGCGTACTATCGGAGAACAAAAACTGACATACGAGGAATTTAATACCGTGTTGGTTCAAATAGAAGCTTGTTTAAATTCGCGGCCCCTGTGCCCATTGTCAAACGACGTTGATGATTTAATGGTTCTTACACCCGGCCACTTTCTGGTGGGCGACTGCTTATTGGCGTTGCCTTCTATCGAAACGAATCGTTTGAGCCTTGCAGAACGTTGGAGACATGGCCAAAATCTAGTACAACAATTTTGGAAACAATGGAATACCGAGTATTTGTCGCGTTTACAACGGCGACCTAAATGGTTAAACCCAAATCCGAATTTGAAAGTTGGCGACATAGTATTGATTAAAGACGAGAGGTATCCATATAATCGATGGCCGCTTGCGAAAATCGTCGAATTGCACCCGGGTACGGATAACCTTGTACGAGTAGTATCTCTCAAAACCCAAAAAGGGTTAGTCAAACGTCCTGTAGTAAAGATATGTCCTTTGCCAATACAGGATAGCTGGACGCCAATAGACGACCAGGCACATTAATATCATTTGCAATAGCTCTCCTCTGTTACAGGTTATGGGCCAAATTATCAAGCCGGCTGCAACCCAAGAAGGATGATATTCAAAGGAACATCATCGTCGGGCAGATATGTTGGAGCTACGATATTACAAATTCGAGGAGATTGCATCCCTGTCAGCAGTGGATCTGCCGTTGACATTGCACATCTTGCTTTGTCACTCGCTGGCGTAGCGGCGAGTTGAGCTTACACTACTCTAGCCATCTGTCATATAAATTCATTGTCATTGGCTTTTTATCTTTTTTGCACAAGCACACCTCGTGCAACTTATATTGTAAATTCCTTTTAATAAATCAAGTATAAAGAATTGAGCAAAGTTTAAATGTGAACAACTGGGTCAGACGAACGCCACTATCTTGTTTATACAACTACATTCATCTATAACCGAAGTGGATCCATTCTATATCTACTAAGAACTCAACAGTGTGTGTGTCGCTTTGCAAGTGTGTGAAGCAAAAGCGACTAAAAAATGTTTTTTGAGAAAAAGTTTCAAACTGGTAAAAGAAAATTGCAATTGCAGCAGTAAAAAATTTCACTTAGCTCTTGCCTCCGCCTTTCGGCTGTGATACGAGTAGCGCAGAAGGCGGCACATGCTTCCGCATCCGGCGGCCATTGCTTGTTGCTGTTGCTGCTCATCAGTTTTTTGCAGCATTTTTTGCAACTTTATCTCGTGCTGCTGCTGCTTCTTCTTGAGCCCTTTTCGTTCTTGCCACTTACCACTCGCTTTTGCCTGTTGTTGTTGTTTACTTTTGGAAGTTGTTGCTTATCTTTGTTGTTGTTGCTATGCGGTCAAGCAGCCAGGCATGCACTTCATATAAGTGTGTTGCAAACAACAACAACAACAACAACTGCACAGCTTGTGCGCTGTGCCACAATTGTAAGCGGCAGCAACAGAAAGCAACTGTCGCTGCTGTTTCTTTGCCTTATTGCCTTTCCGTGCAAATTGTTGCACTTACTTTCGTAGACTCGAATATTAAATTTTTACTTGAGTTTTGATGAATTTTGAAATTAGATTTTCTTTGGTCACTTTTTTAATTCTCTCATTGAAAGTTTATACAAGAGAAATTATTTAAGGAATAGCGCCTTTAGCATTTCTACAAATTTACAAATATTTACCAATTTACGAAATTTTTCCTGTTTAGAAATGCTTGGAATAAAATAAAATTTTACGTGCAAATTCAGCTTTTAAAGCTTTATCTTTTATTTGTATAAATTGGCGCATATTTTCTCGAAAACATTCAAAACAGATGGGGAGGAGATCCAGAAGCCAAAAATCCTCTGAAAATTGTCTAAATATTATTTTCAAAGGCGCAGGGCTGCATAAAAGAGGCATCGAAGAACAAAAGCAGCCAGACTAAATGTTCACTTCAGGTTTGCTGAAAAATTAGTTGGAAAACCAAAACTTTTAAAAGGAAAGGTAGTAGTGGAAAATCAGAATTGCAGATACATGCCGTTAGCAAAATTTGTTATAGTTCTGCGGTGAGGTTTTCAAATGCTCAAAAAAAGACTTTTCAAATACTGACATTTTTATACCCTACACCTATGGTAATAGGGTATAATAACTTTGTGCCAAAATTGTAACGCATTAAAGGAGCCTTCCTAGGTATAGACATAAGTATATAGAAATGATCAGAAACACTTTCTCTTTTCATTTCCGGTTGTCCGTCTGTCCGTCTGTCCGTCTGTCCGTCTGTCTGTCCGTCTGCGTGTATGCAAAAAAAAGAAAGAAGGAGTTGTCCGATTTGGACCAAATTTGGTACACAGTTACAGTGAATCTCGGGTTAGGTAAAGTGTTAAAATTAGTCAAATCGGTAAAAGAACACGCCCACAATGGGCCTGTAAGTCCCACTACCTCGGGTTTTTTTTCGATTAAATTGCTATAATTTGTGTAATTACTCATGGAAAAGATTAATACTTGGTATTCAAGTTAAGAGGTAGGTCTTCTATATCCCAGGAAAAAATGGGCGTGGTCCGCCCACTATATAGCCGGCAAAATTTTTTCGGTAAAATGGCTCCCAATTGACTAGTTACGAATATAAATGAATGAAATTCGGTTCCCAAATTGATATATAGGTCTTAGAAGCCATACAAGAAAATGGGCGTGGTCCGCCCACTATATAGGCGATAAACAAAAAATCCTCTTAACTTCCATAATATATACACCAGAGAGTCCAGATTTGGTTACTTCGTTCCTGGTAGGAATATCTTTTAATTCTCCAGAGATGGGCGTGGTCCGCCCACCATGGGGGCAGTAAAATAAATATGCCGATAACATCTGGTGTACACCTGTCAGAGCATCAATATTTGGCATGTATAGTCCTATTAGGTATATCTTGTAGTCAGCCAAAAATGGGCGTGGTCCGCCCACTATGTAGGTTGTAAATCAAATACGCCCACAATTTCAGTGAATTATCACCCCACTTGGGAACATGGTGTAGGGTATTACTCTGTCGGTGAAACCCGACTGATTGCTTCCTTACTTGTTTTGATTCAAAATTGCAGCAAATTTATTCTCAATAAGCCGAGTTGTCTGTTTTATTTAAAAATATTTGTTCTATTTTTCAACATATCTGTAATATCACACATTCTTCAGGGACAAAAGCAAAAATTAAATTGCTTCGGTCACTCCTCCTTCACATCCAACAAATTAATTCAAACTTGCAACGGGAAATTATTTATGCCACATTGTCCCGTTGAACAGGAAGCGGAAGTTGCCAACAAAATCGGCAAGCAGCAGCACACAAGCAGACATACGCACACATACACAATGTTGAACAGAACCAGCGACAGGGCATCTCGGAGCAGCTCGCACGCCAATGCCAAAGCCATAACCGACCAGTGTTGGATTGGACACACATACACACGTGCAGTTATACACAGTCAAGTGCACAGCATTACAAGCCCAATAGGAGCCGCAGCTATGCCAAAAACTAATTCGACCAGACGAAAGCAGCGATTTTCTACTAGCCAAAAGCACACTCATACATTTGAGCACGCAAAAACGCACACTCCCACAGACATGCTTATAACAGGCGTGTTTGCAAGTTTGCATGTTAACACATATGTACATGCATGTCAGTGGCGTAACCTGAAGAACAATTCACTTGAGCTGCAGCGGCAAATTTTTTTGTAAGATCTCAAAAAGGTAGCACAATTTTTTAATTTGATGATCAATTTTTGATAAAAAAAAGCAAATTATTTCTTCATATTTTTAAAAAACGTCGTATTTCTAACGGTAATTTGTTTAGTTCCCGGCATTTTTTTTTTTATAATTGTGCTTGTTTTGAGGAAATTTAACAAAAGTATCAGTAACAACAGTTGCTGCGAATTAAGTTTCCGACTACGCCACTGCTGCATACATAGAAACTTGCATGCTTGAATGCGCGCAAAACTGCATGCGTCTATTATCCTGTGTGCGGATGGGCTGTGCACTTTAGTAGCGCCAGTGTTACTGACGCGAGCTGAACACTTGCCAAATTGCTTCGAAAAAAAGGAAGCTCAAAAGCTCGTGCGTTGAACCAGAAAAGTATACTATAGAGAATGTTGCATACGCCAGCACACATTTACATACACACAGGAGCACTTTCACTTTTCATATTTCAACTACAAAACAAGTAAGGAAGCAATCAGTCGGGTTTCACCGACAGAGTAATACCCTACACCATGTTCCCAAGTGGGGTGATAATTCACTGAAATTGTGGGCGTATTTGATTTACAACCTACATAGTGGGCGGACCACGCCCATTTTTGGCTGACTACAAGATATACCTAATAGGACTATACATGCCAAATATTGATGCTCTGACAGGTGTACACCAGATGTTATCGGCATATTTATTTTACTGCCCCCATGGTGGGCGGACCACGCCCATCTCTGGAGAATTAAAAGATATTCCTACCAGGAACGAAGTAACCAAATCTGGACTCTCTGGTGTATATATTATGGAAGTTAAGAGGATTTTTTGTTTATCGCCTATATAGTGGGCGGACCACGCCCATTTTCTTGTATGGCTTCTAAGACCTATATATCAATTTGGGAACCGAATTTCATTCATTTATATTCGTAACTAGTCAATTGGGAGCCATTTTACCGAAAAAATTTTGCCGGCTATATAGTGGGCGGACCACGCCCATTTTTTCCTGGGATATAGAAGACCTACCTCTTAACTTGAATACCAAGTATTAATCTTTTCCATGAGTAATTACACAAATTATAGCCATTTTACCGAAAAAAATCCGAGGTAGTGGGACTTAAAGACCCGTTGTGGGCGTGTCCTTCGGGTAATTTGAATAATTTTAACACTTTACCTAACCCGAGGTTCACTGTAACTGTGTACCAAATTTGGTCCAAATCGGACAACTCCTTCTTTCTTTTTTTTGCATACACGCAGACAGACAGACAGACGGACAGACGGACAGACGGACAACCGGAAATGAAAAGAGAAAGTGTTTCTGATCATTTCTATATACTTATGTCTATACCTAGGAAGGCTCCTTTAATGCGTTACAATTTTGGCACAAAGTTATTATACCCTATTACCATAGGTGTAGGGTATAAAAAGCAATCAAAAAGAGCATTAACCCTGGAGAGCTAACCTTCGTCGTTTCGACGAACACGCGACAGAAAATTCGCTGTCTCTTTTCGGCGCACGCGTCAATCATCACAACGTTGCTTGTCAACTCATTGATCTCCGAGCTCTTTTGAGAGGCAACCGTGTCCGGCGGGTAACTGCGATATTTTTCGAGATATTACGATAGTGTTCGTCGTTTCGACGAATTGTTAGCGTTTGTGTTAGTATTTTTGCAACTGATGTTTTTTATTTCCTACAGTTTTTATCATGACTTCAAGACTATTTCTGTCTGATAAACCTATAGCACGTTTGTTATTTATTTTATGAGGAAGAAACATTCGTAACTTGTAGAACCCTGGCTGAAAATCTGACTTCAAATTCGTACCATGCCGACGCACACCAAAAACAAAACCACAGATATATTAACTTCAAATAATGGTGGAGATCAAGTTTAAGGCCAGTCATCATCCTGGAATGACCTGCAACCATCAGAGGCACTAAATATTAAAAAAAAGAATAGCTTGTGGTCCATGTTCTTATAAAAAAAACGTTTTAAATAGGCACATGACAAAGTCAGTATGCGCAAAATGTAACACTGCAATCTGTGGTGAACATAAAGTTGATTTTTGCATAAAACGCGCATAAAAAAATTAGTTTTTTATATTTTTTCTAAATAATGACAGTATTATAATTTAAGAACGCCAAAAAATTAACGGCAGTTTTTCGTTAATTCTTTAATTTGAATTTTTATAAATACGTTATCTTCCCTGATCCTATTAAAGTCAATGCCTTACTAAAAGTGTTATAAAATATATTTAATTTGTAATAAAATATAACTTAATTGTTTTATTTTATAGAATAATAGCGGATAAACATTTATGTGCAATAAACATAACGAAAAGTTAGTGATATAACTTTTAATAAAACACCTCAAAAATGTTCGTCGAATCGACGAATGGTTAGCGAATGGTTGTGGTGTGCGAGCGAAGGTTAGCTCTCCAGGGTTAACAACTTTCTATTATTTGATAGCGATAACATAACTACGACAGAAAAAATTTAATGCTTTCAAATCTTTGAAATGCTGTCAAGTAAAATATTTGAAGAGATCGCATAAAAGTATTCACTATTTTTTATTATTAAAATAAGAGAATTCAACGTGGTGTCAGTTCCGCGCATGGAGATGCCAGTGAGGTATGGAATGCCCTGTATAAGCGGAGCAGCAGCTGAAAGCATGAATAAAAAAAATTCTTAACATATGAGCTCTTTTTCGCATCTATTTGCTTTTTTCCACAGTTCACTCACTTCGATCGAGAGTGAAATCTATCGAATTTAAAATTGATTTCCCTCGAAAGGGAAATTCGTAACATGGCAGCATATTAATTTTTCCATATGTACAATCAAAAGTTAAATTCTTCGCAGGGCGTAATCGAACAAGGAACTTGGCTGTTATGATTTGTTCTTAAAATAGTACCTAGTTTGCAAGTAGCAATTGTACTTAAAGATGGCAAAACTTTTCAAATGAACAAAAGGAAAAAGATTCGCCAATTAATGTTGCAGCCTTTGTTATTCATTTGCAGCTTTTTTCTGCGTTCAAACCGCCAACACTTAACAGCTTCCACTTTAACTTCACTTTAATAAAAGGCCCCCCCTGGCAGCGGCGGCGGCTAATTCACAATTATTTTCAATCAATGGCACAAAAGTCAATTGCCAAGCAAAAGCTTCGTTTAATTGAACATTAACAGAGAATTATGGTAATGTGTCTGTGTCTGTGCTGGGCCTGTGTGGCAGTTAAGGCAGCAGTCAATTTACCTGACGGCGCCAAAATGCCAAAATGGCCGCGGCAGCAGGCAAACATACGACTCAACTTTGGATCTGGCGAATGGAGCGGGCACCAGGGAGATTGCTTTCAAAAGCGGCGCATATTGGCGCTATGAAGCGATCATAAGCATCACAGTCAATACGCACAAGCGACGTGCTGCCCCCTGCTGCGCGCGCCTCAAAGCCTGCTACATTTGTGGCGATTGCGACGCTGGTGTCCTGCTGTGCCATTGCTGACGCTTTTGGTGCATATTGTTGTTGGTTTACCCACGCTCCGTTGAAAAATTGCAAGAATTTAATTAGTTGGCATACACACACACACACACACACACACACACACACACACACACACACACACACACACACACACACACACACACGAACACATACAGGCAGATAGGAAAGAGCAAAGGAAATACTTATACTTGGCCACAAAAGTTAACTTGTGCTTGCGTTGCGTTGCGTCAGCCGTACCTGCCTCGCTATCCTGCGCTCCTCCTACTCCTCTTCAGCCGCCTGCTAGGCCACGCCTTAGCTCGCCATGTTTCGGTCGCAGCGTATAAAGTTTACTTTTGATTGCCCAGCTTGGCAATACCGCCGCGCAGCCACTACCCGCTAACCCCCTTCATTTTGTGCGAATATGCGGGCTCCTGCATATTTCTGTGGCTGCTGCTCCTGCTTTTGTGTTATGTCCTTTCGCATTGGGCCTGGTTAAGTTGGCACTTTTACATTTGGCAAATGTGTTTACTTTTACATTTCATGTTTTACCTTGTTGCAACAGTTTATTTTTATGTGCTTTAGCTGTGTTTTTCCACATTACCACTCTTCCTCTTACCCTTTTCCATCATTCTTTTGTTACGCTTTGCCTTGCTTTGGCCTTTGTTCGGCAAAAGTTTCAATCGCACATTTGTTTTACTGAACTAGTTCCTCTTTAATGCGCTACAGCTAGGCAGAGCGGCATATTTGCATGAATGTGTGCCCTATTTTATGAATGAATGAATAATTAATACAAAATAATCAAATCAAATCATTCGAGTATCTTCAATACATAATATGTGCATCCGCTTCAATATCCTTATTTTTGAAAATATAAACATTTCTTATGTCGAAACTTCTGCAAGTTAAAAAGGCATCTTTCAATGATTCAGAGCTACAAATTTCAGCTGCGAAATATCTTGCCGTAGAGTGTCTGGCAGTCGGCGCAGAACGATGCGTTTTCATTTACTTTAGTTAATTAAATCCGTGTGTGTTGAAAGCGATTCCTTAGTGTATTTTTAGCCAAAGTTTTGCATATTATTTTCATTTTCGTTTATACTTCATTTGCTTTAATCTGCCAAGAAATTTTTCTATTCAACAATTTGTTGTTGCAACCCAAACATAATGTGACTTCAATAAATTTTTACTCCATCTTCCAGGTTCACTTCGCAAATAGCTTTGCAATTGTTATGAACTTTCTGAAAAATTTTCAACTTTTTGTAAAACTTTAAGAATCTTAGAAGTAGGAAAGAGTGCATAGTGTAAGAAACTTGAAAATATGTTATCAGAAAATCACAATTTTTCCCGCATGTTATCAAGCACATCTTAAATGAACTTTGACTGTTTTAAAAAGATGGCACAACAACAACTCATAGAGACTAGCTTAATGTAGCACTGATAACAGTTGCAATGAAAATCTATGGCTCTTGTTCTTGTTCTTGGAAAGCGAAGTTGCTAATGCCCATATTTCTTGAAATCCTCTGTAAGACAGAATAAATGTTCCAAATGAAAGCTAGACAATTCTTGAAACGATAATCGAATCCTACTTTCAAGTAAATCTTCAATTAAACTGTCGCTTTTTTTGTGCACTTTGGAGATTCTGTAGAATAGTAATAAATTCGACGATTAACAGAAATCGATCAATTTAAGATGGAAATAGGAAATTTTAAGAAATTTGGTTTAGTCTCGTGGGCTGCTTGGCATGCCAACAACAACAACACAGCAATGGCAACACGTGGCAAATGTGGCAATGTGTAGCTGCGGCAGAATACTAGCAGCACGATGCACCCACAAAGCAAATACCAACATACTTAACATTCATCTAAATTTAATATGTAAATACCTTAAAAGAACGTAAAGCGTTGAAGAAAATTCAAAAATGCGGAAAAATGAAAAGCAGCAGCAGAAGCAAGGAAATTTGGCAGTAATGGCGCGCTTTTAGGCGAAATAAAATAACATGCCTTAGTGAAAATAACAACGCCATTTTCATCAGCGTCATTATGCAAAGCGTGAAGCTGAGGAGTGTGGCTGGGTGTGTGCAGTGTCGTCTTGTAACATGGGCCAGAGCTGAAGCTGGGCCCTTGCCATTTAAATATTTATGAAATTATTCTTTATAGATTTACATGCCTGAGAAAAAAGCTTACTGATTTCTAGGCTACTGCTCTAAAATTTGGCTACAAAAAGGCAACAATATCAAAGGGCCCAGTTGAGCCTCAGTCCTCTACTGACATTAGTGTGTATGTGTAAGTGTGTGTGTGTGTGTGTGTGTGTGTGTGATTGTTGACAACGCTACATGCGCGGCGGACGACGTGCATGGATCGCATTAAATATGCTAATTTGTCCACAGTGAGCACACTTTTCGCTGACGTTGACGCTGACGTTGGAACGCTGAGTGCCTCTGAGCCGGCGTACGCCTGTGAGTATGAGTAATTTTTTCTTGAGCTGCTTCAACACGTTCAAGCGAAGCACAGCAGTAACTCACGTTGTTGAAATTGCGAAAAATTACAGAGAGAGCTGGAACAGGCCAGCAGCAATGATGAAGATTTCAACATGCTTCGTTGTTGTTGTTATTGTTGTTTGCTTGTTGTATGTGTATTATTTGCGCCGCTTTGCTGCCTGGCATTTGCGTCTGGGGTTGGTAGGCCGACAGGCAGGCAGGCAGGCAGCAAGGAGTGTGCTTGTATGCATGTATGCAAATTGGCCGAGCACACTAACACATGCAATCAGCAGGCACGAAATTGGCTGCTCGTGTTGTCTGTGCGAATATGTTGTTGGCAACAATTTCTAATACGCCGCTGCCTGACTGTCTGTCGCTCGGTCGTTCAGTTGGGCCGTCTGTTGTGCTCCTGCCTGGCAGCTAAGGCTCCGTGCGCACAATATGCCACTGTGTCTGTGTAGGAGCCGAGGGGTGGTTGAGGGTAGCAGTGCTGACAGTGATTTAGTCGTCATACAAGCGCATTTAAATAAATTATGAACAAGGCAGCAGCGAAAGAATTTTCACAAAAACAACATAATAAACACCAATAAATATGAATTATTTTACAAAACACAAGCAAGGGAACTCTCTTAACAACGGCGTATGGCTGTATGAGTGAGCATGACGCTGGAGGCATGGTCTGCTGCTGAAAGTGAAAAATTCCAAATACTTAAGTGGCATGTAAACATACACGTTTGCGTATTGGCTTGTATGTATGTGTGTGGCTATGTGGCTGTTGTATATGAGCTTGTTATTGTGGCTGTGTAGAGGTGTGTGAGTGCTTGAACTTGGCAGGGTTTTTATTTAACATGCTTGAGTGTGTGTCTCTTGTAATTATTACAAAATGGCGCGGAAATTATGAAAACAAATGTGAGAACCTTCAACGCATTGAGTCAGGGAAGGGTTAGGTGTTGTCGCTATAATTAGCTCAGTTATTTGCTGGTAAGCATGGGACAAATGAGAAAATTTAATATTTAAAAGAAATCTTTATAATTGTCGAAGTAAATTGAAAGCATAAGCAAATTTAAGGCAAAGTGTTGATAAGCTCTAAAAAAACATGGGAACTGCAGAACCAATTAAATTAAGCTGCTTTTCAATCAAATCGAAATTGGCCTTTTTATAGCAACTCGCAACTATTTGGACAATCCTAAAAATTAAAAAGTATTTGTTGGTCTGATTAAGAAGATTTTTGTGACAACACAAGATGTTATCTTATCCATCAATAGCCACACACAAACAATGTTGGCAAGATAGGAAACCAAAGGCCAACAGTCACAGGCAAGCACAAGAGAGGAATAGAGCGACGGCCAGTAAGGATCTAAAGAGATTAGTTTCTAATTAAGCGCATTGCAAGTGGCATTGCTGCTGCAGCAGAATGGCAGCAAGATGGAAACATGGACGTGCAGGCACACAACAGCAAAGTGCTTGGAAGAGCCAAAGCTTAAAAGATACATTGTTTGAAAAAATTAAGACATCAAATTTAAAAGCATAAAGTTCGTTGAAGGATTCCCTTACAAAGTTTTTCTATTTTTATGGTATAGAGGATTCAAATTCCTTTATGCTGCAGCTTAAATCTATTTTAGGCATTGAGTCTACTGTCATCAGATACTTGAGAAAAAGATTCCAACAAATGGTGTGCACTACTTAAAGGCTTAGCTAGCACATTGCCAATGCAAATCATGCGATTACTTTAATATGCCATTTGATTAGGGCAAATTTGCTTTTGCCTGGCAGCGTCGCCGCTCTTGGAACAACTTGCTCCACTCACGGCACGGTTTCAACGGTAAAGAGCATTGGCATATGTCAGTTTTGCCGGCAGCTGCGAATACGCTCGCTGCGGCAAATTAAATCGGAAACTTGCTCTAACGCGACGAGCTAGCCGGAAAAGGTGCCGTGCACAGCAGCCCGATGTGAGTGAGTACTCACGTGCCAGCTCGATTTTTCCTTTGCCTGCTTTCTGCTCGAGAAAAAATTACAAAGTAAACCGAAAAACGTTGCCAAAGCAATCTGCTGTGCCTCAAAGCGCCAGCAGCAGCGAAGGCCCTTATCCTGCGCAGCGCATGCACATACACGCATTTGTAACTGTATTTCTCTCTATCTGTGTGACGGAGATAAATAAATGAGATTTGTCATTTTGTAAATAAAATGTTCGCTTTGAATTTCGAATTAAATTGCAGTCAAACGAACGCTGTGTGCATTTTAAATGTCATCCTTTCCTTTAAGCTTAGTAGCAGCAGCGCCTGTTGGCCTGCTACAGCGAGCGAGCAGTTCGGAACGAATGAAGGGCTATCAAGCTCAAAGGCACACACTCCTTTCACTGCTTTGCTGAATGTGCATGTGTACATGCACTGAGAAAAGTGGGCTTGCTAACTAGAAACTAATTGGATTCCATAGCGATTGCGATGTTCCGATGAGTCAAATTATAGTTGCACGATATCTACAAGTTTCGATAAAACATGTTCTTTATTAGGCGCTTGCTCCTGTCATGCATAGATATGCTTGCTGTGGCCTTGACTTTTCGTGGCCTGTGTGTGGATGGTTCAACTGCTTCTTTGAGTGCATGCGAATAAACACGCAAGCTCAAATGTGATTATCCTTGCGTTTAGGTTTTGTTTGTTTGTGTTTTTCTGCTGCTGAGTGTGAGCATTTTAGAGCATATATACAGGGTGTCAGCGATGTTATGTTTCAGAGATGATATCCAAGATCAAGGCAAACATAATTAGCTGAATTTGAAATGAAACTTTTTAAATTGCAATGTAGTATAAATTTTTGACAATTATCTTACTTTGCAGCTCCTTCTTCTACTCCTAAGGAAGCTTTACTCAAGCTTAAGCCAATAATATACACAATCTAATTGTCATAGCTTGCACATAGTACTACAGTACTTTTCTGGCAGACCATCTACGCTCTAAGCAGCCAATATAGCCTTACCTAACTACAGGATCGGAATGCTATAGCCAGGAATGTGCAAATTGATTTTATAGAAGGCTTAACAAGTAAAAAAAAATAATTTTAATAAGCAATATTTAACATATGAGATGCATCAGCGAAAAATTTCAATATTCTGAAATCTATGTTATTAAAAACAATATCAATATATGAGCTGTTATTTTTGAACCATTTTCCATTTTTTACAAAAATGTAGATAATGGCAGTTATAGCTAAAACTTTGTCTGATCTTTCTATGGGTAAACCATTTATAGTAAAAAAAAATGTTGATTCTAGTATTTAAGAGATTTTGTTTTTTCTCACAAATATGCGCTTGTAGTAATCGAGCTGTGTTGCAGCACACCCTGTATATGTAGTACAATATATATGTATATATGTTTGTGTGCAAAGCGAACGTGCGGAAAAGAAGTTGGCAAGTGCACACTCATTTCATGTTACTACTTTGAAGTGACGCTTCTATGGTTTATACACGTTTGTATGTGTGAGTAAATGTGCTGTTGCATAAGTATGTGTGTGTTTAGCGTTAGTTTTGCATTTAAAAAGCAAGCGCTTTGCTTTACTACAAACAAATCCATTCCTCAAATTTCGATAATGTGAAAGGATTATACTAGAAGAAGAAGGGGAAGGAGGGCAGGCGAGGAGAGTATTGTGCATAGAAATCATTTCAGTCAAAAAGGAAGTGAATGCAATAAATAATTGAGAAAAACGTCAAAATAAAAGCAAATACATACATACATACAAACAAGTGAGGCCGACTGCATATGGCACAGGAAATATCTGAATTTCAAAGCAGCTCAAAGTGACAGTGACTCCGGCAGCAGATGGAGGCACAGTCGCTGCCACAGTCGCCGTCGCCAACAACAACGCTCACATTTCACATATGAATGCGTGCGATTGACCTCTGAACAGCTCAGTTTATATAGTGCGTTCATTCGAAGCGCATTATCATCATGATTCGCCATGCACAGTTACACACAAACACACACACAGACATACAACGCACAGTTTGACATTTTAAGCTGTGCCTGTCGTTTTGTTTATTGACACTTTGTGCCTCTATGAAATTCATGAGCCGCCGCAAATTATGCCTAAATAGCGTTGCGTTTCGGCATCACTTAAGTATGCGTGTCATTGTGTTAGTTGTGTGTGTTGTTGTAACTGGTGCTAAGTGTGGATCTGATATGAGATGACATGGGGTTCAGATTGTGTATCGGCAGCATCTTATGTTATTTAAGTACCAGCAAATTTTAAAAAATTTCTTTTTATTAATTTAGCAAAAAAAAGTTAAATGGAACTGTGGTTTTTCCTCACTATTTCCTATTTTACAAATTTTGAATTTAATACGTCAATTAAAGCGCACAGAACATTTAACACAGATAGAATTAACAGCCATAAAATATGTGTATAATTCGTTCTTTCATATTTTCTGTATGAGAGTATGCTTGCTTTCGATTACAGTGAAGTACCTACACTTCTCGAGTAGATTGAATAACGTTCAATGAGCAACTTAATGCAGTGCATTTAAAGTGCACTTGATGCAGGATTAAATTGCTGGCGCGAGTGGCATAAACACTTCACACTGCTCAGTTAAGACGACTGCACTCTGACGCATATCAAAATGGAAGTAGGAATTGCTTTTGTAGATATTAAGTCTTTTAGTCACCACGGCCTGTTGTAAGAGGAATGCGATACTTGCGCTACAACTTGCCCAAGAGAACGAGCTGAACAGGAGGGCTGGATTTCCTGCAGCTTTAATCTTTGCCATCAACTTGTGATCTTAAGATTTATTTTAAGAACAATCAAAATTTTTAAGTAAGAGACCACAAACAGAATTACAAACATCACTGCTTGTCAAGTCATAGCTTCAAAACGCTTTGATATTATTTTAAAGCTGAAATACAGTAATGAATTTTAGTAAAACCGGCACGTCATGTTAACGTCAGCAATCCACACAAGCACCCGAAAAAATTTGCTTCAAAATCAACTGTCAACAAATGTCAGCAACTTGAGAGATTCTCCTCAGCAGAGCGCATACGAATGACGTAGGCAAAGTGCGACCGGAATTTGAGGTTCATAAGATGCCGGATGTAAAGTGAGTTTGAACTGTGGAAATTGCAGAGTAAGGAATCCGGAAAACTTGAAAATCGAAAAGATTCTGAAAGTCAAAAAGTGCCAAAACATTCAAGATAAAACGATGTAGCTACGCAAGCAACTTTGTTGCTGTAAAAGCTTGCATGACTGCCAAGAATAATATCTTCAGGATACAAATTGAAAGTTTAATGTTTGGAAAGTTCGAAATATCAAAGCTTTCCGTCGCATCCTTTGAACTCTGTTAATAATAATAATAAAAGCAAGTGTGTGTTTCGAACCCACTGTGCAGTTCCACTACACTTCAGCCAAAAGCAACAATAATGTGTGAAAGGACATCTTAGGCACTATTTGCACAAGGAAACTCAGGACTTCCCAAATTGATACTAAAAGGTCGGGCAAGGCACATTAACCCATTCCAATTAGCAGCAAAATTGTTTATGACTTTCAAATGAATGAATTTGCAGTTACAAACACTCATGCACGAACACACACGCACTCCCAACGCACACATTTTCGCAACATATAAAACAGAATACTCTGCCATATTCCAGCAAACCACACAATTGCAACACAAATAAACAGGCACAAAAAAACGAAGAGAAGGTTTAGCTAATCAAGCAAATGTGCATGTGTATGCGTCAGTTGGATTGCTGTTAACAGACAAAGGGGAAAGGGGACCGAGGGTAGTTGCGTACAGCATAGCAGAAGAGCCGAAGATTTGCCTAGTCAACAAAATGTCTGAATAAATAAAGGCAAACGGAACACCAACACTTACACTAAGCCACGCATATGCCGACACATGCGCGAACTTACACACACACATACAATTGAAGCATGAAGACAGTGTTGTTTTAATGTGTTGGGCAGAATGACCTTTCGCTCAGGACAAGCTAATTGAAAGAAAGTGTCGAAATACCAAACTGAAAATTAGTATATAATTTTTTTAATAAAATTTATAAATGGTTTTCGAATTAAGCAACATGTTTCCATTCACTTAAGAAAGTAAAGCTCAAAAATTATTAAAATTATTGTTCCTAATTTGGTAATTGTTTATTATTGTTTTAATTCTGTCTGAAAAAAAATAGAACAGCCTTTCAAAGTCGACTTTTAGTCGCAAAAATGCTTCTACTACTTTTTACATAGTTGAAGGCGGTTGATTTTACTTTATTCACAGTTTTTCAAGTCAAAAGAGGGGCATCTTGGAATGCACTTTACGAGTACCAAAAATTTCTTATAAAATCGTAAAAGGATCTCTACCCAAAGGAACCCGCTGATTGTTTGCAAGAGACACCGAATTTGTTGCTTATATTTAATAGCTATAAGAAATGTTAAATATTTCTCAGAAAGTAACTATTTTCAAAAAGTTTCAATGTAGAAATCTGTAAGAAGAAAGCAATGAACATCAATTGAATATCTCTAGGAAGCATTCATATTAAAGCGCCCCTCAGCTCAGTGACCCTCAAGCAGCTTAAAGCGACACCGCACAATACAAGGGCAAGAAGTGCTCCTGTCAGCAAATATCGCATGTTGTTATGCATGTGTGAATGTGTGAATGTATGCGCATGTATTTGTATATAGCATGCTAGTTTAACAAATCAAGCTTTTATTAATTTATGACAGTCCATGTTCCGCATCTGTTCAGGCTCTCTATGAACAGCGGGGTGCGGGCCGAAGGACTTGCTGTTACATAAGCCAACCGCGCCAAGGATAAGTATATCAATTAGCAGCAGAGACGCACAATCTTCAGACACATAATCCTGTGCGTCCTTTTGCGAAAATACTTGACACACATACATACTTCCTGTCTGTCTGTCTTCATTACGGCCAACGCGGTCAAGGAGTTTTTGTCACTGTCAGTGTCTTTGTTTGTCCGGCTATCAGTTGAACAAATGTATGCTAAGGCAGCAGGGTGGTTTATTTGCTTGGCATGTGTGACCTGTGTGCACAGCACGTTAAAGGACATTTGACCAAGCCGGCTTGATTAAAGTTGAAGTTATGCAGACACGGCAGCTGTTGTGTCAGATAGGCGCGTGTTATTGTGTGGTGGGAGGGAAAAGGAGTCAACACACAATGTAAGCGGAAGTGTAAGCGCCTGCGAAGAACCTCATCAAATGGAAATAAATATTTTCTCAAAGAGAAAGACTCGACACTAGTTAAAATTGTAGTTTGAGCTCGAAGGTGATACAGAGTCCAAGCTCTAAGACTAGACATATTGATCTATAAATGCTACAACAACTCTTCTTGTTCAATCCCATTCAATAATCAAGCATTCCTTCCCTCCTCCTTCCTTCCTTTCTCCTCCCTTCCTATCTATCTTCCTTCCATCCTACTTTTCTTCCCTACTTCCTTCCCTACTTCCTTCCCTCCTTCCTTGCTGGATTCGCCAGAACGACTCGTTACCGGGTGATGACCTGAAAAGGGGTTCTATCCAAGCGCCCCCGCTAAGCGTGCTCCTTCTTCAGTTGGGAATACCAAGGCTTCTCTTCTTGGTCTTTCCATCGGATGCATTTCTTTCAGCGCCAACATGATCCAGCGAGTGAAGCCGCCATTCAAGCATTATCCTTTCATGAGAAAGATTCTCCGCTCATATCTGTAAGTGACAAGTTCGCAATCTACTAAAATCCATTGGAAAACTGCTCAGAATGCTTAGCGTGCGAAGCGCAGCACTTGCCCCAGCAGAAAATAAACACTTTTATAGTGCCACCAGCAGCTGGCCGCCAGTGAAAGCGCCCGACCACGCGCTGCCATAATTGATCAATAATTTCGAAGCAATAAAAGCACTTCACTATTACAAATCACTCTCAGTTCGCTCTGGCAAATGCAACCCGTTCAAATGGTGCGACATAATCAAGCAGACACATAAACTGGCCGGCTTGCATGTGCGTTCGGCTTTGGTGTGCAGCTGATTACAAGCTGTGATGGGCCAGGCTACAGCCACAGGACAATAAAGGACTGATTGCGAACAGCTCCACTGAATTTCAATTACGCATGCAAGTGCCTGAGCAAACGTTTTATGGTCTCGCAATAAATTTCCAACTGATTTCGAATTGAAGTCTACACACACACACACACACACACATGTCCTGGCAGCTATGTGTGTGTGATAGTTTACAAGCGAAACTTTTCATGCACCATTTTTACGCTGCTTGCTGTTTCATTTTTATTGTTTTTATATATTTTTTAAATGCTTTTCACCATGTGTCAGCAACAAAATCAACAGCAACAACAAGAGCGACTATACAACAGCCTGCCACAGCACGGCGCAGTTTATGTGAAACCTAGCGCGGGTCTGCTGCTCCGTGCGAGTGCAAACGATTTAAGAAATTTATTTGTTTCTAGTGCAGAACTGGGCAAGCCATTGGCCGGCGGCAGCAGCGCCTCTGGCGGCACATAAGCTGCTTTACGTCGCCCCCAAATATTTTAGCGCAAATCCGTTCAAAATACGTTCACACACACACACACACACACACACACACACAGACAAAGACGGTATTATATGAAAGCATGAAGCGGAAATAAAAATAAATTATGATTTTTCTACGATGACAATTTTCCATTTTCAAAAAAAAAGCAATTCACACATAGGCGTAGTGGGGTTGTCTGTGCCTGTAGAGAAGACTTCAAGCTCTTGTGGCACTTGTTTCTAAGTAGCAGACATTCTCTGTGATGCAAGTGGTTCTGCAGCTGTTGCAGATGCTCCAAAGTTCATTTACCCAAAAACAAACACGAAGTTGTTCAAAAAATGAGCTAAAAGTATGGTCATCTTTACTTCGTAGTCGCTTAAGCTTTATAAAATACACGCTTTCTATGACCGACTTGAATTCTTTTATAATAAACACATTTTCGTCTTTATTCACAGGTCGATTGATGTTCAGCGTTACATCAATTTAAAAAATTTTAATGTTCTCGGAAGAGTTTTTGCAACAGGCATCCCAGCATAGAAATCGTGTCCGAGTTAGCACTTTACTTAATTTTTTTTAAATATTGCAGAAATGTCAGGTTATCTGCAAGTTTGAAGAATTCATGGAAACAGCTCCCGCCTGTCCACAGCAAACTTCCCCCCTCCACCCCCCCCCCCCCCCCCCCCCCCTCCCCAACTACGTGCCTGCGTCTACTCTGCTCACTATGTGTGGTGTTATCCGCTTGGCCGACGCTACGCCCTACAATTTTTTTTTTAAAGGCAAAAATATAAGCCTATTGCCATAAATTGGCGCAGAAAGCCCTAAAAACAATAAAATTAAATGAACTTGAGCCGGCAGGCTGACAGGATGGCAGCAGAGCAGGCTCAAGAAGCCAGTGGAAGAAGGCGAACAGCAGACAAAATAAAACAGAGAAAATTGCACTTGGGTACGAGAACTAATAACTAAAAGTGACGCCGCCATTAAGCAGAGACGAGCAGCAGCATGAGCTTAACCGCGTGGAAGAGACGCTTATGGTGGTATTCCTTTGTGCTCACATTGCCAGTTGGAAATGGAGTCCCAGTGCCTGAGCAAAAGAAAACACAAGAATCGAAAAATTTTTAGATAAAAGTAAACAGAACTGCTTTTCATTTCACATGCAAACTAATGCGCCTTCTTCGCATCACTGACATAATTGATGACGGCGCCATCGATGTTCGTAATTCCAGCTGGGGTCCTTTAATGTGCGCTTATGGTTTTGTTGAAGTGTTAGTGAAGTATTCGCGTCTTTCCCATTGTCAATTTTTATTAGGGTCAAAAGGTTGCGCTGCCGCATCTGTCACTGTCGCAGCTCGCTGCTAAGGGCTCAGCTGTTTTGCCCTGAAATGGCTTGCAGAGATTTATTTGCACTACAAAGACAGCAAGTAACGCAAAGAAGTGTGAAAATATTACAACAAATGTGCAGGTTTACTTACAAGTATGGACCACACAACATTCATCCATTTCTCACCTTGGAATTGCTGCTCGACTTCTTAGAGTTGTCTATTTTGGATTTAGTAGAAAGTAGTTGAAATGGTAGTGAAGTTTATTGGAAGCAAAAGAAATTCGGGTATGCTAAAAATATTGGAAGCACTTTTAGCGTGTGGCCGAAGCTTAGGGTTAGCTTAGGTAACGGCACCTACAACGGAAGTGAGAAGCTTTATTTTAACAGTAAAGAAACCCGCTGATGGTTGCCAATTCTAAGGCAGAATTGGCTGCGCATAAAATTAAATAATTTGACGACAAATTCGCTTTCATATTTTTTAAGTTGATTTGAGTGTGCTTGTAATTGATCAAGCGACCTCTTGCATAGGAGACCACTGCACTTGTCCATTGCACTTGTCCATTGCACTTGTCCACTGCGTCACTTTATTCACTCAATTCTTTTCATTTGGGTGTGGGCTGAAAGACTCAATCCGAAAATATGACCCTTGGATACTAGAATTTATGTGCTGAAATTGGTTTTGTTCAAATGTTTGTATTTGTAATTAGATTCCTTTCAACGATTGTTTCTTTTCCAGAATAGCGATTATTTAATGCTCGGTATATCCCAAATTTATTTAGGCACTTCGGAATTTCTCTAGTCTTAAACGCTCACCATACAAAAGGTCTTCCAACACTAGTAGCGTTCGCCTCGTTTCCTCAAATCAATATTTCGCTCACACACTCACACATGCGCGCATCCTTCAAGCACTCCGAAAATTAAAGACGGAAGCGTGCCTGCGCAGCAACCCTTTCGGCTGTGCAATCAGCTCCATTTTGGAAGACGCCGCATTTGAGCGTGTCACTCACGCTGCGTAAAGAGCAGGGCAGGGCAGGGCATTCGGGGCGCATTACAGCGTTTCCCTAATTGCTGTACGGAACCTGCAACATTTGTTACTGACACTAACGAGCGGCAGCCAGCAGAAACCCTACGTTCGCCCCCTTGACCCACTTCTTGATGGGATGCTTGCTTGTTGTTCTAAGTGCCTCCTGTGCTTTGTTGCTTTTCTTTGCAGCTTATATGAGGCAATAGTAATGCTGTTGTTGTTGTTGTTGTTGTTCAGAATGCTGCCAAATAAACGAGACCGAAATGCTGGCTACACTTGACCATTCCAAATTGAAAATTTTTGTTGATTTTTCCGTGTGTGTGTGGCGGCGGGGAGGGGGGCTGTGGGAATGCTCGGCACATATCGTCAATAGAACATGCTTTTTGATTTTATTAGCAGCGAGCAGAAGAAAATAAAAAATATCGTAGTATGTATGCAGTCGACTACTCGACTACACCATAGCAAACACACACACAAGCATACTCAGCCGACATGTCACACATGAACGCACACACACACACACTCGCTCACGAAAAGTCAGCCTTTTGCTGAACAGAGAGTGCGCGTTTTTATAATGAAATCGTACATGTGTATGGTTGTGTGCGTTTCGAGCAGAAGTTAATAACTTCGATCGCATTTTAGAATTTCATTTCTGTAGAATTATCCAATGGTTTGCTGCGCTTGCGGCAGATGAACTTTGCTGCCGCATTTTAGTCGCGGAAATTTATGCGATTCGCCACTCCTTGCCCTTTTCATTTACGGATATTTTGTGTTTGATTTTTAGGGTTCCGTTCCCCTAAAAGGGAAAAAACGGGAACACTTATAAGGTCACTTTTGTTTTGGGAGTGTGTATATAAAACGACCATATTTTCATCGTAGAAACCTGAAATTTGGCACGGTGTTAGGTCTTAATAACCTAAACACATTTTCACTATAAAAAGTTAAGAAATATTTTTAGAAATATTTTTTTATAATTTTTAAAGGTTTTCGGGTCGGACAAAAAAAAATAAAAATATTTTTAAATCGTATCGTGTGGGGTATCGTTAGAAAGGGCTATGTCCATAGATTATAAAATGTATTTTTTTTAATTTTATGTAAACGGGTTAGAAAGATATAGTTAAAAATGTGAGAAAAACTGACCTGTCCCCACATGATCCCATTTTCCCATGCCATTTCTCAACCGAAAATTTTGATAAAATCAGGCTAATTAGGTATTTGATCACGCATGACTGAATGGCTGCCGGTTTTTTCAAATTTTAAATTTTAAAATTTTTTTTAAATTTAAGATGACCCCCTCAGAAAAAAATTTTTTTTGTTTATATCGAGTGGGGTATCATTAGAAAGGGCTACGTCCATGGATTACAAACATGTTTTTTTTATAATTTTCGGTGAATTGGTTTCGACGATGTAGGCCAAAATGTCGAAAATTGTTTGGCCAGACGGGCAAAGAGAAACTAAATTCGACCGCTAAAAAGGGTATTTCTGGTACGGAACCCTCAGTGAGCGAGCCCGACTCGCACTTGACTGCTTTTTTGACATTGTTGTTGAACTTTGCTGGCTACTTTTTCTGTGTCAAATATGTTTCCTACATCATGAGGCACATCTTTACAGTTATTCATGTGTAAATGAAATTTAAGTATTTCGCTATGCTGGAGGCTGACTCACAGTAGGTCCCAGAGCAGGAAGGACTGATGTGCTTAGTCCTATTTCATCTAGGCCTTTGGATTCATACATTTTTACGTTACTTCTGAAATATATATCTCATCATAAGCAATTCCCGATAGCTTGTCGAGACTAGGGTAAACAAATTTGGCTACATGCCTGCTTCTATTTTCAGCTTCCATATTCGATTTCTTAGATTCCGTGGCTCGAGATAGCTGCCCACGTGCCAGAGTCCCAGAATTTTACTGCCGCTTTTATATTCTTTTACTACTAATTTTATGAAGTACTTTTTACGTTTGTTTCATGTGTAACGAGACGTTTTCCTTACGTCGAGTCTCCGCACTGTGGCGGACGACAATTAGAGCCGGGGTATCCTCACCGGCCGTCCAGGGTTCGCTACAAAATATTTATTTGTTGGGAAGAAAAGGAAAAGAAACACTCTCACGCGGATGCAGTGATTTAGCTGCTTTATTTTCAATGTCTTTCTTAAACACTACGTAACACTTCACAATAACTAAAGTACTTTGGTGGGACTCAACGCCCCTGCTTCGTCACAGGAACAGCACACGCGCGCGCCGGTCGTATACTCCGAGTCGGTTTGTTGATCCAGTTCCAGGGTTTACCCAGTCTAAGGCGGGGGTTTTTAAATCGCGGGGTCTAAAGGCACTGCGGGGCTTCACTCGAGTGAATACTCGACTCTGAGCAAATCCCACGAGAGCTACGGAAGGCAAGATACTCCTGCTCGAGTGAATACTCGACTCTGAGCAGTGAACCTATGGCACAAGGATGTGGTGACCCCACTCGAGTGAATACTCGACTCTGAGTGGTAAACCCACGGCACAAGGATGTGGCGACTTTACTCGAGTGAATACTCGACTCTGAGCAAATCTCACGAGAGCTACGGAAGACAAGGTATCCCCACTCGAGTGAATACTCGACTCTGAGCAGTGAACCTATGGCACAAGGATGTGGCGACTTTACTCGAGTGAATACTCGACTCTGAGCGAATCCCACGAAGGCTACGGAAGACAAGGTATTCCCACTCGAGTGAATACTCGACTCTGAGCAGTGGACCTATGGCACAAGGATGTGGTAACCCCACTCGAGTGAATACTCGACTCTGAGCGGTAACCCACGGCACAAGGATGTGGCGACTTTACTCGAGTGAATACTCGACTCTGAGCAAATCCCACGTAAGCTAAGGAAGACAAGGTATCCCCACTCGAGTGAATACTCGACTCTGAGCAGTGAACCTATGGCACAAGGATGTGGCGACTTTACTCGAGTGAATACTCGACTCTGAGCAAATCCCACGAAGGCTACGGAAGACAAGGTATTCCCACTCGAGTGAATACTCGACTCTGAGCAGTGGACCTATGGCACAAGGATGTGGTAACCCCACTCGAGTGAATACTCGACTCTGAGCGGTAACCCACGGCACAAGGATGTGGCGACTTTACTCGAGTGAATACTCGACTCTGAGCAAATCCCACGAAAGCTAAGGAAAACAAGGTATCCCCACTCGAGTGAATACTCGACTCTGAGCAGTGAACCTATGGCACAAGGATGTGGCGACTTTACTCGAGTGAATACTCGACTCTGAGCAAACCCCACGAAGGCTACGGAAGACAAGGTATTCCCACTCGAGTGAATACTCGACTCTGAGCAGTGGACCTATGGCACAAGGATGTGGTAACCCCACTCGAGTGAATACTCGACTCTGAGCGGTAAACCCACGGCACAAGGATGTGGCGACTTTACTCGAGTGAATACTCGACTCTGAGCAAATCCCACGAAAGCTACGGGAAACAAGGTAATCCCACTCGAGTGAATACTCGACTCTGAGCGGTATACCTCCTACACGGTATGCGGCGATTTTACCCGAGTGAATACTCGACTCTGAGCAAGATCCCACGAAACTAAGGAGACTAGTCACTACGGAGGCTAACTACTATAAGAACTTACCCTGTCTGCGTCACGGCTTGTGCTGCTGCTGACTACTTGGCTCGACCCAAGTGTGCTGGTTCGCGACCAGCGGAAGACTGTCCGTTGGCTTGGGCTCCACCCAAGTATGCTGGCTCGCGACCAGCGGACGACTGTCTCGAGTGCGATTGTGCACTCGCTTTTATAGGCCGCGCTGGACTCGATTGCCCTGTGCTGGCGCTCCGCTTTCCTCTGCTGGTTACCTCTGTCGCTACTGTTCGCGACCTAACGGTACTTTGTTATTGCCTGTGGCTGCGCATAGTTCTCGCGGCCATCTGGCGCCGTGCGCACCTTGTTGTTGTCGTTGCTTCTGTTCTGTGCAAACTATTGTTCTTTGCTTGTGGCGTGATACTTGTTTATTATTTTCTTCGTTGATGGCGTGATGTTCTGTGCTTTTGGTGCCGTGCGCACACTTCGGTTGTTGTTAGTGCGTTATGCAGGGCAGAATGATCAGAGCCAGTTGTTGTACGACCAGAATTTGGCGTGCCAAATTTGGTCGTTACACCCCCCCTGTACTTCCCGGGGGAATGACGAGGCTAGTACCCGGCGGGTTCTGGTGGCCGCCCTCTATGACATCTCGGCCAGCGTAGCTTCGCACGCGGTTTCATCGGTGCTGTTGTTGCCGTCGGGTTGGTATCCGGGTTGTCACGTGCAAATTGCGAGATGGGTTGCTTCTTCGCTCCTTTGCTTGGCGTCTGCGCGATTGGTTGCTCTGTGGTCCTCTTTGTGCGTTGCTCTGCGGGATGCTCTGCGGATCTCTCTGCATGTCGCTGTGCTGGTTGCTCTGCGGGATGCTCTGCTAGTCGCTCTGCGGGTTGCTCTGCGTTTAGCTCTGCTGGTTGCTCTGCGGATCGCTCTGCGTTTAGCTCTGCGGGTCGCTCTGCCTTTAGCTCTGCGGGTCGCTCTGCGTATAGCTCTGCGGGTTGCTCTGCTGGTTGCTCTGCGGATCGCTCTGCGTTTAGCTCTGCGGGTCGCTCTGCGTTTAGCTCTGCGGGTCGCTCTGCGTATAGCTCTGCGGATCGCTCTGCTGTGTGCTCTGCGGGTCGCTCTGCTGGTTGCTCTGCGGATCGCTCTGCGATTAGCTCTGCGGGTCGCTCTGCGTATAGCTCTGCATACATTGTTGTCTCGGCATACACTGTTGTCTCTGCTTTTACTGCTGTCTCTGTTGTCTCTGCATACCCTGTTGTCTCTGCATACTCTGTTGTCTCTGGCTACACTGTTGCTCTGTTGATTCGTTACTCTATTGCGTCGTTGTTTTCTCTGTTGTAATCGTTGTTTCTTTGCTCTGTTGCGTCCTTGTTTTTTTTTTCTCTGTTGTAATCGCAGTTGTCTCTGTTGTACTTGCTGTTGTCTCTGTGTTACTTGCTGTTGTCTCTGTTGTAATCGCTGCTGTGATCTCCGTCGTGGTCTCTGCTGTAATCTCTGTTTTGTTGTTGTCTCTGCTTTCGCTGTTGTCTCTGCTTTCCGCTGTTGTCTCTGCTTTCGCTGTTGTCTCTGCTTTTCGCTGTTATCTATGCTTTCCGCTGTTGTCTCTGTGGCTAGTCTTTCCGCGTGATGTTTTCTTCCTTAAGTCCCTGCTCGGGCGCCATTTGTAACGAGACGTTTTCCTTACGTCGAGTCTCCGCACTGTGGCGGACGACAATTAGAGCCGGGGTATCCTCACCGGCCGTCCAGGGTTCGCTACAAAATATTTATTTGTTGGGAAGAAAAGGAAAAGAAACACTCTCACGCGGATGCAGTGATTTAGCTGCTTTATTTTCAATGTCTTTCTTAAACACTACGTAACACTTCACAATAACTAAAGTACTTTGGTGGGACTCAACGCCCCTGCTTCGTCACAGGAACAGCACACGCGCGCGCCGGTCGTATACTCCGAGTCGGTTTGTTGATCCAGTTCCAGGGTTTACCCAGTCTAAGGCGGGGGTTTTTAAATCGCGGGGTCTAAAGGCACTGCGGGGCTTCACTCGAGTGAATACTCGACTCTGAGCAAATCCCACGAGAGCTACGGAAGGCAAGATACTCCTGCTCGAGTGAATACTCGACTCTGAGCAGTGAACCTATGGCACAAGGATGTGGTGACCCCACTCGAGTGAATACTCGACTCTGAGTGGTAAACCCACGGCACAAGGATGTGGCGACTTTACTCGAGTGAATACTCGACTCTGAGCAAATCTCACGAGAGCTACGGAAGACAAGGTATCCCCACTCGAGTGAATACTCGACTCTGAGCAGTGAACCTATGGCACAAGGATGTGGCGACTTTACTCGAGTGAATACTCGACTCTGAGCGAATCCCACGAAGGCTACGGAAGACAAGGTATTCCCACTCGAGTGAATACTCGACTCTGAGCAGTGGACCTATGGCACAAGGATGTGGTAACCCCACTCGAGTGAATACTCGACTCTGAGCGGTAACCCACGGCACAAGGATGTGGCGACTTTACTCGAGTGAATACTCGACTCTGAGCAAATCCCACGTAAGCTAAGGAAGACAAGGTATCCCCACTCGAGTGAATACTCGACTCTGAGCAGTGAACCTATGGCACAAGGATGTGGCGACTTTACTCGAGTGAATACTCGACTCTGAGCAAATCCCACGAAGGCTACGGAAGACAAGGTATTCCCACTCGAGTGAATACTCGACTCTGAGCAGTGGACCTATGGCACAAGGATGTGGTAACCCCACTCGAGTGAATACTCGACTCTGAGCGGTAACCCACGGCACAAGGATGTGGCGACTTTACTCGAGTGAATACTCGACTCTGAGCAAATCCCACGAAAGCTAAGGAAAACAAGGTATCCCCACTCGAGTGAATACTCGACTCTGAGCAGTGAACCTATGGCACAAGGATGTGGCGACTTTACTCGAGTGAATACTCGACTCTGAGCAAACCCCACGAAGGCTACGGAAGACAAGGTATTCCCACTCGAGTGAATACTCGACTCTGAGCAGTGGACCTATGGCACAAGGATGTGGTAACCCCACTCGAGTGAATACTCGACTCTGAGCGGTAAACCCACGGCACAAGGATGTGGCGACTTTACTCGAGTGAATACTCGACTCTGAGCAAATCCCACGAAAGCTACGGGAAACAAGGTAATCCCACTCGAGTGAATACTCGACTCTGAGCGGTATACCTCCTACACGGTATGCGGCGATTTTACCCGAGTGAATACTCGACTCTGAGCAAGATCCCACGAAACTAAGGAGACTAGTCACTACGGAGGCTAACTACTATAAGAACTTACCCTGTCTGCGTCACGGCTTGTGCTGCTGCTGACTACTTGGCTCGACCCAAGTGTGCTGGTTCGCGACCAGCGGAAGACTGTCCGTTGGCTTGGGCTCCACCCAAGTATGCTGGCTCGCGACCAGCGGACGACTGTCTCGAGTGCGATTGTGCACTCGCTTTTATAGGCCGCGCTGGACTCGATTGCCCTGTGCTGGCGCTCCGCTTTCCTCTGCTGGTTACCTCTGTCGCTACTGTTCGCGACCTAACGGTACTTTGTTATTGCCTGTGGCTGCGCATAGTTCTCGCGGCCATCTGGCGCCGTGCGCACCTTGTTGTTGTCGTTGCTTCTGTTCTGTGCAAACTATTGTTCTTTGCTTGTGGCGTGATACTTGTTTATTATTTTCTTCGTTGATGGCGTGATGTTCTGTGCTTTTGGTGCCGTGCGCACACTTCGGTTGTTGTTAGTGCGTTATGCAGGGCAGAATGATCAGAGCCAGTTGTTGTACGACCAGAATTTGGCGTGCCAAATTTGGTCGTTACACATGTAACTCATAATCTTATGAAATTCGCGCACACACACACACAACTTTAAAAATGTGTAATTTTGATCAACCGAATTGTTGTTGATTTCAAGCTGTTAACGAGACCCGCTTTCGTGCTTTCATGCTTCAACTTTAAGAAGTATACAAATCGTATACCAAAAAATTATTTATCTTAATATGCAAGTAATTAGAGCATAAACTCGCTCGCAAGCGCCCATACAAATATGCTCACACATACACTTGCACAATTCTTTGTCGGCGTAGAATGTCATAACTTTTGTGACTGAGTGTTTCAGAAGAGAGACGACATTTTGTAGTTAAAATGTTGCAAATGTGTAACATAGTCATCATAATTCATGGCAGCAGGAAGCCATTAAATCATGCACACACATGCACACTGCAGGCGGGGTGTACAAAGGGCAGAAGGTAAGTGGCACGAGGCCGAGCGACAGTGGTCAACTTAATGAAGTCAAAAGCAAACAAGAATGCCAGCATTTGCCGGCGTAGAAGTGGAGAAATCCTGGCAATCACTCACTGTCAATGAGTTGCTGCTTCAGAAGAGGAGAGAAGGACAAATGACAAAGAAAAAAGTAAAATGTTAGTAGCTGGTATAGGCCAACTTAGTTTTGCCACTATTTTGAAATTGCATGCAATTAGTTTTTCATAGTAAAAACTCTATTAGGGTTTTCCAAAGGCATGAACGGATAAAAGATTTCATATCGAACGTTTGTGTATTTCACACCGGATATAGTTAAGTTAGAGTTGCCATGCAAAATTTGGAGATTTGCTTCAATAAGAAGTGCACCAGTACACTTTTTCGAAAAAGAAACCACAAAGTAATTACATTTTGAATTTAATGCATTTAAAGCACATGATCTGATTGCGAAATAATAGTCCTGATGAGTCTTTAAACTGTTCCATTAGGAAAAGCAGTTATACCGGGAGCTCCATTTCTATCGATCATGGTAAACTGTTGCTTATTATTTTTCAAACAATTACTTGACATCGAATTTTTCGGCCATGAATACAAATTTATCTCAACCCATTTTGCTGACATGCAGAAAATTCTAGCTAAAGATTTTTTCGAAAAGTGTAATCTCACAGCTGAAAGTTGACGCTGTTTCACATTTACAAAGCTACTTATTTTGAGACGCTGGTCATTTTTCAATACCCTTGTCCGTATCTATTTTAAATATTTGCTTACAGTTGTGACCAACTGCATACCAAATCTTCTATAGCCTCACCTTATGACCGTAGCGCATTATTGAAAGGAGTACATAAGAAATGCAAGCACACAAGCACATGCAGAAAGGACTTTGTCGCAAGAGCGGCTTGTGAAAGGACAAGAGTTAGTATGTTTTATTGTTGCTCAAGTTTGTGTGCTTCTTTTGATGTATGTATGTGCATTTCGTTGTGTATGTGTTCATGTAAGCGTGTTAGCATGAATTTAAAGTAATAATCAAGTCTAGCGTAGCAAACTATGCAATATATTCTGACTCGAATGTTCTTATTGTGCATATATGTATGTATGTGTTTCTTCTAAGTTGCTGCTGATTTTACAAACTCTAAAATCGAGTGTCTTTGTGTGTGTGTGTGTGTGCGTTAGTTGTGTAAAAGAAATGCAGTCTTTGGCATGCATTGCCTTATATGCTAGCAACTACACAAACATGCTCTTGACTCTTGTCAGGAACTAGGTCAACGCCTGATAAGCTACTGGCACACTCAAGCACACACACACATGCGCCTGGAGGAAAACCGTCTAATCGAAGCGCTCTTTCGGAATGAATGCAATGGTATTCCATTTAGTCTACTACAATAAGGCCCAGGATAAAAGGCGTACAATAAAATTGCGCACCATTGGAGAGGGTCAGAAAAATAGAGCCAAAAAAATGCAAGAGCAAAAAAAATCGGGAATGGCAGTAGTAAACAAAGTGTGATAAAAGACGTCATGAACCCTAAAAACTTTAGCAAAAAAGTTTGTCAGCTTATTTGCAATTTCTTGCAAATTTATGGCGAAAAAAAGGCTCATTAGTCTATAAAATATGTTGTTCTGAATTTAAAGAAAAGTGCAGGACAGTTTTTATAACTTAACTTTTTTGTGTGAGCATTAAAGTAAAAATTTAATGGCTCTTTAAATTTTGTATGTCTTGGCGAAAACAAAATTCCGATAGTGCACACATACAACTCTCACACGCTCACACCCAAACGCACACACTTACTGCGTAGCGTAATGCATTCTCCTCTCGATTACTTATTTCCGCTTCCGTCCACTACACATGCACAAGCACTTTATAGCCTGCAGTTAATGCCAAATTGAAGAGCAGCTCATGGAATAAAGCAAAACGAGTGGAAAATCTTAAGACTGTAATCTTTACTATTTCTTTCTTTTGTTTTTACTCAGCTATTTTCTTTCCTTTTAATCCCTTTCGAAATATTTGCAGCACATTTTTTCCAATTCCTACTTACTTGGCTTTATCGTTGCACTACAACAATGTTGGTCGATGTTGTTGTTGTTGTTGGCTGTTGCCGCCTTATCTTGTTCTCGCTCACTCTTTTTGTAGCTGCCACGCACGCCTCCTTCCAGCAAGCGAAATCGCAGTAATGCGTCCGTCGGACTGTTCGTCTCTGCTTTCTCGTGCGTCCTCCCGTGTTGCCCTTACAATCGCTGTCTATCTGCTCATGCAATTGTTTGTACAACATATACATATATATACATAGTATAAGTATGTGTGTGTGCATTTCTTAAAGCGCTTCCACTTGACTCCTGATGTTGCGCAATTTCAAGCACTTACACTACTGCAATTCAACTCTGTTCGTGTCAAGTTACCATGTACATTGTTGCTGCCAGTGTTGCCAACATATTGTAATGTTTTTAGTTCGCTCATTTTTAGTGAAGGGGTTTTACTCAAGCAAGCATTAAAATCCCTTTTTTCCTTCATTTAAACCAACGAAGATAGGATTATTATCTTATCTTTTCTCAAGATATTCTTCATTCACCAACTGATGAGCTCAAATATATTGGCAACTCTCGGCGTTTCCTCTAAATCAACATCTCCAACTGTAATCTTACTCAAGCAATTTATTTGCTGGTTTCCGGAATACTTCTCCCTTTACAATTTCTCGATGACTTTCATTGTTTTCAGTTGAGTGGGTTATTCAATTCACAGCACTATTTTCTGAACCAATCAACTGGCAATTGTTTTTGATTGAATTTTTGTATTGTTATAGCGAATCTTACATTTTTTCAATACTTATTAAAATTGCTTTAATGTGCGTAGATTTAGCTATCGAAAACCAAAAGCAATTATTATTGGGGTATCTATCAATAAGTGAAAAGTTTGGAGTTGGAAAATGATCTAAATTTGAACCAATTTTCAGCTGTCACTAAATCTGCAGCTGTGGGCCTATATTTTGTTGGCGCTGCTGAAATGTTGATATTATTGCCAGAAGGAGTGTTCATAAAAAATATAAAATTACAAACTGCTTTTGTTAGCTCTAAAGCGGAGGATTTCGCCTCGATTGCCATTGTATCACGAATTTTACTACCCAAAGAGGTACTTCAACTGGCAGCATGAAACCTGCGGAAATATAACCCGACGTCAGCAATTGCCTTGCCGTGTTCAGCAGAGAATTTTCGTTAAACTGCGCTGCGTTGTTTGCAATAAAACGTTAAATTTCCTGTTTTACGCTTTATGCTCTGTCACACACACCAACACGCGCTCATGTGCGCATGAAGAAAATGTCATGTGTGTGTGTGTATATAAATTAAAGTAGTTTGAGTAGCTAATAATTTCCTTTAATGCAGCATGTAGCAAGCAACGTGCCTCACAGGCACACAGTGCCGTCCTCATTTATGGGCCGAGAAGAATCTTGTTTAAAGGAACAGTAGATCGGTTTTTTTACATTACTTGGCTAAAAAAGCAAATTTTACTTTATTTCGATGGTTCAATATTTAGAAAATATTTTAAATTTTAGCATAATTCGCACTTTCTAATAGGAGAATGGAAAAAAGTGTTTTTCGAAAAACCTTGGCTATTATATATACATACAAAAATTTGTAATCTGTTCTTAGTTTTTTATTTTTCTGAAAACTGTTTTTGCTCTGAAATAAGTTTCAAGCGGCCACCGGGAAACAGTTGGGTCGAGCTTCAGCCAAGCGGCCTAAAAGCGCACTGCCTTCATTCGCTTCGTGCACCCTACAGTCCGGCCACAGTAAGCGCATTACAAAAGGTTGAGTGCAACAGTCGTTTAATAAACTGACTGTCTGGTGCAGCACGGCACGGCCACAGCATGTGGCATAGTTGCTGCTGCTCCTGCTGCTGGCAGCAACGCGTTGTAATTCTTTGGTATTTATGGCGCCTGTTGCGAATCTGCTGCACGTTGACGCTCGAGTTACAAACGCCGGGAGCATTCTTGCTGCGCTTCTGCTGCTGCTCTCTGCTGCGCCGCTGGTGGCCAACGTCGTTTAATACTGCATCAAAAATGGTAATTGCTGCTGCCACAAACACAGAAACGCGTAATATGATATGCTGACACACACACTCACACACACACAAACACATTGCAAAAATAAGTGGGAGTGAAAATGAAGGAAACAATTCTCTGCCTGGTGACCGTAAACATTGTGCAAGGATACGCTGCGTTGTAATTCTGATATGCAATTTGGAACTTTAAGCCGGATTACTTCTTGTTTGCTCCTCTGACACACAGGCCGAACAACAACAGCAGCGGCTCCAATTTGATGGTCGCCTTTTCAACAGGAGTCGGGGGAACGATTCTAGAGACGACCACCCACAAGTAAATACCCGGCCATCTGCCGGATCGAACACTCGACTCTTCTCTTGAGCACTGACTGAGCAGGCGATCCTTCCCAATCTACCGAGATGGGCGCTCATAAGCAATAGCATACTACAGATTCGAAACTCTTCAGCTGTTATAGATTGAATTGTTAGTATGCATGTTATTTATTTGAATTTGATTGGTACTCGTATTTACTTTTGAATTTCAGCTTGGCATTATTCAGCACTGGCGAGAATATAATAACGCTTGTATTCAAAATTCAAATAGAGAAATAAGAGGTTCTTATTACAGATAGTGTAAAGACTGTAGCAAAGAAAGCAACGAGCAGAAGATTTCAAAGACAGCTTGATCTGGATATCTAAGACATTTATTGCTCTTTTGTTTTTTCGTTTTATATATTCATATATATGAAAATTTTAAGCTAAAAGACTTTTATGAAAATATAGTCAAAATTCTTCTAGATCCTAATGTGCTTCCGTTAAGCCAAAAATCCTTTTCACTTCCTAATGCATTAGCCAATGTGAAATAGATGACTTGCCCCTGCTTTGAGCAAGGACAAAAACAGCAAACGATCAATCAATTAGTGCCACCAAAGAGCACTGAAAAATTATCTTTTGGGCTGCCAGATCGATCATTCATCGTGTTGCCTACTTTCTTGTTTGCTTGTGTGCGAAAATAGCACGTGCAGAGCGCAGCACTTCGGAATAGCTCATAAGCACTAACACTCACACACAGGGCAACTCATCGAGCAGCGTAAACTTAGTGCAATGGCATATCGGCGCACACACTTGCGAGTGTTTACCTACACATGCATGTAATTAGTTGCCATCCATAGTAATTGCCAACGTGACTCACATGCGGTAGAAGTGGTGCCTTGCCGCCTGTGGCAGCCAGCAGCATCCAACATGTCACGTAACTAATTTCAGAAAGAATGCTTCAACACCTGCGCCAGGGGGAGGCATTGCCTGTGTCGGCGATTGGCAATGGCAAGGTGGGCCAGTTCCGTTGCAAGTGCGGCCTTCCTTCCCATTCAATTCTCTCCTTAGCTACACACATCCACGCCCTCTGGCGCGTGTTATAGATACTTGCAAGTGTTAAGGTGAAAATCTTAAGAAGCTCAGGCACACGTACACATAAGCGTGCACGCGCTCACACACACAGCTACGCCTGAGCAATTGACACTTTTAGATGCATGTGTGTTAATTTGAAATAGTGTACGATTAATCAACGATTCAAGTGAATGACCAAAACCCGGTTTCGTATTACTCGAATTTGTGAGATTTAGATTGCGGTTTAGATTGGCGAAGACAATTCGATGAAGATTTGGTTAGATGATTTTTTGTGGTCTCCATATTGTACCATTGAAATTAATTCTTGGCCTAAATGCCAATCTAAAGTAAGATATCAGATTTGAGGCACTAAGGAAATGAAGTATTGTGACGTCATCTAGATCAAAAAAATACCACAGAAATAACCCTTCAATGTTGGAAAAACGAATTCAAAAATGTTGGTTTCTTTTCCACGGTTTTCTCGAATTCGCCAATCAAGCATTAAATTTTAAATAGAAAATTATATACCGCAGATTTTGTTCTTGACCAGACAAAAAATTCCTTTTTTGATTAATCCGAACAATCAAATGCGACTAGCGCCAAGTTAGTGGCATATTTTAAACATTCGTTTCGAATAAATGCTCTTCTAACCGGTTACTCAGCTCCTTCTTCGAACCGGATTTTAATATATTTACTAGTTGACGTGCATGTATGTAAGTGTGTGCCTGCGTATATACTCAAGTGTCTGCGCGTGCGGAGCACATTCTGTTTATGAGTATCTCCATGCATGTGTGTGTGTACTGTGAAAAAATTAACAGCACTGTAAAAGAGTCAAGTTGAGAAACCGTCAGCCTTCAGCTCTGCATATTATGTACGTACATATTCGTATGTACGTATGCTGAATAAAATTCATAGTGAAATGTGTTGCAATTCGATTTCAAGAAATTTTTTAATTTATGCATTCAAAGCAAAAAAAATTGCACTGGCATTATTAATAATTTCATTTTCATTTCAAGTTTCGACCAAAGCTGAAATTGACAGTTTCTATTGAGCATATGCTCTCGCTTTTCAACTCTCTCGAGCATAACAGCTGCAAAGTAAACACAGAAATATCGAGCATAGAAAATTCCAAATTTATTAATTTTCCCAGCAATTTTAAACAGGATGAAATACCATGAAAAATCAAATTTTATATCAAATGCATACCAACAGCAACGGAAGCGCCTGAGCAGAGAACAACCACGACATCCCAGGATACTCATCTCCACGTGTGGCTGGCAGTCGTCATGGCATTTTTTCGCAGAAACTTAAAATTTCAATATGCAGCTTAAACAGAAATAAGCGATAAACAGCAGCAAAAAAACATTTGAAAAATATAAAAAACCAAGTTCAATTACAGAACTGCTGGAAAAGCAGAAAGCTGCAAAATGTAAGCAGTTCTAGTTCGTTGACTACAAAGAAGAGCCAAGAGTTAAATGAAATTGGAACTCATATCACACACAACAGGATTCTGCATAACGTATACGACGTTGCGTACGAGAGAGGAAGTGCAATTTCATAACGGAAATGAGTATTTTTCGTTTCCATTGAAAAGCATAAAATAATGTTGAGATTTGATTAAAAATAGATTGAGAATATCTAACAAATAGTCAATTTAACTCGAGCGTTCTTATCTTCTCGGGAAACACAGATCATTTATACGAAATATTCTGAGGAAAATCGCTGAATTCAAGAAAATTATACTTAAGAGAATTTTACAAAATTGTATGTCTTACAAAAATATGCTCATACAAATAAACGACCGTGTGATATACAAATAGAAAAGTTTGAGGCTGAATTGGGAAAAAAGGATTTCTGATTTTTAAAATTCTTTTCTGTGAATGCTTAGGCTTTTGAACTATAAAGTACAAAGCTTATGTAATCTTCTTAGTGAGCTTCAAATAAAATTTAAGAGACAGAAAACTACTACACTGGGTCGGTATCACATAACAAAAACTCTATTGATCTTGGCAACAATTTCAAATCAACAGAAAATTAATCTGGAACTATTTCTGGTGGGGTAATAATTTCCTTTTGTAACATTTTTGGAGAATACAATGGAAGCTATACCTTGCCATAATATGCACGCAACTGCTTCAATCCTTGCCACCAATAAGCTGCTTTGCACAATGCACGCTTCTGGTTCGAGCACGTTATGTGCTTCTGTATAATATTCTTTATTTGCATATTCATAAAAGAACGAAGGCAACCTTGAAGTAGTTATTGTAAATTCAGCATTTCACATCGCAACCTGCAGCGCAATTCGCTTTCCTTTTCAGTTTTAGCCTTGACCACAAAGTACGACTCTTACTCTGGCCTTAATGCTACGGCGCTCATAGCCAAAAAAGATTTCTACTACCTGCTTCTGCTTTGCTCCTGCTAGAGCTGCTGCTGCTCCTGACTAAACAACAAACAAAGCAAAGCAATAAAAACTTCTGCAACAACTACAAGCAACCATGTCAGAGCTCAGCACACTACCGGAGCTACCATTTCGGGCTGGCTCAAATGCAGCTGTAAATATTCACTGCATTATGCTATTCATGAAAAGCTCATGGCTATAACTAAATACAATCATACACACACACATACATGCAAAGTCATAAAAAGGATGCAGCTCTTTTTTACTGATGCCGTTTTGTCTACTTTCGATTTTCAGCAACGAAAATTGCAGCCACAGCAGACACAATTACACACACATACACGCACAGGTTCTTGCCATTCTTTACCTTTATTCAAACAGGGTTGCCAAGTGTCTAGAGGCATTTGCCTTGTGCAGGTATGCTTCGCTGTCTATTCGTAGAAAGAAAACTATGCAAATTTGTTGCCTGTAGTGCTCTTCTACTGCCGCACTTCACCTACTCCTCTCTACCCTTGTCGCCCAGCAACGCCTTTATTGGTTTGAGGTTAAGTGCAGTTTTCGCTTGAAGAATCTCGGCTCAGCACAGATTCCTTTTTCGTAGAGCTGCTGCGCTTGTTTATTTGCATGCGGCAGTGAAATGCATGTGTGTGTGTATGAGTGTGTGTGTGTGTGTGTGAGTGGCATGCCGTAATAAAATCCTTAAACCAGTAGCAAATCGATTTCAGGTAAGTACTTGCAATTTACAGACCGATTTATGTTAGTTGTAAAAGCACACACACACACACACACCATGCTAAATAACACAAGGGATAGTGTATAAGATTACAAAAGATATATGGCGGAGTGGGGGAATACAAGGCCATAGCTACGGCACATCGAAATGCATTTCCCTTTTATTATTCGAAAATTCGACAGAAGGCAATTTCAAGTAGTTTTTATAGCTGAGAGTTATGAATTTCAAGTGAACATTTTGATAAGCATTTATTGCATTTTGGCTCAAAGATTGCCTTTTTGTGAAATCTCATAAAAATTGCAATTTCTTTTTGATTGATTCGATTTAATTCTACTTTAATTTCAAAACTTGCTTATAAACTTAATATTCTAGAATTTTTTTTGGAAAAGTTTTTATAAAGTGAAGTACCTATATTAAAAAAAAATTTGCATAATTTGAATTAACGGCTTGCATAGTTCTTTTGATTTTTCTACGTTATAATTTTTTCATGCGCTCTTTATATAAATTATAATTTATTTATTTAGAAACATTTCACTTCATCGCTCTGCCCCATACACGCTCTCTTACCTACTTACTTACTCACCACCTTACTATCATATGTGAGCATGGAAAACTTGCTTTTTCTAGTATAGCTCAACTGTCACAGTAAAGCTCTCAGGCCTCGAGGAGTAGATCCCTGCTACAAATTTAGTCTAACCCCAAAAAAACTCTTCATTTTATCGAAAGTATCGAAATACAAGCTACCTATATTATGGCAACTGCCATGCTGCCTTCCACGTTTTTTGCTGTGCAACCAGTAATCTTCTTTGCAGCGCTCCCTACACTCGGCACGCTTCAATTTAGTGCAGCCGTGCAACCACTTTTCAAGGCACCAGCAAACAGACAAGAAGCAAGGCATTCGCACAGCTGCAACAAACTGCGAAAGTGTGGCAAGTCACGCTGCTTTCGCTGCCAGCAATTGCATGGCAGCAGGCAGCCGGGATTGTAGGAGTGCTATACGCCCCTCCCGCTTCAGCCAACATTGGCATGGATCGCTCGCAATTCAACATGCAATGCATTTGCACTTTCACTGCCCTTTTATTGACTGTGAAATGGCGCAATATTGTCAGTGTGTTTGAGTAGCTCTGTGTGTGTACGTGTTGTGGCACTCGTCGCTGTGCTGCCAAATGGGTCAACTCGTCAAATGCACACACACACACAAAAGAGTAGCATTCACAGTCGCCATTGATGCATCGCAGCCAGCCAAGAGCATTCCCGACGCGCGTGACACGCCATAAGCAAGAAGACGTGTGCGTGTGCATTGCTAAGCTGAAATGAGAGTGCACTCACACTCACGCCAAACAAGAACTGCATTGGAAAGTGTAAAAATGCAAACAAAGCCGAAAGTTTCAAGCAAAAGTAAAATTGTTCCTTCTCATGCTCGCTCTCAACTTTTATGGAAAGCATAAAAAAGCACAATTTGCACGAAATTTTCCAAGAATCTACAATTGCTGCCTTTATTGTTGTTGTTACTTGCGCAGACCATTTCAAAGGGTCATAATTTAAAAAAGAAATTGTGTTTCATTAGAAACAATCTTCAATAAGAAGAACTGGCAATTTTTAGTTATAATAGAAAATAAAAAAAGCTTATAAAAAGGCACTAAACACTAGCAAAATTAATTTTAAAAATTTTTGCAAAGGTCAAATTTTTGTATTCCATAGCTTTTCACATCTTGCGATAGATACCCCCCCTTCACGAAATTGCCAATTTATCTTATGAAGCTATTATAAGCCATACTTAAAGGTATTTCAGCTAATAAAAATGAAATCCGCTAAGCGAAACTACTTCCGCTAGCTTAGGCAGCCGTGAGCTCCCACACACTTCCATACACTCACACACGCATACAAACTCAAATGCATGGACTTAATCAAAAGCGTATTCTCGTAGCGCTCAAAGGACTGCTACGAGTGCTACGAGAAGCTGCGATTTAGGCGGCCTTTTTATGCTTGGATTAACTTAATGCACACTCCACGCACAAACACATACACGTGAGAGCGTAAGCAAGTCCCTGCTACACTGGCTATCAGGCAAGGATATTTTTAAGTTAATAAAATAAAACGAAAATTGCCTATAAAATGACTAATAAAATTAATAACAATTTTTTGAATTGCATTGTGTGCCTGTCTGTGGGTCTGTGTGTGTGTGTGTGTGTGTGAGAGAGAGAGAGAGAGTGTGAGCATGTATGCAACAACATTATGAAGCAGATTATGTACTTTTCTTTATTTCATTTTCAAATTCAAGCGAATTGACAACAACAACAACAACGAAAACAAAGCAAAAATGCAAAGATATACGCACAAACGTAGCGACAACAACAACAAGCAGCACACAGATAAAAACAATGCAGCAACGTGATGACAAAATATGGCATCCTTTTGCCTGGTGGCAAGCCCGCCCTACAGTCGTCCTGCCTGCCGCCGCCTGCAAAGAAAGTGTAAGAGGATTCCATTAATTTGATTATACTCTCCACCTCTTCGCCAACTAACTTGCCTGCACACAAGCATACACACACATACGTATACATACACATACCGCTTTGCTATGCTAGTAGTGAAGTGGCTGCAATTTCCGCTGAACTGAATTAAATAAAAAGCGATTTACTCGCGCATTCTCGCTCGCGAACGTGCGGTTTTGTCTTAACATGCCAGCACAGAGCCGTGTTTATCTTTTAGTCCACTTGGGCCCGTGCTACCGAATTGGCAATCTTCGGCGTCAAAGTCAAGTTGCACTTAAATAAAAGAGAAATTCGCTTAGTTTTCTCTCAAGAAAGAACGCCTCATTTCAACTGGTAGCATATTTGAGACCTCAGGAATTTTTTCGAATTTTGAAAATCATTTTCCTCTTTTCCAACATTTCAATAGTTATCTTCTTTTTGATGGGACAATTTCAACCCGTTATCAGGATATCTTAGTTGGAAATGCCAAGCATTGCCATTGCCTCCTCTACTTGATCTTTTCATCGGGCGCATTATTTTATTTGAAAATTATACTTTTCCGCAAAAGGTAAACTCAACTAGATTTGATATGTGTCAGATTTGGTTTTTTAGATGGGAACTGATCTTCAATAATATCGAACGGGCCCACTCAATCGTTTCGCCCTAAAGGCCCTCAAATATCCAAAAACAGTTCGGCACGCAGCCACAGAGAGACAACCACACATACATACAAAAACACTTTTAATGGCGATTTCAGTAAATTACGGTTTTTGCCTGTTTTGTTGCCTACTGCCATTGCGGCTTTTGTTCGTTGTTGTTGTGGCTTTTTTTGTTACATAACAATACAAAAGTGATGGCAGCATTGTATGCTGGAACACTGCGCGCGTCATCGCACACACCCACATCCCCCCCCCCCCCCCCCCACACACACACACACACACACAGCACGAAAATGCTATTATTAAATATGGCGGCTTTGGCGTCAGTTGCAAAGGATTTACTTATAAAATCCTCAATTGTCATTAAGCCTGTCATTTTGGTCGCTTCGTTGGGGCTCACTTTTTTATTATTTTTGTTAGCGCCAGCGTTTTTCATGCCATCGTTTTTTTCTGCGCTGGTGCTTTTCTATGTTTGTGTGAGTTGGCAACACTGCGCCACAGTCTCAAGTGTTGGCCATCGAGTCGCAACTTGCACGCCAACATTTAATGTAATCCAAATGCACACTTTTCTTCATTAGCCCGAATTGGCCATGAAAGCGTAACAATCATTTTTATGAAGCCATTCTTCTATGCGCTCTTGTGTGTGTGTGTTTGTCTGTGAGACTGTGTGTGTGTGTGTTTACAGCTTTTGTGGGCACATCTCGTTGGTTCGTGGCAACATGGCATCACGACAGACGACAGCATGCAGCAACCTCGTCCAGCTTGGCTGGTGGCATCAAAAAGCCATTTTGGCTGGCATTAAATTGATTGAGTTGTCGGGCGCTCGGTGTTATTTTGTGATTTTCAAATTTTCTTTTTTGTTAATAAAAATGGATTTGCACTTTCGTGAGAAATGAGCTCCATTTCCGTGGAGCAAAAGTGAATTTGTTTGTCTTTGGAGTTTTTTCTATTACATTGGCAAAAAAACAAGCGGAAAAGTGAAATTTTCTTTGTATTTGTATCTGTTGTATCCCGCTCACAAAGGAATTAAAGATTTTTAAAATATGCAGAAACAAATCAGAAAATTAATAGAAAAATTTTATGATGTCAAATAATGAAACAAAGGAAAAGGAACGGAAACAAATTGTATGAAGTGAAGAGGAAAGTAACGCAAAGTATGGGAAGGGACGAAAAGGATATGTTAAACTACGTTAGAATCGTATAGAATCGTATTAAAAATATTCGAAATTTTTAAGATTGGACAGTAAAAATTACGACATGCAAAAGTAGCACAAGATTGGTATGGAAAGTTGCACAACATAAGAGGAGATGCAAAAGAATAGTATTCGTGGTTTTAAAAAACTAGACGCAAGATGCATTCCAGCACAAGTTCGTCCTCTCTCCCTTTAAGTGTGATATTATATATGAACAAAATTGCTTCTTTCCATTTTATTACTTTCGAACATTTTTCTAAATTTTCGCAACATTTTACATATATTAACATCAAACAATATTTCTAAACAATAGCTTATTTTTTGCATATTTAATGTCTTAATATTTATCTAAGCTTTACACTCTACTTAAATTGATGCCTTACAATACACACGCCAACAAGTCTAATTAATAGAATACTCAAAATATTCCATTTCAATTTAATTAGCATTTTTGTTGTTGTTGTGCCCCACTTGACAAAATTGCTTTTTTATAATTAACCTTCGTCGCTGATTTCTAGCCCTTTAACAACATACTTAATTACCATTTATATTAATTTCTGTCATGCAGAAATTCCGGCTACAGACACGCAACTCATATCCACACCTTCACCTTCACTTCCACCCCTCTGCCCGCACTACACCGCCAACATTCCACCTGCTGCGCAGCAGTCAAGAATTAAGCAATTTCGCACCTGTTAATTCATTAAGCGCTTGCAAAAAGGGGGCAGAGAGCATAAAAAGTGTGTAGTGCAATGGCAGGGCAAAACAACAACAACAAGAACGCCAAAGCGAAAAAATTCTGTCTTATTACCTGCGCGCGTGGCGTGTGGGCCACATTAAGGGGTCTGCCTAATGACTTAATGAATGGCGGCCATTGCCAGCGCTGCCGGATTAAATGTGCCTGTGTGTGTGTGTGTGTGTGTGTGTGTGTGTGTGTGTGAGTTGGTCAGCTTTTGCCAGCACTGCTGAGCTGTAGCCGAAGTTAAGGCGGCGCAATGCGGATGTGACGGCTAAAAAAGCACTTTGAGGTGCAACACCAAACCAAAAGCAACAAAAACAACAAGCAACAACAATAGCCAGCTAATAACAACAACAGCTAGTGTAACCTCAGGCACTAAAGGAACTCCCGCACAGCTCTTAACTTAAGCTCTTCAGGGAGCTGTGTGTGTGTGTGTGTGCAAGCTGAAATGTTTATTACCGCAACGCTATCGGTGTGGAGTTGTTAGTGTAACGCGTAGCTGTTGTTCTTGCCGACATTATGATTATGTGCCTCAAAACGCGAAATTAACATTTAACGTTATGTCGTAATGAAGGTTGTTGCTGCCATGTGGCATTCTAGTTCAAGCAACAACAACAACAATGCAAGCAGCAATGCTTGTAAAAATGTAACTTTATATTAACAATATCAAAAGGAACAACAACTTCGACAGGCTTGCATTATTTAACTATTGAAATTGTTATTATAACTTGCTGGCTCTCACACTTCTGTATGTAAATTATATTTAGTTTAAAAATTTGAAACTTTTTAATTTAGCTGCAAATAAAAACCACTGCAATCGGTAAAAATTAGTGACAAAATAACCTGACGGCATTTTAATAAAGTTTTATTTCGGGTATTCACAGTTTTCTTCGAAATTTCCCATCTGGCAACTTCAGCACGATAGTAAAATAAAACTCTGAGCGCCCCTGTTTCGTGGACCATTCTTAATTTGCCACAATCGCATTACAAGTGTTTGCTAAAGCGATTATTAAGGATTTATTACTCTCGCAAAAAGCAATATTCCATCAAAATGGAAGTAGTGTGCGATTATTCTCTGAGAATTCAATAAAATTTGCTCAAAATCTGTTTCCATTTTCGCGAATAAAACCGGTGATAAGAAATGCCAGCTTATGACGAAAGAAAAACACGATCCAACGCATGTCAATTTTTTCAGCTAGTGGTATTTCTTGTTTACGTGCAAAGCAACAACAAAAAACGTTGCCAGATGGCAAAGTGGGTTTAATTTAGCAGGCGGCAAGGAAAGCACACTAGATAGCACGGAACTGTGAACTCCCCAATTATGATGAATTAGTCAGTTTCGTGCTTCGCTTTAAGTGCCTCCAAAACTAGAGCGAAAATTTCATTTTAAAAATTTCACCCGCTTTAATTTTGCTTATCCTGAAGCCATCATAGGTTTTTATAATTTTTGAGCTCATCATAATTAAGCTTGTTCCAGCTGCTGCACACAGCCAGCAAATAAATTACGAACTGGCGGTTGGAAAAAAGAGCATAATACATCATTTGGCCAGCAGCGGCACCACATGATGCCACCGCGCTGCTGTCAACAATGGCGACAAATTCAAGGCCTTTGACGGCAGAGGCCTGGAGCTGAGGTAGAGGCACCATCCGCAGCACGGACACGCGCCTGCCAATGCCAACTGGCTGCTGTGGAGGGTAAGCAACAAGCCGACGCGAAGCTGGCAATTTGTCTTTCGTTTTTGCCAAGCCCGACCGCGAGTAATCGAAAGCAGCCGGCTGTGCGACCGACCAATGGTGACTGCCATGCTGCCATGGTGACATCCGTTGTCCTAAAGTAAGGCATCAAATTTTATATTAATATTGATTGATCAATTACGGCAGCGGCGTTTGCAAATATACATGGAATATTTTTTTACAAATTATTTTTCACTAAGCCAAATACAGATGGCGTCTGGTTCTAGGCGAAATATTCGACAAAGGTTTTTTTTAACTGTGAACGGCAAATCGCTCTGGTTGCCAGCTTTTTCTTGAAGGGAAATAAAAACGTGCTGGCGCCTTCAGCAAGTCGAAAACACTATGTATATATGTATATGTTTTTGTAAGTTGGGCGAAGCTTGTGAGGAAATGTTGATACACATAATATATATACTAAAATATATTCATATAACTGTATTTAAGGCAATGAAAAACTTTAAAAAAATTCTTTTTATAGTTCAATGCCTTTTAAATAGAGCATCGAATCCTCTGCCATCGGCTTGCAGTTTCCGTCTCATAGTTGAACGCTTGAAGGAAAGTTGCTCCCTACAAGTGTAGCGCAATTTCATGAACCACTGCTGTACCACTTCTTCCAGACTGTCGCGCCTTAAAAGGGACTTACAGCTAAATTAGAACGTCAATTTACTGCCTACTGAAAAGGACGAAACTACAGCATGAAATGACATTAGGAAATTACGCCCAACAGTGAGTGTATGTGTGTGTGTAAACAGCAATATTGTCAAAGTAGATAATTAACTTTAACCTTTTTGCAGCTCCATGATGAACTCACGCAAAAATGCCTGTGCCCTTGAGCAGCAACGAACTCTTTGGCATGCTACTTTTTAACATGATTGAAGATCAACTTGGCGAAAAGAGTGTTCAAAAGGAAAATTTCAAATATTAACAGAATTAATTTAAAATTTTTGGGGCTATATGCTTGCTTAGAAAAGCAAATCTCTCCGATTGGATGTGAGAAGTAAAAAAACTGAATATATACTGGAATTCATTATCAATTATATGATATAGAAATCTTTTAGAACGATGAAAATATAGATCCAACAGATATTTGAAACTTTATTTCCATACAAACAAATGACTTCTCGTAACAAACAAAGTCTGCGAACAGACCACAAAACTCAACTCACCTGCCACCGTCAGTGTAGCATGCCAAGATGGCCTACGATGAAAATAGCAGTTAATGAGCGAGCGCGCTATTACGTGCCACAACGCTGGAAACTCAAGCGATTTAATGACACTTCACGGAAGTGCAGATAAGACCGAGCGCCGACAGATTTCATCAGATGAAGTTGGTGTCTGTCTGGCGGCCTGTCGTTTTCCAAACAGCTTCTTGGCTGCCAATGTGCCATTTTCCACTCTATTTCATTTTATTTCGCCTATATCTCGTGTTTTATATGCCTTGCGCGCATCCTAGCTGTAGCTCGAATTGTTGTTTATGGTTGTCGTTGCAGAACTCTGGAAGCTTTAATCAGGAAGCATCAAGCTCAAGGCAAAAATCAAGTTGTGAATGCGAAGCACTTCTGAAGAACGTTATCGAATGGGCTCCTATATGTCCTTCTCAATGACGTAAATAGAAACTAATTTATTTGGTTGGTAGGCTGTTCGGAATTAAATCTCGAAATTCAAGCAAGGCGCTTGATTAAAGTGTATATAAAATTAATTACAGCTGATTTAAGAAATTCCGAATAAGTATCTTTTAAATCACTTCTAAAATTTTAAAATTTTAATTATTTTTTTTAATGGAGCTTGTTCATTTTGGCATTGGTTGAATCTCTACTCAAGAGCTCTGCTTTAATTTTCTTAGCGCGGATTTTATGCAATGGAAACTTTTCTCAAGCTACAAAAATGTGTTTATGCTTGCCGATTCTCTGCAGCTTCGACTCAGCCAATTGTGGTGCCTTGGCGCTTGCTCTGCTTTTGACGCATTTTGCCGCAGATTTCGAGCGCACACATTCCCGGACACTCATTAAGTAACAACAGCAGAAGCAGCGCACATTTCACTACAAGCGTATGCGAGTAGGTCAGTGTACTTGTGCTTCCTTACGAGCAAGCATGCCTGTATGCATGTGTGTGTGTGTGTGTGTGTGTGCGTTACGCTATAAGCTTTGTGTGCCGTCTTCCGTGATGTTGTACGACATTTCAATTAGGAGTGTAAAACATAAGAACGTCATTAAGGTGAATTATATACGCTGTGGGCGTTGGCGTCTGCAACCACTCCCACTCACACTCCACTCACACTCACAGAGTGGCAACAGCAACACGACTCACGAAGCACAACTCGAGTAGCACTAGCAACAGCAGCTGTTGGTAATGATGTCAACGCCGTGGCTCGTATTTATTATGACCAAACAAGCGAAAATATAAAAATAAAACTGTAATTAATGCTGATGCCCTGCGTGTTAATATAATTTAATGTGCCTAGTTTGTTGCCCGAATTCATGTGAAAGGCACACATACTAGTACACAACAAATGCATATAAATGTAAAAGCTGGAAGTCCTCTCTATGAAATTAAGTTTCTATAAAGTTGAGTTTCGCCAGACGAATAAAGCAATATTTTCTACATTATCTGCAGATTGCTAAAAGCAGGTCTTCTAAACCGAAAGTTAAAGGTGCCTATTTTTTCGAAAACTTATTCTAAAACTGTTCCTCAAATGTTTCTCGAGTTTAGAGAGAAGAAAAGTTACTTAGCTTTGATTCCTTAGATTATTTTTAATAGCGGTTAAGTGCATTTCGTCTGCCGCTTTCAAGAAGGGGCTTATGTAAGAGCAGTGGGTGTACTTTTCACCACGTCACTGGTCAAGTAATCATGTTTCCTTGCACCTTTTTTGAGGCGCCGCTTTTCTGCTGTAATGAGCTCATAAAAGTAGCACATTTTTGCAACAGCCCAGCTGGGAAATCGACTAGCTCCGGAATATTAAAGTTCAAAGTTCGAATAAAATTCAGCTACTTCTAACAACATGGCAAGTGTGTGTGCACATCCATAAAATATCAGCAACATATTCCTGCCCTGCTGTGTCCGCTTTAGTGCCAATACAGTCCGACAATAATTTGTTCTCTTTCTATTTTTTTATAAAATACAATTCTTGTTTTAAATACAAAGAAAAAAGATTTGTTTGCAAATACAACCACACGATTCACAATTGAATGAGGACAAATGCTCAAACAGAAATAAATATACACATACGCAGTTACGCACACAGCTACAACTGTGCTGCCATATTTCGATTTCTTTACTCTTAAGTGGAGACGTAGCATACAGACTAAGGGCCAGTTTCACAGTGGATATTTAAACTCTGATTGCAGTTTAAATAGGGAATTTCAGTTTCACAGTTGGAAGTTAAATACGATTTAAATAGCCGACTGTGGATATTTAAGTACGGCACAGAGTTGCAATCGAAAACAAATAAACAGCTGATTTCGGATGTGCAAGCAAGCTGCGTCGACAATATTGCAATTTATGAGATCAAATTAAACATAAAACTGCATGGTATAGCACATATAAATGATCCCGTAGTATTATAAATAATATAAACTGTGGATTCTTTGCACAATATCCAATAATTCACTTCTTTCGGCCGACGAAAAATTTTTAGCTCGCGCTGCCTCCATAATTGAACAATTGAACATATGTTTTTGGCAAGTTGTGTCAACCTTCAATTGTCAAATATTCGAAGTTGCCATTCATTATTCCGTATTTAAATAAATGCACTGTGAAACTCAAGAAAAGTTAAACTATATTTAAACTCAATTCGCAAATTAGATTTAAACATCCACTGTGAAACTGGCCCTAAGTTGAGAGAAGTTATACTAATCAAAATTATAAAAGCAACTTAACTCACCAAAAAATCAAGTAAAAATTGATCTATGCTAGACATTATATATATATAAAACTGTTCTTGAATTGAATGCCAATTTCAAAAATTGCCACTGCATTGACATCATTTGGTCGACAACGCTATCACTTTATAGTGAAAATGTAAATAATAATTTGAGGAAAAATTTTATAATTTAAGTAATCTAACTAAATTTTCTTAATAATAATAATAATGTTTTCAGCACAGCAATTCTTTCAAGTTTTGTTCTAGCTTCTTGGTTGACGATTTATAAGAAAAAGAAATTTAAAAAGCATAACTTAGGTAATTGAAAAATAGTTAAAGGAATTACTCAAATAATTGAGGTTGGCAGCACTGAGCCTCATACACATACACACACACACACACACACACACAGCCGCACGTCGATAAGCGCATAAATTCTTTTGCTTGGATTTTATAAACTGCTGTTGTTCTTGTTGCTTGTAACTAATGTTGTTGTTACTGCTGCTACAATTTGCAATTGTTGCTCTTGTTTGAGCTGTTGTTGTTGCTGTTGTCGTCGCCGTCGTTACAATGCTGGCAGTATTTTGTCGTCAATGTTGATGGTGGCTGCCGGTGTGTCACCTTTCAACATATGCCAAATTGCACGTATGTCACATCGGTTGGCGCTCTCTGTATGCTTGATGGTTGAGTGCGAATGCATGTGTATGCGTAGGCGTGTGTGTGTGTATGTGGAAGTAGGTTCAGACATGTTTTGTCACGCTTTTGCGATTTTATTTTCAGTTTGCTACGTGCTTTTATTGTAATCTAGTTGAGTTTCTCTCTTATTTGTACAAGTACACACATACCACAAATAAGCATACACAACACACACAGCTATGTACATACATACATGCGCATGTGTTTCCTTACGCATTTGTGGCCATGTTTACTAACTGAAATGACATTGACAATATTTTGCGCAAACTTTTTTTATCGATAAAGTCGAATCGCATCAAATCAAAATATTCATCGCTGCTTCGCAACAATGCGCACGCATACACATACACAAACACACTCTCACACGCATACATTTATCATATGAATACATATTGCCGCTGAATGTGCTTTCCACACATCACTTTCACTTGTTTGCTTGCTCTTCACTGCAATATGAATTTGCCTGGCTATATTTTATTTCATTTGACATATTCCTCCAATTTCCTGCTCCTACCATGCGTCGCTTCCGCCTTATCAACCTTTCAGAACAATATCAGATTATTGCCACATTCGTACTGACATCGCTTTCCGTTCTTTTGTGACATTAATATACTTTTTGAGTCGCTAGTTAATATACTTCACTTAAGGCGATTTAAAGAAATTTTAATGTATAAAAATACATATCATAGAATGTCCTTGGGTTAAAATATTTACTCGCATTGTTCTATTTTCGGCTTGAAATTTTGCTTTGCTCAATTTCAGCAGGCCTTTGAAGTGGATATGTTGAAGTTCTGAGCTTTAAAATTTCTGTACAGCCAAAAAAAATTCAACTTATTTGTTTTTGTCCTTTAAACTTCTTAGTGCTTGAACAACTTTTGTTAGAAAAGAACACTTCTGTCGTAGCATTTTTGCCAAAAGAGCAAATTCCCCACCAGCTTCACTCAAAGGTTTATTCGATTTGGACTCAAAAAAACTGAAAAGCTATAAGAATATCACTGAAATGCCAATAAAGAACTAGCAAATGAAATAGCATTGGAAAATCGATTTGAATAGGAAAAATACCTGCACTGACAATGAAGCAAGAGCCACAAAGCTCTGCTCATGGAATGCGAAATGCCCAACAAGTGATACGGCAATAAAAATGTTAAATCTCGCCAGCATGACGCACTGGAGCAGCTTGAATGAGTGCATTGAAGTGTTGTTGTGATCCGCGGCAAAGTGGGAAAAAATTTTGCTGGCAAGTTGCTTTGTTCAATGAGCGCCCTGCAGCAAGTTACAGCAGTGTCGTTTGTGAAGGCGAAAAAGTTGTGAATGCATATTTATAAAAATATAAGAGAGAGAAGCAACAGTTGCATGCTGGCTCTACCGCCATTACGGACAGACGAAGGACATTTTATAAATCTATACAGAAAGTGCCATTGGTGCTGGCCTTTACAATTTACATAATCTCTCTTTAATTTTCAGTAGTGATTGTTATGTAGAGAAAAATCACACACACAGATACACACCCAAAGAAAGACACCATTAAAGCCGCTTTACGCACTCATACCATTAAAAACGCCAAAAATGCGCACAGAGCTTGAGAAATCCTTGCAAATCACTGATAGATGCCAGAATATGCGTTTATTACTTTTCAATACTTAATAATTTTTTGGTGAAAAAAATTGTTAGTGTGTCTGGCATTTTCATGCAGCGTAGGCGTGGCGCTCCTTGCACATTCGAGCGGCAAAAATATAAATTTAATCATTTTCTACACGCTGCCGCGTTGTGTTTATTCTACTGATTTTTGGCAGCCAATAAACTGGCACGCCTGTCGTAAATAAACCGCTAAGGGCAAATTGATGAGCGGGGGCAGAGAGAGGGAGAGAGGTGCCTGACATGGTGGCATGGCGGCATGATTCTCAATTTTTATCGTAAATAGCGTGAAAATAAATAATAAACACGCGTCCCCTCCACCGGTCCGGTCGCGCTTGAATTGCAGGCTCAGCTCGTCCGTCCGTTTCCGACACGCGTTCTGCTCTGCCCAGCTGTGGGCGCTCTGCTCTGTGTTGCCGTGGAGCAAAGCCGCGGCGTCGATAGGCAAAAGGCCAGTTATACTTTTGAGCCTGCCTCAGTTTTATTGTTGTTATTTTATGGCGCTTGATTTTTCAATCCGCTTGCACGTTCGTGTTGCTGACCGTGTCCGTGTCCGTGTCTGTAGCTGCCCACGTCCACCTGCTTTCCGCTTGCTGGTTTCCGTGCTGTTATCGATGGCATTGCAGGGTGTGACTTGCGGTAATAAAACCAGCGATACCATTTCAGAATTAACTTTTAATATTTTCACCCTATATTATGACACGCCGATGTGCACACGCACGCTCACTGCCGCTTGAGTGTGTGCGTGCGTTTGCATACAATTTGCTGTGCATGTGTGACTGCATTACGAACTGACCTTCTTGCATATTCAAGCGTATAAACCTTTTTAAAATCATTTCATGTACGCATTGAATGGAGCAAAATTCGGTCATTTAAAGAGGCGATTTTTCTATTGATTTTCTATTAAAGTTTTGCATGATCTATATTTAATAAACATATACATATATATTTCAAACTCATGACAGAAATTCAATATGCATGCTAAAAATTTCAAGTTATGTAAAAGAATTGAATAATGAAATTTTAAACCTCCAAAATTCTATTAAATATTCAACTGAAGCTGGAAGATTAGAAGATACGCTAAACATTTTCAGAAATTTAAGCTGGCCTTAAGTTTAAGGAAGGTTCGCTCAAAGTATTATTCATACATATATACATACACAGCCATTCGAGGAGTGGTCAGGATTTGTTTCGCTGAGACAGCTGCAGGCATATACTATTGTAAAACGCTAACAGAGCCTTTATAAGACGCTTTAATAAACCGGTTAAGGAATACTAAACCACAAAGGAATAAAACTAACGTTTCGCATTATGCTTCAAAGCAGCTTAACCACAATTAAATACACTTAATTGCCAGAGACGTGAAGATGGGAACAACTTGAAAAGGAAACAGCGAAAACGGCAAGTCAGAAGGTATACATACACATACACTCGCATGATGAAGGAGCAGCGCTAGTGCAATCTAAATGTAATAATCCTTGTCAGACATAAGGAAAACTTTATCATTTGTTTATTTACGAGGGCTGGGAGTAAAAGGAAAAATAGAAGTTGAAGTGGAAGTGAAGGAATCAAGCCTTCCAGTGGGAATCACGCTGCCGGCTATGCCACAAACTATTGCATATACATGTGGCAGATATACAACACATACACACACGCCAGCAACAAGAGCAACACCAGCAGATAATCTCCTTTAAGAGCTTCTGCCATAACTTTTGCTTGCTTCTTCTCGTACCGCTTTGCTGTCTTCCTTCACTGTTCTTTTTCCTATTATTCTTCTACTTATTTTTCACCTTTTTTGTGGCACCAAAGTTTCTTGTTTTGCAATAAAGTGCGCAGCTGGCGTAGGTGTGTCTACGCTTCAGCAAAGTTCTGCGCTGCATATGCCTACGAAACAGCAACAAGAGCAATGCTGTTGCCACTACATGGAACAACAACAACAACAACAACAGCCATAAGTTATTACAACAAGCAGAATAGTGGAAGGAAGCGGCAGCAACAGCAGCAGCTGGAAAGATTTAACACTTTTAGTATTATGCCGTGGCTTTAAGTAGAAAGCTCTGTCGCACTTTTCCTATCTCGGAAAATCCCAAGAGTTGCCATGCCAGAGCTGCCGCCAAGGACCGTTCATACGCTTATTTGTGGATGTATGTATGTATGTATGCGCATGTAGAGCTGATAGTGGTAGTAGCAGAGGTAATCTGGCCATGATGGCTGCAATGTTGGGCCCCTTGTTGTTGTTGTTGTTGTTGTTGTTGGTGACGGTAGTAGTTGTTTTCTTTGTATTTTCAAAGTTGTATGCCGGCGTTTGTGTGTGTGTGTATGTGCGGGCGCCTGTTTGCAAGTGTTGGCCTATAAATTTTTAATATAAAGCAATATTAATGCTAAAACTTCAGTTCATCCCTAATTTGCCCGACGGAAAGTTGGCGTTTAACACACCTACCTCTGCCCGACGCTCACATGGAGCAAAAATATGGGTTAAGAGCAATTTAGGCTTTTAGTTGTGCAGTTTTCTACACACTACGAAATCTGTTAGTAGCATGCTCAAAAAAATACCGTGGCTAAAAGAAAATTTTTCTTCAGTTACCTCAACGATCAATCATCGCTTCTATCATCTATCTATTCATAAATCCTTTCACAAATCAGTCCAGCAGTTCGCATTCCTATAGAAAGTTAGATTAGGTTCTCTAATCCACGAGATCATCATTCCTTCTACACTACTCTATAAGATGGTTTCTGGTCTGCCACTAGTATTGTAGCTACTTTTGAATGCATTTTAAGTTCTATACTTTCAAAACAAAAAATAAATAAGCAAAATTAAAGGAAATTTGTATGCTAAACTTTGGTAAATTAAAACTCATTGGAGCTTTCGCCGTCTTTTGCTTGCATTAGGCGCTGGTCGCCTCGTGCGGCGAGACAGTGTGAAATTTCATCTAAATGCAAATATGTATTTTACGTTCAGTTTTCGTCTACTTTGCGCTTTGAAGGTCAAGTTCGATTACGAATTTTCAAGCTTATTTGCAGCGCGTTGGGAGACGCCGGCAGCACTGTTGGCAATTTTGATGCCTGAAAGCGTCATGTATTATATTTGCACGCACTTGCCTGAAATGAGTCTTGAAAATTTTCTTTCTTACTAAATTGAAATATTGCAAAAAAGCAGGCGAAAACGGAAATTCAATATTCTAACAGTCCGTAGAGTAAGAGGCTTTCTTTGTGCGTAGCATGTTTTAAATACGCTTTCTATTATCTAGACATGAGCTAGACAGACGAACTAACTCTATGGCATGCTTGCATTTGAAGTTTTGAAAAAATTTTGAACCAGTCAAAGCACAAGAAAATATCACACTGAACGTATTTATGATATTTAAAGGATTTGCGCATTATGAAAAGGAAACAGAAAAATTAATAAAGCCAACCTTTTTCTTTTCGCGCGCAATTACAAAACTTATTTATACATTTAAGCCACAAAGTGAAAGGAACAGCTCAGTGCAAATTTTGTACTCGTAAAAGCAAATGAGATGTAGGCCAAATAGACCTAAAATGAAATCCCATTAAAAACGAGCGCGCATTTTATGGAAAGCAATTTGCTTTTAATATTTGTGTGATCCTTATTTGTGATGGCATGGAATGCGGCTGCAAAGCAAATAAAACCTTGATCAAACAAGAGGAAGAAGGTCTGTCTAGAAAATATACATTATAACCTGATGAAGGAAATACATATAGGAACAGACATTCACTATAAAGTTAAATGCATATGTATATATATATACATTAAGTTTGCATAAAGTTTAATCTTGTAATGCCTTGCACTCATTTTCCTTGTAAGTTATTGACTTAGTATATAGACGCTAACTCATGAAAGCATAAGATCGAATAGTTCGATATAGAAAATATATTTTGCAGATAACTTATTCATTCAACATAACATTGTTTCTATATAATTCTACCATAATTATGCAGCTGATATTTAATATAATCTAGAGATAGATAAAGAAAACTTAAGTGTAATTTAGTAAATTCGATCACATACAAGCAAACACTATTTATAAAATCATCTGTTTAAAAATATGTCGTCATCATTAAAGCATAACGTTTTCCTTTCTTTCCTAGATAGAAAAGGCCAACAGCTAAAATCAAAAGTTTATAGTGTCAATCAAAGTATAGCTTCGCATATAAGCCTGTCATTGGCACCTGCCAGCGTCCCTTCATCTTACCTTAAATTTATCACACCTTCTGGTGAAAATAAAAGCCATTTCCCCAATACAAGCAGACGTACAGCAACTAGCCAGAATAGACGCACAAAATGTGCCTCTTCCAGGAACAAACTTAGGACTTCTTCTCAAGTATGCGTCAATAGCAGCTGCCAGCAAGGTTGCCAGCTCCGCTTCAGCGCTGAACGAAAATTTCAGAAAAATTAAAAAACAAATTTTTTTAAATTGCCAATATAAAGCGTTTCAAATAGTAAGAATGTGAAACGATTTAAAGATTAAGAGTGACATCAAATTTCCAACTCTCCCACCAAATAATGCTTTGTTATCCATAGTAAATGATCACCATCTCTACTCCACTTTCTACTACTTATGCCACTAACCTTTAATCCTTTCCAACCAACAAGTGATTTTCACTTGCCTTATGCAACAACAACAACAAAATGTTCATTGAAGATCCAAAGTGACTCAGCCATGACATGTGTTGTGCCTTTGTTGGGATACGAAAAAATTACAGCTGACAAAGACAGACGGCAGCAACTTCCTTTCTAGTTGCAACTTCAAACTGAACACACACAAAAGAACATCTAAAGGTCAGAAAGAAGTTGATATAAACAGCAACTGTTTTTCATTCGCTCAAAGTCGACCTTTACGTCATAGCGGAATTTCACTTTTCCATTTCCAAGTTAAATTATCATGGAAAAAACAATTTTGCGCAATTCTCTTTTGGTACTTTTAATGAAAGAGTTCTACAGCAAAGCACGTATTATTGCCAAAAGAAATAAAGAGCTGGACCTTGCTAAGCTGATTTACATTTCGCAGAAAAGTAGGCACACACATACTACATGCATGCATTCGAAAAAAGCCCCAACACAAGACAAGCTGAAGAAAAATTAGGTATAAAATGCGCAAGTAAACAACAGCAAAAGTTAACGAAGGCCCTTAACGGCTGGCCGCAAGCCACGTGCACACGACACGCGTAAGTGTGTGTGAGTGTTTGAGTGTGTGTGTAGATGTGTGCCTGTGCGCTAAATCAAATTTCTTTGCATACATTCCGAACAGCAGCAACGGCCAACCACTTTACACATCATTGGGGAGTACATGGCATTATTCTTCGCTGCTTGTTAAATTTTAATAGCTTCAGCTTTGCTTAGCAGCTTAAGTAGCAGGCTTAATAGCAACAGACAGTGAGCGTGAACATTGTCTGCGCAGTTAGTAATGAGGCGGCACGTCGTTCAGACATCGGCTACAAACTATAGGCATCGCAGCTTGCCCGGCAACTAGCGAAGACTTTTGAATGACCTACAAGCTTATAGAATGTTTATATATTCGAGATGCTTGCGAATTCGACAGTAGATCTGAAAATTATACTTCCTGAAGATAATTACTAGATTGATATATAATTCGCGCAACTGCATTTACAACCGAGGCTTGTGTCTAGCTCTTCGCATTTATTTATTCAATTTTAGGCAAATTGAAGTTTATTCTGTACCGTTGGCAGAGAATACATTCGATAAATTTCCAATTCTTCGCAGGAGTTGCAAACGTATAGGGAAACTATAGAGTAGCAAAACTTTTGTTACTACAAAGACTAAAAGAACATTAAATACAAATGGAAATTTGTTACAACTGTGTAAGTGCGACATAACTATCCGACTGTAGAGTGTAGCACGCAGCAATAAAAACTTGCCCAAAATGTTAAGTAATGCCAACTGCAACCATAAAAAAGAAACAACAATTGACAATAGCCCCTTGCTTGCCCCGCATTCTATAACTACCAACCCAAACGTTCTCAGCGAGCGTACTCTTTGTCAGCTCTCTTCATCGCCCTGTCATTGCTTTCGCTACAAAAGTCAAACAGCAAAATACAACAACTCAGCTGCGCCGCATTTGCCATTCTAATTTAGCTACCAAACACACTTGTTAGCACTCACATTTAATTGCGTTGCCATTGTTGTAATTGTTGTTAATGTGGTTGTTGTAATTGTTTGTTTGTGCTGTTGCCGTGCTGTGCCCTTTTGTAACAGCACATAAAAACAAGCACAACAACAGCAATTTTACAATTACAACAATGCTAAAACTATTTGCTGTAAAGCACATTGGCTGGCTGTTGGTGTATTTGTGTGTGTCTGCCTGCAAGTGTTTGTGTATTACGACTTATTTGCCATATACGCTACGATTTTCCGCAACGTGACAAGTTTAATTAGTTTTTCTGTTGGGATCCACCCTTTTGCTTGGTTTTTTCATTGCTTGCATATTGTGAACAGCAGAACGCTTAAGTGTGTGTGTGTGCGTTTGTATGTATTTGCCAAAAAGTTTTTTTCGCTCAAATATTTAATATAAAATTTTAAAATTGCAAAATTTTAATAAAACGTTGGACATGCACGCATGCTTTCTGAATTTCAAGTTAAAACGGCGCGCACAAATTTCAAAGTTACAACATATTAAAATTTAAAAAAAATGCATGATAGTTTCAAATAAAATTATTAACATATAATCTATTGCAATGACGTATGAGCAAACTGCCTCTGCTAGATACTCTTATGACGTGTCGAGCTCTAGAACTAACCCGAACCCAACCCAACACAAATCTTAAGCATATTAAAACAGCTTCAAAATTAATGTGTGGCAATATATTATATCACCCAGATAAATCTTCTGAACGTGCATATAAATCTTTTCGTTGCACATATCATAAATGCAACGCTGCTTATTACCTAAAGGCTAGTGCAACAAGCGTGCCTCTTCTTGTCTATTGCTGTGTGTGAGTGCGCTTGTCTGAGCGGGCATGAGTAAGTGCCACAATTTTGTCGGAAATTCCGTTATTTTAATTTGCACTTCGCTGCACTGAAGGACAAGTTGCAACCATAGTGCATCTATGTGTTGCTCACAAGCGGACATAACTTACATCTGCAAGTGTATGTGCAATATGTGTGGGTGTATGCTGGATATTTTATAGTTTTCCCTTCGTCGAAATGCCAAATGCTTTTCACTTTTTGTACAGTTTTTAGCTCCATATAGAAACATATGCTTTAAAATTTTGTGAAATTATTTCAAGATTTCATTTGCTACCCTTTTTGTAAAATACTTGCTAATGCACAAGATGAGAGCCATGCAGAGTTCGGAAATGTCCATCATCTTTCATGTTCATCCTTCATTGACGGCTGCTAAAATAAATGAATGTGTATGCATTTCTCTTTTCTGGCTGAATTTAATATAAAAATATGTTCATTGCCACAAGCTGAAGAATATTTCACTTTATGCTAGCCTCATATAGCCAAATCTGAAAGTGCCTAATTTTTTATTGAATTATTTAATATTGAGATTAACATTACATTGCACTATAAATAATTCATAAGATTAACAAGCGATGGCAGAAATAAAACTGATCTACTGATCACTACGAAATACTATCCTATATGAAATGGTTGTGAAATTTGAAAGGCTTCAAAAGGAATCAGGAACGTAGTGCACGTAGTGCTCAGCTCAGATCCATTTCCAGCATTGCATTGGCAATATTCAATTTAAAAATTGTATATAATCTATAATTAGAAATCAATTAAATTAAAATGCAAAAGCAAATGAAGCAGGAAATGTATATTTATTTATTTTCAAAGCAAAACTTTAGTTCTTAAGCCAACAGCTTCTCTAATTTACTGGCATTTGTTGAATTAGTTCATTTGTTTAACTAAGAGCAAAGTAATTGATTAAAATTGCATTTGTGCTGCTAATTGAATGAGTTCTTACTTTTTTGTTAAGACTTCAAGCAATAGTGAAATTCGAATTTCGAAAGTGCCTTTCCTCTCGGTGTTGTGTAAACTAAGTAAGTAAATAGCAGCTTGCATGAAATTTCCTCTATTAATATTTGTTCAATCTTATTTTGAAATAGAATTTCGCTGCACACTTCGACACATCGGAAGCGAAAGTTGCCGCTGACATTGCTGTTGCCGTTAGAGTTGTTGCGGAAACTATGGAAACTGTTGCTGTTTTCCTACATTGTCATTTGCAGCAGCGAGCAAGTGAAGTTAAATATTGCAAGCAATTGGAAAATGAGCAAGACGAGAGCGGTGAGCACAGCGACAACAGCAACGACAACAACAACAGCAAACATAGCGGCAGCAGCAAGAGTGCAAGCGCAGCGTATTTGTTTTGATGGCAGAGAAACGAAGTGATGAACTAGCAAAGCTGTAAGCTATGAGCTACGAGCAGTGAACAGTGCAGCTGTGAGTGGTGAGTGGTGAGCGCTCATCTAGCAGCATGTCGTGCGGGAGGGTTGGCATAGGAGCGCGGTAATTTCAGCTAAACGACCGACAATGAATGCGCTATCTGCCAGCAATGCAAACGAAGTTGTTGCTACTCAGCGACGTCGCTCACTTTTCGCCGCTGTTGGTAAGCAAGAAAGAACTGAAGTGAAGCAACAGCAACAGCAAACAAATTGCAACTGTGCTCGCGCAAGAAGTGCGGCAGCTGCAGCAAAGGTAAATGGCAGCAAGCGCTCAGCAGCCAAGGGCACAAGCGTAAAAAGAAGAAGCAGCAGCAATGCATGCATATAAGATAGAAGTAGAAGCCAGGAAGAAGAAGCAGAGGCAACACAAAACAATGAACGCTCATTTATAATGTTGAAGAATGACTTTCAATTACTTGTGAGTGAATAAACACAACAGCGGAGTAGCAGCCAAGCAGCGGAGGCGCTGCTACATTGCAGCGCAAAATATTGCTACGGCCAAGCAACAACAAGCACCGGCGGGCGACACTGTCTATGCCAAGCTAAGCAAACACTGCCTGGAATATTGCAAAATTGCACACTCAAGTAGGTAATTGCAGCTCAATGATTAATTGAGTTGCATTGAAAAAGTAATTACTCTCGCTTGTAAAAGGTCCTTCTGCGCTTGTCAGAGTGGTTGCAGCCATTTTTCTAGTTGCTAATAGCATTTGCATTCAAATTACAAGTGAGACCACAGCGCGTATGAGTGTCGTGAAATAGACTACATACATACATATGTACCTATATGAATGGCCAGTGAAGCCAAATCGATTAACTACATTTTCTTAAATTTGAATTTCAAAAAACCTTATAGATATTATGTAAAGTTAGACTTATTATCAGAGAAATTTTATTTGAATATGATCCAGTTTAGAGCCTATAAAGTGCTTTGAAATAAAAATTTTAGAAATTTAATTACGGCAATTGAAGAATTTAAGCAGCCATTTCAAGTTTTAATTGTACGGTTCAGGCCTTGCCAATTTTTGGTTTTCTTTCGGGGCCTTTGCAAATTTGCTTAGATTTGAAGTAGTTTCTTTTTTCCAGACTTTACAAAATTTAAGCTTTTTTTATATGTTGTCAATAGCACAACTCAACACACTTCAACATGCCAATCGAAAGCTCATAGCTCTAGAAATAAATTGCCTAAGATTTTCAAATAACATTGAGTTGAATATTGCTGTATATATTTTATCATAACAGAGTCATATTTAATTCAATAAGAACAGAAATTACAATTATTTTTTTTTTGCTCTAGATAACCATTCTACAGCACAACAATATGGAACTTATCACTTGCATTCACGCCCCATCGATTGTATGCGAAAATACTTTTGGCCTCGCCGACACGATTTCAATTCCATCTGGCAGATGCCAACAAGAATTTGCCTGCATGTGCAGCGCATAAAACGGGGCAATTGAAATGCAAATGCGCGGTGAAGCAAGAAAAACAGCAATACAAGGACCAAGCAGAGAAACGAAGCTCGAATAAGACGAATGGCAGAAGTGCAGCTATCAGCGTCAAGAAAAGGAACTCCATCAGCTCAGCAGGCGGCGGCATGTAGGAGACTGAAGTGCAAGCGGAGCAAAGCGTGCCGCAAAAAGCAGGCAAAGTGGAAAAAGCGAACGGACCGAGCTGAGCAGAATTTATTGCGCGGAATTCAATTGAGGCGATGGCGCGCAAAAAGTGGCAGCACTAAGGACTTTATTGCATTTTAGCATACAACTTGGCAGGCGGGCCACCCAGCTGAACTCACAGTGACAGTGGCACAGTCGCACCGACTCGCAGACTTTTTTTCTGGCAGGCACTCAAATGCCGGCAGGCAGGCATAAAAGAGTAAGAAGCAGAGCAGAGCAAGGCGAAGTAAAATGTGAATTTATTGCAGAGTTTGCTCTAGCTAATTGACTTTATATTGTTGTATTGATTGCTCAGCTGCAAAGATTTGCGACACGAATCGAATAAATGAATTTAATTTGAAAGTTTGATGCTCCATAAAAGAACTATTTATGCGCCAAGACGATTGCTCATAACAAGTGCCAATTAAAAATTTAGCCACTTTGTCAAGGGATACTGTGAAGTAAAGAGATAAAGAACTTTAAAGGCCGGGGATGATTCATTGAGAGGCATGGACAGCTAGGTGAATGAGGTAACTTGTCATGCTGCAGGATTTATATTTTTCTTTTGCGGGTCACAACATTTCTACGATCGTATGCCATATTATGAAAACAATTATTTAGCACTATACTGCAAAGATTTTAAAATTATTTGGAACTTGCTTGGAACATGCTTGGAACTTTCTTGTAACTTGCGTGGAACTTGCTGGAAACTTGTTAGGAACTTCTTTCGAACTTGTTTGGAATTTGCATGAAACTGGATTGGAACTTGTTTGGAGCTTGATTTGGACTTGCTTGTAATTTGAATTAAACTTGCTTGGAACTCGCTTGGAACTAAAATGATTTCAAAACATATATGATTGCTGCAGACAGCGCCATATAAAATACGTATACTTTCTCACGACTTCCAGCCACATCTTTGATAAATATATTGGCATTTCGAAAGAAATTATTAGTCACGTTCTCTTCCACTTCAACTACTTGCCCCTATCTCTTTAAATTGAAGTGTTGTGTTGCCACAAACTGCCTTATTTTTATGCACTTCCTATCGTGCTGCGCTCGCGCCTTGTTTGCCACATCTGCAATAAAGCTGCAATTCCATGGCAAGGTTGCACATACTATTTACGCAACAGCGTTTTTTGCGTGCGTTCCCAGCTGCTCCATTGCAGCAAATTGACTTTCTCTTTGCCACATTTCAGCGCGAAATATAAACTTCTGAAAGTCATCAGACAGGCGGAATGGGGGGAGGGGCATGTGGTGAGCTGCTGTAGCCGACGTAGAGATTGCACAATTTTCGGGATTTGCTGGTAAGTGGATTGATTTATTGTTTGGCCATTTAAGTTTTCCATTCAAGCTTATTGCATTTAATAAATGTCAGCAGCCACAATTCATTTGTCTTCGTTGCGCCACTCCTGCAAGTGTGTGTGTATGTGTTCGAGTCAGTGTGTGTGGAAATGTGCTGGCAATGAGTGTTGTTTCCAAGTTTACTTGCTTCACTTAACATTTAATTCAACTCAGTTCTTTGGGGCAGTGCCAAAGAAATGCTCATGAAAGTTTGCGGCTATTTCAGCTGAACACCAACCAACACAAATTCTTGCCCTTGATAATGATCTATAGAACTGATGATCTTTGGACACTTTATTGAACCTGTAGTCTCGAAGTCGCATCTCAATATGACGCTTCTCCCCTGCCCCGCAAGCCACTCACTTAAACTGAATGCACTTGTAAAGAGTTTCTCATTTAGCGCATTTTTCAACTTAACAACTCTCAACGGGAATTACGGTTTATTGCCAGCCGCTACTTACGCTGCAATTACCCCTGCTCTCTCTCTCCACCCTCGCTAAACTTATCCACCGCATTCGCCACGTTGTGGCATTTGTTTATGAAAACCGTTGAGTGCCTTTAAGTACAAACTTGCAAATTATACGGCCTCAGATAATTACACACTGCAGTATCTGCGGCACAATTATGTGGTGCCGCACACCCGCGCACCCGCACTCATTTAGAGGTACTACAAAAAATTGCCAGCAATTTGAAAGCACCCTCGAAGTGAGTGCTGAAAGGGGACGCTTGTAGGGAGCGCTCAATGCCGCACCATACCTCCGAGCCAAATGGCAGCGTATGTAAACAAAAAAGGCAATAGCTAAAGCAAAAGCAATAAGGCAGCCAGTATGTGTATGTGTGTGTGTGTGTAGAGAGCAAAAACTTTATATATATGTATGCGATAATTTTGCTTTGCTATTTGGCCGAGTATTAAAGGGATTAACTGAAATTGATGAAGCTGCCAAGTGTAAGAGACATGCGACTTTTCGTGATTGTCACTTGAGGGCATTCCGCGACAGAGCAAATAACAAAAGTCGTTAAAGGAAAAACATGGCCTCTTCGTTGCCTTCTCCTTTCTGCTATTCTCCATTTGCTACTGCTTCGCCCTGCCCACGGCGCACTCAAATCAAATGCGGTCAAAATGTTGCCCTTACTTAATTACTTTTTGAAATGCTTTGATTTGCGCTGCTCCTGCTCTCAAGCAGTTGTTTACATTGAAGGAAGCTGGGTTCCTTTATGTGTGTGTGGGTGTATTAGGGGCTAGGCAGTAAGTTCGTGCTTGCTGTTCGCCTCGAATGGGCGTCAATTAGAAAAGAAGTTGCTCTGGGTTACTTTCAAGCAAAAGTTTCGAGGAAGGGAGAGAGAAAATCCAAGACCTATTTCTGATAGACCAACGACGAAGAAATGCATATTAATCCCCTCAAGCAAGCGCTATTTTCGACAAGGAATTATTTCACAAAATGCGCTCTGATTACATCATTACGTGGAATGGCTATAAGCTTTTGTTGAATCGTTGACTTTTTCATTTCCTTAACAAGCCCGAGAGTACAGAAAAGCCCATAGTTTGAGGCTTTAAAAAAAATCACAAAAGTGCCAACTTTTTCCTCACAGATTCTGTTGAACAGAACTTAATTTTCGTTATAATAAAATTTTCTGTGCTTTCTAAACTGACTAGCTACTCTATCTCAAATTTAAGAATTCCTTGTCATTCGTTAAAAAAAAGACGTGTTCAACTTCATTAAATGCTCTACAACAACAACAACGACAACAACAACAGCGAAACTTGGCAAAGCTTTGCCAGTTTCCAGTTTCCGACATCAAATTGTGTCCCTTTTGAGGGCAAACAAGATTTTCACAAAATTATAGTCTCCTACAGATTAATCAAGTTATCTGACATCATTATGTCCTTATGCGCCCTTTCAAATGTTGACACACGCCAACGGCTTGATGTGCCTTTCCTGCCTGCGGGACGACAAGGAATGAAAAGGATGAGGTTAAGAGCTGAGCATGTGGCAGGAAGGTAGAGAGCAAGTGTTGAAATTAATAAAACTAGAGGAATCTTACTCTTGACTTATTTGCCGGGAGGGAGAGGCATCAGCGGGTTGGCCTGAGTAAATTTCCTCGTTTATAATTGAATTTTCGCACAGTTGCCTTTTGGCAGTGCACACGCCACATTTCATCGGAGTTCGCCTCAGGTTGAAGGTGGTAGGTTGCCGCAGAAGCTGCTGGAGCGAGAGAGAGCATGCTTGTCAGCAGAAATATTTCTGCACTTGTTTGCCGGAAATAGTCACAAAGTCATGTTGACCAAATTGCGCCAAGGGCAAGAATAAAAGAAGACCTCTCCATTAATTAACATGGAAGGGCAATTTTAATGAATCAACAAAAAAATTCATGCTAGTTATGTTTAATGAGTATGGGAAAAAAAGGAAAGGAAAGAGGTGTCTATATAAAACTATAATATTTGGCTAAAATAGAGATCATCTAAGCAGGATTTGCTATAGGCCAGAAGTTAAAATAACGTGTAAATATTAGGGATATTCCCCGCCGTATGTAAAAAGGAAGCTCTTTTGCATTCAATGTGGCATTCAACTCCTTCAAATCAACTTTTAAGATTTATAGCACTTTCAACACTATTTAAAACGTTTTCTCTAGAATTTTAAAAAGCAGATTCAAGCATTGTAAGAATAATGCCAAATGGCAGATATCAGAAAAATGTCAAACTAAGTAGTTGAATAAAGAAAAGTAGCTTCTGCACAATTGCAAGTGTTAGTTGCCTTAATGAGTTTTCTCCGTGAGCTTGGTCTTTGCTGAAAAATGTTGTACTAAACTGCACTTACCAAAGACCGAGGACGCCTGCGATACAAAGATGAAGACAAGAGAGGAAATGGGTAAAGGGATGCGCTTCTTTAGTGCAACTTCAATTGAGCAGAGGCAAGCAATAGAAATCGGTTTCAGTGTAAAAGTAAAAAGGAAAGCTAGACCAAGACAAATCAAAGCAAAAATGCTGTAAAAATCGAAATAGCAAGAAATTTAAAAGTAAGCAAAGAGATAGAAAAACGAAAAATTCGCACTCCTCGACAAAATTGCATACGAAAATAAATTATTGTCGTTTTTGCAAAAAGTGTAGAGCGAAAAATGCACTGAGTCGGAAGCGCAAATCTTCGACCAGCTGACTGCTGCCGAATATTGAAATCGCAGCACAAATCGTGTCAATGACTGGCGCGGCCAATATCAAAGAAGCTTTCGCAGCGGGAATTCGAAACTTTGCAATATGCGCGCCACAGGAGTTTTCATCTGCGAATGTCATGGACTTTCAAGTGGCGAAAAGTTGCTGCCAGACGTCGGCGCTGATGCACATAAATCACAGCGGGGCAACTTGCTCAATTTCCCATCAAATGGTTTTGAATGTACTACCTGCAAAACTTTCTGGTTAATGTTTTTGTGAATTCAGGCAATTGCATTCAACTGGAATTGTATTGCAGCTGCTGGAAAATATGTTTTACATATGCAAGTCGTTGGGAAATTCTCTCCTGAAAGGTTAGCGGCTGCTCCTTAGCTGGATGTCACTGTTGCTAAATTCAGCTTTAGCTAGCTTCCTAGTACATATTTGATTTTGCCAGTATTTTGAGCCTTCGCAGTTGTATCGAATTTTCAAGCTCCATTTTCAAAAGACCTTCATTATCATTCTTATGACTCAGCCCAACATATTCCGTCCATAGCCATGTGAGTACTGCATGCCTTCCAGTGCTTTAGTTCGATAACAATTTCTCACTAGTTTCCTTATTCCATTTCATTGCTATTGCTGCTGCTGGTACTTGTCGCAGTTGCTCACATTGCGCTCGGCGATTTGTGCAACAGCAAGCACACTTCCTTCCTAATGCACGTTGCAGCACTTCGCCGCCGCAGCTCATCACATCGCAGTCGCAGCACAGCTGATCGCTTCCATATAAAGCCACATCAGCGCAGAGCAGTGCAGTGTATTATCCATATTTCTTTTCCATTTTTGTATTTGTATTACGCTGCTGAGAATTTTCATCAGCGCACACAATTCGCAATTTCTTTTTTGCTGTCAATCAATGATAAATGTTATTTTTTTTCGTAAAGTAAGTAGAAGTTATTATCGCCTCAAGAGCAATTGCGCCAAATTTATTGAATTTCGATTGTGCTGTGTGTGTTTTAATGCATGTGTATGAGTAATATATTTATATATAGTATATTTAAATATATGTGTATATGACAGCGTGCGCATGCATTTGTATCGGTATCTGTGCATATTTTAAATTGTTCTTTTTAGCTTAAATGCCTTTGAATTGCTTCGATTACGAGTGCCTCGAAAGCTTTAATTTAGCTTAAACTTCAATTGCATTGAAGTTCGAAAAAAATCAGATAATGCCCAGCAATTTTTTAAAAAGATTTCAGTTTTTATTGCGCAATTCAACTCTTACTCACGCACAATCGACACCACCAAAGGCACTTCCTCCCTGCTTCTCTGTCGATTTGGCAGTGTTTGTATGTGTGCTGAATGAAATTCCAATGCAAACATTGGCAAGGGATTCCAAAAGGCAAATTAATCCCTTTGCCCTTATTTTAATTATTGGCATATTCATCGCATGAGTTCGCACAAGGCTTCACTTTACCAATGCAAACAACAACAATTAATGTTTTATTGCCAAATCTGCGAGCGCATGCAAAATGCTGTAATTTTTTTTTTTTTTTTTTGTAATTAATAAAATTGACAAGGACTCAACAATTTTAATAATGTTGACTTTTGTCAGCAATGCAAAGTCACGTTTCTCACACACACTTGACGTTTCGGCACCAGAAATGCTCCGTGCGCACAGCCAGTGTGTCTGTCTGCCTGCTTGCCTTTTTGCCAACTCAAATGAGGCAGCTCCTAATTAATTCATAATTTTCGACACTTGCGTCGCCTTTCCAAGCAGCTGCCGAACATAAAGTGCTGAAGGCGGAATGCCCAAGTTTTGGGCTTTGACGCCGCGTGCCGCGTGCCGACCAACTGACAAACTCAAGCCTCGATTTTAATTATTTGGATTAAATAGCATTGAATTTATTAGAAATGCTAATTAAATTAAAATCAACAAAGGCACAACTTTTAAAAGCCGATAAATGAATTGCACGAAATGTTGGCAAATATTTGTATTGATGTCAAAAGATTTGCTTTGCCCTTAAAGTGGGTTGGAGTGAATGGAGCAGCAGATAGCGACAGACATGCGTACAGAGTCGAAGACATAGAGAGAAAAAGGGGCAGAGGCAGAAACAAAAATTGGCAGGAAAATTTTGTTACCTCAGTTATGGATCCAGTATCCTAGTGATCGTGGCCTGAAAGCGCAATTGTGACAGTTCTCTATGTTGCTAAATGAATAAAAAGTTTTTCCTCTACACACCTCGTTATCTCTTAAAGGTTTTCAGCCAGCTAAAGCCGAAGTTTCCGAATATCCCATCTTAGCTCGAACTAGAGCTTATTATTTGGAACTGACAAGTAGCCAAAATATATGATTTTCCCGTAGCCTAACTTCAGTCACTTTACAAGAACTATATATAAAAATCTGATCGAAGTCGGTTTAAAGTTACGCTAGTAGCAACCGGGAAACGGATTTATGTAGATGTCATTATAAAGCAAAATCAATTGCGCAATGCCATACAAATTCAAGTAAACACTTTGAAGGCAGCTGTTATCCTTTCAGCTGAAATATGTTGCTCATGCCAACATCGACAACAACAACAACAGCAAATAGCAACAAAGGGATGGCCAATAATTATTCGCGAAGGCCCGCTACGCTCTGCTTCGTTTTGTTATGTTTGGCTTTCTTCCACGCGGTCCCTTTGCTAATGACGGAAGTATCTCTGTGCTTGTGTGTGTGAGCGCGTGTGACGTGGCATACTTGCGCTCATAAATATGCAACGCAAATTGTTGTGTGATGAAATTAAGTCAAATACAGACAAACAATAAAATTTTCATAATTTTGCCATAACTTGGAAAATGTTTGCGCAAGAAACAAAATGTGTATTCAGGGCATTTTGTCAACAATTGTAGCAACAGCAACACAAATACAAACAAAAGGCATAACGTTATTTTTGCCCGCAGAGAATAGCAGCATTTAAGGAGCAAAAAGGACGCGCCCTTGAGCCTGTGGGTGTGCTGCCGTAGCTCGCCGCTTGTAGACCAAAACGTTGAGTTTGCTCAAAAAAAGCAAGATCTGTGTGGAAGTGGAAGCACGCCTCAATCGTTCCTTCAAATTACATCAGTTTCAATATATTTACTTTAATCTAAGTGTTATGAAAAATTCACGATTTTCCTCAAAAACCGGCAAATTAGTTCCTCGGCCGAAATCAATTGCCAGGCTGTTGCTTGGCAGTCTTCTTCTATAACAAATGCGGATGTCAACATATGGCATGCATCAACGCCAGACCAACTTCCCGCTTACTCTGGCCATCGCAAAGTTTGCGGTTATAGTGGGCGGGGGGAGGGTGGCACGTGCGAATAGCAGGGCAAAGTTGAGATTTTTATCGCTCGTCGTTGTAATTAATTTTATGGCAACTTTTTGCTCAAGCACGCTTTTCAAGTCATGAGCAGCGTGGAGCGTGCTCTGCCGCGCAAGTTTAATTAATTTATACTAAGTCTAAGCCTTGGCGGCAACATATGCGGCAATTAACGTTTAAAGGCGTCGCGAGTGCAAAAAAGGCCGAGGGTTTGCGTGAATTTGTGAATGAAATATTTAGCTTCAGCATTTGCGATCTTGCGGCGGAAGTGGCGCAGTCGTCTATGCGCTTTGCATGCATGCCACGAGGGGAGTAGGTATGTGCAGTTGTTTATATGAGCCTGCAGATATTTGCATTATACTTTTCACATGTTTAATTTGCATTTGCGACAGTCCGAGCGTCAATGCTTTGCGCTGATTAATTCACAGGAGAAGCAGGCAACGTATTCCAGTTCGAGTTCTTGATGTCTATACCTTCAAAATGAGAAACCTTTCATAAAACTTTAATTAATTTACCTCTTTACACTTTTCAACATAACTAAAGAATAAATTTAATTCGATTGATCTATTTTATCTTATTTTTCAGCTTCCACTGATTTTCACTTCTCTAAAAAGAGCTCAAATAGAAGGTCATTTTGAATTATTACATTATGGTTTAATTCCAAGTGATGAAATTAATTGAAAAATTCTGTTCGACTTCCGTCTGCCATAGCAAATATAACAACAGTCAATGCGTGCATGAAACCAAACAGATTTGAATTGTAAAAGAACAAAAATAATTGGAATTGTTTTACCTTCTCTCATCAATGATTTTCTTTTCAATGTGAATTATAACAATTTTAAGCATTTTTGCGAATTTCTGCGAACAAGAGAAGTTCGTTTTATTTTATGCTCCAAATTAAAATGCTCAAAAATTAACATGGAGAATTTTTCTTGCAGAAATATTATAGTTGAAAGAAATATTTTTGTATTTTTTTTCAAGTAAGCCGGCTCGAAGGATGCCCCCTTTACATGCTAAGTACTTGTTAGTTCGGAAAGGATCATTGGTAAGTGGCTGGGGGAAAGCGGAGTAGTGCCGGTGAACGTTTGCATGCACAACACTCCTTCCTTTCTTATCTTTTGGGCTTCCTTTTTTTGTTCTTTCTCCTTCTGCTCATTTGAGTCATCAATAAAAACATAACGGCTATATCTGGCTACTTATGCATGTAAATGTATTTGACCTTAAGCCTTGCTACGGCTTTGCGAAGCCAGCCGAACGCGCTTCCATCGCCGTCCTTCCCTCCACAAGTTGCCACATAAATCCACATAATAAACTGCCGCACGCATTTGCTCAGCATGTTGGCTTACTTCATTGCCTGCTTTTGTGAGATGGCTGGGAAATTTGTTGGAATATTAGCATAAGTAGCGTTGCACCCAAATTACAGTGCAGCGAATTAAGCTGCAACATTTGCACGATCCTCACTGCTAGCCTCGCTGCTCCTTGGTACATTCCGGCGGGGATTATGGCTTATGAAATTGCGTAACTATAGAGGAGCTCAGACTTGCAGGCCAGGCCATTCTCCATTCGCCGCTCACGTGCATTTGTGCGTGAGCTTCTGCGTGCTTTACGCGCTTGCAACTGGGCTTGTTGCAATATTTTCGCACTCTACTTGCCAAGTGTCTTAATTAACATGCGCAAACACTCGTCAAAAGCAGCGCCAACAAAAAATGTTTATGAAAAAACTAGAGAGAAATGGAGAAAACTTTATAATTATGTTAAGTTGGTGCGCGCGCTCTTCTTTTCGCTGGCAACTTTGCCTTGGCTTGTCAAGATTATGCAACTTTTCATACGAACTTAAGAACTTTATCGCCTGCTCTCGTTGTTGAGGCACACGCATACGCCCCGACTGCCGCCACTGTTGCCACTGTTGCCTGTGTCTTTGGGCTTTATGTATGTGTGTGTGTTTGCCTGAGAGGATTCGCCTTTAGCTCTGCTCGCTCGTCAGAACGTCAGCAGAGTGCACAAGTCGTCTTCGTTGGCGCCACATTCACACGTTGATTACGTGTGCGGCCTTCACTTGAATAACATAATTAGAAAGAAATATGAAAAGAATTCACAAGTGCTCCTTTTCACCTGCAAGAGTTGCTCTTCTCATGCTTCGCATGCAGCCTACTTGCGCACGAGGCATGCAATTGCGGGGGGCCGTCGGCCCAAGCTAACGGCTTTATGGGCATACATTTTCAGCTCTGAGGTTTTTTGTTAAACATTTCACTACATATCTTCAAAGGCATGAATATGAGCTCGACAGTGCTCTGCTTTGCTTTGGCTACTTTGACAATTCGACATTTATAATTTGCCAAATCCGCCGCATTTACAAGAGCTCATAGCAACGTTGCAATCAAAGGTTTTGCTGACGAACTAGCCAATAAAAAATCTAGACTGCAGGGAATATTATGAAGGAATTATACAGCCTGTAAAAAATATACCCAAGATAGTGGAATTTTTAGCTTTCGGTGTGCGGCAGCTTTTGTCGAGAATGTTGATGCTTCTAATAAACTGTTACATACCAGTTTTGAGAGCTTTTCCAAATAACTTTGCTGCTGAACGCTGAATACTTAGGATGAAGAACATTTCTGAAACCGATAGTTTTAATGCCTACTAAAAGGGATTCAACTTAAGTGTGTAACTTCTTGAAGACAACGCATATAGTTACATCTAAACATATTTATTTAAACTGCGAAATATTGAATCTGCGATTATTTTATACAAACACTTCTGTTCATCTGCCCGCTGCGTATATTTAAAATTGCTATGTTTGAAAGCAAATAGCAGCAGGCACAGGAAATTTCCCAGTCCGATTTTGTGACATGTGTGATAGCAGATTGTGTGTGAGCAGAGGCAGTGGACTAAGCTGGAAAAGCGTTTCTGTTGTTCTAACTGACCGATTAGGCTGTGAGCAATCCGGCAAACAAAGCAAGCGCACAAATGTAAGCACAATGCAGACACACACATGCGCAAAAGCAAATGCACACAGTGTCTAAACACAGTTGCGCCCTTTCCATTGTAGCAACAAAATCGATTTGTAGTCTTTGTTGTTGCTATTTTGTAAACTTCAAATTCCCAAAAATTGAACTGTGCCGATGTCGTTCTATCGGCCGTGCTGCTTGTATTTGCGAAATATTACACACATGCGTATGTGTGCACATGTGTTCATAGCACACACACACATGCATAGAAGCAGTCCCAGGGCAGCAATTATTGTTATCGTTATTGGCATCGTGCGAGATTGTTTGTTTCACGGCGACGTGAGCGACTCTGACTGGAATTTATTTCAGCTTGAGTGGATACAACAGATTGAATGTATCGAACCCTGTCCGACAAAGAAAGTAATTTAGAGTAAAATGTTGTTTAGAGTGGACAGAGGCAGCAAACAACGTAGTCACATATTAACTAGAATAGGGCAGTGCTGCCAATTTACAGAATTTTCAGCAGATCTTGCGATTTTCTAGCTCTCAAATTGTTCAATAAAATCGGCTCTGTTCACAGATAAGCGCCCAACGAACAAGGAATATTTTGCATTTTTTTTTTATAAAAATTTCTTCACTTTAAATGTTTCTCAAAAGAGTTTTAATTGTAGTGTTTATAATATCAATTTCGAAAAAAAAAGCTTCAGATCATAACTAGCTTTGAGCTTCCATTGCATGACCTGCCTTTGACCAACTTTCATTTGAATTTACGTGAGCAGTGAGATTGGAACTGACCCCAGGGATTCAGCGGACGCTGTCATTCCTGCAGCACAGCTGTGGCATTATTTGCTACGGCAACAACAAAATGCCACAAATAGTGAAAATGCTGAATGGCAAATGCCAGAGCGGCTGGCGGGCAAAAATCGTGCCCGCAACAACAACATAAACAATCGAAATCCAACAGGCAAACAAAGTGCTGCCGCCAGTTGTCCAGTTGTGAGCGGCTATTGGCCTCAGTCACAAGCATCCCAAAAAACAACAAACGAAAAGTCCAAAAAAGCACAGTTCCCTTGTAAACGGAAATCATATAACCGGAAGTGTGCGCTACAAGATGGTCGTCCATCGCGCACAGCGACTACGCCACGTCACACAAGAATTCCCACAGCAGCACAGCAAGGCACACACACACACACAAACGGATACACTTCTTGCCAAACTAACGCACATTCTCGCACACACACACACACACACGCGTTTGAGCGTTTTCCCAACGGCACTGCGAGCCTTTATTAACCCGCTCAAAGTTGTCGCAAAGTTGTACAGCAGGCCACCAACCATTGCCAGCAGCTGCAACAACTCCACAGAACCGAATGAACTCTACCCCCTTTCCCCTTCAACAAAAAAATCAAAGCCCCTTAAGCACATTAGTTTCAATGTCGTTTGCTCCTTACGGAAAACCTTGTCAATTTGTATTTGATTTTACAGTTGTTATGTGCTGCTGCGCTCGGTTCACTGCCAGTGCTGCCACCTCGCAGCTGCCCGGAAACGTATATGCATACGCACAAGCTGTGGCCAATTGTGTGGCCGCTCCCTCAGCGCGTCCCACTTTGGTGTGACCTCTAATCAACTGCGTTATTCCTTTTTCGCCTTTCGCCTTGCTGCCCGCTTTGCTTTTCTAGTTTGTCTGTCCGTCTCATGCTCTCAGCTCCGTCCGTTCCATGTGTGTTTGTGTTTGTGTGCGCCTTTTTCCAAATACTATCGTGCATGTTTCTTTTTTTTGGTACAGCAACTTGCACCCTTCCTGCGGCGCCTTCCCCTCCTTGGGCCAACACCAGCGCTGAGCTATGCCAGCTGCTTGTTTATCCCGGTAATTGCTGACATTGCTTTATATGTATGTTGTCCCCCACTCCGTTTGCTTTGGCTTTTTGCTTATTGCGTTTCACTGTGTAGCACTCACACATGCACATACGCACACATGTGGACATGTGGACATGTGTGGCTAGCCATGGTCATAATGGTCATAGACGTTAGCTCACGTGATCATTGCGCGTTTGTATTGGCAGTTTTGTTCACAAATCGCTCTTTAATTCGTTTGTAATTGATGTTTTCGCTTAGTTCTTGCTCACCACTTGGCAACAAATTGGAAAACTTTTGTCATTTTGGTTTTTGCACACCTTCAGGCTAATACATCCCGCCCGCACGCACTCCCACACTTCCACTCCCTCTTGCAGTTGCCAGGCGATAAGTGACTTTTATTGATGCCTGCCATCCTGCCACCCTGCCATGTTGTCGCTGTCGATGAAATATGTCAAGGCTTCTTTCTACCCGTATTGTCGCCACTCAATATGATTAACAAAATATTTCCACGCTTTGTCAAAATATATCGCGATATTATGCGCTTTATTAGCCTTTATGCTTGACATTTTTTTAGAGCCAACATTGCCGTACCCTCAATTTTTAGTAGGGTTACATAAGTTCTTAATATACAATAAATAATGTTTTTTTTTTCAGATAACCAAAACTAACTGCGTCTCAGAGAACATGGACATGAACCCTCGTTGGGCAGTCCATTGCATTATTGCATTGGAATCTTATTATAGAAGATCGTCAATTTCAGATATTTGTTCACCATCTGGCGGAACTAAGGCAATGGAGTAAGAATTCTTGGACATTGGATTATGGAAACCTGGATGAGCAAGGAGAGAAACAGGCAATAGGATGAATTGAACAGAAGATGACGAAGAACATTAAAGAACAGATAAATGAAAAAATATGGAAGTAGAGATGAAAAAGAAAAGGTGTAAAGAATAATATTGAGAACACGAAAGAGAGAATGAGCTATTAGCCAAAGATGGAAATGTGAATATGGAAGAGCCTGCTGACCATCCGGAGTGGCCCTGTCTTTGGCAGATGCTGCATTGCAATTTGAATGCAATTTTATTGCAACGGCTGCAACACACTTATGCTAGAAAGGCGCAAAAGACGAAGAAGGGGAATCAACAACATAGACGATAGAAGAAGTGAGAGAAGGGAAATCAGAAAAAGGTCAAACAAAAAAGTAATTAATGCAGCGAAACTAAAACAGCCGCCGCTGCTCAGTCATGGTCAAAATGAAATTGAAGCAAACAATCTGTCAAGCAGCGACAGCGGTAAGCAACCCTTGAGTGAAGCGAGCGTGGCTTGTATGCGGAAAGGCCGCACATTGTAGGCGGACGGAGCAGGACGGGAAACAGAAACGTCGAAAGGTTGCGCTTAATAAGACTGCCGCGGGGGGTGATGAACTGCGGGATAGAGTATCCCCAAGCTGTAAGCAGCAGAGCAGGCAGCAGCCGAACGGTGGGCAACGCTAATGAGTGTAAATAACTGATTACGCCGTATTTGACTGGGCCACATTGCAAGGACGACGAAAGGCAACGCAGCGGAAGGCACAGTGAAGCGCGTCAGCGGCTGAAGCTTCATTTTTGCTGTGGATGCCTCAATTGCCTTACGTAATTTCCTTTTGCAGCCCCGCCGCCACTTGCCTCCCCCTCTTCTTCTCCCTCTGTGAGTGAAAATTAAATGCAGATTTGAAGAAGTGATAGTGAATTAAAAAAGCAGGCAACTAGAAACCGTTCCAGCCCTAAAAATTCCAAAAAAAGGCACGCGGAAACGATCAAATAAATCTGCCGCAGCATACTTTTTGGCGCATTCCAGCTGTGGATGCCTCAATTGCCTTACGTAATTTCCTTTTGCAGCCCCGCCGCCACTTGCCTCCCCCTCTTCTTCTCCCTCTCCCTCTGAACATCAGCTCAGCCCAGCGCAGCTACGGCTCAGTTCAATTTGCTGCGCCCTGCTGTTCCAAATAATTTAGGCATGGCATACGCTGCTTTAACTGGCGGCATTGGCGGCGTTCAAATAATATGAAATTGAATATAGGAAAGGCCAGCAGCACAGAGGGGGCAGTGCCGATCAATTTTCGTTCCATATAAGCGCTTTTTTTGCAGCTATAAAAAGAATCTTATTAAAGCAGCACATATTTTTTCTAAAAGTCCTGTTCATTATGAGAAATGACAACATAAAATTAAAAAAAATTGTGATACCTATTTTGTGGGTTATATTCAATCCATCAGACTTTGATACAAAGCTTCGAAAACTATAAAATTTGTGGTTCTCTCGCTTCAAAAGCAAAAATGCAAAGCTGTGCAATTAAAATTCAAAATCCGCCATTGCCATAAAGACCGACTTTAGCGCGTGTCGGCATTGAATTGAATTGCGTTTCCGCTTCCGTTTTAATAATTGCGCTTCATTTGCGTTTGCACAGGCAAATGAAAAAAGATAAGGCAAAAAAAATAACAACGAAAGGCAAAAAAAGCCAATGTAACAATCTGAATCCTTAGGGCCCTTAAACGATATGGCATAAATTAACCCGACGCACACCAACAGGCACACACACGCACACACAGGCGCGCAATCAAGTTGCGCTCAAAAACCGCGCCTTGCCAGATAATGTGAATTACCATGAATTACAACAGTTTTGCGATTTTTACAGCGGATTATTCATGCAGGTCCACTTTTTTTATTGCCATCTGCGCGGCTCGTGTCGCTGTCGCTGCGCTGCTGCCGCTCTAGCCTAACTGTTGTTGTATTATGCTGTTATTTCGCTGCTTGATGGCACTTTTTTATGTGTTGTTGTTGTTGCAGTTGTTGCTCTCGGCCGCCACGTTAAATGTTAATGACAACTGACAAGCTTTAAAAGCCGCCCATGCCACGCGCGTGCACGCTTCCCCGCCACCTTTCACCGCCCCTCCCCTCCCCTCCTGGCGCACTGCATGATTTTCCGCTGATTTTAATGATTTCCTTTTTTATTGTCGTTTCTTTTTTTAGTTTCCCTTTGTCACGCATACCATTTTTCATTTCGTTTCATTTAATTTTTTCTGCTAACCGCTTTACATTTCAATTGCTGGGCGTCAGCTGCCGCCGTGCGGTATTGGCCATTACTTAACGAGCGCTTAATTTCAGGCACGCGCTTTTAGCGCTTTACACGGCCGCGTATTGCCTGTTGATAGTTGGTCTACGATTGCTGGCGAGCGGTTCGGCGCTGATTGTGGTCGGCCATTGATGCGGCTTACTGCAGCAATGAGCCGCTGTAATGCCGTCCTTCTTGCTTCTTTTATGTTGGAAAAATTCACAAAGAATGCGAAATTTGGCTCGAATATATTTGTGTGTAGCACTTCTGCCTTGTAACCAGTGGCTTATTGACCAACAACAATTTGTGGAAATTATCAACTGACTAAATTATTCTTGATATTTCATCGAACTTATTCTGACGTAAGACTGAATGCCTGCCAATAGAATCAGAGAATATCAGTTGCAGCGTAATGTCACTATGTGGAAATCCAACTACAACATACAACTTGAACTGTTCGAACATACAACTGAACTTGAACATGCCAGGCTGACGCCGAGAAAACAACGAACTTTAGTTCAGTGAATGACAGTTCGAACTTTGTGTGTTTGATTTTGGCTTCCCAAGAAGCTAGGCTCCTTTGCTTTAAATGAGTGAGAAATCAGCAAGGGCAAAGCTGGTGGCCATGCTTTATTTATGCTTAAAAGAATGGCATATTCCTGGTAAGTGCATTTAGTGTGTCAACCTTCGGGCAAACTCACTTTGCCAAACAATACTTTTGCCTCATACCACAAAAAAGAGTGAAAATTAAATGCAGATTTGAAGAAGTGATAGTGAATTAAAAAAGCAGGCAACTAGAAACCGTTCCAGCCCTAAAAATTCCAAAAAAAGGCACGCGGAAACGATCAAATAAATCTGCCGCAGCATACTTTTTGGCGCATTCCAGCGCCAAGTGTCAGTGCAGGCATGTGAATGTGTGTGCAAGTGTTGCAGAAATGCAAATGTGTGCACACACGTATATAAATTAAAAGATCTGGCAACACGGCATTGCCAACACCGCAAAAACGCGAGCGTACACAAAGCAGATTGATGGTCTGTCCTCTAACCACGCCAAAAGACTCACACGCACACACAAAGCAGCACTAAAAAAACAACAATAAAATTGCAAAAACCCGAAAATGCACAAAAAATAACATGGCCATCGCAGCTGCCAAATTGTGCCAATGGCCCACAAAGAGCCGCGTTAGAGTTCGCTTCAGCGCAGAGCACATGCGATGCGTTTGGCCACTCCCCCGCATACGGACGAACTTTCGAACTCGCTGCTGATGAACAGCCAGCCAGCCAGCCAGCAGAAGGGCCAAGTGTCGGGGAGTGCGGCCGAAAGGCAATGGGCCAACAGACCAGCGGGTCGAGCGGCTAGTGAAATTCCCATTTTCCGCCACTTTTAATTTACACGAACCCATTGAGAGATTGCGTAGCGGCATTGTTGTCTGTTTCCCGTTTGACCGCTTTTTCGGGCGTTTCGGCAGTTTTGCGCTGCCGCTTTTTTGGCGCATTTGCGTTTATCATTAAAAATTAATGTTTCCACTTGACCAAGTGTTGCCAACTCAATTGTGTAAATTACATCAGCCAACATTTTGCCAACAGTGGCCAGTGCCAGCGAGCAACGCAGAGGGCGTGACATTTGCGGGCGGGCGCTGCAAAGGAGTTTGCTCTTTCAAAAATAGAATGCAAGCTAAAAAGGTCATTTTTTATCTGACCTTTGGGGTAAACAATTAAAACAGAATGTCCGATGATCTTTCGAAAAAATTTGCTATTTTGAGATTTCTTTGCAGTTGTTCGCCGCAGAAGAGACGCGCGGTGAGTTTTGAGGGAAATTTTAAATTGGATTGGGTCGGCCTGCGCTGGCAATTAAGCGTATGAGAACTTTCGAGCGCGGAATTGGATTTTAAGTAAAAATTTTTAAATTGAATGTGTTGTAAAGATTTCTAGCCATTTCATGTTGAGCTGCTGAGTTGAGTTGGCTGCTGAGTTGAGTTGGCTGCTGTGCTTTTCGGAGTCACTGGGAGGCGATTTTTTGATACAAAAGCAAGGTAAAACTATATGTAAATAATGTTCAATAGTTTTTTTTTTAACTAGTTTCACCAGCTCTTCAGCGCTTCCTCTTTTTTTTACCTTAAATTTGTAATCATTAAATTATGATTTGCAAAATATTTCTGTTGTAAATATTTTCTACATCATGGGAAATACTTGAAAAATTTATTCTTCCTATTTTTAAAATTTCCCTAACTTCTCTTCGTCTTCTCTTCCCTTCCCTCTAACTCAGAGTGTTAGCGCATGCTTACACGTTCAATCAATCGTGCGCATATTTTAATCAAAAGTTGGTTATGATTTTGTCAAATACTCACAAGCTTTAACAAATTGTTGAGTCGATCCTTGTATTTGTGTTTGTGCGCTTATGCAAATGCATGTGTGTGGTGTGTTCGTGTGTGTGTGTGTGTGTGTTAAGGCATGTCAAAGCAATTCCACAAAAACGAACACACTTAATTCGCACTTAATAGTCAAGTCATAAATTCTAAGCGTGCCGGCAAGTGCTCCGCACACACACATGCGCAGACAGTCACACATGCCATGTTTGAGTTTCACATGTGTGAGTTATATACAATTTTTATGCATAATTTATGCTTGAAATGAGTTTTTCATATGTTTGCCTTCTCAAAGGCGTTGAAAATGCTGCTTACGACGATTGCAAAGGCTGCCACTTGTCGCCCGATGGCCCTGAACTCGCCCACCCTCCCCCTCCACCGACTGTCCCGCCGTTTCACACATGCTAGGCACATCAAAATTATTTATGACTTTTACGCATGGAAATTCATTTAAAAGCGTTTAAGTGGAAATATTCACATGGAAATTCTTCTTACATAGGCGCACACGCTCGCCGGCGACAATGTGTGCTTGTGTGAATAGTGTGTGCATGCGTGTGTGTGAGTGTCTGCTTTGATATGGAACAGTCAGTCCCAGGCGAAGACGCCTGCTGCAAAATACACAGCAAAGTCGCGGATTTGTGTGTGTTTGTAAATGTATCGTATGCACACATTCACATACATGACACTGTAAGAGCGTGTGAGTGTGGCACGTTGAAGGGTTGCACTGTGGCAGCATGGTGTGATTGTTCAACAAATTGCGTTTAATTGTCTGGAAGCGGATTTGCCTGAGTGTGTGTGTGTGTGGCTGTGCATGTGTGTGAATGCCTGCATGTAGCTATCAGTCATAAGCCGAATGTGCGCCAAAGATTGAATCGACCAAATATGCACACATAATTCGTATTTATGAAAGAAAGTGTCGATTATGTGGAATTTGGCGTGTAAGCTGGAAAAGTTATTGCGTAAAATGCTGATATCTAAGCTTTCTAAAAGTAGCATTTTATACAAAATATTGAATGCTATATTCGATAGTGTTGGCTTGGAATTTTCATTACATCGGAATATTCACTAAATATGCGAATTTATGGCATGCGAAATATAGATTAAATTTTAGATAAACACTGATATCTTGAACATCAAATCGACATTTATTTTATAAGTTTTGAATAAAAAGAATAAGAAAATGTTGTCTAGAATTGCAAATAGATTGACGAAAAGTACGCGATTTTCATCAACTAAATCCACGCGCATTTTGAGGGCATCGAATCATACGTCAAAAGACGCTCCTAGTTCGATGTTGCCAGATTACGCCAAGTTTTCCCTCCGACTTCAACACTATCATAAGCCCTACATTCCATGTCATTAGCCGGCATTAATATAGAGCAACGCCTTTATGTAAAATTATGCTGAAAATTCGTTCTTCTCAACTTTAAGTGCAATTTTCAAGGAGTAAAAAAATTCCAATTAAAAAACTTTAATAATCATGCCGGAATGCAATTCGACGCAGTCAACTCAAATATATGCGCTTCATTATGCATTACATTAAAAAGGGCTAAGCTCGGCGCAGAAATTCAATGAGAAAGCAAAACTTTGCTTTCTAATCAAATCAGAGTTTTACCGCCCGCCCTTGCTTGCCGCCCATGATGCCAGCTGCTGCCACTGCGGCAGCCTTTTCGCTAATTACTCCCTTAATGCCATTTTATGGCTTTGCCCACTTTAGTTGCTCGTTTTTATATATGCGCCGCAGTGTTGCCGGCAGCAGCGACGCCCGTAGTCGGTGGCGGCATGGTCAAGCTGGCTAATGAACCGCACATTAGTGCAATCGAGCGTTGCCATCACCGAGTCACTTGGCTGAGCTGCACATTTTCTATAAATTCGTCCTTTGAGATTGCTGCCATGAATTGGTGGCCGGTAGTTTGTTGCTGCTGCCACTGCCAGTGCCACTGCCGCTGCCGCTGCCGCTGGAACTAACTCATAGTCGCACATAAAAGTTTTTGCTGCAGTCGCACAACGCCCCCCTCGCCGCCTTCTCGTTCGGCGACTGTGCAGAACAATTTTTTAGTTTTGCTTTCGCTGCAGCGGTATCTTGTTGGCACTTTTTTTTACTTTTTTACATGGCCTTTCGAATTTTTTCGAATTTTTTTTATATTTTACTGGCGCAGCAGGGGCAACAAAAAGAAAGCCACAACCCTTTACAGTGCCACTTGGGCGATTTTCAATGTGATTTTCCACATAGAAATGAACGAAATATCAAGAATTAAGTGCATTCAGCGGGAAAAAAGTAACTAGCTGGCATGGCAGCAGCGGCTGTGGCTGTGGCTGCGGCAGAAATGCCAAATGCAGACTACCCTGGAGGCAAGTTGCCTACTTTGGAGCATGCAGATGGGGCATAAGAAAACAAAGGCTCAATCAGGCAGAGCAAAGGCAAGGGAGGGTGGAGAAAAAAGAGTATTTTGAGAGTTCTTTTGATTAGTTTCGCTTTGATTTTTATTAGCTTGCCATATTTTTGTGATTTTAGACTTAATTGAAACCTTGTAATTTACGAAAAATATTCAAAATTGATAATCCGTTTTGAAATGAGCAGAAATATGTATTCATATACCAAAGCCAAAACAACAAGGAATCTCTTCGAGAAACATGTTACTATGAACTTACTATTTCCTATTGTCTTCAGACACTCAATAAAGTATATATCAGATTTCACTTCAAAAAGTATTTTTTGTTTGTTTCTATATTATGTGCAGTTCATCATCAGCAGGAATCTCTTGGACTTACTTCTGCCATAAAACGCAACAGTCTATGCTTACATGAAACCAAAAGGAAAGTACACCAATAACAATGATCAGAATTGTTTCACATGGATACGGTCATTAAGCTATTTCGATTTTTAGCAGAAAACCTCATCCTTGACATTTTTTTAATAATTCGAAACAACTTATTGTTCAAAGTAGAAGCCATTTTAAGTTCGTGTTTTTTGTTCGCTGCCTTCTTAAAGGATATTTCATATTTCGTTTGTGCATTAGTATGAACTGCTATAGAAGGCTTACCCCTCTTTCTAGCAACTTGAGCTTCCTTATGGCAAAATTATAATAAGCTTATTTCTCCGCCTCTGCTTTCGGAAAGCTTTTAGTCGCTGAATATAAAGTGTCTGCCCTTTAATGAAGTCCACATTTATCTTTCAACGAAGAGCTCAGCTTTGAAAGTTACCATAATGTGAAAAAGCTGAATGCTAAATGACAAAATACACGCGATTGTGTAGGACGCTGCGAGCGCTAGAGTGAAGCTTTGATTCAGCGAAATTATGGTTTTCAATATTTCCAAGCCAGTTTTATGGCATGGACAAAACCGGCATAAAACCCATACATATGAAACCAATTTCAAAGAGCTTTCAACTCATGCTCAAGAGCTTAAAGCTTACCAACATGTTAACATAGCTTTACATAGTACAGACACTACAGACACACAGAGCTTTACATTGCAGCCGCTTGAACTTAAAGCTTTAGGCGCTGGCCTGGTCTTGAAAACTTTCAATATTAAAAGGATTTTATGGGTTCTAGCCTTTGAAAGCTTACAGCAGCGCACTGGATTCCATGGAAAATTTATACTGAAGTATGGTGGCTGTCTTTGTTCAAAAAACCTTCTGTATGTTAATACAAAAAATATTTCCCCTTTTCTTGCAATTTCTTTGATACGCAAAAGCAGACTTTCAGCAGGATAATATATGTATATTTATATGAAAACGTTACCCTTAAAGTGTTTTCAAACAAAATATTAAAATGTGTGTATGAAAGAAAAAGATTTTACCACATAATAAAAATTGTCAATTATTACAACATTTCAGACCGTTCAAACTTTAATTGGAACAGCTAAAATATTCATAGCTTTGATATACACGCCCATTAATTTATGCCACGCATATAGGCCCAGCTATGCTCGCTATCAAAGAGACATCACGTGCGCAAAATAAGGAAGTACATCAAATTCAAATCATGTTGAGCTGCAGTCAATAGAAAAAGTTGCTACTTCTCAACCTTAAAGCTCATTAGCACTCGCTGAGCACACCCCCTCACATGCCCACCACTCGAGTAGGCAGCGACGCTTGCACAGCCACCGGAAGCTCACACAATATTTCAAAATCCTGTCGAGCTAAAAAGATCTGGCATGGCAAATGCTGACGGCATATAGCTGCTGCTGCCAACGCCCGACAGAAAGGCCAGGAAGGAAATTTAATTTATAAAAAAAATCTTGCGCAGGTATTTTGTAAAATTAGCTGGCGAAGCTGGCCGGAAAGGGGAAGCTGTGCAAAAATGCTAACCAACGGAGCTAACAAGTGCTTTGATCTCAAGAAATACACAAGTCGGATTTTTGAATTTATTATTATTACTATTTATTTGAATTGGAATGAATCTACATTGAGGCATAGCTTTCAGCCAGGACTTACGACTCAATATTGAATTTAAGCTCGAGCTAATATATTGAAAAGTGAAAAACACCCAAATTCTGACCGATCACTACATTGACAACTCCTAAACGGAACTGGTATCGCTAAGGACCCAACAGGGTCTATGCGTGGCCTTCTTAGGCAGCCAGATTAACCTAACCTAACCTAATATATTGAAAACGAAACCCTTTAAACTACAATCAAAAGCGACAGCAATCAAGTGTCAATAAGGACACAAAATGGCACTGTGTAATAAAACTTTTTCAAGGATTTGCTTTAGCTCTCAAAACATTCTTTCAGCTTCAATCATTTACAAACATTACAATCTACCTAAATTTAGATACACAAAAGAAAAGTTTAAGCTCAAATAAAAGCTTGAATACGAAAAACCACACTGACCACGTGCAAAATCTCTGCGGCAAAGAGGTAGCTAAATCGATTACCTCTACCGTTCGAAGTTCTGTAAACTTTATTACAAGTTCTCAAACACACGCACACAAATTCGATTTGCAAATTTAATTACCTGCAGCATGCCCTGCCCCTTCTTCACCTGCACTTCGAACGTGGGCGTGGACTGAAGCATTAAATTTTTATGAACAAATCAAATTTGATTATCAGCTGGTTTAACACTTTTCAAACTCTGCCCCGCCTGCCGACATCGGCTCAAATTCAGCTTACACACACAGGCGAACAAAATAGCATGCCATTTGTTTTTCGGTCTATTGTTCTTGTGTGCAAGTTGTTGCTCTTCTGCTATAGTGGCCATAAAAAGGGCTACGACTTTGGCAAATTGTCATTTAAAACTTGGCACATGCAAATCGAATGAAAAAGGCACAAATGCATATACCCTCTTTGAGTGCGGGCGCGGGGGTAGGTAAAGTGTTTGAATATGCTGTGTTTATATTGTGCTAATGGAGACCATGACAATGTTGCCCATGGGTTGGCAGTTTTTCTATGGCCTCTCAGCAATAATCTACGGCCAAGATTGCCAGCAGTGAATGGACAATGAATGGATGGTAAAACTGAACTGCCATAAGGGATTCCTTCGTAACGGTTCAAGTTGTTTGCAGTGTTATTGAACTTACCAGTGTCTTTGGAAGGACTCTTGCAAAAAAAAAAGCAAATCGTAAGAGAGTTGTCTATTTCAAGGCTGTTATCTTGATGTGCCAGTGTTGCAGAAAAGCGACATATTCTGGGGGTACTCTTGTTCTTCTTCTTTCTTAACCAATTCACAATTCTGTGATTGGCATAAAAATATTATAGTGACCACAAGCGAAATACTTAACAGTGCCTGGCATCAAAGAGCCATTCCAATGAAACTGCAATTTTTTTTACATTCATGAATTTTTATAACATTTTATTATAATTTATCTCAAATCATTTTTCAATTTATTATGTTTACAAATAAATATGTAACATAACTTGACTTTTAAGTGTTCTTCTTTTTTCTAATTAAACTTTTAATGCTACCATTTGAAATGTTTTAAAAGCATTTCTTAACACCTTCGTTTCCCTCTTTGCAAACATTAACATTGTTCTGCTCTTCTGTTAACCTAATTCTATATTACAGTTGAAACAGTTTTGTGTCTGTAAAATCAGTGTATTTCATTTGAATTATATATATTTACATGGTTTTTGTTTTTTAAAAGCTTACATCGAAACTAATAGCACAAGTCTTGCAAGTTTTTGAAACATTTATGCAGTTAGATGTTCAATATTTTACTTTTTAAACAGTATATCAAAGCTATATACTACTAGATCTAGAGGCTTGCCTAACAACAAGTGTGTTGCTCTCTTTCGTTCAAGGTTCATAGCAAAATATATTGTGTTACTTAGTGTATATTTATGATGCTCATATGAACAACGAAAATCACAAATGCACCTTATTGTAGCCGACTAACTGTTTGCAAGCATTCTTACCAAAACACACACACACACAATACATGTACACCTCAAAATGCTTGTGCGGAAATACACAAATTTCTAATTAATTGATTGATCCTAAAAACGCGCTAAACTGAGCTGCTCATAATTCAAAGAATCTTCTTCTTGTTTTTGAGGGAAGTATCCGAAAATATTACTGAAAATCTCAAAATCCGCAACTATTAAAATATTTGCATAAAACTTCAAAACCGCCAACATTTCAACTACACACAAGCATATTGTTTGTTGTAACTGCCTCTTGGGACACATTCCATTACCCAACCATAAAAAGTCCTTAGCTTTTTCTAGTTTCTAGACTTTACCATTCAGACGACTCACTGACACTCGAGAAGAATACTTGGCAAAAAGACGCTTGGACTGACATTAACTTAATACGAGTATATATGTAAGTTGCTCCAAGCATTCGAGAAAGTCTTCTGCAGATCATCAGCAATGCAAGAATATTCTCTCAGGCCACGCATTCGCACACAATATATAGAGTTTCCCTAAAGCGCAGGCCTTCAAGCGCTGAAAGACTTATGAGCTGACTTAGACAGATGCACGCCTCTTCCCACTGGCGCACAGTTATTACTTAAGCTACTTACTCAAGAAGTTAAGTCTACTTCGCCTTGGCATAGCACACACACATACATACACAAATATGCACAACGCAAATAAATAACAGCAACAGTATAAGTACATTCCTACAATAACCATTTCAATATTACGAAACAGATAAAACAAGCGTATTCGTGTGTATTTGGCATTTGTTGGCCAGACTCTGCGCCAAGTCACTGCCAAATGAGCAAGTGTCCCTTTAAGCCCATGTTGGCACCCTTCAGTTGGCGCTAGCGTCACGCAGAGAGCGCGTAGACGGCAGTCCCCTCAAGCCCTTCTCCAGTTTGTCCGCATCGCCGGCAGAAAAGCGAAAGTTGGCGTGTCCGTTGCCCGGATTGGCGCCATGCCCACTCCCACTCCCAGCGGCGCCATTCACACTCAGCAGGGAGCGATTCGCATTCAGACTGTTGCGCTTATTGACCAGGCCCGGCATGTTGGTGGCGTCCAGCGCGCCGGAGCTGGCGCGGGAGCCCCGTCGATTGGCGAGCAACTCAAGATGTTCATCGGCTTCGGTGTAGGCGAAATTGGGCGCCGGCTTCGCTGGCGGCGAGGCCTCCGCCGCCTCGGGCAGACGCTTGTAGTCGCCGCTGCGGGAGCGTTGCGACTTCCACGAAGAACGCCGCATTAGCGGTCCATTGTGACCGCTCGTCGCCGTGCTGGCTGCGATCACCATCGCATTGGACGGCGCACTGGAGCCGTTGGCCGCTGGTGGGCTGTTGGAGTGCGTGGACACGTTACTGGACAGGCTGGAGTTGCTGTTGTGCTGACTCTGGTTCGCGGAGCTGCGCCGCGAACTGCGCACCGGGCGCTCAGTCTCGCCGGCCGCGCTGACTGGCGACGCTTGTAGGTCGCTGGCGGTGCGTGTGATTGTCGTTAGCGGTTCGCCGTAACGCGGCGGCAGCTGGGGCGAGCTGAGTGGCTCGCCGTCGCCCTGCAGCAGCGCGTCCGTGGAGCGGCAGCAGCTGCTGTTGCTAGCGGAATGTTTCATCGTCCAGCGGAAGTCGTTACAATTCTCGTCGTCGAGCGGCGGGAACGTCTTGCTGGGGGACTCCTCCAGCAGACGCTCCTTGAAGCTGCAGACGGAGCCTTCGGCGGGCGAGATCACTTCCTCGATGGTGTTGAGCGGTGACACCTGCAACGTCTGCTGCTGCTGCAGCAAGTCCATTTCAGTCTTTATGGTCGGCTCGATGCCCAACAGGCCCAGCACGAGGCGCGGATTCGCCACCACGAAGCGTTCAAATGTGGGAAAGTCAATTTTGTAGAAGTCGGTCTGGCAGGCGCGCGACACTTTTGCCGTCGGTGGCTCACTGGGCGAGCTGGACTTGGCACTGGCGGCAGCGCCAGCGCCAGCGGTTGCTGTTTCACTGCTGTCCAAGCTGACGAGCTGCGCCAGCTGCATTTCGCGTCCCCAAATCTCCGGCGGATGCGACGAGCTGCGCTGCAACGTTAGATCCTCGCTGCTGCCGCCGGCGGCGAAGTGCACGCCGACGACGACATTGCCGCTGATGTTGGGTATGGAACGCGCGGGCGGGAACTTCAGGCTCACTTGAGACGTCATCGTGGAGAAGGTCATCTCCTGCAGCGCCTGTATGGCGTTACGCACCTCCATGCTCAGCTGCGCCACATCCTGATGCAGCGTCGACACCTGCGAGTCCAGCCGCTCCATGGAGGGCTTCTTATGCGCGCCGTGTGCCTCGTCTTCGTCCACATTAAGATCCTCGTCGACTGAGCCCGCGTCCAAGCTGCTGCTCACATTGACCGAGCGCTGGCGCTCCACGCGCTCGCGCAACGTCACCAGCGAGCGGCCGCGCTGGTGCAGTTTCATCAGCCGCGGACTGTTCATGCCCAGCAGCGGCGAGCGTCCAGGCAGCGGGGAAGGTGTGGTTATGCTGTGGTGTGGCGACGCTGTCGTCGCTGTTGTTGCGCCGCAATTGTCATTCTCCTCAGCGACGCCATCGCTCTCCTGCTGATTCTCGTCGTCCTCGCTAATGCTCGGCAACGGAAATGAGGGCCCGATGTCCGAATCCTGGCTCTCGTAGCCCTCGCGCAAGTTGAAGGTGAGATCGTGTTGTATGTCGTTGGCGAATTGCTGCTGATACTCCGGATACAAGCGCAGCACCTCGACCAGACCGCCCATATGCACGCACTTCAGATCACAGTAGGTGAGCGCCTATAAGTATGCAATGAAAATCAATCATAATACGAGTAGTAACTTCAGTAATGAACTGTCGGTGGTATGGGATCAATATAAAGAAAGGAAAAGCGGAAGTACTCGACGAGTAGCAATTTTTCTGAACTATGACAATTTTTATGTCATAGCCGCTTTCATCAGATATGCCTTTCTTTGCCAGCTGCCAACAGTCACACAATCTACATTTATGAGCAAATCTGATTGCACTGCATAAAAAACAATGGCAACGGAAAGGCTTTTTAAATTAAAAACTGTAAAATGTGCAGCCAATTTATTTTGATTGTTGCGCAGAGGCAATGAAGCAGACAGGGGCTTTCATTTCATCCCCACGGGGACTGGCCCGCATTTAGACCAGGCACCAAACGGTGCCAACTGTTGGCCGTGGTTGCAGATTTCTCACCTTAAATTGCACTTTATATGCACACACACTTACATGCAAGCATGCATGTGTGTGAAAGTGTATGAGTTTATTGCTGCAGAATGTGCTGCCGTTAAGTGGCAACAACAGCAGAAAGGCGCATATATACGCAAATCAATTCAGTGCATGGAGGGCGATCGTCCTGTCGTCGGACAAGTTTCGTAAGCGCTGATGACTGCGTGTCCATTTGCCAATTATGTCAGGCAAAATAATACGAATGCATGCTGCAATCCTTTTGATTTATTCTTCCATGCCATTTTTGTTTCGCTTTTTTGTGCCAGGACTCCCTGGAGCACGCGCTGCTTTGGTGCACTCACCTTGATGTCACTGCTGCTGCGCACCACCACATCCTGGCCGGCGCTGTTGGTCGTCGCCGTCATCTGCCCGTTCGAGGTGACCACCAGATGCACATTGATGTCGGAGCCCACCAAATCGCCTTTACCTGTAGCCAGAGAGCGCAATATTAGAAATTTGATAAATCGCCACTTTCAATGGCAGCATCACCAAGGCGCAAGCACGCAGCAAAGTTCAACAACTTTGCACAAGGCAAAAAGCAAAACAACAGAGCACACTCTTCCATAAAGAGCGCATACGCACAGACACTTCAAATCGCTGCTTAAGTGCGCCGCATTACTCACCCAAAATGGCAACAACCATGTCGTCCTTGATGACCTCCATGGAGCCGTTGCACAAATAGTATATATAGTTGAGCGCATCGCCTTTGTGTATGAGGAATTCGCCAGGAGCACAAAAGTTCGTTTTAATGTGCAGCGACAACAGCTTGAGGCAACCCTGAAAAAAGAAAAGAGAAGAAAACGAAAGAAAGAGAAGAAAGTGTGCAAATTGAAATGGTAACAAATGTTGGCGCTACTTAAGAAGAGCCTCATTAAAATTAATTTTAAAATTGCTGCCAAGCGAGCGACTCCATTCGGAGTAGTCTGCTGCCTGTTGCGGCACTGGAAGAGGCAGGAGCATGAAATTTCTTCGCTTTTCGACTGATTGCCTCTCCCGACTGATTGCCTCCCCCGCACACACAGACACATAATCTTTATAATTGAATGATTTAATTAGCAAAACAGATTATGAGTTTCTTCTCGTATTTTTATCGCTTTCAATTTGTTTTTGCAAATTGCTTGAGAATTGCCTGGCAGAGCGAGCAATATATATATATATATATAAATATGCTGGCGGCAATTAACTGCTTTCCAATTGCATGGACCGTTGACTACTTGACTAGTAATTGTTACCATGCACCGCAGGACGAAGCGCCTAATCCGGGAATCGAGTATATGTTTGCATGGAAAAGCTTCAAATCAGGGAAGCTTCGTATATATGCAAACATAATGTTTTTTTTTCTAGTTTAAACTTTTTAATAGATCGAAATGCAAACATTAATATCACTCAAGTGCCGAAAGCAAAACTTGCACAAATGGTAGGCGCATCAATATGCAGCTGCTTGTCTCACTAAGTCACACACACTTACATATTTAGGTTTTCATGTGTGTAGGAGCGAGTGCGTTTTTCCAGGCGAATCACTTCATTTAACTTGCATCGTACTTATGCATAGAAAATCTAAATATGTCGTCAAATGTGCTTGAGCATGGAAAAACCACAGTGTACAGCCGCAATAAAATGTTAGTAAATGTGAGTGAAAATTATTCTACACTTTTTGTTGTTTAACCAACGCAGTATATTGTAAGTTCATTTAAAATCAACAACAACAAAGCAACTTTTGTATTAAATTCAACATTGCCTTCAACTGCTTGAAATAAAGATGTTCAGTACATTTTTTAACAAGTTCGCAGCTCTTTTAATTAACTCAACTTTTCATTACTTTTTTCACAAGCATTTTGAATTGTTCATTGGCATATTTTATTTATGGTTAAAAAATTAGCATAAAACTATAAAAAAAATTGCACATTTTCCAAGTTGCAAGCAGCGCCAGCTTAAACTACCTCATAACTTTATTAATAGCAAATGTGTGAGTATGTGTGTGTACACATGTGTTAGTGTATGCATTAGCGCTGGCATGCTTACACACCTCACTACATTTTGTGCGGCAACTTTCAAGCACACATACGCACGCACACACATGCATTTTTAGCAGCCTGCCTTCATTAATTGACAAGGGTTTAAAGGAACTCTAAAGCAATTAAACTTGTTGGCGGCAAGAAAGGCATGAGCAATTTTTGATGTTAATAAGAAGCAACTCAATGCCGGGGCTAACTTCTGCCAAAGAACAAAAGCAAAAGTCAAAAGCTGAAACAAAAACTGAAGGCACGGATATTTATCGCACTAGTGTGTGAGTTTTGCGTAAGTGTGCTTGTAAGTTTGTATATATGCGTGTGTGTGGCAAACTTGTGAATTATTATTTTTGTTGTGACTTTGGCTGCCTTCGAGAATTCGAGAAGGTAGACAACACACAAAGTCCTCCCTCAGAGTGTGTGCTTCCAGTGGATTGCACACTTGAGCGTTGAGGCGCGGCTGTTGCTGCCTCTTCACGTACCTGGCTCAAGTGTGCTTCAATGCATGCTCAAGAAAGCGCGACAACATCTTGCATGTCTTTTTTGCGCCACTCGCACACTTGCAAGAGCATGAACACACACACACATCAATGTGCATAGCCCAGCAGGAAAATGTAATCAACTTCGAAGCTGGTTGCATAATTTTTGTTTGCCAGAAGTGATATCAGTAAACGTTTCCAGAAAACCCTAATTTTCTTTTGTAATCCTTTGCAGTGCTAAAAAATTTTAAGTTATTTTGATAAAAGTAATTTCAACTAAAATCTCTTTTTCACTAATATTACTTATTTTTATGGTTTAAGTTGAAGAAGGAATACGTCGTTAGAAGCCGTGCCTCTGAAACAACTGCAGAGCAGCTCTGCGGCTGGCTGGCCGTGATGCGGTGGCGAGTTATTTTTTCCAACTAAATATTTGATCAACTTCATATTTGCCATCATTTTCACTTTAGTTACTGTTGAATAAGCAAACTTAAAGTCTTTTCATTCGAAGCCAAGTTCCTTGATGTATCAACTTGTAAATGCTTGTGGAGTCAACAGATTTTTACACCATGATGAGGATTGACAGTCTCTCAGCTGTTCATGCTTAGGCAATCATGACTTGGTCCTTATAAGGCTATGCTCTACTTTCTACAGGGCATTCATGCATATTGTATGCATGTATATGTGCGCACATTTGTCAAGTAAAGCGCAGGCATGCAAAACTACTCGCTTTTCGTCTTTTCGCACATTTTTCTGTGAATTTTTCTTTGCGTTTATTTTTTGTATTTGTATGCTTCAAGGCACAAAGCAAGAATTTTGTGTAAGCACTCTTTTTTACTAGCTGCTACAGTTAAGTTTATCATGAGCCTTCAGCAGCTTCGGCCTTCAGACAACACTCCTAACTTGAATGTTCTTCAATCTGGCTCTCAATTTTTCATGCGAATCACTTTCGAGCCGAAACCTAATGAAAAAATTATCGATTTTGCACTCACCTGTGAGGCTGCCTCGAATATGGGCAATTGCAGGATCTCACGGTGCAGATGCATGGAGACGTCGCCACGCAGCTCCTCCGGAAATTCGCGCAAAGTCTGCAGAAAAGAAAGAGAGAGAGAGAGAAAAAAAGTGTCAGTTTGAAGAATGTGAGAAATGACATGAAAAATTGAACGTAAATATTTGCGCAATGTCTACAAAGGAAAAGCAGCGAACTGTTGCGCCTTCTGACATCTGTGATAACTTCTGTGGATGTGTGCGTGTGAGTTTGTGTGCGCCTGGCGGAAATGGTTTCTTTTGCGCGTTAAGGTGACAAAAGCCATTTGATTAGATTGTTTGCTGGCTTAACGGCAGCACGAAAAGGCTTATATGACAGGTCCTTTTGCTCAGTTGGGACACGACTTTTGCAAACTTTTGTTAACTCTTCTCAACATCTTCTCTCACGCAACACGTTGCCTTTCACTCTAACACGCTTGCCGAGCATGCATATTGCGCCTTTAGAAATATTTATCATACGCTCCGTTTTACGTATTCATGCGATTCCCGTTAATCTGCGCATTCGGTATAAATCATGCATAAAAGCAACACATTTCAAAAATTATGACAACTTCAAAACTGTCATAAAGTCTGCCGCTCTACCGGGAATGCTCTACGTGGGAGCACTCAGGCAAGTTATGGCGCGCTGCAATTCGCGCGTGTCATGGACACTATAAGTTTGAACAGTCTTCGCTGCTCAGCTATGCTTGGCTCTAAAATTGCTATAATAAGTTGGCTCTGTTCTTTATAGCCTCTTTTTCATATGTTAAAGAATTCATGAAATTCCTTTTGGTTCAAGAGCATTCCATGAGCAGACCCCAAACGATTCACGGCAGCATACGTCATTCATTTACTGAATTTATGATGCAAAACACACATTTTTCAGCCTCAATTACAAAATGGCCATAAATTGGTTGGGTGTATAACAAATTAACAAGAAGGCAATATTTCAAAAATTACGCATACGACGTGGTTTGCCAAATAGGAGAGAATTGCTTGGGAGCGCTCAAATTCAGATTGAATGCGTATAACCAAGAACAATGCAAATAAATAAATAAATATTCAAATGCCAAATATACACAAAGCAGACATATGCTCAAACACACACACACACACTCAAACACACGCATGCAGTGAGACACACATCAATAAAATGCTAAAACGAAAAAGTGTAATACAACTAAATTTTAAACGGACAATGTGGGAATTGCCTCATGCGACTGTGTGGCGCGTAATGTGCTTGTATATGTGTCGCTTTGTGTGCGAGTGTAAGTGTTGTCGAGCGCTCAACCTTCACAAGCGCATTTATATAATTTATTTATGCTTATTTAAATACACACACAGGCACACTCAACGTACGCCTTTGTATTTGTGAATATATGCTTCCCAAAGGACACAAACACATACACATACAAACACATATATGCGCTGAAGGAAAGCAATGTGCAGCGCTTGAAATGCAAAAAGGTAATTTTTCTATTTGGCAAAGACAGTTTCAAAATTTAAAAGCCCACTCAGTGGCTCGGGCTCTTTTGGCTTGATTTTTGTCGGGGATTCAGAATTGAATTCCAGCGCGCAAAGTGTGCCTCTCATGCACATATGCACATTTGTCTGAACTATACATGTGCCTATACTGTAAGCTGTGTTTTATTTACCCAAACTTAAGCGGGAAGTGAAAACAAAGCTCACAAAGCGCAAAGCTGCCTTTCGAATAGCCGCAAGCGAAAAGCGAAATGATTTCGTGCTGTATCCTTTGACTGGGAATTACTTTGGTGTTAGCTGCTACAATCACACACACACACACGCAAACACAAAATTCTGTTATTTAGCCAGAAGCAAGCAACGGGTCGCTCTTTGTAGGGGAGTTCACGCTGAAACTACGAAATGAAATTTGAAAGCGTAAAGCGAAATGGCAGCAATGTTAATCAAAAAGGAATGAGTTAGAATAACGAAGCGAATTGAAATGAAATGAAAAAGGTAGCTGAAGTTTGAAAGGCTTAAAAAGCGGGTAGCTCTAAATTAATTAAAGGGTACATGCTATGGGGTAAGGCAGTCACTTCAAATTGTAGCTAATAAAAAGCAGGCTGCAATGCATAGAAAGTATGTTCGCATTGGAATGAGAAATATTAAATTAATTACTAATAAATGTTTACTTGTAAAAGCATTAGGCTTAAATTGATGTAAATAAAAGTAACTACAATATAGTTTGCAACTTTAACCTGGCCGCCTTTCACTCAGCATGTGCTTTTCTTTTAGCTATATAGCTTCGAAATTTAATTCTGATAGTAATTTTTCCTATTCATGTCATGATCAATATGATGACACATACATATCTTAAATGCCATTCTGATCTTTATATTTAGGTTCTGCTCAACTATATACATACATATATTAAGATCTCTATTGCCAGTAATTTAGCATTCTGCAAATCATTTATAGTACAACAATGCTTAATATTACACTCAAAGCAACGCTTAGTAACATTATGCACATTCCAGTCCCTGAATGGAGTCCCGCAGCTCACTTCGCAAATGCAACGATTTTTATTTAGTGCTCTCGAAAATGACATTCCTGCACAAATGCGAATTTGCATGACTGTCAGTCGAAATGCAGCGCATTTTCCACTTTCATCTATTCCAGCGCATATTTTCCGCTGTTTCTCTCATGCAAATATGCAGGTCAACATTTGGCGGGCGAGCTACATCGAATGCAAAATTATTCCTGACGCATTCGGTTCGAGTGTTTTTGCCATTTCAGCTGAAGCATTAAATTAATGCAATTTCGCTTGCATGAAAATGTGCGGCATGCGAAACAGTTGCGATTTCTCTGTGGACCGTTGTTTTTTCTTGTTGGCATCACATCAAGGATGACTTTAAAGCGCATAGCGATTCAGCAACGAATTTCGAGTTTAAATAGATTATTTTGATATATGTTATGTGCAATTTTGTGGCTATCGGAAAAGCCTTTTAATAAACTAAAAATTTTAAATGATTTTGCAAAAACAATTGAGGAGCAAAATCTTTTGTTGTATGCGATTTTGGTTTCATTGAAATTTGAAAATATAACGCTGAATATATATGTATGTTGATGTGCATAAAATTCAAATTTGAATGACATTTATCTATTCGAATATGCTATTTACAAAAATCGAATTTCACTGCCAATTTTAGAAATATTCAAGGATTGTTTCACAAATTTTTATTATGCGTTCTATAAATGTATACGTTTAAATTATGCTACAGAAACTTATGCAATTTAAAAAAACTTAAAAAGGAATTTATTTGATTTATTAAGACATATTTTTTTTAAAAACCAAGCTGAAAAGTAAAAGCTTCTTTCAACGTAAGAAAATGTCATTGCGATTTACTTTGCTTGTCTTAAACTCCTCAAGGCAGCTTGTCCTTCACAAAAAACAGACAACAGCCAAGGAAACGTTGAGCAGAAAATCACAGCAAAGCAAATAAACTAAAGGAACAGCAAATGTTGAAAAATTTGTTGTTATTTTTGCTTGTTCTGCTTTCAGTGCGATTTCGATGAAAGCAGTCAACAGCAAATGCTTAAATCTGCTATAAATACAAAGTGTTAAAGCGTTCTTCTTCTTCTTCTTTTTGCCTTTTTCCGCCTGCCAAACAAAGTTGCATTGGAAGTATCTCAGCAGCAATTTGCCACAAGTTGCAATTTTTATAGCATTTTCGACAGTTTGCTCAAAGGAAAAATATGTACATAAGAAATGCCTATGAGAGCGCTGAGCTTATACAATCAGATCCTTAAAAGCTAAAGTAACATTTTTGTTAAATGTTGTTTTATATTATTTACAATAGTTCTGTTATGATTCTGTAATTGTGAAAGAAAAATATTAGGAAAGAAATTGGGCAACATATGTATATTAATAAATTTTTGCGTATATAAAAATTCGTCAATTTACGATATCATAAAGTTCATAAAAAATTTAAATGTTCCATAATTCATGTTTAAGCGTAGTGAAACTTTTATAAATGTGAAACATTCAGGAAATTAACACATAAACATAGAAAAGAGAAAAAGAAGAGACGGACCAAGAAGTCAAAAGCAGTTGACACTTTCAAAATTTACACGGCGATCACAACACACATACATACTCTCTCACACAAAAAAAACTCTCTCACACACGAGCTCGTGTCAGCACACCAAAACCGTCATCAGTGTCATTTCATGCAAATGCCAGACGCCAGCCAAAGCCGAAGGAAGAGGAGGACTCTGCTTAAATGGCAGAAAAAGTGGCAAACTGCCAGACAAAGTGGCAGCCAGCAGCCGGCAGTCGAGCCAGTCGGAAACGGTGTGTGAACACATGCATAATTTACATGCTCGCACACACACCCATACACACAGTCTGTGTCTGTTGATAGTATTTAAGTTGGCTCACCTCATAAATATCAATGCCATGGTTGAGTGACCAGGATGTCTGAAAGTAATCTTCAATGCGTTGTTTCAATTCTTTGGGCATCTGTGGAGGAGAGGAAAATAACAGTATTTGTTAGTATATATGCTGTAAGAGAGAGCTTTAAATATATGAAAGTAGTGAACAAATCCAGTGGCATAAAGCAAGTCGTTTTGGTTCGTTTGCAGTGCTGGGATTGGATGATTCAAAATTGTCTGTAGTTGGTTTTTTTTGTTTAAACTTGTGTCTTTTAACTAAATAAAATTTCCAATTATTATATTTTGAGCAGGTCATCACTTGAAAGTTTAAAGCAGAATCTCCTGGAGCTACTTCTGCCATAGGTTATATTTTTTCGATAAAGAAGCCAGGCGCGTATAAGAATTTCTCTCTTTCTTGAGTAGATTTTCGCAAAGCGCCACTTTATAAAGCAACTCTAAAACATGGCAACAAGTTGAAAAGCAACCAAATCTAATAAGCATTATAGTAAATAATTTTTTTTGGCTTTATTCTTTTTGTAAGACGCCATATGAGGCAATAGACTGTATTTTTCGCTAATTGAAAACTGGAATGAAGTTGAATAGAAATATCTTAACTGACATTCAGATCAGCCCACACGTATGAGTAATGCACATTAAACCAGTGTAAATAAATATTAAATATACGCAAATTGAATATGCTATATTTTATTTGAAAACAAAACTTTTAATTGCACTCTTACCACAACAAACTTTCAATTTACTTATTAAAGTAACTCAATTCGTTGAAACAGACAAAGAGTCTACAGAGCTTCACCACCTTCACAAAATATAAATCAAATGAGAACTCAGCTACGCCTCAACGCCAGCCACAACTGCATTAGCATTTATCAGCAGACACACACACGCACACACATACATTCGCAAGCACTCTCACACAATTTGCTTAAATGTCTCAATTTCAGCTTCATCACGTATGCTTCAGATACTTCATTTATTTACGGCAAATACCCTCGAGCTGTGCACACGTAAGAGCGAGAATGCCATCAACAGGTGCCCTTTTGCCAGCGGCACTTGCCATTTACATGCCTCACACACTGGCACACATTCCTCCCGCAGCACACACGCTGCCACAACTACGCTGCACACTTTTAAGTAGCTTTTCCCTAGAGCGTGCGATCGGTGACGTCTTTGGTTGTCAAGGTGCTTCTTGGGCCAAAACGATGCAGCGAAAATTTCGCTTTAAATTTTATTGAGAAGAAAATTTTCTATAACTGGCAAAAATTTACATACTTTACATTCTTTGGGATGTGAACGAAATTTCGAAAATATTTGCAATTGAAGAAAAAATGCAGCAATCCCACAAAATTTTAATAAACTACAAATCACTCGAATTTAAAAAAAATTCCAACTCATGTCAAAAATTTCGCCAGAGAAATAGAATAAAAACTTTAAAAAAATATGGTTCAACGCTTTTAAAGGAGCAATAATTTTTTGTTTAAATTGTACGTGACTTCAGTGTGAGGGCACCAAAGCTCCACTTAGGCACCCATGTGGCGCCCAAGCAATTACGGCACTGCGTGCGGGACAAGTTCTCGTCGACCGCAAAGTGGCTGCCGCAATTATGCGCACATGCAATTTGTATAAGCCGGCTCGTTTGCTTCCTTATCGGCGGCAGAATTGTGTCCCAACTGGCGTTTTATGTCTTCCACTTGAGAGAGTTGCTCCGCTTCCGCCAGCTGCTTACCTCACTTCTGGTCAATGGCTTGTAGATGCGCCGCCGCTGGCGCAAATGGCTCTGTGCTCTCGATAAATATTTCCAGTTCATTGCTTGCAGTTGCATGCATCTGCAATACAATATGTTCCCTAAATGGACGGTGGACTCACTGCGCTTGGCCCTGAGCGCCTCTGCGGCAGCTAATGACCGTGCATGACTGAGTTGCCGCCAGCGGTCTGTTGCTAAGTGTTGAGCTCGGCACACATACACGCATTGGCAGACATACCAACACACAGACATGCACCGGCACCGGCAGCAATCGCTGGCAATTCAATTTTGTGTCGATTATCGATTCGTTTCGCCTCTGCGACATTTTATTTCCACATGCTCGCTCGCTCGCTCCCACACAGCGAAGTCCAGCAAAACGCCATTTAAAGTGGCTTCGTTACTGAAAACAGAGATTTTGTGCTTGGAGAAATATTTGTAGCTTCAATGTCGCCACGACAAAACGATTTGAAATCGTTCGCTCGACAATGAAACTTTTCAATTATTTGATATGTTGCTGTTTTTAGAAAGAGCTGCTCTATTTTGCATTTCATAAATATTTCGTATCTTCAACAAGCCAAATTTTAGTTCTAAGCAAAAAAATACAACTCGAAAATTCAAACTCATAAAAGAAATTCCCATCTTAGATATAAAAAATTATCGTCGCCAGAACTTTTTTAAGCCAAAACAAATTTTAATCGCGACTTTAAAAGTTCAAATCCAAAAATGCTCAAGTATTATATTTAGATTTTAGATTTACTGATATTTTTTATTTCGTCTGAAAGAAGACTCAACTCTATAAAAAAAAGGCTTAACTTACATTTTCTTTAAATTCTTACATTTTATTTAAATTCTAAGCCAAATGCAACAGCAGCTGAAAGACATTTAATTGTTTTATCTTACTAAAACGTTCGAAGCTTGGGCATACATTCGACTAATATGCCAAAGGCTGCAATTGTCACGTTACTCACACAGGCACAGATTACAACAAATGCGACCATGCCAAAACGTGCCACAACAGCCTGCCACATACGCCAACACACGCCCACACACACACAGCAATACTTTACGGTGGTTCCGGGGGGATCCAAGGGTTTAGAGTGGGGTGTTTTTTTAGTGCGGTTCGAATCCCACACTACTCTGTGGGGGGAGGGGGGCAGCAGTGCCTTCGGCGGTTTTTTCACCAAACAAAAAACACACACATTCTCAGCAGCTCTTGCAAATGATCACTTTCCATAGCGTGTGTATTCGTGTCTGTGTGTATGTGTTAGGCTGTTGTTGTTGTAAATTTTATGGTTGCCACAAGAGTTGCTTTTGCTTACCTGATGCAATGCAATGAAATCCTTCAAATCCCGCCACTTGCTCTCGTACAGCGAACGGCGTGAGTACATGCGCTGAATTATGGCGGTCACATTGCCAAAAACGACGGCATGCATCAGCGCTGAAATGAGCCATGCACACACACACACACACAAAGCAATGAAAATTAATAATTTATTAAACTGTTGCTTAGGACGAGGAGGCCAATTCGGCTAAGAGCAGCGCTTGCTTGCTGTTGTCTTCTGCTTACCGCCAATCAACATCATGACGATGGTGAAGACCTTTTCGACGGTGGTGTTGGCGGAAACATTGCCAAAGCCCACCGACGTCAGGCTGGTGAAGGTGAAGTAGAGCGCCGTGGAGTAGGCTTCGGCATTGGTGATGTTCGAAATTGGTATTTTGAGGCGCTCGGCCAAGGCGTGCATCCAACCTGTTGTAGGAAGAAAGTTGGAATATGGCATAAGCATAAGACTAGGCAAGACATACAAATTCTAAGGTGTTTGTAGGAGATTTAAATATCAGTGCTGCCACTTGCAAAAAATATTAACGCTAGAATTTACAACAATTAAACAAATACGCCAAGATACTTTTTTCAATAAACTGCAATTTTTGCACTTGATATTGAAAGCATTGAAAAAATTTATGTATATATCTATTTCTGCGAAATTGTTTGCACACCCGTAAGCGTAAGCTGGCAACACTGCGCAACAGCGCAAAGACTCGCAGGAAATTACAAATAAATCAAGGGCAATTGCTTGGGCGCAATGGAAGGAAATCAATTTGGTGAGTGTTGCCGTTGCGATGTATGTGTGTGTGTGTGTGTATGTGTGCCCTTGTGCGCATTTGTACAAAGATTAGGCAAAACTTTATTTAAAACCGAAATCAAATTGCGGAAAAAGTTTTCATAAGTCACGCCAGTGTCAGCCGATGCCTTAAAATATGGGTAAATAGATTTTATTTATAATAAAAGGTACCTAAGAGATGCATATGAAGCAATTCTCTTTGGAAATCTTCAACTTGCCACTCAGCTCATTTACATACTGCAATTTAACCAATTGAATAAAAAACTTTGTTGTATTGCTTAGCAGTCGGAAAGGCTAAATACGAACAAATTGTAGAAAATGCATTCAAAAAAGGTTTTTATTGTAAAGAGGCGTGGTTTTCTCTCTCTTATGACCTCGAATTACTAGCGACTTCTCTTCTAATTGAATTGGCCTTTCAACTTGTTGCCTTGCGCATACAAATCCCAGCTACAAATGCAACACTAACAAATAAGGCCACAGACGCATACTTCGATAAACGGAAATGAAAACAGCAAACGGAAGACAACAAAATACACGCAATCGAGCGTGCGTGTGTGTGTGTGTGTGTGTGCGCGCGCATCAAGTGCGGATGCTGCTCATAAGCCTGCTTTTCCGCCGTTGCTTGTTGCTTGCCAACAGCAAGATGTCACTTAGCATGGCACACTTTTTGCCCCTTACTTTGCTTAACGCTTGCTATTGCAACAGTTGAAAGGCACACACACACACACACACACAAACTACAAACAGACAACTGCCATGCCATTTGACTGCTTTGTATTTTTTTTTGTATACACAAAAAGGAATTTATTGCTGAGTGGTTACGCACTTGTGCGCCCAAAAATAGGCTAAATTTATAAATAATGTTTTTGTTGCTGCCAGCACAAACAGCTTAACTGTACTTGTAGACATTTATGGCATATTTATAGGCATGCAGCAATTCGACTTGATGCTTATGCAATAAAATGCAAAATCAATTTATTTTATTTCCACCAAATTCGTTTTTCGACATAACGACGACATTTCATTTCGAAATTCGATTTAAACATAAAACAGCTGTTTGGTGGTGGAGAGCATAAATAATGCACTTTATTTGATTGTTGGCCCTTTTATGATGGAATAGGCACAAGACGGATAGACAGACAGTTAGGAAGAGCCACAAGGCGACAGATGGACGAAAAAGTGCTCGCTGGTTTCGACTTTTCGACACTTCGAATTTCCTTAATGTCAGAACGTAAATTATTTAATATCATGGCTAGTGGGTAAGTGATTAGTGTGGTTCAAAGTAAGTCAATATAGCAAAAAGCTTAGAGCGGCAATTTTCAATATGTCGAAATTAAATGTGAGTAAAAGAAGAACATTGCAAAATATGAGAACTTGAAAGGCAAATCAATTTGCCACTCGCCTTTGGCCTTTAACACATACAAATGCGTATGTAAAGGCATGCGCACGGCAGACAAGGTAACAGCGGAAGCCAGCAGCTGTTGCCGCAGCTCACATTCATCACGTCGACATGGCAATGACATACATATTTCTCAATTTCCATCCCATGTCATATGCAACAAAGGCCACCACAGGCAGACCATAAACACCAATGCGTGTGTCCATGTGTGCGACTACGTGTGAAATATGGGCCGCCATGTATACGCAGACGCCGACTCTACCTATGGCCTATCGTGAGGCAAGCTGATTGAAAAGGCCCCGCAGCTGCCCTGCTCTTCAGTGAAAAGAAGCCTATAACTAATCGACTTGCTTCACTTGAAAATGTAAGGCAATTTTAAAATTATTTTTGAACATAAGCAAAACTGAAGCATGGCAAAATTTTAGCAAGCATTTTTGTTGGCATCACTTTTTTTATTGTATTTAAAATACAAGCCTTAAAAATTCTACAAATTAATTTCTTTAACGTCCGTAATTATTTCTTAAACATTTTAAAATGTTTCCCTTAGAAGGAGTCTATTGCGCCCAGCGCACCGTAACAGCTATAGACGGCCCTGTAGGCGTATGACTTTAGTCTCCACATGCTCACCTATATCCCAGCCACTGTCGTTAATTATGTTCTCCTTTTCGGCAATCACATACCAGACGCAGGCCAGCCAATGCGCCACCAGCGAGAAGCACAGCATCAGCAGCGTCAATATCATGGCCGTGTACTGGGAGTATCGATCCATTTTTTGCAGCAGGCGTGCCAAGCGCAACAGGCGTGTCAATTTCACCAGATGAATGTGCGATTCCTGCGAAGAAAAAATGGCACGAGGCAAAAGTGTAAGGAAGTGCGTAAAATATGGCAACCCCATTTCGACGTTTTGATGATGTTGGTAAGCAAATTACGGCATAACTTCATTAGCATTAATAACGATAAAATCAAAAGAAAACGCCTTAATCGCTATCAACAAATTAAGGCTTACTTCAAAGGATGCGCTCTGCTCGCCGCCTGACGACGCCTCGTCAAGGCTACCCCAATTAAGCAAAGCACGGCTAGCTTAAGTCAGCTCGACGACGATGAGCGCTACAAAAGAGTTTATTAATTCTGAAAATCATTTACAAAGCCGCAGAGGCTGGCGGGCAGCTGACAGACAGCCTGCAACACCTTGGCGCTCCTCCGGCGAGGCTATGCAACAACGAAAGGTCCTTGCCATCAGAAATTAAATGGGTAAAATGTGCAGAGCAAAGCAATGAAGCGGCGGAAAAGTAGATGATTAAAAGCGCACAAAGAGTAAGCGGGAAAGTGTACGACAACGCAAATGTTGGAACCTTTGCGAAAACCGTACAAAGAAGCATACTTCGGAGTAGTGAAAGTTATACCGTAGAATTGGCTGCACTTGTCAAAGTTCCTTAAAGCTTTAAGACCATTCAAGCAAGAACAGAATTGAGGGAAGGCAAAAATAACGTGTTTCTATTGTTTTAAGTAAAGAAGAAAATGTTCATCTCGCTTTACAGAAAATATGTTAACATAAAAAGTGGTACAATTTCGTTAAATTATGTCAATGAAATTTAAAAAATTTGTTCAGCAGCCAAAATTTAAATATGTATGTACGTTTCAATAATTTGTAGTTAATTTTTAAACGCCAAGTCAACATTAAACAGCCAAAAATTTTTTCATATACTAATAGAATTCACAAAAATTCATTCTTTAGATGACTAACTGAAACTTTTTGGGCGGTTAATGCAACGATTCTAGTAACTTTTCGCTACGCTTCTAATTCCCATTTCGAAATAGAGCCTGCAGACAGGTGGCAACTCGACTCGGCAGCAACAGCACATGGCAACTGACCCGCTAAAATACGCACACTTCCAAAGTGAGGCGAAATTTCAACAACCTGCAAGATTGGTCGACATTGCTCCAGCTAATATGTTTGCGGGCAGCTAATTCCGCCTTATTAGTAGTGTAATTTCTACTTTGACAATTAGCTGGTTACATTGGCGACTACGCACTGCCAGAGCAAAGCTGTGAGCCAAGCTCTTAAAATATAATTAAAAACTTTCGGCAGTAAACTCAAAAGTTGAAAGTAAAGTAAGTGCCGTCAAATATATGCCATGGCAACAGCAAGAAGATAATTTGGGAAAGCAAAGGAAAACATCAAGTGTCGTAGCGAGAGGTGTGGGTGCCTTAATTAGCATAAGTAAGTGCGCAGAGTAGGCGCGCCGCTTGGCCGCATCAGCCAAACTCACAAATGCCAGCAAGCATACATACTCGTAAAAACGTTAAGTATGGCAGCACTTTTAAATTTGTTGGTCAGCAAAATGTGCAGTGTCGAAAATTTAAAGAGTTTGCTGACCAAAAAATTCCAAAATTCTGCAAAATATTTATAAATAAAGCGAAAAGCGCAACGAAAATCAAGGCAAGATTTTTAATTCTTTTTGCATAGGCAAAAAAGTTTTAAATTAAAAGTTAAAAAAAAGAAAAGCTTCACAAGAAACAACAAAAACGCTTGTGTCGGATTTCCGCCGTTAGGTGTAAATTTCTTCAGAAGTAAATTTGACGAAATTGAGCAAAATATCCTCGGGCCTCCATTTTATCAGAGCACAGCACTGAATAATCACGATTCCGGCAAATAAAACGCAATTAAGACTGGCAATTAAAAGCGCTTTTCGGTTTATTTAACTTTCATTCACGCGCGAATGAAATCGGAGAGTTTAAAGTGCTTATCTCGTTGCCTAGAATGGCAGAGCTTAGAGCCGGAAATTAAACACGCAGCGGCAGAAGCAAAAAGGCCCAGTCGGCATAGGGCACTTTAGAACACCAGCAACGACTCATTGTTGCGCTACAAAGTGGCTGGTATCTTTCAATGCGCCTCTTAAGCTTTCACTCTGCAAAGCAATGCAAGATTAAACAACTTTCAAAGCAGATTTTATTGTAATTTTTAGAATTGTCAAAGCAAAAAGATCAACGTAAAATCAATTTACTTTTTACAAAGGTTAAGCGGATTCGAAAACAGAACTTCGTAAATTTCTGAACGGCAAAATTCAATGTTCAAATTATTCTTCTCAAAGAAATCAATCGGAAATGAAATTTCTACCTTTTACATTTTTTGGCAAAACTTTTTCGAAACTTTTTTTGATTTAAAAAATAATCAAAAGCTGTACCAAACTCAAAATTGCAGCTTGACAACTTTTCAAAAAAGAAACTCTGTAAGGAAATTACAAAAGTTGTGCCATTGCAACTTAGTCACAAATTATTTTCTAGTGAAGTTCAAAATCGAAACTGGAATTGGAAATGAGATTTTGCTAAGCCTCAAAAGCACTGAAGCCTTTTTGGACAGCAACACTTTCACAGAGCTGTCCCAAAATATGAATCTGAGCTGGACGACTCAAAACTAAAGTGCAGATACTATGCAGAAAGCAGATAAGCTTAAAGTTTTTATTTTCATCCCAAAAAAGAAATGCTTTGAGTGTCTCAGTGCAACGCTTAATTTTGTTGTTGTATTTCGGCGCTCCTTTTGCTTTACTTTGCTTCGCTGGTGACTGCTAAATGTGAGTGTTCACTGCTGGCAAGTAATCGATATGAAACACATCAATCTGAGCTAAAGCAAACAGCAGAAATCGCGGCAGTCATGGCAGATGCGTAGTCAAGAAAGTATCTGCGCAGAAGGTAAGCAACACTTGCAGTAGTTACAGATAGCAGATAGAAATGGGCGAATCTATATTAATTTTTACTGAAATTTCTATAGAACAAAATTAGGTTTTGATGTATCTTTAACATAAAAATTACCGAAACGGAATCGACGAAACTGAAATTGCGCATGATTGCCTGTTACAGTGTACCGACCATAAATGGGACCTAGAGCACGTTTTTGCCTGGGATATTTTCTCTTGGCTGGTGTTCATCTATGATGCGCTCTCATACAAAACTGAGTCAAGCAATCACCACAATATCTGAGAAGTTTCTTCTAACACGAAATCTTATCTTTATAATGCCATTTAGCGTAAGCCGATCACACATACAAAACGCGAGATACATGCAAAATACTAAGGCCATCTTTTGGAAGGAAGTTCCAAGCGCACAGCCCCTTACTACGTGCGTAAGTGGTAGCTCTCTCAAATTAAAAGCATCTGCTGAAACGTACAAGTATCTGTTGCATGCGCTTCAATGCGTCGTGTTGTTGCTCGAGATACTTTCGCTGTAGTTTTTTTGCTTCGTTGCTGCTCTGAAGTGATTCTGTGAAATTTCGCTGCCTACGCAGTCGATGCAAGCTCAAAAGTGCGAAAGTTTCGCCAAGTTCTCAAGAGGCAACAAGTTTTTCGCGTTTGGCAAGGGGGAAAATATCGCTGTATACGGATACACGGCATGCATTTTGCTGTAGAATTTCACCAGCACTTTTTTTAATTGCTACACATGGCAGTTGAAAATTGTAGTGAACTTGCCTCAATCACTTCTACCTGAATAAGCAGTGCGAATTATGGAATCAACTTGAATTGACTAATAGACCACTTCAATAGAACAAGACGATCATCTAAGGGAGAAGTCAAGTCAAAATACACGAAACATGTGAGCACTGAATTATGGCAAAGGCAAATCCCCAATTCGAATTTCATAACGCACTCACCTCGCCATTGTACAGGTCCGACGCGTACAGATGATCGAATGGCAGCGCGGCCAGCAAATCCACCACGAACCAGCCGCGCAAATAATTGATGGCAATAAGATGCGGGTCGGAGACAACTTCGCCCTTGTTGGACACGAATGTCGTGCGGAAATTCAATAAAATATCTGCAATAAAAATTGTTGTAGTCATGGACGAGCATAAAGCATGCGTACTTGGCATTTACGGCGGATACGCCAACGATACGAATTCAATTTCCAGATGCCAAACAAAAGCGACTCAAGCAAAATATGTAAAAATAAAATAAATAAAGGAAAATCTGCGATAAAGCGCATAACTGCTGAAAGTAGCAGCAGCAAAACAACAACAACATGGCAGCAAAAATAAAAGCACAAACACATGCACATACGCACGCACACACCTGCAATGAAGAGCGCCTCGACGATGACATCGGAGACCATTGTTTGGCGATCCGCTTTGGCAAAGGCCGCATTGTAGGGCACCAGAACGGCCACGTAAAATGTCGACACGAGTATAATCCAGTCCCAGAATCCTTTGAAAACGCCATAATGGGGCAGAATGAAGCGTGACTTTTTCAGCGATTGTGTTTTGTACTCGGGAAACGGTGCCTCCGTTGAGTGCAGCAAATTCTGTATGAACGAAGCATGGGAAAAGCATGAAAATAATAGTATAGGAGAAAGCGGGCTTGAACGCCAGCTTATGGCAAAATTTAGCTTGTTTTGGGGTGAAGGGGAAAGAAGAGTGGCAAATTCAATTACGCCTGAATGGCAATGTGCCTGCAAAAGGTAAAGCTGTTGCCGACTTATAAACTTATCAAAAGCAAAGCAAAACTAACTCATTTACTCACATTGCCCAGCTTCAGTTTGGTCTTCACCTTTTCGGGCTTGTAGTGGCCCGAGAGCTGATACAGCACCGCACGCGATCTTCGGCGGCCCATATTGCAGCCAGCAGGTACATCTAAGTTGTTGCCCTCCGCGCCGTCATCGTCGCCGCCGCCGCCGAGGTTGCCGCCCAGCCCGGGCAGGCCGCCCAGACCCAGCATGCCGGCATTCGAGCCGGCGCGGAAACGCGCGCCCAGCAGAGCAGCTGTAAGGGCAAAAACTTGCAGGATAAACCAAAGAGAGAGAGCGACAGCGACAGTGACAACCAGTGGAAAGAAGTACAGAGCCAGAAAGAAAGAAGAAAAGGAGGAGAGCAAGAGTACATGAAAGAGACGAAAAGATTAACACAAAGACAAAATTGTAGGAAATAGGAAAAGAAGAAAATGTTTACAAGGATTACTTTTGATGTTCGCCTAGACAAATTACAGGCACAAACACAGGCACGCACTGTACACTGTACGAACACACACACACACACGCAGTGCGGGCGGTACAAAGCACAACTTGAGTGAGCCAGTGAGTGCGTGGGTGGGTGGTTATTACACAGTGTCTTTTGATGTGTGTGTGTGTGTGTGTGTAATTGAAAAATATGATTTTGTGTACATTTGAGCTCAGTAATAAATGAATTTTGTAACGAAAATACATTAAAGACGCATACAAACAAACACATGGAAAAACGCTTTGGCTATGTTGGCAATCGTTGACTTAGAGTGAGGATTACGCTAGCTTTAAGAGTATTGCAAAGCTGAGTGCTATTAATTAGGGCAAAATGTTAAGGCTAGCAAGAAGTATAGCGTCAGCGATCGTACGATGTATGTACATTGAAAAACTCTACTCTGCAAAATCATAATAAACTGTATTGAGAGCAAAGAAAACAGCAGTGTTGGCGTATATGAAACTTATTTATAACAAATTTGTGCTTACAACGTAACAAGTATTAGCATTAATATATATTCATGTAGACTTGCAATATCTATTCGAAGCAAGTTGTCAGATTAAATACTCCTCTAATATAACTCGAATTTAAGTGTAAATAAAAATGTCAGTCTGAATTATAAAATAACTTATGTTTTGGTCTATTCCGAAAATCTTGACAAGTATTTATACATATAGAGCCCAGCAAAATTGCAACAACCTCAAGTAACTTTTCGAGCTGGGCTTTGTCATACAACTTCACACACTTCCATCAGCCCCAACCATGGCCCGGCAATTGTAACCAGTTTTTGTTCCATATCAGTTGAAGTAAGAAAACAAGTTGTAAAATTTGTTCCATAGCAATTTTAAGTTAACTGCATGGAAAAGTATCACATATTTTCATAGCTCTTTTACACTTTTACCTTTAAGTAGTATCATTTGTAACAAATTTCACATTGGGCGTAGCTTATTTTGTTATAATAGAAAAAAGCCTAAAATAGCCCTTTTGCATTTATGTGTAAAGTGTTATAAAATAATTCTCGCCAATCGCAGCTTCAAAATTCTCTACACACTGATTTCAAGCTACTTGCTACTCAGAGAACAACAATAACTCATCTCGAACTTACTTAAGAAATGTAGCCAAGCCATTTGCAAAAAACTCTTCAGACTGCTTTCCAATTAGTCTTCAACTCGCTGCGCAATGTCCACGAAATAAATCAAGCTACATCGCGCTAATTGGAAAACTTCAATGCCAATACTTTTCACTTAGGGTCTTCATAATCATAACATCATCAGAGCAGCACATAAAAATAAACTTCAATATTTTATAATACAATATTTGCCTTTTTGCCTTCTGCTAATACCCCAGGCAGCGCGTTGCCTTAACAACGCTGCAGCAGCTGCCAGCTGCCAGCGTTGCCCGTGAGTAGCGAGCAGCAGAGCGCCACTGTTAGGATGCGCGAAGCAAGTCAACCGAGTCGCGGCAGCGTAAACAAAATTTAAGCAGTTCAGTTGCCTGAACTCGACAACAGCAGCGAAGAGCAGCAGAAAGGAGCCTGAACAGGCAGGACACGGGCGGAGCGGTAGGCGGCTGCTCAGAGCCAGGCGGCTATCATGTCGAAGTGTTGCAGCGCCGCGCCTACACACTTTGTCTAATTTTGTTTCATTTGAAAGGCGATAAATTACAATTAAGTTGATTGTTAAGATTGCTTAAACTGCTCTTGGCGCAGCGCAGCAGCAGCGAAGAGTGGGAGAAGGGACAGCTGTAGCTATGACTGTTGACTGTAAGGACGACCGCTGCTAATTTATATAATCAAATATTGTTGACGTATAATTTATAATTTGTAGCATTAACGAAATTGCGCCGCCAAGTGAAATTAACAAGTTTTAATAGGATTTTTTGTGCTCAAGCAAAGCATTCGAAATGCAGGCGCCTTTGGGATAACTCTGCTGGTAAGGCCAATAATTGGATTTGTTAATAGCTTAATAATTGCGCTTTGTCTTCATAATCAGGCTGTATGTGTGCAAAGCTGAATTTGCTAATTGAGTGTGTGTGCGTGAAGATTGCCAAATAACGATGTATTTTTTTCTTAGAATTGGTCAAGAAAAAATTTTAAGAGTTGCTGCTGGAAAGTACAGATTGTAACACTGGCATACTAAGGAAAAATCGATTGTCAATATATAGTAAAAACTTATTGGAAACTCGCTTTGGTTTCGCTCGTAAGAAAATTAAGAGCAAAAGTTTTTATAGGACCATTCTCAAGCTCTGAGAAGCAGCGTCTGCATTCACAGACGAAATGCTTCTAAACTTAAAGGAATTTCAATATCTCTAAGTAAAAAAATCTAATCGGTTTCCTGTACTCGATTTAACTTTTAACAAAATTGTTTATGCCTTCGAAATCACGTTGGCATTAAGTATGCTGAAGCTAGCATTTTCTCAATAATTTAAGCTAACAATAATTTCGCCCAACTAAAACTAACAACAGCAAAATCAATATTTCCGAGGATTTTGATGTGCGTTAATGGCTTTGCTCTTCTTTCACTCTATTCGCGCTGAAATTTCGTTCGCTTTTATTGCCTGCTAAGAGCGTTCAACATTAATTATAAATGAAGTGAAATGCCAGGAAGCAGAAATGAATGCCGCCATTTTGGCACATTCAGTGCAGGCTTCCCCTTCAACGTGGAGCAAGTTGCAGGAATCACTTGGTAATTATTTTTGCGGCATTAATTCAAATGAAGTGGAAGCAGTTTCTAATTAAAGCAGCAGTGCAGCTGTTGCTGTTGCTCCTTTTACTGCCCATTGTTTGCTCACAAAAGCTGAAAATTGGTGTCAATGACTGAGCATTAGTGCGGCTTTATTGTGCTGTTGGTATTCGAGATGGTGGCAAATTTATTAGTCAGATATTGAGAATTAGTATTAATGTGAACATGAATTTTTCGTCTTACATTCCTTTTTCATTGATTTGACATGGATCATACAATATATTTTGCAACAAAATGTTAGGTTTTTCATATTCCTTTTCGTTATTTCAACTTCTTCAAGCAACGAATCAGGAGAAAGATACAGTTCAATCGGCTAGTTATTTATTTCACTTTGAAATGCTTCAGAGCAGATATGATATTTAAAATGCTTCTGATGAAATTTCTTTTTCTAATAAAATTACTCACACTCATAGCCAAAAAATTCTTCCCATATTTTATGATTTGTTTTAGCTGCTCTAAAAACACATTTTTCTAATAAGTCAATCATACGCCCCCTTGACCGGAAAAGAGAAATGTGTATGCTAACAGAAGTAAATGATTCAGTAGATACTTTTGCGTTTAAATGCATTTTTTTAAAGCATAAATTGTTCAGCTCATACATACCCACATCAAAAGTGTGCTAACAAAATCAACACGTGCCGCCTGAAAATGTCAATTAGCACGCGTTTGACATTTTATTGCCACGTGAACGAATGGCGTGCACACGCCCTCACTCAGAGCTGTGCCCTACAGCGAAAAATTACACCAAAGAAATGAAAGCCAAAAAATGCCAGAGCAAAAAATAAATATAAAAATACCAAATAGAAGAAATTCAAAATTGAGAAAAATTTAAAAAAACCTATTAGACTTTGCCAGAATAAAGCGGTGGGCAGTAGGCGGTGGGCGTAACACAAAAGATTTACCGCAATGTCGCCAATACGGAAGCAGGCGCAAGAGGAGGCGCGAGCAAAGCGTCAACAGTTTCCCGCTTAACCTTCAGCTATGCACCAATATCACAGCAGACAAAAGACACACACACACGCTCATACATATATATACGTATATGAACGTCTGTGTGTGCATGTGGCTGTGCAAGTGCGCTAATGATGTGTGAAACGACAGCAAAAATTATCGTTAATTTGCTGCACCCAACACACACAAACGAATACAATTACGCATATGTATGTACATACGTGCACACATATGCATACATACAAAGAATATGGTCCTATAAAAGCGAGAAAATAGGCAGTCAATATGGCCGCCAAAAACTGGTCATTAACATGCCGCAGCCAAGCTGTTGCCAAGAACAACAACAACATGAACAACCAAAAAACAGCGCAGCAATTGTGAAAACAAATAGGGTCTGCTGTCGGCAGTCGGGTTGTGCCGAATAAGTAATACCCTACATTCAGTAAGAGAACTTGAATGTTAACCTAAGAGGCATTAAGTTTATTCAATAGGAAATTTAATAAAGCAAAAGAGTATCAACAATATTTTTTTTACAAACAAATTGTGTGCAGGCAATTTATGAAATTTTGCAAAAATTTTCAGAAAATTCTGTGCCACCAAAACTAATGAAATATACAATACTTTTGATATTGCAAACGATAAGGAACTTCATAAAATTGCAGCTATCGAAACTTAGCAATGTCGAAATATTGAAATATTCAGAATCTCCGATGAATTTTCAAAATATGCAAATTGTTTATGTTAAAGCGATGTGGAAATCGTAAATATCGCAAATTGTTGTGTCTGTGTGTGTCTGTATGTAGACGCCCAGGTGCTGGAATACGGCGCCAATTTGATATAGCGCAAAGCATTAATTTCCTATTGACATGAAGTGCTACTCAATTTTCTACTTAAAGCGCGCCATGTGTGCCAAGCGACGAAAGCAGCTGTTATACCCGGCCCCCCTCTCTCCGCCCTCACCGCTGCAGCACAGCGACAATCGATTCACCTCCTTTCTTTGTACGCTCCAATGCTCTCAGCACCCAGCTCAACAGTTTGCGGAAAGTGTGTCGACAGCGATGACGGTGACGGCGACGGCGACAGCGACGCTGGCAGCACAGGAAGGCGCAGAGTTGTTTTCATTGTTTTGACATAATTAGGCGCCATTATTTGAAGCGCTTCCAGTGCGCTGCGCTGCTTCGGCTTTGTTGTTGTTATCTTCTCAGGCCACCATAAATGTTCACTCAAGCATGCCACACTTTTGAATGCCTTCACCACCCGCTATCCCCTTGCCCTCCTCAACCGACATTGTTCTCTGCAGCTATTTTTAATTAAAACATGTTCCGTTGGCAGCGATTTTGTTTTCATGTTTTTCAAAACAGAAATGTTTAATAAGCTTGCAGGCATTTTCCCAGCACTAACGACGAGAAAGACGCCAAGTGCTTACTGATAAGTAATAAGTGATAAGGAAAAAGTGCCAAAGGAGATTTACACTTTCAGCATAATTATTATTTACTGCTATTGCTTTAGACGCTGTGCCTAAGTCTTCACTCAAATTGCAGGATTTAAGTTGCATCAAAGTAAATGTGAAAATAAATACGCTCCCAAAGGCAGAAATGCTCGCAGAAGGATATCTTCAGCTCCACGTTCTCGAATTAAGTTTACACTGAAAATTATGCGCCTTCTTGAAATTGTTCAGCATTTTGCATTAATATAGATTTTTGATTATTCAAAAAATATCTTACGATTTTTATCATAGGCAAAAGATTCCATTTGCACTATCGTATCCTTTTTCGATCAACTTCCAAAACCATAATACATTTTTTCAGTTCTTTAAATTCCAGTTTCAGCTAATTCGGGAAATTTAATTTTAAACATCGTTTCCAGATTGATTTCAGAAACGTTTAAATCGCTTTCATAATTTATTAAACTATTTTCTTATGAGTTAATTTGGTTCAAAATTCAAATTAGTAATTTTTATTTCACAATAACGCTCAAAATTATTTGAGATGAGTCAGATTAATTTCGGAAGCCTTTAAATTGTATGCTCATGGATGGCAGCATATACTAACATATAAAAAAAAAGGAATATTGTGTGCAAAAAAATATTAGCTATCAGAATTGCTCTTTCTATAATAATGTCCTTTCAGCTTGCCTGTAAATATGCGCTGCCACAAAAGCCTTTGTCAGTTGTTTCATCGCCGATGCAAATTTGCGCGCATTTTAGCTCACTCATAATATTCCATCAGATGCTGAGCTTTTCCCTTCCATTCACTTGAATTCTTCATTCGCGAATTGCGGCCATCTACATTTAATTCGCTGTCCACACCAGCCTCATGCTCTTCCGTTGCGCCTACTCTTCCCACCTCATCAGGTTGCCAGCACTTACCAACTGTCATTTTGATGCAAATTATTTGTTAATTTAAATTTAGACATTGACGCAATGCTTAAAGAAAAAAGTTGTCATGCTTTGCAGAAAATTGTGAAAATTAGATTTGAAACTTTTGTGGGCTATTTCTGTGTTGTTTTGCTGGCATTTCGATTTTTGTTGGTTCCAAGCACATACAAATTTTACAAAATACAATAACTTAAGAAATTTTGTACGCTTGATCAGAAGCACAATTTTTCGGCTCTTCTTCTTTAATGGAAGCTTGAAACTCAGACAAGCATGCACATGTTTGAATTGCTACCAATTAAAGCGAACCTTTACCTCGCTTACGCCAACATGCAGAATTAAGAGGCCAATTAAAATATCTGAACTTTTTGGATTTCATTCATGAAATTGCCTTTATTTTCGTTGCTCACTTTGTTATGGTTCCTCGCTCTTTCACTTTGAGCAGTCGCCAACAAAAGCTACGATTGCGAACAAAAAAGTTTGCTTGTTGCTGTCTTTTTTTTTGTGTGCACAAATGTTTAAGAGCTGCAGAAAAAAGTCAGTGAAAGCAGCAGAGAGAATTTTCATTGCAAACATATTTGTAACATGCGCAAAGAAGTGAATTTAATAAAAGCATAACATGGTGTTATTAATAAAAAAGAATGGAATGGTTTACGACACGTTTTTAATATGACTCGAGGCCATGCACGTCCCACACATACGCACAAGAAATAACGCGTAATGGCCGGCAATATAATTTTTTCAATAAAAGAATTTCGGGCGCATTTGCGTCCCTTCGATTCGGTAATTCTTTTTGGCTGTTGTTAAGGGTCAAACATTTCTGAACGAGGTCAAGGGTGGGTTGAGCCGCCCAAAAAGTTATGGTGTACAAATTAATTATATGCACTAAGGTCGCTCAGAGGAGCAACAAAAAAATGACTAGAGAATACTGAATCACCACGAGACTTAAATTACACAAAAATGAATAATATGAGCACAATTTATTAAATTACACAAAAATGTTAAAGACAATAAGAAACAGGCTAATAAAAAACCTGACAGACTTCATAGCAAAAGATGTGCAAATATATGCATATATGCAGCCGAAGTTCTGCTGAGTCAATACCATTAGCAACGACTGCCAAGCACTTTTATTTTGCGCCTAATCCGCTCTTAAATCATGCTTTATAATATAAACGTGCGTGTGTATGCGATTCATCATGAATGTGACATAAATGTAAATTTAATGCGTTTATACAAGGCAATTACAGCAGTAAGCATGTGTAAGTGCGCGACAATTTGGCGTACACACACTCACACACACACACACACACAGCCATAAAAAACTGCAAAATGCACGCATTCAAGCACGCGCACACAATCAACAGGAAACGAGCAAACGAAATTATACAAACGGAAGCCAACGTTGAACGAAACACACACACAAAAGATTTGCAAAAAAAGAAATAAGTATATAAAACCAAAAAAACGCTGATTCCGAAGCTGGCGCATATGAATTATGAATAATGAAGGCAGTCGTGCCTTGAAGAGGATTTACTTCTTGCGGCAAAAGTAAAAAGGCTGACGGAACTCGAACAGGAACGCAGGCAGGCAGCAGCCAAATGCGAGCGTTTAACACGCTCAACACTGGCAGTCGAAAGCTGAAGCCATGGCAACAGCGTGTGTGGGTTTTTTTTTTTTTTTTTTTTTTTAGTAGGTGGAAAGCGCTCGAAAACCTCATGTAGTGCGGGGCCCGAACCACCTCATGTCCGTACGGATAGATCATCTTGTGTGTGTATGTGTGTGTGTGTGTGTGTGTGTGTGTGTGTGTGTCTTTAAGAGCATTGCACAACTACAGCAACGCAGAAGTAGCTGCTGCTGTCAAGGGTCGCAACTTCATGTGCAACTTCATGCCAGAACATTTTGAAAATTAATTTGAAATTCAAAATCTTAAGAGCTCCGATTATTATAACAAAGAAGAATGTATTGAAGTGTATCAAGAAAAAACTAGGAAGCAATAAATTCCGGAACGCTATCTGGTCTACTTTCAAGTCGTTTTCCCGAACTTCTTATTCATGATATGCTCAGCTCTCATAAAAATAATTTTGCCTTAAAATATTGCTGAAAGAATTTTTAATTGAATCGTCTAAGCGGCTTCCTCTACATGTCCTCTAATTCGCTGGCTGCCTTACACCCTCGCATAATGCTTGTGTGTGAGTCAGCATGCGTGAGTGTGTCTGCTTGTCTGCCAGCTGGAAGTGGCAGCGTTGCCGGGCACAAATGCCAAAAATCAGCAACAAAAATTGAATAATTCTTCACAGTCATGCAAAATAACAGAAATAACAATGAGCGACGAACAAAGGACGAGATGAGGACGACAGCAGCGACAAAGCAGCAAAAGGATACGCAACGACGCCGCCATTGAAATCTGTTGCTCAGCGGAGCGACACATGTGCGTGCTGATATGATTATGATGATGTGTAGATGTGTGGGTGCATGTGTGCGTTTATACTCAAATGTGCTAGTGTAGGTGTAGCTGTGGCGGTGAGCTGTCAAGGTGTATGTGTGCGCGTCTGTGCAGAGCAGAGTGTGCGCGCGTGATTTTTCAAGCCATGTCTTACTTACCGCTATCACATTCCTCATTTACATTCATCTCCAGCATTTTGGTGTGCGTGATGTCCTTGTGCGAGGCCAGGAATAGCACCACGTCGCGCTTTTCATTTTTTATTGGCACAATGTCAAAGAGACACCAAAAAGGTGAACCTGCAAAAAAAGGCGTTGTGTGAAAGCAGAATTTTAAATGCTTTAATCGAATTTTTCTCCTACTTAATTTTTTTACGCTTTTATATTAAAAATAATGCTTTTTAAGAAAAACTTTATATACATGCCAAAAGTTTAGTGATTTTATTATAATATTTTGCAGTAAAACGTTTTCATTTTTGTTGATTATTGCCAATTTCACTGCAGTTCCATAAATGAGAACTATAATGTAAGTATATATATACAGTTATGGCCAATTAATATACGCTGTTTAGTGCTAATAAAATTGCTAGCGATATGCCACAGCATATTAGCGGATTCATATACCAACAGTATGTTAACAGGCAATAGAAATCTACTATCATTTGAATATTTGTTCTACATAATTGTGACATTAAATAAGTTCGCTAGAAAATATGCCTTCGATTCGCGAATTGATTGACTTTCTCATTTAATTTTATTTCGAATATAATGTACTGTACTTTTAACGTTACGAAAACACAGCGCGAAAGGATTGTTTGGTTGATTTAATTGAGGAATTTATACGAAAGAAAAAGGAATTTGTAATACACATCGGCAAAGAGTACGATAAGTAGCATCGTTTCTATAATAGTAAAAGAGATAAGAACAAAGTCGTATAATATGAAAAATTCCAAAGTCCAATCAAATACAAGTAGCTTGATATCCTGATTCCAACAAACTTATTAATTTATGCTGAAGACAAGAGGCAAGAATAAAATTAATAGCAAAAAAAAAGAAATCAGAGCCTACTTGAATATTTTCTTTGAAAAATTGAGTATGTGAAGCGCATTATGAATTCAAATTCAACACGAAAAAATTTTTGTTGCTGGTTTAACCATCGTCAGCTGGACCAGAATTGTATCGTTATTTCAATCATTAAGCAATTTTTCGCAAGTGCGAAAGCAAGTATTGCTGATGGCTTAAAAAAGGTGATCAATACCTTCACTACTTTCCGGAAAGTTAACGCCTCTACACACGCCTTTCAGTCGCTCATTTCGCGAAATTTTTTCTTAAACCACTCAACTGTAAACAAATCAAGCCATAAAAATATAGTACATAAACATAAGCCAACATTTAAGAGGAGCGGCAGCTGCTGCTACACCATCGCATTTATGGCCTTAAAAAGGTGAGTCCTCCATTGCAGCATTAACGGCAATATAATTCTGTTGTGCGGCATTAAAAAAGCTTAAACACTTCCGTTTCTTATCAAATTGACACATTTCGACATGGGCTAATAAGAGACTTATTAAATTTAATGATGCTTTACAGCAACAGCTCAGCCAATAACAACACTTGAATATGTCTCGGCGAAGGTGCACTTAATCGTGACCTCATTAAAGAAATAAACGCCGGCACGCAAAGACATAAAAAAATCATGCAAGAACAAGAGAAAAAGAACGGCATAAAAATAAAGCGAGTAGCATTTTTATTAGATGTTGATTTGTATGTATGCGTGCTACGTGCATGCATGTGCCTAAAGCTGTGTAGGTGTGCGTGTGCTCCTTGTCGTAGAACATTTTGCCAACGAGCGCCTTTATGAGTCAGCAGAGAGCGGCAGGACAGATGATGCCGCCGTTGCCGGCGAAGACGAGCCGTGCAGGAACTAGTTCAAGGTTGCCAGCTGCTTTACCACGCACTCTGCTGCCCTTGCGGCTCGTCGAAATAAAGCCCGAAAGGTATTAGACGGCGACAGTGGCAACAGCAAGACATGAACTGGGCGCAGCCTGTTGATTTTATAAAGACTTGCGTCGACACGCACAACGGCCACACACACTGCTAAAGGGCAATGTGTGTGTGTGTGCGTGCAGAGCCGTCTTGATTTATTTAAGGGCCAATGGATTTCGAGTTCGTTTCTTTGAAAATAATTTCTTTAATTGAAAATAGTCAGCTGTTTTAATAAATCGAAACAAATTTCGCTAAAAAAGTTAAGCTCAAATTTTGAATTGGTAAAAAAGGAAGAAATAGTCAAAAAGTAGCTTATTTCGAAGCAGAAAATGTGCTGAATTAAAATTCAAAAATAGCTTATGATGAAAAATTTCAGCGTTTCGAAATGCTGAAATTTTAATATGAAATTCACAGGACTTTTGGTATTTTGCAGAAAATATTTGAGCTCCTTCGATTTTCTTGTCTTTAAAATTTAATTTTTCATTTAAATGATGTTGTATGTTATACATATTTTATAGTGGGCATAGGCTAGCATGACACAATGATCTTTCCAACCTCGGCATGTCGGGATTGGCAAGGCCTTGCATTATTGACATCCCTCGCGCCGTCTCTGTGTGTATGCTCGTATGCGTGTGCGGGTGTATCGAAGCGTGCTGCTGTAAATTTCAAACCAAAAAGTGCAATTAATGCCATCAACACGGATTTTAGATGTCTTTGTTAGGAGCAGTTATTTATTGCTCCGCCGCTGCTTCCCTCTTCGCTCCCAATCAACCATAAATCGCGCGTGCCATTTTTCTTGCAGAAGTTCGGTGATAATTCCCGCTGAGATAGCGTGACGCGTGCTGGCTTTACTTAACACTTGACAAGGGCGTGGCTATAAATTCACTACAATGCGCCGTAAAAGCTGACTAAGAATGCCGGAGGGATAGAATTTATGCAGTTTTGAGCACTCTAAAGAAGCGTGTAAAATTTATCAATCTCCTCCAGCAGCACAGAAACAAACATAAAATTGTTGGTATATTTAGTGGAACACTTCCTGAGTCACTGAGATGTGCTACTAGCAAAAAGCAGACTTCGTCACCTAGCCAAAAATTTTTCTATAAACGCAGAATATTGCAAACAAATCGCCAAAGCAAATTGCTGCAAATCTTTTGACTAGAAATCTTTTGTTGTAAATGGAACAGATTTTTATATAGCCGCCTTATAAGTAAGTAAGTATGTTGACTTTCGTGATAAACTGCATCAAACTGCTTACATTTTCAACAAAAATTCCACACTCCAAAAAAATCACTTAACTTTAATACATTTATTCCGCCCGTTCAAGAAACGGCATTTGAAAGTCAATATTTTTGCAGTGTAGCGCCTGCCCTGGCAAATTCTCACAGAGAATTTTTTAATTAAAACTATAATCAGTGTTAGCAAACTTACTTACCGTCTTTCTTGTAGAAAATAACTTCCAACTTTAGTTCGGTCTTATTCATCAGACTTTTCTCAATTTGCTGTTTGTGCTCGTCCTTTGTTTCTGGTCCATAGAGGAAATGGCACGAGCATCCTGATATTGTTATCGTTGTTGTTATTGTTGTTGTTTATGATTTTTTTTTCGTTGCCGTTCACCATTACACGAATTCCAACGCAAGACACGGCAGCAGGCATCAAATGCAAATGAAAAGACAGACACACAAAAAAGAATAAAAGAAAGCAGCAGCAACATGATTGCAAATATTTCAGCTTATTTCACTACAGTTTCACTTGTTGTTGGTTTTTGTTTGCAAGCGCGGTGCTTCTCCGCTGCTTGTGGCCCCCATCTGTGAGAGCCTTTCATTTTGGCATGCTTACCCTTTTGCATGATTTGCGCCCGTGAATATCCTGTCAAATCCACGAACCCATCCGAACAATAAACAATTGGATTGCCATTTGCCTGCGCATTGCCGAGCACGAAATTCGAATCTGCAAATTGAAAATAACAATTATTTTGCGAACGCAGAAAATATAAATGGAAATGGAGAATTCGTCAAAAATCTGTATGCTCCTTTTTAGCCAAGTGCAAAAGGAAACTTCAACAATTTAAATGTCGCTGCAAGTTCGCTGGAAGCAACCATAAAAAGTTTATGCTTTAAACTTTCAAATGGACTCTTAGCCCTTCTTCGTTCATTTTAAATTTTTCAATATAGTTTAATACCCCCGCTTCCTTGTTTGCGACAAAAATTTAAGCGAAGTCGACTAAAGAAGCCTTCTGTAATGTCAACAAAAGTTGGCAACAAATTGTTGCGTTTTGTAGCGGCATGGCAAAAACAAGTAAACATGCTTCGTAGCATCAGCTGATTGACAATTCATACACACATGCGCACTTTAATCCTAATAAGCTAAAGCAACCACACACACACACACATGCATGCCAGAGCATTGCCGCAGTTTCAAGTGAGTTGCCTATTGCCGCCTGCTCACTGTCAGTGGCATGCCAGACATGACATTAGCTGTTGTTGTTGCTGCTATTTTTGTTGTTGCTTAGCATTTATCGCAGCTGCGACATTCCCAGCTCAGTGTGTAGGTGTCTATGTCAATGCTTGTAGGCGCTTATAAATTCATCGCCAGCGAAATGAAATGAAACGAAATGAAATGAAACGAGCAGCAGCAAATTGTTCTTGGCAGCTGACAGCTCTGCAAAGGATAATGTGGCGAGCGTTTGAAAATTAAGTGTAGCAGCTAAAGGTTAAACAGCAGCTAGTTGGATAGGTGTCAACAATGTTGCAGAGCGCCACATTGAGTAGGGTAGCCGCCATCTGCTCTGAGGTGGATCAAGCTCTGGCGCCATACGATGGTTTTACAGCTAGTTCGTATAATGGCTGTGCCAAGTTGCACGCACACAGCCGCAAAAGCAGCTACGTTTGCCGCACACTTTTAAAGCTACGCTAAAGCGACAAATTATTTGCTTTTACTGGCATTTACACTACTAAATGTAGGCGATTTTATGACAATTTCGCGCAGCTATTTTTACTTGTTCTTCCCTCCCAGTTGTATTAAAAAAGCAATTCTATTTTATGCCTTTTACTTTTTTGAGATTTCCGCTCTAGTTTGGGGCTTGTTGTTGTTGTCATAGTTATTATCGAAATCCAGTGCCAGCTCTTCAGGCGACTTCAATAATATTCACGCTCAAAATTCAACTCTATGCCAAATTTCAAGCAAATATCTGAATGCCTTCTAACGCTGACATAATCACAAATGCAAGCAACCTTTGGGGGGACAGACATCGACTAGTCAACTTGACAAGTCACACTCTGGCTTTTTGACTAGTTCTCTCTCCTTTTAAATGCTTATTGTTTGAAACTTTCTTCGCTGTGCTCTGAACTTCAACTTTTCCAACGTTTTGCTTACGATTTCGCTGAAAGAGCGAACAGCTTCCTTTCACTTTATGAAAAGTTGTTTATAAGCTCAGATCGCAGGTGTGAAATCTCAAAGCATGACAGAATGACATGCACAACAGCAAGCTATAAAAAGCACACACACAGCTGCATACATACACATGCACACATACATATGCCTGCACAATAGCCGCAGCGGCAGCAGCAACGACACATGCGTTAAGTTATAAATGCCAATTAAAAGTTTATTGGCACGTCATTTGTATGCATGTTTGTATGTATTTGTGTGTGTGTCTGTGGCAATGTGTGTGCGTCGGTTCGTTGCTCTGTCCGCTACTACGTTCCTCTGTTTGTCTGTGGCAGCCTCAGAGCCCCGCTGTGCATCCAACTGCGCGCAAAAATTAAAATATTCGCAGTGCCGTCTTTGCTTGTCTGAGGGCCTCTACATCCTTTAGATTTTGGCACTCTTCTTAAAAAAGGGCGTGGCAGTTTTTTATTTTGAAATAGTACATATATTATATGTTAGGAATTTTGACACAATAGAGCAATAAATATGTCTAAATATTTAGTAAAGTAAATTGAAACTGCTCCTTTACAGGACTCTCAACTCGGGCCTCAGGCATTGGAGACCGTGCATATATAAACTGTTAATTCTGTATGTACATATGTATTTTCATCGTGTGTATTTGTTTGTCTTATTTACAGCGGCCATTAAATGTACTAACCCACATAAAAGTCACATCGAAAAGCATTAAGATTCACACACACTTCTGCACCCACATAAACTAAGTCCCATATACACGACACATAACTTGGCAATAAAACTAAGTTCGAGCGGAGCAGCAACAGCAACGTCACAGCAACAGCAAAAGCCAGCAGCATACCGCCAGCAAAAAGTAATTGCAAACTCATTAAAGGACCGGAGCAACAAACGAAACTGCACAAAAGCTTCAAAGGAAATAAAAAGCGACAACAACAAAACGTAAATATAGTGGAATGAAATTTCTGGGCCGTGCACGAACATTTTATCAAAACAACTAGCAACAAAAACTGAAACAATGGCGTAGCGGAGGCAGACAAAGCGACATATTTACAGCAGCATTTTGCGTTGTTGACCAAAATATGCGCACACATTGCAACAGTTTGTAGTGCATGTGTATGTTTGTGTGTGTGTGTGATCCTCACACGCTCAAATTGATATTTCCAGGAAAAGTTGGTTCATTCCCTATATTTTGCTTTTGTGGCGTTCAACGAATTTCCCTTTTCGCGAGCGTCTGCTAAAGCCAAAGCTGAATGCTCAATTTCAGGCGGAAATCGTAGACGAATACTCGTTCCCTGCCGCTGTCGCTGCTGTCGTCAGCATGATTAATGTGGCGGTTGGCATTTTGTCATCGCTACCACACAGTCGCACACATTTACTCGCACACACATGCCTACAGGCACACGTACACTACTACACACTAATATGGCTGCCTGTAGCCGCCATCGTCCTCATCGCTATGCAGTCTCAAAATTAAGAGCAAAGCAGTCTTCCCCTGCTCACTACCACTACCAACGCTATGTCCAACACTACTGCACCACAAAATCAAGCTTATTTGCGCCTTTGTTCATTTGCCCATCTCCTGCTCTCCGTTTGCACTGCTGCTTGTTGTTTTTGCGTTTTTTTGTTGTCAGCCTTTAGGCGCTCACTTCGGGGGCACTTTTTAATACAATTACTGAAAATTTGCAAAATATCGTTTGCAGCGGTTTTGTCATTAATTATGGCAAGTCCTGTGTGTGCGTGTTTGTGTGTGTGTGTGTCTGTGTGTGAGTGTGTACTTGTGCGGTTTGATTTTAGTGCTGGGTGTAAGTGGGAGTGTTCAGTCAAGCGCCAAGAATTAACGAGCAAATTATAAAACGTTTTTATTTTTCATATTGTTGTTGTTTTGTTTAAAAATTGCTGTTCTGGTTTTTTAGTATTTATAATAAAGTAGTTGGTTGCCACAGCGTTCATATTTTATATTTTATGCGCAGCAAAGTTTTTGAATAACTGCGCTTAAACTTTTCAATAAATATTTTGCGAAATACTTTTATGCATGTTTAAGCCTCGCTCGACTGACGATTTTTATAACTCTTTTCACCTAACGAAGCAGCTCGGTGACTACACTTTTAAAAATATTTAAAGCTGATGAGTTTGGCAGTTTCTATTAAGTTCATGTAAGTGAGTAAAAATGTCAGCAAAACTAGGCTAAGTATTTTTTTGTAGGAATATAAAGTTGAAATATTAAAACCAATTTTCTGTTATTTTTGATTGCAACTGCAGCAATTTGAGAAGTTTCTGCACTTTGAACTCTGTCAAAATAATTGCCATGAAAAAGTACTGAAGATGAACCAAACCTTCCAATGAAGTCAAACCAAGGGCAGGCAACAAAACGTTTGCCATTTTGCAGCCAACGGTCAAAGGAGCGCTCAACATGTCTCAGGCAATCTGAGCTGATGAAGTGTAGTCAAACGACCTCAAGCCAATTAAGCAGCAAAAAGGAGACTAAATATAAAGGTTACGATAAATCTAGATCCACAAGTAAAAGCTGCCTCAATTTGAAAACTATTTTCACAGCCATCAAGTGCGCAGAATAATCCAGAATAGCCTCAAAGGAGTTCTTCGAAAAATCATTCTACCAAATTTAGTCACTTTCATTTGCTGTCTTTTACGCTTTAAGTGCCTTAATTGCCTCTAACCAACTGTTGCAACGTGTTGCTGCACGAAAATGTCACTTTGCAAATAATTGCAGCCATAAATATTGTCAATAACAGATTATTGTTGACACAATGCCTACTGGCAATCCGACCCATGGCAGTGCTGACAAAGTAATTTGCCTTTTGCTGTTGTCATTCGCAAAATGAAGATATTATCACATACATACATATAGAGTCGATTGTATTTGCTGTAATTGTAGCACATTTGTTTTGCTGCAAATGTTACTCTTTTGTATAGATAAAAAGGATTATATTACAAACTGTTTTCCAGCGGAAAAATCATCAAGATATGAAGTAAATAATTTCTATTAATAAAGTTTGTGGCACTACTTGAGCCGCTTGAAGATATTCGCTTTCTTGAAAATTCTACAATTATATGTTAAATGTTCAAAAAGTCTGAAATATTTGTAAGCAAATTATATAGACATTAAAGAAAAACTGACCCAGCAGATTGAATTTTGAATCTGTGCCATTATAAAGGAATCTTAAAATCCCAATTAAATTAATTTCGCTCTTGGTCATGTTTCTCTCTCTAATACTGCTCCCATATAATGGCGGAAGTGATTTCTCTTCAGAATTTAGCGAATAACTTTCAGCTTTGCCTTAAAAATCGGTTTGCTTTATAAGCACGTCTGTCAATCTGTTCGTCCAATCGACGATACAGTCTTCTATAAATTTCACTATGCGTGCATTTGCTCAAAAATCCTTGCTTGAAAATCATTTGCAATTGTAAATGCCAACATCAATATTATAACATCTCAATCAGCTGTTGTTGTTGTTGTGCTTTCCGTTACTAAATGCAGCAGGCACATTCCAAAGCCTCTTCAATTTCTGTCGCTTTTGAGTGGAATCAAAATTTGGAATGTCGTATGGAAATGCCAAAGTTCAGAAAGAAAAAGCAGGCAAATTTTATAGCAATTTCAAAGCATTTCAGTCGAAGCAATCCTGCCGGCCAAAGGCACAATTGCAATTGCAAGCACACACACAAAATGTATCGGATGTACCGGTTGTACCGTTGCCTTTGTAAATGCCCACAAGCAGTAACCAACAAGCGCACACATACATATGCATAAGCGCATTCGTATGCTCACATGCATGTTTATGCAGCCGACATGCATCTACGCCCGCACTGAAAGCATAAATCGATGCAGGATGAATGCTTCCGACATTTCAGTCTGTAGCTTGTGGTTTCAGTTGTTGTTGTTGTGGTTGTTATTTGTATGTTATTCGTGCTGCTGCTGTGTCAGAATAATTACAAAAGTAATTGTTTCAAACGTAACCAGCTGTCATAGCTAGCCACAAATGAGCACAAGAAGCTGCCAGGATTCTGCTGAATATGCCTGAAAATGTCGGATTATTCCATCTTCTTTTTGCGCAAAAAAGCATTCAACCAGCCAACAACTACAAGCGAAGAACTGTCATAGATTACATAAAACAATTACAACAACAATGCCGGTCGTTTTCACACCGGTTGCAACAATGTCACTATGCCTCAATCAATCCAAATGCATCAATTCACATGGCAGCAACTGCAATGCGAATCGCGAGTGCGTCACGTACACCCGCACTGACACGCCACTGTGGCTGTCTGCCCTCTCTCCCTCCCTCCCAACCTCCCACCCTGCCTGAGTAAGCCCATATTCACGCTCAACTGCTACGTGTTGCTGCTTGCTGCAATCCAGCGTTGCCACTTTAAAAACTTAAATAAGAGGAATCTCTTGTACTTATAATAATTTTTTTTCTTGATGGGTGTTTTGAAATTATGTCATAGTATGAAATATATAACCCAACAAAAATGGCGTACGCCTTAACAGTATAAACCTATTAAGTATCCTGAAGCTGGATAAATCTCATATCCAAAGATTGTGTGTGAAAGTAGGCAACAGTTCTTTAAATGATTTTTTCTTAAAAAATTTGAGCATTCCCGACTCACATGTGAAGGAAATTTTTGTGCACAATGTTCTTTTTATACTGCCTTCTATCGATTTTGAAAAAGCTCCACGTAGACAAACAAAAAATTCCGAAATTCGATGGCCTTTCTCTTGATTTGCCTGTTTTGCTAGCTAATATTTTCTGCCACAAAAGGAAGATGAAAAAGCACAAGTTGGCAGCACTGCTGCTTTACGATAACTGATTTCAATGTATTCCATGCCGCATGGTTGCACGTTGTTGGTGGTCGTCGTACTAGTACTACAATTTGCCACATTGCACAGCAGATGGCGCTGGCATACAAGGGTAAGTAATTGGCGGTCAAATAATTGAGTCTTGCACGCATTGGCATTATTGTCAGTGGCAGCCAATGGAGGCAGCTGGCTTGTGCAAACAATAGCTCGAATTGTAGCGTTGGCTGAAGCGGCATGCGGGGGAAGTTACGCGCATCTGACAGCTTTGCTGGTCTGCCGCTCTAACAAAACGCAGATGTTGAGTCATATAAAAAACCTTTTTTCAAGGAAATTAACTTCAACGAGCCGTTGCATAGTTCCAGGCGTATATTTAAGCTCAAAAGGTAAGCCATGCTCCTCGAATGCTTCTTCCAAAAACATTCTGGCGCTCCAGAAGCTCACATATTGAGCGAGTTATGTTTGCGGATTGCTTAAGTATTGCTTGCGGCGCTACTTTCGCATATCAAATGACTTCCGATTTTGTTCGGATTTGGTGATCGAATAAAATTAATATAACTCAAACACTCTTATATTCATAATATCATGGCCAGAATAATCTCTCACTTTTAGCTTCTAATGAGCTCGAGGTGCTCAATCACACACCAAATCCCTTATTAAGTAGTAGCAGCAGCCATGCCTGTCTATTGCCACGCAGGCACTAACCCTCAGCGCCATGATCAGGCAATTGCTATATACATATGTACATATATATATATATATAGCAACAACAAAAATTTGTGTGCTGCAATATTGCAGATGCTGCCCTTTCATGTGGCAAGTTCACGTTTCCAACGCCGACACGCACGAATGCAATCTCCTAATGAAACCAAATGGCAAAGCAGCCACCAGCCAGCAATGAACTTCTGGCACTACAATGATCCACCTGCCCCAACCGAACCCCACCGCTATTGCTCGACATGTGCTATTATCCTTAGCAGCGAGCCTAGCGCAAGGCGCTGACGTCAATTGAAGCGTATGGAATTTGGTGCCTTTTAGGGTTTCCACTGATGGCCGCTCGGCATATGCGCTCCATATGCAGTGCATGACTGTGTGTGTGCGTGTGCGTTTGCTGGCCTATTTACGCCATGCGTCCTTTTCCTTTTACAACACAAACAAAATTATAAGAATAACTTTTTCCTTCTTCAACGCATACACGCGCATGCCATCATTTCGCCAAAGCCAATTTAAATACACTCACAGACACCAATGCAGCCATACATCGCTGCATTACTTGTGTGTGTGTGTGTGTTTTGACAATTGAATGCTTGTTTGCCTTTGGCAGCAAATAATTGCGGCTTTGGATTTCATACAAAAAGCATGCCAAGTTAAGCTGACAAGCTGCTGTCTGAGAGGGGGGCCATGCTACAAAGAAATGTTTTGCTATATCTAAAAGTAGCATTACTTACGCGTGCCATCGAAGCGTGTTGCAATTGTATCCAAGAAGGTATTTTGGGGCGCAAGCAGCCCCTTCCGGGCTGGCATCGGATTGGAGGGTCGTCGGTACAGCTTCTTTTTGCAATGTAATTCTGAAATATTGATGAACAAGAGAGGCGCATAGTAATTCACTTGTAATTAATTAAGAAGTCAATAAGCAGCTACTAATTAATTATTTATATGCAGATTGCTTTGTCAATTAAGCAGGCAAGTCTGCAGAGTGAAAATGATTGAGTGGAATGTGCATAAAGAGCAGGCAACAGTTAAGGCTCACGGCAGGCTTTTGAATGAGCTTCTCTTCTCAAACATTATTATATTTTCCATAAAACAAGGTTGCTTATTTTATATAACAATTCTAAAACTCTTTAAAAATATTTAGCTTTTTGCAACCAAGCAGATCGGCGAGAAGGATCTGAGTTTCGAAAAAGCGGAACTGTTACTTGTTTAATTGAAATAAAGGCAAAGATTCAAAGACTGTAGCAGCTACTTTCATAGCGTAACATTTACAGCTTTTTTCCTGGCGGCAATCACACAAGTAAATTTCCCATTTTTATATACTCTTGCTCATGGATTAACAACAATAAATATTTAGGCCATCAAAATTCGTAAGTAAATCGTAAATACTATGCAAGAGAAAAGCGCTGTTATTTGCAGCGTCTGTTAAAAATGTATGCAGTCATTCTAAGCTGAAAGACACTAATTTGAATCCTCAAACAATCTGTGTATGACTCAAACGTCTTAACCGCCCCACTTTACACAGCGTAGACAATTGCCAACGAAAACGAAAAACCAAAAATAGGCTTGCTTTTTTTCACTTTTGTGATTGCTTTACAATTTTGCCGAAAAAAAAAAGCAACACCAAATAAACAGTCAGTGTGTATGTGTGTAAGTTGCATGTGTGCAGAACAAATACAACTAAAAAGCGTACCGCCTCTGTTGCGCTTGGCGCGCTCCTTCGGCAGCGCCAGCACGTTCTGCTCAAGATGTTTCATTTCACTTGCGACGAGAAAATATCTTTATATATATTTGTATGTTGTTGTTATTGTGTTTGTGTTTGTGTGCGACCACCTCAATTGTACACATTTGCATAGCATTTATGCTCTTCTACAATATTTGCACTTGCACAAAGGAATAGAAGTTACTCATACGACACGGACGCACGAACACACGCGCAATTTATTGTATATCGTATTTCCTACGCTCGAACGGTTTTTATATTTATCACATATTTTTTTGAATCTTTTTTTGGGGGGGTTTCTGCTTAAATAAGACGTTTTTGCAATAAGCAGAACGCTCGCACCAAAGCGACTCGCTGCCGCCCGCACACTTTAATTGCTACTGCCCGCGTTGCGGACGCAAAACTATTTGCCAGTTGTGCTGGCTGCCATCGCTGCTAATAATGGGCACGCACCAGCAGAAGCAACAACAACAAAATGGCACGTACCCAGCGACGTGGCGAGCACAGCGCGGCTCATGCAAAATAGCAAAATTGCGTAGCGATATCGAGCAGTGAAGCCCATAAAGACTGAAGCGCGTAAAAATAGGCGCGCGCGCTCACACACACACACTATGCCACCCACACACACGCACACTTCGATGTGGCGCGCTGTAATTGCGACGAAATGCCACACCCGCCGGCTTAGTTTGCGCAGGTGAGTCCCTAGACAACGCAATTCACTCGCCGGCACACACACACACGCACATTAGCACAAATCCCTACAAATGCACACACTGCCATTCTTAGTATAAGCGAGCAAAATGTATTATTAAATAGAGATACAGTTGATAATAATGCGCTCGGGGGCAGGCCAGGCATCAAGGGACTGCACTGATAAGCATACCTTACAGCCTGGCAGTGGCGTAGTCCAACATACGTCTACTTTTGCAATAAGCTGGGGGGCGACGACCATGCCAATCAGTAGGACAGAAGCCTGTTTTCACATGAAGCTCATGAAGAAATACGCTCATCTTTAAAGAGATGGCCACCGTGAACAAGGAGTTCTACAATGAGCATGGTCACGACCAGAGAACTGCTAAAATCACATTTTCCTTGATTTCATCATGCACGAAAATTCCTACTAACATTTATTCACTCAGCAAAAATCATTGTTGAATGAAATCAACATCATGCTGGCGAGCGCGTTATTAGGGTGAGTGTAAGTGGGCTGAACAAACGTCAATTCAACATGTTTGAGCAAAGGGCCGTTGGTTTCAATATTGTTTTGTTGTTATAAAACTATGTATTTTACAGTTGGTCTCATTCTCTTTCTCCCTCTCTGCGAGCACATGCAAAAACACAAACGCGTTCATACGCGTTCATTTGTGCCTTTTGAGTTTTATTCTTGATCAAAATAATCAACAGCGAACATGTGTGCTCGAGCAAGTTTGATCGCTTGAACGCAAAGGCATGTTTTTTAGGGTGTTGATCGCGTATGAACGTTTTTGCCAATGCCGTTCTCTGGTCACGACTGTAACTAGTAGAGGGCAAGAGACCTAAAGATATGGCAAAGGAGATGGCAATATTACGCCAGGATGCTTATGAGCAGTAGTACGTATAAGACGCGCCTGCTGACATCCCTCTCACATAGAAATTTAGAGCACACATTGTGGCATTTTCATATTCCTATCGCGTAGAATCAACAGCAGCTGCGCAGTTCAATATGGCTGATAACTGGCCGCAGCGACGAGATAACATTTTCCAATTCTAATTTTTTTCCGCGATAACAGTTACGTTGTAGGCATGTCATGGCTCACGCAAGCATATGAAATGTTTTCTCGAGGCAACCACACACGAGCTCGCGCTTGTCAATCAGTGGCTCCAGTCAATAGTAGTAGTTTGTCTTCTTCTTCTAATGCCGTCAACATCCAATTCCATGCTTCATTCGAATCTGTTTGCCTTTTTTTTCCTAGTCACAGAATTTTTGAATGATTCATTCTATAAAATGTGAGTCATCTGATAAATTAAGTTTCAATTGAGCCATTGCTTTTTTTATTAAATTACCAAATAAGTAGTTTGACAAGTACAGTTCTTTTACATTCCCTGTTGATTGTGCGATTTTTTTTCTATTTCTATTTATTTGCCAAGTCATTCCTTTTTCACTTTATGTACTTTGCTTTATTTTAAGCTTAAGAGCGATTGTTTTAGCGAGACTTCAGTTCGATTTTTGTTTCTTGTCATTTCATTCTACTGATTTGTTCAATATTTTTTACCCAGTTTTAGATATAATATTATATATTGTATCTAAATGTAATAAATAAATAAATATTTTTTGTTGCCAATTGGAGTAATTATTTTTGCCGAAGCATCCCAGTCCATTATATTTCTGTGCTGCTAATATGAAAATAAATTTTCTTTGTATTTGCGCATCTTTGAGATACCAAAAATTTACACAAAAATACTAAAAATTTGTACATTGGAAATTTTCTGTTCCAGAAATTATCAAACTTTTCGTTGTTATGTTCTAAAAGCTTTTTTTCTTTTCTTATATTGCGATAGCGAATTCAATGCAGAAATTTTATTGGAATATATTTTGCACTCGTATTCTCAGAGCCTTTTATGTTGGATTGGAAAATTTTCAAGAAATATTTCAGTTGGCGAAAAAATGCATTCCGACATTCCTAATTCGATGATTTGATTTTTAGTGCGCAGCTATGATGTCATACACATTTTTTTAACGGGAACTTAGGCCACTTCCTATGCTTGGCATAAAGGCGGTATGGTAGGGAGCATTTTTTTGGCCGCGTTCCAGTGTGATTTCATATTCAGAACGCAATAACAAGCAAAGCTTATTTCATCAAATTTCAGTGCATACTTTTGGGTCGTTCAACGAACCGAGGCGCACATACATATGTAAGTATTTTTCGCATATACATACATACATATCTCAGACATAACATGACTTACATTAATGGCAATAGATGCTTAAAAATGAGCCGAAATACACAAATTTTGAATGCCTTAAGGCGAATTGCGTTTGGCATTGACTGCAAATGTTTATGCAATATTTTTCACTTGATTTAGCAGTGAAACGTGCGGAAGCAAATGCTGTACGCATATTTTCTGCCGCACACACACACACGCACATTGCAGGCCGACAGAAGCTAAAATGGCGTTTCAATTTATTGACATGAGCATTGGCATAAAGCAATTTCACTTAACATTTTTCAGCTCAGCCAAAAGCAACAAACAGAAAAACAGCAAAGATAAGCTTTAAGGAGCAACACAAAAACACACACACACACATAGTGAGCAATATAAAAGAAGGAAAATATTTCAGTGACTATGCGTGTGTGTTTTTTTGCTGCTGTGCATGTGTGTGTGTGTTGTTTCTGCAGGATATCAGCGAACACATGTTGACAAAATGTGTTTTGCGGCAGAAAGTCACATGCGAGACAACAAGTGCTTACAAGTGTGTGCGCACATGTACATATAGACACGTATGCAATGATGCATGTGTGCGTGCGCAGCAAATAAATTTTTTAGTTTGCGGTTGCCGAAAAAAGAAAAGGAAAAGGGATTCGCTTGTTGCTTTGCAAGTGGCAAGCAGACGAAAACAAGCAAATCGAAAGAAACGGCAGAGATAATAAAAACACAGGAAAAAGCAGGCAAATCATGCTCGCAGGTGTGTGTAAGTATGCGTGAATGCGAACAACTTTACTATAAAATGTATGAATTTATTTTTTCTCCTCGTTTATGAGCATGCATTACCCTTGCGGATATCTATAAAATTTGAAAAATTTGGAGTTCCCCTGACGGACGTGCATAAAATTATATGTATGTATGTATATTTCAACAATATTAGCACAATATTTCAACAATTTGCTGAAATATTTATATTTCCAAAAACGACAGCAGCTACGTCGATGTAAAACTTGCAGAAATTGCAATTTTGCTGCTGACCACAAAAGCTTATTTTAATATTGTATATGCACAGCAACATAAACTTTGTAGGCCCACAACTATTTATGTGCAACCAGCAACAAAAGTATCGCTCGCTTAATTTACGGCAAGTGCGCCATAATTTCCAATTAGTTAAGGTGCGGCTGCCCTTTTGTGCTCCAAACGCTTTTACGGCGCTTTCACAGCGTTTGAGAAGCAACAACAACAACAACTATAGCAGCAACCACAAGCAAACGCGTCAATATGCTTGAGCCACGTTCAGGCCATTTAAAATAATTTCTCTAGCAACTAACCTTGCCTCAGCTGCCACGTCATGCTGCAGTTTATCAGCCATGCTGTGAGGAGCAGGGGCTGTGCGGCAAGCATAAGATGCCCTGGCAGCAGCAAGCGCAAGCACTTTTGTTCATAACGCTGGATTTGGCACTGTGGAATGTGCGTGGCAACGGCGCTTTATATGCGGCCAACTGTCGTAGCTGCGCGCATAATCCTAAACGTCAGGGCTGCAAATCAGTTTCGGAATCGTAAACCACTCTTGAAGCAAACAATTGCATCAAAACGAGCCATAATCCGAGGAAATTTATATTTATGCTTTTGATACGCACCATTTCCGATCGATTCCTCCCGTCGAGCAGAAGCATGAACCGAACCTTTCTTGATTTCTTTCAGCCAACTCCAAGCGTGAACCGAGCCAAATTATTTACCCTGCTCGACGGAACCATGAAGGGAACTAACTTTTATTCACTTTAACGAAGGAAACCATGAACCATGAATTTAAAATTTTTTCTCTCGAATGGAGTCATTGAACGAAACAACTATAGGTTAGGTTAATCTGGCTGCCTACGAAGCAGGCCACGCATAGACCCTGTTGGGTCCTTAGCGATACTAGTTAGCAGTTAAAGTTCCGTTTAGGAGTTGTCAACCACTGTGAAACAACTATAAAGCAACAAACTTGTTGAGTGCAGCAATTGTCTTTACAATTCTTTATCGTAAAAACTATATCCAATCTTGAATCAATATTGTTCAGCTCATTTTTAGTTAGTTTAAATATTGGGCCTGAATTACGCAGCTCCACATGAGACGTGCCTTCAAATTCCATGAACCCGATTCATAGCAAGCATGTCCAAAAATATTTTTGAGTGCAGCCAAACAACTTTCTGGATGATGAGCCAAGCGAAAGTGGCAGAAGTTCTGTTGCAAGCTGATTCTGAAACCAACCGCGCTTCTTCGCTGAGCTGAACTACGCTTGTAAGGGCTTTGCACCAAGTGGCCGTGGCGCCACAGCTGTTCCATCTGCCCCTCGCCATGCATCTATACGAACACGCACAATTAGGCTGTAGACATGGTGCTGCTCCGTTTGCAACTTTTTGTTACTATTTTTTATAGCACGCACCTTCTTTTTTTCAAGAGTTTATTTTATAGCTTGGCACTTTAACATGCCAAAGCACGGCCAATTGTTTACTTTAGCGTCCAATATAGTACATTAGCTACATGTAAAAATTTCGGCATGGACAAAAATTCGTAAGAAGTAAAATTCACCGTATGTTTATGCCTAAAATTAAGCTTTGTTCCTATTCCTACGAGTACTTCCTTTCGGTAAAATGTAGCGAAATACTTAGAGAATGTTCATATGTCGTATTTTATCGAAGCTGCGCAAAGGAACAACGAATAAATTTCTTGCAAAATTGTTTAATTTTTTTCAAATATGTGTTCGTATTTGCAACTGAATATGAGCAGCTCAATCTTCATTATCTTGTTGGTTTTAATTGGGCAATCTGCAGCCAAAAGCGATATCAATGTTCATTTGAGATAAGCTCATGCAAATTTGGTTTATTTATAAAAGCATTCAAAACAATTTTCAAACAAATCGAAACACTATTGAGGAAACTTCAACGCACTTCGCAGCTTGAATGCTGTCAAGGATATTCAAGAGCAACTACAGTTAGTACAAGCTAAGAACAACACGTCGCTTACTAAACACCTGTCAAGCTGCGCAAAGGGCAACATCCCCTCGATGAAGCTAGCCAAATAGACACAGCCTGAAAAAATAACAGAAAAATTGGCAGCCGTGGAAGAGCAAACAAGGCAGCAGGCATGGAAGAAATAAAGTTTAGCTCAAATTAAGCCCAAAAGCACTAAATTGCTTGTAAGCGTGCACGTGTGCGGCATGCCTAATTGTGTTTGCCTTCTGCCGTCTGTGCTTGTATGTTTGTGTGTCTGCAGCTATTCCTTATTGGTGCGTGTGTATGTGTGTGCAGGACATGCGCGTGTGCCTGGAATTCCTAAATAATGCATGCGCTCGATAGTTTCTTTTTTTCTGCTTTGAAGAAAGGCAACGGCCGCAGTTGCTGCCAATTAATTTGTTATGCTCTGAAATTGGCACAAGTAGGCAGCGTTTTTTTTTCTTTACTAGCTCTAATATTTAGCTTGCAATTACTTAGTAAGCAACTATTCTAACTAGCAAAATTTTTGGTTTTGCAAGCTGCTGTTCATAAATTTCAAATTTGTTGCAAATATGTAAAAATTATGCATGGCAATTTTGGCATTTTTGAAGTATTGTTTTCAATTCTCATTTGATTATATTTTTGTCATTTATAAAATTACAACAGTTATTTCAATGCCAGTTACAAAAATTTAATTTTCATTTTTCAAACAACTTTTCTCTCAGTCACTCAATCGATAAGAGCTTTCAGTCAGTTCTTGGCTGGAATTGGCGCTCAAACTAAATTTTGTCTCGAGTGGCATTTTGATGGCAGCACATTCCTAAAATAGCCACTGTACTTAAATTGGCACATTCTCATATATTTCTTCTGTGATTCTGATTCTTTTTCATCTTGCATTGTATTTCCATTACCAGCTTAACTTTATGACTGCTAAAAAAGAATTTGTTCCACATGCCCTGACAGCCAAGAGGCCGAAGCACACTCAAAAATCTTTGTGATCAATTCCGAAAAAAGTTCGACATGCTTGAACGCTTTAAATCAGCGCTTGATTTTTTCAAAAATAACACACAAAATTATTTTTAAGTCAACTTTTGTTGTTTACGGCGACTCTAGTACTCATGCCACACGCACATGCATACAACTTCGGAACACATGAAAAAGTTTTAAGCTTCCACATGGCAAATATTTGCACAATGCGTGCTCGAGCAATTCAAATTCCTCTAAGCACGACGCGCAAACTTTTAAAAACCGCCTCAAGCCAGGCACGACCAAAATGCCAGCAAGTTGGAAAAAACATGTTTGTCTGGCTTTAGAGCTGAAAAAGGAAGCATGTCATCTCACACCTTCCCACAAGCAACATGTGAATCGCCTGCAAGAATTGTATGCACTTTTTTCGCAGAGAAAGAAATTCTCCATAGCTCTTTCAAATTCGTTCTCTTTTGATTCCGCTTTTCGCTGCGGCATATGGCTCGAAATTGCCCCATGTTGACTCTATACATTTCCACTCGACTGCTAATTGCATTGCTTATTATATGGTTGCTAAATGTCTAAATGATTAGCTGCATATGCTAATTGGCAAATAATCACACTTTAATAATTCGCGCTTTTAGAGCTGTATAGTTTTTGGGCATTGTATTTCTTTTGAAGTCAATGGTTCAAATTACTAATACATAAACAGTTGATAGCATTTGGATATATATACATAAACTATAGTAAAATTGTTCAAACAAACAATTCAAATCGTATATCGAGTGAAAATGGAATGCAAGCCAATGAAAGTGGAGCTGAAATCAAAGTAAAAAAAGTATTCGACAAAAAAGCTTGGAAATGGAATTTAAAGCGCTTAAATTCATGAATTACACATCGAAGCAATTGAAATCGTAGTTTTATTTTAAAAAAACGATCGTAATGTAAATTCAATTAAATGTGTGCCTTTATTCTCAATACTAGAAATCTGCTGTCATAAGTCAATTTCGAATAAGAAAGTCTTTCAGCCATTTTCTTGTGCTTACAATTGAAAATAGCTTGAAAGTCAATTCTTTTGAAATGCGAATTTTTCTGCAAATTTCTTTATTTCTTTCAAAAATAGCGCATTGGAAATGTCGAACTGAATTTCAGCAAGAAGAAGCATGTTAACTTGCTTTGCAGATTCATACCTTTGAGAATATTGAGAGTCTAAAGTGTCAGCAACTGATTAATCATCACAATCGAAACCTATTATATTTAAAAAAGGGATCTAGTTATTTTCAAAACTTTAGAAAGCGTCATAGGAATCGGAATTTATGTTGGAATCGAACGAAGCAGACAATTTTGTCTTATAGAAAAATGCAGCCAAAAAAATTGTTGTTGCTTGTGGCTTCAGTTGCCATTCCAAGTACTCTTATAGCTTGCGCTTGTTCTTCATCACAAAGCGCATCTTCACCTCACCCATGCCAATCTTCTGGCCCATCGCACCCATTTCGAACCACGCATTCATCGCAGTCTCAAACGAAAAGGCAGGCAGCATTTCCACGTCCAGCCGAAAGCTGCGTATGAAGTACAGCTTGTCCTTGACGATGGGACACTTCTCCGGCATGTTGCTGTAGCGGTTGAGACTGTTGCGCGTCAGTTGCAGCAGCGTCACCTGGTTGCGGTTCGCCAGAAAGAGGCAGCCCTTGTAGTTGGTCAGATTGAGCAGCACGAAGTCGCCACCCTTGCGCGGCAGCACGACCAGCAGGTTGATAATGAACTGCTTGAGCGTCTGCGAGAACTGTATCTCAAAGTTGAGTGTGCGTCGCTTGGCGTTCTTGCTCAGGCTGCAGGCGAATCTGCTGGCAATGCTGTTGTTGCCGAGAGGTTGGCAGCTCGCAGCATCAAACACCAGCTCGAGATCATTCTGCAATTGAAGAAACCATCACTTTTGGAAAAAAGCAGCGGACGAATGAATACCTTGCCATGAGCAAACCGCACGCACTCGTACAATGCGATGACGATCACAGTCAATTTTAACGTTTCAGTTCTCATTTTCAACTGTGGCCGCCAGCCCATCGCATTGTTGGCATATATCAGCTTATGGAGCCATTAAAAAAGCCATTATTTGCAAATCTGTAACTAATTTGCCACAAGATAATCTTCCGAACGAGACTAAATAGCTTCGATGTTGCTCCATTAACATTTAGCTTCGGAAAATGGCAGCGGCACATTCTTGTCGAATCAACTGATTAACCCTCATTCTTGGAATGCATGGAATTTTTCTTTGAAAGTAACTCGCTTTAGTGCGTAATGAATTAAAAACAGTGACTATATTTTTGTGTTTTTTCAAAAAACCCAAAAATGTTTAGACAAAATAATTGTTAGCGGTTTTGACTTTTAAAACATTCTTTGACTTCTTTACCCAGATAACAAAATTTTGTATTCTTTGAAGTTGCCGCATCTGTTGGCATTCTTCATCAGCGCCATTCAATGTTATGGCTTATCATGATATAAAAAACTAAATCCAACAATTTGGATTCGCCCATAAATGTTATCGGCGAGATGAGGCTTATGTTAATTCTGAAGCAAAGCGAAAGCTTAACCACAGAAAGTATAAATTGCAAAATTTTTCTTAAAATTCATATCGAAATATCACATTCAACTCCAAAAAATATGTATATAATAAATATATTTAGAATAAAGCTTGTAAAGTTGCAGCGATGGCATTACTTCTCAAAAATAATAGTTTCTTATTATTGCTATAAAAGTTCATTATTATGATTCAAATTCATACATAAAAAATGTTTTACTTTATTCTTCCATTGCATTGCTCCATGAGCGCGCATCGCCAGCGGGGGGTTCTACATAAAAATGCGATAATGCGAATAAGTGTTGCCTGCACATGGCACGAATTCCCACGACACTGCCAAAACGATATCTGCCAAAGTGTTTGCCTTTGCGGTCGCATTTAATTGCTATTAATAATGGAAAACCGCAGAGCTTGGCATTTTATCAGTTGAGCCGGTAAATGCCTGTCAAAATGCGACATGGCAGTCGTGCAATGAGGCGTTCAAGTAGTACCAGTCACAGCCATAGCCACAGAGGCAGCGACAAACAACAGCCGAAAAGTGCTTGTTGTCATTTGGCTTTCATATTTGGCGCCAAAATGTCAGAGCAGTTGCCAGATGCCAGGCGCCAGGCGCCCGACCCCGACGGACACCAAATGTGCAGATGTGTGCGGAATTCGCATTGACTTACCTGCCCAACTGGGCGTGAGATCTACCTGTACATTGGAGCTGCGCAATTTATGGGCGGCACTTAATAGAGCTGAATTATTGAAGCTTTTTGCTGTGGCAAGCATTCTGTCGAGCCACTACTCGGCAACAAAAGAAAAGGATGCCAACATTTACTCAGCAGAATGTGTGTAAAAATGCGTGTGTGCGTGTCAATGCGGAGACAAGCCATTGCAGACAATGTTGGCATGTGTCTAGCTGCTGTTTCGTTGTCAGCTGACATTGTCAGTGTCACAGAGTTGACATTCCCCCTGCTCGCCCTGCTCAACCCTGTGCTGCAGCATGATAGCCTAAATGTTGTTGTATTTTGATAAATGAATCACTTTGCTTATGTTAAGTTGACAGTATAAGGCGCACAAAATTACAATTACAACTACAACTAAAGCAAGACATGCATTTAGCATGTGGCAACACTGTCGTCTGGAGACAACAATTACAAATGTCAACTTATTCAACTGCTACGTCTGATTTTCCTTCTCTCAGAATTCATTATTTGACAGAAATGCAAAATGCTTAAAAACAAATCATTTATTAAAACGCCCAAAAGTATGCTATGAATTTTGAAGTTTCTGAATTTTGAATATTAAATTGCTTTTGCAACTTTTTCTACTATATGTTATATATATATTTATAATATATTTCTTTATATGCACCAATCAGATATGTCCTGCTGTCTGTCATACTTTTGAGCGCTTATTCTATTGTTCGGCGATGCAGAAGAAACACATACAATTGTTACAAACTACAGCTACTAACTGTAATTTCAAACGCCAAAAAGTATGCTATGCATTTTTTAGTTTGTCAATTGTACTTTCATATTTCGGCTTAAAATATATTTTAAGATGCATATGGCAAGATTAGAAGCTTGTTTGCAATAACTCTAAAGCGCCTAAAAATATGCTATGTATAACTTGAGCATCATTTATTTTTGGCAAATTTTCGCTTTAGCTTTTGTCAGAGCAAAGTAAATGTTTTCCTTTCATTTAATTATTTACCTTTCATTGAATATATTACCCACAGCTATCTACGCTTTTATGCTCTTCACTAGCAATTTATGCTATTTCAGTACGCCTTAAGGTATACTACAGCTTTCTCATGTTTTCTATAATAAATAAGCAATGGCAAATTACCTTTCAATTTTCAATTCCTTGTGCGCTGAAGTGAAAAACTACAATTATTTATCTTTGCAGAAGAAAAACTCGTTCTGTGTTGGCCATAAATATAGATAAGAATCAAGTGCGCTCTTACGTGCGTGTGTAGGAAAGAGAAAGGTATTGAGAGCTGCCTTGAATATAATATTATCTACTGCCTTTACATACATACATTAATCTAAAGGCTGCTTGATACACTTTTAAAAATCCATCAACTAAGCAAAAGCAAATAGACAGAAACTTAAGTCGGAGCTGAAGAAGTTTGATATTCAATTATAGCAACATTTTATATGTGCAATATATAAAATACATAACTGAATCGTTTCTGAACTAAAGCCACTGAATTTCAGCCGAATTTTTTGCAGTGCAAGCACTCACAGGAATCTGCTGAGTACAGAGATTCAAGCTTAAGCTTTATTTAACCCTTTCATGCGAATATTGTTAGAGCATCAATGGGATTGCAATACATGCAGCAATTTCGAAGCTACTATAGTCGGATATTAGAGGGAAGAAGTGTGCTGAAGCAATGAGGAAGTGCTCGGAAGCACGACAGATAAATCGATTTGCCTATGTTTGTCTATTCCTCCGTTGGATACCTTTTTGCAGTTGATCTGATTGTGTGTGTTGAAAATTCGGCTCTGTTTAATTGCTTCACACCACAAGCTCAAAAATAATTAACGAAGCACACGGAAATCAGCAAATAGCATAGTTGCCACAACAAGAAACCGCACTGAGTACTTGGCTCTTATCAGCAAATGCCAGCACAGCCAGCGCACGGCCAACTGACCCAGAGCGCAGTATAAAAGTTACCCGAAAATGCGAATCTGCAGTCAGTGTACTGTGGTCATTGCCAGCACAAAGCTACTGCTCTACCAGTGTCCAAGCCTAACAGCCACTCCAAACTTGCACAACCCAGCCCAACTCTACTCAACGCAATTCTCTCGCAATTCAAGCCAAGCTCACGTCCTTGCCCATAGTAAACAGCATGTCAACTAGCGCCAACAAGAAAGCCTTGGAGCTGCTCTTCGAGCGTCCTCTCGAGCCGGTGTTCACCGTTCGGGACAACGGCAAGGCCGTGCTCGACATACCGGACAGTTACTATGACGAGAAGTACGCCGATGTCAAGGACGACATACAGAGTCGTTTCGGCGAGGATGTCGATGTGAAAATCCCACTGAGGGATTTGCCCAGAAAGCCCGATCTTAGCTTTACCAAAGGGCTAGGGCGACGCAATCAGTTCTCGCTCTTCTACACCCCGCATCGACGCATTGCGGCGCAGCTGCTTACCATCTTTATGGATGCAGCCGATGAGGAAAGCTTCATTACGACTTGTGCCTATTGCAAGGACCGCGTCAATCCCTTCCTCTTCCAATACTGTTACGCGGTGGCCGTGCAGCATCGCAAGGATACGGGCGACTTTCCCGTCAAGCCGATTGCCGAACAATTTCCGCAGAATTTCGTGGAGCCATCCGTGTTCCAGGATGGACGCGCCGAAGGTGAACTGGTGCGCAATCCGGGCGATAGGGTAAGTTTCATTGTAGTTCTGCATCCGATCCACCAGCTTAAATATGCGCTTTATGCTTGCCGCACAGCGTCGCATAGAAATACCGCGAAACTATACGGCCTCCGATCGTGAGGAGGAGCAGCGCTTGAGCTACTTCCGTGAGGACATCGGCGTGAACAGCCACCACTGGCATTGGCATCTGGTCTACCCCGGCTCGGGCCCCGATAGCATCGTGCGCAAGGATCGTCGCGGCGAGCTGTTCTACTACATGCATCACCAGATTATAGCGCGCTACAATGTGGAGCGCTTCTGCAATAATCTGCCCAAAGTGAAGATCTTCAACAATATCACCGATCCCATTCTAGAGGGCTACTTCCCCAAGATACTGAGCAGTCTCAACAATCGCACATATCCAGCACGTGGTGCCAACACCGTGCTCAAAGACGTCGACCGTGATGGCACGAGACTGTTAATTGCCGATATTGGCCGCTGGGCCGATCGCATTCTGCAGGCCATCGATCAGGGCTACGTGACCGATGTAAGTCCGGCATTGAATGTATTCTTTCATCACTTAATTCGAGTCGCGTTGTTTCTAGACAAACGGCCAGAATATTCCGCTGGATGTCGTCAAGGGCGTTGACATACTCGGCGATCTTATCGAGTCCACTGATCTTTCGGTCAATCGCTCCGTCTATGGCAATCTACACAATGAGGGGCACAACGCCATTTCTTCCTCACACGACCCTGATCAACGCTTCCTGGAGGAGTTCGGCGTTATGGGCGATGTGACCACGGCCATGCGTGACCCCATCTTCTACAGATGGCACGGCTACATTGACTATATCTTCAACCGTCACAAGACGAGCCTGCCGGCGTACACGGATGCCGACTTGGGCTACAATGGCGTCGCAGTGACCAAATGCGAGGTGCGCCTGTACTCGGAGAAGGCCAAGCCCAACACTTTGCTCACCTACTGGGAGAAGTCCGATGTCGATCTAGGCGCCGGCCTGGACTTTGGGCCCAATGGCAATATCTTCGCGCTGTTTACGCACTTGCAACACGCGCCCTTCGAGTATGCCTTCGAGGTGAACAACACCTCTGGCGCCATGAAGAAGGGCACCTGTCGCATCTTCCTGTGCCCCAAGACGGATGAGCGCAATATGCCACTGAAGCTGGAGGAGCAACGTTTATTGGCCGTTGAGTTGGACAAATTCACAGTGACTTGTGAGTTAAGCATCAGCTCCAACACACACACTCCAATCATAATCCACATTACGTTTGTGTATTTACAGTGAATCCCGGTGTCAACAATATACGTCAACCATCGAACAAGTCCAGCGTCACCATACCGTATGAGCGTTCATTCCGTCGCCTTGACAATACGCCCACGGATCCGAATCGTTTGGCCGAATTCCGTTTCTGCGGCTGTGGCTGGCCCGAGCATATGCTGTTGCCGAAGGGCAAACCCGAGGGCATGCCCTTCGACTTGTTCGTCATGATTTCTGACTTCGCCGGCGATGCAGTGCAGTCGGCTGATAATCCGTAAGTAGCCACATTCCACAGCGAATACTCTTCATTTCGAGCGCATCAAATATCTACGGTGTACTCTTTACAGCAACGTTGTCTGCGCTGATTCAGCCTCCTTCTGCGGACTCAAGGATCAGTTATATCCCGACAGACGTTCAATGGGCTATCCATTCGACAGGATGTTGCCAGTGGACAATCTGACTGCACTCACTGCGAACTACTCTAATATGATGAAGACCGATGTGATGATTCGTTTCAGTGACATTGTAGTGGACAGGAAGAAGGACTAAATGCATGCTGTTCAACTGACACTGTAATTGGCTACTTTAAAGGATATTGATTGCTGATACTTTTTTATATATTTTGGTCGTTTATTATTTTTCAACTCTAAAGCTATGCAAAACCTCAATTTATATACCTCATATTCAAATAAAAATTCAAAATTCAAACAAGAAAATCTCAATTGCAACAAGTTATATTTCAGTGCCTTTCAGACCTAGCTTACTAGAAGACTGCATATCTATTTCAAATACAATCTACAACTCTAAGATACATACTTTTTATTATGGTTTCCATTTTGCTACAAATAGAAAGACTGGATTTTATGCAGTTGTAGATACTTTTTTTCAATTTTCGTGCAATTTTCATAACAAAAAAGTGCCAAAAAAAATTCAGAATCTTCTAAATCAAATTAAATAATGGCAAATATCTGCACGCTGAAATAAAGCCATGAAATGACTTTCAGAATGTGTGGCATGAATTTCATGCTTTTTCGGCCTTTTGAATTTCGCAAGTGCTCCATTATTAAGCACTAATTGTACTGTCAAACAGCAACAAAAACAATTTATCAAAATCTACTGCTCCAGCAACAAAGTAATCTCTTAACGAGCAGGGTTGCCAATAGTGCATTAGTAGTAAGTGTTTTTTTCAATGATGACACTGCCGATTTTCAGCTGCTTTCAAAATATATTCTGCTATGCTTTTATGCGACAACAGAAATGTCCTTAAAGTATTTCAAAGGCAACATCTCACGTGCGGCGCCCAATCTGCTCAGGCAACATGACTATGATGCTTTGAATGTTAGAAAGCCACGTGCCGGAACGCTCTAAGTCCCATTAATAGTGTGTAAATTGCTGCATAATGCTACAACAAAAATGTACCTTATGCATGTGTACAATATATAGCTTTAATGTGTATATAAATTTCTTTCTTCGCGTAGCAAGTGTGAGTGTTAGGCAATGGCCCGATTGTCTGCCAACTTAGCAGGAAACCGCAGCTTCCACGGTGACTGCAACAAATACAAGGCACTGTCAAAGCCACACAAACTTTGTTCCAGCAAACCACAAGCACAAATTGCTTATGAATATCAAAGTCAACATACCGACACACACCCACACACCCACACATACGAGTAGGAGCCTAAGCACTCAACACTGTGTCATGCAAAAGGTTCCTTATAATTTTTATGGCCACAATCCAAAACAATACATGTCAGCGTGTTCTACATGCATGAGTGTTCATATATGTATGTGTGGATGTGTGTTCCGATAAGAAGCCAGCTCAGCATAAGCATAAGCCACACACACGACGTCATGGTAACATTTAATATAATGATGCGGCATTATAACCTAAAGAACTTTTAACGTACTTGCAATAAACGTGAGCTTCACACAAACAAGGCGGCCAAAATGTCAGCAGTAGCGTCTTTACTAATGGGCCCAAAGTTCGCCCTTCTTATAGTAATCCTTTTGCAAAGCAGCGAAGAATTAGACTATTTATAAAATACTGATGTCTTTGCTTGAGTTTCAAATATTTCTATTTAACATTAATAAAATGTAATATTATTTAAATTTAAAAAATGTGTAACCACTTACTAAAAAATGGCATTTTGATATGCATATGTATTCGATTGTAAGCTCAATTCTTCAATTCACATCGATTTCAGCGCTCGAACATAAATTCAAACAGATTTCATTTCAAACTATATAAAAGTAAAAATGTATTTTGTGATGTCAAAAGCAAATGCCTACATCAAATAATTCCAGCAGATGCGCTTCATCGATCGGGCTCGAAAGACACTAAGGCAAAAGTGAGGCGGCGTTGGCATTGGGCCGTAGCGGACCAGCCCTGAGCGCTTCACACAAAACATAATCCTATTAGAACACAACAGCTGATTGCGGTCAAATGATAAGGCTTACTAAGTAGTGCAGGCACACATCAACACATTGGCGCATATACACACATGCATATGCATATGTATTTGTACATGTACTACATTCAGATTGTCCTTAGTAGTATGATGTACAGATTATTGAGCAACAAAATGGCGCAGCACTTATGTAGCTCATGTTGTGCTTTGATATATTATACATACTATAGTCTGGAGAGAATATTGAAAGTATACGCTAAAAATAGATCAAATATGCGTATGTTGGAAAAATATGCTTCAAGCAGTTTAGTCCAAGGTCTGTCGCAACTAGATAATTTAAAGTTGCTATAAAAACGATGAAAGCTTTTCTTCTCTTACGGCACATTAAAGCCTCTTTATAAATAACTTCGAAACATTTTTGCATTATGTTATCTGTTTCCTCAGCTGTCGATCAAATTAGTAAAATTCCACATTTTTTGCATGTCACTTGGCAATGCTCTTCTTCTTCTTCTGAACGAAGACACCCGCAATTTTTTTCATTGGCAACGGCTTACGCTGCCACACAGAAAACTTGAGCCTTATGTCCATCAATGTAAGAAAAACTTGAGCACACTCACACACAAACAAACGAGTTGGCACAAGTCAAAAGCTAGAATGGTAGATTTTACTGTTATGCCAAAGAAAAGAACAGCAAAAAGAAGAAGACGCTGCAAAGCCCAAAGGAAAAATCAACAAGAAAATGCTTAAGCTGCTTTGTTAATTACCTGCCGGGAGTTCGATAATGAAATTATTCGATTAAGTTGCATATTAAACGGTATCTGTCTATCTGCCTGCTCCGTACGTTGCGGCTGTCTTTTTTCTGTGATTGCAGCATAACATGCAAAAAGATACGCCGTAGAGGAAGAGCTTACCTTAGCGTGGAAGCCACACAAAATAAATTTATTCTAATTAGAAAACTTCGGCGTTGGAACGGCTCAAACCGAGGGGCAACCAAGTCAAGGGGACACAATAATTGAATTACACGGAAATTGTATTTGATACGGTAGCTTTCGATACTCATTGCTTGAGTTCGTGTGTGCGTGTGTGAGTGTGTGCCTGAGCCAGACTGCGGAAAATGGTTTATCTGAGTGCATTTTGACACGTTGACGCCAGAAATTGTTGAACCCGCTGCCCATGAAAATATGATGAAGCCAAACCTTATTCGCAAAACTGAGGCCAAAAGGGCTTAAATTTGGCTTCTGGCTCGCTGATGATTTTGGCGACCAACCGAAAGCGTAGTCTACTTTTGGGCGCACAATAGGCACTTTTGCTTCCCCATGCTGAAATGAGCAGTTGCCTTTGGCATTTCGGCGAAAGCCACTTCGCAAACGGCGAGCGCCTTCGGGGAGTCGCTGTGAATTTCAGGACGTTTCCATAAATTTGAATTTATGCGCCACAGCCTGAATGCTTTAGGTAAAATGCCAAATGTTTTCTTTATTAAGTATTCCGAAGTAAGATTGTCCCAGACCAAATTAGGTTATTTCAGCACACACACACGTATAGCCACATATTTTCATGTATGTATGTGTGTGCTGCCAAGTTTTTTGTGCGCTTTCAGCCAACACGTATGTATGCCACTTGCTGAACCTACAATTAGATAAATTGTGTGGGTCTGCAATTCCTTGGAGGCAATTTCTCACAAAGCATATTCAAATGCTCTTACGAGCATAGAGCGAATGCAGCCAACATATACAGTTGTGCTCACAAAAAAGGCAGTTCACCAACCTAATACATAAATACATATGTATGTATACATATATATATATGTATATGTATGTCGCGTTGTTACATAAGCTTTACATTCGTATCTGCATTGTTATTTTTGTCGACTCTATTGTTTCATCAGTAGTAGCTTTATTTACATTGTATTGCAATGAGTTCATTTGCAATAATTCTTTATAGAAAGTTTTTGCTATTTTTCGAAACACAATTGTGCATGCATACAAAAGGAAATTTAAAATTTTATACAACACCTTGAAAGGATTTAAAAACCCTTATGAAACAAATGCTCGCAGACTATTGCTATAGCGAGATTTCAAATCATCAAAAATTTGCTTAAACCAAGACGATTTGTTTGTAAATAGCTTTAATATTTATAAGAAAATTGCTTTGTAAAATTATTAGGCCAAGCAAAAGGTACTATTTAATGCAAAAGTAAAACTTCATATGCAAAAGAACTAATTTAGCAGCAATAGGAAAATCAGAAGCCATTAATTGCAACAACAAAAACTATTTTTAAATTGTTTCGACACATATCTACATGTATATATGTATGCATAAGTATATTTACATAGGCAAGTAATCAATTTAGAGCAAAACATGTTTTTTACTCATTTGAAACTGCCGCTTTTAATGGATTAACACGCCTGAACGCGTAAATCGACGAATTTGCCAAATTCAATTGAACAAGTTAATAAAAATTTCGCACTAACACTACAAATAAATGCATACACAACTACATGCGCCATGACGGAAAGTGTGTGTGTGTGTGTGTTGGCTGTGTGCTCATGTGCGTGTGCATGTGCATGTAAATGCAAATCAAAGCTACACTAACAACAATAACTCAATAATAAAATGCTCGACTTGCAGAGCAAAAACATTGCACAACAACAACAACAACAGCAACAACAACGAACACAGCAGCTGCAATGTTGTATTATTTTTGAATTACAATACAAAACAAAACAGACGTGTACATGTGCATGTATGTGTGAGTCAATTTATTTATGAAACAAACACAGACGCGCTTTGTGGCTTACAACAATTGCATTGCAACAACACAAAACGAAAATACCAGCTACACTCACTGGCAGTCTTACAAGTGCCAGCAGCAGCAGCAGGGAGTCGGCGGATTGCCTGTGTGTTTGTGTTTTGGACCACGTGCAGCGCCGCCACTGAAGTGGCCGTTAAACTTAGAAACACAATCGAAAATGAAAACGAAAACAAAGCAAGCATCAAACAGCCATTTCCAATTCTACAATACATGACCTTACGCAGTATAGAAAAGGCGCTCATATTTGTAAAATAAACGCAATATTTTGCATACTCTCAATTTTACACACACACAAGCATGAGAGCACGCACAAGCATGAGAGCACACACAAGCATGCAATAGAGACAAAGTAAAAATAATTTTTAGAGTAGGAATCTAGTCTCCTAGCCATCGCGGCCTGAAAACCCTATTGTGACAGCTCTCCATCTGTTTACACATTTTCATGGATGCACAGCTTCAAGAGTTATGAAGCGATTTTCCTTTGGGGATATGTCATGTCATATATGTAGATATATATTGCCTAGGTAACGAAGTCTGGTCCTTACCAGCCCATCACCGTGATACAGATTGTGTTCTGCTGTTTCAACATCAACATGTTAGCCATATGTTTCATTAGCCTACAGCGCTCGGTCAAGCATCCCGTGATCGTTCGTTTGTTCTCTTCTGAGAAGCTACTGGCATAAATGTTTTCGCCTGTCTTTTGTTACCTTCAGTTTCCTTCCAGTAATGCGTGGCTTTCCATTGTGCCTAATGGAGTTTCATTTAATACATTTCTCTATCATATTTGGTGATGAGTCTACTTGAGAATAGATGGGCTTTTTTCTTAATGTAGAGACTTAATTATGGTATAGGTATATTCAGTATCACCTCAAGAGCAGAGAATGGTCCCTTTCTCATTGCTTCTGTTAGATGCATATACTAGCCTTTGCAGACGGATAGTCAACTTATTGCTACAGAAATTTCCTTAAAGCAACCATTATAAAAAGATTTGTTTGATATATATGTACATAAATTGCTGCTCAGTGCAGGCAAGTGTTAAATCTTTAAACTGAATTGCACATGAAATGTCTGCAAAATTTTTAATAAATGAACTTTTCCAGCAACTTTGATACGCCAAAACCACACGCAAAATTCCATTATGAAATATTTTGCGCTGGTTCAATGTAGCAGAAAAGGAAGGTGGAGCGCGTCGAGGTGCAGGAGAATTTCGTCTAGCATGCTACGAAACATGCTCTGTGTATTTAACGAAAGTATTTGTTATTTTTAGCTTGGCTGCAAAAATTGAGCAACATAATCAGTGACTTGGATAAATATGCTCTGCGGGTGAAAATTTGTTTGGGCAAAGCCGAAATTTCTCAGAATAAGAACGAAAACAAGTAAACTAAAAGTCATATTTCAAAACATTGAACGATTTATATGAATGTTTAATATATATATATATATTAGATTAAGAGAACTACTGTGTTGAGCATGTATCAGCAATACTTTTCAAGATCACAGGTTTATAAATTCATTGAGGAATTAGACAAAGAAGAATTTAGTCAGAGCAAATGTTCTGCATTTTACTTACTAAGATTACAGAGAGGACGAGTGCAGGAAAATGTTCCAGCGAGATTGAGGTTGCCCTTAATAGCCTTCTTCTTAAAACCTACTTTCCCTTGAAGCAAAATAATAAGTCGCCACACATTCAAAAGTTGAGACGAAGAAAGAGAGCTCAAGCGAAAAACACACATACTCTCAAACTTTTCAATATCGAAATAACTTTGAAACCCATCAAAATATTTCAAAGGATTTGCGGCATTTTTATATGTGAGTATATCAGCGATTCTTGTGCGCTCGTAAAACCAAAGAACTAACCATAAACTCTCGCTCATAAACTTAGAATATCATATTTTTTGTATCCAGAAAAAAATGACAGTCATAGATTTTAAGAAATACGAGTATATATGTGCAAAATATTATTGGCTAAGTACGCGCACACATTTTGCCGCTGGCTGTTTGCATAAAATTTGCAAAAGGGTTCTGCGCCATCAAAGCCACATGTCACACGCCCACTCACTGCGTCCTTTGAAGGTGATACTCATGTCTCGCAGATAGCAAAACGCATACCCAGTAAAAACAGAAGTGTGTGTGTGTGTGTTTTTATAGTGCTGACACCGGCGAGTGTAAGCTGATAGCTCAGCGAGTGAAATTTCAAAAGTACTTGGGCGGCCACAACGTTCAGACTATGGCAAATATTTGCCTTCAATTTGAAAATCAGTTAATGCAGTTAAATTATCATAAAAGTAATTCGATACTTAAGAAGTTCGTGATTAGACTGCTTCAGATAAATTGCTTTGTGAGAAAATATTTATATTAAGAAAATATTAACATTAATAGAATATTTTCAAAAAACCCTTTATTTAACTGATAAGACTTGACAGATTTATAACCTTCTAAGCTTCTTACTTTTGGGTCTTGAAGTAAAGCTAATATGGTTCAGAGTCCATTGAAAACCACGATATGCTGCAATGCCTGCTTTAATTGATGTCTTGTAGTGATCAAGATGACAATGCTCTAAATATTCAACTACTTTTAATATACATTAATTCAACGTCTACTATTTTTTTATAGCGACATGATTTACATGCATTCTTGTTTTTTTTCTGTTTGCATTTATCTTGCAATCCATTCAAATTGCTTTTATTAATAAGTAATTAGCAAAGATGGGCCTTGAAAGATTTCCACTATCAAGAGAGTTTCTGAATGCCAGCCCCGCCATCTTCCCGATTCGAGCTTCTCTTTGCAATCATGCCTTTGAGTGGTTAGTGCCGGACCCCGAAGAGATACATTGCAATGGCAGCCACAGTAAAGCGTGCAACTCACATAATTGTGTGCAACTACGTAAGCCATCATTAGTGCAATATGCCCAAGAGAATGCAAAATCAAATGGCATTGGCATCGGGTAAGACGATTTTCGTAATCTGCTTATTGCAATGGAATTAAGACAACAAGCTTCATGAAAACAGCTTTATCAAGGGATTTTGCAGAATTTATTAACAATAAAGCTGCTCATGGAAACTTTTCCACTTCGGCGTTCTTAAACATTTCTTAATTTAACGAAACATTTTTGACTACAAATTTTATAAAGCATTTTTAATTTTTATTAAAAAGAGGTTGCCCATTGCTTAAATTGACTCTTCCCTCTAGTTCCCGAGGTGACGCTTTTTCTGCCAGTGTCCGAATTTTCCACACTTTATTCAAGCTTCTCTTAGGAAAACTAAAGCGGGCCCACGTTAACGATCCACTTTATCTAATCGAACTTTTCGACGAAGCTGCCTTTGAATCTCAGTTTCGCGATCTTGTTTAACCTTGGCTTAACTTCACACCTTATTTGGGTACCGGGGCACTTCGGCGTGTCCGGAAATGAAGTGTCCGATGAACTTGCAAGGTCAGGTTCTGAAGACCACTTTCTGGGCCCTGAACCTGCCCTTCCATGGTCAAAGCGTCCATAAACGACTGGGTTGTTTCTCAACGCGGTCAAAGATGGGCCGAGCTAGCTGGATGCAGACAGACGAAGCTCCTGCTTCCAACCGTCGACAAAGGAAAGTCCTCTTTTCTTAGGGCTCTAAACCGTAAGGATTGTAGACTTCTTGTGGGCGTCCTGACCGGTCATACCTCCTGTGCAAAACACCTGAGTGCGATGGGTCTGGCCGACGACAGCGTCTGTGAGAGCTGTCTGGAGGACGAGGATACCGCTACCCACTTCTTTTGCGAGTATCCCGCCTTTTCCAGGTCGCGATTGCAGCTGCTGGAGTCAGACGTGGTGAGAACCGATCAACTAAGTTCCTTGCCACCATCGAAAATCCTCCGCTTTATTAAAAGCTCAGGAAGATTTCAGTAAAAGGAATTAGCTTACCAGTACAATGGACAAACACTTGTCTGCGTGCTGGTAGGTTTTTCATATTCCGACACAAAAAAAAAAAAAAACACCTTATTCAACTTCTTTTGAACTTGTTCTTAATTTTTCAAATCTTTTGATCAAAATTTCTCTAAGGCTATCATTGTCACAGCGTTTTCAGACATCTGCTTCTGCAATTCGAACAAAATATTGTCGCAATTAAAAATAATACAGGTAATAAATTTAAACCAATAACAAAGAGCGAAAAAAGATATTGCCGCATATGGAATTTTCGTATGAAAAAATGCGCGCCGGTTTAAGCAAGGCAAAAGCTTCATTTGTCAAAATATTGCATATGCAAATAAGTACATATGTATATGTATATCAGCATCTGAATTCTGTATACCATAATTATAAGTTAGTATATTTAGTGCGCTGTATTTAATCGTTTTATTTACTTGGGCTGCGAATTAATTAGTCTCATTATAAACGAGCAATTTATGAGAAAATTAAATCTCTTATCTAATTCTTAAGCGGCAGCACGTGTTTGCAAAGATGCACAGTTACACACACACTCGCACCGGCAGAATATATGACACACATGCAAATGGAAATGCGCGTAAAACGCTGCTGTCACACATAACAGCTGCTGCCGGTAGATTTATTTCGCATTTGAGAGATTAAAAGCGAAAAGGAAAATTCCCTAGTAAATATTAGTAATTTTCCAGCGCAAAATTATAAACAGCCAAGTTTTGTATGCGCAAAAAATGTAAATAATTTATATATATATAAGTATATGTATGTATGTATGTAATATTCATACACTATATTGCCATAGATCTCTAGAATATTCGCCAAACAGTGAAACGCTCTGCTGTGGGCCACTAGTCGGTAGAAGCTTCTTATGACCACTTGAGTAGGTGAGTGGTAGATCAATGGGTGTAAATGCTTCAATAGTAGTTGAGAGAGTATAAGTTGCACGAGTTTAAAATGAGGGAGTCAGAGTTGAGAGAGCGCTGAAACCGATATAAATTTGCTGGAAACCTCCAGAGAAGAAGATCTTGCAAAAGGCATGCAACTGTACTGACAATCAAGCAGAAAGAGGCAACATTTTTCACCCAGCAAAACTAAGTAGTTACTTGTATAGCACAAAAGCCTTTATAGTATATAGAACGAGGAAACCGGAAGCATATACATTATGCTCTCAAATCTCGCACTCTTAAGGGAAGACAACCCCGTCTGCGTCCATTGCATCCAACACAAAATATTCAAGGCAACGCAGAAGGTAAGGAAAGAATGAGAAGAGTGTAAGTGGAGAGAACTCATTTTTCTTTCGAGGAATATTTAACAAAATTATTTTAATTCAAAAACACAACAAAATTCTTACAGACCTTGCCAAATTTTGGTTACGCACACCAGCGCCAGTGTAGCGGCGCATGATTTATAGCATTTACAGAAAAGCTCACAAACAAACAATGGAAAAATAACAAAAATATTATTGTACTGAGAATTTAATGCATTTCCTTGAAAATGAAAATAAAAGCATTTATTAGTGCATTAACAATTGACATGACGACCTCTGCGTCGACAGCTCATAAAGTATTGCAATTCATATTTAATTGCATAATTTTATTGCAATCATTGAGTAGGAAAGCATTTCCGCGAAATTCCAAAGCAGCGCAACCAACTTGAGGCGCACAATTCAAGGATATTTGAGCTGGCATTTCATTTCATAAACTTGCAACTTGTCGACGTTTCGCACGTACAACACGGCAAGTGCAAATGCGTGAAGAATTGTAGTGAAATTATTGAGGAAAAATATTGCGCCATTTAGAAATGTATTCGCTTTAAAGGAAATTTTCAATAATATGATTTGAGTCATGAGCTTAAAATGGCAAGCGCATATAACTTGAAATTTGCTATAAAATATTGATGCATATTTTTTGCAGAACTTTAACCTCTTTAAGCTTACAATAACAACACTCGATAGTAGCACACATTAACCCACGGAAGAAGAAATGCCACCGTTTGGCCAATTGCTCTATGTCAACATTTAAAAGTATACAGCTCACTTCAACGTTGTTGTTTATTTACAGACATCATTTCTCTGGAGTTTATGAAACCAGTTTTAAAAAATTGCACTAAGATTGTTGATTCCATGCATACGAATGATATTGAGCAGCTGGCATACTTATTTTAGTTAAAGACCTTGAGCAAATGGACTTTCGGGCTGGGCTGTTCTCGCTACGTCAAACACAGCAGCTGCAGTCGTGATCTCATGAATGGCGAGACACTCTCGTATACGCTTCCTGCCGACATGCCCTAAATGTGCTGCCAAAGCGCAGACCCATCCCCCATTGAGTGCCGAGCAAAGCATCTGTGACCGCTCGGAATGCAGTCTATGTTCAACTGCTACGCTTGAGAGACCTCAAGCAAGGCCGATTTCTTTTTATAGACAGGACAGCTCACAGCCGTGTCTTCAACTGTCTGTATTCCATCACACTGTTCCATTTGAAACAATGTTGGCAGGCAGCCCAGTCTTTGGTGCACCTTCTGACAGTGCGTGTGTGTGCTAATAATAAACTTATAGAAATGAGTAAATTGTTGGAAAAGCACATATTAACACATGTAGCTAATAATTCCAATACCTTAAAATATTACCCAAAAAATTCACAAAAACAACTTCAATACTTAAGAAGTGATGTCATCGCAACGGCGGCGCTTGACACTCTACAAAAGCCTTTCATTGTTTACAAGTTCGTGTAAATATTTTTTATACGCGGTTCAGTGATCAAATAAATAATCCCACTTTTTGCAAGTAGCCATTAATAAAACCAGTAAAATCTGAAATATGTAAATATGCTTTTTTGGAACATAAGTTTGAAGCTAGTAAGCTAGTTTTTGCTTTCGACTAATACTCTTCGAGATTTAAAAGGTGAGAACAAGTTATCTTGAAAGAGTAGCGCCTCATTATAGGGAACTACTTGAGCACTCACAAATACTTCGATATATAAATACTAAAAATTAATCTCCCTTTTTTGCTTTGTTTTGAAGTCGAAGTTGCTGACCAACGCAGCCAAACATTTGCCCTCGATATGCGTGTTCATAAATATTGTGCTTTTCGAAGCAGCCAGAAGATTGAAAAGCCTGCCAAAGCGTCTACTCAAAACTGGCTCTTGTTGATGGATATATTTTGTAATGCACTTAGACAAATTTGGAAATATGTATGTACTTTAAGCTTGTCAAGCGTCGAACTTTTTGCTACCAACGCCAGCCTTTTTTGAACTGAGCTAAAACCAAATGTCTGCGCTCGTTTTCTCTGAAAATATTGACTGAATGACAACAGTTTGGCATTTCAGAGCAATGTTGCCATATTCACAGTTTTAACTGTAAATTACAGTTTTTTAGACAAGCTTGCAGTTTTTAAAATTACCTCCTAGTACAAATTACAGTTTTTTTTTTAATTTCAGATTTTCAGTTTTTTTAAATTACAATAAAAGATTAATTTTTCAAGCTTTAAAAAAAAACTCATGGTAACCCTGTGATTACATGCAGCCCTGCTTCGAAAAGGCAATTTGCTTGTAATTTTTTACCGTAATTTCACAAAAAATCTTTCCGTTTTGAAGGTTACAGTTTTTTGGTTGAAAATACAGTTTTTATTTTGGGAATTTACAGTGTTTTGGAAAAAAAATTTGGCAACATTGTTTCAGAGTCACATGCCGATTGCCATTCTGCTGCTGTGATTGACGTTGCTGAATTTTTCTTCTTCTCGCGCACGTCTTTTTATTCACTTCATCGCTGTTATTCCGCATCTCACATTTTTTACAATTTTTTGCCTTTTTTCGCTGACACAATTACGCATGATGAAGAGCTGCTGAAGTGTATTCCATGAATTCTCGCCTAAAATATTGACGTATTGGCACTTGCTCCAATTTCTGGCAGTGACGAGCAGGCAGTTCGGCGTGTCAGCTGGAGCGGCATTGAGCGTGTCTGGCATGTAAATTGTTTGAGAAGCCATACCTGTACGTGCTAACAGCTGGCAACGATGGCGGCATCAACAGCTCGACGGGAAAAATGCAGCTATGGGACTGCATTACTCAGAGCTGGCCTCGAGTGAATCCTGTTAAATCTGAGTAGATATTATTGCGAAAGCACTTTTATGGCTTTGAGATAAATACAAATTGAGCCATTGATTCCTCCTCCTTCTTCTCCAATTTTTTAAGATTTTAAAAGCAGCAACTGAAATGAAGTTGGGTACGATGCATAACCTTGACTACCGAGTGCTCATAACTCGAAGCCGACTTCTGCTTCCTGATTAACACTCTTCGTCAATCTTTTCTTGAGAGTGACTCACATGTAAGTCTTCTGTGTTTAGCTCTGTGAATGAATCTACGCAAAAATATACTTGCGAGTACTACTATTTTCTTTTAATAATAATCTTGAATGCTGAGTTTAAAGGGTTCAGCCTACTGCAGTTTGAATATCGATCAATTATTTTAGAGATATATAGCATAAATATGTAAATTACTCGTCTACTAAAAATGGTGCCCTTCTCACTCTCTCCAGCGCTGAGTGAAAAGGAAAGTGTACTCGTAGAAATATGCGCACTTTGACGGCAGGCACTCTGCTACTGGCAGAACATTGTGAGGAATGTGTAGTACCAAGAAGAAGAGGAAGAAGAAGAAGAAGTATTGGTGCGTTCATTAACTGCAGTGGCAACCGCATTACAATATGTGAGTGCGTCTGACGGAGGACAGCGACGACCGTAATTGAATTGCCAAGTGCCAGTCGAGCAAAAGTCAATAGAATGCGAATATGCAAATCTGCATGGAAGAGTGAAGGGAGTTTCCATGGACAGTCGTTGGGGCACACTGCAGCACAGCATCTGAATGTGAATAGCACTCCAGAAGGCAATGCGTGGATAGCTTAAAAGAGGGCACTACAACAAGCAATGCAAGCCTTTAAAGTGGTTTTGAATAGGCAACTAAAAATTTAATGTTGGGAATACGTTTATTCGTAAATAAAACTGAAGTTTGTGCTTTTTCGAAGCACAGTCTTATAAATTTCTATAATACATAGCACAGAGCTTAAACAGCTTATCTTGCTATTGAAAAATCGTACCTTAAGGAGATATACGGAACATAATAAACCTATAAAGCAAGCTGTAAAGATAATCTTGATAGGAAAAATTTGCAGAAATTTAGTGATGTAGTTTAACATTTAACAATATTTCGTATATAAACTATTTTGGGCAATTGAAATTGAGAAATATTGCACATCTATAGTTCGATAAATAAATATTTACATTTGTGCTCGTATGTGTGTGTGCACGTGGCAAGCAAATGTAATGATACAAAGTTGAAAATTCAAATGGCTTCGAAATGAAAGATATCAATTTTTAAACAGTTTTTGATTTTCTAACTAGATATCAAAACGATTTCAGATTTTTTGCTCGATTTCAATGCGGCAATGGCCGCATTTTAGAAGGTCGTAATAGAAAGCCGCAAACACTAAGGTGTAAGACTCAAGGCAAGGAGGCACCATCAACGCCAGCAGCCACTATCTCGAGCAGGCGACAACAAAGAGGTCTGAAGAGAAATGCCATGTGAGACCGAAATCTGCTCACATAAGTTAGTAAGTGCAAGATATTAAACTTTTAGAACACTCAACTTAATTTCAATTGAGACTCCCTCCCTTTCTGTATTTTTGTTTCGTTTTATGCATGAATTTCGTGCGCTTACGCTTTTGTTTATTTGCTTAACATAAACAACAGTTGTCTGCATTTGTCCCAAAAAGATATTTCAACATTTCTATTAGCCCAAATGCCATTCACTCATATGGCATATACACACGTAAGCACATACATACATACAAGCATACGTGTAAAAAACAGTTCCGTAAACCATGGGAAAATTCTCTAAAAATAAACGTTCATGCCGTTTATGTTTACATAATTAAAAGCAGCTCAAGCATTCGCCTGGTCACACTCACACACATGCACACAGACACACAGACGCCAAGATATAAACAACACCTTTTTGTATTCGCTTTTGTTTTTTAACTTTCAGCTTCGAAAATGAATCATTAAGAAAACAAAAAATATATTTCAATTTCAAGTCCAGCCTCATGGAAAGTTTATAGCGCTACATGTACATACATATAGGTACAGCTATAAAGATACTTTTGAAAATTTCAGCATAATGACGTTCGGAAAATGCCAAAATCACTGAAAGTGAGTGCCAGAGCAAAGAAGTGAAAGGGTAAGGGAAAGGGAAAGCAGCGGTTACAAATTGTAACTCGCTCACAGATACACATGCAAATGCACAGCTACGCACAATTTCAAATAGTATGTATCTAAGGAGCTGCTTGCCAAATTGCCACGCACACTTTTACAAAAAGGCACACGCACAATTTATAATTCCAGCACAATACAATTATTTGCAATTGTTTGAAAATTTCATGGAATAAATTTTCTTGCTTTATTATTTGTGCATTGTGTGCGTGCGTGTGTGTGCGTTTGCTTGTGTTTGAGTTTGTATTCTATCAACTGCTGCGCTCGTTTCTGCACTACATCTTCGCTTGTCAGTATTATTTCAATTATTTATGCTATATATGTATGTATTTGCTGGCTCTTGTCGCTGTGTTAGCGATACTTAATTTTTTTGGCCTCTGTTTTTTTGTTGTCCTTTTTTCCAATTTTTCCACTCACAATGCAATTTTTGCCAATTTCAATTTTTATCGCAGCTCAATTGCGGTGTTTTGTGTTACCCAGCAAGCAACGTAGACAGAAATTCTAACTAAGGGCAATATTTATTAGCAATTTGACAATGTATAGCAAATATTAGTATTTGTTTAAGCGAATATTCGCCCTTCACTAGTTCTGACATTCGTTTCTGCCTAAAATTTCCAAAGACCAACAGTTCAAATTGTAAAGGAAAAAAATTTACTTTATTTCGCTATAATCTCCCGCTCATTCTGAAGAAGTTATTCCAACAAAAATTTAGTTTTCGTTCCAGTTCTTACTTGCAAATCAGTCAAGTATTTAATTCCATGAAACTAATTGCTGGCTACTGCAAAGAATGGCCTATGCGATCAATTTCTATAAGAAAGTTTATATAATATCTTTCGACTTCCTTACTCATTCAAAACCCAGCCCGAAAGAGAAATATCCCTAGATTAATATTCTCTCCAAATATTATAAAAAAAATAGTAAAATATTTGTCCTTTATCAAAATTTTAACTTCGTTACAAAATTCTAACTATACTTAGATGCAAAACATCGATACACAAAGTCCACCATCCCTCCTCCCAAATACCTCCTTCAGAATGACGACTACGCAACTGTTTTCAATGCTTCGTGCTTTTTGCTACTTTGCAGTTCAATTGCTTCACGACTTTTCTCCATCACTCCATGTTCCACATCCCACCCCCACTCCTCCACCTTCTTCACGATTTCTGCCAATTTCAGCAAGTGGTCTTTTCAGTTGCCTGCCGTTGCCTCCATTTTGTATATTCTATTATTCTATTTTCAATTTCATTGAGCACTTATTTGTTGCTTTTTAAGTGTATCAGTTTATTTGCATAAGCACAAAAAAATTTATATTTTCTTCTTTGAATTTTATTTGTTTTCGGATTTTTTCGCATGTTTTTCACTCGCATTGTATTTCACTTATTTCAGTTTGATTTGTTTAGAGTTCATTAATCGCGCCATCATCAAAGTCAGCAGCGCTTCTTTAGCGAATCGTAAATTATATTTAAATCTCTTTTTAAATGTTAAGTTTGAGCGGCGAATTTGCTTCCGGCAGCGAAAAAAATTGGGAAACTCTGTTATTGATAGCTAATTGGAGGGTTGAAAGATTTATGGTTTGATATTGACAGCTGCTCAAATATTTGGTATTTGAAAGTGTTGCTCATTTGAACGAGCATCTTTAAATGGTAAAACGAAATGCAATAAAGTAAGTTAATTCTAAATTGAATTGTATTTTATTGGTAAGCATTTATACTAACTAAATTCTTAGAGCTCTAGCTAAGCTATGCATACTCTTGCTAGATAAACGATAGAACAGATAATGTTTTTGTCAAAACTGTACCGATTACAGCTTGAGACCGAACAAAAGATTAGATGGAACCCTTAACAGTAGTTCAAGTCTTGATTTTGAGAGAAAAGACATATTTTCTAGCTATTTTGGTTTCTTGCGGTCCGCCATTGCAGTTGATGCTAACGAGATCACTTGCTAAAAGGTAAAAATAAATAAGTATCAAACTAACTGTCATATGTATAAATATTGATATGGATTAAATATTTCTAGCATGTCGAAATTTTTGTGCTCCCATCGCTTTCTTTAGAGCGCCTGATCCATCTTACAGATCACACAGCCAGTTTTAGCTTGCTGCTTCAAATGCTCTTGACTATGCCTAATCTACTCTATTCTACTTTTAAAAAAATTTTAGATTAACTTATGACACTGCACATTTTTACAAATGTATTTGCTGCAATATTTTAAATATGAGTCATTCACATTCCATAGCAACATTTCGAGTGCAAATTAAATAAATATAAAATACAGATAGCTTTCAAAAGAAGTTCATAAAAATGTCACAAGCACCGTCATCAAATAAAATCATGCCATTTAGTAAAAAAAAGTGTAGCATTAATAATAAATTATATGCTGATATACTACAAAAGCAGGTAGAATTTCGCATATTGCATTTTTCACATTTCATAAATTTCGAAAAATGACTTAAATGAAAATTGACATAAATTCCTGGCATCATCAGCTGCTCAAAGCTCAGTGAGGTATAAATGAAATTTTCATTAAATAAAAGGGTTGCATAGCATAGCATGCCAACAAAAGCGCATGTGTGTGAGCGTGTATTTGTGTGCGCTTCAGTGCGTATGAGCAACTTTTGATGAGCGCATAAAATTCAAGTTATTGGCCGTTTATTGCAACTTAAAGTGGGAGTTATTCCTTGTCTTTATTTGATGAAACTAAATTTATTAGCATTAGCACAAAAAATTAAAATTTGATAGCTCAAAGTTTTATTTGTGTGCAAAATTTCGAAATTTTTGTTTACGTATTATATTTACATTTTAAAATGTTAAAAATTGTAGGTGTTCTTTTTCCAATTTATATTAATAAAATTTACTCTCATTCCTTGAACCTGCGAAAAACCTTTTCTATAATATAAACCAATGATGACGCTTACTTTCATTTGCCTTAAATTTTTAAGCATATTTTTTCAAAAGCATACAGCATCATTTTTATCTCTACACCTGTATATACATATGTATGTACTGTTTTCTCCCCTCTGCCCACCTTCTTGCCATATTGACTTTACTTCCATGACTTAATGCACATTTGGCAAAGGAATTTCAATAATTGCCAAGCTCTCCCCTTCAGCCATTCTACTTTACCGCACTACCTCATAAGTGCACAAATATTGCCCTTACCCCTTCTGGCTCTTTGCAGCGCTCCCCAACACTTTTGCTCTACAAAGTTTGGCTAATGAATTCGCAGTATCTTGCCAGCTGCAGTCTGTCACAAATTCACAACTTTCTCTTCCCCCCCCCCCCCTCCCCCCTTCCACCAACCGTGTGTGGCCCCACTTCCTTCTTACTTGTCGGTGCTTCGCTCTGCCAACGAAACAACTGTTTCTTTTTGAGTGCAGTCAACACAATGGCACGTTTCTGCAAAGCGGAAATGTCATTTTAGCCCGAGCAGGAAATTGTGCTGAGAGCACACACACAAACACACAAAAAATGCATTAATTAGTTTTGCATTACAATAAGGAAAAAAAAAGCGTTTTCGTAACAAAATTTGTGTTCACGCTCGAAAATGTCCTTTCTTTGTCTGGATTTTTTTCATATTATTTTTTTACAGCGTGCACTTTTAAAATGCATGTTAACCAAATTCATCGCATTAATTTTCGTAATTGCACTGCAACAATTGTTGTTGTTCCACGTGCATAGCTTCATGGGTAATTCGTCGGTCGCTATGCAACCCGTTGAGTGCGTTAGCTCAGTGCTTCGGTGAGTGAGTCTGCTCGCGTGCTTTTTAATGAAAGCCACAAGTATCCTTTGTATAGCAACTGTACACTGTGTTTCATTTTTATTCGCTTTTAATTAGGTTGAAGAAAATGTGTAGTATAGTTATATATCTTCGAAAATTGCAATCAATAGTAATTGAACAAAAATTTCAATAGATTTTCGAAATGTGAATGTAATTGAAATTATTTCTGAAGCAATTTAATCGCTTTAAGTTTAGTTGAATATTGGTTAATGTGTGTCAGATTTGTATTTCTTTGTAAATTAAATAGACGTGTTAATGCATGAATACATAATTTGTAATAGTTTGCTTCTAAGTTTATGTTGAATTATTTATAACTGAAAATAGGCCAATAGAATTTGACCAATTTTGTGGAAGCAGCGGTTTACGAAACATTGAGCTGCTTTTAAATGGTAGCTGCACGTTTAATTGAATAATTGCTTGTCTTGTCGAGTGTTTAAGCTGTAATTTTGTAAACAAAACAAAAAATGCAAACACTTGAAAATTCGTTAGCATGCAACGGAATACTTTCACGATTTTGTGGCATAATTAGCAGGACTTACTATAGCAGCACACTAATTAGGCACTCGATACAACACTCAATGCCAGCCCTTGAAATTTCGTTAGTATATTTTCTTCAGCTTGTACTAAAATTGGCTGCATTTACGGCAGCAACAAATTAATTGGGCACTCACTTCCTCTGGCCGCCTTTGAATAATGGGCTGATCATTAAAATGTGCTGCCTCAGCTGCACGTTGCTCGTTCCTGCCTCATCGCAATTATGCACTTTCATGAACGGCAATGAAATTGCTACTTCTTCTTCTTCGAAGTGCCCATCAAAACTTTTCAAACCAAAATCTGATGGCCAGCAAAGCTCAACCAAAGCAGGTCGCTATTCATTGCTTACCTTGAATGTTGGTAGTATGAGTATTTTTGCAAATACCAGTTACAGCAATAACTACAACCGCAAAATGTTGCCAAGCGCCAGTACAACTACAATGTACTCACATTTCAATCTCTCAAGAATACAGCAGCTCCAATTCCACATTTCCACTTGCATTTGCATCAACAGACCCTCCCGCACTTGCTCCTACACTGCTCTAGCTTGCACTGCAACCAAGTGTTGGATTTAGGTGAGTGTGCGTGTATGCGTGCAAATAGTTTCAAGCTCTTATTGAACTGCACTTATTGCTATCTCACACTACGAGCAGGACACTCAGTAGGATGGCACGGGCGCCATCTGTTGCCAGCACCTCAAAATTGCACTTGGACTGTTGCAAAATGGCACTAAGTCATATTTTACTTCCCCACAATTCTCTTTTACTACTGCAGTGCGCGACATGTGGCCAACGACTGGAAGGCGACGCTTCCGTGCGCTTCCGCTGTAGACCAATCAGCCATATGTAGGCGGCTGCCAGCGGGGCTGAGCCGACGCTGCTCATCGTGTCTCACAATTCGATAAGGCACTTTAATTAACCGGTTTTACTTGTCGCTTCAACAAGAGCAGCGCTGTGTCTATCGCCAAGCAAAAGAGACGAGCAGATTCGATTGCTCAGATACAGCGCCTGAATCATTTTATCGATTATCGGTGAAATTGTTTTCGAATTGATATGGCTTTAATTCAGAGTTGAAATTGTGCTATTTGTAAAATGTAGTATCACAAAAAAGAGCAGTGATTACGTAGTTAAGACACCTCGCAGACAGAAATTTCAAGAACAGCTCTATTAAATGAGTCTAAAAAAAAAATGTGTAATAAATAACAAAAAATTGTATATGCCTAAACTAAAGTCAACAGGTTCATATTAGTACATTCGTCCATTAAAACCTTTTGCAGTTCCCGACTCACATGGCAAAGGTTATATTTCGTTGAGCTACCTTTTTGCTCGTTTTTCGAATTCTTCTTCTTACATTATTTGTTGCCAATGTGTATTTTTATATTCAAATTGTACTTTTTTGCGCGAATCCTTAATCAGTAATGCCAACCAAAAGTGCATGATCATTTTGCACTTTGAAAAGTAAAAGAAATTTCATGTTTTTCTTTCTGTAGCACCCTCTCGAGACATCGCGAGCGCCTGTTGCTATTTTAAATACCTGCAAATTGTTGATTTGTAGCGCGCAAAGCCATTTACTGCCCTCTCCCCCTCCCAATGCAACGAATTACAAGTACCTGCCCGAATGAGGAGACACACTTAAGGCCATTAAATGATGACAAGCTTGAGAGCTTTAGGACTACCGCAAAGCAAAGCAGAGCAGAGCAAGGAGTAGACAAAGCAAAGAAGGCGCTGGCGTGCTTCCTTGCCTGCCGTGCTCTGCTGCCTGCCCCTTTGCCTGCCTGGCTGCCAGCCTGCCAGTGGAAATGTAATGAAAGCGAACCATCATTGTACATGGGGTAGTGAAAGTAATTACTTCCGTTAAATGAGAAGATGCAGCAAAATTAGACAATGGCAACACTTGCCACGCGAGCAGCAGGCGCCTCCTCAGCCTCCCGCATGATGTGAGAGAAACTGAGTTAAGTCTGGCACTTGTCCTGGCAAAGTTGCCGCAACACGTTCCTACTTAGTGAAAGAGCAACAGGGTTGCATTGACCACAGCTTGATACGAGTATGAAGGCGAAGTGTAAAGGCGTGTGGCAAATTGCAGTGAATCGCAAATTTAATGCCAACTGCAAACAGAAAAGGTAGGTAACGTTCACGAATGACTGTGGCAGCAAACTAATTTCCTGTCAATTAAATGTCAGCCATGTTGAAAATTGCAAAATGATTTAATCTGCAGCATTAGCAGTGCTGCCAACCCGACGCGGAGGCGTCAAACTGCGACGGTTCGGTTGTGTGCAAAACCGTAACTTTTAATTTATTTTTATTGCGTTACTTTTGATCCTTTTAGCAGCTTAATTGGAAACTTATACAACTGCAGTGGGCATATTAATTAAGGTAATTGTCACTTTTGTTGCAATGTAGTGCTCTGATTTAATTTCGATCATAATTATGGTCGATGATTTTCGTATGCTTAAGGTAAATATTAACTTAGCCAAGTATGTAAAAACATTTGTATTTTATGATGCTGAATAAATACTACAACAACAAAATTTATTCACACACATAAGAGTAGCATATATTTTGTGCATCCCAGCAAACAATTTGATTACTTGCAAACACTCCCAGAAAACAATTGAACCGCTTGTAGTCTTATCTCAGAACCTTAAGGCTTATAGCTAAAACTATTCTGAAATTATATTCCCTTAGAATCATATTAAGCAGCTTTTGCTATCATTAAATAAAGGAAATTTTGACAAACATTTCAGATGAAATGCTTTTGCTTTTTACGAAAAGAAATTCAAAAGCTGCATAATTATAAGCAGCCTTGGAAAACTTGAAGAGAATTCAGCGGCACATTCACGTGAGGCACTTCTCTAAATGAAAGTGGTTTTGTATGCTGCCTTTTGTTACTCTCTTTAAAGAATTTTTATTTCCGAAATTTCTTTGTTGCATCAAAATTTTGAACGTTTGCTCGAAATTCCTTCACATTAAATGAAGAACTATAATTCAAACTCACCCGTCTATGACAGCTTTTCGAAGTATCCTTTATAATTTTTACAGCTTGTTGGCAAAAGCTGCCATGAAAATTATGCTTGTAAAAGTTTGCAATTATTTAGAATGAAATCAAATAAAATTCCTTGACTGAGACTTTTTGTTTTTGTTTTGCTAATTTTGTAAATTCACTTGCACTGCACTGCTAACACTTAACCTAAAAGTTGAAATTTATTTTCTTAAATTGTATAATTGATGAAATTTTAAAATTTATGAAGAAACGCTTGAAATTTTAAAGGAACTTTTATTGAAGTTTAGGCAATTCTCAATTTTCGATATTGATTATATTTTGAATAAATTTGCGCCAGTTTCTAATTTATTTTGTATATGATGGCGTGTGTGTATGTATGCAGTTTTGCGTGTTTGTATTTGTGTGTCAAAGTAATTTCACGCCTTCCTGCACACAAGCACACATACGCAACGCGTCACACAAATGGATTTTGGCATTATGGCGAGGATTTAAGCAAGTATTTTACAGGAATTCATTCACAAGCGATTTAAATTTTAATTGCGGCAATTGACAGCGATATTTTTGAAAAACAGTATATTATACTTTTTGAGTTCGTTCACTTCAAGCTCACTGCTTTTTCTGAAAGGCGCTTTTTAGTAGATTTTCTTTCAAACAAATTTTATATCAATAAATTTCGATGATTTTCCATCAAATAAATTTTTTTGATATCAATAAATTTCAAATTTTAAAGTTTCGCTTTTTCAGCTCGAATTTCAATGCAATTTTCCTAGCCTCATTTAATTGCGGTTTAATTTTTTTTTATGTTGACGTTATTTCAGAATCGTTTGGTTGTTGTTTTATTTTATTTTGATTTTAATTTTAATTTTCTTTCGTTCCGTTTTTACATAACTATTTCTTTTAAAAGTGAACTTTTTTATTTGACTTGATTGATATTTTGTATTATTATGTATTTTCTTTTTTTCATGAAGCCAAGCTTTCGTATGTAACGATGAAATATCCTCTGAGCATCCTTTGATTCCTGACACCTTCAGACACTTTTATTTTCATTGCTTTCTTTGCTGTCGCTTTTTTAACTCAAGCAGTTAAGGAATTTTCTTTCAAAATATTGTTTTTTGTGTTTCTTGCAAGTACAACAATAATCGGCATGCTGTATTTAAAGCAAACATTCCCCCTTCACTACTTCTCAATGCACCTTTGAGCAACGTGTTATTGTTATTGTAGGCAAAATTGCGCAAAATAAGAATAATATTGCTACCTTTTTTGCAACAACAATTTATACTTCTTTTTTCTCTAAAAACTTTTTTCAAATTGCAACGCTTTTGACGCTTGCTCAGCTTCTGCTTCGCCGTATACCGTTACTCACGTCCACTGTTTGAAGCAACTCGTCTGCAACTGTTGCAAATTTTGAAAAGCAACTTGTAGCTGCTGCTGCTCCAGCATCTTCCTACAACTACACACACACAAACAGAAAGAGAGGCACTACCACGTTGGGGAGATGCCAACGAACCTGCTGAAAGTCTCCACACGCTAGTGTTGGAGCTTTGCTTGCTCACGCTGCGAGGGTTAGGTTGTGTGAGTGCGCCTCAGCTGGCAGCGGCTGTTATCAGCTGTGCTCTTGCTTTGTCTCCCTCTCTCTCTCTCTCCCTCCCTCATAGATAGAGTTGCAGTAGATACGATGATAACGATAACAAGCGATAGTGTTGCATAATTTTGTCGCAAGTTGAATGGAGACTGAAAAAACGAGTTCATGCTAATTTATTAAAAATAAACGAAAACGATTATACAGATATGGATTAAATATATATAGCCGGAGTTCGAATTTTATTTACCTAAAAGCTGATAAGAAATTAACAAAAAAAAGGTTTAGGAATAAATAAAAATGGACTTAAAAATTTGCTGACATGAGCATAATTTCAAATAAAAGTATTTTTAAGCAAAATTCTAATTGAATTAAAAATTAGCAAAATCCAAAAATGTAATCTAGCAAAAATCTACCCAAAAAAATATCCAAGAACCAGGAAATTTACCTTAAGCAAGAATGTAGCAAAAGTTCATAATAAATAACGGAAAGTTGTAAGGTAATTTTTTTTCATTTCTTGCCAGTTTTGGAACCAGGAAGCCATTAACAGTTTCCAGACCACCAGAAAGCGCCTCCGACACAGCAGAAAAAACTTGCCATGTCTTAGAAATCCTAGCCTAGGTTATAGCTACGATATATGTACATATATTTACGACTGACATCCTTTTCATTTGACTCAAAGTATTTGAAAATATGTAGCTAACGTATGGGAGCACACTGTACCGATTACTCCACAAGCAGCGCTTGTCACAGCACTGACAAGAGAAAAAGCTCAATTGCGCCAAAAGCAAACGAAGCTTTGAGATGCTGCAAAAGTGGCCGCCAGCACGCTCCTGCCTCAAGAACTCTCCAAAACAATCTGAACCAGAGCGAGCAAACAAACAAAAACAGTGGGACAAAAAACGACGACATGCAACAATCTGTTGTGTAGATAAGAAGTTGTCCCCTCGCCCACTTCTCGACGGGCTGAACATCAACAGCGCAACAGTGTGAATTAAAAATGTGTGTGTGTGTCTGCGTGTGCGTGAGCGAGTGAGTGAACTTAATTTGTATTGAAAGTGTCTCATCTAAATCGGAAAAGCAGCCACATTCTTTTTCTCTGTTGAAAGACAGATATTGCGGAAATGAAGACAGCGCGAAATTTGTAAGACACGTTGACGACATTTTGTTGGCAGGATGTAGACACAACTGTTGCCTGTGCTGCTGTTGTTGTTGTTGTTGCTGACAGACCTTTGCTGCCCGAAGCCAAGCCAAGCCAAGCCAGCAACAGTGCGTCCTTTGTCTCGCTGTGCTACTCTACCGCTCTGTATATGCACGTGTATGTGCGTTAGGCTGTCATATTTGCATTTGTATGTGTGCATTTGTGTCCTTTTTATATTTTCAATGGACATCAGCAAAGAATAAAGCAAATATTTTTGTTGTGTTTACGGCAAGAGCAGAAAATTAAATAAACTTCAGTGTTATTGTTATTGTTTATTTATTAGGTCCCCTCTTTCTACGCTGGAGGGGGTGTGCATGTGGATAGGTCTGAAAATTTGCACTTTTATTGTTTGTTATTTTAGTCCTTTTACTTGCAAAAGAACAACAAAACAAAAGTCGTTAGTAAAAAGCTACAGCTCAAAGGATAACGCAAAGCATTCCTTTTTCGTATTTTTTTTTGTTGCGAAATGTTATCAACTTAACAACAACAAAAATGTGATATATGAGCAAAAGAATAATAAGAAATTTTTTAATTAATATTTTGCTACTCTAGGGTATATTTCTTTTTCATTTAAATTTCGTCTATAAAGTTTTGAGTTTATTTTCTTCGTCTATTCGGTTTACTTTCTTTTTGCAGTTAGTCTTTTGTTAGCCTTTCTGCACGCTAATTCTTAGTGGCTTACTCGTGCTTTGTTTGTTGTTGCGCCACTCTCAGCTGGACCTCAGCAGGGAGTAGGCGCATTTAAGGCAACTACACATGGCTCGTTTCATGGAGAAAACTTAAAGTTAAGAATATCGAACATAAAAATTTTAAAAAATTTAACAAATTTTAAGAAAACTGAGCTTATATAATAGCGGAAGCAAATTTCTTGTTTCCCCTAACATACATAGATTTTTCAAATTCCACATAGGTTCAGCAATACGCAAATAAGATTTTTCCATCCATCGAATTACGCAATTTCGACAGCATAACAGGGTTGCATGAAAGTATTCCTTGCATAGAAAATAATCTTAAACTCGTTCGGGCACGGCTATAGAATAAATGTGTGGGTCCCATTAAATTGAGCTTGAAAGAGAACAGGCACACATAAGTCAATGCGGGAAAGATAGGCCTAAACCTCGCTTACACAAACTGTTGTGCCAGCTATAAACCAAAAAAAATATTTTTATAAACTGGATATTACCTACTTCCCTAAATCAAATAGTATATTGCATCGTCAAGTAGACTCAAAAAGCACGCATAGGTGCCCATGTCCCGCGTGGTAGACCTATCCACAGGCTCCCTTCCTCTCTTCCTCTGGCTTAACTGTCAATGGCGGTATGGCGGTAGTGAAATGTTGCTACACACAGCCAGTTGCAGAGGAGAGAGTGTATATGTGTGTGTGTGTGTACCTGCCACGCAGCCTTCTGCAGATTCTGTAACTCCGGCATTTATACGCTTTGACGCTTGTTTCAGCATTTCGCTTGTTTTTTAGGGTTTTTCTTTTGACTTTTTCGCACAGAGCAACGCCGCCGACTTATTTTTAAAGTCGAGCACAAACTTTTCACTGTCATAGTGTGCGTGTGCATGAGTATATGTGACCTGCCGATGTGTGGCGCGCGTGTCTGTGTCTGTTTGTTTGTGCATTGGTGTTCATAAAAAAATTAAGCTTATCCTGCTTTAAGTTTGAATTCCATCGTAAAGTGTGGGATTTATTTCTCTGCTTGCGTTGCCTAAACTGTTTTCCTCAAATGAAATATGATTGCCGGAACTTTTAGTGGTTGTTGTTGCTGTTGCTTGTAAGTTTTCTAGCGCATACCATATTCCCTTTTTGTCAGCTTCCTTCAAAGCACTTTCACATGCCTACCCACACTGAATTGTTGTTGTCGTTCGCTTGAAAAGGGTTTACGTTCAGCCTGGAGGCAGCATTTTTGATGTTTTGCCAATATAGCGGCATAAATTGAGTCGTTTGAGGGTTAAGGTCGATGCACAAATTTTTAGAACAAATTTATTTTTGGAAATAAGCTGAGCCTTTCGTCTTTGCTTCCTCCACCCAGAATAAAACTTCACTCAAGTGCCTAAATGAGCACAATTGAATTTTAAAAACTCAAATTTTTTATTATAGCGGACCATCCTCAATTCGCAAATGAAATTAAACACACAGGGACAAAACTAAATTAAAATGCACAAGGATTAAGCAACAAACTTTCTTAATGAAAACAAGAAATATATAATTACCTCCTGGCTTTTGCCGTTTGTGGTCTTGTTGTTGGCCAAGGAGGAGCAAGAGCAGCCGCAAACGAGCCAACCATAATGAGTTGCTGTTGCAATTTAAAAATAGTTTGCCTGGTAAATGAAAGCAAGTGGTAAGGACGTGGCAAACAGACAGAGCATAGGGAGGAACAGACGAGTGACTTTTAGCACGGTCTGGCAAGTTCGGTGACTTTTTAATTGGCCAATTGGCATTTGTGCAACATAATGAAATGTAATGAAATTTTGCACTGCACTCCTCTGTCAGTGCACTCTGAACGCCTTCAAGTGCTAAGGCAAAGGCAAAGGATATGCAAACAGGATGAGAGAGAGTCTAGCAGACGGCTGGCGGCATGAGAGGGACGGCGGTGCACAACGGCAACGGCACATCTAATTTTATGCAAATATCACAATTACTGATCCCTTTGTCTGTCTGTCTGTCCGTCTGTCTGTCTGTCAGTCAGTGCCTTCATCCGCTTGACAGCTACATGCACACCTACACACACACACATGTAATTCCATGCTAGTTTGTAAACGTGGCTGCGTGTTATTGCCAGACGTGTTCGTTTCGCGTTTTTCAAATTTGACATGCCGAAACTTTTTCAATATTTAATAAATATGTACATGCAGAGCTAGAGGTCATAGCTTAAATTATCATAGCTAAGCTGATTCCAAAAAATTATTATTTATTATTATTAAGAATTTATACAATAATACAATTATTATATAACTTAAGGATAGGAGCACTAGCTGCAGCGGCTTTCGGCTCTCCGGATACTTATGTATTAGGTGGAATAAATGTATGGGATTATATAAGGTTTAGTAAGTTTGCTGAGCGCAGAAAATTATAAATGAGGAAAATGTTTTCAGGCTTAGTGTCTTTAAGAGCATTTGTTAATTGGCTATTGCTTGTGTTATTTCTTTCGGTTGCAAAATGTGCACAACTGTTTAAAATATGTGCTATAGAACTAGGTGCATTGCCACAGAAGGTGCAAGAAGACGGTGCACTGGATCCACTTAGTAGGTGCTGATGAGTTAATATGCAATGGCCCAGCCGGAGACGAATGTATGGGGTGAGCATTTTGGCGCTTAACTCTGTTGCGTAGAATGGCTTGACACCTTGAGGGTTGACTGATGTGTAGTGGTGTGTGTACTCCTTCCAAGAGTTGGCGGATGTTTGGGCGAAATGATTGGCGACAAGACCTACAAAATCGTTTTTTTCGAGAGTTTCAGCCAAATATGTCGGATGTGAGTGGGTCACTTTCGCAGCAGAATCAGCAAGCTCGTTTCCGGGAATGCCAATGTGGCTTGGAATCCACATAAGTTTTATTTTTTTGGAGAAACGTGTGAGATGATTCCGGATTTTCTCGATCAGGTAGCTTGAGCTTTTGAAACCTTGTGTGGCTTTAAAAGCGGATAGGCTATCCGAGCAGATTATATATTTTCCCTTAGACTGGGATGCAAACGTTGCTGCTTTAAGTATAGCTACTGCTTCTGCTGTGAATATTGAGCAGTGGTTGTCCACGAGACCGAAGTTAATGACTTTTCCGTCGGCTTTGACAACTGCGAATGATGTTGCGTGTACTGATTTTGAGCCATCCGTAAATATTAATGTCCACCCAGCGTTCACGTATTTTGTTGTGACTTCCAGAAAGAGTTGTCTGAATACCTCAGAAGGAGTTTTTTCTTTGGAGTGTTTTGCGAGGTCGGAAATAAATGTGGATTGTCTCAGTCTCCAAGGAGGTGAAACCGGGGTTTCAGCCATGGTTGGTTTGAGCAACATGTTTTGACTGCGAGCAAATAAGATGCATTTATTTAGTGCGGATAAATATTTTGGGGTTCGTTTCCTGATCAGATTTCTTTTGACCTCCGTATGCAGTAAGTGGCTGTTGCAGTAATATATTTTTGGCAATAGCTTGTAGGTGTTGCTCAGGTATCTTTCCGTGATCGTGGGAAATCCAGCCTCTACAAGTAAGTTGATTGTTGGAGTTGTTGGGAATGCACGTAAACTTCTTCGAATTGAAGTGTGATATGGAGCGTTGAGTAGTTTCAAGTGACACTTTGCACATTTTCCGTAAATTGGCAGCCCATAGTCAAGTTTAGATAGCACTAGTGCTTTGGTAACGTTTAGAAGTGATGTAGTGTGAATTAAACTTTTTTTAGTAGAAAGGTATTTTATAATGTTAAGTCTATTCTGTAAGTTTTTTTTTAGATATTCACAATGGTATTTAAAGGAGTATTTACTATCAAAAATTATGCCGAGAATCTTGCAGCTAGTGACATTAACTATTTCGATATTATTATATATAAGTTTTATATTTGAACAATTTTTCTTTTTACATATGTGTAATGTTTGACATTTTTGGTAAGATATTTTGGCGCCCGAGTTGGAACACCAGTCAGTAAGGCTATTTAGAATATTGTTAAAGGTGTTAGTAACAGTTGTAAGATCGGCTTTAGAGTATATAATAACATCGTCTGCATAAATACTATGTTTTACAGTTTTGTATTTTAAAATTAGCGAGCTTATTTCATTGAAGGCTATGATGAACAAGGTTACCGACAAGGGAGAACCTTGTGGTATTCCGTTGTGTAGTGGTTTAGTATCGGACAGAACTGTGTTGATCCGTACTTTTAAATTGCGGTTGGACAGAAAACTTTTAACAAAGTTGAAAATTTTCGGTCCAACATTCCATTTTTTTAGTTGCCTTAAAACGACATGGGCGCCGATCCTGTCGAATGCTTTTTCGAAGTCTAGGCTGAGTATCGAAATGTGATTTTTGCAGGATATTGCATTGGCTATGAAATTATCGATTAGCAGAAGGGAGTCGATGGTACCCTGTCTTTTTTTGAATGCAACTTGGTTGGGACTTATTAATTTATTTTTTTCTGCAAACCACATTAATCTGTTAGCTACTATCTTCTCGAAAATTTTACCCATGCAAGGTAGAAGCGATATTGGGCGATATCCATTGACGTTTGTGTTAGGGCCTTTTGGTTTGGGTATAGGGACAATGTGGGCTGTTTTCCAGCTGTGTGGATAAATACCCTTGTCGAAAATTGAATTATAAAGATTGACCAAGCGTAGTGTCAGCTCCAAAGGAAGATGTTTTAGAATAGGATATGATATCCTATCGAAACCAGGTGTTTTACCTTTGGCTTTGGTGAGTGCAAATTCATATTCTATAAGTGTTAGTTCAGATTCAATTTCTTTAGCAGAGAGGGAGAGTGAATTGACCGGAGTGTATTCGAGACTATTGAAACTGTCTTTGTTGGATTTAAATGCTTCTGAGAAGTTGCTGTCGGCGGAATAAAGTGACCAGTGGTCGGCAAAGTGATTGGCTATATCTGAGCGGTTACGAAGTGGGCCGGAAGCTGTATGTATAAGTGGAATTGTGTTTTGTTTATAATTACCGACCAGCGTTTTTATGTGTCCCCAGACTTTTTTGGTGGAGTCTGTGGGTTGATCTGTGACGTGAATTTTTCGAAGCTAATCTTTTTAGCTTTTTTAGCGGATTTTCTGAAGGTGGCGTTTGCTTTTTTGTAGTTTATAAGATTTTCTAAAGATCTGCATTTTTTATAAGCGGCCCACGTTTTTTTCTTGTTAGAACAGAGACTGGATAATTCGGGGTTCCACCATGGGACAGATCGTTTTCTAAGAGAACAGTTTTTAGTTTGCGGGATGGAAATGTTGGCAGCGGTGCGAATTATTTTTTGAATGGTTGCTGTCTCTTTATTAATATTTGTGGAAGGGGGCCGATTTGTTGATGTATCGGTACAGATCATTTGGAATTGGTCCCAGCTCGCTTTATCTGTTAAGAATAATTTGGGTTTTACAGATACTGTAGGGTTGTGTCCGATATGTATCGTTGTTAAGGTTGGGAAGTGGTCGCTGCCAAACAAATCATCCAAAACTGACCAAGCGCATATAGGGGCTAAACCAGCTGTGGAGAGTGCAATATCAATGTGTGTGAAAGAGCTGTGGGTGGAGAAGTGGGTGGGAGAACCGTCATTCAATACAACTAGATTTGTGGAGAGAATTACATCTTCTAAAGTGGTGCCTCTTGAGTTGGTAGTTGAAGAGCCCCATAAGGTGCTCCATGCGTTGCAGTCCCCGACTAGCAATAGCGGCGTGGTTATTTGTTGGAGAATATGTGCAATATCATTAGAAGAAAATTTTTGTTGTGGTGGTATGTAAATGGAGAGTATTGTCAAATTGTAGGTGGAAAGAATTTCGATGGCTATTGCTGCTATGGGAGAGTTAATTTCAATGAATTTATGCGGAACTCTTTTGTGTATAAGTATGCCAATACCTTGTTTATTTGTGGTATTAATGGGAAGGTTGTGGAAGTAGCCATGATATTGTTTTGGTGTGTAAGGTACCGTTTTTGCAGCTAAATGCGTTTCTTGAAGACAGATTATAGTTGGGAAAATATCTTTAATTAGTATCTCTAGCTCGTGGTAATTGTTAAAGTAGCCTTTCATGTTCCATTGAAGAACAGATAACATTTTAGAAAAGAAGGAATAAGAGAAAATATAGTAGTAGTTGAGGTTGTATGTGAGCTAGAAAAGAGATCATGAACATTATCTCTATGGTGGGAACAGGTGTTAAAGTACGGGAGAGCGATGAGCTTCCTCATTACGCCACCGACTTCGCACCGTATCTCCACTGAGAGAAGGAATGCATAAGAGGTGTTTTTTTCCAATGACATTACAGCACTTCATCGTCACTGATCATGTCAGTGAGAGAGTTTGATGGGGCATTGGAAGTGTCTTGGGTTATAGAGTAGTTGTTGGAATGAGTATCATTGATTTGAGTGTTTTTGAGGTGTGTGTTGTTGTGTGAATATGAATGTAGTGATTCTGTAGAGATTGTTTTAGTGTTATTGCTTTGCGTGGCTATTTCGATGTTCTTTGTTATTTTTGTGTTATTTGATTTGTTGGTGGTTTCTTCGGGATTTGGAAAGTGGATTGTTGTATTTTTAATAGGATTGGCTATTTCTGGAGAGTTTTTGGTGACTGATGCGAAGGAAAAATGGAGTGAATTGTTAGTGGGGGTGGGTTGGTTTTTTAAAATTGTTATAGCTTCACGCATAGAGCATTTGTTTTTAATTTTGATTTTTAATATTTCTTTGGCTTGGGTAAATTTTGTGCATCCATTGAATGATGCAGGATGTTCTTGCGTACAATTCGCACAGAAAGTACGTGAGCACTCAATAGGGTTATGGGGAGGGAGATTGCATTTAACGCACGACGGTGGGCGTTTGCAGTATTTGGCAGTGTGCCCCAAAAGCTGGCAGTTTTTGCAGCGCATAGGGTTCGGAATGTATTCGCGCACACGAACTGAATGCCAGGAGATATCCATTTTTTCTGGGAGATGATAGAGATCGAACGTAAGTAGAACGACGCCACTAGGAGAAGGTTTGTCATCTATGATTTTATTAAATTTGTATGCGTCAACAACCCCTTGGGAGCTGAGCTCTTCTACTATTTCTTCAACGGACACGTTGTTCAGGCAAGGGGCAAATATCGTACCTTTCGTGCAATTTAAATTTTTGTGATAGGAAGCTTTAATGGGGCAGATGCCGTGTAATTCCTTAGTAGCAATAAATTTATCTGCTATGGACTTGTTCTCAACGAGCAAAAGCAAATTACCATCACGGAGTTGGTTAATTGAAATAATATTTTTGCTTATAACTTTGAGTGCTTTGTGCACCGCGAAGCATGAAAAGTGGGCTAGTGGTTTTTCCTCGATATTAGACGAGATAATGACAAATTTTGGGTTTGGTTTATCAACCTTGGGGAGATCGGGAAACACGTTTAGATTATGAGATGTTCTTTTTTTCTTTTTTACGGGACTGTCGCTGAGCAGAGCAAAGCGATTAGTCCCTAGAGAAGGGTGCCCAGGGGGCATGTTGGACTGTACCGTATTTTCTTTATCACTATTCAGGCGAGCTGTAAGCTGTTGATAAAAATCACAACAAAAGAAGAAAAACCGGTATAGAGAAGAATCAAAAGCGGATTCACAACGCGTGTAGCCGGTAGAGTGGAAGAAGAACTTGACACGTCTGCTCACTACGAGTGCTAGTCGGGGACTGATTCCAAAAAATATTAGGTTAGATTGAAAGGAAAGTCAATGGAATTACCACGTTTTTGAACTCCCTTCATCCTGCGATGTCTTTTGACTTTCCTTATTTGGATTTTTCTATGATTTGGCTGTCTTTAAAGTACTTATGCTAAACTTTATAAAAATAAAATAAAATTGAGGAACTTATATGAACAATGCTTTCTTCTCCCTCAGAAACACATTGCGGCCAGGTTGACGGGTGTTTTTGACCAATCAAGAAGATGGAGAAGAATATGTCCAATCACGGACGAATGATTATGTTTGTTTTTTTTTATTCATTGTGTGAGTGAGTGTTCATTTTCATTTAATAATGGAAATCAAAAACAACAATTATAAATATCATATTTAGGGAAAACCATAATATTTTTGTCCAAAAACACTCTTCTTTTCATGAGCTGTCGATCCATTAGGTCAACCAGAGTTCACATCTTTATCAGCTTTTCTCAAATTCATTTTCTCTCAGACCTATCATTTCTACATTTTTACCCCTCTGCTTTTGTCCTTTTGCGGCTTCCGGCAGCTAGAAATTCCACTCTCTGTATTCGAATATATGTATGTATGATTTATTATTTGTCTAATTTAGGAAAACAAATTCAAATGCGCAATCAAACAACACTCCTTGTTATGCAACACGTCGTCCTTCGAGTTGATAGTTGTTGCGGAAAATAAGCATTTGAGCTTTTAATTCTAACTCAACTTTTACCAGGCTTAACTTTAATATTCGCATTCGAGTCCATGTCGCTATATATGTACATTGGTAACATAAAACGGAGAGGGTAAAATATTTCAAAGTGAGAAGACGGCTGAAGGCGTGTGCGCGTCGGCAGCCTTCGGCAAAAATAGTAGCAATGAGCACAAGCACAATACCCACAATTACTGGAACACACGTAATGTCAACAGGTGAGCAACAGCATCGCCGCCGAGCAGCTCTGCTCTGAGCTCCTCGCTTGCACTGACAGCACGTTTAAATGGCAAACTTTTATCACTACAAAAGAAAGTTGTAAATACATACAGACACCTGCATTGGCGCAACCAAAAGAGGTTGACATCTCCCCAAGAAATATGGAAAAAAAGCGCTTATATTTTATTTATTAGAGCATTTTGTTCTGTTCTTTTTAGTTTTAAGTGTGAAACCGCTTTCAAAATAAAATACTCCCATGCCCCCAAAAAAGTATTCAGAGCACGCCAATGCGCACTCGAATGCTTACATACATGTATAGTGCATTATCTTACCATAATTCCACGTGCAATTCTTTTTGATCGTTGTGACCCTGAAACATTTTGCGCCTCATCTTCCCACATTTTCAAAAATACAGCACAATAGGATTTGCTGTTGGCTTTAGTTTTGTGCACACGTTGTCTGGTAATGAAATCTGGATGCGTTATGATGAAATTATGTAAAGTGACCATGAGAACAATTGCGCTTGGATTTAAGTCCTTCGCATATGTTGTCATTTTAAGTTTTCACAGAATTTTAAAGTTTGAAATTCAATGGTTCAATTCAATTTTTCAATGGTTTAAAACACACCGCCATAATTTCATAATTTAATACGCCGTTAGAATTCATCAGCTTCCCACCACACAAAAAGCACAGCTGGTCGCCAGCAGTGTTGCCGTAAATTAAAAACCGCCAAAACGTACGCTCTGATTTTTTGTACGTAATTCAATAGTAATTCTTTGAATTTATAGTTTTTACAAAAAATTGCCGCATTATTCAGACTTTATATTCATTTGCACTTTATGGAAAATCTTATGTATAAATTCACAAGGGATTTCACGCACTTGGCGTGTGATATTTTGTGTAAACAACACTGCCAGCACACTAGTTGAGAAATTTTGACAGTTTTGTCTGCGTTCTCGCTCAGTCTTCTTCAACACAATTGGTTAAACTGCTGCAATTTTTTCTTTTAAAGTGAAATTAATTTCGCCCCTTGTTTGTTTTTGTTTATTAGCACACAGAAAATACATATTTTCCTTTAGTTTCCCCCGAATCATGCAAATGAGGTAATTAAAAAAGTTTTGGCAGATTTGCCACATAAAACGTGTCGTGTGTGTGAGAAAAGAAACATAAACAAGTGACCATATTTATTACGCTGGATATTGAACTCTTGAACCTGATGAAGCGCTAAATTGAAGCAATGCGAAATTATTAATTAGCAACAAGCAGACAGTGAAATAATAACAATAATTTCGCAGACGCGCGCGGTGTGTTCAACCGAATATTGAGACAATAAATTGTAATTGAAATCGCATTCTCTCAACGCCGTAGCCGCAATCACAAAACAATACATACCCTAACAGCAGAGCGAAAATAGCACAACAATACAAAAACGAAAACCAAGTTTGAAGGTGAACCAATTCGTCAATTCGTGGACGCCAGCGGAAAATTTGTACGTGCTCTACTTTTTTGTTTGTTACTACTTTATACTAATTTATTTCTATGAATATTGCTCGCTGCTCGTTTTACAGTTAGTTAGAACTAGTCGAAGCGCAACAGCTGAGCAGCGTCTGACTCCTGCTTCTCCCCTGCAGCGCCAGGGGCAAACGCTAGTTTTGGATTTTTTGTTCGTGAATTGTGGAACGCCTTTCGCCAGCGCCTCCAGCTTTGAGAAACGTCCATGACTGGCCGTGTACGCCAGCGCCGCTGTCGCTGTCAACAACATCGACATCGCACTTGTCTGTTGCTTTCGTGAGTAATACATAATATGTATTTATTTATTGTTGTTGTTGTTGTTTTTGGTTTTCATTCTTTTTTTGACAGTAAGCGCTAAAATCATAACCAACTGCGAAAATGCTAAAAGCGCTAATTCGCTGTCAAAAGCAACTGATAAAACCTCATTACAAAAGGCAACAGCAGCAGCCGCAAGAGTAACACGATTTTGGTGCGACTTTCCGGGGCGGTGTGCTTGTTGGTTAGGGCCGCTTGCTCGACGTGTTTAATACGGATGCAGTTCGTTGTTAGTAGTTTTTGATTTATAACCTTGGCCAGTTACAAAACATACTTCAATTTGATAAGCTGTGCATTGCCCGTGAGCATTAGATAAGGTAGCCAACAGCCTGTATTCCAACGATAACAGCAGTCTGAGAACCTACTCTTCTTACTGCCCGCCTGCAATGTCCAGGTGTCGCTTCTGACTTTTCATCTTGTTCTACTTTGGCTCAACTCTTGGAAGATCAACTTCTGACGTGAGTTTTCCTTGCGATTGCTGTTTTAATAAGAACTTAATTTGCTGCTACATATGTATGTATGTATGTATGTAGATACACGGTTGCTTTCGCCCCTTCTCTTTTCTCAGGAACTAAATCGACTAGCCAACAGAAAAAATGTGGCAGACATAATAATCATACAGATGTATTCGTTATATAATCATTACTGTGCAGTAAAATAAAACTTCGAAACTGTCGTTATTCATGAGTCATGAAATATGTAATCATAACTGCTCGTATTTATATGTATAAATGAATTCTCTGTCGATTGAAGAAGCTTATAACCGTGCTTAGCCCACAAAGTTAATTTATTTTTGATAGATTTAAGGTATTGCTTAGTCTCCAGTAGATTAAACAAATCAGAATCATTTCGAATTTGAAAACATTTTCCAATAACGATTCAGACAGTGTTTTTCTCTCGACTTGTCTGACCCTTTAAATTATTGGAATATTCGTTATTTACGTTCCCTGTATATAACTTTAAGGCGCTTATCATCGCCTTGTACTCAGATTTTTCAATCAAATCTCAAATCAGATTTTTGCAACAAAAAATGGAATTAACATGTTTGAAATTTCTTCACTGTATTCTTATTAATATGTATAATTCAATAATTTTGTCTGTCTATGATCAGCTAAAAATATTTTCAAACTGCATTTATTTTTTGCATTAATGCATTTGCCCAACTACGCCATCATATGTATATTGTAAAAAGAAGAAAAAATTGAACTATTCAAATGCAGCACTTGCAGTAGAGTACACATCTGTGTGTGCCTGTGACTAGAACTGAACTAATATTTACAAATATGCGCTGTTGTGTTTTTTATACCCTACACCTATGGTAATAGGGTATAATAACTTTGTGCCAAAATTGTAACGCATTAAAGGAGCCTTCCTAGGTATAGACATAAGTATATAGAAATGATCAGAAACACTTTCTCTTTTCATTTCCGGTTGTCCGTCTGTCCGTCTGTCCGTCTGTCTGCGTGTATGCAAAAAAAAGAAAGAAGGAGTTGTCCGATTTGGACCAAATTTGGTACACAGTTACAGTGAACTTCGGGTTAGGTAAAGTGTTAAAATTATTCAAATTACCCGAAGGACACGCCCACAACGGGTCTTTAAGTCCCACTACCTCGGATTTTTTTCGGTAAAATGGCTATAATTTGTGTAATTACTCATGGAAAAGAATAATCCTTGGTATTCAAGTTAAGAGGTAGGTCTTCTATATCTCAGGAAAAAATGGGCGTGGTCCGCCCACTATATAGCCGGCAAAATTTTTTCGGTAAAATGGCTCCCAATTGACTAGTTACGAATATAAATGAATGAAAGTCGGTTCCCAAGTTGATATATAGGTCTTAGATGCCATACAAGAAAATGGGCGTGGTCCGCCCACTATATAGGCGATAAACAAAAAATCCTCTTAACTTCCATAATATATACACCAGAGAGTCCAAATTTGGTTACTTCGTTCCTGGTAGGAATATCTTTTAATTCTCCAGAAATGGGCGTGGTCCGCCCACCATGGGGGCAGTAAAATAAATATGCCGATAACATCTGGTGTACACCTGTCAGAGCATCAATATTTGGCATGTATAGTCCTATTAGGTATATCTTGTAGTCTGCCAAAAATGGGCGTGGTCCGCCCACTATGTAGGTTGTAAATCAAATACGCTCACAATTTCAGTGAATTATCACCCCACTTGGGAACATGGTGTAGGGTATTACTCTGTCGGTGAAACCCGACTGATTGCTTCCTTACTTGTTTTCTATTGCTGTTGTTGTTTTAGTTGTATTTACTATTGTCTGTATACTCTCAAACCGTACGTGTAAACAAGCAAGAGAAACTCCATTGTCATATTTCTGCTTCTGTTTTCCTATTAAATCCAACAGATACTGTAATTGGCATTTGGCTGAGAGGAATACACTTTTAAATTCCACCGAAAAGCGAGAATGCCTGCAAATCGGCAGTTTACAACTATGCGGTTTCCATAGAAAACATTGTTGTTTGGAAAACATTTCATTGCACGGCGCAAAACGCTATATTTTGGTCATAAAAATATCTGGCTATTAATTCCAACCAACCGGCCGTGACTGAAGTAAACAAATGCCGCCACGATTTTTAAAGTTTAAACGAGAATTAATTGATTAATTGTTGAAAAAACAACTTTGGCATTGGAAACGTCGCTCCGTACTTTTTTTATACCAGTTTCAGACTAACAGAAAGATTACTGGAACTGTGCTGAATTCGACGTAATTTAAAGAATTAGTCCGACTTACATCTTCATATAATACTATGCAACAAATTTAATCTTTATTTGCTGCCATTGGCGAAGTATAGAAAATATATAATTATGTATTTACAAATATGTTAAACGTACATGATTACTTACAATGTCATTTTTGTTATTGTTTAGTGTAACTTTAAGTAATTCGCTTACAAAGATTCATACATAAAATGTTCAACATAAAAATTCCCCTTGACATGTGAGTCGGTAACGCTATTGTTGTTGTACTTTAGGAAAAGTCATTTAGTGGAAAAGATTTCCATAGCTTCAGGCTTGTATTTATACGCAAAGTGTAAACATGAAACTATGCAACTGCTTTTTCAACCTTATTGACGGATTCAAAGCTCGTTATAAATTTTTATTCAAGCTGACGTAAAAATGCATTATTCATTTGTCTTCATCTCTTTCAGTTGATTTCATGTTAACAACTCCCAATCGCCAACATAGGACCGACCCCAACCCGCAAAAATGGTACAAAGTTTGCCAATAACCAAACCGAGCATCAGCATGGATACCGCCTCCCGGCTAGACTCCTCCTCAACCACTTCCGATTCCATGGATACAAGCTCGTACACGGAAATACCGCTAACCGCGCTCAGCAAGACCACGCGCCGCCAGCTCTCACACTTGCTGAATGCCAAAAAGATTCTGCGCTCCGAGGAGGGCTACGAACGCGATTGGCGCGGCCTTGCGCTGTTGTCGCAGCAGAAGAGCTACTGCGATGAGGGTCTGCTCAGCGGGGACGACCCCATCGGCAAAGTGCTGCAGCTGTGGTGCAGCAACAATCCGAAAACGGCGACATTCGCCAATTTGGACCGCTTCCTGGGCGTCATCGACCGTTGGGATGTGTGCGATGACATCTATGAGAATTTAGGTGAGCAACCTCTGTGCCTGCGCTGTCGGCTGCGGTTGCAACGTGTCGCAGCGCTTATCATTGTCCAAACATCATGTGCCGCACGGCCGCCGGCCGCACAGCTTTGATTTAGTGTATCATGTGTTTCGTTTTTTGTGGCTCTGTTTTATTTTTATTTTTGTCTGTTTGTTCTTTTGCTTATTTTGCCGCTTATCAGTTTGCGTTTACAGCTTATCTTTTAGCCAGTTCGGGGTACGTCCGTTGCTTGCGCATACCTCTCTGACTTTGGGCGAACTTTTTGACAATATTCAAATATTTTGTTACCTGTACACCCTCAGAGCCACACCAGCTTTGACATTTTGTCACTACGGCCTGCCACAAGCGACGAGCTGACGACAAGCGGCAATAAAGTTGAATGAGCGCTCGCAGGCGAAACGGCAATCAAAGTTAGATAAGCAAAATCTGGCCTCCGAAAAAAAGATAGAAGCAAAATAAACAATCGCATCGACTGTTATTAATTGAGAATCGATTTCTATTAATTAAATTCCCGGCGAGCTCTTATCTGCCCTGCCACCGCAATAACGAAAATTTGTAATTATTGTGCTGAGTAAAGTGTGTCGCGGCCGACTTTTTATGCGCTACACAAAACAGATAATATATGGGAAATTATTTGGATTTAGCAAATTCGCCGCAGTGCCTCCATGGATCGCAGGTTCGATCGATCCATCAAACCAACTAAAAAAGGGCATTTCTTTTCAATTATTTGCATGGCGCCATCTCTCATTTCCGTCAACAAGCACCTAAAATTGATAGGTGATGCTTACTGAGTGCGTTCAAAATGCAAGTTTAAGCGGCAAGGTAAAAGCAATCGCTATATTTTTTTAATACGGCCATGGAGGCTTTCTCTTAAAGTCGATTGTTTCCAAAATTTATATGTATGTACATGCTGAACTCTCTTGAATTGCTGCTTAAGTTTTGCTAATTTTGTTTTGTTTCAATAGTTCACTAAAAATAACTCTGTCAAATTTAAGGCGTTGCTTTTTTTGCACCGTACATGACCCTAACTAATAAGTAGGTGCATGTGAGTGCGTGTATGTGATAGAGGCAGAGAGTGCGCCAACACAGTAGACCACAATTCATAAATATATACAGCTATACAAGCTGTTTATATGTATTCTCATACTCTTTCACTTTGTATGATAAGATATTAATTTGATGGTGTCATTTAAATTACCATAAGTACCTAAAGTGCGAGCTATGAGGGCATGATTGCCTCCAAGGTAGCGCATAGTAGGTCAGTTCGCTCATTTTGACACGCTTCATGTATTGTTAACGTATTTAATAAAATTATATAAAAAAAAAACTTTTTAAAAATAATTTAATTTATTTAATGTACTAAAAAGTAGAAAATAAATTGTTTTTAAGTCACCTGTATCTTACTATCCATAAAAGCTTGGGGCGCTCATGTGTTCAATATTTGTCAAACAGTTACCACAATATTTTATTTAAATAATTTTTTCCAAATAGATTCTAGTAATGAAAGATATTTTGAATATGGATATTGAGCGCACAAGCTTTTATTGATAGTAAGATTCAGGTGACTTAAAAACAATTTATTTTCAACTTTTTAGGTACATTAAATAAATTAAAGCTTATTTTTAAAAAGTTTTTTTTTATATAATTTTATTTTCTACTTTTTAGTTTCCATAAATTCAATTTTAGAGCTCTGAAATTTTTCACAAAAATAATTTAAAACTTGCAGAGCAGTACACAATATTTAGGGTATTCACAGTGTCTCCTATCGTCATATCCTCAATTTCACAAATAATACGGCTGTGATCGACCCTAATATTCGTGGCATATTTGTGGCGCGATGAGTTGTTGTTGTTTTGCTTGCAAGGCGCGGCGAGTAAGTTCCTATCGTGTTTCATTGATGTGTGGTGTACTTATAATTATAAACTGAAGCCCAAGTGTGTAGTTGCGTGAAAAGTGCCACGCCCCTTGTCCTACGCCCATAAAATTTTACCAGTGGGACGAAGCATCCAAGAGGGGCCTGTATACGGAATTTCAATGCTGCACGACCTTTAGTTCAAAAGCTATTCTATATAAACCATTTTGTTTGTATGGGGCGTGCCACGCCCCCTTATCCAGTGCCCGTCTTATTTTTTCAGTAGAAGGATATGGATATGTACCGAGTTTCATTGATGTGTAATGTGTAGTTCTAAAGTTATACACAAATCTGGAGTTGATAATAAAGTGCCACGCCCCTTATCCTACGCCCATAAAATTTATTGATTCATGTATTGGGCTCTAGTTTAGGCATGTATGCAAAGTTTCCGATCTCTAAGTAGTCGGGAAGTGGGTGAAAAATTGATTACTAGATTTGACGACATACTGACATACCGCGGACAGAAAGTAAAGTTAATATAAAGCTTATAAAAATGTAATTTTTTGATAGCAAATAATATAAGTTTTTGTATGCTTTAAACTTTTGAAAGTGTGAGTCCTTGACATTCAAAGAACTGCTGCATAGTTTCATGCTTTTAGCTTGAGTGTGAGCATAAGCCTGAAATTATACTACATTTTTTTCAGGTTTGCACTACGAGTCAGTTCGTCAATATTTATGAGCTAGTCAAGCTATTATAATATTTGTTTTCTATATGCACTCAAACTGTATTCCAAGATCTGCTTAACTTTCTTTTCTATACTGTCCCTTAGCCGAAGATGCCAAAAAGCATAACGCTCTGCAGCAGCAAAAGCAGCGCACCTCCTCGCTGTCCGATGTGACAGACGCCGCCTGCATGCCTGAGCCGAGTGCCACCGTCCATGATTTCGGCCAGGGCTCCGATCCCAACATACTGACTAATGACGATGTGCTGCGTGCACAGAAAGGCCTGCCGCCGCAAATGTACGATGCATTCGTGCTGTTCGCCGAAGCAGACATCAATTACGCTATGGAGCTGTTAGTCAAATTGGAAGAGAATCCGGAATATAATTTTAAGGTAATTACAAGCAGCTTGCTTGCTTTTCCATTTTTCCGGCGCGCGTTACTAATGTCATTTGCTTCGCGAATTTGACAGCTCTGCCTGAAAGATCGCGATCTGCTGGCGGGCGTTTCATTCGCGCACGTCGCGTTGACGCAACTAATTGAGGAGCGCTGCAAGCATTTAATTGTGATTTTAACGGAAGAATTCATGAAAAGTCCAGAAAATAAGTTTTTAGTCAATTACACGCAGGCACTGCAAATACGTGAGTACCCAACAGCGAAATGCTGCTCAAATTCGTATTTGTTTCTTATGCGTATTCTTTGCCTCAATTGCAGAGCACAAAACGCGCAAAATAATACCGCTGCTATACGAGGACTCTGTGGTGATACCGCGCACTCTGAAGATCTACACGCATCTGAAGTACAATCCGCACGCGGTGGGCCTCTACAACTTCTGGGGAAAACTGTCAGCATCCATACGCAACACAGAGCCCAACGCGGCAGCATCTGCCCACACAAAAGACACTTACAAGTGAGTTGGAACTTGAGCGCTCAAGCAAAAGAACTGTAGCTTTCATAAAAATCGCAGAATATCATATTTGTTCTGCAGGTGTTTTCTGGTGGTCATTTTCGTAAATTTTTTTACACTTTTGAACTTATACATACTGCTTTTGCTCATTTTTGAGTCAATTTAAGTTTTGTAAGAAATTGTTTGTCTCCTTAAGGTAACTTTTAAAATTGTTCTTTATGGCCATTTTTCATTTTTAAAATCCGAGCCATAATTATGTTATTATATTAAATGATTCGCTGACTGTTGTAATTCGAAAACTAAAATCAGTGAATCTCCCTGTTGCAGCCTTTCCAGCACGCCGCGTCAGACGGATACATTGAAAAGCAGTCTCGCTAATCTACCCTCACCACCTACCGACATACCCAGCATCAACATCAATGGGCAGGCCTTCGTGCCCGAGGATGATGCGCCTAAAAAGAAGGAGCGCAGCAAATACAAGAAGCGCACTTCACTACGCCACAACGACCAAAAGCAGCTGATCACTGCCAGCATTGCATTGCGCAATGCGCACTCCACCAGTCAACTGAATGCCGGCTACAAGGAGCGCTCCAATGCGGGCAGCATGTCCGATCTCTCCACCAAGTCCGGCTACAGCGAAACGAAGAAGAAAAAGAAATGGCCCAGCAAATTGTTCCGCAAGGTCTTCAGTCGCAGCAGCTCCAAACTGCAGGAAACGGCTTAGCTGTTGCTTAGCATGCAGCCTTGCGAATTCCCTCGTCATTTGTATTATTGTATTGTGTGCGTATTTTTAGTTTATACCAAATGTTTTTACTTGCTCTATTTTGCTTCGTTCGTTAGGACCTCCAAGTGCTCAGTTGTAGTTAGTTTGGCTTAAACCGATGATTCCTTAACTGTTTTTTTGCATTTCTCGTCTGCATTTTGCAGCCAGATGACCATTATAACAAATTGTATGCAAAGAGTTTTATCTACACGAATGCAGTAGTTTTATATAAAAATTTCTACTTTTTATATAAGACAATAAATAAAGACAATATTTGGGTGATAATGAAATATTTACTTTGTTTAATTAAAGACGAATCTTAAGTTGCAGATTTGGTGAATGCTAATCCTCGCTCGCTGTAACAAAAAATGGTCTCTGGCAGAGCTTGGTAGTAATGATCACCTTCCAAGCAATTGTTATTGGTATGCATTTTTTCAACTCCTAAGAAATGAAATTAAAAGTTCTAAAAGTTCCGATTCCACTTTAAGTAATTGTAATCGGGAACCAAAACTTTAAATTGCTCGGTACTAAGTCAGGAAGAGTTGACAGCAATTGAATGGAATTTGGCCAGGCGTTTCCGAAAGTACCAAAGCTAAATTATGGACGATTTTTCTTGCACTTACGTCTTGAATTGGACGTTAGATTTTGTTGGGAATCCGAGTATATAATGCGTGCCGTTGACCACCTCTTCGTGAGAGCCATCGTGCAAAGGCAGCATGGTCTGCTCGTAGTAGCGCGCCGGTGAGGGCGTCGATTGCTGCTGTCTCTTGGGGCAACAGGACCGGTCTTTGCTTTACATTACTTTACTTTTATACAAGTTTTGATTCAATGATTTAAAAGATGGGAGGAATGTCTTAAAGCATGGGAGGAATGATTTAACAGATGGGAGGAATGATTTAAAAATGGGAGGAATGTCTTAAAGCATGGGAGGAATGATTTAAAATATGGGAGGAATGTCTTAAAGCATGGGAGGAATGTTTAAAATGATGGGAGCAAGTGAAATAAAAGTGCGCACTTGAATTGGTTTTTATTATTTTTTTTTATTTTATTATTTTCATCATAAATAACTTTTGTTGTTGTTGTTTTTGTTGGATTTCATCTTATATCAATAATTTCTCATGAATGATGTTCTTCCTCATCGATTTTGTTGTTGCTTTAATGTTTTCTGCGCATGTACGTCCGTTTACTTCAATTTGTTGTTATTTTTACCCTTAATTTTATGCATTTAATGTATTGTATTTCTGCTTTGTTTTTATGTTTCATTACGGTTTTACGTTTTATTTTCGTGAGTTGTTATTTCATAATAAATAGTTTGGTTTTATTTTACGCTATTTTCTCCTATTCTTGTTGTTGCTTGGTTGCACTAGAAATCAATACATTAATAATAATAATACTTATGCTTAATTATATGCTGCTTTTGGTTTTTGTTTTATTTTCTTGTCACTTTCCATGTTTTTTATGTAATTTTTCATAACCATCTTTTTGTAAGAATTAACAAAATTAATAAAACAATTTTAATTGATCAAAATTTATATATAATTACAGTAATAAACTATTTTATTTTGTTTTTTTAATTTTTTGTTATTAATTTACTTTTGCTTTTTGGTTTATTTGCTTGTTTTACTATATAAACTAATCATAATACAATGCCGCATGTGCTGCACGTTTTTGCATGTGTGTGTGTTGACATTTCCTAAATTTATTTTTTGTTTCTTTTTTGTGATAGTCATAAAAATTATTTTATTTATTTCTTATGCAATTTTAGTGTTGCTTTAACATTTTTATGTAATTTTTCTTACACGCAAATTTTTGTTAGTTATTAATATTTTTTATTTCTTATTTTTTCAATAGTTTCAACTGATTGCATTTACACCGCGAGAGTCAAAAATTTCTGTTTTTCTTTTTATTAGTTGTTTTTTTTTGTAATTTTACTTTTTCTATAACTTAGTGCCTACTTGTCTTTTCAATTGTGAGTGTTTGTGTGTATGTGCGATGATTTTTTTTATTTCGTTACTTTTTAATGCATGTAAATGTCAAGCAAATTTCTCAGCGTCAATTTTTTTCAATGCACTCTACACGAGTGTATAAAATGGCAACTGTATATAAACTTCGTAGCTGTTTGTGGGTGTGGCTTTTTTTCAATTTTCGAGTAGCCAAGAATGCTTCAGCTTTTGTAATGCGAAAAAGGAGCAGGACTCTTATTTCAAAACTAAATTACTCAAATACCTTTTTAAAGATTGTGCAATCGAACGTTGCGATATTCTTTTGTAGCGAAGAGTACCAGAGTATAAGGAATTGTGCTATGCCAACAAGTATTAAGCAACAGTCGTTTAAATGTCTCTTGCTAGAAAGCGTTGCCGACTCACATGTCAAGCGAATCGTGCGGTTGGATGCTAAAAGCGTTGAGGGCCAAATAAAAATACAATGACATTTTGGTGGAAACAATTTCGAAAAAGAGACGACCACGCTTGCTGCTGCTAGCATAGCCGACGAAGTCATACCAGGAAACTCGCTGCTTCGATTCACAGAGCAATGAGAGCTTTCCGGCTACTTTATTCATCACTGGCTTGGAGCTTTAAGCTTTGTGAAAAATTTCACTTTTCCAATTTGAAATGTTTACGGCACAAACAATTTTTAAAATTTGACTATTTTCTAGCTTTCAATTTAAAAAATTACTAACATGTACATGTGTGTGTGTATGCATGTGGGTGTGGGTGTGTGTCGCTGTCTAATAATTCATTTAAAACTAAGCTTCTGATCTTCAATTTACTGCTGCGCTTCTTACTTATTTTATTTAAATGTCAACTCTAATGTTTCTTGCTTTAATTTTATATTAAATTTTCTATTATTCTGGCTCTTCTTGTTCGAGTGAGAGAGTGAGTGAGTGTGTGTGTGTGTTCTTTCTATAGTTCTGTGCCTTGGACAAACATTACATACATATACTCTCAGCTTTGTTTAGCCTTATTCTTTATTTGTTTGGCATTTTCTGCTTTTTTGTGCTGTTTACTAATAAAATTTCGTTTCGTTTTTAACTTAGTTTTTAATTTTAGTTGCACACTTAGTCATGCAATCCATCATTGGCTTAATTTGCAGCTTTCAAAATCTGCACACGCTTGCTTCTCTTTCTCCACTTTCTCTTGCCTGCGCTTCTCTTCCGTCTCTTTCTAGGTCTTATATTAATTTCATTAGGTTTTTTGCTGCACTAATTTAGCTTTTTGAATTGTTGGCATGATGTTATTTTTTTACTCATTGTGTTGTTGTTGTTATTTTTTGCAAAACTCGCTCTTGGCAATGAGTTGACTAATCGTTTGCTTCGGGGGTATTCGAATTAAGCGCTACTCTGCTTGCTTTTCCTTCTCTGCTTTCAAATGTGCCTTTTGCAGCTACTAATTTTGTTCGATTTATTTGTGTTGTTGTTGTTGTTACATTCTAAATTTTTAGTAGGAATATGATTTGAGTTTGATGCATTTCGATATCAAGAATTATAACGAAAATTTTCCATTTTTCAGAGCAATAACAAAAACTGAAAAATTTTGGAAATTTATTCCGAACGCTGCTTGAATTTGATGTTGTTATTGTTATTGTTGCTGTTGTTGTAGGCCTCCTCTTTAACTATTACCAATTGCTAAAGAAGAAACGCTTCAGTTGGCAGTGTTCTCACAATTTTGTAGTTTGTTTTTTTGTTGTGGTTTTTTCTTCAATATTTTTTGTTTGTGTATTGTTACCAAGTACAATTCTAAAAACAAATTAACTACAATTACAATAAAAGCTAATCAATTCAATTCATTATTCAATCAATTATTCACCATTTCCAATAATTAATTTATTCATTAATTCATAAGTATGTATGTATATAATTTTAGTATTCTACAAATTCTGATATTTGTTTGTTCTTCTTCGTCTACAGTTTTGTTCGTTATTTTCTCTAATAAATTATGCGTGTTTTGTTCAACTTGTTGTTGTTGTTGCTGTTGTTGTCACTTTGTAATTAAATACAATGGCAGTTTTGTCCCAAAAATCTCTCCTTCTTCTTCTTCTTCTTCCTCTTGTTTATGTCATGCAAAAACTTTTGCTTACAAATTTGAAAATTCAAAGTGTCTGAATGAGCATGCATGCATTTACGAACCACAATCGGTGAGTTATAGTAAGCAATAAAATATTTGCACATACACCCAATGAAAGAATTAATACAATTAACTAAATTTTAGTGAAACGACTATTTACTTGAACTGGCAGCATTTTCTAAAATTGTTTTATGTTTTTATGATAATATTTCTGAACATTCTCAAGTGCTGCAAATTTGTAGCTTTCAAAGTAATTTCAGTAGTTGTTCAATCAACTTACAAATTTGCATACTTTGTGACAATCCGAAGAAAGGGGTGCTCACTCAAGAGCATTTAAAAATCGTCCTCAACCAAACTTGAAAAATTTTATTTAATAACTATTAAATCGCAGAATATGTATCTGTTATTTATAACCGCAAATAGTTAATGATTTAGAAGAACTGTTATTTATAACCGATTAAAAAAGGTATCAATTTAGATCGAAAGTGAAATGTGAAACATGACTGATAATCATTATGCATGATTGCCAAAAAGTCCAAAATTTCTGCAGAAGAAATAGAATAGTCATTATTTTGAGTATATGTTTAAAATGTGCCCTTCTTCTGTATGTACGAAATTGTCAAATTGCTCTACTATGAGATTAAAGTTATATGCCCATCTCCTTTTTTTCCTTTTGTCACCTTTTCTACGATAAACCCATATCCATTTGAACAACTTTCTGGTAAAAAAAACTTATTTCATATCAATTTAAACTAAACATAACTACATAACTGTATCTGCTAACATTATTTTACAAGTTTAAAAAAGTTAGACTTACGTGCTACAAGAGACCCGCATTTACCGACTACAAAGAGTGTTAACAAATTATCGTCACAATGTAATGCCAATGAGCTAGTTAGCCAAGTGGAACTTAAAAATGTGTAAGTAAGTAGTATGAGTGTGTGCGTGATTAGCAGTAGACAATACGCTTAGCAAATTGTAGCTGAAGTTTTTTCCAAGCAGCCGAATCTAACTATGTATTCGTGTGTGAGGAGTGGGGTTATGAATGTTATGCGCTGACCTTGAGTTTAGTTTGAGGATTTTCCGCATAACATACATGTATTTTACCATAAACAGTTACTTTTTCTAATTAATCATAATCATGACCATTGATGATGATAATATAACTACTAACACATAAAAAAATCACATTCGATTACAAGTTAGTGAAATATACGAAAAAGAGTAACTGATTGTTTACTTCAAATAATTCCAATAGTTCCAGTTTCATCTCAACGTTGGCTCTTTCGTACGTTGAAGTTGCAGTGGTGGAGCGTACATATAGTAGGCATGTCGATGCCGTAGCGGCACGGTACTAAAATATAGTATTTCCAATCTTTGGGTCCTAATTAAATTAAAATTGGTGCAAGTTTTGCCAAGAATATTTACAAAGAAAAAGCTTCATGTTTTGTAAAATTAGATTTAAAATATTGACTATCAACAAAAACCACAAATAGAACAAAAATATTGAGACTATTTCTTCTAAAAAAAATGCCGGAATACAGGCAATTGTGACATTTTGATGCCGAGAATTTCGAACTGCCAAAATGTAAAGGAATCACGACAGTCATATGAGCGTGCATGTGCATGCGTGCGTGTGTGTAAGCGCTTGCGTGAGAGTGTGTTGGTATGCGTACGTTAGCTCCATACATTTTCCTCCACCAACATTGTGCAGTTTTGACAAAGTACTATTATACTTTTCCTTCCCCATCTCTGCTTTTTTCGCTATATTCTTCTCGCTATTGCATTTCTTCAATATTTGCGCCTTCGCTTTGTCTTTTACACACTACTTCTATATCATTTTCAGTGAATTTCATTTCATTTAGTTGCTACATATTACCATTTACTAAAGTTTGCTTTTTTACTAAATTTCCGCTCGGCGTTGCTGCTTCTGCGCTTCTTCGCTTTCTTCCTCCTCTTCTTCTTGCTTTAAGTACTTACTATTTTTTGGTTTTCCCTTTGCTTTTGCATTGTTTAGCATTTTTGTTTAATTTAATTAATTGCATTTCTATATTCTATCCTCTTCGTCCTCCTCCTCCACCTCCTCGCCGTTCTCCTCCACCTCCTCCTTGTAGCCGGGATGCTCGGATATGGCGTAGTAGTTGCCGTTGTAGATCACGCCCAGCTCACGCAGCGCATCGCCGCGTATTGTCGCCTTTATCGTCCAATTGTAGCAATCGTCCGATTCCGACTCCCGATCCAGTCGCTCCACATCCAGTATTTTCGAATTCAGGCGCTCCAGTATGATGCCGATGTCCTTGATGCTCAGATGTCGCTTCTGATCCACCGACAGCTGATCGATGAGCAGCAGGAATTTCTCCGTCGTGGTCTTGTCATCCTCCATGACGGTGTTCTCGGTCTCACTCTCGGAGCTGTCGCGTTCGGGCGCGATGTCCAGGAATCGCACATGCCCCTTGGCGCCAGACGAGCGCCGCTGCATGCTGCCGCCCATCATAGGATCCACAACCGATGACATGGAGAGCGTCGCCTGCTGCTGCGGCTGCGGACTCGTGGTGCCGCCGCCAACGCCGTCCTGTATGGGCGAGGTGGCGACGCTCTTGTGCACCGCGATCTTGCGGCCCTCCTCGTGCAGCGCGCAACAGTGGAAGTCGCACTCCGTGGTGCTAGGGCTGCCCGCTCGGCTGGGCGTGTGCGCGTGGTGCGCACACTCGGGTGTGTGCACGTGCACCGCCCCCACAGCACTGTCGAAGGAGCCGCCTTGCTTCGAGAGCCGCCTGCTGCTGCCCGGTATTACCACGCCCGGCGGCAGCACCACGCCACCCGGATGGTATATACTCGTGGGCCCCTCATCGCTGATGACGGTTATTTGTGGGCTGGCGTAGCGTTGCTGTGACGATTGTGACGACACCGATTTGTTGTCCAGCGAACTCTGCGCCGACAGACCCTTCTTCGATGGTGAGTACTTATCTGAGGAGTTGATGAGTCCATTGCTACCGCTCGCGCCACTACTGCCAGCTCCGCCGCCCATCCCGCTAATGCCGGCGCCGCTACTTGCGCCGCCCCCGCCTCCACCGCCTCCTCCCTGCCGTTGATCCCAGTGCAGGACCACCGTGACACGACCCTTGTTATCCATAATCTTCCAAGATGGCGTCTCATCGTGCAGTTCAAGCGCATGAATCGTCTCACAGACGATCTTGGGTATAGCTGATATCGCTGCAAACCAAATTGAAAAGTGAAAGATATAGCGAATATATGCATATACGAGTATTATGTGGAGAGAGTGCCACTTACCAGCTTTTATAACATCAACGCCAGTTGGATACCAACGTTCTCCTTGCCTTAACAATAGTAGCACCGTATTATTGGCTAATGTACGAAAATATTCGCCATCCTCAATTTGGGTTCCATCGCACTCCAGAACAACACGCACCAGTTCTGAGGCAGGAACCCCCAATTTATCCTTGCCTATGTTTGAGGAAATTATTAAAAATTAGTTGCGATTTGTAAAAACGAAAAGCACTCACCTCTAACTAATAGTTCCTCAAATGTTCCGACAACGACGCCTTTGCGCACATTACGCCAACTGTCCCAAATTTTTAGGGGTCTCTTGCCGCGAGACTCCTGCAAATATAATGGAAATATGTGACACACATATTAATTGAAATAATTCAAAGATATTTCAAATGTAGAAAAAGAAAATAAAGCCATCACTTGATCTTTAGTGGGAAAGCAGCCCTAGAAACCACGTACATAGGCATGTTGGTCAAAAGTTAACAAATTCCAAAGAAGGCATTTTATTTTTAAAGAAATTGATTAATAGACAGTGTTGAATGTTAAAGCTTCCTCGCTTTCTCTCTCCTGTTTCTATCTACAGCTAATTTCCTATTTAATGTAATTTTTTATCATAAAGAATTTATCAAAATTTCAGTACGTTGTAAGTGCATTGGACGTATCAACTATTGGCCAGTGAAATGCACTTAAATCACACAATGCCAATGAGAGTCGCATCAAGCGGATTACAGATTTTCATATCAGGATAAGCCATAATGTATCGTTCAGCAACGGTGCAATCTCTGCCGTGGCATGAGCTGAACTTACGTGGTGTAAGGAACTAACAAAAGCCGAGGAAATTACCTCTTGATTGTGTGTTCAAAGATATAGCACAAGGGATGCATGCAAGTGCGAATGTATTGGCAGAGAACGTGTTTCTTTAACAGCGACAATGTTAAGGCTGTGCAGCAGTGAGCGCTGTTAATATTTGGCAGGCTGTTAGCAGCAGTAACAGCGAAAGTTCGCACGTGTTCTCTCTGTAATTTACAGTCTGCAGCAGCTGTTACATCTTACTAACACACTCGCAAAGTAAATTGCACATTATGCACGCACATCTACACATGCAAGCGCATACTTTGGCATGAACATCGAAATTTAAAACGCATTGCAAGGACATGAGTGAGAGTAGAGTTCTAGTGACCTAGTAATGCAGAACAACAACATAGCGCAGCAATAAGGATTCCTGATTCAGTTCGTTTGTTTCATTTTCTTTCATTTCACTTTTCATATGCCTCGCTGATCCAACTAATTTCCCAACCAGTTCCCTCGTGTCTTTTCTTCTATATTTCTTTTGCCTTCTTCTTTAGCTATGCTTGTGGGGTGTTTGCTGCCTTCTACTGTCCACCACCTCTCTCTCTTTCTCACAAACATATGGCAATAATTCAATTCCAATTTTTCCTTTGCCATCAGCTGTGCTGTATTATATAGCTCTATTGATGGAGCATTGCCTGCACTGGTGACAGGACGAGCAGTCTGGAGGCTGCACCAAAGCAAGACACACACCCAAAGGTAAGTTCGAAGGGGGCAAATGGTCGGAAAGATGTTTCAAAAAGCATTGTTTTATGTCAAAAATTAATGGCAAAATTTACCCCGCCGCTGCTGCTGGACGCTGTTGGGCCAGTGGTGATGGCGGCACCCTGAGTGGCAGCTGCCGCTGCCGCCGCCGCAGCCGCCACCTGCCTTATGCTGAGGCAATTGCAGAGGGGTTTTGTGACGCCCAATGTGCATAAAGCATTGGACCACATAGTGTCGCCTTTGCTATCCACGATTAATGATTTTCCTTTAGTTAACAGAGCTGCAGTAGTTGAGTGAACGCGTCGGCGTTGGTCTTCCCTTCTTTAAGTTTTATATGAATTATTTCTTCTTTTTTAATTTGAATTTCTTATTATGTTAAATTAGAAAAATATGTTCGGGCTTTATGTGTTGTATTTATGTTGTTCTTTTAAAACAGTGACGTCACTTAATTATATTTTAAAATGTTTATATTAACTTTGTTAATTTCTATACGCATGTATTGAACACAATTGCCCCAGTAAATTTGATTGCCTATTCAATAATTTCTTTTGTTTTTATGCATTTTGCCGTTTAGTCATAGTTGAATTAAAAACGGTAACTCACAATTTGTGCCAGTTTCAATACCAAAGATTAATTAAGTTTCAGTTTTGTTGTAATCACATTTCTTCAACACATTTTCGACCGTTAAAAAAGTTAGTTATAAAATTGAAAAAATAATTTCGTATATCAAAAGAATTTTGTCATTTAAAAACGTCGCCATACAAAAGTACTTTCGAGTTAAAAAAAGTTGGTTTATTTAACTAAAATATTTCGAAACTTTCAAATGCGGTTTTTAATACTTCAAAGAAGAATTTTAGTTTTGATGGTTTTTTATTACTTCTAAGCGTTTCACTGATCGTAGCTTGTATTATGCTGTGGAAGACAAGAATAAACAATATTTTCTTTCTGTATTTGTATTTGGTTCATGTGGTATGGGTGTATTTTATGCCATTGGTCCGTTGAAAGAGAAAAGAGAAAAAGATATTTTTATAGTCCTAAAAGTACTGCGATTCCAGCAATTCTTTGGAATTCCGAATTTAAAAAGTATGCTTGTGTGTCAATAGAAAATGGACGTAACACAGAAAACTAGTTCTTATCATTAGCAATAAATACAAGTAATATATTTTATTCCTTTTTTAAATTTAGTTCAATTGAAATATTTCCAGCTTATTCCCTTCAGTGCCGATGCTTATGCATATACAAAAAATTTCATAAAATTGTATTTTATTCTAGTTTTGCTATTCTTTTAAACTTTTAAAGAGAAATGGCTCGATTTAAAGCATATGAACTGTTGCCTTATATAGTTCCGCAACTCATTTGAATTAAAATTCTAGGCAATGGCATAAGATATCCTTTGCACAGGCTGCGCGTAGTCGCAAATTCAGTGTGTTGGGGATTTTGTTTGACTGTTCCAATTTTGTAAGTTCTTTCTCATATCAGAGAAAAATCAGACAGCTTATCACATGCATCAATTTTGCTGCCTACGTTTCTGCCCATGTTACTCACAACTCACGTTTGACTTGCGCTATTCTATAAGCAGGATGTCTGCGTGAAGACTTCGTAAATACACTTTTGAAATTGGAATACGAATGCTTTATAAATTTATTTTCTTATGTACGCGTAAGTGTTTTGCCTTGAAACCACTAAAATGTCCGTCTACTTTTGTAAACACACACAACAATTCGATCCTTTTCCTATTGTATAGACTATGTAATGATTAATACACTGTTTTATTTTTCGATTAACGGCAATTAATTATATACTCTAATTTTTGGGTTTAGTTTGAATTCGGGTATTTGAACGGTTCGCGGGTTCGCGTTTTATCTCTGGTAGTGTCACAGCAGCGAGTAGCAAATAACATCATTGCCTACTTGTAGGGGCATATTGTTATTGCAGTAACAACAAAGCAATGCCAAACCCACACGAACACAAGCACACGAAGCGCGACGACGACGACGACGACAATAAGAGGACGACGATGGCGACACGGCGTAGTAGAAGACCTGCATGCGACGACAGCGGCACGAGAAGGAGCTTCGTAACGAGAAGGCAGGGGCGAAGCACCTTGTGTGAGCGCCAACTGAGCGAGGATGTTAGTATGAGTGTGAGTGCGAGCGCGAGCCCCACTAGTAAGAGCATCCAGCGGTCTAAAGTCGTGGACTCACAATTTTGTTGCTGGCTTGCAGCTTACGTGGCTGCGCCTGAGTTCGAGTTCAAGCTCGCGCTGAGTAGAGCTGCCGTTCACTGAGGACCACTGACAGTTGCGCTTTATGTTGAAGTTGTTGTTGCTGTAGTGCAATTATTGTTATTGTGGCAGTGATTTACAATTGCACAAGTACGCAGTTATTTTTGAAACTGTTTTCCAGTTTGCCGTTTTACAGCAATACTTCAACTTTCTTTCTTTCTTTTATAAACTTAAATTTCCCTAATTCTCTGGCTATAAGCACACATTATTTCGCTGACAACACACAGATAGAATTGCATTTGAAGTTGTTTGTGTGTGTGTGTGTTTTTTTTGTTTTTTTTTTTGTTTCGATACGCAGGAAGGTGGGAATCTTCATAGATACTGAAGATGAAGATGTGTGTGTGTGTGTGTGTGTGCTAACACTTGCTGCCTGCTGGCCTACATTTGCAGTGCTATACTAATCGGAACAGTGCACGTAGAAAATTGAACATGCTCACACACACACATGAACGCGAGCACGAACACCAACACGAGCACAAACACTCTCACTCGCGCACTGGCGACTGTGTGCTGTGTCTGCTGCTGCTCTGTCTACGTCGCTGCTGCTGTGACTGCGGCTGCGGTTGTTGTACGAGCCTCTATGTTTGTTGTTGCAGTGTTAATGATTTGTTCTTTTTGTTCTTGTTGCAGCTATTGCTGTAATTGTTGCTTTTTTTTACATATTTCAGCATCAAAAGCGCCCGCATTTGTAAGTCTTAACAAAGCACATTCTTTCTGGGTTTTTTCTTCTTCTTATTTGGATTTGGCAAATGCTTTGAATTGCAGTCCGCGTGTGTGTGTGTGTGTGTGTGTGTGAATTTAACAGTGTTTTTGGGTTTTTCGCTAATTTGCACTTTCCACTTTTAAGAGTTTTTCTGTGTGGGAGTTTTACAGCCAAGCTCGGTAGCGTGGCAGCTCTTGGAAGACGACAGCTGCAGTGGCGGAGTTTGTCGCTGCAAACGATGATGACAATTTCGCTGCGCCTGCTCTTGGTGCGGTTCCAATTGGCAGCAACATGGCTGCTGCTGAATACGACGATGACGACACGGCGGAGCAGCCTGATGTTGTTGACGATGCCGATGAGTGCGAAGTGGATGTGCGCTTCTTTGTCGCAGCTCCTGCTGATGCTGATGTTCCTGAGGAGCATGTTGACGTTGTTGACAGCCCAGTTGCAAGTGTTTTATTTGCATAACCACCAGCAGCATCCTTGCGCTTCTCCGTGCACAGCATACAAATAACGAACATGCACATTTTGAGCGGGGAGTAGAGACCCGATTACACAGCTTAATAATTTTGTTTGAGTAATACGGCCACACTTTTTTTATTGCACACACCCACACATGCACATGCAATACGCTAGTGTTTTCATTTGTATTTGCAACATACGCCGCAGCCGTACCGTAGGAGAGTGTTTTGAACTGTTGCGCGATTTTAGGCGTTTCGCTTCATATGTGAATCGCTGCTTTTGTATTAGTTTGTATTAGCTGCAGTCAGACACAAGCAGCATTCGCGTACATGCATGCTTTTGTTGTAGTGTAGTAGTGGCTGTGCTGCAGTGCGCTAATTTTTCGCAGGAACCCTGAACTCTTTCTTTTAGTTCATTTCGCGTGCTTTATCTCTTTCAATGGCGTGGCATACTATCTGGCTTAGAAGCCACACCATCAGGGCACTGTGGCGTATCGCATTTGTTGCATAATATCGCGAACTGTGCGATTCTACTGCATAAAAGTCTTTTTTGTCGAAAGTTCAGCATATTTTTTGACAATTCAATATGTAGAAAACTAGAAAACGCTTTTAAATTGCTATTGGTTCACTGCTCTATAACTGTAAAACGTTTCGCAGCAGGTATTTCACTTTTACTTTTCATCGTGTGTGGGTGTGTGTGTATTTGCGGGCAGTGACAGCAGCAGACCTTTGCACTGGCAGACTATGAAAAGCGAAGCCTACTTTGGGCGTTTTCCTTTTCATTAAACCTTTTGCGTTGACTTTAATTATACACAGACGAGTGCTTTTATGCAAAATTGCTGAAATTTCGTATTGCCTTGGAAAGTTTATAAAAAATCACTACAACTCGATGAAATGATGTTAAGCGAGTTCCTCCGCTCGGTTCAAATGAATATCACAAAGTGCACTGCCCTCGTGACCGATTGACGAAACGGAACTGAAACAGTGTGGTCCAGCTGCAACAGCCACAGCCACAGCGCACAGCACAGCACTTTCTCAGTGCCACTGCCTCGGCCCTGCCACCGCTCTCTGGCATCCTCTTAGATTTGACCCAATTTCGCGCATGCAGAAAATTATTGCATGCCACGAAATACGAAATGGCAATTGCACGGCGCTGTTAAGCCACTGCTCATGCGCTGTTATTTACATTCTCTCCCTACTGCACCGTGAAAGTAGTGTCCTTTCATATAATGTTGTTGTCGTTTTTTTTTTTTGCTTTTGTGTGTGTGTTTCTGGGAGTATCAGTCAATTTTCAGCAACCATAAAATGCACTCCTTTTCCAATGTTATTCCGTTCCGTCGTTCCATTTTTGTGCATTTGTTGCCTGGCTTTCGCTTATGCTTTTGGTACGGTTCAGGCTGTCGCAGCAGGCTCACAATCTTCCGTGCTACTAATATTTTTCACAAGTTCTACTATTTCCTTTTAATTTCCATATTATTTATAAGTATCTCTTACGCATCTTTCTCTTTCTCGGACTCAGTCGCTTTCCGTTGCTATTCTTGATTTAAGTGCGAGGTTAATTCAAAAATGTCTGCTAATATTTCGAAGCTTCACCTCTTTCTGCAACACAAATCGTTTCGACTTACAGAAAGAGGGCGTTAGATTGGAATAAGTTATTTTCTTATTAGTTTTGAGCGAACTTTAAATTTTTACGCGGCATGCAAAAGACTATGTCTTAAATGCCAACAGCCAATAATAAATTGAAATTGAAATTGAAAAATTGAAATTGAAGAATTTAAAGCACATTTACCAACTGTTAATACATTCTTTTAACTTAATAGCAAACAAAGTTTTAAGAATTGTGTCAACTGTGACTGTTGGTCACATAAGCGACGCCATAAGCCGAAAATCCGTACAACTACTTCTATTTTCATTCCTCAAAAACTCAAAAAAACCACAAGAAATCATTTACATTTTTTTCCTTTCCCACAAAAAATTTTAGATTCTTGTGCTATAAAAAGTATAAAGTAACCGAGTAAGCAACAAGGACACTCCTAATGGTTTGCAGCGAAAAACCTTTGCTTTCATTATGCGCAATTTAACACCTAATCTGTGCCAGTGAACCCCTCCCATATCGTCGCTCACTCCAATTAAAATGCGTTCGATGGGCGTGTATCGGCAACAAATTGTTATAGTATATATTGTTGCTAGTTAAGAGGATTGTCCTGCTACTGTAAAACCAGACAAATTGATTGGAAATTCAATTTATGTTTCGACATTTAGCATAGCATACTTATGCGGGCTTTAGCCTCATACACACACAATTGCGCTACATGCATTAATCACAAGCACAGACACATACATACAAATGCACGCATACACACTGCGACACTCAATGGCAAAAGTATAAAAGTTATGCAGTAGCAAAATCATTTTCTAAGCTTACGACAGAATTTATAAGGCTCCAACGAAGCAGCAGCTGCAGCAGCAACAACACAGTCGGATTATTCAAAAGAAGCGCATCAAACGCAGGATATAATGTTGCAAGGGCGCGGGGCATGTGTGGCAAGCAAAAAGAAAGTGAACTGTTGGCAGCAAAACAACCAAAATTAGTCTCCCTCTGCACTCCGTCGCCGACGTTTGCATCAGCGTGCAAAAATCTGAGTAAGCCAGCTTCAGTCGGGTTCCACCGACTAAGTAATGCCTTACACCAAAAACCTGGCTAGCATATATGCCCTATAAGAGACGAGACAGGCGTCTCAATTGTCCGATTTAGACATATAGGTATACAGCAGGACACAGAACAGCAGGATATCAGCACAGAAAGTGCTCTTGCTCATTTCTGGATATAGTTAAGATGCCTGCTTTAAGACCTTGCAATTTTTAATATGCACCACAGCCAAAAGTGTAGGGTGTACAACTTGACTACTATTGCTGCAACAGCACAGAAATGTAGAAATGTGGCACAGCAGCAAACAGCAACAAAAACAACGTATCAGTTCTTCTCGCACGAAATGATTTAGGTCAAAGCTAGTCACTCACACGTCGCAGCGGCTGCACTCTCACAAACTCAACCACACGAACCCCCTCTCCTCTTTTGCTAAGGGCCAACGACTTTCAGACTCTCCCTTGAGGGGCAGTGGGGGGTGTGCACTGCACACTGAGCACTGAGCACTACTTACAGGGCGCTAAGGTGCAGCGCTGCCCACAGCTTGCATCTGCATCTCCCTTTCTCTATCTTCTGGCAGCAAGCGAAGCGTGCACGCAGCGGATACGATGCGAATTACGTTTACAGCAGATGCAGTCGAAGGTTAAGAAAGCTTGCTAAGCCATCAGCTGACTCAGCTAGCGAATGGGCAGTAGTTTAGAGAAGCAAATGTTGTCATATTTTCAGATACGAAAATTTCTAAAACAGCAAAAAATATCTTCATGGAAAAAAATTTTAAGTTTTTACTCCACGATATCGACTCTGACTTCGTTCTAGCAGCAGTCGACTTGAACCGATTAACATTTTTTCATTGTTAGCTAATGCAAAAAAAAATTATTCCATTAAATATATGTACATACTTAGTTACAAATTCGTCTATTCGAACCCGAACTACGGTTATAGCGAAAATATGCTTCGCTCAAAAACACAAAATTGTAAACTTGTCTGCTTGGAAATTCAAATTTCAGCAAACTCCTGAAAGAAGCTGTCAGTTTCAAGAGATTTTCAAAGTAAGCGCTAAAATACAATACGTTAAATCTGCCGCGAAATTCTCAGAGTTGGCAACACTGGCAGCAGCAGTGCAGTTCCAAACAGCAACGGGTTATTAACACCAAACACGTTGCATGCGACAGCAATGGAGCGAATGTAAAAGCTGCTATGAGAACATTGTTATGTGTCGTCTCAAAATCCTGACGTTTGCAACATATTAACAGAATACTCGCATGCGGAACATGTTAACAAAATTTTGCATATGGAAATATTAACAGCGCAACATATTAGCAGAATTAAATGGGTGCGGAACATGTTAACAAAATTTTGCATATGGAAATATTAACAGCGCAACATATTCACATGCTGATATGCTAAACTCCAGCAATGTTCTTGCTACAAGATTAACAGCAAACTGTTATGACATTGTTGTGCCTGAGTATTTCAAAGTTACTCGCATTTGTTCCCAAAAATCATAAACAGAAGTTAAGCCTCGTTCACATTCGACTTTTGCTTCGCTTTACTTCAGAATTTCGCTTTGACAGATATGCTTTTATATGAGGCTTGCTAAATAGAACGCGAGGAAAGCGAAGCGAAGCAATGCGAAGCAAAATGTTGGGCAACTCTCAACTTTTTTGCGCTTTGACAATCAGTTGTTGAAATTTTGTGTGATATTTTTCATTTTCTTGTGCGCTTGCGTTTTCAATTAAGACACTCGCGAATTTCAAACATTTGTAGCATAACTACTACTACTTCCATTATATCAGTAAAATCCAAAGTTAAAGCGTTCATTATAGCAAACCTTCTACTTTTCATGCTTTGTTGTTGAATCTCGAACTGTCAAGCAAAGCGAGGTAAGTCGAATGTGAACGAGGCTTTAAGCCTGAGCTCCTTTACATTGGCTGTTAGCATTGCTGTTATTGGCCGTTTATCTCTGCTGTTTTGCAATTTAATATAAACCAATGAGCGCAAAAAACAACATTCCTCTGAAAAGATCTTCTGGGACCGATATTCATATTTGAAAATTAACTTTTTAAATACAATAACTAATAAATGCCTAACTATTACATCTCTACAGCATTTAAAGCAAAACGCACACACACAATAGTATTTCAAACAATTAAAATAAGTACTAATAGCTTAAAGGTCAAACAATTATTTACTACAGGACCTATGAGCATTCATTCAAACCAACCTCAAAATGGTAAATGTCAAAATTCAATAGAGTATAGGAGTTGAAAAATAAATCACAGGCGTAACAGCTGAACATTATGTAAATTAAATTCATATGCCATTTGCACAGTTTAAGAACAACACTCAAAAAAGATACAGAATAAACAGCTTCATTTCGACAGAAAAGGCGGATGTAAATACTAATTGAGGGGGCTTCATTGCCTGTGCAATATGCCAGGGGAAATTTATGAGACAATTGAATACTTTATAATACAATAGATTATATATATTATATTAAAGGACAACCACGTCTATCAACAGTTCAATATGCTAAGTAAAACCAACTTCATTTCTATTAAAAAACGATCATGTCTAGTTCTGACACTGGTACTCCAAGTGACTTGCTTTTCCAAAAAGCATGAGTATAGCAAAAACCATTGTTACTTGCTTACCTCTCTTGCCATTACGACATGCCTCAACAGAACCCGTGTAGAGGGTCTGCCATCTGGTGACTCCACTCCAAAACTGTTCGTCCAACGCTGTACGCATTAAAGCTTGACGGTGTGTCGCACGGATTCAAATTGCTAATGATCAGCATGGACGTAAGGTGTTTTACTTGTGTGCCCCTTGGATGTATTGCTTTGCATTAGGTCGAATTTATTTGTTTCAATTTAATTCTATTGTGCTGTTTTATTTTATTTACGCTTGTACTATATACATATGTATGTATGTATGCAAGTTTTAGGCGTTTCCGTCCTTTCACTCGAACGCGTAAGTAGTATTGCTTTTACGATTAACTTGAAGTAGTATTTCACTTGCTCTGATTTCACATATTTTGTTGTTATTAATGTATTTTATTACAAAAGAGGAAGACATTTTTTTCAACACACATAGGTTCAAACATTTCGTTTGAGTGTTTATATTTGCTATGATACACAGGAGTAAGGAGTGTCCGTAGCCAACTGTCACTCACGTTATCCTTTTTGGCTGTCTACCACTTTCGGTTGCGGTTATCCTATTGCCATTTCCATATTCAAGTTGCCTTTCATTGCTGCCGCAGACTTTGTTTTTGTACGCTAGTGCTATTTTACTCGCTTCGCACACTTGTCCCTACATCTTTCTCGGCATTCACGTTGTGTGCGGCTCTTCTGCGTAGTACGGGCGGTACGGGCGCTCGCCTCTTTGTGTCATTTCACGCTTCTACAGCATCCTTTGCGTTGAATTAACGTTACGTCAATGTAACGTCGACCGCACCAACAACACCAATAGCAACAACCACTAAAGAAGCCAACGTCAACGCACCATCAACAATCAGTTGGGCGTGAAGTAAGCTCGAATTGGTTCACGCTCCTTCGCTCTCTTTCGCTTTGTCACACTTTTTTTTATGCACGTCTGTTTCTTTTCACTTTGCCTTTGCTTGTGTTTATTTCGTTATATTTTCTGCAGGATTTTCGCCAAATCTACGTAAAATTTCTCTACTCCACGTTATTTCTTCATTATCCTTTCGTTTTCATATCCTTCCATTGTGGCGAGTCCTGCTGTGTGCATTTTTGTTGTGTCTGTGTCTGTGCATGTGTGCCCATGTGAGTGTGTATTTACATCTGCTTTCATCTGAGCAGATGCATATAACCCTTCTAAAGAGTTTTTTATAAAGAAAAAATATGCGAAATATTTTGTTGCAGCTTTTAGAATTTGTTATATATCTCTTTCAAGAACCTCATCGTATCGTGGAAAATGGGCTACTAGCATCGCTACTTTACTTCTAGCAACCAAAGAGAGCATTTTCGGATTATTCGAGGAGACCGCGACTGAACTGTATATCAGCCACGTTCCGAACTTCGCAGAAATGATGAAATAAGCTTCAGATTAGTCCAGTTGATTTAAGATAAAGTCAAATAGATTTCAGATTAGTCAGATTGAATTCGGAAAACGAAACTATAATTTGAATGTATCCGTTATTTTCCAATATCGAAACGATATATAGTTCTGCTCTTATTAAGTTCCGTAAGACCCTTCGAAAATCAACTCAACACAAGACAATTTCCAAACCCGCTCCTTATATTTGGTATCCTAAGCGATCTAAAGAATTTCCAAATACTGCAGTGTATGTTTTCTCTTAAAATCTCGCAGTTTAATTTTAAATTTTATATCGTTTTAAACTACAATTTTCACATACCTAAACTTATCTGCTTAAATTTTTTGCAGTGCAGCCACTTTATGGCTAGCGTTAGTAATATGTGTAAACATTTAAGAAGGCATGCTAAGCTCTTTTAATAATTAGTTATTCCTGAAATGCCAGACGGCGAAATCGCTTGCAATAATTAAAAATCGGGTTTACTGAAAGTTTTAATAAATAAAAGAAGTTGAGTCAAAATACCGCTGCAAGCAAAAATTAAAAATGCATCATAAATTTGGTTAATAATCTGAAATGCTATATACGACTAGTTCAGAGCACAGCCGTATAGAAACAGTGTGCCAAAGTGAAGCGGAAGAGGCAGACAAATTTCGGGTGGCTTCAAAGATTCACTAGCTGCTCGCCATCTATCATTGCAATAAATGTCAATTACTATAATACTGTGCAAATTCAAAAACTATCTGCATAATTTGCTGGATAAAGCAAAGATAATCCAAAATTGCTATATTTGACTGTCAAGTGTACTCGCGACTGTTGTAGCTAGTCTGGAAGAAGCACTTCCGGTCGTCAATGGCGCTTTCGCATAAAAGGCTTTCTTAAATATGTTCACCACAAACACCTCAAGTGAATGCAAGGAATTGACTTTCGAATCCTACTTCACGAAAGGGGCTGCTGCCTGCCCCAGCTGTAGACTTCCGCTTTGTGTAGCGACACTTTTTAAGGTTATTTCAGTTAATTTTCCAAACTAACTAAACACTCCCCAACACACTCATAAAAAGGCCATTAAGACTGAATGGTAGGCAGGCAGTCAGTAGGCCGCAGCAGCATATACACAGCCGCACAGCCAGCACAGGCAGGCACACACAATTCCTTGGAGGATATGAAAATTCATATTTGAGCATCCCACACGTTTCTGCACAAATTGTGAACGCTCTGATTGCTTATTGCGAGCCCAAAAAGGTATAGCAACGAATTTTTCACTACATTCATTAATTCCAGCAATACGCGTTATTCGAATTTCGTATTTCGTGTTTCGCGCAGCAAGAAGCCGAAACACTTTCTTGAATGTGTCGTTTTTCAACAAAATAAAACACACTATAAATCTTTCGTTGGCTCTTTGCCATTTCTAGCCGTACACGAAAAAGTCCAACGAAATCTGCTGCTGCCCCGTTTCTGCACGCTTTTCACAGAATTTTCTCACTTTTTCAACTTTTTCCACTTGCCTTCCTTTGCTGCGATAGCGAAAAAAAGAACAAATATTGTTCTCATTTCGTGCGAATTTCAACGAGATTTTCCAATGCTTTTTGCCGTGAAAAAAGATCAACCGAACTTTTATGTTAATTTACTAAATGATTTTGTGAAATTTTATATAAATTACTTTTGCTCTGGTCAACTTTAAAAGTTCAAAATATATAATTTTCGCGTTTGTTTTTGCGGGAGCACAGTTAAATATTAACGAGGAAAATTTTTTCGACCAGAGTAGAAAGAATCACCCTCTGTGCCTCTGTGTCTGTGCGAGAGGTAGAAAAAATTGACTTTTCCATCCACAAATGCACAAATGGACCAAATTTGGGGGGAACGGCAGAAAGGAAGGAGCGCACAGCATGCGTATGCGTGTGTGTGAGTGTGTGTGTGTGTGAAATAAGGGTATTTTATTTGGGCGGAACGGAAGCGATGTGTATGAGGGTGTGCGTGACGGCAGTTGACAATGCGGATAATGCCGTGCGCTACGAAGTGTCGATAAGGTAGTGTATGTGTATATTATTGAAATTTGCATGGTATTTGTAGATGCTGCTTTCAAAACAGTTTTGAAAAAAAACATGCAAGAGGGCAGCGAAAATTAAAAATACTCTCATAAATATTTCACCTAATTCAGTGATTAAAAGCCTCTAAATCGTGTCATTTATTTCAAACGAGGAATAATAGTAGTAGGCAGTTTATATGCAAATTAGGCATTTTAGTCTATTCATATAAATTTCGCAATGAAAGTGATCCGGTTTCCAACGAAGCATAAGGAATTAGCGCCATCACAAACAAGTTTTGCTTTCATTTCACCAAAAGAAACATCTTTTTTGAATAAAATTTCAATAATCAGGCAAGAATTCTAAACAAGAATGTTGGCAACTATACTAGAAGCGAGCATAGGCAAACAAGAATTTTATTCATTAAGAGTCCGTAATAGCTAGCGCTGCTCGGGATAGTAACGTGCATATATAAAGGCAGGGATTTCGGTAAAACTTATTAGTTTGAAATCGATACGTAAAGGAATTGGAGTAACATTGAACGAAATGCAGAAGCTTTTGGTAAGTGAACAAAATTAAGCTAAAGTCATTACATACTTTTGAAATTTGAGCGCAAAATATCTGTCTAATTCAATTTTTATATTTTTTTTACCGCTTAAACCAACACTCTTATACAGATTCATTCAATTTTGTAACATCTTGTATACGGTTTCATAAATAGGTGGATTATTATTAATATTAATATATTAGGGACATTTTTAGATAAACCTTTTATTAAAAATATAATTTATCTTAAAGTCTTTAAACTACATCACCGAAATACACGTCTCTGCTTGAATTTATCTTAATTTATAAATGTTTCTTAGTATTATGTTTTGGAAATTACTGAAACAATTACACCAGATAGTCCTTTAGCATGAAAGAGCCAAATAGTTCAAACAGAGTCTATCGATTTAAATTTGAGAGGGACCATGGATGTCGGAATACATGTCTTATTAGTTATACTATTATAATGAAATCTTTAAATTTGTGCAGATTGTGTTCGTTGTTATGGCTTGCCTGATGTGTCTGATAGCAGCTCAGGATGTTGAATCTATAAAGAAACAAATTATTGGTATGCATATAACTGTATACAAACTATTAAATTTCTAATAGAGAACTCCTTTAAATATCATTTATAAAATTTCAGATGAATATGAGAAGTTAGGTGGACCTTCTGTACATCACAGAGAGGAGGTGGCCGATGTCATTGACCCAGCCCATTTGCATATAGCTCTTTAATTGAATTCTACAAGAGCTCCCGTGCTTTGTTTGGTTAATTTTAATGTATATAATTTTTTCAATATGAATTTAAAAATAAATATTGCAATATTTTAAAATGTTTTCTGAATTTCTGGCGTTTTCCTTTTCATTCAACCTTTTGCGTTGACTTTAATTATACACAGACAATAGAAAAGATTATGAAACTAAACCAGTTCTCGGCCAGATTTAATAACTTTTTAAAAGTTATGCAAATTAGAATTAGTTTCATTGCCCAACCCCAATTTAGAATTCACACTCTTTTACATGCCAGGTTCTTCCTATTCATTCATTCAAGTTTCTTATGTCAGCTTTTACGTTCGTTGTGTCGTTGTGTCCCACATCCTTTGTTAATGCAATATTAACTGGTGCTTCCCTACTCATGTTTTTTATATACCTACTGCTGCCTGCCTCTCTCTATTCTGTGCCGTGTTCCACGCACATTGTTGTATTTTGTTGAATATCCTTTGAAAAAGTCGGACATGCGCGTCACTACTTCGCTGTCATTTTGGATTTTTTAGCCGTTTCTTCGTCTGCTGCTGTTGTCGATAGTCAGGTCGTACCGATAATGAGGTAAACTGCGCACTAGGCAATGTTGCCATATTCACAGTTTAACTGTAAATTACAAAGTTCAGTTGTCACTGCCCGATCAGCTGATTTCGTTTGCAGGTTGGTTGCAGAAACTTTTGTTGCATTAACGAACGCGATTCAGGATGGAAATTTTGGTTAAGGCATTAATTGATAATTGCGAAACTCGAAGTGAGAGTCTTATAATGAATTTCAATAAAGAAAGGGTAAAACGAGTGAAAGAGAGATGTGTCGTGCTAAAAACCTAGCTGAAAAAGAAAAAAAGATCGATCCCGAAAGTAAATAATTACTTTAAAACAATAAAAACCTATCCAGATGATGTATTCCATCTTTATACAAGATGACAAACAAATTTTGATCCATTTATAATAAATTTTCTACGTTTCCATTTCGTGTTTTGCAAACGGCAACAGTAGGATAATGACTGCGAAAACTGCAGAAATTTGTCACTGCGGTGCCAAGCCGTTGCATTAACGAACGCGTTGCACGCAGTAGTATTGCGCCATTTTGCTTTTACGAACGCGTTGCTTTGCTGGGTTGCATTTACAACGTACCTAATTTCTTTCAATAAAAAATACTAGCGTAATATGCTTACAAGAAGTGACGCCATTTTAAAGTGCCATGTTAGAAAAGTTTATTTGCTAATTTCATTTAAATAGACAATCGTTTTTTTCCAGAATTCAATAAGGCACTAAGCTCTTTTGTTACTTTCTCTTGGAGCCGATCTTCAGTTTCAAGTCCTGTTGATTCTTGCGCGCCCAAACAATGTAGGAGAGCTTGTCGCTGAGCAACATTTGGCGCCAACGCTCGCCGGCCATGCATGCGATCTCCCTCATCGAAAAATTGGTGACGCCACGTTCCTTCAGACCCTGACGGAACTCATGCAGAAACACGAAGAACGGATTGATGGCTTTCGATTTCGTTGCCGGTGCACTGTTGGTTGGATTTGCTGCGTTTTGGGATGTACTTGCCATTTTCATTTAATATTGCAAAATGCAAAATTTTAAAGAATTTAGAATTTAGAATTTAAAAAGGAAACGATTCCTGAGTGTATTTTTAAAAAAAATTTGATTTCAATTTCGATGTATTGTTGTTAATTTTTTTTAAGGAAATTGAATTTGTTCGCTTTGTTGGGAGCAGTAGAGTGTAAATTTTTCGCAAGTACCTACATTTTCTAGCTTGATGTAATCATAGACCTCTCAGATCGTGCTAACTACAAGCTTAGATTCCTAGCATCAGTTGTTGTGCCAGTTTTTTAGACAAGCTCACAGTTTTTAAATTTACCTCCTAGTACAAATTACAGTTTTTTTTCAAATTTCAGACTTGAAAGAATAACTTAAAATGTTTTCGGTTATCGTAGTACTATCGTATATAAGCTTGTTATTTTATTTAAAATGAATTGCTTTGTGTTAGTTTTGCTTAATAAAATTTTAAAAAAACCGCAATTTCACGAAAATCTCTTCGTTTTTGAAGGTTACAGTTTTTTGGTTGAAAATGCAGTTTTTCTATTGAGAATTTGTAGTTTTTTGAAAAAAAAATCTGGCAACATTGGCACTAGCACAAAAACATGATTTTGTTAGAACTTAAAAATGTAAACAAAAATCTGCGTGTCAAGTTGGCCAGTCATAATAGCCAATAGTCTCTTCTGTGTCTGCTTTCGTAAAAATAAAAGTTTCGTTCCTTGTTAAACTAAAAATAATAGTAGGGAATCTTAAGAAAGTCTTCTAAAGGAGTTATAAGCGAATAGCCTGCAAGATTCATAAACTTCTTGCAAATTTGTTTTTTTTTTGGGAATTTATCATCAAATCATCAAATAATTCCAATCAAACTTCAAAGCAAAACACATAGACGCAAAACGAAGAGAAACTTTTCGAAAACTCATTCAAGTGTTTTTATACCCTACACCAGGAGTGGCCAACCCGCGGCCCGCCCTGAACATTTTTTTAGTCCAATCTTCCCGTCATTTCCTCTTATTTTTCCATATGTGCAGCCCGCGAGATCATTTGGGTTGACGCCCACAGGAAAAATTACTTCATTGCCAGCAATTGAACATAAGGTTGGCAATCATTCATTGCCTGTCGAGACGTTAAACATGAAATTTTTGCTAGTCGAGACGTATGTACGTCTCCATTGGACATTGATGTGAAGGAAAAAGTTGGTTGACAAAATATTAAAACTACAGTAGTTTTGACAGTAGTTTGCTACAAAACTGTCAATTGCAAAAATCCCAGACCATTTGCACAAGATTGTGAATTGGGCTATTGTATTTTCCGATTAACCGATTAAGGGTTGGAGTTTGTGAAAAGTTGTGCGAATAGGCGTGATTTTAAGAGGATTGCGTTAAAAAAATTTTAGAATATCTTCAGAGGATAGCAAAGTGAAATATGGAGCCATTGCCGACGAATCATTTGTCCAAAATACGCTTTCCAAAATGACAAAATGACAGTCGATGTTAGAGATCAAAAAGACCGAAAGAACGTTGAACAACATTACCGGGAAGAAGAAGATTTAGATTAATTTTCAACTGCGATTTGCGGTTCATAACTTTTTCTACGCAGTATCTACGGATTTTTAAACTAAAATGAGTCGCGAAGATTTAGCACCTCCGCTGCTGCCCATGGGGCCGAATCGTTGCTATCGTGTTAATTTGGTTCACGAAGATTTTGGAGGAAACCCAAATCCGAGTCAGCAGCAGCAACAACAAACATATATGGAAACGGGTAAGACAGAGACACGGAGACTAGAGCCCGACCGAAGGCTCGGTTTCGGTTACCGAACAGTTCGGCCAAAGGGTTCGGTCTCGTCTCCTAAAAGGCCGAGTATTTAGTCGAACAGTTGGTCCCCGTTTAGACAGGGAAACATCTGGAACGGCAACACTGGAATTGTGAATGGAATGAGTGTGAATGGCGTGTCGCCAGTACGGGAAACAAAAACCCCTCTCCTTTCCCCGTCCGTCCCTCTCCCTGGAATACAGTGTTTCCTTTCCAGATGTTTCCCTGTCTAAACGGGGACTTGAGAACAAAAATCGTAGTTTTAAACAAATTTTTAATTTTTCAATAAAACTTTTTATTGATTTTTTATAAATCAGATGTTTAATGTAGGTACTTATAACTCAAATGAATTAATTTTTACTATAAAATTTATTTTTTTTAAATGTATGAATTTTTTTTCATTGAACACACTTTTCATGCATTTCTAATGGTTCGGTCTCGGTCTCGGCCGAACATTAAAATAGAGGCCAAGGTCTCGGTGCAAATTTCGGGTTCGGTCGGGCTCTAACGGAGACGCATAGAAATGCAAGACTGATCTTTACAATTTTGGCTTATAGATTTGTATATGGAAGACGATGATGAGGAGGATGAGACTAGCTTCAGTGTTGAGGAGCTGATCAATTCCACATTTAAGTTGACCATGCATGTTCCGAGGTTTGTTAAATTGTGTTGACGTGGAAGCAATATAATAAAATACGTAATACAATTTCAGTTCCTTCTATGGTGGCTTAATCGGCTTTAAGGGGTCAACAAAGCGTCGCATTGAAAGCGAAACGCACACTGATATAAATGTGCCACGCGGCGGACCTTCAGCTGGTGCACTTGGCCAAAACAGATCCGAAGACGTGGTCATAAAAGGTTACTGGGTGCATTTTTCATCTAGACGTCATGCCTAACTATACATTTATTTAGGTAAAACACGTAGCAATGTTTGCGCTGCTCGCCGAAAGATTAATCTCTTGGTTAATTCGCTGCGTAAACGCATGAAAATCACGCACTTTGTAGGAATAACGTTGCATCAGACTGCAATTAGAGATAATTTCATTGCATTTAAAGTAAGATAGTTCTAATTTGTGTCAATGTTTACAAACAAATATTTTATTTGGTTATTATAGCAACAAGTCTTGGAGGCCAATCTGCCGGGCCTCGATGAAACGGTGTTTCAAACCGACAATTGCATTCATTTGACGCTCGTCGGTTGTGTGCTTCTAGATGATGCCGAACGTGCTAAGGCAGTGGAAATTTTGCAAAGTAGTCGGTAGGTGTTTAGACGTGTTTGAAAGTACATAACAGTAAATTTATATTCATGTATTTGCAGTGAGTTCCTGACGGACTTGACTGCTCCATTTGAGCTTAAAATGGCTGGCTTGGAAATAATGAATGATGATCCGAGTGCTGTACGTGTGTTGTACGCCTGCGTCGAAGCGCCTAATCTGCAGGAATTCGCAAATCGCATTCTCCAACGCTTTGTGCAGAGTGGATTGTGCACGGGCACGGATGAACAACGAGGCCGAGTGAAGTTGCACATGACTGTAATGAATAATCGCTATCGCAAGAAATTGAACGAGCAAGCAGAAGAAACTTTTGATGCGCGTGAAATTTTGAAACGCTTCGCGAACTTTAATTTTGGCACAGTGTTTTGTAACGAAGTGCAGTTGTGTGTTTTGCATGGTTCCACAAGTAGAGAACAACCGTACAAAATAACAAGTACCTTACAGTTATAAAAGACATTTTAACCTTTTTCTTTTGCGTTTTGAAATATACATATATAATTGGAATAAAAAATACGCTACACAAGAAATAATTATTTTTGGTAAATGCCGTGATTTTTCTTTTATATACAACTCAGACGCGCCCTTTAAGAACTATATTTGGATTTGCTTCCAATATCTTACATTATTGCAAACAAGAATTTATTGGCAGTTTTTTACCGTTTCCATCTCAACAAATTTGCTTGCGCCCTTTTCAAAGTGTAATATCCTGCGCGGTGGCTCAGTGGACAAGGTGCTTGGTCGCTGATGCGGGAGGTCCCGGGTTCAAGACCGGCCTCAAACCATATAAAATAAGAAGAATAATTTTTCAAATTGTTTCTTTGCGCGGCGCCACTTCTCGAGATGAATTGGCAATTATCCGAGAGTATTCTTTGCCATGAAATTTTCTCAACCCGTTCGAATTCGGTTAATGTAGGTCCCGTTAATTTATGAAAAAATTACCAAGCACACACAAGTTAACGCGAGAAAGCTAGGCCTAAGCCCACACGGGCTGTTGCACCAATCAATTATTATTATTAATATTCTGCGTAGGCATGAACAAATTCAGAATTCGTGACATAATTTCTTGCTGGTGTTGGTGCAGGGTAAACAAAATTGCAAATATTTGTTACACTGTTATCTCTTTTTTATGGAAAATTTTTTCCAGCTGGCAGTGCCTATCAAGTTTGTTTTCGAGGCCGCAAGCGGAAGCCGAAGTCGAATTTTAGCCGAATATTTCCATTTTGGTGGCATTCATACTATTATCATATAGGGTTATTATTTATTTAATAAATAAATAATTTTCTTCGAACAAAACTACCTTGATTTATAATTTGTGCTGAGAAATTGAAAGTAGGAAAAGGTCCCTAGTTTCCGCCTTCTTGCAATTTCTTGCAACATAAAAGCCGAACGGAACTGACTGACAGATCATCGCACGCCATCGATTTTTGCGGACGAATAACTTGTTTTTTTAAGAAATAAGTGCATAAGTAAGAAAAATGGGTGATGAATTCGAGCCTTTAGAACCGAGTCTGCGGAATATCATCGATCAGACATCACTGAAATGGATTTTCGTGGGCGGCAAGGGCGGGGTAGGGAAGACAAGCTGCAGGTGAGTGAAACACCGCTAAAGAATTGCAATGATCTTTAAAATTTTACGGAAACCTTCTAATAATAGCTGCAGCCTGGCTGTACAATTGGCTAAAGTACGCGAATCCGTGCTGATAATATCTACAGATCCTGCCCACAATATATCAGATGCATTCGATCAGAAGTTCACGAAAGTTCCAACTAAAGTAAGCGTGCCGCGAACCCCAGCCACTATCCAGCTGTATGCGTGTGCTATTTTGTTGTTATTGTTGCCTGGCGGCTGCAAGTGAGCTGGGATATGCGTCATTAGCGGTGCTATGCATTATGTTTCGTACACAATGTAATTATAACACTACCGTTTTGTTGTGCTTATCTTTTTTTGCAGGTGACTGGTTTTGACAATTTGTATGCTATGGAAATTGACCCCAACGCGGGGCTTAATGAGCTGCCGGATGAGTATTTCGAGGGCGAGAATGATGCCTTGCGTCTGAGCAAAGGAGTGCTGCACGAAGTAACTGGCGCGTTACCGGGAATTGATGAGGTACAGAACTCTCCTGTAAACAAGTCTGTGATTTTTAAATTGAAAATTATCCCCTATATATATTTTTACAGGCCATGAGCTACGCGGAAGTAATGAAGTAAGAAGTTTTTATGATAACTGTAATCAGCGTGACTGTGGCTAACATTTACATTTTTACCCACAACAGATTGGTGAAGGCAATGAAGTTTTCTGCTGTCATTTTTGATACAGCACCAACAGGGCACACGTTGCGCCTGCTCTCCTTTCCACAGGTTGTAGAGAAGGGACTCGGCAAATTGTTGCGTTTGAAAATGAAGATTGCACCTTTTATTTCGCAATTCGGTGGTCTGTTGGGCTTAACGGACTTTAATGCTGATTCATTTACACAGAAATTGGATGAAATGCTGAAGATTATCAGACAAGTCAATGAACAGTTCAGGAACCCCGTAAGTGTGCCTATGAATATTAGGAATGCGAATGATTGACTGGAATACATTGTGATTTTGTTTTTGTTGTTTCAGGATCAAACTACGTTTGTGTGTGTTTGCATTGCCGAATTTTTATCGCTCTACGAAACGGAGCGCCTGGTGCAGGAACTCACCAAATGCGGCATTGACACACACAACATCATTGTGAACCAGTTGCTTTTCATGAAACAAGATCAGCAGCCTTGCAGCATGTGCGCTTCACGATACAAGGTACGCTGATTCACAGTTTTTAGTTCCTTTATGCTTTCTTCTCAAAGCTCAATTTTAATCTTCTGCACAGATACAAGAAAAATACCTGGATCAGATAGCTGATTTATATGAAGACTTCCATGTTATTAAATTACCACTACTCGAAAAGGAGGTGCGCGGAGTTGAAAATATTAAAGAGTTTTCAGTTAACTTAATCAAACCATACAATCCTAATTAAGCCTCTGCGGCTGGAGACACATCGAGAACTTCCAACTATAATTTGATTTATTTTGGTTCGGTATTTTCTTACTTGATACGTTATGCAATATGCAATAAGCTAATCCTTTTTGTAGATTCTGTGGTTCGAGTCTTTTGAGTATGCAATTGGAGAGATGCTAATTTAGATTATATTTGTCAGCTATTCTAATAAAAATAACCGCTATTAATTCATGAAATACCAATACAAATTATTCATGCAAAGTTTAAATTATATCACGGTAATCATCATTTTGCGTCTATTTTTGGGTTTTTTTTCTTTTTTCGCTTAGTACATTCTATGACGGCCTTTACGTGCAACTTTTCATTGCATGAAATTCATTGCTTTTAAGACCACGAGACACTAGCTTGTTTTGCATGAAGTGTCGTTGCCACTTTCTTTGAATCAATGGAAACGAAGCAAACAGGGTAGGAAATCCCCGTACACTCGTACTGATTTGGGTACATTTTTATTTTTTTGGGTACGCGTTTTATTTCCCAGAGTAAATCTATGCAATACACCGTGAGTAATATAATTTCTCTGGTAGTAAAAAGCGTAGTATATACTCCCTTCTACGAAACGGCTAAGTAAAAAGTTTTAAAGCTTAACTAAAAAGTTCTAAAGGTTAAGTAAAAATAGTACTATCGGTAATATCATTTATCGCCAACTGCGCCACCGGTAGAGTAAGAGAGACGCACAGTCTAACTGTCTTGTCCGGCTTCGATATACGTATACGTGTTTTACTAACCCACTCACACTAAAAACTTGATGGCCCAAAAACCCGCCCGTACACGATCCACTTTTGGCCTTCAAGTTTCGAATTCCTACGTGAATCACTAACACACTCTTACGGATTTTGAGCAGAGGGCAATAACGCCGGCAGAGCTCCTATGAAATTGCGAAATCCACCAGGGCAATTTCATATTCAACAGAGTTGATTCAAAATGTTTCTACTAGGTTTGAGTTGGTTCAAAATGTTTCTACTAGGTTTGAGTTGGTTCAAAATGTTTCTACTAGGTTTGAGTTGGTTCCGGGCAGTTTTTGGTGAATTTCTGTTTGTCTTTTGCCAGAAGAAGCCATTTTGCTACAGAAGAAGAAGCTTACAATGCCTTTTAGGCGAAAATACGGTTACTGTTTACATTTCAAAATGAGTCAAATATAATTTATATATAAAAATTAACGATTATTGTGCAATTTGCAAAGCATAATGAATGTAAATCTTTTAGATTAATAAAACTGCACAAAATGTTACAGTTGTCAACTTCTGCCCTTACATTTCCATCCAATTAAAACCAAAAGAAATTCCAAAGTTAAATCTTTATTGATAAAAATATTAAATACACATATCTTTAGTTATGCAATTGTAGTGACCACATTTGACATTATAAATAAGCCAAAAACTGTGCATAACATTATTTTAATAACAAATTATATGCGCTTGAAATAATTGCGCCAAAAAGAGCACAACTTTGCGTTAATATTTACTGCATATTGCAGAATTTTCGCATAAAATAAAAGGCACACACACAAAATATAGATATATAACTTCACTTCCCCGGAATTTCATCGCATGACACTTTCGGATTGTTTAATTATTTGAAAACGTACCATTTCGTACCATATAGAAAAATTTTAGCTACGGGCACGAGATTTTGTTCTTCGACTGCAAGATTCTGCATGAAACACTAGTTGTTTCTGTTTAGCATATGAATAGTATGCCTCCAAATATCTTATCTCTTTTCCTCTCACGTGAACATGGTACCCGTTTACAATTTTGACAAATTGTGGAAAAGTGGATGATTGAAAGTGCAGGGTTGTATTGAGCGGGTAAAATCTGTGGTAGCAACTTAAACATGAATAATGGACAGAAAATTGTATCATTTATAAATTAAATAATTAAATAAAATAGATTATTCACCGAAGGAGGGAAGCACTCACCCGTAAAAGCTTTTTATGCTCAGGGAGTACCTTTTTTTTTTTGCTCATCAAACCGAACTAGAAGACGAACTTATCCCTATCCTAACAAATTTTTATTTTCAAGGTACGAAATTTATGGAAAAGGTACGTTTTTTAAAAAAATGGGGTACGTTTTTATTTTGGCCCAGTCCAACTCTGGAAGCAAATATACATATAATAAGATAATGTTCGCTCCAGCTGCAATTCATTTCCTTTTTGTGAGTGGAAGAGTGAACGGTTGTGTTTGGGGACGCTCGAACGAAGTAGTGTGAAAGAGAAGCGTAAAAATAATTTAAAATGCGAATATTAATTTGTAAAACAAGTTACTAATGCAAGAGACGGTAAACGCGACTGATTAGCAACGAGTTCATAGTACAACTGCAAAGAAAGTAGAAAAAGTGGGCAGTAGAGTGAATTTTTAAATCAAACTATGCAATAAGAGCAAAACCTTGTGGAAACATAAACACAACAATAATAACAACAGTGACATTAAACTCGGCTGGTGGGGTTTACGCGAAAGAGCACAGGTAATTAGTAATAAGCTAATTTAATGCAAGTGAATAAAACTGCAAAATTGCCGTATAAAAGCAAATGCCTGCTCCAAAACTTGCGCCAATCAATAATAAAAAGGCGGAACTGTCGCGCTGGTGTCCACACGCATTCATCAAAAATGCCATCAACATCGTCGTCGTCTCCCTCGACTGCTTGGAGTAGCGCCCGCCGTACGTCTGTCGAAGTGCTATTACCCTTTTCCCTGGCAGCGAGTTGGCGCGGGCAGCCACGCATAGTGGAGCAGTCCTTTATTCTACGCTGCTCTACTCTGCACTGCCTCACCCGCCGCCCACAACTCCGCCTTTGTCCTTCAAAGTTTACCATGTTGCTGGCGTGTCCTTCCTGGCAAGCGCTCGTGTTGAACTGTTACTCAAGTTGACGCGTCAGACGCGCCGTTTATTTGAACGTGTGTGGTTAGCAGTGTGCTGCCCTGCTTGTACAGTCGCCCGTGGTCGCAGCAGAAGTTGGTATTTTCCAATTTTATTCATAGATGACAATTAGTTTTATTTGCAATGGAATTCTGGAATTCTGAAAATGGGCTTCATTTCAATTCCTGCACAAAAAATAACACTAGCTAAAAAATGTGCAACCAAAGAGCATGTTGATAGCCAAAATTTTGCATGAGATGCGCACTCTAGAATATTAACATACTCTTTGGTGCAACTTTTTGGGGAACTGATAATTTGAACCTAGTTTTTGTTTCACTTGAAGGAAGTCTTTGACTGTTCACACTATAATTTTTTTAATCCGCTACAATATTCGCAAAAATTGCCATTAATTTTTTTCTTATATAATTTTTGTTCTCCAGGAATCACAATCATAATATTTTAGATCGACTGACATCGTCCAGAATTTTGTTTTAAGTTGAAGGATGTACAAATGTTTCTCTCGTTATTAGAAATATTAGACATTTTACTAACTACTTGCACTGCTTCCCGAGGGAGACATCATCGAATTTCTTTTGGACTATTAGTTTTGGAACTGTTTGGTTTTTACTGCACCCATAAGGTTTTTCGCCTTTTACGCTGTTGGACTTGCCTTTCATTTTTCATTTGTTGCCAACTCGTTTGCATTTGAGTTTAAAAGACAACGCTTGTCGGTCTGAGACAGCATTGCTATTGAATAAAGCTTATAAAATGCTACCCGTCATGCCCCATTCGTAGTAATTTAAAACCCATCTCTGAGCTTGGTTGTCGTGCCTATAGTATGTGACTACATATTGTTGGCTATCTATGATTATTGATTATGGCTGGACAAGAGGAATTTACCCTAAACATTTGGCATTACATCTTGTTGGAAGTTGGGCAGCTGGCTTTTTGCTCGTTTCTAAGAAATTTGCTTGTCAGTGCTTTTCTACGCTGGAAAATTTCACTTCATTTATGCATACAAACACGATTTCTGCTTTGTGTGTAAGGGGCCTCAACGGGAAGGTAAGAATGTGTGCTTGTAAAATTGCACCTACAACATACGAGCACACAGCCAGAATTCTTCAAATGAGGTCCGAACGCGAGCTGCTGGCTCCAATGAAAGTTTGGCTGGTTTTACTCGCACAGGAAGTCGAAGTCAAAAAATTTTGTTTCCACAACAAATTATGCTAATGCGTAGTAAGTTGTATGCAAATTCTAAGCACTTAATTGTTTGCTATTTTCGGTAGCTAACAATAATTGTTTAGCATTTGATTAATCAAAAAACAAAAAAAAAGGAAACGATAAATTGAAAGTTATTTTACATATTGATTTTTAACTTTTCATAATTTATTGTTAATATGCAAAGCGAGATATTTCTAAGTAGCTCTCTTTAAAGTTAAGGATTGAGCTTTGAAACTCTTTTTCTTTGGATACTCACAAAAGTTCTTATATCGGAGGCTATAATTTTAGGCATATAGATTACGACCTTCTTCTGCGACTTTATTTAGAATTTGAGTTGGATTTCACAGTGCCTCGTGCGGCGACCATTTTTCTTTGTATTTTCTTTTCGACGAACTATGAAAACACTGTCGAGGTTGCTATGAAAAACTAAGGCAGAATTGCTTTGTTGTCGCAATTGTGAACCATACATGCTCTAGAGATGTTATATAATGATTAATTGGACAGTAACGTCAATCATAGTTTTTTTCCAATACAATGACTGCAGACATTGAACCAAAACTTGTATAAAAGTTAAGTAATGTAAAGACCGGTCCTGTTGCCCCTTGGCTACGTCAAGCATATTTCAACATTATTCATAGATTACCTAATCATTACTCTTCGTTTTCCCATAAATTTTTGCTTTTGAAGTTGAATTCAATTTCTTAAAACTGACATCAGTTTAAAGTAAAGGGTTATACTTCTGCTGTTGTGCATCAGCCGATATTGCTATCAAATTTGTTTATTTTTTTTAACAATTTTCACTGACGTAGGCTCTTACGAATTTCACGAAATAATTGTTACACATATGTATGTACCTACATATTATGAAAGAGGAGTAGAGCATTCTGCCTTATCACGAACAGGGACGGTGTACATTTTAACTGTTGCTACTCGAAACGCAGCAGAAACGCTCCAGTCTTAACTTTATCTTATTTATGATATGAGTTTAGCTGTTAAAAATCGAGTACGCTTCTTTCCGTAATTCGCCGCTGCAGGCTTCGAACATGATGTCACTTTGAGCCGCTGGGCATTGCTTCAAATCTTTTGCTCGGCACTGCATCAATCAAACCTGTTGAAATCCCATAAGCTCGCCGTGAACACTCGAGTGCTTTCACTTGGCCGCTGGTATATGCTGTGCCTTAACACTTGCTTGCTCCATTTCCACTCATGTTTAATCGATTACTCATTTTATTGATGAATAAATACACACACACATACACGCAGAGTGACACACACACACATATGTGGGCATAGGCGATGCATAGTTATAGCTCTTATCATTTTTATCACTTCATGCTTTGTTTACATATTTCCAATTAGTTGTTCTTGCGGCTTTGTCACGCTTGCTGCCGCTGCCTCTTCCGCCATATCCCGCCACCCACCCATCGCTCCTCTACGCGGGCTTCACTTCCCCACTCGTGTCGCATTTCATTTGAACAATGTCGCTGCTTCGCGCTGTCAATTCTCATTTCCATGTTAATTGCGCGTGTCGCAGCAAGTGACAATCGTTGTTGCTCTGCAGCTTTCTGTTGACATTGTCACTTTTGTTATTTATGTGTGTATATTGTATAGTAAATTTTGCTGTTTTCGGCATATTTAATGCGATATCATGCTTCTCTGTTAACATGCATAAATTATGACTCATTTGTAATTTTGTGTGTGAACAAGTGAAAAATCACGTATTACATTTGCAACACGTGGGAAAAATGTTTACACACTTGCGATTCGCAAAATATTGCTCGCCACATCACGGCAGCATAGTCATGAGTTGTCGACCCCGTTTGCCAGTTGGCAATTGTTTTTCTTTTTATTAGATCTTTCTGCATTTGGAATCAAACTGAATTGAGTATGGACTCTCTGCGAACCAATTTGTATGTTTGTATGTCAACAGTAGGTACTCGTAATTAATGCTCTTTATACTTAGACTTTCAAACCGGAACTTGGTACTGGTGAGTAATAAGGTTGTTTAAACCTGTAAGCTCTATGCAGTATCTTTAGTCCAAAAAGCTCAGACCAGTATGAGTTTCTGTGCACTCCTCTTTTTCTAGTCATCTCGATGTCTAGATCGAATGAGTATGTTTGTTCTGTTTTGTCTCCTTCGTAAGCCCTCCTAAACTTTTTGTCAATTTGCATTTGTTTATGTTTAATTTATTAATTGAACCAAAATGTATCACATCAGCAATTTATTTCTGGCTACGATCCTGCTATCGATCCGGTATCGTTTCGGCTCTAAAAATATTTTTTTGGAGGAGAACTTTTATTATAGAGTAAATGTTGACACAGTGAGTTTATTAAACAATCTATTGTAAATGCGTGTATTTGTGTGTGTAAATTGCGACTGAAACTAATTGGTATTCCCAGGGGTGCCTCTGCATAATATTTAACTTTATTATCTGGTTCTCTTTCGAGGTCAAACACTTTTTTAAATACTTACATTCAAATGCGTAAAATGACACAATTTATTGTTGTTGTATTTCCGTTTGTTTCGATATCCGGTAGTCAGTTAAATTTCAGATGAAACACACTTTCGTTGTTTTATAGGCTGTAGATATTAATTCGTTAGAAGAAAGCTGAAGCTCTTGCGAGTGTGTTAGGTGCCGCATATATTTTGTATTGTTGACAAATACACGAGACAATTTCTGATCTCCACAACTCTGCTCCTGTAGTTGGCATACGGTATAAAAATTTCAAAGCTATTTTCGTTTTGCCTGGCATGTGTCACAACCCGCGAAGGAAACCTCGAATTGCTTCTACTCCACCATAAAATAAGTGCTTTGAAAGGGAGCAACTGGGGAGAGACAAAGGCAGCAGCAGCAAAACACAATTTAAAAACAGATGTTTACAGTCGACTTTTTCGCGTTTATATATAGATACATATATAGCAACAGCAATAGCAACAACAAAAGAGTAGCACGCAAACAAACTGGCGCGCGCATTGCATTGTTGACCGTCTGTTTCGAGCCGGCTTGCCTTTCCTGCACTGTGTTTAAGTGTTTGTGTTTGTGTGCGTACGCCTCGTAGTGGCAACATATACTACATAAATCAATGAATTGCTGCCAATGCCACAAAACAACTGTCCACCATCTTTTGCGTCTCTTCTGCGGCATATTATCGCAACACACCGAGCCGCACGCGTCATCCAGTGCTTACCATGGAACCGGCATTATTTACACATGCAACACACTAGCGCTTCGTTTTCGTATGGTCCTGTCCTACATTTGTATAGGTATATAAACATACATATATGTATGTAATTCTTTGCTCGTAGAAGAATGTTGTGGATGTAACAATATTCGGCGTGTGGCAGGCCGCGTCCTCTGGCTATGTGCACATTGTTTTGCCGTCTTCCATTCAGTTCCTCAAATGCAATCTCTCATGCTCACTCACTGTTCAGAGACTGCTGTGATTGATTGTAAGTGTGGATTTGGAAGTCTTCTATTTACAAAATTATTGATTACCAAGCAAAAATTATTAAAGAATGCTATTAGATATTGCGAGAAAACTCGGCCTAAGCCTCAGTTATACGGGCTCTCAATTAATAAACTTCGCTTGGGTTCGGCCATCAACTTTTGTTACGGCTTGGAGTAGCTTCAGCCAGAAATGGTCGAGCTTTTCTTTTAGCCCCCTTCAAATATATCAAATTGGTCAGCTTGGCAACAGAAGAAAAGAAAAGGTGAGTTCTCCTTAAATTGCTTGTGAACTAAGACTTCTAGTTAAGACACGTTTAGCTCAACAAATTTAGCATTCAGTACATATATGTTAAGCAGAGCATGGATCACGTAATTTGAAAAGGATATCTCCTCTGTCTATGCATGACAGTTGTCGTAAAGCAATTCTTGTACTATCGTCAAACGTTATTAAGTACAGATCTTGTCAGACGTGAATTGTCATACATCAGAGCCAAGGCTTTACTGTCTTGCTAAAAGTCCTTCTTATTTCAGAAAGTTCCCATTATTTTTTGCATATACAATTCCTTTGTCCTGAGTGCCACACTCCTGCAGCTGAAGGCATTTGTTATATAAAAGAATAGCCGTCCACATGTGCTAATGTTGTTATTTCACGCTGCCAGTATAAAAAAAAAACTGACAGTACCATATCATGCAATAAATTGGGGCGCAAATGTTCTTTGGCTTTCTGTTCACACGATAGGCCAGCGGCTTATAAATCACCGGATGCTTCCATGATACGCAAATAACTAACAAGCAAGCAAGCCAGCAAACAACAAACAAACTAGCGAAGTGCGTGTTAACAAATTGCCATAACATTGAGTTCATTATGTCAGGCAAACCCGATAATATTTAAAGGAGAAGCTCGCTTTTCTGATACAGTACTTATCATTCGTTTGGTCAAGAATTACAATTTTGCACTGTCACTTTCACAACAACGTAACTTTTTGTCGTTCTTGCTCGTTGTTATTTATTTGACTGAAGTATTTGATCGATTTTTGTTTAAGATCCCTGGCATCAGATTCCGGGCACATATATGTATATACTGTGCCATGCGGCGTCTCTACCAGGCAAATCTTACGGCGCCGTACACAGAGCCATTATTTTCTCTTTTTCCTAGGTTGATCAAGCCTGCAGAAATGTATACACTTCTGAAACGAATTAGCTTTAAAATTTTCAAATAAACATGTGTTCGCTGCGAAAGTAAAAGAGCCCCACAGTGAAGAATCTACAACGCGAAGGAGGGATATGCCGAAGGCCATTTTGACAGTCCTTTTCATAATTCAAGGGCCAATTGTATTTTTAATGAATGCCCAATCTTAAGAACTTGCTGATACAACTTCCCTTCAGCTCTTTTTCTTGATGATTGATTTTTTTCCTTTTTCATTATTCAAACTGCATTGCCACTGAAGTGAACAGTTTGAAGGATCAAGGCTACAGAATGGCAGTCGAAGGCTTACGTCAATGTCTGCTGCTCTGGAGTGTTGACTATTGGAACTTAGAAGGTAATGTCATAACCATGCGGCACATGTGCGCCCTCTTATGATTTATCAATCTTTTTTGCCTGCACTTTGCAACGTGTCCTTTTTGATAGATACAATACTTCTGTTGGTTATCGCTTATTTCAGTTGAATAGCGTGTTTATTTCTCATTATTTGTTTTGTGCCCTTTTATTTCTTTTAGTTCTTTTTTAGGCAAAAGTGGGTGTGGTAGTGTTTCTGGCACTTTGTATCCCACCCCTTCAGATTTTTCGCAGCTTGATAATCTGGAGTGCATTGAATTATTTTATGCTCTTTTAATAGTTTTTTATATAATTTAAAGCTTTAATATTTTATATACATAAATTGTTCTCACAGAAATAATTAAGTGTTCCATTAATGAAAGAAAATCGGGATTTTATAACAGCATAAATGTGACTGGCACAATTTTAAAACCCTATTCTGGCGAGAGTCACAAAAGTTGCAATTAATTGTTTTATACATATGCATAAAATATTTTTTGTACATACATACATACGTATGTGACAATATTCTATTTCACATAAGGAAATATTAATTGAAATGGCTATTCATTTTTACAATAACGTGAGAAGAATAGTGCTGTTAGCTTTTTCTAATTACAAGGCGTTAATACGATTATAGTTTTATATATTTTTACCGACCTTTTATTTGGGATGAATTATATTTATGAAAATTGCACCAAAATTTTGCTTTTTAAAGAAGTTTCAATATGTAATATCAAAAATATATTATCATTTTGGTAATAATTTTATTTCACATATAAATTTTCTCATGAAACTGATTTTTCACGATTATTTTAACACACTTATTTCGAATGCCGCCTTAATATTCCTAAATGTTGGTGTTTGAATTTGTCATCTGACAATCTTTGATTGATTTATTTTGAACATATTTTTACCAATGCCTCAAAATTCCTGAATTAAAATTTACAATCTGGTGAATCCGGTATTGGCTTTCCTAATCTTTATCAATTTGCATTCTTATCAATCAAACAAAAATTTTATCATAATACATATTCTTTTATCATTCTCTTATATTTAGTTATGGCTGATGGCGTTTTCAAGTCACGTGACATTGGTTTGCGTGCTCAGAAGAAAATTCTATCTCGCATGGCTACTAAGAATGTTGTTAAGACCTTTATTGACGGCACAACAGCATCGCTTTTAGATAATTTATATCGTTTGTGCAAATTGCATGTAAGTTCTCAGCCATTATCTACGCTCCAAACATATCACTCTCGTTGTTCCTTTCTTTCAAAAATAATTTTTTTTGTATTATGTGCTTGCCTTTTATTTATAAATAATTCAATAAGTCATGCCATTCTGTTTCGTCCGTCCTTCGCAGACCGGCAACAAAGCGAAAGCCGAGAAGCTGACAAAGAACATCATTAAGATCGTTATAAAGATTGGAGTGCTGCATCGGAATAATCAATTCACCGAGGAGGAGCTAACAAAAGCCGAACTTTTCAAGCGCAAGTTTCAGGTGAGCTCACATTTTTGTATATTTAATCAAAGAACTTTTACTCATTCGCAAGTGTTTTGTCAACAGAATACGCAACTGTCGATAATTTCCTTCTACGAAGTAGACTACAGCTTCGACCTCCCATATCTGCAGAAATCCATTGGCGAATCGCATGGCGCCCTCAAGTCAATTGTGCACCGGCATCTCACCGACAAGTCGCTGAATCGCATCGATGAAGTGTTCGAGTTTTTTGGCGATGCTGCGCTGCTGGAAACGGCATTCCAGCCAGATTCGCCCTATCGCGAGGTGATGGGCAAAATTGTCGCTGACATCAATACTGCCATAGACACGGGGGATATGTAAGAGGTTGGGGCGGGTGCTGTGGTGTGGGTAGCAACGGTAGCAGCCATTTAAATGTAATTTAAATCAACATACCAAAAACAATACAACACAACTAATACCATTAATCATAAATTAACACACACAAATACGCTTCACAATGTTATGAAAGAAAGAAACGCAACAAAATATTGCTAAACTCAATTACATTCGAATGCGCTAGTGCTAGAAACAACAACAAAACAAACAAAATTTTTGGAATATTTTTCGATGGTGATATTGTATAAGCAACAACTGCAAATACTGCGTTACTCATAAGCAAAGGGAAAAAAACCAAAACCATTCATGAAAGAAATTCTAAGCATTTGTGAAAACTGCAAAAAGCAAAATAGAAAACGTCCTGATACATTTATTAAAATTTAAATAATATTGATATTAAAAGCCAATAGTTACATATATTAAATAATAAAGTTAAGCTAATCGTCGTACTGTATGCGAAGAAATTGTAACTGCACCCTTTTTTAATATTTTGAAGTCATTTACTGACAATTTATTTTTTATACTGTAGGAAAAAGCAGGCCAACAAAAAAATGCATTGTTCTGTGCTCACAAGCCACAAACGCTGAAATGGATTTCTCGTTCATACAAAAGTTATCAACGATAAATTTGATTTATCCTTTCTGGCTTGTAAGCGCGAGCTATAACGTGGAAATGTCTGTATTTTTCTTGCTATATAACACTCAAATTTAGCAGACAACTTTTGTAAAACTTAGGTTATGAAATTCTCTCTATAAGCCATGATTCACATTTAACTTTCAATCAAAATTGGAATCGATAGCGTTCGTACGCAAATCGGATTCGATCGAAAGTGAAATGTTTAACATGGCTCTGCATTACAATACTTAGAAGTACATATTAACAAGCTAAGCAGGAAGAAAATGTTTAATTTTGCACTCACAAACACAACAAAAAACACAATTTAATTGTTTACATAACTACGTGTTGTGCGTGTTAAAAGGGACAAGCAATGTTGTTATAGCTGAAGCTTTATATGCAAAAGTGCTAAAACAATTCATACAGTTTTGACCTCCTTTTAAAAATATTCCATCAAATGTATGCCTTTAACTGCAGTAAAAAAAAACTGGCAAAATCATGTACTTAAGAGCAATGTTAAATATTTAGCAGAAACTAAATATTCGATCTCAACAGCAAAAGTAATTCTGAACTATAGATCTCTCTCTCTGTAAACGCATTTGCCTACACAACGCTGTGACAACACTGCTTGGGCCCCAGCAACTATTGATTTATGTATGATAGTGTGAAATTAAATGTGTACTAGAACTTTTGTACTGTGTCACTGCAATATCGATTATATTTGATTAATCGATGACTATACCACTGTACTATTATGCCCACATTATATATTGCTACCAAAAAAAAAAAACAAAAATTTTATATGCGAACCAAAGCGAAAGTACTCAAAATTAATTAGCTAAAAAGCAAATGGTCAACTTCACAGCTAAGCTAATTCATAGAGGTACATGTATGTATGTCTCCATTGTGTTGCCAGGCGCCTAAAGTAATGCTTTTAACTAAATGCTAATTTCTAGCAAATATGTCAAGTGGCTAGACCGTTGCCTACCTTCTTCGTGTGAATTTCGCATATTTTGAATTGTCTTAAATTCTGCGTTTCACGTGTTTTAATATTCATACACAATGGCGCTTTGCCACACTCGCTTTAAGAAGACAGACCTGCAAGCAATTTGATATTTTTGTGCATTGCATGTTTGAATAGTTTTTCTGTGCAGCATAAGCATTTTCGTGTACTCGAAGTAACATTCCAAAAATCACTGAGCACCGCCAGTCATGATCCATTCATTTGAAGAGGAAAAAGCTAATTTTCGTAACAAAAACATATCAATTACATTTATTTTCTATGCACATTTTGTTTGTGTACAAAAATGAATGTCTATTGCACGACAATAAGTTTTGAAATTGTGCGCGAAGTGAAACTTGCGAAACTTGCACTAAGCGTTTGGTACTCCGCCCGTTTCGCCCCTTTTTAAATGAAAGTTTGTATACATTTATTACTTTTTGAAAGTAGAGTTCTTGCAAGCCAAATATTGTGTTTTTAGCATTAATTAATTGTAAAATATATTAATATTATTTATGCTATATTTTTTGGATAGCATTTAAGATAGATATGTTCGTTATTTAACGTATCTCTGAACTGTATTGCGTTAGCCTCATTGTTTATCCTTGTTGAGTGCCCAGTTAGTTTCCTTCTGCAGCCTTTTTTTAATTTATTTATGCTCTTGTATTGATTGTGTTTAAGTTAATCTTTTATTTAGTCGCTAAGCCTTATTGTAATTGCGGAAAGTTTTGATTATACAATAAACATATAAAATAAAAATGCAAAATATATATTGCCTATTGAAATTTTTATGTAGCCTGATTTCTTGGGCTATTAAGCATGAAAGCAGAAGGAGGTATGTTATCATCTCATAGGCATGTACAACGATAGTGGAAATATTGATCTTGAAGTTTTTTTTTTAGAATACATTTTATTTTCGATTTTGTAAGCATTAAATTTACATGTTTCATTCCGCGCGCTTTTTCTCCAACATCTTGTCTGCCTCTTTGCCCTCCTCGGCCAGTTTTTGCTGTTTAAACAACTCAATGAGTTTCTCTGTAGCAGATTGTTCTATATCCAATGGCTTTGAGGCTTCGTCATTCGGATAAATGTTGTTATTGTCATCGGGACTGCGCAATAGAAATGGTGTCCAAGGTCCCTGTATGGAGGGCAAATCCGTGTGCCACATTTTACGCAAACGCAACGAGCTGGACGCACCGTTTTGTGTCTTGAGCAGCTCAACCCATTTGGAAATTTCTTCTTTTGTGTTGTTGCGGCAATTCAACCACTCACGTTCGCCGTTCACTGTGAGAGCAAATTAATATGCATGTTTGCATATAATTCCAGATAAAATGCACTTACGATATTCGCCCACAAGAACGGGTGTCCGGTGTCTCCTAGGTTTCACATACACAACAACGCCGGGATTCTCTTTGGCGAAGTCCACCAAATGATTCTCAATGAATTCTCTGTAAAATCAATGATAATGGTTTTTTATTTAAAAGCAATTAATATATATTTTTCACCTCATTCCGCGACTGGAACCATTATTTTTGCAGAACTTCAGTGTGATTCTTTGCAATTGACACACGTAACGGCCCAACCCGTTTTGCAGTGGCGCGCGTGGGAAACCTGACTTGAGGAATAAGTGACTATTAGACATTTTAGTCAATGCTTATTTTTATAAATACAGTTGAGTTTTAGTTTTATAACAAGTGAATTTTTTAACGCCTCAAGACAACATAACCTCGAACCCGGTTGACATTTGAATCAGCTGAGAGCGCAGTACGGCACAGGGTGAATAATATTCCACGTTGTTATCATGTCAAACAAAGAGGAAAACAGGACAAACGAAAAATTTGGAAAATTCTGATAATGCAGCAGAAAGCAATTGCAGCGCGGCTTGTTATAGCGTGAAATTAATAAAGCGGCGGGCAAAAGAGGTGCATTTGAAATTCAATTGAAAAGCGTAGTGCTAGAGTGCAACGTGTTGAAAGGGAAAAGTGAAACGCGTGGAAAAGTGAGAATTGTGTGAAAATTTATATGCATCTGGGTGATAAGAAAATAAGAAAACGTGGAAGCAACACCATTTTGTGTGGTCGGAAAATAATTTAAATGAAGCGACCAACGAGCCAGAATGACAAATCCGAAAACAAGAAAAACTGGACGAGATGCTCCAGGAGTGCGTCGGGGGGCTCGTGCAGTACGATCTGCTGAAGAAGTTGAAAGGGTCGGCGAGGGCGAGGAAGAAGAGCAATGTATTGTGCCGGCTTGGGTGCAAAGTGTGGAAGATGCCGGAGACGATTCTGGCAAGTAAAATTTGAAGTTGCAATTGAGTTGGCACTAAAAGATATTCTTGGAAATTTTAGGCAGTTTAATAACGGCTACAGCAACAGACGCTGCTCCCGATGGTGATGCAGAACATGCAGAACTATACCAATTAGACGAAGACGAAGAGGAAGAAGAAGAAGATGACGTGAATTCCGACTCTTCATTTAGTCTGGAGGAGTGCATTAACGAGTTTCATGCGCGCCGTATACGTCGAGTTTCGACTCAAAGCCGTGAGGCAGCGCAGCATGCGGAAGAGTGCGTTAGAGCAATAAAACCAGTAGTAGGAGAGAGTTACATGGCTGATGCGGATTTAATCAATCAGAACCGTAGCAACAAAGAATACGAGCGCAAATGCAAACCATGCAAGAATGGTTTCTGCTACTGTTTCACCAGTGACAGTGGCGATGGCGGCGGATGTGCTGCGGCACGTGGCACACACGTGCGTCAACCCCGGCGCAGCCGAAAATCCGAAAGCAGTCAGGTGCGTAGAGCGTGCATGTTCGATTTTGTCATTTTCATAGATGTGGATAATTTTTACAGATTTCCCATATGCATCCGCTACATAACGTTGCAGACAAGACCCGACAGAGTGCGCCAGGCAATTTGAAAAGCCCACAGAAGCTACAAAAACAAACGCAAACAGTACAACAAAAACAACAAAAGCAATCCCATGCCAAGAAAATTGCGCCAGTTGCTTCCCACTTCAATGCTGGTCAAGAGCAGTTGACGGCCATCAGTCGCTTGGAAACCACATCGGCTGATGCACCTCTTATACACATTATACAGGAGCTGCACGACAACTGCGTTATTTCGGAAGTGCGTGTGAATAAGCACAAAATACGAGCACAACAGCTAAGCCGCAGTCTCAGCGCGAAACCATCTCCGAAGAAAACCCATTTTCAGTGCGACACACAGACGCACACTGCCTCCGCTACTGAGCAATATGTGTGCACGCCACCGCTAAAGCAATCGTCACCTTCAGCGCCAACTCTGGAGCAAATTAGCGAATTCGACTCAACTCCACCGGCTTGTGACGATGATGACGGCTTCGTGTACTGCTCCCCCTTAAATAGCAGCTCCAAAAGTAATGATAGCTCACGACGCAAGCACAAGGCAGCGGGACGCTTGTTGCAGAAACGCCTCACTCATTCCCACCACATACAATTCAAGCCACGTAATTTGGCTGAACCACCACCGAAGCCGCCTCGCAGCTCCCTTAGTTGGGAGGATAAACTATCTGTGTCCACACTGGCTTCTACTTCGCCTTCGGTGCGTGAAGCCGAACGCATAGTAGATAATTTTCTGCGTAGCAAAGGCGTTCAAGTGCCGGGCGAGCAAGTGCAGCAAAAGTTAGCCGGGAATGGAAATAAAAATGCAAAATTTGAGACAGCGCCGACCAGCCAGGAAATGGCAAAGCGCGAGAAAAGGAAATCATACCCCATGAGTAAGTTGTGTTGGGCTTAAAATAGTCTTTAACCGTTTTTAGTGCAATTTAGTTGTAGAAATACGGTGAATGGTAGCATTTGTTGTAGTCAAGTAGAATTATGTATTTGTGTAGCATTGCTTTTGGTTTGCCTTAACATGTGAATTAATTTGATCTTTGAATAAATTCCATTTGATAATGCATTTGTATTTCGTGATTTTTGTTTAAAACTTGAACTACTGGTTTAGAAAAGTTCTGCAGCTGCAGCAGCCCACTCTTATCTTTGTGAACTTTCATAACCCCTTTTTAGAGCAGCAAAAACAAATTGAATGCCGGCTATTGTTTGTTTTAATCAAAGACTTCTTTTATAAAACATCAGTTTACATTATTTATATACATCTTTTTTATATATAATCTGAGTACCACACATCAACGCCTTAATTCTATATTATTGTAATTTATTTGGATTTCTCTGTGACATGTTCAATATAATATTCTCTTGACATGTGATTCGGGAGGCTAAAAATCGAAGCCTGAAACATTAAATTTACATGTTTCATTCCGCGCGCTTTTTCTCCAACATCTTGTCTGCCTGTCTACATCTGTCTACATCAGTTTACATTATTTATATACATCTTTTTTATATATAATCTGAGTACCACACATCAACGCCTTAATTCTATATTATTGTAATTTATTTGGATTTCTCTGTGACATGTTCAATATAATATTCTCTTGACATGTGATTCGGGAGGCTAAAAATCGAAGCCTGAAACTGTGGAACAGTTTTTCAGGTTTATACTATTAAATCGTACGTCATTATTCATTATCACCTTAGAGCTAATGTTTTTATACCAATATCGAAGAAAATTCAAGTCAATTGCAGTTTTTGTAAAATTTTTTTTATAAAAAAGTATGAGGTGTTGATGAGTGCTCTCCTTATGAGTCACAAAAAACACAAATTTGTTGGAAAGTGTCCATAACGCTTGCAAGATAATAGTGAGAATAATTTTAGCCTTGCCCGTTTCAGCGCGAGAGGACGAGAAATTGCGTGATCGCAAGCCTCAGCCCAGTTGCCCCTCCCTGAGTGAAATCGAACGCGTTGTGAATTCCAAAAAGCCCAGTAATTACGAAAAGAATATACGCCAACATACCGCAGCACCAGAGAAGCCCGTAAAGGAGTATAGCATTGGCTGGAAAGAGCCCAAAATAATGGAAATGCTCAATTATGATAAAAATGGTAATCGTAAGCAGTTTAAATCGCAAGGAGTGCAGGCAGAACCTCAGAGCAACATTGGCTGGCAGATACCACCAAAGGTGGACCTGGACACCGTGGACGGTGGCTTGCGGCATAATTTGGCCGCGAACATGGAGCAGAAGCACACGCCCGTCAAGACGCGCCTCTTTACGGCTCATAAGTCGAAGGCGCGCGATTCGCATAAATTCATTCTTGGCGAGCAGTTGCGCAATTTGTCCCCTTGGCATAGCAAGAGACAACGGCCTGCCAAGAGCAACTTGAAGTCTACCTCTTCGACGCGTTGTTTCCTTAACAACTCCAGGAAGAAAATATTGCGCCTGGTCTCACCCAAAAAGGACAATAAAGAGCGCCGCAACTTCGAGATACGCAAGACACCGCTGCGTTCGGTGGGCGTGCAAACCTCGCAGGAGGATTTGCGCCCCTATGAGAACAGCTCAACACCACAATCGCCTCCCGGCAGCTACCATTCAGCGGTGCAGACTTCCGAACAATCCACCAGCATACCTAGCTCACAATCGCAGCGTGTTACGCCCACGCCTCACTTTGATTTCACGCGTACCGTGCTTTCGCCACCAAAAAAGGCGCCACGTGCCACACAGCGCCGACTCAACTTTCCCTTGAACCGAGTGGGCGCCTGTGCTGCAACTGCCGATGATGCAGAGACGGGTCTAAGCGGCGCCTTAAAAGCAGCCGCCATGACCAAAACTTATCGCTCTTTCCACTCCGATCTGGATCAGGATGTGACACTCTCAAAGATGGGCTACATACTAGGAAACATTCGCGCCAAGCTGGAGGCCAGCGATGAACACGCCATTAGAACATTTCAGGTAAGATTCTGCTGTCGGCCTAGCAGACATAAGGCAACCTCTACATTCTTCACAGTAACAATAATAGTTTCCAGTAAGATTAATTTAGTTTAGTTAAGGTTTTTAACAGATTTATTTAGTTTTTAGAATTTATTTGGATTTTCAAGGCCACCATAAACTTGAATGTACACACTTTATTAACCACTACAGAACTACAGAGCTGAGAAAGTAACTGCTAGGGAGAAATGGTCCGAGCCTAAGTATCTGTTAGGTATTTGTCCATATTGCTGGCAGTCTTTTACCGTTGGAAGCTTATATATACTCCATATTTTGATATTCTCTCTGCTCTGGCCAGTAGAATGCAGTATATAATCTACTGTGATCCAGGCGTGCTGTAGTGTGGAGGCGGATGAGCTGCCAAAACCGAGTGAGCACATTTTCAGTTGGTTCCTCATTACACTCCCCTGTTCAGTATTGGCATGTGTGAGCATCGCATGCGGTGGCGATGACGGCTCAAAATTGAAATCTCCTGTGAGTACTATGGGCAAGCGCAACTGCCTGCCGCCGCCGCCGCAACGGTTAGTGCTGTTATTACCCTTGACGGAGAATTCGTCAAGCTCTCGCATCAACACATGCACCTGTGCCATGCGCACATCTTCTCGCTTGGGATTGTAGAGCAAATGCGTGGTCGCCACAACAATATCCTTGTCGGGTTGCGCTCTGAGTCGAAATTTAGCTAGCAGAGCAATATTCTCCCGATTCAGGTTGGCAATGCAGGGGTTAAAATACTCAATGCCGCGCTCCTCCAGCAACAAAAACTTTTCCTTATCGTAAATAATGGCGCACCCATCGGAACGATGGCCGGTTTTCTTTTTGAACACGTACTCTAATTTGCGACAACCTCTTATCTGTTTGACGAACATTTTGATATGATTAAACTGCATTTCCTGCAGACAGAGTATGTCGGGATCCAGTTGCTGTATTTCTGTCTTTAGCCGGCGCACGCGGTGCTCCCACCGCAGCAGCTGCTGTTCGATGTTCATGTAAAGGTGCAAATGCTCTGTGAGCAAATCCTGTGCGAGTATATTGTATGATAGCAGTTTGTATCGTATTAGATCGTTTTTCATTTGTTGTTGCTCCGCGTCAGGATCAATGTGCTCCCATTTTCGCTGCATTTTCTTAGTTGCGGCTCGTTTAGTTTTCGTATGAAATTTCTGCACTTGAATTTTGCCAATTTTTGGTTTGACTGTTGCTTTTAAAGTTTTTATAAAACTCCTCGTGAAGGCAATTTTACTAAAGATGCTTAACATTTGCCAGAATTCACCAAAAACTGACCGAAAAACTGAAAAGACCTTGTTGAATATGAAATCGCCCTGGTGGATTTCGCAAATGCATAGGAGCTCTGCCGGCTTTATTGCCCTCTGCTCAAAATCCGTAAGAGTGTGTTAGTAAATCACATAGGATTTGACAACTTGATGGCCAAAACCTGATCGTGTACGGGAGGGTTTTTTGGGCCATCAAGTTTTTAGTGTGAGTGGGTTAGTAAAAACCGTATACGTATATCGAAGCCGGACGAGACAGGTAGACTGTGCGTCTCTCTTACTCTACCGGCCCCCAAAGTGGCAAAGATATTTATATGAATGCTCTACAGCTGTCACGATTTCCTTAGATATGGCAACACTGCTTTTATGCTTATTTGCTAAAGGCACATGACAGCAATAAAGCGCAGGGATGTTTGTTATTTCGTTTGATAGAATACATATATGTCCGCTTTTACACGATGCGACTCGGCCCCGGCGATTTTTTCGCATTCCGCTTTGAAATCGCGCATAGCTTTTACACGATGCGACTCGCTCCACTCCACATATTGACACTAGAGTCTGCAGCTGGTTTTATTTCTGTAATTTGTAAACATTTAAAGCACTTATTCCACTCTTTGCTTATTTTCTTCTTTATATTTACTTTTATGCGTAAAGTTCTGTAAATTTTTCAGTTTATTTGCAATACGTATTCACTCGATTTCAAGTTTTAATTTACAGTCGACAGCGCGAAGCGCGAAAACGAATAAAGAGGAACGTCAGAAAATCAGAAAATCGCAGCACAATCGCTGCCCGAGCGATTTTGCGCGTTCCCCTGTCGTTTCACCCCTCTTTCCTACATTCTTCCGTGTTTCCGGGGCCGAGTCGCATCGTGTAAAAGCGGACTATGTATTCAAATTTATTTTTAAACTCAACGAGCATTTTATTTAATAGAAGTTGCATTTACATTGAGTGTTTATGACAATATGTACACAAAAAATATATGTATATCGAAAGTAAAACCATTGGAAGTTTAAAGCCAGTATTGCACTTAAATATTTTATCCTTATCATTGTTTACATATGATTAACTTTACTGTTATTAATAGGAAATCGAACGCCGTGAACAACAATCCGCCGGCTTCGACTGCACAGATGGGACTCGCAGCCGCCATGAAACACGCGTGCATCTGAATCGCAAAGTAGCGTCGCGCCGACCTCGTCACGAATTCGAGCCCCAAGAACCTATTTACTCAGAAATTGAAGATGACAGCATACACATATCGGGCAGCCCCCAGTTCGACAACACGACGAGCATACAACATTTTTCCACTGAACGCAATCCGGAGGCGTTGTATGCCAAAGTACAAAAAATACAAAGAACAGCAAAGGTACATGTGGACACGACACCTATTCCACTGGGCAAATTTCTGCACGAATCACTCAGAAACATGAGCATTACACCAACCAAACCATTGCCACCTGAGCCAATCAGCAGTGATGTGTCCTACAACTCGCCACAATCACACAACACATCTTCGCATGCCAGTGATAAACTGCAGCATTGTCATTCATTGAATAACATTCGTGTCATGGAACACCATTCACCTCCCAAGAAACATCGTAACCTTAGCAAATCTGATTTGTCCTTACAGCGCAGTGAAATGTTTCTGGAGAATTTATGTCGTAGCGAACTGATAATGGAAAGCGGCGAACTGGAGCGTTTGGAAAAAGTGGAAAATGTAAAGAAAGCATTTGGCAATTTTTGAAATTAATCAATTGTTTTTATATTAAATTTGAATTTTAGCGCAATTCAAATCCAAACTATGCTTATTTGGAAAATGCTGCCATCGAGAGAGCAAACACGTCCACGTGCTGTTCCTTGCCTGAGGATAGCGTGTCTTATGAGCTGCCTGGTAATGACGACGAGAACAAGGCCGACGCTGCTGTTGAGAACACATCCAATGCTGCTGGCAGCCAATTGGGTTTGAATGCGATTGCACTTCCGCACACCCACTATCAGAGCACTCCGAAAAAGCAAACCTTCCTCACCAAGGTAGAAATTTTCGTAGATTCCTATTAGTTAACCACTTGCTGCTTCTACTTCCTCTGCTTCAGTTGACAGCTTCCGCAAACGCTTGCATTTTATTTGTTTCTTTGCTTTTCTTTTTACTTGAATATATTTTTTCTTTTAATTGTACTAAAACTATTGCAAACATCATTGCCAAATACTTGAAAATATTATCCACCACATTGTCATTAACAAAAATTAACATAAACTCATCTATGAATTTTTCAACCACATACCACGTCTTTTTAATTTTTCTTGGGTTCCGCCAGCTTTTAAGTTTATATTAAGTGGTATCTTTGCTATCACACGCCAAAAATTACAAATGACTAAGATATACATATGTATAAACCTGAAAAATACTTATACCACAAGTATAAGCCTTAAGATTTGCAAAAGTTCTTTAAATTCTAATTCCAAAAAGCTAGATTTTTCCCCTTTTAGATAGGGAATTATTATGCCAAATTTTTGCAAATTTTTGCCATTGGAGTGAATTTTTTAATCTATAAAATTTTCCTCTCCTCTTGATACCATGGGAGTGGTTGTTAAAAGTTTTAGTTCAATCTTCTGCCCTTTGCAGCTCTTTTTGGACGAACAGCGTCAGCAGCAAATTCACGTGGACATCGGCAACAATGCGCAAGATGTTGCGCATTTATTGCCCTTGCAGCATAATCAAAGCAACAGTTGTCCCACCACGCCTCGTAAATTGCCAGCCATACCCTCGGAGCTGGAAGAAGGAAGTCTGCATGCGGTCAGCCTGAATGAGGTCTACGCTTATGATAGGCGCAGCAACAACGCTGAACAACTCAATGAAACCGTTCGCAACAGCAACAACGACACCCACACTTCCACTTGGTCACGTTACAAGCGCCTGAAAGACGCGCTTCGTAAATCGCTACGTAAGAGCAAGCATTTCGTGCGCAACGAGTCGAAGCGCCTGTCCACTTCGCTGAATTTAAGCTCGCCGCACAGCGCCGCTGCAACGCAGGGCAGCAGTCGAACCCACAATCAAAGCAGCGACGCCTGCTCCAGCGGCTCTTTCAATCTTGATATGTTGTTCGCGCTGGAGGACGAGCGAGCGCCGGTGCAGCAGCAGCTGGCGAAGGCGGTTAGCATATGCCGTCAGCTGCCAGACTTGGAGATATCGCCGGAAATGGTGGAGGCCGAGCGGCTGCTGCTCTTCTCGACGCTGCGGCGTCAGACTAGCAAACATAAGCTTGCGCTGGTACCCATGCGTGGCTTGGAACAACAGGAAGCTCAGCGCACGCGCCGCTACTTCATCGATGCAATGCGTCTGCCAGTGAGAGCAAACGCCAGTCAGGATATCTTCTTCAATTACTTTTACATTTGCACGTTCGAGTGCGGCGGCGTCATCCGGTCCACGCAGTCAGTGGAGAGCCACAACTTTGAGGCGATTTTCCGCGACTGCGGCATTGAGTTTGCTGGCAGCAGCAAAGAATTCCAGTCGGCTGACGAAGAGCAAGTGGCAGTGCAATGTCAGATCTTTATGCTGCGTTTGCGGAAAGTGTCCACGCTGTCGCTGGAGCCGCGCAAAGCCATACTGGTGAGTGTGATGCGTAGACAAGAAGCGTGCATGCCATTTCTTATCTTTCTCTGTCCCAGCAGAAACTGCCCGACATACTTACACCCAGTCCCACTTCCTCCTCCTCTTCGAGTGAAGAAATAGTTTCGCGCTTCCGCTTGCATGCCACCTTCACTCTAAATGCGCGTGATTTCGTGCCCTACGAATATGTAGAGTGTGCCTCCAAGCATTCCGGCCAGCTCTGCCTGCGCGCCTCTCGAAGCTGCAGCATACCGCTCACACGAAGCAGCAAGTCTACGAATCTCGCCAAAGAGATTGTGCTGACGGGACGTGCGGAGGTGCGCTTTACGAAGCAGCGCTACAGTGGCTTCCTTAACGTACAGGATCCGCATAGCATACACAACTGGAATCGTCGTTGGTGCACGCTGGAGGGGCTGCAGCTGCGCGTCTGGCAGGATGAGCAGCAGCTGCAGCAGCAACCGTTGCTCAGTCTGGATTTGCTTGCTAGTGCACAAGTGGCGCCACTGACCGCAGCGCCGCGTGAGTTGTGTGCACGACCGCGTTGCTTCTGTCTGCAGTGCAGTACGACCAATGCCGGCGAAGTGGCCACGGCGGCAGTTTTCTTTGCAGCTGACACGCAGCCGGATCTCAGCGCTTGGCTGCAGCACTTGAATGCAGTGCTGGAATTTGTGGCCAAGTGGATGCAATGATTTCTACTTTAGATTTACTATAGCCTATAGGTTAGCATAACCTTACTTTTATACAAGAAAATAGCTCAAATTAATTGCCTTAAATTGCTTGCCTCTGCGAATTGTCTTAATTCACTACCGAAATCTCGCAAATTGTTTTTCCTTCCTCTTTTTGTTTGTGTATTCTATTCTATTTATGTATTTGTGAGTACTTTTTTCGCTTAGTGTTAAGCCTTCATAGATTGTTTATGTTTTGCTAAGCCGACTTTATTTGTTGTGCCTATTCTACTTGCTCTATTTTTATTGTAATGTTGTTTTTATATATTGAATATATTTAGTTGCCGAATAAATTCTAGCACAAATCTATTCCATTTAGTCGAAGTGGCGCGACTTGCCGCATAGTCCTTAAATTGATGGCCTTTTTTGCCGTAGTCAATAAAGAAACATTCCAAACTAATGGCATCTGCTTATCATTCGGGTTGGTGCAAAACTGTGGAAGAGTATGGAGAGTACATACTGCGCTGTTAGCAGATGGCGGAGTTCTCGACAAATAGCCAACTGTTTATGCGAAGAAGTTCCAAAGGATGTTCGCTTTTCTATCGCAATGTCCATTGTCGATGTGTTATTAAAGTCGTAGTCGAACATTTGATTGCGGAGATGGAGCGAGGGGCGTGGGAAGTTTCGCGCCTGCCTCCACCAGCGTAAACCCATGTAAAGACCATTAATAAAATATGAGCATACACGACAGCAAAGTTTTTTATTGTATTATTATCTCATTTGTTATAAGTAGGTATGTATATATATATAATTCTTCAATATTGTATGTATATATGTAAATACAAATACATCACCGAGCATGGTAATAATGAATGATTTTTTTTGTTTTATATACTATACTATATGCGTATATAGCATAGTGTGCCAAAATTTTAATTGAACGTTTAATTGGAAATTTTGATATTTAATAATTTCTTTTATTTGATATATAACTTTTGTTAAAAATGTGATATATCCCAGTTGGTTAGGAATAGAAACAATAAGTGACCGTTCTATACGTGAACTGATAATGTATTTTGCTAAGTAGGTCACGAGTCGTGTTAGTGTTTGATGACTCGGTAGACAAGTATGGTTTTATATACGGCATTAGGTTCGGGCCTTGGGCGGGTTGTTGTAATTTAATAAATGTAAAAGATCACTGCGAAATAAATCTCGCGGCCAAGCTATTTCCAACTGGGACTATTATTAAATGTTTTTTTTTTATATATGTTTATAGTATGTATAGGTATATGCATATTTGATATAGGGATTATTTATGCTGATTAGTGCGTAATATAGAGCAGAGTTACACGTTGCTGTTGCTTTCCTACGATATGATTTTTGTTTGCTTCTTTAGGATGCGGCAGCTCTCAAAAAGAGCGTATGCTACAGTTAGTGTTCGACCGCAGGCGACCTTTCGACTGAAGCCGGTTGAAGTTGATTCCTGTTCGAATTCGAAGTGGCTACTTGCAGTATGCCCTTCGATTGTTTTCGGGGCAATGCTGTTGAATTGACCGAAGGCGCTATTGTTGTTGCATGCGTCCGATTCTACAGTCGTACACTAGCCATAATACATTATAAGCTCCTTATATATTACAATGCATTAAACTCCGAGATACTACTACTTAATATATGATATAATATGGTATATATATGTTGTTTATTTTATTTATATGCGTGTTCTTTTGAACAACTAACACATAAGTTGTTGTAATTGTTAATTGTGTCGATCTAGCATGAGTCGACCTATCATACTATATAGCAACTTTTTTTCACTGAAATACACTTCTTTTACCTGGAAAATCTTATTATTAAACCCAATTTAATTTAAAAGTTTTTGTTCGCATACTGAACTGATTATTATTCTTTTTTATAGCTATAAGTTTTTAACTTTATTTTATACTGAAATGCACATCTTTTACCTGGAAAATCTAAACCCAATTTCACTAAAATCTTTGTCCTTTTATATAGAACTGATTACTTTTTTTGTTAGTTAATATTTTTATAATGCTTTTATAGGAAGCAAGTAGCAATACATTTGATCCTCTATATACTTTGTGTGTTTTTGTAATTATGCTCAATTAACGAACAACACTGATAATTTTACAAGTAAAACTTTGTTAAAGTAATTATTTTGCTTGCCTCACTAATCTCTAAACTATTATTTGCATAACATGTGTTTCTGTTTTCTGTTATAGGTGCTCACACTACGAGCAGATATAATTATATGTATGAATTTTTATGCATTGATTTGTTATTTTAAAAAGTGGCTTAGTGTTGATACATTTTGTAGGGATATGATTGCAAGTGTTGCTGTTTCAAATGAAAATCATTGATCATTGTTCGGCTGTTTTTTAGTTCCGCTCAAATTTCCTTGTCATTAGCAATTAATTTTTAGCTAATTTTTTGGCATAAATGTCGCTGTTTGATTTATGCTTACAATTTTGCAACGATCCGAAATTTTGTATATCTTTAACCCTAAAACGTAGGTACGACCGGCGCTGGATAGTCCCGGCAGTCTATTCAAAGTCCGATTTCGATTTCCGTGTCCTTGTTGTGTTTCTGTGATGTTGTGTAGCAACAGCGCTGGAGGCTTCGTGCCGCTTAGACGAGCACATATTTCCAAATGCGATTCGTTTCGTGGTTCGTGCCGATTTCGGTTACATATAGCGCCGAACCGTTGACGCATACCGCCACCGAGTGCGGGTTCTTGAATTCGCCCCAATGCCCGATGATGGCTTCGGAGCGCGGATCGATAGTAAAGCCGCGCACGGGCAACATCGACGTCGGTCCGTTGACGGCGAACACAATGTCCCCGTAGCCAGCTACGCCGAAGACGCGTCCCAGATCCGGTTCCTGTATGGTGGCCGCAGGTTGCCCTTCGCCCTTGGAGCTCTTCAAGCCAGCTCTGGCAGTCGAAGAAAGTGAATTTTTTGAGCGATATTTGATTTACGCCAGACGAAATATCTTAAGATTGTAATGCAATGATATTATATTGCTAAAAGTGTAAAAGTGTTGCTGACGCTTGCCCGAATCGGGCCGATTTTATATCATGTTGAAGGTCTATGTATGTTTTATTACAATTCACTGCTGTTTGCAGCTTCGTCAAAACAATAAATCGTTTGAAAGGATGATACGTTCACCCACAGGCATTATTGTTCGAAAGCAAAAAAGCATAAAGCTCCTTGCCAGAAAAATTAAGTTTTCAGACTTACATATATTTCGGTACAGTCGGAATTCTTGTCTTACCGTCACAATTGATTGTCATTTCATTTGTGATTTTTGCATGCAGAAATTCATAGCGAAAATGACAATTGGTACAAAATATTGAAGTGTGACTTTTGTGACTGTCGCCACTTCTCTGATAAAAGTCCGTATCGAAAGCCCTACTAATACATATGTATATACGAATGGACTACAGTACTTACTTGGGGCACACCACGCGCATATTCTCACGGTCCGCAATGCATAACAGATCCAAATGTTCCAGCAGAGTGATGGCATGTGGTACTTGCAGGGAAAGGAATTCTGCAAGTAGAGTATTTTAGGCACGGCGCTAGATTTTGTAGCCGTGGCGCTTTCACAAAATGTGTTGGCTTGTGATTACCTGGTGGCTGTGGTATGGTGCGCAGGAGGCGTCCTGCCGCGTTGAACTTCAGAATTCGTTGGTTGCAATAGCCATCGGCAATGAAGAACTGTTTCACGATTGAAATGAAATCATTTGTAAATTAATTGAATGCCACAGAGCAACGAACTGAGCATGAACGAGGACGAAGATAAAGAAGCCATTAAAAGATAAAAAATCATACATCTGTCATAATTCTGGAAGCTTTGCCCGAAAATGGAAAGCATTCCTCCTTTTTAGTGAAAAGGACGTCAAAATCATTGCCCAATACTGTTTAGACGAAGCCTTGATCAACGCTTTTTCCGCTCATGCATCCGAGCTTTTCGGATTTTTTGAGGATAGCTGGGAACGCCCATGACATGACAGAAGGTAATGAGAGCAGACTTGCAGGAAGATGGAACAATTTGAACTGCTTTCAAACAAAATGCACAGAAAAGAGCCGTCACTTGAGTTAATAAGAGAAGGGCGAATGGGTAAATGAGACACAACAAGCCTTCGTTGTTGCGTAACAAAATACTCTGAAAGTCTGTGAACATCATCAACGCAATCACAAAAAGGAAGAGGGAGGCATGCGGTTACGTTAAAGCAAAATTACGCAAACGTTAAAAATAGCAACGCGAATCGCCAATGTGAGGTGTGTGTGGGGTGGTTTGTGCTACATACCTCGCCCGTTGTTGCCACAGCCACGGAAGTAGGTTTGCACAAGTGATTCACGGAGGAGCCTGGTTTGAAGCGTTTGCCAATGGTCAGAACGGGTTGTGGGTCGTGTGGTTTGAACTGTGGCGAAAAGTGGAAATAAGCGAACGTTGTGAGTGTAATAGCGTCGAGTCCACTGATGTAGCTACCTTGAAAGCCTGATGCATAGCCACATCGGTGATCCAATAGTGGCCATGTATGTCGATGGTCAGACCGTGCGGCATATAGAAGAGCTCCTCACCCCAGCCCGACTTGATGGCGCCGTTCTTCGGATCCAGCATATAGATGGTCTTTTCCATGATGGGTCCATACTCGATGAGATAGAAAATGTTGCTCTCGTTGAAGGTGCTGTTCGCGACAAAGGAAGGACGAGGGGAGGCAGCAAGGAAAGAAATATAGTGTGGTTATTTTTCGCTTATGCCAACAGCTGTTGACCTACTTGGCGTTCCAGTATCGGTCGGCGCGATGAAAAATGACGGGATTGCCTTGCGGATCTATGGCCACGGCGGTGACCTGTCCAAAGGAGTGGGGCGTGGTGGGCCAATCTTCCACTAAAACAGGCGTGGGCACACTTGTTGGCGGCGCTGAACTATTGTTGTTATTGTTGGGATTGGAGTCGACGTTGGCGTTGCTGTTATTGTTGTCGCTGTCACAGTCGGCCACATCAACGGCTGTGATCTCGTTGCTGTTGGCCAAATTGTCACCCTCCAAGTGCAGCTCTTGTATCTAATGCAAACAGTTATACACACACACACACACACACATACACACTTATACATTTTTTTCTTGCGACTTGCTAATATCTATTCTACTCACCGCTGCATTCTCCTTCAGGCGGCGCTTGATCAAGGACCGAACATCATTGAAAAAGCGCTCGTTCAGCGACAGCGCCTCCTCCTCCGGATAGGTCAGTTGGCGATGCGTGGGCAAGTGATTGCCCGCGCCAAAGCCGAGTGGTATGGCCAGAATGGCCAAGAGCAGGCCTATCATCTTTTCCATGTTGGTGGCCATCGTGCTGCAAGCAAATGATGTTTGCGTTTTACATAACTCTCTTTTGTGGCGTGATCGAATGAAATTCGACAAAAATTCTTTGGGCTCACAGCTGTTGGCGTTGGCGTTGCGGAACTGCTACTTTTCCATGCTCGCTAGCGATTAATTCTGCGTCGCTGGCAAATTTATTACGGGCACAGGCTACACTTTGTCACTTTTCACTGCCGTTGCTGGCGGCAGTGAAAAAATCGCCGTTGTCGTCGTTGCGATTTTCGGTAGTCATAGATGGGATCAGCGCATGCGCACTGCCAATGCACAGTGGCTTTCGATTGTGCTGGAATGCGTCGCACTTTCGCAAAAAAAGGACTTCACTGCAAGCTTCTTTTTCAGCTGTACGATATTTTTAGAATATTGAATTTCGGTATGAACATGTGCAGATGATATAAAAGATCTGAAGGTTACAAATATAACGATAGCTCTGGTTTACAAAATTCGTAATCCTTCAGTGGTATTTCCTGTTACAGTTAGCCAATTGGCAAGTTTGTCAAATAAAATATAATTGAATTACTCATCCACCTTCGCTTGAGTATTCTTTGCTTTGATTGAGCGTTGCCAAAGCTTTCAGGCCCAGCGGTAGAATAGGTCCCATCAACTTATGCGAAAAATAGAACAAGTAAATGCAAGAAAGCTCGATCTAAGCCTCGATTACATGGTGTTTCACTAACTACACGTACATATACATTTTTGTATCTTGTCAATACGATATTTTATTTAAACTTGCATCAATATTTATTATTAGAATTACATATATATCTATTCGATTTTGAAATTTTGTTGCATTGAACAACCTGTCGATTGCACTGTGCACCAACATAATTCATCAAAATAATATTGATTTTTCCACATGTTGCTGACGTGGGCGAAATTACGAAAAACGCATACACACACATAACAACACATACACACACGCATGTAGATATCGCAATTGTGAAAGAATCATTGCCATATGGCCGCACGCAAGCCACAACAAAAACAACATTGGACGAAAACTCCACCATAATACTAATTCAATGATAAGAGAAACATAAAAGCCTTTTATCAAATAACCAAATAACCACAGACACAGATACACACACAAATACACATGCACATAACGACAATAAAGCAATGATGCTCGTAATCGCAGAAAGCCCACGTAGAATAAAATGCCTTGTGATATTTGCTTTGATAACTTTATTATTATATTAATAAAATGTGTGTGTGTGTTTTTTTTTTATATTTGTATATGCAATAATACATATAATATATAATAGAAAAGACAGATGTGAACAACGACAATACAAGCTAGAATAAAAGTAAAATCAGTTTTTATAATGCCAAATATTGGGGAAAATTCGTTACGAGTCATAATTAGTCACTAACTGTGAGTGAGAGTCTACTTTCTAAATGGAAGCATATCTTTAGGGGTGCTTGTATGTGTATGCAAGTGTGTGTATGTGTGCTTCTTCTTTGCTTTGAGTTTGTTCTTTTGGGAAACATTTTTGATGGCCGAATTGTAAGCTTCGTCGGCATCGCTTTTCACTTCGACCATTGTCTAGGGCAGCTGCTCTCAAGGTCCCCAATCCCAAGTGGGCTGTGTCCAAATGTAGCCGGTATCCGTCATCGAGCAATAGGCATTATAATAACGTCCCGGTGAGCTGTGAAGTACGCTTGTATTATTTTGGGTGCGACTCATTTGGCTTACACTTGCTACCGGCAGTAGGAGTACTGTGGGCACTTGCAGCGAAATAGACTCTGGAACTCCTCCTTGCAGACCTCGTTCCACCAGCAGGTGCGCTTTTGCAAAAGAATTTTCGATAAATAAAATTATGCTCTTGTCATAATGTTTTGCTGTTTCACTGTTCCACCACCCTTTGCTTACCTCCGTCATATAGCCATGCACACTTTGATCCGAGTAGCTTCTCTTGGCTATGTGCGCTCTTGTTGTCGCGGTCAGCAGCATGCAGCAGCTGAAAATGGTCAGCAAGAGCTGCAAGGATATCAGTGGCATACAACCTTTACCACACCCACTGCCTTTTTTAAGTGTACTCCGCAACTTGCTCATCCTGACGACTTCACTTCACTCCACTCCACTCAATTTTATTTGATTTTATTTGCTATTTCCTTTCCTTTGTGCCTTTCTTATCCTTTTTGCTGCAGAATGCTTGACGTAAGTGCCACTAGAAAGATTACATCCTCTCACTGAATTGTCATAGCCTTTGTTTTTGTTTTGCTTTTATATGGCATTTCCTTATTTCCTTGTGCTGTGTTCAATTTATGGCGTTGTCATCCTTCTGCTTCATTGCGTCCTGACGTGCATGATATGGGTTACGTTCATGTCAAACGTCATCGCGTTGTTGTTGCCTTTGTGGCATGGGTGCGCTGTTGTGTGTGGGCTTGAGCCCTTAGAAACTTTCGCCAGCCTTATTGCGTGCATTTCCGGGTTGGCGTGAGCTCGTGAAAAGCTTTTACAGGGTTTTCGGGCATATGAAACTGTTTTAAAAATATTGAGAGAGAAGGTGTAAAAATCTTGTATAGTATACAACATTTCATTAAATAAATAGTCTAGTGCTTCTATTCTAATTCTTGATTAAGGAGAGGTCCCTCCGCAGGAAATTTACTGTTCAAATTTATATTGTTTCATAAATATCAGAACTTCATATAATTTTCATAGCAACTAACAAAATTACTTGAGCAAATGCATATTTTCATCGAATATGAGAAATAGAAGCAGCAGCTCATTTCATGCAGAAGGAAAAATAATGAACCATAATATCACTTGAGCATTTTTATTACATTAAATTGGCATATTTTTAAATTGCAACGTCATGTTGTTGAACGCTTGACACAGTCATCGTGAATCAACGCGACCATTAAAAATTTTGTTTTCAAAACTTTTCACTTTCAAATTATATTTTTGAACCAGAAATGTTCGCCACTTGCGCAGCCGACAGGTGATCGTGAAGCCGGATGACAGTTTATTGCTCTCGGGTGCCAAACAAGCAAATTTTCCTCTCTCTCACTCTCTCTCGAATGTAAACATAGTATTTCTTTCAAATTATGCTTTTCAGAATTCTATTTGTTTCTTCCGTTACGTTTATGTACATATATTAAAATTCTGGATCTATCGTTCATTCCACAAGTTTCGTTTTTAAGTGCTTATTTCCCACCTGCATTGGAAAAATGTTTGTTGATTTATTTTAAAATTGTTGATTTTTGATTTTATTTTTAGAAATTTTAATTGCTTTTGGAATTTTCGCTGTTTGCTTTGAATTTTCTTTTGGCTATATGTACTCAAATTCAAAACGACGTATGCCAGAGGAAATGAAGATCCAAATTTGAATATTCACGCGTTCGACTGTTCATGTTCGAGCTGGGATGCAAACTCTTGAATTGATGCGCGCAAATTATCTAGAAAATTCAAATACTATAAGTAAATAAAAACGCGAGAAACTAATTGAAAATAATGCACAAATATTTTGACGAAAATGCTTAGTATTAGTTATGTCTTGACAGGTATTTAAGGGTTATATAGTACGGACTCGGCGTGATGAGATCACTCCGAAATAGCAAAGTATAACAAGCTTAACTTCCGTAATTCTAGACAAAATGTCACAATGTGCCATTTAATTTATTTCTAAAACAAAATTATTATGTGATAATGACTATATCGGAGCAAAAAATGACGTAAACAAAACTTTGCATACTTTGGGGCTTGTACGCATGCTCAAACTACGATTCAAAAGCAACACCCGTAAGTAAACTGTTGCAGAGTTTCAGATTTATATGCATACTTTCCCAAAGAACCAGCCTAAAATTATGCAATAGTTCTCATAGTGCTTTTCCCAAGCTTCAGCGTTCCCGACTCACATATTAATACCCATTAAAAAAGAAACTGAAAAAACTTAACTATCTTTTACAAAATTATCGAAGAACTTTTATATTAAAATTCTTAATAATATATTTCAAATTGTTTTGAAGGTCTCTAAATTAGGAAAAAAACCTAGATCCCTTTCAAAATAATTTAGATGTATTTACGTTGTAGTAACTTGTGCATTTTTGCAGAGTTCCTCCATGTAGGCAACAATTTCGAATACCCACGCGCCCGCCAAATTGAGCATAAACAAGCGCGGCGCATCGGCGACAGCTCAGAGTCAATTCACACGCGATGAATAATGCCTTGGGCTATGTTATTCTTCACACATTTTCCACACATCTTCACAACAACAACACCACCACAAGCAGGATGGACGGACTGACTGGCTTGCCTGTAGGCAGAAATGACGATTCGCTAAATTTAGAAAAATTATTTTCCGCAATATTTTTAGCACAAAATAACAAAAACAACAACAAACATAAATGAAAATCCAACAAGAAAATTCGAAATTTTTCGGCAGTATAAAATTGCGGCGCGTATTGAAAATTCAAGTCAAAAACGCTACAAACGCGAAAGCGAGCAGTTGAATTTCGTGCGCAGTGAAATTAGCGAGAGCAGAACGAAAAGGTGAAAACTTGCAAAATTTTAGTGTGTTAAAAACTAAACATTTTGAGACGCACTAACGTTTTCTCACAATTGGTGGTGATTTAATTACCATTAGTGTTTTCTGCTTCTTCGGTTTCCCCCCCTCAAATCTCGTTTGTGTGTAGATGTCCGTAGTGCCACTCATGTTCCGCGACTGGTGGGATGATTTCGATGTTCCAATGCGCTCGTCGCGCCTCTTGGATCAACATTTCGGCACAGGATTGAAGTGAGTATCGAAGGACGTAAACAAAACTAAATTGAAAAATCTTTCCACACTGTTCGTAAATAGAAAATGAATGAAAAATTTATGGAATAATTTTTAAAAAGTTTAAAAGATCTAAGAAAATAGCAGTGAAAACTTCAAGCTTCTTTTTCTTTGATTTCCGATCGCTCTACAAATCTTTTTTTCTTTTGTTAAAACCAACTGTCAGTTTTTTTGAGTACATCTGAAGCGCATTAAATCTAAAAGCTTCGACTTAAAAAGCGCTTTTTGTCTAGAAAAACTGTTTGAGTGCAACTGAAAAAGCTCTAAGTAAGCTTTGAGGCGACTTGCCTTGGAGCTTTTTTCCGCCTACAACACAACGCGCACGATTTCGGAAGCTTTTTTGGAGCTTGCTACACTTTGAAATTCAGTTTTGTTTACGCATAAATTCTGCATATTCCGTAGGCGCGATGATCTGCTGTCGTCCGTGTGGAGCTCCCGTCCCAGCTTGCTGCGTTCTGGTTATCTGCGCCCTTGGCAACGCTCAGCCCTGTCCAAGCAAGAGTCCGGCTCGACGCTGAACATCGACACTGAAAAATTCGAAGTCATTTTGGATGTGCAGCAGTTCACACCCAAAGAGATCAGTGTCAAGGTCACCGACCAATTCGTCATTGTCGAGGGCAAGCACGAGGAGAAACAGGACGAGCACGGCTTTGTGTCCAGACAATTCTCACGTCGTTACCAGCTGCCAAGTGAGTTCCACATCGATTGTTGTTGCACAACAAGTTGCCTAAACCAAAACATCACTTTTCTGTTAATTTCCAACAAAAGGTGATATTAATCCCGACTTGGTTTCATCGTCGCTCTCCTCGGACGGTCTGCTGACTGTCACCGCGCCCATGAAGAAGCTGGCTCCGCCCAATACCGAACGCGTGGTGCCCATCGCTCAAACCGGCCCCTCGTCCAAGGAGGACAATGCCAAGAAGGTGGAGACCAGCACTGCTTGAGCTGCAGCCCACTCAACAGCCTGCGTTTATTGCAATATTGCAAACAGAGGAACCTGATATGATTGAAATTGTTCCACTCCAAAAAAGCTTAGGAAAATGTTAGCTTTTTAGATATTTTTGTAATTCATTTTTATTTACACATTTTGTACTAAAAATAAAGAAAAGTTTATGCCTTTTCTGATTTATTTAATGTGACCGATGTTTTTCATAAAGCTGAATATAAACTTCAACCACGTCAACTTAAAATCTAGCGATTTGTAGAGATTGTCACTCTTATCATCGTGCACATGTAAACAACGCCCAAAAGCTCGTTATCTGTTGTTAAGTATTTAAGAAAAGTGGGTTTTTTCAGTTCATGCACTCGTTTTTATGCGCATTTATCTAATCTTGCAAAAATTAATCATCAAATTTGGAACTCTTATATGATGTCTTATAAGAACAGAATGCTATACTTCTAAGTTGTGCAGTTCAGTGAAATAATTCAATTTACTAAAAAAGAAGATAGTTTTAAGATTCGCGTTCTTAGGGCAGTAAAAGATGAACCATTTGGAAAAAACAATAATAGCTCTATATAGCTCTTTGGCTAAGTTTCCCCACTAAGGCGGAAATATGTATTTAAAAAAAATCCAGATTTCGCCTCACCCAACTGCATTCAGATTGTTTTGCATTGCCTGACTTTATAACTCAAAGAGATAACTTCAAAAGTAGGCCAACTGATAATTGCATATGGAAACTCGTCGGCGAAAGATTGCCACTTGAAACTGTGTTGAAGCGACCAACATATACATACATATATAGTATCTCTTTTATTTACATAATGATATATGCCTATAAAATTACAGAGATATTTTGCTATTGCGCTGCTGGCTCCAGCAATAACAGCTCATCGAGTGTGATATTATGTTGCTGAAGTGTCTGCTCGAGCCACGTATCCAGCTTGGCTATTGTCGCCGCAGCTAGCTCCTCCTTGTAGCCGCCCGCTTTGCCCTTGCGTAGGAAGCTGAAAGGTGGCACAATGCAGAAAAGCAATAATAAGAGTAAGCATATTTTGGACTTCTGCTCACTTCTGAGGTGGTTCATAAGGCAAGCCGCGCCGATTGCAAGTCTGCTGGAATTCCCAGTGGTGATTGGTCATGGGATTGTCTGCAATTCGAGTAGAGCTTTAACCAGGTATATGCCGCCTGCTTGCTACAAGTAAGTACGCACCCTTCATTTGCTCGAAGGAGAGATGATGCAACATCTGCTGCATCTGCTGCTCGTTGATGGACTTGTTGAGGAAGACGCACACCTGCTCGATGACCTGCCGCAGGTTGAGCTTCATGCGCTCAAAGCTGGTGTAGTAGATCCACGGCTCATGTCGCAGCGCATAGAATTCGCTGGAGTGCTCGATAGGCAGCAGCGTTTCGCCATGCTTCGGTATATAACTTTCAAAGTACTCATCCAGATTTATGTCCATATTTAGGCCAACGTTGCGTGAGTGGTAGTACAGGGAGGTGGCAGCATCTTTGGGATTGCGGAACACATAGATCAGCTTTAAAAGCGGTTAGTGGCGGCGCATACAAATGACACGAGAGCGAAAGGTACCTTGGGCTTCTTTTGCCACAGCTGTTCGGGCAGCAACGGCAGTGGCAGATGGGTCTTGATTAGACGTGGAGATTTTAAGGCCTCCACCGGCTTGAAGGCACGCTTCAGATCTTCATGCTCCAGGTAGTCGAAGCTGTTGGGTAGTTTCAAATAGAAATGCTTTGCTTGGCGATTGCAGGCGTTCGTTTCGACTTACTCCAAGTAGGGCGTGCGTACTTCCAAGTCCACACGCTTGGCAGTCTCGAAGTCGTAATCGTTCAACACCAGCCAGAGCAGCTCCTGCATCCAAGTGGTGCCGCACTTGGGCAGCGTCACCAGCCACACATCATCGGGCAGCACCTCCATTTCATGCACCTTGTCCACGAATTCCGCGCAGCCTTCACGATAGAAGCACTTTCGCTGGCTCCAATCCTTCTGCAGCAAATTTGTGGGATAACGTATTGGCTGCACTTCCACACGATCCATTTTGTAGGCTCTTTCAAGCTATTGAAATACTGGAATTTTTTTGGGGGGAAATTTCAGTTTGATTTCTGATTGCGTGCGCGCACTTCTCGACGTTTACGCTGCAGCAACTTGCAAGCGTTTAATTCTTGGCAACACCTTTCGTCGTTTAATATGCCCATTTTACATAAAGTGTTGTTGCTGTTTTGCTTTGCTTGTGACCAGCAGAAATTCAAATTGGCTTTGAAACCGTTGTCGTTTCTCCACGTGCTTATCATTTTTTGCAGTTGCAAGCTTTATCACTTGGCTAAAGAGCGCGCGAGCATGCGCTCTTAAATGCTCGCTCTCTCCCTTTAGCTGACTGTAGATCGCTCGCTCCGAATGGAGAGTTGCGTTTGTAGAACCCCTTGGCCGTTTGGCCGTTATCAGCGCGCTCTCCCGCGAAGTTGGCATGTTGTGTTTTGCAGCTATAGACGGAGCAATAGCCAAGCCTCCAATGATAATATTTTTTTCAAAGCATTTTAAAAGTTTTCTACACTATTTGTATTTTATACTCTGCGTGGCTCATCCTCTCTCCCTCAAAATTTTACATTATTTTTGAGATGGCCTAACCTCTATATGAGCCTTATTATCTGTCTCCATTTAAATTAGTATCTAGTACATTTTCTAGTGGAATGGAACGATAAAGTAAGCGATTTGAAGACTACTTGACTTTTTAGTGTTAAAAGATTTGAAGACTTATAAGCACAGCATTTTTAGAGTTCAATATTATTTCGCTTCATATCTTGCTTTTCGAAACGTACTTCCGACTTTGAAATGTTTCGTAAAAGTTATTTTGAACATTGTATGAAGCAACAGTAAAATTAATTTCATTTGGATACCAGGATTTTATATTTGGTTGCTGTAATAAGTATCCAAGTCGATGATTTTTCTTGCATATTCTCGAAATTGCAAAAGACATTCAGTTCAGAGGAAAAGCATGAGGGAATGCAGGCACATCGGACTGGGAGCTCTCTTCTCCCACGGAAAGCTGTCACAATAGGCCTTTAAGGCTGCAGTGACTGAAGGAAGTGAAACATCGAAGAGCCATTATATATACGGGCAGAAATTGTTCATTTTATATTTCTGTGGCCACAAACCATAACAGCCTAACTCGGTTATGACTTTTGACCACAGATTTATGGATTAAGTGCACAAAACTGCTGCAAATTCGAATGTAATATATCAGCTCTGAAGAAAAGCTAAAAATCGTGCAATGTGGTTTACAGCTGTCTTTTTAAATAAGCAAGTACTTTCTTCCTTCCCTTCCCTTTGCCAATAAAAATCAGGAATTCACACAAAAGCGTTAAGAGCAAACTCCAGGGGGTCCAGATAGGCAATCGCTGTGTTTGTGCCAACTCAGTTGCAAATATTCACTTGATAAGAGAGTAGGAACTCCAAATTTCAAAACGTGTACCTCTTATCATACAAACACCGTTGTTGGCAAAATATTATGAAATTCAAGTGATAATCTTTAATGATTAATCGAAAGTCATGCGGCAGAAAAAGTTGTAGTTGATAAGCAGTTCTGTGATTTTTTGCGTGGTCACTACGCTGAAAGGAATTGGGCGCATGAGAGGTGCTTCAGAGCTATCTAGAGCAAGGAACCGAACATGCTGGCGGTAATCTGGTAATTATATAACGCAAATTTGTCGTGTTTGAAATGATATGAGCATTTTATGTAATGGCTCTGGCAGAGATTGCAAGTTGCTGGGAACATACAAGTACATACATATATATATTTACAATCGAATTTTCAGGTTTTACTTTTTATATCAGTGCTGATTGTAGATGATAAGATAGCGTATGGGAACGCAAACACTGGACAGCAGTTTAAAAACAGTTTAACTATCCATAAGCTGGCATTTTTTGCAAAAAGAAGTCATTCATTCCGGTGTTTTTTCATTCAACAGCAACAAGTCATCCAGCTTCAGATTTAGAGCGCTCAGCTTTTGCTCAATGAAATTGTCCAGTTTTTCTATAAGCTCCGGTGATAGCTCCTCCTTGTAGGCACCCACTTTGCCCTTGCGCACGAAACTGTAATTTGCATAGCTCCAATTATATGCTATATAATAAGATCTGCAGCATACTCACTCGATCTTTTCGATCTTATCGAGGGGCACCTTGAACTTATTACGCACTTGATTGAACTCCCTTTCGTGATTGGTGGTGGTATATTCTGCAAGTGGAAAGTGGAAAAGAGTTATAAAGATGTGTGTCGTAGGGCTGCCGCTGCGAGCGCGTACTCTTCATTTGCTCGAAGGACAGATGATGCAGCATCTGCTGCATTTGCTGCTCGTTGATGGGCTTGTTCAGGAACGCGCACACCTCCTCGATGACTTGGCGCAGATTGCTCTTCATGCGCTCGTAGCTGGTGTAGTAGATCCAGGGCTTGTTACGCAGCGCATAAAATTCACGGACATGCTCGAAGGGATTATCCGCCTCATACATAGCGTTCATATAGAAGTTGAGGAACTCTTCCAGGGATTGCTCTGTAAATATGCCCAAGCTGCGAAAATGGTAGTATAGGGAGACCCAGGTGTCTTTGGGATTGCGATACACGTAGATGATCTGAAAGTGAGGAGAAAGAAAGTGCGCATGAAATCGGCTCCACTGGATCGAGCTGCGGAGTCTGCACTTTGCCGTACCTTATGTTTGCCATTCCAAAGCTCAGCCGGCAGCATTGGCAGCGGAAAATGGGACTTCAGTAGGCGTGGCGACTTTAACTTATTCAATGGTTCCAGTGCGGTGTGGATATTGTGGCTCACCATATATTCGAACCTGTATACGAGTATATAGTACAATAGCAACGCCGCCATTTAATAATGAAATCATCAATTTGCATTGTTGCGCCTGCCGCACTTACTCCATGAAGGGTGAACGCTTCTCCAGGTTCACATTTAACGCCTGCTCAAAGTCATAGTCATTGATGACCAGCCAGAGCAGCTCCTGCATCCAAGTGGTGCCGCACTTGGCCAGCGTCACTAGCCAAATGTCGTCGCTGCGCAGCGGCATGTCGTGTATTTTGTCCATGAATGCTTGTGAGTCCACCTCGGTAAAACATTTTCGCTTCGTCCAATCCTTCTTTATCAGATTTGTTGGATAGCTTTTAGGTTTTATCTGTTCCATCTGCATTTTGAAGACGTTGAATTTGCACGAACTTTGAAGAAAATACAAAAGGCCTGCGCTTTTCCAGCTTACTGTGCTGACCCACTTCCAGCAACTGGTTACAAGCAACTAATAAATTTTTCAGCATGTATTATTTATTGTATACAAAATTTGTGTGTCTTATCATTATACTCGTACCCCTACAGCTATGGGAATAGGCCTTTTGGGTGGCGCGGACAAGAAGACTGGATGCCCACTGCAGATGCAATCTAATGATTGTGAGCTATATTAATAGTAAAGCCTTGAATGAGGTGTCCCAGGCATAGATTAAGTACAATAAGCAGATATGATCAGAATCTCTTTATTGTGTGGATTTCCGGTCGTCAGAGAAAGAACAAACCAGCCACGCGATTTATACCAAATTTGGAACAGAGTGACACTGAGTCCTCTTCTAATTCAAGTTGCTAGGTATATTGGCAATACAATTTTTCTTTCATCATCCAATAATGGGCTTGGTCCGCCTACTATAAATATATATGTATGTAATTGCCGTAACAGGCTGTTTAATCTAGGCCTAGATCTAGATTTCTCGCACTGACGTTTGATCGTTCATTTTAGCCGTATCTGAGCGGGAAAAAGTGCAAGTTTCAGTGCAATGAATACTGTTCCAGAGTTGCCAATTATTGGCAAAAGATGGCGCCGCACAAAAAATTTAATTCTCCTTCTTTTTAGTTGGTATTAATCTGCTGAGTATCGCACCAGCAACCTCTTGCTCGCCTATGTAAGTGCTAAATTTAAGATGCCCATTTTTATATTGTCTATAATTTATATGCACCATTTTGAAATCGTTTCTAATTTTACAGAAAGCACTATGGTCCGGCTTTTCCAAGATCTACTTTCCAAGATCTGGATACTCAATTCGTTCACCTTGTGCAGCGCATTACGCTGTCGTTGACACCCCACTAATACCCTTCACTTGTTTGCATAAAAATAGCTTCTCTCTACGAGTATTTCTCAATAGCTTGTTGTCGTGACATTGCAAAAAATGTATTCAACAAGTTGATTTTATCGCATACTTCAATTGATATAGCCAACAATATGCAACTGTAAAATTTTCCTGCCTTTTCCTGTCTGAGAATTTTCTAATATTCACAAGTTTATTTTTAAAAGCTTTGCAATATTTCATTTATAGTGCATTTTTCATTCAAAAGCTTCGAGTTCGGTTTGTGGACAGCTTCTCCAGTTTGTTGTTGCAACTGAGCTTATGCTTATCAATAATATTCCAGCAAATGTATTAAAGCTTTCGCTGTTAACAACAATTGCAGCGCCCTTTTGGGAGCGTGGATTCTTTCCAGAGCTTTTTGTAAAGTTCGATAAAACTTTTTATTAAATAATGAAACTTATTCTAATACGTGATGGCAGGAAGTGCCTATATTAACTATTTACAAATTAAGCGCCTAGAGCATACATTTAATATTTGGAATAAGTCACAAAGTCATCAATGGCCAAATCGTATGGCTTCAAGCTCTCCTCATTCCAGTCGTCGAATTCCTGTATGACGCTTGCGTCCAGTTCGTCCTTGTGGCTGCCCACCACGCCGCGACGCACAAATCTGTGCAAATACAACATTATATAGATTAATTGGTATTTATTGAAAAAAGCACTCACCTGAATTCCTCGCCTTGCACTCCAGAAGCCTCCTGCATGTGTTTGAACTCCTTCTCGTGATTGCAGGAGGGATTGTTCTTCATGTTGTCAAAGGACAAATGCTCCACGAGCTGCAGCAGCTGCACTGCATTAATGTCCTTTTCCAAGAAGCGACAAACATCCTTGATGACGCCGCCCAAATCACGCTTCATGCGCTCGTAGCTGGTGAAGAAGATGTGCGGCTCGTCGCGCAGCTGCCAGAAGTCCAGCACATGCGGCCAGAAGGGGTTGAAGTTGACGTAGCCGTCCATGTAGAAGTGCATGAACTCCTCCTTGCTGCCCTTGAAGCCGACCATGCCGCGCCAGTGATGGTAGTAGGAGATGGCGGCATCCTTGGGATTGCGGAAAACGTATATGATCTGTAAGGAGCAGTGAGGAGAGGAAGATTATGAAGCACCTTCATAAGAAAACGCTGCTGAAATTTGTGCACAAGTGCTCGTTCTACCTTTGGTCGCTTGGTCCACACTTGCTTCGGCAGCAGCCAGGCTGGCAGATGTGACTTGATCAGGCGTGGCGATGCCAAACTATTGGCTATGTCGATTGAATTGAATTGCACATTTGGCACAACGCCGTTGAACCTTTGGAAAACAGAATCAAGCAGTTCGATTAGAGCTCCTCACATAAATAGCTATACACTGCCGAATCGCATACTCACTCCAGAAAGGGCGAGCGCACCGTCAAATCCACTTCCTTGGCCTTTTTGTAGTCGAAGTTGTTGAGCAGCAGCCAAGTCATCTCCTGCGACCAAGTGGTGCCGCACTTGGTGCTCGTCACGATCCACACATCATCGTCGCGTACCTCAAAATTGTACACCTGATCCAACACGCTCTGGAAGCTGTCTGCCAGCGCACAGTAGCGCGTCTGCCAGTTGCCGACCGCCAGCGGCAGACCGCAATTTTGCGATGCATAGTAGTGGGAGTAGCCGCCCGTTATGACCAGGCTTTCAATCTCCTCGTTGGGCACGATTTTGCAGTAGTAGCTGGAAAGCGGCATCTGTGGGACAGGGAATTTATAGAATGGGGGGGAGAGATTTATTATCTGCTCGATATTATAAGAGCGCTGTAAGTCACTATGAGATGAGAGCTGTAACGAGTAATTCATAAAAACCTCTGGGAACGATTTTGATAACCAACAACTTTTTGACTGAGTGAAAAAGTTGATATTTTATTGTTCTGAATTGTTCATGAGTGTGCATGATTTTGTGCGATATGCTTCTCTCTTGATGTCTTTTGTCTCTTTAGCAGAAAGTTTGAATAAATTATTTTTATGAAAATTTGCAATTTTCACAAGTGCTATCGTGATTTTAGGCTAGACCGTTAGACATCCGAGAAGGAACACTAACCCCTTGAGTTTTGGCGGCTATGCAAAATTTGAAAACTTATATTTTCAACAAAATACAGTGAACAAATTATTTAGTGACGATATTGAAAAATATTGTTTATATTTTCTACCAAGTGCAAGCACGTATAGGATTATCTGCTCTTTGAAAACAACCGAAATATGAAGTCCTTAAAAAATCTAAAAAAATTACACATTTCAAATGAAAAGCAAAATTAGGTAAGCAAATACTTGAGATAAAAAAAGCGCTTAACATTTCTTGCATGGCGTGAGTTCTTTTTTGAAGGTCTGCTCTTTGAAATAAAACGTTCGCAAAAATATTAAATTAAAAAGTGTTTGCTTCTTCTGCACACGGTCTGTTTTTTAACGACGCAAAATTACCATTAGACCGGCTGGCAGCACTGAGTAGACCTTCAGAGCGGACACTCGCACATTGCATTACCAACAACAAAATCGTTTAGATGCAAATTTGTTGTACACATTGTTATTTGCCGCACGAAAACAATTACAATTTTAATATTTGCTGTTAAAATATTTTTGAAATTTAATGCTTTCCATGAAGTTTAATTACACTAGCGAAAATATTCGTCCATTACTAATGCTTATAGCTGCCATCATTATTAATTTGTGGCCAACAGCGGATTGGGCAAGAGCTCAGAAGGTTGTGGCAGACCAGTTACAAATGGCTTAACATGAACTCACAAATTTCAAAAATTGCCTATGTTAGAATATTATAAAGCTGGTTTACCTTCCGTGTCTATTTTTGACCAAACTCTTTTGTGAATTCAAATTTTATATATATTTTTTAAGAATTTGTAAAATTGCGTAGTTAATCAAGTTAAGGGATTTTTAATACGAATTTGTCAACAGCTTTAATTTGTTTAGCAAAATATGCAAAACAGGCTTACATCATTATCTTAAATTCAGCTAAATATTCATTAGGTCGAACTTGCTGAACTGTTATGATGAGTTAAAAGTTGCCACGGGCTCGAGCTTTTTGGCAATTCAATTTCGATTATCGACTGTGGCTTGTATACCAGCTTTGAATACTTTAAAAAGGAAAAAATCCTTTTAACTTGATGCAGACGATTTGGCAATTTGGCAATATTGCGCTCAATAGAAAATTGAGCATTTGAAGCTCTTATATTTTAGCAATTGCTTGGCCAAATTCCAATGTAGACTTTTGCGCGTAGATTCTCGTCGGCACAATTGAATGCTTCAATTGCCAAATCGATTCACTTCAAGTTTTGAATTTCGTTAAACTTCAATTTTAAAATCACTTTATTTATTACCACTTTATTGATTAAAAATGATATTTAAATTAAAATTTAATGAAATACAGAAAGTGGAGTTAATCAATTTGGAGAGTAAAGCATTAAATTGTGCCATTTTGAGCTCGTCTGATAGTCCTAGAATAATAGTATAGATGATTTTCATTACGTTCGCCTGATACAGCCATATTCTGGCGTCTGAGCCACAACCAACTGCTGTTTCAATAGCTTTATCTTATCAATTGCTTAAAAAAATTGTGCTGTGACTCTCGCCAGAAGAAGCATGTAAAGTGGATATCAAACCCTTGTATCGAATTGAGAAACCGACTTGGAACTGCAACTGATTTAAGCTACGTTGAACAAGAGAGAGAGAGAGAGAGTTCAGAGAGGAAACTTGTAGGAATGCAGGAAAATCTGAAAAAGCGCTTGTTGGCGTAGACGAAAAGGAACACGAAATTATAACAATCTGATTCCACATATAAAAATATTGGCTATATTTAAGTTGGTAAAAGCCCGATATGCTGCAGAACCTGGACTACGCTACGTAAGCTGCTTACCGATTGGCACTTTCTTCTTGGTCGAATAATTTAAAAATGAATGTTAAACGAAGAAATTCAAAAATAATCAAAATATTTGTGATGCACTTCCATATTGATAAAGAAAGTGGAATTATTTTGAAGCAAAAAAAAAGATTAAAATGGCGAAAAATATGCATTATAAAATTTTCACTAAATCTCACATTGATTATAAATGTAGAATTATTTGCTCGACAATTTTTTGATTTGACGAAGCTGGGTCAGTTTTTACTCGAGCTTACTTTGGGTTTATTTAATAACGTTCCACAACAAATCCAACGCTTGATCTGTTCAAACTGATGATGTCTTCGTTATCGAAGCTCTTGACGCGACGACAACTCCGCACGGAATAAATGTTTTCGAGCTGAGTCGAGTGTAGCAAATCGGATGGATGCCACAAACCAAACCAAATTAAATAACAATAACAAATATGTACTTGTACACGCGGATGTACCATATACCGGCCCGTGCTATAGAAAACATGCCGAAAGGGACATGAAGTGGATTTGCATTGGCCGTGTTACACTTGAAATTACGCTACATTTAATTGGGGCAATTAATTAAATATGCCAGGCATTTACAAATCTTTTTTCTTGATCTGCTTTCAATTTGCGACTGAAATACTTGCCAACAACAACAACAACAACAAAAACTAATTAATAAGATTTTCTCAACCGAACTAAAATCAAAGAAGTTTCACTTTTTAATAAAAAAAAAAATGTGTGCGTCTCGGGACGCTCGACAGAAGTGATAACTTAAACTAATCCAAGTTAAACTATTTAATATTGAAATTTTTTAACTTGAGAAAAGCTTAGGTTATTACTTAAATTTCATGCATGTCAACATGATAATGTGAGGAAAGGTTATTCATCAATAAAATCTTTTATTGATTATAAAATATATTTAATTCTCAGTTACAATTCTTCAATATGTACATTAGAATTTTGTGTAAGTATATTATTAGTATCATTATTCAATCCTATAAAAGTAACAATTGGCTTATGGTAGCTATAATAAGCAACGAAATTTTTACATTGTATGTCATCTAAAAATCTTGCAAAGAAATCTTCTGCTTGTTTCATCATATTTTTTATAATCACTTTCAAAAACGGTGGTAGCAAAGAGTATGTTAATATAATAGAGTGCGCATCTCATATAAAATTTTGGCTGAGAAAATTTTGCACTTGGGTCATTTTAATAAAGCCCACAGTTCCACTCAGTTTCGCTCAGTCACTCGTCCTCTCAGAGAACCGCTCTGCTACAAGAAATTCCAAACTCAAAGTAAATATAACGAGGGCTGCTTACTGTGAGAAAATTCTCCCATTTTGTGGGAATTCGAACTCTTTTTCTACATATTCTTAACAAAATGCTGTTGTTTTGTATTACAGCATTTTGGAACTCAGCCATACTGTTTTATTTATTGATTTATGTTTTTTACTACCATTATTTTGAATGAAAATGTGGCTGAAGTGCCAATTCCCATGGGAGAATTTTTTAAGCATTTGAGAGAATTGGCTTTGACTGAGTTTGCACCCCTGATCGCACGACTCAATGGCTTGGTTCGTTCGGTTTTCGTACTCAAATGAGCCGAACGAGCATTTTTTGCGGCTGATTTTCGTATTTTGCATGGTGTTATGAAGCGTCTGTCCGAAAAACAGCTAAGCGCTGTGGGTTAGAGTGAGAGAGGAGGGGCCCGCGTACCGCTGCCGTATGCGTGAGAGAGAGGGAAGCCAGACAGACTGGCACCGTAACGCGTTACGTTACGAAGCGGTTTACCCTCCCATAAAAAGTTATCACTTCAAAAACTGCGTAATATATGAACCGACTGTAGGGAGTGTAGGGCGCTACGGAAAGCTCTGATTGCCAAAGTTTATGTAATCTGCCCGTTGAATATTGAACAGTTCGAATTTTCGACATAATGCCGTGCATTTTGGGACGCTGAAAATGAAAGTTTTTCTTCTTGTTTATTTTGCTTTCTTACTTTCGTGCTGTTCCGTGTTATTGAACTGTTTTACGCGTATGTACTATATGCAGCATGATTGGGAGAAATTTCGGTGAGGTTTCACATAGGCGAACCGGTATTCAAAGGCGAGCGTTCCAAATGTGGGTCATCACTTGTTGTTTGGTTTTTGGTGTGTTTTTGGCGGCGATGATATTTCAGTTCATGATTTTGGGCATCAAAATATTTGAAGAACAATCGCTCAAGAACAAATTCAGACAAAACAAAGCACACATTAAACCTGTAGTAAGATGCCAGAAGGTGCAGAGAGAGGCAAAGCAGCACATTGTTTACAAACTTCCTCGCTTAGGTGCAAAAGTATATAAAAACACTATCTACGCAGTGTAAATACATATATACATATGTATGTACATATAAGATTTGTATACAAGTTTATTATAGTCAGCAGAAGCTTGCACTTGCTGTTTTCGGAATAATAAGCCGATAGCTCTTGATTAGAAGTGCATATATTCTTTAAAATACAACAGAGAACTGTTTTGATGCGTACACTTAAGTGGATATGTACATATGTATGTGTGTAAAATAAGAAACTTTACACTAGATCAGTGACGCCCAAAGCTTCCTTATGGATGGGCAAACACCAATACAAACAAACTTTGTTATGATGAAAAAGGAAAACAAAAATTTTTTCAATATGTACACTGTAAAAAAAATGAATTGCATATTCTTAGTTATATGTAATGAAAAAAAAAACAACTGAAAATTCACTTAAATGGGACATCCTTCCAATAAGTGATCCAAATTTATATCAACGTCATTTGTAGATAATTTAAATAACGCCTCCAAATGTTCGTTGCTAATTCTATTTCTGTACTTGCTTTTTATTAATTTCAAATTTGAAAAAGCACTTTCACAAATATATGTGCTTCCAAACATGGAATACAAACCTAAAATTTCTTTGTGAAGCAAAGGATATTTAATTGATTTTATAGATTTCCAAAATTCAATGCCCTTTAAATTAGACATTTTAAGTTCGGAGTTGCATTGGAGATCACATAGCTCCATTTGTAGTTCAGGCTTTTGTTCGTATATGCAGCATGTCATTGGACTATAAAAAATGGCCATCATTCATTTAATACACCCAAAATCTTTAAATCTTTTTTCAAATATGCTGCATTAATTGGAAGCATATTAAACATTGTGCTTCAGCCTTAAAATTATAAGTGAAAAAAAAATCAATTTCCCGCTTCTCTTCTACAGATATGTCATTCATTTTGCAAAATACAATTTAACTTACAAACTTAATACATATGAGCAAAAATTTTTTCAAGTGCTTCTCATTCCACAGCTGCACACGTTTTTGCTCGAATTCATGCGCAAGACAACAACAACGTCTTTGTTGAAGATAACACTGTGGTCATATGCAATAACGACTTAAGTCGAAAACAACTGTTTCGAGAAAATGCAATTCGAAATTTGAAATGCACATAAGTGCATGTGTTTTTTTTAAATAACTTTTTTTCTGAGATGGGTACAGATACCGGGGTTTGAACAAAATATGCGCATCAACGTCAGGAATACAGTGGTAACGTCAACTCAATTTCGTCTTAAGTCGACTTAAGTCGTTATTGCTTTTGACCACAGAACTGTCGCCAAAGTGTACCAACAAAGTATATGTGCGCGAGCTGGCAGACGAAACGAAAATAACGTTGTTGTTTGTGTTTTTCGTACTGCTTAGCGCGAAGAGCTGTGTCTGTGTGAAGAAATCGCAGCCTATACCAAAGGGCATTTACAAAAACAAATGAGCATCGAGGGCATAGGGTATGGGCACCTCTGCACTAGATACTTCTAAGAGTATGTCAATACATTTCAGTGTATTTTTATACAGTTAGGTCTGACATATAACGACTTGCATTCTTTTAAGTGTTGGAACCGCTGCTTGCTTTCAATAAAGCTTACAACTTTTAATCGATTCCTCGTTCTCACTTCGAGCTAAAGATGGATTCAAGTCAAACTTACCTATAATCCTGTCCAAGCCGAAAATTGCTTTGCATGTATAGGGGGCATATTCTGAGTGTTGGTTTATATGGAATAAAAGTCTCAACTTCCAAAGTGTGGACGGGAGAGTGTTTGTGCGGCAGGCACCCAGACACCCTGTATAACATGCATAAATAGTGTTTGTTTTGCTTTTGTTATCGGTTATTATGTATCTGCAAGAGTGGTCAGGCTGATAAGCAGCAAGTTGAATGCTATTTGCCTTGATAATTCTCAAGTGTGAACACTTGTTGGAAGTTCTATTAAACTGTATATACTATCTTTAAATTGGGAGCATGCGATGATTGTTTGTGAGATTTGAGTGTTTTACTCAGGAAGAAAGGACTAAGAGCTCTTTCAGCGAAAATTAAGACGGCCTGGTTCGATTTCCACAAATAAAGAATCGGTAGGAAGCCGTAGAAGCTGGACTGCAGTGTTTTTTTTTTAATTTTATCCTACATTAAAGAAAATACAAGTTGCCAACTATGGGCGTAGAAAAGGGGGTCAAACGCGAGCTCAATCAAACTGCAGTCAACCATGTGCCTCCTTCTTGCCTCTTTCACGCTATTTTTGAGCTTTGTGAGCACGGACAATTTTTGAAAAGTTCTCTGTTTTGTTTTAAAGATTTTCTTTTATTTGCAATAAATTTTACTAATGCTTAAAACATAATTAATCCTTAACCTGCAAGGAGCAAACAAGACAATTTTTCCGTTTTTTTCTTTCTTATCTTTTGTAGTAATAGCATTTTCTTTCTCTTCAACTTGGACTACATTTTTCAACAGTTTTCTTTCAACATTTAAGAAATTAGTTTCATATTTTTTTCTCTTTCATCAATTGTATACATTTACTTACACAGATAAATTTTCATTGGTTATTTCACGAAATTTTCTTTGTTAATAACAACAACAACATCGAACTTTCAATGATGACGACACGCCTAGCGCACCTCTTCTAACTAATATTTTTGTTTGTTTGTTTTGACTTTATGCATAAAATTAATGGCTAAATTTTGTGTTTCACAGTTTTGGGGTGAAACTTTTTGCATGAAATTGCTTGAATTTCATGTTGTAAATTTTAATGTTCATTTTGTTAGGTTAAAATTATTTTGTGAACTTCAATTTTAGCACACATATAAGAATTTCCATTTGTCATACTTAAACACTTAATATTTGATAAAAAGTAGCATAGAATTTGGTTTCTTTGAACTAATTTAAGGGACTTCTTTTAACTAAATTGTTAGTTTAATTTTACTTGTAGTTCTTTTCATATTTATTCTTTGTAAAGAAATACATAAAAAATTTCTTCGAAAAATTCAGTTTTTCATACATACATATATATTTGATCAGTCATTTTTAGTCGTCATATCTTATAAAAAAGAGACTTTCCAGTGGGTTTGTTTTAAGTTTTTTTGTTTTGTTTAGTAAATTTTAGCTAAAAAGTATAGTGTTTTTTTCAAATTAAAAGAGTAAAATTTCCTTGAATTGCTATAGTTTTTGTGAAAAGAGTATAACATCAAAATGCAAATTTATAATTCTTTGTGTACAGATTTCTTTCTTTGCTGCGCGTTATATTTCTACTCTACCTGCTTGTGCAGGACACGAAGATTGTCCAGTTAGGAAAATATGTCAATATGTTAAGTTTCAGCTGTATGCACAACATATACATTCACGCTTTTATTATTAATCATTTGAATTAAAATTTTTGTTTGTTTTATTAATAGTTAACTTACATACGAATATTTGTTTTCTTATAAGGTTTTATGTTTTGTATACGTTTTAAAAATTTCAATTTTGAGTCCAGCCCAATAAAAACAAACATTTCAATAGTTTTAGCTCAGCCCCAAGGAAATGCTTTACAAAATGGCGATTTCGCTCTAAGGTCTGCTTTAAGGTTCACACCACCGCGCACTACGGCGGCCTCTCTCTAGTTTACTGGTAAAGCTGCTTTTCGAAGGTTTTCTTTTCATACGTTCGTATGTGTCTGTATGTTTGTCTCGCTCTCGCTTTGTTGCTCCAAAGTTAGCTCACTTTAGAATCGCGTCTAGCGCGTCGCACACGCATCTGCCTCTTCTGCTAGCGTCTATGCTTACTAGCCTTAACTACCTCTCGCCATCTCTTTCACACCCATTTGCCGTTTCGTCTGCCTCGCTGGCTGTGCCGCACGCCGCACAAGGCTTAATCTTCGTTTCACATTCCAATTTGTTGCTTCAACTGTTTCGCTCGCTGTGCCTATCTCCGTCTCGCTCTGATGCCTGCGCTTGCGCTTCGTCCTCACGTTCACAGTTTATTTTTGCATGCAATATTCCATTTCGTTTTCGCCAATTGTCAACGAACATTGAGGCTGAACCGGTTGCGGCTTTAGTAGCCCTGAGAACAACCTCTTGAAGGCCAAATGCTATTTGGCCGTCGTTTTCTTGGCATTGAGAGACACCTGTTTAGCCTTAATGTCAGCCAGCGTGTGTATACCCTGCTCCTCGTACTTCTTCCAAGCCGAATAGTTGATTTGCATGTACGTGATCAGCTGCGGCATGTCAAGGAAACCTGCGGGCAAGATCATAGAATATTATGTCATGTCGCGTTGTGTAGAGAGAATGCTATAATGAGGACACTCACTATCCCAGGCGTGCATCATATCCTGTATTATGTACTCAATGAAGCCGATCTGGCTCTTCGGTATGCTGCATGTGGCACGATCGAACATGGGCATCACAATCGGCAGTGCCATGGCCTTCTCCTCGTCGGTTTGCATGAAGTACTCCTCGGCAATGCGTCGCGCCCACTCCACACAGAAGGCGGTGGGACGGGCCGGATTGCTCACGTCCGCCACTTTGATGAGCATGCGTCGTATAAGAATTGAGCTTTCGTCCTCGCATTGTACAATCTGCAGAGAATCAAATCTTACATTATTGATGATTTTATATAAGAAAAAGTTACGAATAGCGCTTGGATTGTAATTGCCTAAAGAACTGCCGAAAATGATCTTAAAAAGGACAAAATTCCTTGGGGACCTGAAGACGAACAGCAATTTTTACTTACATCTCGTGGCTCCACGTCCGTGCCGAATACACTGACAAACTTGGCCAAATGTTCAAAGTGCCGCGTCATTTCGGTAGCCAGAATCATGTCAACTATAGTGCTGCGTACCGATTTGTAAGTGTCCTTGTCTAAATTTTTAAATATGTTGATCTTATCATCGTCTATAAAAATAAATGCAAAAAAGAGCATATTATTGATTATTCGCAACATCAGTAAGGAGTCAGGGAGATGGCGGCACGCACTTAAAGTAAGCCTAAAAGTAGTTGCAGCATGGTGTGACTCCAGCACAGTCAGATCATTGTACAGTATGGCCAGTGGACTTTGTGAGTTGCAGAGGAAAGCAGAGGATCGCCCCGGATGGTCAATGTCATGTGCGGCAGCGGCTATCAACGCCGTGGCCTCGTCCATGCGATCCATTACCATTTCCTTGGCAGCTAGTTGATTCATAAATGCACCCGTCGCCTGTAAGTGGCAGTGGAATGCATTAAAAAGTTGAGTGTGTGTGTGTGTGTGTGTGTGTTAAGGCGCTTCAAGTCGCACCCACCTGCATGACATCTGCAGCATGCGTGCTGTTGTGATATGAATTTTGTGCATGATAATGAGCCTCGATCACCGCCAGCCAACTCTTGAATATGTTCTCGTCGACATTGAATGTGGCGAACACGTCGAATCGTCGGAACATTTCCATGCCCAAGTACAACAGCGGACGCTTCTCGGTGATATCTTCCAATTTGAAGATATCAAACTCCCAGGATAGAGATTCATCTAATAATTCCATAATGAGCGGAGTTGCCTGCAATGTACAAGGGTAGCATTCAATAAGCTAGTTGCTAGCAAGTTCCGTTTATGTATTCCATATACAAACGATCAATGGCGAGCTGATGGGCTTACCTTCATTTTGGCGGGCATTACACCGGAAGCTCGACTACCTGAGACGCGTATTATGGAGTCGTTCGAGCTGCGCCGTGAAGAGTACAAACTGGGACCCTGAAAATGTAAGTTGAAGCATCAGCATTTTCTCTTTTTAGTATGGAATCAACATGCAAGAGAAAACCGAGCAGGAAGTCTGCAATTTGTGGGAATGTCATCAAGATTTAATTTACTGAACTCGAGGAAAAGTGGAATATGCATAGAAAATGTTTGCAACTTCAGCAGTCATCAGCTGGGAGCGGTATTTTCATAACTCCGGGTAACTTTGGAATTATTTCAGAATTTGAGTTTCAGTTAAAGCAGGAACCATATATTTCAGTAGGCCTACTGAAGAAAACTCGTTCCATATGTACAATCGAAGAGAGCGAAAAATCCAAAAGATATTTCGAAATTTCCTAAAGAAGTTACCAATCGAAGGACTAAAATTCAATTAAGAGCTTATTTGAGAAACGACTTCCGTTCGAAGTTAATAAAAATTTAGATAGAGAGTTGCTATAGTAGAGATTTAAGGCAGAGCAATATAGCCCATTAATATGCAAAGCTGCTTTTTTATTTTGAGCCATCAGCTGAAAATGCTATAAACGTAACACTTTATACATACCGTTAGCAAAGCACCAATTAAATCTGTTGCTATGGGATCCTCAGGGCGTATCTCCTTCATTTGCGGACTATAAAGTCCTTCGCGCTTTAAGAACTCCAAGACTTTGTCTATGAGGCGCGCCTCGTCTGCCGAACAATTCTCCTGTACTTGTGAGAGTAAATTGATTATCTAAAATGCGAGCGAGCGTGGAAATGTGTGAGCGTAACGACATTCGGCAATAAACCAAACGAATAACGAACGATTAACGAACGAACGAGAACGAGAGAGTTAAATATAAAAAAATGGAACATAAAAATATAAAACCAAAAAAGAAAAAAGAGAAAAAACATAGTTTTAGAGTGCGTTAGAAATTGGTTTTCTTGTTATTTTGTTGTATTTTTTCTGTAATTTTTTGTTTGTTAATGTATTAAATTTTATTCGATGTTAAGTTTTTAGCAATAAATATTTTCAAACATAAATTCTGTACTATAAAACAAGTCGATGAGAGTGTTGCTTGACGCTGAAAGCGGCAAGGGAAGAGTGTTAAGCGCCAGTTAGTGATGAATCGTATTTATTCGTATCGTAAACAAAACCTACCCTACCCGAGCTCTATACATGCGTTCGCTCTTGACGTATTTATTCGGATCGTAACACAGAAATTCTCATAAAAATAGCTCTCTCTCAGACATTTACGATACGAATAAATACGATTCGTCATCACTAACTGGCGCTTTAAGCATGAAGAGTGTAAAAGACACGCTCGTGAGCAATGCGAGTAAATAGAGCGACGAGAGCGTTTTGCAAGCGCTTGAAGCAGTGTTGCTATTTTATTTATATTCGCACTAGCAGGCGTACCAATACACAATAAATATTAACTTTTACATAAAAGTTGCCGATTTGTGAAAAAAATTACCAATAGATTTTGTATAATGATGTGTTGCAGGGATTTTGAATTCAGTGTCTTTTCAAGATAAAGGACAACAACTCATTTCGCAAGTACTTGCTGAAAAAGAAATAACTCTCTCTTCGGACATTTTATGAACACTTAATAAGCGTATATGTGCATACATACGTGCTGAAATATGAGTCTTGAAAAGAGTGTTCAAGTTAGTCAAATCATTTGTTGTGAATGCAAAAGCAAAGTCTCGATTTTTTACACACGAAGCTGTTTTCTTACTTGTCAAGTTTATTGCCAAGGAAGAAAATACGAAACAGAACAACCGCAGACTTTCTCAACGAAAGAGAAGAACTTATTGTATTTCAGTGTGTTAATTTGAAACAAAAAAAAATGCTTTATACCATCAAAAATGTTTTTCTGTTTCTCAGCTTTTAGTATAGAAACATTTGACAAAAATACTCTCAACCCGTTAATAACAGCCAACATGCTTTTGAAAGCAAGAGCAGTTTTAGTAAAAAAAAATAGCTTTTAATTATAAGACAATTTCATTAAAAAATTGCATGTGCAATGAATTTTTCCTAATACAGTTCTTGGCTTCAAATTCGTGGCTTGATTTCTGAATTTTATGAAATTTTAATGTCAAAACATCTATTGACTGCTTACTGTATAATATTCGAAAGAAATATCTTTGATAATAAGACTTATTATCTTTTACTTATTATCGGAGAAATTCGTTTTAAATATTATACAGTTGACAGTCAATAAAGTGATTTTAAAATTAAAATTTTATAAAATTCAGAAATTGGAGTTAATCGATTTGGCAAGTGCACTCTTTCCGCCGGCTCTCAAACCAACACTCTCTCGCAGTGTGTGTGTGTGTGCGTATAAGTGTTTTTGCGTGTGCGCACGTGCATGTATTGTGTTTGTATTTGCATGTGTATTTTGGTAATTGGTGCGGCATTTTCAGCGGCATAAAAACGCTGGCGAGTGCAACAATTCAACAATTCAAACGCATCGAAAGGCACACACAACTTTTTTGGCGGCAGAACAAATTTGCTGTTGCTGTTTTTTCTTTACAAGGCTTGCAGGATTTTCAAGAGAAACGAGAAACGATTTCGGATTAGTGGTTTAGCAATAAATCCTACTTTTGTGATGGGCGCCTCCAGCGGCAGCGACGTCAGCTTGGCGAGGCTGGTGCGCCGCAGTCCGTCCGAGGCCACCGAACGCACGTCGAAGCTGCCGCGGCGTATGGAGTGCAAGGAGCCGCGCGGCGCCTCCTTCGGCTGTGGCAGGGTGGCGATGAAGTCGGACTGGCCGCCAGGTACATCAAAGTTGAAAACGAAGTGGGTGGGAGTTCTGAAGAAAGAAAGAGAAAAAGCGAAAAATTCTGGTTGAAATTTCGTGCTGAAAATCAAACTTCCATTTGATGAATTCCGCTGGCCGCATTCGATTTCTGACGTAGAGCATAAAATGCCAGCGCGGCAAATTGAAATAACTCACCTGCCAATACAGGCCACCGGCACGACACGCACATGCATCGGTATGCCCTCCTGACTTTTGCGCCGCACCGTCAAAATGCCATCGAATTCCTTAATACTCTTGCCGTGCGCGCTTATTGAGGAAACATCCGAAATGAAAATGTCCGCCAAGGGCTTGCTGATGATTTCGTCCTGCGGTCGCGTAGCAGAATTGTTGGAGAGAGATGAGAGATATTAGCAACTGTGCTGAAATGCTGAAGGGGTTTCCAGGAAATGTGCACACAAACAAACGCAAGAAGCGCGAAGAAGCAAGCGATTTCGGCAATGGCTTTAAGTGCGCGAGTGTGTGTGTGCACAAAGCTAGGACTTCAGTCTGCCAAAATACATATAAAACGAAATGACGCGAAAGTGTGAGTGCAGCATGCATTAAGATAATAGAGTTTCGGTTTTTATTGAATTACCAAGCGCATATTGAGCAAGCGTTCCGCCGATTTATTGGCATATTGTATTCGCAGGACATCGTCTGTGATGATGAGCACTTCCTTGAGCCGATGCAGTGCAGTGTAGAGGGCCTGTAAAAATCCGAGTTCAGAGTGTGATTCAAAGAGAAATATTCCTTTTATAAGATGGTAGCTATTATTGAAGAGAGCACTGCTGAGGCGCACAAATTTTAGTTTATGATTTTTGAGTTTCACCCCAATGGCTGCATACTTCTTCAAGGTGTGAAGAAACCCTTTCAAGTTTTTTCTAAAAAATTGTTAATTGATTTTTAGGTTTCAGAGGCACAAAACAGGACTTCCAAATGTATCCCTTTTTTAGAAACTCTTTTACGATTATTTGCTTTTGAATGATTCCTCATTTCAGCCAACTTGAGGGTAACAATTAAGAATTAGAAAAATTATTCTAGACTTAAATTTTGTGATTTCTGCATATCTTATATCCTCAGCATATCTTGAGGCGTCGAGCAAAAATATCAAATGTGCTTTTTTTCCATGCACAAAGTTCGTAATTATTGCCTTGATACCATAAACAAAATTATAGAGAGATGTTTTTAATAAGTTTAACTTTTCTGTTTATTCACTATAACATTTATCATGTTTTATAGCATACTTCCAGGCGTTAAGAAGAATTTTAAAATGCATTTTAACTATACTTATGCATTAAAAATATTATTGAGGCATTTGAGCGGAAACACAACTTTTAATTGGCAAACTAAATAACTTTAATGAGAGCAAAATTCAAAGCAATCTGCTGTTAAAAAGTTGATGCTTCCCAGCTCAAAAGTATGCAACAGTTTTGTTCATTTGAATCTAGTTTTCGCCCTTTGCAGCGATGCGTTGATAAAATGTCAAGCGCCCCTTACAAAAACATAACCTTCTCCATTAAGCTATGCTAATTATGAGTGTAAATTGGTAGCGACGGAGGACTCACCTGCTGTGTTGACATGACATTGTGTGGTCGCACAATCGAATGTAGAATCTGCTTCAATTCGATGCTGCACAGTGTCAGATTTGTGGTCTCAGCTATGCACTGTGGAGTAGCGGCGTTGTGTGGCCCAGTTGTGGTTACAGTTGCGAAGGTGTGAAGAGCGAAGGCAAGTGGGGAGGCACGGAAATGCAAATGTATAAAATTAGTTGTCTATTTGCATAGTAAAAGCCGCAAATTGTATCACAATTTAACGTGAATGTGCCATATTTAAATTCGAGGGAAAAATAGGAACAAGAGAGAAAAAGAGAAGCGAGACATAGTGGGGAAGCTGAGCCAGCAGCATCCGGTGCCTATAAGTTATACTCACTCTATTAACGCCAGCGTCTAATAGTGCAATAAAGACATCGTCCTTCTCAAAGAAACTGCAAAGAAAAAAAGTATCGAAAGAATAAATTTCAGCGGTGAATGCAAAATCAACAGCACATTTAACGGAAACGGGGAGAATTTCGCTGTCTAAAGATGAATGCGCAAGCAAGCTAAGCGCCATTTAACCAATAAAGATTCCTTTTGATTGGCACTTCAGTAGGAGACTTATGCTTTTGCGCTTTTTATTAAATGTCATTTCATTTTGCAGCGCTTACTCTTTACTCTCTTCGTGTAAATAAGAGAAATGCATAAGCTGACATTGAAGTGGAGAAAGCCATTAAGCAAGGATCTGGCTTTTTAAAAGAAACGCTTGAGAGCAAGTCTTAGTATTTGTTTGAATAAAAACTTGTTTTCAAATAAATTTTAATTGAGCAGTTTCATAGCATATAATATTCTTCTCTAAGCCGCCCCCTTAAACTCTCTCAATCGAACACAGACTAACTCAGCTGCTGCCGACGCGCCTGCCAGCAAGTGCAATTCAAAATAAAAATAAATGAGGCCATTTGAATAATGGAGGCCATTTTATGGCCTTGTTTGTAGCCAACGAAATCGATGCTATGTAAATGTATGCCGCTGCAATTAAAAGCAAAATGAGCAATAATTGAAGGCGCATATAAAAAATGCTCCAATGTGAAGTGAGATAAATCATTTTGGCCGCTGGTAATTTGCAAATACAACCTGCACAGAAATACAATAAATAAAACACAGCGATTGATGAAAAGTCATTAATTATTGCATTAAATCTGAAATTTGAAAAATGTTTGCTTACAAATTAGAATTTATTACGCTCAAAAGCTCACGCAAGCTTGTCGGGCAGATTAATCTCTAGCGCCCGAAAGTATGCAGCAGCATCTTTGCAAACTTGGCAATTCCTAAAATTAATTACTTTTCAACAAAGTTTAAGAGCATGGTTTGTAGAAACCATGTCCACCAGCGTTCGCGCCGATTGCGCTTGGCTGCTCCAAATTAAACAAAGATCCAAATAAAGCGGACATGACGCTATCCTTTTGGCATTGGCAATTGATGTGAAGGGCATTTCCGTTGTGCCCACACGAACACGTGCGAAAATTAATTTCGTTCTTGTTGAATTTCCAAAGGAAGTGGCGACATAACAAGCCAGGAAATGTACTACATGGCAGCGCCTGTTGTCTCGCTTTCGAAATGAATTAATGAAGTGTATTTGGCACTAATTAAAAGGTGTACCACTGCACAAAAGGCACAAAGGGAAAGGCGTGTGGGGCTGAGGTAGAATGAGCATACGGTTGCTATGCGGCACGACAAAGTGAGGCAACAAAATTGTGAATACAAGCTTGTGGGGCAAACGGACCGCAAGAAGTTGCTGGTTTTTGACACACAATTTAATACAGTTAAAACTCTTGTTTTTGAATTGATGTTATTTTTGTTGTTTAACTTAAGCTTAAATTGTAAATTGTAAAATTGTAAAATTTGATGCATATATATTGAAAATCGAAAATAAAGTTTTGGCCATTTTCCAGCATCGCTAGCGGCTGGTCTTAACGTGCTAGAAACATTTTAGCTGGGTTGGTTGAAGGCTGAAAATTTTCTGCACATTAAAGAAAGTCCATTTTTGGCCATGAATAAATTTCGAAACTGAGAAACTTTCCCTTCTTCACACTATATTATATTATAATCTCAGTCTACCTGTCTCTTTCTCTGCTCATTTAACTGTGCAATGCTTTGTGTACGTTACGTCTAAAATGTCTTAAACAATTTGTTAACTGGAAGATTAATGGCATGGTAAGCAGGTAAAAGATGAGCAGCAAATTGATGTCTGTGTGGTGGCGGATCCGCGAGACGCTGTGAAGTGAATGAAGTGCAAGGAGACAGACAACTGAGACCGAGATAAATTAGGCGCGCTTAATTTGATCACAATTCATTAAGTTCTGGCTGTGTGTAGGCAGTGCGAATCAAGATAGGGCGGCAGAGAGAGAGAGCTGAAGGATGAGTAGGCAGAGAGCGTGACGCTGTGAAATGTGTTTTTAATTAACAACAGAATTCCAACTAATTTTACAGCTAACAGCAACTAAGGCACCCTTTTGCTGCTGTTACACCCACACACCTCCACACACCATAATACAAGCTGAAAAGGAGGCGTGTGATGCCGAGTGCAGTTGCGCCGTTGTTAATGAGTTTGAAATTGCATTTGCAGTTTTAACGAGAGTTTATCTTATGAAAAACTTTACCAACGCCAAAGCCCAAACAATTCTACGTGCAACATTCAACAAGAAGAAGTGCTGGAAGAGGGTAGTAAGGAGGCAGAGGGTGACAACTGTCAGCATTAGTCGCTCAAACTTGAAATATCTGCAGTGAACGTAAGTACTTACGAATGTTTGCTCTATACTCTCTACTACCGCTTCAGGGAACGACCAGGGCTGCCGTTATGCGTAAAAGCGGGCAATTTTACCCCTTTCTTACTGTCAATCTCTTTTGACGGGACTTTTTGAAATCGCCAGAATTTCATGCGTTTTTTTGACTTTGGAATAAATTTTTTGAAATCTCATCAAAAATTTCTATATATTTATATATTTAATGAAATGTTTCCTCGTCTTATATGCTTTTTCAAAAAAATGAATGATAAAAAGTTTCAGTCGTTTTTACATAATTAAAATTTTTTAGACTAATTATCAAAAAATAAGCCTGTGGAGTCTATAAAGTTATAGAAAAGTCTTGATACTCCTCCTTTGGCAATCCTTTCAATTTCCCAACGGCAGCCCTGCCCCGCCTAATGTTGTGCACCTTCGCCTGAGTATTATTGGATTTTGTTATTGTTGTTATTGTTGTTGTTTAAGTTGCCGCTATCTTTGTCCTGGCCGCTGCGAACTTCACTGCTAACTGCTGCCTGCCTATCTTCCTGCCACTTGAGGCCTCTTTTCCATTTGACAAATGCTCCAGCCGCACAGCTTAAGTTGACTCAAAGTTTTAATGCGAAATATTGAAGCTGCACACAAAAATTTGTCAGGACACTCGGAAAATCACTCCTGATGAGGCTCGAGACACTGCCAGCAGCAGCCAGTGACACCGTTTGGCATTTTTGGTAGCAAGTTGCAGCGGCATGGAGCCTGCTCGAGGTGGCATACTTCGAAGGGTCCTTCGGAGTAGTGGGAAGAGTAACCGACTTTGAAAATGCTTAAGCATTCGCAAATGAGCAAAGGATAGTGTGGAAGTGGTTCGATTGTGTTAGGAAACAAGGCACAGGCCGGTCCAAATGTTCGAGCAGAGTCAAAAGTTGAATAATTGAGTGGCGTTTTTGTTGAAGTTGAGACTTGGAAAATTGTTCACATCGGAGAATACCCGTCGAGAAGATTGCTCCTTGTTTGCACTGAAGCTCAATTTTTTTTTACAAAACTGGTATGAAGGGTTGGACAGAATATTTGCGAATCTTGATTTATTTCCTCCTCAACGTTTTCATAATTTGAATAGAGCTTAGAAAAAAATTGTATACATGCAAATTATAGACGCATGCATTCTAAAGAAAGTCAAGTTGATTTGAAAAACTATAACAAAACATTAAGAAAAGCATATTTTGCCATAGTTTGATGTAAATTCGTTATCCAATCAAAAAGCAAAGCTTATATCGAAATTTTCATTTCGATAAAGATTTTCTTGAACGGAGCCAGAGTGAAGTTTTCTTTAATCTAGGATAGTTCCGCTTTGACTGAATCTCTAAAATGTTATTTTTAACAACTCGACTTCATGTAAAATTTGCCTTCAAGGGCAAATGGAATAAAAATGGAATCGTTGGGCCTTACCTTTTCTTGACCACAGCAATTATTGTCGTAAAGTGATGGCCATTTGTGTGGCGTATCGACCTGAAAGTAAATAAATGAAATAAATGAAGGCATGAAATACTGGGAAAAAAACGTAGAGGGAAGCGAAAAGCAACAAAGCGAAATTGAAAAAAAACACATTTCACGCGTCATGGACCGCTGGAAGATGTGTGCAGGACGTAAGCCATTAGGAAAATTACATTCACTATTGTCACACGTCACGGTCATGGGGAGGGCTGGGGCAGGAACATACACACACTCTCACCTGGTTATATACTCAGCATCCAGATACTTCGTGGAGCGTGCATCAATTATGATTAAGTGATAGCACTCGGCCGAAGCGCTCGTGCTGCACAGTGTCTCCAGGGCGGCCTCCTTCGTCTTCACCAACGTGACTTCCAAGTGCTGGCGATGGCAGGCCTGCGTCACCACTTCGCAGATATTGTCCGACTTATGGAAAACGAGCAGAGCCTGCAAGCAAAGAGCAACAAAGTGTAGAAGAAAGAATAATCAAGAATAACAGCGCGGGCAGGCAACAGTTGCAGTTGCAATGTCTGCGTGTGTGTGTGAGCAAAAGTTAATTCGACACTTAATCCAGTGCGCACACTTACCTTGAGCTGAGGATTCGGTGGCAAAACGGTTGGATACTTCACGTCCATGAGATTTTTCTGCAAAGAGAAGCACAAGGGTGGACCATAAGTGAATTTGTGCAGATACTGGTGTGTGTGTCTGTGTCGGTGTGAGAGCGGCAAATTGAAAAGCGTCGCTTAACATAGAAGCCGGCTCAATACCGCCGCGAGCGAGTCGCCCGATAGAAGTAATGCAAAAAAATTGTTTTCGAAATTGAATTTCGTATCAGGGAAAATCCATTAGGTACGCTGAGCTCGGTATGCATTGCCCTGCGCAGTCGGGAGCGGGCATGGGCAGGTATGCAAGTATTTAAAAAAAAAAGTCGGCTCGACTTAAAAGTCACAGCAGTAAAAAGCGTTTATATCAAGTGTGAGGAGGAGGGAGTAGAGTGGCTTTGCCTGTGGCAGGCAGCTGATAAATTATTTGGTATATTTCTAACGAAGATAAATTATTCAAAAGTCGCTTACTTTTGTTGCTTAGATGCAGCCGAGGAAAAGTGTTTGTCAGAAGCGAGCAAACTTCAAGGAGCAGGACCAATTGCTAAGTGTGAAAGAAGCTATAAACCGTCAAAAATGACGTGCGACTCAAAAGTTTGAAGCTGATAAACAAGTGTTGCATACTTTCAGGCTTATAGTTATACCCAAAATATGTGCCTAGAACTAGGCTACAGTTCTTTCAGTGCTCTTTTCGAGGCTGCGTCACATTAAAAATTCATAAAATACACAACGTCGAAAGCAAACGATTTCGGTGTCCTTTTAAAGGCAATTCTTTTAATTTTTCTTCGATGCGCATTTATACTGCTCATATTTTGTGAGTGTGCATCGGCATCAAGGCAATAAGCCTGAGCCTAAAAGCAGTCAATACGTTGGCAGATTTGGCTTGGCTGGCTGGCGAGCTGGCTGGCGGGCTGGCTGGCTGGAGTGGCGGCGTCAATGCTTTCAGCCTTCACTTTCTTTTCAAACGCAATACAGAGGAACAGCGAAAATAAGAGAAACGCGTATTCACTTTCTTTCCTTTGTCGTTCAATGAAATTTAAAGCTTATTAGATACTTTCTTTTGACGGCGACGACTTGCTGCTACAAGCATGTCGCCACCCTCCGCCACAACGACTGCGAATGAGCCTGTTGTTGAAAAAGCTGCTTCTGCTTTTTTGGCTGTTGTTGTTGTTGCTGCTTTGTTGTTGTTGCTTGTTTGTTTGTGTGTTTGTTTGTGTGTTTGTTTTGTCAGGTGGCTGGCAGCTACACCACGACGCTTTAACGAGAGCGTCTTCCTCAAAGCGCGCATATCAGAGCACTCTGCTGGCTCTGGGCTGTTGCAGCTGCCTGCCTGCGTGCCCCACCCCAGCTTCACGTCGCCTGCCGGCCCCGCCTTTTGTTGTCGTGCTTAATCATAATTTGTTTGCTTTAGTATTTCGCAATCGAGCGCATCCCGTAAGGAAATTTAACGATATCCAAATTCATTATGCCTTACTTTATTGACGCTTGGCATTTACAATCTTAAATTCGGAAATCCCATTTCCTTAATTTAAATTTGTGTGTGTGTTCAATCAAGGCAACTTTTTTCTTGCCGAAATTACAGCATATAATTTGCCCTGCTTATATTTTTGCATTTTATGTGGGTGGTGGATAGCAGAAGTGGAGTTATGCGCACATCATCGAGCTAATCTTAAAGCCAAAAAGACGCACTTAAATTTGGTATATGAAGCTGAGTTTGATTGCCATCTGGTGGTTGAGTACGTTTTATGTCAGGGACTTGTTAAATTTTTTATATTCTTAAATTGTATTTTTTTGGAAAAATTTCTTTAAGTGTAAATATGCCTTAAATATTTCTTAATTCATCATTTCCACATAGAAAAAGGAACTCAGTTTTCATTCTTCCGAAAGGAGCCTGTAAAGAAGCCCGCTACAACTAATAAGTACCTACCTACCCCTAAATGTTGCACAAGCGGCGTGAAGGCAAAACAAAGTTTGAGCAGCCCTTTTGTAACTGTAGATATAAGCTACATTTGAAATTCGGGCGGCACTTCAGCCTGGAATGATGATTTCCCCCTTTTTCCCAAAAATACGAGTATTTTCATTCTGTCAAGTGTTTACGATACACACGCGCTACATTATCAATTATCATACGCACACGCACACACACGGCTGAGGTCACACAAATACATGCATGCAAATGTGCGCATTAAGGCTTTGTTTGTCTTTTTTCTTCAACTTTTATATATTTTTTATCAGTCTGTTGCGATGCGACGCAGCCCGTAAAAGAAGCAAGCAAGCAAGCTTAAAAACAAATTGTTTAAGGATTTAGTTACAACATGGCACTTTCACTTCCTTTCCAGCGCTTGCTCGTGCCTTTCTTCGAACTTGCCATAAGCATCACTTAGTTGTTTTTTGCAGCTTTATAATGTGTCCCTGCCCTCCTGCTCTGGCGACTAAATGCTTATAGCTTTGCCTGCTGCTTTTCACGCTTTAACTTTGCACAGCTAAACACACACACATTGACAAAACGGAAATACAATAAAGTGAAATTCTTGTAGAAATAAAATATTCAAGATCAATGCTTATTGAAGAGGGCAGTAAGAGAGGGAAGGGCATGCGTACAGCCATATTGTATTTAATATGCTTGTAGATGTGCCATTGTAGTGTGCGCTGGCCGCAGGTGATTGTCGGTGTGTGTGTGTGTGTGTGTGGAAGGGTTCCTAATTCAATTCACATTTAGCCAATTTTATGGGTTATCCTTTTGAGTGTCTGCCTCTGCTACATCACCTTCATATTCCAGTGGGTATGCGCATATGTCATGCATGTGTATGCTTATACACATAGACAGACATGTGTGCGTGTGTGTGTAAGCAGAAACCCATCATGTTTTCAATCCGAATTTAATCTTGAAATTCGAGGGTCGCCTCTCGCTTCTTTGAAATTGCTGTCGCACGCATCTCTTTTGTAAATTTCCATACAAATACACTCAAAAGACGAACGCACGAGCTGGAAGAATGGTCAACTACGAGACACACAGAGCACACAGAGGCACAGCCAAGCAAGGGATTTAGGGAGTCGATTCTGCTGCACTATCGACAGCAAAAGTTTGCAAAACAATTTAATAAACTTTTGTTGGAAGTGTTTGAAAAAAGCATTTAGACTGAGCTTTCTACATAGTACAACAGCGAGTCATACCTACCGATCAAATTATGAGTTGAAAAATGAGTTCCAGCAAGAAAATTCCAAAACATCAATACATATTTTGCACAAGTTTTATGAAGATATTCTGTTCTTGAAAGCTTTTACACTGGTGCCTGCTGTGGGCTAAATTATGATGTTTATAAATCGGCTTGAAAATTATATTTCGATTAACATTTGACACTCACAAGTGACATTGAATAGAAATTAAGTGTGAGTCGGAAACGCTAGAGCTAAAAGCGTAAACTATTGCATACCTTCAGGCTTATATATTTGTGTATTCAGATGGAAGCTTTGAAGTTTGCTGTAAATTAAAATGAATTCTTTTTAAGAAAGAAGATGCTACCGGTGTCTGGATATGAACCGCTGACAGCCCAAACGGCATTTTCGACATTAGCTCCATCTGCATCTCCTTCGAATAACACCCTTCCCTGCACCCATGTGCTGCTCCTACCCCATTGTGCAATGACGCGTGACAAGAGCAGCATAGGGATCACTTTATTCGTGGCACGCTAAATTAAATTAAATTTTATGTCATTGCATTTATCATGATGACTTGCAGCTTTAATTTTTTCCGCTCGGCATTTCAAAAACAAATTAAATTGAAAAATTATCTTTTAAAGAAATAAAGTCGCGACAGCTTTTCCACCCTCCTGCTTCCCTTATCCTTCGCTTAATTTGAAATTCTAATTTCGTCGCAATTATTTGTTATTATCCGCATTGAAAGTTTCGATATTTTTGCTAATTGAAAAAACATTCTCTCTGTACTTTTAAGTTGACAACATTTTCCATCGGCTTGACGCAATTTGGTGACGTAGCAGAACAAAACACAATCTTAATTGAGGCGAAATTCATTGGATTTTTATTGCATTAGCTCTAATTGGAGGAGAGATATGGCGAAAGTGGAGTGAAATGAGCTTATAGGCTATTTTTAGCAATACCACAAAAAACTGGTGTTTGCCAGTGTGTTAGTGGTGGATGACTTGGCAGGGCAGACATAATGAGCTTTTCCTTTTCAAAAGTCGATTGGAATGTCATTTAATTTGCATTAATGTAAATTAATGAAGAAATAAATGTATAACATAAATTTGAGATTCATTAAGTACAAATTCGAATTTCGTGTTTATGAAAGGAACGGGAGAATAAGTTCAATGCGTTTGGGTTAAATTAGGTTAGGTTAAGCTAGGAAAGCTTGGAGCAAGTTAGAATATGTTGAGATAGGTTGGGATACAACAGAATAGAATGGAAGTAAGGAAGAAAAAGTAAGAATAAGCTAGTATGAGGTACGATAGGGAAGCAGCGGAGAAGAGAGAATATGATAAGGTATCATGGGATAGGACATAAAAGAAAAAAATAGGATGTGTGGGATAGACTGGAAATGAAGGATAGATGAGCATGGAAAAATATTTAACAATCAACGACAAAACTTCAATTGCATGTTAAAAATTTCTTAGACTTACTAATCTCTTTCAGCGTAGTTTGCATAAAAGCTTTCAAAACTCTTTCCTTTCAAATAGCTTCAGAATACATTTTCTGTACATATTTTGGCTGCACTAGCAGCTTAAGATATATGGCCATCAACTGCTTATCTGCACAACAACACTTCGAGTACCACAGAAAACTACCAGACTTTTATAATATGCATTAAATGAGATTAAGTTGACAGAGCAGAGCGGAGGCTACATTTTTGACTAGAAAGCTTAAGGGGAAGCACAAAATACTCGCTCCGTTCTTATTTGCGCACAGTTAAATTCCGCTTTTGGCGTATTTGTGTGCATTTTCTGGGCAGATATAAAAATTCCCATTAAAAATGCAACACTTCGAGCGGCCTGCCCGCTCAACTCCTTCAGTTGCTTTAATTTAGAATTTTTTTAAAGCATCCAAATCGTTAAAGCGTGTTCAAAGTGCGCCAAAGTTTTACGTCCTGGCAATAAAAAAAAATTCTGACTCTGTAGCGCGAGAAGCTCATATGCCAGCGCCTGAGATGGGCGCACGCGGGGCGCCGCGTTTGTTTATTTTTTATTTTTATAATAATTCAGCCTTTGTTAATGTGCTTTGCTATTAATTACACTATTAGCACCACTTGCCCTGCAGCCCGCTGCTCCTGCCTCCGTCATTATACCACCACTTTTTGCCATGCTTGCGCCATAATTAATAAGAATGCGTGGCTGTTATTTATTTCCCATGATTATAGCGCATTTGCCTTTTAATAGGCCACGCTGAAGTATTTATGCTTTGTGTATGTGTGCGCGAAAGAGAGAGTTGGAAGATTTGTGGTTGTTTGTGAAGAATTCACTTCACCAAAGAATGCGTAAATTTCTTTTGCACTTCAATTAAATGTTATGTATATATATAAATTGTGTTCAAAGGCCACAATAGCGCAGAGATCAAGGCTAACAGATCAGTGATCTCTTTGAACTTTCGATTTGTTTAGTAATACTGATCAAATAGGGACAGACAAACCTTAAATATATTATTAAAGAAAAAATCTAATAGCATTTGGAAAAATGATTAGCAAAAAGGTAATCTCCCAAAGGACAGGCACTGACGTTTGCGCTGACCAACTTACTTTTGTTTCACAACATTTTAAAGGATACGATGGAACGATTGGAAAGTGAAACCCAGAAGAGCCTGGAGTCCATACACCGAGTCACACACACACACTCACACGAAAGCCCCATCACACGCTCGTGCAATTTGAGCCACTAAAATGTCCATCATACCTCGCATAACTGCACATCCGCTGCCGTCGGCTGCGGCTTCCTAACCAGCAATTTCAATTTCGGGCATGTCGGCTGCCGGCGCTCGTACAGGCACGCGTCACTGACGGTCTGCTGCTTCTGCTGCGCCTTGGAGTTGGTGTGTCGCCGCAGCACAACGCCGCCTTCCGCACTCTCCGCGCCCGACTCCGAGGACTCGTCTGGCGGGTGCGCGCGTTGATGCTCCAACGCCAGCCGCATGTATTGCTTGCTGCGGCTCTGCCGGCGCTGCTGACTGTCGAAGCGGCGCATCAGCTCGAGCTTGTCCTCGTTGGTCAGATTGTTGATGCGCAGCGCGTTCGCGTCCAAATTGCGTATGACATCGGCAATTTCCGGCGGAAGATTGCGTCCGTACGCGGTGGCTGCCGCCGCCGCCAGCTGCTTGGCGGAAAGCGTGCTCTTGGGCAGCGGCGTCATCACGTCTTCGCTCTCGGCCACCAGCTTGGCCTCGTATTCGATTTCCTCGGGCGTCTTGGCGGCGGCAGCGGTGTTGGTGGGCGAGTCGGCCAGCAAGTTGGGCGTGCCCAACAGTGAGTGGGTCGCGGTGCTGCTGGCCTGCGATTGTGGCGTGTTGTTGGGTGTTCCACCATTTGGCAGCGCGTCAATCTGCGGCATGTGCAGACGCAGCGCCTTCGCCGTGGCGGTGCACGTGCCGGAGCTGTGCTTGAGTGTGCTGCGATTGAGGGCCTCCTCGAAGTTGAAGTCGTCCGCGCGCGGATATGGCGTGCCCAGCAGATGCGGCTGCTTGTCCTCCACAAAGCTTTTGTACTCGTCGATGTAGCCGTGCGCCTGCTTGTCAGCGTGCTCGGAGCGTACGTCAGTTTCACGATAAATTTGCGCTGCCTTATCTTTGTCGTTTATCTTTATGAGGCATGCGGCTTCTCTGTCGCCCTCCATATTTGCCTGCAGCAATTCTCTGCCTGTTTGTGGCTGGGCGGCGGCGTCGTTCTGCTTCTTCTTCGGCTGGCCACCACTTTTCAGCTTGAAGCTTTTCTTCTTGTGGGACCGCACACTTGTGGGCTTGATTTTATTTTTGTTGTTGTTGTTGTTGGCCGCATTGTAATCCAGCTTATCGCTCTTAATGCGCCCTATGACCAAATCATCGATTACGTTGCCGCTCTCATCGGCCGCGCCGCCTGTGGCCGTTTCGCCGTACAGCCCTTTATGTGTTTTCGTCGTGATTGCCTGCGCGCCTTCGTCACTCTGCAAGCGCTGCGCCTCGTGCTGGAGGCCCACTTCGAGCGGCTCCTGGCTGCCATTTTTGCTGAAGGCTTTGCGCACTTTCGCAAAACAGTTACGCATTTTTATCACTTTACTTTCGAGTTACGTATTTTTTTTATCACTTTTCACTTCCGTTTTATGTTATCTTAAGGCAGAAAGCTTAAAATTAGGCATACGAAAAATTCATTCACATTGAAGGCGCCTTTATCGAATTCGCCGCGCAGGGTTGCATGCGCCAAACGATGTCTCGCAGCGCTTATCGCCGCCGATACGAGCACCACCTTGGGTGCTACTGCCAAATGTCGCGAGCTAGTGATTAAGATCGGCCCGATAACGCGGCCGTCGCTTCGGTGAGTTCAGCGCCATTGGTCGATGGTTGGCATGGAACTGAGCGGTCTACCGTTTTCAATTGTTTTATTTACTTGGCAAGTATTTTTTTCAAAGTACTCGACTGTGTAGCAAAAATTGCATGAACTAATGGTCACTTTTCTTTAAGGAATTTTGTTAAACAGGAATGCAATGAAACAGAGAGTGCGAAAGGGCGTATTTTTGACAAAAGCAGACAGAAAGTTATACAAAGCATATATGATCTATATGAAACTTTCCTTTTGTTAGCCTGCAAGTGGAATCTTTGAACAAGCGTCACTTCCCTCCTGCAGGTGCCAGTTTGTTTGGAGTGCGGTTATTCCAAGCTAAAGAAAAGAGCTGCTCAAAGTGGACACTCAGATGGAAACCATGGATATGCCATGTACCAAGGAAATTTCCATGAAATGCAAATATTTGGTACGCGGCTATTTGTGACTTTTCAAAAATCTACTTTCTTTGCATTAAATTCCAAGGAACAAGATGTAAAACTAAAAAGAGAATTGAAAAAACTATTACGTATTCAATTGATTGTCGCATGTTTACATCTACTTGGGGAATAATACTAATTCGAAGATTGAAAGTAGCATCTTTAGTGTATTTAGAGAAAAAAGTTCTTAAAGCACTCTCATATTTCACATTTTCTTTCATTGCGAAAGGCAACTTGGAACTTAGGCACTTAACAGTCAAAGTCAAAGCCAAAGCTCAAAAGTGTGCGTCTTTCTGTCATCAGCAAAATTAATATAATGAAATGACAAATTTTAATGAACTTTTGTGGAATTAGAAGCAAAGCTCTCTGGCACTTGACAATTTGTGAGTACTCGTATTTACACGCATATTAAGTACAGCTGGCTGCCTATCACTAAAGCAACGCAATTCATTATTCTTGCCAGACAATTCGCAAGCGGCTGACTTCATTTTAACAAAAACAAATGAAATTTATGAGCTTCGCAGTTTTATCAAACATTGAGCTTAGCGCCTGTCAGAGAAGGGAGCCGACTTTTAACAAGCTGACAGTCTTTACAATTACGCATTGCTTTCGGCTGCTTTTTGGCAATCATATGCAAGACAGCTGACAGCGAATCGTGTATAAGGCTTCTCGAAACAGCTTCAATTTGGCAGTTAAATCGACGTTTGATGTTTGCACGCATTTCTTTCTACTACGGCAGGGAAAGAACTTAACCGAGAGATGGCCGCGTCTAGCTGCTATGCTTGTGAATAATTTTTATTATTTCAGTAGTATAGCGAATGGCTTTGAAATCTTGAATTGGTAAATTTAAGCAAAACTTAAAACAATTGAAAAATGAATTTCTATTAAAAATATTTTCAAAAATTGTCTAACTAAGCCGAGATTGAGCTGAGTCAGATGCAAAATTAGGAAAACCCTAGTATTTAGGGGCTGCTGAGGAATCCTCAGTGAGGATAGTAGCATTTGGTTACACTGTGAACAGACATTACTAAGCTGCCGAAAGGCGCTTGTTTTTAGATTTAGAAATTTTCTTTGAAAAGAAATATAATTATATAGAATCTTTAAATGAAATTTAAATCTCTTGCTTAATAGAAATAAGGGAATGTTTTCTGATATTTTTCGGCTTGAGGGATTTTTTGTATGAAAATTCAGCTTATTTCCAAATTATTCTAGGTCGAACAGGCTGCTATCTGCTGACAAGGACACTCGTGCTATATTAAAAAAGTTTCACTTTCGCAGGATTAAGGCTTTGCTGCGGCGAAATTGTACGAAATTACGTTTAAAGCCGAATGTACTAAGCATCATGTGAGATGGCTTTGAGCGTATGCGTAGGCATAGCTGTTAGGGCGGCAAGGGGAGTGTATTAATTAACTGAACAAACTCTTTTGAGTGCTTTGAAATAAGTGAGTGCTTCGTGAGCATCTTATTTTGATTTGTAATAATAATGATGATATGAAAGTTTGAAAGTTTGCTTTGATATGCACGCCGTATGCGACAGTGTGTGTGTGTGTGTGTGTTGCACTGCTTTGATTCATTTAATTCATGCTAAATAATGCGCCGACGAAATTCGTAAGCATGCTCAAAATTTATAAATAAATACAGCCAACGACTACTTTCGTATCGATCAAGAGAGCTCAATAAATCGCACAAATAAATCGTTTCGCCAGAGAGCGTCGCACCGCGTGTAGTATGAGTGACCTTTTTGAGGGTCGATCTTTGCCAAGCGGACGAGCGGACGAGCTTTGAAGGCAAATTGTAAAAGCATTTCATGTGAAATGCATTGATATTAAAGTAACGAAATGCAGTGCCTTCGTAATTAGATTAATTAGACGTTATTGCTGTTGTTGTTTGGCGCATGCAACAAACTAAATATAATGTCGTCATACAAGTGCGCTTGTGTGTGTGTTTCCTTTTAGTGTTATTTGTCCTTTTCATTCGATTATATCAAATTCACACGTAAGTGCGCTACAAAGCACCAGAAAGCTACTATCACTGCTGTTGTTGTTGTTATCGTTGTTGTAATCGCACTTGTTTAATTTGTCGTTGTTGTAATACCGTTTCTTTAGTTGTTGTTGTAGTGACTGGTTGTTTTCATTGTGATTGCTGTGTTGTTGTAATTGTGTTGGCTTGAATTGCCACTTGCACGTCTTGACCTTGTTAAATTGCATATATTTTTTTTACGATTTAAATTTATAAGAAAATATTTCTCTTCTTTACTACTTAATAATTTTAAAACTATTGCACAATTACTATAAGAAAAATTTTACCAAACTGCCTATTTTTTCGATGTTGGTAACAAAATTTAGTTAAAACTATTCAATGATTCCATATTATTTCTGCACTTTCTAACACTGCTGCCGGTTTGTTAAAACTTTTGTTAGTTTTCAATTTTGAATATTGCGATTTTCTCTTTAAAGTTTGGAGAATTGCCTTTGGTTCTTGTAGTTGTTTGAATTTTAAACTTTTGAAAAATTTATTTAAAATTTGCTGGCCATATTTTGACCACAATCACCACTGCAATTGCCTTCGTTGATTTTGCTGCTTCGGCTGCCTTATTGAAATTCTTACTTGTTATAAGAATTTCTTACAACTTTAGATTTCTTTTAAAGCTTGTATTTTGATCATTTTAAATTTTCACAAAAAAATTGCTACAAACTTAGTAAAAGCACTTCAACTACACTCGCTCTGCTGCTGTTTGGCACAATTATTGTGCATATATGATTTTATCACAATTTTTCAAGTTTTAAATTTTTCACCAAATCGTTTCAACTTTTTTTTAACCTTTGCGCACTGAAACGCGCACACGTATAGTTCAGCTCACGACGTCTTGGCACCTTCGCGCGGCGTTTCTTGGGCTCGCGTACTGAAGCGTTTCGATAGCGCGCCGGTCGATCGCAGCCCCTTAGCGAGCAGTAACGTGCTCTGGCGTGGCTATAATTTCTTCGATGCGATCGATACTCAATGAGTTTATGCAATTGTGCGGTCAATTGCTTGGCATGTTCGTGTGCGTGTGCGTGTGTGTGAAGTGCCGTTGTTGCGCTGTCGGTGTTGGTATCGCTGGCGGATTGACGCTGTCTACGCGCATGCAAAACATTTTTAAATACTTTTCGGTATTTCTCAGAGCGAAAAAATACTTTTTACACATTTTATACACAATTTGAAAGTGGTATTGTTGTTGTTGTTGTTGCTGTTGTTGTTGTGGCGTGGTGTGTGGCTTTTGTCTTACCTTTCGATGTGATTGACAGCGATAAGACAAGCTATCACACAAACACTCACAAAGCATCAAATATAAAAGCACATTTTCATACACAAAGCACATTCTCCAATACACATGACAACTCACACACACACACATACACATCATATTTCTTTGTAGTGGTTGCTCTCACGGCTCGCAAGCTGGCACTATTGTTGCTAATTTCTTGCGCAGGGCTGCATTTGCGCGTATCTATCTTAAATAGGGCATGCAAAATGCAAGAAAGAAGGCACCAAATCAACGGGTGACTCATAATAATCTTTTGTCTTTCATACGTTAAAATCTAATTTTTTTGCATTGCTATTCTTTTAATAGAAAAGGCTGCTATATATTTGTATAACAAATATCAAACAGCACATATGTATATATGTATATGCAACAATTGGGCTGGGTCTATGATCTGCTGCAATTTCACACATGCTGAAGAAGCTAACTACCCTGTGTCTCAACAAGACGTTAGTTCTAAGGCGTTTAAAAAAGTTTAGAAACAAATTTATTGCTTTTTTCGAAAGTTTTGAATGTGAAGGCACGCGAAATGGTGTGGGATCCCGCTAGTCGGATGCCATAATTGACGTCCCTAGTAGGCATGCATGTACACGAATTTATTGGCTAGGTTAAGAACAAAGCGAGCAGAGGTTCCTTGAGTCACAATTCGCACTGCCAAAAGCCGTTGGCATTAAAATGTACTGCTGAAAAAGTCGATAAAAAGCTTAAATGTCTGAAAGATATGTTCCTAAACAAGTAAATAATAAAATGTTGCAATGTCGAAATGTCAGTGTAAGCAACGACTAGACAATGCACTTAATTGTTGTGTAAAAGTGCAAGGCGAGTAATGAAAAAAGTAAACAAAATGAAAGAGGGAGAAAGTTCAATGCCGTTTAGGAGTTGGGGGGAGCGCTGCTGAAGGTTCATTTTATCTTATCAAAATGTAGTGACATCGAAAAGGAACACGAGAAATGCAACAACACTCAAAATGTGCAACAAGAAATTGCATTTGTGGTACATGTGCTTTTTGCAATGGCCATGGAAAACTGAAGAGGTCAAGAGAACGAACTGACTGAGTGAGTAGATAAGAAGAATAGGCAAGAGGAAAGATGTAAGGGAAAAAATAAGTTGATATATGAGAAGAGGAAGATTTATATGAGAGGGAAATATAGGAGAGAAGAAGAAAAGTAAGAGGGAGAAGAAAATTTAAAAAGCAGCAATTGTGGGCACGATTAAGAAGAAACGAAGAGTAAGAGGGAACAAGTGACAAAGGGGAAACGGCAAGCAAGAAAAGTTGTAAGTGAATAATAGAAGATGATACATGGTAGAAGAAAGATTAAGATTGAGATGAGAGGAATATGCAGGTGGTTGAAAAAAATAGAAATTTCAAAGAGATACAAGTTTTAAAGATAGAAAATTTAAAGAGAACCACAAAGGCAAGAATAAGAAGAAGCGAAGAATAGGAGGGCATATGGTGACAAGTAAAGAAGAGAACAGACAAGAAGGCAAGCAAAATGCAGTAAAGGAAAAATGGTGATGAATCAGCGGTGTGTACAAAATAGCCAAGAGCGTTACTACTTCGAATTTTGAAAAGGAGTGGCAGCGATACTCATACTCTCCAATAAAAACTAAATGAGCGTTAAAAGTTTCTTGTATATCAGCGCTCAGGAAAGCGAACTCACTAATGAAAGCGACTTTTCTAATTAAACTCACGTGCAACTCACATTAATTTCCTGCCGTTTCACAAATAACTGCTTCAACAATTTTCTCCAGTTTTTCTTATGCATTTCATTGCTTTTTTATGCTTCGCTGCCGAGGTGAGTTTATTTCTTATAGTGTCTGCAGCACTTGCTGCTGCTGCTTCGCACACTGCCAGCAGCCACGCTAAACTTTTGCCATTTGGACGTGAGTCGAGCACGTCCCAAACTGTCGCTCAACGCGGTGCTGTAGCCGTGCGAAGTGGTCTTCGCCAGGTTGGATGACAGATTGCCGACTGCCGGCTTGCCTGTCGACTGGATGGCCTGTGCGCGCCCGGCGATGCTTTCAGAATGAGCGCCCTGCGCGTGGAAGGCCTGAAGCGCCAGCAGATTAACCGCTAATGACTTTTGCCAATACTTAGCACTGCACACACACACACACACACACACGCGAATATAGCGAGTAATTGAAAGCCGCTTGCCTGCATGCGCCCCACACTCATGTTCAGAAAAGAATCCAGCCTTGTGCTGGCCCGCTTCCTAGCCCCGCCCCTTTGAAAATCCCATCAAGCGTCCAGCGTTCCGCGTCGCTGCGCCTTCAATCAGCTTCAATTTCGATTTCGTAGCGCTGCGGTGTAGCTCAGCGGTAGCTCGGCTTTTTATATAAATATTTGCCTTATTCGCTTGCTCTTGTTCTTTGGAAAATTTTCCAAAAAATGTGTGTGTTCATGTGTGTGTGGGTTTCTATATTTTTGATATGAAGGTGTGAAATAATTTTGTGTGTGGTAATTTTATGTCATGCTAATTTCATTTTAATGAACACTATACAACAAGTTAAACTTCTGCCTTGAGGTTGTTGGCTGTGATGCTGACGATGGTTAGGAAAGCAAATTATTATCAATATTTCAAGGTTTCCTACGCACAGCTAAAAGAAGTTACCAAAAATTAGTGAAAAGTAAGTAATGTGTATTCGAGTAAGTGCCCATTTTTTGCAGGACAACTACTCACCCTTTTTCAGCGGCATTTGACCGGCACTGGTGAACCTACATTTAGGAGTAAACTTCATACTCTCGCTCTAGAGTTGATACTCGCTCTCAAGATATTCGTAAATTTGCATTTGAGCATGTATTGATCATGGCATGAATTGTGTGTGTATGCATTGCCACTCACCAGAGAGCGAGATAGAAGGAGAGAAACCATTGAAATCGACTTCGTGAGAGCTTTGCATGTTGGTAACACTAATAGCAACCTTTCTAGGAACAACTTTCTAGACAATTAAGAGCGTACTTTCTATGATTCATGAGTCTTTAGTCTGATTTATGCTTCATTTTCGTGGGACGCGTGTGAGTATTGAGCAGTACTTTTGCGTGTGAAGAAGGTACTCTGTGCTTCTCTTTAATGTGAGAGTACTTCAAATACAGACTTGCACTATGTTTTAAGTGAGTGAATCGCGTTGCAGAATTCTGATGCCACGCCTATTCTTTACTGCTGTTAGTCCAAATATTCGCACACAATCTAAATGCTGCCATGTAGTGTAGCGCATTTGAATTTAATTTGTGTACGCTGGATTTTGATTGAATTGTAAATAATACGCTTCAAAAGAAGCATAATATTTTATAGAAATATCTCAGCAACAGCTTTATAGGTTAGATAAAGTAATGTTGGACTAAAGAGGTGCGAAGAAATGTTGGTAATTTATTTGTAGTAAATTCATTAGGAAAAATAAAAGGAATTTTGCAGCTAAATTGGAAATACAATTTGCGAAAACTTAAGGTGATATAGAAATAAATTGAACACATTCAATCACTATTGAAAAAGCCAGCCAATTGCTCTGCTATTCAACAGCAGCCGTAAATGTAAGCATATAAATTTGTCATAAAAACGTCAACGGCTGCGTTGAACATATAAAGTTTGTGAAAATAATTTTGGAAAAGTGAGAAAAATATTTGAAATTAATTTCACATAAAATTGAGCGCGAAATACGCAATTAAATGCGCTTTCCACTGCTGTGTAAATTCCAATCAAATCAATGGCAAAGTATTAATTTACACCACTACTACCTATAAATAAACATTATTTTAGTGCGTTATAAAAATATAGCGCCAAATATTGATGGAGCGGGGGCAGCGGAATTACTGCAAGGGAACGAATTTTACATGAAATAGAATAAAATCAAATCAGAAAATGGAGTAAATTTGGAGCATAAATTTTACATAATAATATTTTGAAATAGCATTGCGTAAGAATAACAGCAGACGCGGACATTTGCCGACTATGCGAGACACATCGTATGCGATTGCCCTTATATCAGTAGGCTCAGAAACGTCCATTTAGAAGGCCACTCGGGGCCCCCACGGAAAATATGGAACACCAAACCTAGTAAAGTGCTACATTTTATTAAGAGCCTAACACAGCTGGGTTAAATACAGGCCAGCACAATAGATACAATCAGCGGTCGCGGCCTTCTAACAATACCAATACCAACAACAACAACAACAAAGAGTTGAGCAAAGTTGAGTAATGCAGCGGCATTTATGGCAGCATTCTTTTGCACATGTTCATTTTCGTATTTAGCCTAAATGACTGCTTGTATTCTGATAAATTACAACAAATGTTGTCACAAAAAATGTATCTGCAAGCTACAAAAATGGTAAAATGAGAGAATTGATACATGCCATGCTTTGGCCAAATAACAAAAAACGGCAAGCAACAGCACAAAAAAAAACATGGCAACTTGTTGCACGCATTTTTGCCAATTACGGCTGCCGTAGAATTGTGTCAGCGTGCGGCACGTTTGACAAAGAAGCTTGCGGCGACAAGCGTTTTGAATGCATACTTCGCTGCAGTTGTAGAAACCATAAATGTTAAAAAATCGACAGGCCTCGGAGCTCGGAGTCGCTCTCTCAACTTTGTCAATGAGCTGCTGATTCTATTCCATGACGTTGGAGTTGACTTTATGAGGAAGCCAAGAAACTTTTAATCGATTCTATAACTCAACACTGAGCAGCTCGCCATTTTTGATCCACTTCTAGCTCTTTCAGTACGCAGGCAACTTTACAATGATTGGTTCTAAGCCCAAGTTACACTCTCTGCCGATTTGGCAATAAGCGCTTCTGACATTATATTAGATACTGCGACCATGAAGTCTTCTATGCAAGTGCTCCTTTCCTGCTGGAAAGCCGAGTAGTGCTTAGTCATTCCGCACCTTCTGCTCTCTATTGTATGAGCAATAGCAAGCATTGCTGCATTGCCAACAGCAGTTGAACATGTTCGCTCTTGAAGAACATGACTTCCTCTCAGTAACTGCACTCACCTGATGCGCATCCATTGACTCATCTTCCGGCGTCAACGCCAACGATGATTTTCTATGCCCCGGTCTGCTGCCGCCACCGCCCGATGAACTTGTACCGGATGTGCCTGTGCCTGCAACAAAGGAAAACAGTTTAGTACATGGGTGTGTGTGTAAATTGAAGTTACCGATGGGCACACACACACATCTGATGTGACATTGCAATGTATTGGTTTCTGATTATGACAAGCTCAATTCTGTGAGAGTGCAGTGCACCTACCCAGAATTGTTCGCCAGAACAGAGCCGAAACAATATCATTTTAATAAAAATTTTTCCAATTTTTGATGGCTGAAATTAGGAACTATCGAACTTTATCTTAGAGTAGAAAGTCATCTTTATCTAGTTTGGCTTTTAGGTAAGTACATAATTGAAAAATCTACAAGAGTGGATCCCATGGAAATTGTGGTAGGTTTTCAGTAATTGTACTCACATGAGACAGAAAACATGAGAGAGTTAATAGCATGCTGTCGCATAAGCCAAGCCGAAAATTTTCCACTTTGAAAGCATGAAAAGGGACAAGAATTGGGCGTGTCGTGACGCACTCACTACAAAATGAAGCTGCTAATCTGCAGCGTAAATAATTTTGAGCTAAATTTGGTAAATTTGGACAAGCGAAATGGAAAAATTCCAGCAAGAAATATGCGCGAAAAGGAGGTGTGGCGCCAACATCGACAGAAAATTATGTGTATGTATGCATCGAATGTGTAAAACAACCCGGGCTTAGGCCGAGCTTACTCATGCTATTAACTTTTAAGAGAGTTACGAACATTTAGTAATATAAGACATGCTGTCTTCAATATCGAGTTCATAGCGGAAAAAAAAGAATCTTTCTATGTGGAAACGCTTATGGAAAGAGCAAAGGGAACAAAGAAAATTGTTCATGGAAAATTTCTGTGTGGAAGTACGCAAAAGAGGCTTGATAGTAACAAATACCAATTAGAGCGACCAGGATTGTATTCAGCTGCAATTTTAAAGTGTCCTGAAAGTCAAAGAATGCCCAGTGAGCCTTTTGGTATGCCAAGAAGAGCTGCGTTAGTGTAAAAAGGCGAGAGAATAAGACAGAGAATTGTTGTAAAATCAAAGAAAAACTATACAAATAAATTATGAGATTCAGTAGTGAAACATTCGTCGAGACGCCGCTTGTGGGCAGCGGAAATAGCTATTGTGCACTGCATACTTTTGGGCGTTGCTTGAAAATGCACGCCTCAAATGAGGCAACATTGCTGCACGCTCATTTCCTTTTGTAGCGTCGTACACGAACTGCTCCGCTTTCTTTTCCCTCCGTTCGCTTTTTTGCTCGCGGCAGCGTGCGACTGGCGCGCTCTTACCATGCTCCGCTGTCGCTTCCGTTGGCGCAGCCTCTGCTATCTCATCGTTTGCTTGCGTTGCCTTGGACGCTGCCACTGCCGCCTCAGTCTCAGCTGCTAAATCGGCTTCAGCTTCATCGCCGTGCAGCAGCTGCGCTGTATAAGTCGACATCGTTGTTGTTGTTGCGCTATTGCTGGCGCTGATGTTTGTCGTGGCATCCAACTCATCGAACTCATCGTCGATGTCGCTCGCGTTGTTGTTGCTTGTGTTATTCAAACTTGCGTGCGCAATTGTTGTTTCACTGGTGATAATAATCATGTTTGTTGTTTCTTTTTTCGGTTTGATATTTGATTTATTTTTCTGCGTTTGCTTTCATTTGTTTGAATTTTTTACTTATGCTTGTTGTTTTGCTTTTTTCGTTGTTGTGTTGTGTGTCTGCTTTACTTTCATTTACATATAAAATAATTTGCCTCTACTCTTCAATTTCCGCGTCCTTGGATTTTTTTTATTAATTATATTCAGCAATGGTATTGTTTTCTTGAAATGTTTCATGTAGATTAAAATTTGTTGTTTTTTGTTCTGCTGTCATAAAATTTTTTAAACACTTGCTCTTTTTACATTAAGCGATTTGCAATTACTCTGATTAACTTGTCTTGCTTGTAGTTCGGCCTGAGTGCGTGGCGTATGAGCAACATTTTTATTCAACAGTCTTCAATTGCTTTTCAATGCAGTTTAGTCTGTTTGTATTTTCTGTAGTTTAAAACTTTCAAACAAATTAAAAATATAACAATGTCATAAAATTTTGAAGGAAAAACTCTGAAGTGAAATGCTAACTTTGAAATCGAAATGATTTTCCTAAAGTTAAAATTTTTATCGATTGTTCTGTTCAATTGTTGTTTGGAATATAAAACTTGAAACATCGATTAATGATCGACCGCACAGCTCGGCTTTCTTTCAAATGATTCAAGTGAACATTATATGCATATACATAAGTATTTATATACATGAAGAACATACAAGCCAAACGGTCAAAATCAAAACATTTCGGTTAAAATATGCTTATATAAAATGTTTTCGAAAAGAAGATTAACTTTATCAATGTGCATATATGCTCTATGATTGAAAGTTAAATGAGCGTGACATATCAGATAAGAATAGCGCTAAAGAGCTGACCGGGATAAAGCCAAAAATTGTTAAACTTGCTTGATGAACCAATCACAAAAGATGCTCATTTGCTGACGTCAGAGAGGAAAACAAGATCAAATTTGAGTTTAGAGTGCGCAGAAATGCAGCAGTCGAAAAGGCATGCAAGAACAAATGCTTTCTTTAGGCAAAGGGCGAGTATCTTCATTCAACAGAAAAGTGCAAGCTACACACACACACACACACACACACACACACACACACACACACACACACACACACACACACACACACACACACACACACACACACACACAAATTGAAGCACAGTTACAGTTTTGCTCAAGCAGCAACGAGAAGACATGTACTCCAAGAAGTGCACGCTAGTTCTCATACACACACAAACATACGCAGCTACACTCACAAAAATTTCGCAGTAATAGTAGAATTAATAAATTGCATATCTCACCAGCGGAATTTTGAATTCTTCACAAGTTATTTGTGTTTTGAGTTCACTTCTTAGCAGCGAAATTCGCCAGCTCGTGTTCGTTCTATCGCGATTGGAAAAATATATCTGATGAAAAACTTTATTTAAACTTCAAAAATACGAACATTTGGCAACATTAATCAAATAAACCATGAAAATTATTTTTTAAATAAATTATTAAACTATGTAGAAACTAAATCGACACTTAAAAGCTGATAGCAGAATCTGTTGCACTTACTTCTGCCACAGAAAAGACAACAACAGTATAATAGCTTTTCAATTAGTAACTAACTACTAACTTACTTCGATGCGTCTACTTGAATAGACAAATGCAAGACTGACAAGTGAAATAATCAGCATAGACAGAGCCACACTCACACATACCGACAAACACATATGCACTATACTAATGCACACATATACCAACAAATACGTGCAGATGTATTTGCATTTGCATATGCATGTACGTATGTATGTACGTGTGTGCGTGCATAGAGATAGCAGCTTCGTGTAGGTATCTTATCACATGCGGCGCTGTAATCTGAATAAAAATCGATAAATTGCTTAGATAAAAGCAGCTTTGTACTACGCGGCCAAGTGGCGTGTGGCAAGGCGCCGAAAGTAGCGTGCCAACGCTACTGCAGCATCTAAAAGTCATAAGAAAAGACAAAAGAGCTGCTATAAGACGGCAACCAAAGGCAATGAGTGGCAATGCCGTTGGTCATATGCACTGAGAGCAGGCTTAAGGGGTGCAGGCGGAGGAAGGGGTGCAGGGTGTGTATGCGTGACGTTTCTTGCTACTTACTGTTGGACTTTTTCAAATACATGCTGCCAAGTGTTAGCCACTCCGATTGGATTTCAAAACTGGCCCAGGCAAAAGAGGCAACAGGCAACACAGCCAAACTGCAGAATCCTTACAGCTTTTAATTTTGAATAAAAAGTGGCTACTTTTTGCTGCTGCTGTTGGCTCAACTAAAGCATGCACTTTCCTTGCTGCTATGCCACACAAGCTGACTGCATTTTCGATGGCGCCACGAAGTTACAAAAACGTTTTAAACTAAAATTCTGCGATTTTATAAATTTTTTTTAGAAATTTATTCGCAATTGCACGCACTTTCGAAAAACTCGCCTCACCAACCTCAACTAAGCAGAAATTTACACGAAACTAGACTGTTGCGACACAGAATGGCACAAAAAATGCCAGCTGAAAATTCTCGCACGGATTCTGAATGAAAATAAGAACATACACACACACGCACACACACACACTAACATATAGATAGACTTGTGTGTGTGTGCATGTGTACAGCGGTTATAATGCTCTTTTGCTGTTGAACTCAATTTTTTTTTGGTTGGTTGCCTGGTTGATTGTTGTTATTAGTGTTGTTGTTGTTGTTGGTCGGTATGGTAACCAATTAACATCAGATAAGATAACATCCGTTCTGTCTGTCTGTCGGCCCGCTGCTTTTTCAGATGTTATTTGGGCTGCTTCTTGCGCTTTCACATTTCGAAATTTGCGGTTCGCGCGCGCGTTTCGAGCACGAAACAAACAAGAACGAGCAAGCTGACAAATACAGGGGGTGAAGAGTTGCCTATTGCAAGTGGAAAAAGGCAGAAGAGCGCGGAAGTGAAGGACTTTTAGTCGTTGCAGAGCGGAGCTCGCTTGAGTTGGCAAACTTTTGGCACTGACAAAGTGATTTTATGTATCTGACTGATCGATAGTAGTATTTTGTTGACGGCCCGAAAGGGTTAAGTTGGTGTGTGTGTGTGTGTGTGTGTGTATATCAGGCGCAAAAGAACTGCGAGGTGTGTGCAGTTGCGGTCAAGCAGCTGCATGTCTGAATGGCTCACACATATATACATACATACATACATATATGTGACATACACACCCACCCAACATTTTGATATCGACAAAGATAAAGTTCTCATATGTACAGTTAGCGAAGAGACTATATCAAACGAATACGAATACCAACAATGCGATTAAAAGCCTTCATTTCATAGCCTACAAAGATCTAAAGCTTCAGCTAGGTGCAAATCCGCCTCCGAAGTGCGAGTTAATTGTGTATTTATATGCAACAAAGTTGCACTAAAAATCGAACGACGAATCGTTAAACGACCGAGCATATCGAATTCAACTGCAGCAATAATCCCTCGCCATAATTATGCAAATTAGCGAAGTGACTCGCTGGATGCCGGGCATAGCCTTGGCTCGAGTGAATGCACAATTGAGCATGCAACGCGACACGCCAGAGCAAATAACCGATGCTTGTGCAACACGCGATGCCGTTGACATGTCGGCCTTGCTGGCAACAACAACGAGTGCTTGCACGCCTACGCCACACCCCAAGCCGCAGAGAGCTCTGGCATGTATGGGGCGGCAACAGCATCGCGCAGCTTACAGCTTTTGAAACCGCTGCACCACCTTTAAAGTAGTGATGCAAAAGTATTCAGTGCCCATGAAATCAGTACTCGTTTTTTTCTAAACTGGCACGAAATTTTAGTTGCCAACTTCTTAACATTCCTTAATTTATATATTCTCTCTCCTATATGAAGTTTTTTTTGCGATATCTTTACCTATCGACTACTCAAAAGTGACATGCCTTTGGGCAGCACTAGCTGGCAATAAATGTGTACGATTTTTGATTGGTAAAAAAAATATTGAAATGCAAAATGCATTTTGTGGCACAGCTGCGCCAGAGCACAAGGCAATGGCAGCAGCAGCAGCAACAACAACAACCAAATCGCATGCAATTGAATTTGAAAAGCGCGTTGCGCATACGCCGTGGTGTGCGCGGTGGCACTTTGCCACTTTGTGGCACGTTGATTTAGAACTGGCCAGCATTTGCGCTGAATTTTAATGTGCAGCAGTTGTTGTTGTCGTGGTGTTTGCTGCCGCCAAGCAGCCGCACGTTGTTAGCAAAAGCCACAAAACGGCAATTTAAGGCACGATTTAATGCAATTTGACTCGCATTCAAGCGACTGCGCAACTGATTGACTGACTGCCTGACTAACTCAAGGTCTGCACACTCGCTCTGCGGCTGAAAATTTGCTTAACGATGCTTACTGAATGATTTCCAAGTGCGGTTTCCTGCTGCCTGCATTAAGTGCATGCCATGCTGGCAGTGGCAAGGAGAAAGGAAGGAAGGAAGGAAGAAGGAAAAATAAATTGATTTGTGTTTGCGGCCATTTATAATTGCAATTTACAAGAATTTTTATTGAATTTGTGCAGCAGAAAATAATATACAATTTTCCTTATGCCCTATTTCTCTATTAATCATATGGTAAAGCAGCATGGTTTGAATATGGACTCAACTCTCTAAGCTGGACATTTGCAGAAAAGTGTTAAAATTACTTATGAACTTGTTTAATTTACGAATTTAAAATTAGATATTGCTTTTTATATCCAAACTTAAATTATAAGCATAAACGATTGAATGCGCATAATGAATTTGAGAAATGTATGCTTTCATTTCCAAAATTCGTTTTAAATAATTGCCTTGAATTTGCAACCGGTCATTTAACAAATTTAGAAGAACTATAACATTTTATTTAGTTCATTTTGATATGATTCAATTTGCGCTGAAATAGGCCGTACACTATTACGCTCAATATAAGTGGTCACTTCAGCTCATGCTTGAGGACTCCGACGGTTGCTCAATTAATTTTCACAATTAAGTGCTTGCAATCACCTTGGTAGAGTGCACTTCAACTAACAGACGAATGACATACTACTACATACAAGTCGTGAATGTCAAATAAATTCAAACAAAATTAATAGAGTCAAATGAAAAAACTGCATTCAGATTAGACAAATTGATATAAAAAGCAGAAAAATTGAATTCAGTTTAGACAAAATTGATTTCTGAATCAGACAGATTAATTTTAGATTATAATGAAATATTACGAAAAATACAAAATAAAAATGCAAGTGCATAATCTGAAATGTAGCAACAAGCATGCGAACTTAATCAAATGAATGACTGCCTAATCTACCGTAACCACAACGGCAACAACTACAACTCCAGTGAGTGCATTGCTGTGCGCTGATTGTTGCTGGGATTGCTGTGCAAATTTCAATTTAAAGTATTGCCATTTCACTCGAGAATTTCGCTTGTACTCATGCTTTACAAAATGTGTCTACGGCAGCTCAAGCTGGGCGCGCACAGCCCGAGATACAAAAGTCACAACTTACAGATGCAGCTACTACGTATGCGCTACAATTTGCTATGCAAAGAGTGAAAGAGAGCGATGTACCTATGTATGTTTGCACATGTGGGGTTTCCGAGATACGGTCTGCTGGCCGTCGTAGACAAGCGAGCGCAGAGACATTGGAGCCCGTTGCGGGGCATTGACGTCGTCGTCGGTGTTGCCAGCGCCTCCCGTCTACCGCCTTCCGTCTTCCGGCGCACTTGCACTTGACAACTTTGAGCTGCGCCGGAACGTCATCGTTGATAGGCCGACAGCAGTGCTGTCTAGACATTTCGCCATGCTTTGATAGTTGTGGCTTTGAAATTCAATTGTTTTTATTTAATTGAGATGCACTGATTGCATTGCAGGGGTGGGGGAGCGGGCTTGAGTTCGCTCGAGCTCACTTGACGATCGCTATACGTCAAATGTGCAACTACTCTGACATTCTTATTAAACTGACTTGCCCGGACTTGAGCTTCACTTGTAAATAGGAAAACACAGCAAGTCATTTCTTTCAGAGATTGGAAAGGAAATTAATTTAGTTGAGTAGTGATGCCGACTTCAGAAGACAGCAGAGTGATTGACTATTAGTGAAGACAGAAGACAGAGGAGTCCGGAAATGAATCGAAATTCAGAGTCGGTAACAAGCTTTTCCTTCAAAGACTGAAAGCGAAAATAATTGCTCTTTTATCCGATTCCAAAAGAATGAAGAATAGCAGTGGAGAGTAACCATTCTTTTCAACGACTCAAACTATATAAAATACAAGTTCCATTTTCTCAAGAGTGATAACCAGAAATGTCAACGTTAGTTTCTGACGAAAAACCTCTATCAAATTGCTTGCATATAATTCAAATCAATCTTCCTCTGCTATTTTTCGAACTCCGAGCTAGAGATATCATGAGAATCGGCATATGTATAATGAACTCTAATGCTTTTTTTTAATGATCAATCGATATTATCTCTGGCTATTAATTTTAGCTACTTGTTTGCCCCCCTCTCTTGATTTGATAATAAAGTTTCACTCCGTTTTATTTCAACGCAAATCCCAAGGTGGGTTACACACTTTTACTGTTTGCAGCTCACTCTTTGTTGCTGTTGGTGTTGTTGTATATTTTCATATCGCCATCATGGCAATATTTTGTATTTATATCGGCGGCTTATATTAATTGACGTCATTACGCTGACAGTTCGTTGCTTTATTTTTTATTACTCTGGCAATTTTTTATGCCTTCGAAGCTTTTGCGTTTCATATTAAAACGCAGTAATTTGTTTATGCAAAAGATTGAGATATTTGTTATTGTAATTTTTTGTGCTCTTTGTTTGTTGCTGTAGGCCTACCAATGACTGGGCGCGTAAATTGCAGCACAAGCATTATCGAAGCGATAATGCCGTTGGTGGCTGCTGCTCGGGCATTAAATGCGCAAAAGCTGCAATTGATAGCTTTTCAGTGGGCATATAATGACGACTTATACATTTATTAATTTTATGTTATATGAATTGTCGCTTTCTTAATTTAGTGTGATTTTCAGGAGTTGTGCGGAAAGTTATCAAGACCAAAGGAGAAATGCCTGGTTCTTCATGTTGACAAGTATATTTTTTCTCTTTTGTTCAACCTTCCTTAGAATCTCCGCCAGTAGCTTACTAATCATTTATAGAATCTACAATATTTACACATTGATTACTGAAATGGACAGATCAAACTCAGCTTTTCTGCAATACATCTGGAAAAAGTGAATTCAGCATTGGCAACACTGAATTGGCCAGGCTGGAAAGCGAAGCGCAATCATCGGACATCAGCTCTAGAAATACTTTAACCATTTCTCAGAGTGCTTCATTGTTTCGAACTCGAAACTCGAATTACACAGCTTCAGTTAAACGAAAGTCGTTAATAATTGTTAATTTTGTTGTTGTAGGACAATGCGCAACCAAGTCAGAATTTAATTTATTACAAGCCATTATAAAGATGCAGACTCAAAGGGGAACAAGCGAGCTAATTAAGACTCTTCATGGGGTGACTGCAGTGATGGATTACATGGTCAACAGTGTAAGCATTGCAACAACAACAACAACAATCATAATAGCTGCAATGAAAGAGTGCCTCCTGCTGTCACTCTTTAAAACGTATGCCATTTTAAGCTCCAATAATTGATAAGGATTGAGCGTAATGTTTTTGGACATTTCGCTGGTTCGCTATTGTTGTTGTTGTTGTTGTTGTTATTGCTATTTGTTTATTTTATGTTAATTTTTTGTTTACTCTTTTATTTGTTTGCATGCTCTTTTATTATGCTTTGCTGTTATTGTTGGGGTCTCTTGAGTTTGCTAGCATTATAAAATCGCAGATTTGTGACGTTATCAGTTTAATCGCTTTAATGTGTTGCTAACACTTTTATGAGCAATTGAAGAGCACGATTTTGTTCAAAAGCACGATTATTAATTGGGTTTTTGTAGGCTTACTCGTAACTTGAGCAAGTAGTCGAGAGGTGCGGCGAAAAGCAGAGTTTCAAATACCGCATAACTTTGTTTACATTTTGATAGAGCATTGCATTTGTGCCGATTATTTTTTCAATTTGAAAAAAGTCAATAAAAATAAACAAATCAAAAAATCATAATAATTCCTTAATCCATAAGCATTGGCAGAAATCCAGAGCATGCCTGTTGCTGTCTGGCGGCACATTCAGATATAACAGATACATATATTCAGATATTACTACAACAACTGTTGCGCATTTCAGTCACTGCGTCAGGCTAAGCGTGCATGCTAAAAGTCACGTCAGTCAACTTGTACTTACTTAAAGAAATATGTACGATTCGTCATTAACTTCTTTCAAAGATGAAGAGCTGGCACTTTGCTAAAATATGCAATTTAACTGGCAAAAAACAAAAATTTAAGAAAACGAAACGAATAGAGAAAACATGCATACTTTTTTTTTAAATAAATCAGATACAAAATGAGCTGATCTGCATGTAGAATGGACTATATGAGAGAAAAAGTATATTATTAAACTATATAAATTCTGTAATATCGGCAAAGGCATCAATTCTGAAACGCAGAATTCCGCAGAAGAGCAGACCAGAGATAACTTTCTATCATAGGCAAGCAATATTCAGATTTAAAATTTATATATGCATATATAGATGGAATTGGTATGGTACGAGAATGCGTCTGTTGATTAGGAAAAACCGCAAGGAACTTATTTAATAAAAATCTGCTGTCACGACAGATTTCCAGTTTTGTTAATTGACGCCCAAAAGTGAAAATGATCGGGCGAGAGTCCCAAAAGTCAAAAATCAATATTTTATATCAATTGATATTTTCTCTATTGTATATACATTTCGTATAAAAAGATAACGTTAAATTGACTATTAAGAAGAGAGCTATCAGTTAACCAATTTTACTGTTTGCCAGAATTTAAATTTCAGCCAAAAGTACTACTTTTTTCAGAATTTATTGCCATGGAAACACCAACAACAACATAATTAATAATTCTTCCCCTGTCATATGAGTCGGCAACGCTGTAGCTTTTAAGCAAAAGCAATAAGATAACCGTTGCATAGTTTCAGTCATTATTACTGTCAGCAAAGCTTGTGCATTAATTTTCCAAAATTTTTCTTATAAATATTTACCTATTTCCTCCACAAACATCTTCAACATTGCCCATAGCGAATAGAAACTATTGTCTGAGAGTCACTGCGATTTTTCATATATACGAAATTAACATCATTTATAAAATTCAATTAGTGCGAGTGTGCAACAATCAACAAATAAACAGCAACAACAACAACAACAAGCCCAGCAGCCAATGGAATAGCACTCATGAGATACATTCGCATGTGATGATAATCGAAAGAGTGAGAGCACGCAAATTCGAGTTACGTTAGAACTTTGTATCTAGATAACGCTTTTTGTTTCGTTTCTTTTTTGCTTGTTTTTCATTTTCATCGGCTCAACAACTGATATCAAAGTATGCGGCGAGTGGCAATTGAAATTCATGATTATTTCTTATCACAATGCCAAGAGAAAATACAAACGAGTAAAAAAAGATTCTATAGAATAACTCACTGCAGTAGTAAAATTATGCAAATAGCGCTAAAGCGTAGTAAGTTTAAGAAGAAAAGTGCGCGCTTGATTAAAATGTTATTTTCGAAATTATATACCGTTTTGGTGATCGGCAGTAGTGTTCGATATATGCTGGTGAAGCATCTGTGAGCAAGTTAAGTTGACATTCGATTTAAGGACTTTAGAGGTTTCTGTGGCTACTGTGAAGCCTTCCAGCAGTTGTTCTCGTATGTCCTACATATAAGTCAAAGTGTTTTCTGTTGGCCGAAATACACATTTATTTTTTATGATATACAACTTGATGTAATACATATCTCAGTTTCTAGAGCCCAGCCCTACTTTGTTCTTTACTCTGATTTTGAAAATTATACATACATATGTATTTGCACAGATGTATGTATGTATGAATATGTGAATGAATTTGTGTGGCTTAAGAGAGCGTACCAGTTTTTAATCGTTTTGGGTGTTAGTGTAATTTCGTAAGTGCGCGCATAAAAAATTTTTAATATGCATTTTACGCTGCTTTTTGAAGTGGAAACTTGCTTGACGCACCCACACAAACGCACGCCCGTGTATGCAAATATTTGTTGCAGGATTATGCAGCGGCTAGTTAGAAATATGGCAAAGTTCGAAGGTGTTAAATTGAGGTTGCCCCCTGTGGCAAGTTAGTTAATTTATAGTGGACTTCATGCTGGCGTTGTTTAGGGCTTCGCTTATGTACCAAAGGGGATTTGCGAAAGCTCTGTGCGTTATGCGGCTGCTTTGAGTGCATAATTAAATTCGAAATTAATAAATCTGTGGTCATATGCAATAACGACTTAAGTCGAAAACAACTGTTTCGAGAAAATGCAATTCGAAATTTGAAATGCACATAAGTGCATGTACATAAGTGCATGTGCTTTTTTAAATAACTTTTTTTCTGAGATGGGTACAGATACCGGGGTTTGAACAAAATATGCGCATCAACGTCAGGAATACAGTGGTAACGTCAACTCAATTTCGTCTTAAGTCGACTTAAGTCGTTATTGCTTTTGACCACAGAAATATTGCATTGGGCTACACAGCAAGGATGTGCCACCGTGCGCTTTTGGTGGTCAAACGACGGCAACTTCCATTGAAGCGTTTGATTTCTGCGAATCGCATGCAAAGGCGCTTACAATTTCCAGCTATTGCCAATAATTCGCATCATTTATTTCCATTACTTTTATAGCTTTGCGTTTGCATTTTCGCATGTGCAATAAACTGCAAATAAATTGGCATTTGAAAAATGCAAAATACAAAGTTATTTCTCGCCATTAGCTAGAGCTATAAACTAGCAACTGGCCGAGCTGTAAGAAACTAACAAAAATCACTCATTTCAACGTGATCAATTAAAAGTGAACTTAAGGCCAGCAATATTAGCGGGATGGAGAGCGCAAAATAGCACCTTGAATACCTCACACTGCGCTGATTGAAGCAGCGACCTCGGCAAATGGGACGCCCAAAGCCACGAGCGTCTTTAATGCGCAGCCAAACGGATTCGTTCTACCTGCCACTAGTAATATATATGTAAGTATATATGTATGTATAGGCATATGCTATTGGCAAACTTATTTTCCAACAAGCAGTTTGATTAACGCTAATTATAATTTGTATCATAATATTTTGTTTATTGAAACTCTTTTGTTGTAAACATTTTACGTTTCAACTAATCACGTGTTGTTTTTGATTGGCAATATTGAAGCATAATCAAGATTCTGTAAAGTGTTGAAGCTGAATTTCGCAGTAGCTGTTAATTTCCATATGCCCTGAAAGGAACTGTTGGAGTTTTCGAGACTATCGCTAATAATTTCCAAGACATGAACAGCTTGATTGCTCGATTAGAGTGCGACAAAGCATCAAGTTTTCAGAGCGTTTTTGGTTAGACTTAAAACTCATTGGTATTTTTTATAAATTCTTATAAGTTAAATGCGCCAGACACAGTTGCGCCAGACCAGAGACAATATAATAGATCTATTATATTGTCTCTGGCCAGACACATACGACTGGCTGTAGAGTATGCAAAGTAAGTACGGGCATATGAAAATGACTACGCGCAGTTCCATTCGCCTTGGCGCAATATTTTACCATATTTAGTTAAATATACTGAAACTAAATTCAAATCATATTATGGCAATTGATTTATGACAGCAGCTGAACTTCTCTGGCGAACGAGCGTACGAGCCCCGCCTGCCAATGGAACTTTCTGTATTTACAATAACAAATCGGCCTGATACTTTAGAATATAAAATTTTTTAGCACTTTTTTGCACACTTTTCACAACTTCTTTTTATAGATATTTGATTTTAGCTTTTATTAAATTCTTGCACTTGGATTTCAACCGATTTTATTGTAGCTTTTAATTATTTAGCGCATATTTAACACTTGTCACGTGTATTTCTTCAGCCTGCGTATTTCATTTTATTTATTTTTGGCAACAACTTTTGTTTTGGTAGTCACATTTTTGTAGAATTGAAACGGTAAACAAGTTGTACATTTTATTAGACAGATTGTTTGCTAACTTCTTTTATGTGTTGTTTAACAGCTGTTATTTTTATCGATTAAATATGCCATAAAACTGGATTATCAAAGCCGCACAAATTGCTGGCAAAAGTTTGTGGAGCGCGTACTATTTAAAGCATGCTCTCCGGGGACTCCGTTGAAAGCATATGTACATATGTATGTACATACATATATCACACAAATAGGCGCAATATAAAAGAGATATTGCTTCTTTTTTGCACAGCTGCTATTTTTACGTTCTTTCGACGAATTTAAAGTCTTGATTCAAATTATAATTGCATGGCATTTCATTTCGTTGTATTTTATAGTTCTTTTGATCTACTTCAAATTCACATGCGAATAACATTTTTCATTCTGTTGTATTTTTCGCATCGATTTTATTTTTTATTGCCTTCAACTTTGCTTTGTTAAATATTTCATATTTGAATATTTTTAATTGGCTTTTTGAAATTCAACAAGCATGTATTTTTTCAGCTATTTGACAAAATATACATATCTATGTATGTATATACTACGGCAAAATGTATAAACATATTTTTAATGCACGCGGTTGTGTACTTTTCTAAAATATTCCACAGCGCGTATCGTCTTACATATAAAAATCACTACTCTATTTGAAATAGGCGCGTTTCAGTTTCGCACACAATCCGATTCGATTCGATCCGGCCCGATCGACAGCGATGCAACTTGTTGGCCATGGCTTGAAAGCGCATATACAGCTAAAAGCGAACAAAATGTGAACAAAAAGCGAACAAGCGATTGCAATAATAACTAAAAAACAAAATTACAACAACAAACATACAAAAAATAACACATGGTTGCAAAAAAGGGGCAGAAAAAAGCATTGACAGCTTCAATGAAGCACATTAAGCGCTGGCAAAATGCAAAAAAACAACAACATACATGGACACTAACAAAAACAACAACAACAAACAGACGAAATCACAAAACAAGCAACAAACACGTCAACAGCAAAAACGGCACCAGCTGCAACCAGTTGCATTGCACAAAAACGTATTCACCTCTGCCTGTGCGTGTGTGTGTGTGACGACATTTGGTCGTCATGCACATGCCGCAACCCCCACCAAGCAACAACAACGATTAGCCTTTTTGATTATGACTGCGGGCTTTAATTGAAATTGCTTGCGCTGTGCTTGCGTTTAGAACAAAATCATAGTTCGCTAATCGTTACAACAACAACAACAACAGCAACAACAACAACAACAACAACAACAACAACAACAACAACAGCAATTATTACCAGCAGCGAAACGGCAATATTCACAGTAACAACAAAAATGCATTGCAGCAGGCAAAGGAAAGAGAAGAAGATTTGGCACGAAAAACCAGCGCGACGTAGTCCACTAATACGTCATTACATAGGGAGTTGTTATTGTTGTTTTTTGTATGCTGTTGCTGTTTCATTTCTAGAGCACTTTTTTTTCATATTAATATTTAAAATTTTTGCATGCGAAACGTTTGAACAGACGCAGCCACACACACACGCACACATACGAAAGGAGGACCTACAAGGTAAGTAACAGGCTATTTCGTTCTTCTAACTTTGCGTCTCTTTTTCCAAACAATTTTTTAATAGATTTGAAAACCTTTTTTGCAGCAAAATTCAACAAAACTATTAACATTTTTTTTATTTGTTACTAAATTATTTCCGAGCTTCCGAATTTCAAAGCCATTAACATATGCTATATTGTACATATGTATATACATAGAACCGTGCAACGAAGTGCTACTTCGACCCCGAGCAAACGATTTTGAAATACGCAACTTAAAGCTCTTTTGCGGTATCAGATGTGAATTGCTCTTTTAGCGAATCGTCACGCAAGTCGAGTCACAATAAATTTCTATAAAATGCACATTATTTCCAATATTCGCACAGCCGATCGGCACATCCAGATAAGAAGTCTTGCTTTGATTTAAATTTTTTTGTTGTTTTCGCTTTAGCACACACACGCGGTGGGGGCAGCTAACGCTCACGTTTGCGCACCGAAGGCGCCCCAACTTAAGGTGCTGCAGCCAAAGGGGAGAAAACGTAAAGCAATCTCGACCAAACGACCCTACGAACGCACTACCGATCGATTGACGACGACCGTCAACTACGTTAGACGTAACGTAACTGATTCCACGGCACAGCCGCTGCAGTCGCAAGAGCTGCTAATCGGCGCGGCGCGGACGAACGGCGTAGCCATTGAAATAAGAGCAGCTAAAGAAACAAGTCACGCTCCCAGCACCGCAATCAAAACAAACAAAAATTGAAAAATCAAAATCATTTCAAAGCGGCCAAATAGGCGAGCGTTCATAGTCCAGAATTGGCTAATGGCAAGCTGCACGAGCAGCAGCAGTAACAGTACAAAAAGAGTCATCGGAAGCAGCGTTGCCACTGAAAGGCAGACAAATTTTTCCGAAAACAAATTTCAAAATCAGCCAAATTTATATGGCTCAAAAATATTATAGTATACATAATTTGAGAAAGCAAAATTTATCAGCTTCATCAATGCTCGAATTCGATTACAATAACTTAAACAAATTCGAAAGAATATGTATTTACTATTACCCAGAAACGGTTTCTAACCTTAATATAATAAATTTTTTTGCATATTTATGAATTTTTTTTAAGGTTCCTTTTTTTCATATGTTTCATACATTTTAAGTTTGAAAATGTGGTAGAATATTTTATGCGAAATTTTGTAGGCTGGAATTTTAGTGAGGCTAATCACAAAATAATATATATAGTCACATAGTCACACCTCCTACACCTTCACATACCTCACCTTCTAGCTATCACCTTCTAACCCTACTCCACACCTCCTACACCTTCACATACCTCACCATCTAGCTATCGCCTTCTTACTCTACTCTTACTTTCTCTTTATCACACTCATACTTTAATACGATTATTAACATTCATTCTTAGTTATTAAGTTCAGTTGTAATAAGAAGGCACTTAATAAAGGTCGAATAGAGCAAAACTCTCTACTTCATTACTATATACATACGTAAATGGCGAAAGTTTTCATTAACTTGTATGTTCTCGCTATTTTTATTGGCACAAGTTAATGGGACCTACAGTTAGTGCTATATCACAGAATACTAGCAGTGAAAAGTTCACAATTTCTCAAAAATTTTTCAAAATGTTTGTTCCTCAAAAGGTAGCTCGAAGCGAACAAATCTCCTAACGTTTTTGCCGAATAACTCACTGAGTGGCAACACTAGTACATGCTAGTCGCAAAAAGTCGAATCCAATGCCAACAGAGCATGGCACTCTGCCGTGAGCACGCTACACAAATTCAACAAAGAGCGATAATGGGAGAGTGCGCTTTTGGGGATCATAAAGTGAGATGATCCAAAAACGAAAAGCCCGTGAAGAGCTCGACAAACAATCAAACTTCGCGCACTGGAAAAAACCTCGCGCTCTCTCTGTCTTGGCGACGTAAGCGCTGAGCGAGTAGCGTGCGAAATCAGTTACTTTACCCATGCGTGCCCCTGGCGGCGTCTCTCTCGAAGCAGCAAAGCGCCACTCTAAACGAACATCTGTTCCTGATCGCACACAGCCTGTTCAGTTCCCGTTGGACTCCACGACTCCACTCACGTTGGCGCTATCATATTACGCAGTTGCAGAAGAAGAAGCAGCAGCAGTTATTTAGCGCCTACAGCAGGCTGCAGCGCTGGCGTGTAGTATTACACACACTCCCCGGGCAGTCGCCTCTCAAGTCGTTCAAGTTGCTTTCGCAGTGCTGTGTGCTTTTGCGTGTGTGTGTGTGTGTGTGTGTGGCGTGTTAATTAACTTCAGTTACTGCTTTTGGTCATAAACGTTTTCATGTGCGCAGTTGTTGTTGTTTTAGCACTGTTATTATACTATGCTCTGTAGCCGTTGGCAACTCTGTTTATGGCTTCAGACTCTGTCTGTCATAATTGACAGCTGATTATGTGCGCGCTTGGCGTACGGCGCCTCGCACTCCTCGCACTCGACGCTTTTATAGCTCATATTCACATGTGTTTCATTTTTCGTTTTCGTATTTCTCGCTTCGGGCGAGCTTCAAGTGGTTCTTTCGACATTCCCCACTTAGAGTGGGCTATTTGGCGCTGATTTGATAAGTTCTTTTAGAAGTGCGGGGAGGTATATACGCATATACATATAGCTATTTCGACGTAGTATATTGAGTTGATTGGACAGTGGAGTGAGTTGAGGCAGTGAATGGGAATTGATGGGGTGAACTGATGTTTAAAGTAGATAAATTGCTTCAAAAAATTGTAAATACAGCAAACTTTTTTGGAAGGATTATTCTAAAATTATATTTTGACAAAGTATTTGCGAAAATACAAGCAGAGAAAACTGTTCTAAATACTGCAAATTTTAGCTCTCAATGAAGTTCACATGCCCTTTGTTCGATTAAACCATTTAAGCAGAAATTAAAGGTCACTACCTTGTGCTCTCCCAGAAACACATTTGCTATCTCGCAGCACAAGGAGAGTGTATAAAATGCAAGTATCAAATAACCAGATGCACACACCAACGAAGCCTTCTCACGCGATTGCCGGTATAGGAGGAAGTACCAGCATGCAGAGCACTCACAAATTAAGCACGAGCCCCTGACAAGCTACACTGGCCTGCAGTGCCTCTTTTAAATTGAAAAACTACAAATTGCATGTGGCTGTCAAAATCGCCGCACAACATTTGGTGGCAACAGGTGTACAGGCAACAAGCATGTTGGCCATAATCGCTGACGCAAGGAGTAATAGCAGCAATAGCAGCCAATGACAGCTAAAGGCGGTTTAGTGCCAGGTGGCTGCTGGCCAGCGAAAATGTAGTGGCAGTTGGAGACAGCAACAGGTCAGCGACTACAAGTGCCACAGTGGCAACTGCAACGGAAACTCGATATCTTGCAGTTAGTACTGGTATCTTTGCTTTGCATAAACGCGTATAATTTGGCGCTCTAAAATTTGTGGCATGCGCTGCAAACAGTCCAGCACCTTTAACTTGTACATATTTCGCTCGTTGAAATTCGATGGAAAAAAATATTGACTGTTTAGTAACTAACTTTAGTTGGTAGGAGTTTTGTTGTCCGAGTTGACACACAGCTCCACTGAGGTTCATCATTGGTCCACTGAGACTAGCTTGAGCTGCTCTGGAAATCTAAAAACTGATAGATTAACTAAGCCAGTTCATAAGCTAAGTCTGAATAGAACGATCAAATCGATTCTTTAGACTTTTTTTTAGGGAATTCAAAGATTTTGTGAGATTGTTAAATTTTTGAAATTTAAAAAAATTTCGAAACGAGTTTTATGAGCTTTTTGCTGCTGTTAATGATTGACACAAGAGTATGCTTTCAAAAAAGCTATGCCAACAAAAGAAGAAGCATTGAAGAGCTCAAGCCTAATGACATCTAAAAGGTTTGATACATTTTTTTATAAATAATTGCAGTCTACAAAACAAGCAATAAGCCTCAGTAGCATGATTTACTTGTAGAAGCGCACAGCTTGGGTTGCGTCGCTTTCAAGGCTCATGCTGTCCAAGTTACTTAATTTACATTCCAAAGAGCCTTGCTCGCAATGTCCAACTTAAATAATGAGAAAATGCCAGTGTGTTTGCCATGCGTAAATAAATTTAATTATGTATACTCACTTCCGGTTGCACGCCGCACCACGGTGTGTGTGAAATTGCCCAGGGCGGCCACCGTCACAATCGAATCCTTCTTACCGCTACTCATCTGCAAGATAAACAGAGATCAAAGTAAATACTGTAGATACATTTTTTGCATATTCATAACGAAACAATTTATTTAAATCCTGCTGAAATACTAACAAAATTACTCAACTATGCTACAATTTTTGGCGAACTTTTTATTCATTCCTATGCGTTGAAATTTGCGACAAATGCCAGAAAACTATTTTAGCTGGAAAGTTTGCTAGCTGAACGAGCGCATATGGCAAATAAATTAAGTCGCTTCACAATTTTGTGCGCGCCGCATGAACTCACACATGCACACACATCCAAACACGTTGGCATATAGACACATGCATAAGCTTTTATTGAAACTCTCAAGCACACACACAAATAAGATCGAGCTAATGGCAACTTTGCTGCCTTCTGTAAGCATGGCTGTATGTGTGTGTGTGCGCTAAGGGACCCAGCAGGAATATTTTAGCTCTATCGGGCAGAAAATTGTTGTGAATGTCTTGGCTCAGATTTTGGCAGAAACATATTCCTTATAAAAATATCAAAAATATAGTGCATAATTTCGGTCTGGATTTGAGCTGAATTGAATGCCTTTGCAGCTAGCGCTCCTGAATTTTTTTGCATAAAACTGTAATAATATGATTGATTTTCCTTTACGTTAGCTTTAGTGCATAAATAAAATAAATAAATCTTAGCCAGACAAAAGTTGAAAATTTTTTGCTGAAGAAGAAAATTTCACTTCTACTTGCAGGCTAACTTTCGACTGAAGTGGCTATTTTAATATGTACGAATGTGATTTGAATGAGTTTTGAAACGCGCCGAAAAAGAATGCATTTCTGAGAATATATAAAATTGATCTGCCGATAATAAGAAAGTATCGAAAATATAGTGTACCTCTTTTGCTGCATATTTTTCAATGTAATCTGTTTGCAGCTGAAGACATTTAAGCCAATTTTGGCAAGCTTTTTTATTGGATTTATATACTACCCGAAAGCTAGCTACTTCTATTCTAAGATAAAAGAGCCTGTTAGTTTTTTTTAGATGTACATCATAACTGTCGAAACTAATTTAGTTCATGAAGCTGAGGCATCCTTTCTGCTCTGAGTTGGAGAAGTGAATGCGCTTATCCTGCTGGGCTACTAGAATATAACATGCCAACGCATCAAGTTGCACGTACACAATTTATGCTTGTATTTGTTTATATGTTGACGTGTGCGTGTGTGTTTTCTACAACATCCTCACGAACTTCCGTGCCGACCTCAAACAGGATTTATGTTGATTTTTCTGGCAGCAGGGCAGGCACTTTAATGCTCTGCCACGCCAGCGCAGACGCTTCAAATGGAGCCACATTTTACAAGAAAATGGGAAATTAATAAACGCAATGAATGCACGTACACACATAAATTACAGCCACACTATACACACACATAGCATGTGTGTACACTCATAAAATGTGCACAGCAACTGAGGAGAAAAATTTGCATTATTCGCAATTGTGCGCATTCTTAACTAATTAATTAGTTGAGCGCACAATTTCAACAATTTTTTTAGTAATGCACTTTGCATGTTTTCAGCAAAAACTACTTGTAATGCGGTTCAACTACAAGCAATATTTATCGACAGCCATGCTCCGACATGAAAACTGACAAAATAGCAATATTTTTACAAAAAGAAAACCAAAGTAAAAAAGTAAATAATGTTTTCTCTCAGACATTTTTAGCTCATTTTTAAGTATTTTCTAGCCGAAAAAATTAAATGAAGCAGTCAAAGAATTTTTGGCACAAAGAAATTAATCACAAAAATGAAATTTAATATTCACTTGACTTTTAACTTAAAAATTTGTAACTATTTTACTAACTGTTAACTTGGCATTACTAATTTATTTTAGGGAGATTGTGTGTGTGTCAGTGCCATCGATGGCTGATGAGTTTGCTTGATGCGACTTGACAGGAGCAGGAGCTCGCTTGGCGGCGGATCAGGTGCTGTGGAGCTGGCTGTTAGTTCCGGCTGACAGTTGCTGCTCTGGGGTGCAAGACGGCCGCGGTGGCACTTGCAAGCACATCATTTCGCCAAATTCGTTATTATTGAGCTTACCCAGGCTGCCTTTTAGTGTGGCATAAAGAAGCGCAAAACAGGCGTCAGAATGTGTTATGTATGTAGTGTTTGTTTGTAAGTGTGTGTGTGTGTGTGCATTTGTGCTGTGGCATGCCATTTGTGGTTGTTTGTGTCATGTAATCGCATTAGTAGGCTCTTGCGATTGTGCATGTGTGTAAGGAGCACACGCATACATTCACTTACAAACGGAGAACAAGGCACGCTTTAATGTGACATCTTCTTGATTGGAATTCGGCACAAGCCCTGCTGAAAGGCAGCTACAACAATACGGGCAGCACCGGAGCAAGCAAAAGCCTTTGTCTCAGCTGCTTTGGAATTAATTTGGATTTGCGAATCTCGAGTGGCTACTAATTGAGCACAATAAAAACAATTTGGAACGGCAGAACTAAAGGGAATAGAGCAGAGAGCAGCTTCCTTGGGCATTGCAAGTTATTTTTGTTTGATCTTGAACTTAATGCCGCAAACAAATTTTTAGTAGTCAAGGATTTTGTCTTTCCGTGAGTTAGCAGTCGTGGACACTCCGTCCAGCTAGTTGCAAGGCATATCAGCGGATATCGTTTTTGAAAGTTCCAACCTCAGACCTTCATTGGCTTACACCTAAGCAAGAAGATATTTCCTAAGGCTTAAGCTGCATACCTCTTGAAACAACGCATCCATGTCAATCTGTATTACCTATATACATACTCTCTTATAGTAGGCCATTCAGGCCGCGTTGTCCAGCAGACTGCAGCCTACTCCAAGTGCCATCTAGTCTAAGCCAAATATAAAACATCAGTGTAGTCAGCTGGGGCAGGGTCCTTTGCTTTGCACACCAAAAAGTCATGCATACCTGTCTGTCATGGACATAAAGGACATCGAGCAATGATAAGCTAGACTTCGGATCTTGCCTGCAGGATCTTTAAAGATCAGATAGCGCAAAAGAAGAGAGCGCCTTCAGGCTTGAAGAGTAAGCCTCAACGGTTTGGAAAATGTTTTCATTTAGTTGAAATCTTTTATTTTCTGCTTTTAGCTGAGCTGTACAACATTTTGACACTTCACTTTCGCCGCTCAAAAACCACCACGAAGGCGTGAGACTTGAAAGCAGCATTGCTCAAAGCCAAGTCAAAAGCTGTTGCTGTTAGCTACACGCCGCAAACCGTGAATGAAATATGCCAGTTGAGTGCCATCTGCAGCCAACTTGCTGCCACAACAGCAAAACGTCAATATTATTGTGCAACGGAGCAAGCGAAGCGGTTAAGTAATAGCAACCTTATTTCTTTACGCTTGACGCTGACAGGACAGCGCTTATATCCTATGTGTTGCATGTGTGTGTGCAGCAGAGAGATTGACATTTATCCTTGCTGGCATAGCGCATTTAAACACACAGACACATGCACACACATAGCAAGCAGAGCTATGAAGGAATAACATTGCCGCTTGATTTGTGGCATTCGATTGGCAGGAAATGTCAGTGACACTTCTTGCGCACACACAAAAACCCACACACACACACACACACACACATACACACACATACACTTACGCGGCAATGGGGAAGACTGTAAGATGCCAGCTTTATCGACATGCTGTGTGACATACAGATCTTGAGCATATCTTGTCAGATTAACTTGTGGCGAGCAGTGCTGAGAATGCATCAATTTTGAAGGCTACCGGGGCGATTCTTTGTCAAAGAAGAAAGAAAAGAATTCGAATTTTTAAAGTAGTAGGTAATTAAAAGGATTATTCAAAATGCTCTGGAAAATGCCATCTGGAATGTTGTTGTCAAAGAAGGTTCCGCCTTCTGATCCATTTATGACAAAGCAGTTCTTGACTTATCCACAAAAACACTTTATTTGCTTTCACACAACATACTCTTTTATTTAAAAAGATTCGTCGCCGTACGCTTTAAAAAATCATGCCACAACAAGAACTCATCTCTTAGCACTCATTGAACGCTAGGCACGCTTATAGGCTTTTAGTCCACGCGCAAATTTGTCTTAGCTATGATTATATTCAGCATAATATGTGAATCAAGAAAACTACAGATTTTCGGAAAAATTATTTGAAAAAAATATTGCATAGTTTCAGGCTTATATTGTAAATCCTTTATAATTTTTAATGGGTTATAGCTAGTTTTATATAATGAATTAAAATAGCAAAACATCAAAATTAAACAGAAATTTTAAGCAGCAAATTTAATTATGTCTGAAATTAGTTGAAATTACGAAAAGCTTTTCGTTTAAAAGAAACCAAACAAGCGCCTAAAACGATATTTATATATACATACATATGAATAATTTATTGAACAGTTCGTGCACCAAGGCGTCGCTTTAACATGTGTGATTGATTGCTTGTTCTGGAGCAACAAATTTATTCTATAGCCATATGCAATCGGAACAGTGAAGCTTAGTTTTTATGGACGTAAAAAATGTATCTCATGCCGAAGATCATGCAATACAAAAGTGTAAGAAAAATTTTCCAGCTACTCACCTTCTCATAATCAGCCTCATTTTTGGTCTGCGTCGGATTGAGCAGCGCCTGATTGCAGGAGTTGGCATGCCCGAGCAAATCGTCGCCGTTGGTCGCGCTGCCTGCGCAGCTGCCGGCACTGCCGGCATCGCCGCCATTCTGCAGGCTGCAGCGCCGCAGACGCGTGCGTCGCAGTTTGATGCAGAAGAAGAAGTTGCTATCCTTATCCGTCGCAGCCATTGCTGCTGCGGCATTGTGCGCCGCACTGGCATCGCCGATGCCGGGCGTGGTGGGCGAGTTGGCCAGTGTGCTGGGAGAGCAGCCCATAGCTAAGCAATGCACTAAAATACGCTAAACTAAATTGAACTATGACCGCTTAAAGTGCCAAATGAATTCGAGACGCCAGTTTTCTTTGTTGTTGTTGTTGTTGCATTTTTACTAAGGATATGTAAAAGTTTGTGCCTTCCCGCTGCCGTTAGACGGCCGCTTGTGCAATTTGTCTGCCTTTTTGTGGCCCGAATTTATCGCTTGTGCGGCATTTCCGGTTTTGTTTTTGTATTTTTTTTGTTGTAAAATTTTTATTTGTTAGCGCTTGAATGCGGCCAACTTCAGTCTTCAATTTCTTTGTGTGCCCCTTTTATTCTGCTTTTCTGCGCCTGCAGCCCGTCTCTGCCCGTTCGCTCTCTCTTTCTCTCTCTCTCTCTCTCTCTGCTTACATGCCGTCCTCTCAATAATTTCATTTATTTTTCACGCTTCGGCTCAGCGCTCTGAGCACTCCGCTCGATTTTACGGTTTGGGATTTTATTTTTTCCAGCGTGTGCAGTAATGCCTCTTCCTTTTCGCTTCCTTCAGTTTTTTATGGCTTTTGCGCTGCGGCATTTAAGCATTTTCCTGCATTTGCATCGTCAGCGTTCGTGTTGCATGTTAATCACTACGCACTGCTGCTGCTTCTTCTTAGTATCCGGCTGCCGCGCTTTGTGCTTTGGTACAGTTGATGCTGCAAAAGGGAAAAGCAAGAGTTGAAAATATCGACCAAACATTTTATTATGTAAATTTTGATGCTTGTCGTGGTGCAACGCCCGCCACTACCCCGCCATTTCTGCACTGGCACAGCTTTTTTATAGTCCCATAAATTTGCATCTGACTTGACAGTTCGTGCTGCTGCGATGAGCGCTGCCAAATTGGCTTTAAGCATCTGAGCTGCTCGAAAAATTCACTTCAAGATTGTTTTAGTTCTCAAAAGCAGAAGGCAAAGAAGCAAGCGCCCGAATTGAAGATTTTAAAGCAAAAGCAGCTTTAAAGCATGCAATTTATCCTAAGATTCCCCGCTATTTAATATGCTAAGAACTGTGCTGCTTTATTCCTCAATCTGCTAGATAAAAAGCACAATTCAGATATGATACAATAGAACTCTTTTGTATTGAGTGCTGCTAAATTAAACAGATGTGTATACTTTCTGACCAAAGCAATTGAAAAAAAACTGTCTATCTAATTTTAATTTTTCGAACATCATTGAAAGAATTAAAAAAAGATGTTTAATACTTTAGGAAAATATCAATTATTTTTATACCCTACACCTATGGTAATAGGGTATAATAACTTTGTGCCAAAATTGTAACGCATTAAAGGAGCCTTCCTAGGTATAGACATAAGTATATAGAAATGATCAGAAACACTTTCTCTATTGATTTCCGGTTGTCCGTCTGTCCGTCTGTCCGTCTGTCTGTCTGTCTGTCCGTCTGCGTGTTCGGGAAAAATAGAAAGAAGGAGTTGTCCGATTTGAACCAAATTTGGTACACAGTCGCAGTAAACCTCGAGTTAGGTAAAGTGTTAAAATTAGTTAAATCGGTCGAAGGACACGCCTACAATGGGCCTGTAAGTCCCACTACCTCGGGTTTTTTGCGATCAAATTGCTGTAATTTGTCTAATTACTCATTGCCAAGAATAATACTTGGTATTCAAGTTAAGGGGTCGGTCATCTATGTCATACGAAAAAATGGGCGTGGCCCGCCCACTATATAGGCGGCAAAATTTTTCCGGTAAAATGGCTCCCAATTGACTAGTTATGAATATAAATGAATGAAATTCGGTTCCCAAGTTGATATATTGGTCTTAGATGCCATAGAAGAAAATGGGCGTGGTCCGCCAACTATATAGGCGATAAACGAAAAATCCTCTTAACTTCCATAATATATACACCAGAGCGTCTAGATTTGGTTACTTCGTTCCTGGTAGGAATATCTTTTAATTCTCCAGAAATGGGCGTGGTCCGCCTACCATGAGGGCAGTAAAATAAATATGCTGATAACATCTGTTGTACACCTGTCAGAGAATCAATGTTTGGCATGTATAGTCCTATTAGGTATATCTTGTAGTCTGCCAAAAATGGGCGCGGTCCACCCACTATGTAGGTTGTAAATCAAATGCACCCACAATTTCAGTGAATTATGACCCCCCTTGGGAACATGGTGTAGGGTATTACTCTGTCGGTGAAACCCGACTGATACTTCCTTACTTGTTTTATTATGTGGCATATATATGTATAAAGAATCTGCGTTTTTTTTAAACCATTTTTCACAAAAATTGGCATTATTGAAAATAAATTTGAATCAAGTACTATACCTATATAATGTGCATTATTACTAATGAACCTTTGCAATTTTTTGGGAAGTTTCATAATTCCTTTGGTGTAGAATCGGCCAAAACTTGGTCAAGTGATTATCAACGGTCAATTCTTCACCATTACGAGAGTTTATTAGAGACAGTGCAAAGTCCTCGCTATACGGTGGATGCATTAAAATTTCCCAACCAAGTTCCGTCAATTTGTTCCGAGTCATCAAAAAGTGTGTGGAATTTCTTCAAATATTTTACTCATTTTCAAAGCAATGTATTTTTTACACTAACGACGAATTACAGAACTCTCTTCACACAAAATGTAGCCTGAAATGTCACCTTTCAAACATGTGCTCGTTTGATGTAATCGGATCAGTGTTGCCAGATTTGTTGGCACCAACATCATCTTGTAACGAATAACAGAGGATACTTCTTATGTGACCCCAACATTATACATATAATAGAACTACGAATTTAATTATATTTTGAATGAAGCTGTCTAAAAAAAAGTTAATTTTCTTTTTAAATATGCTTCTATGCTAAAAGCTTACGAGCTATAAATTTTACAGAATTTTTCTTTTATTTCCAAAATTCTAAAGTAAATACCATAAAGAGTAAATTTAAATTGCAACGTAGCTCAATGAAATTCGTATTACCTTCTGTAGTAACTCGATTTCTGTTCATTAAATGCATGCGATTGCAATTGCTATTGCATACATACAAACACATTCACTGCTTACTTCCACATTCATATAATTTAAAATAAAGCTTTGCCGCTCAACTGAAAATAATCGCATAGACAAGAGAGCATGGCTTTGCTTTTCCCCTTTCCCCTTTCCGCTGGCTGCAAGTTTTTGTCATATACGGCAAGTTGTCTTCAGCAGTCCTGTGAACCTGTCGTGTGTATTTTCATTCCGGCAGCTGCCAAAATTCGTTCAAATTTATTCAAGACTTAGCTCAGCTTTAGAGACAAATTCAATTCAGTACGTGAACGAACAATATTTTGTGCATTTTGAGATGCATTAAGGTGCGAATATACTGCCATAAAACGCACAAACATAGAACCACAAAGAAATTGTAAATGTCTCAAGGATTTTATTAAATATTTCAAGTAGAAAACTACGATGCAACAAAAAATAGTTCAAAATGCCAGTCAGCCTTGTTTTATATAAAACTAACTAAAACTTAACAAATATTTAAAGCTGTGAATTTCATTTGAAAACCTCTACCAAAAACAGCCCGCTTCCACTCAATATTTCTGAATGTGCCTTTTCACACACACATACGCACTCACATATAGTACAAAATATTTGTCTATGCTCATTGCCTTTGGCTTGAAGTAGCAGCGAAGTTAAATGCGTTGCCATAGCGATTTGTTCTCTGCCATTCAAAGCAGCACACGCACACACATACTCGTAACGGCATTACAACAGCCACACACATACACACACTCATAAATTCACACTCTGTTGGCGTATCACACTTTATTGTGCGTAAGGTAAAGGCTTTTATTGTTGGCATTTTAATTCTCCACACAAGCGAAGTGTTTTTCTATTCAATTAAATGTGCATATAAAAAGGATCTAGGGCCACATATGTATGCTATCTATGTGTGCGTGAGTGCGCTTATGCTTGCAAGCGCTTATGTTTGTGTGCAATTTGTGAGTTAATAGCACACTGCAGACTTGAACTTTGATTGTGAACCATTCAAAGGCGAATGCTCACACACACAGCCTACTCACATGTTTGCACAAAAACATAGCAACAGTATATAAATATTCACAAGCACGCCCATAAACGCATACACACACACACACACGCATACAAAGCAGAAGTCAATGGCTCAGTTGGGATTTGTCTCGAAAATTGCTCAGCGCCTTTCGAGCAGGCTTTAAATTTGATTTACCTATACGCAGCCACCCACTGCCCCCAAACACACACACACACACTCACAGAACATATTATAATTTATTCTGTATTTACAGCTCTATTACTCATGCTACAAATCGATATTTACTTTAATTCCAGCAAATATGTGAATTTTATTGCCAATTTTGATTTTTACATTTGTTTACGCTGCTTGATTTGCAGTTATTTGTAGCGTGTTGTTGTACTTTTGTTTTAATTGGAAAATTCGATTTTCTGTTTACATATAAAAATGTTCGAATTCTACTATGAACTTGTATTTTTAGTAAATTTATTACACTGCAAAATATGCACTACTTCTTTTATTTACGCACACAATTAAACGCTGTGCGCCGCTCGACGTGGCGCATTGTAAACTTCAATTGAATTTTATGTCTTGGGCAAATAGCCGCCACTTACATCTGCACATGCACAGCAGCAGTGGCGCAGCTGGGCACTACAGATAGATAGATGGTGTGTTGGGAAGCTGCGAGCTACGATGACTAGACTAAAAGCGCGCAGAAATTAAGTCAGGATTGAATAGAAGAAGTGTATAGAATGAAGATAGTGCCAGAGGATACGATTGAAGGAGTTGGATTTAACCTAAATGACCAGAAAGTGTTGATTCGATTCGTTTAAGCCAGAAGAGATTTGGTTCGCCTGCTCGTTGGTGTGTGCTATAATTGATTGCATTTTTAGATGAGGCCATAATTTTTTTCATCAGCGAATTTTTAATATTTCAGAGAAAAAAATCTAAGGTATTAGGCGCATGGGACAATTTTTCAATGTTGATCTTTTGAGCATTTCTATGATTTTTATATAATCTGCAGTCTAGTTAAGGTTCCCGAGTAGGCAATAAAAACGTGGTCTTTCATACAAATTGTCGTTACGATGAGCCTGAAATGATGCTTGGATTTTCTCCGCCATTAGTATATGTGCAACGTGAAACCTGTCGATGTTTGCGAAAAGATTCAAGTTCAAAAATCGGACGTTAAATCAATCCTTTTGACATAAAAGGTCTCAACTCCAAATTTTGTGCATTTGATTAAAAGCAATATCAAAAAAATGTATGTCCTTACAAACTTCATGAATATTGCAAAGCAAGCAACGAAAGAGCATTCATGCCTTCCGAAGCACCCCTTTCTGTTGATAAGAAATATTGCACAGCATCCTGTCACGTTATGTGCATGTTCGCTCTTGACCTTCCTCTAATTGCCTTTTTATTGCAGCAAATGCGTCGCAACATTAATTTACGACCGTCAGACGCTCGCCGCCCTAAAGTGCTTAAGTGTCACGCTGTAACGCTGCAAGGAGCAGTACTAAAACACACATGCAACGCTAAGCGCACATACTCACACATAGAAGGTGTATGAAAAATTCCCAACTACCGGCGTATCGAAACAAAAACAAATAAGCACACAAGGTGAGTGCCATTAGAGTCAACAGAGGTGTCCTTTCAGCTGCAACAAGTTGCAATTCTCTTATATGTGTGTGTGTGCACTTATCTGTTGTTAGCTTCAAGCAGCAAAAAAATAATCAAAACAACAAAACCTTCTGCTCGGCTGCCTTGAAACAAAGGCAACAACGACGTTTTATTTTTCATGCTACGCTTGGCTGCAATACTCGTAGTCGTGATCGCTGCGATATGTGTGAGTGTAAATATTTATATAGGTGTACGTGTTTGTAATACCCAGCATTTTTCTTATTTTATATGAAATTTTCTGCTATCTTTCGTTGTTTTCGCCTATGCAGCAGCTTGACATGGCTTGATCCTGCCGAAGTTTAACATTGCATTTCGTTCAACAAAATTGCATTGCAACTTTTTGCTGCGATATTTTGTGAAGCGTTTTTTCGGCTAAAAAATCAATGGCCAGTTCGTAAACATGCGCAGTTATCCTGAATATAGGAACTAATAGAAATGAGCGAACTTCTGTAAAGTAACCGCTTTGACAAAGCGAATAAAAAATATGAAAATTTTGTTTAGGGAACTGGCAAGAGAGCGACCGAACCGATGAAAGAATGAAATTGCAGAAGCCATATCATCGCTGGCGGCAGTCGAGAGCTACCTTAATCTATCTGCTGATAAAACAAACACATTTTAAAGAAGAAATAAAAGCAATATCACAAAGCAAAATAACGATTTGAGAAGTTTATTATATACCACTGTGAAAAGGAAGATTCCAGTCCCCTAGTCACATCGGCCTAGAGGCCTATTGAAAATCTATTTTCTTTGGCGAACCCTCCGTAATGTGCTTCAATAATATAATTGTAGATATCTATTAGCTAGATGACGAAGTCTGCTTCTTACTATTCCACAACAGGGACATAGAATGTGTTCTGCGTTGAGAAGGCAGATTTAAAGGAAATCAAATGAAAAATTATGTATGCTAGTTTAACTATATAGATACTAAATTTTTCTCCAAAGCGAACACTGCTACCTTAAAATGTTTCTCTCGGCTTTCAATTAAAGCAATGTTCCTCTGACTGTATAACAAAATTTTATTCAAAACTGTGTTTCCTTTTGTAATTCCGCACAGATCGACATTTGGACAGTTGGATGAGATAAAATTCGCAAACATTTTTTCTTATTTCTATATATCTAGTACATATGTATATATGCATATATACAACTGCAGCACAGAGTGACTACTTATGCCTTTGACATTTTTCTAGCGCACAAATAGTCCGAAATGTGTTATCCTGCCAAATATTGACTTTGCGAGTACCAGGAACCTTTCACCCTTCACTGCTACCCAGCGCACTCGAAGTACTTTATACGCTGCGCGGGGGAAAGAGACGAGGCAGTTTGTGAAAATGTGCACATTGAATTGCTTCAGCTGTTTGCTTGCGCTACATTTCGTCGGCTTGCTGCTGTTGCGGCAAGCGAGAAGTGGGAACATAAAAATTTTTTCGAGCAAGTAAGCCTGAACAGTTTTTTGGTACACGTATGTATGTGTGTGTTTTCGTATATATTTGCATGGTAGTATTAGTTTGCAGATGCATACAATTTTGGGTGTGTTTGTGTGTGCTGTTGTTTACTTGTCGAGTGATTTTGCTTACAGAAAGGATATTTTTGTGGTGTGTGTGTGTGTGTGTGTGGGCTCAAGTGTGCGCACATAGTCCTCGAGAGCATGTGTATTTGGTCGACACTGCGAGCGTACATCAGTCAGCTGCTGAGTGCGTGTAGTTGTATGCGTGCGCCTGACATTGATTGGCAGTGTAAGTGTATTTAATTTGGCTACGGTTTCTTGTTTACCCTTTCATTTTGCCAAACACTTAATTGACTTTTTCTGTGCGTGGCTGGCGGCAGAGTGGTGGCAAAGAACCACTCCAAAAGCCCTGCCAATTATTGCCAGTTTTATTAACTTCACTTGCAGCTGTTGTCGCTTTGTGGCGACGCAATGGAAACTCACAGCGGCTTTCGAAGCAGCTATGAGTGGCGAATAGTTGTTGAGAATTTTGCGCAGTGAGAAAAGCAATTTCGAATTTTTCATCCTTCCAGACCAAATACTCAAGTTAGTAAACACAAAAACGCGCAGCTGAAAAAAAGACTTTTGTAAAAGGCATAACCAACATACTAGCATTTAAATTCGAATCTGCTTTCATTAATACGTCTATTTCGTGCTTTACCTCTTTCAACTGCTTAAGCAAGTGCCTAGTTCAATCCCAGCTACCTTTTGGCTTTAGCTTTCCCAATTAGCTGCATCTAATTTGGAATTATTTAGCCGAAACATCTTCATATTATTGCCAGCTCATCTAATTAATTCAGTTATTTTGGCACTCACACACACAGCCTTGCTCTAATGCCATTATCACTTTATTAATTGAGTCTCGGAGTCGGTTTGCTTTTACTCTGCCACTTGGCCTGCGCTGCGAGCTGCAGCCTTCTGCCTACTTCCTGCTTACGTTTGCTTGAACATTTTCTTCTGTTAATTGTGCAGCAGCCCTCTTTGCTGCTGCTGCTCCCTGCCATTGCAAATGAAATTAATCTCATTGCCTTCCTTTTTGCCACAGCCTGATTTTGTATGCAGGACATGTTCCACTAATGTAATGCGATTTCTGCAGTATTTAGTGGTGTTTATGCAATGTAGTAATTAAATGTCTAAATTTCCGAGAAAGCAAAAAGAGTTATGGAGAGCTAAAGATTTACTTATTAATATGCAGGAACGCTCCCAAACGCAGCCAAAGTGGGTAAGAGAAATATAAATCAGCCTTATACTATTTTATGCACATGAGAAATTGCAAGCGCCCACAGTTGATGGCATATTCATATATCAAGTCAACGGAATGCATGCATATAATCAGTTACTATATACAAATGAAAAACTTAGAGCTATATGCACGAGTAAAAGTAGAAAGATAGCAATTCAGATTCTTTCAACTTTCATTACATGACAACTTTTTTTGCTTTGCAATTTTTTGCAGCTGCTTGCAGTGCTGCTATGATAAAGTTTGCAAAAAATATTTACACAAGTGCCTGTTTTTTTTTTCCAAAAGCTAGAAAAGTGTGCAAAGTCGAAAAGTGCTGCCAGCAAACAAAGACGCTGTAAACACAAGCAAACGACAAGTAGCGAAATGTATCTCACTCTTAACAACACAAACATATGTAGCAGACACACACACAGTCACAAGTAAATGCAAAAAATAAGTATGAAGAAAATTCAACTTTCAGTTTTCATTTTGTGCACTTCATTTAGAACGTGCCTGCATTTGCGACATATTATCTTAAGCTGCACAAGCAAAGTATATGTGTGTGGGTATGTGGTGTAATTGTATGCATTCGTGTGTGCAGTTGTGGTTGTAAATAACGGAAACAATTCGCACTAAATCAACAAAACATATGCCCAAGTGTGCAGAGCGTATGTGTGAGTGTATTAAAGATGAAATGTAAGCAATGTGTGTGTGTGTGTGTGTGTGTTGGTGTACATGTACTGGCAGACAGAAAGCTTAGACATTTAAATTTTCTTTCCTTGTCAGTTTGCCAGTTGCAGTGTGAACAATTTGCTCAACTTTGTTACACGTAGTTCACACATACACACACACACACAGATGCGCAGCTTTACGCACAAACACCTATTAGCCAGACGGCAGATTGTGTGTGTGTGTGCAAAATGTAGAAAGTTTTTATTTGGCTTTTTTTGTTAAAGTGTTATTGCGCAAAAGTTTGCTTTTCATGTGCATTTTGGGACTTGCGGCTTGAGGCACATTCACTTCGGGCACAGCGGGATTTAAAAATATATTAAAAGCTGGCATTTCTACTGTGGCTATTAACCGTTATTAAGCTTCGCTGCTGTTGCACACAGTTCATGCGACGTTGGGGCTGCTTCTACTTTGCCAGATTCATAGAAAATTGCATAAAAAATTCATAGCACATTGCAAAAAATTGCCTGCAAATCCCACTGTGCGCCAGCAGCGACCACAAGTGCGCTGCCTGCTGCCCCGCGCAATCATAGCCCGGACATGGCTGCCACTCCGGCATTAATATTGTCGGTTTTATTAATTTAAACTTTCGCTCGATGGCGCACGGCCGCAAGCCACAGGCGCTTTTCGTTGCCTTTCCAACACTCCAGTTGCCGTTCGCCTGCCCCTTCCCCGAAACAGGGTTAAAATGTGCCAGCCACAGCGTTCGGTAATCAAATACGCTGCAACAAATTCGAAAACTTCCTAAACTACGGCCAAATGAGGCGAGCACAAAAGCAGGCGGTAGGTTGCCGGTGCGTATGAGTGATTCGAAAAGTTGCTGTGTATTAAAATTGTGTATACGCCATAGGCACAGCGGCGGCGCCAATTTGCTTACAAGTCAGTGCGGCAGTCTGCCAGACTGGCAGCCAGTGGAACAGACAGCGAACATTTTGGGCAGGTCTGTGCAGTGGCGCTCTTGGGCCCAAACTGTCTTCGCGGGCGCTTTCTTCTTCTTAGAACCAATATTACGTAAAACACAAAAATAAATATACAAATTTCAACATTAAGAAATTCGCATCAAATCGCAATTGATATAAGTTGCCAGTTTTAATTATGATACAAATTTTTGGAAACGTTTGTAAGCAAAAAAAAGCGAAAGGAGCGCGCAAAGCTGAGGCTTTGGAGAGTGGCTGAACCTATAGTAGGCAAGTACATATGTATATAGAGGTATCGAAATCGAATAAGAGCCACTGCGAATGTTGGCGCAGTTGGCCCTCCAACACGGACGGCACTGTGTCGGTTCGCTCACTCCCTCTTGCGGCTGCATGCAGACCACGAACAAATTGATTTTGACATGGCCGCTTAACTTGGCTGCCAGCAGTTCAGTTCGTTCGCTTGTGCGTGCCCCAAAATGTCTGTCAATAAAATAAATATAGTATATACGATGTTGCAGCTTACATATTCAATGAACACGTACGCAGGCTTACGCTCGGAGTCGCCGCCATGTGCAGGCTAGACTGGGCTCGTGCTCGTCCGTAGGCGCTTCCGCTATGCGTTATTGCTGGCTGCTTATACCCAAGATGGGCGAAATGGGCAGCCCATTATGATGCTGGCTGCGTACATGTGCGTGTTTCTGCTTGTGTGTGACCATCGTTGCGGTCGGTCAGTGGCTTCTGCAGTGTTTCACTCTGCATACGAAATTCATGCAGTGGCTTGAGCAGCGTGTGCGGCGGCAGGGTCGACCACTGTTTCGGGCGCCAGCAAGTTGGAAAACTACAAAGTTCAGTGATTTCCGTGCGCAAATTAATCTGATTACATATGCTCGACTGGCTTAAACGCACTTTGATGTCTAGCCTCGACTGCTACTTGTATATTGAGCGCCTTCCAAGCGGGGCTCCAATTTGGCAGCTCTCCCATGTATTGTATTAGTAATGCATTACGATTTGTTGTAGTTGCCAAAATCCAAATTTAAACGTGGTAGCAACGTGGATTCGAGCCGAGCGCGATACAAAGATAGCGACACAGAGCGACAGACGATGCTTTCTTGTATCGTTGTTAAATAACGATTGCACAAAGCTAATGTCGATGAATAAACAGCGACTGTTTGAAAAAAAACTTAAAATTCATGACTTGTTGTATCACACCTTTCTTCAAAGTATTCCTTTTTGTTGTTTTGAGATAAAAGTATTTTGGAGTTTAGGCTTTCCTTATACTTCTTTCGTGGAAAAATCTCGTTATGCAAAATTATTTTTGGGGTTTTGCTACGCCATATTTTGGCAATCTTTGACTTATATCACAAACTGTTGATCTCAGTCAGAAAGAATTTGGCTATCTTAGCTTTTGTGCCATCAAATGAAAGTTTCTGTTATGCTTTTCTATTACTGTAAAGAAGAATCAGCTTCAAAGTCTTTCTTTCGGTCTCAAAAGAAAGAGCTGCTTAAATTTTTGTTTCTCTTTTGCTACGAAAACTGAAGAATATTTCAAACATACAAAAACAAAAGCTATACATGAATTTATTTATTTATTGCTACATACACATGAATTTATGAATTTTTCTATTAGTTCTCTATGTGCTCTTTATTAAAAGCTATATTTTCTCGGTGTGAATAGCAGTCAAAGATATTTATATAATTTTATCTAGGCTAAAGTTATTACTTGATGAAGTTCTGGTAAAAGTGTTTGCTCTATTTCTGTCATATGTGCCTTGTTGTTCAAGAGAAAAGCAGAGCTCCCAAAATAACTATAACTAATTATCATATAGTTAGCAGTAATTTGTAATATGTTAAGTGTGTATTAACTAAAATTAGAGTCACTTAAGTCAAAAGGAATGGGGAAATTTTCCTGTCATGTCAAGGACTTTAGTTGAGGTTACACACAAAGCAACAACAGCCTGAATTTCATTGCTTTAGTTAATTATGTGTGAGTTGCTCCTTGTGTGTCGTCACTCATATGCATTATGTCATTCATTATGTCATGTCGGTCGCCATTTTTTACTTAACATTACTAAAGGATTTTGGCTTTCAAAGCAATCAAAGAGCTCGACACTTAACCGCGAAATTCAATTTAGTTTGGCTGCAATTTGAGTAGTTTGCAAATGCATTCCTTTGTCGCTTCGAGTGCAGCATTTGCAATTAAAATTGAAATTGTGACGTATACGCGCCACTAACCGCAATCGAAATCTGCACGCAGAAGACTGCTCATAAACATTCTGATGTGCGTTTCCATTCCAAAATATCTCATTATTATACTTCTTCCTAATTTCCCTCCCCTTTTATTTTCCCATATGCTTCCCGCTATTTTTGTTCTTTGTCGTTGTTGTCTCATTTTTCTACTTATTTTTTTATATATTCTCCTGCTTTGCTATTCGTCTTGGCCTCTTCTTTTTTTACTTTTCTTACTCGTCACATTAACTTTTCTTCTGCTCATTCTCTTGTTACTCCTTTGCTATTTTTCGTAAAATTTTCTCTTCCTCTTCTTTTTATTACACTTTTTCTTTTTCTAAGCTTTTTGTTTCCTTTTATTGCTCAACCTTTTCTTCTAGACATGTTTTAGACCTTTTTCTGGGCAGTGAGTAGATTGAAGAATTTTATTCTCTCCCACAGACTCCCTCGAATGCAGACTCATACCTCAAAAAATTTTAATATATAATTTATAATAATAAATGTCAAACTAATTCGCAAGCGACTTTCAGTACAAAAATTAAAATACCTTCCTTGCTAAATTTTCCCCGCACCCAAAGAATTATTTTCAATACTTTGGGAAATTCTAACGAACTTCCTTGGCTTTGTGCTTAACCTCATGCTACTAAGGATGTGCTCAGGCTCCAGGCACGTATCAGTGTATTAAATGCACATTAGTCACACCCCCGCAGCACAGGGGACCGCCGAAGAAACGCGCACATTAAATTTCACTCATGCGCCGCATAATCTCATCTCACACACACACACACACACACATTCAGCGCCGTTTAATGCAAACATGCAAATTAATTGCCATTAAATGTGCCACACACACGCACACAAACAATTTGTCAGCAACTCAATTTTTGTCGTCATTTTTCAATACCAGCAAACATCGCCCCTCGCCCTTTTCGCCTCGTCTTCGCGCGATAATAATCGCGGTATCTGCCTCTATCTGCAGCAAACAACAACACCATGCCACGTTGCACTGTGTTTCAGTCAAAATATGAATGAATATACATATTGCTCTTATTGAGCAAGTAGAAGCAAAATAAATGAAAGATAATGTAAGCGGAGAAAAGTAAGAAGCAGCAGCATCAGCACAAAGACTGACAAAGCAAACAAGCCAGCAGCCAAATCAATAGACAATGACTTACAAAAATATATTACCATAAAATTTCGCTGCTTGCGTAAATAATGTGCGCGCTCACTCACACAGACACACATAGACACATAAATAAATAAATATATAAATAAATTGGTAAATAGATAAACTATATACGTACATTGGCAGGCCATACAACAACAAGAACTGTCTGTAGCCATTTAGTGTTGTCAATAGTGTGGCAAAATCGATGAACCGGTTACTTCAGATCGGAAAGAAGTTGATTTCACAAAATATTCACGACAAAAAATAGCAAGAAAAATCGTACAGTAAAGCTAACTTTCTGCAGCTATTTAGTGCCGCCACAAAGATTAACCGATTACTTGAACGAGTTGATTTTATGAAAGTTTTGAAGAAATTTTTTTTTTTAATTCGTTCTTATAATATTGAAAACCTAAAATTTTGCAGAAAAACCGGGTTTTCGAACTATCCCACTTCGACTGCGGCAACACTGCGCCCATCTCTAAGACCTTTCCGCTGCTCCTGCTCAGCCCGCAATGCCGCGCCAGTGCACAGTTCATTGCTACTCAAGGCGGTCGCATTGGGGTTGGCAAGCGTGCTAAGCTTTGAAGTGGCGCAACTGGCAAGAGCGTGACGAGGCAGGGAGCGGTTGGCAGTGCGGCTGGGAACGTAGAGTAGCAACTTTTATCGGAGCAGCGTGTCTATTGTCACGTGTTGTCTGCCCGCTCGTTCGCTCGCTCGCCTTCTAATCAATAATTATCCAATGGATTGGAATTTTTTGCTGTCGTCAGAGTGGCACACTTGGGTTCATCTTGAGGCTGGCAACGGCGCTGTGCTGCTGCCGATGGCTGCCGCTTCAGTTCAACCGCACCGAGCTGAGCTGAACTGAGCTGAATGTGCGCTGTACCGAGCAGCGTGACTTGCAGTTTGCGCGCGATTGTCAAACTGTTTTGGATATAAAGTTTTTCCCTCCTCCAAGTTTTTTTATTTCTCTCTCTTTTTGCTTTGCACTTTTGTTTTGCCATGCTTGCGTGTATTGTTGCCGTGCCATGTATTGCTTTTGTTGTGGCTTTGCCGTGTGCAGTTCACGTTTGCAGCCATAGTCCATGGGAAGTTGGTACTACCAGCGGCAGATAAACGGGCAGCATGTGCGTAGTTTGCTGTGGCAGACAATGAGCTGGCCAAATGCGTGCACGGGAGCATTTCACAAAGCAATTTAATTAATTTTCGCAATTGATGCTAACCCAGCTGAATTTTGAGTTTTTATAAGCAATGCTTTACAAAAAGAAACTCTGGTATCTTCAAGCTATTTTTCCTCAAAGGATATGGATTCAGTATTCTAGCGTTAAACTTAAGGGCAGTTGAAAGCTTTCAAAAGCGCTTCTCATACAAAAATTTGACGAATATGCATATCAGTTTTCATAGGAGAATTAGGCTTATGCTCTTGCTTTTGCCATCTGCTTCGAAAAACTTAAAGCAGTGCGAAGTTGTTGTGCAATATTTATAAATTTGCCATGTAAAATGTTAGGCATACGTCCACTGTTCCAGAATCTTCCTCATTGAGCGCTTTCCTTTAAATTGCAGTTTTCCTTTAAATTTAATTCTGCTCTTTTTTAATGATATGAAGCAGTGCAAAATTGGCCAACACACACACAGAAAGATTCCAGCGCAAGGAAGAAAGTAAAATTGTCCATGCCGAACGTGTACGGTTGCCAACTTACAACAACTGCAAATATTTGCGTCTGCCATGCGCTGCAGCAGTCACGGTCGCCTGTTTGCGTGTCGGAAATGTATAAAATGAAGCCAGCTGCTTCGTGCGCGTCCTGCAGCCGTTCAAATATTAAGCTCGTGCGCTGGGACTTTCCGAGCAAAGGCAATCATTTCAAGCAGAATAAAAAGCAACTTTAAATGAAAATTGGCTGCGCTGCCACTTCAAGCGTTCCTCTTCATTTGCTTCTGCATTTATTCATAGCAGCGCGGCATTTTTCGCACCCAAATAAGTAACACTCATACGCAGTGTAGCACAGCGTCAGCGTTGGGCGCTCGTTTTTTTCCCCTTTATTTGAGTAAATAAATAAAATCAAAGAAATATTCTCATGAGGCTGCGAATTTGAAGACAGCCAGACAGCCACACCTACACACGGTTACACAGATGTGCAAATATACGCTTTTTAAATTGCACTTAATTAATTTCAGCCGAAATAAAATTTGTAGATGCATACATACATACATGCAGAGGCAGGCACAATCACAAGCGCTCACAAGAAAATGAATTTTTAAACGTAGTGCGGCTAAAAGGAATTACCGTAATACATGCAAGCGTTTAGGGCGCTTTCAAAGGTTTGCCTTGCTTCAGCGCTCTGTATGCAACGCCAAAAGGCACACATATACGCGCATGCATATACAGGGTGATCCATGACTTAGTTAGCACTTAAGCGCAGCTAAGCCTTTGGGTTTAAACCAGCTGATTTAAATTATATTTCACAATTTGTGGCATTTCATAACTTTTCATGTTGAGAGCTTACAAGTTCTTATTGCTAAAATATCAATTATCTTTATGAACTGATCCAGTTATTTATTGATTTTTAAATTAGTTATTTATTGATTTTTAAATTCTCTACCAGCGTTTTGCAAAGCTGCAGTAGCTTTGATGTTATAATATGAAAGGCAGCACATATTCTTTGCATATTCCTTTATTCTTGCTGTTGCGAAAGAATTCTTGTCTGCACTCTGTACCTTTGTAGAAATATGCACATAAATATGTATGTATGTATGTATGCACGCACATTGTGTGTCTGCTCATAAAAGCGCTCTAAACGTGCAGACAAAATTGAGATTTAATTCTGCTCGTTTTGAAGAATTTTCACACTAATTAAACGCTCTCAGGAGTGTGTTTATTAAATAAGAATAAACAAAGTAGACATCAACAACAGCAGCTAAAACTACTAAATTAACAACAACAACAATAACAGCAACAACAACAAAAGCATTCATAACAACAAAAGTAAACAGTTTACGAAAACGCGAAACGATTTTAAAATGGCAACATTTTGGCACTGAATTTTTCTTTTCTACTTTTTCCTGTTTCCTTTTTTATTACTTTTTCTTTGCTTTCATTTGCATTGTTTTGTGCCAAATGTTTGCTAAACGGTAATGTAAATATTGAAATATTCCAAGCAAACGAAGTAAAGAGCATTGTTTTAAAAGTTATGTGTGTGTGTATGTGTGTGCGTGCGTGTGTGAACCATAATTTGATTACCCTGCAGGGCTGCAGAATTAAATTCAAATTTATTTTCTTTGAATTGAGTTTTAGATGCAATAATTTTATTGACAGTGTTGAAAATATTTCGAAATTTATAAAACCTCAAAAGCAACTGAATTGTTTTCATCTGAATTGAAATAAATCGACTACTTAACGCTGAAAAAAAAGCTGAAATATATTGGCAAAACATAGTTACATGAAAATTTTCGAGAATTTCTTATAGTACTTTCATGCTTTAAAAATTTTAGTCGAAAACAAGTTCATTCGCCACATTGACTGCATTTATGCACATTTATTTAAAGGAAAATTACAATGAGAAATATACTACAATTCAATCAATTGAAGTTATACTTACACTAATATATAGCCGTTTTTTGAAATTAAATTGATTTGTTAGGAATTGAATTCGATTCAATACTCAAAGCTGCTTAAGCTAACTATCGAAGAAATATATTTTTGTAACTGCTTCGAAGTTAGAGGAAATTAGAATGTATCAGAAATTTTTTAAGCTTGTATAAAATATTATGATTATTTTTGAAAAATATTGCTTCCTTCTTCTTCGTCTAATTAGTGTAAGTTACTCTAGTAACATTAGCTTCTTCTCTGTGATCTGCTCTAGCAACTTAAGCCTCTAACTGGCAAAAGTTTTCAGCTGAGCAACGAAGAGCATTGAAGAGAGATGCCTCAGGGCAGCTGTGCCAGTTAGAGCGTTTAGCACTAAAATGCTTGAAGAGTAGCGCTCGTCGTCCAAGGCTCTTCCCGAGTCAGAATTCTCCGGAGCTTTAAGGCAACTAGGCTAAGCAGAGCATAAACTTGTACCCCCACCCCTCCCCCACCCCCTCCAGCATGCTCTGTTATCAGCTAGTAAAGCATTAACCAAATTTATATTTCTAATATTCGATATAATTTCCAAACTAAAAACTTTCCACTTGCTGAACAACCAAAAAGGCGACCTTCACATTTGCCTGAGCAACAGAAAAGGGCGCTACCTGCCGCCAACATCCAAGAATGTGGCAGCTAAATATCAGCTTTATGCTTTTTATAATTACAGCCTAATGCAGTTAAAAAAAGATAGAAAGACAGCTCCCAGCTCGCTTGACTTTGCAGCTTAATGAACAATTTCGTGCTTAGCCGTAATCTGTAGCCTTTTTTTTTTGGGAGAGAAAGGGCAGTGAGCGCGTTTAATTGATTGAATTTGTTGTTGTTGTTTGGCCGAGAGCGAAATGTGGCTGTACAAATTCCAACGAAATGTCAGCAACTTTTGCAGGCTTCTTCTTTGCTTGGGTCCGCTTGTTTGCACACTTACAAATTTTCGACATTGTCGAGAGATCAAAGCAAACTCGCTTGTTTTTTGCTTGTTTTCTGCTCGCTTTTGCTGGCTCTTGCTTGTTTGCAAAACTACCAGCCCGTTTAATTATCAACATTTCTCTGCATTTCTGCTTGCTTGGTAATGGGTGCGCATTCTCCATCAAATGCTTTAAAATGCCTGAGGCGAGCGCGTGCTCGAAACCGCCCCTTGTTGCCACTAAAGCGGGTAGCCGTGCGCGACGCTGAGTTGTAAATATTTCTCTTGAAGCTTAGCGCGCGTACACACACACACACACACACACACACACATGCATACAGATGCACGCATGGCACGTCACACTTGAAAATTTCCTTGCATTTTAGTGCTATGATTTATTGCGCTCGCATGTGTATCGTTGCCTCTGGTTCATGCAAAGGCGCCGAGCTCATTACTTCTTATTGTACGCTACGTCCTTCCTTCTCGATTTTCCGACATGCCCACCCACATAATGAGTACAAGCCGCTCGTAGCCTTTTTATAATTAACCAATGCGCATTTTTCATTTATGGTACGTGCTGGCGTATGATTGATATTTGATTGATTGCCTGGCAGGTTGCGCATACGCTGCGTTGCTCCTGCCCTACATTTTCTGAACGAGCTCGTGAGGCTCTGATTGCGCGATTATGTTGGGAATTCATGCTTTTTAAATCTTTTAATGGAACGATTGCTCGAATTGAAAAAATGCTAATTATGCATGTATGACGTGTATTTTACAAATTAGAGTGCAACGGCTGCAGTTGCCAATAAAAAGTAGACTTGGCAAAAGGCTGATTACTTTTATTAAAAGCATGAACTGCTATTTTCGTCAATCGGTTTTTAAAGTTGCTTTTTAAGAAAGGTGTGTTTAAGTCCTTTTTATATTTAATAATGGATGAATGTTCATGAAAATAATGCAGTCTTCAAATAGTTTCAATCTTAAGTGGTAATCCATTTTACTTGCATGGCATGATTGCTTTGTATTCCGTGATAGTATCGCCTTCAGCTTGTTCAATTGATTTATATGCTTGAAGTGGCCCACAATAAATCACAGCGGCACTCAAAGGACATGCATGTCAAGCATGAAATGTGTCCTTTTCGGCGAATTTATTATAAGTTGTTGAAGAATATTGCTGCTTTTTGTGCAAATAATTTGTTCTTCAATTTGTCAATGTAAACATTTATCAATTCACTTAGCGAAGCAAGTAACAATTTCAAAGGAATCTCAAATAAGCGATTTGTGGCTAGAAAACATTATATATTCATGTAGCTCGGTTATGCCATAAATCGGAGAAGAGCTTTAGGCAACATTTGGAATAAAAAAAGGTATAGAAGCGTTGTCTTTTAAAAGATAATTCAAAATTTTAGCTTTGTGAGCTTCAGAAAGACTCATCAGAACTGTCAAAAAGGAGGCGCAGATAGATCAACAAATTTTCAAAATACATTTTTAAATTGAATTCTAAGAGAAGAAATATTTATAGAAAGAGCAAACTTTTTAGATATTTTCTCTTTACTCCCTATCGAAAGATGTTTCCACTGCGATGTCAACAAAATCCTTTGCGAAATTGTATGCTAGCGTGGCATATGTGTTCTGCACATACTCACACAAACTACTCAAATGAAATTTGGCCACTAGCAAAGTCAATCAACCGAGAACAACTTCAAAGGAAATGCCAGCAATTGCCCCTATCAAAATGCGAGGCAAATATTACAAAGAAACAGCGGCGTATCCTTGAGAAATTCAATTCCGTAAAACAGTCGCACAAAGTGCCAAATTTTGAAAACAAATACAATCAAACAACAAATTGAACAAATTTGAAGGGAAACTCGCACTGGCAGAATACAGAACAATAGCTACTGCTCAGCAAGAAAAAAGAGTGACGACTCAAATCGCTTCAAATTACTTTGAAGCATTGTTATAAAAAAAAGCATGGTCTGTTTTTTAATTCATCTCGGAAAAAGTTTGAGTTGCTCAAAAATTAAAAAGAGCTTTCACATTATATTTTAATACAAATCTATATATGTATATATATACTTGTACCATTCATCTCCGACAGGACATCACCGTGCTAAAAACTACACGCAGATCGGCTAGCTTCTAAGAAATTTACTTTTTTCCAGCTGGGCTGCTCTTTCACGCACACATACATACACTCACACGCTTATACTAACAGCAGTAAGCATACATATGCGCGTGTCAATGCAAGCTCAATGATATTTTGACCCATTTTCCAACCCCCTCATTGCTAATGGCTGTTGTTTGTTGTTGTTATTGCTATTGTTGAAATTCTGCCCGAAGTTATTTTAAATACTACAAAATCCGCAAAATGCGTGAAACATATGAAAAAGGTAATGAAACAACAACAAGAGCGCGGCTTAAATAGGCATGTGCTTTTGCTGGTATGTGTGCTGGTATAGCAGCGCTGTCATATGCGCATATATGTACATATATGTGCGTGCTTAATTACGCGTGTGTGTTTTATTAATCTTATAATTGTAAGTTAAACAAAAACGGAAGCGCAATGAAGTCAAATCTGCATTTTAAGAGGCTCAGGGGGAAGCAGACGTGCTCGCTATTTTAAATGACTTTAATTTTCCAAAATATTTTGAAAGAATACGGATTAAATTTGACAGCACTGAATTGTGCTAGAATAGCGTGCACAGTGCTAGAAGAAAACGTTAAGATGCCAGCAGCTGATGACGGAAATGTCAACAGGTTGACAGCACACTCGAGACAACAACCTGCTTCCGGCCACACTAAGAAGAAGCAACACTAAATAAAATACGTTGGCAGCTCTATGACATGGCAGACGCTGTTGCTGTTGCTGCTGCTGTTCTTGTTGTTGTTGTTTTTATTGTTGCCGCAGCGTGGCTAAGGAAGCGCACTTTTTCAAGTGACACGCCGCTTCGTTGGCTCGCTACCTACCACTTTCGGTCGCTCGCGATCCCTGCTTCTCTTCTGCACATTGTACATTTATCGATTTTATGTTTCCACTTTTATTTGGCATAAAATTAAGCGTGCGGGTTTAAGTGCTTTAATGTGATATCCGTAGAAGGGACTTCGAAGTGGATTGCATGAGGAGTGGCCGACGCGGAATTTGTGCATCACTTTCATATCTTTTGATTCGCGGTTGTAGGGAAACTTTTATTATAAAATAATCGGCGCACATTTTAATGAAACGAAATGTTAGCAGTTTATCCTTAAGCGTCGTTGGTGGCAATATGATACAATTTCGAAATTTTTTCATACTTTATGACATCACTCTGGCATTCCAATTACTCAAAAGACACTCTCACAACTTCAAAACCACACTTACAAACGAAATTAACAAGTTTACTCAACTGATTGTGCATATTTGAATTCATATTACAGCATAAACGCTGAACTTTAGGCTCTAATTTTGTAGCCACTAGCAGAATTCTCCATTTAAGGACAACTTTTTGCCACCGAAAAAGAGCGAAACGAAGCCCAAACTCAGCAGGGAAGATGTGAAATTCGATAATAGAACTGCAACATGCTTGCATAAATTATTAATTTAAGGTTATTTTAATTTATATTGAGTGCACACCTACACAGGCATAAGCAGACAGCAGCACATATACATACACAGATACAGATACAAGCCGGCAGCCGAGCAACCAAGCACGCAGTCAAGGAAGCGAACAAGGGAACATGTTTCAAGGTAGAACGGAGAAAATTAATGCAACTTAAATTACGCAGACAATTAAGGCAATACAAAGCCGCACACCTGCAGCGTTGGTGGTATGCCAGAACACACACACACACACACACTGTTTTACATGCCTAAGCCTAGGTATCTACTACAATTAGCGGGAAGTGTTGCTCGAGTGTAACAAAAGGTGCAAAATTTATGTGCATAAGGACACAAGCGAGTAGGCCACTTTATTTGTGTGTGTATGCATGTATGTATGTGTGTCTGTGCGTGCGTTCGTTCGTTCGTTCGATTGCGTAGCATTGCATATGTAAACAAGGTAATTGGATGCTGCCATGGCACTGTAGCGCAACATAAATAACAATTACAGGACAGCAACTTAAGATAATGGCTGAACTGCACGCATACATACACAAACGTGCACAGACACAACTACGTATAGACATACACACTAGCACATGCCTGCTGCAGACACGCACGTGCAACTTTGCCACAACAACAGAATACTCTCAAATATCGACGTTTCTTTAGAAATTTAAATGTATAAGAACTGCAAAAAAGTTTATACTGGCAATAATGATTGATTAATTATAGATTAATCGTACAAAAGAGGTTTTGTAGAAACAAATTGGTTAAGGTAGCATTTGTAAAATTTAATTTAGCAAAATTCAAGCGCCCTTAGTGCCATTCCCTCGCTCACAATCCACTGCCAAAACTTATTCTCAAACTTTGGCCAATTCGCATTGCACCACTTCGTGCTATTTCAGCCAAACTCAGACGTGCAGACGTACAATGGAACCATTTAAGGGCACAATGCTCATCTAAATTGCACTCGTTGTAAGAGCATGATGCGCGCATGTGTGTGTGTGTGTGGTTTTCTTATTTGCTTAAAAGCTCAAAGAAAACTTTTCAAACATTAAAAAACTCTTTAGCAGTCTTTGTTGCCGCACAAGAACGAGCCAAACTTTTCACTCAGGCTTGTTGCGTTTGCCTCTTATTTCTGCCTGCCACTGCTGCTATTTTGCATGTGTGTGTGTGTGCTGACTGACTGACTGACTGACGCACTTGCTGACTTTGCTGGCATAATTTTCCAAAAATATGCCTTTTTAAACTTTTGCTATTCCGCTTCGGCTGCTACGTCTGCTTCTTTTCCACTTCTTTTGCTCTTGCACTTGACTGGTTAACGCTCACCCAATATGGCAGTGGCTGTGGCTGTGTTGGTTGTGTGTGTGCATCTTGTGGCGAATAAAGTTTGTAAGCCTTTCTGTTGTTGTTGTTGGATTATAACAAGAGTCAATTTGGTCGTCTGGTTTTTTCAAAAATCTTTGAAAGCATGTGTTGCTAATTAGGCATACTATTCTTAAAATGCGAGTCCTTAAGTCCTGCTGCCACTTGGCAATTGCTTTGAAAAAATTTTATTTATAACTTAGGTCAGTTTATTTTATAATGAAAATGACATTTGATCAGACTCAAAATAAAACAAATCAATAAAGCAAGCTGTGCTGACCCGATCTAGATTGCATATAAATAAGAAACTAAAATGGAATCGAGAAAGAATTCATTCTTATAAGATTTTCAATTCGAAAAAGAAACACTTCTCTTAAGCAGTGCCTTATGTATACCTGAAGAAGAGATAACTGCATCAGACTAAATTGAAGCAGCCAAATATTTTATTAAAGCACTGAATTTTTCTGATTCAAAATTCCTCAAACATTATTGCGAAAAATTTAAAATTTATCTCATTCGCCTTCAGCGTACAAACAAATCAATCATGCTTTGTTATAAACACTATCAAAAGGAACATAGCAAATTGCTGCTATTCGTTCAAAAAGCTTCGAAAATGATATTAATGATAGACAAATTTGTCTACATGTTGTCCTTTGCATTTGCATTTGCATTTGTAAATGTAGCAAAATGCAGTTTGAGAAGTGAAGCAAATTTGATCGAATGCCAAGAAATGGAACTCTCAAAATCGAATGCATGCAAACACATACACAAATCACGAAAGGGATTCGAAGCAGAGGACGAAAATATCAAATTAATGTTCTCAGTTCACACACGCGCGCAAAAATGTATAATGCAAGCGAACACATACACATGCATGAGTACATATGTGCATATGTATGTGTTAACATATTTTTTCGCCAGTTTGCAGCAATAAAACTTTCAAATCCAAGTACAAAAGACAGCAACAACAAAAGACGGCAACGCAGACAAATTAATGATGACTGCTTGTAAGGTTTATGTGTGAGGATGGCAGGGGAATGCGGGCCGTGCCGGGCAGGGCAGGGGAGGGCAACAGCCGCGCACAACACAATGACATGGCAAGACAAATCTTGTACGTTGCTGGTTTGTAAAATTTCAAGATCATATCACAAAAACGCTTTTTGAATTATTAAAATTTGCCCGTGCGGGTTGCCAAAAATGCCAACGGAAAAAGCCATCATTTTGAAATGCATGAACAGTTTTGCATTTGCATATTGTCAGTTTGAGGCTGAATAGTGAGAAATTGTCACTGCTAATTTGTTTTCGCCTTGGAATATTAAATTGTGAATTCCTTGACAGAGCAAACGTGGACTAAATGAAGTCCGTCTTTATAATATTGTATTATATAAAAACGAATCAAGTTGTACATCAACTTGAATCAAATCAAATCAATTTCAGTCGAATCACTTAATATCAATAGGGACAAGCTGAAATCAATCCATTCAGACAAATTACAAAAATCGATTCGAATTTAAATAATCGAATAAATTCAAATTACATCAACACAACTCAACTTAAATTAAATCGAATTAATAATATAAATAATACAAAATTATTATATATAATTTCAATTAATATCACAACAAGTAAACTCATAAAGAAATCTCACCGAAATGAAATCAAATCAATCGAAAATTTCTTTCTTTGTTTTCAGCTGGGATGAATTGTGACCGAACTTTTTCTGTGTTCGTAATGCTTTGACAAAATTTGACAAAAATTATATTAATAACAATAAATTAAAATAAAAAGCGTATTTTGAATTTTCATAAATTATTACAGTTATTTTGCTGTCGCTTGGCCTTGCCAAATTTTTAAAATATATATTCAAAAAATCATTTACCACAATAATAATAAATCTATGCACATATGTGTAGAAAATCGGCAGCAGCTGGCAACTATGTGCATTTCTATTTGAGTGTGTGTGTGAGTGTGTGATGAAAAGTATAAAAAATCCCACACAGTTGCACACACGCACGCATACACAATTATTATGACTGATGCTGATGATGTGTTGGCAATGTCTCTGACTTGGAGTATTTTTGTGATATTGTATGTACGTTTGTGTGTATGTGTGTGTATTGTTGCTGCCTATACTAATGCTAATGTTGTTGATATTATCAAATTATTGTCAGACTCATGCAGACACATACACTCGCACTTATATGTACGCTGACAATGAACGGCAGAGTCTCAAAGACACAAGCGATAAACGCGCAGGATACTGCCTATACTTATCGAAAGCCATCGTAATTCTAACGCCAACACGCGGGGCGTGCAGCGAGGGCTGGCAGAAGTCGCTGCGCTCTGCTGTCATTCATTCGCCTCCTCGGTCGCTCTGTCGCTGTCTTGTATCATGTGCTATATTGGCCGAAATGTTTTACATTCTTGGGGCTTGTTAGCAGCAGTAACAACAACAACAACAACAACGACGACGATGACGACGATGACAGCAGACAACAGACAACAGACAAATCCCCCAATTCGCATGCCACACAGCGCCAAAGCTTCGGCAGATACAATTTTTGGCCGGAATATGTTAGAGCTTGAAAATAGCAACAACACCTTTGAGCGCAGTTACTTGGAAGAATGCCGCTTTTCCAAATGTAATTTCAATGCAAGAAAATGTATTTTTATTGAACAGCAGAAGTGAAAGCGGAATGAAGGCAGCTGCTTTCAATTTGTATACTCCTCGCTTATGACCATTGAATGTGTAGTACTTTTTGGTTAGAAGGCTATTGTTTAGCATGAACTTAAGTTTGTTGCCAACCAAGTGGAAAGTAGCCAATCAAATTGTGAGCAGAATATATTTCGTTGCTATTATGAGGAACTTAAATCGTTAAAATGCACCTTCTTCTCGAATCCTAAGGAACTTCATACATACATCAGTATTTTGAAATGATATAAGCTATAAAAACAATGCAGACTTTCAGGCTATTAAATTGTTTCACTCTCGAATGTTTGGAAACTTTATGACATCTGTAATACATGTCGGAAACTTGCTTACATGTTCTAACAAAACAAAAATTTTTGCACACGAAAATTTGTCTGTATTTATTTGACTTGCTTTGAATTTTAAATTTAAAATAAACTCGACTGCAGTTTTTGTGCCTTTTGCTTTAAAATCCAATTTAAATTCAATTATCGATTACAACTGCTTACAAAAAATACTCTTCCGTGTTCCTTTTTGAGCGCTATATACAGCTGCACAGACCCTTGCACGCTTCTGGTGGCTATTGTTATGGCCACTGCCTCGAGGGAAGGTGCCGCCCCATGCTCAATAAAAGTTTTCATCACTTATGCAAAGTTTGCAACTTGACAGCTTTTCTCTTCTTTCTTTATTTCTTTCGTTCTTTCTTTCTTATTTGTTGTTGTTTTCTGCATCCAGCCACGGGCATAAATTAGTGCAAAACAAAACAAGAAGTCATTAAACTTTTTTACCTTTTCGCGCTCTTAATTGCCATTTGGACATTATCTTCATTATGAATGGCCAAAAGCTGTTGTGGTAATTGGGAGGGTAAATTTATGAATATAAAATTTGCATTTGTAAGGGCAGAACGCGTTGATTTTTCTTGGCAAGCAATAGTAATAAGAGTAATAAGAGCAAGGGCAACAGCCAAAAGCAATTCCGCTAAGATCAAAAGCTTCAGATTTAGAAGGTCCTTTACCTTCTCCTACTTTCACATTGCTTTCCTGTTCTGCCTTTCTTTGCAATTTTTCAATTATTTCAGGAATTTCATTAGCGTTGTGCAAATATTTCAAATAAATGCATACAACTTGAATTACCGACTTCAGCTTCTCCATAAATTAAATATCGTTACTTCCTTCGCTTCGATTTAAATGAGTCTTCCAGTGTGTCCCGTCTAGTAAGTCGCTTTCAGCTCTAGTTTTCCCATTGATATCTCAATAGCTTTCTTCTTGCAAGTCTTTCCCAGTTTTCCAGTTTAAATCCGATTTCCAGCGCTTTTCTGCAAATAGAACAGGTTCTGTATACGAATCTTCGAGACCCCAACATGACTACGATTCCGTCTTCACTCGACTTTAGATTTTTTGTTCCTCTCTTTAACGATTTCCGGGCTCTTTCACATATTTTGCTGGCAACCCGCTTTCTTTTCTTGCTCCTGCTAATTGCTTTAATTTTCTGCACTTCGTGTGCCTGTTTATCTTAACATTTTTGCTTTTATTTTGCTTTTCTTTACTTTTTTTGCCATCTTAAATTTTGCATTTAAAAAAGTGGCATCTCTTCTTTTCAACCTCTTCTCATTGTATTTGCTAACATACTTTTTCATTTCCTTCTTTGCAAATATTTGCGCCAACAAGAGCCTTAACTGAGCTTCGTTTTGAGCAAATGTGAAAATTCAATTACGGCATAATTTCCCGTCAGCCAGCCAGTTACCGCTGCGAAGTTTGTGCATAATGAAAAATGTGAATCAAAGTGGCAAAACAAAGAAAATTCGCAAAGCGCCTTAAAGACACGGCAAGCAGCGGTTCTGGGAAGGCTGGCTCGACGTGATGCCGTCAGCGATTCCGGCGTCTGCAATTCCCGGCTGCGTGTCAGCACTGGCTGTGAAAAAAATTGTGCTGACGCATTTAACAAAAATTTGTATAGCTGAATTCAGGGAAAAGGAAAAAATGAAAGGGTTATGAAACGAAATCGACACGAAAATAAAGCTGATAAAAAGACAAAGCATTCTTTAACGAAAATGACCCAATTGAGGGCGGAACTGGCGTTGCGTTGAAACAAGATTTTTTCATTTAGAAATTTGAAATGAATAGCTTGAAAAAAATAAAGGATGATTAGCAAATAATTAAAAAAGAATAATAAACCAAAGGAGCAGATACTATTCGTACTGCTGTCTGCTTCGAAAAATACCAGCACACATGCATATAGATTGAAATAATGGAGAACGCATAATTGTCATATTTAGAAGCAATTCTACACTTCACTCGAGCTCCCATGATAAGCGCGCGCCCTCATAACGAAATCCGCGTGGAGCGCTTTTTGAAAGCTGATTACATTATCGCCAAGCGTTAAAAAAGAAACCAATGTGCTATAAATAAAGCGAAACTATTTATTTAAATGTTGTTGCTGTTATTTCGGTTGTCGTTCTTGTTGTTGTGACGGTTTGTTATTGAAAGCAAAAGTAATTGATAAACAAACCGCAACGTTTCGCTGAATTCCTAGAATTAACATTGCCAATAATAATAATAATAACAACAACAACAACAACAGCAGCAATTTGTCAACAGCACAAACACGAATGGCAATAACAACAATAACAACACGAACAGCAGAAAAATCAGCAATGCCCGGTGACTTGAGGTGCTTATTTGATGTGAACGCTGAAGCTGAAGCTAAAGACGCTTGCAATGCGTGAGCAAGCGAGCAGGCAGCTGTGTAGGCTAGAGAGATAGCAGAAGAAGCAGCAGAGTCAGCAACAGCAGCAGCAGCTCGTTGCTGGCTGCTCGCTGCTGTCAAGCGGCCAAGCCATTTTGTTTATTTCATCAATTCAGTTTGCATTATTTTATTAAAAGTCGCTGAATGTGTGCGTGCTTGTATAGCTGTGTTTGTATGTATGTATGTGTGAAGGTGTGGTTGTACTTTAGTTGTAGCTGCAGTTGTTAGTGTGTGAATTTGTTTATTTTACAGACGCTGCCGCCTTTGAAATGAGCACTTTTGATAGGCGTGAAGGTTGTGCTTTTCGCCAGTGGCGCTTGTCTCAATGCATACACTGATGTGCAAAATAATAGCAACTAAATCTAGAATTATTTGAGCAGTCACGTGCCAAGCTGTCTTAAAATCGAATGGACTGCAGAAGAGATATTGATGCAAATAGTCTTGCAGCTGCATTATGAAAGAAAGACTAGCCAAAATGAAGACAATGAAAAGTCTAAACTGCTAAAATTTCAATAAAACAGCGACAAAGTTAAAATGTTGGCAAAAAATTAAATAGTCAGAAACTTAACGTAATTCGCAGAGGCTATAGAGGGTGATTCGCAGGTAGAGGGGGCATCCGCTGAGTGTTAGTTTATCACAACAACAAAAAAAGGAGGCTGAGGTTTTAGCAAAGTAAAAAAGCGAAACTTTTGGGCAACAGATTTAATTTGATTTGAAGTCTAGTGCTGCCATTCTTTTGCACACAACTGCGCACACATATACAAGTATATAGCATATTATTTTTGTGCGTCGTATGTGTTTTGCGTCCATATTTTAATAAACTTTATTGTTAGATTTTTTCACTTCTTTATGCTTCTGCACTATTTTCACTTTCTTAATTTATTGATAATTTTCTTAAATTTTTTTACTTTTGTATTTATTTTAAATTTAAATTTTTTGATTTTCCTTGTATGCTATTTTTAAAAGGGCACAAAAATAAACTCATCTCGACTGTAAGTCTTTCTGTTTGGCTTTTTCACTTTTTGGCCAGTCTTTAGCTGCTATTGTGATTGTATAACTGTTTATTTGTATCGCTTGTGCGTGCGTGTGCGCGTATCTTGATGCTATCCACAATCGAAGCACATTCTCGAGCAGCCTTGCTAAATCGCTTAATCGCTTTGACATTTTTGTTGCAAGATACCAGTTTCTATTTTTACAACGAGACATTTTTGTTGTTACTTGAAAATGATGGCGAGCACAGTTTATGAATTATTGCCACAGATACATTTTTGTTGCCGACAGCATGTTAAAAAATCGTGTGAGTTTGGCTCAACATACATATATCTATACATACATATATGTATGTACATATGTATATGGCGCGACATTTGAAAATTTCGCAGAGATATTCCGCTTGAAATGATATGGAGAGAATATATATTTTTTTTAATATAACTAGACAGCGCTTTGATATATGAAAGTCATGGCTAAAGGTTAAATAATGAATTATGAAATTGTTGAATTTTGGTAGTTCATTAAGAAATAACGAAATCAGAAGAAATAAAGTTATTTCAGCAGCCAAAAGTAAGATAACTGAAGATGAAAATGGCCTCAGCAACTATATAGTACATGCGTCAAAGTCCGAAGCTGTAGCCTGAAACTTAATTCGATGATAGGAAAGTGCAGTGAGTCATTATTTGGTAGGCATGCTGGCAAAGTTATGTCAAAAAAGTAGAGGGTTCCAAGCAAACTTTGACTTAAAAACTTGACTTTTTGTTGAAAAAATGGGAAAAGAAAGTGCATTTTTATGAGTTCAAATTTCATTTTATTGTAAAAAATTAGCATTTTTTTATCAACATCTTTCCCAAAACAATTTTCACAACAAATTTTGTAAAAAGGTAAGCTAGTAAGTTGAGTAATTTCAATAGGGAATGATTAAATGTTATAACATTTAAATTTCACTAACTATCATAAAAACATATTTGTATGCAAGCCAGCACTTTATTTTGCACAAAATTAAGTGTATTGTAAAATTGACTGACATATAAACAAGTGAAGATTAGCCCTGAATCAGCGTCAATATCTGCTGTCGTCAAATGTGTGTAGGCCAGTGTAATTGACCATTGGAAAATAAATGGAATTCAGCTGCAAGTGTTTACCTCCTGCCAAGCGAAGCACAACGCATTTCACACAACCCGGGGCTTTCCCCGTGTACACGTGGAAGCGTTTTGCCTGTTGCGGCTGCAGAATTAATGTCAAAGCGAGCAAAAATTATTGCCAGCAAAGAGGCAGAAATAACTTCATAATAAAGTAGATAAGGAATTTGCATGTGATAAAGAAGCTACGTTCTAGATACACATACATACACACACACACACACACACACACACACACACACACACACACACACACACACACACACACACACACACACACACACACACATACATACATACACACACACACACACACACAATAAAACACTTCCAGAGAATTAATCGAAATGGAAACCAAAACAAACATCGACAATAGCAATTAAGTGCTCTCTGGTTGCCCATAAAAATGACAAAATGACGAAATGACGAATTAGCGGCAAATATAGACTTTCAATGGAATATGAGTCGGACGGAAGGAATCTCACCTTTCGTTGGCGCTGCAACTTTGTTGCAACACTGTTGCTCGCCGGCATAAATGATGGCGTCGCGCCGCTGCGAGCAGCTGTTGTCTGTTGTAGACGCCGCCGCCGGCACTTTTATTTGTCGGGGTTGCAGCTGTTGCGCGCTGCTTGTTGGCGGTGATGATGTTGCTGATGACGATGCTGTTGAGCTGTTAAGGATGTTGTTGTTTTGCTGAATAGAATATCGCTGATAAATTATGCCGATGATATTACTTTACAATGGAGTTGTAAGCTTTGCATTGATAACGATTTTTGGTGAACTCAATTGTTGTTGTTGTTGTTGTTATGAGCTTGACAATTTATTGGTTTATTCAGCGCGTTTGTTTATATTATTTGACTTTTATACAAGGAAATGCTTTTTAGTTATTTGTGACTAGAATACTTGATTCTCGCTCGGAATGCCCATCACCTCTACATAATATTTTTTTGGGGGAGGGGGGGAGACATGTGCTGCGCAAATCGATGATATTTTGTTTGGATATGGTAACTGGAAGGAGGGAAAAAAGAAGTAAAAGAGATTTAGTTTTGATTTTATAATGCGGCTTTACTATTTTAAAAATAAGTTCCATACTAAATACCGAAAAGCAGAGCAAATTTTGTATAGGTTAAAGCAAAGCTTTGTCGATCTTTGATCGACTAACTTCTTCGATATGGAGGCCAATGTTGAAGGTGCTTATAAAATATGGCGCCCTAAACTGATAGGGATTTGCAGAGTAAAGCCGTATTCTGTACTCAAGCTAGGGAAGACTTTCTACCGAGGGCCGCAATCTCTCCGGTATTATGATAATGAAATAGAAGGCCAAGTAACTCTGAGGCGTTGACTGAATATTTCTAAAGAGCTGTGTATATTCTCCTAAATATTAACAACTCAATTGTAACCAGTAAATTCGCAACAACGCAATGTAAATTTTTTTATGAAATTAATTTAGTGAAAAATGCTTAAGACAGCTTGCTGTAGCGCGTAGTATTGTTGGTAAAAGTTATCTCAAAAAAAATTAAAGCTTATAAATTTATGTTGAAGTGAAAAGCAAATTCACATCAGTTTTTATTGTCAGAAAATTTATGAAGCAAACATGTTTTGAATAAACTACCCTGCCTTTAGTGGCTATAACTCAGAAACTACTGGACTACGCTACACTCGACCTGCCGCTGCTCCCCATTCAGTGGCCATGGAAAATGCATAGCACTTTTATGTGCAAATGTTGAAAATTCACAGTACAAAAAGATGTTAGCGAGAAACTTGATGACTGTCATAAGTAAACAATTTCGTGCGCTACATTTAAAGTAATTTTTTCGCTTCTCAGTTTTAGCACGCTTTTTATGGGATTTTCTAAGGCGCTGCAGCTGTTGCCCCGGCACCAGGGAACTCTCCGTGATCACGAAAATAAACCGAAATTTCCAAACCTTACTGTGAGAGTGACAGAGAACGCGTACGAGCGTTCACGGAAAATGCGAAAATGCCAACAACAAATGATAAGCAATGCTAACAAATAGTCATAGTAATAGCCGCAGTTGCAGTAATAGCATGTGCACACACACACAACCGTATTAATACACATACACTCAAGAAAATGTTCACTGTAACAGCAACTTTAAATTGTCTATAACGAAAAATTAAAGCAATTTTAAACTAATAGTTAGTTGCACGAATTCTTTTAACTGCTCTTTTATTGTTCGATCTCAAGCGATTTTTTAGTTAAAAAATTTTTGATTCAAAATTTGAAAAAAATTATTTTAAATTCAGTTAACAAACAACTTTTTCTTCTCTGAGTTTTGAAATAAATTGCTCCTATAAAAGTTGCACTATTCAACTTATTTTAGCTTCACTTGTGCTTTAATTTTGTATACACAAATAGTAATTTTTATAGTCAAAACTAGCCAAAGTAACTAATTGCTTAGTTGGCTCATTGTCAGCTAAGTCAGTTAATTTTCAGCTAACAACAAACTTTTTTGTCAAAAGACTTTGTTTACCAACAAATTTTTGCAGACCTATGCGCATGTAAAATTGTAGTGGCAAAAGGCAATAAATGTCGAACCACAGGTGCTCGAAACGTATGAGCAACCTGCCAGCCCCTTGCGCTTGGGGCGTGTCGGAGGAGCGGCACAGAGCGACCAGCAGCGACAGAGAGACTAAACAGACTAATAGACTAATTGACTAAGCGACTGAGTCACTAACTGCCGCTGCTGTGGCTTATGAGGAGTTGCGCTGATAAAGACTTCCCTGCACTGCCCCACCCACGATTCTATGCAACCACCCACCAGTGCCACTGCCACTGCCACTGCCACTGCCATTGCCATTTTGCTGCTGTCAAGCCACAACAACAGCAGCGATGCGCACGATCTATTACCACCAACAATGAATGATGGCGCTCATTAGGCAGCTCAACTTTATCCAGCCGGCCCCCGTCCCAACTGCCAACAGCCAACAGCCACCGCCGTGCGGCCAGAGTTACCACACATCTGTGTGCCTTTTAGGGGCATGGCTTGTGCTGAGCTGCGGTGCGGTGCGGTGTCTGTCAACTTGTTGAATTCGCTGCACGTTTTCTGTATAAAAGTTTCTGCTTTTTTTATTAGCCTACGAAACATACATACATACATATATGTGCATGTGTGTGTGTGTGCATGTTTGTGTGCTGGCCTGAGCGAAACTGTTAGCGGTAGCATTTACTGCTGCTTTATCTAATTCGCGTGCAATTTTCACTGGAAGTGCGATACTTTATGAATATATTGATTAAGTTTTATAGTAGAAAAGTGTGAGTACTCATACATTTGTATAGACAAACTGCAGGCTGAGAGCAATGCAACAAAAATTTGACTTCAAATTCCATTCAGATCTCATTGAGAGAGTGACGTTGGTTTGGTTTCAATATAAGCAACCTTTACGGAATTATTGATCGACCTGACCGAGTATCAAAGAAAGATCTTTAATGTCATAGATTTATACTAGAACCAATCGGATTATGATTTGTAATAGTCTCTACAATAAACTTGATTTCCGTGTATGTACTCTCATATAAGAAACAAGTACACAATAAAAAACTTTGTATGTATCTTTCTAATCTGTGTTACACTAAAATTTAACAGCTGCACTAAATACAAGTGAATTAGGGCTAAGATTACTATGTAAGTAGTATGTTCATGCATTAGCATTGGCCTTGTGATACTCGCTACTCGTCAGTTTTGTAAGCGAGTAGCGAGCTTCTGATCCTGTGATCAGTTGAGACTGCAACGTCCGAATAACTCTAGCAGTCAGAAATATTATCAGTTGGCATCATGTCTTGCAAGCCTTTTCCTACGATATTCAATAAAAGTTCCATCGTTACCGAAGCGTGAGCTAGCGATCTTCTCGGGAATTTGTACAGTGCCTCAAGCAAGCAAGACATACTGAAATACTACTTCATCATTTGCCATTGCATGCACTAAAAGCCAACCACATGTCATAATACACTGTGCTCTCTGGCATATCCGCTTTGCTGATTAATCGTATAAATTATTAATTGCTTTTCTGTTGCCATAATCGCTCTTCTTTTGAGCGTTGAACGTAGATCTGAAAGCAAACTGAAAGCATGACGGACAGACGCACAAACAGACAGACTCATTTCACTTCAATCAGCTTTGGCAGTTGATTCAAGCACTTTCATTTCAACCGGAACTAAGGACACAAACACACAAACACACATGGAAGCATAAAACAAAGCCACAAATTGAATACTTTTTTTGATGAGCGTAATTAATTGATATTTTGTTATTTTCTTGCTATATTTCTGCACCTTTTTTGCGCATTTTGAGCACATGAGCTTCTTTAGCAGAAATAATAAATGGCCGTAAGTTGAAGTGGCATGATGTGTGTAACATGTGCACGGCTATAAGCACACACACATACACACACAGCAATACACATGCAGCGAAAATGTAACAAGCGCTGCTGTTGGCATTTATCACAAAAAAAGTCAACATCTTTTGAAAAATGTATTACTACTAATAACAACAACAACAACAACAACAGAAATGTGCTTGTATAAAAGACGAAATTTGTCAAATGAATGAATCCTTTCAGAAATTTGCAGCAGTTAAAAATAGCAAGAAAGAGTTCAGTTGACGACTATTTACGCTTTTTGTAGAAAGAGAGTAGTTTTGCTCTCTTTTAGTCAATTTAAGTAGCATTTAATTCGGGATTTAATCATATCAAAAATTATGGTTTTTCTGCATGTTTTTTTTTTCTTTTTAGTTGTTGTTCGACATGCAGAAGTTGCAGACGCATTGCCCCATTGGTCGTGCCTGTCAACGCTTAATTAGCAAAATGTTGGCCGTCGCCCATTTTATGGTCACTCTATTGCTTAACAATTACAAGAGAGGCGTAGCTATAAATCTTTGAAAGCAGCAAAGGGTTCTCTGTTGCTGAAATCGCTGCTGCTGTCGCACAGAGCCGCCAAAAATATGCTGGAAGATTTTTTGTTATCCAAATGGCTTTAAATATGAAACACTCGTTAATTTTACTAATGTGAAATTAAATGCAAAGAAATAAATTTTTCTTTAGATGCAACATTTTGCCATCATTTCTGTATATGAACTTCCACGCCTAAATTGCGCAAAGAGGTCGCTCTGCCCCACTTGTAATGCTATTTGCTCAACCTCAGCTGACCTACACCCATGCCAATTTTTATTGCATAATAGCAAGCAAACACGCATAAATAATATTGTGAGCGTGTAAATAAAATTGTAGGCATGTAAATAATGCGCCGCAATTAAACATGAGCGAGTGTTCATTCCCCCCAAAAATTGGGCACCCCGAAACGGTAAGGCTTTGCATTTTTCTGCGGAAATTACTTCAAGCAGGAAAATTACAACACTGCATAATGATTGCCGTTTATGGGTGTGTGTGTGTGTGTGACCACAAGTTGACTTAACTTTTTCAGCGTACTGCAGGGGTTAAAAGGAGCAAAAATCGATATTATGAGCATGTGACAAGTCTTGAGCAGCGTCCGCAATTGTGTGTGTGTGTGTGTATGAAAGTGTATATATAGCATATGCATGTGTGTTCGCCAAATCAGCCTAAATAAAATAAACCGCTCGCATACATTCACGCGCTCTAACTCACAACGGGGCGCATATTGGTCACCCTTCATCCCCCGCCAGCCATATCAGCCGCTGGGCATGTGGTCCCAGCTGCCGTGTTTCAACCGAATTTCGCCGATATTGATTGGACTTCGCGCTGTGCTGGCATTCAAAAGACAGGCAAACGTTTGAAAAAGGTTCCGCAACGTTTTTGGGCAACAGCGCACCAATTCTGGAAGCCTTGCACTTGGACACATCGACTATCACACTAACGCAAAATATTTAAGCGTTATTTTCTTATTGCAAATATTTGATTGTGCATTTCTTTTTAGCTGTTAGCAGCTTTGTCTTGTATTTAACTTATTTTATACCATATTTTGTTTGAACTGAAGGTAAGAGAAGAAGTGGAAATATTTCAAAATTGATGTCAAAATAATTGATGCATTTTGCTTTTCTATCTCATTTCTGTATGGCAAAAAAAATCGCACTAGTGTAACAGCTATACCAAGAGAACTGCATATATGAACTTTACAAACAAATTTTAGGTTTAATAGTCTGCTAATAATAGCAGTGATTCTAACAGTGCCCAGTGCAAACTGAGAAAATATCTGATGAAAATTGCCGTATTCTCGAATGACACTTGCAACTACTAATTGGAGTACGAAGAAACGCCAATACATTTTACAGAGCAATGAACTGTTATAACACACGCTCGAAGAAAACAGCTGGGTTTCTATAAAGTTTCAGGCACTGAACTGTAATCTCTTGGAGTAAGCAATAGACTAAGCTATTCAAATGGGAAAAGAAATAGTAGCTCCTCGAATAGTGGCAAAAAATAGAATAGATCTTAAGTTTGCCGTGCAATAATCCGAAAATTTCATTTTGTAGCCCAGTATGAGTGTGAGCCTTGGGAGCGTGCGTTTCTTTCTTCTGCTCCTGATATGGCCTTGAAGACAAAATGTTTGAGTAACACTGGCGTTTGCTTTAAAAGCAAACAATTAATAATTTCTGCGAAACTTCGTAAAAAGCTGAGATTGAATGAATTTATGCATACCTTTTGCAATGCTCAAACGAAAATATTTACAAAGTCAATTTAAGCTGACACTCAAGACCACCACTGCTCATCAGCATAAACAAATAAGCGCTCACACACACGCACACACACACCAGCACAGCTATACACATTTGCTCATATTGAAATGCATAATAAACAACAAGAAAGAGACGGTGACGGCGAATTAGCGGCAATGATTGTAAAATTACTATGCTGCGCATATCAATTCCCCACAACAACAACAGCAGCAACAAGAATTTCAACAAAAGCGAAATGATTGTAGGGTACATAATAAAATGTTTTAAATATATATAGTATATAATAAATAAACAAACAGATGCTATATATTTAGCATATAACACATGCGTGTATACATACATACACACATACATTTGAGCACGTACCGCGACAAATTGTAAACAGCAAATATGATTAAAAATGTTTTGGTTAATTTTGTTAAATTTTATAATTTTCCATATGCTTCACTTTTTTGTTTTATACATTTTTTTATTAAGTTTTGTAGATACAATGCAAACAATTAAAGGTCAGAGCAACAGTTGAAGCTGCTTACGGCGTATTACTACAGCAAACAATAAGATACCGCACAAAATGCAAACATTTAAATTGAGAAAAAAATTGAAAATTTTTATAAAAATAAGTGCTGAGTGCTTGGCGAAGGTTGGGCACCGACTTTTTTGTTCGCTGCTGCCGGCACGGTACATTTGTCGATACTCGTCGTGGCGGCAGCGCGGAAAAATGCGTCGCTTAAGAATTTGACGTCACGTGAAACAGCAAAAACACATACATATACACACACATGCGCATAAGAAACGCTTTCAGTTAGTCACAAAACAAAAAAAATTAGCAAGCAAAAGACGTCGACTTCGACAACGACAACGACACAATAAACAACACTAAAAGTATCCACAAGATTCAACACAAAAGCCAAACAAAGTCGGCCACAGCACAACAACAAAGTGAGGAATTGTAGCAGCAGCACCAGAGAACACACACAAACACGCGCTGGACAGCCGGAGAGCCCGGCGGTTGGGAGCGGGTGAGCGAGCGAGCGAGTGAGTATCCGTCGATGCGCGCTGACCGTGCGTAGTAAAGAGGGCGATCGCGTCCTCGTCGTCGTCGCGCAACTGAAACTCACAAGCGCCGCCAAACTCAGCTCCAACTGAAGTGAGCAGCAGCAGCCGGCGACTGCAAACGGAACGGAAGGCAGCGGGGCAGGGGACAAACGCAGCAGACAGAGTTGTATGGCAGCCAACGAGCAATCTGAGATACACTCGCCGCGATCTTTTACACTCGCGAGCGCCAAATCTCAGCGCAACAACGAGTTACAACAACAGCACGAAGCGACGGCAGTGGGGTAAAGTGGCAGCGGAGCGCAAGCAGCTGCCAGCCGAGGCGAAGAGCATGCAAAGAGCTGTAAGCAAAAGACGAACTGATGGCATGATGGCAGCACAGCCCTCGGCAAAGGGCCACGATCGGGGGTCGCTGTGCCCTTGGGCAGACAAGAGGCAACGAAGAAGACTTAATAGAACTGATGCATATGTATGTATTTATTCAAAAACAATGGCCACTGAGTTGCTGACCGATCAGGCTAATATTGATCTCAAAAAATGTGTATTAGTATTTTGTAGTAGTGTCCTTGTTACCCTTCTCAACGAAATTCCTGGCTATGCAACTGAGCTATAAGTTAAAAGTCCGACGACGACGGAAACAAAAAAGTTCACAAAGCAGGCCAGAAATACCGTGAAGTTAGGTGAAGTTTGGTTGTTAAAGGGGAGCGGCGGCATGAGAACCAGAAGAGAGGCAAAAGCAAACCAGATTAAGAACGTTAAGAACATTAAGAAGAACAAGAAGCAAAACTGGAAGCAGAAAAGCACCAGAAGAAGAAGAAGAAGAAGAGCATGTACGCTTGTCAAATGACATAAGAAACAGCACAAAACGGCATGCAGCAACACACACGCACACACATACTCAAATACGCATACAGAGGCCGCAAATGCCGCTCAACGACGGTGCAGAGCAACGCAACAAGTCGCCGCAGCGCAGCAATTTAAATCAATTGTTGTATCTGATATCTGCTTGTGTGTATAGATACGAGCGCACCCACAGAGAATCTGTGCATTCCTTGAGAATTTTAAATGCTTTGATTCTTTGTGAAAAAAATCAAACAATAAATATTATTCTGTAGTAATTTTTTAACTAGTTCTCATTTTTAGGCAACATTTTTCATGTCTAACTTTTTCTGAGAATTCTGAAGTTTTCTGATTCTGACAGATCAACCTCAAATAGGTCACCGTTAAAAACTTTGCACAATTTTATACGAGTTTATGCACAATTTTTTAATAGATGCCAGCTCAAACAGGCCACTCCAACAAATCCCTTCACTAACAACAAACAGCTCACATCGCACGCTTGCTATTGATTTAATCCAGCTATAAATATATATGTAGTTAATTGCGTCAATATGAAATTAGTTGTCTACGTACACTAATTATAGACTCCTTCCAACATCCATGCCTTCGCATCAGATAAACCGGAAAAAATATTTGTGCCTATTATGGAGTTTTGCATAGCAAAGCAAAGCAATAATTATAGTAATTTATAATGCCTATCAAAAGCAACGCGAATAATTTTAAATATTTTTTTGCAATTGCAGCAGATGAAATTTTTTAAATTAATTTCTATATGCAGCCTGTTGGCATGGCAGGGTCTCAAATTAGTTCTACTTTGTGCCATAAAAAAGTGAATTTTGGCGAATTTATTATTTGAAAAAAATGGAAAAAAATGGCATATGCACAACTAAGTGCTAAAAATGGAAGTCTTATTAATTTTTGTTTAGATCAATAATTTCCCATTAAATATTTGTCTGATTCTCAAAGCAATTGCTTCAAATCTCTTGTAGCTTAATCTTAATCGATTTGTATGCCAAAAGCAAGGAAGAGCTCTCTTGATTCTAATTCAAAAGATGAGCTAAATTGAAAGTATTTTGCATGCTTTAAATCTTTCGAACCGAAAAAAACTGTTGGATATACATACATACATATGTACAATATTTTTGCTCGGTGAGGTCTTGACTCTCATTCCAGAACCCTTCTGGCTGAAATGGCTTAGCATACGAATGTGGCCCAAAATTGTTGGCTTACCTTGGCATAAATATGTTAATTTGTGTGTGTATTCAATAACTTAGATGCGAAAATAAATTCGTAATTTGCTGCGTCTCTTTCCAATGCGAGTCACTCACTTTTGAATTGTTCGCCGCCTGCAGATTTGCCGCAGATGATTTACACTAATTTCCGTTTGAAATCAATTTAGCTCAGCTCGCAGCCATGCAGCAATCAATCAATCGATCAATCAAATGATCAATCTGCTCGGCGATGCTTATCACACTTTATTAAGCCAAAACGCACAACACTCAAAACGTTATCGCGCCGCAGAGAAATAAGCGTTTTATTTGACTTTTTGGGCTGTCGGCTTTTTTGTTAAAATTTTTTTCAACTAATTTTAAAGGACTTTTTCGGTGGTAAGTACTTGCTAATTATAGCTTGTTACAGTGAACTTAACTTGTATGCGCGATAGCACTTAATATTTTTAATAATTTTTATTGCACTTTGATTTTTTCGAAAGTAAATAAAATTATTTGATTGCAAAAAAACTTGTAGTTTTAATTAAGACACATGCACAAGCGCACGCGAGTCGCCGCCAGTCGCACGCCGCAAATCACTAATAAACGCAAGCGCGAAATCGGCCGTCGTCGTATCTCGCAGATATACGAATTTTATGTCGCACAAAAAACGACAACAAAAACAGTTGCGCACAATTAAAACGCAACTGGCTTGCGCTGAACGCTTAGCTCTTGGCGCTCAGCAATAAATGCGCGCGACGCACCTGGCCGCAGCTCCTGGAGCCAAGCCTCAGCGAATGTTGCCGTGGCAGGCAAGCGCTCAACGCAAGCCGGCGTGTGGCCAAAGACCCAGCGGAAAAGTAGACAGCCGCAGCAGTGCAATGCTGACAAAACAAAATAACAACAATAATACGGCATGTACTCCAGAGACGGCGACTGGCGGCAGCGTTCAAAAAGATACTGAAAACCGAGCTGCAAACCGATACTGAGATCAAGATCGAAAGGGAGACGGAGACGAAGAAGCAAACAGAAAGCGACGGCGCGTCCAAGATCGAGTCTCAGACGCCGACTGAGACGGTGAGACGGTGGCCCCAAACGCGCGCGCACGCCGCTGCGAAAAAGTATCTCAAGTATTCACACCGCTCGCACATACAAACAAACAACAAACGCAAACACAAAGGAACGTATGAAAGCACAAGCAAGCGAGCACAGAGTATCGCAGGCGAACTGACGAACTGGCAAGCTGGTATCTACGTTCGGCTGGCTGGCTGTGCGCGCTGCGTGGTGTATCTGTTGATTCTGCCAAAACGAAACTGAAACGTTGCGGCGTGCAAAGTTTTCGCACAAGTGCTGAGCGGCAGTGGCTGGCAGACAGGCAGGCAGGCAATCAGGCAGACGAGCTGCTCAGCTGCTGGCTTGCTCGGCGCGCAGCAGCTGCAGATACACCGATACATCGACCGCAGCGCAACAAACGTATATACATACAGCTTGTTGCACATTCTTTTAGCCAAAGATACACACACACGTTTGTTTAGCCACAGCAAGAGCAACAAACAGCAGCAACAACAACATTGAAGTATCCAGAGTGTTGCGCCACAATGTGTTGCTAAAGCGCGTCGGTCTGGCAGCATTTGCCTGCGAGAAATGTGTTCGCTCTTGTCATTCGGTAGCGCTTCGTTGTAACTTACTCTCTTGCTCACTCTGCCTCTCGCTCTTTCGAACTCGCGCTTATTGCCAGCAGTGTTGCCAGAGATCTAGCTCCAAAAATCCCATTTACTTATGCGAAACGCCCTCTTTATCCCATTTAAAAAATCAAAAATCCCGGAAAAAAATCCCACTTCGATAACAATTCATAAATATGTATGGCCCTAACTACCATTTTTTAGGAAAAATTTTTTTTTACTTTCTGGTAGCCTATATTAAAATACACATCCTCACAAGAGGATCCATTTAGAGTCTTAAAGCCAAAAATTACGATTTTATAGCTAATACAAGAAAGCACTTTCTATGTACATACTATGAAATGTTATGTTTTTTTTGTTTCTCCTGTTAAATTTCCGAAATGTTAGTTGCCATTTTGCCAGCAATTTTTTTAAACAAACATAAAGAACAAAATAATTGTTGTTTAAAGCAAAACGCTGAAGATTACACTTAAATTCAGTGCTAATAATAAAATATTTACAGTTATTAATAAATAAACAAAAGAAGTTTAAGAGATAGGTATTGGCTCAAATATCCCATTTTTAGACTCAAAATCCCGCTCGCCCTTTAAAGGTACAAATATCCCGAAATATGGGCGAAATCCCTGGTTCTGGCAACACTGATTGCCAGTCGCTCACCTGTTTGCATCTCGAGCGAATGATTCGAATGAATGGCATTAATATGCGCTTCCAGCTTTACCTCTTACCTCTTTCTTTGACCCGCTGCTCTATAATTATACTTACCTCCAGCACCTCCGCCCTTCCCAAGCCCTTATCAAGCTACCTCTTCTCTTGCTTTGTACCCTCTTTCCTTACGCTCCCTATTTTCCTTGTCCTTCTACACAATAAAACAAATGATGGCAATCTTATTCAGCGGCTGATTTTCGTTTCGCTATCAGTCACTTAACTCGACCATTCTAAGGCGCTGCCTTCACCTTGCCCCTTGACCTTACTTAAATGTGCTTTAGCTGCCTACTCCTTCTCCCACCTGAGTGCTCTCTCTCACGCACAATGTCTGCTCTCCGATTAGTAATACTACTCGCTCTCTGTGAGTAACGATTCTGCATGCCTGCCGCTGCCATCGTCACTCGCCCTTCTACGCGCTTTGCTCACTCGTTGGCGGCTTACTCACGCTTGGGAGTAAACTTTTTATACCCTACACCTATGGTAATAGGGTATAATAACTTTGTGCCAAAATTGTAACGCATTAAAGGAGCCTTCCTAGGTATAGACATAAGTATATAAAAATGATCAGAAACACTTTCTCTTTTCATTTCCGGTTGTCCGTCTGTCCGTCTGTCCGTCTGTCCGTCTGTCCGTCTGCGTGTATGCAAAAAAAAGAAAGAAGGAGTTGTTCGATTTGGACCAAATTTGGTATACAGTTACAGTGAACCTCGGGTTAGGTAAAGTGTTAAAATTATTCAAATTACCCAAAGGACACGCCCACAACGGGTCTGTAAGTCCCACTACCTCGGATTTTTTTCGGTAAAATGGCTATAATTTGTGTAATTACTCATGGAAAAGATTAATACTTGGTATTCAAGTTAAGAGGTAGGTCTTCTAGATCTCAGGAAAAAATGGGCGTGATCCGCCCACTATATAGCCGGCAAAATTTTTTCGGTAAAATGGTTACCAATTGACTAGTTACGAATATAAATGAATGAAATTCGGTTCCCAAGTTGATATATAGGTCTTAGATGCCATACAAGAAAATGGGCGTGGTCCGCCCCCTATATAGGCGATAAACAAAAAATCTTCTTAACTTCCATAATATATACACCAGAGAGTCCAGATTTGGTTACTTCGTTCCTGGTAGGAATATCTTTTAATTCTCCAGAAATGGGCGTGGTCCGCCCACCATGGGGGCAGTAAAATAAATATGCCGATAACATCTGTTGTACACCTGTCAGAGCATCAATATTTGGCATGTATAGTCCTATTAGGTATATCTTGTAGTCTGCCAAAAATGGGCATGGTCCGCCCACTATGTAGGTTGTAAATCAAATGCACCCACAATTTCAGTGAATTATCACTCCACTTGGGAAGATGGTGTAGGGTATTACTCTGTCGGTGAAACCCGACTGATACTTCCTTACTTGTTTATTCTATTCATATTGGTTTTGCTTAATCAGTTGGAGCGCATATTTTTGGTGATAAAGCGGCGTGCCACAGTCTTGCGCAGCTAAAAGCGCTCTACAAAATTTGGATATATGCCAAAAAGACCCAATGCAGCTGGCAGCGAATAGACGAACAGCCAGTTGGTGGCTATAAGGCTAGTAGGACGTAGTACTTTTCTAGAGCCTAAGATATATAGCATTATATAGACTCTATGGAATGACTACAGAAATCAAAAAATTATAAATCAATAACCATCAAGAGTTCTTTTATTACATTTCTTATGATTGTAATTTTCTTATTGTTGCTGTTCTATTTTCTTGTTCTTATTCTTCTTCATCTGCTTATCTTTCTGTTCTTCTTTTTGTTCTTCTTGCTAAATCACACGCCTGTTCCACAAAATTCTCCTTGTGATTAAGCATAATCAGCATTTATTAGCTGTCATGAGATTACTTTAATCATTGATAGCAAGCGATTTATTACCGGTGTTAATCGGCATAAATCAGAATTGTTAGAAATTAAGATTTTCGATTACCTTCCTCAATATTTGAAATTGATTAAAAATTGTGTTATTATCTATAGTTAACACAATTCAACGCCAAGTTGGAGCCTATCAATTTGGTGTATAATGTATATAATTGGCTCTCGCCTCATGTAAACAAATTGTAACAAAACTCGAATTAATAAATAAAAATTTTTGAATTATTGAATTATAATTACAAACTTCGTTCTGTTAATTAATTTAAATTTAAAAGGCTCAAAACGCCATTGAATATTAATGTTTTTTTCACTAAACGGCGTCAATTTATATATCTGAAATAGTTGTTTTCAAAGAAATTTTAAATTTTTGTTATTTTCATAATTTAGCACACTTTTGTAAAGTTATACCTCAGGTATTTATTAGCGCTCATGGAAAATTTATGATGTAATTTGTGAGAATTTACAATTGAAGTGCTCGGAGTTTCAATAATGCACTTTCAAAATTGTAAGCGCTTTTTAGTGCTTTTTTTTCTATATAATGCTAGACTGGGGAATTAGTTATAATGTTATAGCTAGTATACTTGTAAATGCAGCTGCCCGAGATGTCAGCGTCACAGCGCTAAATAATATTATTATTATTATTATTGCCTTTATTAAAGGGAACTAAAATAACAGAGTTATTGCTAAAAGTGCTGGCGCTACTTTGTTATATGGCACAGAGTCGTCAATGAATCATGCTAGTCGGCTTAAATCAAAATAAATTATATTGAATAAAAATTTTTAATTAATAAATAAATAAATAAATAAATAAATAAATAAATAAAAATTTGTAATTGGCACATTAAAGCGTAATATTTTCAAAGTGATTAAAGTGGCAGCTCGGACAGCTTATCTGAGCGCTGCTCATCGCTTGTTAATTGAATGCTTTATTCAATATATCTTTTTTATTATATCTTAAAAATTTATATCAATTCACATTCAGCATATGAATTCGCTCTAAACTGAAATTCCGCTTTTGTGCTAGCAATTTGGCATCGCTCGTGCGCGCATCACTCATACGCCCCTCCCGCCCGGCTGCTGCACAACCAAGCCGTGGGTGGCACAGTCTAAACAAACGAAATCGCTGCAAAGGCGCACAAAAAACTGAACGCCGTGCAATTATTGAAAATTGCCGTGACGGCGCCTGCAACAATGCACCAAATGCGTCACAGCGGCACGGCAGGGCAAAGCCAACAACAATAGCAACAGCTAAAAAAGCAATGCATCGACTACGAAATCGCCGCCACTGAATTGCGAATTGCAGTGAAATCCGGCCGCATGCAATGCAACAATAGCAGCAATTGCAGTTTGCTGGCCGGCAGGCGGCATGCAGCTGAGATACAAAAGAAAAGCCCGACAAGCGCCCACACGCCAACTCTTTAAACGCCGCCAGCAAAACGCTCATGCCGCTTTGGCTTCACAGTCGATAAAAGCGAAAATCCGAAATCAAAATTCAAACTGAAAACTTAAAATTCCAAAATAGTACAGCGCATGCGAGTGCACAAAAGATAACAAAAATTTGTTGGCAATGCTCTAAATGCACGGCAGCTGGGGGCGAGCGGAGGCCGCTTGGCAGCCGAGCAGGCGCAAATGGCAAATGTTTTCGCGAAGGCACGCAATGCCGCTGGCCGCTGGTGCACTGAACTCTGCCATGCAAACGAAAATGCAAACAGCGCAGCGAAAACTGATTAACAAATTCATTCAACGCACACAGCCACAAGCGCACACACACTCACTCAGACGCATGTGTGCATAGAGCGAACAAGTAAGTTTCTGAGCAATAGACAAACTCGCAGATACACTCAAGCCTTTTGCTTAGTCAGTTCAATTAATTCAGATTGCTCAACTTTTTCTTAATGAGCTTCTTCAAATTTTTGTAATGACTGCTCTTTTCAGTCAATTTGTTGCTTACTTCTTAGAAAGCTTTTCATTATTTAGAGTAAATTCAATAAATTTAAATTGAACATTTCAGACAATATTACTTACTAGCTGATCCACCCGGCTTCACCCGAGTGCCACATCATACGGGGAATCTGTGTATGTAGATTACCTATTCACGAAAACCTATTCTTCCTGTACATAATTTTCATATTATCAAAAAAATTCCTACCATAATTCAAATACATTTAAAAACAAATCTTGGAATAAAATAATTATTTTAGGCAGAACAACGTTTGCCGGGACAGCTAGTACATATATAAAACCCAAATTATGTAAAAATGTTTACGTGAATGCATGACTAAATACTAACAGAATAAAAAATTTTAATGTTGTATGACATGTAGTTTTAAAGGTATACCAAATCAAATATTTAAGTTGTATGAGGGGTGCCACGCCTCGTGTCCAATGCTCATCCCATTTTCCGAGTTGAAGGATACGGACATGTAGTAAGTTCGTAACGTGTTTCATTTATGTGTGCTGTATAGTTCTAAAGTTATACCCAAATGTATAGTTGATTGAAAAGTGCCACGCCCATAAAATTTTACCCGTGGGACGAAGCATCTAAGAGGGGCCTGCATACGGAATTTCAATGCTGCGTGACTTGTAGTTTTAAAGATATGCCAAATCAAATATTTAAGTTGTATAGGGAGTGCCACTCCCCCTTGTCCCACTCCACTAAATTTTTTTAAGCAAGAGGGCACGACTAAATACTAACAGAATACAAAATTTTAACGTTGTATGACATGTGGTTTTAAAGATATACCAAATCAAATATTTAAGTTGTATGGGAGGTGCCACGCCCTCTTGATGAATCGAAAAATTTTATATACAGTCGCCTTCCTTTGGTCTTCAACAATATTGGTATAAAGTTTGGCTGAAATCGGTCAACGCGTGTAGCTTTGTATAGCCGGACAGACAGACAGACAGACAGACAAACAGACAAACAGACAAACAGACAAACAAACATTCATTTTTATATATTAGATTTATACATTTGACAATAAATATAAATTAGCTAAATTGTAGTGAAATATATTTCTTAGTATTTTTGTAGTATACGCAAATACACACACACATAAATCCTTACTTTGTTTAAATCTGACTGTATAGTGTATGTCGTAGGTTTCCTTTTGGGCATTACGAATATCGGTCTGCCTGTCTGTCTGTCTGTCTGTCTGTCTGTCTGTCTGTCTGTCTATCTGTCTGTATGTCTGTCTGTCTGTCTGTCTGTCTGTCTGTCTGTCTGTCTGTCTGTCTGTCTGTCTGTCTGTCTGTCTGTCTGTCTGTCTGTCTGTCTTTCAGTCTCCTCGCCTGTCCGTCTTTCTGTCCATCTGTCACTTGTCAGCCTATTCGTCGGTCTATCTGTTTGTTGCATATATGTATGTATGTATGTATGTATACGCTGCTCTCATTTAATCCATTAAGTTCGCATTAAAAGTGCACGACTTGAATGTGCAGGTGCTCCACTTTCCGTGCATGTGTGAGTGTGTGTGTGTGTTAATCATGTGCATTTAGGCATCGCAGGCTGCCGCTCAATGAATTTGACTCGCTTCGTTGCCACCTTGCACCTACTGTAGGCAAGCACACCGCATGTGGCATGCCACAGCAGCACTCATGTCATTCACTGCGAGTGCATTTACGAGTGCATGTACTTCTCTTTTGTTGTTGTTGTGGTTGTTGTTGTAATCATTTCTCTTCTCGCATAGTTTTTCATTTGCGGCAATTGGCCGGCAATCGCATAATTAGCGCAGTGTGAGTGTAAGCGTTTGTGCTTGATGATTGGATGAAAATGTAAAAAGATCGAAATACAAAAAAAATCAAAAATCTTTCATGCACATTGTTTTGCTGCATTTGATTGAAATCCATTTGCATTGATTGCTTGTTGGTTTTTTTTGTTAGAAAATAGTTCCAAAACGATTTCTTTCATATGCAAGCAAAAGTTGTAAATACAGCAAACTTTTAAGAGAAATAGTATTGATGCCATTTCGAAAAAATTTTTGCTCACACTTTATTAAGCTTTTCAAAGTTGTCGAATCTGCTGATTTCGATCATGTCTGCCTATATCAATGAGAAGTAGGCAGAGCAATTTATTTTAAACTATAAAACTTTTGCATGCCAAAAACAAATTCGATTGCAATTAAGAATTCCCAATGTGCTGCCATGGCAAAAAGTGGCCACCATCATATCTTAAAAAAGCGCACTCACACACACACTTTCGCGCTTGACATTGACGTTCCATTGACGTCGATTAAGTTTGCTATGCAAAACATCATAAAAATGTTCACAGCATTTCGAAAAATCAAAATCAAAATAGAATATTTTCCTGGCGGCAGACAAGCCGAAGCAAAGCGAAGCAAAACAAATTATTTTGATATGAAAACATTATTAAGCATGCTTGAATAAACAACAACAGAAACAAGAAAAACAAAAGATATATACATATATATATATGATTGCCGCTGACGCGACCTGAGTGTGTGAATGCATGAAAAAATTATATCGTATTGAATTTAGAAAAAATTGTACGTTTTGTTATAGAACAAATAAATAAATTCTACGCACACGCACACGCACGCGCACTCACACTTGTGCAATGAAATATTATCGTATTATTGAGCTTGCAGGCCATTCGTACATTTGAACGGGGGCAGTGTGGCAGTGGCCCGCAAGGATGCTGTTGTTGTTGTTTCGGTGAGTAAGAAAAATTTAATGCGCATATTTTTTTACTATTGAAATGTCGCAGGCTAAGCTGAATTTATGACACGCTCATGCAAAAGTGCGAGTATTTTAAAAAGCAAGGCTAAGTTTTGTAATTAGAAAATTTGCAAGCAATTACTTTGAAATCATTTGCAGGCATAAGCGGCAGTTGGCAGTTAAAGCGTCGTCGGAGCACAGAGCCTAATTGCTCAGCAACATTTGCTAGCAACATGCTGCTGATTGCAAGCTGGAAATAAAAATGTAACAACTTTATAACTAAATCTTTTAAAAAAGAGCATATAGTTTAAAACTATTGAACCATCGACTTATGACTTCCCAAGCATCAGCTCAGCATCAGCTCAGCATCATGTTGCTGTTGCTATTTCGCTGTGATATTGCTGTTGTGTTGCCCCTGCAACCTCCGCCACATTTTTGAATACATGTTGCTGTGCGATTTGCTGGACACATGTTGCTTGTTTATAGTATAAAAAAATCAATGATGGCACAATCTGGTGGATATGTCATGCATACAGTCGCAACTGCTAGACACACACAAACGCAGAGCTGAGTGTCAGGTGCACACGCATGACAACTGTTGCTTCAAGCTGCACAGATTGACGCTCAAACAAACGCACGTACACGGCGGAAGGGCACGGCAGCTGACGCACTGCAGCAGCTGTGAAGGACGACATGAAATGAAGGCTAAACGCCCGCAAAATTTCTATTGCGCTGCTTTTGAAGCAAGTCTAGCTGTGTGAATGACTACGCTTGTGTGTGTGTGTGTGTGTGTGCAGCTTAATGTAGTGTATATGTGTCATAAAACGAACGCATGTTATCCTTGAACAGGACATTTGCAAAACATGCTGCAACTGGCATGTGACTTCCAATGCGATTGCGCTTGCTGCTGCTCTCTTCCTTCCGCTCTACAATTTCAGCAACATTGCCTTTTCATTAATTTCTGCCATTTAAATGCTTCTTGTTCTTTGCTTTTTATTCCTTTTGTTCTGTAGAGCGAAGCATCATATTGCTGCAGCAATTGGCAAGCAATATCAGTCTCTCATGTTATCTGTCATGTGGTTGTTGTTGTTGTTTTTATGCTTTTGTGGTTCATTACGAAAGTAATGAAATTCCATCCGCAACATCAATGTCAACCTCATTACAGACGTTGGCAGACAGGCAAGTCAGCGGGAGGGGGCAAAGAGGCAGCGCAGCAAGCAGACAGCAATAGAGTGGCAGCAGCATCCTTGCAGCATCATCGCCTGCCAACAATGGTTGTTGTTTTTGTTTCTGTTTTTGTAATTGTGGGTGGCACTTGTTGGTGGTTGCTGGTAGCTGGAAAGTGGACGACCATCCCTTTTGTGTTCGCTGGCAGCCTCAATTACTGCTGCAGGCCTCGCTGAAGATTTAGTATATGATGGCCATAGTCCAGCATGTTTGCTAGCCCTCCAAATAAGAGACCTTTTGAAATCCGCTAATCAAATTAAATTCAAATGTCAAAGGAACAATTCTCAAAGAGTCTTGAGATTTTAAGAAAATCGAGAATTCTTTTTTATGAAGGAATATTTAGCGAAAATCCATATTGCAAGGAGTCCCTAATTTTTTCAATGTACTCACACACTCAAAAGTAATATATCCGTGGTTACAAGTCATAACCGCCTAAGTCTGTTTTTTAAAGTTTTTCAGGAGAACAGTTTAAAATTTCAAATTCTCACTGGAGTAAATGTAAAAGCTAATGGGTTTTTGATGGATAATTGCCGCTCTAAAAAATATAAAAACATGGAAAGTCTGATAGCATATCGATTTGGACACGCTGAACACGACGGCATTAAAAACTCAATTTTGTTCTAACTCGAGTTAGGATGTTATGGCTTGTGGCCAAAGATCAGCAGATCCATACGTTCCGTCAATATCGATCTTAAATTCTCTCTTTTGTAGTGTCTAATCTTTTTCTACTTCTTCTGCAGTTTTCCTTTGCATGCAATTCTTATATGTACATCTTTTCTTAGACAAAGTAGCACATTATATATATATTTATATATTATTGATTATCATCATGCAATATCTTTGAGAGTGCATAGAATTTTATTAACTTCAAAATCAAAGTTCCATGTCTCTTTTTCTTAAATTATACATGAATGCGCATGGCTTTAATTAGCAGCAAATGTAAACCGCTGGGACCGAGGCTAAAAACAAATTTCATTTCAGTCCTTCGTCCTACAGCAAATAAAGAAACAAAGCACGCCAAAAAATATCATTACCGCTATCTCATTTTATTAACAAGATTATTTTAATGCCGCGCCGTTCGTATGCAAGCCTCTGTGTGGGTGGGTGTGCCGTGCTGATATGTGTTTAGGCCTTGATATTATTGATATTACAGAAAGCATTAACATGCCGTCGGTCGCGTGCCCAAAACCGTCATAAACTAAGTGACAATTGCGTTTGCATTGAAGGAACCGATAAAAAGAAGCCGAAATACGCCAAAAATGAAACAAGCAAAAAACGAAAGGAACAAATGAAAAGATAGAATGAAGGCGGAAAGATGAGAAATTAAAGAGAGCCCAAAAATGTGGCGAAAGGAAGACGACCAAGGCCACTCCGAATCGCCAAACCTTTGCACCAAACCGAAACGGAACGCTGTGAAATTTATTTCAATATAAAATACCAGCGCTAAGCCGCATCGTCCTAAACGCCTATTCTCACAAGTGCACACACACACACACACACACGCAGTTACAGGCACACAATGGGACTGCCTGTCATTTCCGGCGCAAGCATGGCAGCTATGAAGCGACTACGTTTGCAATTTGCGCCGCCACAAGACGCCGCAAGCTGTCTTCGCTCCGGCTGGAGGCCGCTGGCTGTTGTTTGGTGGTAGTGAGGGTAGTAGGGGAGTGAGGGAAGCAAGCAGCATGAAGGATGATGTGGCCAAGTCAAATCGTGTCAAGCAGATTGAGCGGCAGACAAAAGCGTTGGCAGTGGCAACAGTGGAAGATGGTGGCTTCAGCGGCACAAGCGGCGGGCAGATTTTGAATGCTGACATGACAGACGACATAATGACGTTTCGTATGCGAGTTGCTTATGCTTCTTCATATCTTTTCGTAATACGCCGCTTTGCTGTGGCTGGCTGTATGTGTGTGTGTATGTGTGTGTGCCTTTGCGTGACTATTTGCCTGCGCACGTTTCTTCCAGTGCAAAAAAAAATAAACGTTTTGTGTATACGAATTTGTTCTCTTAAGCTAAGAAAATGCTCAGTATTATCTTTAAAATGTTTTAAGTGTGGCAATGAGGGGAAGCTCCTGTCTAAGCTACAACGCAAAAAGCGGGTAGAAAGCATATACAATTGTACGCCATTACGACTACAAGTAAATTTAAAGTTCTGCTTTAAATAGCGAATGCATCGAAATAACAGTCAATAAATAATATCACTCATACACATCCTGGGTGTAAATCTATGAAAAAATCACCCAATTAAGAAATACCAAAAAAGAGCACTTTTTTGTTCCTTTTCGCCTTCGCCATACATCCTCTTTGTCAGACGTTCCGCAGTTCCACTGAATTTTTGAAGAAACCATTTGTTTGAATTTGACAATCAAATCTGCTTCAATTAATTGTAACTGTATTCTAATTTCAAAGTCTGCTGACACTAAAAAATTTTCTTATTTATATTTAAAAAAGAATGGTAGTACAAACAGAGATCCATTATTTCAGACTTTTTTCCGAAGCATGCTGCATATTTGAGAGATCTTCCTCTTTAACAAAAGTCCTTACTATGATCCTGCATAAAATGTTATAAATTGTTTTCACACGTTGTTGTTCGTTGGTTTCCCTTTACTCGCTTTTCGGCTTGTTTCTTTCAAGTGTGTGTGTCTGCGTTGCCGAGCTTCGGGTGCTTTAATTTGACACCAGAATTGCGGTAAATATTTTCGTTAAATTTTCAATTCCAAACAATCACACAAACAACAACAATAAGGACATTTTCAATGCTTTTTACTCCTCTACTGACTTTTATGCACAGTCAATTTGCTTGAAAGCTTGACTTAACTTTCACTTATGTGTATGTGTGTGTGTGTGTGTGCCTGCATGCCTGTGCGTTTGCCTAAGTGTATGTGTGTTTGTGTTTCTTTGCATCTTGCAGTGTGCTGCTTATTGTTGTTGTTGTTGTTGTTGTTGTTGTAGTTTTCCGCTGTTTTGCTTTCATTTATTATGTTTTTCCTGCGTGCCTGTTATCAATCTTCCTCGTTGTCACTTGCTGCTGTTGTGCTTGTGTTTGTGTAGGATTTGCTGGATTTTGTTGGTCATGTAAGTGTAAGTGTATGTGTATGTATATTTATAAATTTACAAATATTTTTCTGGAAGTAAGCGATGTTGCATCCATCGAGAAACTCACATCAAGCGTTTTTCACACTAAAAGTGTAAACAGATTTTGATGAGTTTCCGTTTTGTTTAGTCACCGGAAATTGCGCATTAGTGCAGCATATGTTACCTTTTTTCACACCTTTTTGGGAGATGGAGAAATATTTATAAGAAAATGTTCTTCGATTTGAGTGCAATAAAGGAAAGTTTCTATTAAATTGGTTTTTCTTGATCTGGAACTCATTGGCAATCGAACTGCTACCTGCCATAGTAGTTCCTTGAGGCCGCGTTGACTAGAAGACTGGATGCCTACTTCAAACACAATCTGATACTAGAGGCGTTCAAATGAAAGGTCTTGACTGGTTTTGGCCTTTTTAAAGTAGCTTCTCTAAAACCATGCACTTGATAATGTATGTAGGACCTACAAAAAAATCTTCAGAGCCCTGTCGGCACGGGTTAATGTTGACGTAGGAAGAAGAAATTTTGTATTTGAGTAAGTCTAGGTAGTTTAAAAAGAATTAGAGGGTATGCATTTCGATATCTGAAAAAAAAAATTTTTCACCCATATAAGGGACACCCTAATGTAGGTACCTCTATAAAATTTCCAGCTTTATAATGGAATGAACTCTTTGCCACGAATACCGAACAGAAACATTTTCAAAGAGCGTTGAGTCAACTGATCGCAAAGGGATCAATGACTTCCTCAGGTAATAAGTTTCAATTAGTTGGTGAAATGGGAGATCGAAATGGGACAACATCTCATCACTATTTCTTAACCGATCGCAGGTCTGCAACTGAACTGAGAAAAAAATGTTTTCCAATATAGCCTAAAATTTTACATCATACTTTTCTGAGTGATCTTTCAACTTTGTTGCATGCATCAGTGTTCAATTTGTCCTTGTTGCCTGCTGAATGCTAGCTTTGTATGTTGAAATTGTGAGAAAGTAGTTGGTCAATATTCAATTTGCGGCAATTTACTGCACTTTTTAACGAACCATCAAAGTCGAGTGCAGTGCAAAAAGTTTTCAGATGCTTCAAATTCTCAGGCCGCAAGCAAACACCAGCTGCAGTTGCACCAGCAGCCCTGCAACAATTTGCCACATATTTTACAAACTTTACGAAGGACTTGCGGCAGCTGTTGGCGTAGCAATGTCGGAAATTGTTTGAACTTGACATTAACTGCGCTGCACTAACACATAAATAAAGAAGAAGGAAAGAAGCAGTGTGTAATGTGCCACAAATTACCTACTTGCTTTTATGTGGCAGGCGCAAGCCTATGCAACACTTCGCAACACGTTGTCTGTAGAGTGGGAGATGGCGCACAGCTCCAGACATGCCACAGACTGGCAAAATGTGTGCCACAAAAGTTAGCTCTTGGCTGAAAGTTGCACATAAGTGTGGCAAAATGTAGAAGCACTTGGTAAGTTGTCTACATTTTGAGGAAGCTGCCAATGTGACAGCGAAGTACTTTCGAAGTAATCGTGTAGTTAATATCGGTAAAGCTTTCAAGCGTTTATTTTTATAGAGAGATATCTCTTTCTAGCCAATCTCTCTTTAAATTGGATACGAACTTCTTTTTTCAATACTTTCAAATATATGCACACACAGGGTATGTGCGTGGCAGCCAGATAAACCTAACCTAACCTAAAAATACATATATACCTGGCCCCGGATTTATTGAGGAATTTCTATGGAAATCAAAAGCATTTTCCCGTTTGCTTTGCAGTTAGGCTTTTTCCTACAAGTGCGCTCAATTCGTTTCCAATGGCACATCCTTGGCGCATCCTTGACTGTTGTGCATTGCGTTCTTGTCAAATGTCAATTTGCTCGCTCCGCTCCATCAGCAGCGCTGCAAAATGTTGCGTCTCCCTTTGGCGCGACCGCCTGCATTTAGTGCCTGCCCAGCAACGCTTCAGCTTTATTTAATTGCACCTAATTAGTTTTGCATGCGAATTAAGAACAGCCGCCACGATTCCGCTCTATGGCCTGATACTCCTCTCTATAACACCACCACTTCCCCGCTCATGCAAGCCGCACATCGACATTTGCCATGCAAAGGCGCAAGCGGAAATTGGCTTAAATGGAAGGATACGTAGGCAGCTAGCTACGTGCTGCACAAGCTATGAAATCTATCTGCATGTCTGTAGGCAAAATAAAGGTACATATACATATATAGATTGTATACATTGAGTAGGCAAGTCTTAGTTTGTAACAGTCTGTTTTTATTTTAAATAGTCAAAAACATAGTCAAAGCGACGCTCGAAATCGATTTAAATTATCGTCAATTGTTTTGAGCTTGTAGATTAGAAGATTACAAAGAATATTTCAAAACTTTCTGTGCCGAAAATTGTATTTAAATTGCAGGAGATTCTTAAAAAATGTTTAATGCTCTTCGCTTTGAAGAATTTCCTTATAAAGAGACTTCATTTCTAAGCAACAAATATTTTGATATTTAAATAAATGCCTAAGTGCTAAAGTTTTTTGCCAAACACATGCCTTTTGCACCTTTCGTCGACTTCCTTAGTCCTTGTTGATGCTCCTCAGCAACAGCTTTTGTTTTCCAAATTGAAACACGAAGCTGCCCGCGTGTATGTCAAACGCATGCAACTAAGATTAAAAATAACTAAACGAATTTGTTGTGCCTCTGCCTCCTTGTGCCGCGGCATGAGTGGCGCTTCCTCGCACGGCTTCCTTCGCCATTCGCACCAGTCCTGCACTTGCTCGGCGTTATTTACAATGTCTACTATGTACTTACTTTCTCCCGCCCAGTCAACTTTTCGTTCCAAATTTACGTTAACTTCTTTTTAAACATTTTTATTTTCACTTGTCTACCTGCCACTTAAATGCTGCTCCGGCTGCTCCGGCTGCTCCTTCCTCGCAGCTCTCTTTTGTTCATTGGTGTGCTGTCAACATTTTAAGCATGTCCTTCTCCTTCTTTTTATTGTTATTTGCTCGTCTGCCAGGCAGCGCCATTCAACCTGTCCCACCGTTCTTCCACCCCTCCGTTCCCAGCTACACCTTGAGTGCTTGAGTGCTGTGCCCGGGCCGTTCCGTCACTCTGCTTGCTCTTGTTGTCTAGCCTTGGGCGGCGCTTCGGCTGCAGCTCTGCTTTATGCAACGCTCTCTGCAGAGGCCGCTGCTGCAGCTGGCCTCCATGTCGGTGTGCCTGCTTGTCCTGCGTTTACGCATTTATTGCCGGGCTTCTAGCTCGCGGCAGAAACCAGAAATCCTCGAAAGTCACAAGGATTAGTTGGAAAATTGTTGGAAATTTCTGAGCAGTTTGAAGTGTTAATCGATTTGGGAATTCACGTAAAATTCAGTTTCACTCTAAGTTGAGGGATTTCTAAGAATCGAATTAAATTTCGAATTTAATTAGTCAATGTAATTAACAAATGCTTAAGAGGCTTATAGCTAATATACATATGTATGTATGTATGTATATATCAAATTCAACTCTTTCATTGAAGTTTCTACTGCAAAAACGAATTCCAAATCTAATTTACGAAATTTTGTGAACTCCATTATCGACAAATAATAGTGTTTTATTATAATTACTGTAAACCGCAGAAATAATTTTCAAAATTTACAATTTATAACGGGTTTTTGAGGCCCAAATCACTAAACACATAAATAGAGATTTATTTTGAGCTCTTGAATTAAATATAAAAGTATTTGTATTGATTTACTTCTATTTCTTTCTTTATTTCCTCACTTCCTTCTTTCTTTCATCTTCTCTTCTACCATCTTCTCATCATCAGCGATTGCTTCCGCCCTATAAGTTTTTTTCAATCAATCAAAATCTGAGTTCAATCAAACTTTTATGATAGTCACATTCAAAGGTTGGGTTAACAAGGTCAACAAATTCTACTTTCATAAATCTGACTTAACTAAACGAGCTCAAAAAAAGACGATTTAAAATTTGGCCTGTTATTTTTTATCTGTCAAAAGGAAATCAAAATAACAGTGCTCATCAAACTGGAAAATAAAGTGCGTCCAATGCCTGTCAAAATGTACACTCTTTTAACATTACAGTTTTGTTGGTGATGAAATGAAACGCAAGCAGGCAAAAATATTGCCGAATGTCGAATGTGGGCTACAACATTTTTTCGTAGTACCCCACATTAAGCAACATGTTTAAACGTGTACGGGCGGGTTTTTTGGGACATCAAGTTTTTAGGGTGAGTGCGTTAGTAAAACACGTATACGTATATCGAAGCCGGACGAGACAGTTAGACTGTGCGTCTCTCTTACTCTACCGGCCACAATTTAATAGGATTGAGCAGCACTGTCAACTAAATTGGTTTGTGTCGCAGCTTAATGCTCACCTGTACTACTTACAGTCAACGAATTGCATATTGTGCCACTTCGATTATCATGCCATAAAAGTCATCTAAATAATTTTAAACCGATTTCTACAAAACTTTTTGCAAAGAAAATTGTGCTTTCATGTTCATCTCAATTCAAGTCATCTAAATAATTTTAAACCGATTTCTACAAAACTTTTTGCAAAGAAAATTGTGCTTTCATGTTAGTTTGAAAAAAGCAAAATTAAAAATTTATTTAAGAATTTACAGAAAATTATTATTTTGTACACAAAGATTTAAAGTTGAAAAAACCAACAGCATGAAATATTGGTTGATATATGTACATAAATACAGATTGGTAAAAGCTCTTCAATGTGTAGAAAATGCCCGCAAGTTTTGTTATTCCAGATCGGTATTATAAACCATGGCCAACAAAACCCAAACTCAAAAGGAAAATAGTTATGCATGTATGTAGACATTAGAAAATTCCCACAGTCAAAGTGTCAACAAAAATGTAGAAATGTGGTCATTTGGCAGTTTTTGTTATATTTCCGTCAAATTCAATTGAAGCAGAACTGTTCAACTACAAGACTCAACTATTCAAATAACACACCGCTTCAGCGCCTCCCGCCAGACATTGCCTCGCACAAGTACACAAGTGACCGCCAGCATACGAGCCGTGAATAATCAATTTCACAGCTCCATTCTTCGTGCTTTTTTCAGTCATATTTTTTAACAAACAACAAAACTTCCAAAGCACCGACAACTTTTCAGCTACACAATACCAAACAACAACAATATACAATAAAACCAACACACACACACACGCAAAAAGGCACACATACAACTGCAAAATCATTTGTCAACGCCGATGTCGGTATGAATCGATAATTTGTCATTTCTGAGCTATATAAATCGTAACAAGTTAAATGGCGTATCCCATGGATGCGATATATCTACAAGCACACGACTCCGATGTGTGTGCGTGTTTGTATGTCGACCTCAAACAAATTGTTAACACGTAAAATGGTACAGATTGTGGTAACGGAAATGCTACAAAGGTATTGCTTAGTTGCCAAAGCAGCTGGACAGATGTCGCACCATGTCAAAAGTATGGAACAATTTGATGAATGGAATATCATCAGAGACTTGCCTGCATCTGATCTGAAAAATCAGAAACCCTGAAGGAGCGTCAACATCCCTAACTCTCCGCTCTGCAAAATTCTTCATAGTAGTGTTGTTTTCCTAGTCGAGTTTGTTTTCCGAACTATCAAAGAACTCTCAAGCAGAACTCAGTGAGAAATATCTAAACTAGCTGATAAAAGCAAACATCTGACAGAAGTTTAGGAAAATATGTGGGTTGAAAAAATTTGGTGTGATTCTGAACATTAAATTTTCTTCTTTCTCATTCAACAAAGCATTTCAAAAGCAACTTGAAAGTGATTCCTTCATAATGATTTCTTTGCTCGGACATGCTTGACCGTAGCGTTAAGTCCCTCTTATGCTGCCAGTAGGAACATTAACAACAACAAAACCAACAACTTTTGTATGCCTAATCCTGCCACAATCCGTGCACACATTGCTACTAAATGAAAAGCCACCACATGAAAACTTCGGCAAAAGTGGAATTAACAAAGAAACACAAAGAAATAAATTACACAGAAAGCAGAAACAGTGTATCCTTTGGCGCTTATGAAGCCATAGAAAAGTAGCATAAGAGATATTGAAGAAAATTGAAGCAAAACGTATAAAAATGTCACTGCCAGAAGCAAGAGAAAAGCTGCTGATTCGAGAATGGGAAAGAACTTACTTTTGGGGGGCCCCTTGAAAGCTGCAACATGCAAGCTTATGTGATGTTATGCTGCAATCTGGCAACTCTTAGAACTTGTTTGTGATAAAACAGAAGCAATATTTACAAAAAAAAATGCCGCCTAACAGAAGCAGCGCAAGAAATTAAATCATCTTAAAAGATATTTGTATTTTATTATTTGTGTGAGAGTAAATAAAATGGCAAAAGAATTGTCCTCTGTTCTTCTCAAGCTGCGCTGCAGACTGATGCTATCAATTCTATACCTGAATTGATATCGATTTCTGATGAGCACGTCGAACGGCAATGCGATCTCAATCCAAAATGCAAATATGTACCACAAAGAAGCTGAATCGTGATTTCAGCTTCCAAATTTTAATTAGAGCCTTTTTGATTGAATTGCAACAAAACAGATTGATGCAAACATAAATTGTGCTAATTGAATATCAATTTGATAAACAGATAGTGATATATTTAAATTAAAATGAAATGACGTCTACTTTGGACAGGCCTAAATATTAGTATGCCAATATTAAGTTGTTGCAGTAGTGCAGTTACTAATAGTACTCTCACTTTGCTATATGTAAATACAAATAAATTAAAGAATTTCCAGCGGTTTCAAGTTATCATATTTTTTTATCTATTAGTGGGTGAAGAAGCGTGAGATATATTAGCAAAATAGCAGCTTATAGGTTAAATTTAATTTATTTGAATCTATAAAAACGAGACATGTGCCATCATTTCGATTGTAACAATAATTTAGCCTTTAAGGGCCAGTTTCTCAGTGGATGTTTAAATCTAATTTGCGAATTGAGTTTAAATCTAGTTTAACTTTTCTTGAGTTTCACAGTGCATTTATTTAAATACGGAATAATGAATGGCAACTTCGAATATTTGACAATTGAACACAGCACAACTTGCCAAAAACATATGTTCAATTATGGAGGCAGCGCGAGCTAAAAATTTTTCGTCGGCCGAAAGAAGTGAATTATTGGATATTCTTCAAAGAATACACAGTTTATATTATTTATAATACTACGGGATCATTTATATGTGCTACACCATGCAGTTGTATGTTTAATTTGGCCGCTTATAAATTGCAATATTGTCGACGCAGCTTGCCTGCACATCCGAAATCAGCTGTTTATTTGTTTTCGATTGCAACTCTGTGCCGTACTTAAATGCCCACAACCGGGCATTTAAATTGTATTTAACTTCCCACTGTGAAACTGAAATTCCCTATTTAAACTGCAATCAGAGTTTAAACATCCACTGTGAAACTGGCCCTAAGCTTTTTTTTCCGCTTAAACCAACACTCAGGGGATGCCTCCTATACATGCACTTGTTGATTTAGAAAGGATCATAGTTAAGTGGGTGGGGAGAATTTATTTCTTAAGTTTCCATACGTTCGGTTAATCCTTTGAATTCGCTTCTGGATAAACTGTTTTTAAGAATTTCAAATAATAAAAATATAAAAATTTTTGGTTCTAAAATTTGACTATAAGCATTTCTCATAAATGCAAATTAAAAAAATTGTAATGATAGTAATAAATTTTTGACACAAATATGGAAATTTTAGACCACTGTGTGCATAATCCTATTCGGGTTGTACCATCACATGTACGTATGTATGTATGTAAAGGCTTTCACGCGCGTTTGTTTTGGTCGAGGCCCCCTGGAATATCAGCTGCACAGTGTTATGCACAGTGTTATGCACTGTGATTGTCCGTATGCTTTTCAATTTGCCGCAAATAGCGGCATTCCCCGCAACGCTGCTGCCATTTATTGAATTTTTAATGGTGTGGAGGATGGCAGTGCACTAGTCACAGGCGCCTCTCATCCGCCCTCTCGTCTGCTGCATAAATTAATAGTCGCCAGACGTTGCTGCTGGAGTGATGTATTTGCGATTTGAATGACAAACAGCGACAGGCTGCAGCAGCTTCCAAAATAGCTTGCAACATTGTAGCGCCCGAAAAGCCTGCAAATTGTCAGCTTACAGTAGGACCTCGTCTGTCAGCCGCCCCCAGAGTAAGCCTCTTTTGCAACGTCTCTCCATTGTAGTGCAGTTTGTGCCAGCAACACGGCCACACGGCCCCTCCGTAGTAGCAGCGTCAACAGCTGCGTCCCTGCCGCGCCCGCTGTTTGCCTGCCGCTGGACGGCAGTCAGGTCAATAATTGATTACCGCATAATTTATGTCATTTGTCGAGGGCCGCTGTACGTGCCTTTTGCGAAATTCTCAAATCAAACGAAGCACAGCGTTGCATTGGCTTGCGTCGGCGCACAGCGTCGCGTCTACTCGTCCGGGCATCCAGCCAGCACTGCGCTATGGATTTCGCGCAATTTTTTGCCGCTTAAGTTTTTCCTCATTTTAGTGAAATGCGCACTTGGCGCATGCGTAGAAACTTTCATCTGCATTGAACACTTATTACAGTAGAACAGAAAACAGCAAAAAAAAGTGCTGTAACTGCAACAACAACAGCAACAACGACGACGACGACGGCGACGATAGCAAAAACGACAACAGCACAATTTTATGGCCACAAATCCATCAACATATTAACACCACTGATTTACGACAAATACTCATATATTCCACCGTCATGCCACGCTGACGTCGCTAGGGATGTTGCGAATATTCGCCTTCGCAAAAATTAGTTGGGAATATTCGCATTTTTCGAGATAAATACTGTTCGCTCAATTTAAGCCTAAATATTACAATTTTAAAATTTTTTCAAATTTCATGCAAATAATATAGAATGATTATATTTTTCTTTTGAATTGATATTTATTCACATACATATTCGCGCATATTGATCGGTTGAAAATATGTTCAAGCTTATTGCAAGTGCTGCTTCTTCCATATTCACCCTAGCAAATTTGCACATTTGCAACATCCCTAGTATGCGCGTTTGCCATTTGTGTCGTATCTTTGTCTGGACACGCTCGTAAAAGCAGCTGCACTTTTTATACTTTTTCTTTTTGGCTTAACTCTTTGGAAAATGTTGCAAAAATAATTGCAAAATTATTATCTATGTTGCAATGCTATGCCACGTCGTCGCTACAGTAGTATCTAATCTCTAGAGTCTAAAGACTAGACTGTCATAGCATCCTAAAACAGGGAGAAGAAAAAGAGCTTCAACTTCTGCTCCCTGAAAGTTTTCTCAGCTTTCTCAATGCTGTTCGAACAGAACAATAAAAAAGAGCATAGGTCCCAATAGCTAATGCTAATATTATAGCGTGCTTAAGAAAGTAAATGCGAGAAAGTTTGACCGAGGCTCGTCTGCTAATGCAGACATATGAGCGAACTCGAAAGCGTAGTGATCTGTTCAAGCTGCTAAACTAAATATATAGAAAAGTTTTCTTGCCGAATAAAGCTACCCACCATTTAAAAATTTCCCAAGAACGGAAAACATTTGAAAGATTCAAGAAACTGTATAATCTGTTTTGTTTTCCGAGATTCCAAACATTGAGTCACTTTATTTGTATGCTCCCATAAAAAAAGTGCTTGCCATTTCTATAAGGCCAAACAATTTTTGCTCATCAAATGAACATTTGCATCTTTCCCAGCATGAAATGATAATCTTCTCAAACGCCAGATCAAACGTCTGGGAGCAGAGAAACTGCCCGCATATGGCAGCGATGTTGGCGCAAGCTGACGCAACGGTCCACGGTCGCCACAACAAAACGAATGAATAATGCGAGCAGGGCATCCTATGGAATTGCATTTTGGCAAGTGGCTTGTGAGAGTGTTGTAACTGCTGCAGGGCAAATACACGTAACAACAACAACAAACAACCACGCCAATGCCAAACAGACTAGCCTACTACCTAGGCGCTGCACATGGCAAAAGCGATTAGTTTGGTGAAAATAAACTACATACACGACATGCGTGTGTGTGTGTGTGAGAGTGTGTGTGTATGGCCTGGGTGCCACCTCGCCGTTTGGCTATAAAAGAAATAAAAATATGAGCCTCTAATGTCGGCCAGCGCACATAAAATTTAAATTACCTAAAGTTGTGCTGCCGCCGCTGCTGCTGGCTTCTTCTAATAACGCGAAAAGTGCAACTAGCCAGAGCCGAAAGCATAAGCCGCAGAAGCAGCAGCAGCAAGCGTTTGATCTTCGCTCGGGCGCTCGAAAATGGGATTGCGAATTCAGAAATTACGGATTGCAAGATTCCTTGCACTTCTGGTATTCCGCAACTCGAAAGCGCCTACTATCGGAACACTTCCAATGATCGTATTTGTTGTATATATTGCTTAATGGATGTACATACATATGTGCCTTAACTTAGTTTAAAAGTTTATTTTAATAAGAAGCAATTCTTTCGCTTTTTCCCATTATTAAAACCTTTGAAGCAATATTCTGTAGTATTCACTATACTCTCAATTTCAGACACTACAAAGACAGAATCGATTCTGTACATTTTTAGCTTGTAAAAACTTTGCCGAATTGATATATGCTTTGTTTTGTCTGTAGTTGTTACTACTGTCAACTTGTATACAAACTAGAATGAACGTAAAATGTCGGAATTTAACTTCTCACACATAAATGCTTGCCGGCTGGCAACCCTGGCAATTTAACGCAACGAGCGCAATGCCAGAAATCAACTGCAGCCAGCAATCCCTTCATTACCTTCAGATGCGCGGATATTCGGCTGCACATCTGTCCGTCCGTCCGTTCATCCGTGCGTTCGTCGCTCCATCTGTCTGTCTGTCTGTCTGTCTGTCTGTCTGTGTATGCGCGAAATTATGATGAGGGCGTCAATCGCAATAAACCGCTTTTGCATTTATGTTTTCCACTCATTCCATTGCGGCTCGAGCTGCCAGGCTCCTGCTCCTTTTCGGTGCGTTTTGTGGCAAGCAAAACGAATGTGCATGTTCAGAGTTGAGAGTTTTAAATCATTTATACGAGTTCGCCTGCCGTCGTAGTGCCTGGCTTCGCCTGCCTCGCTGGTCTCCCCCCGCGCTCACTCGGCATGATGAATTCTCGTTTTGATGAGTTCACTCATGCGCCGCCATTAATAATACAACACAAAAAAAACAGCCTAAAATAAAAAAAAAAATAAAAACGAAAAATATATTTTAAATTTACTGCTAATAAATTCACGTATGCGCACACATTTTTAATTAAATTTCCCCCCGAAGATGCGGATGACGACGACGCGGGAAGGAGCACGCATGCGTTTGCGAATGCTGCTGCACTGCTCTTCTCTCTTAGTGGTAATAAAAATGCGGCCAAGTTTTATTTGCCAAGTAATTAAAGTGAGATTTCCTGAACTGAGAACTGCGCGTCAAGCACGTCAACGCACACACAATTTCCCCAATACTCATGCACGCAATGATGGCGCAAAATGGTACCGACTCGGCCGAATGTGCGCATATAGCGGAATTTATAGAGCATACGCGGCAATCTCGGCGTTTCGGTTTGATCTTAAAGCGCGTGCAAATCCCAGCAAATTGTCACAAAAGATGAGCAAAAAATTGGCAGCGTATTTTTGTCATCAGCTTAAGATCAGAGCTGGAACAGAAGCCTAGTTCGAACAAAAAAATCTATAGCCCTCACGAAAACGCGTCAAAAGAAAAGAAGGCGTTCAAAACTGCAAGGATGACAGCAAGTAGGAAAAGCTCAGAGCGGTCCTGGCTCCGTGGATAAGTGCTCGGTTGTGGATGCGTGGAGTCGGTTGATCAAGTTCTAACTCATAACATCTAATAATAAAAGGTAGCTTCGTTGCTTTGCACCTGTCTCTCGCCTAGAGTTGGCAACTCTCCGAGAATACACTGCGCCATGTAAACAAAAACTTCTCAATTCCCGTTCGGACACGGCTGCAGAAAAAATGAGTAGGTCCCGCTATCTTGTGCTAAATAGTATCACAAGATGATGCGAGAAAGCTAGGGTAATCGCCAGTTATTTCTTATATAGAAGTTTTATAAACGTTGCGAAGGAAAGAAAGCGCGCAATAATTAGAAAAGGAATGGCATCTAACTATAGAACGGCACTAAGTAGAAATATGCTCTTTTAATAAAATTTTGCCAGGATTATTTGAATGAAATCTGACTTGAAGTTTTGAAAAAAATTTGCCAAGTGCAGTGCAAATCAATCTAAGAATTGGAAATCGGCACAGTTTCAGTTCAGCTGTTCGTCACTTCGTCTATATTTGTCCACAAGAGCAGGAGTGTAAATAAGTGTAAGAGTTAATGTAATCTCTTAACACTCAATTAAGCGCCGTCAGCGTGCCACAATTTGACGCACTCATTTAAATCATCAAATCATCATACCAAGACCATGCACTCAAATATTATAGTTCCGTAGCGCAGATGATTAAACGTATGCGAAATATATATACATACATTTCATTTCACTTTATTTCTGTTGGGCTGCATGGTTTTTGTTGCATTTATATTTGCCTCATAATTTGAAGTGCATTTTTGCAGGCATTTAATTTGTTTACATTGGCATTAAGCGACATAAAGGCGGAAAATATCAGTGTGTGTGTGTGTGTGTGTGTGTGTGTGTGTGTGTGTTTTTTTTTTAGTAGGTGGAAAGCGCTCGAAAACCTCGTGTAGTGCGGGGCCCGAACCCGCTAAAACCACCTCATGTCCGTGTGTGTGTGAGTGTACGTCGAGCAAATATGCATATACTAGACTTGAATTGTGCATGCATATTTCTCAAGTAGTATGCGCAGACATGATAGAGAGGAACAAGACAAAAATACAAGACTTTTACGAATTGCAAAAATTTTTGAAATTGTTTGAAGGCATGCAGACTTTTGAAAAAAGCGCTGCGGTGTTGCTAAGGTTTTAAAACTTTAGCTTCAGCTGTTCATAGCTTTTTTGAATAAAAATTTTTTTAACACAACATTTCCATTTTCATACCCTTTTAAGGATTCTGAACAGCCGCTTTCCTTGCACCAACTGTCAGCGTCCTTCTCTCCCTCTACTGGCTGCCTCTTCCCATATGCATTTTCTGTTTGTTCTCTCTCTTCACTTCAGGGCAGCTCTTCTCTTCTACACTTCCGTGAACGAAAAATTCAGAGCCGAAAATAATGAAAATGTGAATATTTTTGACATTCTGAGTATGATAAATTTGTTTAGACAATTCGATTGTCTTTAGAATTACAAAAACAACCAGTTTGTAATTTAATTAAATTTGTTTACTTACTTCTTTTCTCTTTCTTATATGCTGAAAATGAGGTGGAAAACGACAAATTAGCCGAGACAAATAAAATATGAGATTGTTCGAGGTTGAAAGCAAAATATTTGATGCCAAAGGAGGTGAGTGCATATCGTCACTAGAATTTTAATGTTAACATTTGAACTCACATTTCACGGGGATTTATTTTAATTTTCTAGCACTTTGATGCTCGCTGCTAGTGGTTCCACTATTTGCCAAGCAGTGGGATTCCTACTTAATGCTAGAAATCCGCTTTTGTCTACTTTTCCCACACACAATTTTATGAAAATTCAAACACAGCTTTTTCTACTTTAAATAAGCGTGAGAAAGGTGCGTGATTTCAGCTACCAAAATTAGCACCTCTGCCGTCAGTGTGTGTGTGTGTGTGTAGACGCCGCTTGCCTCAAAATACGCAACCGACTGCAAATGGAATTTATCTTTATTACACGACTTGCAGCGAGCGCAGCTGGATTAATACGAATCCGCCAGATATCAGCAATAAAAAATCAATTACCAAATGCTGTCTAAAGGGACACTGACAAGCTGCAGCGCATATTGGCGCAGATACAAAAGCGCGCATGCGACGGGCGCCCGCGGCAAGTTACAACTGATATAAAGAAGAAAGCGAGGCGTATGAAGGGAAGCGACTAGAGAACCGCAGCTTCCAAGCTGCCAGCTGCCAGCTCACATGACAACAATTACAAGCAGCTATGTTGTTGAGCGGTGGGCAGTGGGCAGCAGCAGGGCAGCGGAAATCGGTCCGGCTTGCTAACAAGGTGCTGAGATGCGCCTCGCAATTGCCAATCAATGCACTGAAATTTATCACGGCCCAGCGGCGAAATTGAATTAATTGAATATGGGAACATGAGACGAAATTTTGCCGCGGAGCTGTGGACCTGGAGCGGACCCAGCGTGCACGAAACAGTAGCCAATATGCTGCCACATGCTAAGTGCAGACCTCGGCGCAGTGCCAGGCGCAGAGCGAACGGCAATTCCGTAGCTGTAATTTTAATTTGTTCCAGCACTTCCGCATTGCATTGTATTTGCAGACTTCGAGCGCAGCTTGCATGTCGGTGCAAATGTGCGATATTATAGAAAGACATGATCGTAAATAGCATTTTTGAATACCGGCAGCCGCAATGACGAGTGGGTGTTCGCGGTGTCAGCCATAAATCTGTGCCGTGAAAATGTCGAAACGCATGATGAATTTGCGGTCATAAACCATTTGTCGTCCATGCCATTATGTTTTCCACATAATTAGCATAAGCTATTGGCGTATTGCTTTTGCATCGGAATTGTGCTGGAATTGTGCTTAGGACAGTTGAAAGATAACATAGCAGCTCTCCCAATCCCTAACGCTCAGTTGGAAGTTTATTAAATAATAGTAATAATGATAAGTTTATGGATACTCGAGCTACAATACACCTGCAGCTATTGTCTAATAAATAGTATCCCATTAATATCTCAGACAATCTGCAATTGTTCAACGAATGCGCCTCTGAGCTTTGGAATACATGTTCGAAAGATAAATTCTTGAGAGCTCATAACAACTGCTCCCGTTAAGTATCATATACAATAGAACCATTGCTTCTTATATAAATATAGTTTTGGTTATAGCACTAAATATCGTTCCTTTTGCTTCCTAATTCTTCGATTTGGAACCTATACTCGGCTGCTTTTCAATACATAGTATCAGTTACATTTTTCCTCTTACAAATATAATTTAATCGAAATATTGTAATAACGGTTAACAATACCGATTCTCATTTCACTCATGCATCGCGAGAGCTTCCTAACTAACCGCAACAGCTGTCAACCTCAACTTCAAATAAAATGAAAAATATTTTCAGTTCAAATGCAATTATACGAAATGCATCAATGTCAACACCTCTCGTAATGATCCACCACATTAGTCATTATTATTATTGAAGGGCCCACCGCTGAACCCTCAACTTGGGTACCTTTGCCTGTCGATGATCGATAGCACCGCATTGAAAGAGCGCTGGCACTTCAAATAATGAAAACTAAAAATAAAGAATTAATGTCGCCATAAAAATAATGCAGAAATGCATTTAAAAACCGTTTTCATCAAATGAAGTGAAAGATGCAAGAGCCATACAGACATACACACACACGCATACACATGCAACCACTCATGAACGAAGAACGGTGCAGTCGGTAGCTGCGATCTGAAGTGCTGCCGCCACTGAAGTGCATCAACGTCATCATGATTGCTAATGACATGATCAACACTTGAAAGATTCGTCACTTCGGCGCAGCATATGGCTGCCTTTGGTATGTGGCCAAGCATGCAAAGGGTGCTGCGCATGGGGAGAGGACGTGGGGATGGACGCCTGCCGTGGCGACTTGGTATGTTAATATCGTGATGCAGCGTCATAAGAGTTGACAGCTTCATAGCGTGAAATTGTACGAATTGGAATGCATTTGAATATTTGAATTACACTCTCGAAATCTCGCAGCTCCTCCGGCCTTCTGCTGCTCTGCTCTGCACTGCACTGCACTGCCGCTCATAAAACTCATTATGTATAAATTTATGTTAATAAAATTGAGCTTTGGCATTTCACTTTTAAGTTTAGTGAAGGGTAATGCGCATTTTGAGAAATAAATAAAATAAAATTGGAGATGTGCCACACACTGAGGCCGGCCAACAGATTCTTGGTATGTGTAGTTGTGTAAAGTGGCAAATATCTTATACAATTGAAGAAGTGAAGGGCTGTCGAAGAAAGGGTACCTACATTTATTTTGAGCGTATATATCTGCGTTGCTTTCTTTGAAGCATCAAATCTAGCATTCAACTCTGTAATGAAGTTCGCTAGAGGCACTCGCTTCTCCACTTCCCGAACTCATAAACGAAGCACCATCTGGTATCGCCAAGGAACCCCGCAGCGTCAATGCGTGACCTTTTTGGCCTACCATTCAAACCTAACCTAACATCAGTCATGCCCGTATAAGCGCTTGTACAGGTTTCCGAGTTCTTGTCTGTAAATTGAAGAACATATTTCTACACCCACTGTAATTGAAAATTTCTTTCAAATAGAAATTTTCAAAATGCTTGATTATTCACCATAGCAAAAAAGCCAATTTTAAAAAAACCTACACCATTTCCAACAAGAATCAACCGAGATTAAAAAATTCTCCATCATTTTCCAATTAAAATGTGTCAATCAACAGCGCCGCGTATAACTGACAGCTCTTTGCTGTTTTAAATTGAAATTTCTAAAAATATGCTATGCATAAAAATTGTTGAGTTGATTCCGAATCGAGTCGATCAAATTTCCACGATTTCAGGGCACGGCACACGGCTCGTCGCTTGAACGCTGATTTTCGAAATAAATCAAACATATGCTTCGCATCTTGTTGATCAATGTGAAATTGGAATCGCTATAGCCTACTGCCGCTGCTCCCCTGCCCGCTCTTCTGCACCGGCACAATTTACACGCATTTCGGTGTACGGTTTAATAAAGTACTTTTTTCCCCGGAACACTGCACTGTACGGCTTGCTGGCCCCCTTTGCGGACTGACACTTCTTGACGCGCATTTAAAAAGACAACAAATAAGCTGTCAGTCAGGCATAAAAATAAACAAAGTGAGAAAAATCGTAGACGAGCTGGCTTCACCATACTTGTACAATGTTTTGTGGAGCAACACTGCGGAAAGGCCAGCGGGGGCTGAGAAATTGCAACAGTTCCTCGTGTGCGAAAGAAAAACATTGCGTTTCGGTTTTTGGTTACATGATGTTACGAAAATATTTAAAAATATTTAATTAAAAAGTAGTTTTGTTAGGGCAAAAGTTTGAAATGAATGCTTTATATCGCTATTTTTCGTTTTCTTCTTCTTTTCAATTTATCGATGTCATCGGAAGAGATCAGATCAGATTAGGTAATCCAAAATGGTGCAGTCGATGCTAATATTTTGCCCGAAGTCCGAAGCTTGGCTAAAAACTAAGTATGCATCGATACTATTATCAGTGCCAATGCCCTTTTTTAAAGCCGATGCAACGGTTTCAATTGTTCCGGAGGCGCATCTTAGGGAACCAATTTTATTTTGCCACTCGCACAGCAAAGGACGTGAGTTTCGCCTTTGAATTTAAGCGCGTTGCAATGTTGGCACACAATTGTCATCGCTCCAATACCGCCACCTATCGTAAAATGTGAATAAATCGATTTATCAGATTTCCCGACTTTCCCGTCAAATTTTCCGAAATTTTCTATCTGCATAAACCTAAAGTACAGCAAAACAAAACAAAAAAAAAGAATCATGAAAATCGGCCTAGCGGTTATCGAGTGAGAAGGCTAAAGAGCTTCACCTCTTTGTTTTTATATATTAAGATGTCTATACCTTGGAAGGCTCCTTTAATGCGTTACAATTTTCGCACAAAGTTATAATACCCTATTACCATAGGTGTAGGGTATAAAAACACTTGAATGAGTTTTCGAAAAGTTTCTCTTCGTTTTGAGTCTATCGAATGTGTTTTGCTTTGAAGTTTGATTGAGAATTATTTGATGATAAATTCCGATAAATTAAGATTCTCTACGAAGAAGCGCTTTATCACATATATGCATATGTATATAAGTTAAACCAAAAGAAAGATAGCGAGCAATATTTTTTTAAATCATTTTTTTCATCATATCCAAGAAAAAGCTCTTACGGCATCGTCTTAAAGGCTTCAGTCATTTCATTTAATCCTAAAAGAGCACTCTATCATCAGCCTCTGTATGACATCACTTCTCTGTATGGCACAACAACTGATGCTAGGAATCTAAGCTTGTAGTTAGCACGATCTGAGAGGTCTATGATTACATCAAGTTAGAAAATGTACTTACGAAAAATTTACACCCTACTGCTCCCAACAAAGCGAACAAATTCAATTTCCTTAAAAAAAATTAACAACAATACATCGAAATTGAAATCAAATTTTTTTTAAAAATACACTCAGGAAACGAACTTTTCAAATATTTCTGTGCATTCAGCAAAACTCAAAATATTAATTGGAAATGGCAAGCACATCTCAAAATGCAGCAAAACCATGCACCAGCAGTGCACCGGCAACGAAATCGAAAGCCATCAATCCGTTCTTCGTGTTTCTGCATGAGTTCCGTCAGGGTCTGAAGGAACGTGGCGTCACCAATTTTTCGATGAGGGAGATCGCATGCAGGGCCGGCGAGCGTTGGCGCCAAATGTTGCTCAGCGACAAGCTCTCCTACATTGTTTGGGCACGCAAGAATCAACAGGACTTGAAACTGAAGATCGGCTCCAAGAGAAAGTCCACACAAAAGAGCTTAGTGCCTTATTGAATTCTGGAAAAAAACGATTGTCTATTTAGAAGAAATTAGCAAATAAACTTTTCTAACATGGCACTTTAAAATGGCGTCACTTCTTGTAAGCATATTACGCTAGTATTTTTTATTGAAAGAAATTGTTTAATTTTTATGCACTATAGCTATGGGCAGCTATATAGATTATGGTTTGATTGGCAAAAATCTTGAAAACATACCGCAGTGCAGCTTCTACAGCAACCCGGGTTTTCTCCGACTCTTACCAACCCCACAATTTTATGATATCGAATCAGGCCACTTAACCTTAGGGCAGCTTTTCGCCTTCGTGGAAGAATATTTAAGTCAGATGTTTCTGGGTTCCCACAGGGTTACTTTCTGACATCGTTTTCTTTTGATAGATAAGATTATAATAAATTTGATGTAAGGATCCAGTTTGCTTGGCCTAAAGTAAAAGATCTCCATGTAATTACATGTGCTCTCATAAGTTCGTAGCTTTATGGTATATTAAGCTATTTTCTTTAGGTATCTTAAAGATACATTCGTTTTGTTTGTTTTGATTGTAGCAAATAGAGCAAGATAACAAATGCTACTCTTACTCTCTTTGAAAATAATGGCACGAGTGGGTATTTGTTTTGGTATTGAGAGGTTTTGTGAGTGTTTCACCCATTCAAATGTTTCACTCGTGCGCCGAGTGCAATGAAATGGGTAACCGTAGTGTACAGGCAAACCAAATGCATTCATGCAGACCTCTAGTATCTTTCCGTAAGAGTCTGCGCAAGTGTAGCATATGTATAGAAGAGCGAAAAGCTTATTGCTCCCTTCTTCAAGATAGAGCGTTTTGCAAATATATCAGTAAGCTTTTGGTAAAAGGGAGTATAGTTAAGACAAGTCGAGAGGCAATCAACAACGAACCAAAAATACCCCAGTGTGCGATGGCTAAAATCACAGAATTAATTTAAGAGGTAAATTATATAAAATAAGCTGTTAATTTTGGAACACTTAAAATTTTTTATCATGCCGAGTTTTGAGGTTTCAAAATTGAGTGCTTACAAACGTAGCACATACATTATTTTTCTCTATAGCCGCGTTCGATCGGAATGTTTTTTTAAACTTTTTTGTGAGAAGCTTTCAATTATGCCTAAGTATACTCTTGCAAAGTTGCCAGCTACATCGCAACAGATGGCGCCGCATGCAAAGAAACGGAGTTGTTTTTCTATTTAGATGACATGAGCGGCTGGGATGATTCGAATCAGTGAGTCCACGCTTTCGAGAACGAGCACTTATTCACTGAGCCACGTTGGCGCTTTGTTGCCTGCCTTCTATTTATTAACAAGTCGTATCTATTGCACTTAACCTTTCATGCCTCTGTTGTCTATAGCTCTCAATGTCTGCCCGTCTAATATGCACAGTTCACAATCTGAGAGTTAACCACAGAAATAGCTTTTTAAATAGGCAAAATGCGCAGCAGTATAAATTGGCAGCCGTTCATGGTTAAGACTGCATGCTCCACTCGCAATTGCGGTCACACTGCCGGGTGGGGAAGTCTTGAGCAACGTGGCCACCAGCGAACAGTGTCTGGAGAGCTTGCCGCTGGCAGCAGCGAATCGTAGACAATTGTACAATTGTCGACGACGCTGTTGCCGCGAACGCTTCCGCAATGCGGCTGCAACAATGTCGCCGGTACTCAAGTGCGTATTTATCGGCCGCTTGCGAATTGTATATTTTATGCATAAAAATGTTTAGTGTGTCGTATACCAAATTTAGCTCGTCGACAACGCCCAAAACTAAAAGTTGAAGTATCAGTCAATGACTTCTGGCTGTTCCTTTCAAAAAAGTAAGTAAGTATGTGTATTTGTGTGAGTCAGACTGTCTGATTGTCTGAATGTTTTGCAACTTGTTGTACTAATTATTTGTTTGTGTATTCCAAGCAATAATAATATTTATTGTTTATTTTGCTATTATCGTGCAAATGTAAGTTTTTATTGTTTAAAAACGATTTTTCATACGCACTTTAAAGCAATTTGTGAGAGTGTGGAAGAGCAGCTGGTTTTTGATAACTCCATATCTTTATCGGAAGGGACCAATTGTAAGAGGCCCTAACTAAGCCCGCAACCAGGCACTGGGTAAGCTGGTACGTGAGCTGGAGCTGCTATATAAGCCAGTAGGTAATACCTTTATCTATCATTGTATGTGTGTGAATTTTGCAACAAATTATCAAAATCTAATCAAATGAACACATTAAATTTTATTCTTCCATTTGTAATTTGGCTAAAAGTTCGACAAAGTTTTGAAGTTTTTTGAAATACTCATTCGATTCTTCGCACGCCTCTCATTCTGCGCGCTGCATGCGCATTGCTGTTTCAATCAAAACTTTTATGGCAGAGATTAATGATTCAAGTCATTAGCAGTTAAAATCGAGATCAGTGCGCGGCTGCGGCGTTTGTGGCGGAGTATTTTATAGCTTTTGGCAAATTCATGCCGTTGCGTTTTGCATTGTTGATGCGCTTCCTTGAAGGATGCCCGAGATGCGGGCAGCGCCGCCGCAACCGAGTGAGCGAATGAGTGATCGTGCGAGCGAGCGTATGAATGAATGGGGGGACGTGCTGGCTGGCTGGCTGGACTGTACAACACAGGCCGATCAAAAGCGTCAAGGTTCCAGCTGCCGCGTTTGCATTGATACGCTCGAAATTAATCGCTTGCTGCTACTTTCAAATTTATGATTCATATTCATCATTTTTGAAGTTTTATTCATACGAATTGCATTATTTCTCAGATTGATCTTTCGCTCTGCTTCTTGCCGCTCATTTCATTGCATACGGAATTAGTTTCTCAGAAAGAACTCAACAGCATCTTCGCTGACTGAAAGACAGCCCTCAGCGCTGACTGTGATATGCTAATGATATGAGCTCGTCGTCTGCCTTCGAAATTATTCAAATTCAAAACGAATTGTACAAAAAATCTTCATTTGCTGCGTCATTATCAAAACGTGCTGTAATTGAATTAATTGTGGAAGCAATTCGCATTTGAAGTGTCTAAACACTCGAGACTCGAGTGAGAGTGATCGCTATCTCATGATTGTAATGATGATGATTGCATTAATTAACCTATGCAATGTGTACGCTGGGCACTTGAAGTGGGTTTTTGTCTGCTGTTTAGTTTTGCTTTTTTTTTTATAAAAATCGACAGAACAAAATGAGTAAATACGTTTTTTTTTTTAGATTAAGTGCTTGGCTCGGTCATATTATAAATTACTGTTTTAATTAGCACGTTCGCGAATAAAGCGGCTTATATCGGCAGCAAATATTAAGTTAATTAAGCAGTCATTCAAAGAACATGCGAAAAATTTACGACTTTAAGACATTTTAAGCTTGCACTGAAATCGTTTTTTCCAAAATTACTTCCCACAACATGGAAAATTAAATTTATAGGATTAGACTAAAAATTATTGCATTTTAAATATAAAATTGTTATACTACTGAACTAAAATAATATTGCAAATTATTTATAAAGATTGTGATAATAAATAAAGCGTAACTTTTGAAAAATAGACTTCTAGATAGCAGCTCTTTACTTATCCATAATTGACATATTTAGTTGCTTAATTGTGCATCGATTTTTCCTTCTGCCTATCCTTTTGTGTTCGGTTCTTTCAAGCTCCAGCTACAGAATTTTTAAAATTTGTATATGATATCAGCTGACAAGCAAATTTATTACATTCATATCTAATGTATATTTGCTTGCATATGCTCATATATCTTCTCTACTGCTTTTAGACGTTTCTTTATACTGTTGAGATAAATTTCATTTGATTACCAAACATTCCCAACAAAATTTGCCTACACCAAAGGACGCGTGCTATGCCCATGTCTAAAAGTTTCATACACTTAACGTAATTCGTATGCCTGCAGCTGATGCTCATACGTCAACATATTCATTCAGTTCTTTAAAATTGTTATATACTCTGCCTCATATTTAACTGCATAACGTCAGAGATTCTCACAGCCTTTGCTCACATGTGGCTCGTTTTTTCCCATGCACACGAGGCAATGGATTCTGTGCTCCATTACTAATGATCTTTTAACTGATTTCTTATTAATAAATACTTCAATGTCTGGCAGCAAGAACATTTCAATGTGACTGCTCTTAGCTAGATTTGAATTTTCTTAGCTCTTTTGGCATCATCATTACCATGTATTGGTAAAAATCATGCAATAATAAATTGCCTATAATACATGACCTGTATAGTAATTAGTAAAACAGACAAATTTATTGGGCAAAACCAGAAAATAATCTTTAGACAAATATTTGAAAAAAAAGCTCCTTGGAAAATGTATCTATGCCGCAGGTTAGCGATTTCTGATATGTGTAGCTGATCTCATCGAAGCACACTTGCGAATAAGATGTTTTAACACATTTCCTACAGCTATGTAAACACTGCTCACATATGAACAAAGAGAAGAAGAGCTAGGCAGATGAACAGCTTTGGACTGCCGCAGGAAGTGGCGCTCCCTTGAGGCATTACAATTCATCACGCATATGCCTCACATGCCGTTAGTTGTAATGCTTAAAATGCTTTAAAAATTGAGCTTTGGAATTTTGTCAATCGACGCGTCAAGCGCCAATTTAGCGACGCCATATTTGAGCGGAAATAGTGAAGTCAATATTGAGCCTGACGCAGTGTATCTCAAAATCAAGCTGCAAATATTCCAAGCAGGTGACATGTTAATAAAACGCAGAATAAACAGGCGAAAGCTACAGCAAGCTGCCTGTGCCGCTAAATGCGCGCGGGTAGGGCGAGCGGTAGGGAGTCAGCGAGCGTACAATGCGTATGCGAGCAGAGTGCGATTGGATTGCGGGCTGCAAAAGGTTAACCCTCGCTCAAGTTCAGCGCGGCCAGAGCTGATAGCGAAACGCGCAATCGGATTGGCTGCAGCACTTCTGCCGGCATTAGACAACCAATGAATTTGAATCGTATCTATCAGATACACACATGCACAATACAATATAAGATAGATGCGTGTAGAGAATGCGAAGATATCAATTCGAAAAGAAAATAAGCAAACAAAGAATTTCCGATGGAAAAATAAAACCTGCCTGTGGAATGGACTGACATGTGGAGCAGTGGCATTGAAACGCTGTGCTACCTGCTTTTCAGTTAGACGCATTTGAAATTTCTGATAGCCTTCCACCCCATTTTCGTATTTGTACTGTATCTGCGCACTGTTCCATTCTCAGATTTTCCCACTGCGAGTTGTGCTGCCAACGTTTGCCGCTTGCCACGTTCCCACGTTCCTTGTGGCCATTCAGTTAGCGAGCGGCATGCTGTCAGCAGCTGTGCGCGCTTGCAAGCAGTTGAGGCTGTACTTCCGCAGACTGCACAGTGGAATTAAAATATACTTTACGCTGTAAAATTTGTTTTCTAAAGTGTGCCCATTTTTTTTTGTATGATATAAAAGTCAGCAAAAGATGATACAGTCAAGACTTAACAGTTTGATGGTGTTTAACCGACCATTCAAAGCGTCTCGTCGATTGATAAATACTTTTCAAAAGCTACTTTTGAAGCTACTTTTTAAAAGCTAGTTTTGCACTTCTGAAAAAAGCTATCTTTGAAGATTGACAAAATTTAATATGCCATGGAAGCTCAAAACAACTGAAAGTACAATATTGCTACTATGTACCTTGTACCAAGTACCCCACCAGAAGGGAATTAATCAAAATAGTTAACACAAATAATAGGAAATCTTATGAATATTAATTCAAGCAATGTCAATCGAAACGAAGTCAGTCGAAAGTGTTTCGATTAAATTTTTGACTATTGACCACAGTTGAAAAATAGTTCCACTTCATATAAACAAAAATTCTGAGCACAAAATTGGCCTGCCTTAATTAGTGCTGAAATTATAATTCCATATGATGGATGATTTGTATGCCATTAATGAATGAATCTTCCAGCAGCCATCGAACTAGTTGAGTAAATTGCTTTCATTGCTGCGCTCTAAGGTTCTAAGCAAATTAAATATGGATAGTGGTCTTAAACGACGCTCATATAGTACTCAGCAATTTTTGCATACACGTTAATAAGCCTTTTTCTTCACCACTAAATACCAAAATCAAATTATGCTGGCAGCATTTAAATTAAATTTCCATGCCGCTGCGCAAGTCGTGTTTGTTTTATAGCAAAACAAGTAAGGAAGAATCAGTCGGGTTTCATCGACAGAGTAATACCCTACACCAAGTTCCCAAGTGGGGTGATAATCCAAAGAAATTGTTGGTGCATTTATATAGTGGGCGGACCACGCCCATTTTCTTATATGTCATGTAGGACCTATATCTTAACCTAGGTACCAAATTTCATTCGTTTAAATGCATAAGTAGTCAATTGAGATCCATTTAATCGAAAAAAACCCGAGGTAGTCGGACTTACAGGCCCATTGTGGGCGTGTCCTTCGACCGATTTGCCTAGTCTCGGAACTTGAAGTAGTGGAAGGTTCACTGCGACTGTGTGCCAAATTTGGTCCAAATCGGACCACTCCTTCTTTCTCTCCTGCGCCAACGGACAGCAAGACAGACAGACAGACAGACAGACGGACAAACGGACAGACGGACAACCGGAAATCAACACAGAAAGTGATTCTAAGCATTTCTATATACTTATGTCTATACCTAGGTTGGCTCCTTTAATGCGTTACAATTTTCGCACAAAGTTATTATACCCTATTACCATAGGTGTAGGGTATAAATATGGGCTTTTCTTCATTGATTTTCTGCACCAAATGAGCATTAATTATGGAAATAAGGCGAAATCAGCTTGGCAATTGCTGGCGGAAGTGGAAGGCTTTAATTTTCATTAAAATGGCATGTGATGAATGGGCGAGTATTTAGAAGCGGCGCGGGCACATTTCAACCAAAAATGGAAGACGTCGACTGCGGCGAGAGCAGCACACGTAAACGCTGTTAATGAATGGAGCTACTAGAGTTAATGACAAACGCCCCTTGGCAGATTTTTTAATACATGTGCACACATTTGAAAACATAGAGGAGGCGAGAAGTATCTGCGCTGTTGTATTGCCTATAAAAGTGACTGCTACAACTGGCGAGTTAAGTTTCAGAGCACAGAACGAAAATCATTAATTCAAAATATAAATTTTGTCTTTGCTTTTTAACTTTTTAGCACTGCCCACCTTCATAGATAGTCGCCAAGCCGCCGAAACGTCAACTATTTTGCTCGCTCGCGATTCCTAGGCATTTCTTGCTTTCTTTCGGTGTTTCCTTTCTTTGGTATTATATTTTGTTTTGCTATTCAGTTTTTTTTTCTAGTTCAGACGGTCACTCACTTTTCATTCATGCTCTCGCGCCGTCGTTGCCAGTTCAACGATCGATAAATGATCCGCAGGCCACAAAAGCGCACCACCGATTAATGTCGCGGAGTTCTGTTTGCATTCGTGCGATACTCAGCCAAGTGCCGGACATAACTCGTAAATGCTAGGCGCGCATAGCCGGCGTTCCCGATCGCTGGCGATCGTCGAATCGTTGAGCGATTTGTGCAAAGATCACGTTTTAATTCGATCAGCGGGCGAAGAATAATCTCTGCACATTGCGCAGACGCAGCATGGGTTACAGTTGCAGCAGATGCGCGCATGTTGTTGCTGTTGTTCTGTCGCACTGTTGTCGCGCCGTTTGCCGTGCGATCGTTTGGCGCTTGTTCGACAGCAACATAAAAATTTGAATTGATTCCGCCTTTTAATGCGTTTGCGTGTTGCTCTTAATGCAGTCATCAATTTTATTGGCCTCAACTTTTGAGATTTTATAAAATTTATTTGCAGTTGTGCGCTGATCAAGTTGCAGGATCATGTGTTGCACACAGTTGTTGTTGGCTAGCAGCTTGATTATGGAAGAGCGGAAATATGGCAGTTGGGCGATATTTGTCATACAAACGCTATTAAGCGGAAAATGCAAGTTTAAATCGAAATAAATTTTTCTTAAATGGAATATGTTCGATTTGTAAAAATCGCAAAAAAATAGGCCGCATTTATGCAAGAACTTCTAAAGTATACTAAACTCTTTACAGAGTATCTGCACTGAATATTGCATTATTTAGCCTTCGACAACTTGAAAATGAGGCAGTCCAACCTAACCCATCGTAACTAACAACTTGAGATGTTATGCTATTTGAATATATGTACATATGATATATATATAGAACTTTAAATGCCATATTTTGTAAAAAGTGTTTCAAGCAAACGCTCTAAATTATGCACTAGTGTATTGTCTATATATATTGTTTTATTTTTCTTTTAATCAAAAGTAGTAGAAATACATTCTCTAGATATATGCAAAAAGCATTGCAAGCTTTGCAAGGCCCAATTTATTATTTTAAATTATATATTTCTATAAATATATATATTGAAGGAGTGCGAGAATATTCGCTTTTATTAACAAAGAAAATGGGGCAGCGTATGAAGCAGAGCTGTAGCTGGCCATTCTGGTTCGAAGGGTGCTAATTCCCACAATAGAGTTCAGTTGAAATGTGTTAAGATTAATTCATAGGAACCTCAACGACATACAATTTTTTAAATCTCATTTGATAACTTGAAACGTTTTGCGCAGATTGAAGTGTTTTTTTTTTAATGAGAAATTAACTATTTCTAAAACTATTTCTATTTCCAGCCATGAAGTGCCTGCAATATAGATTTAAAAGAACAATTCGACGCTTGTATTCATTCGTAAGTTGGAAAATATTATTTAAAAATATGTTTGCCTACTGACATGTTGTATAAAGTTTCTAACTTGCAAATTTAAGCAAGGTCCATTAGAACAGAGTTCTTAACTGTCAAGAAGCATTCTCGCATCTCTTGCCCCCGGCTCCCCGGCTGCTTCACCGGCGATAGCCACTGATTATTTTACGAATTCAAGTGCTGCTATTTCAACAACGTTTCTCTCATCGAAAAATAAAAGCTGTCAGCAAGGCATTGCTCCTTGCAATGCGAATATAAAATTAAATAAGTAATTAAAATGAAATCGTAAAATTGCCGGCCAAATTTTAGCACTTCGCATGGAATAAAAATTCATTAAAATGTATGCCAAAAGCTATGAAGCAAAATTATATCACATAATGAGACTTTTTGCAGGCAATTAAAAGTATGCAAATATATTTATAAGAAAGGCAAGAGCAGCAGGAAAGTGCACAGCGAAAAGTGTGTAGCAAATAATAAAAGTCGGCACACTAAAAAAAAAATAGTATACTAGATGATTGGTAAGAGAGAAGTTAATATGCACTACAGCACATTTAATGTAATATGCTTGAGGGAGTCCAACGATAGATCGCTACTGCGATCACAAACACAACAACAAAGATCACAGCTGTAGCTGCGTACCTATGGCATAGCATCACACTTTCTTTGCCTTGGTATTTCAATCACATTCCTCAGCATGCCCCCGAGGATCAAGTGGCGTGCGTGGGTGCATACAATTTTTATTGTAGCTCGCACATGCACATAGCCCCATTAAGTCCCTACTACAGCAATCACTTTTTTTCCTGTTGCACCAATTTAAATCACAGATCGAACAGTTTCTTTTATTGTGCCTTTTGTTTGCGCGTATAAAACAGCACCTTTCCACACAATCAACATATCGATCATTTCGTTTCGTTTGATTGATTCCTTCGAGGCATATTCATGGCAAAGAGGAATGATCCCAAAGTGGCTACGAACAAAAAGAAGAAAAAAACGCAAAAGGTACGAGCTAGCATTAAAAAGACCATTGGGAAATTGTGTAAAAGGTAATACAAATTAGCTAAGAATTAGCATGGACTGCGTTTTTTCTTGTTGTGATCATTAATTCCGTGCAATCGAGCAATCAGGTTGCGTTGTTGTTTGATCAGGCGCTGCCGGCATTTGGGGCCCACATTAAAAAAGATAATAATATTGCAGTTTTTTTCTATAAAGTGAAGGCGATTGAATTCTTTTTTGCCATCATTGCTGTTGTGGCTTCTATCGGTATGCAAGTCTTAGGAAGCAGGCTAATGTGAACAATTCTGCTCAGTTTTGTGTTTATCAAAATTTGTTTAATGAGCAGTTATATGTAATAATTTCCGGCGCTCAAAATAGTGAATATATCTAAAGAATAACTGAGTTTGAGTTGTCTTCAAAAAGTGCTATATTCAAATATATATGGCCTAACAGCCCGTGTAAGCGAGTCTTATGTTGTGTTCAGATTGCGTCTTGCAAGAGTTCTTCCAGCTTCTTCCATCTTCATATTCCCCATGGAATTCCCACATTAAAGAGATTTTTCGTTCCTTCCGCAACATTTTGCCGTAATACCAAGAAATCTTTTGATTGCTGCCTGTTGTGTTGCTGCCTGCCAAGGCAACATTGTCTCAAAACTGCGCATGCGGGTATAGCAACACTGTGTATAGCATGGCAAATTAAAATATTCCCAATAAGTGATTTTCCTACTCAGCAAATTTTATTACCAGTTGCAATATAAAATAACTGAAGCATAACTTCAAAGCGTTCCAGCATCGCATGAAGAAGAGATACGCTATGATGATTTATTAGCAGATACCGACACTCACACATACACACACACACACACATGCACACACATGAGAGAATACAATACAAATGCCACTTTGGTGCTGAGTGATCGAATAAGTGTGCAAGAGTGCTGCCGTTGCAGCGGCGGTGTTGCTGCTGCTGCTGTCGCTGTCGCTGTCGCTGCCGCTGCTAATGCGATGCTGCGCTTGCAACTGCAACTTATTAAAAGCGATTGCAAAAGTGCATGTTTTCTGAATATGCATTCGCCGAAAAACACATAAAATTGCTTAACATAAAAGATTCCGCATCTCTTTTATTTAACACGCATGCAGGCGCAACAACGCAACAACAACAACAACATCACAACAACAGCAACATAAATTAAATTCGCTAGAACACTTTTAATAAATCTTTTATTCATGCTTTACGTCTTCATGTCGATTTGCGACTCTGGCAGGCGCGCTTGCCGAGGCTGCCTTCAGCAGTTTTTAGTGCGGACGAGGGCGCGCGGGTCGGTACGTGCTCTGGCACAGGCTTGTCACAAATTTTGTAATAAATGCCATATAAGAAGGTTCCATCTAGAATTTAGTATCGCTTTAGTGCCAGAATATAGTTAGTTATTGTTAAAAAGTCATGCTTCGGCATGAGAAGCGTCAACAAGGCTAGTTGAATCCATTGAAACTAAAGATCGACCGAGATATGATGTTGTTGAATCAATCTGTTATATACTCAATTTTCTGCAAAATTTACTAAGATACAATAAATTTAGCACTCTTGCTTTCAGTCGGGAACGCCGGATTATATCTTAAGAATAACATTTAAGTCACTGTTGCATAGTTTAAGGCTTATATTCGGGCGAAAGTCAAGTCGTAGAAGCCAGAAACTATGCAACGGTTTTTCGAGGTGCATCTTCTTGAGTCGTGCTGTGCGTACGAACGAAGAAGCTACAGCGAAGAAGGTATTTGAGGGGTCATAGAAGAGGCTTTGAATTTCCAATTGGAGAAGGAGCGTGCGTAGCAGGGGCGCCTGCACAGAAGCCCTGCGTCAGGTCGTAGCCCGGTAACGGTTTGCTCTGACCAGTCAAGAAGAAGAAGTTTCTTGAGTCGTGCGTCCTTTTTGACAGATCTTAGCTAGTTACCTTCTGCTCAAATAGAACGAGAGAACACGAGTTAATGCCAGAAAGCTGGTGCTAAGCCTCGGTTACACTGGTTGCGCAATATTTTTTAGTATAGTATTTCTCATACATCTTTGAAAAAAAAGGCTACTACAAGTATACTCCATTACATTGTCATGAACAAATCAAAAACACAATTGTCATAAAAAATGTCTACAATCTTCGAGATTTTTGCAATAAAGAGCAAAAGGCTAAATCCAACATTGTGAAAAACGTTTTGAAATGGCCATGAGAAGAGCTTAGACAAAATATTAACATTTATTATAACAACAAAATTTATTTTGTGGTTATGAGGCTTATTAAGTTATTGATGTTCTTTTTGTTGTTGGCATGGCTTTCATAAAGAATCAAGGCACGGAATGTACTTATGAGACTGCCATTGTCATTGCCAGACAATACGCGAAGTGCAGGCGAACAGAGATGAGATGAGTTGAGTTGAGGTGAGTTGAGGTGAGATGAATGGCGCATTATCGTGATAAATGCGTCTTTGTGAGGTTTTGAAAAAGGCATTAAATGAAAGGCGTGTGAGTTATATACACCGCCTAACAACAACAACAATACACATACAGACATATGTACATATGCAGTGATATTATTTTGTAGTTTGTAATTGTCATCTGTGTCATTTGTGGCAGCATCAGCGCAACAACGTAATAAGCAGCTTCATTGTTGCCGGGAAGAGTGTCAAATGTGGTCCCTGGGCCATTGTAGCGGCTTCGTAGGTGATGACCGCAAATTTAACATACCAAAGGAATTTCAATTACATACAAATTGTATAGATTATACACGAATAATGCTGATAAAAGGCCGCCTCGTGCTCCGGAGCGATGTCAATGATTAATTGTTTTTGTGTGATAATTCCACGGAGCAGGCAATATAGAGGCCATACCTCGCTGTAGTTGCTCCAGTGCCTATGTGTGTGTGTGTGTGTGCGTGCCTCTGTGCACTGTGCTACCAATTGAAATTCCATCAAGCTCTCCAGACACTTTTTCACTCTTTGCTTTCTACTTTGTGAAAGAAATGCAAAATCATGTTGGAATATTTGAATCGTCGCCGGAATATTTGAATCGGCAGCCTCGGGCTGACAAAAGCAATATTGCCACAGTGTCGCAAATGTGCGTACTTGTTACAATTTGATGAATTGCTTTACTTCGAAAAAGTTTATTTGGATCTTCATCATCTCCGGTATAGCGAAAAGGGATGGTTTTGAAATGGATTAAGATTCTTACATAAAATCGGATAGCAGTACTTTCGCAAAAGCAAATCTAAAATATACAATTTGTAAATTAACTTTACTCTTGGAAACAGCCATTTAATTTAACTAACAGCTAACAACTTTAAGTTAACTTAATCTTATAAGCATCTTCTCAATTCAAAATGAACCAAATTTGACATTAGTGAAAGCATCAAATGTTAAAAAATTGCAAATGACATAAACATTTTTTAGAGATCGTGTTGCTAGAGAACTTGCACTTGGTATCTTCATTTGAGAAAAGTAAACGAGTGAAATGTCGTAATTTAAATTAATTCAGGCTTTTAATAGCCTACCACAAAACACACACAATTTAAACACACCAAACAGTCACATGAAAAAAAGGAAGGAAGCATCATATGGAAGTGTCAGAAAAGCACATACATACACGAAAGTGGAGCCCTAACACTCTTACGGAGTCTATTTCAAATAATGGCAACAAAGGATACAAAATATTATGAAGGAAACCATACAAGAAATATCAGTACCACACACTTACATACTTACAAAATATACAGACAGAATACACTGAAAAATATTTAAACATTATTCCAACGATGCAAATGATTGTAAATTTATTTAAATGTATTAAGTACGCATGCTTCTTTTTCAATCCAACTCTTATTCTCTTTGCCATTCAATAGAATTTAAAGAAAGATTTTAAAATATGGCCAATATTATGCACAGTGTTATTTCACTGCCGCTTCAAAGCAAGACTTTTCATAAAAAGTTGGTAGCACAAGCAACTTTTTCCTTAAGCAAACACATTAATTTCCACAAGCACCCACAGCAATGGTAATATGTAATATCATATCATCATTTGCATTTAAGGTTAATGTACATACATACATATGTCGTAGCAATATTTTACAAGTCAACATTACGAAGCAACTAAGGGATTGTTGACTTATGTATGTAATGTAATAGCGCTGGCAGGTATTATTGATATTTTTATCTGAGCAAAAGAACGTGCATAAATGACGAGGGCGCATTTCAATTTTGTTCACTACCTTGCTGGAAAGCAGGGTTCCAATTTTCTAATCTCACTCTTCCTTTTTTAAAAGTTAGTTGAAATTTTGAAATTATTTTAGAATCGAACTTCAACGCTCATTAAGCGAACGAAGCGAAGAGCGAAATGTGGTAGAATAATGTTTACATTTACATAAAATTATATTGCATTAGTAGCAGGGATCTGGTCTTCTAGTCCTGAGAGGTTTGTGCGACTTTTTAAAGTCGATTATTTAAATTCCACTGCGAAAACCATACAAATCATAAAAACAGATTTATAGACCGAATTGCCTTACTGGTTCGTAAACTTTGGCAAAAATTTGACACATTTATCAGAAATAATATCATATGATTTGGCACACTTTAATAACGGCACACTTCGAATATTTGCAAAGAGCTAACAACATTAAAACCCATAATTAACATACATAATCATTTCAATATTTAATTGTGCAGTTCAAATTTGAAGAGCAGAGGAATTTAAAGACAGTTTTTCAGCATTTGTTTGAGTGATTATTGACAATTAAAATTGAAATATTGAAGAGGTATTTAACAGCCGACACAAGCATTACCTATAACTATGAAACTGTATAATTTATAATTTAGGAATATTTGAATAGATTGTTCCGATTTTAAGATCATTTATATTATGCGAAACTATGTCATAATTTAAAGTGCATTGACTTGAAAATGAAAAGAAAATGTGCAAGAAAATAATTTGAATGAACATGCGAAAAAGGCAGAGATGAAGAGTCATTGCAACATGTTGCAGGCGTATGCATGTATGGCAACATTTTACATCAACATGTCAACTTGCTCGCAAATTGTTTGTTTTATTTGCCAATCAATAATGCAACGAATGACACCAACAACTACAACAACAACAGCATGCAAAATTATGTGCAGCTGTATTGCAGAGATTTGTAGCCACATTCAGTATCTATCTAAGGAGCAGGTAGACAAAATATAACACCGTCTATATGACTTTTCTGCATGTGCTTGCATATTTTAACGGCAGACACTTTCTTCCATTTCCACTGAAAAGGGCGTGGTCCAAACATTTTTGCGTATATTTGTCATTTTTCTTTACCAGGCATTTGTTGTGTCAACTCCCGACGCTGGCGCGGCATCTTAATTGTTTGTTCATATCTTCCGATTTGCTTATCAAAAGATAGATTTATAAATGCGCGCGTCAACTTGTAAATTAAATGATAAATTCGCTACAGCAGCCAGAGCTGTCTGACGCACATGCAGGCGGCGACACGACCCTTGACGCAACACACTATCCCACGTACGACTGCCACTTAATTCCTCAGCTTGGTTTATCACACAGTCTATCTGCTCGCGCATAATCCTCTGGCCAACAACAAACGGGCAAAGCAACGCGCTCTGCTTTCCTGACACAATAAATTAATCTTAAACGCTTCCACTCTTCCGCTCGATATCAAAAGCTATTTTATTTATTTTTGATAAAATTACGCAAGTCGCTTGAGAGGATTGTGGAAGATGCTGTGTTTTCAGCTTGTAGCGATTAAGAGGAATTTGTTGATCACTGTTGTTTTTATTTGTCTATGGAAATGGACAACAGCAACTGTTGCTGCTAATGCTTGTGCTGCTGTGGCCATTGTTGATTTGAAGACTTTCGCGCTTTTATTGCAAGAAGAAGATTCAAAATGTTTTTAGAAATTTTTAAAATTTACCAACAGATTTACAAAAATGCATAATAAAAAGAAGAACTCGAAAATGTTCTTTAAGTAGGGATCTAGAAATTGCTTAATGACAATAATGTAGCATTTAAAGACCAAACCATTGCTCTCTCCTCTCTCTCTCTCTTTTACAAGCAAATTAACGCTGTCAGCTTGAAAAGCCTAAGTATATGAACTGGTTATGAGCAGGCACGTAGTCGCGGGATCTGGCATCTTTGCATAGTAGTAGCCACATTTCAAAAATTATCTTTCTAGCACTATTTGAGCTAAATTTTGCATACAAAAATATAGTTTCAAGAATTTTTAGTTTCAGTTTTCGACAAATTTAAGTAGGCTCTGCATTCTACAAATTGTTGCCACAATTAATTTAAAAAAAAATCATTTGACCACTCTTGAACCAAAAGGCCGACTACGTGTCTGCTTGACAGGTTGGCTGGCAAATACTATTGCAAATAGTCTTTAAGTGCGAGCAAGTAAGAATGCGCCAGCACACACAATTTGTTCCGCTTGAGTTCATAAATTACGCCATTAAATAAATAAAGTCATTTATTTATGAGCTGTTGGAAATTTCAAGTTCAGCGCCAAATAAATTAATCAACGTTTGTTTGCACGCACGCCCAAAGCTCTCTAAAATGCCAGACGAAAATTAATTTACCGCGACACTAACTCTAGCGGTGGACACTTTCGAATAGATACGCTTCGATATGCTCGAAATAAAGCCGATCCCCATCAAAAATAAGCTCTGGGCAAATGAAGGCAAAGAGAGAGATGGCCGCTTCAACAGCTGCACGGATTGATCGTGTCGGGTTGAGTTGCCTATCGCGGCAGTTGCAAAGAAATGCTATGTATGTATGTATGTGATATATCGCCGCCGGATTGATTAATCAACGTGTTTGTTTATTGTGTAAATGCTTTTGCACATTTGAGACGCTGCATTCAGGCGATCGATCGTCGCTTGATTGTGTCGCCTACTCTATCCGGCTATCCGGCATATCAAGGCATCAAGACACAATCCGTAATCGGCAGCGCTGTCGGGCAAATGGACGCGAACAACTGCGCCTGTTTGTGTTAGCGTGTTTGTACTAACAGTGCTACGATTTTATTTTGTTTCAAAATTTATGCATGCGCTTTCACAGGCAAATAAAATAGTATTAGTGACTTAGTGTCGGGTGAGCTCAAGGCGGAGGCCAGGCAACCGAGAAGGAATGTTTGACGTTTCTGCTCGACAACTTGTAATAGAATGTCGCCAGCGAATTTCAGCGTGATGTGTGTGTGTGCTGGCTTGATTAATTGTCAGCTTGACAACCTTTTTATCGGGTCTAAACAATGGCGCTTCTTGCCACAAACAGTACAAATAAAGTTGAAGGGCAAGAAAAGGCCTTAATTTTGATTTAACTGATTTTAAATGCAACCCGATTTTGTGAGAAATTGTGTGTGGAAATTCATTGAGATTCATTGTAGAACAGCTCGATGAGATGGCCAGCAAAAATGCTACTAATTGAAGTACGCCTTGTGATTTACTAAAGGCCAACAGCTCGGTATTGCCATCGTTTTTGAGCGACTCTAAAGTAAAGCATTAAAACTTAAAGACAGCTGGCCGATTTAAGCCACACGCTATTCGAAGATATTGAAGATATTGGCCGCTTTAATTTGTTGTGCCTTTTCGTCTTCGCCGAAGAGCCTCTTTATCACTGCGATGCTCAGTAGAAACTCTTTTAAATATCGCAATGGCATGCGTTATTTTTTCATATGTACAATATTCACATATGTATGCACACAAATAAATACCAATCCATAGAATATTATACACCACTACATAAACATCTAAAATTTAGTTCACTTTTTATGTATGCTTTCAGATATCACTTGTCAAATACCACATGTGACAGCTCCCTCGCACGCCCTGCCTCCCCTTTGCATGATGCCGCTTAATTTCCTGTTTCCTACTTATAACTTCAATGTATTTTCGATACATTTGCGAGTGTGTGTGTGCATCGATATTTTACGCAGTTCCCTCGTTTTAGTGTATCTATTTATTTTATTTTCGTACTGTTTGTCACTTAATCAATCACAGATCGTGCGTGATTGACAGAAATCCATTAAATACAAAAAAAAATTGTTTTTTTAAAGCAGCACAAATACCAAGCATTTTAGTTATTTGCTTTAATATAAATAATTTCTTTGAAAATTATAGACGCTGTGGAAAATTATAATTTAAGCATCGACTGCAAAGAGCAAAATAATTGTATTCTCTACAATTGTGACCTCAATAAATAAATGAAAATAAAGATATTTGAAATTTGAGGTGAATGACAGAAAAGTAGAAAATATTTATTACACCGGGAAGTGCGTTCAGATAGAGATGAGGCGGATACGCCGTCGCTTATATGTAAACACTCTAGTTTACTCTATGGATCGGTAGTAAAAATATATGTTAAAATTTAAAAAAATGCAAATTTTAACAATCGAATATATTGGAATCTTCAGAAGTTAAAATTTTATGGACAGGTCATCAATATAAAATTGAAAATGTTGACTCTTTTAATGGCTGAGTAAATCCGATTCTACCAAAAATATTAGAATTTTTATCTGGAAACCCAACTTGAAAGAGTTGTTTAAAATTTCGCTTCTTCTTCTTCTTAATTGGTCAAAAATAACCCGGGTTACAACCTGATGTTGGGCTCCTGTTAGGGCACCCTTGCCATGCGCGCGCCTTCTCCAGTTGGAAATGCCAAGCGTTGCCAATGCCTTTTCAACTTTTTCTTTCCGCTTCAAATGCCTTCTTCGTTGGAGCTCCTTCGTCCATATGCATACGCACGACATGACATTGAATGGGGATGCGACTGACTGTCTCAATTCGCTGCAATTACTAAATTTCATTCTTTCTAGTTAAATTTCATACATACGAATATATGCACACAATAAATTTTGTTTACTATTCAGAGCAGTGTATATTGTACATATGTATCCAGCAATTGCAACCAACAAAAGCGCGAAAGTGTATTTAACCCCATTTAGAAGGAATCATCATCAATTAAACTTCAACCTCGGCTCTACCATACCAAAACGCATACATACACACAAAACCCACATGTTTCACGTACTATCGAATGTTGTATCTGATGGCCGTAAAACGAATTCTCGCACATTATTACGGTATAAGCCGCTTACAGCTCGCGCCGTTGTAAGTCGGACAAATTGTAGTTGCTGTAATTGATGATCTTTTAACTCGATTTTTATAAATTGTTAAGAGTGCTTCCATTGGTCGCACACAAAATTTAATTGAAAGCATTTTCATTTATCATTGGTGGGCTCTTATAACGGCAGTTCGTTGTAGAATCCAAACTGGTTCGACGCTGGCAATTCGTGTTCTTGGGAAGCTGTACTTTAATGAGTTACAAGAAATATTGAACTCAAATAAAAAAGTCTACGAATTGATGCATTGCTCATGACAGCTGGATTTCGCTTAAACATTATGTCACTTCAAACGATTTTTTCCCATAGCAAATTGTATCAACTGCTACAAAATATTGAACTGTGACGATCGCCAGAATAGTGCTTTGCCTATCTAGATAACGACCTAGCCTCAACTGATATGTAATTTTTGTATGACATATAAAAATATTACATTTATCATGGAGAATACAGGCTTGTTTGCATTCCAATATTTAGCTCAATATGTTAGTAAGAGAAAACAGTCGTGATATAGTTTTTATAAAGAAAATATATGAATTTCTTGTCAGTGCCAACTGGCGCAAATGAAACGAACGCGGATTGGCTATAACAGTAGCTATTTGTTAATTTCTACGGCGCTCGCGGGCAACAGAAAATTTGTAATAATGGTGGTTGTTAAAAGAGAGCTGCAAAATGAATCAATCTCTGAAAAGAATCTCACTTACAAGCCAAGAGCTGCGCTTGGCGCTTGCCATAGCTACAAAATGAGAAGCGCATAGAAATGAAACGGAAACGAAACAGATATTTTTGTACAAATGCATGAAGCAAATGGAAATGAAACAGCGGAACCAGTGGCATTTGAAAATATTCTGTTTTGCTCTGGCCGCTTTTTGTTATTGTCGTATTTCACTGCCATTCGATTTTGAAGCGGCAGCTGGCGATACTTGTTAGTAACTGTGACTATGAGCAGCTAAAATGCGTATGTGCTTATATAAAGTGTTAAGAAAATTTAAGATTTTGCAAAAAATGCACTTAATTTAAGTTGAAAAAATTTATTTTAATTTCGGAAAAAAATGGTCATACAAAACTACTCAAAAGCGCGACATTTCACCGACGGCATATCTCACCGCAATTTAGCGACGGCACTTTAGAAAAACTACAACTTCGTCTGCTACAGCTTACAATATAATGAAACTACAACAACAATTGCACTGTGTTTGTTCGCTTGGCTTGCTTTTGCAATATTATGCAAATTTCATTAATTTTTTCAATAAAGCCAAACCGCAATAAATTGTGTCAGCTGACTCGGCTGCAAATGTGCATAAAGCTAGAATTTAATACGTTTTACATCTTTGCTTGGAGGTTATGCTGAAAATCCACATGTCAACTAACTCAGTCATAAATACAGCAAATTTATCGACATTGCCTGAATCGATTTGATGGTTGCAAAATGTTTGTGCAACTAAACTTGAAACATTTTAGCAAAAAAAATGTCTGTAGCTGAAACATTGTAATTGAAATTGCTGCTGACATGTAAAGTAATTTAAGAAAGCGTCTTGAAATTGACAATTGTACTTGGCAGTAGCTGATCAAACTGTCGGCTAGCACTCATTTGTAATGTCCCTGCTATTGTGTTTATCAATTATTCAATTAACTGGAATTCATTCTCTTTTTCAACGCCCAACTGCTGTGACGCATGTTTTCTCAATTATAAATATTATTAAAAGTAACTGCATCCCAAGAATTCACAATGCAAACATTTGCTCAAGGCGATACTCACAATACTTTGATTCTACAGCATACTCGTACACTATTTCATGGCATATGCAAATTAATTGTGCAAACATTCGATTTATTCCGTTAGCGAATTGAATGATATGCGAAAGCGTTAAAGCCACAAGAAATCAATCGTACCTTCAATATTTTCGGCGAAATTATTGAAATCATGCAAGTGAAGTGCGATGAGCAATTGTTGTAGAACTACACAACAAAAGTGTCTAAAACTCTTTATTTACATTTCGTATTTATCTTGTTTATGCATTCAAATTGCGTATCCACAAAAACCCAAAATCCGCATTTGAACAAGTCGAATTGTTGATAAGGCAACAAAAAATGGCATACGAAAATTCCAAAATTAAATGACTCAAAAGATTATTCATACTAAAAGAAATATGAACGCGCGGGTTTTCCGCGCTATTTCAATAAATAACAAACTTATAAAATGAGTTCAAGCTGAATTTCATGCATTTAGTAAATTTTTGAAAAGAACGTTATTTGAATGAGCACGCGTCAACGCAAAATCGGGCTTGCATGTTCTCCGCCTTCAGCTTTTTCGAAGCGCGTTGTTATTTTAGTGTTAATAGCTCCCATCGTCTTCCTCGTCGCAATCAAGCAGAGACTCTTTATCGGAACTGTGCGATTAATTGCGCAATCAAAAGACTGTTCAAGCAGCTTGCTGTTGAATCAATTTCATTCAATCAATTGCACTTTTTGGCTAGTCAAAAACATCATTATCTGAATGTTCGTTATTTTGATTAATCAAATAGGCAAATTCGTTTGAGAGCATAGTCCATTAATCACTGAATTGATTATTATAAGCAACTAATCGCTTAGTCCTTAGTTTTAGTCAAAGTAATTGCCAAGCCAAAAGTTTTTGCTTGTACAGTTTTATAAAGACTATGGCTAGTTCTTTATAAAGATATCTGAATTCTCAGTTGAATTTTTAGTGTGAATGACACTGCCTTTAATGTAAAATTGAAATCGGTTTCACATGAGCACACAACATGCAATTTCTTGCATGCCATATATTTTGCCATGCGCCTCTTTCTCGATACTATATGTACATATGTACATATATAGTCTAGTAAAAGTGTATGCATTTTTTCGCCAGTGTTTTTGAGTGCACACATTTTATGAATGGCCCGTTGTTGTTTTTTGCTTGTCTTTTCGACTCACTTCATTCACATTTTTTTCTATATTTTAGCAGGCCTACCTGGCGCACTGCCTGCCCCCTCGCTGTTCTGCCTCCGCTCTTACGCACAAGCAATATTTCCGCTTTCTTATTTCGGTGCATTCGAAAATTTGAAATTGTGCCGCTGCCATGCCGCGCCTTACAGCGCTCTTCCCCTCTTCCCCGCGCGCTGCTGCGGCAAACAACCAGCCCCACGTGCTGTGCGTCAGTGTGAAATGTTCCCACATTAAATCTTCTTGCCGTCCGAAATCGCATGTGCGAGTATTTTGATTTTCGTATGCTGTTTCCTTTTTCTGTGCGCCTTTGGTGCTCTCATGTTGGCCTGGCCTGGCCTGGTATTTCGAATATATCGTGTGCGTTGAATTTTTGGCTTTTGGATTTTCATTCATTCAAGCAAGTGAGACTTTTTGGCGTTTTTCGTTACACGACTGAGTCGAAAAGTCGAAAAGTGTCGACATGCGCCGCAATTCACAGTGGAAACTTTATCTTTTAAGCTGTCTGCGTCCACTTTGATTTGGCATCAAAGCACCATAAAAAGAGACGCACAAATGTACGAAAAGTAGTATCTGCGCCAAAAAGGCGCCAGGCATCGAGTGATAAAAAAGAGTCAGCGCCATTAAGCCACAGAGGTAGAGATGCTTTACAGCAACGAAAAATGTCTTTTGTTTACTAGTGTATTCGGCATAGAAGACAGAATTGTAGAAATAAGATTCCAGACACCTCAATGCACAATAACTTCAATGAAATTCTAATTCAATTTTCGTATGAACAGTTTCTTAATTGGACCGTTGTACTAACAGGAAATATTGTAATGAAGAATTATGTCAAAGGAAAAGTTTCCAATAGGCAATTGCTTGATTGCATAATGTCCACAAAGGACAGTTGCTTCCTTGAAAAGTATTTTCCTAAATTCGTTCTTATAGCAAATAATAACGAGCTTGAGATTCTCTTGATTTTGTAGATGTATAACATTTTGAATGAGCGAATGCTTGCAAAGCTGCCATACTTTCTAAGAGTGTGTGCGTGCGCATATCCTTTTGTGTGTGTGTGTGTGTGTTAGTGTCAAAATGGCTGCATTTACTTTACTACTACTACTTGCTTGTTGCAGCTACTTATGTATCTGCCGTTGTGGTATGCTCTTAACTGAATGTGTTTTAATAATGAATAGATACACGCACACACGCATAGCTCATGCACACACACACACACTGCAACGTAGCCATGCCAGCGCGGCTTACAAGTTTTCGCGTTCATCTTCAACCATTTCGGCATTTGTTGCCATTTGTTGTTGCTGCTTTGCCATTGCAGTTATTGACAGAGAAGCGTTAAAATGCTCGCTGAAAAATAACTCGACGGGGAACGTGCGCAAATGAGGGTTATTAGCATTTTAGTGGTGTTTGTAGCTGTTGTGTGGCACACAGCGTGGCGTTTATATCGCAGCTTGCAGCGCCACTTCCCTGCGCCGCTGCCTCATGCCTTCATGTTGGCTGAGCTGTGAAGCTTCGCATGCCCTTTGCTGGCCACTCTGGAATGCAGTGCGATGACAAGCGCAAGATGAAGTTATTAAAAATGTAAAGGCAAAAAAATGGCAACCCTTAATGGAGCACTTTCGTTTTCGACGTAGAAATCTAAAATTCGGCTCGTCTTCGTGGCGTAAACATATTTCGTTATATGAAATATTCCTGCTAAATTTTTAATTCTCAATTTGATTGAAATTTGACCAAACTTATAAAAGAATTTGTTTGTATCGCGTGGGGTCTCGCTAAAATGGATTACTTCCAAGAATTCTTCTCATAAAGATGCGAACTATTATGTATTGATACATACATATATGTATCTACAAGTATCATATTCATACGATAAATATATCCATGAGTGTATGCTGTAGCAATTATAGGCAATTTAAAAAGTTTTTAGTTCAGAAAACTATGTTCTTCTTTCAACTCAAACAATAAATAAAATTATATAAAAAAAAACTTTTTAAAAATAAGCTTTAATTTATTTAATGTACTAAAAAGTAGAAAATAAATGGTTTTTAAGTCACCTGTATCTTACTATCCATAAAAGCTTGGGGCGCTCATGTGTTCAATATTTGTCAACCAGTTACCACAATATTTTATTTAAATAATTTTTTTCAAATAGATTCTAGTAATGAAAGATATTTTGAATATGGATATTGAGCGCACAAGCTTTTATTAATAGTAAGATACAGGTGACTTGGAAACAATTTATTTTCTACTTTTTAGTACATTAAATAAATTAAAGCTTATTTTTAAAAAGTTTTTTTTTATATAATTTTATTTTCTACTTTTTAGTCTTCCATAAATTCAATTTTAGAGCTCTGAAATTTTTCGCAAAAAGAATTTTAAACTTGCAGAGCAGTACACAATATTTAGGGTATTCACAGTGTTTCCTATCGTCATATGTCATGTCCTCAATTTAACAAATAATACGGCAGTGATCGACCCTAATATTCGTGGCATATTTGTGACGCGGTGAGTTGTTGCTATTTTGCCAGCAGGGCGCGGCAAGTAAGTTCCTATCGTTTTTCATTGATGTGTGGTGTACCTATAATTATAAACTGAAGCCCAAGTGTGTAGTTGCTTGAAAAGTGCCACGCCCCTTGTCCTACGCCCATAAAATTTTACCAGTGGGACGACACATCCAAGAGGCGACTGCATACGAAATTTCAATGCTGCACGACCTTTAGTTCCAAAGCTAATCGAGATCAAAAATTTTGTTTGTATGGGGGGTGCCACGCCCCCTTATCCAGTGCACGCCTTATTTTCTCAGTAGAAGGATATGGATATGTAGTAAGTTCCTACCGAGTTTCATTGATGTGTGATGTGTAGTTCTAAAGTTATACACGAATCTGGAGTTGATAAAAAAGTGCCACGCCCCTTATCCTACGCCCATACAATTTTACCAGTGGGACGACACATCCAAGAGGCGACTGCATACGAAATTTCAATGCTGCACGACCTTTAGTTCCAAAGCTAATCGAGATCAAAAATTTTGTTTGTATGGGGGGTGCCACGCCCCCTTATCCAGTGCACGCCTTATTTTCTCAGTAGAAGGATATGGATATGTAGTAAGTTCCTACCGAGTTTCATTGATGTGTGATGTGTAGTTCTAAAGTTATACACGAATCTGGAGTTGATAAAAAAGTGCCACGCCCCTTATCCTACGCCCATAAAATTTTACCAGTGGGACGACACATCCAAGAGGCGACTGCATACGAAATTTCAATGCTGCACGACCTTTAGTTCCAAAGCAAATCGAGATCAAAAATTTTGTTTGTATGGGGGGTGCCACGTCCCCTTATTCTACGCCGATAAAATTTTACCAGTGCGACGACACATCCAAGAGGCGACTGCATACGAAATTTCAATGCTGCACGACCTTTAGTTCCAAAGCTAATCGAGATCAAAAATTTTGTTTGTATGGGGGGTGCCACGCCCCCTTATCCAGTGCCCCCTTATTTTCTCAGTAGAAGGATATGGATATGTAGTAAGTTCCTACCGAGTTTCATTGATGTGTGATGTGTAGTTCTAAAGTCATACACAAATCTGGAGTTTATAAAAAAGTGCCACGCCCCTTATCCTACGCCCATAAAATTTATTGATTCGTGTATTGGGCTCTAGATTAGGCATGTATGCAAAGTTTCAGATCTCTAAGTAGTCGGGAAGTGGGTGAAAAATTGATTACTAGATTTGACCAAGGCACATTAACAAGGTATGCCAACTAGGGAGAGCCGTAAAATTTGGAATGCGAGATATGTCAAAATCGCAGTTGCTTGTATTTAGGAGCAAATGTTTGGTTGCAATGATTAGTGTTTGTTCCCAAAGTAAAAAAGTATGAAAATGTTCTTTCAAAACTGCATACGCATATAAAAAGTTTTATAATTAGAAGCAAATGCTTGCTTAGCAGTGTATATTATTTTTATTTTCATAGCAATTAAGATGATATTCTATTAATTTTAAGGGTGATTCATAAATTATTTGCCAATTCAAAAATAAAAATTGCATGTAAATTTGTATAAAAAGAGTTTTTGACAAGTAGGCAGAGAACGTATGCACATTTATTTTGTATTTATTAATTATATTACACTTCAAATGTGTTTATTTATATGCTATCCCAAAATGTACAAAAAAAGGGTCGTCGTACCAAAAATATCAACATTGATATTCGGCACATTTTTTACGGAAAAATGCAACCGTTCAACAATTGGATAGCGTAGAGAGCCGGCTCTCCCTAGTTGGCATACCTTGTTAATGTGCCTTGAGATTTGACGACTTACCGCTGACATACCGACAGAAAGTGAAGTTAATATAAAGCTTATAAAAACGAAATTCTATTATATATGCATGTGTATTTGCATACACAATATACATATGTGTCAATTCGCCCTTTGCAAACATATGTACATGTATATTTTTGACTATTTCTAAAATTTTGTCAGTACATATTTTACTGTTTGATTAATATGAATGCCTTTGTTGAAGATCAATTTTCTTGTAAAGCAATGCTACAAGTAAAACAATATACCTCCTCATCGCGGGTGCAGAAATACATACATACTTCATTTTGCAATGAAAGTAAATGAAGACTGACTACAGATTGATCCTATGAAGTATAGTCTTAACTTGAACACAAGAAAGTAGGGTGTAATCACCGTCCAACTATAAAGCAAACGAGAATTACAAACCACCATCTGCAATGAAAGTAAATGAAGACTGACTACAGAACTGTATAAAGCAAACGAGAATTACAAACCACCATCAACCAAACAACTACGTCTGTCCCTACGTGCTTCTCCTTCTATCTGTGCTCTGATTGGCTATTGCAGTTTCGCTAATAACTTTGTTTAAAGTTATAATTTTTATATTTTTATGATTGATTCATGTATTGTCATCGTGTTTACGTATGTATGCAAAGTTTCAGATCTGTAAGTAGTCGGGAAGTGGGTGAAAAATTGATTACTAGATTCCACTACATACCTGAAGTGAAGTTAATATAAAGCTTATAATATAAAAAGAGATCAACAATTTCTTTCAAATATTTTTCTAGCTCACGAGTGCGAAGCTTTGGACTCGATACAGCACAGACATTCAAATGTGGCTTTATAAAGAATAATATTGTAGCGAGTTTGAAAAGCGTTATGCTGCTCTTCTTCTAGTTCAAAAATTAGCTTCTCTTTGCTGAGTCGCAATCTGCATGTGAGTGACTTCATCGCGGCACAATTTCCAGTTTCAGTAGTGCAATCAACGAAATCCCCACCAAACGAAGTGACTGTTCCGCAAATAATTTCCGCTCCTGCCCGTTTACCTTCTCATCATTTTCCACACACACGATAGCTTTTCTAAAAGTAGCTGATAACTTTGTTAGCGTAAAAGGCAGTCCAATAAAAAATGATTTTCCTAGGAATTCAAAGAATTCCTTTGGCTCATTGTGCTCTCAGTGTGCCCCTCGAAGACTATCGGCAAATTGAATGTAGTGCACGGTTCATACATCGCCATATCAGAGCAGAGCGATGAGCGGTGCCATTGTCGCTTCACCTTCGCGCTGCACGAGCATGCGTGAGTGTTTGTGTGTGTGAGTGTTTGTGTCACCGAACCCGCCGCATATCAACACACCGTGCCAGCGTGTTCGCGCATAAGCAACTTTTCCAGCTTGCGGCGCGTTAATTGCGTTTGTGGCGTTGCGCATGCGCAACGGCGGCTTCCTATGTTGCCAGTGTTGGCCATTTGGCCATGTTGCTCGTGTTTTCGCATTTGCGTCAAGTTCAAAATTCTTGGAAATTTTTATTAGACGATAAACATTGCATTACGGTCCTTTATTTTGCTTATTTTTGTGGTGGCGCGATTTTGCCTGCAATTGTTGTTGTTGCTGTTGCTGTTGTTGCTGTTGTTGCTGCTGCTGCTATGGCAAAGTGTTTAAATTGAAAATTCCCGATTTGCAATAGTCACAGATACGCTTTATTTGCGCGCCACTTTTCATATGCAAAAAAAAATTACAGAAGAGATCGCATCAGAGGCCACGCCACACAAGCAACTAAAAGCACACATGCAAACATATTTGAACACACTCACATTTAAAAACACCTGCACAATCGCTCTTAACAGCCTAAGCGCTCGGTTTTAACATTCGCCCTTGTAAGCTTAAAACCGATCGCCCCGTTGCGCTGAGGCTTTTTTTTGGGGTAGTATGAAATGAATTAATGGGTATGCAAATCTAAAAAGTCCTCTTAAAACCGAGCAAATTTCTCAGTTCCTTAGTTCTTTGCTGAAGATATATGCAGAGAAAATGTTTTCACAATAACAAAGTCCAAATTTTTTATTTTTTTATTACTGTGGCTAACATCATTGACAATCTAAAGGGGTCTTTGCAGCTCTCAAGAAATCGCTCAAGAAAAATTTTGCATTATTCCTTGAGGGCAAAATAGTAGTGGCCAAGTAATTTTGACAGCTAACAGCTGATGCAAATCAAAGCAAAATGTCGTTAAATGAAGATTGGTAAGTTTTCACAAAATTTACTATTATTTGATTAATACGTTATTTATATATATTTTTCAGGCATAATATGGTGTCCGTACTAAATACCGCAATATTGGTGGTTTGTGCGGAACAATTAGAATCGGAAGAAAGCAACAAGCAAGCTAAATTCGACATCAGAAAAGTTGTTGAGGCGCTTTTGGCGTTTTGGCGCACTTCGCGGTGTATTTTCCGAGTTTTCCATGTCTGAAAATAAGATAATAGATTAAGATAATTGAAAATCTAAAATAAATCAAAATATTTTGCAAATTTACTACCTAAAATGAACATTTATTGTTTTGCTTACCTCTTTCGCTTGTTATTAGCTGTTGAAAGTCTTCTTCTTGTTAAAGTAATAATGTTTCAAACATTATTCCTTGCCAAAACCTGAGTTACCCTATGCACATTTCCACTGGAAAAAAGTAGTATATTTCGTAGCAGATTTCTTGAGACCTGCAATAGGGGTCAAGTAATTTTGACGCAAGGAAATTTCTTGAGCATTTTGTTGGCGTTTTTTTATATGGAGTTTTCGCTTTTCTTGAGAACTGCAAAGACCCCTTAATACTCGAAATTTATCATATGCTTTTATTATAAAGCATCTGGTATGGATTACCATGGAAATTATGTGTGAAACCTAATTAAAACCAAAGTTTCCAATAAGAAAAATGTTCAAGAGTTTATAACTTCGAAATAATCAATAAAGCCAGAAGATAAATGTAGTATATGGCTTCTTCACGACTTTAACCAAATACAGCTCATAAATGCTTTTATTGCATTAAACTGTATTTAAAGAAAGTATCTAGTCATCTATTCAGCGTGGCCTGAGCGACATATTGGAATAGTTCCCATGTATTTGCGGATTCGAATGTATACATTATCCAAGCCAATTACACGCTTTGACACTTTTACTTTGTGAAGCAATGTGACATAAAGACATAAGCTTTTCAATTACTACTACTTTAAAATGTTCTACTATCACTAGGACAATTTGCATTACAGCTACTATTAAAATGGGCAGGCACTATAAATAACTGCCAGAGAGCAGCACATTAGCTCTGCAAAACTCGCTGCACTGGAGGCCTGCACTCTGCACGCTGCCATGCAACGCTTGTGCGCATCTCATAGATTCCCCCAAAGTGTGAGATAAATTCCTGTGCTAATTGATTTCAGGCTGCAAATTCTAGCACATTACTCAGACAGTGTTGAATGATACGGCTGCAAATAAGCGCAAGATTAAGCTCGAGTGCTATATTATGAAGAATAATTGGTAAACTATGAAGAAGCTGAGGGGTCGGTACTACCAGCTGCAGCTGGGACAATGCTAAATGTCAAACATTGGCTCTCGCGCACATTTATTTTGCCAAAAAAATTGGTTGTTCATTTTGCAACAGACATGCAATATTAATATCAGCAGCTGTTGTATTTTTTATTTTTTGAGTGCTAGGCAGAAAGACAAAGGAAGGCAGTTCCTTAAGCGTGAATGGAATTGAAAGCATTTGGCAGAGTATTGGAATTTTACCAAACAATTATCAGCTCACTAATTGCACATAAACACGTTAGTACGAACAATTTTAAGATTTGTGAAACTCACAACGAACCAGTTTGAATATTTGCTCACACACACACACACGCACGCACACATATGCGCTGCTTTCTTGTCTTTCAGTGTTGCGAGAGGTCCTTAACTGGCAGCGTTAAGTGGCATATGTTAGTTTCTTAAAAATGTGTGATGCTGCTTTTTGTGCATGCAGGAAAAAATAGAATAAACTAGTTTTGCGCCCGATCGCTACAAATCGTCCGTATAATACTCAAGTACTACTTATGTTTAATATGGTGAAGCTGTGATCACGCAAAAGATGCCAAGTGCTGAACTTGTTCGGCGCGATAAATGCGCCATGGGCGGTCCTTTTGCTCTGCCATAAAAGAAGGACTGCACGGCAAAATATCAAAGCATAATTACACAATTTCCACATGAATCTTGCCTTTATTTTATGCTCAAGTGTTGCGGAAGTGTGCCTGCTGTGAGGAGGCAAGGATAGCAAATTTCAATCTACAAAAGAAGCAAGAATGCCGGAAATTGTTGTTGTCATATAATATGTTTAAAATAATGTTTGAAAATGACACTGACTTAGTAACAAGTATTTGAGTTAGTTGAAAGAATAAATTGCAGTGCAGCAGAGAGCGGAAAACAAATGGCAGCGCAATCTTGTTGACATGTGAGGATTATTGGGAATTACGCATACACTGACCGGGGTGTCAGCTCCGCGGTTCGGTATGCCGATGAGGTCTGAAGTGTCTAAAATAAACTGGGAACTTTAGGAGATGCGGAGGGGGGAATCAAAACCAATTGCTGCGGGTTCGCGGGATATATTTTCGGTTTATTATGTATTTGCTTACACCTACTCAGTTCAGCTTCTTCGGCGATCACACAGCATTTCTAGTGACTCGCTACAAGGTGCATTCAATGGCCCCCTGGCCAATCGACAGCAAAGTTCATGTCATTTTCTAACAATTCCGAACGAACCTCCAACGCATTGCAGAGAAAATTTGTTCTTCGGCCGTTCATACCGGCTGTGGAATAGTCTTTCTGCGGAAGTTTTCCCATGTCTTTACAATATTCGCGAATTCATGGTAAACGTCAACCGCCACTACTCCACTTTCCCCCCACCAACCTACTTACCTATGATCCGTTCTGAGCCATGGTGGCATCACCTGAGTGCCGGTTTACGTGAAAAAAACAAAAGCTCGGCTTGCCAGCTGCTTTTAAGTGCAATGCAGCTGGACAGCGGCTGCGGGGATTCGGCATGAATGCTGCAAATAGCGCACAAATTTATGTTAAAAGCACTTTTAATGTCTTACTTTAAAAATAAATGACGTATCAATCAAATGACAAATTTCCAAATGCATTAGAGATGGCGTTTCCTGCTCGCCCGTGTCACGGCACGCATGCAACTTTCGCCTACAATAACACACTCACACACACACACGCACACATAGCAACAACAGCAGCATTTGAACTACATCGTTAAATTGTAATTATATTTATAAATACTGCACACACACACGCACACACACTTTTACACAGACGCACACACGAATTCCCAATGCACGAAGTTCGAGTAATGAAGTTTTCAATTCGGCCTTTTACACTGACACTGCACGTTGCGGCGTACACTGCGCTCCCATTAATCAATGTCACTGGCGTTTAGTGTCTTAAATAGGGCACACATTAGTGCACATATTCCTTCGCACGTTTTAGTTGCATTTAAAAATAGTACTCATTACTAGTTCAAAATAATTCCAAATTTCTACGCAATGCAAATGTGAAAATATATAAGTTGGCTGCAAACAGGTTAATAAGCACGTGTTGCTCAAGTGCGATGTGATCGTATTAGATTTAATATTCAAAGACTATGAAATTACTATGCTCAGCTGTCTAGCACATTTTTTCAAATCAATTATCTCATCATGAAAATCAGGCCTCAGTTCTGAAAGTTAAAAGTTGCTCTAAAATTGTGCATTAAAATTGAGCATACAATTTTTTATATATGCAATTTTTTTGCAAAAAAAAATTAAAGCAAAACTTCTGTTTCTACTGCGAAATAGTTCTGTTAATTAATTTGCAAAAAATGCGCACACTTTTGTTTTTGGAAAAATGTAGACCCTGCAACGAAAAGCTCTTAAACGACTGACTTCTTCTTTGCTTGTATGCAAGGAAAACCGTCTAATTTAAGAAGTAACTTCGTTCTTTCATTTGAAAAACATTTTTGCAATTAAAAAGGAAAAATGTATATGCTACATAAAATTAAATAATTCAAAAAGTCATTAAAATCTCGTGAAGATCAGCCAGCCAGGCAGGCATCTAGCGCTAGACTTAGCCCCCGAAAGCGTATGATACTCATCAAGAGGTGCGCATAAAACAACAACTATAGCAAACTTTGATTGATATCTGAGCGACACGCCCACATAACAAACAGACAAAATCCGACCGCCGCCAACCCAGCGCAATAAACCACAAGGAGCAGAGGCTTAGCCACCACGAGCTGCCCGCCGCCTGCCGAACTGCCTGCCGCACTGGCTGCCGCACTGGCCTGGCGATGTAGCCGCAGAAGGGCCAATGCAACTGCAACGTAGCAGGCCCACAAAAACAACAATAAAAATAAAAACAAAACACAAGGAAGCAGAAGAGTACGAAGTGGAGACAGACGGCGACGCGCACATTAAATTTATTACAACAACTTCGGAGATATCAAAAACTGCATACATCATCTTTTGGCTCGCTCGGTGGATGGGTAGATGGATGGATGGATGATGGCAGCATGAATAGCTTTGGCGTCGGTGCAGCCGGACAGTGCCCATGCGAATTTCGCGCGTGAGCTTGTAGCAAGTGAGCGCGTGTGTGTGTCTGTGTAAATGTGCATGTGAGCTCCATTAAAGTGTTGCTCCTCCCCGGGCATTTTATGAAGTTCTTCAGGTACAGCTTCAACTATACGAAGGTGTAGCTGAAGATGCGCCATGTGCATACATATATGTTTCCGTTGTTGGTGTGTGTGTGTGTGTGAGCATGATTCAGATGTTTTTCAACAAATTGTGCTTTAAAAGGCAAATTTCATATATCTCACATTGCATGCTTCACACTATTATAAGCTTTCTTTATTGATTTATTTTTGCAAAAGACAAAAATGTAAGTTTTTTGGACAAAAAGTTTGGTACTCGACGGTTTCATGTATTTAAGGTGCTCACTTAATAAGCAAATATTTTCATAATTTAGCGCTTAAAGTTATACATGCATAGATACTTTTAATCGTCTTGAAGGGTTAAGGGACTGCTTACGCACACTTAGGCCAATTTTGGCCAATTGCGTTACTGGAATAATCGATTTACTTTATTAAAGGCATATTTCATATTCTTCGTATAAGTTCACTTTAAAGAAACAAAACGCATACATTTCTTTGCTTTATAATGAAAATTTATTTTGAAAAGATTTTTTGCCAATTAAATTCATATTTTCCAGCTAGGTAGGTTAAGTGGTCGTCTCGAGGACATCACTTAGGCCACACGGCTCATTGTGTTACCACACCTATACACTTCCTATACCTTTTCACTTCCTATACACTTCCCATGTTTGGAAGCCACTTTGTGGCTCTGGCATATTTGTCGATATGTCCTGGTGGCGTTTCTTCCAAATCTATATTTCCTAGCTAATACTTTCAAAGAAATTGTTTATGCAAAATAAAATTCCAAATATTTGCAATTATTTGGAATTATGTTATTCACAGCTCAAATACAAATCATACTTCTCAGATACTTTTAATAGTGTTTTTTACTTTTATAGCAAACAAATGCAAAAGCAAAATATGCACCCAGTCCAGTCCGTGCAATTATCACTCCTGCAGAATGTCAATAAAGCATTTGCCTTATCGCTGCTGCCCTCTGTCGGCGTTGTGTGTTTTTGCCGAAACTCACACGACCGGAGTGACGCTCGCTGCTGCTGCCGCTGCTGGGTACATGTCAATTTAGCATCATTTATCTTTCCACACCTCTTTAGACTTAACTGACAATTAGCCAAACAGTGTTGTCACTCGGCGCAACGGGCACAGCAACAGCAACAGCAGCAGCAACAACAACAACGCAGCAGTTGACGGCAAAGCAGAAGCGCGGTAGTGCAGGGAGGGGTTGAGGCAGTGGCTCAAGGCTTCAGCGGCGGCGGCAACGGCAACGGCAACGGCAACGTCAACGATAAAGATCGTGTGCGTCCAACAGGCAGGCATGTTTGTCCGTTTGGAACTGCACTGCTTTTGTAGCTGATGTTGTTGCCCCTGTTGTTGCTGCTCCTATGTGTGCTCTTTTCCGCTCGAGTTGTGTTTTGCACCCCAACATCTTTTCTTCCAGTTCGTTCTGTATTTTGTGTGTTTTCGGGTTCTTTGTTGTATTTTTTGTGTTTTGGGTAATTTGAGCTGCGGCGCACGCTAACACCTGAGATGGTGGCATGCCGCATGCGGCACGTAGCTAACATGCATTCAAGTAAAACAACTTTTTTTGACCAACAAAAAATGCAAAATGTATTTTTTTCTCTAAAGCATGGTCGTCTTGTAGATGCCCTCAACAAACATACCGTTTTGCGGTCATTTTGACCTTAAGAGGTCAAGCTACTTTGTTTGCTATTGTTGAAAGTGTGTTTCGAAAATAATCCCTCTTCGGCACTTTTGTGAAAATTGCCAATTAAGCATTCATGAAATTTTTTCAGTGAAAGGTTTACGAAAACGTCAACGCAATATTAAGCACTAGCAACCTCGATGTGATATCATGAAAGCATAAACTTCTTTCATTGTAAGAAGTTTATTTATCAATGGCCAAGGTTCTTCATAAGATTACCACAGTTGCTTGCTTATTGCCTGCTCGCGCCAAATATTAAAGAACAAATTGAAAGTGATTCTCGATCAGTGACTAATATCTGGCCATATAACAATCACTAGTTAATAGCTGAACTCATTGATATGTAACAAAGTTTCCACGTACGATTCCCACAAGTGATCCTCACAACGATAAGTGCCTAACATCTAAATTCAAGTGAGCACCTGAAGGCTGAAAATAAAGCACACCTGAAATGCCCATAACCATAAAAATGTTTTTTTTATTATATCATATGAATTTATGCCACCGGTTACTCAAGAACCGATCTCAACTCTCACAGATATCGGCAACATCGACTGATCGTTCCCACTCATTGCGCACCATCAACGCTGTGTTGTAACATGCTAGCCCCGAAACGCTGCCTGCTCCTGTCTCAGTGCTTAAGAAATTTAATTTCAGCATCAAACATGATCATTATGCAATCGTTATAAAAACAAGATCAATCAAAATATTTATTAAACATGCTGCTCTTCTAAACTCTGCCATATGCCCTACAGCTCAGTGGAGCACGCGTTACTTAAATGCTTTCCGATGCTAAATCTGAACCTTATGCAACTGCTTGAAATCATTAAACTGCAAGTGATCGTGTTACCGAAGCGATCGCTCAACTACAAAAATATCGAGCACATTTCTTTACCTTGCCGCGTTGCCATTCAATCAACGTGTCGATCATTACATTTGATTGATTCGCTCGGGGGTGTGCTCGTAAAAACTGATCGAAGCGATCGCAGCGATCGCAAATGCTGCTAAATGAGCCACACAAAACCCGGCATGAGATCATATGAAATTTCGATATAAAAAAAAGGAAAAAGAACAGCTCGGGAAAAATACAAATTGTGTGTTGCGCTGGCCTTTTGTGATATTAAACGATTTGGTATAAACTGAAATTTTATGATCATTAACTAATCGTGCTGCTGCTGCTGCTTGCTAAGTGTGTGTGTGTGTGTGTGTATGCGTCTGTGATGTTGTGCTGTGAGCGCAGTGTGTTCAGTTTATTGATCATTGATCAGTCTGTGTGATCGTGCTACTTGATGGATTGATTTTGGCTGCTGGGCAAAAGCACTAAAACAAAACTGTTGCACTTTCTTAATTGTATTCGATCGCGATCGATTTGTAGGCTTTCGAGTGCTATAGCAACGTTTAATAACAATAAATCTATTTTACAGCTTTTATTGTTGTTGTGCTGCTTCGCGATCTTATGTAAACAATTTAACACATATCACATACAAAAGTTCTACAAACTTTTTTACGGTAGAAAAATTATTTTACGATGAGTGTTTATGATTGCAGCTGAGCATGTTGCAGTGTTGCTTTACTGCCGCAGCCAGCCGATAATAAAAGTGTAATTAATTTAATTATGTATAATAAAATGTTCGATTATACGCCTTTTTGTTGTTGTTGTTTTGATTACCTTTTGCTCTGCGCGCACATATGGCATATATGTAAAATGTATAAAATTTGCGCGATTTTTTTTAACAATTCAATTTATTGATTTTTTTCTTTACTCTTCTTCTATGCATATTAAGCGTATTTCTATTGAGTGTAGTTGTTGCTACAAAAAGCCGTGCAACCGTTTGTATGTACTATTTTTATACATATGTATATACCATGGAATATTGTAGAATGTACTATATGAAATTAGAGAGATTTTCCCACTTACTCATAATGTTAGCTCTCAGTCATTCTTAGCTTTCTATCTCCAGACAATGACATAGTGTATACTCCCAACAATTTAGCTTGGTTACAAACAAGTTATCTGACGAATCTATTGATAATGCAATAAACAACTTTTTCCAAGTCATATGCTTTAAAAAGAGTGCGTACGATTTCATTAGCACCATTTCCAGTTCAACGAAAATCTTTGCACTGTAGAAACAATCAACTTTAAGCACAAATTGGTTAAAAATAGGTTACAAATAAGTTACCTGTCTAATCGATTGAAAATGTAATATACAATTTATATTTTCACATGCCGAACTTTCAAAAAGAGAGTAGGTACCTACCACGATTTCACTAGCTACTTTTCCAATTCAACAAAAAGCGTTGCATTGTAAAGATGCAAAAAAATTCCAAATACAGAAAAATAACAATTTACATGGTATAACAATGTAAGCTCACATTAAAATATCGTTATGCAGACGTCGCCACATCGCCACGTTGCCACGTTGTCACCAACATCACAGACAGCAACACAGTCCCGCGTCAGCAACACCAACACCAAAAGCAACAGCGCTGCTGATGTTGATTGATATTTGAGCGCATTAACAGGCATTTAAGCCGAAACTCCGTGTTGCCTGCTCCGAGCCGCATACGCAGCTCCGCTCTTGTTGTGCTAACAAAAACACGGCTTTGTGCGCGATATCGTCATCTTCGCATGCGAAGGAATGTGCACATGTGCGTGTGAACAGTTCTCTTAAGTAAAATGTTGAATTATTTATTTTGTGGTTATGAGGCTTATTAAGCCTTTGTGGCCAATTCCAACAGCGATCATGAAAGATTCATTCTCCCCACGCACACAAGCTCGGATATATGCATATACATATATGTACATATGTCAATGCAACATGCACCGTAGAAGACAAACACGCTGACAGACAAACAGCTGGACAGACGTGCCCGGCATGAAATAATGATGAATGCCTCTGCGCCGTGAGATTTCGACATGCAACGTAAGCTGAAAGGCGTGAAGTGAGTTGTTGTACGTTGCCGTGCGATCTTTTAAATGACAATTACGACAATGCTGATATTATTTCGTAGCTGGAAATTGCCGTATTAACAGCGTCGCGGTCTCAATTACAATTCAATGCATTGTCCTCGGTCCATGGCAGTCGGCGGGGTTGTAAGATAAGGCGTCTACCAGCGCTCCAGCATATTTAAATGCAATGAACTTTCCTTCAACGTCGAAATGAGAAATTGCCAATGATTGATTGTTGCTGCAACAGTCTTGGCATGTAATTTCCTCACACACCCTTTCACAAATTCGTATTGTAATTTCAACACATTAAATTTCAATCAAGCAAATTTGAACAGCAAATAGTTGTATATTATACCGACCGACTCATGTAAAAAGGCATACAATCCTCATTCTTTTTACTAACAACACCGAAATGTCACAGTTCAAAAGTGTAAAGAGGTTGTTATCTTAGATTCAAAAGAATGGCAACTGTAAGCTTTAGTGAGCTTTGCTGAAACAAGTCCTTTTAAAATATTTTCTAGAACCAAAAAACGAAACATTGAAATGCCAGAAGAAACCTTGCGTAATCCAGCAACATCGGGCTAAACGAAATCTTCGTCACAATAAGCATTTCAAGCCACGTTGACCAGAAGACTGGAAGCCTACTTTAAAAATAATCCAAGTGTTATTTTGGTGTAATCGACAAGACATTCAAAATTATAATGCACTACCTTGAAATCAGCAAAAAAAAGAGTGTAAGTAGATAGTTGGAATTCCGGCATGCGATGGAAACTAAGAAACTGGAAGATTAGCAGCATATTCTAAAGAGTTTCGCACAAAGAAAATTTAATGATTTCGCAACCTGCTCAAAAAAGCTTCTTTAATAATTTTTTAGAAAATATTTAACAATCGCTTTTTGAAAATCAAATCTTTTAGCAACTTTAATAGCAGACTTCCATGTTGAAGACTGAGAATTATAAGTCCTATTTTTTACTTATTTTGTTCTAAGCTACTGTATTCTATTGGCACGGACGTACACAAAACACTACACATACATAACAAATTAAAGGAAATATGTTATACATTATCGAAGCAAGTCGCTTTGCGAATAGGCCAGCCAACCCAATGTCGCATCCTTTCCAAAAGCATTACAAACACTGCTCTTCCTCGCACTTTTCGTTTCGGCTTTCATGGCAAAGTTAATGCCACCGCAAGTGCTTGCCTGTAATCCCAAAAAATCGACTTCCACCTGCCATGTCCTGCTAAGCTGCTCAGCTGCATACAAATACGACGTAATAGAATATTACAAAACTAAGTAGAAATATATAGAATCTGTTCAAATCAAGCAGAAGAATTCGATGGCATACCACAAAAGAGCAAATCCAAGTGAAACTATTGGACTGCAAGCACAGCAGAGGAAATCAACACAAACACACTTGCTCAAGTAGGTAAGGACATTAATAATAATGCGCTGAAAGAAACCATACAAAAATAAAAACCCGATAATTACAACAAAATACCAAAAGGACATGACAAGAAAATGCACTTGGTAAGCGTTGAAAAGTATTGTAAATCAAAAGCACACAAGGAAATTACAACAATGTAAACAGTCTTACAATAATAAAGTGTGGAATTGTAGCATAGTGAAAGGACTTGCTGCTTTTGGCACGGTGGCACGGCAACAACTACAATATGTCTAGATATTTCATAGCACTGTGCAATGATTATGTAACTTAATACGTTGTCTCACAACTGTTGAAGGAGGGGGCCAAATGTGTTGAAAGGCAAGAAGTTGCAGGGGAATCGCATTGAAGTATAATGAAGTATCTCTTAATGCCACGCTTTGTAAAGCAGCTACAATATCGCATTGAAGGTGGCGTACTACCCATAGAAGTGTAGACCGAAACGGAAGCAACTTTCAATTGATATGCTGCGACATGGCATACACTCATATGCATGTGTTGCATGTGTCTGTGTGTATTGTGGAACCGTTTAATGTCTGCAAGACTCAGGGATGATTATCAGGTGATAATCAGCGGCTTATGTTGGTGACTGTAATTGATACAAGAATTGTGAGAACCAGGCAGAGAAGTTTATTTTGTTTGGCATTGATATCAGTTGAAAATTTAGAGGGTGCCAAGCAAAAAGGACATGTTATTAAAAGACCCCCTGGCGAAGAAAACAGACAGATAATAGCATTAAATATTAAATTTTGTATGCAATTGCAAAAGTCCGCTGAGAAAGCAATTAAAAGAGGAATTGAGACGTGCATATATCAGATACTTGAACTTGCCAGAATAATTACGTTGCATAATGCTTGATGATAGCCTTCCCAAGCACATATAAATTTTATAAAGAGTTATAACTATTCTACGGAATTTCTAAGTTTTCAAGACCGGAGTAGACCAATGAAGTGCAGGACATCATCATCATCATCATCATCATCATGATCGACTGTTGATATTCTGCATTTCTTGTTGTTGCTAGTTTCTATTCAGCACCTTACTAATTCTAGAGCTAATGGGCAAACTCCCTCAAGAGTTGGACCTTTCTTCAGAGAAGGGCCATGGACATCTTCAAATTTTCCCACTAAACACATGTTTTAACATTTAAAAAATTTGTTCTTATTTAAATGAATTCATAGCTGTGTCATAAGACAAACCCGATTATCGGGGAGCTCTTATTTTAGCCATCGAGAAAGTTTCGCGAATAATATTTTGCCTGAATATCCTTAAAGCTTCATATGGAGATGCATTCTTTTGTTATGAAAACTTTCAGCTGCACTTTGGTTGAAGCGCATAAAGCCATACGTCAAGGTGTTGTGCTATGTACCCTTATTCACTCGTACACTTGTATGTGTGAGAGCAAAGGTATCTGTGTAGTGAATTTCCCAACCACACTTGAATCATTTTTATAACCTCAACACCTGTGCACAGCATTACTCGCCAGCGTTAAATGATGGCAACAAATTAACAAAAAGACGCAAACCGTTTATGTTGATTGGCACGGCAGCACGGCAACAGTTTACGGCTTTTTAATAGAATTAGATAATTGAGTTGCCTGGCGCTACTAAGGCGTATGCTAAGATGTATGTGTGCGAGTGTGTGATGTGAACTGCAACAGCTTTTGCGAACGTAAAAGAACACGCCAGACTAATGACAACTAAGCAAGGGCCGAGTGCGGAGCTGGTTGATGAATTGTCGGTACGGCAGGACTCGCCTGTGGAGCCTGTGGGGCTACAATTAATACTTAAAGGCACATTAAGTAGGCTGCCAGCGCGTTCGCCCGTTGGAATATGCCATGTGTCGGCAGCGGTTGTACGTATCAAAATTATAAACTCGCAATCAATTAATTATTTATAGAAGGAGATATCCATAATCGTGCCACTTAACGTTAATTGCACACACACACAAATTAAATAGAAATCGCTTAATGATCTCGGCATTCGGCATCTTTCATCGCGGCGCAGGGGCGTAGTGTGCGCCGCTGAGGCTAAAAAGTGTTTGCGTAAACTTATAATTAACAGTTCGATGAAATTAATAAAACCATTTATTAATTACGAATGAGTTTTGTATATTCCCCCCTAAGGGACTGGTGAAACGATTATGGTGTTGCCGGGCCAATGATGGCAGAGGAATTGGATGGATTGTGAGCTGCAAGTGGTAATATGTAAATGATATTAAAATGGATTTGGTACTGAACTGGGCATATCATTTCAATAAAAAAAACTATCAGCAATTGAAAAGCGAAAACATTGAATACATCAAAGTAACTGCAGAGCAAACAATCTCCAGATATTTGGAAGTGGATCTTACAAAAATCGATGCAGCTGAACAAGTTGGAATAATTCACTTTTAAAAGCTTTTTGTTTCAATTGATTACCAATTTCTTGAGTATCTTGCATCAAATTTTTAGATATATTAAAAGATGGTGCCTACTTTCTGTAACAATATGTACCTTATTTGGGCTGAATGAGCTCAAATGTAGCTTTGTTTTCTAATAAGGAAGTTTTTTTTTTACAGAAAAATCGAAACTTTCAAATTTTTCTCATATTCATAGCAAAATATATTATACAATTTCATACAATTCAGAGCCGACTTTATTATATGCAATTTCAACTTCATAGCACTTAATTTTTGGTATGCTACTATAAATACACACATACACTGACACACGCAGGCATGTGCATGTATGCAGGCATGCTGCAATTGTATGAAAATGTTGCAAACAGCAAGCAGAGGATTCCGGCCATCAAATAAATGGCAGAAATTATGCGGCTATCAATTATGGACCTTATGACCAGACGCCTCGGCGGTGAAATCGCCAAAGTTGCTGCGCTGCGCTGCGAGCGCGCCACAATGTTGCAATATTTAATATGCCATAAATTAAAATTATTGCAGTTTGCATTGGAAATCGTATAAAAATTCATAATTTGAAAGAAACAACAAACAACAACAACAACAGCAGCAAAGCAGCGCGAAAACAAAAACAATGTACAATATTTAAGCCGCTCAGCAGTTGACGCATGCGAGCGCATGCCAACGACGCAGCCTTTGACGCAACGTTTTCCATTATAGTGCGGCTATAAGCACACACACACACACACACTGCCAGCCCGGCAGCGCCACTTGCCGCACGCCGCATGTTCCCGCTCAGCAAAACTTATTTTTTTTAGTCCAGTTTGTTTCTGTTTTCTTTGACTGCGGCAAAGCTGAAAGCCGCTCACACACACACACACACGCACACAAATGTCGCGCCGTCAAAACACATTAATTTAAATTTTATTTCTTTTCGATATCAAAAGCGATTTTTATGTATTTTTAATAAATATTTTACGCCCGCGTACGGCAAAACACGCGCATTTGAAAGGGGGGCGGCATGAGGCTGGCGCGGCGGGGCGGGCGGGTGCTACATCTACAAAAGTGTGTAGCGATTAATAAAATTGTCGGCGATTTTTTATATGTTGCAGGCAAATGGACAGCAGCAACTGTTGCTACTGTTGCCATTCTGAGCATCTGATTCCACGGCGTAGCTGGAACAAGCAGAACTATTATAAAGATTCGAAATGCGCGGGGGCGTTTTACACAGCGCTGCTGCCTGTTGCTTTTTCTAACAAGATGCTGCTGTGTTTTTTAGAGAGCTAACAAATTGAGCTGCGAATGCATGCTTTTACAGAACGAAAAATACTTAAAAATATTATTAAATCCCTGAATTATTTATAAATTGAAAATTTCGTATGAGTTTTCAATTGAGCGAAAATTCTACTAAAAGGAACCAAGAATTTCTGTGTTTAGCGAACGTTTATAGCCTTGAACGAAAACTTTCGGCTCACTTGAGATACAATACAAGCCTATGCTAACCGAGCCTGCCATGAAAGTTCTTCGAATTAAAACTACCTGTATGTATGTATGTAGCTTCATAGTCCTAAATCTTGCAATGCTACAGTGCTCGGCAATTCCAAGAAGCAACTAGAAGCAACTACAATATCAACAGCCTTCAATTCCCAACGGAAATTGATTTTGTAATTTTATAATTATGAAGAGGGATTAGTTGTTCGTTCTCTGTCTGCTTTGCTACCTTGCAAGCAAAATCGGAAGCCCGTCAAGTGTTGTCAATGGTATTATTTTTATATGCGGTTTCTTATACGCAAAATGACAACAACAACAACAACTTATATGACAAAAGAGAAGAAAACAATTCAATGCGAGTATATTTCTGTTGCTGCCGTTTGCTTTATAATTATTTGCGACAATATTGAAAATACAATATTTTTTGTGGCAAATAACATGATATTTGTGAATGTCATCATAGGCTTATTCTATTTTTATTGTTAATATATTTATCGAGCGTATACCATTTCACTAAAAGAGCTCTTTGGCAAACAGACTAACATATTTGCATATCTATAAACATTTTATTTCTGTTTGAAAAATCACGAAGACTGCGTACTTCAAAACGAAATTATACAGTCACATTAATTAGCTTCATTTTCTGAATAGCTTGGAAAATTGTCCATTCAACTGTTTGTACATTTGACTGGCGTCTAACAAAATGGTAGTTTTTAAAGTAATAAAGGCCACTAGTCCAGACCTTTCGAACAATACTATATTGAAGATTTTCTTATTTCTTAATTGCTTATACTGACTTTTTTATGAATTCCTATGAAGACTAAAAAATAATAGAGCCTAAGATAATCACAACGAATTGTTCGATTCAAAACAAGCACAATGTCATTGCATGACGTTTTATGAAATCCTCCACTACGACATATACATACATACATACATATAATTTATTTTATTTTTTAAGCATTTGTCACTTGATCTTGAAAGATTGACAGAAATCCATTAAACAAAATCTTAAATTTTAAGGCAAATCTCAGCTGCACGAAAAATTTTAAATCCTGCAACATTTTTAAAAAATGTTTAAAATACAATTTCGTAAAGAAATTCTCAAAGTGAAACAATTTTGTGAGCGTTTCAGCTAACAAACATCAATTAATTAAAGTGTTTGCAGATTTTTAGTTTTAAAGAAATTACGATTTTATTTTATATACATACATATGTAATTGCTATGTCAGTATATTTTGAGATATGTACAACACACACAAACGCATGTGAATATGAAAATACAGTCGTTCAGCATAAGCTTTGCACACATACATACATATGGAGTAGCCCCCAAAGCCTGGCGTAGTCCGTGGAGCGCACTGTTTATAGTGAAAAACTGTCAAATCGTTGACAGCAGCATCCGTTATTTCTGTTGCCGCTTACTCGAAAATTTAAAAGCTATTTTCGTGCTCGCCGGCACAAAAACAACAACAGCGAAATACCTCAGAGAAGTGCTTGTAATTAAATGGAATTGTTGTTGCTCTTACGAAAGAATGATTTTGATCTGTCGCAAGCTTTCAATTTTTTGACATTTCTCGCGCGCTGACATTTTTGACAGTTAGCTTAAGTGTGCGCGTTTGGCTGGAATATAGCTGAATTAATTTGTTCTTCGTTCTACACTTAATTGTTTCGTTACATTAATGACTGCGACTAAATATAATAATTATCATTATATGCATGCAGTCAGTCATTCATTCATTGCTTCATTCACTCCGTTGCGACTTGTCAATGAATTTCTTGTTTACAGCTTCAAGTCTGGAGCAGCGTCTCGACTCAGTCTGCGGTCCGCGCTTCAGGTGCCAGCAAGAGTTCAGAAAGAAGCGTTAGCTCCGTTAAGTGCCACAAATTCATCAATTCAAGAGCACAACTTGAAGCGCCAAAGAGCCCGACAAGAGAACCTCATCATTTCCGCTTGTCCGCAGATACGCACGGGGATTCAGCATCAACTTCGCGCCACTTGGAATTGAACACTTTTGGTCGTCGTTCTGGCTGCTGAAGCCATTGGCTCCATGACGCTGAGCTGATTTCGTTCTCACACAGTTTTGGTACTTTTTTGCTTGGTCCAAGTTTTGTAGCGTTTATTTGCTTAATTGCTGGCCCAACAAGTTCGACTTTTCTGCTGGAGTTTCTTCTTTTCCTTCTTGTGAAATTTACATATCGTTTTATTAATGATGTTTTAACTGGAGTTTTATTAATTGCTTAAACGCTTGCAGCCTGGCCTCTATGCCGTTTCATTTATGTTCCAAGGCATGATCGCAACGATTTTTATATCATTAAATAGCTTGAAATATTACAATTTTCCGACGTTCTTATTGCATCATTATGGAATTGATTCATATGCTGCCCTCTATTACCTCAAAGGAAATCTCAAATTGAGTCTACTCGAGTCCATGAGAAAATTCATTAGAGTAGGCAATGTTATCTCATAATAACGCTTTTTTTTTTAGATATCTACTCATGCTACTTATTCCACTATTATTTGCATAAGATCATAAAACTTATCAACTTAAATACGCCTTGTTGACGCAAAAGAAATAGGGATTGCGGCCCCATTAGGAGCATCAATTGGCAAAACTCCAAAGATTTGGGTATCAAACTGAAGCCGGCTACAAAGACTAAGAAGGACTTCATTGGCAGATTAGATAGGAAATTTATACAACAAAAATTTCACTTAACTCGAATACGATTTTCGCAATAATCAGTTCAGCTTCACATAGCTTTTCCATACATACATAAATTTATATAAAATCGCATAGCATTATGACAATTGGTTTCATAGATAATGTTTCGAAATCTCAAAATTTACTCTTCCATAAGATAAATTAACAAGCTTTATGTACATTTTGACAAAATGTTTTATGAAAAAATAATGTTCAAACAATTATTTCGGCATTTTGCATAATCTGCATATACCTACTCTTTTTCAGTGACCTACTTTCTGCTATGCGCTGGTACGCCAACAACAAACACGAGCTATTGTCACATTCATTCGTTTGAATTTATCACAAAAATATATCTTCACTGCTGCTATAGCCAAGTCATAAAGTGTAGAAAACTTTTATATTTTACAAATTAGTGAAATCCACAAATGGCATAAAAGAGGGAAGTAAAAAATCGCTAGATAAACGAACAAAACAAGTTAGCAAATATTTGGCAATTCAAATGCGATTAACACCGCATACAAAATTGTACAAAATTACGGAAAATACTAGTATTAACATTAATAAATCAATAAGCACTCCGCGGAGCCGGCAATTACAAAAGAGCCTGTTAAAATACACTGAGAAGACTTTTGAAGAAGGCTTCGGCAGCAGTTTCTAACTGCAGAGCTTCATTGTCCAAGCAACTTTGAACGAGTTTGCTTTCGAATCTGAGCTAGCCCTTTATTCTCATAGGAGCTTTGACCCGAGTGCCTTCTCTACTCTGAACCAGCATTTAATTCACATGGAAGCTTTGAAAGCACACTCGCTTTCTATTCTGAGCTGGCAATTTTTTCCCCTCAGAGCTTTGACCTGAGCTTGGCTATCTGGCCCAAACCTCTTTCGTCCGCTTCCACAGAGTTTCTCTCAGTGCAGCCACGAAACAAGTAACTTTTCGTGTGACACTCACGCCAAAATTTGGGCCGCACAGCGGATGTGGACAATGCATGTCGTTGATGGCTTTTTGTGGCCGACAAGAGCGAAAATTACCAAATTCATTTGAAGCGTTAACAATATGTCTATAAATTAAATACCGCATACAAACACAACAACAAATACAATAAATAGTTATGAGACGTTGAAAAGCGGCGTTTATTTGTGTTGGCCATTTTGGGAGGATGGAACACAAGCGTTATTTGACAGGAAATTGACAATGAGCGAAAGGCGTAAGGCGCGTTGAGGTTTTACTAATTTCCCGCCGCTGCCAATATGGGGGGTGAAGGGAACGACAGCGACAGTTAGTTTGAAGCGTCGTTTGAGTTGCTCTGGCATACAAAAGATACGAACAACGCAAGCGATTCGAGTGTGAGATACTTTCAAGCATTCGCATATGTATTTGTAATTGTTGCTATGTCTTGTGTCGGTATCTGCAGCTGAATGTGTGCGTGTGTTTGTAGCTGCACTCTTGATAAATGATTTCCGTACGCGTTTGCACTTTTTCCCTCAGCTCGCTTTTCGCAATTAGACGCATTTTAAATTTGTATTTAATTACTTTCTCACTTCATCATCAGTCAAGTGGTTGGCATGGCCGCACGTAAATTGCCGGCTGTGTGGGCGTTGGGGTGGGGTGGGCTGGCATGGGCATGCCTGCGCCATTATATGGCAGCAATATTTATATGTAGCTGTGTGTGTTTCGTTAAAGCGGATGTGCGTGTGTGGGTGTAGATTGATATTTAGCTCAATTGTTGGCAAAGGCTACCCGGCGAGCTGCTAACGCCCCCAGTGCGGTTTCTAGCTAAAGCGGCAGTGCTAGTTCCTCAGTGTTTATGGAAAAATGTTTTAATTTTTTGCATAAAATCAGGGAATTTGATATTTTACCTCTTACTACTTCCTCCAATATTTTCAACATTTCGACCCTCTATAATTGGATTATGTTTGGCCCGAGTTTACAACGAAAGACGGCACCGATCACCCCCAACTCCATGCCGCAGTGTGTGTGTATGTGAGTGTGTGTGTGTGTGTATGCTCGCAGTTCATTTCCGTTCATCAATTTCAAATTAGAAAATATCGCAAGCAAATTGCTGCTCTGCCACTGTTGTTATTGGGTTCTTTAGTTGTTGTTCGTATTGGTTTGTGTTCTGCATTTACGCTCCTGCCTTTAGCAAGTAATATAACGGTAATTTATCTTGCAAATCATTTATCAAAGTTTGGTGTTTTGTTGGTTTGCTCAGTTCAGTTCCAGCTTCAATTTTTGCTGCATTTTCGTAACGGTGTCTCCTTCTTGTTGTTTTCGCTTACAGCCTCACACCCTATATAATCCGCACGCCCTATAATTGCATACTTCTGCCTCTAACATTATTGTTGAGGTTAAGTCTGCATTATAATCATAACGTTCACAAAACATGTCATCAACTTGATATTGATTACCTTAGAAGTTATGAATTCAAATATTAAGTACAAGCGAAAAATATTTTCAGTATTTCTAATCTAACTATTATGACTCTGAACTAGTTTTAATTTAAATTAAAGACTGAGAAATATACATACTTGCCTGCGAAAATTACTTTCGAAATCACAATCTTACTAGCATGTTCAGTAATCCAAATTATGAACCGAATTTCAAGTAGGTAGGTACTCGAAAGTAATGTGAAGTAAAGTAAATTGAAGTTGGCGAAATGTTGCAATTTAAATTAACTTCTTAAAGGTTGTATGTAAGTTATCTGCAAACTGTAGTTGTGCGCAATTGGATAACTCCTACTTGCACACCTACCATTCCCCCATATACTCCTAGCGGCAGCCGCGCTGCCTTGCGCCGAATCACAATCAATTCCCAGCGCCAATGAAATGTTTACGCCCATCTGCGAAAACGCTGGTAAAGCAAATCGCAAAATAGGCGTGCCCACGTATGGATTAATTGCGGAGCAGGCGCTTACGCGCCGCACACAACACGAATTACAAGCTGCCCGATACAAGATACACAACTGCAAGATACACACATTTTTAATCGGCCCCAAGAGAGGCAGGGCACACACATGCCTGCCTGCCTGTGTATGCATGCATATCAAGAGCGCGCGCATTTTATATTGAAAAGATAGAGCGGCACATTGAATCGTGCTGGCACCTGGCACGAGCACGGAACGAGCGCCGATTGGCTGCGCACACAAGCAGCAACAGCAGCAGATACAAGATACCAAACACATAGATACATTATCAAGTAAACTGCTAAAGGCGTGTGAGTGCGGGGAGCGGAAAACGCAAAGTGTTGAGCGCGGGGGTAGACGTTGCAGCGAGAGCGCAAGGAAATTAATTTCAAAAAGCACAACAACAACAAGCGTATCATTTACAAGCAGGCGATGAAGTGGCATCGGAACGTGACTTGGCGGACGACAGTACTAAAAGGCGACTAGCTTTAGTACCAAACCGGCTTAACCACCGCTCACGCACACACTCTTGCATGCACGTACATGCAAAAGCGGATATGCTGCCATGGGAACAAATTGCGAATGAAACGCTGAAACAGGTAACAAGAAATTTCCAATTTCATTTTATCACAGTCGCTGACGCCGCTGCTATCTGCTCTTTATTTGATTCAATGACATTTGTGTGCGTGCGCGGCGTGTGTGAGAGCGCATGTGTTGGTGTTGTTGTTGTTGTTTCACATTTCAATTCCTCAATTCCAATTCGAATCGAATCGATTTGAATTGAATTGAATCAACATCGTGCAGCGGCGTCAACGGCATCGTCGTCGTCGTCGTTTACGTCAACGTCGCCTCGTCTCGTTTCATTTTGAGCCGCTTACTTTTCTCATTCGGGTTTCGATCGTCGTACTCCACGCAACGATGTCGTTTTGCCAACGGGATTCATTTTCTTTGATTCAAACGTCAAATTAAAAATTTTTCGCTCAGCAACAAAAATTCACAATACAAAAAAATAAAAACAAACAGAAAAGTTGAGTTGGAAAAATTGGAAAAAAGGCGTTGCATAGCTCGCGGCCCCAGCACAGTGATACAAAATTGTATGTTGGCATGGCAAAAGATTTCAAGTGAAATAAAAAAAAGTACATAATGCAATTTAGTGCAAAATTAAAGCAAACAAAGTGAAACTTGAAGCGCTGCTCTAAAAAACAACCGCAAATAGTTTTGGAATATTTAAAAACCGCAAAAGTGTGTAAAAGCATTTGTGAAAAGTGCGCCAAATCGAAAAATTGACAACAATAGGAAAACCCCAACAAAGTTGGCGCCGTTTTGACAATTTGCCGTCGCTGTTTACAGTTCTCGGTTTCCAGTGCGTCGCTTACGTTTGACGGCTACTGGGCGGCAGCTAGCTACGCTTACGGAGAAGAGCGTACGTTACGTGCGGCGTGTGCGAAATTGTGCTTGTGCTTGGAAACGGTTGGTTTTGCTTTTGTTTTTGTAGTTATTGCTTTTATGTCCTACGCCAGAAGTCAGCTTGAAAATTTCTCACATTTATGCTATTACGTTTTACGCCATTACGCTGTTACGCTTGATAAAAAGCAAGTGCAATCGTCAACACAATTTCGCCTCTCTTTGGATTGTGTCTGTTCGTGTTAAAGTTGGCAGCAGTGTCAAAAGTGCATATCGAAAAATTTCCAGCGAAAGTCTCATTTTTTGGTGTTGAAAAAGCAGTGTGTTTTTGCAAAAACATCATTCAATTTCAATGCAGTTGAATAGAATGGATTGTAGCAGCCGTTCAAATAATATTGAACGTGATTCGGATTTAGGCGATGATTTGGTAAGCAAGCAATGCCCACTGTAGGAACTTATTCCATAAATATGCACAGTGGGCGGGATAGTTGTCCATTTGCCCATGACAATGAGTGATATTTTTTGCCGTAAAGAAAGTTGGCTTTCCTTAATGCTTCCAACAGTGACCACTGAGCATTACAATTATTTAAGCTCTTTCGTTCGCATTGAAAAATGTTTAATGGTTCCCAAGTTGTAAAAGGCGGATATTACATGGCCCTGCTTTATGCACATTCCAGATATTCATTGAAATAATTAAACTCAGAAATTATTGGGGAATGGGTCTTTAGGGCGCAGTGCGATACTCCCTCAATTCATTATTATTAATCGTTGAGCTATTGCTATCAGCAGATATCAATGTGATCGGTAAAGATCGGTTGTATCCATGTAATGTAATGTAATGAGTAGTGAAGTCCATACCATGCTGCTGGATCTGTGACTTCTCCACATTAATTTGGACCCCTGTTTGTTCGTTGAATAATGTTTCGTTAAGTTCAAACTGGATTGTCGTATTCAAATAGCCTGTTTCTTGCTTGTCTGCTCTTCTAATTGTGGAGAGAACTTTTAATATTTCAATTCAAGCGAGATTGTAAGTTTAACCCGATAATCGAAAGGTTCTTTCGAAATAACGTGGAATTGGGAGCTACTTTTAAACAAGCATATTCTTGTAGTGCTCAGCCTAATTTCTGCCTGAGTCAACTTATTGCTTTTCAACACAGATTCGAGTCTTCATAATAGCTAAGGTCTAATGCATCTTTGCCCGAATAAACTAGCACGCACTTTTTCCCATGTGCCCAAAAATAATCCGTCTTTACAACCAACAATAGCTCACAGGCAGCTCACATTCAACCACAATTTGATTCACTTTCGAAGGCAAACATTTCAAAGTTAAGATCTTTAATACGAAATAAATTTGAGTCATTGTCAATAAAGCCAATAACGATATATCGAAATGTAAATTGCTACAACAAATAAACGCAATTAATTTCTCAAAAATACACACATCCAGCGGCATACTAATAAACCCACTTAAAGTCACTATATTGGCCAAGTTAACAATTAACAAGCTGCAGTCACAGATGAAACTGTTTGTCTGTCGAATTGAATTTCCAAAAATCAAAAATATTGTTGAATCAACAATTGGTAACTCTCGGCATAAGCCTGCCGCTTGATAGTTGAAGTATGATACGTCGGTCGGACGAACAGATGGACGCATGCCTCGGCGGCGTGTGACGCTGCCGACGCCTTCAACAATTGAAACATTTTGAGTCTGCGTACGTAGACCAAGTGCCAAATACCAAGAGTGGCAAGTGCCGCTACCTAAAAAGCTCGAGACCGCACCGCACCGCTCCGCCTGCATCGAATGGCACCGTGTTTGTGTCTAACGTTTCCAAGATTTCTTTTGATTCCACTCTTTTTAATGGCGTATGTAAATTAATTGTTCAAATATTTGCATTATTTGTTAGTGACTGAAATGAGTATTAAATGGATTTCTAACTTCGACAACAAAAAACACATTTCTGCTGCATACGTTTCGGATTGTTGTTGTGGCTCAAATGAGAAATTTCCGTCGAATTGTTGAGGTGCCCGTAAACGCAGACGCTGCTGAGAAACTTTATTAGTGTGCCCATTGTGCGATGGTGTGTTGATAAACAATGGTCTCGTTTGATATTTGTACTTAAACGTTTACATCTTCCCCCTCCCTAAAAAATCTCGTTTTTCGGGTTGCTGCTGTAGCGGCAAGTGGGGGAATTGTTGTTTAAGTTAGTTAGCTGCTTAAAATTTTTCCGAAAACAATATTTTGATGTTGCCATAGTTGGCATAGATACAATACCAACTCGTTCTTTAATTGGCTACTTTTGAGAATGATTTGAAAGAAAAACAACTCATGAAAAATCTTTCGCATATTTAAATATGTAATCTCTTTTTAGAATAGGCTTACTTAATCACACTATTGAAAAATCGGCTCAAACCTATAAAAGCGAAAATAGTTAATTAAAAAGTAGTTATGAATACTTAATTAAAAGCTGCTATTCGGATTATTATTACCAATTAAATAGGATGGTCAATGCTACTGAACAAGTACTATTACTCGAATTATTGTATATTCGATTTATAAAGTGTTCGCACTACCGAGCGCATTCTTTACCTTATAGAAAGATTAGATCCATATCAAAAGTTTCTCCAAACCTTTAAGACTCTACTCAATATTACTAAAAACTCAATGCAATCGGAATCCATGTACATTAGCGATGCATGTTGTGATGGAATGATTACATATATATTCTTTAAGGCTAAATCCCTTATTCCAATTAGTTCAATCTACTAGAATCCTTCATTTCATAGCAAATTTTGGCTGAGCAAAGAGTTTTTTATACCTACAACGTGCTAATTCACATAATCTAAAGTATGGGCAAAATAAGGGCTTTGCGAAAAGTATCCAATAGAGTCAATAATCTTATAATGCATGAAATATTTATTAAAAACTCTTGCTCTTATGTTTATTGGTTGATTTATTAAAGCCGACGGCGCACGTTTGATTGCACTGGAATAATTGAAGATTCGCATATGAATGCCAACTACACACTCGATATTCCGCCAAATTGATCATGCTAAAACGATTTTAAGTTTCCTATTAAAATCGTAATGACACTTATTGAAAATTTCCCACTTTACATGACCCCTGAACCTTTGCTCCTACTAATCAATTCAATTTACTAACAGCTCAAAATGACGCACCAATCTTTATTGCCAATGGGTGTTCTCGTTAACTTTAAGGCACAATCTCTGCGATCAATGTGGGTGTTTGAGATTGGCAACACTGTGCTTCGATTTGGTTGCTTCTCTCGCACCAGCATGAAATGAATGAAATTTAATTAAATTAAATCAAGCGCGGTCACTTCACTATCGATATCACAGATCGGTGAGTGAAAAATCAAAGAACTGCTGGAAAAGATTGCTCATTTTAAATAATGTGGGTTGTCAAATGATCGTAAATTGTAATAAAATGAAAACGCATGCGAGGCACCGAGGCATACTTTAATCTAAATTTGATCGCTTGGCATTTATTGACATGAACTTAGTTTGATGTTAGGAAATCGATGCCCAAACTTGAAATTTATTTGTAGAGGTTTGTAATTTTTGCGACCTTTGCTTTTGTTCTATGCTTAAAAATGGTCTTTCAATTTTCATATTACATATTTTTAAATCTCTTCAAGAACTTCGACAGCCTTTCCAGTGCTCAAACCGTTAACATTTACAAAGTGTCAAAAAGTCATGCCTCAACATCAGCGCACTCTCCTTTCTGCTCTCACTTGAGGGACACCGCTCCAAAATGTTTCCACAACAACAAAAGCAACAACACGCGCTGTGCGTCAAAGTGAAATGTTCCCACATTAAATCTTCACATGTGTGAGTTCTTTTTTTGGGGGGATTTTCAATGTATTTGCTGTATTTTTGCTGTTGTTTTCGTTCTCGCTGGGCTTTGCCTTTTGGATTCTGGTTTTTTTTTGTACTGACATAAATACATATGTGACTTGTTGTTGTTGTTTTCTATGTGAATTCATGTGTGATTTGCAATCCGATACCAATTTTTTTAATTCTTTCATATCAAAACATCTTTCAATTTATGATGCAATAAAATTGATATTTGATTTGCAAGAAGATAGAATTTACTTAGATTGTAGGCTTAGCTGTAGGCTTAGATTTAAACAATATTACTTATGATTGCTAGATATTTGGGACTGATGTTGCATTAAACAGACAACTAACAACTTTTCTGATCCTAAATTAAAAACAGAAAATTAGAAAGAAAAAAGTTAAGCATGGTTTTTGCAATATTTAAGCCATTTTGGAAAATACTCTGCGAAGGAAGTGCCAACTTACCTTTATTGAAACCGATAGCCTGAATTCCTAAATTTCTTCTATTAGTCTTATTCAAGTACCATCTTCTTTTCCAAACAGAATTTCAATAATCGAAACTGTATTCTAAAAAGTTATTTCCAACTGAACTACTCTCATTTCTGTATCTGAAACCAAGACCACTCCTGCTGCTGCAATTGCTTCCCCTTGCTAACCGCTCTGTTGCTGAATCAATTAAGCTCAAATGTGTGCAATAAAAAGCTTCTGCTTATTATGTGTAATATATTCCGACTACTTTAAAGATTTACTGCGATTTCCACAACTTCTTCGCACAAAAGATTCGTAATTCAAAAGACTTGCTAAAACACGAAATGCTGGACTCGAAGCACGGAACGCTGTAATTAAAGTAGGCATATTAAGAAATGGAGGCGTGATCAAGCGCATACATATAAATGCGCACATACATGCACACTCGCCCATGCACACAAAGTCGAATAAAATGCAAACGCAAATGGAAAATTTTCGAAATCGATCGCGAGCAGCGTGAAAGATCGCACAGCAAAACAGGAAGTGAAATAGGAAGACGAAATAGGAGAGGCACAAATGTTTTGGCGAAAATGTGCATCTTCAAGATTTGAGCAGCGACATAAAAGTGCAGTTTCGCCTTGACTTTGCCACGAGAAAAACGCCTCCACTGCGCTCGCATGCAGCTCTGGCAATTGCGGAAGGCAACAGATACGGATGCTAATGGTTGCAAATACTCTTTAGGCATACAAATATGCATGCAACTGTGATGTGATTTTATTGAGTTTATTTACAAAAATCTTTGGTGGCAGTATTCTAGAATAACATTATTACTTTTTTTATATTATTGATACACAAATTTTAAAAGACCTACAACTAAAGCAGATTTACACAACTATTTTTCTCGAATGATGGCTTCACTTGACTAAACTTCATTTGGAATAAAAATATGAGCTCTCTTGACTCAATCAATTTTGAATTTGAAAACTCTTTTTTTCTTTGTTTCGCGTAATTGATTAAAATGTAATTTTTCCTTATATAGTTTCCTACTTTTTCAATCGGCTGAGATAACATTCTTAACAAACAAAAAATGCCTCAACTGAATATATATTTGAAATATTTTTAATTTGAATAATTGCTTACATATATTCAAGGCATTGAAAAAACATAAGAAAAATTATGTTCGTGTCGCCGCTCAGGCCAGCACAAACACACTGCAGGGTTAAACATAGATATGTTGCTACAACAAGCCTGCAAAGCATATTGGCGTGTTGCAGCTTGCAGCGAAACTCTTGGCTGACCTCCTAAGAGCGACCAGGCCGGCAAGGGTTGCATCTACCGGTTTTACAACTACATACACCCAAGTCGCGGGTATCGGTGCATGTGTGTGTATGTTGGCGAGTATCTTCTGGCGAGCATTTCGCGCGCGCGAGCTCTCGCCATTGCTGTGCGCCTCATATGCATGTTATTGCGAGTGTATGCATCTGTATCTGTGTTGGCGTATCCGCCAGCATGGCCGTGTACACTCTTCAATAGCTGACGTCGCCAGAGTCGCTGAAAATTCAGTTCGCGCGGCAGCGTGCCATATGAGCCGAGCCGAGCCGCCTCAGCGCTCCAGCGTGTATTTTTGAAGTTTTTGTTTTCGTTTGCCGTTTCGCTATATTTTGTGTGCCCCTTTTATATGTTGTTGTAGTTTTGTATTGTATGTATTTACATTTTTTGTTCTCTTAGCGCCATGACATTCGTTGCAAAATTACTTGGTCGCAGTGACAATGAACACTTTCCACATTCATTCTAAAAATGGCGTCGTCTTCTTCTACACAAAAAATGTGCAAGCCACTTTCTAAAGATAGTTTTATAGTTTTTGTTGCTTAGGCCTTTATTATCTGCATCTAATTTTACTTCAAATGTTGCCTTACTAACGGTTGCCACTGTCACATTTGTTCCATGCTATTCTAGCAAGAGTCATAAAAGGCTTAATTTAATGAATTTGTGCTTTTCGCTTTGATATATTATTTATTTATTTGATATTATAAGCTATAACAATAAATGTACCTAACAAATAGAGTGAAAAATAAGCAAATTTGATTCATTCAGATACGCTATTTTATCCACAAAGTACATATAAACGCATTGAAATCAAAGATGGCAAAAATTTTAGATATGTACTTGGAATAAAATAATTGAAAAATGCTTATTTTAAGGCTTGAAATCGCTTAAGTTAATATGGTTTATAAGAAAGAAAGCAGGCAATATTTTTACAGATGTTTTGATTCTCGTTGGGCGAATAAATAGCGAAGAAGAAGTATGTACTTACAAAACTCGATTATTGGAAATTTTTTCAAAATGGAACAGCTCACGGGCAGTTATTGCTAATGCCGAAATATTTTAACTATCAACATAGAATAAACCAAGGTTAACTTTAAGAAGGGCACACGCTTAATTTATTTCGTAAGGCATCGGAAAAATTTCAACACTTTTTCAGCTCAAACTGCCTGAATTGCAAGCTTTAATTTATTGTATTATTTTAGAATTGCCACCTCCGAGAAAGTTGTCCTTATGCGCCACTGCTTGCGATCATTCCTATCAACGCTGCTTACAGACATATGCTCAATATACTAATGACTCTTAGCGCTTTATGAAAAATGTAACTAACTTTTTACGAGCTATACCTAAATTAATATATACACTTTACCATCAATTGTAGCTGCACACTTTCTGTATACGAGTATCTACCATATGAATATTAATTCCAGCGACTTATAAACACATGCGCACAACTCTTCGCCGTCATAAAATCTTAAGAACAGTCTGTCAACCATGCCAGCAGCCATCGAACAATGGCCATCTACCAGTCTCGGTCTCACACATGCATATAATAATGTCCTTGCGCATGCATAGCAAGCAGCCATGGACGCCGACTTATACCGGGGAAAACACATACCATTTTAAGGAAATATTAGTAGTGTTGTTGCTTTTGTTTTAGTCGTCCTTACTGTCAGTTGTTGTTGTCACTGCCTCATTTTACATTTCCCCGAAATGTGTGCAGCTTCAGATGCAGCGGTGCGCATTAATCCTTAACCCGCAAACAATGCGCGCCAATGCGATGATCCTGTTTGCCTCTAATGCTGATCCGGTTTGGGTGCAACACTTTCTGAACGCAATGGACCACAGTGACGACGACAACGACAGGAACTACCGCCCTGATGGTCACATGCAATGCACAGGCATTGCAGGCATGACAGTGAAACAGACGGACGCACTGCGAGAGCGACCGAATGAAATAAAAAGGAAAACAAGCTCACAAAAATGAACAAAATAGTAGTAGAAATAAAATTATTGTAACGCCTGCAATTAGTCCTTTGCTCGCCTCGCTTGCTGTCGCTGTCTTGTATTTTGAATGTGTGTGCATTTCGTATTTATGATGCTAGTTTTTAACAAGAAATTCGTGTTTCGAAATTCCCACAAAATATTGAAGGTCATACTGACGAAAAATATCATAAAACAAAAAAAGAAGAAGATATGCTTACAAAAGCATTGAAGGATATTTTGTGTAGTAAATTTATGGCAGCTGCAAATCAATATAAGCCAGAAGATAATGCTGCATTTTCAAAAAGGAATATTAAATTTTTGTCAAAATTTATGAATTTTTGTATTTTCTGCTTCAATCGAACGAGATGAAGACATATTGTATTTGTAGAAAAATTAACAACCTTCTTTTTTGTTATTCTCTTTGCAAAATTTTTTTATAAATCTGGCTTTTTCTAAGAGTTCGATTTCTCTCCTTTCCAAACACCATTCCATGATATTTTATTATACCACAAAATGATGAGCGTTTTAAAATGTGCACCAAACAAGCTTTCATACTAAAAGTTCATAAAATTTTAATCAAAATCACATGCTTTATTTCTAAAGCAGCGGCATACGTTAGACAGTTGCCACGATAATCCAGTTTTTACGTCCTTAAAATTATTTGAAAATAGTAGTAGTAGTCATACTAAATGCAAAAACCAATTTTCTTACAAAAATGTCGAAACGTAAAATATTACTAATAAAAAAAGAGCAGCCGAATTCATGCGATACAATGGCGTGATATTAGTGCACGGATACGCTTGACAATATGAAAATATCTTGCATTAATTTTCATTAATATAAAAACTCATTAAAGTAAATTATTTTATCGCTTGGTTTTTAAGTGCATGCAATTGCAGTACATGTGTGCGTGTGTGTGTGTGTGTGCGTGTGCTTGTAGCTGCACAAGTTGAAATAACATGGTAATGACAATTTAATGTCATTTTACAATTTTTCACAACAGCCAACAACAACAACAAAGCAGAAAGCAGATATAAAACGCAATGCGAAGAAGCCGCAGTGGCAACAGTGAAAATGCTTAGACAAGCGATATCACTCCAAATGTTTTGAAATTGCAGTGACAAGGAATGCGACTATGCGCATTTGTGCATCCATCTATGCAAGCACACAGCAACACACCAGCACATCAGCACACAGGCACATGCATGCATGCCCATGCAATTTTGTGTGATGGCCATTAGAAGCGACATTTATCTGTACTCGTACCTGCAGAAAATAAATTTAATAATGTAAATTGCAGGCGCATTTTTATGGCCGGCGCATTTATGCCGCTTGCAGTGCATACACTGAAAGAAAAGAAAAATATTAGCACTCATATATGTATGTAATAGCTGCAGATATGTCTTAGAACTACTGGCTTATAAATGTGCGTAAATGCTCATTTAAAATGATGAAAAAGTGTACCAAGAGCGGTTTTTTTCATGACTAACTAAAATCAAAATTCCGACAAATAAATTGGAAAAGCCTTCAAATCTAAATATCTCATCAAATAAAATAAATTTTAAAAAAAACTTGTGTGTGCTTGTTATATTTCAGCACAAATTAACGGGACCTACAAATAAGCGTATCCGAACAGATTTACAAGCTTTTCATCGCAAAGAATATTCTCGAAGTATTGCCAATTTACCGTTAGAAGGAAACAATGTGAAAAAATGCTCCCTTTTAGGATGGTAAAGACAGGTATTGAACCCAGGCCTGCCGCATCAGCGACCAAACACTTGTCTACTGAGCCACCGCGGCGCCATATAAAACAAGCAAATTTTCCAATTTCCAAAATGTTCATATTAAGCTTAAGAGAAAAATCTTTAAAAGAAAACTATCTTATTTAAAAAACTGCATTTCCAGCAAATTTTACTATTTCAATAGCTTGTTTTTCAGTGCATAGTATAGTACTAATTTAATATTTGAAAGCACATGTAAGTGCATAAGTGTGCACGATAAAATTTCGCTCGACGAGTACAACAAAAATGTTTGTTTTTGTAGCCATATTTTTTAAATTTAAAAAGTTCATATTAAAAATGCACAAGCTTATTGTTGCTGTTTGTTGTTGCTGTTTGTTGTTGTTGTTGCTGTTGCTGTTTGTTGTTGTTGTGTCTCGCTGTTACACAAAAAGAACGAAAGGTAAAGGTACCCGTGACAGAATTGATTTATTGTAATTACTTTTGTAAGCGCTGACAGCGAAACTGAAACTGTTGCATTGAGCCTTCGTGGAAGGCGATAAAATGGGAGTAGTGTGCGGGCACACTCGCACACACACACACTCTCACCTGCACTTACCTTTATTTCTTCAACAATAAGTTGCAGTTTCATTAAAATTAGTTGTACATTTTTCGTAATATTTATGTGTGTGTGTTTGTGTGTGTGTCTATAATTTAAATATTTTCCATGGAATTAATTTTCGAGGTTTACGAGTATGACCAAAATGACTTATCCGCATAAATTTTGTGCGACTTTGTATGCATGCGACATACGAGTATGTATAAATGTACATACATGCATATGTATATATATTCAGATATTGTAACTGCAGCTAATATGAGCATCGTTAAAGATTTTGTATTGGCAAGACCTGAACATGCATTTTAAGTGCAAAATTTTACAATTACATACAATGATATTCAGCTTTATGGAAAATGTTTTCAAAAAATTCCCTTAGTATTAGGCATTTGCACAGGCACGCAGTTGAAATTGCCTTGCGAAGGGTGGTAAGATATGACCTGAACACAAGCAATTATATACATACATATATAGTACATGACACTGGAACTAAGGCAATATGTAGTCTCATCCAATATGTAGCTCATCTGCGCTATAATTTTTGAATTCGACCAGTTTCGAGATAAATATGCATATTACTGATTGAATTTTAAATCTATTGATTTCGATCTTTTCGTGTTTAAAAGGGAATAAGTACAGAGGCACGTATTTCTCAAATGATCATAGCAATGCGACTGATAAGCCTGTTGCCTTGGTGCTTGACACGCATATGGCAACCCTGGCCAGACTGCCTTTATAACCGTTAACAATCAGACGCTTTTCATCGGACGCTTTGCACTCCGTTTTAGTGCCTTTTTATGCGCGCTCGCTGCATCGGCGCACCATATCGCTACGTATCCCACACACACACACACACACAGATAGACAAACGCACATAAACGCAAATCGCGATGGAGCCTGTTCCGCAATGCAACACTGTGGCCATGTATAATGGCCGCTCGGCGCGCATTCAACGCTCTTGCGCTTAATGGCAAGGGGCTCGGTGTGCGGGAATCGCGCCGTATATCAAGCATTACCATTTTCATAATGAGACATTTACACTGTGCGCCAACTTCAAAGAATTCTTGCAACTGCCTATGCAACGTAGCTTATGCTCACACACATGCACATTGCAGCATATGCGCATACGAAGCAGTGTTGCCACTGCAGCTTATCAAAATTCCAGCAAAAACTCGCAAATAACTGAAATTTTAAGCAAAAATCTCAAGCAACCAAAAAAGTTCAAAACAAATTTCCATTTCCTCAGCGCACATTTCGAAGCAAAAAATTCGTTATGAAAAATGTATCTCAAATTTATCACATTGATTAAATTTAAAATAGATAAGCTATAGAGAGACCTTCTCACAAAATCATTGCTGTTCAGTTTATTTAAGCGAGGTTTATATGGCAATAAAAGCAGTGACAAAATTTGCTTTACCTGCAAATTTTTACCAAAACGCACAAAACTCTTAGGATTTGGAGAAATTACTTCCACAGTGGCAGCACTGTTCTGGGTGCATCTGAGTGTCCTGGCAGTGTGCTGCTACCGCTGTCTGTTGCTGCTGTTAAGCTGCCCTCTGTTTTGTTTGTGTTTAAATTGAAAATTCCCGATTCGCTATAGTCACAGTCGCGCTTTATTTGCCTCGCTTCGCAAGCAACGATACTTATTTTATATAGTCAATATAAAACTAGCAGATAGCAATAGTTTCTTCTGCTATTTCGCCTTTGCCTGCATATGTTTGGTTATTTTGTTGCTTGAAAGCGTGTCCTTGCTGTCTGAAGCGCTACAAAGTAGCACTGCAACATTTTAAATTACGATTTAATTAAACAGTCAATTATGCTCAACGATTACGATTACTTTAGTTCTGATCCTTGCATTAACAATCGTAAGCATCAGTCATCGATAGCAATTGAACATGCATTTCTTTCACTGCTTAATAACTACTTTTAAACTACAGCAACAATATATTTGCTTTCTATATTTTTCCTCTATGCACTTAAACTACTTTTTATGATTTGGCAATAAAAGGAAGAAATTTTCAATACATAATTTGATTCGGAGAGGTTAGGTTAAGCTGGCTGCCTAAAAAAGGCCACGCATAGATCCTTAGTGGATCCTTAGTGATGCCACTTAGATTTCCGTTTAATTTGGGTGTGTTTTACAAATTTCCAAAGATGCTTGATACCTACTATAACCTAACCTAACCTCGATTCTTAGAGGCAAGTAGAAGTGCAGCACCTCATTGGTTCAATACTTTTCATTGGAAAAGTTTCTTTATATTGAGAAATTAGCTTTGAATCGATTTTAAATTTTTGAATTTTTAAAGTAGACCGAGGTTTGTTCATAGCTTATCCAAAATATTTGAGAATTAATTCATTGAGCCAATTCTGAAATATAAAGCTTCAGTTCTCCCGTTCAATGTAAAAATGTCTCAATGTAAAACTTTTTCATTGGACTATGAAGGATTTTTGGTTGAGTTTAGTTCAGACTATTGCAAAAAAAAATGTTATTGCATGCACGCAAAGCGTTGAAGTTGAAATAACGGTTTTAATATTCATATATATATTTCTCTTCTTAATGTATCACTTGCAGTCACATGGTGATCACTCGGATGATGAAATGCGCGACTGTGATTCGTTAGAGGGCGAGCATCTGACGCGTTCCACACGCCTAACCGCTGCGGCAGCCAGCAACGGTGGCAACATGAGCTTCGTTGGCGGTGGCGCCGGCCGCAGTCCCGAACATCAAACCGAAATGCAAATCGGGTAAGAGCAAAACAACACAAACAACGATGATTTTCCTCTTTTCTCTCTTTGTAAATAATATGAGTATTTTTTCGCTGTTTAACTTTGACTTGCAGGCATCATCATCAATTCCCGCCGAATCATCCTTTGAATGCTTTGGGTAACTTCATGGGCATTGGCGGTCTGCATGGCATTCCGAATCTACAGCACAACGACGTGCTGGAGAAATTGAAAATGCAAGTGCGCGACATGAATGTGGGATTAATGGTAAGGCAGGGCACTGACGGCACACCGTCCTCCATTGCGGGCACTCACAAAACGCTGCCTTTCTATTCACAGGAGCAAGATTACGCCGCTGCGCACGCGGCCGCCTTCGGTGCGAATGTGCTGCCCACGCCCATAAACACTGCATTTACACTACCGCCCACCACGATGGCCTCCTTCGGCCATGCCGCTCAGAATATGGCGGCGCATACGAGTGGGAACAGCGTTGCCAATGGCAATGCCAACACACAAAATATCACAAATGCTTCCGGCGCGACGACAACGCTATCGAATGGTGGATCGGCTACCGGCGGCAACAGCTTCTCCTTTACATCACCCTCAGCGCCAAGCACAAAAGACGGTAAGTCCAAACAAAGTTAGTAAAGCCATGATTTTGGTTTCCTTAATTAACATTATTTTTGAGCAATCGGGGCCACAGTAAAGCTCTTTATACAAAAGAAAGTTCTTGGGATAATCTCGTTTCAAGTCTCAAATTGTTACTTATGATTCGAAGAAACGCTCTCTGAATCACTATCAATTTTGAATGTATGCTTCGATCCTTATGTAACATTGTGAAAGTATTCTTAATTCTGTTTGTTAATGTACTCCAAAAACATGCAAAAAAATTAACGACGAACCCGAAAAGGCATTGCCACCTAACAGTTTCAAAAATGCATGCTTAGAGAAAAATATAATAAATACAAGTTTTTGTAAATTTCTAATGCATACTTTTAACTGTCTTTATCTTTAATCTACAGTAAATCCTGCCTCGAATTCTTCCACATCCAGTGACACTTCCAATTCATCACAGCAAAATAATGGCTGGAGCTTTGAGGAGCAGTATAAGCAAGTGCGACAGGTGAGCCCTTAAAGATGTATGCTATATACATATATACATACATAGTTATATCATGTACAAAGTTGTGGAAAATTCATGAGTTGCTCTAAGGGCCAGTTTCTCAGTGGATGTTTAAATCTAATTTGCGAATTGAGTTTAAATCTAGTTTAACTTTTCTTGAGTTTCACAGTGCATTTATTTAAATACGGAATAATGAATGGCAACTTCGAATATTTGACAATTGAACACAGCACAACTTGCCAAAAACATATGTTCAATTGTTCAATTATGGAGGCAGCGCGAGCTAAAAATTTTTCGTCGGCCGAAAGAAGTGAATTATTGGATATTGTGCAAAGAATCCACAGTTTATATTATTTATAATACTACGGGATCATTTATATGTGCTACACCATGCAGTTGTATGTTTAATTTGGCCGCTTATAAATTGCAATATTGTCGACGCAGCTTGCCTGCACATCCGAAATCAGCTGTTTATTTGTTTTCGATTGCAACTCTGTGCCGTACTTAAATGCCCACAACCGGGCATTTAAATTGTATTTAACTTCCCACTGTGAAACTGAAATTCCCTATTTAAACTGCAATCAGAGTTTAAACATCCACTGTGAAACTGGCCCTAAGTGTCGCTAATAGACAAATAGCTCTTTTTCAATAACAATATATTAATGTGCTCTTCGACAATGAGTAGTCTGGTTATTTTGATACCAGGTTCTAGTCTAGACACTAGTATATAAGAAAACTAGCACAGATAAAACCATTTATGGTCAATATGCACAAGTACAACAAAAACACATATTGAAAACTCACTACACTCTCAACCTCAGCTGAAGTTACCAATGCTTATGCTCGAGCGCAGCAGCTCCACAAATCGTAAGGCAATTACCATCTTATAACAGCAACAAAAAGATCACTAATTGATCATGTAAGACAGCCATTGATATGAGCATAAATCTGGCAAAAACCAGTCGACCGCGGCGGCCGAAGTGAAGAGCTGCGATCTTTTTGCCAAGTAATTTGTAACGTCTATGATCGTTTCTCCTTTTGTGCACTGCCAATGAGCTTGATCTGTTGAGATCACTACTCAATTATGCCCACACACACACACACACACACACACACACGCATGCAGACAAGCAAAAACAATTGCAGCAACAGAAGCTAAAACTTGTTTCGATGTTGTTCGAACATAAAGACTGTGAGGTTTGAATTGAACACATGCTTGTAGGCTACTAGGTACATATGATTTGCTAAGGGATGCTGAGCAGTTCCGGTTATCTTGTAAATTATTGTGGCCAGTTTGGTACTTGTTAAGCACCATGGGTTGTCCGTAAATTTCACACAAATTAAAATTATTTTCTAGTGAAAAATGCGCATAATTCTTGAGAAAATGCAATTTAGTGAAAAAAGTGGAAGCTTGTAAAGAAAATGATGCTATCTGCTGGCTGAGTTTGGTTTGCATAATTTCATTTTTCACAAAACATGTTTTACGTCTTAATCTGGAAGTCGAAATGGACAACCAACATCATAGCAGCAGTTTCTTATAAAATTAGAAAGATTCAGGAAAACTGACATGTAAATCCTTTTATTTCAAACTTCAGTTATTCGGTTACAAATAAAAAACAACAACTCTTGATTACACCTTTCAAAGGCAACATAGCTTATCTATCTTATACATAAGTAGTACAATGTTTCCTTTATTTAGTTGTTATAACCTCAAAGTGCTGTATTTATGTATAATATATATTTTAACTCTGGCAACATAGTGTCCAAAAGCTCAAGACCGAGCCTTCGCATCACAACATATTTTTTAATTTGTTGCAATGCAGTATAGAATATAGGGACGATTTTTTTTTATTATAACTCATTTGGAGCAAAACTTGTTTTAGAAGCCCTCGCCTCGACTAAGCCTTTTCAGTTCACAAAATTACTAATACATATGTTATCATTAAGCCCACTAATTATTGGCATGGTACAAAGGAAGTGATTTCTTCATTGCAACCCATATGAAACAAAACTTGTTACATTTGCTCGGCTGTGTGCTTCTTCAGTTCTCCATTATAAGCGCCTCAATTAAGTGTACTCCCCTCTGCAACTCAGCCAAATTACAAATTACCCAGTCATCCCCAAATTCACAAACGCATCTGCTGTAGCCCACAGTTTAATTGTAACTTCCCCAACCCGGCGCGATTTAATTGAACTTTGCTAATAAAAGCGCCTGCAATGTGAGAACTGCAACAGATTTTCAACATTAAAATCGCATACATTTCGGCCTACACTGGCAACATTTCGTCCGAAGTATTGCCAGCGCGCCCGAAAGTGTTGCTGCTGAGAGCGCAGGCCAAAGGTCATAAACGAAAATTCGTTCTGCAACACAATACAAAAACCGTTTTGCATTACGAACAATTTTCACTGAAGCAGGAAAGAAGCACGGCGAGCTGGGTACTTGCAATATACCGCCTTGATTTACGAGCATCTATCAAGCATCTCTTAACCCTTTGTCCATCTTGTCTTAAGCGTGCGTGTGTATGCCACATTTTGTGGCATGTTGCTGCTGCTGTTAGTGGCAAATTACGTGCAATTCTGTTAATGTATGCGTGCGCTTGCAATTGGCATAGAGAGAAAGTACAGGTAGCTTTCGAGTATGCAGTTGTTGTAATCCTTTCAAGCCTGTTGCGATTTTTTTCATATTTCTGATGATAGTTGGCTGGCAAAAATGGCAAAAAAAATGCATAGAACATTTTGAAGAATAAAAATTTTATATTAAAATTTTTAAATGTATACAAACATAAGATTAGATCAACACTGAAATTCGACAGCATCGTTCTAAAAAGTTTGACTATAGTTGATTCCGATGTATTACAATCTGCGCATATTTCCGGTTTCAGGCGAATTTTGGAAGTGGTTTATTAGTCTACTTTCGACCCAGGCCGTTCATAAGCTTCAATGTATATGTAGGTATGCCTTAAAGATCAACCTACAATGTTTAAACATAATTTTAGAAAATGCAAAGTACATTATTGTAAAAGGAAATGTCAAAATGTTGGTTTGTCAAAATTCGTAGTCAGCGTCTTACTTTCGATAAAAATTGAGCCCATGGACCTTTGCTAACATAATTTGGTTGAGCGTTGCAGCCGTCAATTAGATGCATGTGGCAAATATCTATGCATAAATTTAATTTTTTTTCTAAAAGTCAGCAATTTGAACGCCTCTCTCGCTTCTTCACATTATATATTAAACGGTATATTTTTCCACTGTCACCGAACTCATTTGCATTAATTTACAATTTTCAACAATGTTGACAAAATGTACAGAATATCAAAATTGAATGAATGAAATCGGGAGCATCCATCCGATCTGCACCGCGGGGCACTGCCAAAATCTTTCACCAAAGACTGCACATAATTGAAATAATTGTTTTTGCAGATTAAGAGGCTGACATTGTGAGGATTGCTGAAAGTTCGGAAAGAGTATTTTGCCGCTGGCGCATTATTTTAAGTTGTTGCTGCTGCTAACGCTTATTCTTCGGCGTCTGCTGCTGCCGGGCTACGAAAAATGCAAAACAAATAACTTATCAATCAAACTATTTTTAAATTAATTAATGATGGCATTTCCTGTCTATCTTTCTGCTCGTTCGTCTGGCGGTATGACGGGCTGGCGGGGTCTGACGGCCGCTCCACGCTGCGCTCATTCATGCGCGCGCCATTTTCGCCACCATTTTCTTTGCCTTGATATGCGCACGTCTCGTTTCCTTTCCTTTTCTTCTGCGTTTCTTTCTCGCTCACACTCGCTGCCCTTACGCAGACTTCATCGTTAAATTGTAATTACTTTTCAAAAAAAGTTCGAAAAAATATGTATCATTTATGATTAGCAGCGAAGTACCACGTTCAATTAGCTTCAGTTTTTATATTTGTATCCAAAAAGAAAAGAAATGAACTGAACAGCCAAAGCCGTGCGAGCTGTGGCCAGCGGGCTGATGGAAAGGAGCAGAATATATGGCGCGCCTTTTCAACTTCAACTTTTGTGGGGCGTAGGGGAAAACGAAATTTTCGCGCTCATTAATCAATGTCAATTACGCGCTGCGTATGAAATAATTGCAATTATTAAGTGCGAGTGCGGCGAACGAAAGAGTTCAGCTCAAATTCGTTTCATTTTGGTTTATTTAAAGCGTACACATACAACATTTATTTCAATATGCCAACATAGTGCACACATACAAAAAATGTCTGTAAACAAATGTATGTGAAGCATATACATACGTAACAATTCTTTGAAAAAATGATTTTACAAAATTCATAACATGCCCATGCTAGCTCCCAGGTCATCACTTGAAAGCTTATAGAAGTATCTCTTGGACTTACTTGTTGTGAAATGACAACAACAGTCTATTCCTGTATGAAACTAGTCGGATTTTAAGTGTACAACAACAACTATAATTAGAATTGTTTTATTCTTCTCACATGTGCACAGTCCTATAACTATTTCGATTTTTGCCAGCAAACCTCATCAGTGATTTTTCAATGTGTATTCTAAAAGTTTGAAACAACTGCTAAGCAAACGCGTTTTAAAAAGTCTGCTAACACCAGAATTCGTGTCCTGAGCGCATGGTTTGCTGTTAACCAGTATACCATGAAGGGCTTGAAATTTGTTCTTGTAACTTTTACGTATCGATATTTTACAATTTACTTTAAGATCCTCAATAATATATAGACAATTTATTTTTGTGATTTATCAAGCTTTTTTGTAGTATGAACCTGCTCCGGTCCGAAATTGGAATGCGCGAATATATTTAAAATTTTTTGTCTCTTTGGGCATGTGAAATAATTTATATTCTTTACTTTTAATAAACGCATTGTAATTTCGTTAGCTTTCTTAGAAACCAACAGGCAAGCGAAAAATGTTCAGCTCAATTTTAGTGCAGCCTGAGAGTAGCACTACTCGTACCAGGCAGATTTAGTAGGTATACTCAAAATCGTGCTACTAGCTGGCAAAAATGTGGAAAAACATGATTAGGCAGGCAGACGGCCACTTGGCGGCCAAATCTGGACAACATATTTTCGTTACAGGCTCGCAAAACAATAACAACAATTGAGCAGCCGAGGACTACAATGGCCTGGCATAAGCCTCTTGAGTTGAACTAATCTGGAAACTGAGAAGCTGTTTTGTGAATTTTTCGGAAACCTCTTGACACAATGTTAGACAGTGGTAGCTACCATGCCCAGCATTGAGCCGAAGGAATCTGCTAAAATTAATACGAATGCATGTTGTCGGGTAATAAATTAATCCCGACTAAGGACGAAATATCAAAAATGCTTGCTTCTTGGAATCCAGGCATCAAATAACAAATTTTGCTGTTATTTTTGGTATTTCTGTCTCGCTCGCTCGCGCTTGTGCATGACTGCCATGGAAACACTGTGCGACCCAAGCCAGACCATTTTAGGTATTTTAGGTAGTCAGTGTTATACTCGTATGCCAAAAGGTCTGGCATTAAAAATTAAATGTTATAAAAATAAAAATGCAATAAAAAGGGACAAATATGCGCAGACACCAGTGCCAGAGCCAGTGACAGTGCGATTACGATTGGTCTTCTTCGTGTCGAGGGTTTATCTTATCTGCTACATTATTGAGGATGTGTTGTTGCTGTTGTTGTTTGGCTTGTCAGTACAATGCTGCTGGGCTGTAGCAATGTTGAGATTTGTTGCTGCCATGTGTTGTTATTGTTTTCATTTCTGGTGATGCAAGCAGGTTTTCCACGAGGGTTGATTCTCTGCGCTGCTCTATAGCCAGGAAAGGTCTGTGAGAGCAGGAAGGTCTTCGATTTATAGCACTAACACCAGCGCAGGTCAAAACGCAGGCAACTGCCTGATGTGCGTGTGTGTGTGTTTAATTTGTGTGTGATATTTTGATGTCCTTCTTCGGCAAGTTCAGTCGATTAACGGTCTTTGATAGCGTTGCATCGTTGCCGTTTGGTTGCGTTCGGGCTCAGTGTCGTGTTCGGAATTCAATTACAAATTGATTATTAATTAAATTTATTCATTTGCATATTAATTAAAAATTGTTGAAATTGTAATTTAGTGTGAACTGTTGAAAATTGTATATCTTAGCAAATTAAATAACAACTAAATTATGCAAATACAAAAAAGATCTGCAGAAAATTAAATGCTTACGGAAAATTAATTTACAAAAATTCTAATTTCAAAGAATTGTTTTTGTGCGATGTATTGAAGGTGTCATTTTTAAGTGCATAGTCTTAAATTGTTCTTGGAAAAATTATTTACATATTAAAGGGTTACATACGTCGGCGGATTCCCTGAGTAACATATTAAAGAATGCTGCTCTCAGAGGATCAAATACAAGAGGTAAACTTTAATAGTTTCAAAAAAATTATGCCGTTAACATTTTGAAGGCGCTTTCGTTACTTGAGCTTCGCTTGTTGGGTCAGCTAGGTTTCAGGATTTCTATAATTTCTCTCCGGGTGAGGAATTATCAATTGAATTTAACTTAATATTAAATTTATTGCTTACTTAAAGCCTTCTTCTGGTTTTAATTCAATAACATATATCAATTGATACCTTTATTCAATAAACCAAAATGGTTTTCGTTTTCGTTTTAGAGATCGCCATTTGCGTCATATACATACATACATACATAAGTACTTTTTCACTAATCAAATTGTATCGCATTACCGCCATTTTATCAAATACAATACGATTATCACTCCTCGAGGGTCATCAAATTAGCGCGCATACATTTCACTCGCTGGCCGATCGGCCGCTCGGCCGGCACACCTCACCCCCGGAACATGTCAGATTGGTGGCACACAGCGATTATTTTGTCCACACCTCTTCACACAATTAGTAAAACACCTTTGTCAACCCTGAACAAGAGAGAGCGTGCGCATCCAACCAAGGCAGGGCCAGTGCCAGCCGCAGCGACAAGGGGAAGCTGCTCAGAATGAGAACAAGCAAGGGGCAATCCGTTGCCACACAGCCAGCAACAGCAACAGCAGGGAGCTAGCCAGCAGATAAGATCGTGCTCATCCACACGGAATGATTTTGCGGCTGCTGTTTGCTTTGCCACCGCCGTTGCGACCTTTTTCCACTCGTTGAGTTTCTCAGTCCCGCCGCATTGTCTCGGCCTGTTTTTGTATTATACAATTTTATTGTTGGATTTATGAATTGGACTGGTGGCGCATGCTACTACCACCACGACGCTCTTATGAGAAATTCAATATACTCCAGCTTATCAGCGCATTGTTGTAATATTCTTTTGGCATTAGTTACTTTTGTATAGGACAATGAGTTCATTGGTTGTTCTTCTCATACGGAAAAAAAAGGGAAACAATGGGGTGGGTTTGTGTGTCTAACAATGAAACTATCTTGACCTCGTTGATCAGCATTTAGCCGCAATTCAGGGTTATGTCTATTTACATATATGCAAATGAAAAATGGAAATCTACATACTGTTGCTGAAACGTAGCTGACGAGATTTCCTCAGCTACCCCTTAAGTTGCTGCACTGTTTCTTGAAAAGCAGCTGACGATCTTGAATATGTATCGAAATTTATAAATTCATATGTGAATTTTCTTTTTGTGTCCTTACAGCTCTACGAAATCAATGATGATCCCAAACGCAAAGAATTTTTGGATGATCTTTTTTCGTTCATGCAAAAAAGAGGTAAGATTTATCTATGCTTGATTTACAAAATCTAACATTAAGATGCAGATATTAAATGTTTTGTTCTACATGCTCGGAATATGTTCAAGTTATACTTAGTGTACAGCATATACATATAGCAAATTTTCAGTCAGACAGTGAATCGTTTCGTAATTGTAATGCCATTCCTCGTATGTATAATTTGAAACCTTCCCCTAAAATATTGAACGTGTATAGAATTTCCTGCTGTGGCGACGACTCATTTTCCACCTCACACAAAAGCAAAATTCAAATTACAAAATATGCGGCCAGAAAATAATAACAAGAAAAACCTGCTCACATAAACCAATTTAACGATAGTGCACAGCCGCCCCCACTGTCGCAACAAGAGCCGCCCCCTTTGGCATATTAAATTAATGCTTATACAATGAAATCCCACAACGTTGCATACTCGGCCGTTGGGTAAGTCCACCAGCCCTTATGGCCATATCGTATGCGATTTATAATTGCACTCGAAGCAAACATACGACATAAACAAAGCGCGAGCCTCAGAGCTGAAGCCCCCCTTCCCCAGGCCTGAGCAAGTACGAAGGGTGAACAAATTTCAAATTTAATTATTATTTATTTCTTTGCTGTGCTGTGCTGATGTCTTGCGGAATATGGCAACCGAAATGTTTGCATGTTGTTGAGGCACTAAGAACATAATGAAAATATATATGCATATGTATAATGTAGAAATATACATACATATATTAGAAGGCACTTTTTCTCTGTAATTTTGCATTTGCAAATAATCCGTTGAGGCATACGAAAGCAATTCTAGCTGCTGCCATGCAATATTGCATGCACACATACATGCATACACACAAACACGCGCAAATAAATGCGAGACAGGAGTCACGATGCGATCCTGCTGCGGGCCTTGCCCACTCGCTCACTTACATACGTCGCTTGACGTAATCGTAAAAGCGTTTGGTTACGTTTTACGCTTACGTATTAGCAACGCATGCTCCACTGTTGGCCAGACCAGAGCTGCACAGACCGGCTCGAGCCAGCTCCAACAGCCTGCCGTGGTGTGTCTGTGTGTGTGTAGTGGATCGCGACGGCGTGTTGGCTTCAATCCAAAGGCATGCCAACGCCGAGGTTTGTGAGCAAATCGGAGTGTTTTCCTTGTGTGTTAAATTTTATTTCTGCATATGCTCAAACATGGTTACAGTCAGTAAAATCGCACATACACACATAAACGCACATGCACACATAATGACGTTACGGTGTGCGCATAAATGTCTGATGGCTCTTTTCTAAATTAAAATCGTTAATTGAGATTGAGATTGAACAGTGAGCAGACAATTCCACTCAGCAATTTCGAACTAGAACTTTAATATGTGCGCATACAGTCAAGCCTACAATATCAAAAACCAGCTCTGCAAGTTCAAGTTCATTTCAGCAAGAATGTCTAATTTTGCCCAAAGTCCTTGAAACTAACCGAAACAATATGTGCTTTCAAATTTAATTTTCATAATATTCGCCCCCTTGGCTCTTTTGCAGGCACACCCATCAATCGCCTGCCAATTATGGCCAAATCAGTTTTGGATCTCTACGAGCTGTACAACTTGGTCATAGCACGCGGCGGACTGGTCGATGTCATCAACAAGAAGTTATGGCAGGAAATTATCAAAGGCCTACATCTGCCGTCGAGCATTACCAGTGCTGCCTTCACGCTGCGCACACAGTAAGTATTAGATAGAAACAGACAAAAAGAGTGAGAGAGAGGGAGAGATGCAGTGAGAAGATAGCTGATGGCACAACCGCAACAGAAATTGCTTTATAAAAAGGCTCAAGTTGTTGGCATTTCATTTTGCAACTAACAAAGTGACAACCACAAAAATGTGGCCAACCTCGAGCCAAAACTATTAGCGACAATTGAGGCGGTTTTTTTAACTGCTCAAATGTGCAGGAACCACAAACTTGACAGCACTGTTTTTACGTCTGCATTTCTTTTATTACCTTACTTCTTCGCTGTATTTCTAGCATTTTAGCTGATTGGCGTACATTGATTTGAATCGGTGTGGCCAGATTTTACAGACAAATTACTTTTTTTTTTTTATTTAATTCACTTGTTTACCTAACAAAGTTTGCCGTTTTGGCATCATACTGCTTTTGATACGTGCATAATTTCATACATACAATATTTGTATGTAATGATCATATTGATCATTTGATCAGAGTATGGGCGTGCGTAGAAAACCAATTAGTCATTGAAGAAGACATAATGGTAGTGCAGAACAGCTTAGAAAAGTCGTAACAAACACTCAAAATCCGATTTTTTTTAAACTGATGGAATGAAGAAATAAGATTCACGCAGTAAAAGATTTCTGAAAAAATTTCTACGAGCGCATGAAAGTAAATTCTGCAAAACTAATAGCAAAGAATTGCGAATTCCTTTCGCCATTTGTAAAGCGAATTCCCATTCCTCGGCATTTAAATTGTAGACATGGAAAACAATTTGCTTGCATCTGGCAATGCTGTTTTGAATGTTTACGCCTTGGTTGATAGACCATCATTCCGTCAATACTCGCGAGGCTGGCTCTAGCAAAAAATTATAAACAAATTGCAGACCATTGAAACCGTCACTTTTACGGCCGTTTTTTGCTGCTCGCGCAGTTTGCCATAAAAGCGTCGAAGGAAGCCGGTAGAAAGCGCCACCCAAAAATAGGGTCACCACTCCAGCGTGCCTCTCGATGCATTGATCGCATGCGTCAGACGCTGTCTGCAGTCTGTCCGTCCGCGCTGGCGACGCATAAATCTAAGTGCGCGCGTGTGTGTGTGGGGAGGCGTGAGGGTGCAGGGTGCAGGGGCCGCACAATTATTTGCTGTTTCTAATAACATGCCATAAAGTATATTCGCTGCGGTCTGCTATTTTCCATCATTATTGCAGGCGCATAAAAATGTTTGCGAATTGACTGCTGCTGCATGGACACGCCTCAAATCGCCAACAACAAAAACAACAACAACAATAACAGGGACTGCGGTTTTTGGCGTGTGTCGCGCACTGCTTCCGTGGCTGGCTTTCCAGCGCGCGGGAGTCAATTTTATTTCCAATAGTTGCTTTTTCTTAAGAGGAGTGGCTATATACTCGTATATATGCCTTTTTTGTTGTTGTGCAACTTTTTTTACGTACTCTTTAAAGCTAGTAAAGTTGTCAAGTGATTGGTTTTTTTATACTTATTTTTATGGATTTTGTCACGCTCAGCACAACAAGAAAATTGTATTTCTAAAAAAATATGATATCATTTGAATTTTTTTGGAAAAACATGAATTTTATTATTAAATGAAAAACGCATGATCAAATAATGATTTCTATTTTTGGTCGAGAAATACCACGATCAATGATTAAATTCTTGGCAAAATTGCTATATATATTTCAATTTTTTATCGAAAAAATTGCTATCAATGATTGACTTTTAGTTTTGATGCAAGAAACTTAAAAAATTATTGTTATAAATATGAAAATCATCATAATTTGGTTTTTGAAAGGCATAATTGGCAGGGTCCTATTGAATTTCCAAAAGATAGGCACTGCAAAAGAGTTCCGTCATCTTCCATGTTATCTTTCTATCGTCCTAAATAAGTGCGAATAATTCAAGCTGCTTAAATCGTATTCCAAATCAGATGCGAAGATTTTGAGGGCTTGGAATTGCAATAATTTGTTAGCGGCTTTTGTTTAAAGTTCGTCAAATTACCAGCAGCCCAGCCTTTCCCTTGGAAACATGCAACCCCAGCGCCAAAGAGTTCAGTACCAAGGCGCACCTTCACAGCCTTAAGGCTCGATCATCGAAATTGTGAAATTGTGTTGTTGTTTTATTTTCCTGCAGACGAGAGCCTAAATCAACAGAAATGCGCCAAGAGACACAGAAAAGTGTGACACAACATAAAATGCTAATGCAATGCCGCGGAGTGATGAGTGATGCCTTTCGAGTGCTGCGAGGCTGCTTATCAAATATTTGAATAATAGAGTAACGACCGTTACAAAATACCGCCAAGTGTAAAGCACACAGGCGCGCATCTGCAGGATAGACGCGCAATTGTAGACTTTTGATTGTGTTAATTAAATTTCAAAAAAGGCGCGCAAACACACCAAAACAAAAACAAACGAAAAGCAACAACAACAAGTTGAGCTGAACTGGAAATGCTAATGGAAAAATCACAGCAACAGCGGCTCCAAAGAGTTAGCAATGTGGAGGATTGTTGATGCAGGTGTGCATGTGCCTACGAGTGCAGCTGTTTGTCGATGTGTGTGTGTGTGTGTTGTCTTAACTTCATTACGATCATTAATGCATGCAGACGGCAAAACACAAGATTTTAGCAACCCATCCTCAGATCGACAGCGGCAACGAGCGCAATCTGCATGTCTCCAGCATGGACAGCTCATGCCGATGCGCATCACAGCAACATATATACATGCCATTTAGTGTTGATATAACAATTCTACTGTCTATCTGTTCGTCGGTCTGTGCGATTTTTTGCAGCTAATTTGCCCCTTATTTCTCTTACGGAACCTACGCAACCAGCATCAGGCATTACTTAAAATGTTCTGCTGGCATTTTCGTCCACCTGTCTGACCTTTCGTCTGGTTTCTCTGTACTCTCTCCATGTCGATCGAAACTATTATCTGTCTATATTTGTGTCTTCTATTTCTATTCCTCAGTCTGTTGTTTCTTCGTATCAAACGGTCAAGAAGCTACCTGTCGGTATATCTCTTCGATATTGCAATCCATCGGTCTCTTATTCCCTGCTGTTTGTTCTCTCTCTATGTTCGGCCTTTGGTTTGTCGTTTGTCTGCTTGTTTGTCTCCATTCCTTTGCATTCTTCTTAGAGCCCGACCGAACCCGAAATTTTGGCCGAGACCGAGCGTTCGGCTTTTTTTTATGTTCGGCCGAGACCGAGACCGAACCTTTCGAATACATATGCAAAAAAAGAAGAAGAATTTTAATGAAAAAAAATTTATACATTTTTAGGAAAAAATACATTTTATTATAAAAAACAATTCTTTTGAGGTAGAAATATCTACATTAAGCATCTGATGTATGAAAAATCAATAAAAAGTATTATTAAAAAATATAAATTTTGTTTAAAACTATACAATTTGTTCCTCAACTGTTCGGCTAAATACTCGGCCTTTTGTAGCCGAGACCGAACCCGAACCTTTTGGCCGAACTGTTCGGTAACCGAGACCGAGACCGAACGTTCGGTCGGGCTCTAATTCTTCTATTTATCTATCTTTATGTATATGGATGTGTCAGTTCTGTATGTTCTGTTCGTCAGCGTGTCCAGGCTTTTTTGCGTGCTTCTGTTCTTCGATATGTTTGTCTGTATATTATTCGTCTTTGCATTTGTCTTTCTGTCTATCGAGCCTTCTCATCTGTTCCCCCTAACTGCATGTTCTGTTCCTTTTTAATACGTCCAATTTTGGGCCCTTGTGTTTTTCGATCCGCTCGCCTTTCCGACTATCTGTTATGTATGATCCGTCCCTCGGTATGTCTAGCTAATATTTCTCTATAGCTGTCCGCTTCTTGTTCTGTTATGCGGTCTTTTTGTCTGTCTGTTCTTCCGGCCCCCATCTGCCTTGCCTGTCCATCTTGTGGCTCCAGCCTTCGCTCCATCCATCCTCCCATGAACCTCTTTACTTGTTCATGCTCGGCCAAGCTCATGTTTGCCTAGCTGCTTTTTAGTCCCGCTTTTTCATATTTACACGGTAATTCACGTTAAGTGTTTAGGCTCAGTGCCTGCCTGGCTGCCTGTTTGCTCGCAGTACCACGCAGCAGGATAATGCCGCATTCATGGCCATGCCATCGCTGGACGGCCGGCCCGTCATGCCAGGCTACACCAGCACGTCTGCTCGGTCTTTGTATGTACACTTATTATTTCTCGGTATTGATTGATTTTTGTAGTGTTTATTAATTAAATGCAAAATAATGCATGTTTACGCCGGGCACTGCGTGAAAATAAAGCGTAAAGGCAAGCGAAAAGCGCACGCTTCAGGCTGGCGCGTTTTTACGAGCAATTCCCGCACGCTGCATGCAACTGGCGGTAATGGAAGCCGGACCGATGGACAACCGGCAACCGGACTGCGGGTAAGGCTTCGCGTCTCCCTTCACGCTGTTGAGTTGCACAAATTTAAAGCATTGCTTTGGATTCAAGTCTGAAGTCCTGGCCTTTATGCATACATGTACGTAAGTTTGCTCTACGTCGGCTTAAGGCTCAGTTAGTGATGACGTATCGTATTTATTCGTATCGCAGACAAAACCTGATTTACCCGAGCTCTCTACATGCGTTCGCTCTTGACGTATTTATTCGGATCGTAACGCAGAAATTCTCATAGAAATAGGTCTCTCTCAGACATTTACGATACGATACGTCATCACTAACTGAGCCGTTAGAGTTTTCGGTTACATTTACGAAATTTCAGCATTAAAGTTTTGTTTAAAAACCCGTTCACCGTTTCAAGCCTACATCGGCCGGCAGCACGAGCATTTGAATCGCATTGCGCAGGCGTGAATTTCATTTCCAGCTGCCGCCAGACACATGCAAACTGCTTGGAATTGTTATTGTTGCTGTTGTTGTTGTTGTTATAGCCCACAAATGCAATTTCGCAAATGTGCAAATTTATTTCGAAATCAATTTCTCAAAGTCCACAAAAGCGAGCCATCAACGTAGCCATTCAATGGCAGAACCCCAAAATTGCGGCGTCCGTAGTTTTCCGCCGCGCGATCATAAAAATTGGCATATGCAATAAATTACTTACAGATTTTATCTTGTGCTGAGTTACAACTAGAATTTAGGTCGCATGCAAAAGGTCTGATATTTTTTTCCTTTCTCCCATAGCGATAAATAATCACAAATTTCAAAAAGAAGCCAGCGCACTTCAGCTCAGATACGGATACTGCGCATAAGCCCGTTGCTCGTTCTAGCCTAACTGCAAGCTAAAAGCGGCATAAAAACATTTAAAAAAATAGCGGAAATTGTCTGCAGCGGCTTAAATTAATTAGTTACTAACCCTTTTTCGGCTGCCTACTTGGAAATGCAATGCCGGAAATTGCACTCCGTGCATATTGTTGTATTTTGACTGCCGCAACTGAAATTAAATATTATGAGACTGTCAGGATATTTCGCATAGCTTGCATAACATACTTTTATGAAATTTCAAAAACTTTTTATCTCAGAATTTTTTGCACTTTGCTCCATTTTTTTGTATAAACATTTTTGTCTTTAAGCGCTAAAACCTGCATTTTTAAATGTTAAGCCCAAATCTTGAGGAATTGCATAAACCTATAGCATTGAACTCCCTAAAGTCATCTCAAAGCCTTCAGCAGCATACCCAGGAAAACCATTTCTTGCAAAAAACGTTTATATTTGTGCATATCGATAATTTTTTTACAGCATTTAAGGCCGATTTTATACCGAGTCTTTAATGGATATCGTCGATATCGTCCATTCCCTTGATGTGTTGTGTGTTTTGCTAGCTTCTGCTTACATGTAAGACTGTAGTCATCTACCCCAGTCCACTGCAGCAAGCCAATCCCAAATGCTTGACGTACCATTTCACATTTCGATTGAGAGCTCCACAAACGCCATCGCGAAAAATCGCTCAATAATTGGCAAGTAACGATTTTGCACCGTTATTGCACCAATCAATGAGGTCGCTACATCGCGCCGCACCACCGTGGCTGTATCTGTGCCTGTGTATCGGCAGCACGGCGCAACGCACAGATACATTTTGCTCTCGTTCGTCGATCGCTGCGCCGCGGCTGTGGATTCGCGCTCGTTGTGCGCCGTAAACAAATAAACTCGTTATACAACAAATCATTTTGCGATTGGTCACTGTTAATTTATTTATTTATATTTCATATGTGCCGGCGTTGTGCCGCTCCCCTGCTGCCGCTCTTCGCTTCATATTAACATTTTCAATTTATGTACACTTTTCTGTTGTTGTTGTTGCTGTTGTTGTTGCTGCTGTAGAGTATTTGCGCCATTTTCACCTTGTTGCTTATTTTCTGCGGCTGAATCTTGTACATATGTATGTATGTATCTAAGCTTGTGTTTGTGTGTGTGTGCGCATTATGCTGGTAGCCATATTGTTTATTGTTTTGTTGTTATTGACTGCGGTGAATAGAATTCATTGTGTTCTCTCTCACTGATGAACCCAGCAGTTCTAGTCAAAGATCGATATGTAGTTGGGTATATATAGTTTCAATGCATGTTTTGTTGTTGCCAGGAATTGAAAATGCCGTCGGCATATGACAAATTAATTCATTTTCATTTACGCATCAGCAAAGACGGCTTATATAAGGCTTATATATGTACTACATTCACGATCCGCTTCACGAACTCCTCGTCTAGTTTTGGAGTGGCCAGTCCAATACAATTTTTTTCCCAGCTGATAATCTGAAATATATCTTCTTTAAAAAAGCCGAACTTACTTTTTTATCCATTTGCAGATACATGAAATATCTCTATCCGTACGAATGTGAAAAGAAGAACCTCAGCTCGCCGGCGGAACTGCAAGCGGCCATCGATGGCAATCGGCGCGAAGGTCGACGTTCCAGCTACGGCCAGTACGAAGCCATGCACAATCAGATGCAAATGGTAAGCGGCAGTAATCAGCCTACAAGCAGCACTTCTACAGCTGTTCTAACTCAATGCTCTTCCTCCGCTCCCCCGCGCAAAACAGCCACAAATGGCACGCCAATCGCTGCCGGGTGGCATGCAGCAGATGTCGCCACTGGCGCTGGTAACACACGCGGCGGCCGCCAACAATCAGCAGGCGCAAGCAGCAGCCGCGGCGGCGGCGGCACATCACAGACTGATGGCACCCTCGTTCGGACAAGTGCCCAACCTGGTGACGCACGAGATCGAGCAGCGCATGATGGAGTACCTGAAGCTGATACAGGTGAAGAAGGAGCAGAACGCGGCGGTGGCAGCGGCGGCAAATGCTGCCGGCGGCAGTGGCGCTGGAATGGGTGGTGGTAGTGGCAGCGGCGGTGTTGGCAACATGGTGGTCGCCTCACATCAGCAGCAGCAACAGCGCCAGCGCTCGCAGAGTCCGGAGATCACGACCCGCGAGGCGCTGAACGCGCTGGAAATGTCGCGCGTAGCGCTCTGGCAGATGTACCACAACAACACCAGCCCACCGGCCTCAGTCAACACATCGCCACAGGGCCTCGGTGTTGGCGGCGCCGCCGGCAGCAGTGGCAATGCCAACGGCGTGGAACCGCAACGGTAAGTTCGCGGCAGCAGTGCTGCTATAGCCAACTTTTCCATTTGTTATATACGCTCTAATTCCTGTTCCAATTGTTGCCATGTCGTTCCAGCAGCGAAGCACTGAACCTCTCTGATTCCCCACCGAACCTCGCCAACATTAAGCGCGAACGCGATCGTGAGCCTTCGCCCGAGCCCAATGACCGCGACGACTACCAGCATCAGCCACCGCCAGCTAAGCGACTCGGCGCCGGCCACATGCCTCCCGTTTTTCCGGCTAGCTTCTATCTGCCGCACGGCATAGCCGCGGCGGCGGCAGCAGCCAACTTCCATCACGCCGCTCAAGACTCCGACGCCGAGCACGACGAGGAGGACAATGAGGAGGACGAGGGCGAGCACAATCTCACAGCGAATTCATCCTCGCACGAGCACCAAGAGCGACAGCAGCTGAACGGGCATCGCCACCATCCCGCCAACCAGCATCGACGACATCAACATCACCACCACAGCAACAGTGCGCAACACGATAAGTCTGATGATTCCGCCATTGAAAACTCACCGTCGACGTCGGCCGCCTCTGCCGGCAATGGTCACATATCGCCGGTGTCCACGAAGAAAATCCACTTGGCGAAGCCGCAGAGCAGTGGGGACGACAATGCGACTGCCACGAGCAGCGCAATTGGACCACTGGAGACGCTGAGTTTACTCTCGGGCATGCAATTCCGCGTGACGCGTAATGGTGAGTGGCATCTGAACTATCTGGGGACATGGCAATTCTTAGCCACCGTCCGGCCCCTTCTGGGGATGCTGAAGAAATACCTTGGGTTACCCCTTCTTCAACACCTTGGATGAACTTAAATTGGTTAATATCAAAAACCGATTCGGATTCATTCAAGTATCCAAGCGGGTTAGGCATGGTTCTCTCTGGTTTTGCAGGAAGTACGCCAAATCCACTTCTATTAGTATTACAATAGGTCTACATATGGCCGAATTGTGTCTTTCTGGCAAACTATCAAACAATTACCCAATCTATCACGACTATAACCGATTTTTTTATTTTTTCAATTTTGCAGGCACCAGCGCCAATGGAGAGCAACAGCTTGTCGTGAATCTCGAACTAAATGGCATACGCTACTCGGGAGTGCTCGTAGCAAACACGACCGCGTCGCCAGCGGAAACCGAAGCAGCAGCACACAGCAGTAACAGCAACAATTGTGCCGAGCACGCTCATCAGGAGGATGCCATGGACACAGAAGCCACACATGAAACCGGCGAAGAAGAGAACAATGCCTCGGACAGTGCCACTGCAGCCGAAACACTGCCGAAGGGCAAATCAACGAATGCGACAGCACTCACGAATGGACCCAGCAGTGCGCCAACGCTGCAGGAGCCGCTGATTACTTCGTAAAGCCGAAGGGAAAGGTAGGCAGTGGTAGCCTGGACTATGGACTAAGAGAGCATAGCTGTTAAAACGAGCTCAAACGAAAAGTAGAGCAGGAAGCGAGCGTAATTAATTTCGGTAGAGAAAACTCGTAGCGTATTTGCTTAAGCTTTTGTGGCCAGATACGAGTATATTTTCGGATAAAGGTTCCTCAGCATTTTAAGTTAAAAATTTATTGCGCAGAAAATTTGCCCAAAAATAGAGAGAAGAAAACGGTTCATAAGATCAAAGTTCGTAAATTTTCGATTGCTTCGTAAAGTCTCACCGCAAAATTGAATAACATGAAAAATTAAAGTAAAATTGTGAAATGCAAATACCAAAGTTTAATTTTTCTGAAAAATGCAAAAAAAAATCACTATCTAAAGAAAACAATTTAAAAAAAGTAAGCCTTTCATGTGCATTATTTTTTGGCTTAAATATATTATTTTTCTTTAAACATTATGTACTAAAATTCCTTTTTTAATTTTATGCTGGGAAAAATACAATTCATATTTGTATGCAAGACAGCAAGTTATGCGATTTAAAAGCATAATACTAATAGCTGTAGATGAAGAAGTAGAAGAAGAAGAGAGAGCAAAATGTCTCATTTAAACGTTTCCTTTATTTCATAGCGTTTTTCGATTCAAATATCATTTGCTTATATTTTATGCAATGTTTGACTATTGAACACTGAGAATAAAAATGGTACAAAAATGCAACGTTTCACTTTTCTATTATATAAATTAAATATATATACATACATACGTTCTTTTATTAAAATCTACACCTTTTTATTTTGTATTTATTCAAGTTTTATATGATTATTACTTATGTTAAAATTAAAACATGTGACTTTCTTTTACGCTTACAAGCGAAACTTTAAATTATTCTGTAAACGATAAGTTTATGCAAAAGCTAGTTGAATATAATTTCAACCGACCTTTTTGTAATTTACCATTTAAAGTTTTTCATGTGAAAAAGACATAAAAATAGTTAATACCATTACGGCAATATGTTTAATTTTAGTGCTAAGCCTAAAGAAACAGAAAACAGCTGATTGCAACTATTTAAATATTTATAGTAAGCCTACAAATACACTTTCAAACGAAAGTATAGAAATATAAATCAACTGTTATTATGCAACTAAGTGTTTGAATAAGTCGCCTCATAATTTATGCGTTCTTTCCCTATAATTATATTTAGTTTGTTTTACGCACACATTCACACACACACACACACGCATTCGTTTTTATAGTTACCTCCTAAGGCTCTTATGAATTTTGTTTGGTTGATTTTCTTTGCATTTGGGTAAGAAAATTTGTTTAAAACAATTCATTTGTTGCTGTCAATGAGTTCTATTTTATTTACACACTGTAAATATTTTACTAGATACATATATACCAACATACTTGCATATAAACCATATATCATTAAAATGAAAACTAGTATATAGTAGTACTTAGTAGTAATGATGTTATCACATTTTCGCTGCATTGAATAAAATATCAATTAAAATATTGTGCTATAATCGAAAAAATTTGCTTTTCTTAATTCATTTTATAGTAAGAGATTGAAAGTCGCATACTATACTCTCTTTAGTTTGCCTATCTAAAGTTGTAAGTTAATAAGGGGGCTACTAGTCATGCAGCTTGCTGAATGGAACTTTTTTTAAATTGCTATTAGCCGGAAGATATAGACCTAAAAAGGTTCATCGTCTTGATTGGTCAAGAACAAAACGACGTAGGTCTTCTAAGGTCTTCTATAACAATCTTACTCATAATTGAAAACACCTTTCGAATCGCGTAGAGCGGCAGCAATGCTGAAATGGTGGCCAATTTCGACGTTCATTAACGCCATTGCAGCTTTATTTATAATTCCGCTACGCACACATGCAATATTTTGCATTTAATTAATAAACACTACAAAAATCAATCAACAACGACGTCGACGCGGCGGGCGGGCGGGCGGTCATGGCAGGCAAACATTGAAATTGCCAGCGAGCAAGTGGTGCAAATGCGGCATATCCTTCTTGCTCATCTTCCGAGCTGACAGTAGAGCGGCGGCTGCGGGTACGCGGCGGCATAAATATTGAAAAGGCAAATATTTGCGCATTTCTGCGCTTATACGCTTGCGGACGGAAAGATTTTTATATCAACACTTGATGCTGGGAGGTAGACTGGCGAACTGGCTGGCAGGCAGACAGGCAGCGCACGAAGTGGCACCCCGGCACCCCGTTGCAGCAGCAACGAAGCTAATAGTAGCAAGCCAATGGTCTTCATGAAGAACATCTTCATCATCATCTTCAGGGTCGTTTTGGCTGCTGGGCCCAAATCAATTGGCAGAAACTTCAACAGATTTTTGTTTTAAAGAGCAATCGTATAAAACCAACGTAATTTTGTTTTTTTATATGAGAAAATTAAGGAAGACCTTAAAGCAGAGTTCAAATATACATACATACATACATACATACATAATATGCGCACTCAGTTTTATTCGATATCTAATATCTATCTATTTTACTTTTGCTGGAATTTTGAGTATAAAAAAAATTTTACTGGATATAATCGAAAATCGGTGATTTCGGGCTCTTTAAATTTTGTTGTTTCGATTTTTTTTCGTGAACACATAAAGACATATCGATATTTAATTATTTAATGAGCGAGTAGAGCTCAGGTTTCCAAAGCTTATAAAAACTGATATGACTTTCTTAAATATAAAAATAAAAAAATGGTTAAGCGGAATTTCATTTTTTATGTTTGCCGTCAATTTAAAATTTTCGTAGCAGAGGCATTCTCGAATTTTCCAATTCAAAGGTAGTTGTGTGCCAAATAGAGATATGAATAAAACTAACAACTAGAAAATATATATGTACATATAAAATTAAAAGATTTATGCTATTTTTTGATAATTTCAGTGTGGCTGCGAAAATCTGGGCCCAGGTTGACCAACATCTAAAAACGACACTGCTCATCAGCAACAAAATGTGTCGGTGCGCCGCTGATCATGATGATTGCACTGTGTTGATGTTGTTAATGTGGTGCTAATGATAGCCATTTGACTGGAAGCGCAGCGCGTTGCGCTTGGAGTCCGCAGTCTTCGGTCTTCAGGCAGCGGCATGCATCAACCTGATATGTACAACCGCTGGCTACAACAAACAAGCAGACAGTCAGACAGGCGAACAGCTGCATCTGCATATCCACGCATCTGTAACGCTCTTCATGCATACTTGTACATGCAAAGCTGCAGTGCAAATCACACCACCTGTGGAATTTGACTCGTCTGCGCTGTAATTAGCATTTCAAAACTTTATTAAGACAATCTGCGCATATTTTGTGTGAATATGAGAATATGATGTGCTCGTTGTACGCGAAAATAAAGTGTACATTCGAACTTGAGTACATGTGGAATTAAAACAAGGCTGAAAAGGCGAATCCCAAGGCGCCGACCAAACTCCAAAGGTGCTTTTTTCTACAAGTAATATAAGCGACAAAAAATCAAACTGACGAAAGGACTAAAATAGCAATAGCCCACAACGTTCCTTCAAGTCAGACAGATCTGGTGATCGAGATTTTGACATGCGATTTCGAGGTAGTACAATGAAAGCGCTAATGCTTTTACTAACCGGAAATTTAAAAATAGGAGCAAAACAAAGCATGAGCATCACTTTTGCAGAGTTAGTCTGACCCACCAAAAAATATGCAGCTCTACAGCAATCCAATTGGAAAATAAGAATTCACTTGGCAAATTTCACTTTCAACGCAACAATTTGACGATCTCTCGCAGTTCGCTTTAGCCAACATATCTTGTATTTTTTTAACCGAGTTAGCTCAGCAATTTCTCGCGCTGAACACCAACTGACGCTCTTCCTTTACAAATTGTTTGTTTGTCTGCTGCAACAAGCCCACACAAAATATGTACATATGTATCTATACTACCTCCTCAGTCTGTTTCCATATCTTTCTTTGTAGACACATTCAGCTTAGCTGCATATTGCATTCATATTTCCTGTGAATTTTCACTCATAATCAATTAAAGCACATCCAGTTGGCAGCTCTGCTGCCTCGCTTCCAGCCATGCCAGCCCCACACGTTCGTAGCAGCGAGTCAGTGGAAAATGCACAAAAACCAAGTGAGGCATGCGTTCTGCGTGTGTGACAGATTAAAATCCATTAAATTGTCAAACTGTCAAAAAAGTGCAATTTACTTGGAGTGCCGCTGTGCAGGCGGAGTGGAGTGGAGTGTTGGTGTGTTGTGTTGTGTTGTGGAGAAGTGAGTTCAATTCGCACTCATAATAATTCTGGGAATGGAAATATTTTACATATACCACATATCAAAAAAATATATGTATGTGATTTGCAATATTATTAGGAAATTGTCGAATTGTTTTGTATGACGTAGTCTTCTTGCCAATCTACATATGTAATCAAATCTAGGTTTTCTATCGTCTTCAAAGAGTCAAATAAAAATGAAAGGATATTTAAGAGCAAAAATATAAAGAAGCTGCGAGTAGTTTCTCCACGTGCATGAGTACTGCTCAGTACTCACACCTGTAAGCATATCAGTAGGACTGATCATGAATCATAGAAATTCACTTTTCTCATTTCCCTCATGTTCTCTCTCTCTCTTCCTCTCTCTCTTATATGGCAATGCATACATACACAAATCATGCTCAGAGTGCAACAAGCTCATATGCAGATTAATGCATCTCATTAAGAGCGACTACGGATCATCGCAACGACTCTAGAGTGGCAGTCGGGGTATGAAGCATTCTTCAAAAATATTTATAAATTCTCCAAGAAAAAATTAGCGTTGTTTATATTCAAATACATTGAAATCAAATTTCGAATTGCTTTTATCTTTCCGAACACAAAATTAAAATTTGTTTCTACGAAATGACATTTCAAATAAGAGAATTGCATATGTCATGCCTCAAAGGCAACAAATTATGACAGCCATCAGTGTCAAGCGAAATGTCTCCGTTTTCATTTGTTTATTTGTTGTTGTTGCATTTTTAATGTTTTCTTAGTAAAATTTTAAAGCATTTCTTCAATAATGCATGCGCATCACGAATTTATAAATAATTTTAATACATACTTTAAAGTGGTATAAACATGATTTACTTGCGAAAACATTTTAAAAAATTCCCTATTTTCGACAGATTTTTTTTTAAGTTTCAAATCACAAAAGTTGGTCAGAATTTTAAAATAATCAAATACAATATTGAAAAAAACTTAATGCCACACAATTTTAAGCTTGTTTATTTTGCAATAAATTCAAAGGCAATCAAAATTTTTAATTAAAATTTTCAAACACATTTCATACACAGAATAACAACTGGCGGCACCTTTGGCATTTTCGTTGCTAGCCGCAATAAATTCGAAACAGGAACTCTTTTGTGGTTGTTGTTGTTGCGGTTAATATTATTAATGTCGGTGCATGGGTGAATTCATCAAACTGCGAATTCATCATGCTCATATGGCCGAATCCGCACACACACACACGCGCACACATATACACGAACGCTCGTGCTTAGCCGCCTCTCACACAAGCAAGGCGAACTCATATAAATGATTTAATGCTTTCAACTTTTAACATAAAAATTCAAAAAAATATTAAAAGCTGAATATGTATAAGGAAAACTGCGTTCGCATTCGTATTCAGCTTAGGCAAGAGTCGAAAGTGGTTTATAGCGAGATTAACGCCCTCATCAGCATAAAGTGGGTGTCGAGCTGGGACGGGTGTTGTAGAGCGCAAGGAGCAGTTGTTGCCATATGCTTCACAGCATAAAAGAGTTGCAGCATTCGAAAAATGTATTCGGGCTAAATTTTTCAAAACGATTTTCAAAACATTTATGCAGTGTATCAAAATATGGCATTGGAAACCATTCCTATATTGAGAACTTTGAGTTCAGGAAATCTAAAAAGTATATTTTGTTTAAAGTGCATTTTATTATGTTTCTCCTCTTTCACTTGATGGCTTTTATTGACCTGATTTTAGCCTGAATTGGCCGGAAGAATTTGAGTAATATTCAATTTTGCATATCTCTCAAAGTTCCATGGAATATAACATTCCGAAGGAAAACTAAGCTCGCTGAGATGTCTTGGCTCTTGTTTCTCGAATATGTCGATATCGTCCGGTGTGAAAAATGCTTCGGCACGGCATAACAAAAAAAATTCGCTATAGGCAAGTGGTGAAGGGTGCCTCACACTGAATTGAAAAAAGTACTGTCTGTGTCCAACCAAAAATGAGCCCTGGTGGTGAGCCTCCAATGTACATTTTACTTTTCATTATCATAAATACATTTATGAAATAGGCAAAGATAATAAAATGCTCTCCTGCAGAATTCACCAACACGCCGTGCTTAGCATGTTTTCAAATCCGCTCCTGTTCCTATGCAATGGCGCAGTGCAGTCTCCTCGAAATGAGCGGGTAATAAATAAAATATGGGCATGCCGCCTATATACCTCACTCTTTATTAATAAACATTTTTTATGCAGTTCCAAAGAGTCTAGCCACAATTTTGACCCTTACGGCTATTAAGCGTAAACAAAAGCAGAACTTAGCGTTTTTGCTTGCTTAATTTAAAGTTCATGCGCATGTACAAACTCACACACACACACACACATACACAGATGCAAGTGCGCGAGGACAGTAGAAGGCATGTCAGTGCTTTGCGGTTCGATGGCGTCCCATGCAATTTCGCTGGGGTTTATTACTTTTATAAACGAATGCGATATGCCATGCGCGCACACACACACACATACACACACACACACACACATACATGAGCTGCACTTAGACGGAGGACTGCAGCGCTCATGGCTATAAAATGCCTTGGGAGGAGCAACGCTTTTAATAAACTTCCCAGCGCACAGTGTTTCGAGTAGAACAAGCTAGCTGGACAAAATTATTTTACACTGGAAATGACTAGATAAGATTGAAATATAAATAAAATCGTTCTAGAGGGGGGGTCGGAAATTAGCGGTTTCCAAGCTGTCAAGGGTTAAAGTTATTTTTAGACTTTTTTCATATGAGCCTATAACTTTTTCAATTGAAGAGGTATTAATATTAAAAAAGTTATGTTTTACAGAGGACAAAAGCAGCTTTCTAACGCTATATGAAACCTTAAGCAATTTTTTCTATAACAAAAGTTATAGAGCCTCGAAGTCTTTATTTTATGATTCTGAACTAAAATCTTATTTCAATCTTATCTATTCATTTCCAGTGTAAAATAATTTTGTCCAGCTAGCTTGTTCTACTCGAAACACTGTGCAGCGCGAACATGCCGCGTCCCAGCAGCAGCAGCAGCGAGCTTATGGGCAAGGGTAACTGGGGGCAGCAGCAAGATGCAGATGGAGAGCGACAACATAACGCATGCATGCAACAAATGTGCCAGCCATTTTCGTGGTTTCCACTGCAACCACAGTTGGGAAGCAGCCCATTGCCGGTCTCGCGCTACACCAAACGTTGCTCTAGCAATTTTTATTGTTTATTGTCTGTCTGTCTGTCTGTCTGTCCGTCTATCGGTCTGTCTGTCGTTTTGTTGTGGAGGTGTGCCGCTTTGATATCAATCAAGTTGGTAGCATGTCATGAAATTTGTTGCTATCTCGAGCGAGTTTTGATGTGCTCCTTCGGTGTAATAACAACAACGTACTAGTTATATCTTTCATTTAGCAACAACAATTTCAAGTTTATAACACAATTAAAATTTTGGTTACAACGGTTAATTATACTATTTTGGCACAGAACGTTCATCTTATTAAAAGAGAATTCAATTTTGGCACGAAATCCTCATTAAATAGAAACTATGCAAATTTTAACTATGAATACAAATTTTTCGTTAGTAAATTAGTAAATTTAATTTTTAAGTATAAAATCATTTACCGCAAACAAAAAATTATGAAAAAATAACAAAATTAAGTACTTTCAGTGCAATGGAAAAAAGTCAGCGATGGCTAGAAAAACTCTTGGCGCATATAGACGAGCAATAATTGACATTGATTAATGAATGAAATAAGCAGAGCAGAGAATGTGGCTATTCCGTGAAGTGAAGTGCACAAGTTCCACTTTTGTCTGCTCCTCTTTTTGTATCAGCCATTTTAAAGAACTTGTGTAGGAGAAGGCGCATGAATACGAGCCGCCCCTTACAAATTGTAGATCATTTCGAGAGATGTGTAATTATACAATAATTTCCCATTTTCGCGTAAGGCAAGATAAGATTTAAGATTTACAGAAAAAACATTGCAGCAAGCAGGAACCTTTAAAAGCTTGAATTCTAGCAATATGATAAGCTAAGAGGATGAAAATACTAAACTACGTTTGCATTGCAACCTAACGCAGCAGGACTTGCCAGGCACCCCTGCTCCGCCGAAATGCATTGCTGAAGCATTTAGTTTATAGATTAAAAATATAATAACAGTTCTTTTAAAATATCTACAGTCTGTGCCATTAAACAACGAGAGATCTCTGGAGGTCCTTCTAGCGTTGCGATTGTGCCACTAAATGTTTCGGTCTTGTTTGTAATATTTTTCGTTGAACAAAATATTAAATTTTGTACTTTAAAGGCTCAACAATTGACCGTTAAGAAAGCTTCTGCCTGATATCTGAATAACTGGAATGGGTTGACTGAAATCCAGAGCACCTCTTGTCCTTCTTCCATGCTCTGTATTTGGAGCAGGCATCCAGTCGCCTATTATGTCGTAATCAACTTTATAACTAAAGTCTCAATAAAACGCTTTTATTTAGCTTCCGAAAAAATTCTTTATTATAAAAGCAGTATTTTCTCTTGAGCTTCAAGTGCAGAAGCAATTTGCTTGGAATATAAGAACAAGCTTATGGGACTGCAGCTGCTGCTGCTTGATGTGATAATCTGCACTCTCTCAAGCTAGCTCAGGCGCTCTCCCTCAGCCCACTCTCCCAAAAGCCCATCCGCATAGCGTCAAGAGCCCGTACAAAGAAAAGTCTGCAATTATCAGCTAAGTTGCGATATAAATAGAAATACAATATAACAAAATAAATCAAATTGCAAATCACACGACGAATCGATTTGGAACAGAGCTCAGCGTCTCTTGCGCACAGTCCCAAAGTGCAGAGGAGCCCCATCAAAGTTGCTGTTGGCTGTCGGTGCCTGTCGCTGCCACGGCCTGCTCGCTCCAACAACGAGTGAACTGCTTGGCGTGCCGCGTGCAAATGCGCTGGAACTGTGACTGTTGCAAATTGCAAATTTTCAATTTCAACATAGCACACGCAAGACAGTAACAACAAATCATTAATTAAAGATTTATTGGCCCGACATGAGCGTTGCGCATGCGACTGAAGGAGGCTGTAAGTGGCAGGCATGTACGGAGGCAGCTTTGAAGTTGGCGCTGAATGCAAATGCATGTGTGCATAAGACCACGGCAGAGTGGCATAAGCGGCGGCCCGCCTTGGCCCACTGCTCCATACACTTGGATGGGCCGCCATTGGCACGTGTTGGAAGGCGTGAAGAGGCAATAAATTCGTGGCGTATAAAAAGCGTTGCGATCGGAAGCAAATGGGAAGACCTGCTGCAATCAAAAGAGCTCGCCATTTAATACTAAGGCTTGCCTTGCTTTTACACAAAACTTAATTTTTATAATTTCATAAAAAAAATGCAAATCTGCTATGTATTCTCAAATAAATAAATAAACTCATTATTTGCTCAACAGACCGTGAAAGAGGCTTAGACCTAGCTTTTTCGCGTTAGCTTCTGTGTGTGTGTGTTGCTATATTTCGCACAAGTTAAAGGGACCTACAAACAACCGTATCCGAACGCATTGGGAAGCTTTTCATGGCAAAGAATACTCTCGAAGAATTGCCAATTTATCGCGAGAAGTGGCGCCGCGCAAAGAAACAACTTGAAAATTATTCTTTTTGTTAGATGGTTTGAGGTCGGTCTTGAACCCAGGCCCTCCCGCATCAGCGACCTAGCACTTCTTCACTGAGCCACCGCGGCGCCTAATCTCTAATCTAATAAATATGTTTGATTCTCATTTTTGTTATATCTTCTTAAAAAAAACAATATAAGTACTTAATTTTTGCTTTGAATAATAAAAGAAATTTTGTTGTATGGCCCGGCTGCTGACAAGGTCGGCCACCCACGTCTTAGACAGTTGCTGGGTTCTTGCAGGTTTCCTCGCTGAACTAAAAAGTTACTTGGCTGAACACGTCTTCTTCAAACGCCAAGAATGCAGCTGAGCGAGATGATAGCAATTAAGCTATCAACACCATCGAAGTTAACCAGAGCACTGCTTAGAGTAGAGCTCAGCTTAGAGTAGATTATAACAATCTTTTTGGTGCTAATTGATTCTTTCATCAAGACAGAGGAAAAACTGCATCAAATAAACGGCGGAAGTTCACATTCAACTGCCAAATCAATTTCAACTCGCACGCTCCAGCCCAGGAACGCGACTCATTTGCGCAGGCGCCCCGCTGCGCTGCACAACGCCATTGGATGCCATTGAAATGCTTTACTTTTTTGACATGCACACACACACACACACACACACACAAGTTCAGACAAACGCACAAGCATTTTAATGTAGGCGCATTTTCATTCGCTCAGCGAAAAAACTGAGGAAAAGCAAAAATGGTAAAAGAAATACAAAAATGAAAAAAAGTGATCAGAGCGCGCAGCCATTAATCGGCTGCTCAGACCCACGCTCGCATGCACAATTACGAGTATGTGTGACGACATGCGATGACGCAGAGGGAGCTGCAATGAACGAACCCGAACCGGTCAGCTTGGTTGCACCCATGTGAGGCACGCGCTCAGCTCACTTTGAGTGCGTTTAAGCGACTGCACTTTTGTCCATTGTCGAGCTATCGATTTCGAAAATGTTGGCTTTGTCTGCCTGTGTGCTTGGCTTAGAGCAAAATAACACTGGCCAACATAGACACAGTTTTGCGGCAGCAGCTCCTCATATTGTAGCTGATAGTGTAATCTCTTATTAGTTTTGTTGCATTAGCTTGATTTTTTGTCGAACTTCAAAAATTCGTATTTTCAAGCTTTCCAAAATATTTTATATATGTACATTCGCCGAAAGCAGCAGCTTCTCTCTTCTGTATCTAACAAAAATATTAAATTTTATACCTTTACTATTTTGCATGCATTTATCTTAAAATAGTCAGCCGAAGTGAACGTTCGGATTTAGAGCTTGTATTTTACTACTACGAGCATAGAGTGGCTGCAGCACTTTCTGAAGCAAAAACAGTGTTGGTCAGTGTAAGAGCTTAAATTCAATGGACACAGAAAAGCACAAGCAAAGCCACGAAGTAGCTAGACGCTAGAGAAAGCATGGAAAAAATCTAAAAATCAGAAGAAACATGAGCACAAAAAGAAATAGAAGTGTAAGTAAAAAGCAAATCGAAAGGCCATTAGCAAATGGCCAAAACATGGCGTGTGAGCAGTTAACAAGCTGCCGCTTTGTTTTGACCAGCATGAATAGAGCGGTTCATTCATGGCCCAGCACAGCACAAGCGGAAACAGTTAAGTAGTGGCTGGCGGACTGTTTGGCAGCGTTGACTGACTCTAGGGCGCATCGGCCAGCGGCCACTAACAACGCAATGCTGCAGTTATAATAGAACAGAATCACAGTGGAATAGCAAATACAATTACAGTACATATTTTATAGCAGCTGCATGCACCGTTATAATAAATACATTTGCCATGTTACAAAAGATTCTCTTCATTTGTGGTTTTTTCGCTTTAATTTTATTTCATTACATTATGCAACAACAACAAAAAAACGGCTTGCAGAAATTTTAAACAAAATAATGCTTATCAATTCATTGTTAACACTAAACACACACGAAAATTTGTACATCATTATGACTGTTTTTTTTTCAAACTTTCTTTCATAATTTCAGTTTTGCGCGCTCAGTTCCACTGTGCCAAGCATAGACTCTTCATATTCCACACAGTTTTCTCACACTTTCCGCTTTCGAATTTAACAATTTGCTTGTTTAAATTTCCTGCCGACGGCTGGCTCAGCCTCGGTTGCGCAGTGTGTGACGATCAGAAACCGAATGCGCGCCGCAGACGAGAGCCAAGTCTCGACAATTCGTTCCAACCATTTCATGCGTTTCAAATCCATTCAGTTCGCTTCAAAATCAATCAAATTGGAACGAGTAGATCTGAAATCAGAACGTTTTCAATGCCGCCGCTCTCTGCCGCTGTACTAAATCAAAACCGCCATGCATTCTCTTTGGAATTGCAACGTTTCATTGCCATTTAGTTTCGTGCGAAAATGCATTATTTTAGCGCCAGAGCAAGCTGTCTGTTCTCTTGCTCTTCACTTCAATTGCCATTTTTCGTTATTCTCTTCGGGCAGAATTGCAACCAAGCCAACTCTTGCCCCACTTGCACTTGCCTGTCACTCGTGCTGCCGCCTCTCAGGCGCATGCGTCCATTAGTGCTCGCCAGCCAATAGGCGAGCGGTGTTCTTGCCGGCAGGTGGCTGCGCAATTGATAAGAATCAGCGCTGATGTTGATTTCCGTTTCATTCGCCCTTTTGCCCTACCATTCAACTCGGTTTATGTATGTATGTATCTCTTATCTCTCGGAGCGCAAATTGAATTGAGATGGTATAACGCCCACTTGCAATTGGTGTCGGCGCACCATTTTCATTTGGTCAATTGCAAATTTACAATTACTCGGGGTCTCCATTTATAATTTAATAAACATGTACAAGCAATGTTCAGCAACGATTTTACAACAATTACAAATTATATGAGCGTAATTGAAACTTTTTCTGAATTTTAGAATGTGCTGAATAATTGGTATGTAGTTTTATTCTAAGCTAAGTTCGACGCACTCTGAAACTATGCGCAAGAAATAAAAGCACAACCCAAACATTGACAAATAACTGCGAAAATACTCAAACAACGATGTCCAATAAATGCACTGACACTCACTCACCGCATTAAATAGTATCTTTACCATGACCAATTACCCATAGTGTAATTATATCAAGTGAACCAGATAGCTTGAAGTACCCAAGCTTGTCAAAAAATTTTTTGATTTTTCTTTTCTCCTTCTTCGTTATATGTCTTAACCCATCCGAGACATTAGTACAAAAAAGTTACTCAACATTTTTACCATGCAATTTTTATTTTCAGTAATGAAAGTATTAATAACCAGCAATTGTTTTGAGGGAACCGCAAATGGTCCCAATCGCCTTTTCTTACTGCCTATGATCTCCTGCTCCTCAAAATTACACTATGCAATTACCAAGCTGTCAAAATATTTTTTTAATTTTGACAATTTCTGTTGGTTCCATTACAACTCTGGAAAGTATCTAGCTACGAATTTCGCCTGAAAGGGCAAGATATTCGCAAGCGCCTCGTTCTACAAAGAACTCATACGGAAGGAACCAAAGTTGAGAGATCTTTCAGATCAGTTATCAAATAAAGACTGCAGCAAGTCGACGGGATGGATAGCTGTAGTCTTCAGCTTTTATTCCTTTTATATGCAAAATTTACAAAAAGTCTGCACTTACAATAAATAGCATCCTAATGGATTTCATGCAAAGGAAGACTGGCACGTGAAGACTGAGGGTAAAGAATGTAAAGCACAAAGTAAGTAAAGCAAAAAACTACCAAAGTGAAATTAAATTCTCATATCAAAAAATTTTAAAATGCCGCCCTATAGCTAGGGAAAAATTCTCAAAATGGGCACGAATACCGAAAGCTGGCAGCACTAAGCGGAAATAGCAGCGCAAGTGTGCGCGGGGAAATCGGTAAGACTACAAGACAAAGCGCAACTCAAAACAAAAAGGTTCTAGCAATAAAGCAACACTTTACAACTTTTTAATTGAATTGGCTAATTACGATGTGTTTTGTTAGTGTGTGTGGTTTGTAACTACATATACATATGTACATATATGCAAATATGTGTGTGTGTGTGTGTGTGCAGAGGCTTGATTGAGTTAATTGAAATTTCAGCAGATTTTGCTAACATAGAAACTTTTGGGCGTTTGTTGTTTTTCTTTACTTACTTATTCGTCTTTTCTACACGTTTAGGGAAAAATGTAACAAATATGTAGTATTACCAAATGAAAATATTTAATATGTCCTGAAGCGCAGCAACAACAAAAAATTCATTAAATTTGTGAAAAACAATTAGCAGTCAAATCGCATTAACTATTTAAATTCACTATTTATCTTTGAAAGTTTTGAAAAAATGTTTCTGGTCTAACAACAGACAGACACGAAATCGGTTTTCGGGCGCAGACTGCGGGGTTTTGAGGCTGGCAACTGGCAACAGCAACGGCGACTGCAGAATGTTGCAAATTTATTGCCAGAACGAAAGCGCGCACAACGAAATGAATTCATTTGCAGCATCGCCTGGCGACCGACGCCCCTCACGCCCACCCGCAGCCCATCCGCCCATCATTTGGTTGAGCAGGCTTGCAGCGTATTTCCATATTTTCATAATTTATGCATACACATTCGCCGAAAAGTCGTAAAATTATTAAAAATCGTTTAAGCGATTCGGTATCTTTCATCAGGGAAGAGCGGAAGCGCATTTGTACGCTCAAGCTGCACACATGCTCAGACACTTAACACACACACACATGCACACACGTAGGCATATACATACATACATACTTATGTGTATATGTAACCAAGTTTGGAGCAAGCACGTAGTCAGTAATTTTTTCTGAGTGGATGCCATTTAAAGACCAATAACCTTATAAGGAACCTACATATATGCAAGCTATAAGGAACCCTTTCTTTGATCTCTGTAAGGCTCAACTTTTGTCAAATATCTAGTCTATACTTTTTTATTTCTTAAAATAACATCCAACAACTATCAATGTTAAATTATTTTTTTTTTTAATAGAGATTTCTCGCAAGAATGCTGGGAAATATTCAGGCTTGATTTTGCAGCTGAAATTCCCTCACAAAAAGAGAAGAGAAGGGAGCAGAGTTTCAATGCAATTCAGTTCAATTGTCAATGGAGAGAATTTTTTCAAATACATATGGGTATAAAGGCTGAGCCCCTGATACCCCCTTCAACTACGTACAGCGAAACGTTTCTCTCAAATGAAAATTCCCAAATGTATTGGTATTGGTCGGTCATAAATCAATGGTGCTAATAATTTGAGGTATTTCCTGTCGTTAAAAGTTTATCATTTAAAACAATGCACTGTGAATACCCCCGTACTTCTAATGCTGCATGCAATATTGGAAAATTTAATTATGAGGAAAGTTAGGCGTATATTTTGTTGGGTGTCGGATGCTGACTACAGCTCAACTCGTTGCAGTGCAGCCCGCGCGCCAGCCCATACATTGGCCAGACTGCCGGACTGCCTTTCCGCTTGGCCTAGTCTAAGTCGCCGTCAAGCAACTCCGCTCGAAATGTTCCAGCCTCAGCCTCAGCGTGAATGCTCTCTGCATTACCGAGCCGTCTGTCTGCACTACTCCCCTTCCGTCTGCGCTGCGGCAGCATGGTACCCCTCTCAGCTACATTGTAAGCGTTTGTGAGCTGTTTATGTCCCTTGCGAAGCGCTTTCAAGCATTCAAATTGCAAATAAATCATGCCATTTCCATCATTCGAATATGGAATGGAGTATGCTTATTACTTGTGTGCCATGGGCGTGTGCCGCCAGTTTTGAGGTTATTACACTGTCCAAGTGGCAGCTACGGCAGCGACGGCAGCGGTGCTTGCCATAAGTCTTGACGAATGTGGTAAAAGTTGAAAAAACGTTCAAGTGGCACAAACACGACATTTTCAATGGCGACGGCAGCGACAAGTGATTGGTTTGCTATTGCATTGGTGCTATGGGGTTAATTGACAATGCCCATTTCTAATCGTAAAAAGGAGGGAGAGAAATAGAAATTGTGTGCAAGAATGGTCGCCATTCGAAGCAGACAACACAAAATTGCATAAAACTGATGACAAGGTTTAAAATATAATACGTTATTAAAATGCATTTTTATTAGTAATACTACAATATATACTAAAATGTCTTTCAATCTCAACATCGTTAAAAAATATTGTGCTGGCATACAATTAAGTCTAACCAACTTTTTCCATAATATATATTTTCTGTTGTTGTAAGACTAACTTTCATCATGATTTCATCATTGTGAAGAGACTGGAGGCAGCAGGCAGCCCACGGAAAGCCTGATTGCTCTACAATTTTGTAACATTGCGATTTATGCAAACATTCACATATGTAACCAAAATAAGCGTGGCCATCACGGCGTCTCTTCAGCGGGTTAACACGTCAGATTCGTCCAGAACTGCAATCATCTGAAAGTTAACAGGTGCAAGTATTTAATTGTTTATATAACATTTAATTGTTGCAATAAAAAGTACTTTTTTTGAGGCTCAAAGTTGCATTCGTTGAAATTTCCCACAGGCTTTGAAAATGCGGCTTTGAGGAAAATACGTTGAAAATACTGGCTGATATCCCCAACTTACGGCCTAATCAGTTAATCCTGGGTCATATGAAAGTGTGCTGTTCATACGAGTGTCTAATCAAAAATGTTACTCTCTTATTTTTCAAAGCGCTACATCTCGATCTCAAAATTGCTGAAATGTATGTAGCACTTAAGAAATATTTATTTGAATACGCTGCGACATTCACGCATAAATGAGCGCAATTTACTTTACAATCAACTGGCTGTCGATTTTACAAGAGCACGTACTGGCAATTTACGCGATCCATGGAGCTGCTTGCAACTCGCTGCTGGCCCATGTTGCGGGCAAATCTGCATGAAGACATAAAAACTGCATGGGCGAGATTTATTAAAAAAGTGCTTGGCTGCATTTAATCTGATTTAAGGAAGGAGGCTCGAGACTCTTGTTTTTGTTGTTTTTAATGCTGTGGCGGCGTTGGCGCGCCAATGATTTAAAAGGGATGCCGCGCTGCTTTCATCTTCCAACAACAACAGCGGCAACAATTTTTTATGTATTTTCAGCGAATGCATTCAAGCAGAAAGCATAAAGCATGCACTTTTGTGCAAGGGGCATGCGCGTAGGCAAGTGGGGTGCACTTCTTAGTTTACTTACTTGCCCCTTTCGTACCCCTGTCAACATTTTTATTTTTATATTGGAAAACAAACCATAGCAACGTCAAATTGGAAAAACAACAAAAGCTTGTTTATCAACAATTTTAAGCTAAAAATATTTAAAATTTTTCTTGGCAAGATTTAACAAAAAATCAAAAATAAAAAAGCAACGAATAATAGAAAATGTTTTGGGGACTCAGCGAGTGTTTGGATCTGTATGAGGAATACTTGAATGCGCACAAAAAGAAAATTATCGCCACTGAAAATGCTGAGGAAGATTATGCGCAGAAGGTTGAAAAGGATAGTCCTGAAAAGGATAATATTAAAATAGAACAGCGTAGTGAAGCGTCTAGCGAAACATTGTCATCAATGCCAGGTCCCAAGTCCCTCAATGTGCTCATCTTCGGCGCAGGCGATCCACGACATCTAATCAAAACCATGGCCAAGCTTTACACGCACCACAAATCGAGTGATACGACAGCCACGCCCACCATCAATTTCTATATGCTTGATGGCTGCGTGGAAATAGTCGCACGCAACCTAGCGCTGCTAGCCATAGCGTTGGAGCAGCCGGCATCCTTCAATCTGCTCAACAAAGTGCATCTCTTTATGGACGTCTACGGCAATACGCTGCTAAGGCCCAGTTCTGAACAGTATTTAGTGGGCAAGGCCAAGACGCTGCTGAAAATGGTGACGGACGAGATGTTGCTGCGGCAGTTGGCGCCACTGCTCAATTTGGATGGGCTGAAATATCGCGAGCGAGATGGCTTAGAGAATGCCATTAACTTTTGGCTACCCAAGGAGGGGCATATCTACGATGTGCAGGACTACTGGACGACACGTCTGCGCAAGCTGCTGGGGGTGCGTTACGACTACAGAGATGGCACCTTCGATTGGGATTTGAATATGACGCTGAAGGATCGGGAGGCGCAGCAGCTGTGCTCTCAGGTATAAGATGACAGCGCCCTAAACACTACGGACTACGTAGGTCGTTTTTTACTTGTATTTTGAGAGATCGTACATATGTACATATGTATGTATATGTTTTTATCGGTATGGTATACAATTTCCTCAGTATGCAGCAATTTCGTTGTTGGTAGCAGAGGGCAAACTATGATCAAAACTTTATTACTACTGCATGTTTATCACTCATCCTTTCGATCTTTTCCGATTGCCCAGGAATACCGCTATTGGCGTGAGACCGGCATCGCCTTCACCTACCCGGAATACGAGCAGTGCAAGCCCAACAAAACGCTTGCCGTGGGCCTGGTGCGTAACGGAGATAAGTATCTGCATCGCGGCTACGTGGGGGACATACAGACAGGCCCCTTCTGTGCCTACGGCCTGCGCACCTCCGACAGTCGAATGATGCACTCCGTGCACGGCGAGAACGACTACCGCGCCACCGACCTAACCGAGCACAACTTGCTCGAACTCTTCCACGAGCTGCAGACCGGCAACGCCTACGTGCACAACCCGGAGCTGACGCGCAAATATGGCGCCGTGCGTCTGCTCATGGGCAAGCGGCTCACCTGGAATGAGTGCGATGTAAATGCCGTGCAGAGTTACGATAAAGCCTGGCTGGGCGTGGAGGGTGTGCGCGTGCACTTTCTCTCGGCGGACGATGTATTTGCGCTGCAGGATGCCGAGGGCCGTTGGCGCAATCATTTCGATGTGGTCTTCGTCGGGAACAATTACTTCGCCTTTCTGAAGGACACGTTCGCAGAAGTGTTGCGCGCAAATGCACTGCTCATACTAGAGACTAAACTGCGCACTGTGGCCCGTAAGGAGGAGGTCAACGAATTTGAGGCGAAGCTGCTGAATTTCGCGAAGAACGCACAGCTGACGTCTGTTATCAATTATGCTGCACTAAATGCAAAAAATGCCATGTTAAGATTCAAGAAGGTTAATGAAGTTGCTTAAATTTTGTGACTATTTGTAAAAGAAAATAAAAATGGCCAGAAAATTTTAAATTGAATGCTTGACAAAATGTTGCGAATTGAGAAGTAACCTATAAACTAACTTCATATGCATTTTAAAAGTCGGAGGGAAATAATATAGAAATAAAATCCAATTTTGACTAAAAAATAGTTAAGTTCAAAATAATATTAAATGCTTTTAAACAGCAATTTACGTCGATTTCATATCCAAGTGCATTTCAGAGCATGCCTCAGTATTCTACTATTTATTCACAAACTTAATAGCTTAAAGGTACTGCAAAGGTTTGACCACTAAACTTATGTTGACGCTAAGAATTACTAGGAATTTCTTCCTCTTTTCTTCGAGGCCCACGTATCAAAATTGAATTCAATATTCCCCTTGCGCGAGCGTACGCTCGTGGAATTGTTGGAATTCTTCTGATCGTATTCGAAAATTTTATCAATGCTTATGTCGAGTTGCTCCGCGCGTTTGTGCAGATTGTACCGATGGCGTACGGCTTCCCGCTCTAAATTGATGACCTTACGACGGGGCACATGTCGCAGCGCCGCCTCCCAATTGCCTGTGCGTTTGAGATCCAACATTATTTTAATCATTTGATCCAGTGTGAGGGACTTGCCCGATCCGGCACCCCACTGCAGATAGCGATCTAAAGGCAAACGTGCCATGCGCAAATTCAAACGTTTCGCTTTGGCCAACGAAAGGGGCTCATTGTTGATCTGTGAGTGTACCAAAAAAATTTAAGCAGACACGCAAAAAGAAGTAGTAGCCGCCGGCACTCACCTTGTCCACCATAGCGCCAACAATGTATATGTCGTCGGCATTGTATGCCTCCAGTTCGTTGCGGCAATGTGGTGTTAGATAGACCAGCTGTTCTTTCGGAAAAATTTCAGTGAAGCACTTTTCATGCACATTCATGGGAAACTCCGGATTTAGCATGGTCGGTATGAAGCGCTGCAGACTCTGCATGCATACACTCTCCAGATTCACATTGCAGTAGTGCAGATCAAAGGGATCATCATGCGCTCGGTTATCTGCGAAGCAAAGCATGAGCTGCTTGGCTGCATTACTGGCCTCTCGCCTCGTCATGTGCGCATCGTACGAGCAGTCGAGCACAATTTTAGGCGCAAACTGCATGGCACGTGTTAATCTGGTATAAGAATTATTGTTATACATGAAGTAGTAGTAGAAACTTCCATCGCGGTTACCTATTATTTTGCCAATGATTAATGGTGGAATCGTAGATGCGCAGAAACATTGTCGTATCTGACAGTCCATAGATGATGTGCTTGTTCTGTTCACGTTCCTTCTTTTTGGCCTCGATGCGCTCTTGCACTGAATCGGCGCGTTCATCTTTCCTCCGCTGCTTCCCCTCGTTCTTTTTCTCAATTTGCCACAGGTAAGCGCAATACTTGATGCGTGCCGACTTTGAGGGCAGCGACAGCAAGTAATCCCAATGTTGATCGCGAAAAAATGCCAAACAGGGTACACGCCGTCCTTCTTGATACGCTATATCCACTTCCAGTTGCAGCACTTTCAGTCGTCGCTCTCGTTCCGCCGAATCAAGTTGCGGCGGACCTGCTAGACTAGCCGACGCCGGTTCTGTATGCGCGAATGGATTTGTGTGTTTAGGTTGGTCTTCATTGGCAGCAATTTTTACATAACTTCGAGCCTGCTCCTCAGCAAACTGTCTACTTAACGGTGGAAGCTCCTTTTGGTGTGGAGTCTTCGGGGTCTTCTCACGTGAGAACGGATTTGTGTCTTTCTTCGCCGTATCTAAACCGGCATGATTTTCAATATTTTTGGCTTTAAAAGTTGCCAATGCTCGATGATCAACTCCACTTGCGCTTGTGAATAAAAGTGTTTTGCTATGCTTTATTACATTTATATATCTTACGAATAAAAAGTTTTTCAACATCTTGATTTTCTAGAATTATGAATAGCTCCACCACAAATTCTATTTTTGCTTAAACATAACCTCGAAATACCAACAGCTGATAGCTTCAGTATGTTCAGTTCATGTATTGACCGAATGCCAATTTATCGCAGGGCTGATATTCATAGACTGAACAGATATTTCTGAAGTTTTTTGTTAGTTTGGAATGGACCAGAAAAAACAAAAATCAATTATGTAATTTATATAAAAAGTATACATAAAATATAAAAAATATTATATAAAAGTAATTCATTTAAGTCCATTTGTGTATGTTGCGCATTTATGAATGAAATCTGCTTACATCTTCCAACTTGTCTTGAAATTTCATATCAAAGTTGGAAAATTTTAAAATGTGGCACAAATTTTTTTTATGCGCGACATTTCCATACAGACCGACTTAAATAGACTTATTATAAAACATTTTTTATATTTTAACAAAACATGAAATACATTAATTAGTTTAAACAGAAGATATCGATGGTTACGTATTTCTAGCTTTGTTCGCACTGTTAGGTAGCAATCCTTGCTATTTCTCACGATAAGCATTTTGTTAATTAAATCTAATTTTGTTGTCAATTACATCTTTTCCTTGTGTTCCTAATGCTTAAAGGGTATTCTTGGTTAAACGGATCTTCAAATTAACCTTATTTTGTCCACTGACTCTGAACGCATTGGAACTGCATTACGTTTGAGAAATTTTTTGCCAATATCACTTTCATGAAAATGATGGTGGCAAATTAATAGACTTTTACTACAGGCATCGGGAGAAATATTGCATATTTTCCGCCAAATTTGTCCTATAATAAAATCAGCTGAGGGAAATCTAAACATTTTTAAATCATTTTCAGTGCGTTTCGACTTGTAGCAATTTGGCATACAACATCTTACTCCTGATCTTAAGCTATTTACAGAACGACTATCCGGCTGGAAGGAATTCTTCAATGCCGCTGGGTTGTCTATCTCCACGACATTTCTCTTCACATTATTATCACCACCCATTACTTTGACTGGCTGTTCCTTAGGATCGTCAGTCTCAGATATGAATTCCATATCATCGTCGAACATATCAGCAGGTTCTTCCTTTACCTCCGATAGTTTCCTAGCATTCAGTGCTTCAACGGCGTGTAGCGTTTCCACCACATCCAAGTTCTTATTCTTTACAACAGGATCATACAACTCTACGTCTTTGGGCTTCTGTTTAATGGCAGTGGCTACTCGTTTCTGTGAAGCTTTTAGTCTTCTACACTTTTTCACTAGCTTTTTTTTCCGCGGCGGACTTTGTTTGCATTTGGCTTTCACAACCTCTGTGTTTTGTGTTTCTGGTTCTATTTTAATTTGGCCAATGACTGCTTCTGTATCTTCTTCGTCCATTGGTGCTGCTTCGGCAAGTACGCAGTTCTCGGTTGGTTTCAGGTCGCGCTCTAAAATCTTATGAGCGCGCTCTACCTGGACATAGAACTGATGGAAAGTAAACAATGTATCCCAGCACTGGTGGCAGACACAGATATCTGTATTGTGGAGAGTAAGCTGGAGGAGGGAGGAGAGTTAGCCGTACTGTACAAGTTCTATTACGGTACCATGTCATCTCTCACCTTCAGCCAAGAGAAGTACTTTTCTATTATACACCAAATGCACAGTTTCTGCCCATCTGCTGAATTGATATTCACGCTCGCAGTGGGACGCGCCGAGTCCAAGCATAAAATACAACACATTGTTTTCATCTACTGAATTCCACTATCGCGTTCTGCAATAGGGCTGCCAACAATTTAATTAATAAAAACATAAAAACAAGGTATAATTCAAAAGGTGCAGTAAATAAAAATCATCCTCCTTATGCGGGCCTTACACGAACAATCATTTGATGCGAAGCTAATCGCGGGGATTTTCCTCCACGGTTTTTTTTCGTCGGAAGGGAAAAAATTCGCGAAACTGTTTGATGGAAGGTGCAATGGCAGCACTGCATAGTATACAGCTGATTTCTGTAAATTTTGTATGCATTAGTGAATAATTTCGACTTTTGTAGTAAATTTGCATTATGTATGTATTTCTGTGCGTTGGTCACACTAGTCATGACCGAAAGGATCCTTGGAAATAGGCCAAGATTTGCATGTGCTGCTGGAAATTGGTTCAAATTTTTATTTTCTTGTTTTTTAATAATATAACAAGTAAGGAAGTATCAGTCGGGTTTCACCGACAGAGTAATACCCTACACCATGTTCCCAACTGGAGTGATAATTCACTGAAATTGTGGGCGCATTTGATTTACAATGTACATAGTGGGCGGACCACGCCCATTTTTGGCAGACTATAAGATATAACTAATAGGACTATATATGCCAAATATTGATGCTATGACAGGTGTACAACAGATGTGATCGGCATATTTATTTTACTGCCCCCATGGTGGGCGGACCACGCCCATTTCTGAAGAATTGAAAGGTATTCCTCCCAGGAACGACGTGACCAAATCTGGACGCTCTGGTTTATATATTATGGAAGTTAAGAGGATTTTTCGTTTATCGCCTATATAATGGGTGGACCACGCCCATTTTCTTGTATGGTATCTACGACCTATATATCAACTAGGGAACCGAATTTCATTCATTTATATTCGTAACTAGTCAATTGGGAGCCATTTTACCAGAAAAATTTTTCCGCCTATATAGTGGGCGGACCACGCCCATTTTTCCGTATGACATAGATGACCGACCCTTTAACTTGAATACGAAGTATTATTCTTTGCAATGAGTAATTAGACAAATTACAGCAATTTGATCGCAAAAAACCCGAGGTAGTGGGACTTACAGGCCTATAATGGGCGGGTCCTTCGACCGATTTGGCTAATCTCAGAACTTGAAGTAGTGGAAGGTTCACTGCGACTGCGTGCCAAATTTGGTCTCTCCTGCGCCAACGGACAGCCAGACAGACAGACAGACGGACAAACGGAAATCAACACAGAAAGTGATTCTAAGCATTTCTGTATACTTATGTCTATACCTAGGACGGCTCCTTTAATGCGTTACAATTTTTGCACAAAGTTATTATACCCTATTACCATAGGTGTAGGGTATAATAAAAGGTTGCCCCAACATATCAATTATGAAACAAAATTACGAACGTTCTTTAGCAATTCTTTATTTATAAGCCGCAATTCGTTAATTTATTGTTTTTGCAAAATTTAATACAGTTTTAATTAGAGCCATAGAGCAGTCGAAATATGAATTGATTTATTTAGTCTGTTGTTGGTTTAAAATGAAATGCTTACTTTTACGAGTTTCGTGAAAACTGTGTAGGAAATAAACAAGTTACATATTTGCAGATGCGTTACTTATACAAAACATGTCAAATTCTTATTCGACAGCATATAATTTCAGTGTGCGATCCATGCTGGTCGAAGCTAGATACTGTGCATGCTTTCCGAAACGAACGCCCGTGGCTAAAGCGGTATGATCGTTGAAGATTTTCAAATCTTGCCATTGTTTGCACAAATAGACTCTGAAAAAGAGAAAGAAAAAAATTTTATAAAAATACAAACAAGCAAAATATATTTTATAATATGTACAAAAAATACCGAATTTAAATTGGATATCACAGTCAAACCTATTGGTTTGCCTCTAACTTTCATGAGTATTGCTTAGCAACTAGTTGTTTAGTTTTATTAAATAGAAAAGTTGACTAACTATCCAGAAAACTGAACTGAAATACTTAAATAATATTTCAGATTAAATATGAAAAAAATAAAGCAAAATATATTCCGCAAATACCAGGGTAAAAATATATAGCACAATTATTTAAAAAATGCAGATACAAAATATATTCCCTTCTATAGATTTCTACACATCCGAGGATTTGAGAGATCCTGATATTATGCGGCGTATTAATTTAACAATCGACGATTTCGATGCGGTAAGACATTAAACATATGTATGTACATTTAAATCAAAACTTAATAAATTTAAACCGAAGAACGGCGGCATAGTAAATCCTCGCGCGCCTTGCTTAGTGACCACAATAGACCCACAATACACCAAAGATGCAGGGCAGCAAAAGTTGAGCAGGAAATTTCGCATGAAAACGTAGGAAGCAGAAATACTTTGCTATAACAAAAGACAGACTACTATAGCTCTTTTAAATTCAAGTGACATTTTACAACTGCGCGAGATAATGCGAAAAAAGTTCATGATCTATTCCACACAGCAAAGGCATTTGGAGCGGCAACGCGAAGACGAGCATCAGAATCGTATCTACAAGCAGATCAGGGACTTCTATGAGGTTAAGTTGTCTGTTGATAGCGTAACTTGTTATAAAAAAATGTGATTAACATCTTTCAAATATGCCAGTTTGCAGAATCTTCCTTGCAGCAAATGGAATCGGAGGCCTTTAACGATATGCACAAAGCCAATGAGCACTTGAAGTGTTTGCAAGAGTTTAAAGTGGCCGAGCAACTGAAAAGCATAACGGCGGAGCACCAACGCGTGCTAATGGAGTTACAGGACGTTTATCGCAGATTTAAATTTTGTATCAAATTAATTGTAAGCTTCTCTTACATAGATAGATATGATGAGAAGAAAAGTGTTGTTAATATGTGATAAACACTTTAGGGTTACTTTGACGACAGCGCCGCACTGGAGGATACCAACGAAAATGGCCGTGACCAGAATGAGAGCAAGCAGAGTGCCGTGCTCATACCGGCCGAAATTACTCAGCTGCAAATAAGTGATACTAATGACTTGGGCGAGCAGCAAGTGGCGCAGCTGAAGGTTTACATGTCTGAAGTGGTTCGTCCATATTTGGCAAAAAGAACACACTTGAATGCGAATATATGGATCAAGGTCTGACAAGTAAAAGTGCATAAAAGCCTTTTCTTTGCTGCCGTTTCTGCAATTCCAAGGGAAATAAGTTTTCATTTTTTTCTTTGAAATAGGGCTACGAGCAAACCAGACAAAAGATAGCCAACTACAATCATCGCTTCACACGCCTGGCACTGCTCAATCACATTGTCACAATTGTGCATCTGAAATTTGTGAGTATTAGTTCTACTAGCATGACAAAAAGGAGCCTACTATAGCTTGTTTCACCGTGTCCACTAAATAGGAAAAAACTTATCGCACAATCAAGCCGATTTTTTTGAAGGATGCCACTTTTATGCAGCAACGTGTGAATACTTTGAAAGAGCGCGCTCATATGATCTTTGTGAATTTCGAGCAAAAACACAAAAAAGAGTATGTACAACTAAACAAGTTAATATATACAAAGTTTAATACAAAAATTTTGTCGTCTACAGCAAATTAAACATGAAACTAAATGTCATTGTGCCGATCGTATTAGAGAGCGTGGAGGCTACACTATCGCAGACTCATGGCGAGGAGGAGGAGGAGGAGCAGGAGCAGCAGCAGCCACAGCAGCGCGAGAAACCTAAGCAAAAAAAAGTTGCACCGGCAAAAGAAAAAGCAGACGCAGCTGCAAGTAGAGTTCGCGATATAGAACAGGGCGCTACTTTGGCTAAGGTGGAAAAAATACAGGCGCATCTGCTGGTTAGTATACAAAAAGCTAAAATGGTTTAAAATACATACTTTTAAAGGAATTTTACAATTATATTCAAAAGAATCTATTGAGTGAGCTCGACACAATGCCACCGGATCTGTGCAAAACCATCGAAAAGCGTGTGCGGCGTAAAGCCTACATGGAGAAGGAAATTTCCAGACGCGCCCTGATCAAACAGAATCGTCTGAAAAACTGGATTGCGCATTTTAGAAAGCACGAATTCGACCGCCGAAAGATGATACATAGCGATAAAGTGACAGCAGCAAAATAAAAGAACAGCAAAAAAGTTAGAAGCACTTAAAAACAAAATAAATATTGAATAAAAAATTGTCAAAACACATTGCACTACTCACCTCACATCTGTTCCAGCGATAGCCAGATAATTGCCGCTCTGATCGAAGCACAAATCCTTAACCTCATATCCATCGTCCAGTTGAATAGTCTTGAAATTCTTCAATTTACGCAAATCCCATAGTTTAACACAAGCATCGTCGGCGGCAGTGGCCAAGTAGTAGCCGTTCTCGGAGAACGAAATGGCAGAGATGGGACCAGTGTGTCCGGGGAAATTTGCTACATTGCTTTGTTCTTTTAAATCCCATATCTTAACTTGGGAGTCATCGGTACCAGTGCCGAATATCAAGCCGTCAGGATGAAATTGTGCTGTGGTCAAGCCCACTTCGGCAGTATCAATAACCTGGAGAAATACACAAATATACGTTTTCCTTGGATTAAAAAATAAAATGTGATCATACCTTGGTCAACAATCGTCCAGTGCGTATATCAGAGAAGGCCCAATGCTTGTCAGATGATGTCGAGAGCACGTAGTCGCCAGTCGGATGCAACGATAGTCCTGTCACTGGTCCGTCATGACAACGCAACAGCAATTGCGTCTGTGACGTAGGCACATGCCAGATACGTATGGACATGTCGGGTGAGCCAGTGATTACAGTGTCCTCATCGGGATGATAGATGACTTTGGTGATTTTCTTAGTGTGTCCCTTCAATATAGCCACCACCTGCTCGGTATCCTTGTTGAACACAGTCGCGTTTTTGTCATTACCACCAGTCAGAATCTTGCTATGGTCAGCGCTGTTAATATCCAAAGCCAGTATACCAGGTATTGAAGCAGAATGCAGGCCCGGATGGGATGCGACCGTTAGGAATGACTTTATCTGATCTTGCGTGATCAGCTCTTCTGGCACGGTGCGGCCGCGTTTCTTGCGTTCCTGTGTCAACACGGTGGCCTTGTCCTGCAGCTTTTGTATAACTTCAGTACTCATGCCAGCCTGCTCAACGGGGTGTGTAGCCACACCAGCCGCCTCCGACGCTATGGCCGGCTGTGGTATGTTTGTAGGTGCGATTGAAGCACCAATGCCTGCCTGCGGCTTTAGTGTAGCCAACGCTTCACGCGCAGCTGCCACTTCCTTGTTAAGACGCGCAATTACACGGCACGCAGCATCGTGTTGATACAATGCGTGCGAAAGCTCTTGTCGGGCCGTCTGCAATTGCTGCCGCTGTGTGAACGAGTGCAGCATTAGCGCATCCCATTCGTCTTGCATCGTTTTCAACGTCGCCGGTATACTAGTAGCGCTTGGTGGCTTCGGTTTCACAATTGTTGGGGTCTTGATCTCAATCAGGTCCTCCGCTTTCATCTCCTTGCCAGTAATGGGATCGCAGGCATTCTCCAGTATGTATTTTTCCACAATGCGTCTCTCAAAAATCGCTCCCGAGTGCGGCGAAATAACGGGCGTGTCTGGCACTTCATTTGTAACTACGGGCAGATGGTCAAGAAATGTATTAGTTTTCCTTTGATCTGGACTTGCGACTTTTTGGCGCTCTGCTGGCGAGCAAGCACTCCACATAACCTCAATTTCAGGCATTCATACTTACTTGCACAAACAAGAGCCATTTTATTGAAAGAGGTACACGCGATTAGTAAATTTATTTGAAGAACAGAAAACTTATATTTTTCTATGATTATTTTCGCTCTTTCACAGAAAACACAGTACTAGAACGAGAAATTCATCCTTCTTTTTCTTGAAAACTGACGCTTTTTAGTGTATGTTCAGCGCTTGCTATTCTTCAAGTACAGTGTACAGTGGGTACGCCGCAAAAATAGTATTCAATTTTATAGAACAATGACACAAGAGAAAGTTTAAAATACTTACAACCTACATCTGCTATCTCTTTTTATTGATAGAAAATATGTCTCTTTATTATACATATGTATATATATCATTTTCGGGGATTCCAAGTTGAGGGAATTTCTTGATACGTAGTGAACTAAAAAGCCTTTGGGACTCAGGGAAACATTAAGAAATAAATAAATAATAGGCGTAAACGGCAGGCCATGATTCCTGCATGTGGATATGGTGGGAATCTCCAAAAATTACTAGGTATCCCTGACACAATAACCAATAACGGTCCACCTTTTCGACGCAACTTTTTAAAACTACTCTTCGCCACCCTGAAAACAAACTTACGTCAAGTTGTTATTTTGACATTTTTTACACTCATTTCATTTTCGGTTGTTCCTTCGGTCGTGTGCGACGTATGTTTAGCATTGTTTTTGTGAATTAAGTGAAACTTTTTAAAAACGCAATAAGAAAATTTTATTTAAATAACAAATAGTTCATAAAATCAATTATCACAGTTGTTTGTGTGCCAGTGTGAGGTGAAGCCCTTTCAGGCCCTTGTGCAGATTGCGGATAAAAAAGGCGTCTACGAAGGTTGAAGAAGGGGAAGCGCGCACGATAAAAAACACAAAAGCGTGAATACGTAGCAACATTTTATGTTAATTGCAATACTGCAACAAAACTTTTTTTTTAAATACAACGTTAAACAAATCCGTGACTCCATTTTGTAATGTACAGTGCATCTAATTAACTTTCGGCAGAAAATAGCAAAGCTATAAAGGAAATAGAAAAAAAGCATTTTGTGGAAAGTGAAATAAATGCATCGACGAAAAAATGGGCAGCATCGAAGTGACGCAGAAGGATTTGCACGATTTGTTAGAAATTTTCGAAAAAAAATCATTCGAGGCTGGAGCATGTGAAGATGGAAGCGTGGTAAGGACTCTCGGGCAGTCACAGCTACATGTGCTTTTCCGTGCGTGCAATTAAGTTTAGCATGCTTTTTGGCGTAATAACCTGCTCCGCCCAAAATTGGGCTCGTTCCTTCGTGTGTATGTATTCGGCAGCGTATCACGTTTTACTTTGCTCGTTTTGCCGGCGTCTGGCACTTCGGTTGATGCAGTCGTCGCCGCCACGGCTCGTCTCGTGTGCTGGCTGGCGCGTCTACTCACGTGAGAGCTTTGTTGTTTTTTTGCACACTTGTCTGACACACTTTGTTCCATTTTTGTTGTTATTGCCGTTGTTTCCCCCAACCATTGACTGGAGCATATGTATGTACATACATATTTTATGAAATTACGTCTTCGGGTTGCATGCTTTTAGGCTATGTAACGAATTTCTAAGGTTATGGAGCCTTTCCTTCCGGTCGTCAACGAGTGTACACGTGTCGTGTTGTCGTATGGTGCTCGAAAGGGCTGGGCTATAGTTTTCATTTATTCTCCGATGCCTAAGCCCCTTGACCAAGCCAAAGCCTGACAAGCAGTCGGAGCTGTTTAATTAGTCTAAACAGACTTGAAGAATCACAGCTAAAACATTTTGATAAATTTAGATTTGCTCCATTTTTTACTGTTTACCCTAAAATATAAAGCATTTAAAAATGTCGAATTGATGTCAACTTTCAAAAAACAGTTTCAAAAAAAAACTGGAAATATCTAAATTCAGGATAACATTTCCTTTGAAAGAACGCAAAACAAGGCCATAGAGTGACAGGAGTAACTATTATAGAATTAAGTTTAATATTTAAAATCCTACAAAAATTCCCTAAAGAGTAGAAAAAAAGTACGGAAAAATGAAAACCGCGAACAAGTAGAATTTGTTTCCCAGTAAGCAAATTAAAAAAAAGTGCCCGGCCTAAAAAATGCAACTTTCGCGTTAGCTAGAAAATCTGGCAAAGTCATTACCACAACAGGAAGATAACTTTAACACATACAAAAACCAACAAAGAAAAGCGCATGCACAAGACGGCATGACGATGATGCATGGCAGCTCCGGGGAAGTTTCGCCTGCCCTCGAAAGGTGTTGCTAACTAAACAAGGCGCTAGTTTGTATGCTCAGTTGTGAAGCGTGATGCGAACGAGCGCCTTGATAAGCAGACGCCACAGCTCCCACAACCCTTGAGCAGCAGGGTATGCATGGTTGATGTGCTGCGCATGGAAACACGCCTGAAAATTATCGTTTCTAAAATAATGTTTGGAATTTCAAACGAGCGCTGCAGCTTGCAGTTGCTGCTTGCTTCAGCTTGTTTTTCTAACCCCTCCACAACCAACAACCTGACCTATCGTCGCCTTTGTTTATGTCTTACTATATTTTTCTTGTTGCTTTTCTATGTCTACTATATTCGCCTAACTTTATTCGTCTTATTTTTTCTATATTTCTCTCTCTACCTCTATATAAAGTGTTTATCAGCGAGAGCAAATTTAATTGCACATTCTGTTTTGGCTTTTGTATTCGTTGATTAATTGCCAAAATGTGCCAAATTTATTGTTGTTTTTTTTTTAATTTTTAAATTTTTTTATAAAATGTTACACAACAGTTTAATTTTTGATGTGGCAATTGCTTGCGGGAGAAATTTTTGAAAATGTGCACAAAGTTTTTGAATTTCTCGTAGAAAGTCATCAAGCAACACATTTTCTACACTAAAAAGTAAATTTCTATGTCAAGTAAAATTTTATTTAACTATAGTCATATAATTTTTCAGCCTGATATTTTATTTTAAGCCTTTTATCTAGAGCTTGTGCGAAAATATGTAAGATATTAAATTAAATGCCCTAACATAAGAGCTTTTTATAATACATACATACATACCTAATACAATGTTTGCCACAAAATTTTGATTGACAAGAAAAGAGACTGACTGAAAAATGAAATCGTATATCATATTTGTTTAAACCAAAAAAATATACATATAGGGTTTTTGTACTTTTTCGCGCATGCTTGGCGAAAGATAACACAGCAAACTTGTTTCTTGAATGCGCTTCAAGCGAGCAAGGCTTTCTAAAAAGTAAAACTGTGAAATTTTTGCTAATGCATTGACCCCGCGCTGATATGGCCTGTCTTTCCGTCCGCCAAATTTTGCGTTCTTTCAACAAGCAAAAAAGATAGCAAAAAGCGAGTGGTGAAGGTTTCACACACATACGAGTATACATATACATATGTATGTACATATTTAGTGCTCAACTAATTAGTGTCAAATAGTTGAAGGCGGTTTTTGAGGTTTTGAGTGAACATTGTCTTAAAAATTTAGTGCTATGTAGACAACAAAAAGCTTTCCCAAGCTGTCATGTAACAAAGGTGCCCATTCACTAATCTTGCTAAGAAAATAAATGATAACGACTATGTAACCGAAATGCAAGTTGGAGGAGAGATAAGCTTCGACTAAAATGAAACGCCATTCACTAATACTTACATACAATAATATTTACAAAACCGAATCTACTTTGAAAGGCAGAGACAGGGAGTAATAAATGTAACTGATATGCTGTGACGAAAACTTGTATGTTCTGCTTATGTATATGTACTATTATTTCACTGTTAATTTGATCTTTTTTTATTTCAAGCCCCTAAAAGGGGGTTTCATATGCCATTTCGATAGCTTCAATACTTCAATATCAGCCTCAAATTATGCATCAGTGCTTCAGGTTTATACTTGTGAATCCTACGCTTTTGTCATAAGCATATTTCTAAATTAACACTGTACACGTTCTGAATCAAACCAACATTTGAAAATTCCAACTAATTAATTCACAGTTAGGTATATATGTACATATACAAGTACATATGTATGTACATGCTCTTAAATGAAACCCTGCAAAAATTATTATTTCAATGATTTAATTGATTTCAATATATGTATAAAGATACTGGTAATTTTATGTATCTAATTTGAAATTTGCAAATATTGTCTAGCTATTTTTCAAATTATTTCTTTCTCTTGAAGGACACATTTTATGAATGCAGCACATTCTCATAACATTTTCATAGAACGCGAACGTATGTTCGTAGATACGTAATAGAAATGATAGATGCGAATATGTGCACATCTCAAAGAACGCAACAACACAACAACAACAAAATGAGAAAATTAAAAATAGTTCATTGGTGGCCTGCGTCTAATTTGAAATTGTTGAAATTTGTTGCCACGAGTCTCGAAAACACATATTCTTGATATTTCTTTTGTTTAGCTTTCTCTCGTTTTTTTTTTTGCTAAAGTGTAGAACAATTTGTATGTATTTTATGTCTTATCTTTGACATTCTTTGTTTATTTATGTTTTCTTCGCTGTTATATGCGCACGTATGTTGCCATATCAGCAAATGCGACTGAAACAATCCAGCGGGGTCCTAATCTTAAGGTAGGTTCTAACTTCCACTTGCTACCCGCCTCGTCTGTTTTTATTAAGCGATTTTGCGACGTCAATAGCCTCCATGAGCACTTGGCGTATGTATGTGGCGCCAATAAGACAGCAATTTTTATTTACTTTTTTTTCCCAGACAGAAAACTAATATAAAAACAACGATATATAACGACTTGGGGAATCGCTCTACCAAATTGTTATGAATGAACCGATTAGGCCTAGCTTTATCGCATTAAGTTGTGTGTACTATCGGGTTTATTTAAGCACAACTTAACGGGACCTACAAATTTTTTCTGTAGCCGTCTACCAGCGGCATTGAGAAGATTTATTTTCATAGCAAAGAATACTCTCGGAGAGTTGCCAGTTCTTCGGCAGAGATGAACATATTTTTTGTAGATGGGGATCAACCCGTAATCTATGACAACAAGCCGGCACTCATCCACTAAGCCACTGCGGCGCCTTCCAACTTAACTATGATACATTTCTGGCTATGATTAAGGTATTTCCCCAAAAACTGGGAGCTGTAGTTCAACTAGGAATTAGCCCGATAGAACATTTGATCATTTACTATATCTTTCCGTCTTTTCGATCTCTATGTACAGCTTAGATGAAGACGGACGAAATACATATAGCTAGACGGATAGTAAATTGTGCTCAGTATGATTCGTTTGATTTTCCATGGACCCATATGGCGCATACGGTCCACCCATGAGCTGTAGCTTATAAGAATGTGAAAAAATGAAAACAATCTGAACGCAAGCAAAGACACCCTCTTTCACCGCTGCCTTAATTGTTATGCAATCAGTTCAGAAGTCAAGTGTGTAAAGTGAAATACATTAACGCCTTGTACGAGTTCGTCCGTGCATTTTATTTTGTATTTATTTGGCGCCTTTTCTGGAATATGTTTCATTTAAAAAAGAGCCAGCCCTTGACTACTAAAGATTGCAAAAAATATCACGAATTGCCAGGTTATCTTTCTAATACTAATTTGAACTTATTGAATCCATCATAAGTTTGATTTTGCTTCAAATAATAAGATTAAAATTCGAAGACGTCACCGTTTTCAATTCATTATTCCTGAACCGACTTTGTTCGCATTCCACTATTCAACTATTTTGAATAAGAAGTGAAAGCTTCGAAATGAATCCGAAATAGCTTCGATTTCGTAACATTTGCAATGGCTTAAATAATGTATGTATGTATGTACATAATTGAGCTCATCAAACTTCTTGACAAGTACAGTGGTTTATAAAAATAAAGCCGAAATTTGAGCTTTTTCTTTCGAAAACTCGAGCTGTAGTAAGTTGTATTTATTTCGTCAGACTCTAGCTAGTATACTTTTCTATATGCCTATATGTATATGTATGTATGTATCACGGGCCACTTTAGTTCGAAATGTTCAGCAGACAATGAAATTCAGGTGAATCCGCATTTTTATTTTACTTCAGTCTACCCGTGCTGTTGGTTTCTTTTTTACTTTGTTGCTTTGTTTTACCGAGCTAATTAGTTTAATTGTCCGTAGCTGTAAGTAAATGCTTTTTTAAATTTGTGCACTCATTTGTTGCGCTTTTATAAATCTGTTTATGTGCCACATTCGCTGCTCAGACTTGGAACTGGCACTAATTATATTAATCAGTGTTGTTAGGCAGTCATGTATAGTGTGAAACATTTAACATGAATGAGCTGAGCTGCAACGTTGTAATAATATTATCATATATTTGGTGGATATTTCCATTGGGCGATGCAACAAGTCGATCTATTTAGAACTTAAAAACATATTTTTTAAAATTTTTAAATTGTCAACCTGGAACCATAATAAAGTGGTTGTGAGGTAGCAATGTTTTTGATTATGATTGGGTATTTTGTGTCAGGTCGGTAGCCTGCTGCTGTCTGAAGTTTCATGTTGCTCTCATTATTGAAACTGATTTCGAGTTGAGGCCTTTAGAACTACACCTATTTCGAGCTGAGGTACCACTGCTTTTATAACGATTCTGATTTTGAGGCAACACTTTTGAACCCACAACAAAATGCCAAAGATATATGAAGATGATTTCGAAAGCTGCGTCAAATTGCCAGAAACGATGCTGAAGGTTATACACATCCATGAAAAGCAACACAATTCAGCAATAATATTTTTTACAGCGTTTTGACAACTCAAATATGAAGGATATTATGCGAGGAATTACTGTATTTTCCTAATATGTACATACATAATTTGACTAGTTCCGCCTTGCAGATGTCGTATGGAAATATTGAAATATGTCTTGGTGCCGCCTAGTAGCATTTCCTGTGTGGGTTCCTCATGCATATGTTAATATGCACTGTGTATATGTATGTATATTGTAAATATGTTAACAAATACAATTTTTTGTGGGCTTAGGTCTTTATTGTAGTAAAATTAAACGCAGTTTCCATTCATGAATACGGCTCGTAATACGCTGCTACGTTTCTGTGTGCCCAGCGTGCAGTTTTGTGTGCAATTCATTTTTGCCTTTTACACGCCCACAACACTACGTAGACACACCACTCACTATACATAACCTCGAATTTTGTGCTACTCTCATACCCATTCCGCCGTATTTGCTATAGTAATTACATTCTTTTTCGATTTTTGCGTGTTTTCGTGATTTCTGCTTGCCTGACTTTCGAGTTTGCTCGCGGCGTAGATTTACATAAACTCGAGTATATGTATTATGTTGTATTATGTACATACATACATACATAGTATGTATGTATTGTGTAAATTTTTGTTTACAAACTATCTTAAATATTTTGTTATTTTGCCAAACTCTTGCGTTTTTTCTTCTTCTTGTTTTATGTTCAGTTTTATTGTGCTGTTTACATGCTGACATATCTGTTGATGCTACAACAACAACAACACAAAATTAAAAACACCATGACTATCAACAGCAACAACAACAACAGCAACGCGACTATCAGTGCCACCGCATTCCGTTCTAGTTTTATTTTTGTTGGTTTGTGTGTGTGTTTGTTTTTTTTTATCAATTAAGTCGGTCGTTTATATCGAACGGAGACTGACTACGCTCATTGTTGCTGTGCTGCAATTTAGCTACCACCTCCTTCCGAGCTCCATTTCCTCTAACCCAATCCGCCGCTGCCTGACCACCCCACGTCTCCAGCCTTAGTTCTTCCGGTTAAGCAAGATTTCAAGCTTCGGCATTCACGTGAAACGTGTTTGTTCTTGCTGTTGTCTTTTGACGTCGCTCCTCTGTGTGAAGCGCGTGAAATTATTTATTCCATATTTTGCTTGTATTTTATTCGTGCAATCTTTGCGCGTCATGCGCTTCGTTCTTATTCACCTCCGCGTCACTCCAGCAGCACAACACGGCGTATTATTTTGTGTTGCTATCCGCGCTTCTGAGTACCCACCAACGTCGTGCCAGCTCGCGTCCAATCCCCATGCTCGGCGATTGTGGCTTCATTTTAGCATTTCTCAAATTAATTGCTTTGAAATTTTGTGCACTACATGTTGTTGCTGTTGTTGTTGTTATTGTTCTCTGCATTCCAATGCATTCGAAATGAGTTTGCGCGGCCGTTGAGGTTGCTTACCTCTGTCGAGCGCTTGCCGTTGGTTGCCGCCGGAGGTGTTGTTGTCGCTGTCTGTATATGGCCTTTAGAATACTTTTGTGTGTTCCACGTTCAAGCGGGGGCTTTGGCGTGCGTGGGCAGAGCGCGTTCTATTAGAATAGTCGTGCAATTATTCGTAATATTTTTTTTGTATATTCTTATTTGGTTTGATGCGTCAACTCCCACAGATTTGGAGTTTGGTGTTCGATGAGTGGATACTTCGAAAGCTTTCACAAAGAGACCAACATCAATGCTATTAAACTGTAGACAAGTTCATCATAAATATTAGAAGGAACACTTTGGAAGTTTGTAAAATTGGAGCATTTGTTCTGAGTTATTCTGCCAGCCACACCAACAGAAACATTGAGCTTGTATTTCAGTGTCGATTCTGAGATAGAGAAAAAGTCTTTTATTGGCTCTAGACTAAACGACCTCTGGCATTACTCGTAATAGCTTTTCGAAAATCGAACAAATTATTCCTTCGTTAATGGAACTCCCAACCAAAAGGTGGCCAACTAGATTCAAGCTTTTCGTTTTGGTAACGCGCAACGAGGCTTAGCAAAGACAAAGACCGTGGCTAAAGGAACTGGTTCCAACGAATCGACTCATTGATTCATTCCTTCTCAAGTTTTGCGTTGCATACATGCTGATATCGCTCCTTTGCCTGCTGACCCACCGCACTTCCACAGCTCTGCCCGCCGAATAATCATCTGTGATAGTGCTCGCCTTGATTAAACTAAACTGGCGACTTAAGCTTTGCTGCTGTGGCGCGATACGTCAGTTATTTGCCGCAGTGCGGCAGCAAAGCGGCGACCGCCGCAGACAATTGTTGCTGTTGGAGCTGGCGGCTGCCAGCCGAGTATGTGTGCCAAGCTCGAATTTACGAACGCTTAGCAGCTCGAAGCGCCTGTCTGCTTTCTGTTTGCCCAGCATTTGAAAAGTCTTTAAAATCCGGGTTGGCAAGAAACTGACTGCGAGTTTTTGGGTCAACGCTTGGCGGCGTTGTGGCGTCGCGTTCCATCTGAGAGGCAGCAGAGAAAGCCATACGCAAATGCACTTAAGCGGCACGAGCGTGGGCACGGAGGGGAGAGCAGACGGGCGGACATGCAGTTGCAAACTACTGCGGCGTCTCGCAGAATTGCATCACAGCGGCTGGAAGAAACTATCAATCGCTGGCCGCCGCGCCACTAAAACTGCTCGACTCGGGCGGTGTTTGTTGCTTTTCCGCTGACTATCGCTCAGCCGCAGTAACAGGCGCCCAGGCACTTGTGACTGGCTGCAGCAGACGCAATGTTGCCACTGCACTTTTCACTCTTCTTCTTCTTATTGTTGTTGGAAGTAGCAACACGCTCGCGCTACGCCTTTGTCTCTCTCATTCCTCTCGCACCTCTCAAGCGCCCTTTTTTATTGCTTACATGCTTTGTCCCGCTTTTATTACAACCAGGCAGCAAAAACAGCAACAACAACACGATAATAAACGCTTCAGATCGTAAATGCCAGGCAGCAACAACTGCCATCAATACAGACCCCAAGCCCCCCTACCGATGACGTGTATTTCGCTTTTGTTGTAGTACTTGGCGGTTTTTAAAATTTTTGTTTTCTTGCAACTTTCTGCATTTTGTTTGTTGTTGTTGCTAAGCGTATACCGTAATTTGTGTTGTTGTTTTGCCAATTGAAAATGTAGCCTTTGTTTACGTTCACTCACAACTTGTTTGCCACTTTGGCAGCCAGTTTTAGGCCTCTCTCTCGTTTTCGCGCTCTCGCTATCACTTGGCGCTGCAGCTCCGACCTCTCTTATCTCTGTTTGTGTGAGTGTATTTGTGTTTTGCCTTGCTTGTTTGTTTTTTTATGTCGTATCTATTTTTAGTTACCTCGATTTATTTTCGTCGAATATTTGTAAGCTTGATTGCTGTTGGGTTTTTCTCATTCTTTCTCAGAAATGCAATTGTTGGCGCCCATGAAATCGCTTGCGAATTTATTGTTTCTCCACGTCGTGTGTTTTATTTGTTCGATGTGCAAAAGTTGGTTCGTTGCCAAAATGGTTAATGCTTTTTCTCCAAGCAGAAGGAGTAGCACTCATCCAAAGGGAAAAGATTAAAATTTGAAATAAAGAAAAATCGATTAAGTTATCATCTATGTTAAGTATTCAAAAAATATAGAATTTTCAACTGAAAATAGTATAACATAAAGAAAGCATCAATAATTTATCATTTATTTGCTCATGGTTTATGAGTAGATCATGAAATGAGAATGGGATTTTTTTAAAACTGCTGTTTAGTAAAATTATAAAAGAATTGGAATTTTGTTTAAAAAATTTTATATGGACAGTATGTATTTATAACAGTTATTACTTTAATATGTATCAACATTTTTATTGTAGGCTGTCACTATATCATTTTCTTTTTGTCCGTACGAACCTTGTTCCCAGTTACTCTGTTTTCGAATGGTCATTGTTGTTTTTGCTCATCATTGTGAGAAAGAGCGTTCATTTTTGTCCTACAAAGGCAAACAAAAACAACAAAGACTATTTGATTTACAATCTATATAAGTAGATATTTCACATATTTATATATGTACATACATACATATACATATATTAATAAGATAAATACATAAATTAAAACACAAAGTTCTCGTGTCCCGAAAAAGTTCATTCACCTCTATTGTTCAACCCTCCAAAATGAACGCAACGATAGTCCTGCTGTTTCCAAACCGGCAAAAGCCCGAGCCACGGCGGCTTGGCGAAATTAAATTTTAAACGCCTTGCCCGTCCGTTCGGTTATTTACTACCTGAATGAATTCCAACTCGGGTCAAGGTCAACGTTAAGGTCGTCAGTAAATTGAAGCCCCAAAGTAATTTTCCCAAATTCGTTTGCACATTAAGCCCTCTCAGGCATTTAGTCGTACAATTTCTTCAAGTCATTTCATCGCAATTCGATTGCAACTCATTTTACTTTGGAGCTGCGCTGCAGTTCAAAGTCAAAAACATTTCATTGACCTCATTGACGAAGTAACTGGCTGGCAGCCGCCACCACAGATAGAGAGAGGGAATAAAAAATAGAGAGCGCAATTGCTAATGTGCATGTGGACTTCTGTCTGGCTGCCTGAAGTTTTCCTACACCATGGCGTGCCATTCGATTTACAACTTCGCCGCCGTCTCCGGATTATCATTTGAATAGTGGCAGGCAGTAGACTGTGGCACTTATAAATGCCGCAGTGCTGCATTTTCTGCATCTTTAAAATTGCAGCCGCATGAAATTGACTTTGACCACCACAATAATGCTCTGCTGCATACAGTTGTGCTCACAAAAACAGCAGCTGGAGTTGATTTTTTAAATCTATTTTTTGTTGGTCTTCTTAGATCATCCTCAAATGCAGCCCCTTCAAATTCTATTTTTTGTTCCTAGTTCCTAGTGTATACATTTTCTTTGTGATTGTTCTTCGATTTTGATAAATGTATAACTAAATGCTGATATTTTTTTAACACAAGTGTGAATGTGTATTTATTATGTTTGTAATTGCTTTCAGACAGTGGGAAGCAGTGTGCGTGTGTGTCTGTCTGTCTGTCTGTCTGCCGGCAAAATGCGCAGCCCATTACTGACAACAACAACCACTTGTTGCGTGCGTGCGTGCGTGAATGCATTTGCACTGCAGAACCGGAGCAGCATGTCGCACACACTCACACACAATGCGCACATTTGTTTATTTTGTGGTCCACTGACTGCCAGTGGCTCGTCGTAGAGCAGTCCTCCCATGAATGCCGGCTTTTTGATTCATTTGATTTTTTATTTTGCGTTCAGTCAAATCTTGAAACTATTAAGCAAAAATATGTTAATATAGATTTTAATTAACTTTGCCTGCTCGCAATGTTTTCTTTAGAGTATGATCTCATAATTTCCGCTCGAATCAGTATTTCGCATTGCTTCTGAGCCTGAAGGCAATAGAAAATGAGTTCATCTGCAGAACTCAAACTCGATCTCAATTGACTTTATTTCTTACCGAGTTATATGTAATAAATTGCAAAAAACTAAACCAGAACAAACAATATTGAACAAGAAATTGCCTGTGTACTGTTTTTGAGACGACAGGCTTTCTTCGTTATTCAGGCAATCTTATACAAACCTCAATTTTCTATGAAAACTGAACGAATTTTAGTGTCTTTTTTTCATAAATAGAAACCTCTTAAATATATCTTGAATTGGGTTTTCAAGAGTAAACAACATGTCATTGCCCTATACTAATGTATAAATCTTGTAATCCTGCAAAAAAAAATTATTTTTCCCCCCTTTTAAAGGAACAAAACATTATGAAAAAATGTGAAAGCCTCTTCAGACTCGACTACAGCCTGATTGAACTAGACAACACGAATGGTGCGCTGAGTCCGCGCTATCCGGAACACATACTCATACCCGAATACGAGCATGGGTACATGGCGGCCACGCTCACCGCCAGCAACAGGGTTAATCTATTTGGAAGCAACGCCACGAGCGCCTACGCCAGCTGCAATGGCGTCATCCCAGGCATGACGACGACACACCCGCCGCCACTTAACACTAAGACGAGCGTCGCCGCTAATGGTGGCACTGGTAATGGATTTGGTAATGGTTGCAGTAATGGCACTACCCTTAATGGTGGCATACAAACCTTTGTGACCTTTGCCAATGCCACGACGCAACAACAGGAACAGCAACAGCCACTAAACAAAGCAACACAGCCGCCCACAATGCATTTGCCCACCCAACAACAACAGCAGCAGCAGCAGCAACAACAACATCACACCATATACGAAGATCTTTACGACATCAACAAAATACGCGAATTCATCACAATGGCCAAATACGCGCGTTGTCGGCAGCGCTTTGCCGTGCCCGTCATCATGTATCGCGGCAAGTACATTTGCCGTTCGGCAACAATTTCCGTCATGCCGGAGACATACGGCCGCAAAGTGGTCGACTACGCCTACGACTGTTTGAATGGCACAAATTACGCGGAGCGCTCCAACGACGACGAGAACAACGATCCCACGGATGAGTCGCTGATCAATCACATTAATGACTCGTCACAGTTCTCCTATGACGAGGTGATCAAGAGCGATATACAGCTGCTGAGTGCTTTGAATGTGACCACGATTATGGATTTGATGGTGGAGAAGCGAAAGATCAAATACTTTATGCCGTAAGTTGCACAGTTCGTGTATGGATAGATAGTTCAGTTAACTTTAAAAATTTCAACCTGCAGCGTCTCATCTTCCGAGAAGGCTGACCCTGAGAATCACTATGAAAACTTTAACATTCTATCGCTGCCCTATCCCGGTTGTGAGTTCTTCAAGAAGTTCCGTGACAATAACTACATCGCCAAGAACCTGCATTACAATTGGAAACAATCCTTCAACGATGCCAACATTAGCATACCCAAGCTGGGGCCGGCCACCGATCTCGACATCATATGGCAGGAGTACAAGAAATGGGATTTGGTACAGATCACGCAGAATTACCTGAAGGCTGCACTCAAGTACATACAGGAGGAGAACTCCGGCCTGCTGGTGCACTGTATCAGCGGTTGGGATCGGACGCCGCTCTTCGTTTCACTGGTACGGCTGTCACTGTGGGCCGATGGCCTCATTCACCAATCGCTCAATGACATACAAATGACGTACTTCACACTTGCCTACGATTGGTATTTGTTTGGACATCAATTGCCGGCGCGTCTGAAACGCGGCGAGGATATTATGTTCTTCTGCTTTCACGTACTCAAATTTATAACGGATGATGAGTTTAGCGTTGTGGAACACAGGTGGGATAAAAAAAAAACAAACAAAGGCAACCTTGATTACAATTTAAACTTGTTTTACCTTATAGGAAACGTACTAAAACTTCTAGTAGTAGCGGTAGTAGTAGTGTTATTGTTATTAAGGCAGACTGTGATGAGGAGCCACTCAAAGAGTAAGTGTCTCCACGTCGACTACACTGTTTGAAAAGATTGTACGCGGTAGAATCTACTTTTGATATTGCAAATATTCAACATGATAATTTTCCTTTGCGTTTGTTTGTACGCTATCCAATGTCAAAGAACTATATTCTTCATTTTTAATGTAAATCAATTTGTATGATTTATCTCATAAAAATTGCTGCAATATCGTTTCAAAATTAAAAACTGCTCTTTTGTACACATCTTTTGAAACAACATGTCTACAGAGTAATACGCCTTCTTTGCTTTGCTCAACTTTGCAGAGACTATTTACTAAACTTCGATCAAGACAGCAATGATAGTTATTCAAATTGTTCCAACTGTGATACCATGTCCATTACCGATAATTTCTTTACATCAACAAATGCAACAATGACAGCAACAACTATAAATGCCGCTAGCAACAATATACTCACTAGCCGTTCACCAAATCCTAAACGGTAAATAGAAACATTAAACAAAATATTTTCGCTGCGTTCTTAGTGACGATCCTTCTCTTCCTTTTATTTTTTATTATTTGTAACTTTTGTATGTAGCTCTAAAACTAGTCCCATCACCGTGCCAGGAGCCAGCGCCACACGCCAGCGTCAAGAGTCGACTTCGTCGAACGGCAGTTGGCAGGTGGTCACCGATACTGGCTCCATTGACTCCATGATGAACGGCAGCTATATGATGCACTATTTCGGGCAGGGCGGCGACAGCTCCATGCAATCTGGCTACGGTATTCCAGCGACAAATAACAGCGCCGGCCATCCTGCGCTCAGCAACATGCCCAGCAACGGCAGCGGCGGTTGCATTAGCCTGAGCAGCGGCAGCAGCAGCAGTGGTCCCAGCAACGGTTTCAACACAACGCATAGCCTAGCGACCGCCATCAAGGAGATAGCAACTACGAAGACGACAATACCTGCCTCATTGTAAGTTTGGCTGTCCTTGCTGTAAAATTGTGGGTGCAAACTTTTAATTTTGCACGTGATCCCTCTTTATTTGCAGACGTAAAAAACGCCTCAATTCGGTACGTGCCATATTCATACAAGCCTACGGCAAAACAATCGGTCTCAAATTCAAGGAGGGCTCCACTATGAATTTCTTTGGCACTTTAGCTGATCAATTATTTTGAGTGGGAGTGAGCAAACGCGCTCTGTCTAAAAGTATGCAATAGAAATACACAAGCAACGTACAATTACAATACTTTTGTTGTTACTACTATTGTTGTGGTTGCTGCCATTGTTTTGTACTGTACTCTCTTCCCACAACGCCAATAATTTAGGCTTTAAGTTTTTATTGTTGTCACTTTGTATAAACGAAAACGCTTTCTTTTTATTGGTATTTTAATAGCATTATTGGCATATATGCGCAGTGTTTTTTAAGAAAATGTACAATTAGTTTCAGCAAAAGAAAGCAGGCTGGCTAGGCTTTATTATTTCGCACATGGTACTCTGTTTTCTGTATGCAGTACCAAAATAATCTGTGAATTGTAAATTTCAATTGTGTTGTGTGAGTTTGCGTTTGAAATACGCTAATTTGTTTTTACTTTCAAACATTTCATTAGCAAAAGTTGTAATTCGTTTTCCGGTTTTTAAGTTAGCTGCCCAAAAAAGAGCAAGGACCTTTTCTCCCAATTCTGTTATTTTCTTTTAGCATAATTTCTTTGCTCTTACATTGATATTCTGCAAGCATGTACTCGTATTTGTTTTTTACCTTTTTTAAGCGAAATTTATATATTGCTATATACTATTTTTACAATATAAAATGTTAATGTTAAGTTTATCATGTAAACCATTTTTTGCTAATAGTGTTTTTTTATTATGTAAGAAATACAAAGTGAATTAAAGCGCTAATTACAAATGCAAAGTGTCTTTCTTCAACGCGTGATTTGCGAAAGCTGATTTACCTCAAGCGATAGGAGCTGTAGTTTCTACTGCAAATAGCTTCAACGTAAAGAAAAGAGGCCGTATTTTCTTGAATTATTTGTAGTAAAAAAGATTTTCCGTGCTGGAAGATAATTTTTATTGGACAAGCGATTATTTTATAAGGGTTCATTGCAAAAGTGGAACATTTGCATGTTTAATGTATGAGAGAATATACATCATGTTCGTATGTTCGTCATTTAACTTTTAATCTGAATCGATTATAGTACGGATTTTATTTTAACCGTGGTCGGTTTTGTGCGAAAATAAAATATGGAACATATGTAGCTCTAAAATGTCGCCGTTAGAATTTGGGTGATGCTCTCGATTTCAAACAAAAGAAATTACACTTTTCATTTAAGTTTTGTCCTTGTATTTAGATGAATTTTTTGGTCGAAAAGAATAACTAAAATTTGATTCCAATATACACATGTTTAATATTAGTTGGTATGTTGCCCAGTCAGAAAGTGGTATGATGGTTTTTGCGCTCGCTCTTTATTCTAGCCAGCGGCAAATGATCTTCCAGATTCGTGCGCTTCAAATTCACTCGACATCGGCGTGTATAAAAATGCACTTCGTCCAAAGGTATCTGGAGTGCATGCCGCTTATGTAGTGGCTCCAACAAGGACATATCAGTGGGTGTTACTTCCTCTTTAATTTCAGCGACAGCGGTGGCAACACAGTCTACAGCGGCAACGTCATTGGTGGGCTCTGTATCTGGTAGTATCATTTCATTGGCATTTGCCCCATAGCTGAAAGAAGAACTGTCCCTGAGAAGATCTATTGCAATCGGCGGATGTTCGCTCTGCGGCGGGATGCCTGAACCCGGCTGTGTTAGATCATTGAGGCACAGCAACTTGAGGAAATCTTTATGCTCTTGCTCCACACGCTGTCGCTCGGCATCGCCTATTTTGATCGTACCTCGCGTCTCCAATTCCGTGTTTAATATTAGTTCCATCATCTCGGCCTCCAATCGCTTGCGTGCGCCCACTGGCAGCCGTTTCACCATATCAATATTATCGACTATCAGCTTGTGCGCGTGCAACCGTCGCTTATCGCGTTTGTATGGAATTGAGTTCTCCAACAGCAAGCAGATCTTCACCACAACATGACGTAGTGTTGCCGGTATAGCGTCAAGGTCGAAGGAACGACTCAAGCTGCCGATGATTGGTCGCAAAACCCGCCAGCGTTGTTGCAAATCTGGCACTGAAAACTTAATCTCCTCGTCCAGAACTGTCGAATTGCTTTCGTAACTGTTGTTGAAGGCAGTGGTTATTTTCTCCCAAGCCCACTCCTCATAGTCATTATCCTGAAATGCTCGTACATTTGGATTGTAAAGAAAAGGATATTGATGAATTAAAGTCAATAGACGTTCATCATTCAGTACGAGCTCGCCTTTGGAATTTGTATTGGATATATTCAATACTTCCAAGTCGCCTTCGCGCATTTCGGCACTCTATTAAATCTCTATTAAATGTGTATTTCCTCACAGAAAAATAACAACCCAATTTATTAAATCCTACCACAAACAATAATCAACGTTAGTGACTGTCCAGTAGAGCTGCAAAACTATCGATGGTACTATCAATAGTATCGATAGTTTTAATTTTCACTTCACTATCGATAGTATCGAGAGATGGCTTTTTGAACAGTTGCGAGTTTGGTAAGTCCGCTTTTACACGATGCGAATGGCCCCGGTGATTTTTTCGCATTCCGCTTTGAAATCGCGCATAGCTTTTACACGATGCGACTCGCTGGTGTCGAGCATTTTGACACTAGAGTCTGCAGCTGGTTTTATTTCTGTAATTTGTAAACATTTAAAGCACTTATTCCACTCTTTGCTCATTTTCTTCTTTATATTTACTTTTATGCGTAAAATTCTGTAAATTTTTCAGTTTATTTGCAATACGTATTCACTCGATTTCAAGTTTTAATTTACAGTCGACAGCGCGAAGCGCGAAAACGAATAAAGAGGAACGTCAGAAAATCAGAAAATCGTACCACAATCGCTGCCCGAGCGATTTTGCGCGTTCCCCTGTCGTTCCACCCCTCTTTCCTACATTCTTCCGTGTCTCCGGGGCCTAGTCGCATCGTGTAAAAGCGGACTAAGTCCACTTTTACAGGAGCCGAATCGACCCTAGCGACACGGAAACATTTTGCGAAGGAGGAGAAACGACAAGGGAACAGGCAAAATCGCTCGGGCAGCGATTGTGGTACGATTTTCTGACGTTCCTCTTTATTGGCTTTCGCGCTGTCGTCTGTCAATTGAAACTTGAAATGAAGTGAATATTGCATATAAACAGAAAATTTACAGATTTTAATTATTTAACTTATTGCATTAAAGTATGTATAAAGTAGAAAATGAGCAAAGAGTGAAATAAGTGCTTTAAATGTTTACAAATCACACAGATAAAACCAGCTGCAAACTCTAATGTCAAAAAACTTTCGTGGCGCGAGTCGACTCGTGTAGAAGCTATGCGCGACTTCAAAGCGGGATGTCGAAAGAGCAGATTCGCCTCGTATAAAAGAGGACTAAGAAAAGAAAGAAATTTTAATGATTGCCCATTAAAAATTAGGAAACAATAAACTTAGTAATATTAAATGTCTTATTTTCACCAATTCGCATACATAATAGCCCAATTCACAATCTTGTGCAAATGATCTGGGATTTTTGCACAAGATTCTGAATTGGGCTATTTAAATAATTTAACAAGATTATTTTTCCCGCAATAGGAGAGGAGTAAAAAATTAGCATCTCAAGAACACAAAAACAATATTAGAAAAATAAGTGAAATGAAACGCCCTGTGGGAAAATCAGCTGACAAAAAAGTAAACAGATAAAATCGAAAAATTAATTGATTTTCTGCCGCTTAAAAATATTTCTTTAATTTGCTTAATATATTAACAAGTACGAAGCATCAGTCTACTCTACTCTAGATACCAAGTTACCGAAAAATCAACCGATTTGGCCAATCTTAGAAACTTAAACTAAGTTATTGGTTCAATTTGCGGCCACAGACAGGGAATGGCAAAGCGATTCAATTTCATTTTAACTATATAAACACCTAGGACGGTTCCTTTATAAAAAAGAAGTATGAGCAACGCTGAAATTCTGGAGAAATTGGAGCCCTGCGGTCAAGTGCTCACAACGCCGGAGTATAAATATTTTGCACTGCAATGTATTTACTGTGGATCTAGATATAGCCATTGGAGCACATTTATGCAGCACCTCCGGACGCTGCACAGTATTCTGGAGGAACATCTGCTCGACGAAAAGGAGGAAGAGTTCAGTGGGGTAACTGTGCCAGAGACAGAGGAGAAAGTCAACACTGTGATAGGTGGAGAACTATATGAAGAAATTGAGATTGAATTTATCAAGCCAACATTTAAAACTGTGACACAGGAGCGTAGGGCTGCTGAAGAGTATGCGGCTCTAGATGATATGCAGTCGATTGAAGATTATGAAATCACAACAAGCCCAGGAAATGAGAAAGAAGTAAATGTGGGTATATTAAATTCTGCCTTAAATAGCTTGATACATTTGTGTACCTTCAGCATAGCAGTGTCAGATCGGCACGGACACGCGTCGTGAGTTTTCCGAACGTTGCTCATTCTTGGGTGGCACCAAATTAGATGACAGAATACAAATACGAAATATTTCTGCCAAAGTTAGCAATCACTTCTGCTGCTGATCATTGCGATATTCACTATTTTAAAATTTTTTAGAAAATCAACATCGGTGACACAGACGAATTTACAATGGGCTTTGTGGACCTATGTCAGGAGCATTCAGTGCTCTGGGATATAGGCCAAAACGATTATGCGGTTACTAGCAAGCACTTAGCAGCCTGCGATGAAATAAGTGCGCAACTGCAATCGCGCTATGCCATGGGATTCTCCCGAGAGGAGGTATACGATGTAGTTCAAAAGCTGCAGCAGCACTACTGCAATCTGCAGGAGAAGGAGCTGCGACACGAGTCTCTCACCAAGTCGGACCTTACCTATTTGGATCGTTACAAGTACCTGCCACCACGCCTGCATACGCTGCAGTGCCACGTGTGTGAGCGCTTGCTGCGAAGTGAGACGACGCTGCAAGTGCATCTGCTGAAGGCACATAACCTTGGGCAATTGCCCTACCCATGCAGCTATTGTGAGTTGCGCTTCGTAAACACCAACGCCCGGAAGGAACACGAAGTGCGAGCACACACCAAGCAGTTTCGCTGGTGCTGCCGGTACTGCCAAAAGGGCTTCGCTGTGCGTCGTGAAATGGTACTGCACGAAATGGTGCACACGGGCGAACGCCAACACGCCTGCACACATTGCGACCGACGTTTTAGATTGAAAATTCAACTGCGCCAGCACGTGCAAGTGGTGCACGAACGGCAGCGCGTCTACAAGTGCAGCATATGCCCGAAGGACTACGCGCGCAAACGCCAGCTGACCGATCACATACGCTCCCACTTGAATGTGCGCGACAAAGTTTGCTCGGTGTGCGGCAAAGCATTCAACTGTTATCAATCACTGTATCGCCACAAGAAGCTGCACTCGGAAACAAAGCGATACGCTTGCCAGTTGTGCGGGAAGAGATTTCATCAGTTAGTCGGCCTGAGGAGTCATATGAAGCGCTACCACGAAATTGTCAATGTCTTCGAGGCGGCGGACGGAGGAGGTTTAGAGGCTGTCAAACGATCGAAATTAGGTTTAACAATTGAGGATTAAATAATGTTTAATTGTTAATAATTGTAAATAAAATGATTTGTGGCGGAAGACTTCGTACCGGTTGAGTTTTTGAGATGACTAAGAGAGTGAGTAGGTCCTGCTTTTAAGTTGCAGATTAAATTGACACTTAGCGAAAACCGCTGGAATTGTGGAATTGTTGTTGTGGTTTCTTAACATATTTTCAAACACTCGCAATAAAAACATGAATTATATGCAAAGAATGCTTGGTTATTTTTGAATCCTTGTTTATTTATTTTTCATTTTCATAATATGCCCGCTTGATTTTCCCTTTTTTATTCTCTTTTCATTTGCTTTCGCTCTATTCGATTTGTTAATTTTTATACAATTGAACTGAATGCAATTTAAATGGTACCTTCCTTGCCTTTTGCTTTGCAAAAGGGGTAAACAACAATTTTGTACTTCACTGGCGGAATGAATACGCGCAACAACAGTAATTTTAAACGTACAGCAATAATCCATAATAAGAGTAATAAACATTTAATATTTTTTTAAATATTTTTCCTTTACTTTTCATGTAATTAAAATCGAGGATATTACGCCATTCATTAAGTCTATAATAAATTGTTCTTTATTTGTTTTTGTTTTCTTTTACAAAACAAATATAATAAAAAATAATACCAACATATATTTGTATAAAAAGAAACCAAACATAAAAGTAACTAAAAAATAACTTCAAATTCGTCAAATGCATTATAACACGAAATGCTTAAGAAAATGCTTTTCATTTGGAAACTTATTCTCAAGCATAATAGAATACTTTTCTTGAGTTGTAGTAGGTGCATAATTTAAAGCTTAATTTGTCAAAATAATAATAAAAGTAATAATAATATAGCATTAATTTTTAAGCAAAATAAATATTTTAGTTTTAAACTTATTCAAGCAGCTAAGAATTCAGCTTTTTTGCATCGCAATTTAGTTTTAATACTCTACAAAACTTAGGATTAAGCATACAAAACTAAATTACTAAAAGGGTGTAGCCAATGCGTGTCTGTCTGTGTGCGACGCATGCTACAACTGGCATCAGTAGCCTACAATACGTGACTGAGAGGCTCACAGTGCCTTTACAACGCCGCACTGCGTCAAGGGACACTCGCCTTGGCCGACTTTAAACTGGGCTACGCCAATTGTGTGTGTGTGTGTTTTTATTCTTCTTCGTTTAACAAATTCAAGCTTGCTTCTACGTTCTCTTGCTTATGCCTTCTTCTTTTTGCTGTTGTTGTTTTTATGCTTATAAAAATGTAAGTGCCATTGCCAGTGGCGGTTGCAGCTGGATGACATTTAGTAGTGGGCGCCTGAAGCGGCGCCACAGTACACCACACACTGCCAATGTAAATGCTTATTCAATATCGTGGAATCTCAGTATCGCACGTCCGGGAATTTCGGAATTGCACAGCCTCTGCACGACCTCTGCAGCTTGCTCGCAGGGAAACACCGAATGTGGCGGAGGTATGATCTGCAAGGGAAGTGGGAAAAAGTTATCGGATTAGCAAATGCGGGCAGAAATTTGTATTGATTTTTAGCCGACACACAGGATTACTGTTATTCGCTTTTTTCTTCTCAAAATGTAGATCTTAAGCCAGTTAATTTTTCATCGCGAAGCAACCTAACCCTAAATATAGCAAAAATCATTTGAGCAATTCTGAGGTCGGATCCAGATTCAATAACCTGGGGAAAGTATTGATCTGGTTTCTAATTCAAATATTGCCGGCTTGTGTTTCTATTTTTCTAGCAGCGGACAAATACTACGATTATTTGAGTAAGAACCAAAATTAAGGTTCCAACTAAAAATTTAAAGCTTTTTTTTAATGTTTCATAATGATAATGTGCTTGATGCATACCTTTTTAGCAGCAACTAAATCCACCAGCTCCCGCAACTGTTCCACATTGCCATTAGATATCGGTATGATCTCCTGTTGGTATTCAATAGACAGGCGCGAAAATTTGGGTAAAAGCTTCTCGGCTACCTCCTCGCTTATGAGCACCACGCCACCCTGCACATAAATGAAAAAAATTTTCATATATTAAAAATATGTTTAGATCCCAAGCTTTGTCGCGCTTACCTTTGAGAGGCAATGCATGGAGCGGTGTAGACTTCTGGAAGTTGTGCCAAAATCAATGACCACATCTACGGGTCCACCGCACACGTCTTTGGTGCGCTCGATCAGCTGTGGTTCGTACAGGCACTCATTCCACTGCACCACGCTCACGCTAAGAGAGGGGAAAAAGTTTGTTTATGAGTACTCGTTTGTAAACTAAAGCAAACGATAAAAACGTACTTTTTGATTTCTGTGGCCAAGCGGAAACCCTCGTCTCGGAGACTGGCAACTGTAATGTCGACGTAGTTGTCTGCGCCGGTCGAGGCGAAGTGATAGGAGGCGATACGCACGGCCCACAGTGCCAGACCGCCAGTGCCGACAATCAGGATTTTGCACTTCTGGTTGGGGTGTTCGCTGGGGCGCGTCTTCAGTATCTCGGTGACCACGGCCTGCGCCTTGAAGACCGCGTTCATGGCCAGCAGCGCGCCAGTGGGCAACATGGCGGCCACACTTATGGGCAAGTTGTCCGGTATGGGCACGATGTACTTGAGTTCCGGCACAACCATCAGCTCGGCGTAGCCGGCTGGAGTATCGTCGAATGGATAAACAATAACGCGCTGACCAATGCGCAGCCCGCAGTTGTTCTCCTCTGTAACATCGCAGCCGAGCGACTCAATGACGCCGGCCACCTCGAAACCGGGGAAAATGGCACCCTCGCGTACGCCCTGATGTGGCGAGCACTGTGTGGGCAGCGACGGGCAATAGTCGCTCAGGTCCGAGGACACCGACGACATGCTCGTGATCGAGGAGCTGCGATCGCGACGCCGATAGCAGGCACCCGCGCATACGATCTTTATGCGTGCTCCGGTGGGCGGTGTGTCCTCAATGGGCACGTAGAAATTGAAAACGCAATTCCTGACCACCGCCCCAGGCGACTCAATTGACACTTGTCGGCAGAGCTTGTTCATGTTGCACGAATGCGATGCGGATGGCGGCAAAGTCCACAGATTAGAATCGTGGCTGTCTGAGTGTGTGAGCGGTAAGGATACGGAACTGGAGGATCTGCAAAGGGAAAAAGGAATAAAATAAAAGGAATTCCATATAGTTGGCAGTAGAAACATTTGTGGCGGAGGAATGTTAAAAAGTTGTAGCAAACAAAATGTTTTTCTGATTATAGAGATATCGCGGTAAAATGCTCGGTATATGATCATTTATATAGGGCATGTTACCCGAGTAAATATCGTTTCAATATATTGATGATATGTCAAGAAAAGGACATCGTTACCGTACTTTAGACATTAGAGATCATTCCCTGATCTTAGCATATTGTATGAATTAAAAAAAATATGTTTTCAAAGAAACCCATTAGCTACCCATCGAATTTATAATTTTCAATACCGTTACGATATCGAAGTAATATCGTATATGTACATATGTCTATTGTGCACAAAATATGGGGTTTAAAAAGTCTCCGCACTACGAGTATTATAGAAAACGGTGAGGCGTTCGGCACCGCACGCTCTTTGAACAACTGCGGAATTTAATTGTAGCGAAGGAGCGCGGCTGTAATTCGTCGACGAGAGCGGCACCCCTGACCTTTGCGAGCCAAAACAATTAAGCAGTTTTATACCAAAGCATGCACACACGCACAAACAAATGCCCACGTTGACATAATCAATGGCCCTAGCTACCCCCGAACATACCCTCCTGCCGGCTGGCGCAGCTCTAGTGAACTTGCAAAAAAATGATTGTTATGGAATTTGTCGAAATTTTCGTATCGTTTTGGTTTGTTTTGTAACTACACGCACATGCACATACCTATGCCCTACACACATACATATACGAACAAACGATGACATCATGATAACATGCACCACAATCAATGGCGCAGGAGCTTTCTGACATAGCTAATATATCTGTGGTCAAAAGCAATAACGACTTAAGTCGACTTAAGACGAAATTGAGTTGACGTTACCACTGTATTCCTGACGTTAATGCGCATATTTTGTTCAAACCCTGGTATCTGTACCCATCTCAGAAAAAAAGTTATTTAAAAAAAACACATGCACTTATGTACATGCACTTATGTGCATTTCAAATTTCGAATTGCATTTTCTCGAAACAGTTGTTTTCGACTTAAGTCGTTATTGCATATGACCACAGATATGTATAGCTACCTGTAAAATAGATCCAGAATCAAAAAAAAGTCAAGCAGAAAAGTAAAAGAGCAAGAATCGTAAACAGGTAAAGTATTTGAATACACAAGAAGAAGCATGGCAAATAAAATAGCAGTAATTGTTAGCATTTTTTGCGCATAAACATATTTACGAAAATACGAATGATATATACTCTATACATACATACATAGTACATGTATAAAATACGAAAACATTTCTTGTGGCACGTAGGCAGGCAAAATATAGGATTGGATGTTTTCAAATTAAGCAGTACTTCAGTGAAATGCGCATATAAAGATTCTTATCGGTGTATAATCTAAGACCCACGCAGATCTGACTCCGATACTACGATAAGACACGAATATATTTGTTGCATTATATGTATTGGGTTTTGCAGCAAATCTATAGCAAAGTTTATATAATGAATTATATTAAAAAAGTAATTAAAGTTAGAAGGGCATTTTGAAGGTGATTTTATATATCATATATATGGCGGTTTCGATGGGTTCTTTGGAGTATGTACTTTAGATTTGCGCTTCACTAAGCTTATCTTTTGAAAACAGCAAGAAATTAAATAAAGCTTTCAATGATATAAAAATTTCCTTGATTGTTTTATCAAGATCGAAAAAAGTAGCTCAGCATAACTGTTATTCGAGACTATTTTCTTATCTTATTGAGGTTTCATAAACAAAATTTAATTTGACAACACTTGCATATATTCCAATCATAATACTTGACGCTTAAATTTACGCTCTTCCACACTCCAGAAGCGAGTTTTATCGACATACAAATGTATTTAAAATTCCGTATTATGTAAAATGTCAATTTGCAATGAAAAATAGGGTTTCCCTTTATAATTTCAAAGTAAACTTAACACTCTGAGTGGGAAAGGGTTGTACGTAGATGAAATTAATTTATTCTGGCGAATCTGAATCTGCAATAAATAATGGAGATTACCATACAAACATTTTTCTTTTCATACATATTTGTATTCCCCTAAACTGTATGGTTTATTAGAAAAAAAGCGCGCACTTTTGAAATTGATTGGTTTTAGGCGAAAGTTCATTTTAAACGAGTTCGTTATAAGCGAAAAGTACTGTATTTTGAAATTTTGAATATGTATGTATTGTGTTCATGAAAAATCTGAAAAATCTGACAGCTTTAACAAATTTTTTAGTAACAGTAATTTGCATGCATAAGATGCATTAAGCCTTTATTAAAATTTTTTATAGTTTGTTTCTACACTTTTTTCAAGCAGAATTTTGAATATGGCGGAAGTGAAAATACGATGTAAAAAAATTGCAAACCAAAGCACAAGCAATACATAGAAGAAGGTCACTTTGGGTTAAATATGTATATCTTCAGCACTTTTGTAATGCAAAAAGCGAAATTTTGGAATTGGCTGTGAAATACAAAACCAGCGAAGCTTAAAAAATGTTTATTCGTATTGAATCGTTTTTTGCAATCCTTTTTTATATGTATGTATGTACATAGTTTAGAGCTAGTTTTGCATATAAGCAAGGGCTATGTATAAAGAATATAATTGTTTTATTATTTCTACAGCCCCTCTCCTTCCCCCACACAAGCAAGCGCGCACATTTTATTGTTGTGCTCAATGCGAACTACTTTTTCTGAGTTTGTTTCCGCTGCGTGTGTATCTAGAACGCTTTGGGTGCAGAGTACGCGCAGCGGTGCCGCGTGGGGCTCCGAAGGGGTTAACACACACGCATGGCATGGCGCAACACACAGCGTAAACATGTTTACCAATGCAAAGGCCATTTGGCAGTCCAATCGTAGAATCGTAGAATCGTGTTGATGACGTTTGTTGGCGTTGTTATCGACATTACAGTTGCTGCTGCCGTTACTGTGATCGTTGTTGTTATTGCTATGCGAGCGGTCAGCCATAAATGATTGTCGTTCTTTTCTGTTTGTAAAAATCGCTATTGATAAATTGCCAATTGATTAAATGGAAGTCGAGAGCACTAGAAGTCATATATTTCGCTCATATGAAAGTGACACATTTTATCTGGAATATTATTCTGTGATTCGATTTGAACGTTTTATTAACTTCAGAACAATAATAATAAAAAACGCTTAATTAGAATTGGCATTTGTATGCGGCGCGAGGGAGACCAGAATGTATGTACGTGCACTTAAATTAAAATGCAATGTGCAAAGCTTGTATACATACATATATGCATATGCATGTGTGTGTGTGTGTGTGTGTGTGTGTGTGCTATTAATAAAATAGCAAATATAGAAAATACTTTTGAAATTTATTGCTACTTGCATTTTTAACATTTTTATGTGCGAATGTGTTTGAGTGAACCATTTTGCAACAGTTTATATTTCTGCCTCTTTTGTGGAAATTTATTGCAGCTTAAATTCTGTCAGCATTTTCGCATTTCGTGCCACAAGGCGCAAGGCTTTGTTCATGTGACAGCAAATTTCAGGAAGTGGCGATCTTTGTACTTGCATACTAACACACGTTTGATTTTTTTCGATTTGTGTCGCAACAACTAAAATCAAGGAAGTGCGAAAAAACGTCGCAATTGCAAAAGCAGGCAAATATTTTGGCAGGCAAGCAGTGTTGTGGGAGGGGCAAGGGCTGGCAAAGCGTTTGTATTAGGGCGCCCTTAAGGGAAACCCTTATCCCTATACTACAAGCAAACTTCACGAAGAAACGCATTTCCTACAGCCCGATGATGATCAATTGATATTTTTATCAAAAAAATAACATTTGAAATAACAATCGATTGTGACTATAATTGCAGAATATGGAATTATTAATTGAGGACTAATTATGCTTTCTTTTAAAGCCAAAAGCAAGCAATTTTAAGTAAATATCAAGTATGTACATAATTGGAAACTGATTATATGAAAACTATTCTTATCACTTACTCGTCATATCTTTTTTTCAAGACAATATGTTGGCTGTTACTTTGGCAATATTTAATGGAAGACTTTTCGGCAACATACCAAAATATTCAATGCAAGAGTAGTAATATACTTTCGTTTATATAGAACATATATCTGTTCAGATTCATTCAGGAATATACTGTTGTTGTCTTTTCTATGAAAGTTAGTTAACGAGAATCTACTATAAAGTTTCAAGTGATGACCTGCACATACATATGTATGTATATAATAATTTATACTACCGTTCAGTTTATTAATAAAACACATAAGTATATAAGAGATAGTTCATAAAGAAACATTTGAAAGGTCTTCCTTTTGTCCTTTTCATTTTTAATATTTTTCAAATCAATTATTTAATTATATGAATAAAGCTGGATCGCATCCAGAAAAAAACTGTCGCAAGAGGCTGATTTGAGTTTGGTCAGTTAAGTAGATATAAACAAATGCGAAATTCTGCCATGACTTAGAAAATCAATAGGAAAAAAAACGGAAGAAGAACGCGGCCAAGAGAATACATAGTTCAATTGTACCTTGGATCCAGCGAATGCGGCGGCTGTTTGCAGATGTCTACCGGCATTTTGACTCGATGCTGGTCAGTGTTTTAAGTTGTGAGTATTAATTTTTGTGATTTGTTTGACCTTTCTCAGTGGTTCAGTTTGACTTTCAGAGATTGTTACTCAATTTAGGCAATTATATAAAACGCTTAAAGAACTTCACATGCGCAAAGGCTACGAAACTTTGTCCAATATATATTTTTAACAACGTTTTATCACTTTGGGCTTTATTTCCACTGTGTTTTTTGTTGTTGTTATAATTTTTCTGCTTCTGCAATTTCAGCAATTGACACTTTATTTTGTCGTGCGTGCCACAATGAGACTACTTTAACGTTTTATTATCGTATTTCTTCGGTTTAGTTAACCGCTTTTATAACTGAGCGATGCTGCCAGGCGTGCTTCCAATGAGCAACTGAAATTTCTGGTAAGCTGCTCCAACTGTTGTTGCCACCGCGAAATGGCGCAGCGCTCAAGGCGGAGTACTCAGCGCCCGTTTACTCACAAAGGCATTTGTGAGTTGAGTGTGGTTGTTGTTGTTATATGGTGTTGCCTACTGCGTTGCTGTTGCCACGTCATGTTGTTGTTGTTGTTGTTGCTTTAAGGCTGCATTGAGTTTCACTCAAATGTTGCCGCCTCAGCCTGAACCGCAATCGTTAGCAGCGACGTAAACTGCAAACCCTACCCCATACCCCCATACCCCCTTCACACACACACACACACACGCAGCTGCGTGCACGCATTTGTTGCATGCATGCTTGCTGACATTGCCTTAAGTTTCTAACAAATTGGGAGCGATTGTACGCCTTCCCCCTCTCGGACTGTTCCGTGTGGCAGCAGCAATTTGGAAAACTCTTACATACATTATTGTCAAACTTTATTTGTTGCTCGTTGCTCTCTACGCTTTTTCAACATTTCACAAAAAATGTTCTTCGGAGGTATCTGTTTAAATTAAGCATACATACTTGTATATGTATGTATGTGCCTATATCTTTTTGCGTATATATGTACATATGTACATACATTGCTGTTCTTGTTTATGTGTACGAGTACTTGTTTATTTCGTGAGATTCATAAACAACATAAGGCTTTCATTGTATTGTTTTTCCTTCAAAATAGATACACACTTATATATAAACAAACGATGCCTGCGCACACTTGAAATAGCAATTTGTACATGCGCACTTATAAATACCTATGTATGTACATGCACATACTTATTTATTCATATCTAAGATTTTTTCGATTTTTAACAAATCCATCGTAAAGAATTCATTTATTGTTCAAAACAATTACATACTGTCAAGAATTCAGTATACAGCGCATTTTCATGTCGGAGCTGATGTCATTCTACTGCACATAAAAGCTTAAATTTAATTAAATTTATATAAGATAAGACTTCATAAAAACACTAGAAAAAGTTGAAATTGCTGGCATTAATTCAAACAAGTTTTTTTCTATTCCTTTTGCAGTTAAAAATCATTAAGAAGAATTAAATTAGCGCTAATAATTCAAAATGTTTGTAAAATGCCATTAGAGCCTTTCACTATGCTATGCATTCTTAACGTGTTGTATACGCTACAACCAGCAATTGCGGCATAAATATGTGACATCAAGTTGCCGGAGTATCACGAAAGTGTGTTCTTCTTATGTGTTCAAAACGCTTCTCAAAATAGTGAAAAATTATTCAAAAATTTTTCTAAAATGCTTTCCTGAACTCCTCCGAAGAAGTGCTTAGGTTTTTTGATTCGATTGTTAAGTATGATCTGATCGTTTACTTCATATTTTGTCCTTAAAAGTGCCCCAAATATTTTTGTTATTGAACTGTTACTAAGGAACTTCATCGCTGCGCTTTCTTACATAAGTGCTTCTTAAATAAAACATCTCTGATAAAGTTGATAAAAATTTTGTTGGAGTTTTTGATTAAAAAGTTTAAAAAAAAACGTTCAGCAAAAGCGGAGCAAACTGAAACATTATTCAGACAGAGCATACCACATCGTTGTAGGGCACATGTTATGTTGTGCGGACAGTTTCAAAGGCTGTTTTATTATTCCCTACAATGACAGCAGCGTTTGTTGAAGATCGTTAGGGTTTTTCTCAAAGTTAAAAGCAAAAACCAAAAAGTAGCGGAACCGGCAAAAGTGGCTTTTGAAAGGCTTGCAAAAGTTTTTACTACGGCTAATAAAAAATGATGAATACATTTTAATATTTTGCTGTTCTTTACATTATGCTGAAAATTCCAAATAATGCCACTCAATTTGTGAGTGTAAAGTAGAAATACGTTTAAATCACTCTTGACTATCGACTTGCATAGTGTCTCGGAAAGTATGTATCCAATCGAGGTTCAACAAAAAAAGCTTGAAATTGCAGCAAAAGAAAAGGTAAGAATGAAAGGTAAAACTGAAAGGTAAGAATTCAAGCAGTTAGTGAAAGATGCAATTCAGCCTGCAAGACTTGTCATATACTCTTCATACTTGAATACAAATTGCACTCGGATTATATTGAATTTAGTATGTAACAGAATTATTTTCTTTCACAAATTCAGATTTACATGATTACTTGAATAATATTGTACAAATATTCCTCTTTCAGGAATGTATATAAACTGTCATAACTTTGCTTTATATGTCGGAATCGAAAGCTATTCTTATTTTCGCAATTTAATATAAAAAGTTTAAAAATTGCAATATAATTTGCTACTTAAGAGATCGTTGAAGAAAAGGTGCACTTAGAGCACTCTTTAACGATGTCATAGATATTTATATCGCAAGCCACTATAGAAAGGCCACTAACATTTCTTTAATTTTGCAGAAGAATAAAGCTTACTTAAAACTGAAACACTAGAAAAAATTTCTTTCAATTGCTTTTATATTTTGAAGCATACCTTAAAGTAACGAGACATAAGAGCGGAAGTAGTTTTTGCAACTTTCCTCATTGGCGGCATATCTTATGGCATTCGTTCGGGGCATGTTATAAAAAGGGGCATTATTCCAAAACACGGCATTAAATTTACAAGAAAACATTTACATACATATGTACATATAGCCAATGTGTAATTATATTGCCAGCGCTTAGTGTGATTAATAAAAAAATCGTTATTTCTAACTATCCGGTTTATTTGTGCTCGGGCATAACTCTTTTATTATCGGATTTTGTGTGTGTATCTTTTATTTATTTAATTTTTATTTTGAGTTTTAATTATTCTCAAAGCGTACAAACATAAGTCGACAATTTGTTTTCAGTTGTCGTTTTGTTGACAATGAAAAGGCAATGTTTGTATGTAAATAAATGCGAAATAGCAGCAACAATGAGCGCTGAGCGCTGCTCATTTGCCGGGTCGACAGCGACAAGAATAAAATTAAAACCAACACAACAGCAGAAAAATATTCGTTTCAGTGTTGTAAAGTTCGCGACGTCAAGTTGGAACATTCTATAAAATACCAAACTTTCAAGATATTCTACATTTGAAATTGGCTTCCACCAATGAGTCAGCGCGCCCGTCCATGAAAGTTCATTCTCACTGGGGCAGTTATTGTTGTTGTTGTTGTTGTCGTTGTTGATATTGTTTTTTGCGGTTTGGGTGACTAGCATGGAGTATGGGCATGCTCACGCTTCATGCGTTTGCTCCGCATTATCACGCTCACATGGCGTCATCAAGAGGTTCCCGTCCTGCCTTTGGCGAAAGACGCACAAGCCGCTCAGCTGTTTTGTGCGCCGGCAGTAGCGCTGTAGCGCTGCCCCAGCGTATAAACAAAATTCAACACAACCACAACAGCCATGGCGATTGTTCAAACTGTGAACAAAAACAAAATCCAAACAAAAGACCAGCAACAGCATTTGGAAACAAAGAGAGTGAGGTAGGTAGCTACTAGCTAGGCAACAGGCAGATGAGCTGAGGTGAGGTGAGACGAGCCGCTTACCATGCCGCTGTGAAGTGTTCAGGCGGCGGCTGCGTGATCGTCACGCACTGCGCTGCTGATCAGCGCTCTTGGTTCTGTTTGCTCTTGTTTTGCTGTTCGTTGGACCACTCGACCATGGCTGGTGGAAGCAGTTGGGAAATGCAAAATGCGCAACCGAGAGCAGAGAGCAGCTGGAGAAAGGCGTAAGGGGTATAGGAGGGGGTAGGCAGCTCTGCTGGCACGCAAGCCCCTTTTGCTTGAAATTTGCCGGGTCTTGAGTGACTTTTTGGTGCATTTAAAATTTGTACTGTGAGTGATTTTAAATGGTGAATGCAAGAAATAAACAGAAACAACGCAAAATAATTTGAAAAGTGTCTGCCTACTACTATATGCATGTCAGGCATACAAAATGTGTATAAAATTTGTATGTATGTGTGTGTGTGTGTGTGTGTGTAGACCAGTGGCGGACTTAGATAAAAAGATTTGGGAAGGTGGCATATTGGCACCAATATACCTAATGGAACAGTGAAACAGTGGTGTTAAATATCAAAAAGTTCGAATTTTCGGTCTTGCCAAACAAATGCATTGCAAAAGAAATTTTGTCGTTCAAGATTGCGCACTCCATTTGTTTTCCTGGTTCCGCCACTGGCATATATGTATGTATGAATGTACATACATACATATGTACTATACGAAAACGTTAACTGAAAATTCGTGCAATCAGAAAGGCAAAGTTATTCTTATCACTACTTATAATAGTAACTAAGGCACTGCCACTGGAACTTTGCAAGCACAGCAGTAGCGAACGGTCAGACATGTCCAGAAAGTGCTTGTGTGCTTGAATTCAAAACTATTTTTAGGAGTCGCATGATCGAAAAAGTTACAGCAGGGTATCAGCAGTTATAATCTTACAATATAATCACAATCATGGGCGTCCGCGGGATTTTCTTTAGGATGGGAAAAATATTTGACAAGTAAAAATTTTCATATTCCATTTAAATTCTGAAGTGTGGGCGGGTAAAAGAAAAATTCAAGCTGGCTGAAAAAGGTATCTGACAAAAGCTTCATTAAAAAGCTTATTCTATGGACTATACTTAAAATAAATGTCTAGGTCCCGCACATATTGCAAGTTAATGCGAGAAAGCTGGGCTTAAGCCTAGTTTTACGGGCAGTTTTATAAAGGGCCAAATTGTAAATATCGGGTAGACAATCGGAAAGTTATACACTATAACTTTTATAATTTATAGTACGAGTATTGTAGTTTGTACGAAAGTCTCTATAGAAAATATTCAGCCTATGTTAATAGGAGAGCAGGGGAAACAGTTGAATTACAGACGTAAAATAGTTGTTTCTGTCATATTGGTACCATGAGTTCACTTTTGGCTGGTGAGACATTAGCAGTTTTTCCTTAATTTTATATTAGTTTTAAAAAATTTATATGCAACCCTACTAAATGAGGAGACTATAATCAATTGCATTTCTTTGTGATGCTTTGTTCTGTCTGACTCAAGTTGCTTGTCATCAAATACAGCTTTCTTTTAGTGACCATTTGCGTTTTTTGTATGTCTCTTAATGACCTTTACCAATTTCGACAGCATGACTTTTCGTAACACATTTCGATTCGACACTAGACAACTAATTGAGTTAATTGCGTCGGCTTCGCTTAATCTAATTATCGAGTGAGTGTTTTATAATGCGAAGCGCATTTGACTTGATTATTGTCCCCCCAAATTCATCAAAAAAACACAAGTGTATTTTGATTCATACATATTTATATGCCTGCATGTATGCATGTATGTACAGGCACGCCCACAGCTGCGCTTCATCAGCTCCATCTAACAAATTCGCCGTAAATTACAAAAGTTGTGTATGTTTTCATTTTTAATTGCAGTTATAAAATTGTCAAAAAGTTTCGAACGCACGAGGAGGCTCTCGACTGCAGATAACACTTCGAATCGGCCAGCACATTAAAGCAAAGATTTATGGTCAAATGAGCGGGGAAGCAACCTCGCAACTCCGGCGTGCAGTAAACGTTGCTAAGTTGCTCGATAACAAACGATTTGAAGAATTAATATTTGCAAATTACTGCAAAAACTGATTCTATTTTTAGCTAAACGAATTATTACAGTTGTCGGAAAAGTGAAGGGCCAAAAATTTTAAGCATCCTTTTACAAAAATTTATATCTTTAAAATAAGCGATACAACAGCAAAGCTTGTAATTTAGTGCAGCTAATTCCAATTTATTTTCGTTGTTATGTAAAAAATTGTTATCGAAAATGATTGTTATCTCTAAAATACATTTATAAAAATCCCAACTCACTAACAATTCTATAAAAAGTGATCAAATGGCAGAACATGCCACTCATCTGTAAAACTTCACTCTTTTATACATACATACATACATATGTACATATACATATGTCATTCGCTTTTTGAACTCATTGATGTTAATTAACACAGCAGCAACTCAAATCTAGCTAAAAATTTAAAGTCACTTGGAAACTTTTTTGACAACATTCAAAATTCCCGATCTCATTGCTCACAATTGCCATTGGCATGAGGTCACCACAACTCTGGCGGATCTTTAGATCCAAATAGTCTCGTGATGCAACACGAACAATGACAGCACAAGTTTGCCATAAGCGACCATTGCTGATTGACTTTAATTGAGCTTCCAAATGGCGTCAATCAATAATAAAAAATACCTATAATAAGAGAAGAAATAATGTTGTTTGTGCTGCTGTGTCTGATGACGGAAAGAACCGGCAATGAGACAAGCCTTCAACAATTATAACATTTCAATAAAAACCAAGCAATTCCTGAGCAACTACTTTTTAATGTGGAACATAAGGCGGACTGTTACTTCAAGCTGTAATTATTAAATGTTTAGTTACTTGCTCACAAATTCTACTTTGATGCACCTCATACATTTATGTATGTACTACATACAAATGTATGTATGTAATTGGTTGTTGTTTTCATATCGAACTTTATTATATTATCTTTTTTTAATCATGCACATTTTATGACGACTTGTTGTTTGTAAGTTTTCCGAGCTAGCATTGAAAGTTCGGTCTTAATGGTATGTTTCTAAGGCAGCGTTTATACCAGATCAAATGATGTTTGTTGTTTTTGTCTAACATTGTAAAATGAAAGTGAAAGCTTAGCTCTCTCTTACAAGACGAAACAAGCCAACAAGAACAAGCCTCATTTGTTCCCTAAGTTATTGCCATATAAATTTACAAAATAAATATATGGGCCGAAAAGTACAAAAGGAAAATTTCCAGCACGAGAAAATACCAATTCGCCTTCTTCTTTTTTCACTCTTCCCAACGAACGCGAAACTTGCACTATGAAAAACATTAGCATGTTAGTTGGGAGTATGATTGAGATATGAAAAAGTGTTCCTATTTAGCTGCACATTTCTGCTTAAAAAGTTAAGGACTGAATTGTTAAAGAACAACTTTTCGCTTTTTATTATGCCTTTTAGTGATGGTGCATATTTTTTGCCACATGAGTTATATAAATTATTTCGAAAACTTTTTTCCACACTATTTGAAGCCATGACAGAATATAACAGTGCCTTAGAAGAATTGATTATATAACTAATTGTACCGTTGTCGTTTGAAGATCGGAAGCGAACGTTAGTTAGTTTATTGTCAAGTGATATAACGCGCGACGTTTACACAACAGTGCATTTCTAATTCGAATTGATATCTGTTAGTTCTATTCATCTTGCTGGCATAGAATTTAACAAAAAGAAATATTTGAAAAGAAAAGATAAAATTCACTCGCAACACTTGAAGGTGCTTATTGCTTATTGCACAAAATGCCCCCCTTACACTTACAAATTATCTTCGTCCATGTCCACATCCATATTCAAAAGCTATTTTGTACTTTAGTAATTCACTGAAAAAAGATGCGCACCGAAAATTCGTTTCACTTTCTCGAAAATTTCTATTTCAACAGATGATCAGAGTCGACGACGTTGTGCCAATTGCGGCCGATTTTCTTTTAAAGATTTTTCTTGCCTTTCCGCTCGAATGTAAACATATAAAATATAATTTTGCTGGCCACATAAATACATGCATACATTCATATATTTTACTACATATAGAGCTGCTTATATATATGTATGCACGTTAAGTATATTTAAATAACTTTATGTATGCATGAATTTTTCATTTTTTGTAATGGCAAAACCGGCGTAAAGCAGCACAAAGCCAAATTGCATGGTCACAATTCAAATTAAAGCATGTACATATGTACATATATACTAGGCGCTTTCTTTTCTTCGCCACGGAACGCCGCGTCAGGAAACAGCAGACTTTGTGGCATTTTCGTGACAGAAAGCCAGTGTGAGGATAATTATGGTATTCTTCGCAGCCATAAACATACATGACAGTAATAGCACGCATATTACAACAACAAAACAAAGTTTAATGCAAAGGTTAGTTTAAATGTTTTAATGACGCATGCTGGCTGGTTGCTATGTTTGTATGTGTGTACACTGGCAGATAATTGTTGTGCAAAGTTTTCTCGAAGTGGTGTCATGGTAAGGGAAAGATATTAGGGGTATTTATTTAAACGCGCAAATGCCTGATAACGTGACATATTTATCACCTGATAAACGAACTGTCAAATTTTGTATGAAAGCTCATTTGCACAAATGTGATAAATTTGCCCAATGATTTCGCTGTGCAAACGATGTTTGTAAACTTAGACGGCAACGAATGCAACCCTGCGTAGCTATGATCTTTAACATTATGATAAAAGTTTAGTATTGAACAATCAAAATAAACGCAATAGGGTTACAGTAATTTTTTCCAAACAGCTCCAACATTAATCTTTACTTTTTCACTGATACTCGGCATTTTAGTTTTTTCTTTTTGACAGCCAAACACCATTGGCACAAACACTTTGCCAAGCGCGTTCATTTAACACACTTGATAAACTGATAAATTTGCGCAATGTTCAAACTTATACGATTAAATGAATACCCTTATTCTTTCAGGTATACACGTATACGAGTACTGTTAAATGCAAACTGTAAAGAATTAGTCGACTGTTCTTTTTAGAAAAACTTTGAAAATATAGCTTCAGTTTTTGACATTAGTATATTTGAAAGGATTTACGTAGTTATTCTATTTTTTCAGAAATGTAGGTACACAAGTCAATTTTGAATTTTACATAGATAGTGGCATAAATTACTATAAAATATTGATTTGTGGCTGCTTATAATAGAGTGTTAACCTATGGAAATAAAGGAATGTTTGAAACTCAAACTATTTTTTTTCTGACGTTGTTATTAGAAATGCTAAATCGAAGCACTTAAGCAATAATAAAATTTATTCCTTAAAATATGTACTTTTCAATTTTGGCAAACGACTCTTGCCTAGGAAGCTTCTCGTGCCATATTCTATCTACGCAACAGAACAGCACAAAGGAACCGGCTAGACGGATTAACCACAAAATGTAGGTACACAGCCAAACTGAAAAAATTAATTTGCTTAAAAATATGGCAAATTTTTTTTACTCGTTATTCTCTGAGCTATGCGCCAGAAAGAGCATGAATATTTGAATAAATCCTTTGTCGTTTTTATGAAAAAATTAAATTTTGTGCATATTTCTTATGGCCGGAGGGCAGCAAAGCAATTTCATGTATGCATACACTGGCATTTTATTAGGGTTAAACGCACTGTTCATTTTTCTACACATACTCACGTAATTATGTATGTATATGCATGCCAAGCCAAATATAAAAATCCACTGAATGAAAGAAAAATAAAAGTATTTAAATTAACACATATATAAAGCAACAAAGAATTTTGCTAATCATTAATTTCGAAATTTTAATGGATTTCTCTCAGTGCAGGCGCTCCCGTGTGTTTGTCAAATGAACACAAGTAAAACACATTAGTGTAGAACCCAAACAACGCCTCACCCTTAAAAAGCGCTAGTGAACTGTAAATCAATCATGAGCTTTTTTCGAAAAAGGAACGTAAACACACCTCTAAAAGGATACGATAGCCATGTTGCGCTAAGGGCAGTGGGCAGTGCCTGGTAGAGCCACGGCCTTGAAGTTGATTTTCGCTCAACACTCTTTCGAAATGAATTATCTAATGACATGGGTTAGTCAAAAATGTTGTTGTACACAAACAGCGCAAAATATTCGAATGTATTCTTCATTGTCGCGAATTCAATCAAGGCGGGATTAACATATACATACATACATACTTGTTTCTGTCGAAAATGAGCGGCCTTTGTTCTTGAGGCTCCACCAACCAACTAAAATTGTCATAGCCTTGGCAAGGTTCAGGCACTCTCGCCCATTCTACATGCACTTTCCGTCGTTTTGTTGTTGCCTGCACTCACATTTCAATGCTTTAATTTGGGGAATTTGAATTGGGCACCAAAAGAAGAAATGCGAAAGTTCGAGACGATTCGTAGGAATGTTAAGTTGTGATATATTTGACAGCAGTTGGGTTCCGATATTGGTATAACTTTAACTGGAACTTCAAGTCGTTGACTGTTAGAAATTTATCATTTTACCTCATTTCACTTTTGTTGGAAAAATATTTTATTAGCTTTAAAAAACCTATTAATCTTGTTCTTGCACAGCCTCTTAAAGCCACAAATGAGTGAATAGTCGAAACTTAATTTTATTGAAGCTTGACCAAAGCCCACAGGGGCTGTTGCGCCTATCAATTAATAATTATTATTAAATGTTCTTAAACAAGTATGTATGTATATAGAATACTCTTTAAATCCTCTGAAATTTTTATGAATTACGCATGTAAAGCATACATCAGCAAGTAATTTTATAATAATTTAATTTTTGTTTCAAAATATCAAGTTTTGCTTTAATTTTTTATGAAAGTGCATGTCAAAGAGTAAAAAATCAATTGCGCATGGAACCAATTTTAGGTACAACATTTTCTTTGTACGATTTGCAAAGGAATTGCGTCTCAATTGCGTAATATTTATATATAAATAGTTTTTTTTGTTGTTGTCGGATTTTACTACTCACTTTCCGCTTTGTGTGCGCTTCTCCGGGCACTTTTGCTTTCAAAGGTGAAAATGCCTGCAAATGGGGCGCTCCTGGCTCCTCTTTGCTGTTGCTGCTGATGCGACCGTGTCTCTCGACTTTTCACCGTGTATATCCAATGCGAGTTTTTCTGTCTGGCGACGCTTAAATCTCAATTAATTCATCAATTAAAATTAATTAATGCGTAATTAGGGCGTGTCTTCGGCGCTGCGAATTGAATGCCTGAATCGCCGTTTCGGGAATGTGCGCTTCAGAAATTTGAAATTATTTGTTATTTGGTTTCCGCTTGATTTGCCACTTTGCCAAGTGCTCGATGCTCGGTTACTGGCTGCCAGTGCCGAAAAGGTGCACACAGTGTTTGACTTTGAAGTCTCCTTTGGCGAAGGAGCTCGCTCGCATACACTTTTCGCTTTTGCTCGGCGTGTACGGAGATTGTCTGCAGCGGCACATTAACCACCCCCAAAAGCTGCCAACGATTGTGCGTTCCACAGCAACGCAAGAGGGTGTTCTGCGCGCAACGGCTGCGCACTCAAATGCGTTCCACGCCCATCACACTCAACATTTTTTCGGCCTTTTAACAACGATGAAAACAGTTGCTGTAGTGATTGGGTTCCACTGTAGATGTATAGATGTATGGCTGATAAATTCAAAATCGATTTTTTTTGGGCAATTTAACTTTTTGGCATCATACTGACTGCAGTGTTTGAATGCATATTTCAAATTGATTTAGAAATGTGCAAGCATTGGCGCTCACAAATGGAATTGATTGCAGTTAGTTTTATCCATGTAAAATGATATTATTTTCGTATACAAATTGCATTTTCATATCCCACAAGCTGTTTTGATTGGGTTCCACTGCTTTTTTGCGGAACCTAAATTCCAAATTGATTTACTTTCGTGTAAACATTAGCCGTTTGGCATCTTGGTAGAAAAAACATAACAATTTCCATGCTTTTTTATAAATTGAATTTTTCTTAGTTTGTTTCTCAATTAAGTAAACAATTTATTTCGAAATTAGGTTGTTTGCTTTATAAAAAACGCATGCAGTCAGGGGCGTACCGGTCGGGGTCGTTTTTATGTTTTGTTAATCTGTATAAAAAATTGTAATTTGTTAAAACGCACACATAACTTTGGGAAAGGCGCGTAACACTGTGATAAGTTTCCATGCCTTCGAGAAGCCTTTACCGGTCCCACGTAGCTCCCAAACTTTCTACATGCTTTGGCTGTCCATGACTAATTGCGATATTTGAAAGCTGAAAGTGCGTTTGTTTACAATTCGCGCGATGCTGGTTTTTCCATATGAAAAGCATCTGCCTTCACACTCTTCTTGTTTTTTGGCGATCATTAATGAATAAAGATCCTCCCTCTGCGGCAATAAATTGCTTGTTGGCACGTCAAAAAATAAATAATGCTCATCAATTCTGCCTGGTGTGTTGCAAATATGGTTGCTTCCCGATGGGAATTTTGTTGTTGTTAAAGTTTTTAAAATTCACTGGAAATGCTAAAATGATCTTTAAGAGTTAACGAATTTTTTGTAATTTAGAGCAAAATTTATAACGAATTGTTTCACCTTATTATTGAGAAAGTAAATTGAGAGTTAAAATTATATTCGAAATCGATCAAACTCGATTCACGAATTCAAATTGATTTCGAGCAGAAATTAAATATGGATGGAGGATTTATTTCAAATATTTACGGTTTTTAGACTAACCATTTTAATGACACTAAACAGTAGTAAAAATACTAAAGATTGGCATAAAAAATATATACATATGTACATATGTACTTTCTTTATAAAACTAGAGATGGATCAAAGATCTCCCTACCGAACTCCACTCCATTCACATTAAATTTTGTATATAAATGGAATAGAATTGCATATTCACTTATTATAAAGAAAATGTGAAACGTGCCTCATAATAATATAGCAGATTTGGTTTTTATTTCCTATTATTACACCTAGGCGAATAAAATTTTATTCTATTTATAATTGCCAACTAAATGGGAATACATACATTGTTAAATAGTAGAATGCTAGTTATTTCCATACATTTCGTATTATAATCTCAATCAACATAACACGAAATTATTATTCTCTGAGAGCAAACTGCCTCTGGTCTGATGCATGAGCACAGTTCACCTTCCATATAATGTATGAACATAACTACACAAAGGCTATTACTTCATTTTATAACTTATCATCTAACATCTACCGATATGAGCTTCAACAGTTTGTTTTTAGACTTCACAATTAGAAAATCATTAATGTAGCAGCTGCTGTAAAAATGCGACTTGTTTGTTACTATTTCCGCAGTAACCTGGGTGTGAGCTGTGCCGGCGCTTGCCTCATAGCGTCATAGCCGGGAGATAGAATCGTACGCGCAATTTGTGAGATGTTGATCGCGATGTGCAATGGAGATCGTCTAGTTTGGTTTTGTCTGAAAAATAACAAACAAACGGAATGGGAGAATTGAAACTAACAAGTTGTGTGATTGTAATTACCACAGCATTTCGCTTCTGTAGCTCATTTAGAAGTGGCGAGTCTGAGTTGTTGAATCTGGGATCCAAGTAGAGCGCAGCCAGGAAGGCACCGCTGGTTCTTATGGTTTAGCATCGCCTTGAGCAGCATTTCCGCATTCACATTGCTCTGCATGCGCTCCAGCTTTTGCCAGTAATGCTCTTGCTCCACATCCTGCATCTTTCCTCGGTTTTCAACTTCCTGTGGCAAATTAGTAGAAAAAGTGTGAAAGCCTGCTTCTTGCACAAGAAAGTCAAATTGCCATCAGCCGCCAGTGCGTGAGTGTGGAAATTGCTTTCGACAATCACGTATCACGTTCAGCTCTTCCTTCGTTTTCCGTCTCTTATCCCATTCCAATAGGATGTGTCGTTGAAATCTGCATGTATAGCAACAAGAAGCACATATTTGTATTCTTCAGGGATTGCATCATTGTATCTCATCGTAGCATTATTTCGTTTGAGAAATTAGTACAAATGTCAAATCGTAACATCAATAAATCTTGTCCACTGAGTGAAGTGGGGTTATGGTCATACTGACCATATGGTTATAAATGTCGCTTCGGCAAATGTAAATATTTATCCTAGCTCCTCTTCTAAATTGCATTTCACAATACAATTACAATTTTATTCTCAAGAAATGTAGCCCTGCAACCCTGGCGATATTAAGAATGCCACTTGTTCCAAAAATTCGATTAAATTTGTTAAAAAATTCGATAAGTAAAAATCCCATGGCAGCCACGAGCAAGAAATAATTTCTTGAAGAAAGTAAATTTTTAGTATTTAACGCCAGGTCCCCAGGTCTCCATGATGTATTTTTCTTTGACAAATTGCGTTTACACGATCACAATTCGAAGGTTGTGCACATATTGTATCATGTTAACCCCCATGCAAAGAAAATAGCTTTCTAAAACAAGTGCCATCGAATTGCTTATGAAAAAAGGTTCGGTATCTTCGCAATAATCTACATTTCAATGCATTTATTTCATGTTGGCGGCTAAGTTTATGATATTTCTCAGATGTTTTCTGGTTAACAGGCTACATTGTTGATACATTCGATACATGTTATTGATTTCTTTCGCAAGAATGAGAAAGTATTGAATATATATTTTTTGTAGGAGTTATTTCAATATTTAAAATTTTACTAACTGGCAGCATTGGCATCGATAAACTGTATGACACACATGCGATAACACAGGAAATATGACATTGCTCACATCCCTAGATTACTTAAAAAACTGTGTTTCATTTGATATTCGTACATTGGAGTTGGAGGGAGTACCGCCGCACTTGTGGAGCCAGAACAAGAATAGTACGGAATAATTAAGCCAAAAGTTCAAGATGCAATTGCCAAATTTTACGCGCAAAGAAGTGGCCGAGCACAACACCAACAAGAACAACTGGTTCATTATACACAATAATGTGTACGACGTGACGGCGTTTTTGAATGAGGTAAGTGGGAATGTGGGAATACTCTACACTGGGCGGAGTGCGCACTCGGCACCTCTATATGGTCGTATGACATAAGTGTGGGTTGGTGCAGGGAGGAGCGGAATCAATCAGTGTTATTACGCAGTGTTCATAAAGCTTCATATGTGAATGTAAATATGTTGGTAGTCAGTATAAGCTACCAGAACACAAAACTTGTCTTTTTTATAAAAATCATATCATCGCCATTGTGAACTGCTCTGATAAGAATCGTGAGCTTGCAAAATTCACTTGTCCATCGCTGATGTGGTGTTTAGGTGTTTAATGCTCGCTACTAAGATTGTGTAGGCCACATTGAACTAGCTCTTCCTCCTTTCGCTCGCAAAGGTTAGGTTTTGAAGCGCACTGCACGCTATGCTTTTTACTATACAACTTGGTTGAAACTTATCTTAATATTGTGCTGACAAATTTAATGAAAATTATGCATTACAGCAACGAATCTTATCTGGCATGACTTCCACTTTAAGGTTTAGCAACTGCTGGAAAATATAAAAGCGCAAATTTTTTTGTAATACCCGTATTAAACTGTGTTGTTCATATGCTTCCACTATAAATTAACATTTCCACACGCCGTGAAATATTCAAAAAAAACTCGTTAAAACAGTCTAGAAGTTCATATTGGTGCCTCACTCCTTCACATGGAGGTGGCATCTCCTTCGGAGATCGTAATATGCACTTTTTTTGCACAAACATTTGCATACATTTTGTGCTATGTATTTGGAGGCTTAAACGGAACGGCAGAGTCAAGTCTACCTTAAGATTGCGCCAGACACTGATGTTCATTTCAAGTGGAATTAAATTATTGCAACGTAAATTTATGCTGTTGTAGTTGGCGTGGCACTGTTGCGAATGTCGTGTCTTGCTTTCTCGTGTTTTAACGCAAGATTTAAATTTCAAAGCAGTTTTGCCTTTGAATATGAAATATCATAAATTAGTTTGGTTTTTGTTGCCACATTTTGCCTCAATGGGTCAAAAGCCAAACGAACGCAATAACGCAAGCGGCAATCGCTTCTTATGCCCCTTCCATACACTTTCTACTTTTTGCTTAGCTTGTTACTTTTGTGTGCTTTTACTTCATATTACCAAGTTTGAGCTTTTCAAACGTTTTTATCATCATTTCTATTTTTGCGCCAAGTCGTAAAAGCGCCACTGATAAGTGCGCCTTTCTGCACATGCATACGCCGATCCAAAGTGCCGCTCTCTAATACGGCTGCTGGCTGATGCAAGCCTTTTGTGTTGTGCTGTCCTACCAAAGCAGCAAATTTTGGCAGCTTTCAGTGCCTGATAAGCTGCAATTTAATTAATCAGCTGCAAACTTGAGTGGCTTCACTGGGTTTCGGCTTGTAGCAGCGCTGCCGCCGTACGTGATGTACTACACGCGGTGCCACTTTTGACTCGCCCAGCTGCCAGAAAACAAAAGTGCTCTGTCATGCTTATTAAAAACAATTTAGTCGCACATAATAAAAAAAACAAATTTACTGAAATTTTTTAAGAAGCAAGTTGATTAAATGAAAACGATTCTTTGTATTTGATTTCATCAATACATGGAAGAAATAAATACTTGGAAGCAGCTAAGCAACACTTAATCTGAATATAGCTTTGATTCCAAACTACGAAAATTTTAATTATTTCTATTCCACATCAATTTTGAACACGTTTGTGCGATTTGATTTGATTCGGCTTTGTTTGAGTGAAACTTAAATCGTGCAGAGGAGTGACATTAAAAATTGTAATATTTCTACAAATTCAAATAAAAATCTGTCGTTGTAGACAGCACACTTCAAACATAGTGTAATTATATCTGGTTCACTTGATATAATTACACTATGACTTCAAACAAGTTGACTGACAGCAATTCAATTGCTATTGCATGCCAAACGGCAGCACGAGTTGCAAACCAACCAATGTCAACCATTCTACACTCTTCTTTAGTTGCATGGACCTACCTAGAAGCTGTAAAGACAACATGCGATCTTCGTTGTAAATTTCCAATTTTAAATTGCGCACCTTTCACGTTGTAATGCCTGCTAAGTACGCGCCCGTAAAGCAGTACGTTTTTCTGCCGCTGTTAGTGCCTTTTACGACCAAAATAAATGCGTTTATCTACATTTTTATGAGTGTGCACCATTACAGTTCAAATGTGTACAAATGGCACTACACAAACCACTTCAATCATATAGACTTTGTTATCATGTGTTTTGCAAATCATTGCTGGCTTATAAATATTATATGTATGTATATTATATTTAATTATTATGTACATACATATATTAGACAGACCCACGCTAGAATTAAAGTAAATTCAATTTGCTAAATGTTTGTTGAAATGAATTAGTTAATTTATGGTGTTACATTTTTATTAGATGAATAATATTTAATTGCATTAAATAAATACCATGTTAATTAGATTAATATCTGCTTAATGTGCGTAGATTGGCATTTTGTGATGTAGCACATTTTGGCGCGATAGCGCTCACGACCCTGTCTAGTTGCCGCCTTTTCTCGTGCGTCTAAGTGTGCACATCAATTGACCGTACTTACTTGGCGAGCAAACCTTGAACAAATTTCGCTGGCGACATGTGCCTCATTCCATATGCGGTGACGCTTTTTGTTTTCCTGTAGTGGCTGTAGTGCTGTGGTCGTTCGGCCCATGAATTATTCGCTGACGCTCGCTGCTGCATAAAAAATATCAGTTCTATTTTAGTTTACATATTGAATGTGTTTGAATAGCGTCACATTATATTACTTCTAACTCTCTTGTTTGTTTTCTTTTGCTTTAGCATCCTGGCGGCGAGGAGGTACTCATCGAACAGGCGGGTAAAGATGCTACCGAGAATTTCGAGGATGTCGGCCACAGCTCGGATGCGCGTGAAATGATGAAGAAATACAAAGTCGGCGAACTGGTGCCGGAGGAACGTACAAATGTGGCTGAGAAATCGGAACCGACTTGGACCAGTGAGACAAAGGACGAAGAGAGCTCTATGAAATCCTGGCTGCTGCCGCTTGCTCTTGGCATTGTAGCCACGCTCTTCTACAAATACTTCTTCAATCACAACAAAGAAGAATAATTTGCTCTGCTATTTCCTACCTTAACCACTTTTGGCAATTCCTCTACCCACTATTTCTATTTTTGATAACTTAAAGTATACTTTATTTAAGCGCCCATTCCTTTCTTTTGTCCTTACCGACAATTGATTGACAGCATAATTTCTAATCCGTTTGAGTTTGATTGTAACCAATTAGCATAGCTTAGTGTTGCAATTGTATGAGTAGTGGTCAAAAGTAAATCGAGGTTGCTATTTTATAGTTAAATATTTTGGAATTCTTCTATAAGTAGTAATTCCTGTAGTTTTTGATGATTGCATTTCTACGTAATTAATTCAGTTAGTAAATGTATACAAATGCATAAAAATATATATTTTTAAGGAAACGGGAGTAATGCTAGCGGTTATTTCTTTTGAATATGAAAATATTGAGAAACAACAAAACTACACGTGTTTTTCTTTATTTTTTTCTGCACGATAATATGCTATAAAATGTTAGGTAGCGTAAGTACATATATACTATATGCTCTATAAACTGTCATATTCCATATTTCACTTACCATCCCATTCAGTTTAAGGTATATTTAAATTGCGATCGATGTGAATTTCGAAAGTGAAACGTAGAAACATATACTGACACTTGTTACAATATTTTCAATTATTTGGTGTACAAGGCTTCCGACGTTTTTAAATTTTTCTGCACTTTGAAGGCACTTGCATACATATTTACTGTTGGAAAATTTCTGATTGTTTCCAAAGCTTAACAAATGATATTTTTAAAGTGTAAAGTGATATTTTTCTTATCACAAGTTCTGTTAATTTCAAATGTAGTCATGTTCTAATTTTCCCATTCGATCGAATTCAACAGACTGTGTCGGTAACAACGCCATTTCCAATTCCGAATAGTAAAGTGAGAAATTTTGAACGAATTCGGAGTTCGTCGAAGAAAATATTTGAGTTTTAGAATTGCTCACACTCAGAATTTTTATTTTGTTATTTATATCAGATGTAAAACTCTGTACTTTTATTATGTAATTTAAAAAAATCGACAACCTGTTTAAAAAATATTGGTTAAAATTCCACAAACTGGTTTCCACTTTCATTTTCTAGCCCATTCCAACCGTAAATAAAACATGTTTTTTTCTAAGTGGCAAATGAAACTAAGAAGAAGAATTAACGTATACTTGACGCAATGTTATTGACTTTATAGAATAAATACAAATATTTAAATACAGGCAGACATTTGACGTATATACAATTTATATGTTTAACAGACAACACAAATGCGATAGCGCTTTGAAACGTTTAAATAAAATTATTACATACATATGTACGTATTTTCCAAAATTGAAAACGGAAAGCAGCTAAAATAACTGCTCATTAAAGATTTCATCGAAAAGTTGTCCTAAAGATTCTGCCCCTCATCGGTTGTAAACTGGTTATATACATTTGTATATGTATGTTTCTTTGGTTTATCAATACTGTTTTTGGTAAATTTCTAGCGGCCAATCGCTGTCTACCGTATGGAAGTTAACTGACTATGCTGCTGATGTTGCTGCTGTTGATGTTGCTGCTGCTGATGGTGGGGGTGGGGGTGTGAATGCGATAATGGCGCGTGCTGTGAGTGCTGTTGCGTTTGCGGATTATGCGTATGCATCAGGCGCTGGCTCTGATCGTGCTGTGCCAAAGCTTCATAAGCGCAGGCCGCTCTGTTCGCATCAGCGCTGGCGGCCTCCGTGCTGTACCATGACGGCTGTTGGTTGGCGGAATTTGAGTTGAGTTGCGCATAAGTGTCACTATCGCGGTGTATTGCTGGTACCTTGCTGCTGTACGCTTCCGGCGAGTGCATCCAGTCCATGGTCGAGTATTGGAATTGCAGCTGTCGGCTGCTGCTCTGTATATGATGGAATCCAAAGGGCCACGTCTGAAAATTTTACACACAGCGAAAGAACGAATGAATGCGTGAAATAGCGCTTAATGCTAGAGCGAATTGGGCGGCGGTGGCTAGAAGTTTTCGTCTTTATAAAATCATTAATCGTTAACATTTCAAGAAACTACTCGTATGCCCGAAGTCAATTGAAGAAATTAGAAAAAGTGACCAAAATACAGTTACCCTTTTCTTTTGTTCAAAAGAATATACATAAATGATATTGTAGGGATCCTTTTCTTTTTCATTATCTATCTTTTTATATTTATTTTATACGTTCAGGCGCGCTCTACTGTATTTGGGAATGTGTGAAATGAATTCGCAGCAACAATTTCATGCTAAAAACCAACAACACACACACACATGTGCCATATTGCGAGGGGATGCCAAATGCGACCGTGTTTGATTTATTGTGTAAACCGTCAATTTGTTTGTTTATTTACACAGCATGGCGTTTGTGTGAAGAGCCTCTTAAAAGAGCGCAATTAAGACGTTCAACATACAAGAAAATAAGCCTAAAAATACATGGCAATCAAAATCGAGTTAGAAGAAAGCTGCGAACGGGCTTGCAGCCAAATTGTTGCAACAAAAGGCACACATCATCGCCGTCATGCCGTCATTATCACCCAGATCCACGCCACAATATCACCCATCATAAACGCATGCGGCTCATTTGCTAATGATAGCGGCGTGACGGGCGGGAGTGTGTCTCGTAGCCGCCTGTTTGCATGCCGCCGCTGCCGAAAATGTTTACTCAATCTGCATAAACATGGCAATCTGACGGGACTCATGCCGCTGCGGGCTGGGTGCTATTACATGCACAGCCTCGCCAGCAACAAAGCGCGTCCATATGTGTGGCTTCTGTCTGCTTTCTTTTTTGATTTGTGTGCGCAACGTACGAGGATACTCGCACTTGCGGAAATTGCCGATAAAAATTATACATCTATAAAAGTGTAAGGGCGGACCCAAAGAAACAATTGTCGGACAAAGCGCATTTGGAATCAATCACAAAACAGAAATATATGTAAATGATTATGTAAGTAGGAAAAATCCGGCATTTGAGCTTTAGTTTGCGGAATAAACGAACTTAACCTTACAGTTCAATCGAAGGCAATACGATGTCCATATGGATGTGCCAAGATAAGGTAAGTGTTATGCAATACCATTAAAAAGCATAAAATGATTAAAAAAAAGAACATGGGGTTCCTGAACTAGTGTTTCGCTTCAAGAAGCGACTCTTCAGGATCTTTGACCACTGCATTAGCACAAAATAAAAGCTGGTTTTGGTCATTTGAATATAAATCCAGAATTGAATGTATAATTTTAGGTTTAATTTAATTTGTCGCAAGGGGAAAATAACATGCAGTGAAAGTGTCCCCAAAACGGCGACAGTTAGCACTTGCCTGTCAGTCAGACACCGCCAGCGGCTTCTTTAAAAATAACAAACCAGCGTCCGCTGAGGTTAAGTGTTCTTGAACAAACTGCATAGCTGTCATATTCTTGCGGTGGAAATTCACAAAAATATCGCATTACAGGAAATTTGATTTGTGTTTTGCTCCATGGGAGGAACACACAGATACACACACACGCACACTTTTTACTACCGAATTTCACATGACAATTTCAAGAAATTGTAAAAATTTATTTTTACCCCGACTTGCGCATATGGAAAGGTGAAAATAGTTCGGCATTTTTAGAGAAAAATAAAAAGTTTGATTTCGAAAATATAGCAAAAATGCTTTTGGAACCTCTACCCTAGATTATATTGATTTTGTAGTATAGATTCAGTCAGTCCTAGCCTGAAAGGCATTTTTCACAGTTCTCCATATACATATGTATGTATGTATTTTAATATCCTAACGGAAGCGTAGCTTCAAAATGTATGCAGTAATTTCCTTTGGGGATTTGTCCGCATGATCAATTGTAGGTATATTTTATCTAGGTAATGAAGGCTATCCTAAGAAATATGTAAATTTTATAAGAGTGAAAAAAATTTACATATATAGCTGTGAATTTTAAACCGAGCGATCGATCAAATAAAATATACATTCCAAATTATGGCCTTCCGAATTATGCAATAAAGATTCTTTATCTGATTCCAACCTGAAAGACTTGGCACAATAATCCTCCCTGGAGCTGTAGTACCTTTCCCAACGAGTCAAAAGAGTTACTCATGCTTGAAGAATTCTATAGAAAGGCAAGGCAGGTACACAGGTGGACAAAATAATAATGACGCTGAAGTATGTTTATTTGGAAAACTAACATTTTTTGAGGGTTAATAAAAAATAAATGAAAGACGAGAATTTTTCGGAAAAAAATATGCTCACACCCATTATTTTGTCCACCTGTGTATATGATATGATTCTCAAAAATTTTTTTTATAAAATATGAATTCTGGCGAAAGTCACAATTCAGTATTTAGTATCGATTGATACTTTTTCCATGAATTAAATTATTTCTCTTTGAAAGAAGTAACAAATGAATGTAACGGCAGCTGTATGTTTTGCGACAATTCTTCGAAAAAAAATCTTCCCCACTTGTTAACTTCAAAATTGGAACAAAACATAAAAAAAATAATGCCATTGTTTCATACAATTCCCTTCTTCCTCCCTTCTCCACACACACACGTGATAATCGCGCATAATCGCCTCAAATTAGTATGGCGGAGCTGTGATTCCATCTGCATTTGACATTTGTGTCATCAATTGAGAAGATGCACCTGCAGTTGGGTGACAGTGGTTGCAGCAGTGCTGCGCTAAGTGGTGTCACTGACATCACTTTAGCTTATTCATAGCCATTCATTCATTTCGTTTCGTTTCGGCGTATGCACGTTTTGTATATGCAATCTCGTGCGACACTAAGATTATTTTATAATGTAAAAAAATAAGAAGTTTCTTTCATTTTTATGAAAGCTTTAATATGCGATAAACAAAGAGAATATATGTACATACATATTAATTGCGTTTGCATTAATTCACTCAGTTCTCTCGTGATGGAAATTTCGCTCGGAAATTTAATTTTGCGTGAAAAATAAGCGCTATTTTTTTCCCAACCGGCTGTCATGACCAATTAATCAAGTAAGCAATTTTTTCAAGAGCAAAAGTCAATATTAGACACTCTTAACTTAAACTCAGTCATCCCTGGCGTGAATTAAAATTCGTTGCGATTTTTCACTTGCATTTACTGAGAGAATTTATGCAAAGTGAAGTCAAGCAAATTTCAAGGCAAAAACTCAAAATTTTTTCCATGAATAATGAAAATGTTCATCGAAATTTAAGTCACAGCAAGGGTAAGTTAATTTTGAGCTCAATTCACTTTTCAGGAGAAAAAAAAAATACATTCTATTATTGGCAAGTTCAATTTGAACAACAATTCATTCGATTTAACCCTTTCGTTTATCGACTTTGTTATTCCGTAGCTTGATAAAATATTTCTATTTGCAATAATATAATTTTTGCAAGCATTTTGCATTACTTACCATACTTTGAGATCCACTTTGCAAGTTAAAGATACCGCCGTGCTCGAGTATAAGACCAGCATCGAAGTTCTCCCCACTGGGCGTACCGCCTTCCACGATAGTTTTCAATTGTTTTATATACATTGTGGCCAGACGCAATGTGTCCAATTTGGATAGTTTCGTGTCCGCCGGAATGTTGGGCAGTTTCGTTTTGAGGCGACCGAAAGCGCTGGAGAGCACACGCATACGCGCTCGTTCACGTGCATTGGCGGCGTTTCGTTGAATGGGCGGATTACCATTTCGGGAGCCTAGAAATATAAGCAGGGATTTTCTAGAATTTTGCACATTCTTTTAAATCATTGTTTTTTTATACGTCCAGAATGACGCTTTAATCATACTTTGTGAACTGGCATCCTCATCAAAATTATCATCAAAGGGATCAAATGGGCTGGAAGATCGCCGTTTACGTGGCATATTTCGAATTTCACAGCTTCTAGTTTTGATTTAAAACACTGCAAATGGGTTTTAAATTTGCCCTTGGTAGTTTACAATTAAATTTTGAGACTACAGCAAATATATTTCAAATATTTCCTTTCTTCGTTTTTTTAAATACACTTTTTATCGTTTCTGCACACGTTTTTAACCTAGAAATTAAAACAAGTTATAGACGCCTAATACCGTTACGAGTACACGTATCGACAACCTTAAAGAAGTACTTGTTGCGTTAATCTGGCACAATATCTTAAAGATGCTGCGTTTTTACGCTCCTCTACACACCAGCACATCTTTCGAAAATTCTCTCTAGGACTATTTTTAGTGCACGTGGGAGGAGACTCATAGACTAGCATCTCTACACATGGTGTATTTTAAGCCGATTCGATTGGTGCTCTGCATGCTGACAAATGGACGCGTGTGAAATATCTTTCATACAATTTGCCTATTTCGAGAGAGTAGCTCATCGAAGATTGGTGCATATGCGGTCCAATTCGAAATGTGGCCATATGCTGCTGTTTGTGGTACAATGAAGGCATTGCTTTTCTCATTACTGTTTGATTGAATTGTTTTAGAATTCACTTGTGAATTGCTTCTGGTTTTTTCTTTTAATTTCGGAGTTATAAAGGCACACATTTAGTTAAAATGCCATCAAATAATTTTATCCTCCATATTGGCATGCCTTTAGTTGATAGCAATTTTCTATTGAACTGTTGATCGTAACCTGACTTCAATTTGTGCGTACACCTTATAAGAAACAATGTTGAACATTTAAATAGAAGGATGTCCAACGATCTCTGAATTTGTGCATTAATTTGTATAAAGGATATGATTTCATAAGCAGAAAAAGACAACGAAATTTTACCGATATTTCTGTCAAACTCGCTATCGTTATAGATAACTGCTTTCTCGTCGAAAATCGGCTATACTCGATATTGAAATAATATTACCCCGAATATTATTCTATATAGAATTATCATAAATACTATCGGTATTGGCTCGCTGTTGAAACTGCATTACTTTGTGTTTAAATAAACATTCAAACAATTTGTGGATCTGTTGCTCATTCCGATAGTTTCTAGTTTCGCTGAGGTCTAAGCCATCCAGCAGCAGCTATTCCTCACAGCGTATTGGAAATCGGAAATACATATATCTGAACAAAGTGTTGAAGCAAAAACTAGCAACGTTAAAAATTTGTGACGTCATAAACCAGTGATGAACCAGTTTAAGTGATTGGCCCCTTTCGAGCTAAACGACTTCTTAGTTGTGAAAAATTTAAGCATCAAAACTTTCTTGTTGAGTGCGCGAACAAAAACAAAATTGCCGCTACCGCATACAAAAACCATATCATGTACCCGCAATTATCAGTCGTTGCTGACCCGCGATGTCAACTACGCTGGAGCACGCTGGGTCTAGAGATAAACTAAGCCAAACTGAGATTTCATGCGAAGTAGACTTCACGGGCGGCTCAATCCAAATCTTTAGTTCGTTGTGCTTAGTTGTTGAACTGTTTACGGTTATATCTCAGCACAGTTGAGTGAAAAATGTGGCGCATTGGCAAGGATGTTGTGCGGCATGCGACAAGGGATCGCTCTACGCCATTCGTACGCTTGGGTGCCGCAAATGCGCGCATGTGCACGTCGAACAATGTGCCGCCGCCAACACATCTGCCGTCCACGGCGGATGTGGTGATTATTGGCGGAGGCTCCGCCGGATGTCATACGCTGTACCATTTGGCGAAGCGCGGCGTTAAGGCGGTGCTGTTGGAGCGCGCCAAGCTAACGGCTGGCACCACCTGGCACACGGCGGGGCTGGTCTGGCGACTGCGGCCCAACGACGTGGACATACAGTTGCTCAACAACTCGCGCAGCATGTTGCAGCAGCTGGAAGCGGAGACCGGCCTGGATCCGGGCTGGATACAGAATGGCGGCATCTTCATCGCGCACACCGCTGTGAGTAGCATGCAGATGCACAAGTCTTGCTAAGAGACTAAGACTAAGAGATTTGCAACTACTAACCTAAGCCTTGCAGCATCGCCTGGATGAATATAAGCGTCTGGCCACCATCGGCAATGCTTTGGGCATAGAGAATCACATCCTCGGTCCGGAGGAGACACAGAAGCTTTTCCCAATGCTCGACCCGAAGGCCTTCATCGGTGCCTTGTACTCACCCGGAGATGGTGTGGTCGATCCTGCCATGCTTTGCACTGCGTTGACGCGAGCGGCGACGAAGAACGGTGCCAAAGTCATAGAAAACTGCGCCGTGCAGGATTTGCTGGTGGAAAAGACGGGCAAGGGTCAGAAAATTGTGGGCGTCCGCACGCCCTATGGCAACATCAAAACAGGCATTGTCGTCAATGCCACCGGCGTGTGGGGTCGTGATCTCATTGAGAAGCACGGCTCTTTTCTGCCTCTTATACCCATGAAGCACGCGTACATTGTGTCCGAATCGATTCCCGGCGTGCGCGGCTTGCCCAACATACGGGACCACGATGCCTCGACCTATTTCAGAATACAGGGTGACGCCATTTGCATGGGCGGCTACGAGCCGAATCCCATACTGCTGGAGCCGGTGGCGCCGGACTTCCATTTCGGGCTGTACGACTTGGACTGGTCGGTGTTCGATGTGCATATGAGCGGCGCGGTTAATCTCTGCCCCACCTACGGGCAGTACGGTGTGAAGAGCACCGTGTGCGGTCCCGAATCGTTTACTCCCGATCACAAACCACTTATGGGTCCCGACACAAATCTCGTAGGACTCATACACAACTGCGGCTTCAATTCGGCCGGCATGATGTTCGGCGGCGGCTGCGGCGAACAGACTGCGCTGTGGATCGTTAACGGCCAGCCGGACTTGCCGATGTTCAGCTTCGACTTACGGCGCTTTACCAACGAACAGTGCCGAGCCACGCAGTGGATTCGCGAGAAGTCGCATGAGAGCTACGCCAAAAACTATAGCATGGTCTTCAAGTACGACCAGCCGCTGGCGGGACGCAACTTTCAAAAGGACCCGCTGCACGAGGACATGTTGGCGCAGAACGCCTTCATGGAGGAAAAGCAGGGCTGGGAGCGCCCGGGCTTCTTCCTGCAGCAGCAGGCGCAAGTCCTCCCGTACGATTGGTACGGCAGCTATGGCCACCAGCGCAACAAAAGCAGTGCCTATGAGCGCGTACTCGAGGGTGACTTGAGGTATGGCAGCTTCTCGGATCATCACAAGCTGGTGAGAAATGCGTCTATTTGAACTGTTGACTGCTTCTTTTCACACACACATTCTCTCTTTTTCCTTATTTCTTTGTCTGTTTGTTTTGCACGCCGCTTTTCTTATCGCGCGACGAATTGTTTTGTGCTGATGCGACGCAACTGTTGTTGCTTTTACACGCTCCTCTACTCGGCATGATACGATTAGATCGGGGAGGAGGCACTAGCGTGCCGAAGCAACGCTGTCGTCTTCAACATGAGCTATTTTTGTAAAATGTTCTTGGAGGGGCCGCAGGCGCAGCAGGCCGCCGATTGGATATTCTCGGGCAATACAAACCGCGACGTCAAAAAGTGAGTACAAAATGTCCTGCTGTAGCATCTCAATGCTCCTTAAATTTCCTGGCTATGCAAGCTTTAAGTGGCAGCTCTCGAAAAAATTACGATCAATGATTGAATTTTATTTTTGATCAAAGAAAAAACCCATTAATAATTCGTTTTAATCTTTGATCCAAAAATAGCGATCAATGATCCATATTAATTTTTGATGGAAAAAGGTGGCGATATGCATGTATGTATACTAATTACGTCATTGGTGAAATTCCAGAACCGTTTACACTTGCGCGCTGAACAATGCCGGTGGCGTTGAGGCCGATGTCACCGTTTCACGCTTGGTTTCCGGCAGCGGCGCCGTGCACGATCCGAAATTCGAGGGTCAAGGTTACTACATCGTGGCCGGTGGCGCCTCGGCTCACTACACGTACTCCTCGCTACTGAATGAGATACGCAGCAAGGGCTTCGATGCCACAGTGCGTGACGTAACCGCCGATTTGGGCGTTATTTCAATTCAGGGACCGAAAAGTCGTGAAATTTTGCAGCAACTTGTCGATTGTGATCTCTCGGATGAGAATATACCACCCAATGGCACGCTTCTGGCCAACTGCCACGATGCAACGGGCCAGCGGCACATCGGTGTGCGCGTATTGCGTGTGAGCTTCGTAGGGGAGCTGGGCTATGAGCTGCACGTTTCTAAGAACAACTGCTCAGCGGTGTACAGAGCTTTGATGGCAGCCGGTAAAAAGGACGGTCTACGCAACGCTGGCTATCGCGCCTTGTATTCGCTGAGCAGTGAAAAGGGCTATCACCTGTGGAGCTTCGATCTGCGACCCGACGATACGCCACTGGAGGCCGGCTTGGCGTTCACTTGTCGGAAGTCGGGCGAATACAAGGGCAAAGCGGCCGTTGAACGACAGCGATTGGAGGGCATAAAGAAACGCCTGGTGCATCTGACACTCAACGAGCAAGTGCCCATTTGGGGACTCGAGGGCGTCTACCGAAATGGCGTACCAGTGGGTTTCCTCAGACGTACCGAATACGCGTACACTTTGGGAAAATCGCTCGGACAGGCCTACTTGCAGCGTCCCGACGGGCAGCTCATTGACAAGGAGTTCATCACAACTGGCGACTACGAAATCAGTATACTCGGAAAGAAATACAAGGCCGACTGCCATCTGAGGAGCCCCTTCGATCCAGAGGGCAAGCGTATTTTGGGTATATACAAATGAGTTGAATTCTTTGAAATTGTGAGTTGTAAGTAATAAATATTGAATTAATAAAATAATAAGTAGAGTTTATTTGGTGTTCTAAGCAGGCATCAGAAGAACAGAAGGGGGTGCAAGGAAACTGAGCTCGAGCTAGGGAGACACATACACATATTTGTACAGCTCAATCTAAACAGTTTAAAAGAGTGCTCTAATAACACTCGCACTGTGTAGTAAGCAGTCAAATAAACGCAACCCAAGGAATGCCCCAATTACAGACACGTCCTTCGTTCAAAGGTATTTCCGAAACTGTCTGCGCGCTGCATGCTATTTTCTGCGCGTCGTGCGCTTAATCCACATGCGACAAGTCGAGCCTTCTTGCTTTACTTTACGACTACAGTCGCTGCTTCCCAGAAAGTCTGCACCGGGTTGCGCAACTCAAGTGGCAGCTTCTCCGGGAGACAACTAAGAGGTGTGGCCATAAATTACTTTCATGCTCAAACATCTGTCAACCTTGTGCTTGGAGAAGAGTTCTTGTTCGCCTCTCACTTTCTTCCGCTGCGAGAGTTGCAGCAAGGACACGTTTCCCCGCTTGCCTGCCGAAATTCGAGAAAGTGTGCTGCGGTTGCCCCGAAAATATTTGCTCAATTGATATTAATTGAGTTGTTATGACACTCGGGGTAGGATTCCGAGAAGGATTACTAGCGAAGTGAGTTTAAAGTGTGGCAGGAGCCATTGCCAGACAGTATGTCGCCTATGCTGGAATCGGTTGGAGTAAATATGTTCATAGTTTAAACGGAATCAACTCATAAATTTTTATAGGCATGGAAACGCTTTTACATAAAATAAAAGTAACATTAGACAATAGAGAATGGCGACTGGCCTAACTCATATTTTTCTTTTCTATATAATTCAAAGGCACTCGAAAACTGCACATATTCAGATTTCCTTTATGGCGTCACATTTTTGAAACAAAATTAATTTTTTTTAATTTTTCATAGAGCGTTTCTTTAGAAATTTTATTAAAGCACTTTTGTAACTTTTGTAGCTTCAACGAAAATCTAACCAACAAACGATTCAGTTATTATGGTGATTATTTTGTTTGTCTGTGTATGAAGAGTACGAGCCAGCAGCAAATTTTAATAGAATATGGATTTTTAAATGTCGGAATAAATTATGCAAAAAACGAAAACTCGTCCGATTTTTACTTAGCCTGCTTTAGGCATTGCGTAACTATAAAACTTTATTGTATAAAATACTTTATGTATACAGGGGCATTAGCATCTTAAAGCTATGATAGTAAAACTCTGCTGCCTGAGAATGTGTGTATGTTTTAAAATAAACGTGGCATTTCAAAAATATTGTACTTGTACGGCTTTGTGGCTCCCTCGTTGCTTCAATCCCGCAATATAGTAACGCACGATTCGCTATTGGCAATCTGCCTGAAATGCTCAGCAATAGCTTCCTCAAGTGATAAATTGAACTTGAACATTTGCCGTAACTGCGCATTCAAACGACAGACCACACCAGCTGATGCGCTATTCCAATTCAAGCACATTAGATCACAGTTCAGAACTTCCAAGTCTTCTTTAAGTGAAATTATGTTCTGCGGGGAGGGTGAAAGCATATAAGTACATATACATATGCGGAGCAGTCATCCACTGTTTTCTGCTTACCGTGGCAACTGTATAGTCAATGGAATTGATTTCGTTGCCTATTATAACCATAACGCGAATATCACCGGTGTGGCGGTTAACAAACTTGATTACTCTCTCCTTTAGGTACTCCGCGGAAGCGAAATCTAATCCTTGCTTCACATCGACCACGCCAATCTCGTGCTCATTCATCTGGAATGTGGCGCAAAAAAAATTGCTGCTTATCTGTCAAGAAACTATGTAAGTAACAAACCTTCTCCTGTGAGAATATAATATATGGCTTGGCGCTGCGATACAGAATATAGCACAAATTGGCCAGTATGCCACATAAAATGCCATATTCCAGGCTCCACAGCAGGCAAATTCCTGTCGTCACCACAAACGGTAAGATGTCAAGTCCTGAAAGAGACATATTTACAATATATTATATTCATAGAAATTTACGTTCGGTTTAGTGCCTCAGATGACAACGATTTGTTAGAGCGCGTCAACCCGGTTTCCGAGTCCATCCGACTCAACTCGATTCAAACATATTCAAAACAAAAGGGAGCTATGTTTCAAATTTGCAATCGCTTACTTTTGGACTTCCACATGGCGGCTGCCTTCTCGAATTCCATCAGCGATATCATGGCGGCGATAATGATAGCTGCCAGTGTTGCCTTCGGAATGTAGTAGAATGCTTGGGTGAGAAAAGCAAGCGCCAGGAGTACCAGCGCGCCAGTGACCGCTCCACCCAAGGGTGTGCGGACGCCACTGGCATTATTCACAGCACTTCTTGTAAAGGAGGATGTGACGGGCATGGACTGCACGAAACTGCCCATGATGTTGCACATGCCCAGAGCGATCAGTTCCTGCGATGCGTTCACAATCTTCCCCTTTGCTGTAGGATAGATATAGTGGGTGATACCTCTGCGGTTACATGCGCAATGCTGGGCAGTACTCACAGAACGCCTTTGAAATGGCCACAATCTCGAGTATAGCCACTAACGGCACCGAGGCCAGCGATGGCGCTATTGTGCTTATAATCTCGCTAAAGGACACATCGGTGCCATTCACGACCGTATGAAATGGCGGCAGTCTGAAGGGTGGCAGTCCCGGGGTTATTTTGCCGGTCACCCGGAATGGCGCTTCACCATCATGGCTCAACAGGAACGCCAGCAGAGTTCCAAAGATCACAGCGAGCGCGTTGCGCGAAAGCGCTAAATACTTCCAAAAGGTGTTCGTCCAAAGCGTTATCTTTCCCATGCTCTGTGAAAATAAATAATATTATTGCTGGGTACTTTGGCGTACACCAACGTAGATGCACTGGCGGGTACTGTGCGTGATCAGAGTCCACTCAGTCGTGTTTTTGCTTGCACTTACCTTCAACACGAAGAGGAAGATCATTGTGCTGATGCCCAATATCGTATCGTACAGACGTATGGAAGGAAGATGCGTGAAGAAATGTTTCCAAGCTGCATAAAAATTGTCCGAAGGACCTGATTTGCGAAAGACATTAAAGGGTAAAATGATGGCTTTGCGCGGGTGGCGTATCAAATTGCTACTCACCCGCAATACCAAATAAATTGTTGATCTGCGCGCTGGCCACAGTCAGAGCGGCCGCCATGGTGAAGCCGCCAATGACGGGCAGCGAGATGAAACGCACCAGCACGCCAAAGTTAAGTAGGCCCAATACTAGAATAATGCAGCCGCTCAAAAAAGCTATCAGCACGGCATAATCGGGACTGAACTGAGCATACTGACTGACCAGCAGCGCCATGATGGCCGTCGTAGCTACGTTGAGGAGAAAGATAGCGAACCATATAAATTCTTGCACATTCATCGTTTGAGCACGTTTGAGAAACTACCGATTGTGATATCCTTGCAGGAACCGAATACGATGTAAGTGAAACAGCCCATGAAGGCTGTGTACAGACCGTACTGTGGCTCCAAGCCAGCCACAACTCCATAAGCAATGGCCTGATGGAAAACAATTATCAAATATTTGTTATGGAATATCGTACATACATATATAGTAAGCATCTTTATAGCGTATGCTGCTGTTGCTCTTCGGTTCAACAATAGGCGGAAGGTAACATGACACGTTAAAGTAAAGTGAAAGTGGTAAGTGTTGGGGTTAAAATCAAAGGAAGTTAACGGCAGATTAATTATTTATGATGAAAAAAGTAACTTATGTAGATAAAAATATGCGAAATTTAAAATTTTAAAAAAATGGGCTGATAATTTGCACAGAACATTTCAGAACTGTAGCATAACATCCACCAACTTACGAGTACATCTGAAACCATGCAACAGATTTTTCCTGGGTTTAAAAACATAACGTTGTTCGCCTCGCCATTCCCCCTAACCTATCGGCCTATTGAGGAACCGAACACTGACATGTCAGTTGCCCCATTCTTTGCTTGAATTATTTAAATTTGTATGGCAGCTGGAACTACTTTCTACCTGTGGTATCGTGGTAAGTCCCACTGTGAAGCCGGCTATGAAGTCCTGTATGAGCCAGCGCGGTTGATACAACGGCAGCCAATATAGTATGGGAAATTTCTTGGTTATAGTGCTGGGACGACATATCTTTCTGGCTTTGCTCGATAATTGCTCACAGATATTGGGTAATTTTTCTTCATAGAGCGAATCTGAAAAAAAAATGTAAGTTAAATATAAATTTTTTCTTGGTACGAGTAGCTGTGCATAAGATTACAAAAGCAAAAAACTGTTCCGTATTCCTTAATAAATTGCAAATATTTACAAAATTCTCTCATAATTGCTCTTTTTATTACATTTGCATTATACTACTATGTACATAGGTATAGTAAATGAATGGTGTAAAGTTCATTCTGTTTGCTATCTTCATTGAAACGTACAATACGAAAGTAAAGAAATAATTGTTTATTACTTAAAACCAGGGATGACCAAATTTTGGAATTTATTGCTTCCGGAATTTGAAATTTCAATCTCGGGATTCCGGTATTCAGTTCTGAAAATGTGCTACTTTTAACTACAAAATATAAATTAAAATTAATCACCGCAGTAAGGACTAAATATTCTTAAGATTTAAAGTAAAACTGCAAGGCAAAAATTTTTGCATAAAAGTAGAAATCTGTTGTAAAGTATTTTTTTAAATTGATTAAAATCATATTATGATCATTTTAATTTAAAATAAATTTGCACTTCGAATGAAAAAGAAGATGAAAAAATAGTTCATAAAATCTGGTTTGGATAATAGGCAAAAAAATAGAACAATATTCTCTGGAGTAATGAAACAAAAATAAATTTGTTTGGTAACGATGCGGAAAGAAATAGCCAGAAAGGAAAAGAATTCCACATAAGGTTCACAAAAAAATTAGTAAAGCACTGAGGAGGCAGCTTAATGGTATGGGGCTGTTTTTCGTGGCAATGTGTAGCTTCCTCCAATTTGCAGTTCTATACGGGATAATTTAGCTAGCAATCATAAAGGGTGAATTTATGTTTACTAATCTTCTTCGAACAGTTCGCCATTGTACTGCATTTCCAATTTAGCTTGCAATTGTTCGGGATGACTTGAACGAGTCGCGTTAAGCTAATTTAACGATATGGAGGTCAGTCACTGATGAAGTTTTTTAGGTGATGCACGCGTTTCAATAAATTTTTCTGTTTTTAAAGCATTTATAATGAAATTTTCGGGCCGTCCCATTAATCTGGCAATGACTAAGAATTCTTTTTTCCTCTGCTCTAATGTGAACTCCATCACCCATCCAATATTATTACTGCCCGGAAGAATCGAAAAAATAATATAGAATAATGGCGGATATACAGGGTATTAAATGCGTTCTAACTAATTTTGTCAAAGAAAGGACCATAACTAACAAAATTTCATTATTTATTACGAAGTATATTGGGCACACCTATTATTCTGTCCAAGCGAAAATTTGGATATTTTTATAAATTAATTTTTTTAAAGCTTTTTGTTAGATTTTGTAAAGCCTTTTAATTTTTGTTATGACGCTGAAGTATGTATGTCTATTTTGAAAACTAACTTATTTTTTGAGGGATAATAAAAAATAAATGAAAGGCGAGATTTTTTTGGGAAAAAATATGCTCACACCTATTATTTTGTCCACCTGTGTGTCCATGCATGTGATGTATACTTGTGTGTAAGTATAAATATGTTCTTCAAGCAAGTCAGTTGTAGTTCAAATCTAATTTATAACGTTAATATATAGGTAAGCTTAAGACAAATCATCCACTGTTGACAGTGTGACAGTGAAGTACAAATTTTACAATTATAATTTTTGTATCGAACATCAATACGCGTCTGAGGTGTATTTTGTTAAGCAGTTTTTGTTTTTGAATTCCAAAAACTTGTAAAATCAGGGATTTTGAATTGACGATTCCAACAGCTGAAACATACATACATACGTATTACGTATGTACATAGTATCTGTAAGTAGAAAGTCTTTACTTTGGCATAGACAGAGAAAGTAAAGATTTTGTATGGACTGTAAGATTTAATTCCTCATCAAATAACTAGCACAAATTATACATTCAATAAACTGCCTTATAACAATTTTTTTTTAAATTCCGCAGTTCAGCAATATGCTAATTAGGTGTCTCATGTTTCCTTAAAGATCCAGGTGACACCGTATTATGTTGATAATATAAAAGCCATATTAGCATTAGATTCGAAAGCAAACAATCTGATAAGATGCTAACAAGTCTTTTATATTATCAATAAACCGCTCACGAACAAGCTGCAAGGTGCTAATTCTCAGCCCGCCACTGTGTGTGTACATAATTTATGAGCTCTGCAAATAATCGAGCGATTAATTCCAAACGCGATATTCATGGCTAGCCAGGAAGGGGTTAAGGTAAGCAAATTGAAACTTAATTTTAAAGAAACGAACTGTTACATGCCTAAAAATACTTCTCTATAGACAAGCTATGTATGTATGTACATACATAATTGATTTATTTCTACACTGGGAAAAAATAGTGTAAACAAATGAAAACGCTCTCAATTCAAATAAAGCAGCAATTAATTTCTTTATGTTTTAGCAAAAAGTGAAAATTGAATGCGCACGTAAAATGTATTATGTATTCATTTAGCTAACAGCTTTATTACATGAACATACCAGGGTACCAAAGCAATTAAGTATGAAAACTCTCATGAAATTGAAAATCTATTTCAAGTGTTCTATAAATAGCAAAATGAAGAAAGAATAGAAGTTTTATTTTGAGCAACAAATAATTTGATCTTCCATTCCATTAAAGCAATTTGTTCTTCATAAAATGCTGTTAGGTGCGTTGCGATTATCGGCTCTAATCTATTCTACTTCTACAATGGTAATAAAAAGTCAGCCTTTGACATAGCTACGCGTTAAGATACAGAAACGGATATGCCGAATTTTTTACACAGATATTTTTTGCATTTAATCATTGAACCAATTGTGACATTTTTTTAACTATCTAAACGGAAACACCGTGTTTTATGGCTTAATTTCTACTTGGAACGCACACGAGCTAATTGATTGATATCTCCATAATTTTATTATTATTTTTACGATTGTAATCGCAAAGCGCTACTAAATTTATTACAGATTTTGTGATGCTGTTGGACGACAACCCGCGGAGCCCAATTTCCTTTACTGGTTGGTGGAAGCGATCGCAGACCTGTCACGTATGCGTATGTACATATGTATGTATATCTTTATGGTCGGTTCGATTAATTTAATAATGGGGATTATGAAACTTATCTTCATATGTGAGAATTTAGCTCAAAATGGCGCGAGCAAAAAACCAAAAAGGTATGAATGGAGTTTGTGGTCTTCACTAAGAACCGGACAGTTAAAATATCCTATCACACTTGTTATTGTGTTGGGCAAATGCAAAATGTATTCAACAAGTTGTTGTTCCACTCGACGAAAGCAATTATTGTTATTTTAATTAAGTGCAACGACAACACCAAAATATATTAGGTACAGCTGGCAAAATTTTGGCAAAATTTACAAATGAAAATAACCTGCTAATGATGACTCATTTGATAAATCGCTGGTTGATTTTGTTAAAAATTTGAACACCGGAATATCGCCATGAGACTTCGAAAATTAATTAAATAAGTAAATCGAAATCGATTTTCTCAACCATTTGCCTGAATAGAAGCTGCAATAAAAGCTCTCTTTTTCATTCGTTGTCAATATCAAACTAAAACTTTTAAAAAATTGCATAGCACTATAGAGCGAGCATTTATCCACTGAGCCACCTCGGCGCCGTACATGATTGCAGAACATTTACAAAACCTGTATAATATGTAGAAAACCATGTTAACAATGTGGAATACGTAGAAATGCTACGTAGAAAGGGTAAGGGGCAGTCAATTTGTAATAATACAATTTGACCTCAAGCATCAAAACTATCTAGTCTATACCTTAATTTAAACCAAAATACACATTTGATTTTCATAAAATGTTCATGCAATTCCTGTCATAAATTCTAACCAAAACTATTATTTACAACAGTTTCGTCACATAAATCGCACATTTTTCTATGAAAGTTGCAATAATTTTTTAAATATTTTACGTATTTTACATTTTTGTACACATTCTACGTGCATTCAAAAGCTACGTGCAATTTTCTAAGTACAGTTAAGAAAATCGTGTTTACCACATTTGTAGAAAATTCGGCACAACACTGGTAGTCAGTTATGTTTTGGTTTGGTTTGATTTTGGCACTTTTTTTAAACTCGACGGATATTTATCAGCGAATTAGCTTTCTTGGAAACAATAAAATTTGCTTTGGTTTGGAACGAAAGAGAAAATCTGTATTTCTCGATTCGACAACTTACTCATTTAGCTCGTCTGGGTGAAATTGTTTCCCATAACTATATTATATTACATTTTTCTGAGAATTTCATTAATGTTTAACACGCACACAAGCACACATACCATCCGAGATGTTGCCCATGATCTCACGGTTAATTGTTCCACGTGCAGGTTCAACAAAAAAACTCTCAACCAAGTAAATAATAACAAGTAGGCGAAAGAAAGACGAGGAAATAATGCGGCAGCTAACAACCCCTCTCGATCGTTTCCGACGGCAGCAGTGTATCGGCGTTTGAATAGTCAACCACACCTCGCGACGATTCCACGACGAGTGCCGCAATGCCAGCTTCGAAGCTGAGTCGAGGCAAAGGCCGAAGTGTAACCAACGGATAGCCGTTGTCCCGGGCGGCCGGCAGACAAGCACACGCCGCATAGCTTTTAGCCACTTTCATCGCTCGGCTAAAACGCACGACACGCTCGTACCTCATACCCCTTCATTCCGATCTAGTTAACCGACGCGACGTTAGCAAAGCTGATTATCGCAGATTACCGCAAACAGATCGCCATATATTTAGAGTTGGCGTACGGTTCGGGTTCCTGATGTCGTAATTTGGCAAATGCCGATTTAATTTCCACTTTTGCTGTGCTCGTGCCAGTGCATACACGAGAAGACGTTGTTAATGCTTATCGATAAGGGTAACTGTTTTGGCCTGTCTCGCTGCGCGCGCCGGGATCATCTCGCCTCGCACAGTGAAACGACTTAGTTCAAATTGCGGCCAAAAATAGCTGCATCTAAATCTACCAAAGTCATGGATTCAGAGTTCGAATCCTAGTTTCCACAGGGATCTTCACAAAAAATGCCTCTACGTCGAACCATTAATTGTTTTTGTGGTCTTGCCTTTTCTCTGACAAAAAAAAATTCCACTAAATACTAAACAAATTAATGCCATTTTCCTATAATGAAGTAAGATAGTAAGTTGCTCGCTCGGCACACTCAACCAATAGTAAAAGCTTCTTTAGACAGCTTCTAGCTCACGTGCTGGTCGAATGGCGCTATATGTACAATAAATGAGCAGTTCCGGGCTTTGCTGTTATTATTCAAAGCGCGCAATAAGATTTTTTTTTGCTTGTGAATTAGTTGTAAAAGTAAATAAAGGTGAAATACAAGTTTTGTATATGAACAGCTCGCTACATGGGGAACTCACTCGCTAGGAAAAATTTTTAGTAGTTATGTTATGTTCATACGGCATGATAATTCCGAATTTTCATTCAAAATCGATTTATTCTGGTAATGTGAAAGAAAAAAAATTACGATGGAAAATTCGAAAACCTCATTTCCGAATATTCGGCAGCATCCAATACTACTTAGTTTTCGAAAGCACATTTTCTATGAGTAAATATTTTAATGAAATGCATGTATTAAATTTTAAAATAAACACAAGAGTTCCAGCACATAAAATAGCCCATTTTTCTTACTTGTAATAATTTTGCCAATGTTTTGTACACTTACATACATTCAGTCATACAATATTCGACGTATGGAAAATTACTTTTTCTGCATATGTATCTAGAAAATTCAGTACAGCACGGGAAATAACCTATGGGACATGAATGATTGCTTGTCATCCATTTATAAGAACATATTGTTATCATTCATTGCTTACCATCGACCAAGGCACATTAACAAGGTATGCGCACTAGGGAGAGCCGTAAAATTGGGAGTGCGAGATATGTCAAAATCAGAGTTGCTTGTATTTAGGAACAAATGTTTGGTTGCAATGATTAGTGTTTGTTCCCAAAGTAAAAAAGTAATTAAAATTTTCTTTTATCAAAACTACATACGCATATAAAAAGTTTTATAATTAGAAGCAAATGCTTGCTTAGCAGTATATATTATTCATTTCATAGCAATTAAGATGATATTCTATTAATTTTAAGGGTGCTTCATAAATTATTTGCCAATTCAAAAATAAAAATTGCATGTAAATTTGTATAGAAGTGTTTTTGACAAGTAGGCAGAGAACGTATGCACATTTATTTTGTATTTACTAATTATATTACACATCAAATGTGTTTATTTACATGCTTCCCAAAATGTACAAAATAGGGTCGTCGTACCAAAAATATCAACATTGATATTTGGCACTTTTTTTACGGAAAAATGCAACCGTTCACCAATTGGAGGGTATAGAGAGGTTTTGGCAGCCGGCTCTCCCTAGTTGGCATACCTTGTTAATGTGCCTTGGATTTAAAATAAACTGACCATTTGTTCGTCATTGTGCTGGACTTTCCAGCATTGGGCTGAATTGTTCACCATGCAAAACTGTCCCAATCACCAAAATACCCAAATTTGTTCAGCATTCTATAAATTCTACAATAAAACATCAACCACCTGGCCATTTCGTCACTAATACGCTTTTGGCATATATAATTTTAAATTCTCTTTGACATATAGGGCTCAATTTATTTTTCTGTAAAAATATCAAAGTTTTGAGAATGTGAAGTGCACAATTTTAAAGATTTTAATGGAAACAGTAAATTTGCGAGTAATATGATTATTATAATATGTATGGCAGCCCTGAAATGAAAAATTGGAATTGAATTTAGCTGTCAAAAATAAATTTAGTAGGTAGGCTGAAATAAAATAATAGCTGAAAAAATTAAACTTTGTTTTTTGTTCAGCGTCCAGCATTGAGATTGTGAAAATCGGGTCACTTTAATTTAAAAGATGTCTTGTGTTTTGTGTTTGGAATCGTTGGTAGCTCCTGAATGTGTGAATATAAATTCAAAAGGAGTTTTGTGTATGCTAGAGAAGTACTTCTCTTGGTTGAAGGTGAAATGACGTCTACTTAACACAGTTTAAGGAACTTCTAACACTTCTATGTATGTACATAGGTCGATGATATCTACAGTGTAGATAGTTGCATCTGTCATCAGTGCTGGCAAGCATTGCTCACTTTCCATAACTTCTATGTACAAGTGGAGCGCGCTCATAAGATTTTAGAGCGCGACCTGAAACCAACCGAGAACTTCGTACTTGCAAAGCAGCTATCGCTCGCCGAAGCAGCACCAATGGACGAAGAAGATACAGAAGCAGCCATCGGCCAAATTAAAATAGAACCCGAAACAATATACTCGGAGATTGTGATAGCCGAGCGTAGAGAGAGCCATCCGCTCCCTCAAGACCCCAAAGTCGTAGAGTTGTATGCTCCTACAGTAATGGACGAGAACTTAGATTTGGTGGAAGCACTGCAGGCTGGGAATCTATCGGAGGCAAAGGGAGAACCGGATGAGACGTTTGACGACGATTTGGAGTTCATTTCAGAGGCGGACAACCCTGTGGCATCGAAGAAACCATCGAAGATTAAGCTTGTGTACTCCACCAAGACGTGGACATCAAGTGAGAGTGATAAGTTTGTTGCCAAGAACTTCAAGCTATGCTGCAGCATCTGCAACGTTACTGTGGAAAACTTCAACGCATTGCAAACGCATTTTCGGGCACAGCATCACACTCGTGGCTATGCACTTTGTTGCGGCAAGAAACTGTGGGAACGTCGTGTTCTCATTGACCATATTCACGCGCATAATGATCCAGCGTACTTCTGTTGTCCCCGTTGTGGAAAGCAATTGGCCAGTCGAAAATCTTTGAAACTCCACGTTCAATGGCACGATGATTTGAGAAGGTTAACAAAAGAGTGCCCTATCCGGAATGTGGGAAAAAGTTAGTTGGTCAGAATTGCGTCATCTGAAATTCGGTACTAATCCTTTTTTTTTATAGAATTGGTGAACATTTTTTGAAATAGAACACAAAGAGCTCAAAGTCACGTATGTCCGATATGTAAGAAATTTTTTAAGCGGCCTTACATTCTGAAGGTATGTGAATCGACTTTGGATGTATTCGGGGTGATGCCTCTGGTATATTTCGTACCGAATTCAGTCCAGTAATCTTGGCCATCCTACGTATGCATTCTCGCCCTTGGCCGTTCATATTTTAACGATGCTTTCTTTGTTACAGGAACACATGACACATACCGGCAAGAGACCCATGTTCACTTTGTTCTAAAATCTTCAAGTTCGATTTCTATTTTTATTTCCATTTTTATAAGCTTTATATTAACTTCACTTTCTGTCCGCGGTATGTCCGCGGTATGTATGTCGTCAAATCTAGTAATCAATTTTTCACCCACTTCCCGACTACCTAGAGATCTGAAACTTCGCATACATGCGTAAACAGGAGCACGATACATAAATCAATAATTTTATGGGCGTAGAATAAGGGGCGTGGCACTTTTTTATCAACTACAGATTTGTGTATAACTTTAGAACTACAAATCACACATCAATGAAACTCGGTAGGAACTTACTACAAATCCATATCCTTCTACTGAGAAAATAAGGCGGGCACTGGAAAAGGGGGCGTGGCACCGCCCATACAAACAAAATTTTTGATCTCGATTAGCTTTGGAACTAAAAGTCGTGCAGCATTAAAATCTCGTATGCAGTCGCCTCTTGGATGTGTCGTCCCACTGGTAAAATTTTATGGGCGTAGGATAAGGGGCGTGGCATTTTTTATCAACTCCAGTTTTGTGTATAACTTTAGAACTACACATTACACATCAATGAAATTTGGTAGGAACTTACTACATATCCATATCCTTCTACTGGGAAAATAAGACGGGCAGTGGACAAGTGGGCGTGGCACCGCCCATACAAACAAAATCGTTTATATAGAATAGCTTTGGAAGTAAAGGTCGTGCAGCATTGAAATATACAGGCCCCTCTTGGATGCTTCGTCCCACTGGTAAAATTTTATGGGCGTAGGACAAGGGGCGTGGCACTTTTCAAGCAACTACACACTTGCGCTTCAGTTTATAATTATAGGTACACACACATGAAACACGATAGGAACTTACTCGCCGCGCCTTGCACTCAAAATAACAACAACTCACCGCGCCAAAGCAACGGGGGTTTTGCGCATGGGCCGAGCTCGCCACGCCTTGCAAGCAAAACAACAACAACTCATCGCGCCACAAATATGCCACGAATATTAGGGTTGATCACAGCCGTATTATTTGTTAAATTGAGGATATGACGATAGGAGACATTGTGAATACCCTAAATATTGTGTACTGCTCTGCAAGTTTTAAATTCTTTTTGCGAAAAATTTCAGAGCTCTAAAATTGAATTTATGGAAGACTAAAAAGTAGAAAATAAAATTATATTAAAAATAAACTTTTTAAAGATAAGCTTTAATTTATTTAATGTACTTACTAAAAAGTAGAAAATAAATTGTTTCCAAGTCACCTGTATCTTACAATTAATAAAAGCTTGTGCGCTCAAAACCTATATTCACACTTATCTTTCATTACTAAAATCTATTTACAAAAAATAAATAAAATAAAATATTGTATCAATTGGTTGACAAATTTTAAACAAATGAGCGCCCCAAGCTTTTATTAATAGTAAGATACAGGTGACTTGGAAACAATTTATTTTCTACTTTTTAGTACATTAAATAAATTAAAGCTTATTTTAAAAAGTTTTTTTATATAATTTTATTCTATTTTACATTTGCTAAATTTTTTAGATTTTAAAATCTATTTTCTTCCTTTTCCTTTTACTTCTTTTTGTTTCATAAATGTCTTATCTTATAATTTTATAAATTGCTTTTTTGTAATATAAGCTATATTAATTTTTTTTATATCACAAATTCTGTTATTGTAATCTTTGTATTTAAATATAACTTGTTCTTATGATACTAATTTTGTTATTAAAAAATTTAAATTGATGGCGATCTCACAGTTTCTCACAAGATCCAGACCTTGGTCTTAAGACCTTGAGCCTGAAGACAAACCATAACTACATATTACAATAGGTCGAATAAAACACACTTATTCAATATAATTTTATTTAGTACGCTGTAAAAGCTCATAAATAATAATAATAATAATTGACTGGAACAACGGCCCGTGTGGGCTTAGGCCTAGCTTTCTCGCATTAACTTGTGTGTGCTTTTTAATGTTTTGCGCAAGTTAACGGGACCTACTTTACCGAATCCGAACGGGTTCGAGAAGCTTTTCATGGCAAAGTTTATTCTCGGAGAATTGCCAATTCACCGCGAGAAGGCTCATAAATAATACTATGGTGAATATTAGAATAATTCGAAATCACGAAACAAGGAATGTGGAGTGCAAAGCTTGTCAAACGTCAAATATACTTACAAGTTGGAATATTTCTACATGACGTTAATTTTAATGGTAAATTCCTTTTCCACTTGCTATATATAGGTGTTATAGGTAGGTATTTAAGCTGTGTTCGATAATCGAACGCTTCTCCAGTAGAAGTTTCTAAAAATTTGTATGCTTTTCCATTGAACACATGATTTGCTACGAGAAATTTGTCTGACCAAACAAAGAGGGAAGCTCGGTAACTCTCTCATCAGCATTTAAAGGTTTTGCAGGCGCGGCAACGCTTTCCTCCAAATTTAGTCCTGTATGACTAAATCTGGCTAGAACGGGAATGCAGCTAATATTCGCTTGATTTTATTTTAATTTCATTTTTCTTGCAATAAGCAATAAAATCACATTTTTAATAATATTGGGCTATATTTCTATATGGCTCGAACTGTATTGTGCGTAGAGTCCGCACATCAGCCGCATTACCATCCAGGACCTGTAGTACGTACGGACGAAGAGGTTCCAGCGAAGAAGTTGTTCGAGGTGGCAGTTTGAGGACGGAGCTGGCGCGAGAGGTCGTGCCTTGAATTGTCAGGTGTTTAAAACGATTAACTAAAATAAATGCTGCTGAAAATTGAATAAAACCATATATGAATATAAAAAGTTTCTTTGTCTGCTAATTTCAACAAAAATATGTATGTACTTATATCATATTTGAATTGCACTAAGGTCTTTCTACTATAGCAACACTAAAAACACCAATTATTAAATACTTTTTATTTAAAGGTTTCAATTGTTCTTTTTAATTAATATTGTAGTTCTTCGATTGAATTTTTCGCTCTCCTGCAAAATTGTGTTTTTGCAGATAGAGGGTATTGTATATGTATAAGGTCTCCATATGATTAAATCACTAGAAATTAAAACGCTTGGCAATCCTATTACAGAACGTGTAGAAGTCAATAAAAATGTAAAGATGTGTTGTGTTTTGTGTTTGGATCATCCCACTGCAATTCAAACAATTCTAATCAATTCAACAGAAGTACAGGAACTCGATATTCGTTGCATAATAGAGAAGTATTTCACTTGGTTGAAGGTGAGAGGTGAAATAAAGTCTTCAAATAACAGTAAGAGGCACCTCTTCAGCTCTTTTCCAGCTCGACACTATCTACAATGCAAATAGTTGCATCTGTCGTCAGTGCTGGCAAGCATTGCTCACTTTCCACCAGTTCTATAAGCAGGTGGAGCGCGCTCATAAAATATTGGAGTGCGACCTAGCGCCAGCTGAGAACTGCGGATTTGCACAGCAGCTACCGCTTGTTGAAGCAGCATCGACGGAAAAAGAAGATGTAGAAGAAGAAAGCATGCAGTTTAAACTTGACCCAAAAACAACAATTGAAGAGGTTGTAAAGGACAATCGTAGACATGGCTTGACGCGGAAAAAAAAACCAATGGAATCGCGGAAAAGAGCAGCCAGTGCAAGTATGCAGAAACATAAAATCGAGAAGTTGCACCTTGACGCTTCTTATGTTGTTGACGTGCAATCTGGCAATCTGTCGGAGACAGAGAAAAAAGTGCCTGAACAAATAATTGATGAATGCAATTTGGAGTTTATTTCTGAGGCGGATGGTCCTGAGGCACTGGAAAAGTCGTCGAAGATTCAGCATGTGTACTCCAAAAAAGCGCGGATGTCACGTGAGAGTGATGAATATATTGCCGAGCACTTCAAGCTTTGCTGCAGCATCTGCAGCGTGGCTCTAAAAAACTTCAATTCATTGGAAACTCATTTTTGGGGACAGCATCACACTCGTGGCTATGTGCTTTGTTGCGGCAAGAAACTGCTGAAGCGCGGACTTCTCGTTGATCATCTTCACATGCATCAAGATCCAGCGTACTTCCGTTGTCCTCGTTGTGGAAAGCAACTGGCCAGTCGTCGTTGCTTGGAACTACACCTTCAAAGGCACAATAAACCCAAGGAACATAAGTATGAGTGTGAAATCTGCGACAGGAAATTTTCCCTGCGTACATCGTATGTTCGTCATCTGCTGGTGCATTTGCCGGAGGAAAAGAAAACAGTGCCCTGCCAGGAGTGTGAAAAAAAGTAAGTTGATAGCAATACGTGATCTGAAATTCGGTACTAATCAGTTTACAAAATAGATTTGCTACAAAGTATTTGATGAATCAGCATCTGCGGCTGGTACATTTGAATACGTACGCGAAAATATGCGATATATGCGGCAAGTCACTGGTCAGCAGTGAGGCCTTGCGTCTTCACCTGGAGGAACACTCTGGCGTGCCAAGGCCTGTCATACATTGTGAATTGTGTGGCGTCAAGCTGACCAGCAAGTACGGCCTGAATCGGCACATGAAAGTGATACATTCGGAAGAAAATCGACAGCAACAAGTTTGTCCCATCTGTTCGAAGGTGTCGTCTAGCGTGAATGCACATAAACGTCATATAACCAATGTTCACAACAAAGTGCGCCTTCATGTATGTTCGATATGTACGAGAGGTTTTAAGCGACCTTTTCATCTGAAGGTATGTGAATGCATTTTTTATGTCGTCTTATGTATATTGTACCGAATTCAATTCATAAATTTGGTCACCCTACGTATGCATTCTTGTCTTGGCTGTACATATTTGAATGATGTTTTCTATATTGCAGCAACACATGACGACACATACCGGCGAGATACTCTACACATGCCCACACTGTCCGAAAACTTTCAAGTTTAATTCCAACATGCACGCACATCGTAAAAAAGAACACCATAAAGAGTGGGAGGAAAAACGATCAGATCGATTGAACAACAAACAAAAAATAAAAAAAGAAGTAGCTGAATTAAGCAGGCCACCTTAAGCAACGTTCTTCAATTAACTTCCACAAAATCCAAACTAATATTATAAATGCGAAAGTGTATGTTTATTACCTCCACGGTAACCACCGAACCGATTTCGGCGAAAATTGACAGAGGTTGCTTGCAGCCCGACAAACGGCTTGCTTAGAGGTCTGCCTACCGTCTTATCCATCTTGCCTGCATGTGGAAATGATACAATGCCATCTCTTTGGACTTGAGTAGGATATCGCAATAAATACAAACGATTTTAATTGAATTTTTCATAAGCCAATAAAATCAATTTGTCTTAAAACTAAAAGAACGAAAAATAAAATGGTCAAAATATATAGTAATTCAAAATACCAATGTTACGAATCGTAGAAAATCCAATATGGGCGAAAAGTCTAGGTACGTTCGTAAATGCAGTAATTTCGTGCATCATTACGCAAGTGATGCAAAGTTAAGTTGCCATTGCGCGATCAGCTGATGCAAATGCTTTTGATTTTGAGTTTTCCCAACAGTGCACATAACCCATATCTAACAATAGATCATAGCATAGCTACATAACTATATGAACATTACATATTTAGAGGCACGGATCGAAAGAAAAAAATTTAACGATATCTTCTTGTTGCGGCAACGACGAAAATGTATCGCTACTTTATCCTCCTAACAAATTTATTTAGCTGTTCGAAACCATTAAACATGAAGAGTACTCACATCAAATATAATAGTATCGATATAACTGATATCGATATTATTTTCTTTTCCCTAGTTAAATTGCTGTTGCTGTTTGTTTATGTTTTTTCACAAAGCTGCTATGGGCAAAAAATTTGCCAAATTAAAGGAATAGTAGAAGCGTCAGAAGTCCACACAGGCAAAATATTCTTCTTAAATTATCGGAAATATATCTCCTAAAGTGGCAAGAATTCCAAACCGAATAAATTCTTTAATTAACCAAAAGTACTTAATTCCGTTTTATGATGCGATAGTGTGTTTTTCATTCAAAAGAAGAAATGAGTTGTGTTTTATGCTTGGAATCGTCGTCGGATTCCACAGCGAGTGTGAACATCATTTCGACAGACGGACAAGAACCAGACATTCGTTTTATTCTAAAGAAGCACTTTTCTTGGTTGAAGGTGAGAAGGACAGCAAAGCACAGGCACTTCTAAACTTACTCTCTTCCAGGTCGACGCTATCTACCATGCAGATAGTTGCATCTGTCGTCAGTGCTGGAGAGCATTATTCACTTTCCATAACTTCTATGAGCAGGTGGAGCGCGCTCATACGTTTTTAGAGCGCGACCTGAAACCAACCGAGAACTTCGTACTTGCAAAGCAGCTATCGCTCGCCGAAGCAGCACCAATGGACGAAGAAGATACAGAAGCAGCCATCGGCCAAATCAAAATAGAACCCGAAACAATATACTCGGAGATTGTGAAATCCGAGCGTAGACAGAGCCGGCCGCTCCCCCAAGACCCCAAAGTCGTAGAGTTGTATGCTCCTACAGTAATAGAAGAGAACTTAGATTTGGTGGGAGTACTGCAGGCTGAGAAACTATCGGAGGCAAAGGGAGAACCGGATGAGACGGTTGAAAACAATTTGGAGTTTATTTCAGAGACGGACGATTCTAAAAAACAGTTAGTCCATATACTGAGGGGTGATCATAATTTGGGGGCGTACGTTTTAAAGAAAGGCGATCCAATGTCATTGAAGGAATCCTCTAAGCGTCATCACATGTACTCCAAGAATATGTTGACAACACGTCAATGCGATGAATATATTGCGAAGAACTTTAAGTTAAGCTGCAACATCTGCGGGTTTGAGATGGATGACTTCTCAGCATTAAAACATCACTTCCGCGCGGAGCATGAATCATATGGCTATGCATTCTGTTGTGGTAAGAAACTGCAGAAACGCAGCGATCTCGTGGACCATCTTTACACGCATCAAGACCCAGCGTACTTTAGTTGCCCCTTTTGTAAGAAAGTACTGACAAGTCGTCGTTGTCTGAACATGCATCTTGATGGACACAAAAAATCGAAAGTAGGAAAATATGGGTGTGACTCCTGTGGAAAAAAATTTGTCCTGCGAACAACATATACTCGTCATCTACAGATGCACAAGCCAAGGAAGAAGCCAAAATTGTTCTGCCCGGAGTGTGGAAAAAAGTGAGTTGGTGGCATTTTGGGTTATCATTTGCAAATGATACTAATCGTTTCACTTCTGGAAAAGCTTTGTCACACAGTGCATACTTAAACAGCACCTGCGGCTGGCACATTTAAAAACGACTCCAAGGAGAATCGACCCCGAGGACATGGGAAAACATGGAAACATTGAAAAACGTTCCGTCTCCAAGCTTGTCATTAAATGCAAAATGTGCGGCATCTCGCTAGCCTCCACGTTCAGCTTAAAACGGCACATACGAAAAATACACTTGGCAGAGAGTCAACAGGTTTGTCCCATCTGCTCGAAGATATCGCCCGGTGTACGGGCACATAAACAACACATGAAGGTATGTACATTGAATCCCACCCCGTTTTTCATGCATTGAATTACTTTTGAGGCTTAAACTGCTACTATCACCATAATTGAAAGTACTAAGAGCAAAGTAAAATTCAACGAGCAACAAATTGAATTTGATGTTCAAATATTTTTGCACAGGTTTTAAACTGTATAAGATGTATTGCTCTAAGGATATAATGTTCTAAACTCGATAAAAATTCATAAGGTTTAAAGCAATTAACCAAGAAATGCAATTATGAAAATGTGAACATTTGAAATTGGAAATTTAATTATCTCAATTTGTGATGAGAAGGAGGAAAGCAATGAAGAGGTACTAATTGGCAGTTTATATTTGTATTATCTGCTTTCTATGTTGCAGCAACACACCGAAACATATACCAACGAGGAGGTCTATTCGTATTCACATTGTAGTCGTGGCAAGTCGCTGGCCGACTCTGAGGCCATGGGTCGCCAAACAAAAAAAGAACCCGTGCGGAAGCCTGTCATAAAATGCAAAATTTGCGGCCTCTCTCTAGCCTCAACATTCACTTTAAAGCGACACATAAGAAAAATACACTTGGCAGAGAGTCAACAGGTGTGCCCCATCTGCTCGAAGGTGTCGCCGGGCGTGAGGGCGCATAAAGAGCACATGAAGGTAAATATATGAAATTCACGTGCATTCGGATAAATGAGTCTGTGATAATGCACAAAGTTTATGGAAATTAACCAAGAAATATTTATACATATGTACATATATATATATACATACATTGAATATTTTAAAAGGGCCACTTCAATAGCTAAATTTGTGATGCAATTAAATGGGAAACGTAATAAAGCGGGACCAATTTATTCGAGTAATTGGAGTAACTTTATTTTTTTAACAAATATGGAACATGCCTGTGCATCTACAATCTATGCACTTTCCTCCTGTCCCATTTAAAGTTGGTTCCAATTGGTGGAACACCGGATGGTTCTCAATTATGCAATATGCCAGTAACGAAAAATTTGCTGCAATTCAATATATTTTGGTTATTTTTTACATTTTGGATTGGCCTCCATACTGTAGTCGCTCGATGCATGCATTTCCGGCTTTGGCTTTTTTGTATTATCTACTTTCTATGTTGCAGCAACATAGCGAAACAAATACCAGCGAGGATATTTACACATATTCGCACTGTAGTCGCGGCAAGACGCTGTCTAGTCCCGAGGCTATGGGTTGCCAAATGGAAAAACATTCCATGTCGAAGCCTGTGATAATATGCAAAATGTGCGGCATCTCGCTAGCTTCCACATTCAGCTTGAAGCGGCACATACGAAAAATACACTTGGAGGAGAGTCAACAGGTTTGTCCTATCTGCTCGAAGGTGTCGCCAGGCGTGAGGGCGCATAAACAGCACATGAAGGTAAATACATCAAATTCACATGTAATTTAGGCATACCACCCCATTTTTTTAACCTCGCTAGTGGACTGAAATTTCCTTACTTGGCATTTTTCACTTACGAGCATCTCAGTAATCGCACAGAGTTTCCGTATGGCCGGTCGGCCAAAGTTTTGCTATGGCCAAGTCATAACTTACCGGACCATTAATCTGCATGACACATATTTTATGAAGTTTATATTTAGACTATACTGAGCTCAGCTCAAAAAACAGTATAACCGGGTCGATGAAAATGTAAAACCAAAAACTCAATTATAAAAATGTTAATACTTTTTAAGCCCTTTGCAGACAGGCGGGACTTTGTTGCAGCGATTTCGGAGCGACAAAATCTCAATCTTTCGAAATACGCACACTTTCAATTAGTTTCTCCGTATCGTACATCTTAGCTTGCTTTTCTTCTGTCATGTCGCATGTTCGATAAATGGCAGCGACAAAGTCGCGCCTGTCGGCGCCGGGCTTAATGGTGGATTTAAATAGCTTTATTTGTAATTGCAATTGCAAACGGGAAACTCCATGAAGCGGTACTAATTGATGCGATAATACTGTAGTTGCTCGATGCATGCACATACGCCATTGGCTCTCTGTCTACATTTGTAATATCTGTTTTTTATGTTGCAGCAACACACCGAAACACATACCTATACATATTCACATTGTAACCGTAGCAAGTCGCTGGCCGACCCTGTGTCCATGGGTCGCAAAACGGAAAAACGTTTCGTGACGAAGCCTGTCATAAAATGCAAAATTTGCGGCCTCTCTCTAGCCTCCACGTTCACTTTAAAGCGACACATAAGAAAAATACACTTGGAAGAGAGTCAACAGGTGTGCCCCCTCTGCTCGAAGGTGTCACCCGGCGTGAGGGCACATAAACAGCACATGAAGGTATGCTGATAGAATTGAATTTTGTTTAATTGAATCATACTGTACATTTTCTATATTGCAGCAACACACTGTGGCGCATACCGACAAGAAACCATAAACAGCTCACTAGCACACTGTTTGAAACAGTTGAAATACAGTAGTAACATGTTCGAATCTTGCGAGGATGGACACATGGGCATCGTAAAGAGGTGAAGGAAAAGCACTTACAGCGTTCCAACAAAGAACAATAAAAAATAATTTATATAATTTCAATAGTTAACAAAGACCAATGCGGCTATGGCAATTTAGCGGTATACATAAACTATCTTTTTATTCCTTTTTCGAAGTAAATCCCGGACAAATGGCTTGCCAATGTTCGAGGTTGGGTACCTTAACTAGATAAGCTTTCCGGTTTTTTCCGTTTAGGGAAACGGAACCCTAAAAAGCGTTATGAATCTTTAGAGGGACAGCGGAACAGTTCCAATTTGAATAGTTTGCAGATGTCAGTTTCACTACGTCTTATTCGGCCGAAGTTTTAGGGGGAAGCCGAAGATTCGGTCGCTCTTCAAATATGATACAACCCCAGCTGATTCAGTTTGTTGATGTTTTCTTGACATGACTACCATGCGTAAAGAATTTCTTAGACAAAAAAAGTAATTAGCAATCAAAAACACTGTGCAATTTTAAAAATATGAATTGTGTTCTTTGTTTGGGAACGTCGTCGGAGAATCCCGCTGCAAGTGTGATTATTAATTCAACGGAAGGACAGGAGCTGAACATTCGCTGCACCATAGAGAATCACTTCTCTTGGTTGAAGGTAGGTGGTGAAATTGCTGCAAATCTATTCTTCTCCAGGTACAGGAACTATTATATCTCGTCCTTTTAGAGTGATGTCATTGATAATGCAGACAGTTGCATCTGTCGTCAGTGCTGGCAAACATTGCTTACTTTCCATCAGTTCTATGTGCAGGTGGAGCGCGCTCACAAGCTGTTGGAGTGCGACTTCAAGCCAACGAACTGCGCATTTCCTGAACAGCTACTACTTTCTAAAACATCACTAGTGGGAAACGAAGCAGCGGAAGAGCAAAGCATGCCAATAAAACTGGAACCAGAAAGCACAATCAGAGAGCTTGTGACACCCAAACGTGGACGCGGACGACCGCGGAAAAAAATAGTAGCGGAGTGCTTGAGAGTAACAAGAGCTTCGCGGAAAAGAGCAGCAAGTGTGAGTCGAGAGACCAAAATCGAGGAGTTGTATGTTCCTGCTGTAAAAGATGAGAGCTTGGATGTGATGGAAGCGCTTGATGCCGTTGACGCACTGCAGAGTGGCAATCTTTCGGAGGCAGACGACCAATCGGCCGAGTTGTTGAGTGACGGTGATTATATGGAGGCGAACGATGCTGTTGGTTTGAAAAAATCCTCAAAGTCTCAACCTGTGTACTCCAAAAAGATGTTAACATCCCGTCAGAGCGATGAGTATATTGTAAAGCACTTTAGGTTAAGCTGCAGTATTTGCGGCGTCGCATTAGAGGACTTCACAGCTTTGAAAACCCACTTTCGCGCAGAGCATAAAATTCGTGGCTATGTGCTTTGCTGCGGCAAGAAACTGCTGAAACGCGGTCTACTCGTGGACCATCTTCACATGCATCAAGACCCAGCGTACTTTAGTTGTCACCGTTGTGGAAAGGAAATGGCCAGCCGTCGTTGTCTGGAACTACACTTGCAGCGACACGGTGAAACTCGTGAACGCAAATTTGAATGCGAAATTTGCCACAAGAGGTTTTTCCTGCATTCAGTGTGTAGGCGTCATGTTCTTCTCCACCTGCCGGAGGAAAAGAAAACAGTGCCCTGTCCTGAGTGTGGAAAAAAGTAAATTGATGGCATTTAGACTATCGCCTACAACTAATACTAATCCTTTATTTTATGGAAATAGTTTTGCTACAAAGTATGTGATGACTCAGCATCTGCGGTTGGTCCACCTAAATGTATATGCGAAGATCTGCGATATCTGCGGCAAGTCGCTAGCCGGCCGGGAAGCATTGCGTCGCCATCTGGAAGAACACTCGGGCGTGCCGAGACCTGCCATACAATGTGAATTGTGCGGCATCACTCTGACCTCTAAGTACGGTCTAACCAGACACATGAAAGCGATACACCTGGAGGAAAATCGACTGCCGCAAGTGTGTCCCATCTGCTCGAAGGTGTCGCCTGGTGTAAAGGCACATAAGCGTCACATGAACTACATGCACAATATGCAGCGCAAACACGTCTGTCCGATGTGTGCGAAAGCCTTTAAGCGCCCTACAGATTTGAAGGTATCAATCACATTCCCATTGTGTATTTTCGCCATTGGTTTTATCCTCATTGTTTTACACGGATTCTATCCTGCAGGAGCACATGACGACACATACCGGCGAGGTACTTTACACATGTCCACACTGCCCGAAAACCTTCAACTCCAACGCCAACATGCACTCACATCGCAAGAAAGCGCACCGCAAGGAATGGGAGGAAAAGAGATTGCAACGTTTCAATAAAGTAGCACAAAAAGCTGAACCAGAAAATCAGGACACTTCCATCCTAAGCAATTTCCATGAACTAATTCCACAAAATAAATAGGACAATTTGGCGAAAATTGCTAAAATTATACTAATTAATAATAATTAATTGGGCAACAGCCCGTGTTGGCTTCGGCCTAGCTTTCTCGCATTAACTTGTGTGGGCTTGTTATATTTTTTCACAAGTTAAATAAATTTTTACAAATTACACAAAATCAATATATTTAATTACATTTAAGACAGCATGAAACTGCATTGAAAAGTCCCATGACGTTCTGATATGAATTTCATGAATGAAAAGTTGGTGTCCACCAGCAATAAATTTAACGAAAGGAAAATATTCGACATGGAGATATAATTAAATATTATTCACATCCCCGGAATTTGATGCAATGACACTTTCCGAGAGTATTCGAACCCGATAGAAAAATTTCAGTTTCGAATACAAGATTGTAGTTGTTGCTGTTTTGCATTGTGGTTTAGCGAATGAATGAAAGTGAAGGGTTATGTATTGAGCGGGTGTAAAATGTAGTAGTTATTTAGAAATAATTATTCGACAAACATTATTATTCTGTCATAATGTTTGTTGTAATCTTGTTCCTTTTGTTGTTAAGCACGAACTTGTTTTGAGTCTTCTCCAAAAACAGCCGAGGAGACCTTTTTGTCGTTTGCTTTAAACTTTTTGGTACGAAATATACGCGGAAGGTACGTTTTATTTTGAACAATCGGGGTACGTTTTTATTTTTGCCCTGCCGAACCCTGAACAGAAGTGGTAAAATAAAAGCGTTGGCTTAATAACAACAATCGCGTTTTGCCCGTAGTTTGTGGTTTTTTAATTTGTATGAACTGTGATTTGGTGTTTGTTTTAGTCTGATTTTCCACATATTTTTTGGCTAAACAAATGCACATTCATTGAGAGTAGCCTAGCCGCTGAACTTTTACAAAATGGTAGCTTGCATTTTGTGTCTTGAGTGTGCTGCTTCGGGGCGGCAGAAACAAATTGAAATCTTTTCCAAGGAAGGACAGGAGCTCAATATTAGCTATATCATTTCAAAACATTTTTGGCTGCGGGTGAGTATCGCAAGTGCCAGCTTGGGTGGCTCCTTATTCATTTTCAAAATCAACAGCCGAGCGCCGAGCAGAGCCAGCAGCAAGCAGTATGTCTGACATGCTGGGAAGCAGTGCGTCAGTTTAATGAGTTTTATCAGCATGTGGCCGAAGCGCACAAAGATCTACCAACAAAAATTACAGTGGAGATTGATCCGCTGCCGCACCACGAATTGCTGCTAAAGTCTGAGGAGGTGAGCAGCGCTGGCCAACTGGTGGCAGCTTTGGGTGACAATTTCTTTGATTCGGGTAATAGAAATTATTTCGATAATTTTGTGGCTAATACAAGTGCTAAATATATATATGATTTTGCAGAAGTGAAAGTGGAGGTGCACGACCTAGATTTGTTGCCGCAAGTAGAGATTATTGAAGATGTGGCGACGAACTTGAGTGATCGGGCACAGCGTGCCAGTCGACGTGCACGACAGGTCAAGGAATACCGTAAACATACAACGTCTGCACCAGCGGCGCCCAGTTCGAAGCGTATAAAGCGAGAAACTTTTCCGGGCGCGCAGGATTCCAGTGCAGAATCGGAAGCGGAACTGCCTTTGGCCATGATGATGAATGTTAGCTCTATTAAGGTTAATTGTAGTGACGAAGATTCCACGGGTACGGCGCCAACAGGTAACAAAAATGAGCTCGACAACGCCAAGTTACCCGCTGTAATAAAGCCACAGAAGCGGCGTCGGGGCCGACCGAGAAAAGTTAAGGAAGAGGTAAAGGTGGAGATTGCGAGCACTGAAAAGCCCATGCCTGCCACCGACAAACCTGCAGTGAAGACAGAAAGCACGGGCGCCGAGAGCGATGGCGATAACGGCCCTGACTACCCCGTTCTCGACTCAGGTACGGATGACAGTGGCAGCTCGAGCAGTGACAGTTCCGATTCAGATTATAGTTTGCCGGATGTAAGTCCGTTGGAGCGTTATGCCGAGATACCAAAGCGTGTTGTAGTGAAGCCCAAGAAGTATCGTAAGCGACCAAAGCCGCTGGTGCCGCCGCGTCGCATGACGCGCGAAGAAATTGACCGCAAGAATGCACAACAGGCCGAGTTTGACAAGGTGATTGCACAGTTCTTCGACAAGTTCGTATGTCCGAAGTGCAATTTGCTCGTGCAAAATTTCGGCGATATGAAGAAGCACTTCCGCATTTCGCACAACATCGACCCCGGCTACATGACCTGCTGCGGGCGCAAGTTTCATCTGCGCAGGGCTCTAGCCGAGCACGTGTATGTGCACTGGAATCCGGAGCACTTCAAGTGTGCCACGTGCCAGCGAGTGTTGCAGGACTCGCGGTCCCTGGAGGTGCATGAATTGACGCACACGAATCCACCACCCGAACCCAAAGAGAAGAAGGTCTTCCAGTGCGATAAGTGTCCCAAGTCGTTCACCACGAAGGCCGCCTTCGAGTATCACTCATTCTCGAAACATGTGCCTAAGTCGGAGTTCCAGTTCACCTGCCCCGAATGCAACAAGAAGTGAGTGTGCCCGCATCAGAAATTACTAGCTCTTATTCTACCTCTCCCCCGGTAACAGGCTACCAACACAGCGCAAGCTCAAAGACCACATGAGGTCCATGCACGATCCTGAGAGTGCCATAATTTGTGACAAGTGCGGCAAGCAGGTGCGCAGCCAGTCGAACCTCAAGAAGCATCATCAACTTGAGCATTCCGATGTGCCGCGCCCAGTGCCCGTGCCCATGCAATGCGAAATTTGCGGCACTTGGTTGCGTCACATCGCTGGGTTGAAGCAGCACATGAAGTCCATACATGAGGATATAGGCGGTGAGCATCGCTGCCACATTTGCGACAAGACCTCGACGAATGCGCGCGCACTCCGGCGACACATCTACCATAACCATGAGTGCGAGCGAAAATTCAAGTGTACCATGTGTGAGAAGGCCTTCAAGCGCCGACAGGACTTGAGGGTGAGTACATAAAGTACGTTATGCTCATCCTGTTATTCACGTCGCAACTATTTTGCAGGAACACACCTCCACACATACCGGGGAAGTGCTTTATACTTGCCCCAACTGCCCAATGACATTCTTTTCGAACGCAAACATGTACAAGCATCGGCAACGGCTGCACCGTGCTGAGTGGGAGTCTGATCGCAAGAAACCAAGGCCACCAAACATAATGCGGCAGGCTGTGGGCGCGACGGCAGCCATGAAAATGCAGCAGGCTGTGGGCGCGACATCAGCTTTCTTTGCGCAAAAATTGGCCACGCCAAAGCCACCGGCACAGTCGCAACAGCAGCACCAACTCACCCTCACATTCAATTAAGTAAAAATCGGCATCTAAACCATTTATGCAAAGTCTCCCTCATCCTCATCTATCATGCTTTGGTAATGCAAATAAAGTCTAAGCTGTCTATTGAAAATATTTTTCATCATTTCCCTGGTAGTTGTTTTTTAATTTTATTACTTAATAAGGGCTTTATGCTATTTCGCTCGGTAATTGATAAGGATCTATGGCTATTTTTTGCCTTGCCGTGTGGACATGGCTCCACTCGTCGGTGACAAACTAAATCGTGTGTTATTTTTCATCTTGTGGTATTTCTATCGTTTCGCTCATGTATTCCTTGCGATGAGCTTGCGCCCAACGTTGAGCTATGAACGGATTGATAGATTTGCGAAACGCCATGCAAGTGATGTGCGGCAGCTTCTCGAAGCGTATGCGCAAGTAACCCAGTGTGCCGAGCGTATAACGCCAATTCTTCATCAACGCTGCATTTTTTCCCACATGCTGCGAATCGGGCGTTATAATTACAAGTACGCCCTCGGGCCGCAGCAATTCGTAAGCTTTACGACAACACTCCATACGCTGTGCCGCACTGGGTATGTACTCTAGCAGCAGACTGAATATCACACATTCAAAAGAGTTTCGGCGCAAACCCAGCACTTCTCCGTGCTCAACGCAGCTTGTTGAATTCTCATCACTCATCTCATCAAGTAGAGGAATGCGTAGAAAGTCGCCGCGCAGCACATCTGGCGTAGCGGGACACAGGTCAATGGCGGTCACCGTGAAATGTGGCACTGCCGCGAAGGGATTGAAACAGCTGCCTATGTCGAGCACACGCACCGAGTTCGGTAGTGGGTCCAGATAGCTACATTGTGTTGCGTCAAGCTCCGACCAGGAGTCTAGAAGTCGAAGCTCGCGTTTGCGCTTCTCCATATAAATGCCTGCCGTATAGAAGTAAGCCGTACAATAATCAATTGTCCAACCAACACGGCTGCGCGCCAGCAGCTCGTCTTTCATCGCATTATCCTCCCAAATCGATGCCAGTCGGTGCATTGCGGCAGCGTAATGTTGTAGTCGTTTCTCATCCTTTAGATGCTCTACCCAAGCCTGCTGTGGTCCATGCTGTTTGCTCAACTGTCGCAGGGATTCATGGCATTCCTTAATTATCTTCGCTAAATGCTTATGCTCCTCCGTTGCCATTTTTACACATGAAATGTTTAATAATTAACCTGTTTTCGCTTTTTCTTTCGCTGCCGACGATACAAACAAATGTCAAAAACCAGGGCTTGTTAATAGCGTTGCCAACTGCAGTCTGGTAAGTATATGTTCGGCTTGTATATGTTGCTAGAAATTGCAAGTAGGCGCGAATTCACATTCCTTGGATTTAAGCTAAGTTCGAGTGTATATCCGATTTAGCTCGATGTCAATTCCCGGTTTCACAGCTTTATAAAAAAAAAAAAATAATTGGCGCAAAAGTCCGTGCGAGCTTAGGCCTAGCTTTCTCGCATTATCTTGTGTGCGCTCGTGCTATTTAGCACAAGATAACGGGACCTACTCATTTATTAGCAAATAAGCAATTTTGGGAGCTCCAGAACGGTACATGATATAAGCTTTAAAAGCTCAACTGGAAGAGAATTTAGGAATACAAAATCCCTTCAACTATTTTTTTTGAATATATTGCTAAGTGCTAAGTAAGTAAAAACCGTTCCCAAATGGAATCATGCTGACCATTTTGAGATTTTGAGCGCACAGATTTTCTGGTTTCTGCCCACTTCAAGCTCGAGAGCGCAGACAAACGCTTAAAAGTGCATTTCCTCGATTAAAACGCTTCAGTTGCAAACTGCCCTACGCGCAGATAAAATCCGAACTAAGTGATGCGAGAATTTCGTGTTAAACAGCACACCCGGCCGCAGTCGCAGGCGGATGAGTAATTCCACGATCGCTAACATTTGATTTCATGCAAATCCATTCACACAAGAAGTGAAGGGGGTTGAAAACGCCGGATCTGTTAAAGCAAAAACACGTTTGTGCGCATTTTGTAGCGTTCTTTTATATATTATGCACGCGACGTTCAAAGTGATCACTATTAATATAATTGCTGTTGCAAATACAACAGCAAAAATTTCATTATTAAGGAAAAGCAATAAACGAATTGTAAAATTTGTGTGAGAAGAGCAAAATAAGAGCAAAAGTTCAGTTGATTATTTTTCCAACTCGATTTAAGTTCACTTGGACAAGTATCTACAAATAAAAAACAAAAAAACTGAAAAAATCATGCACATATAATTGCTATTTGAAATAAATTCCTTTGTGTCGCTTTGTTGTGGTCGGTCTGAACGTCTCAACGAAACAGCTGATAGATTTTGAAAAGTGCTTATCATTTCTAATTGTAAGTAAATTTTCGAAAAAAGGGATCGAAAGAAACGCACTGCCTGCATTTTTTTTTATGTTTGAGTACGCTGTAAATATGTAAATCAAATTCTTTTATAATAAAGCATCAACTTCGAGCGTGTCATAAGAAGTCTGCTGATGAACTCTAGTGGCTAGTGGCATTAAGTGGTGTTAAGCATTAGAAACATTGCCAATCTCTGCAAATTTTGCTTTCATACCGGTTTTTAAATATCAACGAATTTTCTTGTACTCGTACATAGTATGGCAATTAAGCCATTAAACCAAGTGACTTGAAGTGCGTTCAATGAATGCGAGATAAAGCAAACTTGTTGACCTAGTAACAAATTAGAAGACAATGTACATACATACTTACGTAGAATTTTGAACTAAGTATTTCTCTAGTCTTACGAGTTCTGTCTTGCGGAAAATTTAAGTACAGATTGTCTGGCATTTGTGTTTAATTATAGCCAGTCACACTGACATTTGCACTGACATTTAGAAGTGGGCACTTATTAAACTGCTTTATTACATATGTAATGAAAATGAAGCGAAATATACATATGTATGTACATACTCGATCATTTTAACTAATGGAGTTAAGTGAAATCATGTTTAGTATTGCAAAAATTTGTTGCTTTTTAGTATACTGAAATGCACTTAGGGATCTCACTTTCTGATATTGAACTAACTTATACAGGTATTAGATCCTTAAGCTCTAGAATAACTCATGCTGATGTAATACATAAATTCCGTTTTGTCACTAATTAAGCGTATTAGTATTATTATCAGCTTGCTAGTATAATATATCAAGTCTATAAAAGTTGATTAGAGAAATACAAAATCAATAGCGACAAATATTATGAATTTATAGTCTAGTGCCTTGTTTACAATTATACCCTGTTAATTGGTCAATAGATTTATAAAATGTCTGCAGCAAATATTACAAGCATTGTTCCGATTTACACACGGAAAGTTGTCTTTCCTGATAGTCGAGTTCGTTGGCAGGAGAGGATAAACTAAAGCGGAAAGTACGGACTTTATGTGTTCTTCTTTTCGCTGTTACAAAGTCTTGACAATCGCAACAACAACATCAAAAACAATGATATAGAATTCGCAAAAGAAATCATTCTGTATGTAAACGCGTACGAAAAGAGCAAAAGGAAAGAAAGCAATCTTTGCTCTGAACAATTTTCGTGTGTAAATTGGGACATGGCGTTATTATGTACAAACTTTACAACAGTATTTCCCGTATAATTGCGCCACTGACAATGCACAAAGTTTAATGCAACTAACCGGGAAATGCATTCTTGAAAAAGTAAAAGTGAACACAATCAAGTGGGACGATTTTCAAACACTTCTGTTGATCGAGAAGTATGTCTGTGGACCCTTTTAATTGAATTAATTAAATCGACATACTTTTGTACACATATACAAGTCAAAATAAGGTTAATGGAACACATATTTTTGGCATCAACCACATTACTCACATTGACTGTGTGACATATAATTTATGAAGTTGATCGGAGGCGCGATGGCGCGACAATTGATAAGGAAATAGAGTGCTTGATCATTTTAAGATTGTAAGTCATTACATAATACATATGCAAGTCGAGGCTATAGCTCGTAGGGCGCTAATCCATATCCGTCGCTACAAAAATAACAATTTCGAGTAGCCAAGTTCGCCGGCGTATTGAGCAAGATCGTGCGTGTGAGCAAGAGAGGTTGGCGCTCTTTTTCAAGTTTTGCCTGTGAGCACATTTTAACAGAAGTAACAACAGTTTTTTCTACTTTGCACTCTTTGAACTTGAATGGAAATGTGATTAAAATGCGATTACAAGCACCGCTTACACTGCGCGCCAAGCAGCCAACTTGCCAAGCTGCCGAGTCGCCGCCAGTACAATGTGGTGCAGAAGACCACTTTCTGCGGCAGAAACTTTTCTTTAAATCTTTTTTAACTAATGCTTGTAGCTCGTAGTTAGACTTACTTTGAATATCAAAGAAGCCAAAAAGTTATTTACACATTTTTACTAACGGGTTCTCGAAGTTGTTCTTTAGTGTTCCAAGGTTGGGTAGTTCAATAAAAATACAGTATACTCTGTATTATATAGCACGAATGATTAGCGTATCTTCATTTACATATCTAACAAAATGTGCATCAACTTGTCAGCTTTGATGACTCCTTTTAATATCGTCATGCTGAACATTACTCAAAATACGTCACATGCTGTCAAGTAGGCAATAATTTTGTGTGGCACGCATGTGTTTTGTGTTGTAGAAAGTGGTCTTCTGTACCACAGTGCAGTGATAAGCGAGCGTGCAAGCAGTCAATTAGTAATGCGACGCGACGCGACGCCGGCAATCACAATACGAGATACCAAACTAAATTTTTGTCACTACAAATTTTGGTTCTCGTTTGTTGTTGCTTTGATACCACCAACACCAAGCCACATATGTACATATGTATATAAATTGATATTGCTCCTTCTTTCTTTTTTCCATTGGCGATAATGAAAGTAAACATTTGAAAATGATCGCGTCAAGATATCGAACTGAGTTATCAGCTTCTTTTATGAGCTTTAAAATTCTTGCTATAGTCGCAGTAGTTATGTTTATGGTGTCTGCAATAGTTTAACTCAAGTGCCAAATTCGAATCGCCGCAGTTGGATTGGGCACGCTGTTAAGGTCACACGTTGAGTGCTGAGAATTTTTTGGAAAATCAAAAATTTCACATTAAAGAGTTAAATATAGACGGCTAGTTGCTGAAGACATGAAGATCGAATGGGCTCCGGTTAAGGTGCCACCGCGGCATCGCATACAGATTCTGGCCGTCGCTCTGTATGTGCTCGTCTTCTTTATGCTGCCATTTGCTTCCATGCTGCTGCTGGCTCTCGCGTTGGTGCGTATTCTTGAAGTCTAAACTTCAGAGCGTGGATATATTACAACACCAGGATTTTGGCATCTTTTTCTTTGCAGCTCTATGCCAATTGGTATTTGAAGTTGCTGACGATCGCGTATCTCACCTACATCTATTTTGACCACACCCGGCGACACAGTGTCATGGATGGCAATGGGTAAGCACGCTCGGGGGTCAGCTTTGGACCGATATACAACCAGTCTCGTCAGCCTCTTCAGCTCACTCCACCAATTTCACATTACAGTTGGATGTTCCTGCGTACGAATTTCGTGTGGCAACACTTTCGAGACTACTTTCCCATCGAATTGGTAAAGACGGCCGAGCTGACGCCGAATCGTAACTATATCTTAGCCAGCTTTCCTCATGGCATTATTGGGTAAGTGTCGTAAATTCCATTACTATTGTTAAGCATTTCTCTGTGGGAAGGCTAGGCCAGCTGATCAAAAACCTTGTGATGTTTAAATTTGGTTATGGTCTTTGTCTCACGTATGAGCGCACAATTTAAATTCCCAACTACTAGCACTAAACTTTTAAGAATTCCTTATCCTTATCGGTGTCTGGTTGCGATAGCTATAAAAGCGTAGTATTTTAGCGCTATCGTGGAACGATCGATTTCAAGATAGAACATGTGCTTCGTTACAGTACCGGCATTTCGAGTAACATGGGCAACGACATACGCAAGTGGTTACAACTGTTCCCCGGCGTGCGACCAAAGATTGCCACTTTGAATCAACACTTCTGGACGCCCATTATGCGGGAGTTGCTGCGTTTGTGGGGTCTGGTGTCCGTGTCCAAAGAATCGCTCATGTACTATTTGAGCAAATCGAACGATCCCAAACATGCCGATAATCGCGATGGATTCACATCAAATGCGGTGGCAATTTTGGTGGGCGGCGCACAGGAAGCGCTGGACTCACATCCCGGTCGTTACATGATTACGCTGAAACGCCGCAAGGGCTTCGTTAAGTTGGCCATACGCACTGGGTGAGTATCGAGAGTGCCACAAGCAGGTACTATATCCATCAGAAATAGCACAAAATAATTTCAACATTTTCTGCAGTTCACCAATTGTGCCGACATTTTCCTTTGGTGAGGTGGATATTTTCGATCAGGTCGACAATCCACCGGACTCCTGGCTGCGTCGCTTCCAATCACTCACCAAAAAACTAACCGGCATCTCGCCGCTCATTGTGCTGGGACGTGGTTTCTTTCAATACTCGTTCGGCTTGTTGCCACAACGCAAACATATTGTTCAAGTTGGTGAGTTCCTTCACCCGAATTTTCGAACATTCAATTACATTACAACAAACATGAGCTTGAGTATATACACACTTTCTCAATTTCAGTGGGCGCACCAATTGAGGTCATAAAAAACGATGACCCCGACCCGGCGTACGTCGATGAAATACACCAGAAAGTCATGACCGACCTCAACGAATTGTTCGAAAAGTACAAGACGAAATACATAGAAAATTCCGAGAAAGTAAAATTGATTATACAATAATGCGGGAAGGTGGGGGGTGGACGAAAATTCACAAGTACAAGTATTGTATAGTGTTTTGTTATTTGTAGATTTATTACGTGTGATTAGAATAAATAATTTTAAAAATAGCAATTGTCTATAGATAAAGGTCTTTGATGACGTGCAAATATTGCTGAAAGCTAATGCACGGTTATCGCGTAGACATTTGTACATACAGAGATGTAAAAAAATATATGCTGAATGGAGCTACAAAATGTGGGAAGAATGCAGGCCAGCTGAGGGTAAGTGATCGATTTGTCCATAGACTATGATGTGACATCGAGTTGTGCGGGTAAGCAGGTGCCAACTGATGTGGGGATTTACTTATATTTTGTATATAAAATTTTTTTAAATCTGCTTCAACACTCAAATCCCTCTGTTGGGCCATCCAAAGTTGAGCCACGGTTAGATTAGCTCGACCCGGTTGCTTGGCAAGAACACTAGGAGGACAATTCGGCCCATAACGATGCATGTCTGGAGAAATGGGGGCCATGTGAATGGGTAAAGCCATACTGTCTTTTCTGAAAGCAGCCAGATCTTGCAAGCTGCCGCTTGTTTATTCCTTTGTGGTATGATAAAGAAAACACTTGTTTTTATTGTATTTAACGTAAGCGAATCGTTTTTATATTTTTTGTTTTTTATTTTATTAATTTTTTTATTATTATTACTCCTTATTTGGAATTTCTCTTTAGTTCATAATTATTGTTAATATGCTCTTACTTGCTTTTTGCTTTTGCTTGCTTTTATTTGTTTAGTTTCTGTGGTTTTGTATATAGTACTATATACAAAAGGAACAATGAGATGTTTCGACAAACAACACTAAAAAAATGTTTTCTATTAAAATTAAATAAAAGCGAATATTTTCAATGCATTATCGAAAATGATAAAATGTTTTAGAAATTGGCAACGCTTTCAAATGTATGTATGTATGTAGGTACATGGATTTGTTTTCAAATATTCTCATCATACTACAATACATATTAGCTATGTTTGTAGTAGGCATGTATGTGTGTGTGTGTAGAGTGTGTTTGCTAAGTGCAAAATCTATACTACGAATTTTAAATGGTTTGGCATTTGCGTATTTTGCATGACCCTTTTGCAAAATATCGCAGATTTGTGGAGTTGTTGTAGCAAGTTCTATCAAAAAGAACGATTGCAATGTTTACATTGCGGCCATTTCAAAATGATTTTTGTAAATATTATACATATATCTCACAGTTGCGGATATAATTTGTGTAGTGTGGCAAGTTGGAAATTAGAACTGTTTTGATTGCCCAGCAGGAAAACGTCACAAATGGCAAACGAAGCAATTTCCTACGAAATCTAATGCATTCGACCTTGGATTAGACCAAATAATCGCGTACCGAAGCGAACAACGATTGAACCAGCGAACATGAATCATTCTATTGCTTCACTAACTTTGCAATTTTCATCATTGCAATTACCAATTGCATTACCTAGTAAAATAAGATTTCGCCAGCTATCTTTTCCTTGTAAAATTCTTCGTTAAACAATTTCATGCAAAGTGCAATTTTCCTTCTGGGTGTAATAAAACTTTCATATTGTATGATTTTCATTTTGCGTACCAAAGAAATTTTAAATAAATTCAAAATAATTTATCCAATTAATTTTGTTTCAAATTAAACACCAATTCTACAATATATATTATTCGTTTTAAAGAAGTTTTAAATAAATTCAACATTTTTTCTACAATAAATTTTTACCAAAGAAGTTCTAAGTGAAACTGAACATTATTTCTACAATCAATTTTGTTCAATAATATATTATACAATAAATTTGCTTTCAAAAAATATCTGAATAAAATCAAAACTGTTGTCAAGCAGAAAATTCGATTAAAAGCAACAAAATGTACAATATTGTTATAATGCTTTCAGAAATCGATTGAGTTGTATAGAGGTCTATTTTTGAAAAATTTAAGAAGTTTGCAAAATGCCAGAATGTAGCATTATTTAATATATATATATAGCGGATTCTGGGAAGGACGAGTAATTTAATCTTAATGCATTCAATAAACTTTCGAGTGGACAAAATTGATTATATGACAAAATTTCTTTAATTTTTCAAGACATGGTCTGAGGTGAGTTGAGGTTTTATGTTTTGGTTAAATTGAAAAAATGTGCAAAATGCCTTTATTTCAAGCTCATGGCATTTGCAACGGCGCGGCGTGTAAAACTGGAAAAGTCAACGAGCGTGTTAATTTAAGCTTGCTCTCTTTGTATGAAGCAACTAATACGATTGTTTCGTTTAAAATCAATCCCTGAGTGCTTGCGGTAATTGATTTGTTGACGATTTCCAAATTTGTCTTCTAGCTTTTGCCTATGTATCTAGGTAGTAGGTATGTTATAACAGGATAATTAGTACTGAGTAGCCGTAGTAGACAATAATGATAAAATCTGCAAATTTGCAAAATCTAATTCGAATATACGATTTGACTTTTTTGTGTACTTTATAAAAAAAATCCGCAGCCTTTCCAAAATCTTGGCTAAACGCTAAATGCTTTCATTGTAAGTAGTATGAGTGTGTATTAGTAAAAGGTGTTGGTATTTGTAAACGGCCTAAAGGTGCAGCTAAATATGTAGAACAATGGAAGAAAAAATCGCGCGTGCTTGTTTGCACTTGTGTGTGTGTGTGTAATGTCAATTTTATTTAAAAAAACGAGCAAAATTCATTAGCGAAATGTAGCGTGCTCAATTGTAACGCTCTATTTGGGGGTATCTACAGCTTGTTTGGGATTTGAACAACTTCAAAAAATACACATTTCGAATTTTTATTTGCTTCTTGCTTAGTTTAGTTTAGTAAATAGTCATATGCGTTATATGTTATATAATATATGTATGTATATAAGTTGTAGGTAAATAGTTGATGAGTAGCATATGCAAATGAGTTGTATGTATGTATGTATGCATGTGTGAGAGTGCTTCGAATTGAAAGTACGCCAAATAATAATTAAAGTAATTATTTAGTAATTATCGATTATTAGCATTATTATGTTTACATTTTGCGTTTTGTTTTCTTCATTATAAATACTTTAACAATTGTTTCAATATGATTGGTTACCTCAGCAGGCTCATAACAAACAACAATTTCAATGCCTTAGTAAATCCTTATTAAATTTGCTTTTTTTTTGCTTTTTTGGTATTTTGTTATTCTCTTCAATATTTTGTTGTTTCAGCATGTTGTAAAATAAGTGCATTATTGTATGTGTAAAATCAATTGTTAAATCGGTTCTAAAACGAATTTTTATAATTAGCTATATTCTCGTCATAAGAATGTTTTGCATGTTACACAAGAACTTTTATTTTAATACAATTTTAAGTACAATTTATGCGCATACATATATCGACTGCCTGCCACAACGGGGGCTGCTCAATATTTCGTTTCGAAAGTGTTTTTTGAATGGAAAGTACTTGGTATTCTATTCTGTTCGAGTTTAGAATCGAGCTGTCAAATTTGGGTAAGCTGCTTCGCTACTTGAAAGCATTGTCCGAACAAAAAATAATTGCGATATTTGCATTTCGTAGTTCTTTCCAAGTGGCTGGAGATTCGCAGCGAAATACAGAGTAACCCCTCAGAGCATTATGCCTAATGCCATAGCTGTAAGAGTATGCAACTATGTCAAATTGCTTGTTATTTTCTTGTTGTTACAATTTAAATTTAGTTTAATTGGACTTTAAAAAATGCTTCAGCGGTTCTGGGCGCAAAACGCTGCAAACTTGCGGCGCTAAACCAGGCCGTCTGGCAAACGAAATACTCTCGTGGGTAGGTACAATTTCTATTAAGTAATCGACTCGACTCGATTCGACTCGCTGCGTTCGACTCTTCTCTTGATGTGTTAGTATTGACGTTCGCCCATAAATATGGAGCTATACACTTAAGGTGGAATTTGGCCAATTAAACAGCGACAGCCGCGATCTATGAGGTCGTCTGCAACGGCGTAAAGTAGTGGAGACCGTTGGTCTGTAAAGAGATTAAATGCAAAATTTGGCAACTGCTATTTAGATCAGATTTAGATCAGCTACAACGCACCGCCATATCGTACTCTGTGATGTAAGCGGGTATTTCTAATTGATCCTTTGAGATGGCCGAGTACAAATGCTCGACGCCGGGAAGTGAGTGCACTTTGGCTTTGATTGCTGGCGCCATGAATGTGGTGAACCACCAAGTGACCATCTGTAAAGGCAAATACAGAGAACAGAGAGTGAGCATCAGTGCGTCAGCGTGACACGTGAAGAAGGCCTTACCTTTGTCCAGAATGTGGGATGCACTATATAGAAGGCCTTCAGATTCTTCTTGTATCTAATGGCATAGTAAAAAGGCGTTCATTGTTTAATTTATAAGTATGTAGCTGAAGCATGTCAAACTGACTCACTTGTAGGGCAGCACGCTGTAGACTTCGCGCAGCCAATGCAACGATGGGTAATTGTTTTGTGAAGTCAATGTATGGAAGTAGGCAATTACATAGTCTCCTTTAACGATGGGATCCAGTAGTTTGATTAAGTACAAAAGTGCCTAAAGTACATAAAAAGCAAAGAGTTTACATTAATATTGCACTAATGAGCAATTAATTGCCGAATGCATAGTTTGACCAATAATAGGGTACCTTTTCTAAATCGATATTATGTGCCGGAAACCATTTGCCACAAAACACAATCACAGGCCGTCCCAAGCGATCCACGCCGCTCTGGTAGAGGCAACCAATGCCGGACACTTCGGTAAGATCTTCAATTTGGGCACGATACAAGAGGCGTTCATATCTGCAAATAAAATAAATTGATATTTATTTAGATTTTTATGGGATGATAAATCTACAAGATATTTTTCAAATACATATGTATATGCAGATGCGAGATAGACGCGAATATCTTGAAAACCGGATGCATTAAAGGGAGTGAAGGAATTTTCTTGGCCACAACTCAATGCTCAACTCGGCATCCTTTGATTTGTCTGGTGCAACCCAGCACAGCGGGCTTCATAGCTTGAATGCTTGAGGGTTTAAGTCAACATGCAGGTCGTCGATCCACTTCAACTCTATTCTAAGCTCAGCACCGCGATCAGCTGCTTTTGAAAAATTTTAAACTGTTGCGCAGTGTAATTGACGGACCTCATTTACACTCGAAAGTCATTGAAAGACTTCACACCATGCCGAGAAGCTGCTAATGCCTTATTAACGGTGCCAGCGCTCGCAATTGGAGTCGACAGTAGACAGTTCGATAACAAATGAATCACGCTTTCACAATTATTGCGTCAAATTGGATGGATGCTGTTGCAGAAATGAGCGCACAGTGGCAGGGGCAGTGCCCGGAGGCCCGTGGCGGCGCAAATTATGGCGCATTAGCTCGCTTTTGGCATGGTGCGTCAGCTTGTCACTCATTCTGGAGCGGAGCGTATGTTTTGGCAAAGATAAACAGCAGCTCGTATGCTTCGTAGGTAAGCGCATATTTCAGCGCTGACAGTGACAGTGACGGCGACGGCAACAGCGGCAGCAGTGATCCGCATCCATGTGACCAGGGACCGACTGTTTGCGAAACGTGTCGCAAGGGGCTGCTGTAAATCAGCTCCGCAGTGCTGCAAATCTTCGCTGTAATCTTATGACTGTTTGCTACAGCGGCATGAGATGCTGTTATCTGCTCACTGGGCCTGCAGCTGATTATGCCGAGCATCTCCTTATCAGCTCCCGATAGTTTGTTTGCCTGTTGCTTGTTTTGTTTGCTCGTTGGACATCCAAAAAACCTGAAATTTGTTGGCATAATCCCTGCGCAAAATTGCGAAACAACAATCGAGCGTGTTAGCTATTTTCGTATGCGTATCTAAAGAATAGTGCGGAGAGTATCTGCAGAAATGGCGTTCTAAAGAAAGGGTAAAGCACCAAGCTTTTTCCTACCAATCGAGTTGCACAATTTTGCTGCTTCTTGGAATATTCTTTTAAGATCAGCATCTAAAGTTAATAACTTTTGTAAGAAATATAAAAAGAAATGATTGAGCGCATGATCTGCTAATTCGTATCTGTATAAAACTGAAAATTTGGCTCATTTATGACGTAGTACATATGCCTTTTTTGTGGGCCGTCACTGTTTGTTAAGCTCCAAAATTGTCAAACTTTAGTTTTCAATTAGAAAAGTCAACGGTTCATGAAATTACACTGTGTATGTGTGTGCGTGTGTGTTTTTGTACAAGTGCACAAGTTTTTGTTGAAAAAAAAATGAAAATTAAACAACACAACAACAAAAACTAACATGACTATCTTGTTATGAAGCGCACAAAAAGAGTGTAGCCGCAAATAAAATATGGCAATTAAAAAAATATCGAACAAGAAATGTTGAAAGCGTGTTTGAGTCTATTTGTGAAAATGGTGTTTAAACAGAAGTGAGCAAGTTCAATTGACGCTGGGAGAAACAAACTGTAGTTTTATTTACAGAAGTTGTAGTTTATTCAAAACTCGAACAATCGCTTTAGGCAATAATGGTGGAACTGTTGGCTTTTGATGCGAGGTCCATCAAATGATTTAGTTACTTTTTCTAGGAAATAATGTTGGAACTACACAACTATAGAAAATGTATGACACTTTGTTGAAAGTATGCAGAATGAGCATGAGTAAAATTTTTTCAAATTCCAGCAAACTAGTATACCTTCTAATTGAGCAACTCACACTTTGTTCAGAATTTTTGGCACTGGATAGTGACTACTAGAAAGTGGAACAACAAGCTTGTATTATTTGAAAAAAAGATTCGTTTTATTTTTCCGTTTTGGTCGCCTTTTGGCGTTGAACATTTAAAACTTTTCTGAGATATTTCTGATATTACATATCTAGTCTTCTAGTCAGCGTGACTTGGAAGACCATTTCATGTACTATTAACAGACCTTCATGGCACATGGACATAAAAGAGGTATGAAGCTATTTTCTTTCGGAATTTGTCCACAATATGCTGCGGATGTAGTTTTATATGGCCGAAGTATGTAGGTAACTAAGTCTGGTCCTTACTAGCGCATCATAGTGACGCAGATCTTCATGGCAGCCTTCAGAATGGTTTCGCTTACGGCAGAAACGAGCGCCTGCATGGAACTGTATTCAAAAGTGGAAGACTAACAGTAATTAAAATGCATTACAATATGGCAATGGCAATGGCCGACAATACGAATACTCGTACGGAAATAATTTCAAATCTGTATTGCGAGATTGCACAGCGCAATTGGACGAGTTTTCCATTCTTCTGTTGTGTTTTTTTTTGTTTCCTTGTATTTTCCTGGTCTTATTTTATGGGTTTATTTTTAACGTTGTATCATGTGTATGAAGGGTGCGCGCTGCCAGTGGAATTGTATGCGTTCGTGACTGGAGGCATTTAATGTTGCACTCGATGGAATCGTGTAAATATCTGCAGTAAATTCAATTATGGCCCGCGCGCTGGGCCTGACCTGGCTGGATGGAGCAGACGGAAAATGTCTGTCCTTACTGGTGGTGTTAATTTATTTTAACTGACTTGTCGCGCACACGTGAATCTCGGGACACGCGCTGCCGCCGTCCAGTCGCATCGTTGCTCGATAGGGATGCTTGCTCAACTCCACCCCACCGGCAGGGCAGCTCCATTGTGGCGCAGCAAAACCAACATTGAAGTGCCAAACGTCTATTTCAATATTCAATTATGCGGCGCGACAGATTCAAGCGCACAGTCATGTATAGCGTGAGCGAGCTGGGGGCGTGGGACGCAGTGAAAATGTGTCATTGTAACGGAAATTGGGTGCGAAAATGAAACGGAAGAAGCGCTGGCAGTCACGAACGTCATACAGCAAAGAATAGCAAAGAACACAAAAAGTATAGCAAATTCCACATTCTACTCATTCCACAGAAAAGGGGCACAGGACATGCTTCAATGTATGTACATACATACTTCTAGAGCGAGCACTATGGCGCAGCGTTGTCGTAACACGCTTATGGAAAATTCGTAGTTCTGCTTCGGTTTTTTCTAAAATGCCCAAAGACATCTGTAGAAATTCGGTCTTTAAAGTTCATAGAAGGCAATATTTAAAAAAATATTGTATATTCTATGTAAAAAAGTTAAAATAACATGCTCTAAATCAAGTGAACTTGTTAGTTAAAAATGGCAATGTTTAGATTTTGACAAAAAGAAGAGTAAACATATGAGGAAATCCAATATATATGTATATATGTATGTATTCTAAAAGTATTGCGAATGAAACTACTTGATTCGGTAAACCGTTTAGACACGGGAAGCTTGCATCCAGCTCCACTTTAAGAATATAAGATTTTCTCATGGGTTCAAAGTAAAGTTGAATTTTGTTGCACGGTGTAATATGAGCACCCACAGCAAATCCATAGATTTGGCAACATCGCCATAAACACGTCAGACTTATGTATTAGCCGAAACACTGACTGACTGCCCGAATGACAGACAGACCCACTCACTCACTGACTGACTGACCTCTCTTCTAGCGTTTCGACGGGCTCTTCGGCAATATCATTGGTGGTCTCCTGCATGGGGCTGGACCCTAAATCGATGGATGTCATCCCTTCGACCATGGTCATGCTTTCGTGTCTCGTTGTGGTTTGCGTGCCTGCGTGTACGTGGGTGTGTAGCAACAGTGCTCGCTGTTTGCGTGTATTCGGCTGGGTGGCTAGTTGGGCCTAGCAGCGCCTCCTGATGGTTTGGTTGGAACTGCGCCTGAGGTTATAGCGGTTTTTTATTGTTCAACGTGTGCAGTTTTTCCTTCGAAAGTTCTCTCTTTTATTATTGTTTGGCTTCCTCCGCACCTGTTTCTTGCTTGGTGGATTGTAGTTGGGGCGCTGAGCGACTGGTGGGCGCTGCAGTCTACAGACTAGTGCTGCTAGTTCCGTTCGTCCGACAGACAAAGAAGACAGTGAACGGTTTATTGGATTTTAGCTCGCACGTACGCGCACCTCACGTCACTATCGATTTTTATAGTAAAATGCAAAGGCGTAATTCAATTGCAAGGCGTCGACTGTAGAGTTTGGCGAAAAATTGCACGATTTTATAAGCAATTGGAAATGCGCACGAAATCAACTTTTTTTGTTGTTTGTTGGCGAAAAGAGCGCAGCGCATAAACAAAGTATGGAACTGTCGCCCGCTGATTACGTCTGTGCCTTGGCTGCTGGCTGCTCGAGATCTGTGACGCTGTGCCTTCGATTTATTTTTAAAATCTCCGACGAAATTTTCTTTATGTCTGTACTCAATTTTATACGCTTATTTTCTTTAATGCTTTTTTGCTTATGTCTTCAGCAGGCAATTTTTGCTGCTGTCTTGCGTTTCTTTCAGTTTAATTGGAATTCCGAAATATATTTTAGCGACTTTGCTAGCCGAAAGCAGGAGGAGTTGTTCGCTCTTCGATGCAAGCAAACACTATGCTCAGAGGAGTGGAGCGTTAAGACTCAACGTTTCTACCGCGACTACGAAGCGAACTGTCCGAGTTACTTGAAATGTTTTGCTCGACTAAAAGTCAGCGAGTGCTGCAGCTAGTTGAGATACTTTGTGCGCTTCGTAAATATGTACATCGCATGCTCCGAAATACGCGCTGCGTTGTGTTTGGTGGACAGGTACAAGGCAGACACCGCTCAGCCACATCGGAGCGTAGCTGAGCGCAAGCTGGTGAAATTCAGAGCAGCGCCACTTTGCAAGTCTCGCGCATGGCAGTTGAGCAAGGCGCTCCTTGAGAGCGTTGCGAGCACAGTTCTATCTTTTCGAATCGCACTATATTTTCCCTTGCTTAATGTTTCCTCGTTTCCTCTATAACCACTCTCATGTGCGCTTAGTATGTCTTATTTTGGTAGCCACTTTTAAAGCATTTGGTATTGCAGCGCATTTGAAACTACTGCAGCTTCATGGGCCACAGCCAATGACATCAGTTGCCAATCGATCAAATTCACAAGGAGATGCAGCGCCAACATTTTCAACGAAACCACTTCGCAGCAGCAATAATTGGCATTTTCGTCAAATCGAAAGCTGTCACTCTCAAGAAAATTCAAAGAACATTGCTGTAGATTCACATATTTATGTTAAGTTGAAGTTTTAAAATTGTTGTTACAAATTTTCCCTCCAGTCTCATGATAAAGCCTCTCTTGCAGTGTACCATTTTCAGCCGTATTCTGGCATTGCAGTCACAATTGATTGTCACTGTAGTTGTTGTTTTGCCGTGTGATATTTTGATTTGTGACTTTTTCGACTTTAGTTAGAGTGTAGGTAGCTTTATACTTCTGTCTTTTCGCAACGAAACGAAGAAATTTTATAAGGATTAAGCTCCCTTTCCATTAAAAACCTTCATTTTCATCCTTACTTTTCTTTGCTTTTTTCTAATGCACAGCATTGTTGCGCTTCCCAAACATTTTTTGAGAGTCATCAAGCATCAAAACTTGAGTGCTTTAGGGTTTCTCCTGAACAACGGGAAGATCCTCAACCCAACCCGATCTTATTTTAATCTAGCTGTAAATATTATATATCGCGCCATATACATACATAAGTATGCAAATATAAACGATTGCACTAATTATGTAAAATATAGATGAATCAGCAGTTTCAAATGCTGCCATATTTAATCGTTTGGGGCAAATGTATTTCGATCATACCATTATTTCATAGCTACATCCCCCACTTATCTGCACACGCACGCTTTGTATTCAGTAAATGTTTTTTCAAAAAAGAAACGCTCGCCTCAACCTTTCAAAATTTTCGCATGCGTTCAAATGAAACGTGATTCATTTCACTCACTCTACATGAAACGCTGCGCTTTAGAATCCATTACGATTTAGCGAATAACTTCTACATTATTCTACATTCGAGATATTTACGTGTGGCGAATTGTAGCGCTTTTATGAAGTCATTTTTTTGTACATGTGCATTTTGTGAGTAACGTTGTAAGAATGATAACTAAGTACTTAGCAGCAGAACTGAAATTTGCATCACAAAACGCTTTAAGTTGGTGGAACTAAGAGCTAGGCGAGTTCTAATTGTACAATAGATATATTTTGTTTCATAGATTATTCAAAAACTACGCTTTAGAATTATTTTACAGAGTTTTTCATCCGACAATGGCTGTTAGAATTTCGGTAAGAAAAGAAAAAATTCAATATGGAAAACTTTTTGTCAAAATCTGATCAGATGCATAAGAATTCTGTCATAATTTTACAACATTTATGAACATATTTTTGTTAAGCTATATCTCAATATGAAGCAAAATCTCAAGAGGAAAAGATGTATTTGTACTCCTCTAAAAACCCTAAGGCCGTATCCGAACGAGCTTAAGAATTTTTTTTCACGGCCAAGAACACTATCGGAGAGTTGCCAATTCTTTGCCGCTCGTTTTTATCTGCCTTTTTTTTACATGGTATGAGTGGGATGCGCATCGAACCAGTCAGTGGCCGAGCTTTTATCAACTGAGCCACCGCGGCACACTGCGGTCCTTCGAATTTGCCACTGAACTATGCTGTCATTATCATTGGCAACAATTATATACAATGTAAAGAATTTCAACGTTCCTACTACTACTAATAACTTTAGTTCGTCTCTTTTGAATAAAATGCTATAAAGAAAATCTCATCTGTTCGATTTAATTCTAAAGCTGTGTCAGTGCAATCATAATTGAAAAAAATCTGCATAATTGCTTTTTTGCGCTTTTTCTAGCATTATCTTAGATTAAGTGATTCAATGTTAACCTGAAAATGTTCCCATGTTCAAATTATATATTGCAAAGCTGCAAAGTCACTGAACTGAATCAGTGCTGGGGTTGCTTGCAGTAGCCCGAAAAACTGGTCATACGAAAGTGAAAAATTACACGCATAATTGTATTAAACATATACTAAAAGATATTTAAAAAATATTTCAGCCAAACGTGAACAAGTTTGAAGTTCGTCGTTGAGAACGCAGTGCAGTGGGGAGTAGGACAGCAGGCATGGACACACTGCCTGGCCACACTCCGCAGTGCATTTATTAAGATGCCGTACGTCGGTACGTCGCATATGAAAGAGTTGTCATAATGGTATGTATGTGTGCTGGTGTGCGTGTGTTTGTGTGGCTGTATGCCATCGAGCACAATAACATTCCTACTTATAATCGAAATCAATGAACATTTCACGTATATTTTTCACGGATCGTTCCACTGCGCTGGACACACACATTAATAATTTATGCCGATTTCTCGTTATGTATGTTATTATTATTTTAATCATGTTTCGTGTGAATTGTAATTACAATTTTTTTTTAAAGTCGCACTTTAATTGCAGCAGTGGAAGTTCTACATACTGACGGACAGGCACAATTTAAAGCATTCTCCAAGCGAATTTGGCAAAGAAGTAGGAATGCAAGAACTGCTCAAAGTCGATACATTTTTTACAAAAACTTTAGATTATGCTAAAATTAAAGATATTTTGAAAAAGGGTTTCAGCAGCAAGCTGCCGGTAGTTCCAGCCTGCTTATAATTTATCAAGTAAGATTTGTTTTTATAAAAATTGGCAAATTTTGGAAGAGGAAATCTAGAAAAATTCAACATTTTCACTTCGAGTTCAAAAGTCGAGAAAAATTTAGTTCTAGAAATTGGCAGTTTTTAGTACCTCTGTACACTTTTTTATGTCCTTACAAAGAAAGCACAACAAAATTTCCATTTCCTTAACGTAAAGAACTGACAATCAGTATTAAATATTGCTCGATTACAGAGTGTCAATCAATAAGCCAACAATGATGTCAGACAAGTTCGTATTGGGGACAAGGTCAGACCGAAGGCGGAAATGAGCGGGCGAGACCCTTGGTCAGTAGGAAGCATGACTGCCAGTTAGCAGAGCAGAATTTGTAACTGTAAAAAATGTTATAAAAATTATGCTTAAAAGTTGAAAACGCGCTTTGCAATGAATTTGAAAAAAAAATGGGCAAGTGTACGTGCTGCCAGTGGCGTTCGCAGGAAACGATGACGTACGCTGAAGTTAAGTGCTGCCCGTGTCGAGCACATGCCGCTATGGTGCACCACAAGCCTGAGCATTTGCCACGTCATCGTCGCTGCACGCGAGCATTGACGTCATTGCCTGTGCTGCCGTGTTCGAGTAGCTGAGGAGGAGGGGTGAGCGGGCAACTCCGCTTATTGCTTGATGGAGGCAACACCTTCCAGCACATGCGAGAGTGCGTGTCACGGCGAAAGGTTATCACGCGTTCATTGCGTCTTGTATAGGAAAGTATTGTCCGCACTACCAACAGAATCGCTCAGAATTTATATTTGAACAAATTCCAACATGCAATTCGAGTAAAAATGGTCTTGTATATAATGAAAATGAATATGAATTTGTAAACAGCAAGGAGGCAATTTTTGGAACTCGTGTCTGCACAGTTCTTCTTTTAGTTTCCTTGCGGCGTCCATATCAATTATGTATCTACATAAGTATCTATTTTGACTGTCTTTAAGGTGTAGCTTATTTACCATAAATGTTGAAATAAAACAGCTATTTTAAAAGTAGTTGCCGCTATTTTTAGCAGTTACTAAAAGAAGCCTTCGTGTGCGCTCAGTATGACGTACGCTTTACAGCGTGTGGTAGGGCGAGGAAGGGCAGCAGTATTGAATTGCAAAGCAATCGCTTTAACTGCTTTTCATTTCGTCTCGAACAATTTGTTTGCTTTGCAAGTGTGCTCAGCTACATTGTACATATTAGGATCGTGTGGAATTACATACCGCTCTTGATGCTCAAGGCCTTCAATGCCGTCAGAGACCACGCTCTCGTATACGCCATTTCTGGGCCGGTCCCCCAAGAGATGCTGACGATCCAAATCACTCTGCAGAGACAAAAACAAAAATTATATATTCATTAGTGAAAGTTATTCGAAGCTTGCAAATAAAGAAGAAATAACATATTAAATTTGTTGTTAAAATGTATGGCGTTGTTGGTAAAAAAGAGAAGTACAGAAAAACAAAAATTCTGATCAGGAAAATTTTAACATTTTATACATATGTGGGTACTACTAAAATCGACAAGTTATATTTCTTAAACTACTGCTTGACGGGTTGACAATTTGTAAAACTAACATAATGTAACATTTTTATAAAACAAATTTCGAGTTTATTAAAACGTTGTCTGCATCCTTTGAAAAAAAGGTGTATACAGATTCAACCTAATAAATGCCTTGACGTATGAGTCGGAAACGATAAAGCTAGCTAGCAAAAGAAAGAACTGTTGCATAGTTCCAGGCTTACATATATGTACTTTGCGTGTTAGTACAAGTGTAAGCTAGTTTTCATTACGTTAATGCTTACGAGCGGTACGTCATTTATGACGGAATACAGCTAGTAGTGTAATAAATGCAAGTGCTAATGAAATTTCACAATCTTACCAGAAATGTCAACAATTTCATTAGAGGAAGAGAAGTCTGGCAACCGACGGAGTAATTCGCTACGCCAAGAAAACTTCAAGGGATATGAACAGGGATTTAATTATTTTTGCAGCAAATGTTTGAAATCGTTTGCAATAAAAAAACCTGTGTATAAATTTAATTAAATTTGTATGCTCCTAATGCTTATTTAAAGCTAAATGCAATAAAAACAAAAGTAAACGAGATTTGCTGGTGGAAATTTTAAAAAATTTCTGAATTGTGTAATTTGTTCATCAATACCGCAAACAACACATTTTATGACCGACTATAGCGCACTAAAATGGTATTTTTACAATTTCGCACGCACCTGCATTTGTGAGTAGGACGGTATGCCGCCACTGTACGAGCTGAGACTCAAACCATTCGTGTCGGAGAGACCGCCTTCCATGTCGGAGCCGTTGCCTTCCATGTCGTGTGGGCTGTTATCGGACTCGTCGTCGGCTGCAAGAAACGCAAAAGCAAAACGGGCACACATTAGACGCACAAATGGAAAATTTTACAAAATCACAGTCACTGATAAATTTGCCAAAGACAAAGAACGTCTATTACAAGAAAACTCGAACGAGGTGTTGATCATCTTGAGAGCGCACGACTGCGATAGAGACGTCTGCCTGCTCGCGGTGTTGAGCACTTCAATGCAAGTGAATATTCGAATGCACTTTTCAGCCTGTGACTTGGAAGCACCGTCTGTCGGTCTGTCGCGCCAGCTGCCGTAGGAAAGACAATGCAAGCGTTTATGGGCCCGCAAGTCGTGTGACAACACAAACCGAACGCTTTTAAACTGTAACAAAACGTGCGGAAGGCAGCAGAGGCGAGTATCTATAAAAGGCTAAATTTTAAACCAAAAATTATTGAAAATTTTACAAGTGCTTCTAGTAAATTTGCACTCTTTTCTGCCTATAGCCTTTGTTGCTTTGTACTTTGAATTCCGCGAAATGTGATAACGCACTGAAAGGGGCCGCGATCAAATGCTGTGCATACACGGGATGCTGCTTATGGTGGCATACAACAAAAACAACAACCACAGTGCCGACAAACAGCAGATACAGCCACTAGCAAAAGTTACTGCGCACGCCTGCCACAAGCGCGACAATTAGAGACGACAACGCGAACGAGTGCGCCGAGATAAATCCATGACACTGATAAAGCGAGTCATGTAGCAGATAAACTGATCTATCCGGCGACGTTTGCCAGCGAATAAAACAAGCTGCGCGGATAGCGGCGTGTGCAGATAAGCCGCTCGCCCCTCTCGGGAAACCGGCCTCTGGCGTTCGATGGCGAGTTGGAACCACTCGCACGGCTCTTTTCCAAACGAAAAAGTCTTCCAAAACCACAACAACAACAACAGCATAAAACGAGTAATAATAAAATGTTGTTTTTATGATTTTGGAAAATATGTACAGCGGAAATGCCATGTCGAGTTTTTAAACAAAAACAGTACAAAAACAACATGAGTTTTAAACTTTGTGCAAAGAGCAAAAATGAATAAACATTTGCTAAATTCAGCGCATAAACAAACACATCAAACGCAAAAAGATGTTCTATCTTAAAGATTACAACTATCTTTGGGTGGAAATATTCAAATAAATATGCAGTATAGTTTAAAGCCACATCTGAAGGGAAGTCGCATCTAGGCACTGACCGCGTACAGAAATGTATAAAGTTCTTTGAAGATGTTGACAACTTTAGGCAGTGCTGCAGAAAACATATTGAACATATTTCTGAATTCAAATATAGACATCAATTGTCGAAAGTAGAAATCTCTATATAGTAAAGTAGAAAAGCCATATTGTACTTAGAAAATCATGATCGAGTAAAAATGGCAAGTATTTCTATACTATATCTTCTTCATGCTCAACTTATTTGCCTGAGCTGTTGTTCAATTGAGCTCAGGTTACTGTAACTGTGCTGTGTACTGAAACTGGTTGCTACTTTTTGTCGAGCGAGTTGAAGTTTCTTTGTCCTTCTGTGTGTCATCCGAGAGCACGCCGCTATTCGTCGGGTGCTTTCTCATCGAAGTGCCGTTAATGTTCTCACTGTGTTTTCAGATTCATTGGTTCCTTAAAGGCTTTCCTGGCTCGGGCGCGACGATTGAATGAGCGACAATACAACAGAAAAAGACCCATGCAATGCGAAGATTGAGACGCAGTAGCGAAAGACCGAGTTGGACTTCGAATTGGTGAACATAAAATTCATTTATCTGGTGTTGATAGAGCCAGTAGTAAGACGGCAAATCAATATATGGCTAGCATAACCGAAGGATTTCCAGGCATCTATTCTAAAATGATAGTAGCACTTTTTTAACTTTTGTTGCGCATACTGAGAAATTTACAATAGTATATATATATAGCAATAAATCTTTGGTTGCATTACCTCAACTTTATATTTAACCGTATTATTAAGCTATTTGCTGGCACAAAACACAAAATTCGCAGCAATTACTAAGACTAGACGTTGCACTTTGTTTAGTGTCAATGTAACTGAAGCAGTATGTGCCAACAAATCCACACTAACCAAGCTAATTGTAGGAATTTTAGCTGGAAGGCTAAAAGTTGTTGTTATCTTATCAAAGCGATGGCAACGCTGTGGAGAGCATGGAAGCAATTGACCAGTTATCAGGCCGTATTGATTGCACGTCACTGCGTAGCGCGCCGATCTGCCGTGGGAGGCGGTTGGGTACTCACAGTGACGCATAAGAACGCTATGCTGTGGATTGCGTATGATGCGGATCTGCCGGTCGGGATGTTGTGGTTCGCCGAATTCGCCGCCAATGTCCTTGGGCAGCTGCCACAGCGCGCTGCGCTCCTCCAGATTGTCGCGTGGGAAGTAGAGCGGCGCTAGCACCTCATAAATGCCACGTTCGTGTGGACTCACACACAATATCACAATTTGCGTCGTAAACTTATCTAAAAATCGACGAATCGTGCCTGCAAAGTAAAACAAAGCTGGCTTTAAATTTACGATCTCTCCAAAAGAGCGGAGGCACTATTTACGCAAAGCTATGTGGGCCGCCAAATCAGCTGGGAAACTCTTCTGATTGCTGCTTATGTTGCACACGGCAATTGTGAGAAGATTGAGTTCCTTGGCCTTGCAGAGCACGTTTCTGTAAAAGGGAAAAATCTTAATTTAGATTCTTTTGTGCTTGAATTAGTTTGAACAATTAAAGATATGGAATGAACTGACTGATATTGATACTGATGTCTGCGGATGGAGTGGAATAAGAGAGAAAGAAAACATATTGTCCGGGCGAAATTGGCGGAAACAGAAAAATCATCTGACAGAGGTAGGAGGATTGAAGGATAGTTAAATGTTTTAATTCTGCTATGGAGAACAACCATCGTGAGCAGCATATATGTATAGCAAGAACCCTTAGTAGACTATATCTTATAAAAGTCAAGCCTTTTAATATATCTATTTTAATAAAGATTTTGCATAGTTCTTTTCAAAGCTGTTCTTCACGTTTTAAATTAATATATCTGGTATATAGAAATGGCTAGATTGAGATCAGGTATATAAGAAAATGCCGTACTCTTAAATGCTATTTAAAGTTCGGACAAAATTTCAGATTATCGAGCGCGTACTGCATATGATATGATATTATTTTATGGTATTTATAAACCCGATAAAGACAACGTAGGACAAAAAAAAATATAGATCTGAAAATTTTTTTATAGAATTATACTTATTATGCTCAAAGTGTATGCCTGAAACTATGCAACAGTTTTTTAATGCCTTTTTCCAAGAGTGAATGTGGGAATATTTAAAAAAACATTTCTTGAACTTTGGCATTGCTTTCGCTCGAACAGTGAAACGCCGCCGTTTTTGAGGTTTATAGTACCTTTGAGTCACAGTCCATTATTGATGGCTTGTAGCTAGCATGCACTCTATAAATTGGTATATATTAGATTCGTATTAATAGCAAAATCTATGAATGCTACCTTATTTGATATCATCCTAAATCTAGATAATTCGCTTTTCTTTTCATTTCGCTTCTTTGTTTACAAAAACAATTTATTACTTCTACTAGTACCTATTGTCCCTACATTCAAGGAAATGCGAGTCATCACCTGTAACAACAATGCAGCGTATTCTCGGCAGCGGTTTTGAATTTCTCCTTGAAGGCTGGTCCAACTGTATGCAGAATGTATTTGGCTGGCAGATTGTAGCCGGGCGTTACGCGAACTTCACCCGTTTGGCAGCCTACATGCAGAAGAAAATACAGCTGTATTAATAAATGTTTACTTTATTAAAAGTAAATTGCAAAACCTTTAATGTTGCTTGATAGCTCCTCTTTTAGTTGATTGCCAGCGATGGCAAGCACACGATCCGATATGGGATTGCTTTCAGTCAACGTTTCATCGCTTGTATTGGTGATGGCGTCCACTTCGAGCGTCGTTATGTTGCCGTCCCTGTAAGAGAGAGTTATAATAGGCTTCGAAAAGTGTAGCTCGAGCAGCACTTACCAGATGAGAAAGCGGTTGTTCACATCTCTCGACAGCGGAAATGGACTGCAATTGTGCCGCGGACCACCCAAACTGGAGTAATCCGTTATTGGCAGTCTTGTGTCTGTCTTCTCTGATCCACCCCAGGATGACAGTGCGTCTAGTTTTATTTTCTGCGCAAAATGAAGTAGGCAAATGCTGTTTTATATAAACTACAAATTATTTGAGAACGGCAGATCTTACGCAAAATGGTGTACTTATGGTTTGGAAATCTTCATTCGAATTGGAGTCCAGTCGCATGTCTCTGCAAAAAAAATGGAAAACAGGTTAAAAATTAATGTGCATAGCGAAAGTGAGCATTGCTTTAGTAAAAACTTGTGCATTGAAATGTTGTGTGCCAATTTATGCCTGGTTGGACTCGTGTAACATTGAAGGCGGAAAAATGTAGTCTATTTATAGGCTGAAACCACGCTGCAAGCGCTGCAAGAGTGTGGGCTGAGGCAGAGCAACGAACAACCATTCGCTGCCTCCTTGCGAACAGGCCGCATGGCGCAAAAACTACGGAATATGCTTCGCTGCATACCACAAAACATGCTGCAGAGGGCATGCAACAATGCAGCTTGCCTCCGAGCGAAAAGTGTAGAAGAAAATAGGGAAGCTTTTTCGATGCCATGGCTGTGCGCCCATTTCAAAGCCCCCCTCAGTGCTTTTATGCCGCAATTTTGCAGAAAATTGAACGTGCTTGCTTTAAAGTTCATTGAAATTTAATTTAACAGCAGGTGGCAAGGTGTAGGATTCAGCTATTCATACGGGTGATATATGTAAGTGGTGAAGCTCTCGCTAAGCTTGGAACCAGGAAGTGGAGAAGGCGCGCGCAAAGCAGAGACGCCTGGGAAGATCTGAGGCGCGAGGCCGAGAGCTGCAACAGCTTTTAATGCCATATAAGAAAGAACTAAGATATATATTTAGTTATGTAGGTAGTTGTAATTAACCTTGACATTTAGCGTAAACTTCATCGCATGAGATAGATTTACATGAGCTGCATATGGCGCATTGCTAGAGTAAGCCCCTATGTATCCAACACTACAACCGATCAAAGTTCTAATAAGAACAAGGCAACAAGAAAACATCAGTCCGGTAATATCATCGACATAGTAATACATACTCTTCTCTTAATACAATACTTGTGTCTATTGCTAGGATGTTTTCTTTCAGGCCTTGCCCACTTTCTGAGTTTATATATCATAAAAACCACATCGAACCAGTTCAAGAGTTCAGTGGTATAAACTTTATTCCTGTTAAAACGGTCTTACTCGAAATTATCTGGAATTAGCGTCTTATTTTTATAATTTTAATGCTAATTAGAAAGCATGCTCCTCTATGTTAGTATTTAAAATGGTCTGATTTGATAGCCGCAAATTGAAAAAGGTCTTATAATCCTGCCTGCTTAGCAGCTGAACTGCAGTATTTTAGGCAGATTTCTTCCCTATATATAAAGATATATCATCAATTCTATCATAATGAATAGCTAAGATTTGCACATGATACTGAATCATCTTAGCTATTCTGCCTTACACGTTTTAAAAAGTTTTTTCTTTTTAATGAGCTGCTATTAAGAATCACACTAATTACTGAAAAACACTGAAATGTTGCTTGGAATTGTAGTTAAGATTGATATCGGTATTTCTATACGTACATATTTACACTTAATATTTGCTCCAACTGTTGCCTGCTTTAATAAAGTGTTTATTTGCATTACAATTGAATATAACAACACATTAGCATGCACTGCGAAATATTATTGTTGAAATGCCGCCAAAAGTGCGCGGGCAAAGAGATTGGCTCAATGTCAAATCAATATATGCCACAATATAGCAGACCAATTTAAGCCGAACCAGATACTTTCACTGATTGTGCGCTAATTGAAGTGTCAAATTATTTAAATATATGTACATACGAGTATGCTGTGCTCTGAGATGTTTCTCTATGTTGTGCAATATCACGCCTATAAATCACAAAGTACATATTATATCTACTTATACTATTGAAGAATTTCCCAAGTGTCTGTTTATTTTGATACGCAAATATTGGCAAGTGTGATTATCGCTACACGGTGACTTAATGGCTTTGAGTTGGAAATCACTGAAGCTTACTAGGGATAGGCGAGTGTTTTCGAACGGTTAAGATAATAGCAGCAAATTGCTATGATTGATGCATGAAAATAGTTTGATTCGAACAGATCTATTCCGGCAACAATACTACAAGTCAGGACTCTCTATAAATGGGCACTTTTTGTAGGGAAACCAAAAGATAGAAAATTGGCAAAACAATCAGCTCTGATTGCAGCGCTATAACAAGGCTGTAAGTTTAACACCAGATTATGGTTTGCTATTGGTATTTGATCTCATTGACTCTCCATAAAGCATTTAAAGAACTGTTCCCTAGTTGAAGACATATACTCTAAACCCGAAATTTACTCAAGAAATTGAGACCTTCTAAAGCTATGTATTCATGAGCATCTGTAAGCAGATGGTCGCTATAGACCTCTTCTACTCCAAATCCATACACAATGTAAATCTGTATAGAGCACCCTTCTTTATATCATAATCCATGCAGTACTCCCATTGTTCGACCGCGACTAGTCCTAATTCTTAGGCTGCCAGGAGTGATCAAATAAATACTAATATTAGCAAATGAATTCTCTTAATAAGCACTAACATTTTTATTATATTTCCACAGTTTGCCAAAGGGGAAAAACGCTCGTTGTGTACGCCTGAAATGTTGGAATTCCTGACATGGTGACATGACGTTCGTATCCTGCCTCGAAATGGCAACTGTTTAAAATCGCACGTGTGCTTTTATACTCAAGACACGATTACATAAAAAGCGGATAACAAAGCAATGCTGGCAATTGACAAAGACATGCGTGAGTTCCGGTCTTCGTGCCACATTCACTCGTAGCACTTGACTACGTTACATTGAAGAGCAGCCATAAAGGGATAAATGTCCTGCCGCAGCATGGCACAGTGTGACACTTTGTGCGCTGATCCCTTTGTTGGCCAGAAACCATAAATTTGCCGCTCCGATGATGAGACGCAACGAACGGTAACGAATTTATTACACATGCTCCCGCATTTGATTACTGCCGCTTATCTTAACTTCATACTTCCCAAAATGGCCAAAATGCCTTTTGAACTGGTCAGCAGTTTGTGCTTAATTAGTATGTATTTGCAGCTCTGCTGCTCTGACGCTCTGCTGATATGGTCAACCGAGTACTTGCGGTCAAAAGCATAGTTGGCACTTTTGGTCTGTGCCGGAAACCTGCTTTTTGAATTGCGCTGCCGAGTTGATTTGTTGGATGACATGCGAGCATACTGGAAATTTCCCCCTTCTACCAAACTCCTTATTCCATGGATGACATTTTAAGTTTGTCGATTTGATGTGATCGAACTTTCGATATTGGCAAAGAAACAGGCAAGTGCATAGTCACTTTAAAGCAAAAGTAGCTTACACCCCCGCTGATCCCGGCACTATTTACATCACCCATATAAGATCCAAAATTGGCAAAAATATACAAACTAGCTTCGCGAACCCAACTGCTGCTTCTGGATATCATTCAATGCCGTGAGATAAAGCTAATAGGCAACGTTAGGGTTGTCAGTTTTCTCATATAAGGCAAATGTTCACCGCCACAGCTCCATTTTGCCCACATCCACTAACCTATACAAGTGCTTTGCATGTATAGAAGCGTCCGCCTTTAGATATTAGACGACACCTCAATCTAACATAAGCTGATTGTTTGATTCCAGGTACTGAACTTCTCAATCGTCATGTTAATTTATTTAATTGTTATAATGATGCATCGCATATATGCACATTTATGACATCATATTTCAATAAGCTTCGTCTGTAGCTTGTTTGTGTAGAGATTATCTTTTGTGGTGCAATTTCTCTGTGCCGAAATAAATTTCAGGAAAAATCACATAAGTATAAACAAATTTGCAAGTGCAAGCTGTGTGCCGACGAATTTGAGCGTTTCTAGTTTTTACTGCCATACACACACACATACATACATATATGCATATTTGCATATTTGCAGATCGTGTTAAAGTTTGTGAATTAAAAGAGCAAATAGGTTGTCATATGTACATTAACGGAGTGTCATCTCAAGTTGAGATAGATGACAGCTTTGTTTTGAAACTCACACAGTGATACTGTTTGCCTTGGCTGCCAGAGAGTCATGCAGCTTGCTATCACATTTCCAGCATGAGACTGCCATTAAATTTTCAACAGGGCTTGTCTATTTTTTACAAAGAAAACAAGCTGCCAAATTGCTTGGCATTATTTCTCATATACAGCTTTTGAATATCAGCAACAACAAGAGTTGTATAACAGTCTAAGTACGTAGTGAGAAGGCGCTGCTAACTGCTTTGGCGCTAGAATACATATGTATGTACATACATACTAAAATATACCAACAAGTTTGTACCCAATTGCATTTGGCGGACTTCATTGGCTTGGGCACAACAACAAAGCTGCACAATTGGCATGGAGCATTTCATTGCATAACCACATAAAAATATGCTAAGTTGGCATTAGTCAGCTGAACATAAACGTAACGTACATATGTGAAGAAGAAGAACTAAATTTATGTATTCATTTTGAAATGGAAAACAAAACATTTGGCGCATAGTTTCAACAATCGATTGCCTCTTCATTTCATCAACTATAACTTTTAGCTGTTTTGCTTTCCGACTTGGTTCAAAGCATTATTTTGTATGAAACGAAATCACTTTTTCTTCACTCATTTCTTGTTATTAAACTGCAACGGGTAACTAGTGGAAAGTGCTTTGAACTGAGACTGAAGAGTTCATTGCATTGTTCAAAAGGGTGTGACTGTAGGAGGAATTCAAAATATAGCGCGATCAGCTGCTTGCACTTAAACTAAGCAAAGCGTAAAATTTCTCAAAGTTTGCGCTAATTCGCCGTCGATGAAGTTCGTGATTTTTACTGGTGACTTAAATAAAGGCTTTTTGCAGCTATCGAACAGAATCTTTATTCAAAGATACGCCTATAAAGCGCAGCAAATAAAAATCATGTGAATTAATAATGTTTGTTCAGAAAAAAAATGTTTATGTGAATTAGAACTACTAGATTATTCTTGGCGTGGAAATCTTTCTTGCAGATGTTTTGCAGTGTAGTGGAAATTCTCTTTTCTTTAACGGTGAAAAATAATGCATTGCTGCAATTAGAATCCAAAAGACAAAATTGTGATGTCATCTTCACGCTGCTTCAGTTTAAGTGTGAAATAAGTGAAATTGAAATGTGTGTCGCTGTCTGAATTAACACCTTCTTGCGTCATTTAAGGCAGCAATTAACATATCGGTACATTGCTCGAGCTGCGGCTGGAGCAGCGCCCATTGCAGAGCATTAGCTCCAACGGTTCAAATGCTAGCAAAGCTTGCTTTTTGAGATGACACTGTTACACTTTAGCGCGTACTTCGTTGCTGAAGTATCAAATATATGCACTTCTTCAGTTGATATTTGCTGATATTTGAAGAAGATTTATGGCAAAAAAAACCCGTAAGCCAGCAGCCCGCTTGGAACATTTTTCCGGCAATCTTCCGGCCATTTCCGAGCATGTTCCATATATGCGGCAAGCGAGATCATTTGAGTTGGCCACCCCTGCCCTAAACGATAGAGGTAAAAAATCTGCACAGCTGCTTTTGAGCAGCACTCAAGGAAAAAAGCTTGCTGATTTTCAAGCATCGAATATATTCTACACGACTGCAGTTGATGTATGTATCTGCTCGAGAGGAATGCCAAGATATCTTGAGTGGAGAACCATTTTAAGCGGTAATTAATTCTATGTATGTATGTATGTATATAGGGTGTGCTCGAGCATTTGTGCAATTAAGTGCTAAATATGCCACATGTCGTAAGATTTCGCGACGTCGCGACTCAAGTGTGCGATACTCAGCCTGCGATGAAGTGGGCGATTGCGCGACTAACTGTTTGCTCCAACGACGCATTACCTGGCATTTGCGCAGCAGCGTGAGGCGCATTTCGGTTCATGCAACATTACATTACAGCCGAGGATGAACTAAACACGTACGAGTACATATGCCTCAGCGGCGTTGAGAGCGACGTTGATGGCGACACTGCCATCCACACCCTGTGCTCAATTGTGCGATGAAAATACACTACATGCGTACTAGTAGTATATATTACAGTACAACGACAACAACAACAACAACAGCAAAAAGTAACAACAAGCGCGTTCAGCATTACTGGTATATGGCAATAAGAGTGAGTCAAGTCAGCGTATCGCCGGCGTTGGGGCTGTCACCGTCAGCGCCAGCGCAGCCAGCTCCGCCAACGTAAATGCGCATTCGAGAAGCAATTCAGCGTTAAAATGCCATTAGCGCCTAGGAGTAGCAGCTAACGCTTTGACATACCCATATCCGCTACCTGCAGACGGACGGATAAGCGGACAGATGCAGGGCTGCCGTAGAGAAAAATAAGTTAACATTACATTTCAAATATTTTGTAAAATTTTTTATGCTCATGGCACAGCTGAAAACTGACATAATTGCTACTATTCTGCATAGAATTGTTTGTCTGACAAAAAAGTCATAAGTTTGCCATCATTTTCAGCATCACTCAAAGTATTGTTGATGCTGTTTTGCTTTCAAAATCGCATTTCTGTCGGTCATATAAAAACGGCAATAGTTTCAATCAGCTGATTGATATACCGTTCTGTTCGATATTCTGTGCTATTCTGGCGAAAGTTAAACAAATCGCACTTCTGCACTTTTTCCTTTCTGAATTTACAGTTTTTTTCTATCATAACTGTTGTGATTAAATCGCTAATATACAAATGAAATAAACACATCTTTCAATCACTTTTCTTTACCACTGTCTTAGTCAACAAATTTGTATTAAATTAAGCTTACACAAAGGAGAATATACAAAAATAGCATTTAACTAAAGCAAACACTCACTGAAACCAATGAACTTAATTTGGGTTTGATGCCGGCGACATGACTTTTCAGAGTTTTGAATTAAATACATAGTTTAAAAAAATTTTAAGTTTTTTATAAGCTTGCATTTGGCTTTGAATATAAGAAACAAAATTAGAAGAACCAAAATTAAGATAGTTTTTAAAATGTTTGCTCAAGTTGGATGCAAAGTAGGAAAAGGGTAAACTTGCCGATTGAGTGGCTTACCGGCAGCCCTGGACAGACAGACAGGCAGACACACAACCGCACAAACAACAGTTCTCTGTTGATAAATGACAGAGAAACCAACGACTTTTTGCAGGTAAACAGTATGGCGCAAAGGCAAGCGATGGTGTAATCGGTGTACGCGCAACGCTCTTGGCATCGGCCATATATGTGATTTACCCAGATTGAAAGTGTCACGGTGTTGTGGTGCCATCTGCGGGAGGGTGAGAGTTGTGCAAGAAAGGTAATTTCGCATTGTATTTAGTGGATTTGACTTTTTGACTGATGCCGTGCCGATTTAAGGCCGCAACAACAACAATTGCGGACGTGATTCTTTATGGTCTGGCTTCTTTGCGGCACACATACAGGAACTGACATAATCCGGCCGGCTACGTTTTATTTATTTGCAGTTGTGCAAAGCGCAGACAGTGTAATTAATAATAAATTGTATATAAGAATATGTAAGACAGCTGTATATACATATGTATATAGAAACTGTAGCGCTTGTTATAGTTATACTTTTACTTCAATCCGAGCGTAGCTAATTGTTGAGACTAGAAAAGCGACTGGAGAAGGTTAGCTTTATATTCGAAATGTGTTGCAAATGTTGGCGGTGTAGAAAAAATTTATGTATGTATGTACATTATATAAAAACCACATACAAATAGCATTAAAAAGTGTTTATTAGTAGAGCGGTTGCTCTTATTAACTCACTAATTCAACAGCTTTTTATGACAAATACTATTATTTAAGGCAGAGATGCGATTAAATGGCAGTGGTCATCACCATCTGCATTATAATTCTGAACCAAAAAATTCATTGAGCCAATGAAAAAATGGAATTTTTAGCATGTACAAATTCATATTTTCGATCTAACTTCACATTGAGTCAATGAAATTGGTTTCAATGTATTCCAAAATATTATTACATTTACACATTGAGCCTAAGACAATAATTTCAATGATAGTAACTAGACTGCCTTCAAATTGTTCAACTTTAGATGCTTGTTGTGGAAAGTAAGCCTTTTCCTAGGCTGCCTGGAGTTGTTGTAGAAAGGTTACCTTGAGTTCGCAATACACTTCGGTAAAGTTGTTGCAAAAAGGTTTTTGTATACTATTAGCTATATGTAGATACTGTTTTGATCATGCATTTCATTAACTTCCCACTGCAGCAATGTAGCTCACGAGTAGATGCCAGTAAATGCCAGTAGCTCCAAGCTATATAAAAAGTTTATTCCCCCAAGGCTTTAATGCTGCGTATAAAATATTCAAAATAAAGTGCTGAACAACATGCTTAATTACTGGAACCTCAACCTTCGTCAAGCTTCGATTCCCCCGAGACTTTAATACTGTACATATACAATATTTGAAACAAAGAAGCCTGCAGAATATGGTTATAGCCAGTTAGTATGACGCATCTGCTCGCAGAAATCCAACAAAAGACAACTTTTTTTTATTATTATGATTTGTTGTTGTTTTCTTAGCCAACTGCGTTTCAGCGCACAGTCAATAACGAACAGGTTTGAATGTTACATCATCGCATTGCCTTTAATTCGGCTGGGATGTCTATTAATATTCTTTTGCACTGCCGCAGTTCCAAGTTTCAGCCAAATACTGATTGCTGGTTTATTTACTCTGCCTGCCCGTTCCCCAAATCGCGGTGCCTTTGCGCGACAACTCCACAGTCGTTCTGCCACGGCACGGAGAGTGAGTGGCACGCATTGCTCCATAATTTCCGGCGTGATATGTCGCCGATTCGTACCGGTGTCTTTTGAGTGGCAATAATGCACGCAATAGTGAAACCCCCTCTACATTTGCACCGGCAGGTGGCGCTACAGTCTGGTGTATGCGCTGTGCCATTTCCCCCTTTGCCACGTATGTTGATTTTGTTGTTATCAAGTCAGTCGCTAATTTATATAGCAAATATCGCGTAATTCCTTATAATAACACGAGATAAAATTGCTGCCTTTTATGTGGCTATGTGAAGAGTGAAAACGCGTTTTGGGGCATGGCATGAAATTCGCACTAGCACTTTTTTTTGGAAGAATTTATGACACATCTTTATGCCATTTTATCATTGACCCTTAATTGTAGGGGATTATTATCCCAATCAATGAAAATTTCTGAAGAAATTTTAATATTAACTTTTGCATGAATACTCGGAACTGGTTTTTTATGATAGAGTTTTATTGCAGAGTTTTAGCAGCCGAAGTCACCACGAAGCAGAGGCTACAACGAAATTGAGAGGATCGGGATTGTTGCTAATCAGAGTCAAATGGGGAAATCGCTTTGTTGCTATTTGTTTCTCATACTCAATATATATATATTCTATAACGTGGGCATGTATAAAGGGCATGTTCAATGCAGCGGAAATCTGATCTGAAATACATTTTTCGATTATTGTATATTCTAATGAATATTATAAACCGCTTAAATTAACATAGAGCAGTATAGGTCAATATTATAAGAGTATCGGCCGTTGATTTATGCTGTCAAGCTGACAAGTTTTTAACTAAGGTCAATACGAAAAATTTTTAACTTCATCTGCAGATTATATCATTTGAGAATTGAGGCTTTATTGATGTTCTAGTTAAGCTCTAAAAGTACTTATCTTTGGAAAAGGCATACGCACTGACAGAAGACTTTCACACAATTCTCTCAATCAGTCTCACTAAAGAGTGTTCCCTCTTTTGTGCGTAATCTGTGAAATGATTACCTTTCAATGTCTGTAGACTTAACTGACTTAGGCATACAAATTCCTGACTCATTTAATGTACATATGTGCATACCTCTGCTTTATTTCGCACATGTGCTAAATAAATAAAATGTGCCTTATAATTACAAGTTGCCAGCAGTTAACAAAAAACTAGCAATTTTATTCACGCAAGTTATAAAGCTGTCTTTTTTGAGCTATAAAAATGCATGAGGTAAGCTTCATAACTATTAAAAGTTTTACTGATCTACTTAGTTACCACTTTGACCTTGACACCTCCCAAATTTAATTGCTCTAACGTTGCTCTGGCTGCGCAAAGAAGATGATTAGGCCAAATATTGCATTAATTTAAACTTTCAGCGGTTTTTATGAATAATACGCTGAAAGCAATTCCATTTGACTTATTTAAAGGTAAGGCATGTCTAAATTTTAATCTCATCTGAGACTCTGACATTATTCGCTACAGCAGACTCAGTTTTTTTTTTAACAAAAATCGTACTGATTTTCAACTAACTTTTTTGTTGTTACTACTAAATTTTCTTTCGATTTGAGCTTTTAAATTTTTCATATGTCAAATTTGTCGTGAATGCTGGTTTTATTTCCACTAATTTGTCTTAATACCATTTTATGAATGGATCTGGACTGGATCCCTACTCCAAGTACAATCAGCCACTAATTAATTAGTTATGTTAGCATAATTAATGTATTACTGTGAAAGTATAAGCATCTTGCAGAAATTTCTGAAAACTAATAATAATAACTGCACCTGATAAAAAAATTGCCAGTATTCGAGCATTGACTAAAAAAATGTTTCGTGACTGCCGTGATACGACAAGAAGTATACAGTCACATCTGCGTTGCGTAGCCGTCAAATGAGTTCAATGTCGACGTGGCGGGCGCAAAAGTTGTCCATGCCCATTTACAAGGAAAACGGCAGTTGGAAAGTACAACATTTCCGCAGAACGGAAGCATTTGTATGCGCGAATTGCCGTGAATCGTTTTTGTGACAGGTGAAAGTATTTTACAAATTCTGTAAAAAATAATATGAGCACGCGACAAAGTCATGTCCCTGCCGCTGCGCCCCGGCGGCATGCTGCAATGATGCGCGGGAAGATTGGTTGGTTCTTTTAAGTGTGCCGATGCTACGAACATGGACATGGGCGTGCTCACATAACGTAAGCTTGGGGCCAGAGAATAAGCTCCAATTAAAATGAAATGATAACTTTTGTAAGAAAGTAATTTCTTATTATTTGGAGTTTAAAAACAGAGAGCGGATCTTAGTCTTTGAGATCGTTGAACCTTTTGCTTTCAGTTGGAGCACGGGTCATAAGAATTCGAGACGATAATAGCAAAGCATGAGAGTAGTTCGGAAATAAATATACAATGCTCTATTTGTATGAGATGGTAATTCTATTTATATGTTCTATAATCTTTGTACTAGTCTTCAGGATTCTCGGCAAAACTTCTTACTATCTCCCCTTGCACCTATGTAGGTATGACGACCATGCTACGGCAGACGCAGGAGTTATGCTGAGCAGGATGGGGGCGGACTCACGCTGTGCGTGTGACAGTGGAATGCGCGTTTGTAAATATTTTGTCGTGTGTCCGTCTGTCTGCCTGTCTGGGCGGCCATTGCAAACGTTGGGGAACACGCATGTGCTCTCTCAGCTGGCGCTTGCTTCATTTTTCAGCGCGCTCATGGCTGCAATTTGTAGCTGTATAGCTGGAAGTGAAGCTGTGGCGCTGAGGATTCGGAAGAAAGTTGGAAGGGGCGGTAGTAACGAGGCCGACACGCTTTGCATACCCTTTTCATGCATGTGTGCGAAGTCTTCAACCAACAAAAAACCAACCGACCAAGCACTGCAGCCGCTTTGAAGACGCTTGGAAGGCATAGAAAGTGTCGCAGGAGGAAATACGGTGCAAGTATAGATACTCAAAAAAGACAACAATGATTTGAAGTAGGTGGGGGCTGGGAATGCGTGAAGCACGTTAGCCACTCTATGCGCGCCTGAGCGCTGAGAGCTGGAGAGCTGGAGAACTGTGCGACTGGACTTCTCGATAACTGCATGTTGGAATGGAATGGATTGAATCGGATTGAATTGGAATGGAATCGTGTTTATCGTGTTTATTGTAGTTTTTAGGCCAAGGCGGTGGAGCAGGCGGGCGGGCGGGTCGGGTCGGCAGTGTAGTTGGCGCGCAGTTGGCATGGCAGGGAGGAGCATGGCATGTATTAGCCAGCGCTTTCCCCGCACAGCACCCATAGCGGCGCACGACTGACAAGTCAATAATAAATAATTACTTTACGTTTTATGAACGACACTAACGTCTCGAGCTTACGTACATACATAGCTAGCACACTTTTTGATGTGCACTATGTGTGTGTATGTATTGGTGTGCCTTATTCTTGCTACATGCATACATACATATGTATGTATATGCCATGGCATAAATACTTACATTTGAGTTAGCTACGAACTGTTGTTGTAGCGCTGTTGTATTTATTATAGTTGTTAAAGTTGTTGTGGGTTTGATGCGTTTTTTGTTGATGTTGTTGTTGTATTTCTTTTTAGTTGTAATGGCTTTTGTGTTGTTGCTTGGCGTGCCTGTTCTTGTTGTAATGAACGTGTTGTTGTTTTTGTATAATTGAAGTATACACTGCAACTTTTGCTCAACGTTGCAACTTACGATAGCGTTTCAATGGCGGCTCTTGCTTCAATGCGCACACACACTCTTTAAGTAAACTGGCCAAAGATGCTGCGCTCGCCCTTCTCAGAAGGGGTTTGCCGGAGGATTGGGCACTTTTATATAGCTTTTGCAACGTGCAAATAAATAAATGTACATATATGTATGCAGGCTGTTGGCAGCAGTGCTGTCGAGCTGACGGGCGGATGGGCGGTCTGGCAAGCAGTTGCTAAGGTACAAGAGAGGTACGTATGGGTTGTGTAGTTGTTTTAGCGCTTTTCTTCTGCTGTCGAAAAACGTAATGCGAGCGTTACGTCAACTTGAATGTTGGTGGCTGTCGAATGCGTTGATAAAATCTGTTTGCTTTTACGTGAAACGAGGCATGCAGGAATTTCGTTGACGGTATCCTCTGGCAGCACCTATCTTAATACATAAAGAGATAAGTTTCCATTTTACTCTTGGCCTATGCGTTGACATACAAGATTTCTTTGGGATATTCTGTACCTTTGTTACTGCGAATTGTTGTTGTTGCAAATGTCAACAAATCGTGTGAACGAAAAGAACAACAAGCGAAACAAGCAAACTTTCTAGCACGAAAAATTTTGCACTTGTCCTCCTTTGTTTATTTCGTCCTGCCAACCAACACGACTTTCAAGATACATAAGTATATAAATTTCCTAAGCACAGTAGGCCAGTTGCACGTTGTCGTCGTGTGGTTAAAGCTGGCAGTTATGGCTACGTAATCGTGCAACGTACTAGGCCACTAAACGGACAAACTCACAGACAGACAGACAGACAAACTGGTATACCGTTAGATAGACCTCGTTAGATAAACTCGTTTGCTGATTAAGCTCTGCTTTATCGAGCTGCTGCTTCTTTTTTGCCCTTTTGTCGATTGTAGCGCACAAAACGCGATTAGCTACTTTTCGATACGTTTCGAACTTGCTGCTGTTGTTGTTGCTTTTTTTGTTTTAGCTGTTTTGTTCTTGCGTCGTTTTTGACTATTGTCTTTCAGCCTTTTAGCATTTTGTTGTAAGCGATTAATATACACTGCCTGCGTGGAATCGGCTGGCTCACACAAAAAATTCCTTTCTTTGGGGCTGCGAGATTTTTGTTGGTTTTTCTTTTTTTTTGGTTTTCTGTGCACAATTGCAACGCCCCTTGCACAGCTCTTTCCTAAGGAGCCACTAGCGCGCTATGAATTTTGCTTAATTCGATTGATTTTGCTCTTCTACTTATTTTCTTTGCTTTAGCTTGTTTGTTTCTGTACCGTGTTCTCAACTCGTACGCGCACAGCCAATCAATTTCGCCAGCGTTAGAACTGCAACTGACTTGACTGGCTGTGGTAGCTTTTTGGAGTCGGGCCCAACTGTCAGTGGAGCCCAGAGTTGGACTGGGCCAAAATAAAAACGTACCCCATTTTTTAAAAAAACGTACCTTTTCCATAAATTTCGTACCTTGAAAATAAAAATTTGTTATGATAGGGATAGTCTTCTAGTTCGGTTTGATGAGCAAAAAAAAAAAAGGTACTCCCTGAGCATAAAAAGCTTTTACGGGTGAGTGCTTCCCTCCTTCGGTGAATAATCTATTTTATTTAATTTATAAATAATACAATTTTCTGCCCATTATTCATTTTTAAGTTACTACCACAGTTTTTACCCGCTCAATACAACCCTGCACTTTCAATCATCCACTTTTCCACAATTTGTCAAAATTGTAAATGGGTACCAAGTTCACGTGAGAGGAAAAGAGATAAGATATTTGGAGGCATAACTATTCATATGCTAAACAGAAACAACAAGTGTTTCATGCAGATCTTGGACTCAAAGAACAAAATCTCAGCTAAAATTTGTCTATCTGGTACGATATAGTACGTTTTCAAATAATTAAACAATCCGAAAGTGTCATGCGATGAAATTCCAAGGAAGTGAAGTTATATATCTATATTTTATGTATGTGCCTTTTATTTTATGTGATAATTCTGCAATATGCAGTAAATATTAACGCAAAGTTGTGCTCTTTCAAGCGCATATAATTTGTTATTAAAGTAATGTCATGCACATCTTTTTGCTTATTTATTATGTCAAATGTGGTCACTACAAATGCATAACTAAAGATATGTGTATTTAATATTTTTATTATCAATAAAGATTTTCCTTTTGGTTTTATTTGGATGGAAATGTAAGGGCGAAGTTGAAACTGTAACATTTTGTGCAGTTTTATTAGTCTAAAAGATTTACATTCATTATGCTTTGCAAATTGAACAATAATCCCTAATTTTCACATATCATATACATAAAAGGCAAGCCGTCACCCTCCGTAATTGCTCGAAATATTTTTATTTCAAACTTTTCAAACTTTCAAAAATAAAGTGACAAATTATCAAGAAAACGGAAAATGAGTTTTGGAAAAATGGCTCCAAAAAGAAAATTTACAAAACTGTTTAAAAATCCATTTCATTTCCACATTTTCCTTGCCCGTCTGGTCGTTGCTACGTAATGCAGATGAAATGACGTAACGAAAAATGCGAAAATCCCAAAATTATAACGGCAAAATTTTTGCATACAAAAATGGGCAAAAAACGCGTGCAAAAAACTACGTAAGGCGGGGGATTACGTCTTCGCCGAAATGCGTCGCAAATTGCCGGGATGCGTTTCGCTGCATTCCTTAACCCTTCTGCCGTCACGTAGAGCAGAAAAATCCTGAAATTTTCCGGATTGCGGCCGAAAATTGCGATTTTTCCTTTTTCGTTACGTTGAAAAACCGCGCGATTTTAATTGAATTTTCTTGCTGTACTGTATTTGAATTTCATTTGTTGCGCACGAAAATATGCTAGGGAAATAATAAAATTATAATTTCAATATGGTGGGTATACTGTGTGAAGTTAATGAGCAATTTCTCAAAATGTTATTTGGTGACCTGGACACATATTTAATTTTTCACATATTTAATTTTCATATAATTATATTTGACTCAATTTGAAATGTAAACAGGTAACCGTATTTTCGCCTAAAAGGCATTGTAAGCTTCTTCTGTAGCAAAATGCTTCTTCTGGCAAAACAGAACACAAACAGAAATTCACCAAAAACTGACCGGAAAACTGAAAACCGTCTGTTGAATATGAAATTGCCCTGGTGGATTTCGCAAATGCATACGGCTTTGTTGCCCTCTGCTCAAAATCCGTAGAGTTGCCAACGTTACGGTGTGAACGGTTGCACTTTTTCGCACTAAAAAAACTACTGTTCCCCATATTAGTACATACTATTTAATAGTATTATTAGTACCAATTTTTACATATAGGTTGATACATGTGCTAAAAGCTAAGTTACAACAGGAACCAAAATTGGTATTTAGTTGTTGCAGTTGATACATGTGCTAAAAGCTAAGTTACAACAGGAACCAAAATTGGTATTTGGTTGTTGCAGTTGATACATGTGCTAAAAGTTGTAAGCGAAAAAGGAAATAAAAAATGCAAACCAGGAAAAAGGGGATTTCACTTGCCACTCCCGCGCCGGACACTCAGCAGTAGTTCACATGTTCACATGCCTGCAGCACTTGTGACTTCACATCTTCAGGCCACGAACGGCAGGAGGCAATGCAAAGCGAAATCGAAGGTGAATTATGCATTTAGACACTGACACAGGTACACTCAAACTGTTATGTTAGTACTGTTGGATTTATAGTTTGGTTGCTATTTAATTTTGTTAGTAAATTGCAAAACTGCTACAACACCAAATGAAAGCAGCTTTTAGACTTTGGCATGAAAATTTAAATAAAATCCCAAAATCCTCGCTTTAATAACAGTTGATTTTCCACACAAAAAACACACTCTACTCGTGCTGGTCCTCGGATGGGCCATGCTAAGTGCTGCATGCCGTGCTCCACTCGCCCAGTCCCCCAGCCCCATAGCATAATTTCATATTAATTTCGAATGAAAGAAACGAACTAGCGACGAAAAAAATCATCATAGACAGTGGCCACTGAACGCGCCGCCCGCTGGCCGGGCCTGGTTGTGCCTGGCAATTGAACGCGCGGCAGAGTATGCAATTAAGCTGTACTGCCTGGCAGCCATCGCTGCTGCAGGCACGCCAAATGGGCTTATGTCATAATAAGTTGTTCGCAGTTCAGCAAATATTTGAAAGTAGGAAGCTGCAACTGAAAACATAATCTCAGATTATTCCTTTAAAAGTGGCAGCAATCGCGGCGACAGCGGCAACGGAGCAAGAGGCATCGGGGTCATCGCACAACCGCACAACCTGGCGCAGGTCACAATTTTATGGCGCCGTATATAACGTGCACACGACTGCGCGTTAAGTGGCCATATTGGCCAAAAAAATTCACAAAATCCAATACGATGTAAAACCTACTGAACCAGTATGCAAAAATAAAAAATAAGCCATATGAAGATATGAAGCGCTTGGAAGAATACGACTACGAATGCTGAAGTATTTATTTGAAATTCGCGCGACAAACTTTCCCGAACGAAATGTTTTGCATTTTCATTTTATTTGTAAATTATGCATGATTTATTAAAATCGTTGTAAGGCAAAGTTGGAGATGTTACCAAGCACTCTGTAGACCCGCTGCCACTGGGTCACTCGATGAAGAAGTTTATACATATTTCAATCGAAAGTGAAATGTCGGCACATGGCATGGATGGCATGGATGTATGAAAATATAAGACCCTAAATAAACTATTTTTCTGAAATATGTCATTTTCAGACATTCTCTTTAATTGAAACCACGTTATATGTTAATCTGCCTGTAGGACTGCTCTAAATAATAGCTTATATAAAATATGTATGTTTAAGCTAGTTAAGTTTTTGCTTTTGTGCAAATCTAGCATTTGTCAAAAAATGCAACTCTAAACAATCAGCCGATTGTGTAAAACTAACAAGAACAACAACAAGCTCCTAAATAAAGGCACTCGTTTGAAAAACCTTTTGGTAAAGAGAATATTTTTGTTAGCAGGCTGTCGTAATAAATAAGAAAATAAAAAGTCAGATTTCCGCAATCAAGTGCAAAGCGCATTCACTTAGCAATATTGTTCGATCACTACGTAAGAGCCAGTTATCAAAGTTTTGCGACATGGCAGAAACTTCCGTTGCGATTTCGAAAGCGCCCACATAAAACCTGTGGGAGTGCTGTTGCTTTTTTGCAATGTGAATTTAATTACAAATTGCTGCGCGGAATTGCTAGAAAAACTTTCCTTATCGTGAGTGCCGTACTACTTTGTCAATTACTGGTCTATTTTGCAATTGAGTGTGCCCTTGAGCTGCGGCAGCGCGATCCGACGTTGGGAAAGCAATCTTCAGTGTAGTTGGGATGGCTGAAAATATATGTAGTTTTCTATATGCAAGTAAAATACATCGATGGAGAATGCCAGATAAGATAAGCAATAGGACTCTGGATACAGCCAGCTCGAAAGTAGATGCTACAACAAAAATGTGCAGTGGCTCAACTATCTCGGCGAAAGCCTGGCACGGCTCTTAGCATTAGGACTCGCTTTCCAGGCATTGTCATTCTTGTGCCGAATTAACATGACCCGCTCTTCAATAGATAGCCACAGGCTCTCTTACAGGCTATGCACTGCTCCCGCTCTGAAATAGGGGAGCTGCAAGATTTGTGTATTTTTTCCATTTTGAGTATTTTCAGGACGAAATTTACATTTGGGAATTTTTGTAGAATTTCCATTTCAAAAGTTAATATGCATAGGAATATACGCATGGCAAAAAACTGGAAACTTTTATGAGCATAATTACTTCCCTTATTAGTTTGGGTTAGATTGCACTGGCTGGCTTAATAAGCCACACATAGACCCCTTATGGTTGCTAAGCGATACCAGATGGTGAGATGTTTAGTTTCAGTTCGAGAATTAGTGATCTGTAAGAATAGAGCGACAGGGACAGAGAAAGTAGAGAGCTGATTTCTAGTTTTGAGGCCTTCTACAGTCAGTCCAGTAAGCCATGGTGCATCCAAGTAGACAGTGCGAGATTTACATAGATGTTCGATGATATAAAGAACTATTTGGGTTGACAGTAGTTTAAAAGTTACAACAACTCGTTTTTGGTTTTTGTGAATTTCGTGAAGCTTTGTTGGGGACGCATGCCTGGTAATATCTGGCAGCCCTAGATTCGATGCACATTCAAACAAAGAGCAAAACTGTTACTCGTTTAATTCCATAGTTAGACTTGAGAACGTACTATATGACATGATAGCTAGCCGGGCTGTCAATCTCATAGTTCTCAGCCACTTTCAGTTTAAAAACTACTGAAACTTAACCAAAAAACTTAAATACTTATATTTTGAAGAAAAAAGGTTTAATTTTGTATGCCAGTTGTGACAGAGAGCAAAAACGAAGAACTGGCCGCACTCATAATCAATTGACAACTGTCAAGCAAATGAATTGGATTGTATTTGGGATTCAAGGGTGTTCAGTCTCCCCGTCAGCGCGGCTAGAAAAGTCTATTGTAAGATTCCTTAAGATCTTTGACTCTCAGTTCAGGAGACAGAGTTCAGAAGCAGTTCTAAAACATGAACTTTTGTTGGAAATTTTTTCCATTTTTACCGTTAGAAATAAAAGATATTTTGTAAATTTTTGTTTTCAATAATTTTGTTAATTTTTATTTGATTTTGTTGTTTTTTATTTGTTTTTTGTGTATGTGATTACACTGAGCAATCACAAAAAAGATTTATTCATTTTTGTATTTATTAAGTTCTTCACGTAAATATTGTGTGTGTGTGTGTGTGTGTATATATGTATGTATATAATGCACAAATCTGGAGATTGACCGATTTGTTTATTTAAATTAATGCTATGCTGCATTTGAGCAGATTTTGATTACTTTTTGTTTCTTTTGAATTTTTCTGATTTTTTTTTGAATTAAATAATAAAAAATTAGCAATTTAATAAAAAAAAAACAATGCTAAAAAGTTAAAAATTGAAGAGAGCAACATTATGAAGAATCACAACAAAGAAGACGTACTTATAATTTTTTGTTTTCTTGTGTTTTATTCATTTTTTTATGCACTTTATTGGTTTCTTTCTGTTTTTATAATTAAGAATTAGGACTAAATCGCCTTAAAATCTACTAAATATGAATGAAATGTATTGTATATATATTATTTGTATATATATATATATATATATATATATATTATGTATTATGTAAATATACATATATGTATGTATTTAGACAAAGAAAAAGTTGACAACTATGTAAATTATTTTTATTACACATTGTATATGTATGCAAATGGAGTTTTTTACATTTACGGTATTTTGCATGTGTGTGTGTGTATGTTCGTTTTATTTAATATAATAAAAAAGTTTAAAAAAGACGAATAAGTAACAGACAGCTTTGAGTGAAGCGTGAATTGAAATTGAATTTGGCTCGGCTTTTGCAGCGTGCCGTCAGCGGGACAGCTTTCGGAATATGCGGCAGATGGCGCTCAAGTTGCTCTAAAGAAAAGCGGTAGAGAAAGGCGTGGCAGCGTCAAAGTTCTGAGCCGCGCTTACGCTTTTTACACGAAAAATCATGCTTGCATAACAAAAAGTGGCGTTAAACATAACAGTAATTCAATATAGTCATAGTAACATTAATTATAATTAAACATAATAAAAGTAGCATACAACTGCAGAGTTACTTCATTATTATTACATGCTTACAATGGATTTACATATATGTATATGTATTGTATTGTTAAATTCCAAAACGAAATGTTTTCATTGCATCGACACGACATTTCACGTTTGTATGTATGTATAAAATCAAATAATTTAAATTGGCATTAAATGTTAACTTTTAATTTTAAATTTTAGTTGTAATTTTACAAAAGTATTGGAAGTTTGCATATGAAATTAAGACTTTCATTCGTTTGGAAAACTTGCATGTTGCTTTTTTCGCATTAAATTTGGCGCTTTCAAGAAGATGAAACTTATGTTTTTTCTTTACCAATGTCTTTAATTCATTCAACATATAATTGTTTTCCTTTTCAATTGCAATATTACATTTCATATTGAACTGTCTTTCACTACTAAATATAACTACATTTATCAAAAACAATACATATTTATTTGAAAATAAAACTAAACAAACTCTAAGACTTTATGTAAAAAAAAACGAGGAAAGAAAAAAGTGAGCAATTTATACATATCAAAAAACATCATTCTTTTTAACATTATCACCGAGCAAAATTTCACAAACTTTGCTATTTGCATCTCAATATATTTTCTACGCTTTCGAAAGCATTTTTAATTTCTCTCTTGCACGGAAAATAGGCATGGCTAGTCGCTAGTTTGCAGGCATCGCAATTTCGTTTGCAAGCATAATATGGCCATGG